>CM033329.1:61745288-64633774 GCA_019359835.1 Pharus latifolius | reverse complement strand
AGGAGGCAGCGGAGGGATTGTTTACCCCGCAGAGGGAGAACGACATCCTCACCCGGGCTCTAGGAAATAAGGAGCATCCCGGGCGGACACGGGCCGTGGGAGCCATTGTGTCGTGGAAGGCCGGTTTCGTAGATCCGGCTCCACCGAGGAAGAAGGCCCGCACCTGGAAGGAAAAGGAAGCTGACCTCTCCGATAAGATACGGGCTGAGGTACGAGAGGAGATACGGGCGGAGATGCGGGCTGAGATACGGGCTGAGGTACAGTCTGAGGTGCAGACCGAGGTCGCACAAATGAGGGAAGAGTTTGCACGGTTGAGAGAAACATTGCTGGCCAAGAGTGCAGATGCGGATCCCCAGGACGACGGTACCCCGTGGGGTCGGATAAGCAGTTGCGCTTCGAAGGTACTCGCGGATCCAGTGGATCTACTTGAGGTACTGCAAGCCTTCATCTGTGCACTTAAGTTGATGCCACTCCCATTCTGTTAGAGTTGTTTCGCTAACCTATTTTAATTGTTACAAATTTGCAGGGGCCGGAGGGCTGCATCCTACAGAATCATGTAGGCGCCGGGCAGGAAGTGGTTGGACACGGCTTCGTATATCCGTCTGGGCCGGATGTCCGGGTCCACTGTGTACCTCTGCGGTTGGGTTTCGCAAAGGTACAGGTGGACATGGCCATGCCGGGCTACAACGATTCTCCGTTGCCAGTCCCAACAGAGGAACTGCAGACACTTGCTGAGGCAGTGGGCTCCTACGTACAGTGGCCCAAGAAGTGTCTTGTAATACAACCGGTAAATCCTACACATTTTAGATTACATCCTACTCAGTACACTCAACTTGCATAATCTAACATACGTGCTCATTAATTGAAGTGGCCTGCCGCGGGGCTACCAGGGGACTGCGCCCCCAGCTCGGGGCATGAGGGCCGATCTCGTGCGAACCTGGACACATCAAAGACGGCCTCGACCCCACCCAGCGCATCCACGCCTCCACCTCGGAAGAAAGCCGCCATCACCTCGCCCTTGCCTTCGAAGGTACGCGCTCAGTCCCCGGCAAAAGGCAAGGGCGGCAAAGGCAAGGGCAAAGGGCGACAGGGACTGCCGCGGACGTTCACGAACGCGCTCCCACTCCTGTCGGAGGCATCTTTGCGGAAATTGGATCGATCAACCAGAGACCTCCACGACTGGTACCTACATCGAGCTCGGCGCAGCCTGCACTTCTTAGTTCCCTACAGGCCTGGGCAGTTCCACCGTGAGCCCGGGACTATATCCGTGGCACACGAGGATCTATTCGACCTCTACAACTGGCGGGAGCTCGATATGTCCATCATACGGACTGGAGTCCTGTGAGTTTGCTGATGCTATGTATTGCTGTTTTCTAACTCTGTTTGCTAACTCTACATTAATGTTGCAGTTCATTTGAATATTGAGTAACTTTCTGTGAAATTAATATTAATCTCGTCCTTCGCATGCAGGTGCATGTACAGGCTAGCATCGGAGGCTGCGTGTGACAAGGTGGGTTTCCTCGACCCAGAGAAAATAAGCCTCACGATGCTAGAGCAGGACGCCGCGCACGCTGAGCAGTACATATCCAGCGCGCTGATGGCGCAGCAGGACAGGGACTTCATTCTGGTGCCGTACCACCAAAGGTTAGTGCATTTCGTACTAATTTAACTCAATCTTGTATGTTACACCTGAGATGTACTTTGAGCTAGCGGTCCTCTTTTACGTACAATGCAGGGGCCACTGGATCCTCATCGTGATCTGTCAGCCGAGGAACGAGGTGTACTACCTCGATTCGATGCGTGACAGATTATCAATGGAATATGTGCTCAAGGGGAATATGGAGGCGTAAGTAACTTATATGTTTGATTTATATTTTGACCTCACTAGCTAATGATAATACATTAACTGGCAATACTAACTGAAATGCAGGGCTTTTGATAAATATGTGTCCGCTGGAGGGAGGCATGCCGCACCGCAGGGCTCCGTGCTAGCTTGGAAAGAATATGAGGTACTCACGAGACTTTTTGTTTATGCTTAATTAGTTTATGGAAACAATATATAGCTAACATGTCTTCGCATATGCAATTATCTCAGTGCCATCAGCAGCCGCAATCGTGGGAATGCGGGTTTTATGTGCTGCGCTACATGTACGACCTAGTGCAGACAAACTTTTCCCGATTCCCCCAGGTAAGCATCGATAGCTAACTCAAATTTCAAAAATGGGTGTCACGTTCTAAATTAGGATCGAAGTTAGTTACTCAGTATGCACACATGCTTGCAGATCGCCATGTCGAAAGACCAATATGAAAATGCAAAGATTATATATCTTCGACAAATCTGGGCACAATATGTCATGGAGGAAGTAGCGCCCAACCATCCAGCATGACAATTTTCTCCTTTTTGTGTACTCTGCATAGACTGTTCATATACATGTGAATAAATATATATATGTGAATAAATGTCCACATTGGATTGCAATCTGTTTTTGTCCATACATATGTGAATAAATGTGAATAACTGCCTAATGTGTCAATTTGTTCTGTGAATTTACCTTGCATCTGTACTGTATTGTGTATCCAATCTATACGGTATTGCATCTGTACTGTATATGTGAATGTACTGTATTGTGAATGCAAATAAAGTACTGTATATGTGAATGCTCTATCGGTAAATTCATCAACAACCGAGAGACTACTGTACTTTTTTCTATCAGTACAATCAAAATTAACCGTTAGAAGAGTGTGACCTTTCCTGCCGGTGAACTCATACATATCCGATAGAGTACTAAGCTTTTTTCTGTCGGTAATATTGTAATTAACCGTTAGAATAGTGGTACTTTTCCAACCGCTGACGACGAGTTTTCTATCGGTACACTCATAATATGCCGATAGAATAGTATGATTTTTTCTGTCGGTAATCTTGTAGTTAACCGTTAGAATAGTGGTACTTTTCCAACCGCTAGCGACGAGTTTTCTATCGGTAAACTTGTAAGATGCAGATAGAATAGTATGATTTTTCCTATCGGTAAACTTATAATTAGCCGTTAGAATAGTGGTACTTTTCCAACCGCTGACGACGAGTTTTCTATCGGTACACTCCAAATATACCGATAGAATATTATGCTTTTTTCTGTCGGTAAACTTGTAATCAACCGTTAGAATAGTGGTACTTTTCCAACCGCTAACGACGAGTTTTCTATCGGTACACTCCTAATATGCCGATAGAATATTATGATTTTTTCTGTCGGTAATCTTGTAATTAACCGTTAGAATAATGGTACTTTCCCTGCCGATGGACGTAAGACTACGACGGGTTTTCTATCGGTAGATTCATAATATGCCGATAGAATAGTGAACTTCTTCTGTCGGTTATTTACCGATAGAAAATGTCCAGTCTTGTTCTATCGTGTCTATCTCTATCGGTACAAAAACCGATAGTAGAAGGGTGTTTTTTACCGATAGAAGACTGCAATTCTGTACTAGTGTGAATTGCATGTGATGCTTAAAACAACAGAACAGAACATTAAGAAAAATCCAAATAATGTAATGATGGTTCAAAAAGAAAAAATCTTTAAAAGAAGGGAAAGGTCAAGGCTAAGGGAAAAGGCAAAGCTCTAGAAAGGTTCTCTAGCACTAAGTCTAATTCCAAAGGAAAATCCAAGCCAAGTGCCACCCCTACTATTGAATGCTTCTATTGCAAGGAATCTGGCCATTGGAAGAGGAATTGCAAGAAGTACCTAGAAGATCTAAAGAAAAAGAAGGAAAGTGAGACTCCTTCAGGTATATATGTTATAGAAATTCATTTAGCTACTTCTCCTTCCGACTCTTGGGTATTTGATACTGGATCGGCTGCTTATATTTGCAGTTGACGTAGGGGCTCAAAAGGAGTAGAAATTTGGCTAAGGGAGAGATTCAACTTCGCATTGGCAATGGAGCAAGAGTTGCGGCCTTAGCTGTTGGAACTGTTATATTAGCTTTACCTTCAAGATTAGTTTTAGAACTTAATAACTGTTATTATGATCCTGCCATAAGCAAAAACATTGTATCCGTGTCGTGTTTGGACACGTTGGGTTATGAATTTAGAATAAAGAACAATCATTGTTCCTTTTATTTAAATGATATGTTTTATGGCAATGCCTCATTGGAGAATGGATTTCATGTTTTATGGAAATGCCTCATTGGAGAATGGATTTTATCAACTAAATCTTGAGTTACCTATCTATAACATACGTATTAAGAGGCTTAGGCCCAATGATTTGATCCCACGTTTATCTGGCATTGTCATTTAGGCCATATAAATGAGAAATGCATCATGGAATTCCTGATAGATGGTCTTCTAGACTCATTTGATTTTTAATCATTTGATGTGTGTGAATCTTGTTTACTTGGCAAAATGACAAAGGCACCTTTCACACGTGAAAGTGAAAGGGCAAGTGACTTATTGGCTCTTGTTCATACTGACGTATATGGACCATTAAGGTCAACAGCTAGAAGTGGTTTTCAGTACTTCATAACTTTTACCGATGACTTTAGTAGATATGGATATGTCTACTTATTGAGGTATAAATATGAAACTTTTGATAAATTCAAGGAATTTCAGAATGAAGTACATATAACTTGGCAAGACAATCGAAAAACCCTATGATCTGATCTTGGAGGGGAGTATTTGAGCCAAGAATTTGGTGATCATCTAAAACAACATGGAATTGTTCTACAATTGACCCGGCCGGGAACACCTTAATGGAATGTTGTACATGTCAGAACGACAAAACATGACCTTGTTGGACATGGTTCGTTCAATGATGAGCCGAACTGATCTTCCATTGTCCTTTTGGGGATATGCTCTAGAAACAGCTATGTTCACATTAAATAGGTCTCCATCAAAAGCCATAGAAAAGACACCATATGAGATATGGAATGGAACATGTCCTGAGTTGTCTTTTCTTAAGATTTGGGGTTGTGAGGTTTATGTAAAACATTTAATGTCTGATAAGCTCAAACCTAAATCAGATAAATGCTTCTTTGTGGGATATCCTAAGGAAACAAAGGGATATTACTTCTATAATCGAGAAGAAAACAAAGTGTTTGTTGCTCGAAACAATGTCTTTTTGGAAAAAGAGTTTCTCTCAAATGGAGTAAGTGGGAGCACAGTGCAACTTGAAGAAATTCGGGAACCACTTGAAATTGTTTCAGCACCCACTAAAGCTCAGCAAGACCTACAAAATAATGTAGAAAATGCAGGACAGGCACCGGTTACATGTAGGTCTGAAAGGGTACATCACGCAACTAAAAGGTACATGTTCCTTACAATGGAGCAGTGTGAAGTATTATTGCTAGACAATGATGAGCCCAAGACTTACAAGAAGCGATGATGAGTCTTGACTCTGAGAAATGGCTTGGAGCCCTGAGATCTGAAAATTGAATCCATGTATGACAATTGAGTCTGGAACTTGGTTGATCTACCTGATGGTGTAAAAATCATTGAGTGCAAATGGGTTTATAAGAAAAAGATTGACATGGATGGTTATGTTCATATCCATAAAGCACGATTAGTTGCAAAAGGTTTCAAGCAAATTTAAGGTGTTGATTATGATGAAACCTTTTCGCCCGTTGCTATGTTAAAGTCAATCAGGATCATCCTAGCTATTGATGTCTATTTTTATTATGAAATATGGCAGATGGATGTCAAAACAGTTTTCCTAAATGATAACCTAAGTGAGGATGTGTATATGGCACAGCCTAAAGGTTTTGTTGATCCAGAAAATACTGGGAAGTATGCAAGCTTCAGAAATCCATTTATGGGTTGAAGCAAGCATCTTGGAGTTGGAATCTTCATTTTGATGAAGTAGTCAAACCGTTTGGCTTCATAAAAAATGAAGAAGGCAAGTGAAACGCACTTATTTTTCTGGTCTTATATGTTGATGACATACTTCTGATTGGAAATGATATTCCTATGCTTGAGTCTGTGAAGTCCTCATTGAAAAGTAGTTTTTCTATGAAAGACTTAGGTGAGGCAGCATATATTTTGGGTATTAAGATCTACCGAGATAGATCTAAAAGGCTAATTGGATTAAGCCAAAGTACATATGTTGAAAAGTGCTGAAACGATTCAACACGCAGGATTCCAAGAAAGGTTTTCTGCCCATGTCACATGGCATTAGTCTTAGCAAGAGTCAATGTCCTTCGACATGTGATGAGCGGAACCGAATGAATAAGATTCCATATGCTTCTGCTATTGGGTATATTATGTATGCCATACTTTGTACACGCCTAGATGTCTCCTATGCTCTAAGTGTTACGAGCAGATACCAATCAGATCTAGGTGAGAGTCACTGGATTGCTATAAAAAACATCCTTAAATACTTGAGAAGGACTAAGGATGTGTTCCTGATTTATGGAGGTGAGGAAGAGCTCATTGTTAGTGGTTACACCGATGATAGCTTCCAAACCGACAAAGATGATTTCAAATCGTAATCTGGTTTTGTGTTTTGCCGTAATGGAGGAGCTATAAGCTGGAAGAGTTTCAAGCAAGAAACTATCGCTGATTCTACAACAGAAGCAGAGTACATTGCTACTTCTGAAGCTGCTAAAGAAGCTGTTTGGATTAAAAAGCTCATCTCTGAACTTGGTGTGGTTTCTAGCATTTTGAGCCTAGTGGATCTCTATTGTGATAATAGTGGATCCATTGCGCAAGCCAAGGAACCAAGGTCTCATTAGAAATCCAAACATGTACTCAGCCGTTATCACCTCATCCAAGAAATCATGAATAGAGGTGATGTGAAGATTTGCAAAGTGTCCATGGATTTGAATGTTGCTGATCCATTGACAAAACCTCTTGCTCAACCAAAGCATGAGGTGCATACTAGAGCAATAGGTATTAGATACATTTGTGATTGACTCTAGTCCAAATGGGAGATTGTTAGTGATATGTACTAGAGAAAATCACATAGATGTATTTATCTTTGTTATGTTTATGAACATTTGAATAATGTGTTATTTTATTTTTGAATACATTATCATCTTAGTTCGATCAACAAGTGTGTGACTAGTTTGTGAAACTCTAAATTTATTTGATGATATTATTCTATAAAGTCCCTGATTCATTATCTTTAAATAGGATATTATTGATTAATGGATTAGCACATATATTGATTGATGGTCATGTTTCACGGACCATGGATATAAGATATCAAATTAATAATGTGGACATATATTAGAGAATATAATGTTGGATAGACCCATATTGAGACACTGTTTGGATTTGTCTTTTAAGTGTCACCAGTTGGTCTCAAATAATATTTATTATTGATCCTTTGACCTGAGACCATCATAGTTTCCTACATGTGTAGTAGTATATTTTGATATTACCAAACGCTAGTTTTCATTGAGTGGTAATAAAGGTAATATTCGGGTATGCTATGAGCCATGCAGAGGAATGTGAATGGTTAAGATGAAATTTGCATCTCTCATATAATGAGAGAGATATCTTTGGGCCCCTCGATATAGATGAATTGAGAAGTGCATGGCCATCCCGTTTGTGGTTGAGTGTCGACTACGGGAAGATCAGTTCACTATGAGATCAATAAAGGATTGAATTGTGGAAGGGTGGCACATTTCCTACTTTGGGTTTAATTTGGTATCGTATGGACAGAGGATCAACATGAAGACATTATATGGGTTCATTTATTATGATCTTTGTGTGTATTTGGATGGTAGTTATGTCCTGCTAGGGGCCACTACCAACTTACAATTCAGGTAAGTATTCTTGGGTCATGACTAAATATGCATGAACCTAGAAGGTCACACAATTAACAGGTTAGAACAATATAATTCGGATTAAATCTATTATGAGGTTTCCGTATCAGATTTGGAGACTTAATATTAGACACTTTATGCATTCAAATTGGGTTTGTTATGGGGTTTTCGTATCAGACTCAGAGATCTGAAGTTAGACTCTTTCTGCATTCGGATTGGGTCTATTATGGGGTTTTCGTATCAGATACGAAGACTTAATGTCAGACTCCTCTTGTAGTTCAGATAAGATTCATACATATCAGGAAACCTAATCTGTTCGGATTTCTTCTACAATGCTCTATATAAAGAGAGGTATGATGGGCTTTGAGATGATCAGGAAAAACAATAGCTGCCATCTCTTCTAAAGTAATATCCCCTAAACCCTTGTCGTGCACATTGGTGCTAGCACACCATCATACGACGTTCCATCCTAGTACATGTGGATACCAGTAGAGGCGTTGCTGCAATTGATGCGCTTATTAGGACGATCCATGAGCGGTCGCTGTCATCTACATTCGCTGATCAGGACGATCCGCAAATGGTTGCTGTGAACATTTGATCGCTTCATCAAATCTGCTTCTGCTGTTGGTAACAATCTAATCTATGATCTATTATTTGCAGCCTTCGAGTACAAATTTTTTGAAATTCTGCTAGTGTAGCTTACTCGGTTTCTTGCAGTGGTATTAGAGCCATCATGTATAGTATTAGATCTGGATTAATAACATATATGTGATCAATCACATCAAAAGTAACCAATTCTATTCGAAAGTTCTCTGGTTCTCCGAGCGTTATCGGCAGTACAATCTAGCCGATAGGAGTAAACGAAGGACCAGGAATGATCCCAAAAAAATGGGTGGATCACAAGCTTAATTCTTGAACGAAGGATTTGCATCTTGTCAAGTGCTTTTGCAAAGAGCAAGTTGAGAGAGTTACCTCCGTCGATCAGTACTCTACCCACTTTAGCATTACTAATTGTGGGGGATATGACCAAGGGAGTCGCCGTGGTCGCAACAATCCCCTGGGACAATCTTCCTGGCTAAAGCCTAGGGATTTCTCCGACCAGCGGGGGTATTGAGGCTCTCCAGGGGGAGTTTCAATATTATTCACCTCTCGGCGAACAGACTTAAAATGACGTTTAGAAAAATAGGACGAATAACCACAAAAAATAACATTAACATGATTATTTTGTACCTGGTATGGCATGTCCTCATCTCTATCAGTGTCCTTATTCCCACAGGGTTGTCCTTTTCTGGTATAGTAGGCGTAGGTGCATTACCTTTGTAAAATTCATCCATGCGCTTTAACCAGTTTCGACAATTCTTGAGATCATGTCCCGAGACATTATGCAACAGACACCATTTCTTGCTTCCCTGTGGGTTAGTTTGTTCTTCTGTGTGATCGTTGTTGCGTCCAGCAGAACAAGGTTTACTATTCTTATATGAAACTTTGTTACCTTTGTCCTGTAGTTTCTTATCCATGTTCGCGACCGCTCGAAGGTAGTTTACTCCATCCTTTTTTGACTTCTTGAACTTCCCATCCATGGATGATCCAGACTTCCTGTTCACACTTTCTTTCTTTTCAGAGTCGAGACCAAGCTGGGGAGGTAAATCACCCTTATTAGCCATTGTATTCCATTCTACAGCTTCAGCTGCGTCCACTAGTACAGAAAAGCTTTCCTCTATCGGTAAAAAACACCCTTCTACTATCGATTTTTGTACCGTTAGAAATAGACACGATAGAACAAGATAGGTCATTTTCTATCGGTAAATAACAGATAGAAGAACTTCACCATTCTAACGGCATTTTAGACGACAACCGGTAGAAAACCCGTTGTAGTCTGACGTTTGTGAAAGAGTTTACCGATAGAAAAAATATAGTACTCTCTCGATTGTGAATGAGTTTAACGGCAGGAAAAGTAACACTCTTCTAACGGTTAATTTAGAGTATACCGATAGAACAAACCTTAGTACTCTCTCAGTTGGAAATGAGTTTACCGATAGCAAAAACGTTTGTACTCTCTCGGTTGTGTATGAGTTTACCGGCAGGAAAAGTTAAACTCTTTTAACGGTGAATTACATGTGTACCGATAGAATAAAGTATAGTACTCTCTCGGTTGTGAAAGAGATTATCGATATAAAAAATCATAGTACTCCCTCGGTTGTGTATGAGTTCACCGGCAGGAAAAGTCTCACTCTTCTAACGGTTAATTCCTAATGTACCAATAGAAAAAACTATAGTAGTCTCTCGGTTGTGGATGAGTTTACCGATAGAAATACAGTACAGATGCAATACAATACATTCACATATACAGTACATTCTTTACATTCACAATACAGTACATTCACATATACAGTACATTATTGACATTCACAATACAGTACATTCACATATACAGTACAGATGCAATACAGTATAGATTGGATACACAATACAGTACAGATGCAAAGAAGGGTAAATTCACATATACATTAAACGGATTGACACATTAGACAGTTATTCACATTTATTCACATATATATGGATAAATACAAATTGCAATCCAATGTGGACATTTATTCACATGTATATAAACAGTCAGTCTACACACAAAGTACACGAAAAAGAGAAAATTGTCATGGCGGTTGGTTGGGCGCAACTTCCTCCATGACATATTGAGCCCAGATTTGTCAAAGATCTCTAATATTTGCATTTTCGTATTGGTCTTTCGAGATGGCGATCTGCAAGCATGTGTGAATACTGAGTAACTAACTTCCTAATTTTGAACGTGACACCCAATTTTCAAATTTGAGTTAGCTATCGATGCTTACCTGGGGGAATTGGACAAAGTTTATCCGCACTAGGTCGTACATGTAGCGCAGCACATAAAACCCGCATTCCCACAATTGCGGCTACTGATGGCACTGAGATAATTGCATATGCGAAGACATGTTAGTTATTGTTTCCATAAACTAATTAAGCATAAAAAAAAGTCTCATGAGTACCTCATATTCTTTCCAAGCTAGTAGGGAGCCCTGCGGTGCGGCATACCTCCCTCCAGCGGATACATATTTATCAAAAACCCTGCATTTCAGTTAGCATTGCCGGTTAATGTATTATCATTAGCCAGTGAGGTCAAAATTTAAATCAAACATATAAGTTACTTATGCCTCCATATTCCCCTTGACCACATATTCATTCGATAATCTGTCACGCATCAAATCGAGATAGTACACCTCATTCCTCGGCGGACAGATCATGATGAGTATCCATTGGCCCCTACATTATACGTAAAAGAGGACCGTTAGCTCAAAGTATATCTCAGGTGTAACATACAAGATTGAGTTAAATTAGTACGAAATGCACTAACCTTTGGTGGTACGGCACCAGAATGAACACCTTGTCCTACTGCGCCATCAGCGCCTTGGATATATACTGCTCAGCGTGCGCGGCATCGTGTTCTAGCCTCGTGAGGCTTATTTTCTCTGGGTCAAGGAAACCCACCTTGTCACATGCAGCCTCCGATGCTAGCCTGTACATGCATCTGCATGCAAAGGACGACATTAGTATTGCACAGAAAGTTACTACATTTCAAATGAAATACAACAATGTAGAGTTAGCAAACAAAGTTAGAAAACAGCAATACATAGCATCAACAAACTCACAGAACTCCAGTCTGTATGATGGACATATCGAGCTCCCGCCAGTTGTAGAGGTCGAACAGATCCTCGTGTGCCACGGATATACTCACGAACTCACGGTGGAACTGCCCAGGCCTGTAGGGAACTAAGAAGTTCAGATTGCGTCAAGCTCGGTGTAGGTACCACTCGTGGAGGTCTCTGGTTGATCGACCCAATTTGCGCAAAGCTGCCTCCGACACGAGTGGGAACCCGTTCCTGAACCTCTCCGGCTGTCCCTTTCGCCCTTTACCCTTGCATTTGCCCTGGCCTTTTGTTGGGGACTGAGCGCGTACCTTCGAAGGCAAGGGCGAGGTGATGGCGGCTTTCTATCGACGTGAAGGCGTGGATGTGCTGGCTGGGGTCGAGGCCGTCTTTGATGTGTTCAAGTTCGCACGAGATCCGGCCTCATGCCCTGAGCTGGGGGCGCAGTCCCCTAGTAGCCCGCCGGCAGGCCACTTCAATTAATGAGCACGTATGTTAGATTTTGCAAGTTGAGTGTACTGAGTAGGATGTAATCTAAAATGTGTAGGATTTAACTGTTGTACTAGAACACACTTCTTGGGCCACTGTACGTAGGAGCCCACTGCCTCAGCAAGTGTCTACATTTCCTCTGTTGGGACTGGCAATGGAGAATCGTTGTAGCCCGGCATGGCCATGTCCACTTGTACCTTTGCGAACCCCAACCGCAGAGGTACGCAATGGATCTGGACATCCGGCCCAGATGGATATACGAAGCCGTGTCCAACCATTTCCTGCCCGTCGCCTAGGTGAGTCAGTAGGATGCAGCCCTCCGGCTTCTGCAAATTTGTAGCAATTAAAACAGGTTAGCGAAACAACTCTACCAGAATGGGAGTGGCATCAACTTAAGTGCACAGATGCAGGCTTGCAGTACCTCAAGTAGATCCACTGGATCTGCGAGGACCTTCGAAGCGCAACTGCTTATCTGACCCCGCGGGGTATCGTCGCCCTGGGGATCCGCATCTGCTCTCTTGGCCAGCAATGCTTCTCTCAACCGTGCAAACTCTTCCCTAATTTGTGCGACCTTAGACTGCACCTCAGCCCGTATCTTATCGGACAGCTCCGCTTCCTTTTCCTTCCAGAAGCGGGCCTTCTTCCTCGGTAGAGTCGGATCTACAAAACTGGCCTTCCACGACACAATGGCTCCCACGGCCCGTGTCCACCCGGGATGCTCCTTATTTCCTAGAGCCTGAGTGAGGATGTCGTTCTCCCTCTGCGGGGTAAACAATCCCTCCACTACCTCCTTCTCATAAGAGATCTATTACATTTAAAGATACCTTGTGAGACAAATTGCCTTATATACACTTGTGCGCACACAGTTTACGAGATTAGCCAACTTACCATTCGCCTCACAATGTCGGCGTCCCCAGGGTTTGCGAACTGCACAGACCCCCTCCCCCTCCACCATCACTTGCACCTCTCATCCCGGATCTCGGAGAGCGGCAACTCAGGGGAGTCGATGATAGGATTTTGCTCGTCTTCCTTCTTCCACTGCTCCTCCTTCCCCGCATAGCCCCGGGATCCGAGCCGATGCGAGTGGTCGTTCCTCTTCTGGATCGCCTTATTCTTCTCGCTAAGGGCCTTGAACTCCTCGGTCCCCTTCTGCTTGGTGAATTCCTCCCATACCTCCGCCGATATGAAGGGGTATTTCTCGCAAGGAGATTTCCCCGCAGCGAGGAAGTTACTGACGAGCCAGCTCTTAAAGATTTTCCATGTTCCGTTCATGTCCTTCAAGCAGGCCGTCCTAGGTGTATCGTCGGGGATGTTCCACTTAGCCTGTTTTCAAACAATGCATACAATTAATCACGAGTTAGTTAAACTTTAGTATAAGCCAAGAGAACGTGATTACGAAAGAGTTCAGTGATTTCAGTTAATTTAACCTTCACTTCCGCCCACAACCTATCCCTCTCATCCGCCGTCACGTCCTTCCAGCTCTGGACGGTGATCTTCACCCTTTCTTTCGCCAACAGCCCAACATAGGCCGCGTACTTCCCAGCATTCTTTCTGATCGGCCTCTCAAATTGATTGAACTCACAAGAAAGATCCGTGCATTTGGCCAAACGGCCTAACGTCGTCGGCCTCGCCCCACCCTCTTGCACTGGGATTAACTAGCTGCATCTTCAATTACGTTAGGGTTGGCCCTAGTCGAACCACTAGTACCATCTGATGAAGATGACGACATGTCTTTCCCTACAAAACCATCAACAAACCATCAAAAATTTAATGGAAACACAAACCAAATCATTTTACAAAGAAAAAGGACCTATTTTAAATATTTTTTCTATCGGTAAACACAGAAACTACCAATAGAAGATAAGATTTTATTTCTGAGCATTTTCATCTACACATTTTCATATAGGAAGCAAGCAACATATGGCAATTAATTCTTCTTGGAGTTCCATAACTCAGCTCAGGACTGGAGACTAATTAGGGCTGCAAAAGGGATGTCCGAAGAAAATAATACTAAAAGACATGCAAAAATTAATTGCTGAACTGTTCAGAAATATTTTCTATCGGTAAACACATGGGCTGCCGATAGACCATAACAATGTTTTCCATCGGCAAAGATACGAGATACCGATAGAACATATTGTTATGGAATATTGTTGATAAGTCGCCATTCACTGGCATCACATATTCTTGGTTTAAGTCAACATTCTCCATGATTTTCTATACTAATATTCATGGGCCAGCATTATTATTTCACACATAACAATATTTTCTATCGGTAAACACATGAGCTGCTGATAGAACAGAACAATTTTTTCTATCGGCAAATACAGGAGATACCGATAGAAGATGTGTAAGAACACCTCCAACGTATAATGTGCATTACATGGCAGTTGGATACAATTGATCACACATACAGCAGTATATATAAGTTAAAATCTCAAAATAGGTTTATTACAGCACTGGAACATATTATGTCAACCCTAATTTAAATCAACATTGCCTGCGGAATGTTCATAATCCAACACAATAGGGAACCCTAGTGTAATTGCAAAACTCGAAGAATTAGTACGTATAAAACACAAAGATCAAATAAGGAAGATGCTGGAAAAGAACGACGAATTAGGGTATTTACGGCGATCAGTTGTGGTGATGGAGAGGCTGTGTAGAATGCAGCGGCTGCCGGCAAAGGACGAAAATATGAACCGGTGGCAGTGGCGAACCAGTATCCAGTCGGTGATCGTCGTGTGGGAGAGAGGAAGTGAGTGGTCACTGCGGAGGTTGTGGTTTTCTTCTCTCTCGAAGAGACACAGTGCTATAAGTTGGAACTGTTCGACTGGAGGGAAACTCAAGGGCCATGTACGTGTCATAAAGTAGTGGATGCCCTTTTCTATTGGTACAACAAAATAATACCAATAGAACAAGTAAATTTTTCCCAAATCAATATTTGAAGTAGTGGATGCCCGTTTCTATCGGTACAAACAATAAAATACCGTGAGACCAATTTTTCCCAGAGTAATTTTTGAAGTGCCTGAGATTAAAGTAGTGGATGCCCTTTTGCTATCGGTACAAACAACAAAATACCATCAGACTAATGAATTTATTCTAACGGTAGAACATAATAATACCGATAGAATAAGTAAATTTTTCCCAGAGAAATTTTTGAAGTGCCTAAGACACATTAAAGTAGTGGACACACATGACACATCTGTATTTACCGTTAGAACATGTGATGTTCCGTGGCTGAAACAAAGCAAACTGGGTAATGCATGACACACATGACACCAGTTCTCACCTTCAAAGAATCATATGTACACACAATGTAACATCAAATAGATCGTGCTTGAAAGCTGCAGAATGATAAAGAAAGAGGGAAGATAGCCGAAAAATTGGAAAATTGACATAAAAACAAATTGTTCACTCATTGTTGTTTTATCACTTATAAAAAAAATAAAAATCCAAAATGCTAGGTCAAGGGGTGGTCTTAGCCCTGGCTACATGTAGAATAAAGTCAGTTTGACTTGCAACCAGGACGCAGACTCCTCTAGCGACAAGTTGTCCTTAGGATCAACTACTACCGCGTCGAGAAGGACTGCGACCTCCCTCAGCTTCGCTATGGTATCTTTCATAGTCAAACCGCAGCCAGCGATGGTAATATCTGCGGCTCGCTTCTCCTCGTGAAGACGCCTCGTCCTCGCCCTGGAATTGTCACCATCCGTCTTCATGCGCTGAATGCGCCAGAGGAGATCGTCCAGTTCAAGCCGTAGCTGAGTATGCTTATCCGTAAGGAGCTTGTGCTCCTCCTGGAGGGCCCTCAGCTCGGCCTTGACTTTGCCAGTGTCTTCCACGGCTCCCCTTCCCTATGCAAATCAACAGGTCAAGAATGTACTGAACATGGATTAACAATACAGGGGTAAACCCAGGAGATTTAGAGTTCTTACTGGGGAGGGCGAGGCTGATGATCCCATTGAGGATGCCATTATCAAAGAGAAGATAAGGAGTCGAAGAGTTTGAGAATTAGAAAAATATGTAAAGTAGTTGGCAATTTCACTGCCGAGGTACTTATAGAATTTCCAAGGTGACGCATGGCGACACAGTTGAGAATTCAAAGCACCAGAGTATTGTTCTATCGGTACAAACAACAAAATACCGTCAGACCAATTTATTTTTTCTATCGGTACAAACAACAAAATACCGTGAGACTAATGAATTTATTCTAACGGTAAAACACAATAATACCGATAGAATAAGTAAATTTTTCGCAGGAAAATTTTTGAAGTGTCTGAGACACATTAAAGTAGTGGATGCCCTTTTCTATCGGTACAAATAACAAAATACCGTCAGACAAATGGATTTTTGGAGAGCTTAATTTGAAGAAGCAAGAGGCTGCAATGAGATTTTGGCAACAAAATTTGAAGGGAAGAATTAAGTACTTATAGGATAAAGGTGCTGTACATGTTAGAACTCATGCTGTGGAGTAAAATTGAGATATATTAATGCTGTGAACTAGCTTATCATTAAGTTCTAAAGAAAAATGTACTGCCTGATGTATTAATGATAAGTTTCTCACCTTGATGCAGAACTTGTGGGTTGTTTGCTTGGCATTTTTCCCTGAAATAGAAAATAATCATCAATGGTTCTCAACCCATAATCCTTCTTTGTGATCATCTCGCAGATACGTTGTTTCGTCGATATCTTTAGTAGGGATAGATTGAATGTCCTCTAAAAATGGAGGTATTTCGTCGAATTGGTTATACTCCTCTTCGTCGACAACGTTTTCGACCCCAACAATACGTCTCTTGCTGTTTGGATTGGCCGGGTCAACGATGTAGAGTACCTGTGTGGCTTGCTTTGCCAGTATGAATGGATCGTCTTGGTGTCCAACTCTATCAAGATCGACGAGAGTAAACCTGTAACTATCAACTTGAACACTTCGAGGGATTTCGACCCATTGGCATCGAAACAGGGGAATCTTAAGTAATCCGTAATCGAGCTCCCATATTTCGTCAACAGCACTATAATATGAGTTCAGCGCCCTTACTGACCTGGCATCCTCGAAAATAGCAAACAGTGTCACTCCTCTACATTGTGTGCTACTCTTGGCGTCTTGAGCTCTTATATAAAATGAATACCCATTGATGTCGTACCCCTGCCAAGTCCCTATAGTGAATCTTGGACCTCTAGCCAACCATGTCACAGTTTCACTTATGGAGCCCTCAGCACCTCGCGTGACTCTTTCTTGGATCCACCCAGCAAATTTCCTGTTATGTTCTTTGGTGACCCAAATCTCTGACTTCGAAGGATTCTGTGACTGTAACATTACCTTGTGCTCGTGTATGTATGGCTCGACCTCCGTCATGTGTTGTAAGACCCAAAAATGTGATTTTGCGTACACATCTCGAGTGGGGACGATAACTTTGAATCCAATCGTTCCGATGCCCTGAAGCCTACCCTCGTGTCGGGACCTAGGAACGCCAATTGGGTCAACCCCGGCCATATAATCTGTGCAAAATTCAATCACCTCCTCGGCGGCATAACCTTCCATGATACTCCCCTCGAGTCGACGACGAGTCCTTACGTATCCCTTCAATACACCCATAAATCTCTCAAATGGATACATGTAACGTAGGCACACAGGTCCACAAAACTTAATTTCTCTGATAAGGTGAACAATCAAATGGACCATAACATCAAAAAAGGATGGAGGGAAATACATCTTGAGCTGACAAAGAGTTGTAACCACGTCGCGTTGCAAAGCGTCCAGTCCATCCGGATCAATTACCTACGAGGACACAGTTGCGCCAAATATTCATATCAGAAAAATCTTCTAATTAAGCTCCACAAATGGAGGTAATGAACTTATAGTACAAGTGCACGTAGTTACCTTGCAAGATATTGCGTTGAAGAAATAACATAGGTTTGTGATTGTCTCTCTGACTTTAACTGCGAGAATGCCTCTGATAGCAATGGGAAGTATTTGTGACATCAGCACATGACAGTCGTGAGACTTCGTGCCAACCAGTCTTAGGTCCTTCATGGACACAAGTTTTTTCAAGTTTGCGAAGTACCCACATGGAACTTTAACACCGTGCAGGCACCGATAGAGTTCTGTTTTTTCGCTCTTGGACAACGTATAGTAGGCCGGGGGAGGTATGTACGCTTTCCCTTCTCCAAAGGTGCAAGCTCAATCCTTATCCCCATTTCCACCATGTCACGACGAGCTTTCACACCATCCGTTGTCTTTCCCGGAATGTTCAACAACAAACCAATCAAACTGTCACAGACATTTTTATCTACATGCATGACGTCAATGCAATGTCGAACTTGTAAGTGCTCCCAGTATGGTAGATCCCAAAGAATCGATCTCTTCTTCCAAACATTTTTTTCTCGAGGTTTTGAATACTTACCGAACTCAGCTTTGATGTCCTTCATGCGCGAGTAAATCTCCTTACCTGTCAGAAACACTGGAGCTGATCCCTTATCAGGCTTCCCGTTAAATGATTTCCTCTTCTTACGGTACGTGTGATGCACCGGAAGAAACCTGCGGTGACCCATGTACACTGTTTTCCGGCAGTTTTGCAGCCACAAGCTCTCAGTTTCATCTAGGCAAATAGGGCAAGCCTTGGCTCCTTTCGTACTATACCCCGACAAATTGTCGTAGGCCGGAAAATCATTTATGTTGCAAAATATCAGGGCCCGCAAGATGAAATTCTCTTTCTTGTATGCATCCCACACCTGCACCCCCCTCGCTCCACAATTTCTGTAAGTCCTCGATTAAAGGCGCTAGAAACACGTCAATATCATTTCCGGGTTGTCTGGATCCTGAGATTAGTAACACCATCATGATGTACTTGCACTTCATGCATAACCAAGGAGGAAGATTGTAAATGCATAAAAGAACCGGCCAAGTGCTATGCCGACTGCTCATATTACCATGTGGGTTCATACCATCTGTACTCAACCCGAACCTTATATTCCTAAGTTCACCGCCGAACTCAGTAAATGATCTGTTGATGTTTCTCCATTGAATAGAATCAACTGGGTGTCTCATTTTTCCGTCTTGTTTCCAGGCTTCAGCATGCCAACGCAAGTGCTTCACGACTTTCGGATTTGCAAACAGCTGCTTCAATCTAGGTATCACAGGCAAGTACCACACAGTTTTCGCTGGAGGTCCTTTCTTTACCTCGTGACGTTCACTGTCAATCCGGTCCCTACACGTATACCTCGATGCGCCGCATCTTGGACAAACATGCAAACTGGAGTACTCGTTACAGTACAACACACAATCATTTGGGCATGCGTGTATTCTTTCGATTTCCATTCCCAACGGACACAACAGTTTTTTGGCTTGGTAAGTAGATCTTGGCAACTCATTTCCCTCTGGAAGCATGTCCGCTAGAAGATCTAATAGTGCCATGAAACTCTTATCGCTCCAACTGTTGCCTGCCTTCAAGTTATATAATCTCAGCACAGAAGACAGTTTTGTAAATGTTGCACATCCAGGGAACAGAGGCTTCTCAGAGTCAACAATCAGTTTCTCAAATTCACAGAAGTCGTTTTCGTTGTAATCTTCCTCTTCATCACGTAACATCTCATCTAGATTGTCATCATCATCATCTACGTGCACATCGGAATGAACATTATCAAAATTCAAAGGATCATCGATATTATTGCAATCCACATCCGAGTCCTGCTGATTGGTAGTAGTGGTGCTTGTTTCCTCAAGATCTTCGCCATGCCATATCCAACGGGTGTATCGCGCATTAAAACTACGACGAATCAAATGACTCTTAATTTGATCAGAGTTGCTAAACCTCTTCAAGTTAATACAATCTGTACAAGGACAAAGCATATTTTTCTCTCCCTTCCTCTCCTTTTGTTGCTTAGCAAATTTAATAAACTCATTCACACCATCCAAATATTCAAGAGTAGTACGTTTTATTCCATACATCCAATATTTCCTGTCCATCTACAATTAACAAAATTTAACGAGTCAGCCATGCATGAAACCTGCCCGATTAAGTTATGTATATGTACATGTATAGCCTCTTACAACTGATGTGTTAAACCCTAGCCTGACGAAATTAACACTAATTAACCTAGCTAACTACACAATACAAGCTAGTCAGCTCCTGAAACATGAAGCATTTCCAGCTAGCTAGCTCCCAAGCTTGGAACTACACAATACAACTAGCTTGCAAGTAGAGAGGGAGGGAGATCTAGAGGGAGAGAGAGATAAGTGATGACAATTAAGCATACCTTAACGAGAGGGGTGCAATCAACTTCCCTCCAGCTTACCCTGATCACCCTAATAGTGTAGCTGCGAGCGTGGAACTTTCATCACAAACAGAGGGACACAGAGTGCAACAGAACAAAAGAGCGGCTCAGCAATGGTCGAGTGGGGTTTTACTTATACAGGACCTTTTTCTAACGGTAAATACATGAAATACCCGTTAGACTAAGTGCGGGTAATTTTGCACTCACATATTCTATCGGTAAAAACACACATATACCGTTAGAGAATGTACTGGTGCATTGCTGAGAAGGTACATGTATTGTTCTATCGGTAAATATGTGTATTTATCGTTAGAATAAGTACTGGTACATGGCTGAAACAAAACCAAACTGGGTAATGCCTCACACACCAAATACATGTGTTGTTCTATCGGTAAATATGTGTATTTACCGTTAGAGGAGGTACTGGTACCAAACTGGTAAAGCATGACACACATGACACCAGTTCTCACATCCAAAGAATCATATCTAAACACAATGTAACATCAAACAGATCGTACATCAAATAGATCTTAACTAGAAGATAAAACAATATTTCAAGAAATGCTAATTTGTAGATTAACTAGGAGACACAAAAATACTTTTCTTAGGTACTTGGTACTTCATCTTGCCAAAGAAATTACACATGCCAGTTCACAAATTCAGGTACAAACATACACATGCTAGTTCACAAATTCAGGTAAAAACATACACATGCCAGTTCACCAATATAAATTCAGGTACAAACATACACATGCCAGTTCACAAATTCAAGTGCATGTCTGAAACACCAGTACAAATACACACCTACTTACCAATACAATTAAATACACAAATACTCCCTACACATTCAAGTTCATGTCCCAAATAGCAAAATTTTCGTACGGAAAACTTTAATTAAAATAATAATTTCACAAAAAACACAAAAGAAAATAAAATTACAAAAATGACCATAGTCGCCACTCAGGCTGGCGACTGAGTGGCTGCTGCCCTAAGTCGCCATCTGGGCTAGCGACTTAAGGCCACGTCCTCAGTCGCCAGCCTAAGTCGCCAACCCAGTTGGCGACTTAGGGTAGCAGCCAGATTTATTTAGAAACTAATAGTTTTTGTTTTATATTATTTTCAAAATAACCAACGTAGTTTTGATTATTTCAAAAATAACCCATGTGGTGTATGTTGTTTGTAAAATTGCCTGTAAGACTGTTTTTTATGTATGAATAACTAAAATAAAAAGAATAATTGCAGGTAAAATATAGAAAGGCATATTGAACAACCGCAACCCACCCAATCAGGGAGAAAAAGAGTCGCGAGGGGTTCAGTTGATTGATTTGTATGTTTCATGGTTAATTTAATTTGTGGGGTTACCAAAAGTGAGAACTGAACGTAAAAAATACTGAAAGTAGAAAGGCTAAATTATAGAAAAACCATGTTTCATGCATACATGTAAACAAAAATCATGTTTCATTGAGAGAGTAAGAAATTTGAAAAAAATAATGTCAGCCCCTCTTCGGACGACGAGGCCGGTCCCGCTGAAACGGTGAGGGTGAGTAGGTGGTGCATCCCCGCACCGTCCTCTGTGACGGCTGTCAATGTGGTGGTGGTTGGGCACTCGCCCGATCGAGACCTGTATCAGGAGGGTCCTGCGACGGCTGAGGCGCATCACCACGCTGTGCGGACGCCAATTGATGCTGGCTCTGGTGGGTGTCGTCTCCCCTCTGCAACATGTCAGCATAGTCCGCGTCCGCAGGGTCGATGACCACGTCCGGGTCGGCATGGACGGGTTGAGGCAGAATGCAGGGCAGGCTCCTACTGGATGGTGCCGATGGAGCAGATGCGGACGTATCGGCAAGCTCGTGCACCGTACACTGCGACATGGTGACGTACTCGTCGTCCAGGTCGAACGTGATGTCGAACCCCAGGCTGGAATCGAAGCCGGAAGGGCGCGCAGGGGCACCCTCAGAGATCCGTACCCTACCACACGACACCACGTCCACGTGAGGTGGAACACCTGAACGGTAAGAGCGGGCCGGGGGCACACCAAGATAAATAGGGGTGTCGATGGCCGTACCTGACGGTCCGGGTGCATCCGGCGGATGAGTGGCCAGCTGCGACGGCGTCTGAATGGGAGGGGCCCGCAGCGGAGGAGGTGCAACAGATGTCGACGAAGTGGCGGAACTCTCCCGCAACAGCTGCGTCGCGACTCGATGAATGAAGGCAATGGCTTTCTTGTACTCCTCGGGTGTGATAGGTAGACGTGACTCGTCCCGATGGAGTAGCGGCTGCGTGGTGGAGGTAATCGCACGAAGGCCGTCAACCTACAAGACCACAACACAATGGTAAGCAGAAATAACAATAACAAGCAAGAAACCGAGTATTTGTGCGTACCTAGCGGTGCACACGGGATACGTGGTGTGAATCGTACGTCTACTGCACACTCGGGGCAGGGATTTCGGCAGGCGTTGGAGCTGGTGGGGTAATGCGAGGAATGGTGCGGGGGATATACCATCGAAGGTAGTCGCCATATGTCCTCAGATCGTATGGCCTATCCTCGCGCACTACATCCATCCCTACTCTCTCCTCCCAGTGGCGAGTGTACGAAGCCTGCCGATCCTCCCAAGTGAAAGCCTTCTTGCCCTTGCTGGTTTGCCTGCAGGAAAAACAAAAGTGTTAAGCCTTTTCGTGGAGCGGAAACACTATGCGTAGAGATGATCGCGAGCTTACTCATGCTGGGCGTGCCACAACCGATGTGGAGCGTCGACAGGCGGGACAGGCTGAAATAAGCCAAACTACCGCATCACATGCCATGGAGTGTATACCTCCAACATATGGCTGAAGACAAGAACACATTGGGTGAGCCATAAGTCCCAGTCCCCTGTACATATCGATGAGATCCCGCCTGCAGCTGTGCTCTCAACATAGGTGGCCGTCCAGGCCCTCCAGACAACACGCGAGGGATGGAGCAGCTCCAGCTCATCGCTGTACGCCCCGTAGCATGCGTGCACCTGGACCGTGGCCCATTGCAGCTCGCGCTGCAACCAGCGATCCCCCATGGTCGGGCGATCGGCCTCGTCCTCTGCATCCCTGGGCGGGTACCCCTCCGGCAGCGGCACGGGGACATCAGTGCCAAGCGGTCGTCCTACAGGAAGGTGCTCGTACGACCATAGGAGAATAAGGAGAGGACACCCAACCATAACTGCCTGCCGAGCACGGCGAACGTAGGCATCTCACAACGCTTGATACGTCGCACACAGAACCGCCAAACCCCAGCTGATCTGTGGAATCTGCTCGATCGTCATGTCTGCGAGCATCTGCGCCAGTGGAACAGGCCAACGGTCCACCATGTCGCCGTGCGTACCTATGAACAAAAACAAACAGGAAATTAAGATTTAAATGCAGTAAGTAACATACATGTGTATGTACCATGAGTAAGCGTACCAGTGAACATGAAGCTACCAAACAGGTGTAGTAGGTACCCCTCGAAGTGTCAGCTGACTGTCCACTCATCAGCATCTGCTGGGCATATCCGAAAGTGAGCGAGCCAGGCTGCAGGAACTCCCGCGTCATGGTGGAAGGGCTCGTGTCCTAGAGGTAGGGGTGAAACCTCTGTGTGAATGCCACATCCCACCCGGCAGGAGTGGGTGGTGGTACCCAAGCCTGTCCGTGAATCGGCAGGCTGAATAACATTGCCACATCCTCCAGGGTGATGGTCATCTCCCTCCATCGGAAGTGAAATGTGTGTGTCTCGGGTCTCCATCTGTCCGCCAGAGAAGACACCAGTGATCGATCGTGCCTGAAGGACTCTGCTCTGGTGATCGTCCTGACAAAAGGAAGAAGTCCCACCGCCCTCAGCCGTGCGATGTATCTCATGTCAAGAGGCCAGGCCGTGCCCGGCGATCGTAGGTAGAACGGTTGAAGCTCCTCTCCGGTCCTAAGGGCTCGAGCTCGATAACGATCATCATAGTACTGATCCAGTAGCTCAGGAAGCTATCTACGATCATGAGCCATGTCTGCAAGCAGGAACATTGAGTTAGTACGCCATACGAAATGAGTGACAAACAAACATAAAATACATGAGAGGAATGAGTACGCATTGCACAACAGTGCTGATTGATTCACGTTCAGTGTGATCTGGATGCATTAGGACATGTCCTCCTTGTGTGGCCAGGCTGTCGACAAACAGCACACTTTCGCAGCTCATCGCGCTCTGCATTATCCATGTCGTTGCTGATTCGAAGTTTTCGTCGTTGTCCAAGGCCTCTCCGCTCCAAGTGTGGGGGTGGAACATACAAGATCTGCCCTGCTCTGTGTGACAGCTCTCTGTAGTGCTCCTGAGTTCCTCAGACCTCGAAGTCTGCAGTCCATGTTTTAGCGAGGAACCGTGCGCTATAGTAAAGTGATATGTACGTCTCAATTGACTTGTTGTCATGCGCACATGCTGCCATCACATGGGAGCACGGTTTATGCAACAAAGCAGGCTTGTTACAAGTGGACTTCACGCCGTCTTAAAACATGACACCTTGCTTTCTGATCGACCGCATGTATCCTCCCCCCACGTTCTTACTCTTCAGATAAACAATCCAACTTTGCCTTCTGCTGTTTGGAATGCACTGGGCTAAGTGTATGTGAGCGGCCGCGGCTTTCATTTCTAAGTACCTCTGCACTTCATGAGGATATTTTGATGGTGTGACCCTAAGTAGTGCTCTTGTAGCTGTACCCCTCTCATGGAAGTATTTAGCAGTGCGACGCCATGTAAATTCCACAATTCCGGTGAGCGGAAGCCCTCGCACCCCCCTCAACACAAAGTTGTACACCTCCGCCATATTGGTTGTCATTATTCCGTATCTAGCTCCTGCCTTATCGTGCAGTAGTGACCATTTCTCTGGAGCTTAGTCACCGATCCATTCACTAAATTTCTTTGTTCTTGATCTTCGGCTGCGACGTATCGGCCCATCTGAAGTTCCCACGACATTTTCTTCATCCTCCGTCTGTTGAGAACTGCTTGCCTCAGATCTTTGAGCTTTAGCTAGGTTCGAGGTATCTTTCTCTAGCTCGTCCCAAATTCGTTGGAACTTATGGCCCTGATTCTGATCACACAACCGCTTGAACTTCTTCAGCAGACCTGTGTTTCTGTAGTGTGTGAAAAAGTTCACCGCAAGATGTCGTTTGCACCACCGACTTATCAAGTCATTCCATCTGTATTGCGGGTCCTCTGTGCACAACATGAACTCAATGGCACTCAACAGGCCCTTGTGTCCATCATGGATGACGCACACATTCCGTCTATCCTTCACAACTGCTTGTTTCAGATTTGTAAGGAACCACACCCAGCTGTCTGTGCTCTCGCCTTCTACGATGGCGTACGCCATCGGAAGTAGCTGATTGTTTGCATCTGCGCCAACAGCTGTCATTAAAGTTCCCTTGTACTTCCCAGTTAAAAATGTGCCATCCACGCAAAGTACTGGCAGCATGTACTTGAATACAGAGATAGCCTGCCCGAATGACCAGAATATACGCTCCATGTACTCCGCTCCATGCACCACGTCACCGTTTGTGCCCACAACTGGCCTATGAACCATGTCCATTACAGTGCCAGGGTTGCTATCGACGATTTGCTGTATCAGTCTGGGCACGTAGTTATATGAATCGTAGAAAGATCCAAATAGCATCTCAAGGCCAAGTTGTTTCGCTCTCCATGCCTTGCCATACTGAATGCTATATCCAAAAGTGTCGGCGATTTGAGCGACAATTTCTTTTGGTGCCATGTCCAAATTTGCATGAAGGTTCGCCAAAATCACACTTGCCACAAAAGCGGATGATATATTCTTGTGGGTCCGTGAGGCTTCTGTGACCGAACAGTCATGTTCGGTGATTCTCGAAACAACAAAGTGCTCACTATCCTTGTACCGAGCAATACGAACATAAAATCTACATCCCTCCACCGTGCACTTCACTGCGTACATCCGCGGATTTGTTCTATCTACCTTGAAAGAGCGACGTAGTGCAATGGACCACATTGCCACACCTTGCTTTGCCTCCTCCTTGCTTCAGAAATGTTGTCCTAAAATTAATCTTTGCTCATCCGATGCCGAGTCCGAACTGCAATCATCGCGGATTCCTGCATGATCAAAACCACTTGGATCTAACCATTGTTGCGAAGGTCCCATCCCACGATAATCTTCTTCGCTAGACGAATCCGCATAGTCTGTATCCACCTCCGAACCTTCGCTGCCTGAGTATTCCATACCCTCGTCTTCACATTCATCGGCGTAAGCCTCGTCCCCAGTCCAGAAATGCCCACTCACGAATCCTGTGTTCGGGACACTGGCAGATTCCTGTGCTATTGTTGGATCAATGACTGGCTTGGGTACCTCTTCCGCCGGTGGGATGTTTAGTACCATTACATACAACACGCAGTCATCTGGGCCATGAATGGGATTTAACACTCTCCTAACTAGAGAACCCCAAGACCGATCGCCTTTAAGTTTACATAATTTCCAACTACCTATTTCACCAACAGGCACCAACGCTTCTATGACAATTTCATGTTTAGATGGGTCGATATTTAGTATGTCCACAACTCGGGTCTTAAGATCCTCAAAATTAACTGCACTGAGATCATTCAATTCCATGTCTACATGATGACAGCTACATAGGTCATCTCCATGTGGTCCGTTTCTGATTACTTGTTCCCCGTGAAAAACATACACTATTCTTCTTTCTGACATTGTCTACGACAAAAATTTTAAATTAATCTTTGCTTTATTTTTTAAATAATCTTATTTGTTATAGGTATAATTTAACACGCAGCTCACCCATAATATTATATACACATTGTATTTATAAATACACAACATTATACAACAGATCTAAATTATTTTACGTACACATCACATCTTGCATGAAGGTTCGCACAAGATATCTAAGTCATTAACACATTTTCCATGAATTTCGAAAGCAGATCTATACTCTAAACTAAATTTGTAAAGCATATATGTATTTTCCACAAATTTCTAAAACAGATCTATACTCTAAACTAAATTTCTAAAGCAGATATGTGTTTTCCACAAATTTCTAAATCAGATCTATACTCTAAACTAAATTTCTAAAGCAGATATGTATTTTCCACAAATTTCTAAATCACATCTATACTCTAAACTAAATTCCTAAAGCAGATATGTATTTTCCACAAATTTCTAAATCAGATCTATACTCTAAACTAAATTTCTAAATCAGATCTATGCTCTAAACTAATTTTCTAAAGCAGATATGTATTTAAACCTAATTTCCAAAACATATCTATATTCCAAATTTAATTTCTAAAGCAGATATATATTTTCCACGAATTTCGAAAGCAGATCTATACTCTAAACTAAATTTATAAAGCAGATATGTATTTTCCACAAATTTCTAAATCAGATCTATACTCTAAACTAAATTTCTAAAACAGATCTATACTCTAAACTAAATTTCTAAAGCAGATATGTATTTTCCACAAATTTCTAAATCAGATCTATACTCTAAACAAAATTTCTAAAGCAAATATGTATTTAAACCTAATTTCTAAAACATATATGTATTCCAAATTTAATTTCTAAAATAGATATATATTTTCCACAAATTTTTAAAGCAGATCTATACTCTAAACTATATTTTTAAAACAGATATGCATTTAAAATTAATTTCTAAAGTATATCTACATTTTAAATTTAATTTCTAAAACTGATATGTATTTAAAACTAATTTCTAAAACAGATTTAATTAGAAAATTTTAAAAAACTTACCTCCTTCTTCTTCTTCTTCTTCTTCCCTTTCCTTTCCTTTCCTCGTCCTCTCCTCTTCTCTTCTCTCTTTTCCTTCCCTCTCTGGCTCTCTGTTTCAAATGATTATTTTTTTCGGCGCACCCCCTCTGTCGCCACCTCTGGTGGATATATACTCCCCTAAGTCGCCAGCCCGACTGGCGACTGAGGATGCGCAAGAGTTAGTCGCCAGCCCGGCTGGCGGCTTAGGGTTTCGGTGCTAAGTCGCCAGCCCGAGTGGCGACTATGGTCATTTTTGCAATTTTATTTTCTTTTGTGTTTTTTTGTGAATTATTATTTTAATTAGGGTTTTCCGTACAAAAAATTCCCCAAATAGCAATACATGATACACAAATATACAACAATATACAAATACAACAATTCACACATTCGATGTATATTAGAAAAGCCACGTCTAAATTAACAACAGATCACGACGAGAACCCAGTGGCCCATACATTTTACATAAAAGAGAACCTTTGCAAGTTGCGACAATGCAACTACCGACTGCAAGTTAGATCTGATACATCACAAATCCATTCATCCAAAACAGCAAATGTCTGAACCACATTAGACTTAACCATAGGAGTTCAGTTCGAAGACGCCCAAGGAGCTGAAACTACTGTCGAGTTACATTTGTATTGGTGATTTCCTCGGACTCAAACTCGATCAACTCAACTCAACTCAACTCCATTAACAAAAAGAACCTACCTTCCAAGATGTTGTTCTGTGTAGTGATGGTGTAGAATGGCTGTGCATCTGGCCACAAGCTGGTGCATGCAAAAAAAATGTAAGATGCTTTCTATAGGTCCTGATTTGAGAAACACCCCGGGCTTAAGGATCTTCTCGACCGAGCCAACCAAGATCTCGCCCTTCATGTCCTTCCAGCTCTCGACAGTGATCTTCATCGTTTCTTTCGCCAACAAGCCAACGTAGGCAGCATACTGCGATGAAGAACCGTGAAATACGTTGCCCCTCATGAGCATCATCGAAGGACCTGCCAGTAGAGGTGCGCCGGCCATCCATGGAGCTTACGGGTTAGGGCTACGAACGCCTGATGAATTGTGAGAATGAAAGAGACATACCCGGATATTTATAGTACTAGATAAGTTCTATCGGTAAACAACCACCTACCGTTAGTAATTTTCGATCTCTTCTAACGGTATAAACGTACATTACCAATAGAATAAGACTTTTTGTAGAAGGTGAACGGTTCTATCGGCACACTATATTCTACCGATAGAATAAAACTATTTGAAGACGAACAGTTCTAAGAAATTTTCGATATATTCTAACGGTACAAACATCCATTACCGATAGAATAAAAATATTTGTAGAAGGCGAACGGTTCTATCGGCACACTACATATGGCCATAGGAATTTTTGAGATATTCTGTCAGTATAAACATACTTCACGATAGAATAAAACTATTTATACAAGGAGAACAGTTCTATCGGCACACTGCATACTACCGATAGGAATTTTTGTACATATTCTGTCGGTATATACATACATTACCGATAGAATAAGACTAGTTGTAGAAGTCAACCAGTCCTATCGGCGTACAGCATTCTCCCGTCAGTATTTATGCATCTCTTCTAACGGTAAATATGTTCATCACCGCTAGAGTAAATCATACTACTTCTTCTAACAGTAAGTTTCTTACAAACCGATAGGAAAAATATATCTCATTGGCCTTTTATAACCGCAAGGCACATTTTCTAACGGTTTTCTACTAAATCGCTAATAACCGATAGAAGATAGGGGTTAGTAGACTGCATTTCTATACTAGTGTAACACACTATCTGTCATTCTCAGTTCAACATTGCAACTGCCATCGAGCGGCAGACTAGATCGAATTTGTCTAGCATAGCACGCGAAGGTCGCTAGTTCCTTACTGAGTTTACTGGAGCCATTCGTGCGGTGAACATTGGTGCCCGACGACTCATGAGCGACCTAAGTTGCGGGCGTACTACTGACGCATTCATGTCAAGACAGTCTATAGTGCATCCACCAAGCCCAAGGTCTGCTCGACCCTCTTTTGCACGCCCCAGTACCTCAGGCTCACGTCCGGCTCAACACAACACATCATCGAGGCGGGGGACTGACATAGCAGGCCCTTCTAGCACCCCATCAATTCTTCCACGCTTATCATCAATGTTTTCTCGTCGAGATGGATCACTACATATAGGAGAGCCATCGACACATCATAGGCCTGGAGGCAATGATTCCAATGACTCCAACGACTCGGAGGAGATCAGAAGAACTCAAGATACTGCTGATAGGACTTTTGTAGAGCAACTAGCTGCAGATGATCGTTGGGATCAGCAGGAGTTGGACCAGGTGAACCAACTTTACTCTGTTCCTTGGATGCCTTCGCAGCGAGCACAACATGCTACATCTTGGGGTTAGTCGTCGGAGCAGACAATACATGCACCACAGGGGGTTGAGGCTGAGTGGGTGGCACAACAAATGGAGCATGACGATTGGGTGTCCAACATGCTGAGGATGGATAATCCCTAAGCACATCAGTACCACACGCACGACGAGCTTCAACCGAATCAGCTCCACAATGCTCTGCCACCCACACAGCCTTCACAACCATTAGGGCCGCCAGACCGCTACGGACCTTCTACTACGGCTGGTCGGAGACCACATAACTTGTCTGATCCTTATTCACCCTCGCCTTTTCAGAAAGATAGGCAGTACAAAAGAGGGAGGCGAATTAATAATTAGATATGTGTTGCATCTAGATCTTTATGTCTAACCCTAATTTTGATGATTAATGAAAACAATGTGTTTTAGACTAACTGTGCTTCTGAGATATTTTGATACAGAGTTATGTTGGGAAGAAATGCAAGATGATCAAGATAAACTCGATGCAGAATGGATCAAGCACAAGTCGCAAAGCACAAAGATGAAAAGAGAATCGAGAGAAGCAAAGGACCTAAGGTAAGATTGTTTTTATTTCTACCAATCTCAGCGTATGGAGTTGATCGGTGTAGGATTTTATTTTTTTTAGATTTAACCGTCCTATAAAGAGGGGTTGCAAGTCCTATCTACACCTCTGAATGAACCGAGAAATTACTAGGTCATTGCATTGCATCTTTCTGTTGGATTTGATTTGATTTTGTTTTGAAAGATTTTGGTTTTCAGTTGAGTTTTTGACAGTAGAAGGGTTTTTCAATTTTCTAAAAAGATCTAGGCAGATCTGATTTTTGCTTTTGTTGACGAAAATGTAGCCCTTAAAATTATCTTTCAAACGAGCTATTAAACTCTCAATTTAGATTTCTGGATTTAAAGTTATGGTTATTTTTGTTCATACTGACTGTCAGTTTGCTATGCTGACTGTCAGTTTGCATGTTAGTTGTGTTAACTAACAGTTGTCCAGAGAGGTTGTTTTTTGAACTGAAATTTTTTGTACTAAACTGACTGTCAGTATACCCATGCTGATTGTCAGTTTGCATTTCGACCTCAATTGAGTTTATTTGAGTTTCTATTTGATCTGGTCGCTTTTGTGGTCGAACTGACTGTCAGTTTGGATAACTGACTGTCAGTTTGTATTATCAGTTTCCATATACGACCACAAACGGCTAGCAAAGTTTTATCCGTGATTTTTGTCAGCCGTTGAGTTTGGAACTGACTGTCAATTCTTCATACTGACTGTCAGTTTGCACTGATTTGTTTCCATTTTCGACCTCAAAAGGCTAGCTGAGTTTTCTCCAGATTTTACTTCTTTCTGGTCGTAACCCAAACTGACTGTCAGTTTATATAACTGACTATCAGTTTGAGCTGCTGATTTTCAGCCTTAGCTCCAATGTCTCTTTTGAGACTTGAGGCTATAAATAGGGACTTTGGGCATGTGTTTTGATCATCAAGCAGCCTTACAACCTTATACACTCTTGAGTTTTAGTTTTTTTACAAAATCTTGATCTTTTGATCAAGTCGAGTGCTTTTCAAATCCATCGAGTGCTTTTGGTTCACATCTTTTGCATCCTATTAGTTTCTTGGTGATTGTTAGAGGTCTAGAGAAGACCTTGCTGCTTATTACTCTTGGTGAGCGCCCTCACCTAGACGGTTTGGAGGCGTGGCCATTGATCTCTCCAGTTCGGAGTTTGTCAGAGAGACTCGGCGTGTTGTAAAAGCCATCGGTGCTCGCCTTTCCGGAGTGGACAAGGAGCAACCAGTAGTGGATAATATCTTTCGTGGATATTGGAGCAAGACTCAATTTACTTGAGTGCTTCAACGAGAATTAGGGGAGACTGGGCAAATCTCCGAGACTTCAGTAAAAATCATTGTGTTCGTTCTCTCAATCTTTTCTTATTAATATATTAAACTGCTTTTGATTCTTCTTTTTACAAAAGTTCACTACTACAGAAGTGCATTCCACTAACCCATATCCTCTAACGGTTATAAGCAATCTGGGAAAAATCCGATAGAATAGGACGACAGTGGCGGAAAAAAGGCATTTTACTATCGGTTACACACTAGTCCAACGTTAGTGAAATGCAAATACTTTTTACTATCAGTCATTACTGTACAAACCGATATAATATATTAAATAGTATTATCGGTTTTCCATTTTTAACTGATAGTAAAATTATGCATTTTATACTATCGGTTATTACTGTACCAACCGATATAATATATTCAAATAGTACTATCAGTTTTTCATTCGTAACTGATAGTAAAATTACTCACTTTATACTATCGGTTCGTACTATACCAACTGATATAATATATTAAATAGTACTATCGGTTTTTCTCACGTAACTGATAGTGAAATTACTGACTTTTTACTATCGGTTCTTACTGTACTAACCGATACAATAGAGTAAATTTTACTATCGGTTATACAAAACAAACCGATAGTAAAATGACTTCATATAAACTAATGGTTATGACAGTGGGGATCTTATTTTACTATCGGTTTGTGTTTTTGAACCGATAGTAAAATTGTACAACTTAATTAGGTCGACCTCTGCTCTGCGTTCTGCATGTTGGAATCATTTCAGCCGCGCACAACTCCAAGCTAGAGTGATCTGGAGAAGCTAGCTGAGAGGTTGATCATAATTCCATCCCTCTCGGTATTGTCATCTTCTCATCACCTCTCTCTCTCTCTCGATCACTCTTTCATACTCTCCCTCTCTCTCTCTACTTGCAATTCATTAAACTAGATACATGTAGCTCCAAACTAGCTAGAAGGCTAGGTTGGCTAGCTAGCTATAGCTTGCTGATGTTAAGCAGCTAGCTAGCTGGCTCTTCCTATTAATGCATCAAGTTAATTAGGGTTTCATATATACATATCCATTTAATGTAATTAAGCAGTTGTACACACATATGGCTTAGCTAATTGATGATGTTTCATGCATATATGCATGCCCTGAGTCATTAATTATTTATTTGAATTTGTCAATTTTGTGAAATAATTGTAGATGGACCGAGAATATTGGATGTATGGAATAAAACGTACTACTGTTGAGTATTTAGAGGGTGTGAATGGGTTTATTAAATTTGCTGAGCAAGAAAAGGCGAAGAAGGGAGAGAAAGATATGCATTGTCCTTGTATAGATTGTATGAACTTAAAAAGGTTCGGCAACTCTGATCAGATTAGGAGTCATTTGATTCATCGTGGTTTTAATGCACGCTATACCCGTTGGATATGGCATGGTGAAGATCTTGAGGAAACAAGCACCGCTACCACTCAGCAGCACCCGGAAGTGGATTGTAGTAATGATGATCATGATCAGAACATTGGCAATGTTCATTCGGAAGTCCATGTAGATGACGATAATTTAGATGAAATGTTACGTGATGTAGAAGAAGACTACAGCAAAAACGATTTAGCTAAATTTGAGAAATTAATTGTTGATTCTGAGAAGCCTTTGTTCCCCGGATGTGCAAAATTTACAAAATTGTCTTCTGTGTTGAGATTATATAACTTGAAGGCAAGCAACGGTTGGAGCAATAAGAGTTTCACGGCACTATTGGATATGTTAGCGGACATGCTTCCAGAGGGAAATGAGTTGCCAAGATCTGTTTATCAGGCCAAAAAACTATTGTGTCCGTTGGGAATGGAAATCAAAAGAATACATGCATGCCCAAATGATTGTGTTCTGTACTGTAACGAGTACGATGATTTGCATGTTTGTCCAAGATGCGGTGCATCGCGGTATAAGCATGGGGACAGAATTTATCACAATGGATGTGATGAGGTAAAGAAAGGGCCTCCGGCCAAAACTGTGTGGTATTTGCCTGTGATTCCCAGATTGAAACGACTGTTTGCAAATCCGAAGGATGAGAAGTACTTGCGTTGGCATGTTGAAGGTCGGAAACAAGACGGAAAACTAAGACATCCAGCTGATTCCATTCAATGGAGAAACATTAACAGAACATTCGGTGAGTTTGGCGGCGAAGTGAGGAATATAAGGTTTGGGCTGAGTACGGATGGTATGAATCCACACGGAAATATGAGCAGTCGACATAGCACTTGGCCGGTTCTTTTATGCATCTACAATCTTCCTCCTTGGTTATGTATGAAGCGCAAGTACATCATGATGTCGTTACTAATTTTAGGACCCAGACAACCAGGGAATGATATTGACGTGTTTCTATCACCGTTAGTCGAGGACTTACATAAATTGTGGAGCGAAGGGGAGCGGGTGTGGGATGCACATAAGCGAGAGAATTTCATGTTGCGGGCCATGATATTTTGCACCATAAATGATTTCCCGGCCTATGGAAATTTGTCGGGGTATAGTACGAAAGGAGGCAAGGCTTGTCCTATTTGCCTGGATGAAACTGAAAGCACGTGGTTATCGAACTGCAGAAAAACAGTGTACATGGGTCACCGCAGATTCCTTCCGATGCATCACGCCTACCGTAAGAAGAGGAAGTCATTCAATGGGAAGCCTGAGAAAGGATCAGCCCCAGTGTTTGTGACTGGTAAGGAGCTTTACTTGCGCGTGAAGGACATCAAAGTTGAGTTCGGTAAATGTTCTAAACCTCCAGGAAAAAATGTTTGGAAGAAGAGATCGATTTTTTGGGATCTGCCATATTGGGAGCACTTACAAGTTCGACATTGCATTGATGTCATGCACGTAGAGAAAAATGTTTGTGACAGTTTGACTGGTTTGTTGTTGAACATTCCAGGAAAGACGAAAGACGGCATCAACGTTCGCCGTGACATGCTCAACATGGGCATAAGGACTGAGTTTGCACCGTTGGAGAAGGGAAAGCGGACATACCTCCCCCCGGCCTACAATACTTTGTCAAAAAGAGAAAAAACAGAACTCTGTCAGTGCCTACATGGTGTCAAAGTTCCATGCGGGTATTCTGCGAACTTGAAAAAACTTGTGTCCATGAAAGACTTGAAACTGGTTGGTATGAAGTCCCATGATTGTCATGTACTGATGTCACAAATGCTTCCCATTGCTATCAGAGGCATTCTCCCAGTCAAAGTCAGAGAGACAATTACAAAGCTATGTTATTTCTTGAACACAATATCTGGCAAGGTATGTAAGCGTGTACTACTAGCAAGTTAATTAGCTCCACTCGTGGAACTGTCAGATTTTTTGGATCTGAATATTTGCTGCAACTGTGTCCTTGCAGGTAATTGATCTGGATGGACTGGACGATTTGCAACGCGATGTGACTACAACTCTTTGTCAGCTGGAGATGTATTTTCCTCCATCTTTTTTTGATGTTATGGTCCATCTAATTGTTCACCTTGTCAGAGAAATTAAGTTTTGTGGACCCGTGTTCCTACGCTACATGTATCCATTTGAGAGATTTATGGGTATCTTGAAGGGATATGTAAGGAATCGACATCGACCTGAGGGCAGTATCATTGAAGGTTATGCCGCCGAGGAGGTGATCGAATTTTGCACCAACTATATGGCTGGGGTTGACCCAATTGGCGTTCCTACGTCCCGGCATGAGGGCAGGCTTCAGGGCATTGGAATGATTGGATTTAAAGCAGTCGTCCCCTCAAGTGATCTGTATGCAAAAGCCCATTTTTCGGTCTTACAGCACATGACGGGGGTGGAGCCATACATACACAAGCACAAGGAAATGTTACGGAAACAAATCCCTTGAAGCCAGAGATTTGTGTCACCAGAGAACATAATAGGAAGTTTGCTGGGTGGATCGAAAATAGAGTCCTGCAAGCTTCTGAGGGCGACGTAGATGAAGTTGTTACATGGTTGGCTAGAGGGCCTAGATTTACTGTAGGGACTTGGCAGGGGTATGACATCAATGGCTATTCATTTTACACAAGAACTCAGGACGAGAAGAGTACTATGCAATGTAGTGGAGTGACACTACTTGCTATTTCGGAGGATGCCAGGGCAGTAAGGGCACTCGACTCATATTACGGTGTTATTGAGGAAATATGGGAGCTCGATTATGTATTACTTAAGATTCCTCTGTTTCGATGCCAATGGGTCGAAATCTCTCGAGGTGTTCAAGTCGACAATTATGGGTTTACTCTCGTCGATCTCAGTAGAGTCGCACACCAAAATGATTCATTTATACTTGTTGAGCAAGCCACACAGGTGTTCTACATCGTTGACCCGGCCAACCCAAAGTTGCACGTTGTCGTTCACAGTAAGAGACGTATTGTTGGGGTCGAAGACGTTGTGGATGAAGAAGAGTATGATCAGTTCGACGAACTACCTCCATTTTTAGATGGAATTCTTCAATCTATCCCTACCGAAGATATTGATGAAACAGGTTACCTGCGGGACGACCACGAAGAAGGATTATGGGTGGACAACCATTCTTGACTAATTTGCAATATGTAAGTGACGTATATTACTTGGATCTTTAATCGAAGAATTCTTCAAATCATTTTTCAAAAATTCTTTGGGAAAACATACGTGATGTATTGAGAATCATTTATGCAAATTTTCATTTCAATTGGAGTATATACTTGATTTGAGCAATAATTGATTCTTTTCACAAATCAATATGAAAACTGCAAATTTTCATTCTATGATTGGTCTTTACTGATCATTTATTTCAAAATTATTGGAAGTCATTTGCATGGGGTTTCAGGTGTCTTTACAAGTGCAAAATGATGTACTGAGATCCATCTGTAATTGTTATCAGGAAATCCCTTTAGATCAATTTAACAGTATTCTACTATCGGTTTCAACTTCCAAACCGATATGAAATTAACTTATACTATCGGTTTATTGTCATAAAATCGATAGTAAAATACAACGCAAAATGATGAACTGAGATCATCTGTAATTGTTCTAAGGGAAATCGTTTAGAGTCAATAACATTGTATTTTACTATCGGTTTCAACTGCCAAACCGATAAGAAATTAAACTCTACTATCGGTTTATTGCTCATAACCGATAGTGATTTATACTATGTTATGAGCCCCTGTTCTTAGTTTACTATCGGTTTGGAATAATAAAACCGATAGTGAACAATGCCTACACTGCAAACCCTAACTTAAATGTTTTTACTATCGGTTTGGTGGTTATAAACCGATAGTAAATATTCATAAATTAGGTTATAACCTCGCACGATTTTCCCTTCCAGTGCAACTGATCACATTCCAAATACTCACGTGCGGAAAACCCTAGCTTCCCCGACGTTCGCTTCTTCGCTCCTCTGCGCCACCATTGCCGATTGCATTCTGGTTCTCCACCGCCTCCGGCCACTGCATTGCGCCACCGCCTCCGGCCACTCCACGAATGACTGTAAGTGTTCTTGACCAAATCGCTCGCATCAATTGCTTAAATTTGTATGCAATGGTTCATATGTGGTTCAATGGATTACAAATATAAAACTAGAGTAAAATTCATGAACTACAAACTTGATAGCTATGAGACTGACAGAATTGAGTATGTCATAGTTTGCACTGTTAATCTGATTTTTCTGTTAATTACTTCCTATTTTCTAATGTTCATCTGACATTTTGGTTCCTTTAAATTGTAACAGACTTTACGTTCCTGCAGAGAGACTAGCATAGTTTGCACTGCTAATCTTTTAAATTTTCCTGATTACAAACTTGATTACTATCGGTTTTACTTGGAAAACCGATAGGAAATAGAGTATGTCATAGTTTGCACTGCTAATCTGAATTTTCTGTTAATTACTTCCCATTTTATAATATTCATCTGAAATTTTGGTTCATTTAAATTTTAACAGAATTTATGTTCGTGCAGAGAGACTAGCGTAGGGCACAACAATTTTAGTCATGAACTTTGTCATGTACCTTTCTTCATATCAATTGATGGTATGTTCATGGAATTTTAGGTAAAGCCATGTCGGCATCTTCCTCGGCTGATAGTAGTGATTCGGGGAGGGCGAACATAGATAGCGCTGCCTCGTCCCAGCGCAAGAGGAAGGCGCGAGGCACAACGATGTTGGGTCGTTTGGCCAAACGCGCGGATCTTTCATGTGAGTTCAACCAGTTCGGGAGACCGATCGGGAAGAACGCCGGCCACTATGCTGCTTATGTTGGCTTGTTGGCGAAGGAAAGGGTGAAGATCACCGTCCAGAGATGGAAAGACGTCAAGGCCGACGAGAGGGATAGGCTGTGGACGGAAGTGAAGGTAAAATTAATCAAAATCACTGAACTCTTAAGTAATCACATTCCCTTGGTTTATCCCAGAGATTAGGTAAGTCCTGCTTATATCCACCATTTGAAACAGGCCAAGTGGAACATCCCCGACGATGGTCCCAAGATAGCTTGCTTGAAGGACATGAACAACACGTGGAAAACCTTCAAGAGTGTCCTCGTCAGTACCTTCTTCGCTAAAGGAAAATCTCCATACGAGAAGTACCCCTTCATAATGGAGGAGGTATGGGAGCAATTCGCCCAACAGAAGGGGACTCCTGAGTTTAAGGTATGTATGGTTCCTTTGCTTGGTTACACCATTGTATGCAGTAAGCAGCGGTGCATTAATTTTCTTGTTTCTGGTACGAAGGCCCTCAGCGAGAAGAACAAGGCAATCCAGAGGAGGAACGACCACCCACACCGGCTCGGCTCTCGCGGCTATGCGGGGAAGGAGGAGCAGTGGAAGAAGGCTGAAGATGAGGCGTCGAATTTCGTCGACTCCCCTGACCTACCACTCTCCGAGATCCGCGATCAGCGATGCAAGCGCTGGTGGCTGGCCAGAGGGAACGTGTTGGCCACGGGGACTGTGGCGTTCCCAAACCCCAGGGACGTCGAGGTCGTGCAGCGACTCGTAAGTTAGCTAACTTCCTGGTTGGAATCATAGAGTGTGGTAGAAAAACTATGATCACTAGTGTGCGCACAAGTTTGTATATATTTCTTCCTCACAATGGAGAGCTTTCAATGTAACAGATCTCTTGCTCGAAGGAGGTGGCCGAGGGATTGTTCACTCCCCATAGGGAGAACGACATCCTTACCCGGGCTCTAGGGAACAAGGAGCATCCAGGGCGGACGCGAACCATGGGGGCCGTGGTGCCATGGAAGGAAGGCTTCTCGGAGCCCGGGCAAAAGGCGAAGAAGGCTGGCAGCTGGAAGGAAAGGGAAGTGGAGCTATCTCAGAAGATACGGGCAGATGTGACTGCACAATTCGCGGACATGTTCGCTCAAATGAACGAGAAGTATGAACGCCTCAGCCGAGTTGTGCAGTCCAAGGGTTTAGATCCAGCTGCCGAGGTCGACGCTGTCAGGCCGAGTAGTTGCGGCTCGAAGGTTCACGTGGATCCGGTGGACCTGATCGAGGTATTGCAACTCTTGAGCTATATATGCAGTTCGGTTGATGCCACTCCCGTTACGTTAGAATTGTTTCGCTAACCTGTTATAATTGTTGCAAATTGCAGAAGCCGGAGAGCTGTAGCCTATTGATCAACATAGGCGACAAACCTGTTGCGGTTGCAAATGGGGTCGTATACCAGTCTTGGGAGGATGTCCGGATCCACTGTGTACCTCTGGAGCCTGGATTCGCAAAGGTACAGGTGGACATGGCCCTCCAGGGCTACAGCTCTTTTCCGTTGCCAGTCCCAACGGACGAAATGTGGACAATTGGCGAGACATTGGGCTCGTACATACAGTGGCTCAAGAAGAGTGTTAGACTATAGGAGGTAAACCCTAGCCATTCTAGCTTACAACTCAATTAATATACTCAATTTGCAAAATCTAACTTATGCGTTTGTACTTAAAGTGGACGATGGATACCAGCTTACTTCTTGAGGACACCACCCCCGCCACAACGCATGAGCGAACTCCTTCGGCCCCCATGCCTCCTCCGACGGCCTCAAACCCTTCGCCATCAAATGAGGCCGGCGGCACCACACCCCAACCTTCGAAGGTATACACTCGCTCCCCGCGCAAAGGCAAGGGCAAGGCCAAAGGCAAGGCCAAACAAAGCCAGCCGGGTACGTTCAAGAACGGGTCCCCACTCGTGTCGGAGTACCTTCTGCGCAATATGGATCAAATAACCAGAAGTCTCCACAAGTGGTACCTGACCCGGTCTAGGCGCCACATCAACTTTCTTGGTTCACTTCAGGCCAGGCCATTTTCACCGTGAGCCCGGGAGCATATCGGTGGCCCACGAGGATTTGTTCGACCTCCTCAACTGGAGGGAGCTTGATATGTCCATCATACGGACTGGAGTCCTGTGAGTTTGCTGTTGTCTGAAGTTATCACAGTTCATTTCATAAATCTAATCACTTTGTATGCACTACTTACTAATGTCTACTTTGCATCCAGGTGCATGTATAGGCTGGCGTCGATGAGGGCATGTGACAAGGTGGGTTTCCTCGACCCAGAGAAAATAAGCCTCACGATGCTAGAGCACGACCAAGCACATGCGGAGGAATACATATCAAGGGCACCACTAGCGCAGCAGGACCGAGAGTTCATCCTTGCGCCATACCACCAAAAGTTAGTGCATTTCCTACTAATTTAACTCATTCTTGTATGTTACGGCTAACATATGTATGAAACGGTTCGCTTATATATGCAATGTAGGGGCCACTGGGCCCTCGCCGTCATTTGCCCATGGATGAATGAGGTCTATTACCTCGATTCGATGAGCGACAAGGTGGCGCATGTTTTCACCCTCACATGGCACATAGACGCGTAAGTAACATAGTTGTTTTAAATTTTTCTCTGACTAGCTAATTAATGATAACATATTAACCGCCAATGCTAAATTAAATACAGGGCTTTCAAAAATTATGCTAGTGCTGGAGGGAGGCATGACGCGTCGAAGGGCACAACAATTTCTTGGAAAGAATATGAGGTAATTAATACGGATGGAAGTACTCATGATGAATCTTTTAATTTAAGCTTAATTAGTTCTTTCGAGTTAATGTGGGTTTATGTCTTTGCATATGCAATTTTCCCAGTGCCATCAGCAGCCACAATCGTGGGAATGTGGCTTCTATGTCATGAGATTCATGTATGACCTGATAAGGAGAAACTTTGCCCAATTCCCTAAGGTAACCATTTTTCCTGACTCAAAGTCGAACTTTAATTGGATGTGATGTACGATACTAACTTCATACACGTATATATGCAGAGCGCCATGTTGAAAGAGCAATATGAGTTGGGTCAATTGAGGGAGCTGCGAACAATTTGGGCTCAATATGTCATGGAAGAAGTGGCTATCAACGATCGATTGTAACTGACTTGTGTAATATATATTGAATGTGTTGATTGCTGTTTTTGTGAATAAACTCAATATGTGAATAGATTCATTGATGTATTTGTGAATAAACTCTATCAATATGTGAATAAATTCAATTTGTCCAATGCATGTGTATATTACTGTATTAGTGTATCTGTGAACAAATTCAATATGTGAATATTGGTGTATATTTGTAAATATTGGTATATTTGTGAATGATCCAATGTATCTCTGTATTGCTGTATGTATAGGTGCAAGATTCCAGTACTAACCGTGTCGAGGGCATAACCGATAGGAAAAACTACACAGTACTATCGGTTATATACTACAACCGATAGAATAAATATTACAGTACTATCGGTTCATATACAACAACCGATAGAATAAAGTTTCCAGTACTAAACGTGTCTACACAATACTATCGGTTTAGATCCCAGCCAATAGAAAAAAATATACACATTACTATCGATTTAGATCCCAGCCAATAGAAAAAAAACATACACATTACTATTGATTTAGATCCTAGCCGATAGAAAAAACCTACACAATACTATCGGTTTATATCCGAGCCGATAGAAAAAAACCTACACAATACTATCGGTTTAGATCCGAGCCGATAGAAGAAATAGTCGATAGCGATTAGTGAACGTTGGGAATGTAGATGTTTTACTAACGGTTTTCAACCGATAGTAGTGTGCTACATTTCTACTATCGTGCCGATCACTATCGGTAAGAGAACCGATAGTAGAGTGGATTTTTAACTGATAGTGAAAAGCATTTCTGTAGTAGTGGTTGTTTTAAATAAAAGTTTTTTAAAAGCCTCCTATTCACCTCCCCCTCTAGTCGGCATCATTGATCCTATAATATGTTCATGGGTCAGCACACCATGGGATGTACTTCTAAATAATATGTATTAACTGTTTGTTTTGGCTTTTCAGTGTGGTGTTTCATCTTTTCAAATAATTAATAATTTCCAAATATCAAACTTCAAATTTAAAATTGGTCGTGCTAGTGCCCATGCAGAGCTCATTTGCTTAGGGTTTGGGCCCTTCAGGGCCCCGTTTCGTCCAATTTTCATCATCTTCTTCGTATTTTATCCAAACAAACTCGAAATTCTTCCAAATTTTGTAGAAATTATCTCTCAAACATAACAAATATAGCCGTGAAAGCGGATTGTAAAAATGATACAAAAATTCACATAAAATATCACGTTGAAAGATTTTTTTAGTATGAATTTAGATGAAAACTTACAGCAAAAGTTGGCACGACCAGGTTAGTTTCACAATTTTGTTAAATTGTGTGTTATTTCTTAAATTATATTTTTGCGTTGGGTTATTTATAAATTTTTTCTGTTTTATTGATACAGTTAAAAAAAATTATATGGTTACAAATAAGTTTGGAGGGTGCTAAAAGCACAAACATAGAACGCGAAAGAGTGGAGAAGAATATTGAAGAGAGGTACAGTAACAAGGACGTACTACTTGCTCCATGCTGTCACTCCTTTCTATCATGTAGGAAGCTAAAGTCAGGATCCTTGCATCTCAGAGCTTGTTTCATCTAAGCCTATCACAATGATACGGGCCAGTCTCTGATCATATAGCCAACCAAATGCACACAAGGTGGCATCTCAACATCTGTGACCTCGACTTTTGTCATTTCTTTGTCGATGTCATCCCCGGAAAAAGGAATGCTGCAAAAAGAAGCATTATTGAGTGGCTAACATTAAAGTTCGTTCATACTACAAATAGTCAGCATGCATTTGAACTTTGAGATAGTAACCATGAATCATCATCCAACAAGAATGAGCTGCTAACTTCATTTTCTGAGTCTTGGACCATCCTTGCTCTCGTACTTGCAATTACCTTGAATCAGATATTGCATAATCAAAAATCATAGTTTAGTTTCATTACTTGGAATAGTAACAAATGGAACTTGAATTAACTGCCAACAAAGTGTAACAAAACCTCACCTCTGCTGAAACTGAATGGGTGCCATATTTGTCGTCCCAGTACATTGTGCTGATTCGATACAGCTGCTGTATGCTAAGGACCTGAAAGCTTGTACAAAATACATAACCAAAGCATATGAACTATATTGATAGATCTGGCAGAACTTTTTCCAAAGGGAAATTGACTTGGACATTCTTAAGATGATCCATTTGGAAAATAGTATCTCGAAAACACTCAATAACTGTTGGACACTATAAAACAAATAATATTAATCTAAAAACATTGCTGCCATGTTCCAACTATTAGTTAGACGATTAACATTAATACATTTTGGTTATTTAGCTTTCCTCGTCATCTCCAACAAGACTTCACCAACGCTCTCCATCCTCCAGCCACGCCATCCTCGTCTCCTTGCCGCCGCACTTCACTGCATCTACAAACTAAACTTCTCTGCCCGCACTGTCCTTGTTGAGGCCGCCCTCCATCCACGTCACCAAATAACCAAATGCATTAATGTAAATCATCAAACTAATGATTGATATTTGACGAGTGTCATATGACTAAAATTATTTATTTTGTAATGTTATATAGCTATGAGTGTTTTTCGGATGCCACTAACTAAATAGACTAACTTTTTAGTGTCCAATAGCGAATTTACCCTTTTTCAAAATTTACTTACTGGGCACAACTCGTTAGTCATCTGCGCCAAAGTTAACAGTGGCTTTTCACGGAGTACCTAATTAATAAATAAAACTTAGGAAACAATTCTATATCTTGAATAATTCCTGACATAGAACACTTACTAGAAATCCAACGGCTTGCCTTATATGCTTTAATTGATCCCAAGAGGAACCTGAATACTGTGCAAACCACATAACATTAGCACAAGATCTAATATATTTTGTAAACATAAAGGATGCTCATCAAACCTCCTCAGTCGCATTAATACACCATTGCTGTAATAGAGCCAATCCATCTTTGACATACTCTCCATTGCTAAGCGAACAACACTCACGTCGTAGAAGCAGGCTACGTTGCAAACAAAATCTTAGACTTACTGAAGGGGAAATATGGATCAGTATTTAAAAGTCGACCAAAAACACAAATTCTTACCAATTGAACAATTGAAGATTAACAAACAAAAATACTTGAGTGAACAAGTTTCTGATTAAGAACGCATCGACCTGTACATGTCAGTACAAATTGTGAACAGACATTCTTACTACAGAAAACATTGCCAGGACTCGTTTTTTTGTTTTTTGGGTGCACGTACATAATTGGATTTCAAAATATTGAAGTATGTTCTGAAGGTTTCCACGATGCTCTGCCAATGTTCGGCGACGTCATTTGCTCGAGTTGTTCTTGGTGCCTGCAATTTAAGTAGTAGTAGTACAAAATAAGCATCTACGCCTGAATTCTTTCCCTCATTTTTGGTATGTTCTACTGTGAATTGACTGTACCTGAATGCACAAATGAAGAAGCAGCGTTATATCTTTCTTCAGGCTGTCTCTTATCATTCCATACATCATCTCAACATAAGCTGTAAGCTGCTGCTGGAAAAGCTGAGCAGGATATTTGGGTGCACTTTGTGGTGGTGCTTGAAGTTCCTTGTACTTTGAGAACAGTTAAGACATCAATTCAGATTAAAACCACAGTGCTATGAGTATGCAGAGAGAGAGAGAGAGAGAGAGAGATTTTACCCCAAATGCTCTCCAAAAAAATCCAACTTGAGGGCTAGTTGTTTTCTGTGTCCGTCGACGGAGTAGGAAGAGTAATGCAGATGAATTGGACAGCCAATATGATAGCTTGTCATTATCTTCCTTGGCCTTTCGAAAAACAAAAGAACAAAGGTAAAACTTAACTATGTAGCACTACCTCATAATATCAATAAAGAACCTGTTATTTTTACATCTACTTCACTTCTTGTTTTCTTAATTTTTGTTATGAGGGTATAAAGAATTGATTTGCAGCTGACTTATTCTTCTCTTTTTCAAAAGGATTGTAATGTAAACAAACAGGAAAAGAAACATAAAACATAACGTAAACTGTAATGCTCAGGAAGAAGTGCTATTTACCTCTATCGCTGTACCAATTGTTTGAATAATACGATCAAAAACACTAGTTCTTTCAGCTTCAAATGATCCCCAGTGCAAAAGGCACCTGTAGATGAGACAAGCAGTAATAGACCTACCATTGGAGAATCCCAGATCTTGCGATATGCACATGACCAGCAGGTCCTCTTTTTCCTGGTGCGCTCCTAATTGCGACTGATCGGATGTCTTTGTTTTCTGCAAGAAAGCAAGTCAAGGCATTAATGGGCGTAACCTCCTCCCTACTTCTTCTTCTTCTTGGGATAAGTTTTGCAAATGTTATTTCTCGAATAGTCTTATTATTTGCACTCAAGGTATTAGGACAAAAATAAAAGGTCTGTTGCCTAATTTTATTGGGGAATTTCGGTCTATATCATCGACAAAAATAGAAATTCGAGATATATCATTAAAAAAAACTAATTGGTCTCATGCCACTAGAATCTCGAAAACTTTCAAAAAATACCATTATGACAAAATCAAAACAATTGACTTAAATTAAAATGACTCTTCTACCCTCAAACTCAAACAACAATGACTGCCACCACACAGCAGCGACAACAGTCGATACAACTGCTTATCTGTATAAGTAATGTTTCATTCATATTCGCTGAAATGTCTTAACAAAATTAGTATCAAACATATATAAACAAAGAATGGACAGAGATATTCTTGTCATTTTAAAAAATTAAGTTAAATATGATATTTTTTAAAAGTTTTTGGGATTCCAGTGGTATGAGACCAATTAGTCTTTTTTATGATATATCTCAAATTTCCACTTTCTTTGGCGACATAGAGCCAAATTTTCCAATTTTAATTAGGATACTGAAGTTAGCTCCTTGCAATATGAATTTCCATCATTTTTATTGTTGCAGCTTTTACAATGATGTATTGCGCATTTCTAATTGTTACTTATTTACTTCCATTGAAGTATCGAAATCACTAATCTCAAATTGTTAAGAGAAATCTTGTATCTCCATGAAATATATGGTTCTATAAGTGGGTATTTTTAATAGGGAAAATAGAAAATTCATGTTGTGCTCATAGTGAAATTTACTCTAGTGAATGGAGGGAATTTCTCCCATAAGTGATCATACCTGGTCTCCTGGTGACCTTTCATCGTTATTAACATGCAAATTCATATTTTGCCACCTATTAAGTATCTCAATTATTTCCCTTGTAGTAGGCCTTTTCTCCCGGTTCTTCTCCACACACTTTAGACCAATTTCAATGCATGTTTTTATCTGCTGACAGTCTATTTTAATTGACATATACTTTGGTGCTGCTTCCAACCTTCTCCTCCAATTTTTAAGTACCTGTAAAATTGGAAAAAAAATCACTAGAATGATATAATACAAATGTAAAATGTAGCACAATCTTTGTCAAAAAGGACTATCTTGAATGATTAAACAAAATTTTCTTACAAGTTTGACAAAGCCTTGGGAAGACGTTTCAATATCATCTGGATAGTCCCTATGCCCCGTCGTTACCTCTATGATTATTACACCTAAACTGAATATGTCTGACTTTGTTGTGATTATACCTTTATGTAGGTATTCTGGTGCCATGTAACCACTGCATCACAACAAGATGGTTTGAAGCATAATAAGTATTATAAGTCAAATGCATTATAGTTGACCACTAAAAAGCAATGAATTTTATAATGGAATGTTCAACTTACAATGATCCTTTAAGATTTGAAGTGCAAGTCCGGGTCTGTTGTTCACCAAAGAGTCTTGATAGACCAAAATCCGTAATTTTTGGCACCATGTAATCATCAAGCAATATGTTGGCAGGTTTTAGGTCCAAATGAATAATAGGAGTATTAGTTTTCCATTCCTCGTGAAGATAATGTAAACCTCGGCAAATCCCTTCAATTATTTTGTAACGCTTGTGCCAATCAAGTCCACTAGATTCATCTGTACAAGTAACCATAAGGATAACATTCTAGGAGCGTAAACTCTAAACATCTTTTATCTTTGCATGATTTAAAATATAGGACTGAAAAGTTCTGCTACATGTCCTATTTCTCTTTCGTTCATAGGGCAGCATTAGTATTATACAATGGTTTGTCATAACATTTATAGTAGAAGTCAAAAAAATATAGTAGGGCCGGTGCTAAAACCCTATGAACTTCAATACCAAAAGAAAAAGAGGAAACAAACAAATAGAGATAAAAAGATGTCAATTTTTGAATTGTCATACCAAAAATATACTTTTCAAGACTTCCATTTGGCAGAAATTCGAAGCAGAGCATCCTTTTTGGACTTTCTACAAATACATATTTTCCATGGTACTCTTCATATCTTCCATGCATTTCATAGCAATAGCCTATAAACCGTACAATATTTTGGTGCTTAAGCCACATAAGATTATCGGCCTCATTGTTAAATTGTTTATCTTGAACTCCCCATGGTAACTCAAGCTTCTTCACAGCAATCATTTCCCCATTTTGCTGCACTCCCTGCTTAACATCTCATTAATACAAACACGGGTTATTGGATCAATTGTGGTTAACATTTGAAAAGTCAGAAAAGACAATACTTAATCATACCTTATAAACCACTCCAAAACCACCTCTACCAACTTCTCGCCCATCAGAGAAATCATTTGTGATAGATTTTAAATATTGAAATGGTATAGCGCATGGCTTTGCACTTGCATCCTGCAACGAACTCTCCAGGTAATAATGTTTGCTTGCTTCACCATCCATTTCTGATTAGAAAAAAAAAAAAACACTTTCACATAACAGAAAGCATATGTTTGTTTTCCACAGAAACCATAGTAGCTGCAGTCATTGATACAAATACTCAACCAAAACAAGATAATTGTGCAACAAGACACAACATAACATATTTCAAACAAAACACACACACAAAAACTACCATGTGTATTATATTCGCCTCTGAGAAATATTTTACATACAGCAGAGGTTAGGTTTTGCTGCTACCTTTCTAAACCACAACCTTTCCTGAGTAACTTTCTAATGATTTCTACTTCCTTTTTCTACTTTTCTTCAGTGTTGGACATACTCACTTTCCTTGCTTCTTTGAAAGATCCAGACACATATTTACCTAAGTGTCTGCATCCAAATAAAGGGCAAGAGCAATATTGTATCTGAATCTGTCAGTGACCTAAACAGATGCAAATATCATGCTGTTTCGCTAATGAAACAGGGGCCTGCACTTTTGTTTTAAAAAAGATACAAATATGAATCCCCCCAACTTTAGTTATTAATGTTGGAAGTCTATACCCTGCACATATTTAGAGATTGCAATTTCACCCATAAAATCCCTCTCGGATTTTAGCATCACACATAGCATAATTTTTAGCATTAGACATGATTGAATTTTAGCATGAAATCCAGTTAGGATAAAGAAGTCTTTATTTTATAACGAAACACACAAACCTATAAAGATTTCTACTACTTATATAGACCTAAATCTAAGAGATAGAAACCAACTAAAAAACAGAAATTAATCAGAACTTTAACTAGAACTTGACTCAAACTTCTATTTATGAGATAAAAAGTAAATCCTCAATGATTCAAACTCCTCCTACTGCTACTGATGAGATTTGAAGGACCTAACAAATCCAAAATGTGCATTTGTATGCAGTTGGATTCAGAAGGTGATGAACAAATGAATACTGTCTGAGTTAATTAACTTTTCGGTTGTCACAAAAAATTCAGTCGAAATCCAAAAGAAGTGAAAGTGACCTCATGGAGAAAACATACATGCATAAACAAGCAAAGTTTTTCTTTTATAGAGATTAGGAAGAGTTGCTATCTCAAGTAGATATAGACAACAATATGTCACAGGATCAAATCACAGATAACTTACACAATATATGATAGAAATCGGGCGGGCCATAAACGAAGCTAAGTTGCTAAAACATAAAAGCAGATCGGAGAAAACACTACAAGAAATTACCTGGAGATTATATATGGTGCATTAGCCGCCGTGAAACAGCAGAGGAGAAGAGACCAGCAGCGTTGAGGAGAGAGAGTGCTCACTCGTTGACCAAGAGAGGGGCATACTGAAACGAAGAGGCGAAGAGTGTAATTTCCGATCAGGTCAAAGTTTTCACATTTTGATTTTTCTATCAGGTACCTCCTCCGGCCCCCTCAACTGCTTACAAAGTGTATTTGGCTCACCCAGGGGTGATTGGATGCCTGTATGGAACACAGTCTAGTCCATGCAGAATTTTTTGAGTAAATAAATGTTTGGTTGGTTGATTTGCATTATTGGATTAGACCGGGTGATGCAAAATACTAAGCTTGACTCAATCTCACGGGGAAGCTCATTGGAGTTTTCCACTGGCTCAAACTCGCTTAGTTATATCATAGAGAATGATCAACACATATTAAGAATTTTTATAATAGATAAAGATAGATTGGAGATTATTAAGGTACATAGATGGTCTCTTAGATGCAATACATAAAATTTAATAATTCTAATCATATATTTTAAGTCTTATGCATTATCACTTGTATCATTTGTGCAATCAAACAAACAATATCTCATCTTAACATGCATCAATTCATACAACAAAACCAACAACCCTTAATTACATCTATTCATCGTGTCCCTCTTATTGAGCGAGGTTAGACTCATGTAAGTGACCATTCACCCTCTTAGTCACCTAAACATGCCTATCTTACAATCTATCTCGAACTTACTTAGAAGATGTTTAACACTGGTCACCCATGGGGTCCTTGGTTGTTGCTTCTCTATCACCAGTACCCATTGATGTGCCTCTGAAACTGTGAAGTTCACATGCAAAGCTAGCACATCCTGTATCGACTATCGCAACCCCTCGATGTACCTTCCTACTAGCTGTCTTTTGGAATCACCCAAATCATTGCATGAAACCAATTGATAGAACTCCTCTGTGTACTCAACCACCATCTTGTTGCCTTGTTGAAGATTATGGAGTCATGTGAACAAAACCTGCTCGTTGTTAAATGGTAGGAATTCAAGTCGTATCTTCTCTTTGATAGCCAGCCAAAGTGATATTTTTATCTTGCCTTGCACCTTGCGGCTCTTCTCTAGCTGCTTCCACCATGTTGCAGCACGCCCCTTTAGACACATAGCGACTGCAAGTACATGCTATTCCTTAGGGATCTCTGTATATTGGAAGATGTGCTCTACCCGATCTTACCAATATACAAAATCCTCAATGAAAGACCACTTGAGAATTCAGGTAGCTCGGCCTCAAAAGCTCGCCACTTGGCGTCATCTCCACCAGCAAAACCGCTATGTTGATCATGGGAGTAGCTAGTGAATGGGTTGAGGTTGAGCCGCCCCTTGGTACTACTTGAAGAACTATTGCTGTCATCCCTAGTGCCTTCCTCTTCATAGTAGTCGGGTATGTCCCTTCATCACCCATTGGAGTAGGTTGTGCCAATGGTTCTTACATAGTTGTCAAATGCTATCATAAGATTTCCACTTGACGTCTCAACTCCTGATTCACCAGATTAGCATCAACACCCTGAAGGCTTTGATAGCATATTGGGGCCTCATGCCAGGATCATGATTCGAATCCCACATAAGTGTTTCCTCCTACCCCCTACTGCGATGGCGCACAAGGATGGTTTTTACGACCACCAGCCATGGACTCAAACTTTTGCTCTGCTACCAACTAATGTAGCACTGGCTACAAAATTGGCGAATCAAAGAGGCATATGAAAAATTGGAAGATAAAACTAGACTAGATGCAACTTTGCAATCTAATTCTAGACTTGAAAGAAAACTATAGTTTTGTTATTCTGAGTTGCTTGTCTTACATCAAAGCCATGACCAAATATTTACAGACCATATTATAGAGTTTGAAATAGAAAACTAATCCTAATCTAAAACAAATATAAAATTTTCTAAATAAAAGATAAATCCTGATCCTAATAAAAATACGAATCCTAAACGGTTTTGGACTCATCTTGCATGGTATGAAAACATGCAGTCCTCTCAGCATTAGTTCACATTCCAATTGTACAACTTATTTAGAAGTTTTTTAGTTCACATTCTCATTACGCTCGGAGGATAGACAAACAATGTCAAGTTTTGCTTAGACATGATTGGAAAGTCTCAAGCACTCAAAATCAAGTGCCACAGAGAGCTAGACAAGACTGGATAGTCTATTACCAATCAAACAAATTAATGACATGTAAGTCTAGCCAGGAAAAAATTCTCAAGCTTTTGGAAAACTTTCAAATATACCTAGAAACTAGACTTTTTGATGAGGGTATGAAACAAACAACCTCTATGGCCATCAAATTTTGAGCCCCAACTTTGGCCTAACTTTGCAAAAGAAAAACTAGAATTGGTTAAACTCAACTAGTATGTCAAAATTTTGGGACGAACCTTATGGTGCAAATTTGATGAACGTGGTCAAATTTTGGTTCAACAAATTGAGGCAATTTCTAATAGGGCAGCTTAGAACCAAGGAAGCTGACTTGGTGCTACAAATCACACCTTGACAAGAGAATTGGCACTAGAAATACATTCCAAATTTTAGAGAAAGAAGAATTTATAGAAGACAAAAATGGTCATGGGTATTAGGCATCCATTTGTTGTAGAAGCATGGCATAGGGGAAAAATTGACCATTTCTAGTCTAATTGGCTAGAAAACACTCCACAACTACATGACATTAGAAAATTGGCTATTGGACACTCCAAAGATGATCCATTTAAGACATTGTATTCCAAAAACACTCCACAACTACATGACATTATAAAACAAATAATATTAACCATAGGACACTACCGCCAAGTCCCATAATTAGTTTTAAGATTAACATTAATACCCATGGTCATTTGGAGACATGGATGGAGGGTGGCCTCAATGAGAGAAGCATAGATGAATGAGTCCAAATTTCGGATGTGGCGCAGTGCGACCACGAGGAGCTGGGACAACGTGGCAAGTAGTAAGGACAGCTTCAACAAGGGTAGCACGGCCAAAGGATGGAAAGTGCTAGTGGAGTCTTATCGGAGATGAGGAAGGCCAAATGATTAAGGGCACTAATGTTAATCATGAAACTAACGGTTGGGACATGACGACAATGTCTTATGGTTCGTATTAGTTGTTTTGAAGTGTCATAAAGTCATGAAGTGTTTTTGGGATACAATTTCTCAAATGACCTAATTTTGGAGTGTCTAATAGCCAATTTTCCTATATTTATTTTGTTGGAACACAGTTGATTATATGCAGTAGTGTTATTTTCCAACTATTTACAAACTTTGTGGTATCTTACAACAATACTGAAATTTTGGTGTTGATTCTCATGTTAGCTATTTTTCCAGTATCACCAACCTAAGTTTTGTTAGTGATATGTCTTAGAGAAAATCACAGAGATGTGTTTATTTTTGTTATGTTTATGAATATTGGAATAATATATTATTTTATTTTTGAATAAATTATCATCTTGGTTTGATCAACAAGTGTGTGACTTGTTTATGAAACTCTAAATTTATTTGATGATATTGTTCTATAAAGTTCTTGATCTATTATCTTTAATAACACATTATTAATTAATGAATTAGCACATATATTGATTAATGGTCATGTTTCATGGACCACGGATATAAGTTATCAAATTAATAATGTTGACATATGTTAGAGAATATAATGTTGGGTAGACTCATTTTGAGACACTATTTGGATTGGTCATTTAAGTGTCACTAGTTAGTCTCAAATAATGTTTATGATTTATTGTTAGACCTAAGACCATCATAGTTTCTTATATGTGTGGTAGTATAATTTGATACTACCAAACGTTATTTTTAATTGAATGGTAATAAACATAATATTCAGGTATACCATGAGCCATGCAGAGGAATGTGAATGATTAAGATGGAATTTGCATCTCTCATATAACAAGAGAGATATCTCTGGGCACCTCTATATAGATGAACTGAGAAGTGCATGGTCATGTCGTTTGTGATTGAGTGTCAGCTACAGAAAGATCAGTTCACTATGATATCAAGAAAGGATTGAACTGTGCAAGGATGTCACGTTTCCTGTCTTGGATTTAATTTGGTATCATATGGCAAGAGAATTAATATGAGTACATTATATAGGACCAACATGATCTTCGTGTATATTTGGATGGTTGTTATGTTCTGCTAGGGGCTACTACCGACTTACAATTTGGGTAAGTTTTCCCAGGTTGTGACCAGATATGCATGAAACTACAGGGTCACATAATTATCGGGTTGAAACAAATCAATTCAAATTTGATCTGTTATGGGGTTTTCATATCAGACTAGGAGACCTAATGTTAGACTTCTCCTGCAATTCGGATAAGATTCGTTATGTGATATCGTATCACATCAAGAAACCTAATAGGGTAAGATTCCTTCTGCAGAGCTCTATATAAAGAGAGATATGAAAGACTTTGAGGATATCACGAAAAACTCTAGCTATCATTTGAGGATATCATGAAAAACTCTAGCTATCAGCTCCTCTAAAGCAATAGCCCCTAAACCCTTGTCATACTCATTGGTGCTAGCACACCATACTACGATGTGCCATCTTCGAACGTATGGATATCGGTAGAGGCGCTGTTGTAATTTTTGCACTGATCAGGATGATCCATGAGCAGTCACTATCATCTGTGTCCGTTGATCAAGACGAGCCACGAGCGGTCGCTATACACATTTGATTGCTTCACCAAATCTCCTTCCGCTGCTGGTAACAATTTAATCTATTATCTATTACTTGCAGCCTTCGAGTAAAATTTTTTGAAATTCTGCTAGTGTAGCTTACTCAGTTTCCTACACTGGTATCAAAGCCATCCTGTATAGTATTAGATCTGGATTAACAACATACATGTGATATATGCAGTTATAGTAGATTAGATCTATTAGTTTATTGAATCTGTTACCTTATAAGTTTCATTATACATATTTGTTTTGACATCCAAATGTTGTGATGAACTAATTTAAATCTCAATTTGATGGCCGACTGTCATATGAACTGCTGTCATATGATCCTAGTGTGGGCTAGAGGGAGGTGATGTTAGGGTTTATATGACAGTAGTAGAATTGGCAAAAACATATGATTGTAGATTAGATCTTATAAAATGATATGTGTATAGATTGGATCTACATATGTCATTAGCTGCTCATATTGGTTCAAAATTTTAATTAATGTGGTTAACTGGGAAAAATTTTCCATAGCGGTTTCATCGGTTGGATTCTTAAACCATCTAGCTTATGGTTTTATGAAATTAGATTCTTTGCATAACTTGTTTTTGCAGGGGATTTTGTGATTAGTATGGCCCCTCATATTTATAATTTATTTTTCTCATGATTAGCGTATCATGTCATTGTGACCAGTGAGTCATTTAGTTATTGTATAACGACCTGCATGTCGACATGTGATGCTTTGATCCTATATATTTCATCACTAGCTATTAGGTAGATAGCTTAGTTCATATATTGACATAGGATCGAGGCATGGTGAACAAGATAAGTGGCGATGAGGATCACCATGTTTAAGGGCTATACTATATCATAGTTTTATTTATTTATCTGTGATGGTTATTTTCCTGCATAGTGATGTTTTCCGATGTTTATTATGCCCTTCCAATTGTTGCACCTGTCAAGATTTTGATCGTTGTTTGGTGGGCCTGAGAAATCAGGGCACCATCAATTATTTTAATAAGGCAGGATGTGTGTTGGACACTCATAAGTATAGAATTGGTTTAATCTAACAAGACCATCAAAAAGGTTTTGGGCTTTGGGGCATGGTGTTAGGAGCCATGGTATGGGATGCCAACCAACAAACAAGAGATATATATGATATAATTAGTAAGAAGTTGCTTACCTAAATAACTAGGTTTCTATCAGTGATGCCAAAACTCACTAGATCTTAGTGAAATATGGATCTTGGCCTACTATATATATATATATATATATATATATATATTTCTTGAAGGATTTTTGTTCTAAAATATATAGTTGGTATATCTTTTATTGAATTTTTTAATAAAAGATTTTTCATGAACATAACGCTAAAATTTTGCATTTCTTTACTATTGTAGATCATGGATAGGGTAGCTCCTCAAACAATTTTAGTTTGCGATATGTCCTTAAGAAAGAAAAACTCAATGGAACAAATTTTCTTGATTGGTATAGAAACTTGAGAATTGTTCTCAAATAGGAGAAAAACAACTATGTTCTAGAGACTCCTGTTCCTGATGAACCAACCACTAGTGCTCCACGTCCTCAAAAGGATGCTTACAAAAAGCATACCGATGATGCACTTGATGCCAGTTGGCTAATGCTAGTCACCATGAACTCTGAGCTTCAAAAGCAATATGAGAACATGACAGCTTATGACATGGCTGTGTCTCTTAGAAACTTATTCGAGGAGCAAGTCAGGGTGGAGAGATATGAGATCACTAAGAAATTGCATGATTGCAAGTTGGCAGAAGGGAGCTCAGTCAGTCCTCATGTGATCAAGATGATTAGTTACATTGAGAACTTGGAAAAACTTGGTTTTCCCCTTAGCCAAGAGTTGACTACTGATATGATTCTCTAGTCGCTCCCTTCGAGCTATGATCAATTTGTCATGAACTATAACATGAATAATCTGGAGAAATCATTGACCAAATTGCATGGGATGCTTAAAACAACAGAACAAAACATTAAGAAAAATCCAAATAATGTGATGATGGTTCAAAAAGGAAAAAACTTTAGAACAAGGGCAAGGGTAAGACTAAGGGAAAGGGCAAAGATCTAAAAAGGTTCTCTAGCGGTATGCCTAATTCCAAAGGAAAGTCCAAGCTAGGTGCCACCCCTACTACTGAATACTTCTATTGCAAGGAATCTGGCCATTGGAAGAGGAATTGCAAGAAGTATCTGGATAATCTAAAGAAAAAGAAGGAAAGTGACTCCTTCAGGTATATATATATTATAGAAGTTCATTTAGCTACTTCTCCTTTTGATTCTTGGGTATTGCATACCGGATCGGCTGCTCATATTTGAATTTCGATGCAAGGTTCAAAAAGAGTAGAAATTTGGCAAAGGGCGAGATTCAACTTCGCATTGGCAATGGAGCAAGAGTTGCGGCCTTAGTTGTTGGAACTTTATATTAACTTTATCCTCAGGATTAGTTTATAACTTAATAACTATTATTATGTTCCTGCCATAAGCAAAAATATTGTATCTTTGTCATGCTTGGATACTTTGGGTTATGAATTTAGAATAAAGAACAACCATTGTTCTTTTTATTTAAATGATATATTTTATAGCAATGCTTCATTGGAGAATGGGCTTTATTAACTAAATCTTGAATTACCTGTGTATCATATATGTACTAAGAGGCTTAGGACTAATGATTTGAATCCCACGTTTATTTGGCATTGTCGTTTAGGCCATATAAATGAGAAATGCATCATGGAACTTCTGAAGGATGGTGATGATGACATCCCTAGCACAACACTAGAGCTCAACCTGAGGAATATAAAGGACCAATCACTTGAGCGAAGCCCAGACAACTACATCAACAGGTGGCTTTGTTTCTTAAAGAATTAAATTACAATGAGAATATACTGCTACCTAATAGTACTTGTTTAACATTGATTAGATATAAAGAGGGAGAGTATAATAGGAAGGACATAGCCATGTATGGGCCAAAGAACTTCATAGAATCTATTTTTACACCTACAAAGTGAAAAGAGTATTTCTTAAGCTTTCCAACAAGCCCAAGATCACTCGATTTCGTCAAGGATTGCAACCGCTACAACCAAAAGAATTTTGCTTGGCATGCAGTCTGCCGACCAAGCGACGGTCCAACTTCGACCAAGAACCATTCTCAGCACAGATATTAAATTTGATCATGTGAGTACTTGTTGGAACGGTATTCAAAATATCTTTCCAACGCATAAAGAATCATTAAATTGACCCAAAAGAGTAATGACTACACGGAAGAAAATAGTCTAGTCCGAATTCAAATCCAACTCCAAGAAGATTTATTCTGGACTTATTTTATCTTTTATAGTTTGTTAGGATTTTTACTCCATTTTGAATTAGATTTAGATTAGAATTCTAGTTTAATTCTTCTATCTTTTTGTACATACCACCCTCTATAAAAGAGAGGCATGGTCATAGTTTTTGATATACAAGATAGAAGACATTGATATTGAAATTTCAGATTGAAGCCTTAGTTTTAGTTGAGAGTTGAATCTCTTCATCCTTTGTTTTTGTGATTTTCTCTGGAATTGCTTGAATGATCTTCGTGATCACCCTATCTATGTGCCAACTCCGTGCGTTGTCGTGCGGATAGATAATTCAGAGTGTGGTTTGGTGAATTCATTGATACGCAGGTCCTTGCTCTGCAAGTGGTTGGCTATCTCGTTTCGTTAGGTCATACTAGTTATCCAGGTATCTTCAGATACTAGTTATCCAGGTTCTATATCGTGAAGATCGGGCCACCCTCCGTGAATACGTCCTTGATCGGTGTGTTCATATCAGATGGTCTTTTAGACTCATTTGATTTTTAATCATTTGATGTGTGTGAATCTTGTTTACTTGACAAAATGATAAAGGCACCTTTCACGGGTGAAAGTGAAAAGGCAAATGACTTATTGTCTCTTGTTCATACTGACGTTATGTGGACCATTAAGTTCAATAGCTAGAGGTGGGTTTTAGTACTTCATAACTTTTATCGACGACTTTAGTAGATATGAATATGTCTATATAATGAGGCATAAATATGAAACTTTTGATAAATTCAAGGAATTTCAGAATGAAGTGCAAAATCAACTTGGAAGACAATCAAAACCCTACGATATGATCGTGGAAGGGAGTATTTGAGTCAAGAATTTGGTGATCATCTCAAAAAAAACACGGAATTATTCTACAATTGACCCCGCTAGGAACACCTCAATGGAATGATGTGTCAGAACGACGGAATAGGATCTTGTTGGACATGGTTCAGTCAATGATGAGCCAAACTGATCTTCAATTGTTATTCTAGGGATATTCTCTAGAAACAGCTGCGTTCACATTAAATAGGGCTCCATCAAAAGCTGTAGAAAAGACACCATATGAGATATGGATTGGAAGGCATCCTGGATTGTCTTTTCTTTAGATTTGGGGTTGTGAGGCTTATGTAAAATTTTTAATGTCTAATAAGCTCAAGTTCAAATCAAATAAATGCTTCTTTGTGGGATATTCTAAGGAAACAAAGGATATTACTTCTATAATCGAGAAAAAAACAAAGTATGTGTTGCCCGAAACTGTACTTTTTTGGAGAAAGAGTTTCTTTCAAAAGGAGCAAGTGGGAGGAGAGTGTGACGCGGATTATTACCCAAGTCCTTTGTCTATGCCTTTCCGTGATTGTAGGAGACCACGGAGAGAGATTCAAGTTATTTGTTTTTGCCTTTCTGAGGTCGCAAAAGACTACGGAAAGAGAACCAAGATATTCATTTATGCCTTTCCATGATTGCAGGAGACCATGGAAAGAGATATTGGGATAGTCCAAGGTATTCTGGACATAATCTGACCCATCTTGTTAAATAAATACAAAAACTCATCATGGGTAATTATTAATTGTGGCTTTAATAGATTGTGGCTGTAGACCTCCGTGGTCGCAATCATCCATAATTATACTACCCGTGACCACTATGGTCATGGAGATATTTTCCTGCAGTTGCCATGGTCGTGGAGATATAATAATCCTCAATCTATAGTGGCAGCTTGTGCGCGACGATGGTGCAAGAGTTGTACGGTTGCATTGTAACCGCACTCTGGCCAGTATCCTCAGGGTAAAACTCTATTCATTGACAGGATAAGGATGATTACGTGGTTATTCATGACTGTGTAGTCACTACTACATAATACATTATTATAGTCGGGTCAAAACAGTCATCACAAACGATTCTGACCCATCAGTGACGAGGATTGACACTCGAGTCATTTCAAATAAATGCACTGTTGCTTCAGGACAGATTCGAGCCAGACATGTGCCTGGCGGTGCGAACTCAAGACGTTCTGAGAAGCATCAGCCCAAGGTCGCAGGCTTTGCGCGATCAGACCGCAGCTAGTGCGCTGTCAGGAGTTCGTAGGCTATACGCAAACAGAATATCTGAGGTGTTGCATGGTCAGCCAACATCCCGCGGTCAGAGCGTTTTCGATCAGGGTGTTTGAGATTCACCCGTCCCTATAGCAGGAATATCCCAAGTATCCCGAAAATTCTTCCACGTGGGGAAACAACCGTCAGGAGGTTAATACGTGCAGTTATCCACGAATAACACGTGTTAAACTTTTGTGGAGGTTAATAGCGGTTCTCTAAACCGCATACGAGCAACTGTCTGATGCAGTTATGATATGGCACCTTTTCGACTACTATAAAAGGGCGCCAAGAGGCATCAAACAGAAAAAGAACCAGAAGAAGTGAGATACAACACATCTCAACCACTCAATCAGCCAAGTCTACTGCCTAGATTAGAGAGTTTTAATAAGCCTCTCAGGCTTCTTGCTGTACACACAAATAGGAAAAACCTTCGCCTGTAAAAGTCTTTTCCCGCCATCTTGTAAATCTTTACCACACATAGTGAGATCCCAACAGGACGTAGGGTTATTACTCCCACCATCGAGGGGCCGAACCTGTATAAACCTCTTTGTGCTCCTATTCTCCATATTCCTACATACCTTCCCGGAGGGTCATCTTGAAAGGTCTCGCTACTACAAATTTTGCATAAGTTCGGCTGAGGACCCCGAGTCCGAATCGTCGACAGCTGGCGCCCACCGTGGGGCCTTTCTCAAGGCGTCCTAATTTTCATCCGGAGGTTTGCTGAGATATGGCTGGAGTATATGATTCCGAGAACGATTTCGATCTCGAAGATTATGCTCATATTCAAATGCCTTCTCCAAGCGATCCTGTTTTGATGGAAGAAGTTGGAGGCGAAAACCTTCCAGAGGTCGAATCCCCTCTCCAGGTCATGTCCATCGACCAGGGAGCGGCCAACGCAAGGTCAGAACCAACCGAGGTTCTTAATGCGCTAGAGGGTGAATTCGGTCCATCATACGACCCCGTCGAGGGGAAGGACGATGTCGACCAAGAAATTAGCCCGGGGAGATTCGACCCTAATAACCTCCACCGTCTCTTTGATTTCGAGTCCGACTCGGAACAAACCGAGATGTTTTCTCCATCGGCGACTTCCCTCCCTAGACAGTTTGCTACATTATCGGAGAAAACTCCTGATCAACAGGCTGCTGGGAAGAACGGGAACGCAAACAGAAGGAGGATCAAGATCTCGAGCGACAAAACAACGAACTACGCTGAACTGCCCTAGAGGCTCTTCAAAATACGCAAGCTCGTTACGATGCCGCTCCGAGTTCTTCCCGACGATCGCGTGGTCATAGGCTGACCATACCCCTTCTTTGCCCCCAGAGCGTCGTCCGGCGGACGAAGAAACTGTAACACCTGGTGCCCCTAGGAGAAGTACGCACGGACGACTGCGATCCATCGCGGAAGTCATGCGCAACTTCCCTCCTACGGTCACGGATGCACAGAAACCAGCCTTTACCAGAATCTTGGCGGAGAAGTTGGATGAAGTCACGTCTAAAGCGACCCCTACGGCCTCTTCCCGATCGGTGGCACGTTCCCACAACCGAGAGGATTCTCACTCTAGTTCTGGTCGACGAAATTACCAGCCGCCTGTACCACCCGGTCAGGATAAATACGGGTGGGCACAAGATTCTCGTGGTAGGAACCGAGTCCCTGTCCACTCTCGCTTAGGACCACGAATGACTTCTCCCTTGCATGAGAACACTCGCGATCTGAACGAGAGCCACAGGGCGATTCATGGTCCCTATGTTGGCTATAAGGCTTTTTCTCCTGGTCTTTGTGCCGTCGTTTGGCCCGACAAATTTCGACCAGGGGAAATAGAAAGATTTGACGGGACTCAGAATCCATCAGAGTTCCTTCAGATCTACATTACTGCCATCCAAGCGGCAGGAGGCGATGACTGGGTCATGGCCAACTACCTGCCTACAGTCCTCGAAGGCCCGGCTAGAACTTGGCTGTTTAATCAGCCCGAGGGTTCCATCTACAACTGGGAAATGTTGTGCGATGCTATCCTCAGCAATTTTCAAAATTGTTACCAAAAGCCGGGTAAAGAGGACGACCTCCATCGGTTACGACAAACTTCGACCGAAACTCTTCGGCAGTTTGTCAAGAGATTTGTTGGGGTGAGGAATACTATCCCGAACATATCTGATAGCTCCGTTATTAGGGCATTCAAACATGCCGTTCGATATCGGAGATTCACCGAAGATCTACTCATCCATCCTCCTCGATCAGTGGTCGATCTTTTTGATATGGCCGATCGGTACTCCGACGCGGCCGAGGCGGTCGAGTGGAACAGGATGGTTGATAAAGGTGACCTTCTGCCCCAACCAGGTTTCAAAGATGCTAAGAAAGAAGATGCAAGCAAGAAGTCGGAATCTTCAACGGGCGGAAAATCGAAGAAGGGGAAGAGAAACCGCTCTGGACAGTACCACGAGGTTGCAGTTGCAGAGAAGCCCTCTTCGACTAAAGGTAACAAACCTCCATTTAAGAATAAAACTGCCTCTGGTGGTCAAAGTGCCGACCAGCCAGAAAAGTCAACTAATCCGCAGGAAGGCAAGAAATGGTGTCCCCTCCACAACTCCGCGGGCCACGACCTCAAAAACTGTAGGAGTTGGTTGAAGCAACTGGACGACTTCTACCAGGGAGTTGGACCGATGCCGACCTTACCGGCTAAAGAACAAGCCTGCGGACTTAGGGACGCTGATGGAGACGAAGAGATGTCTTACCAGGTACCTCATAATTACGTTAATGTTATTTTCGGAGGTTCGTCCTCTTTTGTTTCCAAAAGGCAGTTTAAGGCCTTCTATCGAGAGGTTAACCAAGCGGAGACATCCCTTGGAGAACCCCAATACCCCCGTTGGTCGGATACACCTTTGACATTCGATCGCTCTGATTGTCCCGCGGGGCTTACTCAGCCATTGAGGCTTCCTTTGGTCATTACCCCGATCATCAGTACCGCGAGAGTGGAAAGGGTCCTGGTTGACGGGGGGAGCTCCCTTGACATTTTATTGGTCAAGGCACTCGACGAGATGCAAATCCCTCGTTCGAAGATTAAGCTCATAATCCATCCATTTTATGGGATAATCCCTGGTCCCTCCATGATGCCATTGGGACAGGTGGTCCTCCCGGTCACACTAGGAGAACCGGATAATTTTCGAGCAGAATTGGTTACTTTTGACGTCATTGATTGTGATTCGGCTTACAATGCAATATTTGGCAGGCCAACTCTTACTAAGTTCATGATAGCAACGCACTATGCTTATCAGTGCGGCAAGTTGCCTGGCCCCAAAGATGTCATCTCGGTCCGAGGAAGTCGCAACGTGGCACTAACATGCGACCGGCTATCTCTGGAGATGGTCGACCAGCTTCCCCTCCGGGACGCTCAGGTCGCCATTGTCGCCATCGACGCAGTCAAGGCTGCCCCTCGACCAGATGAGAAACTCAAACTGGTTCCATTGTACCCAGCTGATCCATCCAAGATAATTCGGGTTGGATCAGGCCTGGATGACAGATAGGAACTCGAGCTCATTACTTTTCTCCGGGCTAACACAGATGTGTTTGCGTGGAAACCGTCCGACATGCCCGGTGTCCCAAGGGAAGTAATCGAGCACAAGTTAGCAATTCGACCTGGACAGCGACCAATAAAGCAAAAGCTCAGGCGTTTTGCTGTTGACCTACAAGAAGCTATCCGAGAGGAGTTGGACAAACTCCTAAAAGCCGGGTTTATTCTCGAGGTCAATCACCCGGAATGGCTCACCAATCCGGTCATGGTCCGCAAGTCAAATGGCAAGTGGCGCATGTGCGTCGACACACTAGCCTCAACAATGCCTGTCCGAAGGATGATTTTCCCCTTCCCCGCATCGACCAGTTGGTTGACTCAACCGCGGGCTGTGAACTGATGAACTTCCTGGACACTTACTCAGGATACCATCAAATTAGCATGGCAGAAGAAGATGAAGAGAAAACTGTCTTCATCACCCCGTTCGGCACCTACTGCTACGTCAGGATGCCGTTCGGTCTCAAGAACGTAGGTTCCACGTACCAGCGCTTGATGCAAAAGACCTTTCTTTCCCAGATATGGCGTAATCTCGAAGCATATGTAGACGATCTGGTTGTAAAAAGTTCTAAGAAATCATCCCATTTGGACGATCTCGCTGAAACCTTCTGTAATTTAAACCGCTTTGGAATAAAATTAAACCCGGAGAAATGTTCTTTCGGGGTTTCTTCAGGAAAACTCCTTGGTTTCCTTGTTTATTCCAGAGGCATTGAGGTTAATCCTAAGAAAATCAGGGCTATCAAACAAATGAGGTCGCCCTCGACCATGAAAGTTGTTCAACGCCTGGCTGGTTGCATGGTGGCCTTAAGTCGCTTCATATCGCGACTAGGTGAAAGGGGATTACTTTTCTTCAAAACCCTGTGGAAGCATCACAACTTCACATGGTCCGATGAGGCCGAAAATGCATTTCAGGAGGTAAAGGCATACTTGTCCAGTCCGCCAGTATTGGTTTCTCCCCACAAAGGAGAACCATTACTTCTCTATCTAGCGGCCACCCCACACGCGGTCAGCGCTGTTCTGATCGCGGATAGGGAAGGAATACACAGACCCGTCTACTATGTAAGCGAGGAGCTTCATGGACCTAAGGAGCGATACCCTGAGGTCCAGAAGATACTTTACGCACTACTGATGGCTTCCTGTAAGCTAAAACATTACTTCCAAGCTCACAAGATCACAATACCCTCCTCATTTCCTTTGGGGGACATTGTCCGAAATCCAGAGAAATCTGGTCGAATCGCCAAATGGGCGGTCGAGCTCGGTGCTTTTGATATCCATTTCACGCCCCGCACGGCAGTTAAGTCTCAGGTCTTGGCCGACTTTGTTGTCGAATGGACCAACCCTGAGCCACCCGTGCAGGTGCCGGAGGAATTGGAATGCCCCGATCATTGGACAATGTACTTTGACGGTTCCCGCAGTTTTCAACACTCGGGGGCTGGAGTGGTCTTAGTCACACCTCAGGGCGAACAGCTTAAGTATGTCATCCAACTACACTTTGTTGCGACCAACAACGCAGCAGAGTATGAAGGTCTTCTTGCAGGGCTCCGGGCAACAAAATTCCTCGGAGTCCGTCGATTAGTGGTGAGGGGAGACTCACAGCTAGTCGTAAACTAGGTAAACAAGGAGTACAACACCTCCGATGAGACAATGGGTCATTACCTAGGGAAGTGAGGAGATTGAAAAAACACTTCAGTCATTTCGAAGTCCAATATATCTCGCGAAAGGACAACATTCTCGCAAACCAATTATCTAAAATTGGGTCCTCACGCACATCCGCTCCGGCATGAGTGTTCATTAAACACTTGGATCGTCCTTCGATCACGACTTCGGTCGAGGATGATCCGGTAACAGTCTGCGTTACCAACCTCGGTCAGGAACAGGATTGGACTCATCCATTGAGAATCTATCTTGAACATGGGACCCTACCCGAGGACGAAACCGAAAGTGATCGGTTAATCCGCAAGGTGCGCCTGTACAAGCTCATAGATGGGGTTTTGTACAGAAAGGGTACTTAAGGAGTATTCATGCGCTGCATATCTCAGGAGGAAGGAAAATCCCTCTTGAAGGAAATACATGACGGTGTATGCGGTGCGCACACGTCATATCGGACACTGGTTGGAAAAGCTTTTCGACAAGGATTCTACTGGCCTTCGGCACTCGATGATGCCAAGCAAATGGTCAAGATGTGTCCTCAATGTCAGTTCCACGCGAGACAGGTTCATCAACCTGCCTACGCATTACAAACCATTCCCCTCGCATGGCCTTTTGCAGTCTGCGGGATGGATATTGTCAGTCCTATGCCACAGGCGGTCAATGGGTACAAGTTTCTATTTGTACCCATCGACACGTTCACAAAGTGGATTGAGGCCGAACCGGTACGAAATATTATCGCCTCAGCAGCACAAAAGTTCTTCCATAAGAACATTGTTGCTCGATTCGGTGTTCCAAACCGTCTCATCACAGACAATGGTTCTCAGTTCGCCAGCGGTCTTTTTCTAGACTACTGCGATCAGATCAGAACCAAGGTGTGTTTTGCTTCTGTGGCGCATCCACAGAGCAATGGTGCTGTAGAACGGGCCAATGGGCAGATACTACAAGGCATCAAAAAGCGTGTCTTTGATCGCCTTAAGACTCACTCGGGGGGCTTAGGTAGACGAGCTCTACACCGTTCTATTGGCATTGCGAACTACCTCTAGTCGAGCCACCGGTGAGACGCCCTTCCATCTGATCTATGGGGCTGAGGCTGTGTTGCCGATAGAAGTTACTATTGGGTCTGTTCAGACAGAACAATTCGAACAAGTTGATCAGTCCGAACAGCGATCACAGGATCTCATCCTCTTAGAAGAAAGGCGTGATCGCGCCTTGATCAAATCCGCGGCATACTTGCAAGCTCTGCGCAAGTATCATAGCAAAAGGGTGCGACCACGTAGTCTCAACGTGGGCGACCTGGTTTTACGAAAAATTCAAGACCAGTCTAATCGCAACAAATTCTCCCCGAAGTGGGAAGGCCCTTACAATGTAGTCTCAGTGCCGCGACCAGGATCAGCGCGATTAGCCATGGAGGATGGTCGAATTCTGTCCAATACTTGGAACATCGATCAACTTCGCAAGTTTTACGTGTAAGTACTACATCCTTTTTCCTGTTCAATTAGCATTTTTTCATAAAACAAAAAGTGTTTTGGTTTCATACGATGAATATTTCCCTTCATGCCCATGTACTGCGAATTCAACTCGGGGGCTGGTCGCCGGCGGTTAGATCATTACAACGTTCTGGTTGGATTCGCTGGCCGATCTCATGACCGCTTCCAGACAAGTCACTCCTAAATAAGCCGTTTCTCAACGCATACGGGGCTTTCTGGCGAGTCCTCGGTCATCTGAGTGGCTGCTGGTTTGCAAACAAGGCTAGGTGTTACATTGATCTTAATTGCTGGTTCGATCACACATCCCTGGTCGTTATATTCACTTTTCTCCTGTGTTTGTAATACTAAGTCTTCAGCATCTACAATCACAGGTGGGGCTAGGGGGATATGTTCATAAAATGGAACAACATAAAACAAGAATATATTTGAAAATATATTCAATTTCAAAAAATGAGTTTAAACATACATTGCATTATACACAACTGTTTCTATACAGATGTAGGGATCACTTGATCCCAAGCTCAGTCAGGAGCTTATTTACAAGGGGTCTGACCTCCTCCATGACGGCCTCTAATTGCTCTTCACTCTCGACCTCAACCGGTCCCACCAATGGATTCAGATTTGCATTTGGGCCATGGTGAAGTCGAAACCGGCTGAGAATGGCGAAAGCGGCTGACCGAACCCTGGTTCTGATCACCTCTTCTCGTAGCCTTGTATCTTCAGGAAGATACTCGAGAAGTGATTCCGCCTGGGCAATGACTAGCGTAGACAAGTCATTTTGGCTGAGGTTATCTCTTATGGTTTCGACCACATCAGCTTTCAGGAGACGAGCCACCGTCTTCAGTTTTTCGAAGATCGAACGGCTCAGCTCTCTGTTTGCCTTCTCGGAGGTTCGAATGGAGCCCTGGAGGATCACCTTGTCCTGACTAAGTTGTTGTATTTGACCTGCTTGCGCTGCAGAAAGAGGAAGGGTTACTCACATGTTATGAAATTAAGTCTTCCTAATCAGGAATCGACTTACCAGAGAGTTGTGACCGCAGCTTGTTGATTTCGATCCCTTGGTTTGAAGCCACGGAGATCGAATGAAGCTTGACTGTGGCCACTTCTTTCTTCAGAAATGCCACCTCTCTGTGATAGAACAGGAGTGGTCATAACCAATTTGTATCTATACAAGTTGAAAAGTGATAATCCTTACCTGCGCAAGTTGTCTCTCTCTTTCTGTATGGCCTCAACGCTTGCTATCATAGCATGCGACCTGGCCGTCATCTGGTATAACTCCTGCGATGCAAAAAGAAATTAAAGGTGTCCTATGTACAATTCGGGCACCAGAATAGAAGTTCATCATACCTTTACGAAATCCCGGAATGAAACGTCCTCCAGGATAACGGGAGGTCTCGTCGAAGGCCCCGTTGTGGCCACGACCGAGGCAGCTGATGGAAGTGCCGGCTGGGCACTACCCCCAGTCGCTGTTGCTTGCGACTGGGTCTCCATGTCTGCTTCTCCCCCGACGGCCCGGACTACTTCCTGGACCAAGGGGGCGGAGCGCTCCTCACTGGAGGCTCCGGCACTAGCAGTGACTTCAACCCTCCCCGGAGCAGTTGAGGGGCTAGGTGTTGCTTCTTTTTGCCTGCCAAGGAAAGATGAACCAAAACAAATCACAATCTGTGATCATCACAACTTGTTCTTATACAACCAAGATAGGGTTCTTACCTTATCTGAAATCCCATCAATTTTTGGGATTTAAGGGAAGGCTCTCCTCGAGAAAGGGGATAGTCGTCATCTGTCCTAGTCTTCCTCTTGGTGAACAAGGCCTGATCCCCCTAGGTGTGTTTCTCTGTAAGTACATTTCTAAGGGAAGGTAAAAACAGATGGAATGAGTTCTTACCTGAGCAACCTGTCCGGTTGGCGGAGTTGCGTCCGAAGGCCTGGATGGTTCCTGGACTTCTGGGGCCGCCACATCGTCCGCAACTGCCACGGGGCCTTGTTCGTTAACCTCCACTCCTGTCCGCGGGAGTGGAGGATTTTCCTCCCTGGGACTCACAGGAGTCGCAGGGGGAAGCTCTTCTCCCTGGATAAACATTAACTCAGTAAACAGGTATACAGAGGGAATTAAAGAAAACAAGACCATGAAAGAATCTTACCATGGTCACCCTTTCGACCAGGGAGGCAGAGGCAACTGACCCTGAAACCTCGGGGGCTTCAGGAACAGGGGTGTTACCCGCGACCACGAGACTTGCAGTGGTCGCAGGATCTGCTACAGTCGCTTCTGCGGTAGCAGTTATTGCTGCGGGACAGGAAGGAGCGTCACCGGATGGAGAGCCCGCTGTTGTCCTCCTCCGGTGGATTAGGGGAATGTCGTCTTCCTCCTCTTTGCTCCTCTCCCCCTGTACGACGAAGAAGTGGTTCCAGTCTGCACCTGGAAAAACAAAAGGAACGTGATATCTTACCGCAGTCTTCCTCGCGGTAGGAGGAACGCTCCGTGAAGACCCCTCTCCGAGATTTGGCCTGGCCTTCTTGGGGGTGGGATTCCTCGACCTGGGTTTCGAGGAAACCTTCTTCACGTGCTTCATCGTCGGCTTCCCCAGGGAACCGATGTTCTCGCTTGGGAACGTCGCCTCAGCGAACCGCCCTAGGAGCTGCTTTCATTCCAGTAAAATTGTCAGTATTGAACACATACATGACCTGCAAAACAGAAGCCAAGTGAAAGGTAGCATACCTTTCGGTGCTCCTGTCTAAGGTCGTCGCTGGCGTGAACTAGGCTCTGCGGGCGAGGCGATCCCCTGGGACGCTCTACTTCGGCATTATAAGCCCGAAGGAGGTAGTTAGTCCGCCTCTCGACCTCAGATGAGGGCAGGACTGTTCCAGGATGTAAGTTAACTGATGCATTTCAAAAATAAAAGGTCTCAGTGCCAGAGATGATGAGGACATCACACCCAAGGATACAACCGCTGCCCCCTCTTCCCCTACGACCGCTACTTCGTCCCCGACCGTCGCTGTTTCGGCCACTACTTCATCTACGACGCCTGGAGGGCTTAATCCGAAAGAAGTTTGCAAAGTTCTCCTAGGGACATATTATTGTCAGTAGGATCTACACTGACAACCCCCAAAGAACTAGCAACTAATCTAAGCCTATCTACATCGTCGCTAACAAGAGACGCACTGTTGTTCCTAATCAAATCAGAGAGTTCCCGCTGTTGCTGAGCATGGTCCCTCTCTCGACAGAACTGGTGTGCCTCTTCATGGGATTGTTCAAAACATTCTGCTAAATGCAGAATCACCGAAGACATCTCTTCGGTCTTCTTCTCTAGGGCCTTCTTCTCCTCCTGAAGGATCTGTCCGAGGGGAAGAGGTAGTATCGTAGCAGGCTGATCACTAGGACCTCCAATCTCCTACATTTGCAAAAGTTAGTTGCACTAACTATAACTACCAGCAAAAGGAGATGAGGATCGTTACCTGTCCCTGTTCGCGACAGGTTGATATAGCCGTCCTGGAAAGTAGATCATCCGATAAAAGCGGATGATCACCAGATGATGGAAGTACAACCTTCCCACCAGAAGATTGCTTCCCCAACCCAAGTTGAGGGTCTTCTGGTCTGATAGTCACCACTTGCCGACCAGAAAATCGATCATCCAAACAAAAGCAGGGAGTGTTGGAGTAAAGAGCAGAAGGAAGAAAGAACGATGGTACGTCTTCTACCTTTGTTCTGCTGGAGGATCCTTCGTCAACCTTGGGTTTCTTCCTGGAAGGGGATGGATCTTCAGGCATCTGAAGCTCTTGCTTGGAAACTTCCTCCTCATCACTTTCAATCTCGATGATGTTATGATCTGCCATCAGGAAGTGTATGAAGAGAAGGGTGAAGGTAACTTTGGAAAAGACTTGGCCGTGAGAAGAAATTGTGGGGCTTTACAATTCAAAGGTTTCGGTATTTATAACCGCCAAAGTGATGGTTCATTTTTCGAACGCCTCGGGTTTTTAAAGCATTTACAATTTTACCTCGGGTTAAAAAAACTTTTTCACAGCGCCATCATTACCTGTCATGTAATACCCAGAGCCCGTCTCGCTTAGTGCGCCACTAAGCGGGGGATTTGAAGAGTCGAGTTAAAAATCCGATGCATGTCTTTAAAAATTCGAAATAAACACGTCTCTTCGTTTTCTTCGAATTTGGGGGCTAGTTGACGAGGATTGACACCCGAGTCATTTCAAATAAATGCACTGTTGGTTCAGGATAGATTCGAGCCAGACATGTGCCTGGCGGTGCGAACTCAAGACGTTCTGAGAAGCATCAGCCCAAGGTCGCAGGCTTTGCGCGATTAGACCGCAGCTAGTGCGCAGTCAGGAGTTCGTAGGCTATACGCGAACAGAATATCTGAGGTGTTGTGTGGTCAGCCAACATCCCGCGGTCAGAGCATTTTCGACCAGGGTGTTTGAGATTCACCCGTCCCTATAGCAGGAATATCCCAAGTATCCCGAAGATTCTTCCACGTGGGGAAACAATCGTCAAGAGGTTAATACGTGCAGTTATCCACGAATAACACGTGTTAAACCTGCGTGGAGGTTAATAGCGGTTCTCTAAACAGCATATGAGCAACTGTCTGATGCAGTTACGATATGGCACCTTTTCGACTACTATAAAAGGGCGCCAAGAGGCATCAAACAGAAAAAGAACCAGAAGAAGTGAGATACAACACATCTCAACCACTGAATCAGCCAAGCCTACGGCCTAGATTAGAGAGTTTTTGTAAGCCTCTCAGGATTCTTTCTGTACACACAAATAGGAAAAACCTTCGCCTGTAAAGGTCTTTTCCCGCCATCTTGTAAATCTTTACCACACATAGTGAAATCCCAACAGGATGTAGGGTTATTACTCCCACCATCGAGGGCCCGAACCTATATAAACCTCTCTGTGCTCCTGTTCTCCATATTCCTACATACCTTCCCGGAGGGTCATCTTGAAAGGTCTCGCTACTACAAATTTTGCATAAGTTTGGCTGAGGACCCTGAGTCCAAATCATCGACAATCAGTGATATTCGAGTCACTAATAATCGAGTACTATCACTGACGGTTCTGAACCGTCTGTGATTTTTCCCATCACAGACTGTTATAAGATCAAAACTGTCTGTGATACTCATACTACACAGACTGTTAATTATAAGATCAAAACCATCTGTGATAGTATGAGTATCACAGACGGTTTTGATCTTATAACAGCCTGTGATACTCATACTATCACAGACGGTTATAAGCTTAGAATCGTCACTGATAATATATCTCAGACGGTTTTGAGGTCAAAACCATCTGGGATAGTGTCCTTATCGGCGATGGTTATAAACTAAGAATCGTCTATGATAGGATGAGTATCACAGATGGTTTCGATCTTATAACAATCTGTGATACTCATACTATCATAGATGGTTATAATATCAGAACTGTCAATGATAGTATGAGTATCGCAGATGGTTTTGAGGTCAAAGCCATCTGGGATAGTGTTCATTATCGGTGATGGTTATAAGCTCAGAACCGTCTGTGATAGTATGAGTATCACAGATGGATTTCAGGTCAAAACCATATGGGATAGTTTCATTATCGGAGACGGTTATTAGCTCAGAACGGTCTGTTATAAGCTCAGAACCGTCTGTGATACTCTATGATACGTACATAGATCGATCTATCATAGACGGTTTTTATCTCAAAACCATCTGTGCACATTAATATTTTTTTAATAAATTTCTTTTTTTTGTGACTAGCCTCAGGAATCATGCTAGTCGTGCCCTCTGTACAATAGCATTTCATATATACAGTTCATTTCATACATGCACAGTACTAAAAAATATATAGAGTTCATCTCATATATGCACAGAACTTAGAAACATGTACAATAGCATGCATTTCATATATACAGCACAAAACTCAGAAATATATACAATTGAGATTGAACAAATAAATGTAATCGACAATTAAAGTTAGTATGTTAGATGTTGATTACTATACTATCTGTACCTATTTCTCAATTAGATGCCCTGCAGAAATATAAAAAATTGAGATTGAACAAATAAATATAATTGACAATTAAAGTCAGTATGTTAGATGTTGATTACTATACTATCTGTACCTATTTCTTAGTTAGATTCCCTGCAAATAGTCTCATTTAGTAAGGCCGCACTAATACGAACCTTGTGGCTCCCTAAACTTCCCCTTGGTTGATATGACCTCCGTAAGGAAAAACTCAGCAAGCATCCCTCGGACTATACTAATCTGTCGAGGGTCAAAGCTTTCTGAAGGGAAGTCGACCCCCTACAGCAAGAGTTGGTACAAAAAAAATTAGCTCAATGCAGCTGTAAATTCTGCCAAATCGATACAAAGGGCAGCAGTTATATACCTCGGGGAAATCTGGCCGGTAAGGGGTGATGAGGTCGTATATGTGGTGCATCACGTAGAACCCACATGTGTTGTCGTCCGGCTACTGATGGTACTGCCAATGTACAGACCGAGAGTTAGCTGGGGACACGTTATAAAGTAAAACAGATGCCGATTGAAATTTGTACCAAAAATTGTAACCACTGAAACTTATCGGCTCGCCGCTCGTGCTATCGCCCTCCCTCAGCAAAGTAGTTTGTGAAAGCCCTGCAGATAGTCGAAATTGACAATTTGAGGATAGCTGAAATTGACAATTTGAGGACAGTAAATCTAGATTCAAAACAGGTCCACATGAATATCATAAAACATGTTAACCTTTTGAATACATCTCATGCGCCGCAATACTCATACCCTTTCCTCTGCAATGAAACAAGGTAGAACACCTTGTTCCTTTTCGGAATAAACACTAGCAGGATCCAATGGTAGCTACATGTTACGCATAAAGAATTAATAAATTTAATCTAAGTCTTGGGGTGTGCATATGAAGACACTAATCTATGGGTGAAGTGCTGATGAAAGCACTCACCTCTGGTTGTAGGGTACAAGTATATACTCCTTGTCGACTTGAGCAAGCAACCCTCTTTTGATGTAGTCGACAACGAAGTCCGTGTTGGTCCTAAACATCACCTCGACGACCATCTTGGGGTCCAAGAAACCGATAGGTTCGCGCTTAGCTTTGGCATATCTGGTCATGCAACTGCACAGAACTAACCAATTAATAAATGACATATATCCGTATATGCACGAACAGACGTAGGATAGTAGGATACTTACAGCACCCAAAACCATAGGATTGACATGTCGAGCGCGTCTTTGTTGTGTAAATTGTGCAGGTCTTCGAAGGTCACCGGGTAGGTCCCAAAGTCGTTATGGAACTTTGCCACGGTGTACTTGACCATGATGTGCATCAGACGCTGCGTCTTGGTCTTGTTTGTCCTCTGCATGTACCATCCATGCAGGCTCCGGCATGCTAACCCCATGCTAGAAATTGCGGCATCGAAGGCCATGGAGATTCCCAGAGCGAACGGCATGAGAGCTGGCACACTCTTCTCACTCTCCTTCGCAGTGCTCTTCTTTGCTTTTCCCCTACTAGCCAGCTTCTTGAATGGTTGCCTCCTAGTCGGAGTCAGCTTCATCATCAGACCCGTTGGTTGGCTTCTCGAAGGGGTCGGTTGGCTAGTAGGCCGAGTGTCGATGTCCGTCTGTGATGTAAGAACCTACATATAGTAATGGCCACTAACTCCGAGGGCTATTATTATAGTACGAATTATGAAACTGGTGGGGGAATTACCTCTTCCTGGATGATGTCTTGCTTGGGCTATTGCATGAACGTGTACACCGTATCCCCGAGAGTAGTAGTCTTGTCGTTCGGCGGCTTGTCTAACGGAAATCCCTTGCAATGGTCGGAGACATTGTCCACCTAGACCCGTGCAAAACCCTCAGATAGAGGGACACCGTTGATTGTGGCCCCCGCCATGCATGGTTGTGCTATCCCACGGCCAGCCTCGATCGGGAAGAGACCGGCCAGCACCATAAGCTTGCAGGAGGCGGGTTCCTGCAAACAGTGCGCATTAACATATTGAATTTCACCGCTTTTCACTTTCGAATGAATTAACATAGAAAAGCGGTCATTACCTGCAGAAAGTCCATTGGATACTGTGGAGAGGGCTACGGTGACCAAGATTGTGGTTCGGTAATTCTTCCGCTGCAAGGGGGGTGCCCTGGGTCGCCTGTTTCAGCTCTTCATACATGGCCCGCATCTCCGACAACTGCTGCAGGAGTGCTTTGTCCTGAGCAGCAAACTCCGATTGCATCTCCTCCTTGAGCCGTTCGTCGCGGCCTTTGTGGCATCTCTTTCTCCTCTTAGCCCCCTCCTCATCATCAGGGAAACCATCCTTCCAAGGCACAGTGGCACCGAGGCTACGCACGCGGCCCGGATACTCCTTGTTTCCTAGCACCATCATGAGGATATCCCTGTCCCTCCTAGGTTTGAACTCTCCAGATGACGCCTGCGCAGTCAACGTCGCTTGCAACAGGAGAACTTAGCAATACAACCCATTGCATGCGTGTTACGAGGATAGTACATCATCGTACAATCTTACCAGCCGGTCGATCACTTCCCTATCCGCAGTGTTATTCACAGAGACGCTTCCAGTGGAGGTCATCGTCGATCTTGTTCGGCACCAATTGCAGGCGCGCATGTCTGTTATGCCCTCATAAGGAGCAGTGGCCGAAGACTGGGAAGCCTCCTCGTCCTGCTTCATCCACAACCCCTTCTTCCCCACATACCCACCGGTGCCTAGTCTGTGTGGGTGGGTATTCTTGGCCTGGTTAGCCTTGCCCTTCGCACTAAGCTCCTGGAACTCAGGCGTGCCTTTCATCTCCACGAACTGCTGCCATGCCTCGGGATGAAAGGGTAGTCATTGAAGGGGGTCTTCGACTCCTTCACATAGTGCCTGACAAGATGGCTCTTGAAGTTCCTCCATGCCTTGTTTACTGACATCAGTGTTGTCCGACGGATCATGAACTGGTGATTCTCAAGAATGTGAAACACCGCATGCACTTCTTCCCACAGCGCATCCTTGCACTCTGGAGGCACTTGACCCCAGTCGGAGGTGGTGATGGGCACCCGCTCCCTTGCCACTTTGCCACATAGTGAGCGGTACTGACCGACAAGTTTGTCCGGAGCTTCCGACACACCATTGTTGTCGAATTGTACGTGCTGCTTTTCCCACTCTTCGAGACGTGCACGTGTCGTCCGGCCTTGCCCCTTTCTCTTCTACGACTGGGTCACGGTGGACGTGGCGACCTCCGGCCCAGGCATCTCATCGCCAGCGAGGTCACTCTGACTCCCCGACTGGTTCATTTCGTCACCAGACATATCAGTTCCTAACATAAGTGAAAAAGAGAACAGTTTAAGTAAATCTGAAACTAATAATTCTATAACAAAACCCATATACTTATAATTGACCAAGAATGGCAGAAACGGTGGGGAGGCGATGGAGGTGATCGCACCGGAAGGTGGGAGGGTGATGGAGGTGATCGCGCCGGGCGGTGCGAGGGCAGAGATAGCTAGGGCAAGTGAACAGTCGCGAAGTATGGAAATGAGCAGGACAAAGCCCACCTTGAACAATGTATCATGTAGAGAGATTATCACAGACGGTCCAGACTTAACAGCCGTTTGTGATATTTTCACATCACAGACAGTTTTGACGTCAGAACCGTTTGTGATTGCACATTGAGAACTCAAAGCGTCAGACACTATTGGGACTATCACAATCGGTCCTGACTTCATAACCGTCTGTGATAATCTCTCTAGTGATAATCTCTAGAGATTATCACAGATGGTTTGGATATTAGAACCATCTGTATAATTATAACAAATGGTTCTGATTTCAGAGCTGTCTGTGATAGAACGTCATATGGGGTTTACAGACAATCGGTTGTGAACTCTGAACCGTTTGTCAACCTTAACTCTGAACGTCTTCTACGCAATATGTAGAGTTTTACAATCAGAAACTCTGTAGCTCTGCAACTCTGAATGCTCAAAAACTTGTTTTAAATGAACACTTAGACAATTCAAATGGAGTCCAAATGCTCTGAAAATTGGTTACAATGTGGAGTATGCTCAAATAAATTTAACATACAATGTGGAGCATGCTCAAATAAATGTTACATACAAATGGGGACTTTGACCAACAATTTCCACATACACAGCCATGTTATCCTCAACTTTCCACTTGCCGCGGCCCTGCAAAGACGAGAATTAGAGGATATATAAGCTATAGCAATGGAAACAGAGAGATAAGGATGGGTGATTACCTTTAAAGTATAGCCCTTCCTGGTGATCCATACGCACGTAACTGATTTCATCGGTGTCTTCAGTATCGACCTATACGCCATCTCCAAATGGAGGCATGTCATCAAATTGATTGTATTCCTCTTCGTCTATGATATTTTCAACTCCAACAATCCTTCTCTTGCCATGAAGGACGACATGCCACTTCTTATTGGCCGAGTCAGTGACATAAATGACCTAAATGGCTTGCTTTGCAAGTATGAATGACTCATCTTTATAAGCAACTCGATCGAGATCCACAGAAGTGAAACCGTAACTGTCAACCTTCACACCCTGTGGGATTTGGACCCATCGGCATCGAAACAGGGGAATCTTGAACAGTGCGTAATCGAGCTGCCAAATTTCTTCTATGAAGTAGTAAGAGTTCAATCCACGTACTTCCCTTGTTGGGCCTGTCTCGCTGAACTCCTCATGAAATGTTTCTACGCTCACTCCACTATTTTGCACAGTGCTCTTTCGATCTTGAGCTTTCGTGTAAAATGTGTACCCCTTGATGTCGTATCCCTGCCATGTCTGTACAGCAAACGTGGGCCCTTTTGACAACCATTTAAGGTTCTTACTAGCGGACTTCCCGGTGATTCGCACTTTCATCCACATATTGAATCGACTGTTATGTTCTCTCGTGATCCAAATCTCGGATCGGCGAGGATTGTCTTGTCGTAGCATCTCCTTGTGCTCGTCGATGCACGGAGACACCTCCGTCATGTGTTGCAAGACCCAAAAATGAGCTTTCGAGTACAGATCGAAATCAGGAGTGATGGCTCTCCATCCAATAGTGCCAACGTTATCAAGCCTCCCCTCGTGACGAGACACTAGAACTCCTATGGCTTCTATCTCGGCCATGTAATCGATGCAGAACTCAACAATCTCTTCCGCTGCATAACCTTCGACAATGCTACCCTCGGGCTGAGAGTGATTCCTCACGTAGGCCTTAAGTACACCCATGTATCTCTCGAATGGATACATATAATTTAAGAACACGGGTCTACATATCTTGATTTCTCTGACAAGGTGGACAGTGAGATGGACCATGATATCAAAAAGCGACGGAGGAAAATACATCTCAAACTGACAGAAAGATCAAACCACCTCGCTCTGCAGAGAATCTAGTCCCTCGGGATCAATGACCTTGCAAGAAATTGCATTGAAGAAATAACACAGCCTCGTGATTGTCTCTCTGACCTTATGCGGCAGAATACTCCAGATGGCAATAGGAGGCATTTGTGTCATCAACACGTGACAATCGTGAGACTTCATACCCAGCAATTTCAAATCGCCCATGGACACAAGTAGTTTCATATTTGCGGAGTAACCCGATGGAACTTTAACACCATAGAGACAATTATAGAGTTCTGTCCTATCAACCTTGCACAAAGTGTAGCATGCAGGGGGAAGGTATATACGGCCCTTTATCATTCTCTCTCGGTGCTAGCTCAGGCCTGATTTTCATTTCGATCATGTCACGCCACACATTGACGCCATCCTTTGTCTTCCCCGGAATGTTCAGCAATAGGCCGATTAAACTGTGGCAAACATTCTTCTCTACATACATAACATCAATGCAGTGACGAACCTCTAAATGCTCCCAATACGGTAAGTCCCAAAATATCGATCTTTTCTTCCAAGTGTTCTTCGTGCGGGGTTTCAATTTACGACCCTTTCCAAACACGTCTATGTTCTTCACCCGTGAGTAAACTTCTTTCCCGCACATAGGCTTCATGGCTGAACCATCTTCCTTGTGGCCGTCAAATTCCCTCTTCCTCTTACGATACGCTTCATTCTTCGGAAGAAACCTACGGTGATGCATCTGCACTGTTTTCCTGCAATTCTTTAGCCACACGCTCTCAGTCTCATCTTCGCAGTGGGGACAAGCTTTGGCTCCTTCATACTATGGCCCGACAAATTTCCAAGGGCAAGGAAATCGTTGATGGTGCAAAATATCATAGCACATAGGATGAAGGTCTCTCGTTTGTGTACGTCCCATACCTGCACCCCTTCGTTCCACATTGTTAGTAAATCCTCTATCAATGGTGCTAAGTACACATCAATATCGTTTCCCGGTTGTTTTGGACCTGAGATAAGTAGAGACATCATGATGTACTTGCGCTTCATACAACCAAGGAGGAAGGTTGTAGATACACAAAAGAATCGGCCAAGTACTATGCCCACTGCTCATGTTACCAAAAGGATTAACTCCATCAGTACTCAACCCGAACCTTATATTCCTCAATTCCGATCCGAAGTTAGCAAATTCCCTATCGATGTTTCTCCACTGTGAAGAATCAGCGGGGTGTCTCAGCTTTCCATCCTTCTTCCGGTCTTCCGAGTGCCAATGCAATAATTTTGCCAACGCAATAATTTTGCCTCTTTACTCGTTTCCGTCCGGAAGCATATCCGCTAAAAGATCTAATAATGCCATGAAACTCTTGTCGGTCCAACTGTTACTTGCCTTCAATTTTAACAGTTCAAGCACGGAGGCCAACTTTGTGTACTTTGACTTGCAACCAGGGAACAATGGTTTTTCTGAGTCCTCAATCAAGCGCTTGAATTTACCAAACTCCCTTTCACTGTAATTTCCTTCCACATCACGCAACATGTCATCTAAATTGTCATCCTCTGGCATATCCTCATCGAAGTCGTTGTTGGGATCCGACATGTCCTGTTCCTCAACCTGAGTGGCACTTGTTTCAGTAGTTGGCTCTTCTCCATGGTGGACCCAACACGTGTACCCCTTTTTGAAACCACGTTGGATCAAGTGGGCGACAATTTGAGATGAGTTGGTGAACATCTTAAGATTCTGGCAGTCTACGCAAGGACAGTACATATATGGTAAACCCTTCTTCGCCATGTTTTACTCAGTAATTTTTTGGAAATCTAAAACACCTTTCATGTATTCTTCACTCAGTCGGTTGTCATTATACATCCAGTCTCGATGGACCATCTGCAATTAAATTCATACACATGCTAACTAGTAATACTCTATGTACAATCGACACGCAATAAATTATAAATCTAGCTAGCTAGTGTTTGATGTGGAGTTTGCGGTATAACTAGTTAACTACTACTTGAACTGCAAGCAATTAGTTAGTAACTAATTGGGGGCGTGGATAACACACATCATTAAGCAATTAAATAGCTACCGGTCAAAAAATGAGTTACAACTAGGATTTGCTACTCCACCTTTCTCTCCCTCTCCCTCTAATTTGATCAATCAATGGAGATCGATATTGATGATGAAATTAAGTAATGTGTATGCCTTAGGAGCAAGTACCAACCTTGGAGCTTCAAATTTGTTGCCCCAAGTCCTGCCCTTTTGAGATATTGCTCTTCCTTGCCCCAAATCTCTTCCAACTGGATAGTATGTCAAGCAAGAGTGTACGACTAGCTCGAAACATCCGCCTAAAGACCTTTTATACCAGGTTCAATACAGACGGTTCTATATAATACCGTCTGTAATTTACTATTACTGACGGGTTTCACTTTAAAATCGTCGGTAATATCGGTGCATTTGTGTAGACAGAATATCACAGACGGTTTTGATATACGAACCTTCAGTGATAATTAGAATATCATAGAAACTATCACTGAAGGGTTTCACTTTAAAACCGTCAGTAATATCGGTGTATTTGTGTAGAACTATGATAGAAATATCATAGATGGTTTTGAGATATGAACCGTCGGTGATAATTAGAATATCACAGACGGTTCTAAGGTCAAAATCGTCCGCTTTACTATCACAGTCGGTTTTTACTTCATAACCATCTGTGATAATTACAAAATCCACCGTCTGCTCTACTATCACAGACGATGATAAGGTCCGAACCGTCTGTAATATCCTGGAATTTTGCTTGCAGTCGAACCGTTTGACTTCTATAAATACTTTCCTCCCTGGAGTTTTGCTTCCAATTGAATTGTTCCACTTATTTTTCTCCTTGGGCACGACAAGCCCTAACTCGTAACCCCATTGATGGCCGCCGCAACTCCATCGACGGCTATTAGTTTCTCTGGTGAATCAAGTCCAACATCGATCGTAGCTTCAACTCCCTCGGCTAGATTTCGGCATTGAAAGCAAGGCTAGTAAAATTTCAGCATTGTTGGCTTATCCTAATCCTATGATGGCAATTATCCTGCGATTCTTGTATCTTTCATTTTTATATTTCTTCTTTTCAATATGATTCTGTGCAGGTCCTTGGACGATGTTCACAAGGGGCAACGTAGTTCACGGTTCATCGTCGCAGTACGCTGCCTACGTTGGCTTGTTGGCGAAAGAAAAGGTGAAGATCACTGTCGAGAGCTGGAAGGATGTGAAGGGCGAGAAGATCCTCAAGCCCGGCGTGTTTCTCAAATCAGGACCTATAGAAAGCATCTTTCCTTTGTCTTCGTGATTTCCTCGGGCTTTCTCAACTCAACTCAACTCAACTCAACTCAACGCAACTCAACTCTTGCATTGATGAGTTGAGCTGAGAGATGAGAAAGCTAGAAGAGATAACCAAGACAAATGTAACTCAACGTCAGTTCCAGCTCCTCGGGCGTTTCAGATGTGATTTTTGTAATACATCGACTGTGTGAATTGGTGTATTTGTATTGGTGTTATGGTGTATATATATGTGTGTATTTGTATTGCTATTTAGAATTGGGACATGTACTTGAATGTGTGAATTGGTGTACTTGTGTATTTGTATTGGTGTATATCTGTGTATTTGTATTGCTGTTTCAGACATGTACTTGAATGTGCAAACTGGCTTATTTGTGTAGAACTATCGCAGAAATATCACAGACGGTTTTTAAATCAGAACTCGTCTGACTTCAAACGGTGATATAACTTGTCGGTTTTTACCTTAAAACCATCTGTGATATTCAAAGAAAGTTAAGAATTCGAAGCGTCGGACACTGTTGGGACTATCACAGTCAGTCCTGACATCAAAACTGTCTGTAATGTGATGTTTTGAGAATTCGAAGTGTTGGTCACTGTTGGGACTATCACAGTCAGTCTTGACATCAAAACCGTTTGTAATGTGACTATCACAGACGTTTTTTTACCTCAAAACCGTCTGTGATATTCAAATTGTGTTCCTGTCGGAGAAAAAAATCTTACTCACCTGAAGAGAAGCAACCGTGTCCACATTTCCATTTGCCTTGATGCAGATTCACAATGTAGAGGATTACGTGTGTAATCTTTAAAGGATAACATGGCAATAAATAGGAGCCATGCCTTGAAATGGTTCTTTATCAATTGTTTTGAAAGAATCAAGAGAGAGAAAGTAGTAGTTAAGTCCAAATATGAAATTATATTGTCAAATTTAATCATCAAGACTAGGGAATATAAGATAATCTGTACATATATTATTATTTATCTTTCTTTTTAAAATTTTCTTGTCACAACTATTTTGAGTTATATGATATTCTATTATCCACTCTTTTTATTATCTTAATATTCTTTTACACTGAAATTTTACAAAAGTAAAATGACTTTATTTTACTGGATATAGAAAAAGAATGTGCTACTTTTTCATTAAAGTATATGATGATGAATCTGTAAGAGCTACCAATACCAATCGGACGGGTAGCAATAATATAAGAAACGTGACCAAATGATTGAATAAAATGTTTTTCATATTTGGTTTTATCTTATTTTCAATGATAATATTAAAAAGAATGATATATTATGGTGTTATGGTGTATATATATGTCTGTGATATTCAAAGAATGTTGAGACTATTACAGTCGGTCCTGACATCAAAACTGTTTGTAATGTGACTATCACAGACGATTTTGAGTTAAAAACTGTCTGTGATATTCGAAGAACATTGAGAATTCGAAGCGTCGGTCACTGTTGGGCCTATCACAGTCGGTCTTGACATAAAAACCGTCTGTAATATGACTATCGGAGACAGTTTTGAGTTAAAAACCGTCTTGATCGCAGAAGTATTTTCCTGTTATCATTTTCACACAAAGAACATCATTTGGTGATTATCAGTTATACATAATCATTCGAAAAGCCAAATATATAAGGAAAAGAAATTTCTTATTTCTTACAATCTTTGCATACATAAGGGATACAAGCGACAAAGCGTCGACCTGATCCGAAAGTAATTTACAAAGTTCTCCTAGGGACGTATTGGCATCAGTAGGATCTACGCTGGCCGCCCCAAGAGAACTAGCAATAGCTCTAAGCCTATGTACATCGTCTCTCAGCAAAGGAGTGCAGCTGTTCCTTATTATATCAGAGAGTTCTTGCTGCTGCCGAGCGTAATCTCTCTCCGACCGGAACCTGCAGGCTTCTTAGCGAGAACCCTCATAGCACTCTGCCAAGTGCAGAATGGCAAAAGACATCTCCTCAGAACGCTTCTCTAGTCCTCTTTTTCTTCTTGGAGAGTTCTGCACAAGGCAGCTCTCTCACCAAAAAGAGACTGGATGTCAGCAAGCTGATCGCTGGGAGCTCCAAGAGCCTTCACCTCCTGCACATGCATGGGTTAGTTTTGAAAGACATAACGACCAGCAGAGAGGGTGAAAATGATTGCCAAGCTTCGGAGTGGATTTGGATGTGGAAGTTTGCGACTTACCCCAGAAAGTTGATCACCCAACAAAAGCTGAGGACCACCTGGTCGCAGGGGTATGAGACTTCCCCTGGAAAGTCAATCATCCAATAAAAGCTGATGATCCAAAGAAGGTGTTGAAGAGGGGATATTAGAAGGATTGTTGTGGATCTCCAAAGGTGGAGATGAAGATGCAACTGGAGGGGTTGCAAGGGGCAATGTGGCAACAAAGGCCTCAGCACCCTTTAGAGTCTTTGCTGCAGCTCTATTGGAGGATCTTTCATCATTTCTGGGTCTCTTCTTTGGAGTTGCAAGGGGCAATATGGCAACACAGGCCTCAGCACCCTCTAGAGTACTCTTCACTGCAGATCCACTGGAGGATCTTTCATCATTTATGAGTCTCTTCTTTGGAGAGAGAATTTCCTTAGGCACCTGTGGATTTCGAAATGCATTTGTTTGGAGGTAATCAAGTCATAAAAGAAAGATCTACATTAGAGTTTTAGAGAGGACTTACTTTCTGAAGATCCTGATCGAGTTCATTCCTTATCTCTTCCTCATCACTCTCAATTTCAATAACCTCACTGGAGTCTCGGCTCACCATCAAGGTGGGAGTTGAGGAGGAATTAAAGACAGAGATTTAGAAGAAGAATTCCTAAAAGACATAGCCAAGAATTTGTAAGTCTTAAGGATCGAAGAGCCTCGCTATTTATAGAACCAGAAGGTGACAGTTCGTATGCACAGGTGCCTCGAATTTTAAAAAGCGCACTACTGGTTTTCAAGGTCAATAAATTCATGATTATTTCTCGGGAGATAAACTGCCACACGGCATAATAGTGCCCACTTAAGAAGTTGAAGTGTCAGATTACATAATTCGATGCAACTTAAATAATTAACTCTTTATTTTCTTCAAATTTGGGGGCTAGCTAACGAGGATTTTCACTCAAGCTAGTTAGACTAACACATGTCGGGTTCAAGTCAAAACTGACGAGGATTGACACTCGGGTCAGTTCAAATAAATGCACTGTTGGTTCAAGACAGATTCGAGCCAGACACGTGCCTAGCGGTGCGGACTCAAGTCATTCTGAGAAGCATCAGCCCGAGGTCGCAGGCTTTGCGCGATCAGGTCGCGGGCTTTGCGCGATCAGGCCGCAGACTTCGCGCGGTCAGGACTTCGTGTGCTATACGCGAACAGAATGTCCAGGATGTTGCGCGGTCAGCCAACATCCCACGGTCAGAACGTTCTCAATCAGGGTACTTGGAGTTCATCTGTCCGGCTGTCCCTATAGTGGGAATATTCCAAGTATCCCGAAGATTCCTCTACGTGGAAGACCAACCGTCAGGAGGTTAATATGTGAAGTTATCCATGAATAACACGTGTTTAACCTGCGTGGAGGTTAAGAGCGGTTCTCTAAAAATCGCATCCAACCATCCAAGCAACTGTTTGATGCAGTTACGACATGGCACCCTTTCGACCAGTATAAAAGGATAGCAAGGTGCATCAAACGGGGGCATCGAACAATCCATTGAAGAGATCAACATCTCTGATACAAGCGAGATACAACACATCTCAACCACTCAAACAGCCAAGTCTACGGCCCAGATTAGATAGTTCTTTACAAGCCTCTTTGGCTTCTTTTTGTACACTTACATAGGAAAAACCTTCGCCTGTGAAGGCTTTTTCCCGCTAGTTTGTAAACCTTTATCACACATAGTGAAATCCCAATAGGACGTAGGGCTATTACTCTCACCATTGAGGGCCCAAACCTGTATAAATTTCTCTGTGCTCCTGTTCTCCATTTTTCTACATACCTTCCCGGAGGGTCATCTTGAAAGGTCTCACTATTACAAATTTTGCATAAGTTTGACTGAGGACTCCGAGTCCGAATCGTCGACAAAAACTGAATTCGATATGTGCCTATATGTCTTAGTGGCCACTAAGGTCGCCAGCGAACACAGAACTAGTTTATGATTAGAGCCCTTGCGCGATCAGGAGACCACAGACAGTGCGCAGTCAGAGGGTCGCTGACTACATGCAAGAAGGAGGTTAACATGTGCGGTTATCCACGATTGCACGTTGAGAATTCGAAGCATCAGACACAGTTGGGACTATCACAATCGCTCCTGACAAAAAACCATCTGTAATGTGACTAGCACAGACAGTTTTGAGTTAAACCGTCTGTGATATTCAAAGAACGTTGAGAATTCAAAGCGTCGGACACTATTGGGACTATCACAGTCGGTCCTGACATAAAAACCGTCTATAATGTCACTATCACAGACATTTTTTTACCTCAAAACCGTCTATGATATTCAAAGAACGTTGAGAATTCGAAGTGTCGAACACTGTTGGGACTATCACAGTCGGTCCTGACATAAAAACCCTCTATAATGTGACTATCACAGACGTTTTTTACCTCAAAACCATCTGTGATATTCAAAGCACATTGAGAATTCGAAGTGTCAGACACTTTTGGGACTATCACAGACGGTTTTGATCTCAGAACCGACTGTGATCTGTTCCCCTCCCGCCAAACTCCCTCACGCACACAAGATTGCCGCTTCTATGTATATGATCACGATAGTCGTTCCTTGATCGCACACAGTGCACTTACCTTTGTATGGTCGAATGTTCACCAAAAGCTAAAGAAAGATAAAGAAAGAGGGAAGATAGCATGCAGTCCAAGAACGTGCTGAAAAATTGGAAAATTGACATAAGAACAAATATTTCATTAATTTTTTTCATCACTTACAAAAAAAAAGTAAAAATACAAAATGCTAGGTCAAGGAGTGGTCTTAGCCCTGGCTGCATCTAGAATAAAGTCAGTTTGACTTGCAGCCAGGACGCAGGACTCCTCCAGTGACAAGTTGTCCTTCTTAGGATCAACTACATCATCGGGAAGGCCTGCGACCTCCCTCAGCTTCGCGATGGTATCCTTCATAGTCAAACGGCAACCAGCGATGGTCATATCCGCGGCTTGCTTCTCCTCGCGAAGACGCCTCGTCCTCACACTAGCATTGTCACCATCCGTCTTCATGCGCTGAATGTGCTGGAAGAGATCATCCAAGTCAAGCCGTAGTTGACTGTGCTTCTCCGTAAGGAGCTTGTGCTCCTCCTAGAGGGCCCTCAGCTTGGCTTTCACCTTGCCCGAGTCTTCCACGGCTCCCCTTCCCTGTGCAAATCAACAGGTGAAGAATGTACTGAACAGGGATTAACAATACAGGGGTAAGTCCAAAAGATTGAGAGTTCTTACCGGGGAGGGCGAGGCTGACGATGCCATTGAGGATGCCATTGGCGCAGAGAAGCTAATTAGTCAAAGAGTTTGAGAATTAGAAAAACTTGTAAAGTAAATGGCAATAATTCCACTGTCAAGCTATTTATAGAATTTCCAAGGCGAAGCTTCGTGTTCGCCTAGGCGCCGCGCAAAGATTGGAGACCGAAATGAACACACCGTTGAGAATTCTAAGCACCGGCACTGTTTAGAACAGTCGGTTCTGATATTAGAACTGTCTCTAATACTACACTATCACAGTCAGTTCTGAGTTCAGAACCAATTGAATTTATCATAGTCGGTTTTGACCATAGAACCATCTGTAATATTCTAGTTATCACATACGGTTATTAGTTGAGAACCGATTGTATCTATCACAGTCGGTTTTGAGTTTAAAACCGTCTGTGTAAGTAGACTATTACAGATGGTTTTGTGGTCAAAACTGTCTGGTTGACTATCACAGCTGGTTTTGACATCAGAACCGACTGTGATAACTTAACATATTCTCCCGACAGGCCTTCGCAGATGGTGTTCCATTATAAAGTTCATAACCGTCTGTGATGTACCGCCCTGGATGTCTGTTTCTGTGGTAGTGAGTTATCCATAAATCATCAATAAGATATGAACAGGTGTGCAGTTATCCATAGCCACACACTTTAACCAGCGAAGAGCAACTGCTTCTCCTAACTGGAGAGTGGCAACCGCTTGCAACCGTTGTGCAGTTATCGCCAAGCGTCCTTTTGGTCAAGCAACTGGTGTCCTTTTCAACAACTATAAAAGGTGGTTAGGGCTTGAAGAAAGAGGCGTGGGGAGATTGATCCATGAAGTCTGGAAAAATACTAGGGGATTAGACTCGTCAATACACACTTTTTAATTCTATTATTCATATAGTGAGAATATAACAGGAGTAGGGCTATTATTCAGACTATGAGGGCCTGAACCTGTATAAACGCAGTGTGTTCATATGTCCATATTTATGGTGATTTCTCTTTGGTGATTGTTAGACACTAACTGCCTGCAAAACAAACTAAATACATGTAAGTTCGGCTTGGGATCTTGTCTCAATCGTCGATAAAGTGCAACTTGAAGAAATTCGGGAACCACTGGAAATTGTTTCAACGCCCACTAAAGCTCAGCGAGACTTGTAGAATAATGTAGAAAATGCAGGATACGCACTGGTTAAATGCAGGTCTGAAAGGGTACGTCACGCACATGAAAGGTACATGTTCCTTATAATAGAACAGTGTGAAGTATTATTGCTAGACAATGATGAGCCCAAGACTTACAAACAAGCGATGATGAGCCCGGACTATGAGAAATGGCTTGGAGCCATGAGATTTGAAATTGAATCCATGCATGACAATCAAGTCTAGAACTTGGTTGATCTGCCTGATGGTGTAAAAACCACTGAGTGCAAATTGGTTTATAAGAAAAAGATTGACATGGATGGTAATGTTTATGTAAACCCCATGTGATTGTCTAATCTTAAGTGATGTATGTTTTGACAATGTTTTGAATTGTTTGTGTTCGTTTATGTTGTCATTATGTGTGAACAGTGCTATGTGATGTGTTTATTTGGTTTTGGTGCATGTTGTAGGTATACCAGAGTTATAGTACGCTTGCAGCAAGGATAGGCCATTGGAGTAGTGCTCAGGGAGGAGCCGGAGACTCGATTGGTCCGAGAGATGCCAGAGGTACTAAAGACTTGCGGGAACGCTCTACATGACTAATTCAACACCCAGATATGGCGTTGCACCAAGATTGTTGAAGTAGCTTGAGCCGGTCAAAGTGTGGAGGTTGCCAGTTGGGGTCCAGAATGGGATACTTCCCAGCATGTGGCGAGATATTCAACATTGAGGTGGACATGTGATGGCATTATGGCGAGTACAAGTGGTGCTCATGATGCCCGAGGAATTACCAAGATAGTCTATGGACTCTGCGTGGAAGCTTATGCAAAAGGTTCTGTTTATGAGCTAATGTTGTACTGATCTAGACTTTTTCTCAGAAAGATATTAATATAAAAGTTGTAGAGCTAGAAGTTAGCTTTCCAACGGATCTAAGAACACCAAAATCAGAGTTTGGATGATAAAGTTATGACTGTTTTAGTGTCTTCTGTTCAGAAAATACTGTGATTCTGAAATTGTAAATCCGAAAATTGTAAAAATGATTGTTGAGGGTTGGGCCAAATTGGGCTTCGTGCCAAACTTCAACTAGCTGTTAGTTTAGTCCCACATTTGTTGTGGAGACTAGTGTAAGTGGAGGTTAGCTCTATATAAGGAGTGCTAGGGAGAGCAATCATCCCTTTGAGAGAATTTTTTTGACTATTGTATTTAGCCTTTGAAACTTTTGTATTCTTGATTCTTTTCTTGGTTCTTGAATATTTTATAAGTTGTTAAATCTTCTCTCTCTTGACTGTTTAAATTTTCGTATATACTTGTTTAAATACTCACAATTGATTGTTTAAATAATCGCAATTGGCTGTTTAAATACTTGCAATTGATTGTTTCTTGTTTTCTTTTTATTTCTCCTTTTCTTTTTTTTCTTATGGAGATTTTTGGATATCAAGAGAGGTGGTGCTATGATTGGGGATAGCTATATTTGAGATATCCGAGCATCCCTAGCATCTTTATACCTTCTCTTGTTTCTTTTGCTTGCCTCTTAGGAATTTATTTTGCAAAACTAATTCACCCCCCCTCTCGGTTCGCCATCCTGGTCTTTCAATTGGTATATATCAGAGCCTGGTGTTGCTCTCGTTTGTAGACTTCACCATCTCTTGAGCCATGGCAACTGAAAGGTACACAAACAAACCACCCATCTTTGATGGAGATGGCTTTCCATATTGGAAGAAGTGCATGGAGACATACATCAAGTCTCAAGGCTTCAACCTATGGAAGATCATTGAAGATGCATATGTGGAGCCTGCTAAAATTAATGAGTCTAACAAAGTACAAGCCTTACTCAATCAGAGGGCGATAAACTATCTCTATGGAGCCCTAAGATGGATTGAGTACAACTGCATATCGCGGCTTTCCACCGCTCATGATATTTGGGTGGCCCTCGGAGCTTTCCATGAGGATACCACTCAAGTTAAGAGCGTGAAGCATGAGCTTTTGACATATGAGTATGAGCAGTTCACGATGCAGTCGGGTGAGTCTGTTGATTGATTTTTCACTCATTTTGATACTCTTGTCAACAAGCTGAGTTCTGTAGGAAAAGATCTTTCTAAGTCTGAGAGATGTCGCAAGATCTTGCGTTCCTTGACTCCAGCGGTTTGGCATGTCAAAACCACTTCCATTATGGAGACTAAGGACTTAGATGTCTTGACGACCAAGTATTTATATTCTTCTCTCAAGACCTATGAGATGACTAGAGCGGCGATGTCTCCTCCTGAATCTAAGCCACTGGTATTACACGCCGCACATCCTAGCTCATCTGGGTCTTGAGGGTCCTCATTTGGTTTTTCACTTTCTTCTCTTACTTCTCTTGAGGATGAGGCTCTAGATGTGCTTTCTGATGATGAGGTTGCTTTGATTACTAAGAAATTTGTGAGGGTTTGGAAAGCAAGAAGAGAGAAGAGAGGAAAGAGAGGAGAGATCATATGCTTTGAGTGTGGCAAGACTGGCCACATCCGTGCTCTTTGCCCTACCCTCAAGGGTGCCACTAAAGAGCCGGAGAAAAAGAAGTCCTTTAGTTCTGAGATGAAGAAGAAGAATTTTGGAACTGTGAAGAAGGCCATCCAAAAAGCCTTGATGTCCACTCTTGATGAGCTGAGTGATGATGGTCTTGACAAAGACAACAAGGCTTCTACCTCTTCTCATGATAGTGATGACAACTTCACCGACTTATGCTTCATGGCCCTTGGAGATGATGACACCAATGAGCATGATCTTGACTCCGACATGAGCAAGGTGAGTAAAGACTAGCTCTTAGAAGCTCTTCTTGCACAAGATTCTTATATTGATGCTTTGAGGAGTAAGGTTTGGTCTTTGGAAAAGGAGCGCGATGATCTTTTGAGCAAGAGCTCGAGCGGCTCTAATTTTGATTCTTGTGAGCTTTGTCTTTCTTTGCATTCTGAGATTAATTCTTTGAGGCTTTCACTTGGGTCTTTGCATTTTGAGGTTGATTCTGCACGTTTGGAGCTTGAGTCTTCCAAGTCGAGTTGTTGTGCTTCTTGTATTTCTTTGCAGCATGACTTTGATGTCTTTACTATCATGCACCAAGTGTGCTGAACTTGAAAAGGAATTGGAATCCTTGACGGAGTCATTTGCCGATCATCTTGAGAAGGAACTCCAGAACATGAGGACCAAAACATGTCCATCATGTGAGAACCTCAAACTCAAAGATAAAATTTTAGAAGATTCGCTCGCTTCTTGCCCCCGACTGTCTTCTTTTGATAAATGAAATTGAATATCTTAAATCTGTTTTGAAGAAGTTTTCTGATGGGCAGAAAGAACCTTGATCTCATTTTGGACACATCGAAGTGTTCCTTTAACAAGGAGGGGATCGGGTACATGCCTAGTATGGTCGAAAAACCCCAAGTGCCTAAAGTTGATACTTCTTCTCAGGTTTCTTTTAAAGGCAAGTCAGGTCTCAAAAATTCTTCCAAAATTGGTTCTTCTGAGGGCAATTCTGCTCCTAAATCACATGTTGCATCTTCCTCCCATACCGATGTCTCTGCCAGACTGGTATATCATTGTTCATAATGTGGGAGAGAAGGACATCTGGTGGGCTTTTGTTTTAGGAAGACAAGAGACTTGAATCGAGAATTTGCCCGTGATTTTTCCCACATGCGTCATCAACCCCGTAACATGTACGTGCGAGAAATACCCATGAGGCCGAGATTTGTTGATAATTTCTTTGATTCTTTCTCGAGTGGTGTTGGTCATGATCATGGACATAGAGGTCTTTGTTTCACATATTGTCCACGGCATGGTGATTTTGGCTCTCGCAGTTCTCATGTTGGCCTTCCTCATTTTGATCGAGTTACTCGCTCACAACAATTCATAAGGCCTAGCAATGGTTCTAGACACATTCGTGATTCTTCATCGAATCTTAAGTCTTCATATTTTGCTTCTTCACGAGTGTCCAAGTTTTGGATCCCTAAGTATGTTCTTGCCAGCTTACCGGGCTCCAAGACTTGGATGCCCAACTTATCTTCTCATGTGGAGGTGCGAGGGAGAGGAATGGAGAACAAATGGATCGTGGACTCCAGCTGTTCGCGCCATATGACCGGAGATGCAAAATGGTTCTCCTCCCTCAACAAGCTCTCCGATGGTGGTTTCATAACCTTCGGAGATGACTCTAAGGACAAAGTACTTGCAAAAGGTACGATTCGAGTCAATGACAACTTTCTTCTCAAAGATGTTGCTTTGGTTTCTTCTTTGAAATACAATCTTTTGTTAGTTTCCTCCCTTTTGGATGATGATTTTGAGGTTCGGTTTAAGAAAGAGGGTTCTAAGGTTCTTGATTCTTCTGAGGAGTTAGTTTTTAGGATTGATCGGATGGGCAAAATTTTCACTGCTGACTTTTCTAATTCTTATTCTTTTGTCCCTCAATGTTTGGTTGCTTTCACTGGTGCATTGGAGAGTTGGCTTTAGCATCGGTGCCTTGGACATATTGGTTTTGATCATTTGAGTTGAGTTAGCGGCCTTGACATTGTGAGAGGTCTACCTAAACTCAAACGAGTCACAAATAGCGTGTGTACCCCATGTCGGCATGGCAAACAAGTTGCCATTCCACATCGTCCCATCCTTGAGGTGAGGACTGAGGGACCAGGCGAACTGATTCATATGGACACTGTTGGTCCAGCCCGTGTCATGTCTGCTAGTGGAAAGTGGTATTGCTTGGTCATTGTTGATGATTTCTCTCACTACTCTTAGGTGTTCTTTATGGCTTCCAAAGATGAGGTGTTTGGGTTTTTCCGAGATTTTGCCAAAAAGCTTCTTAATGGAGTATCAGGTGCCATTCGAGCTATATGCACTAACAATGGCACTGAGTTCAAAAATTCACATTTCTTGGATTTTTGTGTTGAGTTTGGTATTGAGCACCAGTTCTCCTCCCCATACGTCCCTCAACAGAATGGCGTTGTGGAGAGGAAGAACCGCACCTTGCTTGAGATGGCCAGGACAATACTTGATAAGTATAGCACGCCTCGTAAGTATTGGCACTACTACAGAAATGCAATCCACTAACCCATATCTTCTAACGGTTATAAGCAATCTGGGAAAAATCCGATAGAATAGGACGACAGCGGCGGAGAAGAGGCTTTTTACTATCGGTTAGACACTGGTACACCGTTAGTGAAATACAAATATTTTTTACTATCGGTCATTACTGTACAAACCGATATAATATATGAAATAGTACTATCGGTTTTTCATTCGTAGCTGATAGTAAAATTACGGACTTTATACTATCGGTTCTTACTGTACGAACCGATATAATATATAAAATAGTACTATCAGTTTTTCTTTCGTAACTGATAGTGAAATTATGGACTTTTTACTATTGGTTACTACTGTACAAACCGATATAATAGATTGCAGTTTACTATCGGTTATATAAAAAAACCAATAGTAAAATGACGTCATATAATCTAATGGTTATGACAGTGGGGACCTTATTTTACTATCGGTTTGTGTTTTTGAACCGATAGTAAAATTGTACAACTTAATTAGGTCGACCCCTACTCTACGCTCTGCATGTTGGAATCATTTCTACCGTACGTGCATCCACGCTCCAAGCTCGAGTGATATGGAGAAGCTAGCTGAGAGGTTGATAATTCCATCCCCCTCGGTATTGTCATCTTCTCATCACCTCTCTCTCTCTCTCTATCACTCTTTCAGACTCTCCCTCTCTCTCTCTCTCTCTACTTGCAATTCATTAAACTAGATACATGTAGCTCCAAACTAGCTAGAAGGCTAGGTTGGCTAGCTAGCTATAGCTTGCTGATGTTAAGCAGCTAGCTAGCTGGCTCTTCCAATTAATGCATCAAGTTAATTAGGGTTTCATATATACATATCCATTTAATGTAATTAAGCAGCTGTACACACATATGGCTTAGCTAATTGATGATGTTTCATGCATATATGCATGCCCTGAGTTATTAATTATTTATTTGAATTTGTCAATTTTGTGAAATAATTGTAGATGGACCGAGAATATTGGATGTATGGAATAAACCGTACTATTGTTGAGTATTTGGAGGGTGTGAATGGGTTTATTAAATTTGCTGAGCAAGAAAAGGCGAAGAAGGGAGAGAAAGATATGCATTGTCCTTGTATAGATTGTATGAACTTAAAAAGGTTCGGCAACTCTGATCAGATTAGGAGCCATTTGATTCGTCGTGGTTTTAACGCACGCTATACCCGTTGGATATGGCATGGTGAAGATCTTGAGGAAACGAGCACCGCTACCACTCAGCAGCACCCGGAAGTGGATTGCAGTAATGATGATCATGATCAGAACATTGGTAATGTTCATTCGGAAGTCCATGTAGATGACGACAATTTAGATGAAATGTTACGTGATGTAGAAGAAGACTACAGCGAAAACGATTTAGCTAAATTTGAGAAATTAATTGTTGATTCTGAGAAGCCTTTATTCCCCGGATGTGCAAAATTTACAAAGTTGTCTTCTGTGTTGAGATTATATAACTTGAAGGCAAGCAACGGTTGGAGTGATAAGAGTTTCACGGCGCTATTGGATCTGTTAGCGGACATGCTTCCAGAGGGAAATGAGTTGCCAAGATCGGTTTATTAGGACAAAAAACTATTGTGTCCGTTGGGAATGAAAATCGAAAGAATACATGCATGCCCAAATGATTGTGTTCTGTACCATAACGAGTACGAGGATTTGCCTGTTTGTCCAAGATGCGGTGCATCGTGGTATAAGCATGGGGACAGAATTTATCACAATGGATGTGATGAGGTAAAGAAAGGGCCTCCGGCCAAAACTGTGTGGTATTTGCCTGTGATTCCCAGATTGAAACGGCTGTTTGCAAATCCGAAGGATGAGAAGTACTTGCGTTGGCATGCTGAAGGTCGGAAACAAGACGGAAAACTAAGACATCCAGCTGATTCCATTCAATGGAGAAACATTAACAGAACATTCGGTGAGTTTGGCGGCGAAGTGAGGAATATAAGGTTTGGGCTGAGTACGGATGGTATGAATCCACACGGAAATATGAGTAGTCGACATAGCACTTGGCCGGTTCTTTTATGCATCTACAATCTTCCTCCTTGGTTATGTATGAAGCGCAAGTACATCATGATGTCATTACTAATTTCAGGACCCAGACAACCCGGGAATGATATTGACGTGTTTCTATCACCGTTAGTCGAGGACTTACAGAAATTGTGGAGCGAAGGGGTGCGGGTGTGGGATGCACATAAGCGAGAGAATTTTATATTGCGGGCCATGATATTTGCACCATAAATGATTTCCCGGCCTATGAAAATTTGTCGGGGTATAGTACGAAAGGAGGCAAGGCTTGTCCTATTTGCCTGGATGAAACTGAAAGCATGTGGTTATCGAACTACAGAAAAACAGTGTACATGGGTCACCGCAGATTCCTTCCGATGCATCACGCCTGCCGTAAGAAGAGGAAATCATTCAATGGGAAGCCTGAGAAAGGATCAGCCTCAGTGTTTGTGACTGGTAAGGAGTTTTTCTTGCGCGTGAAGGACATCAAAGTTGAGTTCGGTAAATGTTCTAAACCTCCAGGAAAAAATGTTTGGAAGAAGAGATCGATTCTTTGGGATCTACCATATTGGGAGCACTTACAAGTTCGACATTGCATTGATGTCATGCACGTAGAGAAAAATGTTTGTGACAGTTTGACTGGTTTGTTGTTGAACATTCCAGGAAAGACGAAAGACAGCATCAACGTTCGCCATGACATGCTCAACATGGGCATAAGGACTGAGCTTGCACCGTTGGAGAAGAGAAAGAGGACATACCTCCCCCCGGCCTGCTATACTTTATCAAAAAGAGAAAAAACAGAACTCTGTCAGTGCCTACATGGTGTCAAAGTTCCATACAGGTATTCTGCAAACTTGAAAAAACTTGTGTCCATGAAAGACTTGAAACTGGTTGGTATGAAGTCCCATGATTGTCATGTACTGATGTCACCAATGCTTCCCATTGCTATCAGAGGCATTCTCCCAGTCAAAGTCAGAGAGACAATTACAAAGCTATGTTATTTCTTCAACACAATATCTAGCAAGGTACGTAAGCGTGTACTCCTAGCAAGTTAATTAGCTCCACTCGTGGAACTGTCAGATTTTTTGGATCTGAATATTTGCTGCAACTGTGTCCTTGCAGGTAATTGATCTGGATGGACTGGATGATTTGCAAAGCGATGTGACTACAACTCTTTGTCAGCTGGAGATGTATTTCCCTCTATATTTTTTTGATGTTATGGTCCATCTAATTGTTCACCTTGTCAGAGAAATTAAGTTTTGTGGACCCGTGTTCCTGCGCTACATGTATCCATTTGAGAGATTTATGGGTATCTTGAAGGGATATGTAAGGAATCGACATCGGCCTGAGGGCAGTATCATTGAAGGTTATGCCGCCCAGGAGGTGATCGAATTTTGCACCAACTATATGGCTGGGGTTGACCCAATTGGCGTTCCTACGTCCCGGCATGAGGGCAGGCTTCAGGGCATTGGAACGATTGGATTTAAAGCAGTCGTCCCCTCAAGTGATCTGTATGCAAAAGCCCATTTTTGGGTCTTACAGCACATGACGGGGGTGGAGCCATACATACACGAGCACAAGGAAATGTTACGGAAACAGAATCCCTCGAAGCCAAAGATTTGGGTCACCAGAGAACATAATAGGAAGTTTGCTGGGTGGATCAAAAATAGAGTCCTGCAAGCTTCTGAGGGCGACGTAGATGAAGTTGTTACATGGTTGGCCAGAGGGCCTAGATTTACTGTAGGGACTTGGCAGGGGTATGACATCAATGGCTATTCATTTTACACAAGAACTCAGGACGAGAAGAGTACTATGCAATGTAGTGGAGTGACACTACTTGCTATTTCGGAGGATGCTAGGGCAGTAAGGGCACTCGACTCATATTACGGTGTTATTAAGGAAATATGGGAGCTCGATTATGTATTACTTAAGATTCCTTTGTTTTGATGCCAATGGGTCGAAATCCCTCGAGGTGTCAAAGTCGACAATTATGGGTTTACTCTCGTCGATCTCAGTAGAGCCGCACACCAAGATGATCCATTTATACTTGCTGAGCAAGCCACACAGGTGTTCTACATCGTTGACCCGGCCAACCCAAAGTTGCACGTTGTCCTTCACAGTAAGAGACGTATTGTTAGGGTCGAAGACGTTGTGGATGAAGAAGAGTATGATCAGTTCGACAAACTACCTCCATTTTTAGATGGAATTCTTCAATCTGTCCGTACCGAAGATATTGACGACACAAGTTACCTGCGGGACGACCACGAAGAAGGATTATGGGTGGACAACCATTCTTAACTAATTTGCAATATGTAAGTGACGTATATTACTTGGATCTTTAATCGAAGAATTCTTCAAATCATTTTTCAAAAATTCTTTGGGAAAACATACGTGATGCATTGAGAATCATTTATGCAAATTTTCATTTTAATTGGAGTATATACTTGATTTGAGCAATTATTGATTCTTTTCACAAATCAATATGAAAACTGCAAATTTTCATTCCATGATTGGTCTTTACTGATCATTTATTTCAGAATTATTGGAAGTCATTTGCATGGGGTTTCAGGTGTCTTTATAAGTGCAAAATGATGTACTGAGATCCATCTGTAATTGTTATCAGGAAATCCCTTTAGATCAATTTAACAGTATTCTACTATCGGTTTCAACTTCCAAACCGATATGAAATTAACTTATACTATCGGTTTATTGTCGTAAAACCGATAGTAAAATACAACGCAAAATGATGAACTGAGATCATCTGTAATTGTTTTAAGGGAAATCGTTTAGAGTCAATAACATTGTATTTTACTATCGGTTTCAACTGCCAAACCGATAAGAAATTAAACTCTACTATCGGTTTATTGTTCATAACCGATAGTGATTTATACTATGTTATGAGCCCCTGTTCTTAGTTTACTATCGGTTTGGAATAATAAAACCGATAGGGAACAATGCTTACACTGCAAACCCTAACTTAAATGTTTTTACTATCGGTTTGGTGGTTATAAACCCATAGTAAATATTCATAAATTAGGTTATAACCTCGCACGATTTTCCCTCCAGTGCAACTGATCACATTCCAAATACTCACGCGCGGAAAACCCTAGTTTCCCCGACGTTCGCTTCTTCGCTCCTCTGCGCCACCATTGCCGATTGCATTCTGGTTCTCCACCGCCTCCGGCCACTGCATTGCGCCACCGCCTCCGGCCACTCCACGAACGACTGTAAGTGTTCTTGACCAAATCGCTCGCGTCAATTGCTTAAATTTGTATGCAATGGTTCATATGTGGTTCAATGGATTACAAATATAAAACTAGAGTAAAATTCATGAACTACAAACTTGATAGCTATGAGAATGACAGAATTGATGAAAATCACTAGCAATTTGTCATACAGTGTAGTCCACTATCGGTTTCTTATTTAGAACCGATAGTAAATACCTTAAACTGAATTTTCTGTTAATTATTTCCCATTTTATAATTTTCATCTGAAATTTTGGTTCATTTAAATTTTAACAGACTTTATGTTCCTGCAGAGAGACTAGCATAGTTTGCACTGCTAATCTTATATATTTTACTGAATACAAACTTGATTACTATCGGTTTTACTTGGAAAACCAATAGGAAATAGAGTATGTCATAGTTTGCACTGCTAATCTGAATTTTCTGTTAATTACTTCCCATTTTCTAATGTTCATCTGACATTTTGGTTCCTTTAAATTGTAACAGACTTTATGTTCCTACAGAGAGACTAGCATAGTTTGCACTGCTAATCTTTTAAATTTTCCTGATTACAAACTTGATTACTATCGGTTTTACTTGGAAAACCGATAGGAAATAGAGTATGTCATAGTTTACACTGCTAATCTGAATTTTCTGTTAATTACTTTCCATTTTCTAATGTTCATCTGAAATTTTGGTTCATCTAAATTTTAACAGAATTTATGTTCGTGCAGAGACGAGCGTAGGGCACAACAATTTTAGTTATGAACTTTGTCATGTACCTTTCCTCATATCAATTGATGGTCTGTTCATGGAATTTTAGGTAAAGCCATGTCGGCATCTTCCTCGGCTGATAGTAGTGATTCGGGGAGGGCGAACGTAGATGGCGCTGCCTCGTCCCAGCGCAAGAGGAAGGCGCGAGGCGCGACGATGTTGGGTCGTTTGGCCAAACGCGCGGATCTTTCATGTGAGTTCAACCAGTTCGGGAGACCGATCGGGAAGAACGCCTGCCACTATGCTGCCTATGTTGTCTTGTTGGCGAAAGAAAGGGTGAAGATCACCGTCCAGAGCTGGAAAGATGTCAAGGCCGACGAGAGGGATAGGCTGTGGATGGAAGTGAAGGTAAAATTAATCAAAATCATTGAACTCTTGAGTAATCACATTCCCTTGGTTTATCCCAGAGATTAGGTAAGTCCTGCTTATATCCACCATTTGAAACAGGCCAAGTGGAACATCCCCAACGATGGTCCCAAGATAGCTTGCTTGAAGGACATGAACAACACGTGGAAAACCTTCAAGAGCGTCCTCGTCAATACCTTCCTCGCTAAAGGCAAATCTCCAAGCGAGAAGTACCCCTTCATAACAGAGGAGGTATGGGAGTAATTCGCCCAACAGAAGGGGACTCCTGAGTTCAAGGTATGTATGGTTCCTTTGCTTGGTTACACCATTGTATGCAGTAAGCAGCGGTGCATTAATTTTCTTGTTTCTGGTACGAAGGCCCTCAGCGAGAAGAACAAGGCAATCCAGAGGAGGAACGACCACCCACACCGGCTCGGCTCTCGCGGCTATGCAGGGAGGGAGGAGCAGTGGAAGAAGGCTGAAGACGAGGCATCGAATTTCGTCGACTCCCCTGACCTAACACTCTCCGAGATCCGCGATCAGCGATGCAAGCGCTGGTGGCTGGCCAGAGGGACTGTGTCGGCCACGGGGACTGTGGCGTTCCCAAACCCCAGGGACGTCGAGGTCATGCAGCGACTCGTAAGTTGGCTAACTTCATGGTTGGAATCATAGAGTGTGGTAGAAAAAACTATGATCACTAGTGTGCGCACAATTTTGTATATATTTCTTCCTCACAATGGAGAGCTTTCAATGTAACAGATCTCTTGCTCGAAGGAGACGACCGAGGGATTGTTTACTCCCCATAAGGAGAACGACTTCCTTACCCGGGCTCTAGGGAACAAGGAGCATCCAGGGCGGACGCGAATCGTGGGGGCTGTGGTGCCATGGAAGGAAGACTTCTCGGAGCCCGGGCAAAAGGCGAAGAAGGCTGGCAGCTGGAAGGAAAGGGAAGTGGAGCTATCTCAGAAGATACGGGTAGATGTGACTGCACAATTCGTGGACATGTTCGCTCAAATGAACGAGAAGTATGAACGCCTCAGCTGAGTTGTGCAGTCCAAGGGTTTAGATCCAGCTGCCGAGGTTGACGCTGCCAGGGCGAGTAGTTGCGGCTCGAAGGTTCACGTGGATCCGGTGGACCTGATCGAGGTATTGCAACTCTTGAACTATATATGCAGTTCGGTTGATGCCACTCCCGTTACGTTAGAATTGTTTCGCTAACCTGTTATAATTGTTGCAAATTGCAGAAGCCGGAGAGCTGTAGCCTATTGATCAACATAGGCGACAAACCTGTTGCGGTTGCAAACGGGGTCGTATACCAGTCTTGGGAGGATGTCCGGATCCACTGCGTACCTCTGGAGCCTGGATTCGCAAAGGTACAGATGGACATGGCCCTCCCGGGCTATAGCTCTTTTCCGTTGCCCATCCCAACGGACGAAATGCGGACAATTGGCGAGGCATTGGGCTCGTACATACAGTGGCCCAAGAAGGGTGTTAGACTACAGGAGTTAAACCCTAGCCATTCTAGCTTACAACTCAGTTAATATACTCAATTTGCAAAATCTAACTTATGCGTTTGTACTTAAAGTGGACGATGGATACCAGCTCACTTCCTGAAGACACCACCCCCGCCACAACGCATGAGCGAACTCCTTCGGCCCCCATGCCTCCTCCGACGGCCTCAAACCCTTCGCCATCAAATGAGGCCGGCGGCACCACACCCCAACCTTCGAAGGTATACACTCGCTCCCGGCACAAAGGCAAGGACAAGGCCAAACAAAGCCAGCCGGGTACGTTCAAGAACGGGTCCCCACTTGTGTCGGAGTACCTTCTGCGCAATATGGATCAAATAACCAGAAGTCTCCACGAGTGATACCTGACCCGGTCTAGGTGCCACATCAACTTCTTGGTTCACTTCAGGCCAGGCCATTTTCACCGTGAGCCCGGGAGCATATCGGTGGCCCACGAGGATTTGTTCGACCTCCTCAACTGGCGGGAGCTTGATATGTCCATCATACGGACTGGAGTCCTATGAGTTTGTTGTTGTCTGAAGTTATCACAATTCATTTCATAAATCTAATCACTTTGTAAGCACTACTTACTAATGTCTACTTTGCATCCAGGTGCATGTATAGGCTGGCGTCGATGAGGGCATGTGACAAGGTGGGTTTCCTCGACCCAGAGAAAATAAGCCTCACGATGCTAGAGCACGACCAAGCACATGCGGAGGAATACATATCAAGGGCACTACTAGCGCAGTAGGACCGAGAGTTCATCCTTGTGCCGTACCACCAAAGGTTAGTGCATTTCCTACTAATTTAACTCATTCTTGTATGTTACGCCTAACATATGTATGAAACGGTTCGCTTATATATGCAATGTAGGGGCTACTGGGTCCTCGCCGTCATTTGCCCATGGATGAATGAGGTCTATTACCTCGATTCGATGAGCGACAAGGTGGCGCATGTTTTCACCCTCACATGGCACAAAGACGCGTAAGTAACATAGTTGTTTTAAATTTTTCTCTGACTAACTAATTAATGATAACATATTAACCGGCAATGCTAAATTAAATACAGGGCTTTCAAAAATTATGCTAGTACTGGAGGGAGGCATGACGCGTCGAAGGGCACAACAATTTCTTGGAAAGAATATGAGGTAATTAATACGGATGGAAGTACTCATGATGAGTCTTTTAATTTAAACTTAATTAGTTCTTTCGAGTTAATGTGGGTTTATGTCTTTGCATATGCAATTTTCCTAGTGCCATCAGCAGCCACAATCGTGGGAATGTGGCTTCTATGTCATGAGATTCATGTATGACCTGATCAGGAGAAACTTTGCCCAATTCCCTAAGGTAACCATTTTTCCTGACTCAAAGTCGAACTTTAATTGGATGTGACGTACGATACTAACTTCATACACGCATATATGCAGAGCGCCATGTTGAAAGAGAAATATGAGTTGGGTCAATTGAGGGAGCTGCAAACAATTTGGGCTCAATATGTCATGGAAGAAGTGGCTATCAACGATCGATTGTAACTGACTTTTGTAATATATATTGAATGTGTTGATTGCTGTATTTGTAAATAAACTCAATATGTGAATAGATTCATTGATGTATTTGTGAATAAACTCTATCAATATATGAATAAATTCAATTTGTCCAATGCATGTGTATATTACTGTATTAGTGTATCTGTGAACAAATTCAATATGTGAATATTTGTAAATATTGGTGTATTTGTGAATGATCCAATGTATCTCTGTATTGCTGTATGTATAGGTGCAAGATTCCAGTACTAACCGTATCGACTACATAACCGATAGGAAAAACTACATAGTACTATCGGTTATATACTACAACTGATAGAATAAATATTACAGTACTATCGATTCATATACAACAACCGATAGAATAAAGTTTCCAGCACTAAACGTGTCTACACAATACTATCGGTTTAGATCCCAGCCGATAGAAAAAAAACATACACATTACTATCGGTTTAGATCCTAGCCGATAAAAAAAAACCTACACAATACTCTCGGTTTATATCCGAGCCGATAGAAAAAACCTACACAATACTATCGGTTTAGATCCGAGCCGATAGAAGAAATAGTCGATAGCGAATAGTGAACGTTGGGAATGTAGATGTTTTACTAACGGTTTTCAACCGATAGTAGTGTGCTATGTTTCTACTATCGTGCCGATCACTATCGGTAAGAAAACCGATAGTAGAGTGGATTTTTAACCGATAGTGAAAAGCATTTCTGTAGTAGTGGGATTGGCCGGGTCAACGATGTAGAATACCTGTGTGGCTTGCTTTGCAAGTATGAATGGATCATCTTGGTGTCCGACTCTACCAAGATCGATGAGAGTAAACCCGTAACTGTCAACTTGAACACCTCGAGGGATTTCGACCCATTGGCATCGAAACAGGGGAATCTTAAGTAATCTGTAATCGAGCTCCCATATTTCGTCAATAGCACCGTAATATGAGTTCATCGCCCTTACTGACCTGGCATCCTCGGAAATAGCAAACAGTGTCACTCCACTACATTGCGTGCTACTCTTTGCGTCTTGAGCTCTTGTGTAAAATAAATACCCATTGATGTCGTACCCCTGCCAAGTCCCTACAATGAATCTTGGGCCTCTAGCCAACCGTGTCACAGTTTCACTTACGGAGCCCTCGGCAGCTCGCGTGACTCTTTCTTCGATCCACCCAGCAAATTTCCTGTTATGTTCTCAGGTGACCCAAACATCTAACTTCGAAGGATTCTGTGACCGTAACATTACTTTGTGCTCGTGTATGTATGGCTCGACCTCCATCATGTGTTGTAAGACCCAAAAATGTGATTTTGCGTACACATCACGAGCGGGGACGATAGCTTTGAATCCAATCGTTCCGATGCCCTGAAGCCTACCCTCGTGTCGGGACCTAGGAACGCCAATTGGGTCAACCCTGGCCATGTAATCTTTACAAAATTCGATCACCTCCTCGGCGGCATAACCTTCCATGATACTACCCTCGGGTCGACGACAAGTCCTTACGTATCCCTTCAATACACCCATAAATCTCTCAAATGGATACATGTAGTGCAGGCACACGGGTCCACAAAACTTATTTTTCTGATAAGGTGAACAATCAGATGGACAATAACATCAAAAAAGGATGGAGGGAAATACATCTCGAGCTGACAAAGAGTTGTAACCACGTCGCGTTGCAAAGCGTCCAGTCCATCCGGATCAATTACCTATGAGGACACAGTTGCGCCAAATATTCATATCAGAAAAATCTTCTAATTAAGCTCCAGAAATAGAGGTAATGAACTTATAGTACGAGTGCACGTACTTACCTTGCAAGATATTGCGTTGAAAAAATAACATAGGTTTGTGATTGTCTCTCTGACTTTAACTGGGAGAATGCCTCTGATAGCAATGGGAAGCATCTGTGACATCAAGACATGACAGTCGTGGGACTTCATGTCAACCAGTCTTAGGTCCTCCATAGACATAAGTTTTTTCAAGTTCGCGGAGTACCCACATGGAACTTTAACACCATGCAAGTACCAACAGAGTTCTGTTTTTTCGCTCTTGGACAACGTATAGCAGGCCGGGGGGAGGTATGTACGCTTTCCATTCTCTAAAGGTGCAAGCTTAGTCCTTATCCCCATTTCCACCATGTCACGACGAGCTTTCACACCATCCTTTGTCTTTCCGGGAATGTTCAACAACAAACCAATCAAACTGTCACAGACATTTTTCTCTACATGCATGACGTCAATGCAATGTCGAACTTGTAAGTGCTCCCAGTACGGTAGATCCTAGAGAATCGATCTCTTCTTCCAAACATTTTTTTCTCGAGGTTTAGAATACTTACCGAACTCAGCTTTGATGTCCTTCACGCGCGAGTAAATCTCCTTACTGGTCAGAAACACTGGAGCTGATCCCTTCTCAGGCTTCTCGTTAAATGATTTCCTCTTCTTACAATACGTGTGATGCACCGGAAGAAACCTGCGGTGACCCATGTACACTGTTTTCCGGTAGTTTCGCAGCCACATGCTCTCAGTTTCATCTAGGCAAATAGGGCAAGCCTTGGCTCCTTTCGTACTATACCCCGACAAATTGCCGTAGGCCGGAAAATCATTTATGGTATAAAATATCAGGGCCCGCAAGATGAAATTCTCTTTCTTGTATGCATCCCACACCTGCACCCCCTCGCTCCACAATTTCTGTAAGTCCTCGATTAAAGGCACTAGAAACACGTCAATATCATTTTCGGGTTGTCTGGGTCCTGAGATTAGTAACGCCATCATGATGTACTTACGCTTCATGCATAACCAAGGAGAAAGATTGTAGATGCATAAAAGAACCGGCCAAGTGCTGTGCCGACTGCTCATATTACCATGTGGGTTCATACCATCTGTACTCAGCCCGAACCTTATATTCCTAAGTTCGCCGCCGAACTCAGCAAATGTTCTGTTGATGTTTCTCCATTGAATAGAATCAACTGGGTGTCTCAGTTTTCCGTCTTGTTTCCAGGCTTCAGCATGCCAACGCAACTGCTTCGCGACTTTCAGATTTGCAAACAGCCGCTTCAATCTAGGTATCACAGGCAAGTACCACACAGTTTTCGCCGGAGGTCCTTTCTTTACCTCGTGACGTTCACTGTCAATCCGGTCCCTACACGTATACCTCGATGCACCGCATCTTGGATAAACATGCAAACTGGAGTACTCATTACGGTACAACACACAATCGTTTGGGCATGCGTGTATTCTTTCGATTTTCATTCCCAACGGACACAACAGTTTTTTGGCTTGGTAAGTAGATCTTGGCAACTCATTTCCCTCTGGAAGCATGTCCGCTAGAAGATCTAATAGTGCCGTGAAACTCTTATCACTCCAACCGTTGCCTGCCTTCAAGTTATATAATCTCAGCACAGAAGACAGTTTTGTAAATGTTGCACATCCAGGGAACAGAGGCTTCTCAGAGTCAGCAATCAGTTTCTCAAATTCACAGAAGTCGTTTTCGTTGTAATCTTCCTCTACATCATGTAACATCTCATCTAGATTGTCATCACCATCATCAGAATGAACATTATCATTCGGATGATCATCGATATTATTGCAATCCACATCTGAGTCCTGCTGATTGGTAGTAGTGGTTCTTGTTTCCTCAAGATCTTCGCCATGCCATATCCAACGGGTGTATCGCGTGTTAAAACCACGACGAATCAAATGACTCTTAATTTGATCAGAGTTGCTAAACATTTTCAAGTTCATACAATCTGTACAAGGACAGAGCATATTTTTCTCTCCCTTCCTCTCCTTTTGTTGCTCAGCAAATTTAATAAACTTATTCACACCATCCAAATATTCAAGAGTAGTACGTTTTATTCCATACATCTAATATTTCCTGTCCATCTACAATTAACAAAATTTAACGAGTCAGCCATGCATGAAACCTGCCCGATTAAGTTATGTATATGTACATGTACAGCCTCTTACAACAGATACATGTGTTGAACCCTAGCCTGACGAAATTAATACTAATTAACCTAGCTAACTACACAATACAAGCTAGTTAGCTCCTAAAACATGACGCATTTCCAGCTACCAAGCTCCCAAGCGTAGAGCTACAAACTTGGAACTACACAATACAGCTAGCTTGCAAATAGAGAGGGAGGGAGATCTAGAGGGAGAGAGAGATAAGTGTCGACAATTAAGCATACCTTAAAGAGAGGGGCGCAACCAACTTCCCTCCAGCCTACGCTGATCACCCTAGCAGTGTAGCTGCGAGCGTGGAACTTTCATCACAAACAGAGGGACACAGAGTGCAACAGAACAAATAAAGAGCAGCTCAGCAATGGTCAAGTGGGGTTTTCCTTATAATGGACCTTTTTCTAACGGTAAATACATGAAATAACCGTTAGACCTACTAAAGTAATTTGCCGCTCACATATTCTATCGGTAAAAACACACATATACCATTAGAGAATGTACATTACTGAGCAAGTACAGGTCTTCTTCTATTGGTAAATATGTGTATTAACCGTTAGATGATGCATGACACTTTACATATATGAGTTTTTCTATCGGTAAATATGTGTATTAACCGTTAGATGATGCTTGACACACGAACAAGAGTTTTCCTATCGGTAAATATGTGTATTTACCGTTAGATGATGCATGACTGAGCAAATATATGTGATTTCTATCGATAAATATGTGTACTTACCGTTAGAGGAGGTACTTGTACCAAACTGGGACACACATGACACCAGTTCTCACATCCAAGGAATCATATCAATGTAACATCAAACAAATCTTACATCAAACGGATCTTAACTAAAAGATAAAGTAATATTTCAAGAAATGCTAATTTGTGGATTAACTAGGAGACACAAAAATACTTTTCTTAGGTACTTGGGACTTCATCTTGCAAAAGAAATTACACATGCCAGTTCACAAATTCATGTACAAACATACACATGCCAGTTCACCAATACAAATTCAGGTACAAACATACACATGCCAGTTCACAAATTCAAGTGCATGTCTGAAACAGCAGTACAAATACACGCCTACCTACCAATACAATTAAATACACAAATACTCCCTACACATTCAAGTTCATGTCCCAATTAGTAATACATGATACACAAATATACAACAATATACAAATACAACAATTCACACATTCGATGTATATTAGAAAAGCTACGTCTGAAATTAACAACAGATCACGACGAGGACCCAGTGACCCATACATTTTACATAAAAGAGAACCTTTGTAGGTTGCGACAATGCAACTACCGACTACAAGTTAGACCTGATACATCACAAATCCATTCATCCAAAACAACAAATGTCTGAACCACATTGGACTTAACCATAGGAGTTCAATTCGAAGACGCCCGAGGAGCTGGAACTGCCGTCGAGTTTCATTTGTATTGGTGCTTTCCTCGAACTCAAACTCGATCAACTCAACTCAACTCAACTCCATTAACAAAAAGAACCTACCTTCCAAGATGTTGTTCTGTGTAGTGATGGTGTAGAATGGCTGTGCAAATGACAACGATTCTTCTTCTCCAAGCAGGTAAGCATCTGGTCACAAGCTGGTGCATGGAAAAAAATGTAAGATGCTTTCTATAGGTCCTGATTTGAGAAACACGCCGGGCTTAAGGATCTTCTCGACCGAGCCAACCAAGATCTCGCCCTTCATGTCCTTCCAGCTCTCGACGGTGATCTTTATTGTTTCTTTCGCCAACATGCCAACGTAGGCAGCGTACTGCGATGAAGAACTGTGAAATACGTTGCCCCTCATGAGCATCATCCAAGGACCTGCACAGATCATAATCATATTGAAAAGAAGACACATCAAAATAAAGGATACAAAAATTGCAGAATAATTGCCATAATCGGATTAGAATAATCTAACAATATTGCCGAAATTTTACGTACCTTGCTTGGGATGCCGAAGTCTAGAGGGCGTTAATGGAGGTGCGGAGGTGCAGCGGTCACCTGTAGAGGTGCGCCGGCCATCCATGGAGCTTACGGGTTAGGACTACGAGCGTCAGATGAACTATGAGAATGAAAGAGACATACCCGTGTATTTATAGCACTAGATAATTTCTATCGGTACAAAAACCGCATACCGTTAGTAATTTTATATATCTTCTAACGGTATCCAAATAAATTACCGATAGAATAAAAACATCTGTAGAAGGCGAATGGTTCTATCGGCACAATACATATTACCGATAGAAATTTTTGTACATACTCTATCGGTGTATACGTACATTGCCGATAGAATAATACTAGTTGTAGAAGGCCAACAGTTCTAAAATATTTTTGCTATATTCTAACGGTATAAACATTCATTACCGATAGAATAAAACTATTTGAAGACGAACAGTTCTAAGCAATTTTTGATATATTCTAACGGTACAAGAATCCATTACCGATAAAATAAAAATATTTGTAGATGGCGAACCGTTCTATCGGCGCACTACATATTGCCGATAGGAATTTTGTACATACTTTGTCGGTATATTCATACAGAACCGATAGAATAAATCTAGTTGTAGAAGTCGACCAGTCCTATCGGCGCACAACATTCTCCCGTCAGTACTTATGCATCTCTTCTAACGGCAAATATGTTCATCACCGCTAGAGTAAATCATACTGCTTCTTCTATCGGTAAGTTTCTTACAAACCGATAGAAAAAATACACTCGTTGTCCTTTTATGACCTTGAGGCACATTTTCTATCAGTTTTCTACTAAATCGCTAATAACCGATAGAAGATAGGGGTTAATAGACTGCATTTCTGTAGTAGTGAGAAAAATTCACTAACAATAAGTGATATGTGGGAATCAATTGAAATAATTTTGAAAGAGATAAGACCCAACTTTTAAAATTGAAAAATGTTTGAGTTGAATCAATTTGAAAAAAAATGTGACCTAATTTTAAAAATTAGAAGAATCAGGATTCAACTGATGCATTTGAAAAAAAAAGTAAGACTATTGATGAAAATTTTCTCCACAACGTAAAACTCAAATAAGAATACCAATGTCCTCTTAAGTCTAAACCTGATAGACCAATTAGCACAGCTTTTTACATTCAAAAAAAGATTTATGAGAAGAACCACCAATTACTCTTCATATATATGCTAGCTGATCTGCTAAAATATTGTTTGATCAATGTAATCTTGGTTTCGAGATATTACTGATACTGGTAAAAAAAGTTATATGGTTACAAATAAGTTTGGAGGATGCTGAAAACACAAACATAGAATTCGAAAGAGTGGAGAAGAATGTTGAAGAGAGGTGTAGTAACAAGGAGTACTAGCTCCATGCTGTCACTCCTTTCTATCATGTAGGAAGCTAAAGCCAGGATTCCCGCGGATCGAAGGTGGCATTTCAACATCTGTGACCTCTACTTTTGTCATTTCTTTGTCGATGCCATCCCCGGGAAAAGGAATGCTGCAACAAGAAGCATTATTGAGTGGCTAACATTAGGGTTCATTCATACTTCAAATAGGCAACATGCATTTGACCTTTGAGTAGATAGTAACCTTGAATCATCATCCAACAAGAATATGCTGCTAACTGCATCGTCTAAGTCTTTGGCCAGCCTTGCTCTCATATTTGCAATGACCTCGAATCAGATTTTGCACAATCAAAAATCATAGTTTAGTTTCATTACTTGGAATAGTAACAATGGAACTTGAATTAACTGGAAACAAAGTGTAACAAAACCTCACCTTTGATGAAACTGAATGGGTGCCATATCTTTCGTCCCAATACAGTGTGTTGATTCGATACAGCTGCTGTATGCTAAGGACCTGAAAGCTTGTACAAAATACATAACCAAAGCATATGAACTATATAGATAGATCTGGCAGAACTTTTTCCAAAGAGAAATTGACTTGGACATTCCAAAGATGATCAATTTAGAAAATAGTATCTCAAAAACACTTAATAGCTGGAGGACACTATAAAACAAATAATATTAATCTAAAAATAATGCTTTCATGTTCCAACTATTAGTTAGATGATTAATATTAATATTTTTTGGTTATTTGACCTTCCTTATCTCTCCAACAAGACTTTATCAACACTCTTCATCCTCGTCTCCTTTCCACCACACTTCACTGCATCTACAAACTGGACTTCTCTGCCCGTACTATCCTTCTTGAGGCCGCCCACCATCCATGTCACCAAATAACCAAATGTATTAATGTAAATCATCAAACTAACGGTTGACATTTGACATAGTGTCATATGACTAATGTTATTTGTTTTATAGTGCTATATAGATATGGAGTGTTATTCGGATACCACTAACTGTTATTCGGATACCACTAACTAAATAGACTAACTTTTTAGTGTCCAATAATGAATTTACCCTTTTTCAAAATTAACTTACTGGGCACAACTCGTTAGTCAGCTCCTCCAAAGTTAACAGTGGCTTTTCACGGAGTACCTAATTAATAAATAAAACTTAGGAAACAATTCTATATCTTGAATAATTCCTGACAGACAACACCTACCAGAAATCCAACAGCTTGCCTTAAATGCTTTAATTCATCCCAGGAGGAACCTGAATACTGTGCAAACCACATAACATTAGCACAAGATCTAATATATTTTGTAAACATAAAGGATGCTCATCAAACCTCCTCAGTCGCATTAATACACCATTGCTCTACTAGAGCCAATCCATCTTTGACATACTCTCCATTGCTATACGAACAACACTCACGTCGTAGAAGCAGGCTACGTTGCAAACAAAATCTTAGACTTACTGAAGGGGAAATATGGATCAGTATGAAAAATCGACGAAAAACACGCATTCGTACCCATTGAACAATTGGACATTAACAAAAAAAAATGCTTGAGCGAACAAGTTTCTGATTAAGAACGGATCGACCTGTACATGTCAGTAAAAATTGTGAACAAGCATTCTTACTACTATTAAACATTGCCAGGACTCGTTTTTTTTTTTGGGTGCACGTACATAAGTGGATCTCAAAATATTGAAGTATGTTGTGAAGGTTTCCACGATGCTCTGCCAATGTTTGGCCACGTCATTTGCTCGAGCACGAGAACCTTTCATTAGACTCGCGCGAGTTGTTCTTGGTGCCTGCAATTTAAGTAGTAGTAGCACAAAATGAGCATCTAAGCCTGAATTGTTTCCCTCATTTTTGGTATGTTCTACTGTGAAATTGACTATACCTGAATGCATAAACCAAGAAGCGGCGATATATCTTTCTTCAGGCTGTCTCTTATCATTCCATACATATTCTCAACATAAGCTGTAAGCTGCTGCTGGAAAAGCTGAGCAGGATATTTGGGTGCACTTTGTGGAGGTGCTTTAAGTTCCTTGTACTTTGAGAACAGTTAAGACATCAATTCAGATTAAAACCACAGTGCTATGAGTATGCAGAGAGAGAGAGAGATTTTACCCCAAATGCTCTCCAAAAAAATCCAACTTGAGGGCTACTTGTTTTCTGTGTCTGTCGACGGAGTAGGAAGAGTAATGCAGATGAATTGGACAGCCAATATGATAGATTGCCATTATCTTCCTTGGCCTTTCGAAAAAAAAAAAGAAGAAAGGTAAAACTTAACTATGTAGCACTACCTCATAATATCACTAAAGAACCTGTTATTTTTATATCTACTTCACTTCTTGTTTTCTTAATTTTTGTTATGAGGGTATAAAGAATTGATTTGCAGCTGAATTATTCTTCTCTTTTTCAAATGGATTGTAATGTAAACAAACACGAAAAGAAACGTAAAACATAACATAAACTGTAATGCTCAGGAAGAAGTGCTATTTACCTCTATCGCTGTACCAATTGTTTGAATAATACGATAAAAAACACTAGTTCTTTCAGCTTCAAATGATCCCCAGTGCAAAAGGCACCTGTAGATGAGACAAGCAGTAATAGACCTACCATTGGAGAATCCCAGATATTGCGATATGCACACGACCAGCAGGTCCTCTTTTTCCTGGTGCGCTCCTAATTGCGGCTTATCGGATGTCTTTGTTTTCTGCAAGAAAGCAAGTCAAGGCATTAATGGGGCATAACTTCCTCCCTTCTTCTTCTTTTTGGGGTTAAGTTTTGCAAATGTTATTTCTCAAATAGTCTTACTATTTGCACTTAAAGGTATTAGGACAAAAATAAAGGGTCTGTTACCTAATTTTATTGGGGAATTTCGGTCTATACTACTGATAAAAGTAGAAATTCAAGATATAATATCAAAAAGATTAATTGGTCTTATATTACTGAGATCTCGAAAACTTTCGAAAAATACCATTCTGACAAAGTCAAAACAATTGATGTGAGTTAAAATGACTATTCTACCCTCAAACTCAAACAACAACGACTGCCACCGCACAACAGCAACAGCGGTCGATACAACTGCTCATCTATATAAATAATGTCTTATTCATATTCGCTAAAATGTTTTAACAAAATTAGTGTCAAACATATATAAAAAAAAATGGACAGAGATATTCTTATCATTTTTAGAAAATTAAGTTAAGAATGATATCTTTTGAAAGTTTTTGGATTCTAATTGTATGAGACAAATTTGTTTTTTTATGATATATCTCTAATTTTCATTTTCTTTGGTGACATAGAGCCAAATTTTCCAATTTTGATTCGGATACTGAAGTTAGCTCCTTGCAATATGAATTTCCATCATGTTTATTGTTGCAGCTTTTACAATGATGTGTTGCACATTTCTGATTGTTAAGAGAAATCTTGTATCCCCATGAAATATATGGTTCTATAAGTGGGTTATTTTTAATAGGGAAAATAGAAAATTCATGTTGTGCTCATAGTGAAATTTGCTCTAGTGAATGGAAGGAATCTCTCCCATAAGCGATCATACCTGGTCTCCTGATGACCTTTCATCATTACTAACATGCAAATTCATATTTTGCCACCTATTAAGTATCTCGATTATTTCCCTTTTAGTAGGCCTTTTCTCCCGGTTCTTCTCCACACACTTTAGACCAATTTCAATGCATGTTTTTATCTGTTGACAATCTATTTCAAGTGACATATACTTTGGTGCTGCATCCGACCTTTTCCTCAAATTTTTAAGTACCTGCAAAATTGAAACAAATCACTAGAATGATATAATACAAATGTAAAATGTAGCACAATCTTTGTCAAAAAGGACTATCTTGAATGATCAAACAAAAGTATCTTACAAGGTTGACAAAGTCTTGGGAAGATGTTTCAAAATCATCTGGATAGTCTCTATGTCCTGTCATTACCTCTATAATTATTACACCTAAACTGAATATGTCTGACTTCATTGTGATTATACCTTTATGTAGGTATTCTGGTGCCATATAACCACTGCATCACAACAAGATGGTTTGAAACATAATAAGTATTGTAAGTCAAATGCATTACAGTTGACGACTAAAAAGCAATGAATTTTATCATGGAATGTTCAACTTACAATGATCCTTTAAGATTTGTAGTGCAAGTCCGCATCTGTTGTTCACCAAAGAGTCTTGATAGACCAAAATCCGTAATTTTTGACACCATGTTGTCATCAAGCAATATGTTGGCAGGTTTTAGGTCCAAATGAATAATAGGAGTGTCAATTTTCCATCCCTCATGAAGGTAATGTAAACCCCGACAAATCCCTTCAATTATTTTGTAACGCTTGTGCCAATCAAGTCCACTAGATTCATCTGTATAAGTTACCATAAGGATAGCATTCTAGGAGTGTAAACTCTAAACATCTTTTATCTTTGCATGATTTAATATATAGGACTGAAAAATTCTACTACATGTCCTATTTCTCTTTCGTTGGACAACATTTGTATTAAACAATGGTTTGTCATAACATTTGTAGTAGAAGTCAAAAAAAATATAGTAAGGCCGGTGCTAAAACCCTATGAACTTCAATATCAAAAGAAAAGGGGGAAACACACAAATAGAGATAAAAAAAAGTCAATTTTTGAATCGTCATACCAAAAATATACTTCTCAAGACTTCCGTTTGGCAGAAATTCGAAGCAGAGCATCTTTTTGGACTTTCTACAAATACATATTTTCCATTGTACTCTTCATATTTCCCATGCATATCATAGCAATAGCCTATAAACCGTACAATATTTTGGTGCTTAAGCCACATAAGATTACCAGCCTCATTGTTAAATTGTTTATCTTGAACTCCCCATGGTAACTCAAGCTTCTTCACAGCAATCATTTCCCCATTTTGCTGCACTCCCTGTTTAATATCTCTTATTAATACAAACTTGGGTTATTGGATCAATTATGGTTAACATTTGAAAAGTCAGAAAAGACAATGCTTAATCATACCTTATAAACCACTCCAAAACCACCTCTACCAACTTCTCGTCCATCAGAGAAATCATCTGTGATAGATTTTAAATATTGAAATGGTATAGCGCATGGCTTCGCACTTGGTTGGATCTTGCAACGAACTCTCCAGGTTATAATGTTTGCTTGTTTCACCATCCATTTCTGATTAAAAAAAAACACTTTCACATAACAGAAAGCATATCTAATGATTTCTACTTCCTTTCTCTACTTTTCTTCAGTGTTGGACATACTCACTTTCCTTGCTTCTTTGCAAGATCCAGACACATATTTACCTAAGTGTCTGCATCCAATTAAAGGACAAGAGCAATGTTGTATCTGAATCTGTCAGTGACCTAAACAGATGCAAATATCATGCTGTTTCGTTAATGAAACAGGGGCCTGCACTTTTGTTTTAAAAAAGATACAAATATAAATCCACCCAACTTTAGTTATTAATGTCGGAAGTCTATACTATTTAGAGATTGCAATATCACCCATAAAATCCTTCTCTGGGATTTTAGCCAGACATAGCATAATTTTTAGCATTAGACACGATTGAATTTTAGCATGAAATCCTAAGAAGTCTTTATTTCGGAACCAAACACACAATCTACAAAAGATTTCTATTACTTACTTATATAGACCTAAATCTAAGAGATAAACCAACTGAAAAACAGGAATTAATCAGAATTTTAACTAAAATTTGACTCAAACTCCTATGAATGAGATAAGAAATAAATCGATTCAAACTCTTATTGATTGATGAGATTTGAAGGAACCTAACAAATCCAAAATGTGCATTTGTATGCAGTTGGATCCAGAAGGTGATGAACAAATTAATACCCTCTGAGTTAATTAAATTTTTGGTTCTCACAAAAATTCAGTCGAAATCCAAAAGAAGTGAAGGTGAGAAAACATACATGTATAAACAAGCAAAGTTTTTCTTTTATAGAGATTAAGAAGTGTTGCTTTCTAAAGTAGATATAGACAACAATATGTCACAGGATCAAATCACAGATAACTTACACAATATATGATAGAAATCGGGCCCAAAACGAAGCTAAGTTGCTAAAACATAAAAGCAGATCGGAGAAAACATTACAAGTAATTACCTGGAGATTATATATGGTGCATTAGCCGCCGTGAAACAGCAGAGGAGAAGAGAGCAGCAGCGTTGAGGAGAGAGAGATTGCTCACTCGTTGACCAAGAGAGGTGCATACTGAAACGAAGAGGCGAAGAATGTAATTTGCCGATCAGGTCAAAGTTTTCACGTTTTGATTTCTCTATCAGGTGCCTCCTCCGGCCCCCCTCAACTGCTTACAAAGTGTTTTGGCTCACCTAGGGGTGAATGGATGCCTGTATGGTCCACAGTATGGTGGACGCAGAATTTTTTTTGAGTAGATAAATTTTTGGTTGGTTGATTTGCATGATTGGATGCAAAATAATAATTTTGAGCCAAGTTTTCCACTAACTCAAACTCGCTTAGTTATATCATATGGAATGATTAATATATATTAAGAGTTTTTATGATGGATTAAAATAAATTGAGGATTATTAGGGTACATAGATGATCTCTTAGATGTAATAAAGAAAATCTATTAATTTTAATAATATATTTTAAGCCTCACATTATCATTTATAGCATTCGTGCAATCAAACAAATAATGTCTCATATTAATATGCATCAACTCATACAACAAAACCAACAACCCTTAATTGCAATTATTCATCATGTCCCTCTTATTAAAGCATGTCCCTTCCAATCGAGATTAGACACATGTAAATAATCAATCACCCTCTTAACCGCGTAAACATGCATATCTTATAATCTACCTGAAACTTACTTAGAAGTTGTTTAATATTGGTCACCCATGGGGTCCGTTGTTGTTGCTCTCTATCACCACTACCCCGTTGATGCGCCTACGAAACTGTAAAGTTCACAAGCAAAGCTAGCACATCCTGTATTGACTATCGCAACCCCTCGATGTACCTGGCTACTAGCTGACTTTTGGAATCACTCAAATCATTACATAAAACCAATTGATAGAACTCCTCAGTGTACTCAACCACCATCTTATTGCCTTGCCGACGATTATAGGAGTCATGTGAACAAAGCCTGCTCGTAGTTAAACGGTAGGAAATCAAGTCACATCTTCTCTTTCATAGCTGGCCAAAGTGATATTTTTATCTTGCCTTGAACCTTGCTGATCTTCTCTAGCTGCTTCCACCATGTTGCAGCACGCCCCTTTAGACACGTAGTGGCTGCAAGTACATGCTCCTCCTTAGGGATCTCTGTATATTAGAAGATGCGCTCTACCGATCTTAACAATATACAAAATCCTCAATGCAAAGGAGTTGATTTTAGGGGTTTATTGTTTGTTTGTAAAAATTGATACAATTATTCTTTTTTTATAACCCTTAATAAAGGATTAATAAGAATCTTAATAGAAAAATTAATACGAATTCTAATAGACTACGAATCCTAATAGGCTACGAATACTAATATACTACTAAATTTAACACTCCCTCTCAAGTTGGGCGATAGATATCAATCATCCCCAATTTGTTACAAACTAACACACATTCTTTAGGACTAATTTCTTTTGTCAAACAATTAGCAAGTTGCTCTCCAGAAGATACATACTCTAGTTTCAAGTTTTATTCGTCTAAGCGCTCTTTAATGAAGAAGCGATCAATTTTCACATGCTTGGTACGATCATGTTGCACTGAAACAAGGGGGGGTCTACAAAATAGGACTATCTACTCACATCATTTCTCAACATATACTTTTATCAAAACTATCTATGCATACATGCGTAGGTACCAAATTCCAAATAATTATATGCATGAAAATAATAGGCGCAATATGTTCAAAGGAGGGAAACTTGCCTTGCCAAGCAGTAGTGTCGTAGTCTGCGGGTTCTTCTGTTTCCTCTTCCGCGTAATCGAAGTCTTGATCTTCAAATACAGGCATACACGCAAGGTATTACAATCAACTTATAAAATACGACAGCTATGCTTACATAAAATAATAAGGCGCTATACTGGAACGGCTTCTGATTTCTGAACTGGACTAGGGTTTGGGCTTTGGATTTCTAAGGGTTGAATTGTGCTAGTTTAGGATGGACAAGAAGAGTAGTAAATAAGACTCTTAGGGTCGACGGACATTGGACGTCAAAAGGGCGACGTTCGGGTCACGTCCGAACTTAACCTAAAAGCCGAAAAGTGGGTTAAAGGGTCTAGGTAGCTCTGAAAGAGATGAAAATTAAACAGTGGGTGCATTAGACTAAGGCGAAGCTATTTGACAAAGTGGGACAAGCAGCAAAGTCTTAGGTTTTCCAGAATTTACAAAAAGGTCCAGGACACAGCAATTTCTATGCCATTGTATTGCTGAAATTAGGGCTTGTGTGTCCTGAGCAATTGGCTCATGCATTTGAGGGCAAACTATGTCAAACATGTAGGCTTAAGTGTCAGGAGGTGTCTGGCCGGAGGGTTTGGCCGGGGATGGCCGGAGTTGGCCGGAATTTGAATGCCAAGGTGGCTGTTTTGAACAGAAATTAGGGCAGAGCAATTGGAGCAGCTAGGGTTGATCAATTTGGAAATAGATCACATATTCTTGCTCCTGGGAGTGTGGGGATCACTACTGGTGCATTGGATTGTTCAGTTATTGCGTTTGGAGGCTCGCCGGAGTAGATGGCCGTAGCTCACGGCCGGGGGATTTGGGGGTTTTTGTTTGGCTGTATAAAAATCGAAACTGACTTGCTGGGGTGATTGAGCATACTCTAAGGAGCAATTCTCCTCACTGGCACGAGTTCTAATTCTCTCTGGATCGAGCTGAATTTGCAAAACAGAGACGAATGGGAAAACGGTGATTGCCGGAGTTGGGGAAGAAATGAGCTCAATTCCTTGCTCGTGAACCATCTAGGGGTTAAGTGGAGTGTGTTGGTGGCTTTAGTTTGGAAGGAAACTCACCGGAGTGAGCTGTCACCGTGGAGGCCGCAGGTGAAGCTCGGGGAAGACGATGAACAGTGGCTTTGATTGCGTTTGCAGTGTGTGTGTGATGAAGAGAAGCTATGCTCTGGCTTTTATAGCCTCCAGGTGCTGTGGAGATGGTTTTAGCCGAGGGAGGGCGCAACTGGGCGCGGCTGCGACGGTAGCCGGTGGCGAGGACGGTGGCGATGGGACGGTGAACCGGCGTGAAGGTCGAAAAGCATGGCTACAGCTCGAGCAAAGGACGGCGATGGCACTCTCACCCAATGCTGGCACTGGACGTGGCCGAGGAGCACAGGAGCGGCGACTTTTGCGCGCGGTCAGGTGGAGTGGCGTTCGGTGGCGGACACGACGGGACGATCGCGGCGACCTGGGGGTTCCCGAGGCGCTGCCGTGGCTTCGACAAGTGGCGCAGCTCACGGGGCACGTGAGGCGCACATGGGGCGGTGCCGGCGGCGAAGGGACGCGGTGGCGCGGCACGGTGGCGCACGGGCGGCACGCAGAGCGCGCGCACGGCACGGCAACGGCACAAGCACAGTACTGTGCCATGTACTGTACACCGTGTTTGGCTTAGGGGTATTTTGGGCATTTTTGAGCTTTAGGGACCCAAATGTAAATCTGATTTTTCTGAGGGTTAGATGAAAATGTTACACACTCATTCCAATTGAGTATGCGCAAAAATGAGAAGCTTTGGCAGGGTTTCGGCCAAAACGAAAACAGGGCGGAGTAAAACTGGTACTTCTGTTTTCGGATTTTTCTAACGGCTGAAACTCTGATTTTTGTTGTGAATTGGGAAACGTTTCTAAAGGACGATATGTATCAAATAGCGATATGAACGCGTAGGAGAAGGCGGATCTCGATTCGGACTTCAAACGGAGATTTTAGACTTTTTGGGTCCCCTAGAAGCGGTCGTTTTCGGTTTTGGGTTAGAATCGGCCGACTTGAGATGTTCCGATGCGAGGGGATCTTAAAGCACATTGCGTTTGTATTGGTTTTGGTTTGGGCTCTTTCAGAGTTAGGTGATGCAAGGAGCGTGTGATGAGGAGATGTTCAGAGAATGAAAAATAGGGCAAAATTAGGGATGTTACAAAACCATAGACCTTTTCCTGGACTACCCTTCAGATATCTTAGAATCCTATATGCTGCTTCCATGTGCTCCACTCTAGGGTCATGCATATATCTACTTACCACACTCACCGCACAAGCAATATCGGGTCTTGTGTGACAGAGGTAAATAAGACACCTAACAAGTTTTTGATAACTCTCCTTGTTAGTTGGGTTTCCACCTTGATCACTTAACTTGTGATTATGCTCAATGGGAGTAGAGACAACACGACATCCTAACATTCCAGTTTCATTCAGCAAATCTAGAGTATATTTCCTTTGTGAGAGAACTATACCCTTTTTAGACCATGCAATTTCTATGGCAAGAAAATATTTGAGATGACCCAAATCCTTCACTTCAAATTCTTTACCTAACTTGTTCTTTAGACGGACAATCTCCTCAACATCATCACATATGATGACAACATCATCGACATAAACATAAAGTATTGTAATGAATGCTCCAGAGTGCCTGAAAAAGACAGTATGATCCCCATTACACTGCTTGTAACCCATACTACATACTGTACGTCTGAATCTATCAAACCAGACCTTTGGAGATTGTTTTAAGCCATACAAGAATTTTTTCAGCTTGCACACCTTTCTACTATCACCAAAACCTGGTGGGACCTCCATATATACCTCTTCCCGTAAATCACCATGCAAAAAGGCATTCTTCACATCAAGCTGATGTAAGGGCCAGTTGAAATTTACTGCACATGAAATTAAAGTTCTCACTGTACTCATTTTTGCTACAGGTGCAAAATTCTCATCATAGTCAATCACGTACGTTTGACTATATCTCTTTGCCACTAATCTCGCCTTATATCTCTCAATCTTGCCTTCTGCATTTTACTTTATGGTATACATCCATTTGCATCCAACAGCTTTCTTCCCGACTGGACGAGAGACTAGTTCTCAAGTCTCATTTTTTTCTTAATGCCTGAAGTTCCTCTTGCATAGCACGAAGCCACAAAGGATTTTGCATTGCCACTTTCCAATCTTTTGGTATGGGCACATATTGTAATAATGCAATAAAAGACCTATATGCAGGAGACAAAGAAGAATATGAGACAACATGAGAAAGATCACCCTCAAAATCATACCTAGCCGGAGGCTTACCAGCATTGACTCGGGGCTCTCTACGATGAGCAATAGGAAGATCAAGAGATACATTACCATCTGTTTCAGAGTGAGACGAGGTCAAAGGTGAGACAACTGAGGAGGGGTCAAGGACAATGACTTGCGTGGATGACTGGTCGTCAATCTCAATCACAGGAGACTGGGGTTGTTGCTGCTCCCCCTGAACTCCAGTGCCACGAAAATGCTTCATCTTCAGAACTCTAGTATCCACCCCCTAATCTGCAACAGGACATGGAATTATACCCACAACAACATCGCCACCTCCACCATGGTCACCACTACTCACTTTATCATTCTCTCCCTCTCTATCAGTACTAGGCAGGCGAGAAGAGATATCACCAAATAAAGACATCAATTCAGTTTTCTCACCATAGAAGGGCTCAAACTCCCGAAAAGTGACATCCATACTCACAAACATCTGTTTGGCCTGAGGACTCCAACACATGTAGCCCTTCTGTCGAGAAGAATATCCCACGAATATACACTTCAAAGCCTGAGGGTCCAGCTTTCCTGTAGAGGGTCGATAATCCCGAACAAAACATACACATCCGAACACCTTCGGAGAGACAACAAATGTATTCGTTCCCATAAGCAGCTCACAGAGAGTTTTCATGCCTAAAACTCTTGAGGGCATGCGGTTAATTAAGTAAGCCGCTGTCATAACGGCTTCACTCCACAGGATTTTTGGCACATTCATCCCATACATGAGTGAGCAGGCAGTCTCCAAAAGATGTCTGTTTTTTCGCTCGGCCACACCATTCTGTGCCGATGTATCCGGACAGGTTGTCTGATGTAAGATCCCTTGAGCTGAAAGAAAAGTCGCAAACTCCTTGTTGACATATTCAGTTCCATTGTCAGTTCTAACAATACGAACATGAGTATTGAATTGTCTTTGCACAAGAGCACAGAAATCTTGAAAGCAATGTAAAACTTCATTCTTATTCTTCATCATATAGAGCCAAATCATACTGGAATAACAGTCAATGAAAATAACAAAGTACTTAAAACCATGAATAGAGATAACGGGAGAGGTCCAAACATCTGAGTGAATAAGTACAAATGGTTCAATACTACGAAGCCCAATACTACCATAAGATGATCATGTGTGCTTGCCAAACTCACAAGCATCACACATGAGTTTCTTCATGGGCACTCGACTCATAACATCCAGATACATACTCCTCAGTCGGTCAAATGATAGATGACCCAAACGATAGTGATAAAGCATCAGTTCAGCCTCTTCTCCACCTACAGCAGTAGTCAAAGCAGCACTCACAGCATCCACAGTCCCTCGATCCAAATACCACAATCCATCACGTCTAGTCCCAGTCCCCAAGACCCTCCTTGTCTGCCTCTCCTGAATATGACAGACATCTCAGTCAATATAAACACCACAATCAATTTGATTCACCAAAGCACTCACAGAAAGGAGATTGACCGGAAAGGATGGAACATGCAAAACAGAGGAAAGTGTAATGGTAGGTGTACACTGAACTGTGCCAATTCCCTTGATGGGTTATGAAGTCCCATCAGCTGTTTGAACAATTTCACGATGCATAGAAGAATATGGAGAATATGATGCAAACTCACTAGAAGAACCAGTGACATGTCTAGATGCACCTAAATCAACTATCAAATCTAAAGGAGAAGTATGCGAGGATGCAAAAGCCTGTGCCTCAATACCTGTGCCCACATGGGCATAATTGGCAAAAGTACCAAATGTAGTGGTCATAGGGATCTCCTGGGTGGCCATGGACTTGCTGGTGGAACTCTCAACCTTTGCTTTGAACTGTCGTAGCTCCTCCAATTCAGAAAGCTCCTCTTTATCATCCGCAACTGATCTCTCATCAGACACGACAAGATTGACTTTAGGACCTTGGCGCCTACCACCACGTTCTCTACCTCGGCCTCTACCACGTCCTCCACCACCCCTGCCACGCCCAAAATCGCGTGATTGTGGGCAATTCCAGCTAATGTGGCCAATCTTTCTGCAAGTAAAGCACTCGCGGTGATCTGCAACAGTCAACGCAGATCTAGTAGGAGGTGGTAGGGTACCCGATGTCATGACTCGTAACCAGGTCTCCTCCATCACTATAGCAGCAAAGGCCTCCTCCATGGTGGGCAGATGTGGCTGGTGGCCAATGGCAGCTCTTCTAGGCTCAAATTCAATATTCAAGCCTTGCAGAAAGTCAAGTACTCTCTTGCGATCCACCCACTTTTTGAACATAGTCAGATGTTCAGCATGAGGAATGTCTAACGGATCAAAGTGGTCCAAATCTGTCCATAATCGCTGGAGTTCATTGTAATACTCGGATACAGTCCGCTCCCCCTGAGTCATCCCTCGAAGCTTCCCATGCACCTCAGCCATCATCATGGCATTACCAGCTCCAGAATATAGTCTAACTAGTATAGCCTACATCCCGGCTACGGTTGGAGTGGCTTCCACCATCCCAGCAATAGAAGGGTTCATTGAGTTAAGCAACCACGCTTTCACTAGAGAATTAGTGGTTTTCCAGTTCTACCATTCTGAACTATCTTTAAGGGGCTCGACAGATGTCTCCTGCACACAGTTAGCAAGCCCCTTTGCCTCTAAAATCATAATCACCCTCCTAGACCAACTCAAATAGTTTTTGGTTCCCTCCAGCTTCACATCATTTGGCATGAGCTCTATCTTTTTCACCATCTATGAATATGGCACTACCATCACAGCTTTGTCCGATGATGAGATGTCATTTGTCCTCATTGTCATCATCTCCATCATCTTCACCATAAACTCTTCTATGGTTGGAACCGTGGTTGTCATCTCAACATGTCTCAAAAAGAAATTGAGCCCATGCACTCACAAACCCCTTCTCTCTCTCTCTCTCTTTTTTTTTATGCCACAGAGGATTTGGTATACATAAGATCCAGATTTACCACAGAAGATCTTGACTTGGAGTCCTCTAAATCACTGAGGGAAAAAAAAATTTTGGCTGGCGGGCTCGGTGGGGCGTTGGCTCGACAGGCGACGTGTGGACAAGGACTCGGCGGTGGTCGCGGCGCACGGGCGCAGAGAGTTAGCCGCCGTCGCCGGGCGCAGGCGGCCGGGCGTCAACGGCGCGCGGGTGCAGAGGCGCGGCGGCGGGCGACCGATGAAGTCAGGTAAGTAAACACGGCGGTGGCACTTGAGCGGCGATGGCTCTGATACCAAGTTGATTTTAGGGCTTTATTGCTTGCTTGTAAAAATTGATACAATTGTTCTTTTCTTATAACCCTTAACAAAGGATTAATAAGAATCCTAATAAAAAAACTAATACGAATCCTAATAGGCTACGAATTCTAATAGGCTACGAATACTAATATACTACTATATTCAACAAAAGGCCACTTGAGAATTCCAGTAGATCAGCCTGAAAAGCTCGCCACTTGGCGTCATCTCCACCAGCAAAACCAATACATTGATTATAGGAGTAGCTAGTGAATGGGTTGATGGTGATCCGCCTTGGTACTGCTTGAAGAACTATTGCTGTCATCCCTAGCACCTTCCTCTTCATAGTAGTCTGGTATGTCCCTTCATCGCCCATCGGAGTAGATTGTGCCAATGGTTCTTGCATGGTTATCAAATGCTATCATAGGATTTCCACTTGACGTCTCAACTCCTGATTCGTCAGGTTGGCATCAACGTCCTGAAGGCTTCAATAGCATATCGGGGCCTCATGCCTGGATCATGATTCGAATCCTATATAAGCGTTTCCTCTTACCCCTATTGCGATGGCGCACGAGGATGGTTTTTACGACCACCAGCCATTGACTTTCGCTCTGCTATCAACTAATGTAGCGCTGGCTACAAAATTGGCGAATCAAAGAGGCTCATGAAAGATTGGAAGATAAAACTAGACTAGATGCAACTTTGCAATCTAATTCTAGACTTGAAAGAAAATTGTAGTTATATTATTATGAATTACTTGTCTTACATCTAAACCATGGTCATATATTTATAGACCATATTATAGAGTCTGAAATAGAAAACTAATCCTAATCTTAAACAAATATAAACTTTTCTAAATAAAAGATAAATCCAGATCCTAATAAAAATATGAATGACTCATCTTGCATGGTTTGAAAACATGCAGTCCTCTAAGCATTAGTTCACATTCCAATTGTACAACTTATTTAGAAGTTGTTTAGTTCACATTCCCATTACACCTGGAAGATGGGCAAACTATGTCTGAGTTTTTCTAGACATGATTCGAAAGTCTCAAGCTCTCAAAATCAAGTGCCACAGAGAGCCAGACAAGATTGGGTAGTCTAATACCATCCAAACAAATTAATGACATGTAAGTGTAGCCAGGCAAAAATTCTCATGCTTTTAGACAACTTTCAAAGATACCTAGAAACTAGACTTTTTGATGAGGATGTGAAACACAACCTCCGTGGCCATCAAATTTTGAGCTCCAACTTTGGCCTAACTTTGCAAAAGAAAAACTAGAGTTGGTTAAACTCAACTGGTATATCAACATTTTGGGACGAACCTTATGGCGCAAATTTGATGAATGTGATCAAATTTTGGTGCAAAAAATTGAGGCAATTTCTAACAGGGCAGCTTAGAACCAGGGAAGTTGACTTGGTGCTACAAATCACACCCTGACAAGAGAATTGGCACTAGAAATACATTCCAAATTTTAGAGAAAGAAGAATTTATAGAAGACAAAAATGATCATGGGTATTTGGCATCCATTTGTAGTAGAAGCATGGCAGAGGGGCAAAATTGACCATTTCTAGTCTAATATATTTTTAGAAAATTGGCTATTTGACACTCCCAAGATAATCCATTTAATACATTGCATTCCAAAAACACTCCACAACTACGTGATATTGTAAAACAAATAATGTTAATTATAGGACACTATTGTCAAGTCCCATAATTAGTTTTAAGATTGACATTAATACCCATGATGATTTGGCGACATGGATGGAGGGTGGCCTCAATGAGAGAAGCATAGAAGAATGAGTCCAAATTGTAGATGTGGTGCAATGCAACCACGAGGAGCTGGGACAACGTGGCAAGTAATGAGGATGGCTTTGTTGACAATTGGAACAATGTCTCAAGCCGAACTTACATGAATTTGATTTGTTTAGTAGGGAGACAGTATCAATCAATCACCAAAGAGAATCCCTGTAAATATAGACACATAAACACGCTATGTTTATACAGGTTTGGGCCCTTGTAGATTGAATAATAGTTCTACTCCTGTTATATTCTCACTATAAGAATAATGGAATTACAAAGTATATGTTATCAAGTCTAATCCTCTTGTCTCGTATCAGACTCCCCCTCCTTCAAGCTCTAACCCCCCTTTTTATACTTGTTGAAAAGGACGCCAGTCGCTTATCTGAAAAGATGTTTGGTGATTGCTGCACAACGATTGCAAGCTATTGCTGTTCGCCAGTTAGGATATGCAGTTGCTTGTTTGCTGGTTAGAATGTGCTATTACGGATAACTGCACATTCATCTTTATCTTGTTGACGATTTATGGATAACTACACGACCATGGGCAATGACACAATTTTCTTTATCTTGTACATACAGAGAGTATTATCTTGGGAATGTTTGCCAAAGTGCGATTATGATCTAACCATACAACTCTTAGACCATAGTCGGAGAGTCTCAACCAGACCTTCATGATTCAGAGCCACTTCCAGTTCTAATAACTCTTTTATTTCATGGTCGTGCACAAGCTGCGATCATGTAGTAGGGATTATCATATCTTCCACGACTAGGGTGGCTGTAGGCAAATGTCTCCACGACCAGAGTGGTCGTGGGTAAAATAATATATGAGATCACAGATCCTGTGACAATTGACATTGTGACCATATAGGTCCATGGCCACAACTTATCAGAACCACAAATAATAGTCATTCGTGATGGGCCTTTATGTCTAATTGACAAAATGGGCTGGGTTATGTCCAGAATATCTTGGACTATCTCACGATCTCTCTCTATGGTCTCCTGCGACCATGGACAGGCATAAACAAATAGCTTGACTCTCTTTCTACTGTCTCATGTGACCATGGAAAGGCATAGGCAAATAGCTTGCGTAATAATCTCCCTTAGCTAGCCCCTGAATTTGAAATGACAAGGTTTTTAATTAAAATGATGCTTCAAATTCCAAAGCGACATCATGTCGTTTCAAATTCTAATCAAAGTTTGAGAAAAACCTCTCAGTGCGTGTGTTAGACCATCATAGCACACAAAAGTGTGGAGACATCACAGCGAGTACAAAGAGTGCTCACAATGCCTGAGAAAGTCATTGAGATGGTTTATGGACTCTATATGGAAGATTATGTAAAAAAAACTCTATTTGATAGATGATTCTGCGGTGGTTGAGACTTATATCACAAAAGTGTTAATAGAAAAGTTGTAGATATCGAAGTTAGCTTTCCAACAGATCCAATAACGGCAAAATCAGAGTTTGGATGATGAGGTTATGTCTGTATTAGTGTCTGCTGTGCAAAAAACTATGTAATTCCAAATATTTTAAAATGAGTGATTAAGAGTTGGGCTAAATGGGCTTTAGACTCAAACCTCCACTAGCTGTTAAGATTAGTCTCATATGGGTTATGGAGACTATCGTATATGTGGAATGAGTCTAAGAGGGGATGTTAGGTGAATTCTCTATTTTTTTGAAAGAGTTTTTTACTATTGTACTTGGCGTTCTTGAATATTTTATAAAAAGTTAAATGTTCTCTTTTTCTTGATTGTTTAAATTTTTGTACTTAATTATTTAAATACTCGCAATTGATTATTTAAGTTGATTGTTTCTTGTTTCTTTTTATTTCTCTTTTAGTTTTTTTTTTGTAAATAGAGATTTTTGGATATCAAGAGAGGTGGTGTTATGATTAGAGATAATTATATTTGAGATATCCGAGCACTCCAGACATCTTCATACATTCTTTTGTCTGCTTCTTAAGAATTTATTTTTACAAAATTTATTCAACTCTTTCAGTTTGCTATCCTGATCTTTCAACTCATTGGAGGAAGAGTCAAGCAAGAGGGGACAACGAGTAGCAGAGTTCTATTGAACTGCATTTGTGAATAATTGTTGCCATTTTATTCCCCTCTTATATTTCTGGTGCCTTGTAATGTAGAACTTTGATTTTTCAGTGTCCTAGACCTTTTCCAGTCGATCACTAGATGGTTTCTAGTTTTTTTATTCTGCTCCACTTTATTCTTTTTCGCTGTATCTTTTTCTTACTTGGATAATTATTATTTTCTTTAAAATAGTATAAAGACACCCTTCACCCGGCGGGCTTTCAATTACCTTGGTCCGGACTGTAATCGCAGGTAACTGATCTGAATACTGATGGAAAATGGTGGTACCTACTAACTCCATTTTTTTTAAACTATTGTAGATTTTTCACAGTTTGATCGTTAACTTGTAGAACTATATATGATAAAAATTATAAAATAATTATCATATAAAAAATATTAGAAGACAGATCTATTAATACTATTTTTATATAATAAATTTTTGATATTTTTTATATTAGTGATCAAAATTTAAAAAATTTGACTTGTATTTAATAAATATATATTAAATGAGAAGTACGGCAATTTATTTCCAAAATCTTGGGTACACTAACTCTGGTAGGATCTGAGTATCACTACAGTAGCACGCGTGGTCATGGTCTTTTGCCGTGCCGCATGAGGTCGAACCCGTTCGTGCGAGCTCACATCACAACCACAAGCCCATATGTTGAGCGGTGTTTATAGGATATATATGGAATGTATTAGTATTTCAGAAGGATACAAATGATATTTCAGTTTTAATGGGATATATTTGCAATTTTTGATGTTTTAAGTACACAATCGCATTTGCCCTATAAACAGAAAGACATGGAGAGGGAATAGAGAATTCTTACTCTTTCAAGACATACTGAGGTTGATTTTCATAATAAGAGATCATAGGAATAGAGCTAAATATTTTTAAATTCAAATTAGGATGATAGAAAATGTCTGATTGTATCAATTCAGCTCAAATTCAATCTAATCTAAGTCAATAAACTTGTTAGGATTAGTTTTTTAATTTTAGAGATTCTCAAACCTGATATAAGAAGGTATGAATCAACTCTAACAACAGACTGGAGTAAAGTCAAACCCAACTTGAGATGACAGAAATATGCTCCGTCTACATAGGAGGAGTTGAATGCATTTTGGGTCGTTTCTCGTATGAAAACCTCCTTTCCTAAAACTAAATATGGTTCAGAAAAGTAGAAGTAAGAAACGTATTGGGATGGAACTTGGAAATAACTCCCACAGAACATTGTCAACTCTTTGGCAATGGTTTCTTTAAGTCCCAACCCAGTCCGGGCCTTTAATTTGCAGGCGCGTTTTTCTTGAATTTTTTTTGGATAACCCATTAAAAAAATAATTTCAAAAATAGTCAGAAACTTTTAAAAATTTCACAAATGGCTTTCAGTGGCGATCCGACGAATGCGATTGATTTTCAGTTGTTATCTGGGATTGCGACTGAATGCGTGGCACAACGTAAAGGTGCACGTGGCTTTCAATCGCTATCTGCCTTTCAGTACTAGTATGAACAATGTTATTATATATCAGGAACCCAGCGTAGTTTAGTTGGTTAAAGGCTAAACCTCCCATGCCTGTAACCCCGATTTGAATCTTGGTCACTATCAAACATTTTTTAGTTTCAGCCGCGATTATTAAAAGTACTAGTACCTGCAAGGTTATCATATGATAGGACCCAATGTATTCTAGATGGCTACGGATTGAGACCCCCACGCACATGACCCGGGGTCGAAACTTGGTCATGGCAATATCAAACATTTTTTGTGAATTTCAAAAACCTGCTAGTGTGTTACGGTTTCAGTGCTAATGGGTTATGATTTTAGTCGCTATCCGGGATAGCAACTGAAAGCCATGTGCACCTTTGGGCTTTGCCACGCGTTCAGTCGCGATCCCAGATAGCGACTGAAGCTCAGTGGCATCCGTTGGATCGTGACTGAAGGCCATTTGTGAAATTTTTAATAGTTTTAAATTATTTTTGAAATTATTTTTTTAATGGGTTATTCAAAAAAATTTGTGTTTCTTTAATTTGCAGTAGAATCTAATTATTTCTAGTTTAAGTTGCTCTTGTGTGATCATATTATTGTTCAGATTAAGGTCTATTGGTGGTGTTGTGGGTTTATGCTCCCCAATAACAATGTCTTATATGTTAAGAGCAATGGAAAATTTGATATGATTGTATGGTGGGTTACTAATAAGTCGTATAAGTGAGAAAAATATATGTAAGAGATTTATACAGATTAGGATCTTGTATGAGACCTTATTTCTATTAGTATGCCATCGACATTAGTCAGTTGGGAGACTTATCCAAAGGGAAAGATTCCAAGACATACCTAATATACTAGTTGTTTATATTGTCAAATGAGTAAATATATAGTGTATTTATAACCTATGGAAGTGGCTATTGTCCAAAAAACTGTCCCCTCAAAGCCCTTAGATGGGGTGGGATGATCAATTGGGTGTATTTTTGTTCTCAATCTTGACCACATATTATTGTGAGTCTTACTCGGAGATCTAAATACCATTTTTGGAAAAAAGTAGTTCACATAGTCTTGGAGAGATGTTACCTAGTGAGAATTCCTCCTGTGAGATATCTCCTGGAGAAGCGTCTCCCGGTCAAGACTTCCGGTGAGCGCCCAAGTAAAGATTTCTCTAAAGAGAGTGACTACGCTGTTTTTAGGATTCCCAGCGAAACCATGGTTCACGTCCTTCCCAAACGAGTGCTAGGTTTAGGTAGTCTGCAAGCTCTGCCGCGACATCCAACCCCAAGAGAATAGTCCCCAAGAAGCGTAAGGCTTTCCAGGTAATTTGAGGCCGGGAAAGGAAACTTTTTGGGTAAGATACCCTGAGAGAACCCAGAAAGCTTTTTGGGTGCCGGTCTCATCGAGTGTTTTACCTTGCCACATGAGCACATTGTACTGCTCTTCTAGTACATCATTCTTAGGAGCAGAGTTTCCCGGGAGACTGAACGGCCTCTCGCCTTTTCAAGGATGGATGTTCTCCTAGAACCCTTGTCCGGAGTGCCATGTCACAAGACGTTGCACCACATCAACATACATTTCTGAAATTATCCTCGCATGATTGGAGCTTTAAACCCTCTCTACTGGAATTTTCTTGGAGTCTGTTCAATCTCTTTTCTTTGCTCAGCAAATTTTTTTTACTTGGCTTTGCTTGGGGAATCAACACTGGGTGGTTACTTATTATTCTTGGGGTTTTGCCTTTGAACAGAAGGAAGTTTCCACGTGAGTTTTGGCTTTCAGAGGGGAAAAATTGATCTTTCTTGCCCTTGTACACTTTTGATTCAGTATTGGCTCCTTTTAATAATCTTCTGATCAATTCTTAGATCCGTTTAACAAGCTCCTACAATTGCAGTTCTAGATTACTACATTTTTATCTACACAAATTAACTGCATTTTCGTGTTCTTTAATGAAGGGTTGATATGATCAAATCATTCCACACCTGAAATTGCGTCCTGGAATTCTCAATCAGGTGCGCCCAAACTCACACTGATATTTTGCATATCCATAGGATGGCTTTGTGCCCTGCAGAGGTGATGAGTTGCAACCATGTTCCAACCAATTTCACTAATCTTGGTGATTAATTCATTTCCTTGAATGCATATCAAGAGATTCTAGCCCACCAACCACATCGATCGAGTAAAAATTATTGTTCTCAATTAGGATAAGAATGGCTAGTGGAACCTTTGTAATCACTTCTAAAGCAGCCATTTTCTAAGATTATTACTAGGCTGTTCAATGTCAAGTCTCCTTTTAATAAAGGATACAAAACAATGGCACTCATTTTCCAGCAATCATACTTCTATTCCATGAACAGTGCCAAACAGAGATTTTTACTATCAATTAGGACCAGCATGACTAGTTGGAGTTTTTCTTATCCTAAAGCAACAAGAATATTATAAGACATGTTGGCGTCAAGTCTTCCTCTAATAAACAATCCAAAATTATTGCAGCCATTTTCCAATCAATAATGCTTCTATTCCATGGATAGTTCCGAATACCAACTGACAAACAAGACTGTTGGAGTTTCTCTTTTCTAAAGCAACGAGAATATTATAAGACGGTTTGGTGTGAAGTCTTCCTTTAGTAAACACTAACAAAGTTGCAACCATGTTCCAATCGATTTTACTTTTATCGTTCACTTTGTTGCCGATTATTTCATTTGCTTGAATACATAACAAGTGATTTTATCCCAGCAGCCACATTGAGTAGAATTTATTACTTTTGATTAGGATAAGTATGCATGACTAACTGTTGTTTTGTAACTTTTTCTTTGTTCTAAAGCGGCCGTAATATTATGTTCAAAACATTTTTACTTTTGTCGCTCTCTCCCTTGCTGATTAATTAATTCCTTTGCTACAATACATAGCAAGTGATTTTTTTTTTCTCATTAGCCACATGCATAGAAATTATATATTTTTTAAATAACCCATTAAAAAAATAATTTTGAAAAATAGAATGAAAGAAAAAAATATCACAAAACTGATTTTCAGTCGTTGAACGATTCAGCAACTGAAAGTGCTGCACCTTTCAGTCATTGAGCCATTCAACGACTGAAAGGATTATAACCGCCTAGCAAGGGGTCTTAGAGCCTAGCCTTTTCGTGCCAAAAAAAACAAAAGAGAAGAGAAGAGGAAGGGAGAGGAGAAGAAAAGAAAAGAAGAGAGAAGGAAAAGAAAGGGAGAGGAAGAAAGAATAAGGGAGAGGAAGGAGGAAAGAATATCACAATCATTTTGGGTTTTGCTCGCTGTTTTTGGAGGTAAAATTTCTGAAACACTTAATCTATAGGAAATTTAAATTTTTTGCATTATCTTAGGGTTTAGTATAGCTTGAAAAATTTTAAAGTTTGCAACACTATAGGTTTCTAGAACTAGTTAATGGTGCTCTTAGGTTTAGTTTCTAACTAGTATGAGAATTTTTTATGACATGTAATTTGTAGTACTTATGAATCTAGGGTTTAGGGTGATATCTTGTAATCTGTAAGTCCGATCGATGATCTGTTGGAAGCAGTATAATTCTAGATCAAAATGAACGGACTGACACAAACGGATCATGAATTGCTATCTTTTTGTGACAAGATGCGAGAATTTGTTATATGAATCGATTGGCTGCAAATTGATATCTTTCAATTCATAACTTTGATCAATGATCTGTTAGATGTGGTGGAATACAAGAGTTGTGATCCAATATTTATCATTAATTTGGTAGTTTAATATTTATCGTTAATTTTTGGTGGTTTAGGGTTTAAGACGATATCTTGTAATCCGTTATACCGATCAACGAATGGTTTGAAGTAGTATAATTCCGTGATCGAAATGAACAGATTAGCACAAATGGATCGTGAATCCCTACCTTGTTGTGGCAAGATATTAGGATATATCATATGTATTGATTAGATGGGAGTTGATATTTTTTAGTCCATAATCCTGATCGACGATCTATTAGAAGGAGTAGAATTTTGAGAGCAAAAGAAAATGATCGACACAAAAGAATCATCAACCAGACTTATATATATTTATCGAGTATTTGGAGATCCATAATTTGTAATTAGTAACTCCGATTTGATGAACTGTTTGGAGTAGAAGAATTTGGGGATGAAAAAAAGACCAACAAAAACAGATCATTAATCTGTACTTATTTGCAATAAGAAGATTATTGGGGGTTGATATATTTGAATCCATAATTCTGATCAATGATTCGTTTGAAATAGTAGAACCCACAGGTAGATGGATTTATGTAATGTATAGTGTGTTGATTATTTGGAGATCAATATGTTATAATCTATAGTATCGATTGACAATCCGTTTGAAGTAGGTGAATTTCGAGGGAAAAATGAACCAAACGACACAAATAGATTATCAATCACAATATTTTTGTGACAAGATGTAATTGAAAATTTTCAAGTTTTGCATAACCGTTTGTTTTAGGAAAGGTAGAAAATTTAAAATTGTGTTTTATTGTAGGGTTTAAAGTTCCATGTTTAGTTCAAGTATATACATTATATTTTATCGATCTACCCCTATAACTAGCAAAATTTTATGGAATAGGTCATGGAACAAACTGACAGGGTCTATGTGTATTACGGAGTTGGTATAGTTTGTGATAGCCCGTATGGTGATGATTTGAGTGGTTGTTCGCATATTTATGGTCATACATTTGGTCCATTATCAATGTCTTTTGAGAACTTAGAAATATGAGTGATAAGCTTGTTACAATTGTACCCTACAACACACGTATTTCGGTTGGAGGATCTTTTTCCTATAGGAAATAGGTGGGTTCTTAGGAGGCTAAAAAATGATAAGTCATGACGTTCATTTGTGAGGATAGTAAAAGACCGAAGCAACGGAATAAAAGTGTTCATAATTTATTTGCAAGTATCTATCATAGTGAGTTCGACAAGTAACCATTCAATTGTAGGGAAAAGCAATACCGCAGTTCCTAGTAGTAGTGTGGGGGCAAATACTACAACTGGGTTTATTAATAGAGAAGTCATTCATACCGTTGAAAGTAATACCTCAAATGTAGCAATGTGATCATCCTCGCCGCATTGGATATCCAAACTGATAAGCTGATTGAGTTGATAATCTACCAGAGTTAGAGGATAGTTTTCACAAGGAGTACATTGACTAATCCGACATGTAAGAATTGCCTGAGGAACCCTCACACAAGCATGGCCCTTTGAGTGATTGAATTGACCTATTAGCTCTGAGTTCAGCCATTGTTCTGAGAGATCTGAACTCAAGATGGTCATTTAGTTTGTACACCGTACAGTTTTGGTAGCTATTCAAACCAAACAAAATGCAAAGAAAGCTATCACTACGTGGGCCGTCTCACGTAACAGGCCTTTCCAACTGGCTAAGTCAAATCCTAATCTATGGGTTGTGAAGTGTCTAATTGATAATTAATTGTGGTATGTTCGTATTTGTTGGTCGAAGGATGAGATTTTGTTCTGTGTTATCAGAGTGACATACCATAGATGTCTGCTGGAGACAATATTACCACAACATAGAAATATCACGTCGCCTTTGTTTCTAGTCTTATTCTTTCAATTGTTAAGGACAATACAACAATGACACCCGAAGAGATAATCACACATGTGGTAGAAAAATATGAGTACAAAATAAACTATGGGCAGGCGTGGAGGGTGTAAATGAAGGCGTTGGAGGAGTTGTTTGGCACATTTGTTGATCCGTTTGAGACCTAGTCTTGGTTTTCGCACTAGGCTCGTCCAGATTCTAATATGCGGAATAATGGGATCTTATTCAGAAATACCGAAACCTAAAGTAATTGCACAACTCTTTATTTCAAAGAGGGCTTACACGTCGAACGTTAGGCACACTTGCCTACGTCGAAGGAATTATAAGTGTCTAAAACTCAAATAAGTTCTATGACTCTTCGATTATCTAAACTAGACCTATTACAATGTATTTATAGTCCAATCGTATGAGTACGTATCAGACTCAATAACCTAAACGTATTAGACTCATATAACTAACTAAGTCTAAAGTCTAAACAGATAAGTTTAGTTATACATATTTGGATCGGATTACAATTCCGAACGAGAAACGAATTCCTTTTCCTGGTCGCGAACCAATCCATGGTCGCGAATCCTTTCCGAACACGGTTAAGGTTGCGAAGCTGTATGCGATCAGGACTTGGTCGCGAAGCCATATGCGATCAGGACTTGAAGATCCTCCCGGATCATGACTCCCTTGTTGAGAAGGAGCCAACCCCTGTTGCGACCTCTCGATCAAACTGGAGATGTGGAAATTGGGCTTGTCCATGTTCTTTGGTGTACCACTTTGCCGCACGTGCTCGTTGATCTTTCCGACCGATTCGAAAAGTCTCCTTGGTGCCACTGCGGGTGGTAGTCACCTTCTTCTCCAGAATCACATCTTCACGTAGAGGTTCGTCTCGTTGATAGACCAAGTTTTCAACAGATGGTACTATGGTATATAGCTGATCATCCAGCATTGAAGGCTCGAAGAGTTTGAGGTGCTTAACATTGACAACCGAGTAAATATCCATGTATGGAGGTAACTCAAGCTGACAAGCATTATTACCCACTTTTCGTAAAATCCGAAAAGGACCATAACGGATGGGTTTGAGTTTCTTACCTTCACCTTTAAGTCTCTCCTTACTCAGATGTAACCATACCATATCACCTTCTTGAAATTGCGCATCAACTCGGTGCCGATCATGTCGCGCCTTGTACTTGAGTTGAGTTTTCAGCAAGTTCTGTTCAACCTCACGATGAAGTCGTTGAATACCTTCCAGGAATTTTTGTGCTCGATCCTGATCAGATGCTTCCTTGTTGTTCTGTGCTGAGTAGGGATCACAAACTCCATGTCGAATGGACTCTGTGGTAGAAACCCTAAACAGACCTCAAACGGCGATTTTCCAGTCAAACTATGCATTGCTCGATTAAAAGCAAACTGTAGGTACGGTATGGTTTCATCCTAGGTCTTCGGGTGCTTCGAGTTATATCCTCTCAAAAGATGAACGATTGTGCGATTAACCACCTCGGTTTGACCATCAGTTTGTGGATGAAAAGCAGTACTCATCTTTAGTTTGGTGTCCATCATCATCCAGAGCGATCGCCAAAAGTGACTAAGGAACCGGGTATCGCGATCAGACACAATAAAAGTCGGTAGTCCGAAGTGTATCCAAATGTGTTGAAAGAATACCCGAGCTACTTCTTCTCCCGTGATAGTCTTTCGACAAGGTATAAGAACAATCATTTTGGAGAACCGATCAATGACCACGAATAGATAGTCGTTGCCACGTCGGGTCTTAGGCAATCCTCCTAAGAAATCCATGGATATGCTCTCCCATGGTCGCGATGGAACTGGCAAAGGAGTGTACAAAACTAATTTTTGATTTGTCGGTTTCGAGATGCTGCAGAGACCACAGCCTCGAACAAAACTAGCCACATCTTGTTGCATACGCGGCCAGAACACATGTCGGTGAAGATTTTGCAACGTCTTTGTAACCCCAAAGTGACCAGCAACCTTCGATGTGTGCGCTTCTCGCATCCATTGAATTCGAGGTGCTCCACGAGGTATGCAAAGTAATTTGCCCTTGTACAAGAGTCCTTCTTGGCGAACGAACTCCGTAGATTTCCCTATTTCGAGATCAGCCAGTGCTGTTTGAAAATCAGGGTCTTCACTGTACATATCAGTATAGTCATCATGACAGGAGGGCTCGATCTGCATGAACGCTGATAAGTAGAGGGTCATAACTGGTAGTCGCAACAACATGTCCGCCAATTTGTTGTGTACGCCCTTCTTGTACTTAATCACCAGATTAAACTGCTGCAGATACGACATCCACTTCATGTGTCGAGCTTGCTGTAGCTTGTACTGAGTTTGCAAATATTGCAATGGTTGATGGTCTGTGTGGACAACCGTCTCTTTACCCAATAGATAACACCGCCAATGTTTCACGGCCTGATGCAGTGCGCATAACTCCTTATAATAAGTCGGGTAGTTCTTCTGAGCTCCCTGCATAAGTCGGAGTGATATGCCACTGGTCGACCTTCTTGCATGAGCATTGCGCCCATCGCATAACCTGAGGCATCGGTGTCTAGTTCGAACGGTTTCTGGAGATTTGGCAAAGCTAACACAGGTGCCTCGCTAATCTTCCTTTTCAGCTAGAGAAACGTGTCCTCATGTTTCCCTGTCCACTCGAACTTCTGATCGATCCTGGTTAATGCATGCAATGGAGAAGCCATAATCAAGAAGTGTCGGATGAACTTCCGCAGATATTGGCATGCTCCCACAAAACTACGCACATCCGTAACTGTTCGCAGTCGTGGCCATTCGCGAATCACTTTTACCTTGTCCAGATCGATTTGCAACGTACCGTTGCTGACCATGAATCCGAGATAAAGTAGAGTTTGTTGGCCGAACTCGCATTTCTTACGGTTGAGGCGAAGTCGATGTTGCCGAAGCTGTTCGAACACCTTTTCGACATGAATGAGGTGCTCATCCCACGAACGACTATAAACCAGTATGTCATCGAGGTAAACGATCACAAAGTCGTCGATGAACTGTCTCAATACGTCATTCATAAGACGCATGAAGGTTGCCGGGGCGTTGCAGAGACCAAACGGCATGACCAGCCATTCGAACAGACCTTGTCGTGTTTTGAACGCAGTCTTCCACGTATCCTCCTCTCGAATACTGACTTGATGATAACCTGACTTAAGATCCAATTTGGAGAAGACAACAGCATGCTTCAATTGGTCTAGCAGGTCGTCAATACGAGGAAGGGGGTACCGGTTCTTGATGGTGATCTTGTTTAGTGCTCGGTAGTCAATGCACATACGCCAAGTCCCATCTTTCTTTGGCACTAACACCACAGGAGATCCACAAGGTGAACTACTCGATTAAATGACACCATCGTTCGGCAACTCACCAAGTTGTCTCTTGATCTCTTCATTCTCCAATAGTGAGTTGTGATACATACTCAAATTGGGCAGTGTCGCATCGGACACAAGCTGAATTTCGTGCTCAACTAGACGTTTCGGCGAACGACCCTGAGTAGTCTCGAACAGATCATTGTATTTCTCCAGCAGTCCCGACAAACGACCAGAATCCTCTCGGCACGCCAACGACAATGCTGGTCGAGTACCCTCACCTTGACCAATGGGTCGAATCATGACAAGCACATACTTGTAACATGCATTAACAATTCGTTTTTCTTGATTTGCGGTAATCAAGTTCAAAGTGTTGACGTGGATGTCTCTACTGATCACGAACTTAACTCCGTCTTTGGTGAGGTCATACTTTTGCGCTTGCCGATGGAAGTGAGTATCTCGATCATACAGATACGGACTCCCAAAGACCACCTGACAGATATCGATAGGGACCACATCGCATTGCACCTCATCGATATATCGTGCAGAGATCGCAAACTTCAACACACACTGACTCGTAATCTGTTGGTTCACGTCGGATGTAAACCAACCCAGCGGATATGGTCGTGGGTGTGTGGTTGTCTTCAAACCAAGTCGTCGAACCAGTCCAGCGGAGACCAGATTCTTCTGACTTCCGAGATCGAATATCGTTGCGACCACTTCGTGCTTTACTTGGATGTTGATGGTGAACAAGTCCTCCATCGGGTGATGGTCGTTCGGTGGATCCAACCCCTTCTCCTTCGGCATTGCCATCAGAGACAAGGTCGTATCCGCCTCATTAACCGAATTCACTCGGACAACTTCTTCGTCGGGTGAAGTCGCAGTAGCCGTGGTCATTCTTTTCCCTGGTCCGTTTTTCTTTGATCGAAGTTCAGGATGAAGCTTGTAGCATTTGTCCTTCGTATGTCCCGTGACTTGACAATGTTCACAAAAGGCACCCATGCTCGATTTTGAAGTGTTCTTCTTCGGAATCGGCTTTTTCTTTGTCGAGGTCGCACTTTCCTTCGTGCTTTTGTTGCTGCGGGATTGGTTCTTCTTCTCGATCGCCATAGCAGTTGTGCTCGCGGTCGCAATGTCTTGGACGCCGAACAGACTTAGCTCAGTACTGATCGATTTCTGAAGTCCAGATGTGTATTTCCGAAATACCTGAGGGTCGGATAGTAAGATGCTAATGACCATTGCTTGTCGACGAAACTCTGTCGTATAGTCTTGGACGGTCTGGTCGCGCCGTTGATACAATCTGTGCCAACCTTCCCATCTCTCCTCAAGGTACCCCATCAGATAGAATTCTTGTCGTAGAAGTCGTTTGAATTGACCCCACGCAAGGTCGTCAGCTTCACCACTAGCGACAAGGGTCTTCTACCAAGTCTTGGCGTGGTCATTCATTTTCAAAGGTGTGAACTTCACCTTTTGAGCGCTATTGAGCCCTTTCAAGTCAAAATAGGTCTCAAGTTGATTGATCCAAGAATCCAACTTTTCGGCATCGATCATCCCATCATATATGGGTATATCAATCTTAGCGTCAACCTTAAAAGATTCGACAGCTAAGGAAGTGTTGGCTAGGTCGTCGGTCTTGTGGTCGCCTTCGTCTTCATTTTCGTCTGCCCTGCGCAAGTCTTCACCAGTCTTCTCACCCATAACCTTCCCTACTTCGGGAGGTTCAATCATGGCTTGCTGCTTAATCCAAGCAAGCACGGTTTCTATGTCGGTGGAGAGCTTAGCCACTTGTTCAGCTAGGTTAGCTTGAACGGAGGTATCGTCAGACATTGTCGGAGACGCGGCTGTAGGAACCGTCGATTGATCGCCTGGAGTTTTGCCGGAGGTTTTGTAACCCTGGCGAGTCTTCACCATCCATAGGATAGAAAAGTTGCTCTGATACCAACTTGATCCGTTTGAGACCTAGCCTTGGTTTTCGCACTAGGCTCGCCCAGATTATAATATGCGGAATAACGGGATCTTATTCGGAAATACTGAAACCCAAAGTAATTGCACAACTCTTTATTTCAAAGAGGACTTACATGTTGAACGTTAGACACACTTGCCTACGTCGAAGGAATTATAAGTGTCTAAAACTCAAATATGTTCTATGACTCTTCGATTATCTAAACTAGACCTATTACAAGGTATTTATAGTCCAATCGTATGAGTACGTATCAGACTCAATAACCTAAACATGTTGGACTCATATAACTAAATAAGCCTAAACAGATAAGCTTAGTTATACATATTTGGATCGGATTACAATTTCAAACAGGGAATGAATTCCTTTTCCTGGTCGCGAACCAATCCATGGTCGCGGACCCATCCATGGTCGTGAATCCTTTCCGAACACGGTTAAGGTCGCGAAGCCGTATGCGATCAGGACTTGGTCGCGAAGCCATATGCGATCAGGACTTGAAGATCCTCCCAGATCATTTGTGGAAGCATATAACTTAATATCGAGACTACTCAAGCAGATTGTTCAACTCAACCTGGGTACGGCTTTTGCAATTGTGGACACCTGACCCTTGATTTAGATGGTTGTACCATATCTGTGTTATGGGATTAACGTATCAGATACGAATATTTAATATTAAATTCATCTTGCAGTTCGAATAAGATTTAAATCACATCAGGAAATCTAATCTGTTAGGATTTGTTCTGCATGGGCAGTTCGAATAAGATTTGAATCACATCAGAAAACCTAATATGTTAGGATTTCTTCTACATGGGCAGTTCGGATAAGATTCGTATCTCATCAGAAACCTAATCTGTTAGAATTTTTTCTGTATGCCCTATATATAGAGAGGTATGATGGGTTTTGAGAGAGATCACAGAAAAGTTGTAGCTACCATCTCCTCTAAAGTAATAGCCCCAAAACCCTTGTCGTGCACATTACTGCTAGCACACCATCGTATGACGTTCCATCCCGGTATGTGTGGATATTGGTAGAGGCGCTGTTCCAAATGCTGCGTTGATCAGGACAATCCGTGAGCGGTCGTTGCCATCTACATTGATGAGGACATCGCTGGCACGGTTGCGACCGCCGCACCTTCCTCTACTACTTCTTCGACGCATGGAGGCCTCAATCCACAAGCCGTGCCTTTCAAGCCTTCATCAGTAGTCCAGAGCCTCATGCCAGAAGCCTCGACTCCCCAAGGAAGGCCCAACTCCAAGCTCAAGTTGCCGTCGAAGCTCAAGTCGCAGCAAAGCCTGGTTCGACCGTCCAGGAGCAGTCTAACTTCAAACGGCAGTAACTTTCACGTTTGAAGTCCGTTTTCGACGACCCACCACTCACAGAAAGCTTATCTCCTAAGATTTCCAATGGTTCTAGTCCCACTGCCATATTTAGCCAGTAACGATAGGAATCACCGAAAGACACCACGGGACAGAAACTACCAAGTGCTACGTCAACTCTTCTTTCGGCCAAAAGCCCATGTATTCCTAGGGTTGCATGTGTGGATCCCATCATGGTCGGCGCCCCTCCTCTGGCTGCCACTCTACTTATGGCCGCCGCTACCCTTCTTTTTGCTCAGATTTTGTTTTGTTTATTTATCCACTGCGTGTGTGAAACTACCTCGATTCCTTTTGTATCGGCTAGATCATCAGGAACAAGCTCGGAACCCCAAATTGTGTGAGCTTAATCTAATTCTAGCAAATTTAGTTGCTTTTATCTTGTTCTTACTGTGTTTCTTTGGTTGCATCGCAGGAATCGACCTTCGTGGTCAGGTCAGCTGTGTTTGGCACGGTTGATAACAACTTGTGATCGTGGTTTGACGATTGCCAGCGTTCACGCCTGTCTGGATTGGTAGCCTCTTTGCCTAGGTCACGTTCCACCCAACCAAATATAGCCTCTCACCAGAAGATCGGCTTCCGTTGGCGCCTCATACATCCACTGATTAGGACAATCCGCAAACGGTTGGTGTGAACATTCGATCGCTTCACCAAATCTGTTTCCATTGTTGGTAACAATCTAATCCATGATCTACTACTTTCAACCTTCAAGTAAAAATTTAAGAAATTCTGCTAGTGTAGCTTACTCAGTTTCCTACAATCTGATTATATGGTGTTGATGTTCGATGAATTTTTGTAATTAAAAATTCATTACCAAAAGGGCTAAAATAAAAATACAGGTATATTTGGGCTGTAAGAAAAATGATAAAAACCAGCACAAAAAAACCCCACTAGTCAAAAAACCGGTGAAAGTTGGACTGGTCAAACCTGGTCAAAAGACTAGTCTAAATTGGACTGATCAAACCTGGTCAACAAATTGGTCAAAATTGGACTAGTCAAACCTGGTAAAAAACCAGTCAAAACTAGCTTAGTCGAACTGGGTCTGGTCAAACCGGGTTTGTTTCAGCCTGACCGAACCGACAAGGCCCTTTAATGGCTCAAGATTTGAAAAAAAAGGAAATAATCTTTCAATATCCTTTTGTTTGGGAAACAATCTTTCAGTATCCTTTTGTTTGGGAAAGAATCTCTTCTGTATCCTTTCATTTAGGAAACAATCTTTAAAAAAAGAAAGTATATTTCATATTTGAAATCAAATCCCCTAATTGCCTCTGATTGCAACCAACCCATGGAGGCCCTACAAATAGAGAGTGGGTGCTAACCATTTGGACAGAGGTGCACAAGAGGGAGACAGGCACACAAGGTGGAGGCACGAGAGGTGGAGAGAGAGCGACGGAAGGCCGACAATTGCGGATCCACTCAAGCCTGTGAAGGTTACTATGGGTAAGCACTAATTTGTTATAAGCATGCATCATCATGCATTGCATATCAGAGGTGGAGCCCTGTTTGTTGGTGCCCGTGCTAGCTATTCATGAGCAACAATTAAATGCCACATATCCTTTTTTTCGATTGGAGATCAAACCCTTCCAAGGTCGGCATCGATCAAAGATCTGAAAGTTGCTTGCTTTCGATCAAAGATCATGATGCCACCAAGGTCCCGGTTGATCAAAAATCCAAAAATTGCATGTTCATCTTCTGATTAGAGATCAAACCCCACCAAGGTTGCCGTCGATCAAATATCTGAAAGTTGTTTACTTTCGATCAAAGATCAAGATGCCATCGAGGTCTCGGTTGATCAAGGATCTAAAAATTGTATGCTCATCTTTTGATCAAAGATCAAACCCAATCAAAGTCACCGTTGATCGAAGATCTGGAAGTTGTTTACTTTCGATCAAAGATCAAGACGCCACCGAGGTCTCGGTTGATCAAAGATCTAAAAATTTGCATTCTCATATTTTGATCAGAGATCAAAACTCCAGCAAGGTCACCGTCGATCAAAGATTTGAAAGTTGTTTACTTTCGATCGAAGATCAAGACGCCACCAAAGTTTCAGTTGGTTAAAGATCTAAGATTCATGGGAGAAGATTGATGATAACTTCTCATCTAGAAGTCCGATCAACCCCAAATTTTTATGATAAACAGAAAAATTGAAGAGGAACATGCCCACAAATTTTCAAGATGATCAAAGCTCTCTAAGGTGCGATTTGACCAAAAGATATGCTCTGTCCAGAAGGCAATGCAGATTGCGCTGTGGGAGATAGATCAATGATATCTTGTCATCCAGAAGTCTGATCGACCCCAAAATTTTATGGTGAATAAAGAACTCTATGAGAAACTCCTCCACCAATATTCAAGTCGATTAGAGACCTCTAGATATCCAATTCAACCAGAAGAGATGATCTGTCCAGAAACAAATTCAACTTAATTGTGCCATGGGAGATAGATCAATGATAACTTCTCATCCAGAAATCCGATCGACCCCAAATTTTTATGGTAAACAGAAAACTCTATGAGAAATCTCTCCACCAAATTTAATATCAATCAAAGGTCTCCAGGTGTCTAACTCGACCAGGTTAGAGGATCTGTCCAGAAGCAAATTCAGCTTGTCCCATGAAAGAAGATCGATGATAACTTCTGATTCAAATGTCCGATCAACTCCAAATTTTTATGGAGAATAGTAAATTCATACTCAAACTATTCCTCCAAGTTTCACCTCGATCATAGGACCAGAAGGCCATCAAGGCCATTACAAATAACTCTATCGTGCTGAATTCCAGCTTGACGTATGAGTAACGTAATGAAGATAGTTTTTAATCCGACGGTCCGATTGATTCCAAATTTTGGTGAACAATTGAGGATCGGTCCAGAAACTATTCCTCCAAGTTTTAAGATAATCAGAGGCCAGAAAGGCTCCCAACCAATTAGTCGAAGAAGAGCTAGTGTGATGATTAATCATGTCTGAAGCTGCCAAGACAAGTCGAAATCTAACTAAGTTCTTGATGGATATTCCAATGGGTTGTCTACCATGCAATATACTTTTCCTGAAGCTAAGGAAGTCAAAAGTGTTATCACAAGTCATTCATCCATAATTTACATGTTGTTGAGTACTGATGAGGCAAAGGCAACATTCTTTTCTGTCTGTGACTGATGAAGCCAGACACCATTCATACTGGGTACTGATGAGGCGAAGGCATCCATTTGTTTGCGATCGACGAGGCTGAACATTCCCCCTGGGAAGGCACCGACGAGGCAAAGGCCACATTTTTGTGATAACACCAAAGACTAATGAGGCTGTGGAATTGTATACTTGCATGCATGGGTGTACGCATTGCATTTATTCATTCAAGGGCAAACTTATTTTGAAATCTGAAGACGACGACCATCAGCACAGCTTAATCAGAGGTTCTTTGCGAACTTGTTTTGCAGATGTAATTAACCAGAAACTTTTCAGAAGACTTGAGGAGCCATGAACTATGCAATCTTCTGAAGTTAAGATGTATTTTCCTTGGCGCAATGAGAACTTGTAAATCCCAAAGAGACTTGTAACTTATAATTCTTTTCAGAATTAATAAAGTGTATTGTTTCCTCTAAGATTTTACATTCCATGTTCTCTTATGTGTATACTTATGTATATTGGCACGTCCGCAGCAAAAAGTGGGCCAAATTTCCCGGAAGAGAGATCTTCCTGGCGAAACAATTGAGACGATTCTTCTGGGCCTTCCATCAATGCATGTGGACGTGCCACGCTGTCCAATCGCTAAATGGTTTAGCGATTGAACATATGTCGCTAGGCTAGGTGTAACGTCCCTAATTTTGCCCCATTTTTCATTCTCTAAGCATCGCCTCATCACACGCACCTCGCATCACCTGACTCCGAAGGAACCCAAACCAAAACCAATACAAACGCAGTGCGCTTTAAGATCCCCTCGCATCGGAACATCTCAAATCGGTCGATCCTATCTCAAAACCGAAAACGACCGTTTCTAGGAGACCCAAAAAGTCCGAAATCTCCGTTTGAAGTCCGAATCGAGATCCGTCTTCTCCTATACGTTCATATCGCTATTTAATACATATCGTCCTTTAGAAACGTTTCCCAATTGGCGACGAAAATCAGAGTTTAGTTTCAGCTGTTGGAAAAATCCGAAAACGAAAGTACCAGTTTTACTCAGCGTTGTTTTCGTTTTATCCGAAACCCTGCCAAATCTTCTCGTTTTCGCGCGGACTCAATTGGAACAACTATATGATAATTTTGTTCAGCCCTCAGAAAAGTCGGAATCGCATTTGGATCCCTAAATCTCAAAAATACCCAAAATACCCCTGGAGCAAAGTACTGTGTACAGTACACGGCACTGTACTGTGCCGTTGCCGTTGCCACGCCGTGCGCGCGCTCTGCGTGCCGCCCGTGCGCCACCGTGCCGCGCCACCGCGTCCCTTCGCCGCCGGCACCGCCCCATGTGCGCCTCGCGTGCCCCGTGAGCTGAGCCACCTGTCGAAGCCACGGCAGCGCCTCGGGAACCCCCAGGTCGCCGCGATCGTCCCGTCGTGTCCGCCACCGAACGCCACTTCACCTGGCCGCGCGCAAAAGTCGCCGTTCCTGTGCGTTTTAGCCACGTCCAGTGCCAGCATTGGAGGAGCGTGCCACCGCCGCCCTTTGCCCGAGATGTAGCCATGCTTATCGACCCTCACGCCGGTGCACCGTCCCATCGCCACCGTCCTCGCCACCGGCTACGGTTGCAACCGCGCCCAGTTGCGCCCTCCCTCGGCTAATACCATCTCCACAGCACCTGGAGGCTATAAAAGCCATAGCGCATCACCTCTTCATCACACACACACAGCAAACGCGAAAGAATCCACTGTTCATCGTCTTCCCCGAGCTCCACCTTCGGCCTCCACGGTGACAGCGCTCTCCGGTGAGGATTTCTTCAAACTAAAGCCACCAACACACTCCACTTAACCCCTAGATGGTTCACGAGCTCGGAATTGAGTTCATCTCTTCCCTAACTCCGGCTATCACCGGTTTTCTAGTTGTCTCTGTTTTACAAATTCAGCCCGAACCAAATAGAATTAGAACTCGTGCTAGTGAGAAGAATTGCTCCTTAGAGCATGCTTAATCACCCCAGCTAGTTAATTTCGACTTTCAATCAGCAAAACAAAAACCCCCAAATCCCCCGGCCGTGAGCTACGGCCATCTACTCCGGCGAGCCTCCAAACGCAACAACTGAACAATCTAATGCACCAGTAGTGATCCCCACACTCCCAGGAGCAAGAATATGTGATCAATTTCCAAATTGATCAACCCTAGCTGCTCCAATTGCTCTGCCCTAGTTTCTGTTCAAAACAGCCACCTTGGCATTCAAATTCCGGTCAACTCCGGCCATCCCCGGCCAAACCCTCCGGCCAGACACCTCCTGACACTTAAGCCTACATGTTTGACATAGTTTGCCTTCAAATGCATGAGCCAATTGCTCAGGACACACAAGCCCTAATTCCAGCAGTACATTGGCATAGAAATTGCTGTGTCCTGGACCTTTTTGTAAATTCTGGAAAACCTAAGCCTTTTCTGCTTGTCCCACTTTGTCAAATAGCTTCGCCTTAGTCTAATGCACCCACTGTCTAATTTTCATCTCATTCAGAGCTACCTAGACCCCTTAACTCACTTTTCGGCTTTTAGGTTAAGTTCGGTCGTGACCCGAACGTCGCCCTTTTGACGTCCAATGTCCGTCGACCCTAAGAGTCTTATTTACTACTCTTCTTGTCCATTTTAAACTAGCACAATTCAACCCTTGGAAATCCAAAGCCCAAACCCTAGCCCAGTTCAGAAATCAGAAGCCGTTCCAGTATAGCGCCTTATTATTTTATGCGAGCATAAGTTGTCGTATTTTGTAAATTGATTGTAATACCTTGTGTGTATGCCTGTGTTTGAAGATCAAGACTTCGATTACGCGGAAGAGGAAACAGAAGAACCCGCAGACTACGACACTACTGCTTGGCAAGGCAAGTTTCCCTCCTTTGAACATACTGCGCCTATTATTTTCATGCATATAATTATTTGGAATTTGGTACCTACGCATGTATGCATAGATAGTTTTGATAAAAGTATATGTTGAGAAATGATGTGAGTAGATAGTCCTACTTTGCAGACCCCCCCTTGGTTCATAACAAATTACTTTACCTTGTCACCCTAGGAGTAGGAGTGTAGAATGGAAATACATGTCTATACTGATAAATGTGTAAAAGAAAAGAGGAAGGCAGAGGCATGAGCAAACTATTTCTAAAAGATCATTTTATGTAAAAGAAATAGGGACTATTAGCGAGGGTTGGTTTGGATGGTTGGCGCTGTGTGCGCGGTGGGTTTGTGAAAGCCTCGCTAAGGGTCCATAAGGACGGGATCGTCGTGCTGTGCTTCTAGCGACCTGAAAACGTGCTAACCACCCGCCTGGTATGGGACAGGCACAATGTCATGACTCACCTAAAGTTAATCATTTCCTGCAATGGTTGTCGATCCGGTTTCCCGAGTGGAAATTGGTGGACCACAGAGGGCCACGAGTGGTGTGAGGGGTAGAGAGGATAAGGTGTAAGAAGGAAGTCGCCCTAGCCTGGCTCTCGAGTCGTGCGCGACCGAACCCGGAAGTGGGATTTCCATGCGTCCAGAGGAGGACTTCATGGACCCAAGGCTAGAAGAAAAGGCAGTGGGGAGGACCCACAACGATAATGAGGACCTTACGCGTGCTTGCCATGTATCATGTTGTAGGGAGTACCTACCTTGATAATGGGGCCGATATTGTCTATGTATCGGGCAGGAAATTATTAACAATGGGTCAGTAAACTGTTGTGTAAGCTCAGCCTGGTCACCTGCGTATAAGTCGCAGGGAGCTGATCCGACATTTAAGTTGAGTTTTCGTGGTGGGTACAGTGGTACACCTCTGCAGAGTGTAAAAAGGTATTCGAATACTCCGTGCTCCCGAGTTTTCCGGAGCCTGGTCGTCGTGGGGTGAACCCGCGTCGTTGCAGCATGATTAGTATTGCTAAATTCTTTAAAATGAGGTCAAACCATGGCAACTCATGGGAGTTCAGCTTGACTTTGCGAAAAATATACACATGTACAGCTTTGACATATTACTTTGAGAAATAAAACCCCAGATTCAGGGAGATTTTCCAAAATACTAAGATACCTCTGTTTTCAACAAAAAAATTCATTAAGTATGGGAACCATAGAGCTTGTTGTTGTCAATAACTGCATACTATATTTCCTTATGCGGGAACTTGTTGAGCTTTGTATGCTCACCCTTGCTGATCCAATAAGTCCAGAGGACGAATCAACGGATTTCATAGACTATGGAATCGAACCGACGCAAGAAGATCCCGACGCAGTTCCAGGAGATCCAAGCGCCTGAAGGGTCATTCGACCTCAGTGAGAGCGATGTGGGTTTCGCCCTGCGTCACGCTTTGCTGGATGAGGAAGATGTTCCCCTCTGCTTTGCTATTGCATTTTGGTTGTTTATATTTTGGCTTGAACCCTATTTCGGGTTCGGCTCCTAACTGATTTTTGCTACTCTTATACGACGTGGTTCCGCACACGTCGATTATTGTAATATGGGTCTGAATGACCCCATACGCTATGTTAAGGTATGTATGTAAATGCTGTTGGATGTTCTGAAGTCTCAACTCCTGTGCACAAATTACCTGAGCATTTGTATTAGGTTCCCTCTATCGAGGGGCCCACACTAGGCCTATGACTGAAGGCTAGTTTGGATATATTTTTTTCAATCGGCCCATTTTTGAAATTTATTTTTGTATATGGGTTATTTAAAAAAAAAATTCTAGAAATTATTGGTTGATTGGGACAAGCATGAGTTGTGGGAGTTTTATATACATTTTCTTTGTTCTAAAGTAGCCGGGATATTGTAAGACGATTTGGTGTTGAGTCTTCTTATCATGAACAATCCAAGAAGATGGCAAAAAAAATTTTAAGTAATCTTTTTTTTATCCTAATAGCCTTATCGAATAGAAATTATTGCTCTCGATTAGGTCAAGCATGACTAGTGGGAGTTTTGTAACCTGTTCTTTTCTTTAGGATGGTTGAGTGTCAAGTTTGTACTTTAACAACTGAAGGAACAGTTTGATCAGATGGTGCCATGTCTTTCACGTCTGCTTCTCTCCTCAAGCAATGAGAATGGGCAAGTCTACTTTAAAGCACTCAGGCCAACCTCAACAAAGCTCGAGAGGCTAATTGTCAGGGGGGACTGGGTCGACAAGACGCTCGAATGCCCCATATTTCTAGACCACGGAAAATATCTCAAATACTTACCTCTAAGCTGGTATCAGGTCAGGCAAGATCCACTGGTGCTACTTGCCCAGCACTTGCGAACCCCACCTATCTCAGGCTCCTTCATGTAAGGTGTTTCCCATACCTCAAGGTACTCATTTTAAACAAGATGCTTGATGTCAACCTGCTGATGATTGAAGATGGTGTGCTGCTAGGAATCGAAGCTTTTTGTTGAAATATATATATTTAACTTAAATATTTACATCATTTGAGGATGATATCATTTGCAATTTCGTATTCTATCATATATCGTACGTTAATTTTCATAGCCTTATGGATAAGTATAATAAAAGATAACCATAACAAATAAGTATTGGTTGCGGATATGCACTCGGCTTCATGGCAGTTAAGTAGTTTGTTGTCTGTTCCTATTTTAGTGGGATTTGAGGAAATCCAAACAAATCACGTACACTATAAATATAGATGAATTCAACTGTATTTTTGATCTCTCTACATAGTTCATTTGCATATCTTAAAAGAGGAAAGATAAACAACCTTTTGTGAAAGAAAAATTAGAGAACATTCTTATATTCTTGAAACGCTGAGAGCTATATTGTAAGAGATCAAGTTTGCTCATGGTGAATTACTTGGTGTACCACCTATCCAAATTTCAAAGATATAATTGGTTCTAAAATAGTGGAATTCGAGCAAAGGTTTGCTCGGCGGAAACGTAGGCCGCAAGCAATGTGCTGAACTCCGTAAATCTTTGGTGTATTTGTGTTCTTTATTTCTTGAATTGATTTGAATTTTTGAATCTATTTTCTTTAATATTCTTATTCTCTGTTTGTTTTTTGAAAATAAAAACTATTCATCCCCTCTTGGTGCGTCTCGATCCTACAATTGGTATAAGAGCAAAGATTTCTCTCGGTGTCAATCTAACGATTGAGAGAAATGGTGCAAGTAGCATCTTTTGCTGTAAACAAACCTCCAATTTTTAACGGAGATGATTATCCCAATTGAAAAATATGCATGAAGACTTTTATAAAGTCACAGGAATATGATCTATGGGAAATGGTTGTATCAAAATATGAGAAATCAGGGAATATTTCTACTGAAGAGTAGAAATATGCTTATACTCTTAACCAAAAGGTCTTAAGTTTCTTTTATGGTGTTTTGGGAAGAAATGAGTTCAATAGAACTTCCACTTTGACTATTTCTTATGAGATTTGAAAATCCCTAGAACTAATTCATGAGGGCATAAGTGAAATGAAAAATGTAAGAATAGAGTTGTTCACTCGAGAGTATGAATTATTTCAGATGAAATCCGGTGAAAAAGTCAAAGAATTTGCCACTTGATTCAATGAGTTGGTACATAAACTTTGTGCTCTTGGGAAGGCCTTCTCACAAGAAGATCAATGCAGAAAATTGTCTAGATCTCTTGATCAAAAGAATTAGCATGTTAAAGTTACTGCGATCAATGATTCAAAAGAATTGAATACATTAAAAATTGATTCTCTGATCTGGTCATTAATAACATATGGGATGAATATGAACCAAACGAATGGTTTGAACAGTGATTTTTCTAGTCCTATTGCATTGGCTTGTTTTGAAAAAGAAAAAAATCTTGAAAAGTTGAATCTTGACAAACTTGTTCTTCTTTTAAAAAGGATAAATAGAATTTTGAAATCTAAATTTTCAAAAAAAGGTAATGAAAATTCTTCTGAAAAGAAAAGATTTGATTTCAATTAGATTCAGTGTTTCGAATATGGTAAGTTTGGACATTTTAGAAATAAGTGTCCCAAACTTACTAACAAAGAACAAAAGTTTGCTCAAAAAAATAAATGGACAAATTCTACAATGAAGAAGGCTATTCATAGTTCTTTCTCAAACATTGCCAATGAGTTGAATATCTCTGACAGTGATGAGGATGATCCCTCGGCCTTACTTGGTAGAGATGATGAAGACATCACTGACATTTGTTTTATGATAAAAGAATTAGCAAATGAAGACAATGATGGAGAAGACAATAATGAGGTAAGCAAATATGATATTTTTGAAGCTTTTCTTGAACAACAAAATATTTTCAAAGTTTTGTCAAGAAAGTTGAAAGCATTATAATTGGAATATGATATTTTTATTGTTTCTTCTTGTGTGGATTTGCTAAACAAAATTGATGCTTTAAAATCTAAAAAATCTTGTGATCTTTGTGAAGGACTAAAATTTGAGTTTGATGAGTACAAAAATGTCTTTTGTGATGCTTGTGAGTTTTATCAAAGTGAGATAGTTTTTCTGAAATCTAAATCTCTAAATTGTGAACAATGTCCAATTCTTCAAATTGAGCTTTTCTCTTTTAAAGAAAATGTTTTTTCTTACAAATCATGCATCTCTTTGAAATCTGAAATTGAGTAACACAACATTATGTACATAAGCCTTACAAGATGAATTTCAAAGATACAAAATAAATATTGCATAAATCTTCAAACAGAGATTGATAATTTGAAAGTTGTATTATATGAAAAGTGTCCAATTTTGAAACAAAAACTTCATAGCTTGGTCATGGTGAATTATTTAGTGTATCAGGTATCTAAATTCCAAAGATGTATTTGATATTGAGATAGTGGAATTCGAGTAAAAGTTTGCTCGCCGGAGACGTAGGCCGTAGGTAGCATGTTGAACTCTGTAAATCTCTAATGTATTTGTGTTCTTTATTTTCTGAATTGATTTGAATTTTTGATTTTATTTGTTTCCATCTTCTTATTCTCTCTTTGTTTTTTTAAAACAAAAGCAATTCATCTCTTGCTGCACCTTGATACTACACTTTATGTGTCGTGTCTATGTCGAAGTCCCTCAGGGCATCGAGTTCCTTCGCTATCTGAAGAAGCTCTGGCTGTTGTGATTTGCCCAAGGACTTCATATCTCAATGGAATATGCATGGGATGCAGCACGTCCCGGAGCTCCGTGTCTAGGAGATGACTGTTCAGTTCCTTCAAAAGAAATATATATATATATATATATATATATATATATATATATATATATATAATCTTATGGTGTGTTTATGTTCTTTCCAATAAGTCCTCGATTATATGTAGACTTTTGCATTCACAGGGGATGTTTGCAACTGTGTATTTGTTGTGCTGGTTGGGTTGCTTTGACAATAAGTGTAACAACTGCATTTGTGAATAAATGTTGTCATTATATTCACCTCATGTTTATGTGGTATGATCTCATAATGTAGTATTAGGCACTAAAATTCAGTAATATAATATCAATTTTTCTAAATTTAAAAAATCCAACAAAACCCTAGTCCAGCCTAAATATTTAAATGTGCCCTGATGAAACCCGCTAAAGCCCGAGCCAATCCCGACTTGCCCAATATGTGTTAGGATTAGGTTAAGTCGAGTCCAAATCGACTCAATACAACTGGGTTTTTTGCTGACCAACAAGAACTCGAGGATACTAAAGTCTACTCAATGATACATGGGACTAATCTCACTTTATCAGTCTCAAAAATCATGATTGACAATTTTCTTTAATGATATAGGAGAAATCTTTTTAAAAAATTGGTGTCATCGACAATCATTTGTACATTTACTATTAACAAAGCCCAACTCTATGCAAACCATAAACTTTGTGAAACCATGCAAGATCTTCGCACATGGGCTTTTGTTGGCTCAAAGAAAATATAAATTTTCAAAAGAAAAGAACTCTGGTGAACTTTGGAGAAATCACAACTCCTGAATCAAATCCATAACTGATATGTAAAATGGTTCAATAAACAAGAATTTGAATAGAGCTACCAACAGACAGCATAAAAAAACCTATGAAAATTACGAAAAACCGAAAATATTTTCACACTTGTTTCAGAAAATCATTTGTGCTTTTTGCAAACTGTTTTGATTACCCTAATTTTGTTAGTCTACTATTAATTTTGGCTGTTTTTTTGTCACACAGTCAACATTTGGTAATGACATGATGCCCACATAGCACTGATATGGTGTTGCAAAACAGTGTATTTTTATAAATTATTTGACTACTTTTAAGGTTCTTTTTTCATACTTTCAAAAAACATTTAATACACTGATGTGGCACTGCATGGACACCAAGTATTGCCCACATGGCGAAAAACCATCAAAATTGATGGAAATATAATGGATTTGAGGTAAATTTATATGTTCTGCATAAATACCTGGGATAAACTAAAGCTTTCTTTTTCTAAAACCTTGGGTTTCAGATGGGTGTAAAAAAATTCTAGAGGTCCTTGCAATTTCCTAAAAAAGCATTGCAGAGTGGCGGAGATCGAGGGTAACATAAATTTCAGCAAAGGAATTGAAAGTATTATTGCTCTAGTCTGGTGGAATGTGTGGAAAGAATGACACAAGATGAGATAAATTTTCCCGATTAATTAAGTCTTTTTTTCAATTTGGAAAATTAGGTTTTTTTTTTCAAATTGTTTCATTAGATCTCACTGTTCAATTATAAATATTATAAGAATATCATATAGTCATTAAAATCGACTAACAAGTTTTTAAATTTATAAAACCATAGAAAATTCAGTAGCAATAAGTGATATGTGAGAATTGATTGAAATAATTTTGAAAGAGATAGGACGCAGCTTTTAAAATTAAACAAAGTGAGACGTAGTTGAATCAATTTGAAAAAAAAAATGTCACCTAACCTTAAAAATTGAAAGAAGTGGGATTCAACTGATATATTTGAAAAAGAAGTAAGACCATTGATGAAAGTTTTCACCGCAAGGTAATACTCAAACAAGAACATCACTGCCCTCTTAAGTCCAAACCTGATAGACCAATTAGCACAGCTTTTTAGATTCAAAAAAAGATTTATGAAAAGAACGACCAATTACCCTTCATATATATGCTAGCTGATCTGCTAAAATATTGTTTGATCAGTGTAATCTTGGTTACGATATGTTACTGATACTGTTAAAAAAATTTACATGATTACAAATAAGTTTAGAGGGTGCTAAAAACACAAACATAGAATGCGAAAGAGTGGAGAAGAATGTTGAAGAGAGGTGCAGTAACAAGGAGTACTAGCTCCATGCTGTCACTCCTTTCTATCATGTAGGAAGCTAAAGCCAGGATTCTCGCGGATCGAAGGTAGCATTTCAACATCTGTGACCTCGACTTTTGTCATTTCTTTGTCGATGCCATCCCCGGAAAAAGGAATGCTGCAACAAGAAGCATTATTGAGTGGCTAACATTAGGGTTTGTTCATACTTCAAATAGGCAGCATGCATTTGAACTTTGATTAGATAGTAACCTTGAATCATCATCCAACAAGAATATGCTGCTAACTGCATCATCTGAGTCTTCGACCATCCTTGTTCTCATATTTGCAATGACCTCGAATCAGATTTTGCACAATCAAAAATCATAGTTTAGTTTCATTACTTGGAATAGTGGAACTTGAATTAACTGGCAACAAAGTGTAACAAAACCTCACCTCTGATGAAACTGAATGGGTGCTGAATCTTGAATCAGATCTATCTATATCCTCCCAGTACATTGTGCTGATTCGATACAGCTGCTGTATGCTAAGGACCTGAAAGCTTGAACAAAATACTTAACCAAAGCATATGAACTATATAGATAGATCTGGCAGAACTTTTTTCAAAGGGAAATTGACTTGGACATTCCAAAGATGATCCATTTGGAAAATAGTATCTCAAAAACACTAAATAGCTGTAGGACACTATAAAATAAATAATATTAATCTAAAAATATTGTTGTCATGTTCCAACCATTAGTTATACGATTAAAATGAATACTTTTTGGTTATTTGGCCTTCTTCGACACCTCCAACAAGACTTCACCAACGCTCTCCATCCTCTGGCCACGCCATCCTCGTCTCCTTGCCACCACACTTTACTACATCTACAAACTGGACTTCTCTGCCCGTACTATCTTTGTTGAGGCCGTCCTCCATCCATGTCACCAAATAACCAAATACATTAATGTAAATCATCAAACTAACAATTGATATTTGACATAGTATCACATAACTAATGTTATTTGTTTTGTAATACTGTACAGCTATGGAGTGTTTTCAGATGCCACTAACTAAATAGACTAACTTTTTAGTGTCCAATAATGAATTTGCCCTTTTTCAAAATTTACTTACTGGGCACATCTCGTTAGTCAGCTCCTCCAAAGTTAACAGTGGCTTTTCACGGAGTACCTAATTAATAAATAAAACTTAGGAAACATATCATGAATAATTCCTGACATAGAACACTTACCAGAAATCCAACGGCTTGCCTTAAATGCTTTAATGCATCCCAGGAGGAGCCTGAATACTGTGCAAACCACATAACATTAGCACAAGATCTAATATATTTTGTAAATATAAAAGGATGCTCATCAAACCTCCTCAGTCGCATTAACACACCATCGCTCTAATAGAGCCAATCCATCTTTGATATACTCTCCATTGCTATGGGAACAACACTCACGTCGTAGAAGCAGGCTACGTTGCAAACAAAATCTTAGACTCACTGAAGGGGAAATATGGATCAGAATGAAAAATCGACGAAAAACACGAATTCTTACCTATTGAACAATTGAACATTAACAAACAAAAATACTTGAGTGAACAAGTTTCTGATTAAGAACGGATCGACCTGTACATGTCAGCAAAAATTGTGAACACACATTCTTACTACAGAAAACATTGCCAGGACTCTTTTTTTCTTTTGCGTGCACGTACATAATTGGATTTCAAAATATTGAAGTATGTTGTGAAGGTTTCCACGATGCTCTGCCAATGTTTGGCCACGTCATTTGCTCGAGCACGAGAACCTTTAATTAGACTCGCGCGAGTTGTTCTTGGTGCCTGCAATTTAAGTAGTAGTAGCACAAAATAAGCATCTAAGCCTGAATTCTTTCCCTCATTTTTGGTATGTTCTACTGTGAAATTTACTGTACCTGAATGCATAAACCAAGAAGCGGCGATATATCTTTCTTCAGGCTGTATCTTATCATTCCATACATCTTCTCAACATAAGCTGTAAGCTGCTGCTGGAAAAGCTGAGCAGGATATTTGGGTGCACTTTGTGGTGGTGCTTGAAGTTCCTTGTACATTGAGAACAGTTAAGACATCAATTCAGATTAGAACCACAGTGCTATGAGTATGCAGGGAGAGAGAGAGAGAGAGAGAGAGAGATTTTACCCCAAATGCTCTCCAAAAAAATCCAACTTGAGGGCTAGTTGTTTTCTGTGTCCGTCGACGGAGTAGGAAGAGTAATGCAGATGAATTGGACAGCCAATATGATAGCTCGCCATTATCTTCCTCGGTCTTTCGAAAAAAAAAAAGAAAGGTAAAACTTAACTATGTAGCACTACCTCATAATATCAATAAAGAACCTGTTATTTTTACATCTACTTCACTTCTTGTTTTCTTAATTTTTGTTATGAGGGTATGAGAGATTTTTTTATAATTAACCCAGATTAAAAAAAAATACAAAAGAAACCCACAGTTGCAAAAAATTACAAGTTTGGGCCGCCACATCAGCCTGTCGAGCACTGGAAGCTCGACAAGCTCACTGTCGTGTGCGACCAGCGTGTCGCACTCCCAGTGCTCGACAATGCCGTTATCGACCAGCACCGAGCACGACGCAGCTTGTCGAGTGTTGGTAACTCGACAAGGTCTACGACCAGTGACTTGTTGGGTACGCAGTACTCGACAAGAAAAAATGGTTTCAAAATGTTGGAGCGGGGAATCAAACCGGGGCCAAGCACGTGGGAGCTGGGGGCTGCGAACCAGTTGGGCTAAAGGTTTTAATTTCCCTAAAGGAGCCCGGGATTTTAATATCCATTTTCTTGTCGTAGTTCCAGCATTCGACAAGTGGAAAAATGGTTTTAACTGTGGGAACGGGGACTCGAATCCAGGCCAAGGGCGTGAGAGTTGAAGGTTCCCACCAGCTGGGCTAGAGGCCTTAGTTGCCTTAGTTTCATTGGGCTTTTTGATATTGTTTTACTTGTCGAGTGGCCAGCACTCGACAAGTTGCTGGTCCTATTTTAATAGCTCTCTGATCCCCTCCGCCCTCAGCTCAGTTCATTTAGTGCATTGCTATCCAACACACACACAAACATCTCATTTTCAATCTTTCACTTTAGATCTAGCAAAATCCATCCGGTAAATTTATTCGGTATAGAAGAGAAACTTGTAGAGAATTACAAGCTTTTCGAAAAGAGGTATTTTTTTTCGGAATACATTTTAGATTCTGTTAAGTATGTTGCTAATGACGTAATTAGGGTTTATGTTTATGTGTATAAAACTAGTGGAGTAGGTATTATCTTTTTAGGATATATGTTTAGGAAATATTATATATGTTTGGAAAATAGGTTTATTTAACTGTATGTGTATATGTTTGGAAATGCATGTGTATGTATATTTGGAAAATAGGTTCTTTTAAATGTATGTGTGTAATGTTTGGAAATGCATGTGTATGTATGTATGGAAAATAGGTTTTTTAAATGTATGTGTGTATGTTTGGAAATTCATGTGTATGTATGTCTGAAAAATAGATTTTTTTAAATGTATGTGTGTATGTTTGAAAAATAGGTTTTTTTAAATGTAAATTAGGTTTTTTTTAAATGTATGTGTGTATGTTTGGAAAATAGGTTTATTTCAATGTATGTGTGTATGTTTGGAAATTAGGGTTTTAATATATATGTGTATATGTTTGAAAAATAGTTTTTTTAAATGTATGTGTGTATGTTTGGAAAATAGGTTTTTTAAATGTATGTGTGTATGTTTGTAAATTAGGTTTTTTAAATGTATAATGTGTGTATGTTTTTAGAAAATATGAAATTAGTTTGTAAATTAGATTTTTTAAATGTATAATGTGTGTATGTTTGTAGAAAATATGAAATTAATTTATTTTTAATTGTTAACATGCATACTTTATGTCTAAGAATTAGGTTTTGTAAATATATATGTGTTTGTATTTAGAAATTATGAAACTAGATTATTTTCAATTACATGCATACGTGCATGCTTTATGTTTAGAAACTATGTTTTTCACATGTATATGTGTATGGTTTTAAAAACTATGTGCATGTGTGTATGTTTCTAGAAAATATAAGATTAGGTTATTTTTAATTGTACACATGCAAGAATTATGTTTTGTAAATGTATATGTGTATGTATTTAGAAATGGGTCCGAACGGGTTGTCAGACGTAATGGTGTCATGTTATTTATGCGTGAGATGAATGTGTGTAGGGAATGAAGAGTCCAGAAAAAATTTGCATATTTTATAGTGACGGCTTAGTTCGCGAGGGGCAAAGTGAGGTTGGTATGAGCCGTTGCTAGTATGTGACGGGCGAGCTGAGCGTACATAACATCTCATTCTTAGAGCTGAATTTATAGATCCTGAATATGTTCGAGAAGCGGCCTCGTGATGAAATGGCTCTAATTGAAGGGCTCATCGTACGTGAGGTAGATAATGAGCCATACTGGATGCTGCGCGAAATTAAAGGGGACAAATCTTGAAGCTCTTATATTCGAAGAGTGGAAGACCCCCATGGTGGACTGCTCGGCCAGTTCGCGATGTATGTGCAGTTCTGCAACATACGAGCAGCCGAGCGTGCGGTGGAGGGTGAGCCAAGCGTCGCGTCCGATGCTGCAACATTCAGGGCTAGCGAGTGGTCGGTGGTCGGATGTATTCTGCCATACTCGCGTAGATATGTGTGAGGTATTGGATTGCCTTCCATCAGTGTCTGACGAAGATGATTCGACGGACTCGGAGGCATTTGATGGTTCTGATGACGAAAATCCTAGTCCCCCACAAGAGTGGCTAGATCATTCTGCATACAGGCAAGCTGTATTGCCGACGGATCAGGGTTCGAGATGGTCTTTCGAGCGCGGTGGCATACAAGTAGAGCAGGAGTTTCAGAGCAAGGAGGATCTGAAGAACGCTGTGGCGAGCTGGTCTCTCGCAATTAACCGGCAATACAAGGTTGTGAAGTCAAACCCCAACCTATTCATCGTAACCTGCGTAACACCAGGATGCCCGGGAAGATTCGTGCAATGCGGCCGAAGGATGACATCGGTTTTGTGGTGACAAGAGTTACCGCACACACATGCCTATTTACATCGGCGCTGGACAGACATAGGAACCTGACGTCGTCGTACGTCGGTAATATCATCCAGCTGGCCGTGCGAGAGAACATTTTGATAATGCCGAGAGAAATAATGAAGCAAGTTGTCGATAGGTGTGGATATACTATACAGTATACAAAGGCCTGGAGAGCAAAGCAGAAGGCCATTGAGGGCATGTTCGATACATTCGACCACGCCTACAACAATGTGATGCGGTTGCTGCGCAACATCGCTTAGACAAATCCAGGCACATTTTTGGATTTCTTCGATCAACCAGCTGCACGTCGAGACGGTAGCCCCATACAGAACACTCGGGTGCTCCATCGATTGTTCTGGTCATACCGCCAGTGCATCGAGGCATTTGCTTATTGTCATCCAGTCATATGCGTGGATGGTACATTCTTGACAGGAAAGTACAAGGGCACGCTTCTCATTGCTGTTGCTGCGGATGCTAATGACCAGTTGCTTCCATTGGCGCACGCGATTGTCGAGTCTGAAAACTCAGAAAGTTGGTTGTGGCTTCTGGTCAATGTGAAGCGGGCGGTTGTTGGTGATCGAGAGAAGGTCTGCATCATATCGGACCGCCACCGAGGGTTGCTCCACGCAATTGAGGTAATGCGCGGGGCCCCATATGTTCCGTACACATGGGAGGATGTGCGCAATCATTGGTGTATGCGGCACATTGCGGCAAACCTTTTCACACACTTCCGCAGCAAACAGATCATGGATCTGTTCAAGCGACTATGCATGCAAAATCAATCGAGCAAGTTCCAGGCTATGTTCGACAAATTGGAGGCGTTGACAGTGAAGTACTCCACGAGGAGGGCCAGCAGTGCTGCCGATGATGCGAATGTCAACAAATTCTCCCAATGGATTCAGGACAAGGATATCGAGAAATGGTCCTTGCTACACAACGAAGATGGCGCAAGGTTTGGGATAGTGACGACCAACCTTTCTGAGGTGTGCAATTTTGTGTTAAAGGGAGTGAGGCGTTTGCCGGTGATTGCTGTGGTGGAAATGACATGGTACCGCATAGCCGAGTACTTCAACAACAGAAGTGTTGCCGTCAAAACTCTAGTCGATGATCCCATGAGAACATTGCCCGATGTTGTGCAATCCTACTTGACTGCTCGCGTAGACAAGGCCCAACGACACGAGGTGAAAATAATAAACTGACTTCACCAGATCATTCAAGTCCGCCTTCAGTAGAAGAACGTGAGCGGCCAACTTAGGCCTAGACGGGTGCACAAGGTCATTCTTGGGGATGTCGCTGAGTGCACATGTAACAAACCGAAGCTGTTACATAAGCCCTGCTCACATGTCTTTGCTTCATGTGCGGCGCTCGGTGTGAGCCTTGCACCCTACCTTTCGGAGTACTTCAGTCTTGATAACCTCTCAAAGATGTGGAGTGGTGTGTGGGGAGTTTTTATGACGCTCGGTGACTACAGAGTTATCCCTGCTGGCATGACTACCTAGATCCCAGATGTAAATCTAAAGCGAACGGGTCCTGGGCGACGGAAGACACGCTGAATACATAACGACATGGATGAGTCACAGGGGGGTAACTCACGAGCTAGGAAATGCTCGATCTGTAGGCAACCTGGACATAGCAGGAAGGATTGTTTGAATACACCAGGACCATTGACCTAGCTATGTTGTGTGTGTTTGACGAAACTTTCTACTAAGCTTTGTAATAAACTTTGTAATACGCTTCTCATTTGCATTGCATGGTTGGCATTCGTATGTTATTTTATTTTATCCTGTCTTGTGGACATCTTAATTTCAATAATCGTTCCTGTTGTGTGCTATGTTACTTTCATGTTCTGTGCTTTCCATGTGTATGTATTTTATTTTCGTCACTAATGGATCAAAGTTTTGATAGGCATGGCTGGCAGCGACAGAGATCTCCCAGAGTTGCTGACCAACATATATGATCGTGGACATCGTAGCCGCATGTTGTCCGAGGGCAGGAACCTGGAGCTGCTGGTAGTGCGTGCTCCCTTGGAGTACTGGCCTCTCCATGAGGGCGACATCCCCATCCTCCGGGATGCCGGTTCATTGCCGTTCGCCCCGTATGCTGCAGATAGGTCAGTACATCACACTGGATAGGTCGTTGATCACTGCATTGGTGGACCGATGACGTCCAGAGACCCACACTTTCCACTTCCACTGGGGGGAGATGACAATCGCGCTGGAGGATGTCAGCATGCTGCTTCGTTTACGTGGCAGTGGACATCCTATCATCCCCCCACCAGCACGTGCAGATTGGCGCGCGCAGATGCACCTCTGATTTGCCATCGCTAACCTAGGTGACGAGATCCCGGCATCCAGGCGTGGTGTCCCCCACCGATTTTTGACACGCTACCATGAGTGCCCCGATGATGCCCCCAGCGATGTAGTTTGGCGGCATCTTTTCGCTTACTTGCTAGTGATGCTGTAGTATATCCTGTGTCCTTTGACGCACGGTGACACTGTGTATACATGGTTCATTCCCTTGGTGGAGAGTATCGTCGATGCGAACCCGCGGGCCATGCCGCGGTACAACTGGGCGATGGTAGTGTTGTGTGCGACATACAGGGGGCTTTGCGAGGCATGTTGCAGGACCTTGACTGGATCATTGCTGTCCGCATGCCCTGTACTATTGCAGCTGTGGTCATGGGAGCACTTCCCCGTTGGTCGGCCGCGTTTGGAGCAGCCCATCCATCCATACGGTGCGCCAACGAACTATGAGGATTGGGTTGATCGACCCAGCATGGGAGCCCGTTGGCTGGGAGGTCGGCCGAGGTGGTCATCGTCACAGATTCACCGCAGTTACGTAGCGTAACTGGGAGAGTTTGATCTCTTACTGGATGCACGCGTCATATGGAGACCATGGAGACCAGAGCACATCTCCCAGGTTGCACCGCACGTCATTTCCTCACATTGCACCGTGGGCCAAGACTTCTGGCTTATGCGCCGGCACATGGTGTTCTTACATGTGGTGGAGCCGTATTTTCCAGAGAGGGTGATGGGCCAATTCGGGCTACACCAGCAGATACCGCCCCCGGAAAGAAATTGACAACGCCATCTCCCGCGGGAGATTTATGTGTATGCCTCGAACATTTTCTTTATCTCTGTTACGTACTGAACATTTGTTTGTTTCCTTGCTTTACGTGCATCGCATCACCTTTTGCAGACAAACACGTAGGAGAAACACTCGGACAACTGGCAGAGCAAGAATGCTAAATGGGTCGATGAGTGGGAGGACCATGCAGCAATGGATGTTGTTGTGGAGGAGCGGCCATACGACCCTACAACGTACCAAGCCTATCTTCAGTGGTACGTGCCACGCACCAGCATGCGACTTGCTTGCGCGGCCCCATCTTCGTCGACAGAACTATCACACCAGGACAGTCTTCGATTAGGCCTTGATGTTCAGTTCCCAGGCCGGATACATCACTCGGTACGTTCATCTTATATGAATACTTATGTTGATCTCTTATCTTATCTATTTTTCCAGAGTTCCGATATGAGTTTCCATGTGTAGTCAGATGTAGCGGTGGCCATCGACGCGCAGGCGCAATTCCTGTTGTCTACCCTTTCTCAGGGAGGACGATGGTTCAAGACGGTGACTTGTGGTGCCCTACAATCCATCCATAAAGGAGCACGGCGACTCTTCTTTGACCTAACTTGTGGCCGAAGAACAGATGGATCGGTTCCACCCCAGACAGGGGCCCGGCCACCTAGCCCGATGTCAGCTAGGCCTAGCCTGGGAGGTGATCGACAGAGCACTTCGTCAGCACAATGCAGTTATCACGACGCATCGTAGACCTGGGGAGGTGACGTACCGGGTACGTCAGCTGGCCCGTCTCAGCTTCGACGTTCCTCATCAATGCACACTACTCCATGCAGAGATCTGCATATTGGGGGTCCATCGAGACATCGCACTCCCGATTCAGATGACTCCGACGATGAGGACGACATCCGACGAGACCAGGAGGATGCGAGTAGGGCATTGGCAGAGCGGCTTGCGGCTGATGAAGATTGGGACCAGGCTGATATTGAGCAGGCGGCCCAGGGACAGGGACACTCAGTTCGTTCTTGGTCTACGCAGCGGAGTTGGGGGGAGCCTGCCCACGACCAGATGTATCAATATGGCGATCCTGACTACTACACTCTGCAGGGGGCCGAGGCCGAGTGGGCAGCACGACAGCAAGACAACGAGGATTGGGTCTCGAGCATGCTAGCGATGCACGACCCTCATGTGCATTAGTTCTACCAACCAGATGAGTTAGCACCGAGTGAGCTCGAAGATCCCCCTCCACCGGCACAGCCATCTCAGGGTCATATAGGTACTGAGTGGCATGGTCCTTCTACCGCCGCTGGGCAGCGCTCACATGTGCCACTTGATCCGTACTCACCGTCGCCTTTTCAAAGAGTTAGGCATGGGCATAAGAGGGGTCGTCCGAACCCATAGCGAACGTGACCTAACACTTATTTTTCAACGTGTTACATTCATAATTTAGTAAATGCATTATTTTCTAGATTAAATTGTGCTCGGTCGTTTTGAGATATGTAAATACAGTTAATTAGGTTCTCAGTGATCTCATGGTTTTGAGTGGTCAAAACGAATCATGCAGCCTGCTTGACCGTGAGCTTCCACCGCGGTACCATTGCAACAACATGTGTACGGTGCACATGTCCGCCGATGAACGGTCACTCCATTTTCATTAATATATCTTTCACTAAATATACTTCCGCCTCACCTTAAACTCTAACCCTAACCCTAACCCTAACCGTAAACCATAAACCATAAACCCTAACTCGTAAACCCTAAACCCTAAACCATATATATATGTGTGTGTGTGTATAATATATCTCTCACTAAATATACTTCTGCCTCACCTTAAACCCTAACCCTAACCCTAACCCAAAACCATAAACCCTAACTCGTAAACCCTAAACCCTAAACCCTAAATATACTTCTGCCTCACCTTAAACCCTAACCTTAACCCTAACCCAAAACCATAAACCCTAACTCGTATGTATGTATGTTTGAAAAATAGGTTTATTTCAATGTATGTATATATATGTATATGTATGTATAGATAAATTGTATGTATGTATGTGTGTGTGTGTATATATACACACATACACATATATCTATACACACACACACACACACACATATATATATATATATAGACACACACATATACATTTACATATATATATATATATACATTTACATTTACATTTACATATACATATACATTTACATTTACATGTCCAGATTGCTCAATATATACAGGTCCAGCACCACTAGGGCAGTAAAACTTTCTAGCCCAGCTGGTTCCCACCGCTAACTCGCACTCCAGTGGCCTTGATTAGAATCCTTGCTCCCGCTTTTAAAAACCGTTTTTGGCTTGTTGAGTTCTGGGCACTCGACAAGCCCCTAGTCGTGGTCGACAAGGCCTTGTTGAGTGCCCAGAACCTGACAAGAGGTGGTCATGGTCGATGCCATGTGCTGTCAAGCACTGGTCGCGCGACACGCTGGTCGCCTGCAACAGGGAGCTTGTCGAGCTCCCAGTACTCAACATGCTGATGTGGCGACCTAGGTTTGTAAGTTTTTGCAACTGTGGGTCACTTTTGTATTTATTTTTTTAATCTAGGTTAATTATAAAAAAAACTCGAGGGTATAAAGAATTGATTTGCAGCTGAATTATTCTTCTCTTTTTCAAACGGATTGTAATGTAAACAAACAGGAAAAGAAACATAAAACATAACATAAACTGTAATGCTCAGGAAGAAGTGCTATTTACCTCTATCGCTGTACCAATTGTTTGAATAATACGATCAAAAACACTAGTTCCTTCAGCTTCAAATGATCCCCAGTGCAAAAGGCACCTGTAGATGAGACAAGCAGTAATAGACCCACCATTGGAGAATCCCAGATATTGCGATATGCACACGACCAGCAGGTCCTCTTTTTCCTGGTGCGCTCCTAATTGCGGCTTATCGGATGTCTTTGTCTGCTGCAAGAAAGCAAGTCAAGGCATTAATGGGGCATAACTTCCTCCCTTCTTCTTCTTTTTGGGGTTAAGTTCTGCAAATGTTATTTCTCAAATTGTCTTACTATTTGCACTCAAGGTATTAGGACAAAAATAAAGGGTATGTTGCCTAATTTTATGGGGGAATTTCAGCCTATATTACTGACAAAAGTGAAAATTCGAGATATATCATAAAAAAAACTAATTGGTTTTATGCCATCAGAATCTCGAAAACTTTCGAAAAAATACTATTCTAACAAAGTCAAAACAGTTGATTTGGATTAAAATGACTCTTTTATCCTCAAGCTTAAACAACAACTACTACCACCGCACAGCAGCGACAGCAGTCGATATAACTACTCATCTATATAAATAATGTCTTATTCATATTCGCTAAAATGTCTTAACAAAATTAGTGTCAAATCTATATAAACAAAGAATGGACAGAGTATTCTGGTCATTTTTAGAAAATTAAGTTAAGAATGATATTTTTTAAAAGTTTTTGGGATTGTAATGGTATGAGACTAATATGTCTTTTTTATGGTATATATCTAATTTCCATTTTCTTCAGTGACGTAGAGCCAAATTTTCCAATTTTAATTAGGATATTGAAGTTAGCTCCTTGCAATATGAATTTCCATCATTTTTATTGTTGCAGCTTTTACAATGATGTATTGCACATTTCTGATTGTTAAGAGAAATCTTGTATCCCCATGAAATATATGGTTCTATAAGTGGGTTATTTTTAATAGGGAAATAGAAAATTCATGTTGTGCTCATAGTGAAATTTACTCTAGTGAATGGAAGGAATCTCTCTCATAAGTGATCATACCTGCTCTCCTGATGACCTTTCATCATTACTAACATGCAAATTCATATTTTGCCACCTATTAAGTATGTCGATTATTTCCCTTGTAGTAGGCCTTTTCTCCCGGTTCTTCTCCACACACTTTAGACCAATTTCAATGCATGTTTTTATCTGCTGACAATCTATTTCAAGTGACATATACTTTGGTGCTGCTTCCAACCTTTTCCTCCAATTTTTAAGTACCTGCAAAATTGAAACAAATCACTAGAATGATATAATACAAATGTAAAATGTAGCACAATCTTTGTCAAAAAGGACTATCTTGAATGATCAAACAAAATTTTCTTACAAGGTGGACAAAGTCTTGGGAAGATGTTTCAAAATCATCTGGATAGTCCCTATGTCCCGTCGTTACCTCTATGATTATTACACCTAAACTGAATATGTCTGATTTTGTTGTGATTATACCTTTATGTAGATATTCTGGTGCCATATAACCACTGCATCACAACAAGATGGTTTGAAACATAATAAATATTGTAAGTCAAATGCATTATAGTTGACCACTAAAAAGCAATGAATTTTATCATGGAATGTTCAACTTACAATGATCCTTTAAGATTTGTAGTGCAAGTCCGCGTCTGTTGTTCACCAAAGAGTCTTGATAGACCAAAATCCGTAATTTTTGGCACCAGGTTATCATCAAGCAATATGTTGGCAGGTTTTAGATCCAAATGAATAATAGGAGTGTTATTTTTCCATTCCTCATGAAGGTAATGTAAACCCCGGCAAATACCTTCAATTATTTTGTAACGCTTGCGCCAATCAAGTCCACTAGATTCATCTGTATAAGTTACCATAAGGATACAATTCTAGGAGTGTAACTCTAAACATCTTTTATCTTTGCATGATTTAATATACAGGACTGAAAAATTCTACTACATGTCCTATTTCTCTTTCGTTGGACAACATTTGTATTAAACAATGGTTTGTCATAACATTTGTGGTAGAAGTACAAAAAAATTTATATAGTAGGGCCGGTGCTAAAACCCTATGAACATCAATACCAAAAGAAATGGGGGAAACAAACAAATAGAGATAAAAAAAAAAGGTCAATTTTTGAATCGTCATACCAAAAATATACTTCTCAAGACTTCCATTTGGTAGAAATTCGAAGCAGAGCATCCTTTTTGGACTTTCTACAAATACATATTTTCCATTGTACTCTTCATATTTCCCATGCATTTCATAGCAATAGCCTATAAACCGCACAATATTTTGGTGCTTAAGCCACATAAGATTATCAGCCTCATTGTTAAATTGTTTATCTTGAACTCCCCATGGTAACTCAAGCTTCTTCACAGCAATCATTTCCCCATTTTGCTGCACTCCCTGCTTAACATTTCTTATTAATACAAACATGGGTTATTGGATCAATTATGGTTAACATTTGAAAAGTCAGAAAAGATAATACTTAATCATACCTTATAAACCACTCCAAAACCACCTCTACCAACTTCTCGTCCATCAGAGAAATCATCTGTGATAGATTCTAAATATTGAAATGGTATAGCGCATGGCTTCGCACTTCGATCTTGCAACGAACTCTCCAGGTTATAATGTTTGCTTGTTTCACCATGCATTTCTGATTAGAAAAAAACACTTGCACATAACAGAAAGCATATGTTTGTTTTCCACAGAAACCATAGTAGCTACAGCCATTGATACAAATACTCAACCAAAACAAGATAATTGTGCAACAAGACACAACATAACATATTTCAAACAAAACACACACAAAAATTACCATGTGTATTATATTCGCCTCTGAGAAATATTTTACATATAGCACAGGTTAGGTTTTGCAGTTACCTTTCTAATGATTTCTACTTCCTTTTTCTACTTTTCTTCAGTGCTGGACATACTCACTTTCCTTGCTTCTTTGCAAGATCCAGACACATATTTACCTAAGTGTCTGCATCCAAATAAAGGGCAAGAGCAATATTGTATCAGAAATTCAGAATCTGACCTAGACAGATGCAAATATCATGCTGTTTCGTTAATGAAACAGGGGCCTGCACTTTTGTTTTAAAAAAGATACAAATATAAATCCACCCAACTTTAGTTATTAATGTTGGAAGTCTATTCTCTGCACATATTTAGAGATTGGAATATCACCCATAAAATCCATCTCTGGGATTTAGCGTCAGACATAGCATAATTTTTAGCATTAGACACGATTGAATTTTAGCATGAAATCCTGTTAGGATAAAGAAGTCTTTATTTCGGAACCAAACATACAAGTTTACAAAACAATTCTACTACTTATATAGACCTAAATCTAAGAGATAGAAACCAACTGAAAAACAGGAATTAATCAGAATTTTAACTAGAATTTGACTCAAACTCCTGCGGATGATATAAGAAATAAATCGATTCAAACTCCGATGAGATTTGAAGGAACCTAACAAATCCAAAATGTGCATTAGTATGCAGTTGGATGCAGAAGGTGATGAACAAATTAATACTGTCTGAGTTAACTAAATTTTCAGTTCTCACAAAAATTCAAGCGAAATCCAAAAGAAGTGAAGGTGACCTCATGGAGAAAACATACATGTATAAACAAGCAAAGTTTTTCTTTTATAGAGATTAAGAAGAGTTGCTTTCTAAAGTAGATATAGACAACAATATGTCACAGGATCAAATCACAGATAACTAACACAATATATGATAGAAATCGGGCCAAAAACGAAGCGAAGTTGCTAAAACATAAAAGCAGATCGGAGAAAACATTACAAGTAATTACCTGGAGATTATATATGGTGCATTAGCCGCCGTGAAACAGCAGAGGAGAAGAGAGCAGCAGCGTTGAGGAGAGAGAGATTGCTCACTCGTTGACCAAGAGAGGTGCATACTGAGACGAAGAGGCGAAGAGTGTAATTTGCCGATCAGATCAAAGTTTTTACATTTTGATTTCTCAATCAGGTACCTCCTCGTGTCCCCCTCAACTGCTTACATAGTGTTTTGGCTCACCTAAGGGTGAATGGATGCCTGTACGGTCCACAGTATGATGGATGCAGAATTTTTTGAGTAGATAAATTTTTGGTTGGTTGATTTGCATGATTGGATGCAAAATAGTAATTTTGAGCCAAGCTTTCCATTAAGTCAAACTCGGTTAGTTACATCATATAGAATGATTAATACATATTAAGAATTTTTATGATGGATTAAAATAAATTGAAGATTATTAAGGTATGTAGATGGTCTCTTAGATACAATAAAGAAAATCTATTAATTCTAATAATATATTTTAAGCCTCATGTATTATCACTTGTAGCATTCGTACAATCAAACAAACAACGTCTCATCTTAACATGTTGTCCCTCTTATCAAAGCATGTCCCTTTCATTGAGCGAGGTTAGACTCATATAAATGATCAATCACCCTCTTAGTCACCTAAACATGCATATCTTACCATCTACCTGAAACTTACTTAGAAGTTGTTTAACATTGGTCACACATGGGGTCTGTTGTTGTTGCTTCTCTATCACCACTACCCGTTGATGAGCCTACGAAACTGTAAAGTTCACAAGCAAAGCTAGCACATCCTGTATTGACTATCGCAATACAGGATTGATGTTGATCCGCCCCTTGGTACTGCTTGAAGAACTATTGCTGTCATCCCTAGCACCTTCCTCTTCATAGTAGTCTGGTATGTCCCTTCATCGCCCGTCAGAGTAGATTGTGCCAAAGGTTCTTGCATGGTTATCAAATGCTATCATAGGGTTTCCACTTGACGTCTCAACTCCTGATTCGTCAGATTGGCATCAACATCCTGAAGGCTTCAATAGCATATCGGGGCCTCATGCTGGGATCATCATTCGAATCCTATATAAGCGTTTCCTCCTCCCCCTATTGCGATGGCTACAAGCCATTGACTTGAACTTTCGCTCTGTTATCAACTAATGTAGCGCTGGTTACAAAATTGGCGAATGAAAGAGGCACATGAAAGATTGGAAGGTAAAACTAGACTAGATGCAACTTTGAAATCTAATTCTAGACTTGAAAGAAAATTGTAGTTATATTATTATGAATTACTTGTCTTACATCTAAACCATGGTCATATATTTATAGACCATATTATAGAGTTTGAAATAGAAAACTAATCCTAATCTAAAACAAATATAAACTTTTCTAAATAAAAGATAAATCCAGATCTTAATAAAAATACGAATGATTCATCTTGCATGGTTTGCAAACATGCATTCCTCTAAGCATTAGTTCACATTCCAATTGTACAACTTATTTAGAAGATGTTTAGTTCACATTCCCATTACACCTGGAGGATGGACAAATTATGTTGAGTTTTCCTAGACATGATTCGAAAGTTTCAAACACTCAAAATCAAGTGCCACAGAGAGCCAGAAAAGACTGGGTAGTCTAATACCAACCAAACAAATTAATAACATGTAAGTCTAGCCAGGCAAAAATTCTCAAGCTTTTGGACAACTTTTAAATATACCTAGAAACTAGACATTTTAATGAGGATGTGAAACAAACAACCTCCGTGGCCATCAAATTTTGAGCCCCAACTTTGGCCTAACTTTGCAAACAAAAAACTAGAGTTGGTTAAACTCAACTGGTATGTCAAATTTTTGGGACTTATGGCGCAAATTTGATGAACGTGATCAAATTTTGGTGCAAAAAATTGAGGCAATTTCTAACAGGGCAGCTTAGAACCAGGGAAGTGGACTTGGTGCTACAAATCACACCCTGACAAGAGAATTGGCACTAGAAATACATTCCAAATTTTAGAGAAAGAAGAATTTATAGAAGACAAAAATGATCATGGGTATTTGGCATCCATTTGTAGTAGAAGCATGGCATAGGGGCAAAATTGACCATTTCTAGTCTAATATATTTTTAGAAAATTGGCTATTAGACACTCCAAAGATGATCCATTTAAGACATTGCATTCCAAAAATACTCCACAACTACATAACATTGTAAAACAAATAATATTAATTATAGGACACTACTGCCAAGTCCCATAATTAGTTTTAAGATTGACATTAATACCCATGGTCATTTGGCAACATGGATGGAGGGTGGCCTCAATGAGAGAAGCATAGACAAATGAGTCCAAATTGCGGATGTGGTGCAATGCGACCACGAGGAGCTGGGACAATGTGGCAAGTAGTGAGGATGGCTTTGTCGACAATTGGAACAATGTCCCAAGCCGAACTTACATGAATTTGATTTGTTTAGTAGGGAGACAGTATCAATCAATCACCAAAGAGAATCCCTATAAATACAGGTTCGGGCTCTTGTAGACTGAGTAATAGTCCTACTCCTATTATATTCTCACTATAAGAATAATGGAATTACAAAGTATATGTTATCAAGTCTAATCCTCTTGTCTCATATCACTCCCCCTCCTTCAAGCTCTAACCCCTTTTTTATACTTGTTGAAAAGGACGCCAGTCGCTTAACCGAAAAGATGTTTGGTGATTGCTGCACAATGATTGCAAGCTATTGTTGTTCACCAGTTAGGATGTGCAGTTGCTTGTTTGCTAGTTAGAATGTGCAGTTTGTTGACGGTTTATGGATAACTGCACGACCATGGACAATGGCACAATTATCTTTATCTTGTAAATAAAGAGAGTATTATCTTGGGAATGTTGGCCAAAGTGCGGTTATGATCCAACCATACAACTCTTAGAACATGGTCGGAGAGTCTCGACCTTACCTTCATGATTCAGAGGCACTTCCAGTTCTAATAACTCTTTTATTTCGTGGTCGTGCAGAAGCTGCGATCATGTATTGGGGATTATCATATCTTCCACGACCAGGGTGACTGTGGGCAAATGTCTCCACGACCAGAGTGGTTGCGGGTGAAATAATATATAAGATCACAGACCCTGTGACAATTTGTTGGATCAAGGATGCCGACTAGAAGGAGGTGAATAGGAGGCTTTTAAAAACTTTTAAGCTTGAACAAATAATTGCAAATCAAGAACAAATAAAATAAGCAAGAGAGAAAGAGAACGAACACATCAATTTTTACCGAGGTATCGGAGACTCGCCCAGTCTCCACTAATCCTCGTTGAAGCACTCAAGTCACTTGAGTTTTGCCTCAATACTCACGAAGAGTATTATCAACTAAGGTTGCTCCTTGTCCACTCCGGAAAGGCGAGCACCGATGCCTTGTACAAGCTTGCCGAGCCTCTCCGACAATCTCCAATCTGGAGAGGTCAACGGCCACGCCTCCGAACCGTCTAGGTGAGGGCGCTCACCAAGAGTAATAGGCAGCGAGGTCTTCTCTTGACCTCCAAACACACACCAAGAAACTACAAGTATGCAAATGCAATGAACTGGAATGCTCGGTGGATCAGAAAACACTCGACTTGATCAAAAGATCAAGATTTTAAGTAGAAAACTAAAGCTCAAGAGTGTATAAGAAATGCTACTACTTGTTTTGTAAAATTCATGCCCAAAGCCCCTTTTTATAGCCTCAAGAAACAAAAGAACCGTTGGAGCTAGGGCTGAAAATCAGCAACTCAAACTGACAGTCAGTTTAGTGCACAACGGCCGACAAAATTTACAGATGAAAATTTGCTAGCCTTTCGTGGTCGTTTATGGAAAGCTGAAACCCACAACTGACAGTCAGTTATGCAAACTGACAGTCAGTTCGACCACATACTCGACCAAAAACAAATAGAAACTCAGTTAAAAGCACTGTGGTCGAAACCCCAACTGACAGTCAGTATGGACAAACTGACAGTCAGTTTAGTACAAAAAATTTGAGCACAAAATACACCATCTCTAAACAATTGTCAGTTTAATCAAACTGACATTCAAACTGACAGTCAGTTCAGCAAACTGACAGTCAGCCTGAACAAAAATAGAGATAACTTTAAAACCAGAAATCCAAAAGAGGTGTTTAATAGCTCGTTTGAAAGATAATTTCAAGGGCTAAAATTTTGTCAACAGAACCAAAAACCAGATCTGCCTAGATCTTTCTATAAAATTGAAAAACTCTTCTGCTGTCAAAAACTGAATTGAAAATCCAAATAACTCAAATTAAGTTCAAATCAAATCCAACCAAAAGGTGCAATGCAATGACCTAAGTTTCTCGGTTTATGTTGGAGATAAAGAGAGGACTTTCACCACCCCTCTTTATAGTACGGTTAAAAGCTAAAGAATAAAGTCCTTAACCGATCTGTCTCCTGACTCCGAGATCGGAAAAATAAAACGGATTACCTTCGGTCTTTTGCATTTTTGTCGATTTGCGTCTTGTCTTTTGCTCTCCTGCATCTCGTGCTTCACTTTATGTCGGGTTCATCTTGATCATCTCGTAATTCTTCCCGAACAATCTCTGTATCAAAAAGTCTCAGAAACACAATTAGTCCAAAACACTTTGTTTTCATTAATCATCAAAATTAGGGTTAGGCATGAAGGCCTAGATGCAACACAATTGACATTGTGACCATATAGGTCCATGGCCACAACTTCTCAGAACCACAAATAATAGTCATTCGTAATGGGTCTTCATGTGTAATTGACAAAATGGGCTAGATTATGTCCAGAATATCTTGTACTATCTCACGATCTCTCTCTGTGGTTTTCTGCGACCATGGATAGGCATAAACAAATAGCTTGACCCTCTTTCTACTGTCTCCTGTGACCATAGAAAGGCATAAGCAAATAGCTTGGGCAATAATCTCCATTAGCTAACCCCTGAATTTGAAATGACAATGTTTTTTAATTAAAATGATGCTTCAAATTCCAAAGCGACACCCTGTCGTTTCAAATTCTAATCAAAGTTTGAGAAAACCTCTCGGTGCGTGTGTCATACCATCATGATGGGCATTAAATGGAAATTTTCAAGCTGTTCAATGTGATCCACGACTGGGAACTCAAAGCATCGCCTCTTGAAACTTTATATACTTAGTCTCCAAACTTCTTCTTAGAATTACCCAAGTTCAAAACTTTTTCACATTCGAGCTCTCTTCTTTCTTCCCCTTTCTATCTCAATGGCGTCTCGGACCCATTCTCTCCATTGTATGGTTAAGAGCTTGTTAACCTTGGAGAAGGAGGGATATCTCCCCTCTAGGTCGCTGATCCCATGGCACCCTACTGGAGAAGAAGAAACCCCAGCCATACAACCGGGCTCCAGGGATTATCGCTCGGGTAATTTGTTCAATCATTCAGATTGGTATATTTTTTTAGTTCGTTTTTGACTTATCTGAAGTGAAGTATTCCTGAAAAATGTTGACTGTTCCTTTCTTGACAGTCTTGCCCATCTCTGAGGTTGACAGGAGGACAAACTCCCTCCTGAGAGCCTACAATGTGGCCGTGGAAGGCGATATCAATGCAGCAAGACTGGAGAGCATGGATGGCAACACTGATGATCTTGCACAGGCACGTTGAAAGGTACTTCTCTTTCTAAAAATTTGCACATGTGTTATTTCGAACAGGAGCTACTAAAGTAATTCATTTTGGTTTATAGAGCTGTTCAAGCACCAAGTGGCCCAGAAGAGGCGGACTGGTCATGATGTAGGACCCTCAAATGGTCCTTCATCGAAGAAGTTGAAGAAGGGCCACGTTGAGACCAAAAGTTTGGCCAGGCCTCAAGCCTTGCAAATTTAGCGATCCACTGCCCTCTCAAAAGATGCAGCGACCATTGCACCATTTGCACAACCTTCATGCCCACAAGCCTCTATTTCGCCAGTTGCGACCTCAGCAGCATATATTAGGGCAATCGCAACTCTAGCTGCGGCCACTAGTATCCCCGCAGCCATGGAAATTCCTGCGATCGCGAGGGCGAAGGCAGAAGCGAGTGGTCCGAGCCCTGCTATGGTCAAGTTAACAACTGATCCAAGGGTTGTTGCGGTAAGGACTCCCATCACTCACACTTTTCCAAATATGATTAGGAATTATTTTATGGTCATATAGGGAGAGGGGAGTGACATCTAGGAGGAACAAGGACCCTCCCTATTTGTTTAGAGGAAGACGTCCGTAGTACTTCATGATGAATCCTTGCTGATGGCGCTATCCTTCCTTTTATCTCCCAAAGGGGGGGCATCGAGTTCCTAAAATTTCTTGGGACTCAGCATCAGGTAAACATTTGTTTCATTTCTAACTAAATCTTAATTCTTTATGTCGACGATTGGAACTAAGGGTCCCTTTGTCGAGCTTATGCAAAGAAGGGAGTGAGGAAAGGTGGAGCTAAGCAGACAAATTCTCATGATGTTCAAGGTATTAATGAATCTATGAACACAGGAGCAGGGTTTATCCAGGTTCAGGCCCCCTTTAAGTTGAGTAATGGCCCTACGTCCTGTGATATTGATTATGTGGAAAAATGTTATAGAGAGGTTCTTTACAGTAAGTATATAGCTAATCCTAGTCTTCTCTCTCTATCCGTCTCATTTGATCCTCTCTTTGAAGGACTTTTTGTACTTATCGAAGAGGTTGCCGGTTGTTCTCCTGATGGCATACTCCACGATCTCTCTTAACCGCCCAGAGGTGGGGGTAGTGAGGTCGTGGATGGCGGTTGCCATGAATCAATGGTACATGGCGGTTTGGTCAGTTTTGACTGGGTCGTAGTAGAACCGCCTTACCATATCGACCTCCTTCAATAGTTACCTTGTCAGGGACTCACGATTGCCTCGGGGTCAATCATAAGGACCAAAGTGAAGTAACATTTTAAGACTGTTCGTGTAGCACTGCGACCATGGTAAAAAGATTAGTTCTTGTATCTATGAGAGCGAGGACTGCAGGAATTGTCTCCGCGACCTTGTCGTTCTTAGATATAGCATAAAACACAAGCTCGATGATAACAAATGTCTTGAATTTTGCGTGAATTAAATATGGTTTTTCAGTTATATCTAGAACACCCTCGGATTACCCTATATCCTTCTTTTCGACCTTTGGCGACCATGGTTAAGGCTGCGACCATGGTTATGTGCCACCTCATAGAGTCGGTGCGATCTTTGAGGCCTAAAAAAAGTAACTAATAATCCTCGTCAGCTAGCTCCTGAATTTAAAGTGACAAAGAGGCTTATTCAATAGTGTGTCGCTTCGAATTCATAACAGTGCTCCATCGTTTCGAATCCCTATGCTGCATTGCACTAGTGGCAATTGCGATGCACTTTGGGGAGCGAGTTGCAGGCACTAGGGAAGATTTCGAGACTTTTGCCTCAGGCAAGAGGCCTGGGAAGCCAAAGCGTCACTTGAGGAGTCTATAAATAGTTGCTCACCTACGGTGGAAACTTCAACTCCTTTGGGAATTTTTCTAAGTCAAAAAATCTTTTCAGCTTCTTAGCCTTAGTTCTAATGGTGTATCCCAGCCGAGAGTGTTTCAATGAAGAAGATGAAATGGAGTTTATTGGTCCTCAAGACGTAATACTCTCTTGGTTAGTGTGAGCTTCTTTGTAGAATGTGGCTTTTCCTAAGGTTCATTGCCTTATGCAATCACCTGAGCGTTCGACTTCAAGAAAATGAGTTGGGGATGATCTCGGGTCATCTGGTGGATCTCCATCGAAAAAGCTAATGTCTGATGTGTACCAGGCTTCATCCAGAGCACACCTATCCAGGGCCAAACAAGTTTCACATCATCCTTCCTTCTCAACAGGGGATGAGGAAGCTCTAGACGCTGATGTGGCTCTGGTGCAGCCTATGGCCACGCAAGTTTTGCATCATCCTCATCTCTCAATAAAGGATGAAATTTCTTTGCCCTTGTCCTCCTTGGTAAGGATTTTCTCACTTTTTAGACTTGCTATAGTTGATAGATTTCTTTGCTTAATGCAAGTTGATGGCGCTAAACAGAGCCATGATTTCCGGGAAGAGCTGGACAAGGTGATGGCCGAGCTCCGAGCCCTTCAAGGGGAGCATAAACTCCTTGGGGGAGAAGTACGCCCAGCGGGGGCTCGACTTGGATGACTTCTGCAAGCATGTCGAGTGTTTGAAGGCAAATTTTGACCGGGCCAGGGAGACCGCAAAGCTTGCTCATCAAAGGGAGCAGCTTGCATGTGAGGAGAAGTATGCCGTGGATGTAACCATCGCCGGTTGTGGTCTCCCTATGAAGGATACCCTCGCAAGACTAAGGGAGGTCACGAGGCTTCTCGAGGCATACGTGGTTGACCTTAAGAAGGATAACTTGTCGCTGGAAGAGTCTTGTGTCCTGGTCGCCAGCCAAACTGATTTTATTTTAGATGCAGTTAGGTCTAAGGCCGATTCTTAGTTGGGCCTTTTGTATTTCTTTTTTATGAAAATGAAAAAAATTTAATAAAGAAAGTTAATTTTCCTTATTCTGAATTTTCATGAATGCCATCTAGTATCCTCTTAGACTATTGTGTTATCTCTTTCCTTAGCTTTTGGCTACTGTAGATGGGTATGCGCATCGTGCATGATCACAGAATGACTATCGCAATCATGGAAAAGTAAGTGTGCTACACGCGATCACGAAATGACTCGCGATCATGCTTATCACAATGTGGTTACATGCGATCATGAGAGCGACAATCTTTATCCGCTAGCCCCCGAAGTCAAAGAGAAAAGACCCGTTGATTTGGAAAAGGCATTTCCGTGTCTGAGAAGGCGACTTGTCAGTTTGACTTCCTGTTGAACGTTTGCGGGACTGTGGGTGCGCATGTCAAGTTTGTTTTGATGTGCATTTAATGCAAAAAACCCCTTTTGCCGTGCGGCGTGAACTGTGGTGATGGGACAGAGGGAAGTGGGTTTTTAAACCCTTCATCTCAAGTCCTAGCTTCCCACAGAAGTTTCATCGCAATCTGAGCGTTAGCTAAGTTCGCACAGAGGTCTTCTGTGTGTTTTCCCAAAAATCCATCTTGATGGTGTGCTGGGCAAGATCAAGCCATTGATCGGAGGATAGCTTGCAGGCGTTGTAAGCTGATGGTTCTCTTCCCTCAAGGTCGTTGATACCATAGCAGCCTGCTAGGGAGAATGAAGAGAGCCCTGTTGTGCGGGAGGGTGAGTTGGTTTTGTTTGAAGACTTTTTACGTTGCGGTTTTTGTCTGCCGGAGATCATCTTTTTGTAGGAGGTTCTCTCGACTTGGAGCTGGTGAACATGAATGCCAACTCTGTGTTGATTCTTACTACATTTCAACATCTGTGCGAGGCATTTCTTGGTGTTTTGCCCAGCTTGGCATTATTCTACCTGTACTACTTCCTGGCCATGTCAAAGGGCATGGCGGCGCCGAGTTGTGTGTACTTTTGTTTGTGGGAGAAGAAGGATTTTCTACCCTTTCCTCTACACGATTCAGTGCATAAATTGTACTAGAGATGGTTTTACTACGCCGCGCCAAAGGAAAGTCATCTCTGGTTCACTGATCAGCGGCCAGAGAAGAGTAAGGAAAAAGATGTTGCCCCGCCCTTAATGAAGAGCAGAAGAGGCAAGTCCAGGCGCTGAGGTGCCTAATTGATGCAGGCTTGATTGCCTGGGACGTGATTCTCGATTTTGTGAAAAATCGGGTCAATCCATCTCCAGATTCTCATTATCATAAAATATGGATCAGCTCTAGGATGCCATTTGATCAAGATCAAAAGAGAAGGAGTTTTTGGACGAAGAAGGTTTTTCGCGGCGTAAGGCACCGAAGGTTGCAAGAGCAGGATTTTTGAGACTTTGGAAACTGTAAGTTGCCCTTGCACCCGTCTCTGGTATTAATTGTTTCCCATGATGGATCTTATGGGTGCACCCAAAGTCCTTGTGACCTATTGGAATCTGAAAACGAAAATGAATATTTTTGAAATCCGAAAAATCTTTTCGTTTCGAATTCGAGGACTAGATGTCAGTCACTCATACTGTAGCTAGGGATCCTATGGTCTCGAATTTTTGTCGCGACGATCATGGTTATAGCATGAAGTTACACTACCTGTGAATGTCATGGTTGCAGAGGCATTTTCCTGCAATCATTTTTTGCAAAGAGATGTTTACCTGAAATCATTTTTTGATGGAAGAAATGAAAATTGGATATTAAAAAATGATTATGCGTAATCATAAACTTATCCATCAAATATTTAGTGTAAAAAAATAACTTTATTTCTTACAGCCTTTACACATCAAAGGGATACTGGTGACCAAAGAGTCAACCTGATCCAAAAGCAAAATACAAAGTTCTCCAAGGGACAAGTTATCGCTAGTAGGATTAACAATAACTGTCCAAAGAGAATCAGCTCCGTTCCTTAATTTTTCGACTTCATCTTTTATTGTGAGACTACAGTTGGCCCTAATAGCATCAAAAATCTCCTGTTCTCGGGCAAGGTCCCTCTCCATGTGAGCCAACCTTGTAGCCTCATGAGCCCTATCACAATTTTCCCTCAGGCGATCAATGACTTTGAAGGTGGTGTCAAGCTCATGTCCTCGCCTAATGGACTGCTCCACGATCTCCTCTTTTTCTTCTTGGAGGGTTCTGCATAAAGTAGTCCTCCCCCTAAGAAGAACTTGGATCTTAGCAAGTTGTTCGCTGAGAACCCACAATGCCTTGTCCTACTATAAAGACAAAGGATCAATCCAGGTCGCATGCAAGAAGAATTAAGAAAGTAAGAAATTCTTACCTTAGAGGCAGATGCTGACTAGGCAATAGAAAAATTTAGTATAGGAGTAGTATCATCTCCCCTACATATTTAATAAAAATCAAGTCATTCCTAACTAATTAACTTAGTTAGGGAGATAATTAATAATTACCCTGACTTTGATTCAGAAAAATATGGTGACAAAGACACTGCAGAAGTAGTGGTAGCTAACACTTCGGACCTCATTAGTTTCTTCGATGAGGATCCACTAGATTATCCTACATCATCACTTGTTCGCTTTTTTAAAATTGTTGAATCTTCAATTACCTAAAGAAGCCCAAAAAGTACGAATTTGAAAAAATTTACACTAGAAGAAAGATTAGCGCATATTCTTCAAAAGAGAATTACCTTTTAAAATGCCTGCATAAAACTATCTTCTATTTCTAGTTCTTCTTCATCACTTTCAACAACTTGTTTAGAACTTTGGTCCTCCATTAGAATGAGAACAGAAAAGAAGGATTGAAGTTAGAAGATGAAAATAAGTTTTAAAGACTTAACAAGTGGAAGCTTGTAGATCTTAGAACAAAAAGCTTAAGTATTTATAAAGCCCAGAGGCGACGATTCGTATTCACAACCTTGAGTTCTTAAAAGGCTTATTAAGTTTTGCCTCAAGTTGTAGCAAAAGACTTCATCATAACCTATCAAATTTCACCCAAAGTTCTTCTTGGGAAATGAGCCGACACATGATAGGAAAAAGGAACGTGTTTTTGCAACAAGGGAAGGTGAAATGTCAGGATGATGATATAATTGAATTTAAAATAAAAAAATGTAACTTGTTATTTCAAATTCGGGGGCTAGCTGACAAGGATTATAACCCAAGTTATTCACCATTTCCGTTCTATAGTCGCAAGGGCTACAGGACGAGATTTCTACCTCTCTATGGTCTCAGGTTCCCAAGAGAGAGACAATAGAATAGTTCAAGATGTACTAGACACAGCCCATTCCATGGTCTCATTCTGTGATGTCACGGGGTTTGTAGTCTTTAGATATCCACAAAAACCAAAGTCGTAGAAACTATGGTCACACAAATACTGTGGACATGGAAATATTTTCCCGTGGTCAGCTGGGTCGTGAAGACATTAAAATAGCTGTGAATTGTCATAGTTAATACGCGACCATGGCTTACTAAAGAGTTAAAACAACCAATGGTTATATGATTAGTAACATTCAATCATACACAGTAGTTGAGCCCATTTTACCACTACTGCCACCTAGACATTTAAAACTCTTTAAGTTTCTCATAACCGTCAAGAAGGTAATAAAGAATTAATAACCAGACGTAATTACACCTTATGGCTGGTGAACGTCTACCTCGGCGACCCTTCAATCCCGTAACCGATGACCGTCAATGAGCTATAAAGGAGGATCCTCGGGAGATAAAAGAGATCGGAAGCAAGATTGAGAGAACACAAGCTAGATTCCAGAGACAACTCTTTAGACGTAGTAAATTTATTTTCAATGTAAGCTAAAGAGCACAATATTATTCTTAGTCCATCTAAGGACATCCTTGGCTCTCTTCTTGTAACCCTCAATTTACATAGTGAAATCCCAACAAGAACTAGGGCTATTAGTCATTATCAGAGGGCCCGAACCTCTATAAAATCATCTCTCCCTTTGACATAGATATCGTGATTTACTTGATTCGACACCTTAGATTGGCTTCATGCTTCTTTTAATATTTACATAATCTCGACTAAGGACGAGAGTCCCAATCGTTGACATGTAGTACACCTAAACTAACTAAAGGCCAATTTCATAGCTTTTTGTATTTAAGACATTGGAAAGTCTAGTTTTCAAATCAGATCCTAAACTTTTGCACATAATCCCTAGGGTTCCTTGAAATTTCAAAAAAGACCAAAAGCCACCTAGCAATACATGCCATTGCCACCTGTTCACTAGAATAGTAACCACGCCCAACTCAACCATTAGAGGGTAGTTGCATGTAGGATTAAACAATACTTAACCATCTCTTACACATGACCACAAAAATTAGGTACCAGATTAACCCAAATCAAAGTAAGCAGTAGGAATTTATCTAAGCAATAGAATTAGGGCTAAGTTCTAGCAAATTACATTCTCTGCATTGTTTAATTCATAGGAACACCAGCAAGGTAGCAAAGGGAACATCGGAGTAAGAACAGCAAGGGGAAAACCTAGTTCTAGTACCAAATTAGTATGTTCTAGAATGTTTTAGAGTAAAATCTAGCCTAGCTACATAGATCAAGCACAAATCGATTTGTGTAAATCATTGCTTCCACATGAACATCTCACAGAACACGAACATATCACAGAGCACACAAAAGTTGCCTACCTAAATAACTAGGTTTCTAGCAGTGATGCTAAAACTCACTAGGACTTAGTGAAATATGGATCTTGACCCACTATATGTCATTCTAAGGACTATGTTTTTACACATATAGTGGAAGATATTTTTATTAAATGTTAATAGAAGATTATTCATAAACATGATGTCTTTTGCATGTTTTCTGTTGTAGATAATGGCCGATAACTCCTCAACCAATTTTAACTTGTGATCTGTTCTCAATAAAGAAAAACTTAATGGAACAAATTTTATTAATTGGTTCCATAACTTGAGAATTATTCTTGATCCGGGAGGATCTTCAGGTCGAGTAGCATACGGTTTCGGGACCATGGCTAGGTCCATGACCATAACCAAGTTTGGAAAGATTTCACGACCATGGATTGGTTCACGACCTTGAAAAGGAATTCGTTCTCTGGCTGGAATTATAATCCGATTCGAATATGTATAACTAAGCTTATCTGTTTAGGGTTAGCAAGTTATATGAGTCTAATACGTTTAGGTTATTGAGTCTGATATATACTCATACGATTGGACTATAAATACTTTATAATAGGTCTAGTTTAGATCATTGAAAAGTCATAGAACTTATTTGAGTTTTAGACACTTAGGGTGCGTTTGGTTGGCTGTACGAGCAGAGACTGGCCCGTATCAGTGGGACAGGCTTAGATGAAACAGGCTCTGAGATGCAAGAGATGTTGTTTGGTAGCTTTGAAACACGACTTGAGCTTAGGCGGAGCCGGCGACGGGGCTCGGGCTCGGGTGAAGGCGGCGGCGGCGAGGCTCGGGTGGAGGCGGTGGCGGCGAGGCTTGGACTCGGTCGTAGGCGGTGATGAGGCTCGGGCGGAGGCGGCGAGGCTCGGGTTCGGGCTCGGGCGGAGGAGGCGGCGGCGCTCGGGTGGAGGCAACGGAGGCTGAGGCCGAAGGTGGCGACGGAGGCGGAGGCAACGAGGGATGCGGCGGTGGCGATGGAGGCAGAGGCGACGGAGGCGACGAGGCTCGGGCGAAGGCGACGAGGGATGCGGCGGTGGCGACGGAGGAGGAGGCGGTGGTGGCCATGGAGACGGAGGCCGACGGTGGCGACGGGCTTGGCTGCGGGAAACGCCCAGATTTTGCGTATCTGGGAGCCAGGCTGCAAAGGGCCTTTTGCACCACACGGGCCAGGCTCGAACTACTGCTGTAGGCAGGCAAACACAGTTTTTTGCATCCGTGGGCCAGGCCGAGCCTTAGGCCAGGCAACCAAACGCCCCCTTATAGTTCCTTCGACGTGTAAAGCCCTCTATAAAATAAAGAGTTGTATAATTACTTTGAGCTGTGTTTTCGATCAACATTTGGGTTTTGGTAATTCTGAGTAAGATCTCATTATTCTGCATATTAGCATCTGGGCGTGCCTAGTGCGAAAACCAAGGCTAGGTCTCAAACAGTCAAGTTGGTATCAGAACAACTACCCTATCCTGTGGATGATGAAGACTCGTCATGGTTATAAAATCTCCGACGAGATCCCACAAGTGCATCTTTCAACTGAAGGCGAACAATCGACCGTACCTACAGTCGCATCTTGGACAACGTCTGAAGGAACCTTCGTTCAAGCTAACCTAGCCGAACAAGTGGTAAGCTCACCACCGACATAGAAACTGTACTTGCTTGGATTAAGCAACAGGCCATGATTGTACCTCCTGAAGTAGGGAAGGTTATGGGTGTGAAAGCTAGTGAAGACTTGCACAAGACAGACAAAGATGAAGACAAAAGGAGACCATAAGACCGACGACCTCGTGAACACCTCCTTAGCTGTCGGATCTTTCAAGGTCGACGCTAAAATTGAAATACCCATATATGATGGGGAGATCGATGCCGAGAAGTTAGATTCATGGATCAATCAGCTTGAGACCTACTTTGACCTAAAAGGGTTCAGTAGGCTCAAAAGGTCAAATTTGAACCTTTGAAGATGAAGGACCACGCCAAGACATGGTGGAAGGCTCTTGTCGCCAGTGGTGAAATTGACGACCGTGCGTGGGGTCAATTCAAAAGACTTTGATCTGCGACAAGAGTTCTATCCGATGGGTTACCTTGAGGAGACATGGGAATGTTGGCACAGATTGTACCAATGGCGCAACCAATCTGTTCAGAACTATACAACGGAGTTTCGGCAACAAGCAATGGTCATCGGCATCTCACTGTTTGATCCTCAGGTATTTCGGAAATACACATCTGGACTTCAGAAATCGATTAGTACTGAGCTAAGTCTTTTCGGTGTCCAAGACATCGCGACACGAGCACAACTGCTATGGCGATCGAGAAGAAGAACAAATCCCGCAGCGACAAAGGCACGAAGGACAGTGTGACCTTGACAAAAAGAAAACCAAGTCCAAAGAAGAACACTTCGAAGCCGGGCACAGGTACTTTTTTCGACCATTGTCAAGTCGCGGGACATAACAAGGACAAATGCTACAAGCTTCATTCAGAATTTCAACCAAAGAAAAACGGACCAGGGAAAGAACAGCCACGATGACTGCAACTTCACCCGACGAAGAAGTTCTCTGAGTGAATTCGGTTGCTGAGGCCGATACGAGCTTGTCTCTGATGGTAATGCCGATGGAGAAGGGTTCAGATCCACCGAACGACCATCACCCAATGGAGGACTTGTTCACCATCAACATCTAGATGAAGCATAAAGTGGTCGAAGCGATATTCGATCTTGGAAGTCAGAAGAATCTGGTCTCCACTGGACTGGTTCAGTGACTTGGTTTGAAGACAACTACACATCCGCGACCATATCCGCTGGGTTGGTTTACATCCGATGTGAACCAACAGATTACGAGTCAATGTGTGTTGAAGTTTGCGATCTTTACACGTTATATCGATGAGGTGCAATGTGACATCGTTCCAATCGATATCTGTCAGGTGATCTTTGGGAGTCCGTATCTATATGATTGAGACGCCCACTTCCATCGGTGAGCACAAGAGTATGACCTCACAAAAGACGAAGTTAAGTTCATAATCAGTAGAGACGTCCATGTCAACACTTCGAACTTGATTACCGCAAATCAAGCCAAACGAATCATCAATGCATGTCACAAGTACGTGCTTGTCATGATTTGACCCATTGGTCAAGGTGTTGGTACTTGACCAGCGTTATCATTGGCGTGCCGAGAGGATTCTGGTCGTTTGACGGGACTATTGGAGAAATACAGTGTCGTCCGCTGAAATGTTCAATCGAGCATGACATTCAGCTTGTGTCCGATGCGATACTGTCTAATATGAGTATGTATCGCAACTCGGTATTAGAGAATGAAGAGATCAAGAGACAACTTGGTGAGTTACTGAACGATGGTGTCATTCAACCAAGTAGTTCACCTTGTGAATCTCCTGTGGTGCTAGTGACAAAGAAAGATGGGACTTGGCGTATGTGCATCGACTACCGAGCACTGAACAAGATCACCATCAAGAATCGGTACCCCCTTGCTCGTATTGATGACCTACTAGACCAATTGAAGCATGTTGTTGTATTCTCAAAATTGGATCTTAAGTTAGGATATCATCAAGTCAGCATCCGAGAGGAGGATACATGGAAGACCGCATTCAAAACACGACAAGGTCGGTTCAAATGGCTGGTCATGTCGTTTGGTCTCTGCAACGCCCCGGCTACTTTCATGTGTCTTATGAATGACGTATTGAGATAGTTCATCAACGACTTTGTGATCGTTTACCTCGACGACATACTGGTTTATAGTCGTATGTGAGACAAGCACCTCATTCATATCGAAAAGGTGTTCGAACAGCTTCAGCAACGTTGACTTCGCCTCAACCGTAAGAAGTGCGAGTTCAGCCAGCAGACTCAACTGTACCTGGGATTCATGGTCGGCAACGGCACGTTGCAAATTGACCCAGATAAGGTAAAAGTGATTCACGAATGGCCGCGACCGCGAACAGTTATGGAAGTGCGCAACTTTGTAGGAGCATGCCAATACCTTCGAAAGTTCATACGACACTTCTCGATTGTGGCTTCTCCGTTGCATACGTTAATCAGGATCGATCAAAAGTTTGAGTGGACAAGGAAACATGAGGACACGTTTCTCTTGCTGAAGATGAAGATTAGCGAGGCGCCTGTGTTAGCTTTGCTGAATCTCCAGAAACCATTAGAACTAGAAACCGATGCCTCAGGTTATGCAATGGGCGGAGTGCTCATGCAAGAAGGTTGACTAGTGGCATATCACTCTGAGTTATTTCAGGGCGCTTAGAAGAATTACCTGACCTACGACAAGAAGTTGTGTGCACTGCATCAGACTGTAAAGCATTGATAGTGTTACCTCTTGGGTAAAGAGACTGTTGTCCGCACTGACCATCAACCGTTGCAATATTGGCAAACTCAGTCCAAGCTACAACAAGCTCGGCACATGAAGTGAATGTCATATCTGCAGCAGTTTAATCTGGTGATTAAGTACAAGAAGGGTGTACACAACAAATTGGTGGACATGTTATCGCGACCACCACTTACAAACCTCTGCTTATCAGCATTTATGCAGATCGAGCCTCATGTCATGATGACTATGCTAATATGTACAGTGAAGATCCTGATTTTCAAATAGCACTGATTGAGCTCGAAACAGATAAACCTATGGAGTTCGTTCATCGAGAAGGACTCTTGTATAAAGGAAATTTACTTTGCATACCTCAGGGAGCACCTCGAATCCAGTGGCTACGAGAAGCACATACATATAAGGTAGCTGGTCACTTTGGGGTTACAAAGACTTTACAAAATCTTCACCGACATGTGTTCTAGCTACACGTATGCAGCAAGATGTGGCTAGTTTTGTTCGAGATTGTGGTCTCTGCAGCATCTCAAAACCAGCAAACCAGAAATTAGGTTTGTACGCTCCTTTGGCAGTTCCATCGCGACCATGGGAAAGCATATCCATGGATTTCTTGAGAAGATTGCCTAAAACCCAACGTGGCAACGACTATCTCTTTGTGGTTGTTGATCAGTTCTCCAAAATGATCATTCTCATACCTTGTCGAAAGATTATCACTGGAGAAGAAGCAGCTCGGGTATTCTTTCGGCACGTTTGGACACATTTCAGAATGCCGACTTCTATTGTGTTTGATCGTGATACCCGGTTCCTTAGTCACTTTGGCGGTCGCTCTGGATGATGATAGACACAAAGTTAAAATGGAGTACTGCTTTTCATCCTCAAACTGATGGTCAAACTGAGGTGGTAAATCGCACAGTTGTTCATCTTTTGAGAGGATATAACTCGAAGCATCCGAAGACTTAGGATGAAAGCATACTGTACCTGCAGTTTGTTTTTAATCGAGCAGTGCATGGTTCAACTGGAAAGTCATCGTTTGAGGGATCTTTAGGATTTCTACCACAGAGTCCTTTCGACATGGAGTTTGTGATTTCTACCTCAGCACAGAATAGCAAGGAAGCATTTGATCAGGATTGAGCCCAAAAGTTCTTGGAAGGTATTCAATGGCTCCATCGTGAGATTGAACATAACTTGCTACAAGCTCAACTCAAGTATAAGGCGTGACATGATCGGCACCGAGTTGATACTAAATTCTAAGAAGATGATATGGTATGGTTACATCTGAGTTAGGAGAGACTTAAAGGTGAAGGTAAGAAACTCAAATCCATTCGTTATGGTCCTTTTCAGATTTTGCGAAAAGTGGGTAATAATGCTTGTTAGCTCAAGTTACCTCCATACATGGATATTTACTCGGTTGTCAATGTTGAGCACCTCAAACTATTCGAGGCTTCAATGATAGATGATGAGATAGATACCATAGTGCCATATGTTGAAGACTTGGTCTATCAAAGAGACGAACCTCTACGCGAAGATGTGATCCTGGAGAAGAAGGTGACTACCACCCGCAGTGGCACAAAGGAGATTTTTTGAATCGGTTGGAAAGATCAACAAGCACGTGCGGCAAAGTGGTACACCAGAGAAGATGGACAAGCCCAATTTCCACATCTCCAATTTTGATCCAGAGGTCGCAACAAAGGTTGGCTCCTTCTCAATAAGGGAGTAATGATCCGGGAGGATCTTCAGGTCGAGTCGTATACAGTTTCGCTACCATGGATAGGTCCGCAACCATAACTGAGTTCTGAAAGGTTTCGCGACCATGGATTGGTTCACGACCTTGAAAAGGGATTCGTTCTCTGGTCAGAATTGTAATCCGATCCAAATATGTATAATTAAGCTTATCTGTTTAGGGTTAGCTAGTTATATGAGTCTAATACGTTTAGGTTATTGAGTTTGATACGTACTTATACGATTGGACTATAAATACTTTATAATAGGTCTAGTTTAGATCATCGAAGAGTTATAGAACTTATTTGAGTTTTAGACACTTATAGTTTCTCCGACGTAGACAAATGTGTCTAACATTCGACGTGTAAAGCCCTCTTTGAAATAAAGAGTTGTGTAATTACTTTGAGCTGTATTTTTGATCAACCTTTGGGTTTTGGTAATTTTGAGTAAGATTCCATTATTCCGCATATTAGCATCTGGGCGAGCCCAGTGTGAAAACCAAGGCTAGGTCTCAAAGGATCAATTCTCAAGTAAGAGAAAATGAACTATGTTCTAGAGTCTCCAGTTCCTAATGAATCTTTGGCTAACGCTTCATGATTTAAATGAGATGCTTACAAGAAGCATGTTGATGATGATCTCGATATCAATTGCCTCATGGTGGCTACAATGGGTTCTCAGTTGCAAAAGCAATTCAAGAACGCCGATGCTTATGACATAAGTGTAGCTCTTGGAAGCTTTTTCCAAAACCAGGCAAGGGTGGGAAGATATGAATCCACCAAGAAACTGCATGCCTACAGACTGGAAGAAGGAAGCGCAGTTAGCCCTCATGTAATCAAGATGATTGGTTACATTGAGAACTTGGGTAAACTTGGTTACCCTCTTAGTCAAGAGTTAGCTACTAATGTGATTCTCCAGTCACTCACTCCGAACTATGATCATTTCATATTGAACTTCAATATGAATAATCTGGAGAAGCCTTTGCCTGAATTGCATGGGATGTTAAAGAAGGCAGAGCAGAACATAAAAAAGAATCCTGATCATGTAATGATGGTTCGAAAGGGAAAGATTTTCAAGACTTCTGCTTCAGGTATTTATGTTATAGAAGTCAATATGGCTACTTCTCCTTCCGATTCTTGGGTATTTGATACCGGTTCAGGAGCTCATATTTGCACTTCGTTGCAAGGGCTTAAAAGGAGCTGAAGTTTGGCAAAGGGTGAAGTTTAACTTCGCATTGGCAATGAAGCAAGAGTTGTTGCTTTAGCCGTTGGGACCTTTATATTGGCTTTACCTTCAGGATTGATTTTGGAGCTTAATAATTGTTATTATGTTCCTACCAAAAGCAAAAACATTATTTTTGTTTCATGTTTGGACAAGAAAGGTTTTGAATTCAGAATAAAGAACAATTGTTGTTCATTTTATTTGAATGATATGCTTTATGGATCAGCCCAATTGACGTATGGGCTTTATGTTTTAAATCTTGATGTTCCTATACAACATAAATACCAAAAGGCTCAAAACAAATCATTTGAATCCAACCTTCGTATGGCATTATCGTTTAGGTTATATAAATGAGAAACACATCATGAAGCTCTATAAAGATGGACTTCTAGACTCATTTGATTTCGAATCATATGACACATGCGAATCTTGTTTACTTGGAAAAATGACAAAGATACCTTTTACTGGTTCAAGTGAAAGAGCAAGAGATTTATTAGCGCTTGTACATTCTGATGTATGTGGACCATTAAGCACAATGGCCAGAGGTGGATTCCAATATTTCATAATTTTCACTGATGATTTTAGTAGTTATGGTTATATATACTTAATGAGGCATAAGTCTGAATCTTTTGAAAAGTTCCAAGGAATGAAGTACAAAATCATCTTGGCAAGAAAATTAAATTCCTACGATCAGATCGTGGAGGAGAATATTTGAGCCAAGAATTTAGCAATCATTTAAAGCAATGTGGAACTGTTCCACAGCTAACACTACTAGGAACACCTTAATGGAATGGTGTGTCTGAACGACGGAATCAAACCTTGTTGGACATGGTTCGATCAATGGTGAGCTAAGTCAATTTTCCAATGTCTTTTTGGGGATATGCTCTAGAAACTTCTGTGTTCAACTTAAATAGGGCTTCCTCAAAAGCGGTAGAGAAGACACCATATGAGATATGGACTGGGAAGCGAGCTAGTTTTTCTTTTCTCAAAATTTTGGGGTTGTGAAGCATATGTGAAACGTTTGATGTCTGGCAAACTCGCACCCAAATCAGACAAGTGCTTCTTCATGGGGTATCCCAAGGAAACGAAAGGATATTACTTCTATAAGAAGGATGAGAACAAAGTGTTTGTTACTCATAGTGGTGTATTTCTTGATAAAGAGTTTCTCACAAGAGAAATTAGTGGGAGTACAGTGTGACTTGAAGAAATTCAAGAACTATTTGAAAATGTTTCAGTTCTCATTGAGATTCAAGAAGAGCCACGAACTGTTCAAGATATGGTTGTGGGAACACCAACCCCGCATAGGTCTAAAAGGGTTCGCGATATATTATTGTTAGACTATGATGAACACAAGACTTATAAGGAAGCAGTGATGAGCCCAGACTCTGAGAAATGTGATCCAAAATGGACTCCATGTATACTCATCAAGTTTGGAACTTGATTGATTTACCTGAGGGTGTAAAACCCATTGAGTGTAAATGGGTCTTTAAGAAAAAGATTGACATGAGTGGAAATATTCACATTCATAAAGCACGATTGGTTGCAAAAGGTTTCAAACAAATTCAAGGAATTAATTATGATGAAACTTTCTCACCGGTCGCTATGCTAAAGTCAATTTGGATCATCCTAGAAATTGCTGCCTACCATGATTATGGGACATGGTAAATTGATGTTAAAACAGCTTTCCTCAATGCAAATTTAAGTGAGGATATGTACATGACACAGCCTGAAGGTTTTAATCATCCCCCAAATACTGGGAAAGTATGTAAGCTTCATAAATCCATTTATGGATTGCAGCAAGCATCTCGAAGTTGGAATATTCATTTTGATGAGATAGTCTAAAAATTTGGCTTCATAAAAAATGAAGATGAATCTTGTGTTTACAAGAAAGTTAGTGGGAGCGCACATGCATTTCTTGTTTTGTATATAAATGACATACTATTGATCGGAAATGATATTCCTATGTTGAATCTGTTAAGTCTTTGAGAAATAGTTTCTCTATGAAAGATTTGGGAGAAGCGGCATATATACTGGGTATTAAGATCTATAGAGATAGATCTAATGGCTAATTGGATTAGGCCAAAGTACATACATTGACAAGGTGTTGAATCGATTCAACATGCAAGACTCCAAGAGAGGTTTCTTACTTATATCACATGGCATTAGTCTTAACCGGAGTCAATGTCCTATGATATCTGATGAGCAAGACTAAATGAGCAAGATTCCATATGCTTCGGCTATTGGTCCTATAATTTATGCAATGTTTTGTATACGCACAGATGTTTCTTATGCTCTAAGTTCTACGAGTTGATACCAATCAAATATGGGTGAGAGTCACTGGATAGCTATTAAAAACATCTTGAAGTACTAGAGAAGAACTAAGGATGTGTTCCTGGTTTATGGAGATGAGGAAGAGCTCATTGTAAATGGTAACACTGATGCTAGCTTCCAATCCGACGAGGATGATTACCAATGGCAATCTGGGTTTTTGTTTTATCTCAATCGAGGAGTTGTGAGCTAGAAGAGTTCTAAGCAAGAGATAGTTGTTGATTCTACAATAGAAGCCGAGTACATAGCTGCTTCTGAAGTAGCAAAGGAAGCTGTTTGGATAAGAAAGTTTATCTCCAAACTTGGTGTGGTTCCTAGCATTGTTAGTCTGGTGGATCTTTATTGTGATAATAGTAGAGCCATTGCTCAAGCTAAGGAACCAAGGTCACATCAAAAGTCCAAGCATATACTTCAGCAATATCACCTTATACGAGAGTTTATCACTAGAGGTGATGTGAAAATATGCAAAGTAAATAAAGACTTCAATGTGGCAAATCCTTTGACGAAGCCCTCCTGCAACCTAAGCATGAGGCACACACTAGAGCAATGGGTATTCGATACTTATATGATTGTCTCTAGTACAAGTAGGAGATTGATAGAGATATGCCTTAGAGGTAATCATGGAGATGGTTGTATCATGTCATGTTTTGAATTCTTATTGTATTCTTTGAATAAAATATCATAATTTATTGATCAACAAGTAGGTGACTTGTTCGTGGAACTCTTTATGATGATATATAAATTATCTCTTTTTACCTACAATATTATCAGTGATACTTATTCTAAACACCCCTAACTTTCGGCATTTTATATCCATGGTCCATGAAACGGAGCTCGAAGCACTGCCGCAGTTGAGAAAAACTTCAATCAACCAAACTACCTAGTTGCTATCCAATTAATTATGCAATCAATATTCCTATCACCCCAACAACCTCCCTACCATATTTATCACCGTTATCAAATTACCGGCGGGTACACCAAATTGGAGTCGCCCCCAGCATTGTAGAAGTCCTCACTTGCAGTTTCACTGACCCATCTTCCCTAGCACCGGCAAAGACCTCGCCACCATGCACCGCCGCACATGCTCCAAATGCCAGCCAATGCCAGCCGAAGACACTCGTTTTGTACAGGAAAGTCAGGCACTGACGTTTGTTAAGTTAGCCGGCTAGCTTTAAGGCTTTATTTCAAAATTGAACTGTGTCACTTTATTTGTTATTTCAATTAGAGCTTGGCCATATAGTTTTTATTACATACAAGTCCTCTGTTGACCTAGAATTAGTAAAAGTGTCAAAACCCTAATTAAATTTTATATATATATATATATATATATATATATATATATTAAATTATTATATAAACCCTAAAAATGCCAAATCTCTTTAAAAAGCTAGGAATTCGATTTAACTTGAATAGCTATAACTCTTTACCTATTTTACACATAATTGCCTTTAGAATCTATGTCAAAATTTGGCCTCTAGGTCCATTAACCAACCTTTTTACTTTTTCGAAAATGTCGTACTTATTTTACCCTGTTTTCGTTTGCTTTGTTTTCGATCCCTAATGAAATTTATTTGAGTAGTCATCGCAGAGACTTAAGTATAAGTATGTTAGACCCTTGGCATGTATTTTAGTTTACCTGCCAGATACTTAATCATATTTTGATCAGTAGTATATTTTATTTATAAATAGTGTCGTGGTATAAAAAATACCTCGGCAGATTTGATGACGTGCGCAGCACGTGTTCCTCAACGCGAGCTGACCGTGCGACGGGTCACCCCGCGTTGGACAATCCCAGAGATTGACACAGGGGTTTATACAGGTTCGGGCCTCAGTGGAGGCCCTAGTCCTGTCGACGTGCTCCCGACGAGCGTCGGCTAGGGGGCTCTCTCCCGGAGAGAGGGCTCCGGAACACGCCTTTTTGTCTTTTTGGATTGAGTACAAATGAATGTCTTAGGTTACAAAAGAGGGCTACAGGGGTATATATAGACCCCAAAAGATGCAAATTACTAAACTACCCCTGCCACAACCGTAGGATCGGGGGCAAAACAGTCTTTTGACGAGGTCCAGGGCACCGATTTCTGACACGTGGCGGCCCTCGAAATCAGTGCCCACCTGAGGGCTCCGGGAGACGTCTTCCTCGGCCCGGAGAAGGGGCTCCGGGAGAGGGGCTCTCCCTAACCCGGAGAAGGTGCGCCGGGGGAAGTCTCCCCAGGACCCGGGGGAGGGCCCCGGGAGACGTCTTCCCCGGCCCGGAGAAGGGGCTCCGGGAGAGGGGCTCTCCCTAACCCGGAGAAGGTGCGCCGGGGGAAGTCTCCCCAGGACCCGGGGGAGGGCCCCGGGAGACGTCTTCCCCGGCCCGGAGAAGGGGGCTCCGGGAGAGGGGCTCTCCCTAACCCGGAGAAGGTGCGCCGGGGGAAGTCTTCCGGACCCGGGGGAGGGCTCCGGGAGACGTCTTCCCCGGCCCGGAGAAGGGGCTCCGGGAGAGGGGCTCTCCCTAACCCGGAGAAGGTGTGCCGGGGGAAGTCTCCCGGACCCGGGGGAGGGCTCCGGGAGACGTCTTCCCCGGCCCGGAGAAGGGGCTCCGGGAGAGGGGCTCTCCCTAACCCGGAGAAGGTGCGCCGGGGGAAGTCTCCCCAGGACCCGGGGGAGGGCCCCGGGAGACGTCTTCCCCGGCCCGGAGAAGGGGCTCCGGGAGACGGGCTCTCCCTAACCCGGAGAAGGTGCGCCGGGGGAAGTCTCTCCCGGACCCGGGGGAGGGCTCCGGGAGACGTCTTCCCCGGCCGGGAGAAGGGGCTCCGGGAGAGGGGCTCTCCCTAACCCGGAGAAGGTGCGCCGGGGGAAGTCTCTCCCAGACCCGGGGGAGGGCTCCGGGAAACGTCTTCCCCGGCCGGGAGAAGGGGCTCCGGGAGAGGGGCTCTCCCTAACCCGGAGAAGGTGCGCCGGGGGAAGTCTCCCGGACCCGGGGGAGGGCTCCGGGAGACGTCTTCCCCGGCCCGGAGAAGGGGCTCCGGGAGAGGGGCTCTCCCTAACCCGGAGAAGGTGCGCCGGGGGAAGTCTCTCTCGGACCCGGGGGAGGGCTCCGGGAGACGTCTTCCCCGGCCCGGAGAAGGGGCTCCGGGAGAAGGGCTCTCCCTAGCCCGGAGAAGGTCCGCCGGGGGAAGTCTCTCCCGGACCCGGGGGAGGGCTCCGGGAGACGTCTTCCCCGGCCCGGAGAAGGGGGGCTCCGGGGGAGGGGGCTTTCCCTAACCCGGAGGAGGTGCGCCGGGGGAAGTTTCCCTCGACCCCGGAGATAGGACTCCCATGGTGACGTTTCTGGTGTTGGCTAGTATTTTCCCCCAACAGGAGCCCCCCGCACCCCCGGGGACATTTTGATGTCGCCTGGCGGTGCGATTCGTTAGCTTAGGGGAAACATGGTCCTCTCCCGGAGAGCGAATATAACGCCCATAACTCGCCCTCATCCGGGAGAGGAGCACTATTTAAGTTAACCATTTATTGCCTCGATATTTGTTTGACCTTTCGTATTCACGGTGTAGATCCCTCGAGCTGACACGTGGCAGCCATCGGGGGCACCTTAGTTGCCTATATAAGGAGGGGCCCACCTCAAGGGAGGCACGCTTTCCTTCTCCTTAATCCTCATAATCCACCAAATCCTTCGGGAGTGATCTCTTCGCCGCTCGCTCTCCGGAAGTAGATTCTTCCCCGGTTTCACAAAACCTGCAGGAGACGAAATGGCATCGAAGGGACGCGGGAAGACTTCGAGTGTCCCGGAGGATGCGACCTCCGATTACCTCGGGACAACCGAGTTCTCCGCCGGGGACCGGAAGACCCTCATCTCCCGGAGGATATTCGGGGAGAGGGACATTCGCGTCCCAACTGCGGGGGAGGTGACCCCAAGCCCCCGGGACGGAGAGGTGGTGGCCTTCATGGCCTTCATCCAAGCAGGGCTGAGGCTCCCGATCCATCCGCTTCTCCGGGACTTTCTCCGGGAGCACGGGATAGCCCTCAACCACTTGACGCCCAACGTTCTCGTGAGGATGGGGCTGTTTCTGTGGTTGAGCGAGACAGCCGCCGGAGTGGAGGGGACTCTCCGCCTCTTCCAATACTTCTACCGGGTGCAATCGAAGAGCTTCCCGGTGGTGAAGCACGGGCCCAAGTCTACTTGCGGCTCCGTGATGCTGAAATTCGCTCCCTCCCGGGCAGAAGAGTACCCGGTGGCCGCCTCCCAAGAGCACTGGGAGGGATGGAGCCGGAAATGGTTTTATCTCCGGGCGGGCGACCCGGAGATGATTTACTCCGCGAGGCCGGCGACATTAGGTCGTTCCCCCGGCCCTTCGGTGCTGACGATGGAGGAGCTAACCTCCGTCGCGAAAATGAAGGAGGCTCGCTCCCGGAGGAGCATGCGAGACTTAGCGGAGGAGCTGCTCCTCCTCCGGCTTAGTCCCTTCAGCCGGAGTAGGAAGGGTCCGGGACTGGGCCCGGAGCTTCGTCCCCCGCGATTCCCGGTGGCGCGGCGTAAGTTTCTTCTCTCCGGGAGTTCACACATCGCGGGGATGTTTCTAAACTTTGCTTTTTGCAGTTAGGTCCTACAAGTCCACCCGGGAGAAGGCGGAGCACCTCCTCGGGAGGTACTACGAGGACGAGCACTCCCGGTGTCTTGCTGCCATCGGGGAGGGCCCTCCCCGGAACATCGTCTCCGAGGCCTTCGGGATGACCCTCCCGGAAAGGGTTCCACTTCCAACCCCGGGCTCCCACAGGCAGCGGGAGACGGGGGCGCTCCCGGCGGCCAAACGCGCTAAGACTGCGCAGGTACTGGGAGAGGGCTCTCATCAAGACCACCCCCCTTCACCAGCGCCGGCACATAGGCCGGCGGGGACGCCCGATGCGCCGGGAAAGACAAGACCCCCGGGGCAGGCGAGGTCCTCCCCGGTCCAGGCGACTCCGGGGACGCGTCGAACGCCGGGGGAGGTGAGGCCATCTCCGGCCCAAAGTACAATGGCCCCCCGGCGGCCGGGGGAGACTACTCCTTCGGCTCAAGTCACCCCCCAGCGGGGGTCGCAGCCCCCGGAGTCGGGGCATGAAGAGAGCCCCACGGACACGGCCACGCTGGTCGCGCAACTTGATGCCCTGGGGGCATCAGGCGTGTTCGACCACGTGGTCGTGGAGGAGGATGAGTCCACCTCCGGGGACTACGACGCCACTCCTTCCCCGGAGCAAGCTCTCCGGGAGGATCCCCCGGGGGTGTATTTCCGGGGCGGTGGCGCCTTTACGCGCCTGGACGCGCTCTTTGCCCCCGACGGCGCATCTCTCCCGACGCCGCCTCCTGGGGGAGCGAGCCGGACGCTACAGCGCTCCCCTCGTGCCGGGGACGGGAGGTCCCCCGCCCCTCCTCCGGGAGACTTTCCCCAAGGCTCCGGGAGTGGAGCTGGTGACGGGGGCCTGCCGATGGGAGGTGACCCCCGTTCCCCGGCGAGGGGGGCGTGCCTCGTTTCCTCGGAGGAGACACGCAAGTTCTCCTTGAGCCTCGTCACTCCCAAGGTGCGGGCTCATGTCCGGGAGGGCGGCATCGACGAGCGCTATGGAGAGGTTGTCTCCTTGGCTCTACAGGTAAATACCTTGAACCTTTCGCCTCCTCGCTTTCATTTACTAATCCACCTTTTCTTAGACAACCGCCGTAGCCCGCGCCGTCCGGACTCGCCTCGCCCGGGAGAGCGAGGACATGAGGGCAGCTTTGGCCGCCGCTGAAGCGGAGCGTGACGCCACCGTCCGGGAGAGGGACGCGGCAGTCCAGGCCCGGGAGAGGTTCGTCCAAGAAAGGGATGCGACCGCCCGGGAGTTGGAGCATCTCCGGGCGGAAGTGCTGGCCCCCGCGGAGGCTGCCCGGGACACTGCCGTCCGGGAGCTGGAGGGCATCCGGGAGCAGCTCGCGTCCTCCGGGGAGGCTCACTCCCGGGCGCTTCAAGAGGCGGAGGCCACGGGGGCGCGAGCCCTCGTATCAGCGGGGAATCGACTGCGGGCCACATTGATTGGGCTTGGAGTAGAATTCCGGAAGGAGGCAAATCCCCGCAACCCGCTGACCTCCTTGGCGGAGGCCCGGAGATTTCTTACCCGGCACATTGCGGCGATCCCGGAGGCCGCGGACGTCCGTGCCCGGGCCCTGGCGTCCACCACCACCGCGCTCGCAGCCTCCCTGGTGGAGTACCAGGGAGTCGGGGCCCAAGCTATCGGGCGCCTCGTCCCCCGGAGCTTCTAGGGGTTCTACGAGCCCCGCCGGGCGGCGCTGGAGGAGTTGGCGGGGGCTTTCTACGACCGGGTGATTGAGCCCCCGCGGACAAGACGCCCCCAAGAGGCCAGGGAAGAAGCTCCGGGCGACGCCTCCTCCGGGGGGGACGATGCCGGGCAAGTATGAGCCTCCTGTCCCCCCTGGGTAGATTAGGGGATTTTCTTTTGTTTGTATAGGATTTTTGCTCCCGGTAGTTCCGTAGGGGGAACCCCGGATGTGTAAATCATTCATCAATGAAATGGAAATTTTTGCTAAGTTAATATCTTGTCATGGTCAGGTGTCTGGGGCGAGGGTCCCGGAGAAGGACGTGGAACTCACTCCCATCTCCGGGAGTCTCGCCTCCGGTGTCCCCCGGGGGGGACGAGCTTTACTCCGGTGGTTGCCTGATTGGCACTTGGCGAATTTTGACAATCACCGCGCGGAGTTGCCAGAACCTCCCCCGGGAGTGTGGGTGGCAATTCCCTTGCGTATCGAACCTCCCGAAGGGTATGAGTACTGGACGGAGGACATGTTCAACGCAGTGAGGCGACGAGTCCAGAGCTTGTACCGGGACGTGGCGCGAGCTTGACACTAGGTTTAGGGGGTCCTAGCCCACGTTAGACGTAGGTAGTCCCCCGTATATCCTCCGGGAGTACTCGACTTCCGGTTGTATTCTATAAGCCTACCGGGAGAGGCTGTCTCCCGGCTTGTTTTTCATGGAATAAAAAGATCGCTCCTTTTCGCTTATTTTGTGCTTCTAAATCACCGGGGGAAAATTCTTGGGGGATAAACTCCGGGGGAGCGAGGCTCCGCTCCCGGAGACGATGTCCCGGGGGAGGTTCCTCCTCCGGAGATGATTCCTCCGGGGGGCAAAAATCCGGGGAGCAAGGTTCCACCTCCGGAGGACGAAGTTCCGGGGGATAGGCTCCTCCGGGGAAAACTCCTCCGGGGGACGAGAATCCGGGGAGCAAGGCTCCACCCCCAGAGGGTTCTAGATGCTTTAGATGCCCCCCGATTTCGAATGGAATTAGCTGGGTATTTTTCTCCTTTTTGTCTCCTCCCCCCGCAGCGGGGGGTGACCTAGACAGGCGGCCCGCGCTGAAACCATAAGAAGTATCCCAGTTGTTCCCATGAGGGGTGGCACCCTCGAAGGGTTATCCTCGTGCAGGCGAGTGTGGGGATAGATGATCTATCGGTCGCGCGACCTAGATCGCTCCCGGAGGAGGAAGAGCATAAAAGCAAGCTCTAGAGTGTATGGGGGGGGACTGGTCCCCCAAAGTGACTCGTTACCTCGGTTCCTTGGGAACCAGGTTGCCGCTTACGCCCTCAGTCCACGAGGGGATATTGTAAGCCGCCCAAGGGGGAACGGGGCTCCCGCCGTCGGGACTTAAGGTTGAGCTGGAGCCTGTAGCTTCCTCGTGATGAGGGCATCCCCAGGGGGCATCCCCAGGGGGCATCCTCACGGGGAGGGCATCCTCGTGATGAGGGTATTGCCTCAGGGGTGATTCAAGAAGTCTGCATGAAAACACATGGAGAAAAGACCATTTGCATTGATTAAAACAAGCTAGTACAATGCCCCCACCCCCTGCGGGATCGCAAGAAAAGGGGCGGAGGGCAAAAGGCCTTTGAGGCCATGGCTACAACTCATCGCGCCTTCCCCTCGCGAAGCCCAAAGGGACGGGGGGAGGCTCGGAGTCAAGTGTAAAATCTACGGAGCAGGTCCGCGTTCCATGTGTGCTTCAGCTCTTGGTGTTTGAGAGTAGAGAGCTTGTAAGCCCCCGAGCCAAGGATTGTGGAAATCCTGTATGGCCCTTCCCACTTTGGGCTGAGTTTCTCTTGGACTTGAGGGTCGGTGACGCGCTTGAGGACAAGGTCTCCCAAGCGGAAGGCCCTCCCCCGAACGCGCTTGTTGTAGGCGCGCGCCATCTCGCGTTCGTAAATGGCGTTGCGGAGGAGGGCTCTGTCCCGCTCTTCTTCGACGAGGTCCACCTCCAGCCTCTGGTTGTGTTCGTTGGCTTGAAACGCGGCTGCCGAGACTCCCTCGAGGAGTTCGACTCACAGCGATCGGAAATTGATCTCCGAGGGTAGCACTGCCTCAGCCCCGTATACGAGCGAGAAGGGGGCACGCCCTGTTGCTCGGCTTGGGGTCGTTCGCATGGAGCAAAGGACACTCGGGAGCTCATCTGCCCAAGCCCCACGCCTGGAAGCGCTTTGCTCCAGGCGGCGACGGAGCCCCTGGAGGATAACTCCATTGACGCGCTCCACCGCCCCATTGCTCTTGGGGTGAGCCACTGAGGCGAAGTGGAGGGTAGTACCCAAGTTCTGACAGAACTCGCGAAAGATCGCTGAGTCGAACTGGGTTCCGTTATCCACGGTGATCTCGCGGGGGACGCCGAATCGGCACACTATGTTCTTCCAAAAGAACCTTTGCACCGCACGAGACGTGATGGCGGCGAGGGGCTCGGCCTCCACCCATTTGGAGAAGTAATCCACGGCCACAACCGCGTACTTGTATCCCCCCGACGCCGGGGGGAACGGGCCTAGGAGGTCCATTCCCCACCGCGCGAAGGGCCACGTGAGGGGGATTGCCTGCAGGGTTGCGGAGGGTAGGTTGGAGCCCTTTGCCATTTTTTGGCAAGCCCCGCAAGCAGAGACGAGGTCTCTCGCGTCGCGGGCGACGGTTGGCCAGTAGAAACCCTGGCGGATGGCTTTTGACGTGACGGCCCAAGGGCCGAGGTGAGAACCACAACACCCGAGGTGAATATCTTCAAGGAGCTGAACTCCCTCCTCCCGCGGGAGGCAGCGAAGCAGCGCAGAGGCCCCTCGCTTGTACAATGTCCCCTCTATCAGCACGTACACTCGCGCCTTAGCGCGAAGGCTCTTGGCTTCGGCTTCATCGGAGGGCTCCCCCTCTCCCTTGATGCAAGAGATAAGGGGGGCCATCCAGGATGTGGCCCGGGTGATTTCCGCGACGACTGGGTCGCGGGACTCAGAGTCCAGGTCGGGAGCCGTCGCGGAAGGTTTCGAGATGACCTCCAAGAAGGCCCCTTCGGGGAGAGGCCCTCGGGCACTCGCTGCCCTGGCGAGGGTGTCGGCTCGATCGTTGTCCCTACGCGGGATTCGGCGCGCCTCGAGGCCGTCGAAGTAGTTTTCCATCTTCCGGACCTCGTCAAGGTAGAGGCTCAAATTCGGGTCATGGCACAAGTAAGACTTGTCCATTTGACATACCACGAGTTGAGAATCCCCCTTGACGAGGAGGTGTCGGATACCCAATGAGCGGGCAAGACGTAGCCCTAGGAGAAGGGCCTCATATTCCGCGACATTGTTCGTCGCGGGGAACTCGAGCCTAGCCGCATATTCGAGGGTTCTCCCCTCGGGGCTTCTCAGGACTACTCCCGTGCCAGCCCCCGCCAGGCAGAGGGAGCCGTCAAAGAAGAGGGTCCAGTGGTCGTCGCGCGGTGGGGCGGCACGCGCTTCTTCTTCCAGTCCAGGGACCGGAGCCCACTCGGCCACAAAGTCCGCAAGAACCTGCGATTTGATCGCGGTTCGTCCGGTGAGGGACAGCGAAAAGGGGGCTAGCTCGGCCCCCCATTTCCCTATTCGCCCGGTGGCTTCCTTGTTCCGAAGCACCTCCCCCAAAGGGAGAGAGGAAGGCACCGTGATAGGGTGGCCTAGGAAGTAGTGGCGGAGCTTCCGCGAGGCCATTAGGAGGGCGTAACAAACCTTCTCCATCTTCGTGTATCTCGTTTTAGCGCCTTGGAGAGCCTCGCGCACATCGTAAACTGGGCGTTGGTGCCCATCTTCTTCCTTGACGAGAACCGCGCTGACGGCAACCGGAGTGGCCGCGAGGTAGAGCAGCAAGGGCTCCCCCTGACGCGGGCTTACGAGCATTGGAGGGCTCGCGAGATATTTCTTCAGGTCCTTGAATGCAGCCTGTGCCTCGGGGGTCCAATGGAACCCCTCAAGGCCGCGGAGGATCTTGAAAAATTGGAGGCCGCACTCCCCCGAGCGCGAGACGAAGCGACTTAACGCGGCCAAGCGGCCGGTGAGTCGTTGTACATCCTTGACAGAACGCGGTGGAGGCATGTCGAGGAGGGCCCGGATTTTTTCGGGATTGGCTTCGATGCCCCTTTGGGACACAAGGAAGCCGAGGAGCTTTCCTCCGCGAACGCCGAATGCGCATTTTTCCGGGTGAAGCCTTAACCCGTACTTACGGAGATTGCGGAAGGTTTCTCCCAAGTCTTCGATATGAGTGGCCGAGCGCGCGCTCTTGACGACTGCATCGTCAACATACACTTCCACGTTGCGGCCAATTTGATCCCTCAGGACCAAACTCATCAGGCGCTGGAAAGTTGCCCCGGCGTTTTTCAACCCGAAAGGCATGTGGACATAACAGAAGGTGCCGAGGGGAGTTATAAAACTCGTCTTTTCCTCGTCCTCCTCCGCCATTCGAACTTGATGATAGCCCGAGTAGGCGTCCAAGAAGCTCATCAGCTCGCATCCCGCGGTGGAATCCACCAGTTGGTCGATCCGCGGGAGCGGGAAGTCATCTTTGGGGCAGGCTTTGTTGAGGTCGGTGAAGTCGACGCACATTCTCCATTTGCCACTTGCCTTCTTTACGAGGACGGGGTTCGCCAGCCATTCGGGGTGTAGGACCTCCCGAACGAACCCCGCCTCCCGGAGTTTAGCGATCTCCACCTTGATGGCCTCCTGCCTCTCGAGGGAGAGCTTCCTCATCTTCTGTTTCACCGGGGGGCGACCGGGTATCACTACGAGCTTGTGCTCGATAACATCCCTGGGCACACCCCCCATATCCGTGGGCTTCCATGCGAAGACGTCCGCGTTTTCGCGAAGAAATTCGGCGAGTCGCGTCGCGTGTTCCTCGGGGAGATCAGCCCCAATCTTGATGGTCTTCCCCTCGTCTTGGAAGAGAGAGATTTCCCGGAGGTCTCCTTCAGGGCGAGGCTTGGGGAGGAACTTCCCGGGGAGCGTGATTGGCACGTTTGGGGTTGAGGAGGAGCTCCCTCCCCCCGGGGCCTTGACCAGGTTAACGTCCCCGATTACTGCGGAGGCGCGCTCGTAGAGGGAGCGAGCCACGCCTTGGTCACCATGCACAGAGATCACCCCACTCGGCCCGGGGATCTTCATGCAAAGGTAGTTGTGGTGGACCGCTGCTCCTAAGCGGTTGATGATGGTTCTCCCCATTATAGCGTTGTAGGAGGAGGGGAGATCCACCACGTCGAACCGAACCATTTCGGTCCGGTAATTATCTGGGGTGCCGAATGTCATTGGGAGGTCGACCTTCCCCACAGGATGTATGGTTTTCCCCGGGACGAATCCTTGCAGGGGCCCCACCGCGGGTTGCAGGAGCTTCTCGTCCACCTGCATTTCTTTGAATGCCTTTAGGTAGAGGACGTCCGCGGAGCTCCCGCCATCCACCAAGATTCGGGCAAGGCGGCAGTTAAACACGGTGGCTGAGACGATCAGCGCGTCATTGTGGGGGAAGCGCACCCCACTCGCGTCTTCGATGGTGAACGTCAACGGGACGTCCGACCATTTGGACGGCCGGGACGTGTTAACGGCCCCTACTACCTTCACCTCCCGCGCATACTCTTTGCGCTGGCGTTTGGAATCTCGCCCGGAGGCGGATCCTCCCACAATGACGTTGATGTGCCTCTCGGAGGCTTGGAAGGGGAGCTCGTTGCTCGAACCCTTTTCCTGGCCTTGCCTCTGACGTCCCCCTGGCGGAGCGGGGAGTGCCGCCAAGGCTGGTGATGGAAGGGGTAAGGAGGTAGAGCCTCCTCCTCCTCCCCCTGGCCCATGTTGCTCGAGGAATGTCGCGAAGTGGTTGAGGAGCGCGTGGCATTCTCGGGTTGCATGGGAGTTGGACTTGTGGTAAGCGCACCACAAAGTGGCTCCAGACTCCTTGCCTTCTTGCGGACGGGAGGATCGGCTTCCCCCACCGCCTTTGGGCTTGGAAAAGGGGCGCTGTCCCCGGTTAGGCTCCCGAGAGCCGCCTCCGCCTTCGAGGACGAAAGTGTCCCGAGGCCTTGGCTCGTTGCGGGGCCCCCTCCGGGGACGTTTGTTGGAGGGGTCCTTCGCGTCCCTCTCCCCGGGGACAGAGGTCCCCTGGTGCTTTTTCCAGAGATCGTCTTCTTCGGCTCTCGCGTACTTTTCGAGTACGTTGAAGAGCTCGTCGGCGGAGGACGGGCAACTCCGGGAGAGTCTTCGGTGGAGCTCTCCCGGGAGAATGCCACTCTTGCACGCTTCGATCACCGTCGAGTCGGGGACATGAGCCACCTTGCTCTTGATCTGCGCGAAGCGCTTGAAGAAACTTCGTATTGTCTCCCCCGACCGTTGGCGAACGGTGTACAACTGCGATGAATCCAGGGGACGGATGTAATTCCCCTGGAAATTTGCGCAGAATTCGCGCTTTAGCTGCGCGAATGACTTGATGGACCCGCTCTTTAGGTTATAGAACCATGAGCGAGCTATTCCCGAGAGGTAGAGGGGGAAGACGTTGCATTGGACGCTTTCGTCCCCCCCAACCGCCGAGATGGCCGTGGAGTACACTTGCACGAACTCGTAGGGGTCGGCCTCCCCGTTGTAGTGCTCGATATGGGGCGGCCGATATGGTTTCGGTCACCGAACACGCCGGAGGCGGCGGCAAAGGGGTTGGTTAGCCCCTTCCACTTCCTTTGGGGTGTTTGCATCGATATCCCCCTTCACGGGGGAAGCGCGTTCATTGTCCGAATCGGAGAGGGGTCCCAACGGACCGCCAGCCTTCCGGTATCGCCTTCGCTCTTCGGGGTTGGTGGAGCTCACCTCTTGTATCTCGGGGGGACCTCCGGAAGTGACGGAGGCCTCTTGCATGGGTCTTTTACCCTTGTCTGTAGGGACAAGGGGGGCGCGCTTGCGCGCGAGTGATTCCCGGCCGTACCGGGACGGGACGCCTTCGGACCTTGCCGCGCGCATGCGCTCCACCTCCTCCCGAGTGAACCGCATTTGGTTCACCGGGGGAGCCCGAGGAGGGGGACCCGGGGGAGGAGGCGGAGATGCGCCCGTCACCGGCGCGGGAGAGGAATCGCGGGCCGGATGAGTCCCGGCCACGGAGACGGCCCGCGGCGTGGGAAGACTTCCCCATGGGGGAACGGCCTGTAATGTAGGAATCACCCCGGGGATACCCATTGGGATAGGCGTAGTCCCAGGGGGGAGAATTCCTTCCGGGGCAAGGGATGGTTCAAGAACGGGAGAACCCCCGGGGAACGAACACCCTCCCGGCGGGGGGTAGCCCCCGGAGACGGGCTGACCCCCCAGGAGTGAAGGACCTCCGGAGGTGGGAACACCTCCCGGGAATGGGTAGCCCCCGGAGACGGGCTGACCCCCCGGGAGTGGACCTCCGGAGGTGGGGACGCCTCCCGGGAAAGGGTAGCCCCCGGAGACGGGCTGACCCCCCGGGAGTGGACCTCCGAAGGTGGGGACGCCTCCCGGGAAAGGGTAGCCCCCGGAGACGGGCTGACCCCCCGGGAGTGACGGACCTCCGGAGGTGGGGACGCCTCCCGGGAAAGGGTAGCCCCCGGAGACGGGCTGACCCCCTGGGAGTGGACCTCCGGAGGTGGGGACGCCTCCCGGGAAAGGGTAGCCCCCAGAGACGGGCTGACCCCCCGGGAGTGACAGACCTCCGGAGGTGGGGATGCCTCCCGGGAAAGGGTAGCCCCCGGAGACGGGCTGACCCCCCGGGAGTGGAGCTCCGGAGGTGGGGGTGCTTCCCGGGAAGGGGAAAGCCCCCGGAGCGAAGAAGGTTCCTGGGTGTCCCATCATGAACGGAGGTGCCATCCCTCCGAACTGGAACGGGTGCGGGTACGCGGGGGCCGGAGGCCGCGCTATGGCGCGTAACAACTCTTCCAGAGTACGTTGTGCGCGAAGCTGTCCCTCCACCAGTGCCCCGAGTAGCGGGTCACCTGAAGTTGAAGGCATTACCTGGGGGTACGCTTGGTCCTCCCAAACCGGAACCTTCGGGCAGGCTCGCAGGAGTCGTTCCCCCGCCAAGGATGACGGGAGAGTTGAGTGTTGCCTCCCCCCGAGTGTCCACGGGAGGGGGTGTTGTGACGACGGCCCCCTGCGCGGGCGGTGCAGGGTTGCTAGGGCCGGCATCGTTGGAGACGGAGGTTAAGTGCCTCATCCTTCTTGGAGCCATGACTATTTGTCACGAGTCCCCACAGACGGCGCCAACTGTCGTGGTATAAAAAATACCTCGGCAGATTTGATGACGTGCGCAGCACGTGTTCCTCAACGCGAGTTGACCGTGCGACGGGTCACCCCGCGTTGGACAATCCCAGAGATTGACACAGGGGTTTATACAGGTTCGGGCCTCAGTGGAGGCCCTAGTCCTGTCGACGTGCTCCCGACGAGCGTCGGCTAGGGGGCTCTCTCCCGGAGAGAGGGCTCCGGAACACGCCTTTTTGTCTTTTTGGATTGAGTACAAATGAATGTCTTAGGTTACAAAAGAGGGTTACAGGGGTATATATAGACCCCAAAATATGCAAATTACTAAACTACCCCTGCCACAACCGTAGGATCGGGGGCAAAACAGTCTTTTGACGAGGTCCAGGGCACCGATTTCTGACACGTGGCGGCCCTCGAAATCAGTGCCCACCTGAGGGCTCCGGGAGACGTTTTCCTCGGCCCGGAGAAGGGGCTCCGGGAGAGGGGCTCTCCCTAACCCGGAGAAGGTGCGCCGGGGAAAGTCTCCCCAGGACCCGGGGGAGGGCCCCGGGAGACGTCTTCCCCGGCCCGGAGAAGGGGCTCCGGGAGACGGGCTCTCCCTAACCCGGAGAAGGTGCGCCGGGGGAAGTCTCTCCCGGACCCGGGGGAGGGCTCCGGGAGACGTCTTCCCCGGCCGGGAGAAGGGGCTCCGGGAGAGGGGCTCTCCCTAACCCGGAGAAGGTGCGCCGGGGGAAATCTCCCGGACCCGGGGGAGGGCTCCAGGAGACGTCTTCCCCGGCCCGGAGAAGGGGCTCCGGGAGAGGGGCTCTCCCTAACCCGGAGAAGGTGCGCCGGGGGAAGTCTCCCGGACCCGGGGGAGGGCTCCGGGAGACGTCTTCCCCGGCCCGGAGAAGGGGCTCCGGGAGAGGGGCTCTCCCTAACCCGGAGAAGGTGCGCCGGGGGAAGTCTCTCCCGGACCCGGGGGAGGGCTCCGGGAGACGTCTTCCCCGGCCGGGAGAAGGGGCTCCGGGAGAGGGGCTCTCCCTAACCCGGAGAAGGTGCGCCGGGGGAAGTCTCTCTCGGACCCGGGGGAGGGCTCCGGGAGACGTCTTCCCCGGCCCGGAGAAGGGGTTCCGGGAGAGGGGCTCTCCCTAACCCGGAGAAGGTGCGCCGGGGGAAGTCTCTCTCGGACCCGGGGGAGGGCTCCGGGAGACGTCTTCCCCGGCCCGGAGAAGGGGCTCCGGGAGAAGGGCTCTCCCTAGCCCGGAGAAGGTCCGCCGGGGGAAGTCTCTCCCGGACCCGGGGGAGGGCTCCGGGAGACGTCTTCCCCGGCCCGGAGAAGGGGGGCTCCGGGGGAGGGGGCTTTCCCTAACCCGGAGGAGGTGCGCCGGGGGAAGTTTCCCTCGACCCCGGAGATAGGACTCCCATGGTGACGTTTCTGGTGTTGGCTAGTATTTTCCCCCACAACAAATAGGACTTGAGATACCTACTGCTGAGGAGCAAATCACTGAGACTATATCGGGGGAACCAATCCCAGAGGAACGAGGCAAGTCAATTGAACTTGATCATTTAGATTTAAAAGTTATATGGTAATTGACAAAAGAAACTTTTACAATTGCATTATGAAGTTCAAATATATGATATTTTGATGATTATTCTATTAAAGAAAATGGGCTGTGTGCCATATAAGAATTCAACCATAAAGGAAAATGTTTGGGTAGAATGGATTAGAATGTTGATGGTGCATGAGGCACAGGGGTATTGTGGTTAAGTTTTTTACGTAAACACTTAAGGACTAAATCATTGTGCTTTAACTTCCCGTGACATGTTACCGTACTAACCACAAGCCTGGTATGGGATGGGCATGACTTAGTAACTTTGTCAAATATTTAACTTAGCTTTGCATGAATAGTGAGAAATGAAGTGATGTGTTTATGGAAGTGATATTGATGTATTATGTGATCCCTCCATTGACCCACTGCTAGACAAATGGGAGTACCCTATCGTGGACTAGCACTGGGAAGGGATCGGGGTAGGGGTATAGCCCGCTACAACAGCTATAGATTTTGTTTGATGCATGATAAGACCTTAGCCGGGCAGAGCCAAAGTTATTACAAGACAATGAGAAAAGTATGTAAGCTTTGACTCAGTCGCATGCTATATTGTTGCGTGTAAATGCGCTGACAGTAGTAGTCGAAGTAAATTGCAGAAAAAGTAGTACACCTCTACATAGTGTAAAGAATGTATTCGAATACTCCATACCACCTGAGGATGAACCAGCTCCGCTTGAAGGTGAGTTTGATCAACTCTTTTGAGGCCATGGTTCGCGGCTGAGTTCGACTGTGGGAAGGGCTGTTGTATGCATGTAATATAAATAAGTTGTGACCATCCTGGTCTCTTTTGTGAGACTGTACTTTATCGTTGTATAATTAAATGTTTATGAGTTGTGGTTGTGATATACACTCTCTGTACAACTATATCCTGGGGAGTTGTACACCATGGGGTGGTTGCCTTGGCAATCCCTTATGAGGCGTTCCATCGTGGGCTAGCTAGGGGTTCACATCGTGAGCTCCGAGTGGCCGGGATGGGACAGGGAGAGAAGGTGGTTGGTCAAATTGAACCATCTTGAGACACTGTTGAGATTATTATGTGTCATCAGTTTGTTTCTAATAGTTATTTTTGGTTTATCTTTAGACTTGAGATCAGCACGGTTTTATACATGTGTAGTAGCATACCTTCATGTCATCAACCGCTACTTTTAACCCAGTAGTCATAAAGGTGACATATAGATATGTTATGAACCATGCATGTGGTTGGAAATGAATGGCCGAGATGGAATTTTTCCCTATCATATCTTCAGAGAGATATCTCTGGGTCATTTGATGTAACTGGACAAAAAAGTGCATGGCCATACCGAATATAGTTGAGGGTCAACTATGGATTAAGTTTAGTTCATTACAAGATCAAGAAAGGACCGAGCTATTTAAGAATGACACGTTTCTCACCTTGAGTTTGATCTGGTATGGTGAGGCAAAGAAATAATCTATGATAAGTTGTATAGGTTCATCGGATATGATCTTCATGTATATGCGGATAGTCATAATGTCTTGTTAGGGACTGCTTATGACTTCTAAGGATGCAAATGATGCAAATGAATTCTCTCAGAAGATCTCTTCAATCACAATGAATGATACTTGATCAAAAGATCAAGATCTTAGCACTTGGTCTCAAGTGTATATCAAAATATATCTCTTGGTTCTTTAGAAAAACTACTCAAAAAATATTTAAAAACACTACTCAAAACTGTTTTGAAATCTGCTCAAAAAGTGTTTTAAAAGCTGATAAAAAATGTTTATAAAACTGCTCGAAAATGTGAACAGAAACTACTCAAAAATGTTTATAAAAACTGCTTGAAAAAGTAGAGAAATTTGCTCAAAAACTATTTTAAAAACTGCTAAAAAATGTTTATAAAATTGCTCGAAAATGTGAATAGAAATTGCTCAAAAATCTACTCAAAAACTACTCAAAAGAGTAGAGAAATGATGTTTAAAGGTGTATATGAGAATGTGGCTTGAGATGAGTAACAATACTGCTCAAAGCACTTATATTTATAGTCCAACCTCTCAGTTAGCCGTTGTGGTCGATAAGGAAATAAATCAGTATAGGTAGTAGCCAGGTTTGACCTCTAACGGCTAGTAAATAGCCATTAGAAAGTCTTGTCGAATGAACAGTGTATGAATAATGTTTTGTCAAATGAATAGTGTTCATGTGACCTTTTGTCGAATGAACAGTATTACTGGTCGAATGAACAGTGCTCAAAAAATCAGTTCCAGTCCCTCTTTGAAATCTATATATTTTTCTTAGATTTTGACCAAGATTGTGAAAGAAAATGAATGCAACATATAATCTAAGAGTTTCTTAGTTTTTGCTGGAACTAAAAGAGATTTCCCAAACCTTCTTAATAGTACGGTTAAACTAAGAAAGAATTTCTTATAAAAATGATCAAACTCCAAACTCTGAGACTGATACAATAAACAAGCACTTACCTTGGATCTTTATGGCTTCTCGCTCTGGCAGGAGTGTTTGTTGAACACTTAAAATCGCCTTCTATCAAAGAAGGGTTAGAAGCTATCCCTTACGTCACGACCTTAGAGCAAGAAGCAGATTGGAATCATCATTGAGAATCTATCTTGCGTATGAGACCTTGCCTGACGATAAAATCAACAGTGATTGATTACTTAGAAAAGCACGTATGTATAGACTCGTTGAGGGAGCTTTATATCAAAAAGGCACTCAAGGAGTACTTATGTGTTGTATTTCTCAAGGAAATGGAAAATCCCTTCTAAGAGAGATACATGGGGGCATATGTGGAACACATGCTTCTTATAGAACACTGGTCGAAAAAATTTTCAACAGGGTTATTACTGGCTGACGGCACTTAATGATGCCATGAAATTGGTCAAGACATGCCCACAGTGTCAGTTTTATGATCGGCAAGTTCATCAGCCAACATATGCTTTGCAAGTTATCCCTTTAACATGGTCATTTGCTGTTTGGGGAATAGATATTGTCGGACCAATGTCTCAAGCAGTCAATGGGTACAAGTTTTTATTCGTAACTATCAATACATTCACCAAGTGAATTGAGGCTGACCTAGTCTGCAATATTACTGCTGCTACAGCGAAGAAGTTCTTTCATAAGAGCGTTGTGACATGATTTGGTGTTCCTAGTCATCTTATTACTGACAATGGTTCACAATTTGTCAGTGGTCTTTTCTTAGACTATTGCGACGGCATTGGGACTAAAGTTTGTCTCGCATTTGTAGCTCCTCGACAGAGCAATGGTTCAGTAGAACGTGCCAACTAGTAGATAATACAGGGCGTCAAGAAACGTGTTTTCGACAGCCTTAAATTGCACTTAGGGGCTTGGGTAGATGAACTCTACTCAGTTTTATGGGCATTACGTACGACATCTAGTCGAGCAACAGGTGAAACACCTTTCCAAATGATTTTTGGTGCGGAAGCTGCCATACCAGTTGAAGTTCAACTTGGTTCGGTTCACCTAAGTCACTTAGATATTGATAATCCAAGTGATGCTCGGAAAGACGAATTTCTCTTCTCGAAGAAAAGCGTGATTGAGCATTGATTAGGTCTGCTGCATATTTACAAGCTTTGCGTAAATATCACAGAAGGAAGGTGCATCCACGTAGTCTTCATGTGGGTGATTTGGTTCTAAGAAAAGTCCAAAATCAGTCTAATCCCAACAAATTCTCCCCTCAGTGGGAAGGACCTTATACTGTGGTCTCAATACCGCGACCAGGGTCAACTTGATTAGCCATGGAAGATGGAAGGGTCTTATCCAATTTGTGGAATATAGATCAATTGCGCAAATTTTATATGTAAGTTTTTCCCATTACCATTTCCCTGTTCAATTAGCATATTTTCTGCAATAAAATGGTGTTTCTTTCACTTTATGTTATAATATCATTTGTTTTTCTTCAAGTTACGCTTGAGGCTTGATCGCAAATAATCATCTCATTAAAGTGCTTAAAGTGGATTTGCTAATCGATCTTATGGTCGCATCTATATAAAACATCTCTAAATAATCCATTTTTTAACGCATATGAGACTTACTAGCATGTTTCTGATCATTCGGGTGGTTGTTAGTTCGTAAAAAATTTAGCATTTATTTTGAGTTTTTTGTTCTTGTGATTTTATAATAAGCTCTGGTTCAAAATTTTCATTTTAAACCATTTCTCAACACATAAGAGATTTACTAGGCATGTTTATTATCATGAAATTACTATACTGAACAATTAGTGTTAGTAATATCAGGAGGGGGCTAGAAGAATACAAATATAACATTTAGATGGAAGTTAAATATGTTGTATTGATTTTAAATTTTGAAAAAATCATGCATATGCATTTTCTATTATCTATATTTGTTTGCAGGTTATAAATGAACTCATACATCAAAGGATTTCTATTTTCCATTGTCAAAACAAATGTTTACAATGAGAAAGCATGTTTCAAGTAAGCTTGAGGTTTTCTAATAGTTTTTCAACTATTGGCTTGACCTTGGCTATGGTTGCATTTAGCTTATCTTTATTCTCAAAAGTCACATCTTCCGCCACTGAGTTTAGATCAAAGTTCGAAGAAGAAAAGAAATGAAAATGATTTGATCAATTCATAAAACACAATGACTAGTTCAGCGAGAATGAACTTACGATTGACATCAAGTTGTAGCTTTTTTTTTCTTTTTGGAGAGAAGCACATGAGCTTTTATTTTCCTCCAATGAAGACAAAGCTTCAGCAAGATTTTTGCTCTTTTCCTCTAAAGCTTTTGTTATAGCTGTCTCCTTTTTGGAGCGCTCTTTCGCAGCCTCATTTGTTAACGCAGAGTTTTCCATGCAGTAACAAGCAATTTCGTTCTAATTCATAGAAGAATGAAATTAAGAGCAAGATACTTACTGTTCTGATTGGTTGCATTTCGCCTGCACGACCTTAAATTGTTATATTAGCAAATTTACCAAGGTCGAATGCCGAGCAGAATTCTACAAGGAAACAAATATCTGAAGATGTTACTTAGATAAATAATAAACAACATTGGGTAAAGATAGTATTTTCCTCAATAAGATCCTTGAGAAGGGTCTCGGATCCTGAATCATCTCTCACCTGCTGAATAAGTGGTAAAATCAATGCTGGAGCAGGATGCGAGGAATTAGCACCTTGATCTGCTGGTTCAATATTTTTTTCGACCAGAGGAGGAGCAGAAGTTCCTTCTTGTTCGCTTGTCCCATGGTCAAGGTCGCGGCTGCGACATCAACTCTTCCATTAGCTAGAACAACAGCACCTAGTACTTCAGGTATAGCTGCAATTTCAGCTGTAGGAGCTATGTTCCCATCTGCAACAGTTGTGTCAACATTTGGAATTGAGATTGAATCTGTAGGGGTTGGGCTCGTTCTGTACATTTGTTAATAACTATATAGGTTATGATTACATAAGAATGTATTTACATACAGGTAGAAAGGTAGTTATCTATTACCTAAAATTGAGTCCCAGGGAACTCATTGCCCCAGTTTTGGGAGATACCAACAAAGTAAGCATCTTCGTAGATGTTTTCTTCATGGGTTCTGCAGACCATTTTCTCCGTAGAATGAGGGGAGTCTCATCTTCCTCCTCTTCCCTTCCTTCTCCCTGTATGATTGAAAGATAATTTCCAATTGTACTTGGAGAAAGGCAAAAACTAAATATTTTTACCATTTTGGCCGCTAAATTAGGTTTAATAGCCTTAGACGAAGTTGCCCCTGAAGCCTTCTTCTGGTTAAGTTTGCTGGGGCTGAAGTTTTCACCATGGATGAAGGTTGACTTTCCCTTTGGTAGGCGTTCTTTTAGCTACAAGACCCCCAGAAGTCCCAGTGTCATCCATGGTCCTCTTCATTCTAGTTATTTGGCCCAAGAGAAACTATACACATCAAAATGAATTTATTCGATTGTTATTCAAAAGAATAAACATGTACAAGTTTTCCGAAAGAGATTTTACCTTTTGTCATTCTTGTAGCAATTCGTCGCTGCCACAAACCAAGCTCTGCAATCTTGGCATGTTCATATCACCTTCTGTGGTCGAGTTAAAAAGTTTTAAAAGAGCATTTGTTCTTCTATCAACCTCAAAAATGGACAAACCTATTTGGGAACTACAGTAAGCATATATAGATTAAAGACAATCTTCCAATCTGTAAGACAGGGCTTTACCTTGATTATAGTCCAAGGTCCCATCTTGCATAGAGCGTAGTTCCCAGGCAGGGTGCACTCTTCTCTCCAACGGGCTGATCCGATTCTTAATGAAGTGACGGATCACATACCAGGTTGTCAAGCCCTCATGTGCCAGATGTTGAGATCTGGGCCTGTTTTTGCAACTCTTCATCGAGATCAAGAATGGAGTCTTTTTTGTTGCTTTTTTCTGGCTGGTAGTTTTTGAACCAGAGGCTGCTTTCTTCAAGAGCCAGGGAATAAAACCATCGTGATTCCATCCATGGACAGAGTCGCAAAGGGGAACTACTGGATAATCTTTCTTCTCCCTAAGACAGAAGTAGACGCATCCAATGGCATTCGAACTCTTGGACCACACTAAAAAGTAGAATCAGCGAAAAAGCGAAATACTTGGCAAAACCCCAACAAAAGCTTCACATAGGTGCTGGAAAATCGCCAATCTCAACACAGAGTTGGGGTGGAGATTTACTAGTTCTAGCTTGAAGTGGTTGAGTACGCTGAGGAAGAACTCACTTCCTGGAAGACAAAATTAGCAATGTAAGAAATCTTCAAATAGCACCAGTTCATTTTCCCTTACAACTGGTGTTTCTTATTTTCCTGTGGAGAAACATGAAATCAACTACCTTGAAGGCAGAATTTCTTCTTTTTCCAAAATCTCCAGATTTTCAGCATCATAATGGATCGATCAGCTCCAGGATGCCATTTGATCAAGATCGAAGGAGAAGGGGTTTTTGGAAGAAGAGGGTTTTTTGCGGCATAAAGCAGCGAAGCTTGCAAGAGCAGGGTTTTTGAGACTTTGGAAACTGTAAGTTGCCCTTGCACCCATTTCTAGCATTAAATGTTTCCAATGATGCTTGTTGTTTATTTATTGTGGACTCTTAAATGACTCATATGTGTATTTATATATGCATGCATTCAGGGGAGTTCTTGTATATCTAATGCCTATGCATACACTCAGGGGGAGTCATTAAATTTTATTCAATTTAAACACTTGTTGTCATCAATCATCAAAAAGGGGGAGATTGTTGCATCTAGACCCTTTTTTGGTTAATTTTGATTATTGATGACATTAAGTGTCTTGGACTACCCGTGTTTTTGTGCTATTTGTATGCAGTGTTATTTTTGTAAAGTTTACAAGTGATACAGGAGGATCCACAAGTCGCAAGCGCAAGGTTGTAGTGTCGCTCGAGGTCTCAGTCCAAAGATGCGAGCCAAAGTCACAATGCAATGTCGCCAAGAAGGAAGCCGCAAAGACCTAAGGTAAGTGCTTGTTTATTGTACCCGTCTCAGAATTTGGAGTTTGACCAGTTTTTATAAGAAATTTTTTTTTAGTTTAACTGTACTATTAAGAGGGGTTGCAAAATCTCTTTTAGTTTCAGCAAAAACTAAGAAACTCTTAGGTCATACGTTGCATTCATTTTCTTTCACAATCTTGGTCAAAATCTGAGAAAAATATATAGATTTCAAAGAGGGACTACAATTGGTCTTTCAAGCACTGTTCATTCGACCAGAGGTCACATGAACACTGTTCATTCGACTAGACTTTCCAGCGGCTATTTACTAGTTGTTAGATGTCGAAGCTGGCTACTAGCTATATTGATTTCTTTCTTTATCGACCACAATGGCTAGCTGAGAGGTTGGGCTATAAATATAGGTGTTTTGAGCAGTATTCTTACCCATCTCAAGCCACATTCTCATATACACCTTCGAGCATCATTTCTCTACTCTTTTGAGTAGTTTTTAGAAGAAGTTTTGAGTAGTTTTTGAGTAGATTTTGAGCAGTTTCTATTCATATTTTCGAGCAGTTTTATAAAAATTTTTGAGCAGTTTTTAAAACAGTTTTTGAGTAGATTTCTCTACTATTTTGAGTATTTTTTAAAAACATTTTTTAGCAGTTTATGTTCACATTTTTGAGCAGTTTTTATAAACATTTTTGATTAGTTTTTAAAACACTTTTGAGCATATTTCTATTTAGTATTGAGCAGTGTTTTAAAACAATTGTTGAGCAGTTTTTCTAAAGAAACAAGAAATATATTTTGATATACACTTGAGCCCAAGTGCTAAAATATTGATCTTTTGATCAAGTATCATTTATTGTGATTGAGAGAGATCTTATGAGAGCATTCATTTGCATCATTTACATCCTTAGAAGTTTCTCGGTATTTGTTGGAGATCAAGAGAAGATCTCACAACTTGTTACTTTTGGTGATCGCTTTCACCTAGACGATTTGGTGGTGTGACTGTTGATCTCTTCATTGAAGAAGTTTGTTGGAGAGACTCGGTGTGTTTGTGAGAGGTTTAGTGCTCACCTTTCCGAAGTGGAGAAGGAGCAACCCTAGTAGATAATATCCTTTGTGGATATGGAAGTAAAAATCACTCATTTGAGTGATTTAACGAGGAGTAGGGAAGACTAGACGAGTCTCTGAGACCTTGGGATACATTGTTGTGTTTGTTTCTCTTTCTCTCATTCTTTGGAGAAATTTAAATTGTTGAATTGATTCAGTTTTTTATTTGCACTTAGTTTATTTAAGCTTTAATCTTGCAAAAGCTGTTTTATTTGAAAAGGTTTTAAAGGCTCCTATTCACCCCCCCTCTAGTCAGCATCCTCGATCCTACATCGTTCTGCCAGCTCTGTGCATGAGGACACTGCGGGAGATGTGGCCTCTGGATAAGTGATTTGCATCTCATTTGCTTGAGGCCGGATTACCATTCGTGCGTATGGTAGATCGGGCTCAGCGATTTCCGTTTAACCAAGCTCTAGTCAGTGCACTTGTGGACCGATGGAGGCTGGAAACACACACTTTCCACTTCAACTTCGGTGAGCTCACCATCACACTTGAGGACATCAGTATGTTGCTCAGCTTGCCTGTCAGAGAGATATATATGTTCCCGCAGCGACCGACACAACTACATGGCATCTGGATTTCTTGTAGTGCTTTGAGGGGATCGGGCTAGCGAGAGGGTTTGCATAGACAGTGGGAGTTCCACAGACTTGCACACTGTTTGAGATGCTACATTCCCAGTGGCCACTCCCGAGGAGGTCTTTAGACGTCACTTGAAGACCTACTGTCTTTACTTATTTTGGTGGCTGTTGTTCCCTGGCACCCACAGAGACATATGCGAGCAGCAGTTTATTCAGATCACTAAACTTATTGCAGACTCCAAGCTGGTACACATGCCGCAGTTTAGTTTCAGATCCACTATGCTTTGCCACATGTAGAGGGGATTGTGCGACGCCACGAGTAGAGACCAGGTGAATTCACTATTCATGGGGTGTGCCATACTCCTAAAGATGTGGTTATACGAGTATTTCCCCAACGGGTGACCACTGGTGCCACATGATCAATTCGCGTTGGACCATGATATGAGGGACGGCCTAGTGATGAGATGGAGGTGGGCTAGACCGAGTTTGCGATGGGCCACGGATTAGGCGCACTTGTGCCATCCTTTTTATGCCATGAGCTTTGATTTGCTTCTCAATGACAATGTTATCTGGCATCCGTGGACACAGCATGATCCGGGAGGATCTTCAGGTCAAGTTCGCATAAGGTTTCGCGACCTTAACCAATTTCAAAAAGGATTTGCAACCACGAAAAGGAGCACGGCCTTGGAAAGGGTTCGCGACTTCGATTCGATCTCTGGTCAGAATTATAATCCGATCCACATACATATACTAAGTCTTATTTGTTTAGAGTCTAATACATTTAGGTTATTGAGTCTGATATGTATTCATATGATTGGACTATAGATACTTTGTAATAGGTCTAGTTTAGATCATCGAAGAGTTATATAACTTATTTAAGTTTTAGACACATAATTTCTCGACATAGGCGAGTGCATCCTAATGGTGGTCCTGTGAAGCCCTCTTTGAAATAAAGAGTTTTGCAATTATTTTGAGCTGTGTTTTCGATCAACTTTTGGGTATTGGTAATTCCGAGTAAGATCCTGTTATTGCGCATATAGCATTCGAGTGAGCCTAGTGCGAAAACCAAGGCTAGATTTCAAGTGGATCAAGTTAGTATCAGAGCAACTTTTCTGTCCTGTGGATGGTAAAGATCCATTTTTTTCCCAAGGTTACAAAACTTCCGGCGAAACTCCAAGCGATCAATCAGCGGTCCGAAGATTTCTGGCGATCCCTCTGTTCAAGCTAACCTAGTTGAACAAGTGGTTAAACTCTCCATCGACATGGAAATCGTGCTTGCTTGGATTAAGCAGCAGACCATGATCGTACCTCCTGAAGCAATGAAGGTTACAGGTGTGAAGATTGGTGAAGGCTTGCGTAGGGTAGACGAAGATGAAGAGCTTAATCACTCCTATAGATGCGTCAACTTCTCCAACACCGCTTGTGCAAGGACCAATTACAAGGGCACGCGCACGTCAGCTAAATTACCAGGTGAGCTCGTTCCTAAGTTTATGTGAAACTACCGTAGAGGGCGAGTTACTATCTAATGATATTGTTCTTGTAATTAGGAATCATGGTTTGGATCAGCAAGGATGTCAAGATGCACTTAGACAAGCCAAGGTTCGAGTTGATCCCGAGATGGACGCCGGCTCGGACTGCAGCGACACGTCTGTCTTCAAACGGATGCCCAGGCCACGTACGAAGTCCGTTTTCAACTTTCTACCACTTCACGGAAAGCTTTGGAGATAAGCTTTCCAACGCATCTGGTTACGCCACCAAAATCTTTCCAGGTCACCAGGAATCGTCCAAACAGTGTGTGCAAGATAGAGTCAGGCTTGTGCTGCGTCACCTCTTTTTAGGCCTTCGGCCCATGTATCCTAGTTAGGCTGCGACCTAAATCCTAGCCGCCGCCTCTCTCTCTCTCATATACATACTCCGTAGCCATCACAGGGAGACTTGGGTTTTGCTTAGATTATTCTGCCTTTGCAGTTTCGCCGTAGATCGGTTTGTGGAACCCCAACTTGTGAGCTTAATTCAATTCAATTTGCAATTTCCAGATTGTTTCTTCTACGTTTTTGCTTGTGCTCTCAATTTGCTTGCAAGAATTAGCCTTCTTGGTGAGGTCAACTACGTCTTGGCACGGTTGATAACCAACGGAGCAGTGGTGTAGCGATTGCTGGGTTCGATCAGTTCTGATCGGAAGCCGGATCGTCAACGTCGAGATCTCCACCAACTCGACTTATCATCTACCTGATGGAAAATCGGGCACCCCGTGTTTCACCAAGTGGTATCAGAGCCAAGGTTTCCCGTCAGGTATCCCCTCTGTTTGTTGTTCATCTTCTACCTAGAGTCCAGAAAAAGCCAAAAAAAAAATTTGTGATCATAGTCTTCCCCTGTCCAAACCACTTTGAGCCTTTCGCAATTTTCGTTTTCAGTTTTGCGTTGCTAAATTTGTGTCCGTGGTCATCGTCGTATTGCTGGTCAATTCGTGTTCTTGGTCTAGTGTCGAGTCTCAAATCCCAATCCTAAACCAAAACCAAATTCGAATCGCAATCGGTTCGGATTTCTCTTTTGCGTTGCTGTTTTTCTAAAGACAATATCTTAGACTTCGGAACACCAATTTGGGAAATTAAATAGTCTAAGTTGTATCTCTCGAAGAAATCTACAACTTTGTTCATTGCACCAAATTCCAGAAACGCCATATTCGTGGCCAAAATCGTGTTGGAAGTTAATCTGTTTCATCTCGGAGTAATCTGTACCATCTCGGAGTAATCTGTACAGCCTGTATTTCGGGGGCCATATCTCCTAGTTCCAAACCCCAAATTGGGTGTTCCATATATTAAAATTGATGATAAAGAAAAGAACTACAACTTCCTAGTTATAAGTTTTTGCGTTTGAGGTCTCTAAGAGCCCCAAATTATTATTGGAAGTTTCTGCAGAGCATCTTTGCTAAACTGCCGAGAGTATTGTGATAGGTTTTGTGCTTAATTCTTAAATTTTGAGTTGTAATCCATCCTTTACAGCACTCTTGTTAAAAAAAAAAAGAAGAAAAAGACAAGTGCATAAAAAAGAGCCGCACAAAACAGAAAGAAAGAAAAAAAAAGAAGTAAAGAAAGATTAGCAAAAAAAAAAAAGATCGGAAGTGCTTGCATCTTTTCATGTCCATCGCCTATACCGATCACTTTGCTTGCTTGAACTAATTTTAGGAACACGTTTAGGCCAGCAACTGTGACAAGTACTTTGGACATTTACTCAGCTTTGTTATCTAATTTCAGTTATTGCTAATCCTTTGTTTATATACAATTGCCTTCCGAGTTCCACCTTCTTCTTATCAGAACAGGATTCAGCCTTACAATCGCCTCACTCACGCCCCACGGTATCACGAACCAGCCACCGGTTGTACCTTATACAGTGTTGGTAAGATCCTTGCAAGAGTATGGTAAGACGCTTGAGAGCGAGTGAATCCACATACCACCACCTAGTAGTTTATAGGGATAATACTTTGTGTTATCTTTGTTCCTACTAACCATGACAGGACCGCAAACCAGAGCTAGAGCTACTGCTGAGGAGGATGGCCTTCGTAAGCTCATTCTTGATATGAACGAGGCTCTCAACAAGAGAATCCAAGAGCTCACGGACAAGTTCACGAAGGACAAACAAGACAATCAGAACAATATTGACGAGGATTGATACCCGAGTCAGTTCAAATAAATATACGATTGGTTCAGGATAGATTCGAACCAGACAAATGCCTAGTGGTGCGAACTCAAGTCATTCTGAGGAGCACAGGCATGAGGTCGCAGTCTTTACGCGATCAGACCGCAGCTAGTACGCGGTCAGGAGTTCGTGTGCTATACGCGAACAGAAGACTGCAGATGCTCCGCGATCAGCCAACATCGCGCGGTCAGAGCACTTTTGACCAAAGGAAGCGGGATTATTCTGTCCCTGTGACAAGGGCATTCCGAGTATCCCAAAGATTCTTCCATGAAGGGGAACAACCGTCAGGAGGTTAATACATGCGGTTGTCCATGAATAACACGTGTTAAACCTGCATGGGAGTTAAGAGCGGTTAACAAAACCTCATCTAAGCAACTGTTTGATACCGTTAGGACTTGGCGCACTTTCGACCAGTATAAAAAGGGTAGCTCAATGTATCAAACAGGGGCAAGACAACACAACACATCACATTGCAGCTCATCGAGAGATCAGTTGATCGAACGACCGATCATCCAGAAGACAGTAGTCTAAGTTAGATAGCCTTCACAAGCCTTCCAGGCTTTGTTTTGTACAAACACATAGGAAAAATCTTCGCCTATAAAGATCTTTTCCATAACTCTGTAAACCCTTTTATTACACATAGTGAAATCCCAACAGGACATAGGGCTGTTACTCCCACCATCGAGGGCCCGAACCTGTATAAACTTCTCTGTGCTCTAGTTCTCCATAATTCATCATACCTACCCGAAGGGACACCCTGAAAGGTCTCACAAACTACAAATTTTGCATAAGTTCGGCTAAGGAACCCGAGTCCGAATCGTCGACAACTGGCGCCCACTGTAGGGCCTTTCTCAAGGCGTCCTAATTTCATTCGGAGGTTCGCTGAATTATGGCTAGAGCATATGATTCCGAGAACGACTTTGATCTCGAGGACTATGCTCACATTCCAATGCCTTCTCCAAGCGATCCTGTCCCGATGGAAGAAACTGGAGGCAAAAATCTCCCAGAGGTCGAATCGACTCTCCAGGTCATGTCCATCGACCAGGAGGCGACTAACGCAAGGTCGGAACCCACCGATGTTCTTAATGCGTTAGAGGGAGAATCCGGTCCATCATACGACCGCGCTGAGGGGAAGGATGATATCGACCAGGAAATCAGCCCGGGGAGGTTCAACCCTGATAACCTCCATCGTCTCTTTGATTTCGAGTCTGACTCGGAACAAACCGAGATGTTTTCTCCCTCGGTGACTTCTCTCCCTAGGCAGTTCGCTACTTTATCGGAGGAAACTCCTGATCAACGGGCTACTAGGGAAGAACAAGAACGCAAACAGAAGGAAGTACAAGATCTCGAGCCACAAGACAACGAACTACGCAGAACTACCCTAGAGGCTCTTCAAGATGCGCAAGCTCGTTACGATGCTGCTCCGAGTTCTTCCCGACGATCACGTCGTCGCAAACGCGACCAGACCCCTTCTTTGCCTCCGGAGCGTTTCTCGGTGGACGAAGAAACAGTGACACCTGGTGCCCCTAGGAGAAGTACACATGGCTGGCTTCGATCTATCGCCGAGGTCATGAGTAATTTTCCTCCTACGGTCACGGATGCGCAAAAATCGGCCTTCACCAGAATCCTGGAGGAGAGGTTGGATGAGGTTGCATCTGAGGCGACCCCCACGGCCTCTTCCCGGTCGGTAACACGTTCCCACAACCGAGAGCGGTCTCACTCTGGTTCTAGTCGACGAAGTTACCCGCCGCCTGTACTGTCCCGCCAAGACAAGTCCAGGCGGGCACAGGATTCTCGTGATAGGGATCGAGTCCCTGTCCACTCTCTCTTAGGACCACGAGTGCCTTCTCCATTGCATGAGGTTTCTCGCGGTCCGGTCGAAAGTCACAGGACAGTTCACGGTCCCTACGTTGGTTGTAAAGCATTCCCGGCCTCCGTGCGGTCATTTGGCCTGACAAGTTTAGACCAGGGGCCATAGAAAGATTCGACGGAACTCAGAACCCATCCGAGTTCCTTCAAATCTACATTACTGCCATCCAAGCGGCAGGAGGCGATGACCGGGTCATGGCCAACTACCTGCCAACAGTCCTTGAAGGACCGGCAAGAGCCTGGTTGTTTAATTAGCCCGAAGGTTCTATATATAACTGGGAAATGCTGTGCAACGCTATCCTCATCAATTTCCAAAATTGTTATTAAAAGCCGAGTAAAGAGGACGACCTCCATCGACTACGGCAAACTTCGACCGAAACCCTTCATCAATTTGTCAAGATGTTTGTCGGGGTGAGAAATACCATCCCGAATATATCTGATAGCTCCGTTATTAGGGCATTTAAACATGCCGTTCGATATCAGAGATTCACCAAAGACTTGCTCATTCATCCCCCTCGATCAGTGGCCGATCTCTTTGATATGGCTGATCGATACTCCGACGCGGCCGAAGCGGTTGAATGGAACCAGATGGTCGATAAAGGTAACCTACCGCCTCAACCAGGTCTCAAGGACGCTAGGAAAGAAGCTCCTTGAGACATTTTATTGGTCAAGGCGCTTGACGAGATGCAAATTCCTCCTTCCAAGATTAAGCCCATAATCCATCTGTTTTATGGGATAATCCCTGGTCCCTCCATGATGCCGTTGGGACAGGTGGTCCTCCCGGTCACGCTGGGAGAACCAGATAACTTCCGAACAGAATTAGTTACTGTTGATGTAATTGATTGTGATTCAGCTTACAATGCAATCTTTGGCAGGCCAAGTCTTGCTAAGTTCATGATGGCAACGCACTATGCTTATCAGTGCGACAAGTTGCCTGGCCCCAAAGGTGTCATCTCAATCCGAGGCAGTCGCAATGTGGCACTCACATGTGACCGGCTATCTTTGGAGATGCTGGACCAACTTTCCCTCCGAGACGCTCAGGTCGCCACAGTGGCTACTGACGCGATCAAGGCTGCTCCTCGACCAGACGAGAAACTCAAGTTAGTTCCGTTGTACCCAGATGATCCATCCAAGACAATTCGGGTCGGATCAGGCCTGGATGAAAAATAGGAACTCGAGCTCATTTCTTTCCTTTGGGCTAACGCAGATGTGTTTGCGTGGAAACCGTCCGACATGCCCGGTGTCTCGAGGGAAGTAATCGAGCACAGGTTAGCGATTCGACCTAGACAGCGACCAATAAAGCAAAAGCTCAGGCGTTTTGCTGTTGACCGACAAGAAGCCATTCGAGAGGAGTTGGACAAACTCCTAAAAGCTGGGTTTATTCGCGAGGTCGATCACCTGGAATGGCTTGCAAATCCGGTCATGGTCCGCAAGTCAAATGGTAAGTGGCGCATGTGCGTCGACTACACCAGCCTCAACAGTGCCTGTCCGAAGGACGACTTTCCTCTTCCCCGCATCGACCAGCTGGTCGACTCAACCGCGGGTTGCGAACTGATGAGCTTCCTGGACACCTACTCAGGATACCATCAAGCATGGCAGAAGAACATGAAGAGAAGACTGCCTTCATCACCCCGTTCGGCACCTACTGCTACGTCAGAATGCCGTTCGGTCTCAAGAACGCAGGTTCCACGTACCAGCGCTTGATGTAAAAGACCTTTTTTTCCCAGATAGAGCGTAATCTCGAAGCATATGTAGACGACTTGGTTGTAAAAAGCACTAAGAGATTGTCTCATTTGGACAATCTCACTGAAACCTTCTGTAATTTGAATCACTTTGAAATAAAATTGAACCCGGAGAAGTGTTCTTTTGGGGTTTCTTCAGGAAAACTCCTTAGTTTTCTTGTTTGTTCCAGAGGCATTGAAGTCAATCCTGAAAAAATCAGGGCTATCGAACAGATGAGGTCTCCCTCAACCATGAAAAATGTTCAACGCCTGGCTGGTCGCATGGCGGCCTTGAGTAGTTTTATATCGCGACTAAGCGAGAGGGGACTACCTTTCTTCAAGGCCCTGCAGAAACATCACAATTTCACATGGTCCGATGAGGCCGAAAAAGCATTTCAGGAGGTAAAGACATATTTATCTAGTCCGCCAGTCTAGGTGTCTCTCGACAAAGGAGAACCATTACTTCTCTATTTGGCGGCCCCACACGCGGTCAGCGCTGTCCTAATCGCGGATAGGGAAGGAATACACAGACCCGTCTACTATGTAAGCGAGATACTTCATGGCCCTAAGGAGCGATACCCTGAGATCCAGAAGATACTTTACGCACTACTGATGGCTTCCCGTAAGCTACGATATTACTTCCAAGCTCACAAGATCATAGTACCCTCCTCTTTTCCTTTGGGGGATATTGTCTGAAATCAGGAGAAATCTGGTCGAATCACCAAATAGGCGGTCGAACTCGGTGCTTTCGACATCCATTTCACGCCCCATACTGTACTTAAGTCTCAGGTCTTGGCAGACTTTGTGGTCGAATGGACCAATCCTGAGCCACCCGTGCAGGTGCCCGAGGAATTGGAATGCCCCAATCACTGGACAATGGACTTCGAAGGTTCCCATAGTTTTCAACACTCGGGGGCTGGAGTGGTCTTAGTTACGCCTCAGGGCGAACAGCTTAAGTTTGTCTTCCAATTACACTTTGTTGCGACCAATAACGCAGCAGAGTAAGAAGGTCTTCTTGCAGGGCTCTGGGTAGCAAAATTCCTCGGAGTCCGTCGATTAGTGGCGAGGGGAGACTCACAGCTGGTCGTAAACCAGGTAAATAAGGAGTACAGCACCTCCAATGAGACAATGGCTCATTACCTGGGGGAAGTGAGGAGATTGGAAAAACACTTCAGTCATTTCGAAGTCCAATAAATCCTGCGAAAAGACAACATTCTCGCAGACCAATTATCCAAAATTGGGTCCTCACACACATCCGCTCCGGCAGGAGTGTTCATTGAACACTTGGAACATCCTTCGATTATGACTTCGTTCGAGGGTGATCTGGTAACAATCTGCGTTACCAATCTCGGTCAGGAACAGGATTGGACTCATCCATTGAGAGTCTATCTTGAACATGAGACCCTACCCGAGGATGAAACCGAAAGCGCGGTTGATTCGAAAAGCGCGTCTGTACAAACTCATAGAAGGAGTTTTGTATAGGAAGGGTACTCAGGGAGTATTCATGCGCTGCATATCTCAGGAGGAAGGTAAATCCCTCTTGAAAGAAATACATGACGGTGTATGCTGTGCACAGGCGTCATATCGGTCATTGGTCGGAAAAGCCTTTCGACAAGGATTCTACTGGCCTTCGGCACTTGATGATGCCAAGCATATAGTCAAGATGTGTCCGTAGTGTCAGTTTCACGCGAGACAGGTTCATCAACCTGCCTATGCATTACAAACCATTCCCCTTGCATGGCCTTTTGCGGTCTGGGGGATGGATCTTGTCGGTCCTATGCCACAAGCAGTCAATGGATACAAGTTTCTGTTCGTAGCTATTGACACATTTACGAAGTGGATTGAGGCCGAGCCGGTACGAAATATTACCGCAGCAGCAGCACAAAAGTTCTTCCATAAGAACATTGTTGCTCGATTTGGTGTTCCAAACCGTCTCATTACGGATAATGGTTCTCAGTTCGCCAGTGGCCTTTTTCTGGATTACTGCAATCAGATTGGAACCAAGGTGTGCTTTGCTTCTGTGGCTCATCCACAAAGCAATGGTGCCGTGGAAAGCACCAACGGGCAGATATTGCAAGGCATCAAGAAATGTGTTTTTGATCGCCTTAAGACTCGCTCGGGGGCTTGGGCGGACGAGCTCTACACCGTTCTATGGGCACTACAAACTACTTCTAGTCGAGCTACCGATGAGACGCCCTTCCATCTGGTCTACGGGGCTGAGGCCGTATTCCCTATGGAAGTTAGTATTGGATCTGTTCGGACAGAACAATTCGAACGAGTTGATCAGACCGAACAGCGATCACAGGATCTCATCCTCTTGGAAGAAAAGCATGATCGCGCTTTGATCAAGTCCGCGGTATACTTGCAAGCTCTGCGCAAGTACCATAACAAAAGGGTGCGACCACGTAGTCTCCACGTGTGCGATCTGGTTTTATGGAAAATTCAAGACCAATCCAATCGCAACAAGTTCTCCCCGAAGTGGGAAGGCCTTTACACTGTTGTTTCGGTGCCGCGACCGGGATCAGCTCGATTAGCGATGGAGGATGGTCGCATCCTGTCCAATACTTGGAACATCGATCAACTACACAAGTTTTACGTGTGAGTATTCAATCCCTTTTCCTTTTCAATTAGCATTGTTTACTAAAACAAAAGCCTTTTTGGTTTCATACGACGAATATTTCCTTTTATGCCCATGTGTTACGAACTTGACTCGAGGGTTGGTCGCTGGCGGTTATATCACCACAACGTCCTAATCGGATTCGCTGACCGATCTCATGACCACTTCCAGACAAGTCACCCCTCAATAAGCCGTTTCTCAATGCACACGGGCGTTGCTGGCATGTCCTTGGTCACCCAAGTGGCTGCCGGTTTGCAACAAAGTTAGGCATTGCATCGATTATAATTGCCAACCTGATCGCACACCCCTGGTCGTTGGACTCGTATTTTTCCTGTGCTTATAATACTAAATCTCCAGTATATATAATCACTCTTATAATACTAAATCTCCAGTATTTATAATCACAGGGGCTAAGGGAATATGACTATATGAAACAACAAAAAAAAATAATATGATTTCTTTCGAAACAAAATCAAAAAATACATGCATTGCATTCTATAAGTTATGTCTGTACAACTATAGGGTTTACATAATCCCGAGCTCGGTCAGGAGTTTACCTACAAGAGGATTAATTTCCTCCATGATGACCTCGAGTTGTTCCTCACTCTCGATCTCTACCTTCCCACTAGTGGATTCAAATCCAGATCTGGGCCATGGTGGAGACGAAATCGGCAGAGAATGGCGGAGGCTGCTGATCGGACTCTTGTTCTGATCGCCTCTTATTGTCGCCGTGTATCTTCAGGAAGATACTCGAGTAGTGATTTCGCTTGGGCTACGACCAGTGTAGACCAGTCGCTCGGGCTAAGGTCGTCTGTTGTGGTCTCGACCACATCAGCCCTTAGAAGACGGGCCACCATCTTCAGCTTTTCGAAGATAGATAGGCTCAAGTCTCTATTTGCCCTCCGGATAGAGTCGATGGTCAACTGGAGGAATGTCTTCTCTTGCCCGAGCTGTTTTATTTGACTTGCTTGCGCTGCGATAAGGAGATCATTACAAACAGTCCGAATGGCAAAGTTTAGTCGTTCTGGTCGGGAGTTGACTTACCAGAGAGCTGTGACAGCAGTTCTTTGAGCTCGGCCTCTTGATGCGAGATTGTGGTGGCCACCCTGAGCTCGTCATTTTTCCGATCGGCCAGGCTCTTCCTCAGAGAAGTAACCTCCCTGCGATAGGAAAGACAATTGTCATAACAAGTTTGTATTCATGCAAACTAAAGAGCATTTTTCCTTACTCTTGCCAGCAGTTTCTCTCCTCTTGTATGGCCTCGATGCTTTCCACCATAGCAATCGATTTGGCCGTCATACGGGATAGTTCCTGTGACACAGAGGGAAGTCAGATGTATTTTACGCAAAACTCAGGTATCACGAGGGATGTTCAACATACCTCTGTATACTCCCGGAATGATCTATCCTTCGGGATGGCTGGAGGCCTAGTCAAGGGACTCGCCTCATCCTCGACGAAAGCAGCAGGTGGATATGCCTGCTGAATCTCGGTTGCAGGTTTCAATGCCTGCAACTGGGTCTTCGCACCCAACTCGTCCCTAACGGCCCGGACGACTTCCTGGACCAAAGGGACAGAGTTCTCTTCACCGGAGGCTTCAGCACCGGCAGAGACTTCAACCCTCCCCGAGGCTGTTGGGGGGTTCGGTGCTATGTCTCTACGCCTACGAAGAAAAAAGAAGTCGTTGGTTTTGTTGATGGTCGCCACAACCTGATCCAGAACAAACCGAACATGATTCTTACCTTAACTGAAATCCCATTAGCTACTGGGACTTCGAAGGTGGCTCCCCGAGAGAAAGAGGACAGTCATTGTCCATCCTGGTCTTTCTCTTCGTAAACAGGACCTTTTCTCTCTATGTATATCTCTCTGTAAGCATATGCATAAGGAATGATGAAGACCTAAGTGGTAAGAATTCGTACCGGGGTAACCTGCTCGGTTGGCAGGGATGCGCCCGAAGGTCTGGGTGTCTCCTGGGCCGTTGGAGCAGACACTTCGTCCACGACCCTGAGGTTGGTCGTGGAATCTTGCTTCGTTGTCTCTACTCCTGTCACTAGGAGTGGAGTACTCACCCCCCTAGGACTCGCAAGAGTGGTAGGAGGAATTTCTTCTCCCTGTGCAAGTGTGGCCCGGTGAAACACGCGTACAGAGGAGATTGTAAATTCAAGATCGCGAGAAGTCTTACCGTGGTCGACCCTTCGACCAGGAAGGGAGAAGTCACAGACCCTGAAGCCTCCAGGGCTTCAGGAGTAGGGATTTCTCCCGCGACCACGGGATTCCCAGTGGCCACGGTGTTCCCTGCAGCTGCCTCTGACTCGGCAGGACGAGGCAGTGTCTCACCGGATTGAGAAGTTGCCACCTTCCTCTTCCGGCGGACTAGAGGAATGTCTTCGTCCTCCTCGTCGCTCCTTTCACCCTGTACGACAAAGAAGTAATTCCAGTTTGTACCTGGGGTAACGGGAGGCATATGATATATTACCGCAGTTTTCTTTGCGGTAAGGGGAGTTCTGCGTGAGGACCCTTCCCCGAGGATTTTCTTGGATTTCTTGGGGGTAGGATCTCTCACCCTAGGCTTCGAAGAGATCTTCTTCACTTTCTTCATCATCGGCTTTCCCAGGAAACCGACGTTTTCGCTCGGAAACGTCGCCTCGACGAATCTCCCCAAAAGCTATGCCATTCTGGTGTCCTTATTAGTACTAGATGTACATAAGACTTGCGAATGAGAACTGGATGAAAGGTAACATACCTTTCGGCATTCCTGTTTGAGGTCATCGCCGGCGTGGATTAAGCTTTGTGGGCGAGGCGATCCCTTGGGGCCCTCCACTTCGGCACTATAGGCCTTGAGGAGGTAATTTGTCCGCCTCTCGATCTCGGATGAAGGCAGGACTGTGTCCCCAAAAGAGCAGCTAGTAAGTACGAAACAAAGGTATAAGATTTCACTATCGAAGTCACGTACCATTGTGGTAGTCCAGGGTGCTGTCCGCCATGGACTTTATCTCCCAAGCCGGATGAGCGCTTTCACGCAGGGGGCTCACCAGGTTCTTCACGAAGTCGCGAATAACATCGTGAGCCATTAGTCCCTGTTGGACTAAGTGAAGGATCACTTCGGCATGCTTCATATACTCTGCGTTCAGAGCCGGGAGAGAATCCAACTCGCTAGGCTTCTTTGGCCGCGAGTTCTCGAACCACAGCCCACTCTCGGATGGAGGGGTGCAGTAAAACCTGGTACCACCCGTGCACGGAGTCTCGCAGGGGTGGAAAGGGATACTCTTTCTTCTCCCTGATCCGGAAGTAGATACATCCGACGGCGTTGGCGCTCTTCGACCACGCCGAATAGTAGAAATGTCAGAAGAGATCCACGCTGGGATACACTCCGACAAAAGCTTCACACAAATGCTGGAAGACTGCCAGAATCAAGACTGCATTCGGGTGGAGATTCACTAACTCCAACCCGTAATGTTCCAGAATTCCCTTCAGGAACCGACTCTCAGGGAATTGGAACCTGCATCGCAGGTATTCCTCAAAAACCACCAGTTCGCCCACTTGGACGATTGGAGTTTCTTGGTCCTTCTCCGCGGGCCGCCAGTTCATTAGCAGCCGCGGAGGAAGGATCTTTTCCTTCTCTAATGCCATAAGGCACTCCTCGGTGTGGTGAACCGATCAGCTCCAGGACGCCATTTCTTGCGAGAGATCGTGAGGAAAGGTGGCGACTTTGGAGGAGATGGAGGCGGTGGACAATGAGGGTTTTGTGCGGCGGAAGTTCTAGGGTAGGTTTCTGGCTGTATGGCTTCCTCAAGAAGCTACCTGCTCCTTTTATAGGCCGAGGAGGCGCACTACTGGGAGTAACGTTCCATTTTATATTTTATCCGTTTCCCATAATGGATATTCTCTTTGGCGGACCCATTAGGTGTTCCCTGTATCGAATCCGAAACAAAAAGACTTCTTTGTTTCCGGTTTGAGGGTACAAAAACGTGAAGAGTTCTACAAAGGTTTTTGGAGGACATTTTCCTTCATGTTTCTTGTAAACTTTCACAAATCGATCATGAGAATATCCTATAACCTAATTGTTGGACGTACGGATATTTTTTGATCAAGTTACTACGTAATCAGAACTATGTCTTTGACTGAGCTCCGATTCTAGTCGAAGTGATAGTCTGATCGAATTTCGGTTGTGATCGCGGTAGCCTTCCAGATCGAACTTAGGTTCTAACCGCAGTTTTAAGTCTGATCGCAGTATCAATACTAGTCGCGGTACAACATTAAAATGCGATTCTGGTCGCAGAACTGAAGTTTGCCTGTGTATGAGTGGTCGTAAAGACATTGCTTATGGCCATGTTTTCGCATAGAAGTAGTAAAGAATATCCATATGATATGAAGAAAAAGAAATCTTTATTTCTAACATTCTTTACATACAAAAGGGATACCGGCGACCAGAGCGTCGACCTAATCCGAGAGCAGTTTACAAAGTTCCCCTAGGGACATGTTGTCGTCCGTAGGATCTACGTTGGCAACCCCCAGGGAACTAGCTACTGCTCTAAGCCTATCTACATCATCCCTAACAAGAGATGTGCTATTATTCTTAATCAAATCGGAGAGTTCTCGCTGTTGCTGAGCGTGGTCCCTCTCCCGACGGAATTGGCGCGCCTCTTCACGGGATCTTTCAAAACATTCTGCCAGATGCAGAATCGCCGAAGAAATCTCTTCAGTCTTCTTCTCCAGATCCTCTTTTTCCCCTTGGAGAGTTTGTCCGAAGGGGGGAGGCAGGATCTCAGCGGGCTAATCGCTAGGGCCTCCAATCTCCTACATTTGCAAAAGTTAGTTGTACTAACTATAATAACAAGCAAAAAGGAGATGGAAACCATTACCTGTCCTTGCGTGCGACAGGTTGATATAGGCATCCTGGAAAGTAGATCACCCGATAAAGGTCGAGGATCATCATATGGTGGAAGTGCAACCTCCCCACCATAAGATTGCTTCCCCAACAAAAGTTGAGGACCATCTAGTCGAAGAGGAGCAGTTTGCCGACCAGAAAATTTGATCACCTGAACAAAAACGGGGAGTATTGGGATGAAATGGAGAAAGCTGAGAAGAATGTCCCTCCAAAGGTGGAGATGAAAGTTTGACCTGCCGAGGTGCATGGATAGGAAGAACTAGAGGAACTGAAGGACGAAAGAATGATGATGAGTCTTTCACCTTTGTTCTGCTGGAGGATCCATCGTCAACCTTGGGTTTCTTCCTTAAAAGAGATGCATCTTCGGGCATCTGTAAATCTTGCTCGAAAACTTCTTCTTTATCACTCTCAATCTCGATGATGTTGTGGTCTGCCATCGAGAAGTGTATGAGAAGAAAAGTGAAGATGGCTTTAAAAGAAGCATAGCCGATAAGAGGAGTTGTGAAGCTTTGAAATCTGAAGGCTTCGGTATTTATAGTCGCTCGGGTGACGGTTCAGTTTTCGGACGCCTCGAGTTTTTAAAGCATTTACAATTTTACCTCAGGTTAAAAAACGTTTCAACGGCACCATCATTACCCGTCACATTTTACCCAGAGCTTGTCTCAGAGAACCAACCGCCACACTTAGCGCACCACTAAGTGGAAGATTTGAAGCGTCGGGTTAAATATCCGATGTAAGTCTTAAAATTTGAAGTAAACACGTCCCTTCGTTCTCTTCAAATTTGGGGGATAGCTGACGAGGATTGATACCCGAGCCAGTTCAAATTAATATACGACTAGTTCAGGATAGATTCGAACCAAACAAACGCCTAGTGGTGCGAACTCAAGTCATTCTGAGGAGCACAGGCATGAGGTCGCAGTCTTTACGCGATCAGACCGCAGCTAGTACGCGCTCAGGAGTTCGTGTGCTATACGTGAACAGAAGACTACAGATGCTGCGCGATCAGCCAACATCGCGCGGTCATAGCACTTTTGACCAAAGGAAGCGGGATTATTCTGTCCCTGTGATAGGGGTATCCCGAGTATCCCGAAGATTCTTCCACGAAGGGGAACAACCGTCAGGAGGTTAATACGTGCTGTTATCCATGAATAACATGTGTTAAACCTGCGTGGGAGTTAAGAGCGGTTAACAAAACCGCATCTAAGCAACTATTTGATACCGTTAGGACTTGGCGCCCTTTCGACCAGTATAAAAAGGGTAGCTCAATGTATCAAATAGGGGCAAGACAACACAACACATCACATCGCATCTCATCGAGAGATCAGTTGATCGAACGACCGATCATCCAGAAGACAGTAGTCTAAGTTAGATAGCCTTCACAAGCCTTCCAGGCTTTGTTTTGTACAAACACATAGGAAAAATTTTCACCTGTGAAGATCTTTTCCATAACTCTGTAAACCCTTTTATTATACATAGTGAAATCCCAACAGGACGTAGGGCTGTTACTCCCACCATCGAGAGCCCAAACCTGTATAAACTTCTCTGTGCTCTAGTTCTCCATAATTCATCATACCTGCCCGAAGGGACACCCTGAAAGGACTCACAAACTACAAATTTTGCATAAGTTCAGCTAAGGATCCCGAGTCCGAATCATCGACAAATATCGAGAGGCTAGATCGTCGTATCTCTGATCTTGCTAGTAGGGTAGAGAATGTGGAGAAACGACAACCTTCTAATGGAACAAAAATCCAACAAGACAATGTAGTCGATGAGAAGTCCAACGTGGGGTTAACCGCAACGACACCACCATGAGACGAGATGCACAACTACAGGAGCGACTGAGCCCCAATCATCAAGGTATGCGAGAAAATAATGGTAACAATCACATTCGCAATGATGATCCTTTCGCTAAGGTTAAGTTCAGCACACCTGTTTTTTCTGGTTTATATGATGCTGAAACATACCTAGATTGGGAAATGACTGTGGAACAAAAATTTAACTCCCATTTAGTTCCTGAAATTCATCGAGTTAGACAAGCGACTAGTGAGTTCAAAGACTTTGCAATTATCTGGTGGAACGAACTAGTAAATGCTGGCATACAACCTGAAACTTGGGAGATGCTTAAGAGACATATGCGCAATAGATTTGTTCCTCCTTCCTTTAAGCGTGACTTGCGTAAAAAATTACAGCGCCTAGAACAGGGTAGCAAGTCAGTAGAAGAGTACTATCAAGAGCTTCAGAAAGGCATGTTGCGTTGTGAGGTAATAGAGGGTGAGGAGGATAAAATGGCTCGCTTCTATGCTGGGTTAAGACGTGAAATCCAGGATATTGTTGATTACATGGACTATAACAATGTGAATAGGTTGTTCCAACTTGCTGTTTTGGCTAAAATGAATTGCAGGGACGACAACAACGGTCAAGGAACAGCTTTGGTAACTCCTTCACTCAGAGGCAGACATCGGCGCCAGCCAACTCAGCACCAGCTCCTGCTTTTCGGTCTACTGCCCCCCGGCGAGTAGGGCGCGTTCAGTAGCACTGTCACCACCACCGCGAGCATCCGATGTGAGCAAATCTTCTAATGGGCAGACACCGGCAAAGTTGGCTTCTTCTGTAGCCTCCACGGGACGATCTACAAGCATAGTGTGCCACCGTTGCAAAGGAATGGGCCATGTCATGAAGGATTGCCCAAGTCAGTGAGCCTACATCGCGACAACCGACGGTGGGTACGTTAGTGCATCTGATGTAGAAGAAGAATTTGTTCTTGCAACTAACTATGCAGGTAGCGATCTTGATACGGACAACAATGCGGAGGAGTTTCTTGGGATTGACACCACGGAAGATCACAGGACCCTCATTGTACAGTGGGTGCTGAGCACCCAAATGGAGCAAGCTGAGAAGATACAACGCAACAATTTGTTTCAAACGTATCTTGTTGTCAATGATCGACGTGTTCATGTTATTATTGATGGAGGAACTTACAACAATTTGGTAAGTTCAGATATGGTCAAGAAGCTTAGCTTGACTACACGTGATCATCCTCATCCTTACCATATTCAATGGTTCAACAACAACGGTAAGGTAAAGGTAACACAAACTGCAAAAATTCACTTTTTGATTGGATCATACCATGATTCAACTGATTTCAATGTAGTGCCTATACAAGCTTGTTCACTGTTGTTAGGCCATCCATGGGAATTTGGTACTGACGCAACCCATCTTGGTAGAAGTAATAGATACACTCTTGTACATAAAGGAAAGAAAATCATTTTGCTTCCTATGACCTATGCTGAAATTGTTCAAAGTGATAGGGAGAGAGCTGAAAATGAGAAGAAAGAAAACATGCTTGAATCTGAAAATCAGCAAGTAGCTAAAACTGTTTTTCCACCTAGAAAAGATAAGAACACGAGTTCTAGGTCAATGGGAATTAAATTAAAGGGTGGTGTTATGCTTGCTACAAAATCTGATATTGCTAAAATTAATGATGAAGATGCTTTGTGCTACGCTTTGGTTTGCAAAGAGGCTTTATTTTCATTTGATAATATTCCTAGCTCTTTGCCCCCTGCTATTATTAACCTTTTGCAAGAGTTTGAGGATGTGTTTCCAACTGAGATACCCCCGAGACTACCACCTATTCGAGATCATGACACAAAATTGGGGACCAAATTGTTGTTTTCTACTACATGTCATCCCCAAACTGATGGCCAAACGGAGGTTGTGAACCACACATTGTCCATGATGTTGCGGGCTATTTTGAAGAAGAACCTGAAGTTGTGGGAAGAGTGTCTTCCTCATGTGGAGTTTGCTTACAACCATGCACTGCACTGGACTACCAAGGTAAGTCCTTTTCAGGTAGTGTATGGTTTCAATCCTCGTGCTCCAATTGATTTTTTGCCTCTTCCATCATCTGAAAGGGTCAATCTAGATGCTAGGAAACATGCTGAGTTTATTCTGAAACTGCATGAGACAACAAAAGAGAATATTGAACGTATGAATGAAAGATATCGTATTACTGGTAGTCATGGTAGAAAAGAATTGATATTTGATCCTGGAGATCTTGTTTGGATACACTTGCGTAAAAACTGCTTTCCTGAGTTAAGAAAGTCTAAATTGATGCCTCGTGCTGATGGTCCTTTTAGGGTGCTAGAGCGTATAAATGATAATGCATATAAACTTGAGTTGCCCGCCGCTTTCGGGGTTAGCCCCACTTTTAAGGTTTCAGATTTGCGCCCATACTTGGGAGAAGAAGATGAGCTTGAGTCGAGGAAGACTCCAATTCAAGAGGGGGAGGATGATGAGGACATCACTCCTATGGATGCGTCAACTTCTCCAACACCGCTTGTGCAAGGACCAATTACAAGGGCACGCGCACGTCAGCTAAATTACCAGGTGAGCTCGTTCCTAACTTTATGTGAAACTACCGTAGAGGGCAAGTTACTACCTAATGATATTGTTCTTGTAATTAGGAATCATGGTTTAGATCAGCGAGGTTGTCACGACGCACCGAGACGAGCCAAGGTTTGAGTTGATCCCGAGATGGACGCTGGTTCGGACTGCAGCGACATGTCTGTCTTCAAACAGACACCCAGGCCACATACGAAGTCCATTTTCGACATCCTACCACTTTGCGGAAAGATTAGGAGATAAGCTTTTCAACGCATCTGGTCCCGCTACCAAACTCTTTCTAAGTCACCAGGAATAGTCCAAACAATGCGCACAAGATAGAGTCGGGCTGGTGCTGCGTCACCTCTTTTTGGGCCTTCAGCCCATGTATCTTAGTTAGGCTGCGACCTAAAACCTAGCCGCCGCCTCTCTCTCTATCATATACATACTCCATAGCCGTCACAGGGAGACTTGGGTTTTGCTTAGATTATTCTACCTTTGCAGTTTTACCGTAGATCGGTTTGTAGAACCCCAACTTGTGAGCTTAATTCAATTCGATTTGCAATTTCCAGATTGATTCTTCTACGTTTTTGCTTGTGCTCTCAATTCTCTTGTAGGAATTAGCCCTCTTGGCGAGGTCAACCGCGTCTTGGCACGGTTGATAACCAACGGAGCAGTGGTGTAGCGATTGCTGGGTTCGATCAGTTCTGATCAAAAGTTGGATCATCAACATCGAGATCTCCACCAAATCGACTTATCATCTACCTGACGGAAAATCGGGCACCCCCTGTTTCACCATATCGGATCTTTAAAAATTGACGCTAAGATTGATATACCTATATATGATAGGGTGATCGATGCCGAGAAGCTGAATTCTTGGATCGACCAGTTTGAGACCTACTTTGACCTAAAAGGGTTTAGTAGAATCCAAAAGATGAAGTTTGCTTTTTTGAAGATGAAGGACCACGCCAAGACTTGGTGGAAGGCCCTTGTCGCCAATGGCGAAGCTGATGACCTTGCATGGGGTCAATTCAAGCGACTCATATGACAAGAGTTCTACCCAATGTGTTACCTTGAGGAGAGATGGGATTGTTGGCACCAATTGTACCAACGGAGTGACCAATCTGTCCAGGAATATACTATAGAGTTCCAAAGACAGGCAATGGTCATTGACATATCGCTATCCAACCTCAAGTATTTCAAAAATACACATCAGGACTTCAGAAATTGATCAGTGCTGAGTTAAGCCTGTTCGGCGTCCAAGACATCGTGACCACAAGCACAACTGCTATGGCGATCGAGAAGAAGAACAAATCCTATAGCGACAAAAGTATGAAGGAAAGTGCGACCTCAACAAAAAGAAAGCTGAGTCCGAAGAAGAATCCTTCGAAAACGGGCACGGTTGTTTTTGCAAACATTGTCAAGTCACGGGACATATCAAGAATAAATGCTACAAGCTTCATCCTGAACTTCGACCAAAGAAGTTCGGATTTGGGAAAAGAACAGCCATGGCTACTACGACTCCACCAGCAGAAGAAGTTGTCTAAGTGAATTTGCTCGATGAGGCGGATGCGACCTTGTCTCTGATGGCAATGTCAAAGAAGAAAGGTTCAGATCCACCAAACGACCATCACTTGATGGAGGACTTATTCACCATCAACATCCAGGTGAGGTACGAAGTGGTCATAGCGATATTCAATCCCGGAAATTAGAAGAATCTAGTCTCCGTTGGACTTGTTCAGCGACTTGGGTTGAAGACGACCACAAACCATCGACCATATTCACTGGGTTGGTTTACATCCGACGTGAACCAACAGATTACGAGTCAGTGTGTACTGAAGTTTGTGATCTCTGCTCATTATATCAATGAGGTTCAATGCGACGTTGTTCCTATCGATATCTGTCAAGTGATCTTTGGGAGTCTGTACCTGTATGATCGAGACGCTCACTTCAATTGGCAATCGCAAGAGAACAAGCTCATTAAGGACGGAGTTAAGTCCGTGATCAGTAGAGACGTCCACGTCAACACTTCGAATTTGATTACTGGGAATCAAGCCAAGAGAATCGTCAATGCATGTCACAAATACGTGCTTGTCATGATTCGACCCATTGGTCAAAGCAATAGTACTCGAGTAGTGCTGTCATTGGCATGCCAAGAAGATTCTGGTTGTTTGTCAGGACTACTGGAGAAATATAGCGAACTGTTCAAAAGTACGCAAGTTTGTCCACCAAAACATCCAGTCGAGCACAAAATTCAGCTCATGTCTGATACGACACTTCCCAATCTGAGTATGCATCGCAAATTGGTATAGGAGAATGAAGAGATCAAAAGACAACTTGGTGAGTTGCTGAACGATGGTGTCATTCAACCGAGTAGTTCACCTTGTGGATCTTCTGTGGTGTTAGTGCCAAAGAAAGATGGGACTTGACGTATGTGCATCGACTACCGAGCACTGAACAAGATTAGCATCAAAACTTGATACCCTCTGCCACGCATCGACGATCTATTAGACCAATTGAAGTATGCTGTTATCTTCTCCAAATTGGATATAAAATCAGAGTATCATCAAGTCAGCATCTGAGAGGAGGATACTTGGAAAACCGCATTCAAAACGCGACAAGGTCTATTCGAATGGCTGGCCATGCCGTTTGGCCTCTGCAACACCCCGGCAACTTTCATGCGTCTTATCAATGACGTATTGAGACAGTTCATCGACAAATTTGTGATCGTTTACCTCGATAACATACTGGTATATAGTCATTCGTAGAATGAGCACCTGATTCATGTCAAAAAGGTGTTTGAACAGCTTCGGCAACATCAACTTCGCCTCAACTGTAAGAAGTGCGAGTTCGGCCAACAAACTCTACTGTACCTGGGATTTGTGGTCGCCAACAAGGTGATTCACGAGTGGTCGTGATCGCGAGCAGTTACGGAAGTGTGTAGTTTTGTGGGAGCATGTCAATACCTTCAGAAGTTCATAGGACACTTCTTGATTATGGCTTCTCCGTTGCATGCATTAACCAGGATCGACCAGAAGTGAGTGGACAGGGAAACATGAGGACACGTTTCTCTTGCTAAAGAGGAAGATCAGTGAAGTTCCTGTGATAGCTTTGCCGAATCTACAGAAGCCATTCAGGCTAGAAAACGATGCCTCAAATTATGCCATGGGCATAGTGCTCATGCAAGAAGGTCGACCAGTAGCATATCACTTTGAATTATTTCAGAGAGCTCAGAAGAACTATCCAACCTATGACAAGGAGTTGTGTGCATGCATTAGGCTGTAAAGCATTCGCGGTGTTACCTCTTAGGTAAAGAGACTATTGTCCACACCGACCACCAACCTTTGCAATATTTGCAAACTCAATCGAAACTACAACAAGCTCAACATATGAAGTGAATGTCATATCTACAACAGTTCAATCTGGTAATTAAGTACAAAAAGGGCATACACAACAAATTGGCTGATATGTTGTCGCGACCACCAGTTACGACCCTCTGCTTATCAACCTTCATGCAGATCAAGCCCTTATGTCATGATGACTATGCCACAATGTATAGTGAAAATCTTAATTTTTGATCAGTACTAGCTGAGCTCGAAATAGGGAATCCTACAGAGTTCGTGTGGCGAGGACTCTTGTACAAGGGCAATTTACTTTGTATACCTCGTGAAGCACCTCAAATTCAACGGATGCAAGAAACACACACATCGAAGGTTGCTGGTCACTTTGGGGTTACAAAAACTTTGCAAAATCTTCACTAACATGTGTTCTGGCTACATAAGCAGCAAGATGTGATGAGTTTTGTTCGAGGCTGTGGTCTTTGCAGCATCTCAAAACCAGCAAACCAAAAATTAGGTTTGTATACTCTTTTGCCAATTCCGTCGCAACCATGAGAAAGCATATTGATGGATTTCTTGGGAGGATTGCCTAAGATCCGACGTGGCAACGACTATCTCTTTGTGGTTATTGATCGGTTCTCCAAAATGATTATTCTCATATCTTGTCAGAAGACTGTCACAAGAGAAGTGACTCGGGTATTCTTTTAACATGTTAGGACACATTTCGGATTGCTGACTTCTATTGTGTCTGATCGCAATACCCGGTTCCTTATCACTTTTGGCGATCACTCTGGACAATGATGGGCAAAAAGCTAAAGAGGAGTACTGCTTTTCATCCTCAAACTGATGGTCAAACCAAGGTGATGAATTGAATAGTTGTTCATCTCTTGAGAGGATATAATTCTAAGCATCTGAAGACCTGGGATGAAAGCATACTGTACCTGCTATTTGCTTTTAATCAAGTAGTGCATGGTTCATCTGGAAAGTCGCCCTCTCAGATATGTTTGGAATTTCTACCACAGAGTCCATTTGACCTGGAGGTCATGATCCCTACCTTAGCGCAAAATAGCAAGGAAGCATCTGATTAGGATCAAGCACAAAAATTCCTGGAAGGTATTCAATGACTCCATCGTGAGGTTGAACAGAACTTACTGAAAACTCAACTCAAGTACAAGGCGCAACATGATCGGCACCGAGTTGATGTTCAATTTCAAGTTAGAGATATGGTATGGCTACATTTGAGTAAGGAGAGACTTAAAGGTGAAGGAAAGAAGTTTAAACCCATCCGTTCTGGTCCTTTTCGGATTTTGCGAAAAGTTGATAATAATGCTTATCAATTCGAGCTACCTCTATACATGGATATTTACTCAGTTGTCAATGTTAAACATCTCAAACTCTTCAAGCCTTCAATGCTAGATGACAAGCCAGATACCATAGTACCATCTGTTGAAGACTTGGTCTATCAACGAGAAGAACCCCTACCTGACGACGTGATTTTGGAGAAGGTAACTACCACCCACAGTGGCACACGCGAGTCTCTTCTAATCGGCCAGAAAGATCAATGAGCACGTGCGGCAAAGTGGTACACCCGAGAAGATGGTCAAGCTCAATTTCCACATCTCCAGTTTTGATCTAGTGGCCGCCAAAGGGGGTTGGCTCCTTCTCAACAGGGGAATCATGATCCGGGAGGATCTTCAGGTCAAGTTTGCATAAGGCTTCACGACCTTAATCGAGTTTAGAAAGGATTTGCGACCATGAAAAGGAGCGCAACCTTGAAAAGGTTTGCGACCTTGGAAAGAGTTCACGACTTCGATTCAATCTCTGGTCGGAATTGTAATCCGATCCACATACATATAACTAAGTCCTATTTGTTTAGAGTCTAATATGTTTAGGTTATTGAGTCTGATACATATTCATATGATTGGACTATTGATACTTTGTAATAGGTCTAGTTTAGATCATCGAAGAGTTATACAACTTATTTAAGTTTTGGACACATAGTTCCTCGACGTAGGTGAGTGCGTCCTAACGTTCGTCATGTAAAGCCCCCTTTGAAATAAAGAGTTGTGCAATTACTTTGACCTGTGTTTTCGATAAACCTTTGGGTGTCAGTAATTCTCAGTAAGATCCCATTATTCCGCATATTAGCATCCGAGCAAGCCTAGTGTGAAAACCAAGGCTAGGTCTCAAACCGATCACAGCAGCACATCCAGTCCGTCACACTAGTAGGCCTTTCGTCTCTATGTACATAGGATCGATGCTGCTTATTGGCGTACCCAAGATCTTCTAGTTTTCTCACACATGGTTGAGGGGTATTCGCCTAAGCCAGTAATGCGCCAGTTCGGCCTATGCCATCATGTTCCTGTGCCGCCACCTCGACAGATCTCACACCATGTTCACGAGTATGTAAATGTCAAATATATATTTGTTCGATGAATTTTTGCAATAAAAAATTCATTTGAAAAGTCTCATATGACCAAAAGGGCTAAAGTAAAAATACATGTATATTTGGGCTGTAAAAAAATGATGATAAAAAACCAGGATAAAAACCCCATTGGTCAAAATTGGACTAGTCAAACTTGGTCAAAATTAGACCGGTCAAACCTGGTAAAAAATTGATCAAAATTAGACTAGTCAAAACCTATTCAAATTTGACTCGCATTCGATCTGGTCGCACCGACATTCAGCCTGAGTTCAAACCAGACGTATCTCTAACTTTTTCTTTTATTTAAATAACAAAAGTCTATCTCCTATTCAAATTGAAAAATGGGATAATCTCTATCTTTATCCTTTTGTTTTTTAAATAAGAAAATATATTTGTTATTCGAATTCAAATCCCCTAAATATCTCTGATTGTTGGATGGTTGCAATCAATCTAGAGCCTCTATAAATAGAGAGGGGTGCTATCCTTTGAAGAGCAGAGACAGAGGTGCAAGGCAAGTGCAAGGGCAAAAGAGCACAGAAGCAGGTGCAAAGTCGGGCCAAAAGACAATGTGAAGACCAGAAGTGCTTCTCTTTACCCCTCTGAAGATAATCATGGATGAGTGCTTATCATAAGCATAGTATTTATCATGCATCATATCAGAGGTAGAGGCTTGTTCGTTGGTGCCTGCCTGAGCCTGACTATGAAGCAATATTGAAAATCATGGTCAATTGTACACGGGTGCCTTGAGTTGACAAGTATCTCAATCTGATCCAGATTGCTTATCGATCAAAGTTCCTCGAATATATTTTCGAGTAGTAGATCTTATTTGTATTCGATCTGATCACATCCGCTCAAGATCCAAATTGCTTTTCGATCAAAGTTCCTTGAATCTATTTTTGAGCAGTATATCACATCAACATTCGATCAAGATACAAATTGCTTTTGCATCAAAGTTCCTCGAATGTATTTTCGAGTAGTAGATTGCATCAGCATTCCATCTGATCACATTCGATCCAGATCCAAATTGCTTTTGTATCAAAGTTCCTTGAATGTATTTTCGAGCAGTAGATTGCATCAGTATTCGACCTGATCATATTCAATCAAGATCCAAGTTGCTTTTCGATCAAAATTCCTCGAATGTATTTTTTAGCAGTAGATCGCATCAGCATATGATCTGATCACATCTGATCAAGATCTAGATTGCTTTTCAATCGAAGTTCCTCAAATCTATTTTCAAGCAGTAGATTTGATTAGCATTCGATCTGATCACATCTCATCAAGAGCCACATTACTTTTTGATCGAAGTTCCTCTAATCTATTTTCGAGCAATAGATCTTATTAGCATTCGATCCGATCACATCCGATCAAGATCCAGATTGTTTTTTGATCGAAGTTCCTCAAATATATATTTTCAAGCAGTTGATCGCATCAATCACTAATATAGAAATGCTTTTCACAATCGGTTAAAAATCCACTCTACTATCGGTTATCATACCGATAGTGATCGGCACGATAGTAGAAACGTAGCACACTACTATCGGTTGAAAACCGTTAGTAAAACATCTACATTCCCAACGTTCACTACTCGCTATCGACTATTTCTTCTATCGGCTCGGATCTAAACCGATAGTATTGTGTAGGTTTTTTCTATCGGCTCGGATATAAACCGATAGTATTGTGTAGGTTTTTTCTATCGGCTAGGATCTAAACCGATAATAATGTGTATGTTTTTTTCTATCGGCTGGGATCTAAACCGATAGTATTGTGTAGACACGTTTAGTACTGGAAACTTTATTCTATCTGTTGTTGTAGATGAACCGATAGTACTGTAATATTTATTCTATCGGTTGTAGTATATAACCGATAGTACTGTGTAGTTTGTCCTATCGGTTATGTACTCGACACGGTTAGTACTGGAATCTTGCACCTATACATACAGCAATACAGAGATACATTGGATCATTCACAAATACACCAATATTTACAAATATACACCAATATTCACATATTGAATTTGTTCACAGATACACTAATACAGTAATATACACATGTGTCGACGATTCGGACTCAGAGTCCTCAGCCGAACTTATGCAAAATTTGTAATAGTGAGACCTTTCAAGATGACCCTCCGAGAAGATATGTAGAAAAATGGAGAACAGGAGCACAGAGAGGTTTATACAGGTTCGGGCCCTCGATAGTGGGAGTAATAGCCCTACGTTCTGTTGGGATTTCACTATGTGTGATAAAGGTTTACAAACTAGCGGGAAAAAACCTTCACAGGTGAAGGTTTTTCCTATGTAAGTGTACAAAAAGAAGCCCCAGGAGGCTTGCAAATATTATCTAATCTAGGCCGTAGACTTGGCTGTTTGAGTGGTTGAGATGTGTTGTATCTCACTTGTATCAGAGATGTTGATCTCCTCAATGGATGGTTCGATCCCCTGTTTGATGCACCTTGCCATCCTTTTTACTGGTCGAAAGGGTGCCACATCGTAACTGCATCAAACAGTTGCTTGGATGGTTGGATGCGGTTTTTAGAGAACTGCTCTTAACCTTCACGCAGGTTAAACATGTGTTATTCATGGATAACTGCACATATTAACCTCCTGACGGTTGGTCTTCCATGTGGAGGAATCTTCGGGATACTTGGAATATTCCCGCTATAGGGACAGCCGGACAGATGAACTCCAAGTACCCTGGTCGAGAACGTTCTGACCGCGGGATGTTGGCTGACCACGCAACATCTCGGACATTTTGTTCGCATATAGCATACGAAGTCCTGACCGCGCGAAGTCTGCGGCCTGATCACGCAAAGCCTGCGACCTCGGGCTGATGCTTCTCAGAATGACTTGAGTCCGCACCACTAGGCACGTGTCTGGCTCGAATCTGTCTTGAACCAACAGTGCATTTATTAGAACTGACCCAGGTGTCAATCCTCGTCAGCTAGCCCCCAAATTCGAAGAAAACGAAGGGACGTGTTTATTTCGAATTTAAAGTCATGCATCGGATTTTTAACCCAACTCTTCAAATCCCTCACTTAGTGGCGCACTAAGTGAGACGGTTGGTTCCCCGAGACGGGTTCTGGGTATTACGTGATAGGTAATGATGGCGTTGTTGAAATGTTTTTTAACCCGAGGTAAAATTGTAAATGCTTTTAAAAACCCGAGGTGCTTAGAATGTGAACCGTCACCTTGGCGGCTATAAATACCAGGTCTTTGAATTTGTAAAGCTTCACAATTTCTTCTCACGGTTAAGTTACTTCTAAAGTCACCTTCATCCTTCTTCATACACTTCCCGATGGCAAATCTCAACATCATCGAGATTGAAAGTGATGAAGAGGAAGTTCTCAAGCTGGAGCTTCAAATGCCTGAAGATCCATCTCCTTCAAAGAAGAAACCCAAGGTTGACGAAGGATCCTCCAGCAGAGCAAATGTAGAAGATGAGCCATCATCTTTTCTTCCTTCAGCTTTCTACTCCAACACCTCCTGCTTTTGTTTGGGTGATCGATTTTCTGGTCAGTAAGCGGTGACTATACAACCAGAAGATCCTCAACTCGTGTTGGAGAAGCAACCTTCTGGTGGGAAGATTGCACTTCCACCATCTAATGATCATCCGATTTTATCGGATGATCTTTTTCCTAGGATGGCTACATCAACGTGTCACGAGCAGGGACAGGTAATAATCCTCCTCTCCTTTTGCTGATAGTTATAATTTAGCTTAACTAACTTTTGCAAATGTAGGAGATTGGGGGCCCTAGTGATCAGCCTTCTGCCATTCCGCCTCTTCCCCTCAGACAGATCCTTCCAGAGGAGAAGAATGCCCTGGAGAAGAAGACCGAAGAAATGTCTTCGGCGATTCTGCATCTGGCAGAATGTTTTGAACGATCCCGGGAAGAGGCGCTCCAGTTCCGTCGAGAGAGGGACCACGCTCAGCAACAGCGAGAACTCTCCGATTTAATTAGGAACAGTAGTGTATCTCTTGTTAGGGATGATGTAGATAGGCTTAGATTAGTTGCTAGTTCTCTGGGGGTTGTCAGTGTAGATCCTACTGACAACAACATGTCCCTAGGAGAACTTTGCAAACTTCTTTCGGATCAGGTCGACGCCCTGGTCGCCGGTATCCCTTTTGTATGTAAAGAATGCAAGAAATAAAACTTTCTTCTTTATATAAATATTCTTTACATCTTCTGTACGAAAATATGGCCATGAGTAATGTCTTCGCGACCATTCATACACAGGGAACCTTCAGTTCTACGACCAAAATCACACTTTTTTATGAAAGTACCGCGACTAGCCCTGATACCGCGATCAGGCTTACAGCTGCGGTTAGAACTCAAGTTTACTATGACCAGAAATGAAGCTTGGTCAGACCGTCACTTCGATCAGAATCGGAGCATGGTCTCGATCACACCACAACCCGGTCAAAATATATCCATACGTCCAAAAATTGAGTCGTAGGATTTTTTCATGAAAATGTCCAAGGCATATAAAGGAAAAACGTCCCCTGAAAAGCACTGAAAACTTTTCAGGCCTTTTGCACTTTCAATTTCTGAAACAAAGAAGTCTTTTTGTTTCAGATCCGATGCCTGAACACTTTAACGGGTCCGCCAGAGATAGTATCCATTATGGGAAATGAATAAAATACTCAGTGGAACGTTTAAATGGAACGTTACTCACATTAATGCGTCTCCTCGGGTCTATAAAAGGAGCAGATGTCTTCTTGAGGAAGCCACACAGCCAAAAACCCTCAACATTTCCGCCGCACAAAACCCTCGTTCTTCTCAGCCCTCATCTTCTCCAAAAGTCGCCAGCTTTTCCTTCGACTCTCCACCAAAAAATGGCGTCCTGAAGCCGATCAATCCACCATTCTGAGGAGAGTTTAGTGGCGTTGGAGAAGGAGGAGATCCTTCCTCCGCGGCTGCTAATCAACTGGCGGCCCGCGGAGAAGGACCAAGAAACCCCGATCGTCCAAGAGGGTGAGTTGGTGGTTTTCGAAGAATATTTGCGCTGCGGGTTCCAATTTCCTGAGAGTCGGTTCTTGAAGAACGTCCTTGAGCACTACGGGTTGGAGCTAATCAACCTCCACCCAAACACAGTGTTGATACTGGCGGTGTTTCAACACTTGTGCGAGGCGTTTATCGGAGTATATCCCAGCGTGGATATTTTCCGATGATTCTATTTTTCGGCGTGGTCGAAGAGTGCCAACGCCGCCGGATGCATTTACTTCCGGCTAAGGGATAAGAAAGAGTATCCCTTCCCACCCCTGCGAGACTCAGTGCACGGGTGGCACCAGAAATGGTTTTACTGTATCCCACCGACGGAAAGCGGGTTGTGGTTTGAAAACTCGCGGCCAGAAAAGCCGAGCAAGTTGGACTCCCTCCCAGCGATGAACTCAGAGTTCATGAAGCACGCCGAGGTGATCCTTCACCTAGTCAGACAAGGGTTGATAGCACGCGATGTGATCCGAGACTTTGTGAAGAACCGGGTGAGCCCCCTGCGTGAAAGGGCTCATCCAGCTTGGGAGATTAAGTCCATGGCAGACAGTACCCTGGACTATAATGAAGGTACCCATCTCTAGCATTTGAAACTCTTTATTCTTGAAATGCACTAGTTAACTTACTCTTAGGAACAGTCCTGCCCTCATCCGAGATCGAGAGGCGGACTAACTACCTCCTCAGGGCCTACAACGCCAAGGTAGAGGGACCCAAGGGATCGCCCCGTCCCCAAAGCCTGATTCACACCGGCGACGACCTTAAACAGGAGCGCCGAAAGGTACACCTTCCACTTGACCCCTATTTTTGCCGGTCTAATGTATTGTCCAGCACTAACAATTTCATCGGAATGAGAATCAGCTCCTAGGGAGGTTCGCCGAGGCGACGTTTCCCAGCGAGAACGTCGATTCCCTAGGGAAGCTGACGAAAAAATATGTGAAGAAGGTTTCCTCGAGGCCCAGGACGAGGAATCCCGCCCCCAAGAAAGCCAAGCTAAACCTTGGGGAAGGGCCTTCACGAAGCGTCCCTCCTACCGCCAGAAAAACTGCAGTAAGATATCATATCCCTCCGATCTTTCCAGGTGCAAACTGGAATTACTTCTTCGTCGTACAGGGAGAGGGGAGCGAAGAGGAGGAAGACGATGAAGTCCCTCTAGTTCACCGGAGGAGGAAGATTGCGGGCTCTCCATCCGGTGATGCTCCAACTCATTCCGCCGGAACAACTGCCACCGCAGAGGCGGTTGTAACAGACCCTGCGGCCACCGAAAGCCTCGTGACCGTAGATAACACCCCAACCCCTGAAGCCCCCGAGGCTTCAGGGCCAGTTGCCTCCACTTCCCTGGTCGAAGGGATGACCGTGGTAAGATTTTCTCACAGTCTCGTTTTCTTCAATTCCTCCTGTGCATTTGATAATTAATGCTTATACAAGGAGAAGAGCTTCCCCCCGTGACTCCTGTGAGTCGCAGGGAGGAAAATCCTCCACCCGCGCGGATAGAAGTGGAGGTGGTCGCACAAGATCCTGTGGCAGTTGCACACGAGGTGCCGGCCCCAGAAGTCCAAGAGCTATCGAGGCCTTCGGGTGCAACCCCGCCAACGGGACCGATTGCCCAGGTAAAGATTCTTCTCGTTAGTCTTTATCTTTCCCTAGAAAAGTGCTCACAGAAGAACATACCCTGGGGGGAGATGCCTTGTTCTCTAAGAGGAAGATCAAGACGGACGGCAATTGTCCCCTCTCTCGAGGAGAGCCTCCCCTGAAATCTCAAAAGCTAATGGGATTTCAAATAAGGTAAGAACCTTTATCCTGATTGTATTTAAATGATGGTCACGAACTGTGATTGTTTGATTCTTCTTTCCTTTGTCAGGCGAAAAGAAACAACATCCAGCCCTTCAACCACTTCGGGGAGGGTTGAAGTCGCTGCTGGTGCAGGAGCCTCCAGTGAGGAGCGCTCCGTCCCCTTGGTCTAGGAAGTCGTCCGGGCCGTGAGAGGAGAAACAGGCGCGAGGACCCAGTCGCAACCAACGGCAACTGGGGGCAGTGCCCAGCAGGCACTCCCATCAACCGCCCCTGCTGTAGGCGCCTTCGGACCTTCAACGAGTCTCCCCGTTAGTCCGGAAGATGCCTCCTTACAGGAGTTTATGAAGGTATGATGAACCTCTCTCTGGGTACCACAATTGTACATAGGACACCTTTAACTCCCTTTTTTGCATCGTAGGAACTATCCCGGATGATGGCCCAATCGCGTGCTACGGTGGCAAGCATGGAGGCCATACAAAAAGAACGAGACAGCTTGCGCAGGTAAGGACCATTATTCTTCAACTTGTAAAGATACAAATTGGTTATGACCACTCCTTCTGTTTTACTACAGAAAGGTGGCATTGCTGGACAAAGAAGTGGTCACAGTCAAGCTTCATTCGATCTCAGTGGTTAGGAACCAAGAGATTGAAAACAACAAACTGCGGTCACAACTTGCTGGTAAGTCGATTCCTGATTAGGAAGACTTGTCTTCATAACATGCGAGTAATCTTTTCTCTTGTTGCAGCGCAAGTAGGTCAAATAAAGCAACTTAGTCAGGACAATGAACTCCTCCGAGACTCTATTCTAACCTCCGAAAAAGCGATCGGAAAGCTGAGCCGTTCAGTCTTCGAAAAACTGAAGGTAGTGGCTCATTTTATGAAAGCTGATGTGGTTGAAACCACAAGAGATAGTCTCAGCCAAGATGACTGGTCTGCGCTAGTCATGGCCCAAGCGGAGTCACTTCTCGAGTATCTCCCTGAGGATACACAGCGATGAGAAGAGACGATCAGAACCAGAGTTCGGTCAGCCGCTTCCGCCATCCTCAGCCGGGTTCGACTTCACCATGGCCCAGATGCATATCTGAATCCATTGGTGGGACCGGTTGAGGTCGAGAGTGAAGAACAGCTTGAAGCCGTCATGGAGGAGATTAGTCCCCTTGTAGATAAGCTCCTGACTGAGCTTGGGATTGAATGATCCCTATACCTGTACAGAAATAGTTGTATACAATGCAATGTACATGGAAATTCATTTTTGAAAATGAATATATATTCTGATTTGTATATATACTATTGTTTTGTGTTCGTTTCATACTGTAATCATATCCCCCTAGCCCCCGCCTGTGATTGTAAATACTGCAGATTTAGTATTACAAACGCGGGAGAGAAGTGAATATAATGACCAGGGATGTGTGATCGAACCAACAATTACGATCAAAGTAACGCCTAGCCTTGTTTGCAAACCAGCAGCCACTCAGATAACCGAGGACTTGCCAGAAAGCCCCGTGTGCGTTGAGAAACGGCTTATTTAGGAGTGACTTGTCTGGAAGCGGTCATGAGATCGGCCAACGAATCCGACTAGAACGCTATAATGATCTAACCGCGGGCGACTAGCCCCCGAGTCGAATTCGCAGCATATGGGCATAAAGGGAAATATTGATCGTATGAAACAAAAACGTTTTTTGTTTTATGAAAAGATGCTAATTGAACAGGAAAAGGGATTGAGTACTTACACGTAGAATTTGCAAAGTTGATCGATGTTCCAAGTATTGGACAAAATTCGACCATCCTCCATGGCTAACCGCGCGGATCCTGGTCGCGGCACTGAGACAATAGTGTAAGGGCCTTCCCACTTCGGGGAGAATTTGTTGCCATTAGACTGGTCTTGGATTTTTCGTAAAATCAGGTTGCCCACGTGAAGACTACGTGGTCGCACCCTTTTGCTGTGATACTTGCGCAGAGCTTGCAAGTATGCCGCGGACTTGATCAAAGCGTGATCACGCCTTTCTTCTAAGAGGATGAGATCTTGTGACCGCTGTTCGGACTGATTAACCTGTTCGAATTGTTCTGTCCGAACAGATCCAATACTAACTTCCATAGGCAACACAGCCTCAGCCCCATAGACCAGATGGAAAGGCGTCTCACCGGTGGCTCGACTAGAGGTGGTTCGGAGTGCCCATAGAACGGTATAGAGCTCGTCTGCCCAAGCCCCCGAGCGAGTCTTAAGGCGATCAAAAACACATTTTTTGATGCCTTGTAATATCTGCCCATTGGCCCTTTCTACGGCACCATTGCTCTGCGGATGTGCCACAGAAGCAAAGCACACCTTAGTTCCGATCTGGTCGCAGTAATCTAGGAAAAGACCACTGGCGAACTGAGAACCATTGTCGGTGATAACACGGTTTGGAACACCAAATCGAACAACAATGTTTTTATGAAAGAACTTTTGTGTTGCTGAGGCGGTAATATTTCGTACCGGTTCGGCCTCAATCCACTTTGTAAACGTGTCAATGGCTACGAACAGAAACTTGTACCCGTTAACCGCTTGTGGCATAGGACCAACAATATCCATTCCCCAGACCGCGAAAGGCCATGCGAGGGGAATGGTTTCTAATACGTAGGCAGGTTGATGAACCTGTCTCGCGTGGAACTGACACTGAGGACACATCTTGACCATACGCTTGGCATCATCGAGTGCCGAAGGCCAGTAGAATCCCTATCGAAAAGTTTTCCGACCAGTGTTCAATATGATGCATGCGCACCGCATACACCGTCATGTATTTCCTTCAAGAGGGATGTTCCTTCCTCCTGAGATATACAACGCATGAATACTCCTTGAGTACCCTTTCTGTACAGAATCCCATCTATGAGCTTGTACAGACGCGATTTTCAAATTAACCGATTGCTTTCGGTTTCGTCCTTGGGTAGGGTCCCATGTTCAAGATAGACTCTCAATGGATGAGTCCAATCCTGTTCCTGACCGAGGTTGGTAACACAGGATATTACCGGATCATCCTCGACCGAAGTCATGATCGAAGGATGGTCCAAGTGTTCAATGAACACTCCTGCCGGAGCGGATGTGCGTGAGGATCCAATTTTGGATAATTGGTCTGCGAGAATGTTGTCCTTTCGCGGGATGTATTGGACTTCGAAATGACTGAAGTGTTTTTCCAATCTCCTCACTTCCCCCAGGTAATGAGCCATTGTCTCATCGGAGGTGCTGTACTCCTTGTTTACCTGGTTTACGACCAGCTGTGAGTCTCCCCTCACCACTAATCGACGGACTCCAAGGAATTTTGCTGCCCGGAGCCCTGCAAGAAGACCTTTATACTCTGCCGCGTTGTTGGTCACAACAAAGTGTAGTTGGATGACATACTTAAGCTGTTCGCCCTGAGGAGTAACTAAGACCACTCCAGCCCCCGAGTGTTGAAAACTACGGGAGCCGTCAAAGTACATTATCCAGTAATCGGGGCACTCCAATTCCTTGGGCACCTGCATGGGTGGCTCAGGGTTGGTCCATTCAACCACTAAGTCGGCCAAAACCTGAGACTTAACCGCAGTGCGGGGCGTGAAATGGATATCGAAGGCACCGAGTTCGACCGCCCATTTAGCGATTCGACCAGATTTCTCTGGATTTCGGACAATATTCCCCAAAGGAAAGGAGGAGGGTACCGTGATCTTGTGAGCTTGGAAGTAGTGTCATAGCTTACGGGAAGCCATCAGTTGCGCATAAAGTATCTTCTGGACTTCAGGGTAACGCTCCTTAGGACCATGAAGTACTTCGCTCACATAGTAGACGGGTCTGTGTACTCCTTCCCTATCCGAGATTAAGACAGCGCTGACCGCATGCGGTGTGGCCGCCAGATAAAGAAGCAATGGTTCTCCTTTGTCGGGAGACACCAATACTGGCGGACTGGATAGATATGTTTTTACCTCCTGAAACGCTTTTTCGGCCTCATCCGACCATGTAAAATTGTGATGCTTCCGCAAGGCTTTGAAGAAAGGCAATCCCCTTTCGCCTAGTCACAATATAAAGCGACTTAAGGCCGCCATGCGACCAGCCAGGCGTTGAACATCCTTCATGGTCGAGGGCGATCTCATTTGTTCAATGGCCCTGATTTTCTCAGGATTAACTTCAATGCCTCTGGAACACACAAGAAAACCAAGTTTTCCTAAAGAACCCCGAAAGAACATTTCTCCGGGTTTAATTTTATTCCAATGCGATTTAAACTACAGAAGGCTTCAGCGAGATCGTCCAAATGAGACAATCTCTTGGTACTTTTTACAACCAAGTCGTCTATATATGCGTCGAGATTACACCCTATCTAGGAAAGAAAGGTCTTTTGCATCAAGCGCTGGTATGTGGAACCTGCATTCTTGAGACCGAACGGCATTCTAACGTAGCAGTAGGTGCCAAACGGGGTGATGAAGGCAGTTTTCTCTTCATCTTCTTCTGCCATGCTAATTTGATGATATCCTGAGTAAGCGTCCAGAAAACTCATCAGTTCGCAACCCGCAGTTGAGTCGACCTGCTGGTCGATGCGGCGAAGGGGAAAGTCGTCCTTCGGACAGGCACTGTTGAGGCTAGTGTAGTCGACGCACAAGCGCCACTTGCCATTTGACTTGCGGACCATGACCGGATTGGCGAGCCATTCCGGGTGATCGACCTCGCGAATGAACCCGGCTTTTAGGAGTTTGTCCAACTCCTCTCGGATGGCTTCCTGTCGGTCAACAGCAAAACGCCTGAGCTTTTGCTTTATTGGTCGTTGTCCAGGTCGAATTGCTAACCTATGCTCGATTACTCCCCTTGGGACACCGGGCATGTCAGACGGTTTCCACGCAAACACATCTGCATTAGCCCGGAGGAAAGCAATGAGCTCGAGTTCCTATTTGTCATCCAGACCTGATCCGACCCGAATTGTCTTGGATGGATCATCTGGGTACAAAGGAACCAGTTTGAGTTTTTCATCTGGTCGAGGAGCAGCCTTGATCACGTCGGTGGCGATGGTGGCGACCTGGGCGTCCCGGAGGGGAAGTTGATCGACCATCTCCAAAGATAGCTGGTCGCACGTCAGTGCCATGTTGCGACTGCCTCGGACCGAGATGACACCTCTGGGGCTAGGCAACTTTCCGCACTGATAAGCATAGTGCATTGCCATCATGAATTTAGCAAGAGTTGGCCTGCCAAAGATTGCATTATAAGTCGGATCACAATCGATTACGTTAAAAGTAACCAATTCCGTTCAGAAGTTATCTAGTTCTCCTAGTGTGACCGGGAGGACCACTTGTCCCAATGGCATCATGGAGGGGCTTGGGATTATCCCATAAAACGGATGGATTATGGGCTTAATCTTCGAACGAGGAATTTGCATCTCGTCGAGCGCCTTGACCAACAAAATGTCAAGGGAACTCCCTCCATCGATCAAGACCCTTTCGACTCTAGCGTTACTGATGATCGGGGTAATGACCAGAGGGAGCCTCAATGGTCGAGTAAGCCCCGCGGGACAATCAGAACGATCGAATGTCAAAGGTGTATCTGACCAACGGGGGTATTGAGGTTCACCAAGAGATGTCTCCGTTTGGTTAACCTCTTGATAAAAGGCTTTAAACTGCCTTTTGGAAACGAAAGAAGAAGAACCTCCGAAAATAACATTGATATGATTTTGAGGTACCTGGTAGGACATTTCCTCGTCTCCGTCAGCGTCTCGAAGTCCGCACACCAGCTCTTTAGGCAGTAAGGTTGGCATTGGCCCAACTCCCTAGTAGAAATCATCCAATTGCTTCAACCAACTCCTGCAGTTCTTGAGGTCGTGGCCTGCGGAGTTATGGAGTGGACACCACTTCTTTCCTTCCTGCGGATTAGTTGACTTTTCTGACTGGTCGGCACTACGACCACCAGAAGCAATTTTATTCTTAAATGAAGGCTTGTTACCTTTGGTCAAAGTCGGCTTCTCTGCGACTCGACCTCGCGGTACTGTCCAGAGCGGTTCCTCTTCGACTTTTTCGACTTCCCACCTGACGAAGATTCCGGCTTCTTACTTGAATCTTCTTTCCTGGCATCTTTGAAACCTGGTTGAGGTGGTAGGTCACCCTTGTCGACCATCCAGTTCCATTCGACTGCTTCGGCTGCGTCAGAGTATCGATCGGTCATGTCGAACAGATCGGCCACTGATCGAGGAGGGTGGATAAGCAAGTCTTCGGTGAATCTCCGGTATCGAACGGCATGTTTAAATACCCTGATAACGGAGCCATCAGATATGTTCGGGATGGTATTCCTCACCCTGACAAACCTCTTGACAAACTGCCGAAGAGTCTCGGTTGAAGTTTGTCGTAGCCGATGAAGATCGTCCTCTTTACCCGGCTTTTGGTAACAGTTTTGGAAATTGCTGAGGATAGCATCACACAGCATTTCCCAATTATAGATGGAACCTTCGGGCTGATTAAACAGCCAGGTTCTAGCCGGTCCTTCGAGGACTGTAGGCAGGTAGTTGGCCATGACCCGGTCATCGCCTCCTGCCGCTTGGATGGCAGTGATATAGATTTGAAGGAACTCGGATGGGTTCTGAGTCCCGTCAAACCTCTCAATTGCCCCTGGTCGAAACTTATCAGGCCAAACGACCGCATGTAGGCCGGGCGAGAAAGCTTTACAACCGACGTAGGGACCGTGGACTGCCCTGTGACTTTCGACCGGGTTACAGGCGACCTCATGCGACGGTGAAGTTACTCGCAGTCCCAAACGAAAGTGAACAGGAACCCGATCCCTACTACGAGAATCCTGCGTTCGCCGGTACTTGTCTTGTCGGGACGGTACGGGCGGTGGGTAACTTCGCCGGCCAGAACCAGAGTGAGGATACTCTCGTTCGCGGGAACGTGTTACCGAGTGGGAAGAGGCCGTTGGGATCGCCTCAGACGCGACCCCATCCAGTCTTTCCGCCAAGATCCTAGTAAAGGCCAGTTTCTGCGCATCCGTGACTGTAGGAAGAAAGTTACGCATGACTTCCGCGATGGATCGCAGTCGACCATGGGTGCTTCTCCTAGGGGCACCAGGTGTTATTGTTTCTTCTTCCACCGGGAAACGCTCCGGTGGTAAAGAAGGGGTCTGGTCACGTTTGCGACCACGTGACCGTCGAGAAGAACTCGGAGCAGCATCGTAACGAGCCTGCGCATCTTGAAGAGCCTCTAGGGCAGTTCTGCGTAGTTCATTATTTTGTTGCTCGAGATCTTCATCCTCCTTTTGTTTGCGATCCCGTTCTTCCCTAGCAGCCTGTTGATCAGGAGTTTCCTCCGATAAAGCAGCAAACTGTCTAGGGAGAGAAGTTGCCGATGGGGAAAACATCTCAGTTTGTTCTGAGTCAGACTCGAAATCAAAGAGGCGGTGAAGGTTATCAGGGTCGAATCTCCCCGGATTGATTTCCAGGTCGACATCATCCTTCCCCACAGCGGGGCCGAATGACGGACCGGATTCATCCTCTAGCGCGTTGAGAACCTCTGTGGGTTCTGAACTTGCGCTAGTCGCCCCCTGGTCGATGGACATAACCTGGAGAGATGATTCCACCTCTGGAAGATTCTGGCCTTCAACCTCCTCCATCGGAATAGGGTCGCTTGGAGAAGGCATTGGAATGTAAGCATAATCCTCGAGATCAAAATCGTTCTCAGAATCATATACTCCAGCCATGTTTCAGCGAACCTCCGGATTAAAATTAGGATGCCTTGAGAAAGGCCCCACGGTGGGCGCCAGCTGTCGACGATTCGGACTCGGAGTCTTCAGCCGAACTTATGCAAAATTTGTAATAGTGAGACCTTTCAAGATGACCCTCCGGGAAGCTATGTAGAAAAATGGAGAACAGGAGCACAGAGAGGTTTATACAGGTTCGGGCCCTCGATAGTGGGAGTAATAGCCCTACGTCCTGTTGGGATTTCACTATGTGTGATAAAGGTTTACAAACTAGCGGGAAAAAACCTTCACAGGCGAAGGTTTTTCCTATGTAAGTGTACAAAAAGAAGCCCCAGGAGGCTTGCAAATACTATCTAATCTAGGCCGTAGACTTGGCTGTTTGAGTGGTTGAGATGTGTTGTATCTCACTTGTATCAGAGATGTTGATCTCCTCAATGGATGGTTCGATCCCCTGTTTGATACACCTTGCCATCCTTTTATACTGGTCGAAAGAGTGCCACATCGTAACTGCATCAAACAGTTGCTTGGATGGTTGGATGCGGTTTTTAGAGAACTGCTCTTAACCTTCATGCAGGTTAAACATGTGTTATTCATGGATAACTGCACATATTAACCTCCTGACGGTTGGTCTTCCACGTGGAGGAATCTTCGGGATACTTGGAATATTCCCGCTATAGGGATAACCGGACAGATGAACTCCAAGTACCCTGGTCGAGAACGTTCTGACCGTGGGATGTTGGCTGACCGTGCAACATCTCGGACATTCTGTTCGCGTATAGCATACGAAGTCCTGACCGCGCTAAAGCCTGCGACCTGATCGCGCAAAGCCTGCGACCTCGGGCTGATGCTTCTCAGAATGACTTGAGTCCGCACCGCTAGGCACGTGTCTGGCTCGAATCTGTCTTGAACCAACAGTGCATTTATTAGAACTGACCTGGGTGTCAATCCTCGTCAGAACTGTTAAAATTGAAGGCAAGCAACAGCTGGACCGACAAGAGTTTCACAACACTGTTAGATCTTTTGGCGGACATGCTCCCGGAAGGAAACGAGTTGCCAAAAAACACCTACCAAGCAAAAAAGCTGTTGTGTCCTTTGGGAATGGAAGTAGAAAGGATACACGCATGCCCTAATGATTGCATCCTTTACCGTAACGACTACAGGGATATGCATGTTTGTCCGGTGTGTGGCGCATCCCCCATAAGCGTACTAAGGATCGAACAGACGACGGCAACTACGCTGAGATAAAGCAAGGACCTCCTGCTAAGGTGTTGTGGTATTTGCCAATCATTCCCCGCTTGCAGCGTTTGTTTGCAAACCGTAAAGAGGCAAAATTACTGCGTTGGCACTCGGAAGACCGGAAGAAGGATGGAAAGCTAAGACACCCCGCTGATTCTTCGTAGTGGAGAAACATCGACAGGGAATTTGTTAACTTCGGAGCAGAATTGAGGAATATAAGGTTCGGGTTGAGTACCAATGGAATTAATCCTTTTGGTAACATGAGCAGTCGGCATAGCACTTGGCTGGTTCTTTTGTGTATCTACAACCTTCCTCCTTGGTTGTGTATGAAGCGCAAGTACATCATGATGTCTCTACTTATCTCAGAACCAAAACAACCCAGAAACGATATTGATGTGTACCTAGCACCATTGATAGAGGATCTCCTAACAATGTGGAACGAAGGGGTGCAGGTATGGGACGCATACAAACAAGAGAACTTCATCCTACGTGCTATGATATTCTGAACCATCAACGATTTCCCTGCCCTTGAAAATTTGTCGGGCCGTACTACGAAAGGAGCCAAAGCCTGCCCCCACTGCGAAGATGACACTGAGAGCGTGTGGCTGAAGAATTGCAGGAAAACAATGTACATGCGTCACCGTAGGTTTCTTCCGAAGAATGACGCGTATCGTAAGAGGATGAGGGAATTTGACGGCCACAAGGAAGATGGTTCAGCCCCGAAGCCTACGCGCGGGAAAGATGTTTACTCACGGGTGAAGGACATAGACGTTGTATTTGAAAATGGTGGTAAATTGAAACCCCACACGAAGAACACTTGGAAGAAGAGATCGATATTTTGGGACTTACCGTATTGGGAGCATTTAGAGGTTCATCATTGCATTGATGTCATGCATGTAGAGAAGAATGTTTGTGACAGTTTAATCGGCCTATTGCTGAACATTCCAGGGAAGACAAAGGATGGCGTCAATGTGCGGCCTGACATGATCGAAATGAGAATCAGGCCCGAGCTAGCACCGAGAGAGGACGATAAAGGCCGTATATACCCCCCCTACATGCTACACTTTGTGCAAGGCTGAGAGGACAGAACTCTGTAAGTGTCTCTGTGGTGTTAAAGTTCCATCGGGTTACTCCGCAAATATGAAAAAGTTTGTGTCCATGGGCGATTTGAAATTGCTGGGTATGAAGTCTCATGATTGTCACGTGTTGATGACACAAATGCTTCCTGTTGCCATCCAGAGTATTCTGCCGCATAAGGTCAGAGAGACGATCACGAGGCTATGTTTTTTCTTCAATGCAATTTCTTTCAAGGTCATTGATCCCGATGGACTGGATTCTCTGCAGAGCGAGGTGGTTCGAACTCTCTGTCAGCTTGAGATGTATTTTCCTCCATCGTTTTTTGATATCATGGTCCATCTCACCGTCCACCTTGTCAGAGAAATCAAGATATGTGGACCCGTGTTCCTACGTTATATGTATCCATTCGAGAGGTACATGGGTGTACTTAAGGCCTACGTGAGGAATCGGTCCCGGCCCGAGGGTAGCATTGTCGAAGGTTATGCAGCGGAAGAGGTTGTTGAGTTCTGCGTCGATTACATGGCCGAGGTAGAAGCAATAGGAGTTCCTATGTCTCGTCACGAGGGGAGGCTTGATGGTGTTGGCACTATTGGATGGAGAGCCATCACTCCTGATTTCGATATGTACTCAAAAGCTCATTTTTGGGTCTTGCAACACATGACGGAGGTGTCTCCGTACATCGACGAGCACAAGGAGATGCTACGACAAGACAATCCTCGCCGATCCGAGGTTTGGATCACGGGACAACATAACAGTCGATTCAACGCGTGGATGAAGGTGCGAATCACCGGAGAGTCCGCAAGTGAGAACCTTAAATGGTTGGCAAAAGGGCCCACGTTTACTGTACAGACATGGCAGGGATATGACATCAATGGGTACACATTTTACACGAAAGCTCAAGATCGAAAGAGCACTGCGCAAAATAGTGGATTGAGCGTAGAAGCTTTCCATGAGGGGTTCACCAAGACAGGCCCAACAAGGGTAGTACGTGGATTGAACTCGTACTACGGGTTCATTGAAGAAATTTGGGAGCTCGATTACGTACTGTTCAAGATTCCCCTGTTTCGATGCCGATGGGTCCAAATCCCACAAGGTGTGAAGGTTGACAGTTACGGTTTCACTTCTGTGGATCTCGATCGCATTGCTTACAAAGATGAGCCATTCATGCTTGCAAATTAAGCCATTCAGGTCATTTATGTCACTGACCCGACCAATAAGAAGTGGCACGTCGTCCTTCATAGCAAGAGAAGGATTGTTGGAGTTGAAAATGTCGTAGACGAGGAGGAATACAATCAATTTGATGAGATTCCTCCATTTGGAGATGGCGTACAGGTCGATACTGAAGACACCGACGAAACTAGTTACGTGCGTATGGATCACCAGGAAGGGTTATACTTTAAAGGAAATCAACTGTACGTCCTTATCTCTCTGTTTCCATCGATATAGCTTATATCTCTTGTAATTCTCGTCTTTGCAGGGCCGCGGCAAGTGGAAAGTTGAGGATAACATGGCTGTGTACGTGGAAATTGTCGGTGAAAGTTCCCATTTGTATGTAACATTAACTTGAGCATGCTCCACGTACATTGTATGTTAAATTTATTTGAGCATGCTCCACATTGTAACCAATTATCGGATCTACGTACACTGTAACCAATTTACAGAGCATTTGGACTACATTTGAAATATCTGAGTGTTCATTTAAAACAAGTTTTCGAGCATTCAGAGTTGAAAGCTACAGATCAGCTTCAAGTTGTAAAACTAACGTTCAATAGAGAGATTATCACGGACGGTTTTTACCTATCACAGACGGGTATGATATAGAACCGACTGTGATATTCCCAACAGCGTCTCCGACTCTTCAAGTGTACACGTGCACGGTCGGTTCTCAAGTCGCAACCGTCTGTGATAATCTCAGTCACAGTCGGTTCTCAACTCACAACCGTTTGTGATAATCTCTCACTATGTAGATTATCACAGACGGTTTTTATTTGAGAACCGACTGTGATAATATTATCACAGACGGTTATATATATAGAACCGACTGTGATATTTTCAACAGTGTCCGACTCTTCGAGTTCTTGACGTGCACCGTCGGTTCTCAATTCCAAACCGTCTGTGATAATCAGAATCACAGTCGGCTCTCAACTCAAAACCGTCTGTGATAATCTCTCTGGTGACTATCACTATGTCGATTATTACAGACGGTTCTGATGCGAGAACCGACTGTGATAATATTATCACAGACGGTTGTGAGCGTTGGACCGACTGTGATAATATCGTCGCGATTAATAGTTCAAGGCGGGGTTTGTCCCGCTCATTCCAGTCTTCGCAACTGTTTGCCCTAGCTCTCTCCGCCGTCGCACCGTCCGTCGCGATCACCTCCATCGCCTCCCACCTTCTCCTCCTCTCTGTCCGTCGCGATCACCTGCATCGCCTTTCCACCGTCAGGCACGATCACCTCCATCGCCCTCCCACCTCCGACGCGATCACCTCCATCGCCTCCCCACCGTTTCTGTCATTCTTGGTTAATTATAAGTATATAGGTTTTGTTATAGAATTATTAGTTGCAGATTTACTTAAACTGTTCTCTCTTTCACTTATGTTAGGAACTATGTCTGGTGACGAAATGCACCACTCGGGGAGTCAGGGTGACCTCGCTGGCGATGAGACGCCTGGGCCGGAGGTCACCTCGTCCGCCGTGACCCCGCAGAAGAAGAGAAAGGGGCGAGGCCGGACGACATGCGCGCGTCTGGACAAGCGGGAAAAGCAGCACGTCCAGTTCGACGACAATGGTGTGCCGGAAGCTCCGGACAAACTTGTCGGTCAGTACCGCTCACTATGCGGCAAAGTGGCAAGGGAGCGGGTGCCCATCACCACCTCCGACTGGGGTCAAGTGCCCCTAGAGTGCAAGGATGCGCTGTGGGAAGAAATGCAAGCGACGTTTCACATTCCAGAGGATCGCCACTTCACCATCCGCCGGAGAACACTGATGTCAATAAACAAGGCATGGAGGAACTTCAAGAGCCACCTTGTCAGGCTCTATGTGAAGGAGTCAAAGACCCCCTTCGATGACTTCCCTTTCGTGACTCCCGAGGCATGGCAGCAGTTCGTCGAGATGAAGGCCAAGCCAGAGTTCCAGGAGCTTAGTGCGAAGGGCCAGGCTAACCAGGCCAAGAATACCCACCCACACAGACTAGGCAGTGGTGGGTATGTGGGGAAGAAGGCAATATGGAGGAAGCAGGACGAGGAGGCTTCCCACTCTTCGGCCGGCAGTCCTTATGCGGGCATAACGGACGTGCGCGCCCGCAATTGGTGCCGAACAAGATTGACGATGAACTCCTCCAGAAGCGTCTCTGTGAGTAACCCTGCAGACAGGGAAGTGATCGACCGGCTGGTAAGATTGTCCGATCACGTACTATCCTCGTAACACGCATGCAATGGGCTGTATTGCTAAGTTCTCCTGTTGCAGGTGACGCTGAGTACGCAGGCGGCATCCGGAGAGTTCAACCTGAGGAGGGACAGGGATATCCTCACAGCGGCTCTAGGAAACAAGGAGCATCCAGGCAGCGTGCGCGGCCTCGATGCCACTGTGCCTTGGAGGCATGGTTTCCCTGATGATGAGGAGGCGGCTAAGAGGAGAAAGAGATCCCACCAAGCCCGCGATGAACGGCTCAAGGAGGAGATGCGATCGGAGTTCGCTGTTCGGGACAAAGCACTCCTGCAGCAGTTGTCGGAGATGCGGTCCATGTATGAAGAGCTAAGAAAGGCGACCCAGGGCACCCCCCTTCTAGTAGCGGAAGTACCGACCCCCATTCTTGGCCACCGTAGTAGCTGCGCATCTGCACCGGGGTCTTCGCAGACGGAGCCCTCTCCAAAGTATCCAGTGGACTTTCTGCAGGTAATGACCGTTTGTCTATGTTAATTCATTCAAAAGTGAAAAGCGGTGAAATTCAACATGTTAATGCGCACTGTTTGTAGGAACCCGCCTCCTGCAAGCTTATGGTGCTGGCCGGTCTCTTCCCGATCGAGGCTGCCCGTGGGATGGCGCAACCATGCACGGCGGGGGCCATAATCCATGGTGCCCCTCTATGTGAGGGTTTTGTACGGGTCCAGGTGGACAATGTCTCTGACCATTGCAAGGGTTTTCCATTGGAGAAACCACCGAACGACGAGATTACCACTCTCAGGGATGCGATGCACACGTTCGTGCAATGGCCCAAGAAAGACATCGTCCTGTATGAGGTAATTCCCCCACCAGTTTCATAATTCGTACTGTAATAATAGCCCTCAGAGTTAGTGTCCTAATACATAGATTCTTACATCACAGACATCGCAGACCGACACACGGCCTACTAGCCAGCATACCCCTCCGATGACGAAGCTGACTCCGACTAAGAGGCAACCATTCAAGAAGCTGGCTAGTAGGGGAAAAGAAAAGAAGAGCTTGGCGAAGGAGAGCGAGAAGAGTGCGCCAGCTCTCATACCGTTCGCTCTGGGATGCCCATGGCCTCCGATACCGCAATTTCGACCATGGGGTTAGCATGCCAGAGCCTGCATGCATGGTACATGAAGAGGACAAACCAGACCAGGACGCAGCGTCCGACGCACATCATGGTCAAGTACACCGTGGCAGAGTTCCATAACGACATTGGGACCTACTCGGTGACCTTCGAAGACCTGCACAATTTACTGAACAAAGATGCGCTCGACTTGTCAATCCTACGGTCTTGGGTGCTGTAAGTATCCTACTATCCGTGCATATACGGATATATGTCATTTATTAATTGGTTACTTCCGTGCAGCTGCATGACCAACTATGCCAAATCTAAGGGCATACCTGTTGGTTTCTTGGACCCCCAGATGGTCGCCGAGGTGATGTTTAGGACCGATGCAGACTTCGTTGTCGACTACATCAAAAGAGGGTTGCTTGCTCAGGTCGACAAGGAGTATATACTTGTACCCTACAACCAGAGGTGAGTGCTTTCATCAGTACTTCACCCGTAGATTAGTGTCTCCATGTGCACACCCCCAAATTTAGATTAAATTTTTAATTCTTTACGTATAATATGTAGCTACCACTGGATCCTGCTGCTACTTATTCCGAAAAGCAACAAGGTGTTCTACCTTGACTCATTGCAGAGGAAAGGGTACTCGTATTGCGGCGCACGAGATGTATTCAAAAGGTAATGTGGACCTGTCTTGCATGCATCTAGATTTACTGTCCTCAAATTGTCAATTTCGGCTATCCTCAAACTGTCAATTTTGACTATCTACAGGGCTTTCACGAAGTACTTTGCCGAGGTAGGGAGACAACACGAGCGGCGAGCCGATAAGTTTCAGTGGTTACAATTTTCGGTACAAAATTTCAACTGGCATCTGTTTTACTTTATAACTTGTCCCCACCTAACTCTCGGTCTGTAAATTGGCAGTGCCATCAGCAGCCAGACAATAATACATGTGGGTTCTACGTGATACGCCACATGTATGACCTGATCATCACCCCTCACCGGCCAGATTTCCCTGAGGTATACAACTGCTCCCCTTTGTATCGATTTGACAGAATATACAACTGCAGCTAATTTTTTATGTACCAACTCTTGCTGCAGGGGGTCGACTTCCCTTCAGAAAGCCTTGACCCTCGGCAGATTGGTATTGTCCGAGGGATGCTCGCTGAGTTTTTCCTTTCGGAGGTCATATCAACCAAGGGGAAGTTTAGGGACCCGTAAGGTTCGTATTAGTGCGGCCTTACATTTATTTGTACATCTAACACACTGACTTTAATTGTCGATTACATTTATTTGTTCAATTGTACATATTTCTGAGTTCTGTGCTGTATATATGAAATGCTATACAGAGGGGTACAAATATATTTGAGTACTGTGCATATGAAACTGTATATATTTGAGTACTGTACAAATATATTTCTGAGTTGAATTGTACAAATATATATGAGACTGTATATATTTGAGTACTGTGCATATATGAAATTCATGAACTGTATATATGAAATGCAATTTGTACAGAGGACATCTCAGACGGTTTGTAAGATCAAAACCGTCTGTGCATATTATGCACAGACGGTTTTGATCTTACAACCGTCTGAGATTATAACAGTCACCAATAATGACACTATCACAGATGGTTTTGACCTCAGAGCCGTCTGTGATATCACACTATCACAGACGATTCTGAGATTATAACACTATCACAGACGATTCTAACCTAAAAACCGTCTGTGATATTCAAGATTACCACCGTCGCTGATAATGATAATATCGTAGATGGTTTTGACCTCAAAGCCGTCTGTGATACTCTAAATACACAGACGGTTCTGAGGTCATAACCGTCTCTGATACTCCAAATACATCAGAACCGTCTACGATACTCATATTATTACTGACGGTTCTAAGATCAAAACCGTCTATGTTAGTATGAGTATCTCAGACGGCTTTGATGTCATAACAGTCTGTGTATTTTGAGTACCACAGACGGTTCTGATATCAAAACCGTCTCTGGTAATCTGAGTTTCGCAGACGGTTCTGACGTCAAAACTGTCTGTGTATACTCAAATTATCAGAGGTCAAAACCTGAGTATCACAGACGGTTCTGTTCTCAGACCCGTCACTGATAATGTGAGGATCCCAGGTGGTTTTGACATCAGAACCGTCTGCGAAACTCAAATTATCAGAGACGGTTCTGAGATTAAAACCGTCTGTGGTAGTATGAGTATCACAGACGGTTCTGATGTTAGAACAGTCTGTGAAGTATGAGTATCACAGACGGTTCTGATGTTATAACAGTCTGTGTAGTATGAGTATCACAGACGGTTCTGATCTTATAACAGTCTGTGAAGTATGAGTATCACAGACGGTTCTGATCTTATAACAGTCTGTGAATGGAGAGATCACTGACGGTTCTGATGTTAGAACAGTCTGTGAAGTATGAGAATCACAGACGGTTCTGATGTTATAACACTCTGTGTAGTATGAGTATCACAGACGGTTCTGATCTTATAAAAGTCTGTGAAGTACGAGTATCACAGACGGTTCTGATCTTATAATAGTCTGTGAATGAAGAGATCACTAACGGTTGAAAATATCAAAAACCGTCTGTGATAGTACATGATTATCACTGACTCGAATATCACTGACGGGTAAGAACCGTCTGTGATGACTGTTTTGACCCGACTGTGATGATGAATTATGTAGTAGTGTTTCCAACTAAACTTAGGGTTTTCTTATGCAAATATCTAGTGTTAGGTAGCTATCGCGGTTCCAAGATGAAAAAGGTGGCTATCACGGCTCCAAGATGGAAGAGTTGTTCCAAGATTAGAAAGATAATAGACACATTTCTATCGCATTTCACAACAGTAATAATTTGCCAATCGCACCCTACCATGTTAGTTTTGCAATTTCAGTAAATTGTGAATTATTTTTCAAATTATTATTTTACTTTGGGTTATTTATAAATAATTTTCACTTTTAGAGTGTCTAATAGCCAATTTTCCAATATTTATTTTATTGGAACACAGTTGATTATATGCAGTAGTGTTATTTTCCAAGTATTTACAAACTTTGTGGTATCTTACAACAATACTAAAATTTTGGTGTTGATTCTCATGTTAGCTATTTTGCCATATAAAAAGAATGCTAGAGCCAGATTAAGCTCGAGTTTGATTCAAATTAGATCTTGAGTTCAAGATTAGACTTAAGTGAGTTCAAACTCAACTGAATTAAGTATGATAGTCTTTTTGAGCTGAGCTCAACTAACTTCAATTTTGGTCCAAATTAGATCTCAAGCCTACAATAGTGCCTTTGAGCCAAACTCAACTAAGTTCCTCCTACAAGCTATTCACTGTGCTCAGCATACATTCACAAAAAGGAGAATCATTGACATTATTATTTTAGCTCAAGAAATAATTCATTTCTGTCGGCAAAAAATGTGGAACTGTCAGGCTTTCCTTTTAAAAATCGATTTAGCCAATGCCTTGCACAATATAGAACAGGGTTTTATATCCAAAGATTTCACCCTAATTTGAGCAATTTGATTCGTGCATGCATTTCCTCCCCTACTTTTTATGTGATCATCAATGGCTAGTCAAATGGAGAAATAAATACTGAGGGGGAATATGCCAAGGATGTCCATTATCGCCTTATCTTTTTGTTCTAGTAATTAATGAACTAGTTCTTCCACTGGACAATGCACTGAACTCACACCCACTTTCAGGCATATAACTAGGGCCTACTGAGCTACCACTCCAATCATTACTCTTTGTACATGATCTCCTCATAGGGGGACAAGCGATGGAGCATGAAGCCTAAAAAATTCGACAGATACTGGACAACTTTTGCAGCGCCTTTGGTAAAACACCAAACTGGTCCGACTCAAGTATCATATTCAGTGAGATTACTTCGTTGCTTGTTCTCCAACAGGTGACAAAATTTTTTTCAGTTACTCTCATGGATGAAAACGCAACACACAACGCTCCACTGCATATAATGTCCTTATAGATAAATTTATTTCTAAGCAAGCCCAATGGAAATCTGACACACTTCCCTATGCAGGCAGACTAAGTTTGATTAAATCAGTTTTCTCTACATGTCCATAGTCATTAAAAGTTTGTTAAAAAACTAACACCTATAATTAGAAACTTCTGGTGGTTAGGTATTCAGGAGGGATAAAAAACCCTCTCCACCTCAAAACATGGAACGAAATTTGTCAGCCAAAGATGCAGGGAGGAGTGGGCATAAGAGACATGCAAGACCTCAACACATCCTTAGTCTCAGGCCTAGTTTGGCGGCTAGCAACTCAATCAAAAGAGCATGGGGCAAAGATCCTCAAATCCAAATATTTCCAATAACAAGCTTCTAAAGAATCACACTAACATCTACAAAGTCATGGGTATGGGAATCCATTTTAAAGGTACAAAATCATCTCATAAAGGCCTGCTGTTATCAATTAGCTAGAGGAAAAATTTCAATACGGAACCAAGCATGGTGTGAAATTTGGACTCAGATATATGACCTGTTGCATCCACAACCCCTAAACTTTGTTATTCCCCAAACGGTGAATCAATCATGGATTTACAATTCCAAAAGATGGAATATACCTCTTCTTACGCAGCTATTTGTACCAGAGGCAGCACAAATAATAGCCAGAACGCCGATTATACAGGATGATATGGAGGATGAAGTCTGGGACACATACGCCTTCAGGGAAATGGACAGCTGCGAGCGCTGACAAGCAAATTCATCAACACCAAACCATGATTCAGTATCAGGCCCAACCATCTCAAGGTAAGCTTTTTTAAATCATCTCGAAATGTAAGCCTCATATCCCTAGAGTGCAAACTTTCATTTGGAGACTGGTTTCCCATGCTCTTCCAGTTAGAGACAGAATAAGCAAAAGAATAAGAAATCCGATACACACTGCCCTAGATGTCAACAAACAAAAATAGTCACCCATCTCTTCTTCATGTGTCAGTTCTTTATGGCAATTTGGTTTCAATCTCAATTCGCTTTACACTTAGACCACCCTCAGTTTTATCACCTAGATATTGCTAGGGTTATTCGTAATGCTCTGAAAGCTATTGCAGACCATGATCAATACCCTATATTCTTCAATATTCTGTGGTTTATTTGGAAGGCATGCAATGAACTTGTTTTTAGGGGGGAAAGAAACGACTATCCATAGCACACACTACCAGGCTCAGGCATTGCAGCAAAAGGTCTCATTGGAACAGGAAAAGGAAGGTAGCAGCAACGCAGCGGAAGGAGGTCACACAGTGCAAGGTACGATCCAACAACAAATACTCTTTATTACAAGAGTTTGTTGCTATATTGATGCGGCTTGGAATGATAAAAAAAAAGGCTGGCATAGGCATTCTAATAAATCATCCTAATCAAGTGTTTCTGATTAAAGTTCACCTCTAGGCAAGTGCCCCCCATGTCTCTTCTCCTTTGCAGACAGAAGTTCTGGCGCTATATACAACGGTGGCATGTCTTTGAATAGAGATTTTCAATCAGTACAAGTACAACAATCAGATTCTCACCACCAATGTACCAAAAGGACTGTTCAATGTTAGTGATTGCCACTGGAATGTCAAGTTGTAGATCGACATCGTCAATCTTCTTCCTTAGTTAACTATAGGATACATCACATATCTCGAAAACTAAATAGGATAGTGGATATCATATGAAGATTGGCTCTTAGGAAAGCAACGGAAATATCAACCGTTATCAACACTCATTGTTATAACACAATTCATGAGCTTAACTTTAATATCCTGTCTTTCCTCAAAATTCAAACCTCTCTTGATGTTCATCTCTCTTTAATTTATTTTTATCCTTATTTGGAGGGTTTCAGTTTTAATTTAAAACTATTAGAAGTTTAAACCCTCCCAAATGAGGTAATAAGAGTTTTTTAGATAAATTTAAATTTATTTTGAACTAAGAAACACTAAGAAATTTAAATCTCTCTCTCAGTTTTTTTGAGAAGTCTCTATAAGCCACTTAGGTAAAAAATTAAATCCTCACAAACAAGATATGCATCTAAATAATATATATCATCTTTTCCATTAAAAAAACATAGTTCAAGTTGAGGTCAAATTAGATCTCAAGCCTATGATTGTTCTCAAACTCAATTCATTTTGGATTCAAATCAAGCTCAAATTCTTAGCCAATCTAAAGCAGCTCGTAAGCCGTGAACCATTTTTTTTTCCTGAAGCCTCCGGTGAAATTTTGAAGGGAAAAAACTGCTCGAATTGGCTCCAGATGGCCAGCATCCACCAAACTCCAATGGTAACCAAGTTACCACGGTGCAACAAGCATTCTTGCAATAATAAAATCACATGCATAACCCTAGGTTCCTGTCCCCCGCTCATCGAGACGGTAGATCCACGTTGCAGTTGTAAACACAAGAGTAAATTTATGCCGGAGATACTCAAATTTGTCCAAGTGAATTGTGGTATAGAGATTTAATATACTTACAGAGCTTACCCCTGTCGAGTGTCCGACAGAACGTTGGGGGCTTCAATCGTCGACTCACCCGAAAATTTTTAAGAAAAACTGTTGGTCTTTGATTCTATCAAATAAGAGATTTGTAACACCCACACAATCTCGATTTGACATACTGTCATCGCCATCTTTTTGTAACACCCACACAATCTAATTTGTTCACGCCTATAACATATATCAGTTTTTATAAAACATGTTTCTTCAAAAAAAAAAAATAGATAGACATGAATAAATTAGATCAGACCGATTTTAGCTTGAGCTTTGACACCCATAAGCCCAGGTCAAATTTTAAATTTGGAGCCCGACCATGTTTTTCAATGCAATTGCACATACCAGCATCCGATTACCCATAGAATCGGATTTGGATAAGACATACCTAGCTCGAATAAAATTGGGCTTTTCACTAGCCAGCTTGAGCCAGAGGTTTGCTTAAGTCTATTTCAACATAAGATCTCAATAAAATACACACATGAAAAAAGAGTTGATTAAAAGTCAAATCCACCACCTTCTTTTTTGTCAACACATTTTAATCATCTTGATGTACATATGATTACCTATAGGGTGTAGCCTATTGTATTTAGAAGAACTTATTGTTCAACTATAGGTGCCATCACAAGATTAAGAAAAAGAACACGTGATTGCCAACCATGGTGTTCAATTATGGTTATTTAACTTGAAAATCTAAAGCATCATATGTTAACATGTCCATGCGAACCATGGTGTTATTAATTAAGGGGGAATTAAAAAGACCATAGAACAAGATACATGTCATGGCTGACATCTTCAAACCAATAAGTTCAAAGACAAAGTTGCTTAGTCAATGCTAACATGATGCATTAAAGAATTTTCTGACTATGCAATAGTACATCTGGACAAAGAGCACATTTTTTTAAGAGTAGAAGGTCCCAAATGGAATTGTTATTTATTTGATTACTCACATAATATAATAGATGATACAAAAAAATTATTTGTCTCACGACTTAGCACATGGTTGACGTAAGTTTATTTTGCGGAAGATGCTTGCTTCCTTATTCCTTCCATTTGCTGCATTTTCCTTCTGATGGTCAAAAAACAATTTTTTTAAAAAATCTACTATATGTTGATAGTGTTGGGATATGAGTAAGTTATGTTACTCGAATTTTAAAAAATTTTATTAAAAAATTATAAATATTATATCATAGATTAGATTATTACTGACATCAAAATGAGAGTCGGAGAAGCAATCGAATCAACAATGTACTCATTCAGCAATTGACAATCGTTCATGGAACATAGGAATCACTCATGAATCAAAACGACTACTCATGGATCACTGTGACTGCACGTGGATCATCTTGATCAGTGCAACAATTATAACAATGTTTTTACTGGTATCCACATGTTCCAGAGTGGAATATCGTGCGTTGGTGTGCTAGCACTGACATGTAAACTAGGATTTAGCAATTGCAGTTATGGTGGAGATAGCGATTAGAGTTTCTCTTGATTCATCTTGAATGCCCATTGTTGGGGTAAAAATGAGGTCCCGTCAAGTAAAGTGGTCCCGGGTAAGGGGCCCTCCCTTCCCAGGACTTGGTCCTGGGTAATGGGCTCTCCGGACGTGGCTCCGGGTAAGGGGCCCTTCCTTCCCCGGACTTGGTCCCGGGTAAGGGGCTCCCCAGACGTGGCTCCGGGTAAGGGGCCCTCTCTTCCCTCGACTTGGTCCCGGGTAAGGGGCTCTCTCCGGACGTGGCTCCGGGTAAGGGGCCCTCTCTTCCCCGAACTTAGTCCCGGGTAAGGGACTCCCCGAACGTGGCTCCGGGTAAGGGGCCCTCTCTTCCCCGGACGTGATCCCGGGTAAGGGGCTCTCTCCGGACGTGGCTCCGGGTAAGGGGCCCTCCCCTCCCCGGACGTGGTCCTGGGTAAGGGGCTCCCCGGACGTGGCTCCAAGTAAGGGGCCCTCTCTTCCCCGGACATTGCCCCGGGTAAGGGGCCCTTCCTTCCCCGGACTTGGTCCCGGGTAAGGGGCTCGCCGGACGCGGCTCTGGGTAAGGGGCCCTCTCTTCCCCGGACATAGTCCCGGGTAAGGGGCTCCACTTACCCGGGAGTTCCCTCGGGAATTGGAGTGGCCACATGTCAAGGATCCAAGCATCGTACTGTGCAAAAAGACCGCAACGCCCTCGATCCGACTGTTCCAGCTAGGGCAGTCTTGTAATTTGCGTCTTTTGAGGTCTATATATACCCTTGTAACCCCTCTTGTAACCTAAGTTCAATACATTTGCATTCAATACCAAAAACCAAAAAGCGTGCTTAGGAGCACTCTCCCCGCGAGAGAGCTCCCCTAGCCAACTCGTGTCGGGAGCACGTCGACAGGACTAGGGCCTCCACTGAGGCCTGAACCTGTATAAACTCTTGTATCAATCTCTGAGATTGTCCAACACGGGGCGACCCGTCACACGGTCATCCTGCGTTGCGGAACACGTGTTATGCACGTCATAAACCTGCCGGGGTAACTTTAATACCACGACAATTGGCGCCGACAGTGGGGACTGGTGACAAATAGTCATGGCTCCAAGAAGGATGAGGCACTTGACCTCCATCTCTAATGACGCTGACCCTAGCAACCCTGCACTGCCGACGCAAGGGGCTGTCTGTAACACCCCTGTTTTTGCCAAACCCTAAAATAGCCAAAATCCACATCTTGACACCAAGCCCTAATCTGCTTCAGCCATTCCCTTCTAAGTGTTGTTCAGAACATTTTCCCCTTCGGGATCACCTCCAAAATCCCATCCTAAAACTGAGTTTCGACCCTTGCCATCTCAGAACCCTAATTACCCTAATTTTACCCTAAACTGATTTTCCCCAATTTTGTCGAAACCCTTCAGATCTTACCCGATCTTACCAAACTCTGGCCAGATGAGTTCTAATAATTTTATGCAACTTATCTGCGAAATCAGATTTCAGATCAGCCCTCCAGATCTCCAGATTTGCAGATCAGTCCCTGGAAGCAAAGTTCTGAAAATTGCAAATCAGCCCTTCTATTCTTTTCGGCTGTTTTCGACCAGCCCCTGGTCGTTGCCCACGACCAGCGCACGAGTCACCATTGCCGCGCCGTGTTTTCGCCGTGTTTGCTCGCCGCCGGTCACCGCTTCTTGTCGCTTGTGCCCGTGAGTTGCTGTGCCACCCCATGCGCACGTGCCAGCACCGTTGCGTCGCCTTGCCCAGCGGTTAAACGGCCGCGCTCCAGAGCTTTGTTTTCGCGCGCGCTCCCGTTGCCGTGGCATTTGCATGGCACTACGTGTCGTTGCCGGAGCTGTGCCGCTGCCTCCGCATCTGCGCCGTCCCAGGTGAAGTTCCAATGCACCCGACAAGGTCAGCAAAGCTACAGCACCGCCTGAAGCAAATCACGTCGCCGTCGCCGTCGTTGCGCCTGCGCCCGACAAGTTTCTCCCCGGCGCAAGCAACCGCTGTCGTTTTATCCCTCGTTGGCTCCGTCCTCGTGCCTATTTAAACCCTCTCTGTGCCTTGAGAGCCTCAAGCCTCCAGAAAATTGGCTAAGTCCCAAACTCCACCGTTTTCGCTTTCTTCTCCGGCGAGCCAGTGAGAGAGCTCACGGTGCTAGCCCATTCCACAGCCCCTCTCTTCAATCCAAGTTCATCAGTGAGTTCCTCCCTTCTCCCTCTCTGTGTCATAGCAGCCAATTGCACCAGATCGATCCCCAGCGCCGGCAATCGCCGGAAAGGCCCAACTGCCCTGTTTCCCCAATGCTAACCAATTCGTCCCGAATTAGCTCTCATCCCAGTAGTAGAAACTGATCCTTAGCCATTTCTTAGCAAGCCTATGGAATCCAAATCCCCAATTGAGCTCAAATCGAAGAAATCCCATTTTGGAACCTCGGCCGTTCGCCGGACCTCGGCGCCAAGCTTCTCCGGTCATTCTCCGACCAAATTGACTGCACCAGTAGCTTCTACACTCCACCCTTTCACTCCCTGAGCAAAGAATCGAGTTCAAACGCCTTGTGGCAAAAATCCCCAATCCCCAGTGTCGTCTTCTCCAGCGCCGGTCGCCGGAATTATTTCCCGGCCGATCTAGCCCTTGAAACCTTGTCCCTTAGCTTTGCCTCAGCTCCCTGAGCAATTCTTTCCACTAGCTCGACACCTGGATCTGCCTAGATTGTGAGTTATGCCTTTGCCAAATCCTTGTCCAGAGCTGTGCCTGTGCCGTGTCGCCACCGCAGTTCATCACCTGATTTGGCCACCCTCCAGTCACTTACTGTCCTTGAGCCTGTTGAGTGATTTGTTTCTGTTAGTAATGCCTACCTCCCAGACAAAGTAGTGCATCATTTGGAGCTCTAAATCAAAAGTTAAGCCATGCCCTAGTTTCTGGCCATGTCCAGCACTATGTCAGTGCATGTCAGCCACTGACATTGACCTTGTTCAGCCCCTTCTGGTTGAGCAATTGAAATGCCACCTTGTCCTTTAGATTCCTGGAGTTGAGATCTACAACTTTCTCTATTATCACTTCTCCAGAAAACCATCCTAAGATCAGTTTGAGGCTATGCCAAAGCCATGAACCGAATGTCGACCCTCCGACGTTCAATCCTTTTTAGCCGTTTCTTCGACCAAAGCCCTTGTGACCTTGCCCTAACCTTTTCCCCTGCATGCATGACTTATTTACTTAATAATTTCTATGGAAACTACTTTCTGTATGCTTATGGTATGTGTTTGTGTGTTGGTTGATTGCCACAGAGTCAGGAGCTGAAGGAGCAGAAGAAGTCTTTGAAGATCCGTCTGAGTACTTAGACCCAGCATTGCAAGGCAAGCCTCATTCCTTTGATCATGTCTCACCCAATATTTTCATATGAAGTATATTCACTGTTTCTTACTATGCATGCTTATTTGAGATACAAGTTATGTTTGAACGACATGAGTAGATATTACCTAATGAATCATGAAACCCCTTTTGTTATTGAACCTTCTTATATATGCTTTTGTCACCCTAGGACTCATATACTGAATATCCACATTAAACTTGAAATGGTCAAATACATGGGAAGTTATAATGAAAACCGTTTTGTCAAGTAAACTGATAAAAGGGATCAGTAGTGAGGATTGGATTGTATGGAGAGGGTGCGGTGCGCACCAGGGAATGTGAATGCTCCTCACTATTAGTTCATAAGGACGAGAACCTTGTGCTGTGTCTCTATGCGAATTGTAAACGTACCAACCACTTGCCTGGTATGGGACAGGCACAACTTAGTAGCTTTTTGGTATTAGCAGTTCCCTGCATGGGTTGTCGATCTGGTTTCTCGCGTGGAAACTGGTGGGCCACAGTTCGGCCATGAGTGATGTGAGTTCAGAAAAATGATGAGAGGAAAAAGGTGGAAAGAAGGAAGGCGCCCTAGACCTGATTAAGCCGTGAGCGGTTGTAATCTTAAACGGTCATATGTCTTGCGTGGACACAGACCAAGGTTATGTGTCCTGCGGGAACATAGACCAGAGGCTAGGAAGTAAGGCAGTGGGGAAGACCCACAACGGTACTTGAGACTTAACTGTCTATTTACCGGGCGGGGATACTGTTAATACTGAACTGCAAAAGCGTTGTGTGATCTCGGCCTTGTCACATGTGTATAAGTCACATGGAGCTGATCCGACTTGAAAGCCGAGTGAACCAGTGGATTTAAAAAGAGGTACACCTTTGCAAAGTGTAAAAGAAGTATCAGATACTCTGTACTCCCAGGTTCAGGAGTCTTTTCGTAGTGGATGTTATCCATGGGTTATAGCACAAGTAATGTTTTGGAATGTTTTCATAATGCGGTTAACAAAGTAGTGACTCATGGGAGACCACTACATCTAATGTTTTATTGAAAACCTGTTTAATGTTTAAAGTATCATTTTCATGACAAAAGTACTGTTTTACCGAACAAATGCCTTGGAAATCTATATATCTATATCCATATGAAACTAAAACCCCGGAATCATATGTTTCACCCTCATGTAAGTACAATTGCATTAATCCCTGGAATGAGTGTTGCTGAGCACCAAGTGCTCACCCTTGCATTTATATCCCACTGTAGAAGAGGGATTCGAGGATCCCGATTCCTTCAGTTACGAGTACTCAGCTGAAGATGGAAGCACCCCGGACGAGCCCACGTTCTAGAAGGATTATGCACCAAGTCAAGTCAGATGTGGGAGAAGCCCCTCCAACCCCGCTGCTGATGGAAGTCAAGCTGTTTGTCGTCGCTTTGTGCTTTATGTTGTGTGTTCGGTACTTGGATACCGATTCTTGTTCTGATAAACTGGTTATTTTCTTAGCAACTCTACTTAGCGCCATTTTCGGTGCTTTGGCTATGTAATATTGGCCATGTTGGCCTGGTACTTGGTTATCTATAATGCTATGCTTGAGTGGTTTGGAGCTCATGTGACATCCTGCTGTGTGTAACCTACCTGGGCGGTTACCAAGGTGATCCTCAAATCGGGGTCTCACAGCGAATGGTATCAGAGCATGAAGTTTGACTGTAGGTCGTGACCCTTACTAGAATGGGCGTCCCTAAAGTAGGGAATCGCTAGATTATTTGGTAAAAACCTAATTGTGAAAAACTTAATTTGTTTAAGAAAAACATATTGAGTGTTATTTGCACATTTTCAAAACCGTTTTCCTACTTTTAAGTGTTCCGTGTCTCATCATCTCAGATGGCCCCTGGCAAGAAGCTGATTCATGGAGACGAGTTGGGATCATGGGCGTTGATGCTTTGGATGATGTTACAATTTCTGGGAGCAAGAGACAATCAACGACCCGTCTACTACGTCCGTCGTGAAGAAGTGGACGGCAGACCTTTTGGTTTCCGTGCCTCAGTTATTGTGTACGAGATTCCGGAGATCGGGAGAGGATCAACAAGAAAGGAAGCTCGTCGAGAAGAGGAAGAAGATGCCATCCAAGATGCTGCTCGTCGCGCTATAGGTACCATCCGCCAGCTGTACGATGATTTCCTTGTAGGTTCTCCTTTCTGCTTCGTGCCCTACCAAGTTCCCGGATCGGATCGTCGAGCTGTTCATCCCTCTACCAACTAGAGAGATGCCATCCTGACCAAAACCAGAGATGTAGTTCAAGCTTTGGAGTCGAGCTACACTCGGTTGTTGCGTGAGCATGAAAATGCTCGGGATGACCGTCACTATCTCGAAGGAGCGCTTGCGAAGGTTCGCTTAGAACTCAAAGAAAAAGAGAAGCATATCCAAGAGTTGGCTGAACCTAGCAGAGCGCGAGAAGTCGAAGACGAAGGGTCGGTGAACAAGAAGAACCGCTTGAAGATAAGACTCACAGCCCGCAAGAGTGTGGGAAGACCTAGGGATTACCTGGGTTATTTCACGCCTGCTTCGCGTGGCATTGTGATCAACACCCCTGCACCAGAACATCCTACTCTCGCGAAAGGGAAGGAAATCCCTGAAGGCAAAGGAAAAGAGATTGCTACATGCGACACCAACGGTTCATCTGAGGAAGAAGAGGACAATGATATGGAATGGGACCCTATGGATGCCGACGAAGATCAAGAAGAGGAAGACCCTGAAGAAGTGGAGCCTTACAGTTCTTCCAGGACCGACAGGAGATCCTAGTTTTCTCTTCAGCTTGACCCTTCTGCTCTAACCCTTGTAATCGTTAGTCTTTAGCTCTTGGTGTGGAAGTTGCTTTGCTTGTATTGTTTGTTGGTAACTTTAAGGCTGTAGAGGTGAAAACCTTGTATCTTTTGAAAACCTTTGAAAATAGCAATTGCATGTTCCAACCCCATCTCGTGGGTTGATCTTTTCTTTCAGCTTGTGTTCAATCCGTGCTCTCTTGAATTAGTAGTCTTTTCTCAATTATCTTGTCAGAACAGAATGGTGAACACCAGAGGCAGGATCCAAGGCTCGGAAGAAGTCCCAAGGAACACATCAACGAGAAGGACTAGAGATACCTCAGATCAGCCAAATTCATCGACCTCAGTACCGCAAGGGGGAAATCTGACAGAAATATTAATATGGATGGAACAAAACCGACAGAGATCCGCAGAGGTACAGAGTCAAATTCTGGAACAATTGATGCAAAACTCCGCAACACGACGCGAGGAAGGTTCGAACATTGGAGCAAGACTGACAGACTTTCAAAAGACGAGTCCTCCGACTTTCTCCTGCACTGAAGACCCGATTGTGGCAGACGATTGGTTAAGAGAAATTGAGAGGAAATTGGACACTGTCAGGTGTAATGATGAAGAGAAGCTGCTGTATGGACCCCATCAGCTCACAGGATCGGCTGCAGCATGGTGGGAAAATTACAAGACGGTACACCCTAATCAGAATTCCATTACCTGGAATGAATTCAAGGAACAGTTCCGTAAGTACCATGTCCCCAAAGGAGCTATCCAAGCCAAACGCAGAGAATTCTTGAATTTAAGGCAAGGAGGAAGGACGGTGAAGCAGTATTTGCATGAATTCATCAAATTGGCCAGGTATGCACCTGAAGATATCATGACAGAAGAGCGGAAGATCGACAGATTTTGCGAAGGCCTACAAAACTCATATCAGTATCACCTGTCAACGCACGAGTTCACGGACTTCCAAGTCCTTGTGAATCGAGTGCTCAAAATGGAGGAAAAGAGAGGCATAGTAGAAGAAGAACGCAAGAGGAAAAGTATAGCATATCCATTTCAAGGCAATTCTAGTCGAGGGAGACCAGCACCATATGCCAGAGCCGCTTTCAGAGCACCCGCACCTCCAAGACCCCAGAGGACTTCATCACCAATAACTACAACATGTCCAGGATGTAAAGGGAGTCACCTCTATAAAGATTGTACACTGAAGAATGCAGAGTGTTTCCATTGTGGCAGAAGAGGACACCACAGAGAGACTTGTCCACTTCGACATTTACCTCCCAGCGTTGCTAAAGCTCAGGCAGCCAAATCCCCTGCACCTGCACGAACTATTGCCAGAGGAGCATCACAAGCCAGAGGAGGAAGATTCCAACCCAGCAGAGGGAGAGGAACACCAACCGCCGGAGGAAGACTCAACTTCGTGACTGCTGCAGAAGCAGGAGAGGCAACTGACGTCGTGATCAGTAGACTCTTGATCTCCTCTCAGATTTCAGTTGTTTTATTTGATCCCGGTGCAACTCATTCATTCATGTCAAAAGATCGCTTGTTGAGTAATAACTTGCCTGTGGTTGCTTTAGAGCATCCTATCATCATTCAGTCACCTGGTGCTAGGATGATTGTTAATTCCATCTGTAGAAATGTTGCCTTCTGTATCGGCAATCTAGAATTCCTGGCAGACATGCTAGTTTTAAACCTTCAAGGATTGGATGTCATTCTTGGAATGGACTGGCTGGCCAAGCATAAGGGATTGATGGATTGTGAGAAGAAAACAATCACCCTGACAAATGCCATTGGAAAGCAAGTTACATTCCATGCAGACAGAACTCCAATTTGCGACCACCTGCAGAGATTGAACTGCATTGAAGAAGTGAAGATTGAAGAGGTGCCGATTGTCCATGAGTACCCAGAAGTCTTTCCAGAAGAACTTCCCGGATTACCACCAGATAGGGATATAGAGTTCACTATTGAACTGAAACCCGGATCCGCTCCGTATGCTAGGAAGTTGTTTCGGATGACAGGTCATGAGCAAGAGGAACTGAAGAGGCAGATAGCTGAATTGGAAGAAAAAGGATTCATCAGATCAAGCTCATCACCATGGGGATCCCCAGTGCTCTTTGTTAAGAAGAAAGATGGTAGTATGCGACTTTGCATAGACTACCGTAAGCTGAACGACATGACTATTAAGAACAAATACCCCTTACCAAGGATAGATGACCTTTTTGACCAGCTCAGAGAAGCGAAAGTGTTCTCAAGAATAGACCTGAGATCGGGATACCACCAGTTAAGGATCCGAGAACAGGACATTCCTAAAACTGCTTTCGTGACCAGATACGGGTTGCATGAGTTTACAGTGATGCCCTTTGGATTAACTAATGCACCCGCGGTATTTATGAATCTAATGAACAAGATCCTTATGGAATTCCTGGATAAGTGCATCATCGTGTTTGTAGATGATATTCTTGTATATTCCAAAACAGAGGAGGAGCACGCACATCACCTGAGGATAGTGCTACAGAAACTAGCAGACCACCAGCTATACGCCAAGTTCAGCAAATGTGCTTTTTGGCCGAAGAAGATCTCTTTCTTAGGACACATCATCTTAGGAGAAGGAATATTTATGGACCCGTTGAAGATACAAGCTGTTACTGAATGGAAACAACCTGAAACCGCAACAGAAGTTAGAAGTTTCTTGGGATTAGCGGGATATTATCGAAGATTCGTGGAAGGATTCTCGAAGATCACCAAACCGCTGACCCAGCTACTGAAGAAGAACGCCTCTTTTAATTGGACCGAGGAGTGCGAAAGAAGTTTTGAGGAATTGAAGAAAAGACTGACAACTGCACTAATCCTGATACTACCGGACGTCAAAAAGGATTTTCAAGTCTACTGTGACGCCTCCAAACAAGGATTAGGATGTGTGTTGATGCAAGAAGGGAAAGTGATAGCTTATGCTTCAAGACAGCTACGACCTCATGAGGAGAATTATCCAACACATGATTTGGAGCTAGCTGCGGTCGTACATGCACTAAAGATATGGAGACACTACTTACTAGGCAGTAAGTGCGAAATTTACATGGATCATAAGAGCCTGAAATATATCTTCACGCAACAAGAGTTGAATATGAGGCAGAGAAGATGGCTAGAGCTGATCAAAGATTATGATCTAGAGATCCGCTATCACCCGGGAAAAGCCAATGTAGTGGCTGATGCTTTGAGCAGAAAGTCTCGTTGCAACCAGATAACACAGCTAGAAGTGCCAACACAACTGATCAAGGACTTCGAAAGGTTGCAATTGGAATTAGTGGACCAAGGAACCATCACTACCCTAAAGATGGAATGTGAGTTGAAGGATAAGATCCGACAAGCTCAAGCGATTGACCCAGACCTTCAAGAGATGAAGGAGGACATGAGGAGCAAAGATACAACCAACCTTCGAGAAGATGAACAGGGAATTCTATGGTACGATGACCGTATTTGCATTCCAAATGACAACGAGATCAAAGACTTGATCATGCAAGAAGCTCATCAAACCCCATATTCCATACACCCAGGCAGCACCAAGATGTACAAGGATTTGAAAAATAATTTTTGGTGGAAAGGAATGAAGAGAGAAATCGCCAAGTTTGTCGCAGCTTGTGACACGTGCCAAAGGGTGAAAGCAGAACATCAAAAGCCTGTGGGACCGCTACAACCTCTACAAATCCCAGAGTGGAAGTGGGATGAAATCGGAATGGATTTTATTGTGGGACTACCAAGGACGAGAAAAGGATTCGATTCTATATGGGTCATAGTAGATAGATTAACAAAGGTAGCACATTTTCTCCCAGTAAAGACCCTATATACAGCTAAGGACTTAGCAGAGCTGTATCTCAGCAGAATAGTGGTACTGCACAGAGTGCCGAAGACTACCGTTTCCGACAGAGGAGCCCAGTTCATTTCAAGATTTTGGCAAGAGTTGCAGAAAGCCTTGGGTACAAAGTTAAAATTCAGCATCGCTTACCACCCTCAAACTGGAGGTCAGACTGAAAGAGTAAACCAAATTTTGGAAGATATGTTGAGGGCATGTGTTTTGGATTATGGAGACTCTTGGGAGTTATTTCTACCGTATGCAGAGTTCACATATAACAACAGCTTCCAAACAAGCCTGCAGATGGCACCATATGAAGCTCTATATGGAAGAAAATGCCGCACGCCTCTGTATTGGACAGAAATAGGTCAAAAGCAACATCTAGGACCCCAGTTGGTAGAAGAAGCCACAGCCCATGTCAGGATCATACAAGAAAAACTGAAAACAGCTCAATCTAGACAGAAAAGCTATGCAGATAATCGTAGAAGAGAGCTATCATTTGAAGAGGGCGATTATGTATATCTCAAAGTTATGCCATACAAAGGAGTTCGAAGATTCCAGATGAAGGGAAAATTAAAACCTAGATATGTTGGACCATATCGAATTCTGGAAAAGCAAGGTGAAATGGCATACAAGTTGGAATTGCCACCAGAACTGAGCGGAATTCATGACACCTTTCATGTGTCCCAGCTGAAGAAATGCTTGAGAAAACCAACGGAACAGATATCTCCTGCAGAGATTGAGATTCAACCAGATTTGTCTTGTCAAGAATACCCTGTTAGAATTCTGGAAACCAGAGAGAAAGTGCTGAAGTCAAGAACCCTCCGATTCTACAGAGTCCAATGGAATAATCACTCAGAGGAAGAATCGACCTGGGAAAAAGAAGAAGATCTCCGCCGAGAATTTCCTTTCCTATTCTCTGACCTGCCCTAATCTCGAGGACGAGATTGTTTCTAAGGTGGGTAGATTTGTAACACCCCTGTTTTTGCCAAACCCTAAAATAGCCAAAATCCACATCTTGACCCCAAGCCCTAATCTGCTTCAGCCATTCCCTTCTAAGTGTTGTTCAGAACATTTTCCCCTTCGGGATCACCTCCAAAATCCCATCCTAAAACTGAGTTTCGACCCTTGCCGTCTCAGAACCCTAATTACCCTAATTTTACCCTAAACTGCTTTTCCCCAATTTTGTCGAAACCCTTCAGATCTTACCCGATCTTACCAAACTCTGGCCAGATGAGTTCTAATAATTTTATGCAACTTATCTGCGAAATCAGATTTCAGATCAGCCCTCCAGATCTCCAGATTTGCAGATCAGTCCCTGGAAGCAAAGTTCTGAAAATTGCAAATCAGCCCTTCTATTCTTTTCGGCTGTTTTCGACCAGCCCCTGGTCGTTGCCCACGACCAGCGCACGAGTCACCGTTGCCGCGCCGTGTTTTCGCCGTGTTTGCTCGCCGCCGGTCACCGCTTCTTGTCGCTTGTGCCCGTGAGTTGCTGTGCCACCCCATGCGCACGTGCCAGCACCGTTGCGTCGCCTTGCCCAGCGGTTAAACGGCCGCGCTCCAGAGCTTTGTTTTCGCGCGCGCTCCCATTGCCGTGGCATTTGCATGGCACTACGTGTCGTTGCCGGAGCTGTGCCGCTGCCTCCGCATCTGCGCCGTCCCAGGTGAAGTTCCAATGCACCCGACAAGGTCAGCAAAGCTGCAGCACCGCCTGAAGCAAATCACGTCGCCGTCGCCGTCGCCGTCGTTGCGCCTGCGCCCGACAAGTTTCTCCCCGGCGCAAGCAACCGCTGTCGTTTTATCCCTCGTTGGCTCCGTCCTCGTGCCTATTTAAACCCTCTCTGTGCCTTGAGAGCCTCAAGCCTCCAGAAAATTGGCTAAGTCCCAAACTCCACCGTTTTCGCTTTCTTCTCCGGCGAGCCAGTGAGAGAGCTCACGGTGCTAGCCCATTCCACAGCCCCTCTCTTCAATCCAAGTTCATCAGTGAGTTCCTCCCTTCTCCCTCTCTGTGTCATAGCAGCCAATTGCACCAGATCGATCCCCAGCGCCGGCAATCGCCGGAAAGGCCCAACTGCCCTGTTTCCCCAATGCTAACCAATTCGTCCCGAATTAGCTCTCATCCCAGTAGTAGAAACTGATCCTTAGCCATTTCTTAGCAAGCCTATGGAATCCAAATCCCCAATTGAGCTCAAATCGAAGAAATCCCATTTTGGAACCTCGGCCGTTCGCCGGACCTCGGCGCCAAGCTTCTCCGGTCATTCTCCGACCAAATTGACTGCACCAGTAGCTTCTACACTCCACCCTTTCACTCCCTGAGCAAAGAATCGAGTTCAAACGCCTTGTGGCAAAAATCCCCAATCCCCAGTGTCGTCTTCTCCAGCGCCGGTCGCCGGAATTATTTCCCGGCCGATCTAGCCCTTGAAACCTTGTCCCTTAGCTTTGCCTCAGCTCCCTGAGCAATTCTTTCCACTAGCTCGACACCTGGATCTGCCTAGATTGTGAGTTATGCCTTTGCCAAATCCTTGTCCAGAGCTGTGCCTGTGCCGTGTCGCCACCGCAGTTCATCACCTGATTTGGCCACCCTCCAGTCACTTACTGTCCTTGAGCCTGTTGAGTGATTTGTTTCTGTTAGTAATGCCTACCTCCCAGACAAAGTAGTGCATCATTTGGAGCTCTAAATCAAAAGTTAAGCCATGCCCTAGTTTCTGGCCATGTCCAGCACTATGTCAGTGCATGTCAGCCACTGACATTGACCTTGTTCAGCCCCTTCTGGTTGAGCAATTGAAATGCCACCTTGTCCTTTAGATTCCTGGAGTTGAGATCTACAACTTTCTCTATTATCACTTCTCCAGAAAACCATCCTAAGATCAGTTTGAGGCTATGCCAAAGCCATGAACCGAATGTCGACCCTCCGACGTTCAATCCTTTTTAGCCGTTTCTTCGACCAAAGCCCTTGTGACCTTGCCCTAACCTTTTCCCCTGCATGCATGACTTATTTACTTAATAATTTCTATGGAAACTACTTTCTGTATGCTTATGGTATGTGTTTGTGTGTTGGTTGATTGCCACAGAGTCAGGAGCTGAAGGAGCAGAAGAAGTCTTTGAAGATCCGTCTGAGTACTTAGACCCAGCATTGCAAGGCAAGCCTCATTCCTTTGATCATGTCTCACCCAATATTTTCATATGAAGTATATTCACTGTTTCTTACTATGCATGCTTATTTGAGATACAAGTTATGTTTGAACGACATGAGTAGATATTACCTAATGAATCATGAAACCCCTTTTGTTATTGAACCTTCTTATATATGCTTTTGTCACCCTAGGACTCATATACTGAATATCCACATTAAACTTGAAATGGTCAAATACATGGGAAGTTATAATGAAAACCGTTTTGTCAAGTAAACTGATAAAAGGGATCAGTAGTGAGGATTGGATTGTATGGAGAGGGTGCGGTGCGCACCAGGGAATGTGAATGCTCCTCACTATTGGTTCATAAGGACGAGAACCTTGTGCTGTGTCTCTATGCGAATTGTAAACGTACCAACCACTTGCCTGGTATAGGACAGGCACAACTTAGTAGCTTTTTGGTATTAGCAGTTCCCTGCATGGGTTGTCGATCTGGTTTCTCGCGTGGAAACTGGTGGGCCACAGTTCGGCCATGAGTGATGTGAGTTCAGAAAAATGATGAGAGGAAAAAGGTGGAAAGAAGGAAGGCGCCCTAGACCTGATTAAGCCGTGAGCGGTTGTAATCTTAAACGGTCATATGTCTTGCGTGGACACAGACCAAGGCTATGTGTCCTGCGGGAACATAGACCAGAGGCTAGGAAGTAAGGCAGTGGGGAAGACCCACAACGGTACTTGAGACTTAACTGTCTATTTACCGGGCGGGGATACTGTTAATACTGAACTGCAAAAGCGTTGTGTGATCTCGGCCTTGTCACATGTGTATAAGTCACATGGAGCTGATCCGACTTGAAAGCCGAGTGAACCAGTGGATTTAAAAAGAGGTACACCTTTGCAAAGTGTAAAAGAAGTATCAGATACTCTGTACTCCCAGGTTCAGGAGTCTTTTCGTAGTGGATGTTATCCATGGGTTATAGCACAAGTAATGTTTTGGAATGTTTTCATAATGCGGTTAACAAAGTAGTGACTCATGGGAGACCACTACATCTAATGTTTTATTGAAAACCTGTTTAATGTTTAAAGTATCATTTTCATGACAAAAGTACTGTTTTACCGAACAAATGCCTTGGAAATCTATATATCTCTATCCATATGAAACTAAAACCCCGGAATCATATGTTTCACCCTCATGTAAGTACAATTGCATTAATCCCTGGAATGAGTGTTGCTGAGCACCAAGTGCTCACCCTTGCATTTATATCCCACTGTAGAAGAGGGATTCGAGGATCCCGATTCCTTCAGTTACGAGTACTCAGCTGAAGATGGAAGCACCCCGGACGAGCCCACGTTCTAGAAGGATTATGCACCAAGTCAAGTCAGATGTGGGAGAAGCCCCTCCAACCCCACTGCTGATGGAAGTCAAGCTGTTTGTCGTCGCTTTGTGCTTTATGTTGTGTGTTCGGTACTTGGATACCGATTCTTGTTCTGATAAACTGGTTATTTTCTTAGCAACTCTACTTAGCGCCATTTTCGGTGCTTTGGCTATGTAATATTGACCATGTTGGCCTGGTACTTGGTTATCTATAATGCTATGCTTGAGTGGTTTGGAGCTCATGTGACATCCTGCTGTGTGTAACCTACCTGGGCGGTTACCAAGGTGATCCTCAAATGGGGGTCTCACACTGTCTTTGCGACACCTCCTCCTGGGGACACTCGGGGGGAGGCAACACTCATTTCTCCCGTCACCCTTGGCGTTGGAACGGCTCCCGCGAGCCTGCCTGAAAGTCCCGGTTTGGGGGGACCAAGTGTCCCCCAGGCAATGCCTTTGACTTCGGGTGACCCGCTACTCGGGGCGTTAGTGGAGGGCCAGCTTCGCGCACAACATACTCTTGAGGAGTTGTTGCGCGCCATAGCGCGGCCTCTGGCCCCCGCGTACCCGCACCCGTTCCAGTTCGGAGGAATGGCACCTCCGTTCATGATGGGACACCCAGCAGCCTTCTTCGCTCTGGGGGCTTTCCCCTTCCCGGGAAGTGCTCCCATCTCCGGAGGACCTTCACTCCCGGGGGGTGTGCCCGTCTCCGGGGGCTATCCCTTCCTGGGAGGTGCTCCCACCTCCGGAGGACTTCCGCTCCTGGGAGGTACGCCCGTCTCCGGGGGCCATCCCTTCCTGGGAAGTGCTCCCACCTCCGGAGGACCTTCACTCCCGGGGGGTGTGCCCGTCTCCGGGGGCTATCCCTTCCTGGGAGGTGCTCCCACCTCCAGAGGACTTCCGCTCCTAGGAGGTACGCCCGTCTCCCGGGGCTATTCCTTCCCAGCAGGAGTGCCAGCCCCCGGGGGACTCGTACTCCCGGAGAGTACGTCCGCCCCCGGGAATTATCCTTTCCCAGGAGGAGCGTCTGTCTCTAGCGGACCTCCTCCCCCGAGTGCGGGGGGTGCCATCATGCCCAGCGGACCTCTTCCCCTGGGAGGGGCTCCCTCTAGTGGACATCCTCCCCCGGGGGATGCTCCCCTCCCCGGGGGACTCCCGTTCCCCGAACGTCTTCCCATCTCCGGGTTGTCCCTTACCCCGGAAGGAATTCCCCTCCCAGGGACCGCGTCTGTCCCAGGAGGTGTCTCCGGCGCAGCCCCCGCGATGCGGGCCGTTCCCCCGCTGGGAAGTTTTCCCACGCCGCGGGCCGTCTCCGTCGCCGGAACCCTTCCAGCTTGCGACTCCTCTCCCACGCCAGTAGCTAGTACGCATCAGCTCCCTCCCACAGGGCCTCCTCCCCGGGCTCCCCCGGTGAACCAAACGCGATTCACCCGAGAGTAGGTAGAGCGCATGCGCACGGTGAGGTCAGAAGGCACCCCGCCCAGACGCGGCTAGGAATCGCTTCTCGCGTGCAGGCGTGGTTCTCGCGTCCCAACGGACAAGGGTAAGAGACCCATGCAAGAGGCCTCCGTCACCTCCGGGGACCCCCCCGAGGTGTAGGAGGTGAGCTCCACCGACCCCGAGGAACGAAGACGATACCGAAAGGTAGGCGGTCCGTTAGGACCCCTTCCCGACTCGGATAACGAACGTGTCTCCACCGTGAAGGGGGATAGCGACGCGGCCTCCCCAAAGGAAGTGGAAGGGGCCAATCAACCCCTTTGTCGCCTCCTCCGGTGTGTTCGGTGGCCGAAGCCGTATCGGCCGCCCCATATCGAGCACTACAACGGGGAGGCCGACCCCTACGAGTTCGTGCAGGTGTACTCCACGGTCATCTCGGCAGTTGGAGGGGACGAAAGCATCCAATGCAACGTCTTCCCCCTGTACCTCTCTACAATAGCCCGGTCGTGGTTTTACAACCTTAAAACCGGGTCCATCAAGTCCTTCGCGCAACTGAAGCGCGAGTTTTGCGCGAACTTCCAGGGGAATTACATTCGTCCCCTAGACTCGTCGCAATTATACACCGTCCGCCAGAGGTCGGGGGAGACGATACGAAGCTTCTTCAGACGCTTCGCCCAAATCAAGAGCAAGGTGGCTCACGTCCCCAACTCGACGGTGATTGAAGCATTTAAGAGCGGCATCCTCCCGGGAGAACTCCACCGAAGGCTCTCCCGGAGTTGCCCGTCCTCTGCCAATGAGCTCTTCAACGTACTTGAGAAGTACGCGAGAGCTGAAGAGGACGACCTTTGGAAGAAAAATCAGGGGACCTCCGGCCCTAATGAGAGGGATTCAAGGGACCCCTCCCACAAACGTCCCCGGAAAGGACCCCGCAATGAGCCAAGGCCTCGGGACGCTTTCGTCATCGAAGGCGGAGGCGGATCCCGGGATCCTAACCGGGGATAGCGACCCTTCTCCAAGCCCAAAGGCGGCAGGGGAAGCCAATCCTCCCGTGCGCGAGGGGCTCCCAGGCCAAGGGACAAGGAGGCTGGAGCCACCCTATGGTGCGCTTTCCACAAGTCCAACTCCCATGCAACCCGAGAATGCCACGCCCTTCTCCAACATTTCATGGCATTTCTCGAGCAACATGGGCTGGGGGGAGGAGGCCCTACCTCCTTACCCCTTTCGTCGCCAGCCTTGGCGGCAATCCCCGCTCCGTGGGGGGGAGGTCAAAAGCAAGGCCAGGAAAGGGGCTCAAACGGTAAGCTCCCCTTCCAAACTTCCCAGAGACATGTTAATGTCATCTTGGGAGGATCTGCCTCTGGGCGAGACTCCAAACGCCAGCGCAAAGAATATGCGCGAGAAGTAAAGGCAATAAGGGTCGTCAACATGTCCTGGCCACCAAAATGGTCAGACATCCCGCTGACATTCACCGCGGAAGGCGCGCGCGGGGTGCGTTTCCCCCACAACGACGCACTAATCGTCTCCGCCACCGTGTTCAATTGCCGTCTCGCTCGAATCTTGGTCGACGGCGGGAGTGCCGCAGACGTCCTCTATCTAAAGGCGTTCAAAGAAATGCAGGTGGACGAGAAGCTCCTGGAACTCGCGGCGGGGCCTCTACAAGGATTCGTCCCGGAGAAAACCATACACCCCGTGGGAAAGGTCGACCTCCCGATGACATTCGGCGCCCCAGATAATTACCGGACCAAAATGATTCGATTTGACGTGGTGGATCTCCCCTCCTCCTACAACGCCGTAATGGGGAGAACCATAATCAACCGCTTAGGAGCTACGGTCCACCACAACTATCTTTGCATGAAGATCCCCGGGCCGAGCGGGGTAATCTCCGTGCATGGTGACCAGGATGTGGCTCACTCCCTCTACGAGCGCGCCACCGCAGTGATCGGGGATATTAACTTGGTCAAGACCTCGGGGGGAGGGAGCTCCCCGGCCCCAGATGTGCCGGTCACGCTCCCCGGAAAGTTCCTTCCCAAGCCTCGCCCCAAGGGGGAACTCCGGCAAGTCTCTCTCTTTCAGGACGAGGGGAAGAACGTCAAGATCGGGGCCGACCTCCCCGAGGAGCACGCGACAAAACTCATCGACTTCCTTCGCGAAAACGCAGATGTTTTGGCATGGAAGCCCGCAGACATGGGGGGTGTGCCCAGGGATGTTATCGAGCACAAGCTCGCAGTAATGCCCGGTCGTCCCCCAGTAAAACAGAAGATGAGAAATCTCTCCTTCGAGTGGCAGGAGGCCATCAAGGAGGAGATCGCTAAGCTCCGGGAGGCGGGGTTCGTTCGGGAGGTTCTACACCCTGAATGGTTAGCGAACCCCGTCCTTGTAAAGAAGGCAAGCGATAAGTGGAGAATGTGTGTCGACTTCACCGACCTTAATAAAGCTTGCCCAAAAGATGATTTCCCGCTCCCGCAGATCAACCAACTGGTAGATTCCACCGCGGGATGCGAGCTGATGAGTTTTTTGGACGCCTACTCGGGCTATCACCAAGTCCGAATGGCGGTGGAGGACGAGGAAAAGACGAGTTTCATAACTCCCCTCGGCACCTTCTGTTACGTCCACATGCCTTTCGGGTTGAAAAATGCGGGGGCAACCTTCCAGTGCCTTATGAGCTTAGTCCTAAGGGACCAAATCGGCCGCAACGTGGAAGTGTACGTTGACGATGCGGTCGTCAAGAGCTTGCTCTCGGCCACACACCTCGAAGACTTGGGAGAAACCTTCCGCAACCTCCGCAAGTATGGGTTAAGGCTTAACCCAGAAAAGTGCGCGTTCGGCGTTCGCGGAGGAAAACTCCTCGGCTTCCTTGGGTCCCAAAGGGGCATCGAAGCCAATCCCGAAAAAATTCGGGCCCTCCTCGACATGCCTCCACCGCGTTCTGTCAAGGATGTGCAACGGCTTACCGGCCGCTTGGCCGCATTAAGTCGCTTTGTCTCGCGCTCGGGGGAGCGCGGTCTCCAATTCTTCAGGATCCTCCGCGGCCTTGAGGGGTTCCATTGGACCCCCGAGGCGCAGGCTGCGTTCGAGGATCTGAAGAAATATCTCACGAGCCCTCCAATGCTCGTAAGCCCGCGTCAGGGGGAGCCCCTGCTCCTCTACCTCGCGGCCACTCCGGTTGCCGTTAGCGCGGTCCTTGTCAAGGAAGAAGATGGGCATCAACGCCCCGTCTACTACGTGAGTGAGGCTTTCCAGGGTGCCAAAACAAGATACACGAAGATGGAGAAGGTTTGTTATGCCCTCCTGATGGCATCCAGAAAGCTTCGCCACTACTTCTTGGGCCACCCTATCATAGTGCCCTCCTCTCTCCCCTTGGGGGAAGTGCTTCGGAACAAGGGAGCCACCGGCCGGATTGGGAAGTGGGGGGCCGAGCTAGCCCCTTCTCCCTCTCCCTGACCGGACGATCCGCAATCAAGTCACAGGCCCTGCCCGACTTTGTGGCTGAGTGGGCTCCGGTCCCTGGACCCGAGGAGACGATGACCATTAGACCATCTTCTTCGACGGTTCCCTATGCTTGGCAGGGGCCAGCGCGGGAGTAGTCCTCCGAAGCCCCGAGGGGAGAACCCTCGAATACACCGCTAGGCTCGAGTTTCCCGCGATGAACAATGTCGCGGAATATGAGGCCCTTCTCCCAGGGCTGCGCCTCGCCCGCTCTCTGGGCATTCGACGCCTCCTCGTCAAGGGGGACTCTCAGCTCGTGGTTTGTCAGATGGACAAGTCCTACTTGTGCCATGACCCAAATCTGAGCCTCTAACTTGACGAGATCAGAAAGATGGAAAGTCATTTCGAAGGCCTCGAGGCGCGTCGTATCCCACGTAGGGACAATGACCGCGCTGATGCCCTCGCGCGAGCAGCAAGCGCTCGAGGGCCCCTCCCCGAGGGGGCTTTCCTGGAAGTTATCTTGAAACCCTCCGCGGTGGCCCCCGACCTGGACTCCGAGTCCTGTGACCCCGACGTCACGGAAATCGTCCGGGCCACATCCTGGATGGACCCCCTTATCTCTTGCATCAAGGGAGAGGGGGAGCTCTCCGACGGCACCGAAGCCAAACGCCTCCGCGCCAAAGCACGGGCGTATGTGTTGGTGGAAGGGACGCTGTACAAGCGAGGAGCCTCCATGTTACTTCGCTGCCTCCCGCGGGAGGAAGGAGTTCAACTCCTTGAGGAAATCCACCTCGGGTGTTGTGGCTCTCACCTCGGCCCACGGGCCATTGCGACAAAAGCCATTCGCCAGGGGTTCTATTGGCCAACGGTTGCCCGCGATGCGAGAGACCTCGTATCTACCTGTGGGGCTTGCCAAAAAATGGCAAAGGGCTCCAACCTACCCTCCGCCGCTCTACAGGCCATCCCGATCACTTGGCCCTTCGCGCGGTGGGGAATGGACCTCCTAGGCCTGTTCCCCCCAGCGTCGGGGGGATACAAGTACGCGGTTGTGGCCGTGGACTACTTCTCCAAGTGGGTGGAGGCCGAGCCCTTGGCCACCATCACATCCCGCGCGGTGCAGAGGTTCTTCTGGAAAACATTGTGTGTCACTTCGGGGTCCCCTGGGAGATCACCGCTGACAACGGAACCCAATTCGACTCCGCGATCTTTCGCGAATTCTGTCAGAACTTGGGCACGACCCCCCACTTTGCCTCGGTGGTTCACCCCAAGAGCAATGGGGCGGTTGAGTGCGTCAATGGAGTTATCCTCCAAGGACTCCATCGCCGCCTGGAGCAAAGTGCCTCCAGGTGCGGGGCATGGGCGGACGAGCTTCCGAGCATCCTCTGCTCCATGTGGATGACCCCGAGTCGAGCAGCGGGACGTACCCCCTTCTCACTCGTGTACGGGGCCGAGGCAGTACTCCCCTCTGAAATGAATTTCCGATCACTGTGAGTCGAACTCCTCGAGGGAGTCTCGGCCGCTGCGTTCCAAGCTAACGAAGACAACCAGAGGCTGGAGGTGGACCTTGTCGAAGAAGAGCGGGACAGAGCCCTCCTCCGCAACAAGCGTGTTCAAGGGAGAGCCTTCCGCCTCGGAGATCTTGTCCTCAACCACGTCACCAACCCTCAAGCTCAAGGGAAACTCAGCCCTAAGTGGGAAGGGCCATACAGCATCTCCACGATCCTTGGCTCGGGGGCTTACAAACTCTCCACCCTCGAAGATCAAGAGCTAAAGCATACGTGGAATGCGGACTTGCTCCGCAAGTTCTATACCTAAGTCTCCGAACCTCCCCCTTCCCCCCTTTTTTGCGACTTCTCAAGGGGAAGGCGCGGCGAGTTGTAACACTAGCCTAAGGCCATTCCCTCTCATTTTCGCGACTACACGAGGGGGAGGTGTTGTATTGGCTCATTCAGATCAATGAAAATGACTTTTTATCCCTACCATGTCAATCTTTTGCAGGTGTTTCCTAACAGCCCTTGAGGCGATGCCCCCGTCGCGGGGAGTCCCTCCCCGTGAGGATGCCCTTTCGAGGATGCCCTCGTTGTGAGGAGATTACGGGCTCCAGCTTAGCCTTTAAAAGTCCCGAGGGCAGGAACCTCGGTCCCCCTAGGGCGTCTTACAATATCCCCTCGTGGACTGAGGGCGTAAGCGGCAACCCAGTTCTCAAAAGAAACCGAGGTAACGAGTCACTTTGGGCGACTAGTCCCCCCCCATACACTCCAAAGGTCATTTACGCTCTTCCTCCTCCGGGAGCAATTTAGGTCGCTTTCGACCGACGAGTCTAATTGAATCCCTATGCCTGCATGAGAATGGCGGCCTGGATTTCTCTTAGAAAGTTAGCGCAGGTCGTCTAACTCGAGTCGGCCCCCGCTGCGGAGGGAGGGGACAAATCAGGCCCCTATATGTGAATCGCCCGTAATCAAGTTCACTTGACCGTGGATGTAACGGGACCAAGGGCCCTTCCCTCCCCAAACGTGGCTCCGGGTAAGGGATCCTCTCTTCCTCGGACCTGGTCCAGGGTAAGGGGGCTCTCTCCTCCCCGGACGTGGCTCCGGGTGAGGGGTCCCCTCTTTCCCGGATGTGACTCCGGGTGAGGGGTCCCCTCTTCCCTGGACGTGGCTCCGGGTGAGGGGTCCCCTCTTCCCCGGAAGTGCAAACCTTGGACCGTTCCTTCACCCGAACGACTATTTCCCCCGGGAAGGTGGATTAAAATGTTTTATTGATGAAACGGGCCGGGGAACAACCCTCCCCGGTGGGCAAGAAACATACAAGTTGGGGGCCTAAATCCCCGTGGGGACAACCCAGGAGACAACCCCCTATGGTGGGGACCGGGAAACTACTCTCCACGTCCCTTGGCAAACTCCCGGGAGATGTCCTTATACAAGCCTCGGACCCTTCGGAACGCCGCTCTTAGCGCGTCCTCGGGCCACCTCTCATAACCATCTGGTGGTAGGATCCGGAGTGGAAAAACCCTCTGGGCCCGAGCCTCTGGTGAAGGCAACTCGGCACAACAATCATCGAAGTTGGCCATGTGCCACTCAGGAAGCCGCCTTAGCAAAGTGGCAACCTCTCCGGGAACCCCCGCAACAGAGAGTTCCTCGGAATCCCTATCCGGGACATTCACACCAACCTGTCGTCCAATCAAGCAAACTCAGCAAAACACGTTCTACTCAAGCCTAATCAAGCAAGTTCAGCAAAAAATATGTTCTATTCAATCTTTGAAATTCTTTACAAGTTTTTGGACCTCTGTCAAAAGAGCGCCATAAACAAAAGAGTCCTAGCAAAAAACTAAGGTCCGGGGGGGAGGCACATACTTGCCCATGATGACCCCCCCCCCCCCCCCCCCGGAGGAGGTTTCGTCTGGAGCAGCCGCGGGCAACGTCCCCAGGACTCGGTCGAAGAAGAGCTCAGCGCGGTCCTCAAGCTCCCTCTGCCAAGGCTCTTAGAAGTCGGGGAAGCCCGGGGCGGCGAAGTCCCCAAGAGCCCGAGCTCCAGCGCCTCGGTACTCCGCGAGAGCCGCGGCAGCGGCGATCATGGGGACAGCGAGACCCCGGGCTCAAAGGTCCGCCACGGCAGAGATGGCGGCCACCTACCGAACAAGGAAGTTCGTCGCTTCCTCAACCGAGGCCAACGGGTTCCGAGGGTTGGCCTTCGGGAGGAACTCGAGTCCCAGTGTGATGAGCGCGGACCGGACGCGATTCCCGGCCGAGACCAAGGATCGAGCCGCGGAAGAATCAGCGGCGCCCAGTGCCGGGCTCAACTCCTCCCAGAGGCGGGAGTTGGCTCCCTCCGACGCCGACAGCTGCGCCCGGATGAGCTCCAGCTCCTGGGCCGCGGCGTCCCTCGCGGACTCGGCCGGAGCCAGCTGCTGCGACCGCACCCTCCCTAGCTCCTCGATGGCCGTGTCCCGCTCCCGGACCGCCGCATCCCCAGAGACTTCGAGGGCCGACTGTCTCCTTGTCCGCAGCCTCGGTCTCCCGCGTGAGCCGACCGCAGAAGGCGCGTACCGTGGCGGTGGTCTGTTACGTAGGCAACACGGTTAGGAAAGCCCCTAACCGGGCATCAACCAACAACGTAAGAGCTCCTTACCTGAAGTGAGAGGGAGATGACGTTCTCGTATCGGTCGTCGATTCCCCCCTCAGCCATGCGAGCCCGCACCTGAGGACTGAGGAGGCCCAAGGAAAGCCGCCTCGTCTCATCAGCGGAGAAGAGCGCCCCTTCCCCGAGGGCGTCAACATCGCTCCCCCAAGTCCTGGTGGCCCCGACGCCTCTCTCCTCGGGCAGAGCAGCCTCCACCAGAGAAGAAGCTGCGTGCCCCCCGGGCCCCGGCGAAGGCGGTGCGGCCAGGGCCGGCGCCACCGACGTCCCGGCCCCGGGAGCCAAGAGGGCACGGAACCGGAAGGCGCCAGGCATCCGGTAATGCATGTCCGGGACCGGGCGCGTGCTCGAGGATGTCGCCCGGACGTCTCTCTTCAGAGAAGGGGACGGGGCGTAATCCTCCAAGTCCGACTCCACCAAGATGCCGTCCAGCACCCCCGAGGCGCCCAACGCGTCGAGCTAGGCAACCAGCGAGGCGGTGTTAGTAGGGCTGTCGGTGAGCCCCACTACCGAAGAAGGCGCCTTCGCCTTCGTAGGGACCTGGGGGGTCTCGGTCAGGCCCGGTGCCGGAATGGGAGACTTCGTCCGGGCTGTCCCCGGGCTATCATCAGTGGCCCTCGGGTTCTTGGCGCGCCCCGCCCCGTGGCTGCTGGGCGCCTCCCTCCTCTTGTGGGAATTCGGCGTCGGGAGCGGCGTCCGAGCGGGCAAGGATAGCCCGAAGACCTCAACCACCAGGTTGCGGGGGGGCCGTCGCCGATGACCGCGCGACACCGGGCATGCTCGTCTTCGAAATATCACCCGAGGAGATGCTCCGCTTTCTCCTGGGACGATTCGTATGAGCTCACTGTGAGGAAGAATAGAACGTAAGGCCCCTCTGGGCAAAAGCTCTTTTAGGCAAAGTTCGAAAAACTCACGTCGGGACACTGAGTAACGGGGGGGCAGTTCTCCACCGAAAGGCCCAGCCCCCTCCGGACGCGTCCGAAGGGGCTGAACCGGAGAAGAAGCAGCTCCTCCGCCAGGTCCCTCATGCTCCGGCGGGACTGGGCCTCCACCATCTTCTCGATGAGGGCCGCCTCACCAGTGCTTAGCCTGGGGGCCGGAGGTGCCGAGGACCGGTTAAGGGTCGGGGGCTCCGGGGAATATACGATCTCCGAGTCCCCCACCCGGAGATAGAACCACCTCTGGGACTAATCCTCCCAATGGTCCTGAGAGGCCGTGACCGGGTACCGCTCGACCCGGGACGGAAGGAGCTTCACCACCACAGAACCGAAGGTGGACTTCGGCCCGTGGCGTACCACCGGGGAGCTCAGCGCAGTGGCCTTGTAGAAGTGCTGGAAGAGGCGCAGCGTCCCCTCCGTCTCGGCTGCGGTCTTGCACAGCCATATAAAGAGCCCCATGCGGACTAGTACGTTTGGCGTGAGGTGGTTGAGCGCCACGTTGTATTGCAGCAGAAACTCCCGGATCATAGGGTGCAACGGGAGCCGGAGACCTGCGTCGACAAACGCATCGAAGGCAACGACCTCCCCGTCCCGGGGACGGGGAACGACCTCCTTCCTCGGGACGCGAATGTCCCCTTCGTCGAAAACCCTCCGAGCCACAAGGGCCGCCGAGTCCTGGGGGGTAAACTTGGAGACCCCTAGGAAATCGGACGTGAGCTTCTCGGGAGACATCTCCGCCGCCTTTCCTCGCCCCCTTGAAGCCATCTCGCGTTCCCGGGAGCCTTAACGCTACCGGGAAGGGATCTGTTACCGGGAGCCTTGACGCTACCGGGACTGATCTGCTACCAGGAGCCTTGACGCTACCGGGATTGATCTACTACCGGGAGCCTTGACATTATCGAGAACGTTACCGGGATGGGTCTGTTACCGGGAGCCTTGCCGCTACCGGGAACGGACCTGTTACCGGGGGAGCCTAGCACTACCGGGGAAGGCTCTTACCGGGAGAGCTCTAACGCTACCGGGAGAGAAGTGGAAGTTTGGGAAGTGGAGATGGTTAAGTGACGCACGACCCCCATATTTATAGGGGGAGAAGATTGCCTCGTTTCCCGCGCTGAATCTAGGCACTAAATGCTGAACGGTGCACAGATAACGAAGAGTTTCCTGGAGGCATTTAAAAGTGTCGCCGTGTCCCCTTACCGGGAGTAGCCACCGGGACACCCCCAGGTAAGGTGTGGAGATGCACGCTTCGACGCCACGAAGTGCCCTTGAGCGCATGGGGGTCTGATGTTGGGGGAAAAATGAGGTCCCGTCGAGTAATGTGATCCCCGGTAAGAGGCCCTCCCTTCCCCGGACTTGGTCCCGGGTAAGGGGCTCCCCGGACGTGGCTCCAAGTAAGGGGCCCTCTCCTCCCCGAACGTGGCTCCGGGTAAGGGGCCCTCTCTTCCCCGGACGTGGTCCTGGGTAAGGGGCTCTCCCCGGACGTGGTTCTGGGTAAGGGGCCCTCCCCTCCCCGGACGTGGTCCCGGGTAAGGGGCTCCCCGGACGTGGCTCCAGGTAAGGGGCCCTCTCTTCCCCGGACGTGGTTCCGGGTAAGGAGCCCTCCCCTCCCCGGACATGGCTCCGGGTAAGGGGCCCTCTCTTCCCCAGACTTGGTCCCGGGTAAGGGGCTCCCTCGGGAGTTGGAGTGGCCACATGTCAAGGATCCAAGCATCATACCATGCAAAAAGACCGCAACGCCCTCGATCCGACGGTTCCAGCTAGGGCAGTCTTGTAATTTGCGTCCTTTGGAGTCTATATATACCCTTGTAACCCCTCTTGTAACCTAAGTTCAATTCATTTGCATCCAATACAAAAAACCAAAATGCGTGCTTAGGAGCACTCTCCCCGCGAGAGAGCTCCCCTAGCCGACTCGTGTCGGGAGCACGTCGACAAGACTAGGGCCTCCACTGAGGCCTGAACCTGTATAAACTCTTGTATCAATCTCTGAGATTGTCCAACACGGGGTGACCCGTCACACGGTCATCCCGCGTTGCGGAACACATGTTACGCATGTCATAAACCTGCCAGGGTAACTTTAATACCACGACACCCATCATGCCTCCCTTATTTAGAGCCCCACAAGTGGATTCTTATATTAAGATTTCTAATGCGATACGAAATTTAATAACGAATCATATCCGAACTACAAATAGAGTCTTGCATTATGTCTCTTAATGTGATACGAAAACCCCATAAGGATCTTATCTGAACTAAATTGTTCTAGCTTGTTAAGTGTATTACTCTGTAGGTGTATACATACTTGGTCACAGTCCAAGAACACTTACTCAAACTATGAGTCCATAGTGGTTTCTAGTAGAACATAAAAACTACTCAAATATATACGAAGGTTATACCCAATAAACCTATATAATGTATTCATGTTGATCCATTTGTCATATGATACTAGATTAAACCACAATAGGAAATGTGCCACATTTGCATGGTTCAGTTCTTTCTTGATCTTTTGGTATTGAATTGACTTCTCTGTAGTTGACACTCAACCACAAAATGGTATGACTATGCACTTCTCAGCTCATCTATATCGAGAGCTGCAGAGATATCTCTCTCGTTATGTGAGAGAGGCAAATTACATCTTAACCATTCACGTTCTTTCGCATATATAGTTCATAGTATATCTGAATACTACCTTTATCACCATCCAATTAAGAATAATTTTTTATAGCATAAAAACTACTACTACGTATGTATAAAACTATGATGATATCAGATCTAAAGATTAAACATAAATATTATTTGAGACCAACTAGTGACACTTATGTAACAAATATGAACAACATCTTAAAATGGGTCAACCCAACATCATGCTCTCTAACATATGTCTATTTTTTTGATTTGATATCTCATATTCATAGTTCATTAAACATGATTATTAATCAATACATGTGTTAATCCATTAATCAATAATTTCCTAGTTAATGATAGTGGATCAGAGATTTTATACAATAATATCAGCAAATAATTTAAGGATTCATGAACAAATTACATACTTACTGATCAAAGAAAGATGATAATTTATTTCAGAAATAGAATAATATATTATTCAAATTTTCATAAACATAATGAGAATAAAACTATTTTATGATTGTTTTTAGGATATTTCACTAATAGATAGGTGTTGTGATAACAAAAACCCATAACATCTTGCTTGCATTTGGTTACCAACATGGTTTTGATTTTGCAAATTTTGCTCTAATGCCAATTGGTTTAGATATTTTCCAAGCATTGCTGTACTAATTGATTTGTGTTATACACGATGAGCTTTCTCTAGAGTTGCCAACGGTCATATTGTATTAGGTTCATATCATGTCATATATTATCAAAGAGTTAAATAAGTAAACCCAAATTTGACACATTTATTAAATATGTCAATCGTGTTGACCTATTATGACCTAAACTCATTTCAAATATATTCAAATTTGTTAACTATGTCGAGTAGTTTACGAACCCATTATAGTAAATCCAAACTCGCATAATCCGTGCTAAACTTGATAGTTGTAGTTTTCTCTCTTGATGGTAGCTTACATCTCTGATGTCCGTCAACCTACACAAGACGTTGGCATGAAAACAATGACTTCAATCAAACTTGGCCATATGTATAATTGGTATTTCCGAGATTATAATCAGTAAACATGTATTTTTAGTCCTATTTTGATACTCAGATATTGGTTCAACTCCTATTCTAGTCCTTCCTTTTAAAAGAATCATCAAATTTTGATAAATCTTTGGGTAGCCTTCATCCACATGATAGATGTTAGTAGCATGAATATAATGACATATATGGCCTGCAACGACTTTAGATGCTTGAAGATTAGGAATACTACATCCACGTGGCACCATCTAAAATGGATCTCATTTAATCTTTTTTGAGGGGGGTCTCAGTGGAGGATTATTTTTCTAACAAGGAAGGGTTTTATGTGAATTTGGATGAAAAGTTGAGAGATCAAAATAGATTTTCAAAAAATTAGAACATGAAATATATAGGAGTTCAAAGTTATAAGACTAAAATAGCCTAAAGTTAAAAGACTAAAATAAGACTTTATGTTAATTTTAGGAAGATATTTTTGGTTTTACTATTTTCCACGAAAACTCATTTTAACCTGTCTATTTTCAAAAGAGAAAAATTGTTCCTTATACTTTTGAAATCAACTCATGATGATTCTTTCGACTTTAAATTGGCTTAAAATGATGAAGTAGTGCTGACTAGATGATATATTAGATAGTACATTCAGAACCTGTCAGGTTGTTCTATCTATCTGTTAGGCCAACATGTGAGGTGGTAATTTGAGAAAGTGGTGGGTGAAGGTTGCCAGCAGTTGTGAAGCCATGGCGGCGGCAGCGGACACTACTCTGGAGATGGCTACCTAATTGGTTGGCGGCGGCGGATCGCGATGAAGATGGCAAATGGTGGACTGCAGTGGAGACAGCAAACGGTGGAGGTGGTGATGGGGCCGGTGGCAGGGCGGCTCGTGCATGAAGCTGAAGACAAAAATCAGTAAAAATTGGCCAAACATCAGTAGGGTCCTAACATTCGAAAGAAATAAGGGAACTGATCTACCAAAAGTCAGCAAAAATTGGGCAAAAATTAGCAAGCTCCTAGCATTCCAAAGAAACAAGAGAACTGATCTACCAACATCCAGGAAATGGCAAAGAAACAAAAAGAAATCAAATTGGAGGATCAGAAACCACAGCCAGCTGACATGAAGCAACAAGATTGGAGGACAAGATGAGCAGCAGCACCACAACCAATGCTTGTTCGATGAGCCATCACTGAAGCAGACCAAATCAAGAAACATATAATGCAAATTGTGAGCACACAAGAATCAAGATGCCTTAAAATCTTTGCAAATTTTTGTGGCAAAAAGAACTTTTTGTCTAGAGCTCTAATAGCTTATCAATTGTGGATAGATTTGAACTACGTTTTAAGAAGATGAAAGAGAGGACAAATTTGAAACAAATATTATTCATACACATGTCTGAACTGACAAAAATAGTAAACATTTTTAAGAAAATCTAGACATAACTAAAAATCAGATCTATTAACGATAGATAATATGAACCAAGTAGTCCCGACTATTTATTTTTTAACCCAACCTCTGGATTTACGCGGGGCACATGTAGCGACGAGGTGGCACTTGCAGTCATGCACGCAGGTAGATAAAAGACCAAAAACCTGCATTTACTAATTGTTTATACAACATTTCTCTCTTTTGTTATTGAAAAAAATACTAATTATGAAACCATGGTTAGCAACCCTCGTTGGAGCCTCCGATATCTAGGGAATTGTGTATATCTAGAAATGGAGCAAGAAGACTAAAACGATAAATAGTATATCTTTTCTATTTCTCACGTAGAAGAAAAAAAATTATATATAAAATAGTAACATTCTATATTTTAAAGGTGAAATATGATTCTATTTTCTTAAAATGACCTTATAGTTTCATTTAGTCCAAATTGTATGTATACTGGTCAAACTTTTTTAATTTTGACTACTACTTTATTTATAAATATTTAGATTATGTAAAATAAATTATATAAGTATATTTGTCATAAAAATATTTTCTTAATATTATAATTTTATATTATTTATTAATATATTATATAAAAAATAATTGTCAAAATTAAATTCTGAAAATTATGCACAGTCAAAAAGACAATCTTTTTTACCGACGATAGTATTTCACATTATCGTTGGTTACTTAAATAGAAATAAAGCACCTATCATATTAATCATAATCATTAGAATAAAATTGTGATCATATATTATTTTTTAAAACTCTGTTAAGAATTAAAATAATATGTAAAAAAGAACAAATAGAATATTTCTAAACATACACAGCACAACGTAGATAAGACCTGCTCGTCCATGTGTGTGTGTCTATATATATATATATATATATATATATATATATATATATGGAAAATACTAATTAATGACTAACAACGGCTAGTAGCAGTACTGAACTAGCAGCCAGTCTCTTTTTCATTGGAAATTTGTCAGCCATCACAGGCTTATTGATTGGACCATTTGCTTTCTACTCCACAGGTTAGTGCCCCATGCAAATTATTGTTTTTTCTTTTCTTTTTTTTTGGGAGATTCATGTTTACATATGTTTTATCCAAGAATTTGTATATGAATAAATCTTTTGCGGAAAGAATTTAACATCAAAAAATAGACTCTAAAAATTTTGTTTTACAAAAATCCGAGCCTAAAAATTTTATTTTTTTCTTAACTCTAAAACTATATTTAAGAGTAATCTCTAAGAAATTTCAATCAAAACCTAAATTAATTTTCGACTAGTTTAAAATTACTTTTCTTAAATATATTTGTGCATATGTGCATAAACATGTGTATGTATACATGTGTACTTATTTCATTAAAATGTTACTTTCCTTTTTTTATAAAATGGCAATTGTCTTCTAATAAGAATAATTTATGATTTCTAAATGTAAAACTATTTCTTTAAGCAATAGCTCTAATATAATTCGGAAACCCTAATTAGTTATAACAAAACTAAATCCTAATTTGATAAAATAGTCTACAACACTTCTTTACCTTAAAAATATTTTGTCGAAAAGACTAGGTTATTAAGTTTATTTTAAAAAATTTACAAACTAGTTCAACCTTCTGGTTTTCTTAATCGCAGTTCAATCCTTTCAAACCTAGAATCAGCCAAATTCTCTCAGAAAGTTCAAAATTCCAATCAAACTGAATATATAGGATCTCCTACCTATCTTATATAGATTTTTCTTCAGCATCCAGATAATTCAGCTCATAAAATCTAGAAACTAACCCTAGTTCAATTTTCAAAAATTAAAATTCTTAATTACCCTAATTAACATTTTCATATTTCAGTTCAACCAGTTCTAGAATAGTTTTCTTCTGAATTTCTCTGGAATCCTAAATCTTAATAAGCTTGCATACAAATCCTAAAAATTCTTAACTAAATAAGTTCATTTGATCATTTTCCGCAATTCAATCTAGATTTCATTGCGAATCATTCCTTTTCTTGTTTTCAAAGGTTAGAAGTGGCAAAAATCTCCAAATCATCTACAAATTCTAATCCAACTGAATGACTATATTCTTTCTGTTATTTTATATAAGTTTCCCTTTTGTACCAAGTTCAAATTTAGCCCCAAAACTTAGTTATTCATATTTTCAGCAGTTTTCGGTAAAAATATTATTCACTTTTACTTTTTCATTTTCATTTCGTTTTTGTTTACATTTCGATCTAAATATTTCCCAATCTGAATTATTAGACAAATTCTACATACTGAACTAAGTATAAGTGAACCTCCAGATCATAAATATCCACAATTTAACCCTCCAAACTTCTTAATTTACAATTAAGTCCTTTAATAAAAATTTACTATTCAATTCTAGTGGCTTCAGTTGCTCCAACACACATACACAAATAGATACTTATCCCTTTAGTCTTATTTCCTCTTGCCTCCTTGCTTTTGCTTCCAATAGAAACATATACATATATACAAAGATACATTGCATACACACACATATACTGCAACTTCCTAGTTTCACATATATGTGTATAATTTTAGACCACACATAAACAAATACATATATACACACATGTAGGGTAAACATTCTTACACCTCGTCAAATATACTAAACCCCTCCTGTTTCCTCCATGTCCACAAGAAACGCACATAAATACACATTTATGCATTTTCAGCAGTACACAACAGTAATAGTTACTGTCTTTTTTTTTTCTCTCCCTCTCTCTCTTCTTCCTTCTCAGGTCACTGTGGACTGGCTCACGGCGGCAACCCATTTTTGGCCATCACCAGCCATGCATACAACCCAATTATACTCCACACCACCCCAACATACTCCTCGAGCAACCACTTGAGATCCACTACTACCAATCATCGGAAATCAAAGTTTCTCTCGTCACCGACTAGTTCCCTTGAGCACCTCATTGAACCCTTCTCCAGCCCTCAAAACTAGTCAAACCTATAGAACAAAACCTTCCTTTCAATAGTAGAAACAACTTCCTTTAGGAGAATTCCCAAGAAACCCCACCATTTGATGAAAGCGATCATGTCCCATTCCACGGCGTCGCACCACCGTCGACAGATCATCGTTGTCAACCACTACTAAAATTGATTACACCACCAAACTTCCTTTGTTCCTCTCTTGCTCCACACCAGCTCAATTGGATTGAGAAACTTCATATGTAAAAAGCCCAAATCGAGCTTCTTCTCCACAGTCGCGTCACTGATAAACTTCACTGGCGCCGCCGCTACCCTGTCTCAATTCCACGCAACTACACACAATTAGGACTAGAAGGAACCTTCTTGCAGCACTCCATCACCGTTTCATCAACTACACCAAGCTGGCATCAGGTAGGTACTTATTTTACCTTTCATTTTTGACAAAACACGTTGCTAACTCCCGTTGCTTTGCCGCCAACCAAGATGTCAAAAATGTCACATGAGGAATAGTGACGTGTAACTCCTAGACGAACCAACCGCCACAGCCAAGCCCGAAAATTCATTTTGAGTGCTTTTACCCCTTCTCCGGTGTGCCACCAGCGTGCTGCCCGATCATCGCCGGTCGTCCCCGTCGATGCCACTTTGTCCATCATGCTCGCCTAGACCCACTAAACATATTACCTCACTACGTCAGATACTAGTTTAAAAGCCACACAAAAACTAGATTTAGCTCTATGCCAAAGTTGTCCAGAAGTAACATCACTTCACTGTGTTGCTGCCGTTCTTCTTCGATGTCGTTCGTCGCCGTCCAGCCTTCCCAGTGCACCCAACAGGTATGGTTAGATTCCTCTCATCAATGCTTGCCTCTTGGACATGATTGGTGAAGCCAAGGAAGTCCAGTTCGCTCAATTGACGAAACCTATGTCACGCCCGTGAACTAGATTTTTCTAAGTCAATGCCATTCTATCGTCAAGCAATATCAATGGATGTTAGCCACTATCAGCCGATGGCATCAGCTCAATTTAGCTACTTTGGTGCATGAAAATCAAAATCCACTTTATCTACCAAGTTTTTAGAAATACTTTTTACATTTTCTTCAATTGTCGCATCACGAGAAAACCCCACATTGACCTATTTCTAGCTATGCTACTCCAGATGAATGTTGATTATCAATATTCGAACGTCGCCGCATTCGCGTCCGACCTAAGAATTGACTTCGCCTTAGTATTTTAATTGGATAACCAAAGCCCTAGCCATATTCCAATCGTTTATCGACTCAAGCCTCGAAGAAAGCCCTAGAAAACCTAACCAAACCTTATCAAAAACCCGCTTGGATCACCGTGTCCGTCTTGTCGTCAACCTTCCAGATATGCCATCTGATTTTGCATCCGAGCCTTGGATCAAAATCCCCTTTTTAGCAAAATTTGTTCTTAAGTGGATTGTCTCAACACTTGTTCGAACCCTAATTTAAGTAATTTTTAATTTATCTTAATCAATTTACAATACAACATAATTGAGTTTTGGATCAAGAATCTATGAAAAATTACTTTTAAACTATGAAAACCAAAATATGAAAATTCAAATTTAAAAACATTTTCAAAATATATATTAATAAACCATTCCTACCATAATTTAAATTTATTTTGACCTAGTTAAAATACAAAAGAACCATCCCAATTCATGGTAACTTAAAGTTAAATTTCACAACTTTAACTCAACTTATTTTTCTTTTAATATATAGTTGTTGAATCTTCATAAACTTAAAACTAATAATCTAATTGCCAAGTTAATCTAAATTAACTCATTGATATTACTAAATCAAACTAACTATTAATTTTCAAACATATTTATGAAATAGAATATTTTATTGTAAAACCAAACAAACAAACCATTTGTATTAATTTAGAAACATATTTTTTGGAGTATTTTGATGATTGATTCATACTTAATTCATTTCAACCAGCGAATAAAAAGTAAATCTACATAGGCTTCTAAAATCATAAAATCTCAGTTTATTATTTTCAACTCGCATTTCCACTCAACTAATCTCTCATAAATTCCAACTTTAATTTGAATCCTCTATTCTATAATTTTATTTTCGATACCAGGTGGATCTTGATTATCTAAATTCATCATTCAATTGAATCTATCTAATCTCGCCCGTTTAATTGAATTACCCAATTTAATTCAGTTCATCCTATCCAAATCAATCTCATAATCAATCTTGTTCACTTGATCTCGGCCACCGACTAACTTCCAGCCATACAAGTACAACTATATATAGCTATTTTTTGTTTGATCGATCTATGTCCAAATTGTTTGTCGTTCAATTAGGTTTCAAATAAATCAAGCTCCAGAAGCTCGTTGTTTCAGCCACTCCAACTGAACATCACATCGAGCAAGACAAGTCACTATTTCTTGACCATGTTGACCTCATATATTATAAAAATTTACGTATGTTGTTTTTGATAAGTATAAATATATGCATGTAAATGAACAATCACATGTAGCTGATAGTAGGATGCTTACCAAGTGAACCCAAACCTGTCACAACGTTAAAGATTTAAGCCACCTTGAGTGGGAATTTTCATCAAACAAACTAAGCTCGCCACAAAGGTATGGATTTAAGCCACCTAGACTAGAAATCCATACTGGGCAAGCAAAACCCTAAAGTATATCAACAATGATCTCATTTCAAAACTGCTACTTTCAATTAAATTTAGTATGTACTAATACAAGAGAATTTTTAACTAAGTATATTTAAACTGCTGATGTCTATTCGAAAAATCAATAAATGTTAGTGGTGACGATGGTAGGACTGGTAGGCAAAAATTGCTTAAGTGGGATAGTGGTTGAATACCTCACCCTGACAAATAAGGAATAATTAGTTGTACTATACATCTAGTAGCAGGAAAACATACTACCACAAGTCTGATATTGGACATGCATGACCTAGTAATCTTGCTGAGTAATTAACCCGGCTCTACATGGAGGAGTGGGACACATTGATGAATCATTTGATTGTGTGATTGCCAGTTAGATAAGATCCCTTGGTGCATTGACCCTTACACTACACCACTACTGGACAAAGGGAAAATCTCTACCACAGATTAGTATTGGGAAGGGGTCAGGGTGTAGGGTTTAGCCCGCCACAATGGTATTAAATTCTACCAATCTGGTGGTATACCATATACTGGGTAGAGCTAAGGTTGTTATAATGCAGAGTGAACAACGTGTTATCCTCAGATCAATCACATATAGAACTGTGGCAAGAAAATAAAATGACAGTAATAAATTAACGAATCTTGTGGGTAAAGCGGTATACCTCTGCAAAGTTTTAAAAAATATTCAAGTACTCTATGCCCCCAAATTCTTGGGGCATGCCGTGATCAATGAGTTCAAATCATGTTGTGTGGCACAAATAGTGTTGTGAATTTTAAATGATTATGATGTATTAAATCATTATACAATCATGAAAATTTGAACTATTTTCTTATGAAACTATCTATACAAAGACTCATTTTAAAAACATATTAAAATAGTTTTGTGGATTTTTATATTCACATGTGGCATTTATTGGTTACTGGTATAACTTACATATCAACTCCACTGGTTAACACTACATGTATATAAATATGTAATTGTTATACTGTGATTTGCTAAGTACTCCGTACTCGCTCCTGCTGGTCGTCTCATCTAGTAAAAGAGAATTAGTGATAACTTCACAAGGCCAAGAAACTTTGGGATCATGTGCTAAGTCAAACATGTTCTATGAAGGATTCTAGTCCGCGCTTGTATCTCTCAAAAAGAAATAAATCAATTTCTTTTTTTTGACTCGGTCAGCTCCTTTAATATAATTATGGTATTATATCCATAAGTAATAATGGTTGCAATTTTTTGTGCTGCTACCATTATTATACTATAAACAAAAATTAAGATCCACAAATATGAGAGCAACTAATTCTAGACAGTTGCGGTGTTAGGACTCGCCGAATGGGCGGGCCATTCCCTCCCAAAGAATTTATATATGAATGAATTTTTCTAGTTTGTTTTGTGATCGAACATGCAGAACCTTTTTAGAGTGACATCTGTATTTATATATTCTTGTGGATGGCCCTTATTATTTTCTTAAATTTGTGTTCTTTTGAATTAGGACTATATGTGCAGTTGCTTAAACATGATTTAATTGTATCTTTGTTAGATCATAGCACTAAATATCCCCTCAGATCCAATTCATATAAATATGTATTTTCAATTGATGATCAAAATAACTTTTTTGAACAAGGAAAGTAGGAAAGACTCCTAATATTAAAATATATTAAAAAAGAAACAAAATATAAAAATTTACAAAGGTATATAGTAGATTGAACTACAAGCCTAATTCTACTAACCAAGTTTTAAAAAGCAATACATAACTTGACAATCCTTCAACCGGAAAAGAATTAACTGAAGATCTTCACTGAAACACCGAATCCAATCAACAAGATTGATCCGCAGTGCTCAAAAAATTTTGCATTAAACATGTTATTGAACTTCTGAGATTTTAGAAGATATATTGCCATTGACTCAACTCCGGGTTGCATTGCAATTGGCACGTACATAAAATTTTCAACTTCAGGCCACCTTCACACTTTTTTTTTGGTGAGAAATCAACAAGATAAGATTGCAGGGTTGGTAGATTCTACAAATTAAAAATCTAAGTACATCCAAGATTAATTTGCTTCAGTTCTCCACTGTTTAGTAATCTGCTCCTAACAATAGAAAAGGAACATTGATTATTGGACAACTTCAAAGCCTATCTATTTGAAAAATAACAACTTAAAAATAATTCACGACTATAGGGCAATGAAAAAATAATATTAACTACAAGACACTATTGTCAAATCCCAATGGAGGGTAGCCTCAACAAGGACGGTGTGGTTGGCGGGAGGATAGAGAGTGTTGATGGAGTTTTATCGAAGACAGTAAGAAAAGTCAAATGATCAAGGACATTAATGTTAATCATAAAGTTAACAGTTGAGACTTGACATTAATATCTTATGACTAATATTATTTGTTTTGAAATAAATTACAGCCGTGGAGTATTTTTGGTATTCTATTTTTCAAATGGACTGATGTTGGAGTGTGCAATACTCAATTTCCAATTAATTTTCTTTCAAAGGTTATCCTAATTCTTTAGGGGGAAACTAGAATTTTAGGTTTTTTTTTAAAAAAAAATAGATGGAATCAATCAAATCTGAGCTTGCTAGGATCTTGTTTAACTCGCCCTTGTTAAACAAGCGGAAAATATGGCTAAAACTCGGCTCATTTCCTCAAACTGTAACTGAAGCATAAGTAGCTTGTGAACTATGAGCTATTTTTTGGTGCTGTCACTGTAGAGTTTAGGAACAAGTTTAAAATTTTAATCATATCTAACAATTATTGATCTAATAAATACTCTTCCACTCACTAAATCAGTATAAATCCTGAACTGGGATTTCATGAGCACATAAGTCTATGTTAGGAGCTGAAAATAATTGAACGATTCAAAAATAATAGATAATTGCACTGACTATGGGGGTTTTATAAAATTTCCCCAAATAATTGTTAGATATGATTGGGGGGTTTTATAAAATTTCCCCAAATAACTAATAGTTTAGTTATCTCAGTTACTTTAGTTTGGAACTAAGATAGTCGGTATAACTAAATTAATATATGAAAATTGACTTATTTCCCTAAATTAAGTGGGTTTCAAGAATATGAATTGCTTTACTATTGGTGAAATCACTAATTATGAGAATTTAAAAAAAATCATATTATGCTTTAATTTTAAATAATATACTGTACTAGTAGCACAAGATATGTATATTCTTTGACATATGTATTGATAAATGATATATTTATTGAAATCATATAATGTAAAATACTATATCTTTAAAAAAGATTAAAACCGAATAGACTGACAAATTAACCATTTTGTTGTTCAGCTAACTTGGTTCTGTAAAACCAACAGAATTAACATAATATTCACTCCTACATATATTATATGAGGGAAAAATTGACTGTTAGACATTTTAAAGTCGGTCTATTTGAAAAATAGTATTCTAAAAACACTCTACGATTCTAAGGCATTGCATATAAAATAATATAGTTGTACGACAGTATGTTATCAGTCATAGAACATGATGTCAAGTCTTAATTGTTAATTTGACAATTTATATTAATACTCTTACTCATTCATTATGCGGATGGAAGGCAGTCACAATGAGGCAGAGCAGGTGGAGAAGTCCGGGTTGTGGATGCAGAGGAGTGTGGTGGCAAGGAGCCGAGGCAACATGGCAAGCAATGAGTGCGACATTGATGCAGACAATAAGCGGCCTCAACGAGCGTAGTAATTATAGGATGGACAACGATTGGTGTAGTCTTCTTGGAGACGGTGAGGGAAGCTAAATAATTATGAGCGTGAATGTTAATCGTCAAACTATCGATTAGAACTTGACAATATATTCGAAGATTAATATTATTTATTTTAAAGTGTACCGTCTTGAAGTATTTTTAAAATATTATTTTAAATAGATTATTTTAAAGTAAACAATAGTCAATTTTCCTATACGAGAATCAACACAGTGCCTACTTACCTAGGTGCATCAAAATATTGTCGTGTATTCGTGTGTGCGTCCACGTTGGGGGTGAGAGGGATTCTTCCTACAACGGAGGTAACTACTACATATATGGTGTTTGTGTGAAACTCAGAAACTCTAAAAAAAAATATTGTGGGTTGTAGCTATATAGATACTGTATAGTAATGAAAAATTTATTGAGCAAAAATTCTTAAATAATATGTCGGCACTCGACTATACATACAAACATATATTTAGTCTAAACTTGTTTTTTTCTCTAATATATTATTGAGTTTATTATGAATGTCTCTGTCTATCCTATGGTCTTTTTAGATATTTCTTATAAAACTCACTGACCTCTGAACCGACGAATCGGCTGAAATAAAGCAAAACCGATAATAAATCAGAATAACGGGGATTAACTTGGATAAATTTGTTATATTTCAGACTAAAAACTATCTGAAATTCGGTATCATGTCCCATGCGTTAAGAACCGTTTTCCTGTGTTTTTTTAACGTTGGCCAGACCTAACCTTCATTTTTATTTTATGTTGTATTAAACATTTTATCTTGTTTTGATGAAAGAATTAATCCACAGGCGAACCATATCATTGTCTCATTGATGCTACTATGCTCGTTATACAAAATAATTAAATAAGCATATGCTTTCTCTAACGTGAATTTTTTTTTTCCTTTTTTTGGTGTTAACCCAAAAGGACATTGGCATGGAAAACAAGACACAAGTTTCAAGTACAACGCTCAAGGAATATCCATTACATTATTTGCAAAAAATCACGAATAATTTTTCTTCTGGTCATGAACTTGATAGCGGTGGGTTTGGAACAATATATAAGATATGAATTGTTCCTATAATTTCTAAACAAGATACGAAGTGTGAGTCATTTTTACAATTTCTATTTTTTCATAAGTTAACTAGCTACATTGTTCCAAAAAATTTGTATCCATATTGGAAGAAATTCAACAGGGTGAGGATAAATAGGAGAATGTGCTTACTTAAAGTTTGCAAAGGAATGAGTGAAAAGAAATTTTATGACAAGGTTGAACATCTTATGACTGTCAAGCATGAAAATATAGTAAATCTTGAAAGCTACTGCTATCAAGTAGAAAATGAACTAGCATCTTATGGTGGAAAAGAAGTTTTTTTCAACAATACATATATATTGATATGTTTTGAGTATCTAGCTAGCGGAGACCTTCGTGACTATAATGGAGGACTGCAGGTACAACATGCAACATAGCTGTTATGAAGGTACAGCATGTAACATAGCTGTTTTTCTTTATTTAACTATTCTTTTTCCCTTATATTGAAGTTTATATACTTTTGGACAATTACTATGAATCTGCGGACAAATTGATTGATGGTGCACTTGCAAGTTTCTTTATTTTTGAATTGAATAATTAGATAAATCCACACTTTAACCCTAACCCATAGGAAGTTTCATAGTTCTTAATGTTATCAGTTTGTGGGGAAATAATTAGAAATAGTAAATTATACTAGAGGTTTTTAAACTTGCAGTGTCAGGTCTATATAAGGTTTAAAAACTTCTTGGTAGGTCCTTAAATCTGCAAATATTTACAGTCCACCTATTAGTTAAATAAACAAAAATATGATATATGAACTTGTAAATATTGTATTGTAGATCCATCCATCAATTACATAAACGGAAATATGAGTCATGGAAATCTATCAACTGACATAGTGTCTGATATAGTAAAACTATTATTATAATTTCATAAAAAAATTATGATTTCTTTATTTTTATCAATTTCTTAGATTTCTCTCATTTTTTTGAATTTTTAAATATTTTTACCAAGTTGGATGCCTTGTCATATGCCAAGTCAATTGATAGCTTGATGTGGCTTATCAAAATGGCCCACTGAAAAGATTTCAAAATTCATGAATCTCAATTAAAAAATATTACAATTTAAGAACTACTAGTGCCATTTACTCAAATAAGAAGACCTATACCTTTCACGACAATATGCAGACCGTGTAGTCATTTTGTCTAAATGTGATCCGAAGTGGTTCAAGAGCCAAATATGATTGCCTCAAAAAGATGTCGATGCTTCTGTTATTGCTGCTGGATTGGTTGTAGGGCTTGATTCTATCGGCTTCTACCTTCAAGACTCATGTGAAATCAATATCTAATATTAATATTGGTTCATCAATGAAAGAGAACTACAACTAACCATAGAAATTATCTATCACTCCGTATTATGAGGTTCTAATGAGTTTACATTTCTATGTTTTTTGTTTATTTCTACAGGTAATATATTTGATTGGACCATGTGTTATAAAATAATTAAAAGAATTTGCAAAGATTGACATTATCTCCACAACGAATTAAAAGACATTTATAATCTTTATTTGGCTCTAAAGTCTGAAAATATATTGCTGGGTAAGAATATCATGTCAAAAATCATAGATTTTCATTTGTCAAGATTCTATAAAAATGACAAAACCAATGCTGCCACTAAAAATTTAAGTGGATCATGGTAAACTAAAAACAATCCCTTGGGAAATTCATTGCTTTTTTTCAACTAACTTATATTTTCTTTACACTTTTATTTTCTCAAATATCCATATTATATGCTGGAGAAACATATCATCAGAATACATCCAAAAATACAATATCTCAAAAAAATCAAATATATAAAATTTGGGTGTAATAACAATAGAGATAATATTATGAGAAAGAAAATACTTGACGACATTGAAATGCCTTCCCTGGAATTTATCGAGGATGTAAGAGAAATTAATCTATACATTTCAGTTTTAAGGGTTCATTTCAATATAGATTATTTTACCTTTTCATACTGTTATTCCATCTCATTTGGTTTTGCTATTTCATAGCTACATGAAGAATGGAGGAGGAGGTTGCAGACAACATCAGAGAATATATCATTAGAAGAATAATCTGCATGTTTAAATGCGTAGTAAGTACATTGACAGAAGACCACTAAAGACTTCCCAAACAATAGAATCAAATAGTCACGGTGAATTGACGAAGTCACCAGTAGACTAGCTATGATCACTTATGGTGCAGACACAGCTGTCCACTCACTTCTACATTATTATAAACAAATATCTACGAGTAAAACTCGGCATTAGTATCATATCGTCATATATTAAGTTTCTACTATCTTTTCTTCTAAAAAAATTTAATTTATATTATTGATGAACAACTCAATACACACGAATAAAAATAAACTAATAAATTGCATCTGGCGGTGTGATTTGGTTTATCCGAAACCCAGGTCAGCATTTTTATGGACTTAAAAAAAATCATGGCCTAGCTTGGCCCATTAAGGCTAGAAATTAAATGAAGCTGGCCGGACTTACTAGCTAGGCTGAGATTAGTCCGAATGCCATAACTAATTTGAATTTTCATTTGCTTGAATAGTACAAAATTCATCTCATATTCTTTTGTTTTGAACAAACCCTCAAGAAGTAGATCACTAAATAAATACAAAGGATTGTTTGGTTTGTGAAAAATATTTTTATTTATTATAGATGAAATAAAGTCATCTAATCAATTTTTTATGTAATGATTTAGACTCATACTGTAGGTTTATTTGTTTTCCCTATTATAGAATGAGTTTAGTGCAAACATAAAACCAATATTAGCTATAGACAAATTTTTCTAGGACTCACATGTCAAGGGTGAACCGGATACAGAATAGGCGAGGACATTAAAATTGGAGTCTCGAGCACTACTTTTGTCAATCAAATTTCTTATGGAACTCACAACGTTGATTAATTCTTTTAGATAAAAAGATAAGAACAAAAATATAAGTATTAGTATTAATTGTGTTTTGGATGTTACATTTATGATAGTACAACACACTAGCAAGTTTGAATTTTCTTCATGTTTCTTATGTGGGCCACGTTCCATTATCGAAACTCATATGCAATCTACATTTATTCTAAATATGGTTGGCAAAAATATGTTGCCTACTTTCATCCCTTGCCTTCCCAAACAAATATTTTTAATTATAAAAAAATAACACTGATTAAAAATTATTTTAGCCCATCAAGCAATTTGCAATACTCATTACAGGATAAGGATTGCTCTTAAGCCAACCAATACACTCAAGATAAATCTGTTCTCTTCTTATCGAATCTTGTAAAAATCATAGTTGCTGATGCTTTGAACGCAAAATTAGAAAATCCAACAAAACATCATCTTAACTAGCATGATTATCCTGAACACATTACAAAAGCACCGATGTAGCGGTTCTCACACCTAAAAACTATACTACGGGGTAAAAAAAACCCGCAAATTAACGCTACTATGACTACTAAGGTAGCAGGAGCAGTGCGTCACCATGATCGTCGAGGTTCATACCAATTTTCCGGCAATAGACCTGTGCAAACATTGTGTTGGACCGGGCTCAGCTCATGATGGGCCACCGAAAAGCCTGGACCGATTCGGGCTGGGTGGGCTTTGCCAAGTTAGGCCAGGCCGGCCTATACATTTTGCACTGAAAAGGGCCCGTCTAGGCCCGCCCGTATGAGTAGCGGGCTTGGGCTAAACCCGCGCTAGGCCGAATTTGCACAGGTCTATACCACAAAGACCACCAATGGTTGATGTGTAAACTCATAGCCCCGAGAAGCCCGCATAACTTCTGAATCATGACAATGGTCGATGTGTAAAATTCATGGTCATATTCTTGAAATTTCAAGCATCGCATAAACTTGTTCAACAATTATAAATAAAGCTACCAATTGCCTTGCGAAGACTTGGTTGATTCGGTGGAATGCAAAAGGCATATTATGTACAGGAATTACGCACAGGTTGGAGTTGAGTGGAGCAGAATGTTGATGTATGTGTAGTGAGTAGCGACAAGGATTAGCTCCATGCTATTAGTCCTTTCTTTCTTGTAAGAAGCTAAAGTCAGAATTCTCGCGGATCAAAGGTGATATCAACATCTGCGATCTTGATTCCTGTCATTGCTCTCGCGATATCATCCACCGTAAAAGGAATGCTGCATCCCACGAGAGGCATTATGAACATTACTGAACAGACTTCAAATTAGCAAACATTTGAACTTTGAATGGATAGTAACCTGTCATCATCATCCAACAAGAAAGAGCTACTGACTGCATTATTTGAGTCTTCGGCCATCATCACTCTCATGCTTGAAATGACCTGATCGGATTTTGCATAATGAAAGAACCATAGTTCAGTGATAAAGCAATACTGTAGTGTCATTACTTGAAATAGTAATGTGATAAAGAACACATTAAGTGAAATTGAAGTGTATCACACTTACCTCTGATGAAACCGAGTGGGTGCCGTGTAGATCATCCCAGTACATTGTACTAATTCGATATAATTGTTGTATGCCAAGGACTTGAAAGCTTATAAATACATGACGAAGCATATAAACAATATATGGTTCTCACCGAACTTTGTTTGAAGTTTACTTACTGGGCACATCTCGGTAGCGATCTCCCCGAATGTTTTCCGTGGCTTTTGATGGAATACCTAATGAATAAAATTTGTTTAGACTATACAGTATCCAGTTGTCCACCAAGAAAGCTCAAATTAGGAAACAATGCTATCTATCTCTAATAATTCCCAATATATAACACTCACAAGAAACCCAGCAGCTTGCCTTAAATGCTGCAATTCATGCCAGGAGGAACCTGAATACTATGTGTACCACATAACATTAATTAGCACAAGATCTAATATTTTCTGTAAATACAAGGGAATTTAATTTATCAAACCTTCTCAGTCACATTGATACACCACTGTTCTAACAGAGTCAATCCTGCTTTGAGATATTCTCCATAGCTCAAAGAACAACACTCACGACGAAGAAGCAAGCTACATGAAAAGAAAATTTTCGGACTTGCTGAAAGGGTGAACAGATCCGTATTGAAAAAAATATATAGAAAGAGTGAATTCTTACCTATTAAATAATTGAACGTCAACGAATGAATATACTTGAGTGAACAACTTTCTAACTAAGAATGGATGGACCTGTACATGCCGGTAAAAATTCTTAACACATATTCTAACTACTAGAAAGCAAGATGTGAGCACTCTTTTTTGTGTGACGTACATAATTGGCTTTCAAAATATTGAAGTATGTTGTGAAGGTTTCCACAATGCTCTGCCAATGTTCGATCAATTGTTTGGTCAGTATTTCATGAGCACGAGAAGCTTTAACTTGACGCGCTCGAGATGTTCTTGGTGCCTGCACAAACTAAGCATCTGAGCCTGAATTATTTCCCCTTTTGTTGTATATTCTACCTGTCATTGACTGTACCTGAATGCATAAACCAAGAAGGGCAGATGTATCTTTCTTCAGATTGTCTCTGATCAGGATATACATTTTCTCAACATAAGCTGTAACATCCCTAATTTTGCCCTATTCTCATTCTCTGAGCATCGCCTCATCACGCGCATGTTGCATCACCTGACTCCGAAGGAACCCAAACCAAAACCAATACAATCGCAATGTGCTTTAAGATCCCCTCGCATCGGAACATCTCAAGTCGGCCGATTCTAACCCAAAACCGAAAACGACCGCTTCCAGGGGACCCAAAAAGTCTAAAATCTCCGTTTGAAGCCCGAATCGAGATCCGCCTTCTCCTACGCGTTCATATCGCTATTTGATACATATCGTCCTTTAGAAACGTCTCCAAATTCGCGACGAAAACCAGAGTTTCAGCTGTTGGAAGAATCTGAAAACAAAAGTACTATTTTTACCCGGCTCTGTTTTCGTTTTGTCCGAAACCCTGCCAAATCTTAGCGTTTTCGCGCAAACTCAATTGGGATAAGTATATACCAATTTTATCTAGCCCTCAGAAAAGTCGGAATCGCAATTAGATCCCCAAATCCTGAAAATACCCATTTTACCCCTCGGCCGAAAATGCACAGTACAGTGCACGGTACTGTAGCGCACTGTGCCGTTGCCGTTGCTGTGCCGTGCGCGCGCGCTGCGTGCCGCCCGTGCGCCACCGTGCCGCGCCACCGCGTCCCCTCGCCGCCGGCACCGCCCCGTGTGCGCCTCGCGTGCGTTGTGAGCCCAGTCACCTGTCCACGCCACGGCGACGCCTCGGGAGCCCCCAGATCGCCGTGCTCGTCTCGTCGCATCCATCAACCACCCCGACATCACCTGCCCGCGCGCAAAAGTCGCTGCCCCGTGCCCCGAGATCACGTTGCCTGCAACCTCTCGCCTTGTACCATCGTCGCCGTCCTTTGCCCGAACTGTAGCCATGCCTCGTGACCTCCTCACAGCTCGCCGTCCCATCGCCACCGTCCTCATCTCCGGTAAACCGCGCCCAGAAGCGCCCTCCCTCGGCCATTGCCTCCCCTAAGCCACCTGGAGGCTATAAAAGGCCAGCACCACCACCACCTTCTCAGCACACAGCAAATACAGCCAAAACACCCCCGCTCCTGCTACTGTTCTTCTTCCCCGAGCTCCACCTTCGGCTTCCACGGTGACAGCGCTCTCCGGTGAGGATTTCTTCAAAATAAAGCCACCAGCATACTCCTCTTAGCCCCTAGATGGTCCACGAGCAAGGAATTGAGCTCATTTCTTCTCCAACTCCGGCTATCACCGGTTTTCTATTTCTCTCTGTTTTACAAAATTCAACTTGAACCAGTGAGCTTTAGAACTCGTGCTAGTAGGAAGAAATACTCCTTAGAGTACGCTCAATTGCCCCAGCCAGTTAATTTTGGTTTTCAATCAGCCAATCAAAAACCCCCAAATCCCCCGGCCGTGAACTCCAGCAGTTAACTCCGGCGAGCCTCCAACCGCCACCTCCAGGCAATCCAATGATCCAGCAGTGACCTCTACACTCCCAGGAGCAAGAATATGTAATTTGTTTTGAAATTGATCAACTCTAGGTGCTCCGATTGCTCTGCCCTAGCTTCTGTTCAAAACAGCCACCTTGGCATCAAAATTCCGGCCAACTCCGGCCATCCCCGGCCAAACCCTCCGGCCAGACACCTCCTGACACTCAAGCCTACATGTTTGACATAGTTTGCCTTCAAATGCATGAGCCAATTGCTCAGGACACACAAGCCCTAATTCCAGCAGTGCAATGGCATAGAAAATTGCTGTGTCCTGGATCTTTTTGTAAATTCTGGAAAACCTAAGCCTTTTATGCTTGTCCTACTTTGTCAAATAGCTTCGCCTTAGTCTAATGCACCTACTGTCCAATTTTCATCTCATTCAGAGCTACCTAGACCCTTTAACCCACTTTTCGGCTTTTAGGTTAAGTTCGGACGTGACCCGAACGTCGCCCTTTTGACGTCCAATGTCCGTCGACCCTAAGAGTCTTATTTACTACTCTTCTTGTCCATTCTAAACTAGCACAATTCAACCCTTGGAAATCCAAAGCCCAAACCCTAGTCCAGTTCAGAAATCAGAAGCCGTTCCAGTATAGCGCCTTATTATTTTATGTGAGCATAAGTTGTCGTATTTTGTAAGTTGATTGTAATACCTTGTGTGTATGCCTGTATTTGAAGATCAAGGCTTCGACTACGTGGAAGAGGAAGCAGAAGAACCCGTAGACTACGACACTACTGCTTGGCAAGGCAAGTTTCCCTCCTTTGAACATATTGCGCCTATTATTTTCATGCATATAATTATCTGGAAATTGGTACCTATACATGTATGCATAGATAGTTTTGATAAAAGTATATGTTGAGAAATGATGTGAGTAGATAGTCCTACTTTGCAGACCCTCCTTGGTTCATAACAAATTACTTTACCTTGTCACTTTAGGAGTAGGAATGTAGAATGGAAATATATGTCAATACTAATAAATGTGTAAAAGAAAAGAGAAAGGCTGAAGCATGAGCAAACTATTTCTAAAAGATCATTTTATGTAAAAGAAATAGGGACTATTAGCGAGGGTTGGTTTGGATGGTTGGCGCTGTGTGCGCGGTGGGTTTGTGAAGGCCTCGCTAAGGGTCCATAAGGACGGGATCGTCGTGCTGTGCTTCAAGCGGCCTGAAAACGTGCTAACCACCCGCCTGGTATGGGACAGGCACAATGTCATGACTCACCTAGAGTTAATCGTTTCCTGCAATGGTTGTCGATCCGGTTTCCCGAGTGGAAATTGGTGGGCCACAGAGGGCCACGAGTGGTGTGAGGGGTAGAGAGGATAAGGTGTAAGAAGGAAGTCGCCCTAGCCTGGCTCTCGAGTCGTGCGCGACCGAACCCGGAAGTGGGATTTCCATGCGTCCAGAGGAGGGCTTCATGGACCCAAAGCTAGAAGAAAAGGCAGTGGGGAGGACCCACAACGATAATGAGGACCTTACGCGTGCTTGCCATGTATCATGTTGTAGGGAGTACCTACCTTGATAATGGGGCCGGTATTGTCTATGTATCGGGCAGGAAATTATTAACAATGGGTCAGTAAACTGTTGTGTAAGCTCAGCCTGGTCACCTGCGTATAAGTCGCAGGGAGCTGATCCGACATTTAAGTTGAGTTTTCGTGGTGGGTACAGTGGTACACCTCTGCAGAGTGTAAAAAGGTATTCGAATACTCCGTGCTCCCGGGTTTTCTGGAGCTTGGTCGTCGTGGGGTGAACCCGCGTCGTTGCAGCATGATTAGTATTGCTAAATTCTTTAAAATGAGGTCAAACTGTGGCAACTCATGGGAGTTTAGCCTGACTTGCGAAAAATATACACATGTACAGTTTTGACAAATTACTTTGAGAAATAAAACCCCAGATTCAGGGAGATTTTCTAAAATACTAAGATACCTCTGTTTCCAATAAAATTTCATTAAATATGGAACCATAGAGCTTATCGTTGTCAATAACTGCATACTATATTTCCTTATACGGGAACTTGTTGAGCTTTGTATGCTCACCCTTGCTGATCCAATAAGCACAGAGGATGAATCAACTGATTTCATAGACTATGGAATTGAGCCGGCACAAGAAGACCCCGACACAGTTCCAGGAGATCCAAGCACCTGAAGGGTCATCCGACCTCAGTGGGAGCGATGTGGGTTTTGCCCTGCTTCACGCTTTGCTGGATGAGGAAGATGTTCCCCTCTGCTTTGCTATTGCATTTTGGTTGTCTATATTTTGGCTTGAACCCTATTTCGGGTTCGGCTCCTAACTGATTTTTGCTACTCTTATACGGCGTGGTTCCGCACACGTCGATCATTGTAATATGGGTCTGAATGACCCCATACGCTATGTTAATGTATGTATGTAAATGCTGTTGGATGTTCTGAAGTCTCAACTCCTGTGCACAAATTACCTGGGCATTTGTATTAGGTTCCCTCTAACGAGGGGCCCACATAAGCTGTAAGCTTCTGCTTGAAAAGAAGAGCAGGATACTTGGCTTCAACTTGACGAAGATTGCCCGGTCCACTTTGCGGTGAAGCTTGAAGTCCCTTGTATTTTGAGAAATAGTCAAGTAGATAACTCAGACTAAAACCTCTGTACTGCTGTGAGTATGAGAACAGGAGAGACACAATTTACCGCAGACATTCTCCCAAATAATGATGCAGCAGACGACCTCCTTCGCTGAGGAAGCTGAGGAAGCTGAGGTCCAGTTGTTTTCAGTGTCCTTTGTAATAGGGAGAGTAATGTAGATGCATTGGACAGCCAATATGCTAGCTTGTCATTATCATCATCAGCCTTTGTTAAAAAAAAAAGAAAAAAAAAACTTAACTGTCCTCATATAATACCAATAAGAAATCTGTTATGTCTACATCTACTTTAGTTCTGATTTTTGGAATTGTTTTAAAATAATCCATTAAAAAATTACATAAATAGTTGACAGCAAAAAACTTTTGTAAACTAACATTCAGTCCTCAGTCTGTAATGACTAGGGCTCTTTTGCCCAATTGCCAAGTTGAATAGCAACAGAATCAACAGGTCAAAATCAGCCATGTCATCATTTAACTAGTGATTGACCTGACAGGTTGAAAATAATTAGTTCACTTGATAGTTTAAATGGCTACAGATCGAAAATACTCAATTCAACTTGTTAACTGAGCTGACTGTTCCAAGAATTTTCAATCCTAGCACATAGGTAGGACAGGGTATAGTTCGCCTTATTGCCAATTTGACGACTAGTTTTTGCCTACTAAGTTGTCGGCCTAGTCTCCAAGTTGAGTGGCGACAAGGTTGATTTTGACCAGTCAATCTTATTGCCATTCAACTTAGCAATTGGACTGACAGAAAAGTCCTAATCACCAGATTAAATGGTGTTTGAGATAAGAAATGTCCGAGTAGCCATTCAATCTAGTAATTGAAGGTTAGTTTTGCAAATACGTTTTTGTCAACTATTTTTACAAACTTTTTGTGGATTATTTAAAAAAAATTTATGATTGTTGAGTTTCTATGACAAGGGTATAAAGAATTAATTTGTAGCTGAATCATTCTTCTCTTTTTCAAAAGATTTGTAATATGCAATGCTAAACAAACAAGAAAAGAAACATAAAACATATCGTAAACTGTAATGCTCAGGAAGGAGTGTTATTTACCTTTATCGCTGTACTAATTGTTTGAATAATAAGATCAAAAATACTAGTTCTTTCAGCCTCACATGATCTGCAGTGCAAAAGGCACCTGTAGATGAGACTAGCAGCAATAGGCCAACCATTGGAGAATCCCAGATCTTGCGATATGAACTTGATAAGCAGCTCACCGTTTTCCTAGAGCATATAGTTTGTATTTAGTGTAAACCATGAGGATCAAATTAACCGCACAACTAGCTTTATAAGTGATAAAAGGGGAACACAAAACTAGTCTAGGTAGCATTCACATTTAACCTAATGCAGCATTCATGTTCATTGATTGATATTGTGACATAGCTGAAACTTTTCAGCTTTGTATTTCTGAAAGACTTAGTGCTCAAAATAGGCAAGAAATGTAAACTCATTTTTTGGGAAAGAAAAGACCTACTCATAACTTTTGTTAGGCATCTTAATTAGAAAAGATTGAAACTTATGTTCAACGACTCAAAAAAATTGTTCAAAGGAACTCACCTCAGAAAAGGTGCCTCCTAGTTTCATAACGCCAAATTGTGACTGAATGTTTGTCTTTGTTTCCTCATGATTATTCACCTTATCCAAACCTAAGGATGAGGACGAATCCTCTTTGGACACCGCACATAATAGGGATGACAGTTGGGGTGGTCGAACATAAACAACTGGTAACTCCACCTCATCCACCGCATTACCTGATATTTTATTAAACATATCTACAGTGATATTCTTGGTTGTGAGGCTACCTTCCTTAACTATAACACTTTGTACAAGGAATTTGTCGTTGCACTGCATGTCCGCTGGTTTCTCCTGTTGCGCCTCCATTGTTACTACAACACATAACATGGAACGTGGCAGCACAAGGCCGTCGCGTGGTAGCACATTGTACTTGTTTGGGCTTGTTGTCCCCGTTACCACAAAATAGAAGGCAACACAATCATCTGTCTTGTTAGTTAACTGCACAAAGCAAGATATCTGCTTGTTTAGCTCGAAGCAAAAGTGGAGCTCGAGGGGGTTGATCCCAAGCAGCTCCTTTGGGACTGACCTTATCTGCGAGAAATAATTCAAAGGACTCAAATTGTGTTGCAGATGTTAGGATGAAAAATAAAGTTCCTACTGCCTAATTCTTTTATGAAACTAAACTCAGATCTTTGTAATATGAATTTCCATCATATTTTTTGCCATGGTGTAATGCTATTATTTTAGTATATATATATATTACACGTTTGTGAATATTACTTTCAATGGTCCAGCATGAAGATCACTAACATGTTAGAAGGAAGCAGGATTCAAAAGCTAATTCAATTAATTAGTTCAAATTTAAGTAGTGGGGGTGTGCACAGGGATGGGACCCCATGAAGCCCATATTCTATAATTTTATAGTGTTGGTTTGCTTCAAGATATATACACACTACACGAATTTTTTATATGCTGAGGTATCCCATCTAAAACAATTTATGACATATCTAATTCATCCTATAATAAACTATAAAAATCTAGTTTACACAATACTACTTTCATTTATGGTAGGAGATACCTCCATTTAAATGAATTGATATAAAAAACCAAAATTATAGTATATTACTGTGTTTAGTGACATTTTTAATGCATATAAGTTGAATATAATGTTCAAGTTACATATTAAAGTAGTTTTACTTTTTATTCTATCCAAAGTTCAATAAAATCTTATCTTTCATTGTAGCAAAGGACGGGCCCCATGGAGTTCCAATTATATATATATATATATATATATATATATATATATATATATATATATATATATATATATATATATATATATATATATATATATATATATATATATATATATATAAGGGTCAGGGCTTAATTTGGAGGTAATCAACAATGTTTTTCAATTTTATTAGTTACTTTCAAAATACCAAAAGAAGCAAGACAAATATAGCAAATGTAAACTTTATCATACCAGTAGGTCTAAAATATGAGGTATTATTGCTATGAGATAACTATGTAGATAAAAATTGTAACAACCAAAAAAAAAGAATATTGTGTTCTCTTGGAATATATGGTCCTCAAATATGGTTATGTTTTATGGGGAAAAAAGCAAAAGCATATTTGTGCATACCTGGTTCACCGATGACCTTGTGTCATTGTTAAGATGCATATCAGTGCACTCGATTCTATTAAGCTTCTCGATTATTTGCCTTGTGTTAGGCCTTTTCGTCGGGTCAATATCCACGCAGTTTAGACCTATTTCAATGCATCTTTTGATTTGTTGGTAATATATTTCTAGTGACGTATTCTTTGGTATTGCTTCCAATCTATTCCTCCAATTTTTAAGTACCTATTAAATGGAATAGAGAGCTATTGTAACATCCCTAATTTTGCCATATTTTCATTCTCTGAGCTTCACCTCATCACACGCACCTTGCATCACCCGACTCTGACAGAACCCAAACCAAAACCAATATAAGCGCGATGCGCTCTAAGATTCTTTCATATCGGAACATCTCAAATCGGCCGATCCCATCTCAAAACCGAAAACGACCGCTTCTAGGAGGCCCAAAAAGTCTAAAATCTCCGTGTGAAGTCCGAATCAAGATCCGTCTTCTCCTACACGTCCATATCGCTATTTAATACGTATCGTCCTTTAGAAACAATCCCAAATTCGCGACGAAAATCAAAGTTTCAACCGTTGGAAAAATCCGAAAACGAAAGTACCAGTTTTACTCAGCCCTGTTTTCGTTTTATCCGAAACCCTGCCAAATCTTCTCGTTTTCGCGCGTACTCAATTGGAACGAGTGTGTAATAATTTTATCTAGCCCTCGGAAAAGTCGGAATTTCATTCGGGTCCCTAAATCTTGAAAATGCCCAAAATGCCCCTGGAGCGAAACATAAGTGCACAGTGCACGGCACTGTAGCGTGCCGTACCCGTGCCCGTGCCCGTGCCGCGTGCGCGCCCCGCGTGCCGCCCGAGCGCCGCCACACTGCGCCGCGCCGCGCCACCGCATCCTTTCGCCGCCGGCACCGCCCCATGTGCGCCTCACGTGCCCCGTGAGCTGCGCCACCTGTCGAAGCCACGGCAGCGCCTTGGGAACCCCCAGGTCGCCGCGATCGTCCCGTCGCGTCCGCCACCGAACGCCACTCCACCTGACCGCGCGCAAAAGTCGCCGCCCCGGTGCCCCGAGACCACGTCGCCTGCAGCCATTCGTCGAGTACCATCATCGCCAGGCCGTACCCGAGCTGTAGCCATACCTCTCGACCCTCACGCCGGTACACCGTCCCATCGCCACCGTCCTCGTCTCCGGTTGTCATCGCACGCGCCCGGTTGCGCCCTCCCTCGGCCACTGCCTCCCCTAAGCCACCTGGAGACTATAAAAGCTAGCACACACCACCACCTTCACAGCACACGGCAAACGCAGCCAAATCACCCCCCCCCTCCTGCTACTGTTCTTCTTCCCCGAGCTTCACTTTCGGCTCTCTCGGTGACAGCACTCCCTGGTGAGTTTTTCTCCAAATTAAAGTTACCAATCCACTCCTCTTAGTCCCCAGATGGTTCACGAGCAAGGAATTGAGCTCATTTCTTCCCCACCTCCGGCCATCACCGGTTTTCTATTTTTCTCTGTTCTGCAAATTCAGCCCAAACCAATTCGAGTTAGGAGCCGTGCCAGTGAGAAGATTTGCTCCTTAGAGCATGCTTAATCACCCCAGCTAGCTAGTTTCGATTTTTATACAGCCAAACAAAAACCCCCAAATCCCCCGGCCGTGAGCTACGACCATCTACTCCGGCGAGCCTCCAAACGCAATAACTGGACAATCCAATGCATCAGCTGTGACCTCCACACTCCCAGGAGCAAGAATATGTGATTAATTTCTAAATTGATCAACCCTAGCTGCTCCAATTGCTCTGCCCTAGTTTCTGTTCAAAACAGCCACCTTGGCATTCAAATTCCGGCCAACTCCGGCCATCCCCGGCCAAACCCTCCGGCCAGACACCTCCTGACACTTAAGCCTACATGTTTGACATAGTTTGCCTTCAAATGCATGAGCCAATTACTCAGGACACACAAACCCTAATTCCAGCAGTACAATGGCATAGAAATTGCTGTGTCCTGGACCTTTTTGTAAATTCTGGAAAACCTAAACCTTTTCTGCTTGTCCCACTTTGTCAAATAGCTTCGCCTTAGTCTAATGCACCCACTGTTCAATTTTCATCTCATTCAGAGCTACCTAGACCCTTTAACCCACTTTTCGGCTTTTAGGTTAAGTTCGGACGTGACCCAAACGTCGCCCTTTTGACGTCCAATGTCCGTCGACCCTAAGAGTCTTATTTACTACTCTTCTTGTCCATTCTAAACTAGCACAATTCAACCCTTGGAAATCCAAAGCCCAAACCCTAGTCCAGTTCAGAAATCAGAAGCCGTTCCAGTATAGCGCCTTATTATTTTATGTGAGCATAAGTTGTCGTATTTTGTAAGTTGATTGTAATACCTTGTGTGTATGCCTGTATTTGAAGATCAAGACTTCGACTACGTGGAAGAGGAAACAGAAGAACCCGCAGACTACGACACTACTGCTTGGCAAGGCAAGTTTCCCTCCTTTGAACATATTGCGCCTATTATTTTCATGCATATAATTATTTGGAATTTGGTACCTACGCATGTATGCATAGATAGTTTTGATAAAAGTATATGTTAAGAAATGATGTGAGTAGATAGTCCTATTTTGCAGACCCCCCTTGTTTCATAACAAATTACTTTACCTTGTCACCTTAGGAGTAAAAATGTAGAATGGAAATACATGTCTATACTAATAAATGTGTAAAAGTAAAGAGGAAGGCAGAAGCATGAGCAAACTATTTCTAAAAGATCATTTTATGTAAAAGAAATAGGGACTATTAGCGAGGGTTGGTTTGGATGGTTGGCGCTGTGTGCGCGGTGGGTTTGTGAAGGCCTCACTAAGGGTCCATAAGGACGGGATCGTCGTGCTGTGCTTCAAGCGGCCTGAAAACGTGCTAACCACCCGCCTGGTATGGGACAGGCACAATGTCATGACTCACCTAGAGTTAATCGTTTCCTGCAATGGTTGTCGATCCGGTTTCCCGAGTGGAAATTGGTGGGCCACAGAGGGCCACGAGTGGTGTGAGGGGTAGAGAGGATAAGGTGTAAGAAGGAAGTCGCCCTAGCCTGGCTCTCGAGTCGTGCGCGACCGAACCCGGAAGTGGGATTTCCATGCGTCCAGAGGAGGACTTCATGGACCCAAGGCTAGAAGAAAAGGCAGTGGGGAGGACCCACAACGATAATGAGGACCTTACGCGTGCTTGCCATGTATCATGTTGTAGGGAGTACCTACCTTGATAATGGGGCCGGTATTGTCTATGTATCGGGCAGGAAATTATTAACAATGGGTCAGTAAACTGTTGTGTAAGCTCAACCTGGTCACCTGCGTATAAGTCGCAGGGAGCTGATCCGACATTTAAGTTGAGTTTTCGTGGTGGGTACAGTGGTACGCCTCTGCAGAGTGTAAAAAGGTATTCGAATACTCCGAGCTCCCGGGTTTTCTGGAGCCTGGTCGTCGTGGGGTGAACCCGCGTCGTTGCGGCATGATTAGTATTGCTAAATTCTTTAAAATGAGATCAAACCATGGCAACTCATGGGAGTTAGCCTGATTCTGCAAAAAATATACATATGTACAGTTTTGACAAATTACTTTCAGAAACAAAACCCCGGATTCAGGGAGACTTTCCAAAATACTAAGATACCTCTGTTTCCAATAAAACTTCATTGAGTATGGAACCATAGAGCTTATTGTTGTCGTAACTGCATACAATATTTCCTTATGCGGGAACTTGTTGAGCTTTGTATGCTCACCCTTGCTGATCCAATAAGCACAGAGGATGAATCAACTGACTTCATAGACTATGGAATCGAGCCGGCACAAGAAGACCCCGACACAGTTCCAGGAGATCCAAGCACCTGCAGGGTCATCCGACCTCAGTGAGAGCGATGTGGGTTTTGCCCTGCTTCACGCTTTGCTGGATGAGGAAGATGTTCCCCTCTGCTTTGCTATTGCATTTTGGTTGTCTATATTTTGGCTTGAACCCTATTTCGGGTTCGGCTCCTAGCTGTTTTTTGCTACTCTTATACGGCGTGGTCCCGCACACGTCGGTTATTGTAATATGGGTCTGAATGACCCCATACGCTATGTTAATGTATGTATGCAAATGCTGTTGGATGTTCTGAAGTCTCAACTCCTGTGCACAAATTACCTGGGCATTTGTATTAGGTTCCCTCTAACGAGGGGCCCACAGCTATAATGATATTATGCAAAGGTAAATGTAACATAAACTTTCACAAGAAGGACCTCAATCTTGAATGTTCGAACAAAATTTTCTTACAAGCTCAACAAAGTCCTGAGGAGATATTCCAGTACCATCTGGGTAGTTCTTTTGTCCCGTCATTATCTCTATAACTATTACACCCAAACTAAATATGTCTGATTTTGTTGTGATTATGCCTCTATGTATGTATTCAGGTGCCATGTAGCCACTGCATTAGATCACGCATGTTTGAGGCATTATGAGCATATAAAGAAAATGCATTTCAATTTATCACTACAAAGCACTAGATTTATTAAGAGGTATTCAACTTACAATGATCCCTTAAGAGTTTTAGTGCAAATTCGGGTTTGTTGTGAACCGAAGAGTTTTGAAAGACCAAAATCTGCAATTTTGGGTACCATGTTGTCATCAAGCAATATGTTTGCCGGTTTTAGATCCAAATGAATAACAGGAGTATTAATCTGCCATTCCTCGTGAAGATAATGTAAACCTTGGCAAATCCCCTCAATTATTTTGTAGTGCTTGTGCCAATCAAGTCCACAAGATTCATCTACACAATAAATAAAAAGAGAGCATTCAAGAAATGTTAGCTCTGAAAATTTTTTATATTTGCATGCTAAAATATATATGAAATGAATGATAAATTCTGCTATATGTTCTCGTCCTCTTTTGTTAATTTGCTAATATCAATATCATATATTGGTTTTTCATAACACTTATAGTATGTGTAAAAAAATTAAAAGGAGTGTTGAAGTATAAATAGATTCCATGGTTCATAAAAATCAATATGTTTTCAAAGATCAGAGAACCTGTGATTGAAACTTGTCTAGCACATTTGTGAATAATAGATTTTTGTTAGAGGTTCTGGTCTTTCAATTAGGAGAGCCCCAATGCTGGACTAGGACCCATCCCATGTGAAATCCACCTTATAGGTCACATCAAATCTAGATGTTAGAGAAGTATTGAAATATGAATATATTGTATGTCTTATTTCAATAACTTAAACTTTCGATTGGGTTGATTGGTGCATAAAACTCAACAAGGAATGATACTAACGCAAGATGAACTTTGATAAAGAAGAATAAAGAGAAAATGATGAAATAGAGAAATAAAGATAAATCCCATGTTGAATTGTCGTACCAGAAAGATGCTTCTCAAGGGTTCCATTAGGCAAATATTCGAAGCAGAGCAACCTTTCTGGCATCTCTGCAAAGAAATAATTTCCATTGTGCTCTATATATTTCTGTCGTGTTTCATAACAGTAGCCTAAAAACCGCACTATATTTTTGTGCTTAAACCTCATAAGATGATCAACTTCATTCTTAAATTGTTTTTCTTGAACTTCCAGCATGAACACAAGCTTCTTCACAGCAATGACTTCCCCATTTTGTAGTACTCCCTATTTAACATCTCTTGTTAATATGGATAGGTTTTTTATCAGCTGTGATTGCATATATTTCAGAAGGTGGAAAAGACGATGGTAACCTTACCTTATAAACAACTCCAAATCCACCTCTTCCAAGTTCTCGCTCATCAGAGAATTCCTTTGTGATATCTTTTAAATATTGTAATGGTAGATCGCATGGCTTTGCACTTTGATCTTGTAACATGCACTCCAGGTTGTAATGTCTGCTAGCTTCACCATCCATTTGTGATTAAACAATAACACTTCCTACCTCAAGATTATAATATCTTGTAGCTTCAGAATCCACTTCTAATCACACAAAAACACTTCCACATGAGAGCAAGGCATATGTTTCAAATGAGTAATTGCTCTAGCTTGTTGATTAATTACTTAACCAAAATGGGTTCATCTTCAAACAAGTTACTCCCACATTGGAAGAATGAAACTCTCTCTCTCAAAGATATCTTAAAAAAACACTCCACGACTACAAGATATTACAAAATAAATAATATTAGCCAAAGGATGCTACTGTCAAGTCTCAACCACTAATTTAATGCTTGACATTAATGTTCTTGGTCATTTGGCAACGTTGATGGAGGACGACTTAAATGAGGGAAGTGCGGACGAAGAAGTTCGGGTTGTGGGGCGTGACATAGTGTGGCACTGAGGAGTTAGGGAAACATGGTGAGTAGTGAGAGTGGCCTCAAATAAGAGTGGTGTAGCCGGAGGATGGAAACATCAATGGGGTTTTGTCAAAGACGATGAGAAAGGTCAAATAACCAAAAACATTAATGTAAATCATCAAATTAATAATTTGGATTTGACGACAATGCCTTATATCTAATATTACTTGTTTTAAGTGCCTTATAACAATTGAGTGTTTTTTATGTTATTTCCCTAATGGACCTTTTTGGAGTTTCCAATATCCAATTTTCCCTTTATAGTTCTGTAACCTAATTTATGTCTGTTCCAGGTTTGCTGGTGAGCTGGTGAACTTGCGGATCTAAATCTAGTACTCTTTGTTTTCTATTTCTTTATTAATGCAAGTTTAATCCTTCTTGTCCGGTATCTTTCTAGAAAACAAATTTTCTCAACATAAAACAAATAGAAAACATAAAACAAAGAATCCATCATTTGGGAGCTGAATCAATACAAAAAAGGAAAATCTTTCAAAACATCTACATGTTTAATGCAAAATTTTAGCATGAATCCGAAACATACATTATTTCAAAAGAACGGACAACAGAGAACCCTTCAACTGGGATATCGAGTCAATACCCAAAGAATTCCATAATCTGGGACTTGAATCAAAACATCTACATGTTTATTGCAAAATGTTAATATGCAGTTGGATCCCAGAGAATTTGATGTAGCCTCGATCTAGAAGGTGATGGAAAAAAATTGTCTCAGCTAAAATTTTCTTTTGCCTGACAGAATTCATTCGGAGTTCAAAAGAATACTACAAGAACATGAACACTTGGAAAGAAGCAGGTTGCTAACCTATATATTGCAGAGCTGTTGCATTAGCTGCCGTGTGCTAAGCTATAATTTTTCTGCTTTGCCTGACAAAATTCAATCAGAATTCAAAAGAACATAAAGTTCCAGAGAACATGGAAGATTAATTTCAATGTGGAAAAAACATATGAAAGAAAGAATATTTGATTAAATGCTAACCTGTAGATCGGAGAGATGTTGGATTAGTTGCCGTAAGGAGAAGTGAGGATTAGCAGAGCTACTCGTTGACCCGAGGAGAGGGGATACACACCGAGCAGATACTACACTCGTCGCTTGGAATTCAGATTAATAAAAACGTATGGAGAGCACGTGCACTCTGGTCAGTTTTTCTTTATTGAATGATATTTTAAAAACAGATGCTATCACAATGTATTTCGATAAAATGGATCTGAGAAAACACCATAGAATCAGGTGTTTAGATTCTGAAGGTAATGTTATCAATGATCGTGTTAGTCCTCTCCATCCATTCCACACAGAATTATATTTTGTACATGTTATCACATATTCTAGTTGTTAGGAATGCCTCTTGGAATTGGGATATTAGAATTCATGTATTCTTTTATAAGTTGGGATTGAGATCTATAAAAATTCATGAGAGATAGGTTTAAAGACCAAACATGGATTAGAGAGATCAATTTAGAAACAAAAGGGATAGAGAGGACCAAAAAATAAGTTTTTTTTAAGCATCAAATTGACTTTTGTAAGGGATAAGAATTGAGGGGCTCAAAACATATAAGAGTTGTTTAAGAGTATCAATTTTTTATACTCTTTTTAAATTATCCTTAAGAATTTGCGTTCACCAATATTTTCTCTCCGATTGTCGATGGTTCACCATCATTATCTAGATTCTCTACTAGATCTCCATATTCTCGTTCTCGTTATTATGTGCACAGGCCATATCTCATGAGGTTAAGTCCAATGCAGTGTCGAAGCTTCCTCTAGTCCTAATAAGTGGAGGAGTCTAAAAAATATGAGAGTTGTTTAAAAGCGTCAATCTCTTTTACTCTATGGAGTTGTGCTTAAGAAATTACAATTTTCTTCACCAATCTTTCTCTCCCTGATTGTCATTGCTTTACTGAGTTTTTCCTGTTAGATCTCCTTATTCTCGTTGTTTCTATTGTGCATGCTTTGACCGTATCTCATGAAGTTAGATCCGATTTGGGGCCAATGCTTTAGCTATTGCATGGTCCTAACAAATGGTATCAAAACTAGGATAGAATATCCTAACAAGTAGCTAATAGGTTGTATTTACATTTGATTTGTTGAGACAATCATAAACGTAGGATGCATGAAATCAAAAATGATGTCAAGTGGGTGGAGTTATCTAGTATAGAAATTTGATGGCAAAAGGAGTTGGATGATTCAGCTATGCTTGTTATTGGTAAACAAGATATATCAAATAATAGACTTTGATTATTGCTTCCACATATGTTTGGTGATAGAGCTGTTCGATGAAGGATCCATGTGCCCAATAGAGTGGTATGTTGAAGCATGTTGCACACTATCAAGTTTACGATATGCTCTTGGCTTAAAGAGAAATCTAATATCAATGAGGGCGCATGAATTTCATGGTTGCGAGTTATGCTTGCAAGATGGAGTCATATAGATCACTCGTAAGGGGTAGGTGACCATGAAGAGTATCTGTATCATTGGAACATACCGATCGGTAGGTGGAGTAGTTAAAAAAGATATTTGATGGAAATCCTGATCAAGTAAAGCAAGCCACGACATTAGTGGTAGGTATTTAGATCTCAAATGCAGTAAGGTCTGAAATTGCATATAATATAGTTGCAAACTTCAACAATCGTAGAGGTGAAGCTGCGAGCTGTTGGTTGTGGAAAGTAGCAATGGGATTAGCCATGCAGTACCAGCAAGCAAGTGAAGCTCGAATACGATACAAGCCTATGATATGAAGGGTCATAGATGTGGATAATAACTAATCAAGTTGCACAACTAAAGAGTTCTCATGTGGTGGGTCTGAGCAGACAAACTCGAATGCACATATCTCACAGATAAGCATAAGCCCTTAATGTGGAGGCACTACAGAAGAAGTGAGAAAGACTTGGGAGAAAATTCTTGGAAGAGCATAATAAACTCAGGGGATAAGAGTCAAGATGGAGATTGTTAGGAATGTTTCTTATCTAATCATATTAGGGTTGGATAACTATTAGGAATTCTAGTTAAATTGTGTTAGATACATATTTTCTTTTGTAAATTCGAGTTGAGATGGGAATATCATCCAATTATATCTTCTAGCAAAACATTCATCGAGCAAGCAGAAATCCTTTTAAAGGAAGCTATGCAAGAATAGCTGGAACAGTTTTCACTTCAGGAATAAACATAAATTTTGCACGTTTACTCTTATTTTTTTAAAAAAAGAGTTATGTATCATATTTATACTTAATGCTCTCCAATTCTACTTCTACCAGAATGATGAGGACATTCCAGCACAAATAGCACTAGAGCTCGACCTGAAGAATATAAATGATCCATCGCTCGAGCAAAAGCCAAACAACTACATCAACATGTGACTTTGTTCCTTAAAAGATTAAATTATGATGAGAATATATTACTACCTAACAACTCTTATTTAACATTGATTAGATATAGAAAGAGAGTCATAACAGGAAGGACATAGCCACGTATGGGCCAAAGAACTTCATCGAATCTAGTCGTACACCTATTGAGTGGAAAGATAATTTCCTAAGCATTCCAATAAACCCAAGATCACTCGATTCTGTCAAGAACTGCAGCCACTACAACCAAAAGAATTTTGCTCGGCATGCAGTCTGCCGACCAAGCGACAGTCCAATTTTGACCAAGCACCATTCTTAGCATAGATGTCCAATTTGGTCGTGTAAGTATTTGTTGGAAAGGTATTCAAAAGAGCTTTCCAACACATCAAGAATCTTTAAATTCCAATATCGTATGAAACCAGGAGACCTAAAAGAGTAACAACTGCACGGAAGAAAAAAGTCTAGTCTGAATCCGAATCCAACTCCGAGAAGATTTATTCCAGACTTCTTTTGTCTTTTATAGTTTATTAGGATTTTTATTCCATTTTGAATTAGATTCAAATTAGAATTCTAATTTAATTCTTCTATATTTTGTAAATACCACTCTCTGTAAAAGAGAGACATTGTGGGCCCCTCGCTAGAGGGAACCTGATACAAATGCCCAGGTAATTTGTGCACAGGAGTTGAAACTTCAGAACATCCAACAGCATTTACATACATACATTAACGTAGCGAACGGGGTCATTCAGACCCATATTACAATAATCGACGTGTGCGGAACCACGTCGTATAAGAGTAGCAAAATTAGTAAAGCAGAGGGGAACATCTCCCTCATCAGCAAAGCGTGAAGCAGGGCGAAACCCACATCGCTCTCACTGAGGTTAGGTGACCCTTCAGGCGCTTGGATCTCTTGGAACTGTGTCGGGGTCTTCTTGTGCCAGTTCGATTCCATAGCCTATGAAATCTGTTGATTCATCCTCTGTACTTGTTGGATCAGCAAGGGTGAGCATACAAAGCTCAACAAGTTCCCGCATAAGGAAATATTGCATGTAGTTATTGACAACAACAAGCTCTATGGTTCCCATACTTAATGAAATTTTATTGAAAACAGAGATATCTTAGTACTTTGGAAAGTCTCCCTGAATCTGGGGTTTTAATTCTCAAAGTAATTTGTCAAAACTGTACATATGTATACTTTTCACAGAGTCAGGCTAAACTCCCATGAGTCGCCATGGTTTGATCTCATTTTAAAGAATTTAGCAATACTAATCATGTTGCAACGACGAGGGACCACCCCACTACGACCAGGCTCCAGAAAACCCGGGAGCACGGAGTATTCGAATACCTTTTTACACTCTGCAGAGGTGTACCACTGTACCCACCACGAAAACTCAACTTAAATGTCGGATCAGCTCCCTGCGACTTATACGCGGGTGACCAGGCTGAGCTTACACAACAGTTTACTGACCCATTGTTAATAATTTCCTGCCCGATACATAGACAATACCGGCCCCATTATCAAGGTAGGTACTCCCTACAACATGATACATGGCAAGCACGCCTAAGGTCCTCATTATCGTTGTGGGTCCTCCCCACTGCCTTTTCTTCTAGCCTTGGGTCTATGAGGTCCTCTTCTGGATGCATAGAAATCCCACTTCCGGGTTCGGTCGCGCACGACTCGAGAGCTAGGCTAGGGCGACTTCCTTCTTACATCTTATCCTCTCTACCCCTCACACCACTCGTGGCCCTCTGTGGCCCACTAATTTCCACTCGGGAAACCGGATCGACAACCATTGCAGGAAATGATTAACTTTAGGTGAGTCATGACATTGTGCCTGTCCCATACCAGGCAGGTGGTTAGCACGTTTTCAGGTCGCTTAGAAGCACAGCACGACGATCCCATCCTTATGGACCCTTAGCGAGGCTTTCACAAACCCACCGCGCACACAGCGCCAACCTTCCAAACCAACCCTCGCTAGTAGTCCCTATTTCTTTTACATAAAATGATCTTTTAGAAATAGTTTGCTCATGCTTCTGCCTTCCTCTTTTCTTTTACACATTTATTAGTATAGACATATATTTCCATGGGTACATATTTCCTCTTAAGGTAGTGTGTATATGGATATACATATATGTTTTACACTTTTTCTCCTAAGGTGACAAGGTAAAGTAAATTGTTATGAAACAAGGGGGGGTCTGCAAAATAGGACTATCTACTCACATCATTTCTCAACATATACTTTTATCAAAACTATCTATGCATACATGCGTAGGTACCAAATTCTAAATAATTAAATGCATGTAAAATAATAGGCGCAATATGTTCAAAGGAGGGAAACTTGCCTTGCCAAGTTGTAGTGTCGTAGTCTGCGGGTTCTTCTGTTTCCTCTTCCGCGTAATCGAAGTCTTGATCTTCAAATACAGGCATATACACAAGGTATTACAATCAACTTACAAAATACGACAACTATGCTCACATAAAATAATAATGCGCCACACTGGAACGGCTTCTGATTTCTGAACTGGATTAGGGTTTGGGCTTTGGATTTCCAAGGGTCGAGTTGTGCTAGTTTAGGATGGCTAAGGAAAGTAGTAAATAGGATTCTTAGGGTCGACGGACATTGGACATCAAAAGGGCGACGTTCGGGTCACGTTCGAACTTAACCTAAAAGCCGAGAAGTAAGTTAAGGGATCTAGGTAACTCTGAATGAGATGAAAATTGGTCAGTAGGTGCATTAGACTAAGGCGAAGCTATTTGACAAAGTGGGACAAGCAGAAAAGGCTTAGGTTTTCTAGAATTCACAAAAAGGTCCAGGACACAGCAATTTCTATGCCATTGTACTGCTAGAATTAGGGCTTGTGTGTCCTGAGCAATTGGCTCATGCATTTGAAGGCAAACTATGTCAAACATGTAGGCTTAAGTGTCAGGAGGTGTCTGGCCGGAGGGTTTGGCCGGGGATGGCCGGAGTTGGCCGGAATTTGAATGCCAAGGTGGCTGTTTTGAACAGAAACTAGGGCAGAGCAATTGGAGCAGCTAGGGTTGATCAATTTAGAAAGTGATCACATATTCTTGCTCCTGGGAGTGTGGAGATCACTACTGGTACACTGGATTGTCTAGTGGTTGCGTTTGGAGGCTCGCCGGAGTAGATGACCGCAGCTCACGGCTGGGGATTTGGGGGTTTTTAACTGGCTGAAAGAAAATCAAAACTAGCTAGCTGGGGTGATCAAACATGCTCTAAGGAGCAATTCTTCTCACTAGCACGGGTTCTAATTCACTCTGGATTGGGCTGAATTTTGCAAAACAGAGCAAAAGGGAAAACCGGTGATAGCCGGAGTTGGAGAAGAAATGAACTCAATTCCGAGCTCATGAACCATCTAGAGGGCAAGAGGAACATGTTGGTGGCTTCAGTTTGGAGAAAATCTCACCGGAGAGCGCTGTCACCGTGAAGGCAGAAGGTGGAGCTCGGGGAAGACGATGAACAGTGGCTTTTCTCGCGTTTGCTGTGTGGGTGAAGTGAAGAGATGATATGTCCTGGCTTTTATAGCCTCTAGAAGCTGTGGGGAAGGTGTTGGCCGAGGGAGGGCGCAACTGGGCGCGTTTGCGGCGTCAACCGGAGGCGAGGACGGTGGCGATGGGACGGTGCACCGGCGTGAAGGTCGAAGATCATGGCTACAGCTTGGGCAAAGGACAGCGGTGGCACGCTTCATCCAATGCCGGCGCTGGACGTGGCTGAGATGCACAGGAACGGTGACTTTTGCGCGCGGCCAGGTGTTACTGCGTTCGGTGGCGGACACGACGGGACGAGGCACGGCGATCTGGGGGTTCCCGAGGCGTTGCCGTGGCGTGGACAGGTGGCGGAGCTTGCTGGGCACGTGAGGCGCACACGGGGCGGTGCCGGCGAGGAAGGGACGCGGTGGCGCGGCACGGCGCAGTGCGGTGGCGCACGGGCGGCACGCAGGGCGCGCGCACGGCACGGGCACAGTACAGTGCCGTGTACTGTACACTGTTTTACTCCAGGGGTATTTTGGGCATTTTCAGGATTTAGGGATCCAAATGCAATTCCGACTTTTCCGAGGGTTAGATAAAATCATCACATACTCATTCCAATTGAGTATGCGCGAAAACGAGAAGATTTGGCAGGGTTTCGGGTAAAACGAAAACAGGGTTGAGTAAAACTGGTACTTTCGTTTTCGGATTTTTCCAACGGCTGAAACTCTGATTTCCGTTGCGAATTTGGAAACGTTTCTAAAGGACGATACGTATCAAATAGCGATATGGACGTATAGGAGAAGATGGATCTCGATTCGGACTTCAAACGGAGATTTTAGACTTTTTGGGTCTCCTAGAAGCGGTTGTTTTCGATTTTGAGAAAGAGTCGGCCGATTTGGGATATTCCGATACGAGGGGATCTTAGAACACATCGCGCTTATATTGGTTATGGTTTGGGTTCTTTCAGGGTCAGGTGGTGCAAGGTGCGGGTGATAAGGCGATGCTCAGAGAATGAAAATAGGGCAAAAATCAGGGATGTTACAGACATGACCATAATTTTTTATATACAAGACATAAAACATTGATATTGATAATTTTAGATTGAAGCCAGTTTTAGTTGAGAGTTGAATCTTGATAAGGACATCCTTTGCATCAGCGATCGACCAAAAGAACTTTGCTCTCGATCAAAAGAACTCTATGCATAATCAGCATTGCTCAAGGTCGCAACACTGCTCATGGTCGCAGCCGATCAAGCCTGAAGACACATGGTTGCAACCTGAGGACCATCCAGTCTGCCGATCAAGCTTAATTGTTCAGCGACTTCAACCAAGTGCCAATTTCATCAAAAATGTCCAAGTAGGTCTTGTGAGTACTTGTTGGAAAGATATTCGAAAGAGCTTTCCAACGCATCAAGAATCATCGAATTCCGACATCGTATGCAACCAGGAGACCCAAAACAATGACAAGTTCACCAGGGGGAAGAGTCCTGTTCGGATCCGTGAAAAGTAGCTCGGGAATGTCTTTTTATAGTTTGTTAGGATTCTATTCTGTTTCAAATTAGTTTAGAATTCTAGTTTTAAACCTTCTATCTTTGTAGACACCGCCCTCTATAAAAGAGAGGCATGGTCATAGTTTTGAGACAACCACGAATTGAATACACAAATATTTTCAGAGAAGCTTTTGCTCTTGTTCTAAGGTTTGTGCTCATAAGCCACCGCCTAGAATTGAGAGTTATTCTCTTTACCATTGTTCTTGTAATTTCTTCGTTGATTGCAGGAACAGTGCGTCTACTTTTGCGTGGTCAAGTAGACAACGATCAAAGCGTGTGGTTGGGCGAATTTTTTTGTCGCAGGTTGCTGTATTGACAGTGGTTGGCGCCATCGGTTCGTCAGGTTACACGAATCAACGATCCTACGTCGTGAAGATTGGGCACCCCGTATCAAATCTCTTCATCCTTTGTTCTTGTGATTTCTTCTAGAATTGCTCGAACGATCTTTATGATCACCCTATCTGTGCGCCAACTCCGTGTGTGGCCGTGTAGATAGATAATTCAGAGTGTGGTTGAGAGAAATCATTGATACACAGGTCCTTACTCTGCAAGTGGTTGGCTATCTCGTTTCGTGAGATTATACTAGTTATCCAAGTATCTTTAGATACTAGTTATCTAGATTTTATGTTGTGAAGATTGGGTCACCCTCCGCAAACGCATCCTTCACCGACGTGTTCATATCACGGAAATCCTATGAGAATTTGTTAGGACTGAATTCGTTACCTTTGTCATATATTCCATATATCACGTTAGATAGATATCATATTCATGGAATTTGATTCACTTTCAAAATGCCTTGATGGTGAAATGGTAAACACACGAAACTCAAAATTTTGTCCTAAAGAGCGTGGAGATTCGAGTCCTTTTCAAGACATAATATAGCGAATGCTCAACATGACTTAGAAAAATCAATCCAGACTAGAAACAAGAGAAGCATAGAGAGAGCAAAAGATTAGGATTTTCTTAAATAGTTGACTCTTGCATAGAGAAATAATCGAAAAGTCCAAAGGATACGAGAGTTATTTAAGAATATCAATCTCTTTTTTTTTAAATTATACTTAAAAAATTGCCATCTTCTTCACAACCTTTTCTCTCTCTGATTGTTCTTGTTTCACCATCAGTGTCCTAGTTTTCTTTACTAAATCTTCCTATTATTATTATTATTATTATATTTCATGAGATCAAATCTAATCTAAGACTGAGGATTCCATTGGTCCTAACACTAGCATGAGGGGTGGTAGGTCTACCGTCGTTCATTATGGCATTAGACTTACGCTTAGCAATTTTGCCATCAAAATTGAAAATTTTTTGGTTATATGGATCCCAGGGTGGCAAGGGTGGAGGAGAATGGCTGGAAATCGGTGGCTAGCAGGAATTTTGAAACCTGGCCTAATTTAAGGTACATTGAGGCAAGCAGGCTTATGCCGAGTATAGTAATCTCATTGACAGAGAAGCACCGTATGTTGGATTGCCCCCTTATTATTTGTATTTCCAGGGTAGCGGTTGGTTTGTTCGGTTTGCATCTTTATCGAGCTATGCTCGGTTTGAAATTTTTCTGGTAATTGATAGCTTCATGTCTTCACCATACATGAACATGTCACACTTGGAGCCTTATCTAGACATGCCTTGAAGTCTTAAATGTTTAAAGTCAAGTGCATAAAAAACCAATTATATCTCACTAATCCATAACCACCCAAATAAGTCAATCTCATGCATATCTGATCAGATAAAAAATCTTAGGATTCAAACCAAGTCTCAGGCGTAATTAGAAGTCAAGCATATTGATGAGAAGTGAATGAATCATACAACCACTAAGAGGTTGTTTGGACCTCTTATTTTCGTCTACATTACATCAGTAAATTTGATGTTAACAAAGGGATAAGGGCACTTTTGATCTTTTATTTTGCACGAAAACTCATTTTGGTCTCTATATATACAAAGGGGCAAATTGGTCCCTCTCCTTTTTGAGCCTGCTCAAAATGATCTTTCTAATTCAAACCAAAACTAAAATAAGCTAGAAAGATATTAGAAAATAGAGAATCAAATGTTGTATTAAGTAAGGTTTAGAAAAGTACTAAAAATAATTGTAAGAAACAAATGTTAACAGCAAAAAAAAACTATTTTGAGCCGATTCAAAAAGTACAGAAACCAATTTGATCCTTTTAAAAATAAAGAAACTAAAATGATATTTTATGCAAAATAGAGAAACCAAATGTACCATTTCTCCCTAAAAGCACTTGATCACTAAGAGTTTTAGGAACGTTTGTTTTGATATCATGTTAGAAATTTTGGAAAAAAACACTAATATACTTTATGGTAAATCAATAAGTCTTATATATAGATTAGATACAGAAGTAAAAAGGCAATACCAATATAACTCTTTTGTAAGTCCTAATTGTTGGAAATGAGTAGACTACGTTCATAGAATTTCAAAAATTCCTACTTGAAAATTGCAAATAGTAGACCATAGATTAGATTGTTATCAGTAATAGAAGGAGAGTTAGAGAAGAGATCAGTCCAACAACGTACATGTTCAGCAAATGACAACCGCTCATGGAACAGGAACAACTCGTGGATCACAGCAACCGCTTGTGAATCATGGCAACAGCTCATGAATGGTCTTGATCAGCTCAGCAATTACAGTAGTGTCTTTACCAGTATCCACAAATTCTAGGATGAAATGTCATATGTTGATGTGCTAGCACCTACACGTGTGACAAGGGTTTAGGGGTTGTCGTTTTGGTGGAGGTGGTGGCTAGAGTTTTCTTGATTCATCTCAAAAGGTCACCATGTCTCCCTTTATATAGAGCCCATTGCGAGTAGTCCTACTATGTTAGATTTCTTGATGCGATACAAAATCCCATATAGAATCCTATCCGAACTGTAGGTGACCGTGAGTTGATATTAGTTCCTAGGAGGATATATCAATTATCTAAATATACACAAATATCATATCCAACGAATCTACATATAATGTTTTCATGTTGATAACTTTACCATATGAAATCAGATTAAACTCAAGACAGGATACGTGCCACTCTTGCACGGTTCAAACCTTTCTCAATCTTATAGTGAGCTGACTTCTCCGTAGTTGATACTCAACCAATAACAGCATGGTCATTCACTGCTCAATTCATATATATCAAGGACCCCTAGAGATGTCTCTCATGTTACATGAGAAAGACGAATTCTATCTTAACAGTTCACATTTCTCCATATGATTTATAACATACTCAAATATTATCTTCATTACAACTTAATCAAGAGTAGTGTTTGGTAGTACCAAAATATATTACTATATATGTAAGAAACTATTGTAATTTTAGATCTAAAGATCAGTCATAAATAGTATTTGAGATCAATTGGTGATACTTATATTACAAATTTGAATTATGTTTAAAAGTGGGTCAATCCAACGTTATATTTTTCAACATATGTCCACATTATTAATTTAATATCTTATATTCTTGATTTGTAAAACATGACCATCAATTAATATATAGTTGATCCATTAATTAATAATGTCATATTTATTGATAGCAGAATAGGAACTTTATAAAATTATTATAAAATAAATTAAGAGTTTCATGAACAAGTTACATATTTATTGATCAAAAAAGATGATAATATATTCAAAAACAGAATAACATATTATTCATATATTCATAACATAAATATAATATAGATAAAAATATTTCTATGATCGTCTCTAAAACATATCATTATCATTAATCAAATACTAGAGTACTGATGAAAAACAATGGAACTAGTCCATATTGACCAGAAAGACAACAACAATTAACAGACGTGACAAGATGTATATGGGTCTCGCCTAAACTCATTAGTAAAATCTTTAGGAAAATCCAGAGGAAGATCACCGGGCAACAAGTTTCGTGTGATGTTTTGTATTTCTCTTTGCAAGCAACTGGGTCTCGCCTGCTGCTGCTGCTGCCGCCCGCTTCCCGCTTTATCGTAGCTTGTACGAAGATAAAGCAACATCACAATTGCATCTTACACATGATCCCAGTTGTTAGCCAATATATAATCTATGGCTTTGTGCTGAATATGACCGGTATCCTTTATTGGTTAGTTTATGATATTAGGAAATGCTATCTAGAAAACACCCGATAAACTTTTTTGTAAGTCCTAGAGTCGTAATTAAAGACAATAATAAGCATAATTCTAGACATTAACAGATAAGGTGTATTCCGTGTCTGGCACATTTTCTCTTGCTTTCGAACTCAGTTGTAAGATCGCGAGGAAGAGGAACGTGGCAACAAGCTCCAAGTAATTTTTTGTGTTTCTCTTTGCGCCTGCGGCTGCTGCCCGCTGATCGTCTTGGTTCATTATGAAGTGATATAACATCAGCATTTCCTGCTTTCCTATCCCGGGAATTTGCTTTCTTCTCACACCATGGCACTATGAGCCTTTTCAAAACAAAATTTGGAGTTATCGTCTTGCGCACAGAATCAAGCCATTTTTCTGATGCTGGATCGCTCATATGTCTGAAAAAAGTAGGCAATGCATGGCCATTAACACCACTTGTTCTTGAAAGCATCCTTAACCTTGAAAACAAGGACATCTGAATTCATCCGGGATAATAAGAGATGTATGTTTTATGGAGCTTGTTGATCTACTGGTGATCAGAGCCTCAGTGCTGCGAGCTTCAGTGATTACTGCTGCTGCCCATTGCTTGTCCTAACAAGCAATGACATCTGATTACTGCAAGCTTCAGTGATCATAGCCCAGTTTAAGGGAGCTTCAGTGATTGGGAATGGGTGTCTCGCAGCCAGTGCTATCTTCAATCTGATGGTGTGTGGCACGCGTGGGGGCTGAGTTGGGCATGGGTGGCGGCACGGAGCGTGCTCATGTGGGGCACGCCTATGTCAGCACCCGTGCCAGCCTAGGTTTTGCGTGGTTTTAACCGTTTCATACTGTTTCACTTCGTTCTCTCTTACATGTTTGTTTTGAGCTCATCCCGTATTATCATGATGTCTTGAAATATATAGAAAACAAATCCTCAGCAATATTTTATTCAATTTACAAATATAACATGCATAATTACAAGTTTTGAATGTTTTTGGGATCAAAAGAGCACTCTAACTCAAGGCAATAAATATGTATAATTCATACACATCAACATAGTTCAAGCTAAAATCTTGTTTGTCCTCAAGTGATGAGAAGTTAAGTTCTTAAAATGTCAAACAAGAGTGAGTGGAGGTTCGAAATATTCATTTATGAACTAATTTAAGTATTCACGAGCATATGAAAGAGTATTTAATTATCGATCCTAAAAATTTGAATTCAAATGCTAGTGCACAAAATATCAATTTAAACCTTAAAACGAAAAAAAACAAAGTTTTCAAAAACTTTTTTCATTACAATATTGGCACAAAGGGTTTGTACTAAATCACTTGTTGATTTCACAATCAAAATTGTCACAAGTTATGCCAAATTTTTTATGTTATCGTAAATAAGAAATATTATAACTACACATTTTTAGAGTATATTTTCTCTAAAACTAATTAGTTGATGATTTATCATCATCTTCCCCAGCGGGTGGCATGAATTCTTTTTATGACAATTTTTTTGTTACACTTTTCTTGAAACTAGTTGGTTGACAATCATCACCACCCCCAAGTCGCATGAACCTTTTCGGTCATTCATTTTTTATGTTATCGTAAATAAGAAATATTATAACTACACATTTTTAGAGTATATTTTCTCTAAAACTAATTAGTTGATGATTTATCACCATCTTCCCCAGCGGGTGGCATGAATTCTTTTTATGACAATTTTTTTGTTACACTTTTCTTGAAACTAGTTGGTTGACAATCATCACCACCCCCAAGTCGCATGAACCTTTTCGGTCATTCATTTTTTGCCCTGAGCTAAACACTTCTCTGGATTTGTTGTTGCACTGCATGTCCACTAGTTCCTTTTATTGCGCCTCCATTATTACTATGACACGTGCCATGCATGGACCGATGGCTTCACAAGGCCAGTGAATGGTATCACATTGTACTTGTTATCGCAAATGAGAAGGCAACATAATTGTTTGTCTAATTGGTTAGTTGCACAGCTGCACAAAGCAAGAGATTTGCTTGTTTAGCTCAAAGCAAAAGTGGAGCTCGAGGGGGTTGATCCCAATCTGCTCCTTTGGGACTGACCTTATCTGTGAGAAAGAATTCAAGTGATTAGTGGGGAATGGCAATTTCCCTTGTTTTTTTGCTACTTTTTGCAACTGAATTATTTTGCTAAGAATCTTACAGTTTATGCTACAAATGTTAGGATGAAAAATAAAGTTTCTATTTCCTAATTTTTTTTAGGATACCAAACTTAGATTCCTTTAATATGAATTTCCGTCATATCTGTTGCCAAAGTGTAATGTTATTACTTTAGTCTATACATATTACATATTTCTGAATATTACTTTTATTAATTGGTCCAGCTTGAAGATCATTAAGATGTTAGAAGGAAGCAAGATTCAAAAGCTAATTTAATTAATTAGTTGAAATTTAGGTAGTGGATATGTGCACAGGGATGGGACCCCATGAAATCCATAGTCTAAGATTTTATAGTCTTTGTTTGCTTCAAGATATATACATACTACACCATTTTTTGATATGTTGGGGTATGCACATCTAAAACAATATATGACATACCTACACTACTATAGAAATAGACATCTAGGACAGCATATCACAGATGGTTATGAACTTTTCAATAGAAAAGTGTCAAACCTATCGGTGTAATAGGTAAAATTATTCTGGTCGGTTCTCACTTAAGAAACGACTGTGATAGTGCGATAGATGATTTTTCCCTCGAAACCATCTGTGATATTCTAATTATCACAAACTGTTTTGAGGTAAAAACCGTCTGTGATAATACTGGACTATCAAAGTCGGTTGTGATCTCGGAACCATCTATGATATTCTAATTATCATAGACGGTTCTTATCTAAAAACCATCTGTGATAGTGATGGACTATTGCAGACAGTTTTTACCTCAAAAATATCTGTGATAGTAATGTATTACAGACGGTTCTGAGCTTCCAACAGTTAGTATTGGTAGCTTCCATGATAGTGTTATTACAGACGGTTTTGACATGACAACCGTCAGTGATAGTTTGTTATTACAGACGATTATGGTGCTAGAATCGTCTGTATTGAGCCCGCAGGGTACAGAAGGTCTTTTAGCTGTTGTTTCGAGCTAGTTGTACAATCTTACTCGACATACTGTCTAGTTGGAAGAGATCTGGGGTAAGGAAGAGCAATATCTCAAAAGAAGTGCATTAAAAGATAACAATTTGAAGATCTAAGATTGGTATTTGCTCCTAAGGCATACACATTATTTAATTTCATCATCAATATTAATCTCCATTGATTGATCAAATTAGAGGGAAAGAGAGAGAAAGTTAGAGTAGCACATCCTAGTTGTAACTCTCATTTTTCCCACCTCTAGCTATTCATTTTATGATATGTATTATCCATGCATCCAATTAATTAGTTACTAATTAACTGCTTGCACTTGCAGTAGTTATACCCGCAAACTCCACAAACACTAGCTAGCTAAATTTATAATATATTACGTGTCGACCGTACATAGAGTATTACTTAGCATGTGTATGAATTTAATTGCAGATAGTCCATCGAGACTGGATGTATAATGACAACCGAGTGAATGAAGAATACATGAAAGGTGTTTTAGATTTCCAAAAAGTTGTTGAGCAAGATATGGCGAAGAAGAGTTTATGATATATGTACTGTCCTTGCATATACTGCGACAATCTTAAGATGTTCACCAAATCATCTCAAATTATGACCCACTTGATTCGACATGGTTTCAAAAAGGGGTATACGTGTTAGATCCACAATGGCGAAGAGCAAACTGTATGTAAAAACAAGTGCCACTCAGGTTGAGGAACAGGACATATCGGATCGCAACGATGATTTCGATGAGGGTATGCTAGAGGATGATAATTTAGATGATATATTGCGTGATGTGGCAGGAAATTATAGTGAAAGGAAATTTGGTAAAGTCAAGAGCTTGATTGAGGACTCAGAAAAGTTGTTGTTCCCTGGTTGCAATTCGAAATACACAAAGTTGGCCTCCGTGCTTGAACTGTTAAAATTGAATGCAAGTAACAGCTGGACTGACAAGAGTTTTACGGCACTATTAGATCTTTTAGCGGACATACTTCCGAAAGAAAACGAGTTGCCAAAAAACACCTACTAAGCGAAAAAGTTATTGTGTCTCTTGAGAATGGAAGTAGAAAAGATATATGCATGCCCTAATGATTGCATCCTTTACCGTAACAACTACAAGGATATGCATATTTGTCTGGTGTGCGGTGCATCCTGCTATAAGCGTATGGACCGAACTGACAACAGCGACTGCACTAAAATAAAGTAAGGACCTCTTGCTAAGGTGTTGTGGTATTTGCCCGTCATTCCCCACTTGAAGCGTTTGTTTGCAAACCGTAAAGAGGCAAAAATTATTGTGTTGGCATTCGAAAGACAGGAAGAAGGATAGAAAGCTGAGACACCCCGCTGATTCTGCACAATGGAGAAACATCGATAAGGAATTTGTTAACTTCAGAGTGAAATTGAGGAATATAATGTTCGGGTTGAGTATTGATGGAATAAATTCTTTTGGTAACATGAGCAGTCGGCATAGCACTTGACTGGTTTTTTTGTGTATCTACAACCTTCCTTCTTGATTATGTATGAAGAGCAAGTACATCATGATGTTGTGAGACCCTCATTTAAGGAATCCGGTGGCAACAGTCCAGGTGGGTTGCGCTCAGCTAGGTACAACACAATCTCACAACAACACAAATTAAGACAGCTTAGGTAGACAAGTACCTGGCCAACATAGGCCGATATTACAATACCAAAGCACCGAGGGCGGCGCTAAATAGAGTTGTTAGAAAAATAACAAGTTTTTCGAAGCAAAAATCAGTATCGAAGTACCGAACACACAGGTAAATACAAAAAGCAACGACAAGCATTTTGACTTCCATCTGCAGCGGGGTTGGAGGGACTCCTTCCACATCTGGCCTGACTTGGCACGTGACCTTCTCAGAAAGGGGGCTCATCCGGGGCGCTTCCATCTTCACCTGGGTACTCAATGCCAAAGGGGTCGGGATCCTCGAATCCCTCTTCTGTGGTTTGGATCACAATTGCAAGGGTGAGTACTTGATGCTCTGCAAAACTCATTCCAAGAATTTATGCAGATATAATTACATGAAAGGGGGCATCTGGATGAATAAAGGGTCGGTCTCTTACTTGTAAGGATATCGTAGATTTTCAAAAACTAATTGGTAAAAGCAATTTTGAACTGGAGAGCAACGTTTTGAATATTTAAACCATGCCTTTTTAATGAAATATTGCGTGCAATGGCCTCCCATGAGTCACCACCTTCATTAGCCATATTATGAAAATGTTATCAAAGATTACTTGTGCTATAACCCATGGATAACATCCACTACAAACGGACTCCTGAACCTGGGAGTACAGAGTATCTGATACTTCTTTTACACTTTGCAAAGGTGTACCACTTTTTAAATCCACTGGTTCACTTGACTTTTATGCCGGGTCAGCTCCATGTGACTTACACACATGTGGCTAGGTCGAGATCACACAACCGTTTGCGTTCTAGAGTTAACAGTGTCCCTTGCCCGGTAAATGGACGGACAAGTCCCAAGTACCATTGTGGGACCTCCTCACTGCCTTACTTCCTAGCTTTGGTCTGTGTCTACGCAAGACACATGACCTCTTGATTACAACTGCGCACGGCTTAATCCAGGCATAGGGTGACTTCCTTCCATCTTCCTTTTTCTCATTATTTTTCTTACCTCACATCTCTCATGGCCGAACTGTGGCCCACCAATTTCCACTCGAGAAACCAGATCGACAACCATGCAGGGGACTGTTAACACCAAGAGAGCTACTGAGCTGCGCCTGTCCCATACCAGGCAAGTGGTTGGTACGTTTTTAGTTCGCATAGAGACACAGCACAAGGTTCTCGTCCTTATGAATCAATAGTGAGGAGCATCCACATATCCCTGGTGCGCACCACACCCAACCATTCAAACCATCCTAACTACCGATTCTTATTTCACACATCTTTTCATAAAACGGTTTTTCAATAGAACTTCTCATGTGATAGACCATTTAACATTTAACGTGAGTATTTAAGTATAAGTGTAAGTCCAGCATGTAAGTCCTAGGGTGACAAGAGTATATATATAAAAGCTGAATGACAAGGGGGGTCTCATGATTCATTAGGTTGTATCTACTCATGTCATTCGAACATAACTCATATTCAACATAATTATATGCATGTACGAGAAAACGGTAAATCTACTTCATATATAAAAATAATGGGTGAGACATGATCAAAGGAATGAGGCTTACCTTGTAATGCTGGGTCTAGTTGCTCGGACGAGTCTTCGAAAGCTTCTTCAGCTTCTAGTTCTGCGGCGATCACAAACAATGTACAAATACACCACATAAGCATACAGAAAATAATTTTTGATAGAAAATATTAAGTAAATATGTCATGCATGGAGGGGAAAAGGTTAGGGCAAGGTCAAATGAGCATTGGCCGAAGAGGCAGGCTCAAAAGAGTTGAACGTCGGAGGGTCAACATTTGGTTCACGGTTTTGACATAGCGTAAAGTTGACCTTAGGTAGGTTTTCTGGAGAAGTGGTAGTAGAAAAAGTTGTAGATCTCAACTCCAGGAATCTATTGGACAAGGTGGCATTTCAATTGCTCAAGTGAAACAGGTCTAAAACACCCAATGCCACTGGTGAACATGCACTGACATAGTGCTGAACATGGCCAGGAACTAGGTCTTAGCATAACTTTTGATTCAGGGATCTAATTGATGCACCACTTTGTTTGGGAGGTAGAACTTGATAACAGAAACAAAAGACTCAACAGGCTCGAGGGCTGAAGATAGCCGGACGGCGGCCAAATCCGGTGAGCAAACACGGTGGCCTGGACATGAACTCTAGTACTGGACAGTGATCTTGGCATTGCTATATCTCTTGATCTGGGTCGAATCAGTAGTCGAGCTAGTGGAAAAACTTTCTCAGGACACTGGAATATATCTAAAAGACAAGGTGGTAGGGGTTGGATCTGTCGGAGAAGAAATCCGGCGACCGGCGCCGGAGAAGATGACACTTGGTTTTGGGGGTTTTTGATACAGCGAGTTTGAACTTGATTCCTTGCTTGGAGAGTGAAAGGGTGGAGTGGGAAAACTACTGGCATAGCCAATTTTGCCGGAGAATCGCTGGCGTGGCCTGGCTACGAGAGCCAGATCACTGGTGGCGCGCAAAATGGGGAAAGCTTTGATCTTAGCTCAATTATGAAATCCAAGTCAGCAGGCTTGGAAAATGGGGTGCGTTGATCATTTCCTACTACTGGAATGAGGGCTGATTTGGGTTAAATCGAGCAGCATTAGGGGAACAGGGGTTTTAGGTTTTTCCGGTGATCACCGGCGTTAGGGCTCGCTGGGGTGCAATTGGGTGCTAAGACACAGACAGGACCGTGAGGGGAGCTTACTGGTAGCTTTAATTTGAAGAGAGGGGCTTTGAATTGGGCTGGCACAGTGAGCTCCAGAGATAGCTCACCGGAGAAGAAGGCAAACACGGCTGCGCTGGGGAATTGATTGGTTTCAGTTGCTGGGAGATGAAGTAACAAGCTGAGGGCTTTAAATAGATGCGGGAGCAAGCTAATGGCCGACAAATTGGGGCACAGCAGTGGCGGATTTGACACTGAGGCGACTAAACAGCGGTAACAACGATGCTGGCGACGATGGCGAGGCACGGCTGCGCGGCGGTGCAGCTTTTGGCAGTGGACAGTGCAGGCGCAAGCGGTGAGGGGACGGCGAGGTGAGAGCTTAATCGACGCGTGTCCGGGACGTGTCGCGAGGGCGCTGCTGGAGTTGCCGGTTCACGGGCGCGCGCGCGAAGGAGAAACCGATGTTGGCGCGGCCGAGGTGGCATCCACAGTGGCGGCACAGGTGCACACACGTGGGGACTACGTGGCAGTAGCGGTGGCAGCGCTGAAGCTTCACCGGCGGCGAGTTCCACGGCGAGGCAAGGCTACTGGCACGGCTGAGAAATGGCCAAGGACTCAATTGCAATAAAAGGACCTGTTTGCGAAGAAACTTTGAATAGGCACTTGGACTCAAATGTAAATCTGGAGATCTAGGGCTCCGATCTGAGATCTGATTTCGCGGATGAGTAGTAAAAAATTAATAGGACTCATCCAGTAGAAGTTTGGAAAAATCGGGCAAGATCCAAAGAGTTTGGACAAAATTTGAAACGATACTTAGGGTAAATAGGGTATTTAGGGTTTCAGAAACGGCAGGGTCTGAAACTCGGGTTTCGGGTGAGATTTTGGAGGTCTTCCTGAAGGGAGAAATGTTTAGAATAGCAAGTAGGAGATAATCCCTGAAGCAGATTAGGATTTGGGGTTAAGATGCAGATTTTAGCCCTTTTTAGGGTTCGGGTGAAACTCGAAAGGGGTTAAATCAAGGAGAGTTAGGGCTGGAAAAACAGGGGTGTGACAGATGTCACTACTTATCTTAGGACCAAAGCAACCCGGAAACAATATTGATATGTACCTAGCACCATTGATAGAGAATTTGCTAACATGTAGAACGAAGGGGTGCAGGTATGGGACGCATACAAACAAGAGAATTTCATCCTATGTGCTATGATATTCTATACCATCAACGATTTTCCTACCTTTGGAAATTTGTTGAGCCTTAGTACAAAAGGAGCCAAAGCTTTTCCTCACTGCGAAGATGAGACTGAGAGTGCGTAGCTGAAGAATTCCAGGAAAATAGTGTACATGTGTCACTATAGGTTTTTTTCAAAGAATGATGTGTAACGTAAGAGGAAGAGAGAATTTGATGGCCACAAGGAAGATGGTTCAGCCTCGAAGCTTATGAGCGGGAAAGAAGTTTACTCACGAGTGAAGAATATAGACGTTGTGTTTGAAAAGGGTTGTAAATTGAAACTATGCACGAAGAATATTTGGAAGAAAAGATCGATATTTTGGGACATACAGGATTGAGAGCATTTAGAGGTTCGGCATTGCATTGATGTCATGCGTGTAGAGAAGAATGTTTGCGACAGTTTAATCGGCCTATTGCTGAATATTCTGGAGAATGAGGGACCTAGTTGTGTGGTGTGACATGATCGAAATGAAAATCAGGCCCAAGCTAGCACTGAGAGAGGATGAGAAAGGCCATATATACCTCCCCCTGCATGCTATACTTTGTGCAAGGCTGAGAGGACAGAACTTTGTAAGTGTCTCTATAGTGTTAAAGTTTCATTGAGTTACTCCACAAATATGAAAAAGCTTGTGTCCATGGGCGATTTTGAAATTGTTTGGTATGAAATCTCATGATTGTCACTTGTTGATAACACAAATGCTTCCTGTTGCACTACTACAGAAGTGCATTCCACTAACCCATATTTTCTAACGGTTATAAGCAATCTGGAAAAAATCCGATAGAATAGGACGACAGCGGCGGAAAAGTGGCAATTTACTATCGGTTACACACTAGTTCAACGTTAGTGAAATGCAAATACTTTTTACTATCGGTCATTACTGTACAAACCGATATAATATATTAAATAGTACTATCGGTTTTCCACTTTTAACTGATAGTAAAATTACACACTTTATACTCTCGGTTATTACTGTACCAACCGATATAATATATTAAAACAGTACTATCGGTTTTCCATTTTTAACTGATAGTAAAATTACTCACTTTATACTATCAGTTCGTACTGTACCAACCGATATAATATATTATATAGTACTATCGGTTTTTCTCGCGTAACTGATAGTGAAATTACTGACTTTTTACTATCGGTTATTACTGTACTAACCGATACAATATATTAAATAGTACTATCGGTTATATAAAACAAACCGATAGTAAAATGACTTCATATACACTAATGGTTATGACAGTGGGGACCTTATTTTACTATCGGTTTGTGTTGTTGAACCGATAGTAAAATTGGACAACTTAATTAGGTCGACCTCTGCTCTGCGCTCTACATGTTGGAATCATTTCAGCTGCGCACAACTCCAAGCTAGAGTGATCTGGAGAAGCTAGCTGAGAGGTTGATCATATTTCCATCCCCCTCGGTATTGTCATCTTCTCATCACCTCTCTCTCTCTCTCTCGATCACTCTTTCACATGCACTCTCCCACTCTCTCTCTACTTGCAATTCAGTAAACTAGATACATGTATCTCCAAACTAGCTAGAAGGCTAGGTTGGCTAGCTAGCTATAGCTTGCTGAATTTAAGCAGCTAGCTAGCTGGCTCTTCCAATTAATGCATGCATCAAGTTAATTAGGGTTTCATTTATACAAATCCATTTAATGTAATTAAGCAGCTCATGTACACACATATGGCCTAGCTAATTATGTTTCATGCATATATGCATGCCCTGAGTCATTAATTATTTATTTGAATTTGTCAATTTTGTGAAATAATTGTAGATGGACCGAGAATATTGGATGTATGGAATAAAGCGTACTACTGTTGAGTATTTGGAGGGTGTGAATAGGTTTATTAAATTTGCTGAGCAAGAAAAGGCGAAAAAGGGAGAGAAAGATATGCATTGTCCTTGTATAGATTGTATGAACTTAAAAAGATTCGGCAACTCTGATCAGATTAGGAGTCAATTGATTCATCGTGGTTTTAACGCACGCTATACCCGTTGGATATGGCATGGTGAAGATCTTGAGGAAACGAGCACCGCTACCACTCAGCAGCACCCGGAAGTGGATTGCAGTAATGATGATCATGATCAGAACATTGGTAATGTTCATTCGGAAGTCCATGTAGATGACGACAATTTAGATGAAATGTTACGTGATGTAGAAGAAGACTATAGCGAAAACGATTTAGCTAAATTTGAGAAATTAATTGTTGATTCTGAGAAGCCTTTGTTCCCCGGATGTGAAACATTTACAAAGTTGTCTTCTGTGTTGAGATTATATAACTTGAAGGCAAGCAACGGTTGGAGCGATAAGAGTTTCACGGCGCTATTGGATCTGTTAGCGGACATGCTTCCAGAGGGAAATGAGTTGCCAAGATCGGTTTACCAGGCCAAAAAACTATTGTGTCCGTTGGGAATGGAAATCGAAAGAATACATGCATGCCCAAATGATTGTGTTCTGTACCGTAACGAGTACGAGGATTTGCATGTTTGTCCAAGATGCGGTGCATCGCGGTATAAGCATGGGGACAGAATTTATCACAATGGATGTGATGAGGTAAAGAAAGGGCCTCCGGCCAAAACTGTGTGGTATTTGTCTGTGATTCCCAGATTGAAACGGCTATTTGCAAATCCGAAAGATGCGAAGTACTTGCGTTGGCATGTTGAAGGTCGGAAACAAGACGGAAAACTAAGACATCCAGCTGATTACATTCAATGGAGAAACATTAACAGAACATTAGGTGAGTTTGGCGGTGAAGTGAGGAATATAAGGTTTGGGCTGAGTACGGATGGTATGAATCCACACGGAAATATGAGCAGTCGACATAGCACTTGGCCGGTTCTTTTATGCATCTACAATCTTCCTCCTTGGTTCTGTATGAAGCGCAAGTACATCATGATGTCGTTACTAATTTCAGGACCCAGACAACCCGGGAATGATATTGACGTGTTTCTATCACCGTTAGTCGAGGACTTACATAAATTGTGGAGCGAAGGGGTGCGGGTGTGGGATGCACATAAGCGAGAGAATTTCATGTTGCGGGCCATGATATTTTGCACCATAAATGATTTCCAGGCCTATGGAAATTTGTCGGGGTATAGTACGAAAGGAGGCAAGGCTTGTCCTATTTGCCTGGATGAAACTGAAAGCATGTGGTTATCGAACTGCAGAAAAACAGTGTACATGGGTCACCGCAGATTCCTTCCGATGCATCACGCCTACCGTAAGAAGAGGAAGTCATTCAATGGGAAGCCTCAGAAAGGATCAGCCCCAGTGTTTTTGATTGGTAAGGAGCTTTACTTGCGTGTGAAGGACATCAAAGTTGAGTTCGGTAAATGTTCTAAACCTCCAGGAAAAAATGTTTGGAAGAAGAGATCGATTCTTTGGGATCTGCCATATTGGGAGCACTTACAAGTTCGACATTGCATTGATGTCATGCACGTAGAGAAAAATGTTTGTGACAGTTTGATTGGTTTGTTGTTGAACATTCCAGGAAAGACGAAAGATGGCATCAACGTTCGTCGTGACATGCTTGACATGGGCATAAGGACTGAGCTTGCACCGTTGGAGAAGGGAAAGCGGACATACCTCCCCCCGGCCTGCTATACTTTGTCAAAAAGAGAAAAAACAGAACTCTGTCAGTGCTTACATGGTGTCAAAGTTTCATGCGGGTATTCTGCGAACTTGAAAAAACTTGTGTCCATGAAAGACTTGAAACTGGTTGGTATGAAGTCCCATGATTGTCATGTACTGATGTCACAAATGCTTCTCATTGCTATCAGAGGCATTCTCCCAATCAAAGTCAGAGAGACAATTACAAAGCTATGTTATTTCTTCAACACAATATCTGGCAAGGTACGTAAGCGTGTACTCCTAGCAAGTTAATTAGCTCCATTAGTGGAACTTGTCAGATTTTTTGGATCTGAATATTTGCTGCAACTGTGTCCTTGCAGGTAATTGATATGGATGGACTGGACGATTTGCAACGCGATGTGACTACCACTCTTTGTCAGCTGGAGATGTATTTCCCTCCATCCTTTTTTGATGTTATGGTCCATCTAATTGTTCATCTTGTCAGAGAAATTAAGTTTTGTGGACCCGTGTTCTTGCGCTACATGTATCCATTTGAGAGATTTATGGGTATCTTGAAGGGATATGTAAGGAATCGACATCGGCCTGAGGGCAGTATCATTGAAGGTTATGCCGCCGAGGAGGTGATCGAATTTTGCACCAACTATATGGCCGGGGTTGACCCAATTGGCGTTCCTACGTCCCGGCATGAGGGCAGGCTTCAGGGCATTGGAACGATTGGATTTAAAGCAGTCGTCCCCTCTAGTGATCTGTATGCAAAAGCCCATTTTTGGGTCTTACAGCACATGACGGGGGTGGAGCCATACATACACGAGCACAAGGAAATGTTACGGAAACAGAATCCCTCGAAGCCAGAGATTTGGGTCACCAGAGAACATAATAGGAAGTTTGCTGGGTGGATCAAAAATAGAGTCCTGCAAGCTTCTGAGGGCGATGTAGATGAAGATGTTACATGGTTGGCCAGAGGGCCTAGATTTACTGTAGGGACTTGGCAGGGGTATGACATCAATGGCTATTCATTTTACACAAGAACTCAGGACGAGAAGAGTACTATGCAATGTAGTGGAGCGACACTACTTGCTATTTCGGAGGATGCCAGGGCAGTAAGGGCACTCGACTCATATTACGGTGTTATTGAGGAAATATGGGAGCTCGATTATGTATTACTTAAGATTCCTCTGTTTCGATGCCAATGGGTCGAAATCCCTCGAGGTGTTAAAGTCGACAATTATGGGTTTACTCTCGTCGATCTCAGTAGAGTCGCACACAAAGATGATCCATTTATACTTACTGAGCAAGCCACACAGGTGTTCTACATCGTTGACCCGGCCAACCCAAAGTTGCACGTTGTCCTTCACAGTAAGAGACGTATTGTTGGGGTCGAAGACGTTGTGGATGAAGAAGAGTACGATCAGTTCGACGAACTACCTCCATTTTTAGATGGAATCCTTCAATCTGTCCCTACCGAAGATATTGACGAAACAAGTTACCTGCGAGACAACCACGAAGAAGGATTATGGGTGGACAACCATTCTTGACTAATTTGCAATATGTAAGTGACGTATATTACTTGGATCTTTAATCGAAGAATTCTTCAAATCATTTTTCAAAAATTCTTTGGGAAAACATACGTGATGCATTGAGAATCATTTCTGCAAATTTTCATTTCAATTGGAGTATATACTTGATTTGAGCAATAATTGATTCTTTTCACAAATATATATGAAAACTGAAATTTTCATTCCATGATTGGTCTTTACTGTTAATTTATTTCAAAATTATTGGAAGTCATTTGCATGGGGTTTCAGGTGTCTTTACAAGTGCAAAATGATGTACTGAGACCCATCTGTAATTGTTCTCAGCAAATACCTTTAGATCAATTTAACAGTATTATACTATCGGTTTCAACCTCCAAACCGATATGAAATTAACATATACTACCGGTTTCTTGTCATAAAACCGATAGTAAAATACAATGCAAAATGATGTACTGAGATCCTCTGTAATTCTTCTAAGGGAAATCCTTTAGGGTCAATAACATTGTATTTTACTATCGGTTATAACTGTGAAACCGATATGAAATTAAACTATACTATCGGTTTATCGTTCATAACCGATAGTGATTTACACTGTGTTATGAGCTCCTGTTCTTAGTTTACTATCGGTTTAGTGTTTACAACCGATAGTGATTTACACTGTGTTATGAGCCATGTTTCTTAGTTTACTATCGGTTTGGTATAATAAAACTGATAGTGAAAAGTTCCCATACTGAAAACCCTAACTTACATGTTTTTACTATCGGTTTTGTGGTTATGAACCGATAGTAAATATTCATTTATTAGGTTATAACCTTGCACGATTTTCCCTCCAGTGCAACTGATCACATTCCAATTTCCAAATACTCGCGCGGAAAACCCTAGATTCGCCGACGTTCGCTTCTTCGCTCCTCTGCGCCACTGGTTCTCCACCGCCTCCGGCACTGCATTGCGCCACCGCCTCCGGCCACTCCACGATTGACTGTAAGTGTTCTTGACCAAATCGCTCGCGTGTATTGCTTAATTTTGTATGCAATGGTTCATATCCCGTTCAATGGATTACAAATATAAACCTAGAGTAAAATTCATGAACTACAAACTTGATAGCTATGAGAATGACAGAATTGATGAAAATCACTAGCAATTTGTCATACAGTGTAGTTCACTATCGGTTTCTTATTCAGAACCGATAGTAAATACCTTAAACTTAATTTTCTGTTAATTATTTCCCATTTTCTAATTTTCATCTGAAATTTTGGTTCATTTACATTTTAACATACTTTATGTTCCTGCTGAGAGACTAGCATAGTTTGCACTGCTAATATTATAGATTTTACTGAATTCAAACTTGATTACTATCGGTTTGACTTGGAAAACCGATAGGAAATAGTAGTGCCTCATAGTTTGCACTGCTAATTTGAATTTTCTGTGAATTACTTCTCATTTTCTAATGTTCATCTCAAATTTAGGTTCATTTAAATTTTAACAGACTTTATTTTCCAGCAGAGAGATTAGCATAGTTTGCACTGCTAATCTTTTAAATTTTCCTGAATACAAACCTTAGTACTATCGGTTTTCCTTTCAAAACCGATAGGAAATAGTGTATGTCTTAGTTTGCACTGCTTATCTGAATTTTCTGTGAATTACTTCCCATTTTCTAATGTTCATCTCAAATTTAGGTTCATTTAAATTTTAACAGACTTTATTTTCTAGCAGAGAGATTAGCATAGTTTGCACTGCTAATCTTTTAAATTTTCCTGAATACAAACCTTAGTACTATCGGTTTTCCTTTCAAAACCGATAGGAAATAGAGTATGTCTTAGTTTGCACTGCTCATCTGAATTTTCTGTGAATTACTTCCCATTTTCTAATGTTCATCTCAAATTTAGGTTCATTTAAATTTTAACAGACTTTATTTTCCTGCAGAGAGATTAGCATAGTTTGCACTGCTAATCTTTTAAATATTCCTGAATACAAACCTTATTACTATCGGTTTTCCTTTCAAAACCGATAGGAAATAGAGTATGTCTTAGTTTGCCCTGCTCATCTGAATTTTCTGTTAATTACTTCCCATTTTCTAATGTTCATATGAAATTTTGGTTCATTTAAATTTCAACAGACTTTATGTTCATGCAGAGAGACTAGCGTAGGGCACAACAATTTTAGTTATGAACTTTTTCATGTACCTTTCTTCATATCAATTGATGGTTTGTTCATGGTATTTTAGGTAAAGCCATGTCGGCATCTTCCTCGGCTGATAGTAGTGATTCGGCGAGGGCGAACGTAGATGGCGTTGCCTCGTCCCAGCGCAAGAGGAAGGCGCGAGGCGCGACGATGTTGGGTCGTTTGGCCAAACGCGCGGATCTTTCCTGTGAGTTCAACCAGTTCGGGAGACCGATCGGGAAGAACGCCGGGCACTATGCTGCCTATGTTGGCTTGTTGGCGAAGGAAAGGGTGAAGATCACCGTCCAGAGCTGGAAGGACGTCAAGGCCGACGAGAGGGATAGGCTGTGGATGGAAGTGAAGGTAAAATTAATCAAAATCACTGAACTCTGGAGTAATCACATTCCCTTGGTTTATCCTAGAGATTAGGTAAGTCCTACTTATATGCACCATTTGAAACAGGACAAGTGGAACATCCCGGACGATGGTCCCAAGATAGCTGGCTTGAAGGACATGAACAACACATGGAAAACCTTCAAGAGCATCCTCGTCAGTACCTTCCTCGCTAAAGGCGAATCTCCATGCGAGAAGTACCCCTTCATAACGGAGGAGGTATGGGAGCAATTCGCCCAACAGAAGGGGACTCCTGAGTTCAAGGTATGTATGGTTCCTTTGCTTGGTTACACCATTGTATGCAGTAAGCAGTGGTGCATTAATTTTCTTGTTTCTGGTACGAAGGCCTTCAGCGAGAAGAACAGGGCAATCCAGAGGAGGAACGACCACCCACACCGGCTCGGCTCTCGCGGCTATGCGGGGAAGGAGGAGCAGTGGAAGAAGGCTGAAGACGAGGCGTCGCATTTCGTCGACTCCCCTGACCTACCACTCTCTGAGATCCGTGATCAGCGATGCAAGCGCTGGTGGCTGGCCAGAGGGACCGTGTCGGCCACGGGGACTGTGGTGTTCCCAAACCCCAGGGACGCCGAGGAGGTGATGCATCGGAAGGAATCTGCGGTGACCCATGTACATTGTTTTTCTGTAGTTCGATAACCACATGCTTTCAGTTTCATCCAGGCAAATAGGACAAGCCTTGCCTCCTTTCGTACTATACCCCGACAAATTTTCATAGGCCGGGAAATCATTTATGGTGCAAAATATCATGGTCCGCAACATGAAATTCTCTCGCTTATGTGCATCCCACACCCACACCCCTTTGCTCCACAATTTATGTAAGTCCTCGACTAATGGTGATAGAAACACGTCAATATCATTCCCGGGTTGTCTGGGTCCTGAAATTAGTAACGACATCATGATGTACTTGCGCTTCATACATAACAAAGGAGGAAGATTGTAGATGCATAAAAGAACCGGCCAAGTGCTATGTCGACTGCTCATATTTCCGTGTGGATTCATACCATCCGTACTCAGCCCAAACCTTATATTCCTCACTTCGCCGCCAAACTCCCCGAATGTTCTGTTAATGTTTCTCCATTGAATGGAATCAGCTGGATGTCTTAGTTTTCCGTCTTGTTTCCGACCTTCAACATGCCAACGCAAGTACTTCGCATCTTTCGGATTTGCAAACAGCCGTTTCAATCTGGGAATCACAGGCAAATACCACACAGTTTTGGCCGGAGGCCCTTTCTTTACCTCATCACATCCATTGTGATAAATTATGTCCCCATGCTTATACCGCGATGCACCGCATCTTGGACAAACATGCAAATCCTCGTACTCGTTACGGTACAGAACACAATCATTTGGGCATGCATGTATTCTTTCGATTTCCATTTCCAACGGACACAATAATTTTTTGGCCTGGTAAACCGATCTTGGCAACTCATTTCTCTCTGGAAGCATGTCCGCTAACAGATCCAATAGCGCCGTGAAACTTTTATCGCTCCAACCGTTGCTTGCCTTCAAGTTATATAATCTCAACACAGAAGACAACTTTGTAAATGTTTCACATCCGGGGAACAAAGGCTTCTCAGAATCAACAATTAATTTCTCAAATTTAGCTAAATCGTTTTCGCTATAGTCTTCTTCTACATCACGTAACATTTCATCTAAATTGTCGTCATCTACATGGACTTCCGAATGAACATTACCAATGTTCTGATCATGATCATCATTACTGCAATCCACTTCCGGGTGCTGCTGAGTGGTAGTGGTGCTCGTTTCCTCAAGATCTTCACCATGCAATATCCAACGGGTATAGCGTGCGTTAAAACCACGACGAATCAAATGACTCCTAATCTGATCAGAGTTGCCGAACCTTTTTAGTTCATACAATCTATACAAGGACAATGCATATCTTTCTCTCCCTTCTTCGCCTTTTCTTGCTCAGCAAATTTAATAAACCCATTCACACCCTCCAAATACTCAACAGTAGTACGTTTTATTCCATACATCCAATATTCTCGGTCCATCTACAATTATTTCACAAAATTGACAAATTCAAATAAATAATTAATGACTCAGGGCATGCATATATGCATGAAACATAATTAGCTAGGCCATATGTGTGTACATGAGCTGCTTAATTACATTAAATGGATTTGTATAAATGAAACCCTAATTAACTTGATGCATGCATTAATTGGAAGAGCCAGCTAGCTAGCTGCTTAAATTCAGCAAGCTATAGCTAGCTAGCCAACCTAGTCTTCTAGCTAGTTTGGAGATACATGTATCTAGTTTACTGAATTGCAAGTAGAGAGAGAGGGAGAGTGCATGTGAAAGAGTGATAGAGAGAGAGAGAGAGGTGATGAGAAGATGACAATACCGAGGGGGATGGAAATATGATCAACCTCTCAGCTAGCTTCTCCAGATCACTCTAGCTTGGAGTTGTGCGCGGCTGAAATGATTCCAACATGTAGAGCGCAGAGCAGGGGTCGACCTAATTAAGTTGTCCAATTTTACTATCGGTTCAACAACACAAACCGATAGTAAAATAAGATCCCCACTGTCATAGCCATTAGTGTATATGAAGTCATTTTACTATCGGTTTGTTTTATATAACCGATAGTACTATTTAATATATTGTATCGGTTAGTACAGTAATAACCGATAGTAAAAAGTCAGTAATTTCACTATCAGTTACGCGAGAAAAACCGATAGTACTATGTAATATATTATATCGGTTGGTACAGTACGAACCGATAGTATAAAGTGAGTAATTTTACTATCAGTTAAAAATGGAAAACCGATAGTACTGTTTTAATATATTATATCGGTTGGTACAGTAATAACCGATAGTATAAAGTGCGCAATTTTACTATCAGTTAAAAGTGGAAAACCGATAGTACTATTTAATATATTATATCGGTTTGTACAGTAATGACCAATAGTAAAAAGTATTTGCATTTCACTAACGTTGAACTAGTGTGTAACCGATAGTAAATTGCCACTTTTCCGTCGCTGTCGTCCTATTCTATCGGATTTTTTCCAGATTGCTTATAACCGTTAGAAAATATGGGTTAGTGGAATGCACTTCTGTAGTAGTGTTGTGTTCTGTGTCGATTACATGGCCGAGGTAGAAGCAATAAGAGTTCCTGTGTCTTGTGACGAGGGGAGGCTTGATGGCGTTGGAACTATTGGTTCTAAATGCAATCAGTCATGATTTCGATATGTACTTGAAAGCACATTTTTGGGTCTTACAACACATAACGGAGGTGTCTCCGTACATTGACGAGCACAAGGAGATGCTAGGGCAAGACAATCCTAGTCGATTCGAGATTTGGATCACGAGAGAACATAATAGTCGATTCAACGCGTGGATGAAAGTGCGATTCACAGAAGAGTCCGCAAGTGGGAATCTTAAATGGTTGGCAAAAGGGCCAACATTTACTGTACAGATATGGCAAGGATATGACATCAATGGGTATACAATTTACACGAAAACTTAAGATCAAAAGAGCATTATGCAAAATAATGGAATGAGTATAGAAACTTTTCATGAAGAGTTTAGCAAGACAAGCTCAACAAGGGTAGTACATGGATTGAACTCATAATAGAGGTTCGTAGAAGAAATTTGGGAGCTCGATTACGTACTGTTCAAGATTACCCTGTTTCGGTGCCGATGGGTTCAAATCCCACAGGGTGTGAAGATTGACAGTTATGGTTTCACTTTTGTGGATCTCGATCAAGTTGCTTATAAAGAAGCCATTCATATTTACAAAGCAAGCCATTCAGATAATTTATGACACTGACCCAGCCAATAAGAAGTGGCACGTCATCCTTCATGGCAAGAGAACGATTGTTGGAGTTGAAAATGTCGTAGAAGAGAAAGAATACAATCAATTTGATAAGATGCCTCTATTTGGAGATGGCGTACAGGTCGATACCAAATACACCGACGAAACCAATTACATGTGTATGGATCGCCAGGAAGGGTTATACTTTAAAGGTAATCAACTGTCCTTATCTCTCTCTTTCCATCGGTATAGCATATCCTCTAATTCTTGCCTTTGCAGGGTTGTGGCAAATGGAAAGTTGAGGATAATATGGGTGTGTACGTACGTAGGTGCAAATTGTCGGTCAAAGTCCCCATTTATATGTAAAGTTTATGCAATAGAGTTTTACCACATTCCCAATATTTCAAAAGTTTTTACCGTGTCAAGGTCGATAATAAACCACTCCTTAGACAAATTTGAGTGAACCTTCAAAATCTGAGTGTTCGAATGCCTCTCTCCCGATATTATGAAACATACAGTACAAAATTGCTTGCAACTTCAAATTTCTTCACCAAAATCTTTCAAACTTGGTTTGTTTATGCTCCAAATATGTCTCTTGAGGTTTCCACCAAGTTCTAGAGCATTTAGACATCGTTTGCAAAGATTTGAGACTTTTTGGATATTGAAATTTCAGTATTCAGAATTCCAAAGTTTCATATTGTAAAGTACTATCATATATGGTTATGAGTTAAGAACCGTCTGATAGACAACTATCACAGCCGGTTATGAGTTAATAACCATCTGTGATAGATAATTATCACACACGGTTCTTAACTCATAACCATCTGGATAGATAACAATCATAGACGGTTCTTAACTAATAACCGTCTATGATAGATGAAAATCACAAATGGTTCTTCACTCATAACCATCTGTGATAGTTGTCTATGAGACAATTGTTAACTCATAACTATTTGTGATAGCGCTTTACAATCTGAACCACGCTCATTTGAGATGGTTCTGTACTCATAACCATCTATGATAATCCCTCTACAAAGTTTAAGGCGGGCTTTGTTCTACTCATTTCCACACTTCACGACTTTTCACTTCGCTTGCCCTAGCTCTCTAGCATTGCGTGCACTGTCTCTCTCCGGCCTCCCACTGTTCAGCAAGACCACCGCCGGCTACTTCTTCAGACCTCTGGTGCTTCCTCTCCCTGGCACCTCCTCCCGGCCACCTTTGAGTGTCTCCTCCTCTGACGTCTCTGGTGCCCTTCCTGATATGCACACGCCTCGCCTTAAGATGCGTGCATCTAGTTTGGTCCCGATCTTCCGTCGTAGGAGAAATCCATGAATAAATGTGAGTTGTGATCTTGACGAAGGGGTGGCTAACCACGATCCAATACGCAACCAGCAACCTCACAATCGCTAAACCACTCCTCAATTGGTTATCAACCAAGCAAAGCTAGGTTGACCTGTTCATGAAGAACAACTCAAGAAAATCCATAAGAAAAGAAAGAGCAACAGCGGAAGGATAACACTCAATAATTTGAATTATGAACTGAACATTGAGACTCCGAAATGTATAAGTCGGCAAGGCACGAACATACAATCTGTATATCAATGAAGTCTCTCTAAAATTAAGATCATGCCTTCTCTTTTATAGAGAGTGGTGTCTACAAAAGATAGAAGATTTAAAACTAGAATTCTAATCTTAATCTAATTTGAAATAGAATTAAATCCTAACAAGACTTTAAAAGGAAATTCGGAACTAACTTTCGTGGATTCGGACAGGACTCTTTCCTCTCGTGCACTTGCCATTCTTTTGGGTCTCCTGGTTGCATACGATGTTGGATTTCAATGATTCTTAATACGTTGGAAAGCTCTTTTGAATATCTTTCCAACAAGTGCTCACATGACTAACTTGGAAATCTATGCTGAAATTGGCTCTTGGTTGAAGTCGTTGAACAATCATGCTTGGTGGGTAGACTATATGGTCCTCAGGCTGCGACCATGTGCTTCTGATCATGGGTTGAGACCTTGTGCTTCTGATCATGGGCTACGACCTTGGGCGATGCTGTGACCTTGAGCCTTTTTTGTGTTGCAACCTTGAGCCTTTCTGATTGATGAGGTCAAAATGATCGTTGGTCGAAGTTACCAGAAAAGTGTTCATTCTTCCTTGGCTATGAATTGGATCAATAACTTCATCTAGAACTTCACATGTAACAATAAGTAAAGAACAATCATTAGATAATATCATTTGTTCTATAATTAAATAATTAATTCGCCTAAGAAACAAATTCACCTATTGTCCAAGGTGACGTGCATGTGCTTGAGTTAAAACATGTGAGCGTGTGGTCGTGATGTCCTCATCATACTCCCCTTCTTGAAAAAGAGTCATCCTTGACTCTTGCCCATCGTTCTCACCCTAGTATGGAGATAAAGCAGCAACATTGAATGTATCACTCACTCCATAAAACTCAGGTAGTTCCAACTGGTAAGCGCTATCATTGATTTTGGCAAGAATTTTGAATGGACCATCACCTCGCGGCATTAGTTTGGATTTGTGTTGTTCTAGAGAATGATCATGGCACAAATGTAACAAAACTAAATCTCCTTCTTCGAACACAACTTCCTTTCGACCTTTATCTGCATGCTTCTTATATTGAAGTTGCATCTTCTCAATATTTGCTTTGGTCGTCTCATGTATCTTACGAATCATTTTAGCATGCTGTTCGGCATCAAGATTACCTCTTTCGGAAAGCGGTAGAGGCAACAAATCAGTTGGCACAGTAGGTTTAAATCCATAGAAGACCTCGAACGAACAAAACTTGGTAGTAGAGTGCACGACACGATTGTATGCGAATTCAATGTATGGTAAACACTTCTCTCAAAGCTTCAAATTTTTCTTCAGAACTGCCTGTAGTATGGTACCAAGTGTTCAGTTGATGACCTCAGTCTGGCCATCAGTCTGGGGATGACATGTCGTTGAAAACAACATTTTTGTTCCAAGCCTCCCCCAAAGCGTCCTCCAAAATTTACTCAAGATTTTGGTATGACGATCAAAAACAATTGTCTTCGACACTCCATGGGGGCGAATGACCTCGCTAAAAAACAAATCAGTACTGTGGGTAGCATCATCGCTCTTATGACAAGGCATAAATGAAGCATTTTAGAAAACCTATCAGCGATGACAAATATACTATTCCTCCCCTTCTTAGTCCTTGGTGATCCCAACACAAAATCCATAGAAATATCCTCCTAGGTACTATTGGAATAGGAAGAGGTATATATAATCCATGTGGGTTTAAGCGAGACTTAGCTGTTTGACAAATAGTGCATCATTGTACATAGTGCTCAACATCTCGCCTCATCTTTGGCCAGTAGAAGTGAGTGGCCAAAACGTTTTCTGTTTTGTGTATCCCAAAATGTCCCATCAAACAACCGCCATGAGCCTCCTGCAACAACAAAAGACGAACAGAAATCGCGGGAACACAAAGCTTGTTGGCTCTAAACAAATAACCATTATTCAGTACATATTGAGCCCAACATCTTCCTTCTTTACAGTTAATGTAAATATCTTTGAAATCCAAATCAGTTGAATATAATTCTTTCAAACTCTCTAACCCAAGAATTTTGCAATCAAATTGGGTCAACAAGATGTAACGTCTAGACAATGCATCAACAACCAAATTACCTTTACCTTTTTTCTTATATTTGACAACATACAGAAAAGATTCAATAAATTCAATCTACTTAGCATGTCTACGATTCAACTTACTTTGGCAACAAATGTGCTTCAATGCTTCATGATCCAAATGTATGACAAACTCTTTCGGCCAGAGGTAATGTTGCCATGTTTCTAACACTCTAAACAATGCATACAATTCCTCATCGTAAGTTGAGTAGTTTAAAATTGAACTACTAAGCTTTTCACTAAAATAAGCAATGGGTTTTCGATCTTGCATGAGAACATATCCAATTCTAATACCACTAGCATCATATTCTATTTCAAATGTTTTATTAAAATCAAGAAGTTGTACAAGTGGTGCATTAGTCAACTTATCTTTCAGCATGTTGAAAGCGTCCTCTTGCTCCTGTTCCCACTTGAAAGGCATGTTCTTCTTGGTCAACATATTAGTGGGGCTGCAATCGAACTAAAATTCTACATGAACTGGCGGTAGAAACTAGCAAGTCTGTGAAAACTCCGCACTTGTGTGACTATTGTCAGTGTAGGCCATGCTCGAATTGCTTGCACCTTTTGCTCATCCACCTCAATGCCCTGTGCAGTCACAACAAAACCAAGAAACACGACTCGATCCGTGCAAAAGGTGCACTTCTCAAGGTTAGCAAACAAACGTGCCTCTCTCAAGACAGCAAAAACTTGACTCAAATGCCGCAAATGTTCATCCAAAGTCTTGATGTAAATTAATATACCATCAAAGGAAACCACCAAAAAGTGTTCGATAAAAGCGCACAACACTTCGTTCATTAAGCGCATACACGTACTAGGTACATTAGTAAGACCAAATGGCATGAACAACCATTTATATAACCCAAATTTAGTCTTAAATGCAGTTTTTCATTCATCATCAAGCTTCATTCTAATTTGGTAGTAACTACTATGCAAATCGACCTTAGAAAAGATGGTCAAACCACTCAATTCATCAAGCATATCATCTAACCGAGGAATCGGATGATGATAAAGAACAGTGATATTGTTGATAGCTCGACAATATATACACATCCTCGATGATCCATCTTTTGTAGACACTATCATCTATAAAAGAGAAGGCATGATCTTAGTTTTAGGGAGACTTTGTTGATATACAGATTGTATGCTCGTGCCTTTGCTGACTTATACAATTCAGAGTCTCAATATTCAATTCATAATTCAGATTATTGAGTGTTATCCTTCCGCTGTTGCTCTTGCTTTTCTTATGGATTTGCTTGAGTTGTTCTTCGTGAACAGGTCAACCTAGCTTTGCTCGGTTGATAACCAATTGAGGAGTGGTTTAGCGATTGTTAGGTTGCTGGTCGCGTGTTGGATTGTGGTTAGCCATATACACACGTATCTCCTTAAGATGCGTGCATGTAGTATTGTCCTGATCTTCTGTTTTAGGAGAAATCTGTGGATAAATGCGAGTTGTGATCTTGACGAAGGGGCGGCTAACCACGATCCAACACGCGGCCAGCAGCCTCACAATCGCTAAACCACTTCTCAATTGGTTATCAATCGAGTAAAGCTAGATTGACCTGTTCGCGAAGAACAACTCAAGTAAATCCATAAGAAAAGCAAGAGCAACAACGAAAGGATAACACTCAATAATCTGAATTATGAGTTGAACATTGAAACTCCGAATTGTACAAGTCAACAAAAGTATGAGCATACAATCTGTATATCAACGAAGCCTCCCTAAAACTAAGACCATGCCTTCTCTTTTATAGAGGATGGTGTCTAGAAAAGATAGAAGGTTTGAAACTAGAATTCTAATCTTAATCTGATTCTAAATAGAATCAAATCCTAACAAACTTTAAAAGGAAATCTGGAACTAACTTTCGCGGATTCAGACATGACTCTTTCTTCTCATGCACATGCCATTATTTTGGGTCTCCTTGTTGCATATGATGTTGTATTTTGATGATTCTTGATGCGTTGGAAAGCTCTTTTGAATATCTTTCCATCATGTGCTCACACAACTGATTTGGACATCTATGCTGAAATTGGTGTTTGGTTGAAGTTGCTGAACAATCATGCTTGGTCAGTAGACTATGTGGTCCTCAGGCTGCGACCATGTGTCCTCAGGCTATGACCATGTGCTTCCGACCATGGGTTGCGACCTTGTGCTTCTGATCATGGGCTGTGACCTTGGGCAATGCTGTGAACTTGATCCTTTTTGGTGCTGTGACCTTGAACCTTTCTGATTGATGAGGTCAAAATGATCGTTGGTCGAAGTTGTCAAAAAAGTGTTCATTCTTCCTTGGCTATGAATTAGATTAACAATTTCATCCAGAACTCCCTCATATGTAACAACAAGCAAAAAACAATCATTAGGTAATATCATTTGTTCTGTAATTAAATAATTAATTTGCCCAAGAAACGAATTCACTTATTGTCCAAGGTGACGCGCATGCACTTGAGTTAAAACATGTGAGTGTGTGGTTGTGATGTCCTCATCACCTCCTCCCTCTCCTTCTCCTTCATTGTGCTATATTTGGGTGATTTTGTAATGGTGTAGCACGACTAATGTGGATGGGAATATGATTTGTGGGGTTTGTTACTTTGTGAATTTTGTGTCTGAGATGCAATATTATTTCAGTTTCTTGTGGTAGCAAGAATATTTGGCCACAACATAAGTTGGACACTTAGCACATATTTGTTCTTTTTTTATAGCAAAGTAGATTGAAACAGAAACATAATGAATTTTCCAAACTAGTAGCACATATTTGTTCTGTTTTTACACTGGAAAGAACCTTCCTTGTATAGATTTTTGTCTGTTATGGTTTATACCTGGTTATCTGTTTTGGCAATTTGATAAGCTAGTGAGCAAACTAGTAGCTTGAATATCCTAAATATGTATTATTTTTACTTAGAATAGCCGAACAGATTATATTTGTCAAGAAATGCAAAAGGATATGGAGATGATCCTCATTATCTGTTTTGGCCAATTGTATTATTTCCCTGTGTATTCCTATAGGAGGTTTTTGTATACGTGTCTTCTAGATATTTGTTAAAAGAGAAATTGACCCACTAGGGTAAAAGTACGATAGATACAAGATATGGGAAAGAAGGCAATGATTTCCTTTTTTCATCTGTTTTTTGATCTGTAAATTATCCTCCTATAGGAATACACATATACAAAAACCTCCTATAGGAAAAAACATATCCTCATTATTTGTTTTTTCATTTTTGATCTGTAAATTGAGTTGTTAATGAATCATCTTCATTCGTTCGTTGAAGCGAAAATTCTATAAGTTCTATAATGAGGTATTGAGACCTTGTATCTATTCCTCTTTTTGTATACTAGTAGAATTTCATTTAGTTCCTTCTTAGATCAAGAATGTCCGGTGACGAAATGAATCAGTCGGGGGAGTCAGAGTGAACTTTCTGGCGACGAGATGCCTCGGCCAGAGGTCGCCCCATCCACCGTGGCCCAGCTGTAGAAGAGAAAGGGTCAAGGCAAAACGACATGCGTGCGTCTGCAGGCGGGAAAAGCAGCACATACAGTTCGATGACAATGGGGTGCCGGAAGCTCCGGAGAAACTAGTCGGTCAGTACCGCTTGTTATGCGACAAAGTGGCAAGGGAGTGAGTGCCCATCACCACCTCTAAGTGGCGTGAAGTGCCCTGAGAGTGCAAGGATGAGTTGTGGGAAGAAGTGCAGGCGGCGTTTCATATTCCCTAGGATCGCAGCTCACCATCCGCTGGACGGCATTGATGGCAATAAATAAGGTGTGGAGGATCTTCAAGAGCCGTCTTGTCAACCACTATATGAAGGAGTCGAAGATCCCCTTCAATGACTACCTTTTTGTGACTCCTGAGGCATGGCAAAAGTTCATGTAGATGAATGGCACGTCCGAGTTCCAGGTGCTCAGTGAGAAGGGCGAGGCTAATTAGGCCAAGAATACCCAATCACACAGACTAGACACCAATGGGTATGCGGGGAAGAAGGCGTTGTGGAGGAAGTAGGACGAGGAGGCTTCCTAGACTTCGGCCTCCGCTCCTTATGCGGGGATAATGGACGTGCGCGCCCACAAGTGGTGCCGAGTAAGATCGAAAATGACCTCCTCCAGAAGCATCTTCGTGAATAACCCTGTGGATAGGGAAGTGATCAACCGGCTGGTAAGATCTCTAACTTACTATCCTCGTAACACACATGCAATGGGTTGTATTGCTAAGTTCTCCTATTGCAGGCGGTGATGAGTGCACGTGCGTCCTCGGATCTTTCAAACCTAGCAGGAAGAGGGATATCCTAACAACGACGTTAGGAAATAAGGAGCATTTGGACCGTGTGTGCGGCCTAGGTGTCACTGTGCCTTGGAAGGCAGGTCTTAATGATGATGAGGAGGCGACTAAGAGGAGAAAGAGATCCTACAAAGCCTGCGACGAATGGATCAAGGAGGAGATCCGATCGGAGTTTTACCAGCGGGGTGCAAAACTTAGGCAGAAGTTGGCGGAGATGTGGGCAATGTATCATGAGCTAAGATAGTCCCAGGGCATCCCCCTGGAACAGCGGACTTACAGAGCCCTGTTTTTCGCCGCCGTACCAGCTGTGTGTCCGCGTCGGGGTCATCGCTTCTGGAGTCTTCGCATCCGGAGCTCTCTCGATGGTATCTGGTGGACTTTTTGCAAGTAATGACTATTTTTCTTTGTTAATTCATTCGAAAGTGAAATTCAATGCATACCCTGATGTCATCTTAATGCGCACTATCTATAGGAATCCGCCTCCTCAAACTTATGGTGCGGGCTAGTATCTTTCTGATCGAGGCTGACCGTGGGATGGTGCAACCATGCACGACGGGGGCGACGATCCATGGTGTTCCTCTATCTGAGGGCTTTGCATGGATCCAGGTGGACATTGTCTTCGAGCATTGCAAGAGATTTCCATTAGACAAGCCCCTGAATGATGAGATTACCACTCTCGGGCTGCGGTGCACATGTTCGTACAATGGCCCAAGAAGGACATCGTCTTGGATGAGGTAATTTTCCCATCGGTTTCATAATTTCATACTATAATAATAACTCTCGGAGTTAGTGACCATTACTATATGTAGGTTCTTACCCCTATAGACACTGACATTCATCCTACTAGCCAGCTGACGGGTCAGACGACGAAGCTGACGCCGACTAAGAGACAAGGCATCAAGAAGCTGGCTTCTAGGGGAAAAGCAAAGAAGAGCACGAAAAAGGATAGTGAGAAAAGCATGCCGTCTCCCACGCCGTTTGTTCTGAGGATGCCCATGGCCCCTGATACCATAATTTGGAGCATGGGTCTCGCATGCCAAAGCCTGCATGGATGATACATGTAGAAGATAAACAAGATTAGGACGCAGCATCCGACGCACTTCATGGTCAAGCACACCGTGGCAGAGTTCCACCAGGACATTAGGAGCTATCTGGTGACCTTTGAAGACCTACACAATTTATTCAACAAAGACCCGCTCGACATGTCCATCCTACAGTCTTGGGTGTTGTAAGTATCTATTATCCTATGCCCGTTCATGCATATATGGATATATGTTATTTATTAATTGATTAGTTCCATGTAGCTGCATGACTAAATATGCCAAAATTAATCGGGAACTTGTCGGTTTTCTGGACCCCCTGCTGGTAGCTGAGGTGATGTTTAAGAGCGACGCGAACTTCATTGTCAACTACATCAAAAGAGGGTTACTTGCTCAGGTCGACAAGGAGTACATACTTGTACCCTACAACCAGAAATGAGTGCTTTCATCAATACTTTACCCGTAGATTAGTGTCCATATGCACACCCCAGACTTATATTAAATTATAAATTCTTTACACGTAACATGTAGGAACCACTAGATTCTGCTGGTGCTTATTCTGAAATGAAACAAGGTGTTCTACCTTGATTCATTGCAGAGGAAAGAGTACAAGTATGGCGGTGCGCGAGATGTAATCGACATGTTAACATGTTTTATGATATTCATGTGGACCCTTGTTGCATCTAGATTTACAGTCTTAAAATTGTCAATTTCGACTATCTGTAGGGTTTTCACGAACTATTTTGCCTAGGGAGGGCAATAACACAAGCGGCAAACCGATAAGTTTCAGTGGTATAATTTCCACTACAAATTTCAACCGATATATGTTTTACTTTCTAACGTCTCCCCAGCTAATTCGCGGTCTGTACATTAGCAGTGTCATCAGCAGTCGGACTACAATACATGTTGGTTCTACGTGATGGACCACATGTACAACCTCATCACCCTCACTGGCCGAATTTCCCGAGGTATACAACTGCCGCCCTTTGTATCGATTTGGCAAAATTTACAGCTCCATTAAACTAATTTTTTAATAGTAGCAACTATTGCAGCAGGGGGTCGACTTTCCCTCGGAAAGCTTTGATGTTGCACAGATTCGTTTAGTCTGAAAGATGCTCACTTCGTTTTTCATGGAGGATGTCATATCACCCAAGGGGCAGTTTAGGGACCCACTCGTTTCGTATTAGTGCTGCCTTATTAACTGAGACTAGTACAGTAATACATATTTAACACACTGATTTTAATTTTCGATTACATTTATTTGTTCAATCTTAAGTGTACATATTTCTAAAATGTTGCATGAAACTTACAATTTGATCGAAATGCTATTGTACAGAAATGAACTGCTGACTTGTATATATGAAATGAATTGCTGAGTTCTGTGTATGTATGTCTTAAAAGCTGAGTTCTATGTATGTATGAAATGAAGTGCTGAGTTGTATATGAAATGCTATTGTACAGAGGGCATGGCTAGCATGATTCCTAAGACTAGCCACAAAATAAAGAAAAATCTTTAAAAAAAAATTAATATGCACAGACGGTTCTGAGCTGAAAGCCGTCTGTGATAAATTGATCTATGTATGTGATAAGGAGACTATTATAGAAGGTTTTGACCTCAAAACCATCTGTGATACCTATCCTAGACGGTTTTTAGCTTATAATTGTCTGTGATAAATAGATCTGTGTATGTGATAAGGAGACTATCCCAGACGGTTTTAACATCAAAACCGTCTGTGATACTCATATTATCACAGACGGTTATAAAATCGTTTGAGATAGTATGAGTATCATAAATGATTTTGAGCTTATAACCTTCTATGGTAGTATGATTATCACAGACAGTTTTGATATCAAAACTGTCTGTGATAGGAAAAATCACAGTCGGTTCAAAACTATCAGTGATAGTACTCGAATATCATTGACAGTTCAGAACCATCTGTGATGATTGTTTTAAATCGACTATGATAATGTATTTTTTAGTAGTGCTAATTCATTTTACACTATGTAAATCTAGTTTTGAATTAATATACAATATTACTTTCATTTAAGGTAGGAGATACCTCCATTTAAATGAGTTGAGTTGATATAAAAATAAAAAATATGGTATATTTAATGACATTTTTAATGCATATAGAATGAATATAAGGTTCAGCTTACATTAGTTTACTTTTTTAATCTGTACAAAGTTCAATAAAATCTTATATTTCATTATAGCAGGGCTATATGGAGTTCCAATTTTATATATATAAGGGTTAGGGCTTAATATGGAGGTAATCAACAACATATTTCAATTTTATTAATCTATTACTTTCGAATGAATAAGATAAATTAGCAAATGTAAACTTTACCATACCTATAGACCTAAAATATAAACTATTATTGCTATGTGATACCAAGGTAGATAAAAATTGTACCGACCGAAAAAAAACAATATTATGTTCCCTTGAAATATTTGGTCCTTAAATATGGTTACATTTTATGGGTGAAAAGAAAATGCACATTCACCTACACACTTTAGTGGAATAGAAGTCACACCTCTCGTCTAAACGATCCTACTTGTTTCACTGATGACCCTGCATGACTGCTAAGATACATATTTGTACATACCCTTTATTAAGCTTTTGGATTATTCCACACACACACATACGCCTTTTCATCGGGTCAGTCTCTACACAATTTAGATCTATTTCAACTCATCTTTTTATTTGTTGGCAATGCCTCTCAAGGAATTCAAGGTTTTCGTTAGGCAAATACTCGAAGAAAGCAACATTTTTTGCACATCTACAAAATCATATTTCCATTGCAGTCTACTTATACCTGTGTTTCAAAATAATAGTACGGAAACTGTACTATATACTGTTGCCTAATCTTCATAAGATGATCAACGTCATTCTTAATTTTATTTATCTTGAACTCCTGGCAAACACAAGCTCCTTCACAGCAATTATTTTTCTATTTTGTAGCACACTTTGTTTAACATCTCTTATTCATATGGACATAGGCTGTTGGATCAATAGGTCACAGATATTTAATATTTAAGAAGGATAGAAAGAAAACAATACTGAATCTTAATTACTTTGATACCACTTCAAAACCACCTCTATCAAACTCTCACTCATGAAAGAAGTTGTTTGTAGTATCTTTTAAATATTGTAACTTCCATCTTGCAGCATGTGCTCCAAGTTATAATATCTGATTACGCAGTAGCATTTTCACATAGGAGCAACCGAGCAAGCTTGCATAAATATGAACTACTGATCCTAAATCATTTTGACAAGCAGCAGGCTGGAGAAAAATATTATCACCAACCTGGAGGACGCCTCCGTTTCGTCGCATGCGCCGACGGAGACCCACTCGGCCGCTGGTTTCACTCCGTCGCCTTCGCCGACGGTGGTCATGCAGAGCCACTCGTTGAACGTCAGGTCCATCAAGCATGCTAGGCAACAGAAGGCCTCCGACTCGTACGGTGGTCGGCCGCCGAGCTCGGGGCGTCCTTGGTCGCCGTCCTCGTGTCTTCGGAGGCCTCCGACTTGAGGCCGAGGTCGCCGCGCGCCTTGCCGACGACGGAGAGGAGTTCTTTCTCGGGGGCGGCGTCGAGGCCGCTCAATCCCTTGGTCGCCTCATACGCGCGCGTCCATGTCTTCCTGGTGCTTTCTTCTTCGCCCTTTCGTGATGCATTCTTGGAGAGATCGAGGGCAGCAGGTTGCCAAAGCGCCATTAGAGCACCTTGGAGAAATAGTTAGCCGGAGATCGGAGAAAGCCCGCAGCCAGGCTGGAGAGATGAATTTTTTAAAAAAATAACCCAATAAAAAAAATTTCAAAACTAACTCAAAATTTTAAAAAATTACAAAAATAACCTTTAGTCACTAAAACTAGTGTAAAATCAACTAAATATTTGATAATGATGAGAACATGATTTGTACTCAGACCAACAGGTAGACTTGGTGCCTCCAAACTAGCTAAGCTAGGATACGTTTCTGAAAATTATGTTTGTTACAAATATTAATACTTCTTGATGGGGACAGCAATTAGAAATATCTTAGATACCTTTATAAAACTAAAATAACACATTTCATACCTCTTATTTTTTGTGTTTTCTATGGTTAATGCAAAATAAGAATAAAACTAATTGTAATAGACGCATTGATATTTTGCCATCCATCGTACAAATTACTAACTATCCAACTAAGACCTTGTTTGAGTACCTACAATAATATTCCTTTCGAATATACACACCTAAAATTCCTCTGTATTTGATTCTACTAGGATTATCATCCTTGTCATGAACGTTTTGGATGCACCTAGAGTATTAAAATCTGCAAACAATTTAGATATGTTTAATAACTAGAAAGACAACAAATTTACATACAAGTATGCAGTATAACACATATTGACTGAAGATAGTACAAAAACTAATCATAATTGTGGCTGCGGATATATGAAAGTTAGGGTTTCGGTTTTCATAGAAGAGAACAAATGCTAGGGTTTTGGTTTTCAGTAATAGAAAAATGCTAGTTAATCGAAATATCCTAAACAATAAGTAGAAAGTACGAAAGATGTATCGTATAAAATTTGAAAATCTGACAAAGGCCTACATTAAACTAGAAAGTATGATAAAACCCTACGTCAAACTATTGCCCCTCCCCCTTTGTGGCCGGCCATGATATTCCGATAAGTGTAGCGAGAGGGGGGCTGACAATCCCTGACACGTCATCTCCTCGCCGGTAGTGTCTGTGTAGATGGCCCACCTCCATCCCATCATGGGACCGTCCCTGACATCACCGACCAACACAAACTGATCCCGTGGCAACAGCAGTCGGCCAACGGGGAAATACTCGTACAATTATATCTACAAGAGTATGGCGCACCCAGCGAAAAGAAAGCTCACCTAGTCTCTGCTCGTGGTGTCGCACAATCCCTTGTAGGTGTGGCAGAGCACGGCGGATCCGAAACTGAACCGTGTCACATGCCCCAGTTCGGAGTCCGCAATACTCCTATCGAGCTGAACGTACTGCTGCTCGCAAATGTCTCCGTGGGTGCCAAGGAAGAGCAACCACCCAAACATGTACAACAAGTAGGCCTAAAGGTGGCACCTAAAGACCTCTGGTATGGCCAAGGGGAGCGCAGCATCCGGACGGCGTGCAGGTAACTCTGGGGAACTCCTACAGTCTACTCAAATCCCCCCATTAGCCCTACGCCCTCGAAGCACTGCAGGAAATCTAGACGCCATGCAGCTCTGTTAGTGGCTGTGGGGACATATATGTCCCCGCGAACAGGCAGGCCGAGTAGCATGCTGACATCTTATAGTATGATGGTGAGCTCGTCGAAACTGAAGTAGAAGGTTTGCGTCTTGGGCCTCCATCGGTCCACGAGTGCACTAACTAGGGCTCAATCGAAGGGGAATCGCCGAACCCGATCCACCATCTGGGCAAACGGCAGCAGTCCGACCTCGAGCAAATGAGGCGCGGACCACTCATCCAGGAACCACATCTCCCGCGGTGTCCTCATGTGCAGAGCTGGTAGAACAGTGCCCTGTAGAAGGCGTCGAGCACGGTGACGCTCCTGGTGGTGCTGTGCAATTAGTTCGGGAAGCTGATGATCGTCTGCCATATCTGTACTTATCACATATTGGTCGAAAAATTAAAACATTACAATTAATTAACTTAAATTCAGTACTACCTAGGAGAATACACAACAATGCATTGCAACATTACAGTTTTATTTAACAAAATTCATAACAACTCATACAGAAATAGTGAATTACTTCAGTTTCTCAAAGTGGTTGACGTGCCTGCCAGCTACAGGCATCGGTTTCATGTGTGATCTGCAGGCAGTGCATCTACGTAGGTCAGCCTCATGCTCCACTACATCCATATCATTGTGTATCCTTTTGGCTCGACGTCAACCGGTATGGCTCACAAGGAGCCTCTTGTATGGGATTCACGTGATGGCATCTTCCGGCGATAGCTCTCAACAGTTTCCCCTCGCAGCAAACCTGTGGAAGGTACCCACCCAAGTTTTCCACAAGTACTACAGAATATAATAAGTTGACATATACTATGACGGATCGATCCCAGGAATGGAGCAGGCTGTGATAACATGCGAGCAAGGAATGTGCAGAAGCTAAGGTTTGTTGCATGTACATTAGACATTTGCGTTTGTAATTCGGCATTCGTGGACCTGACCTACTCTTAATGTGCCGTGGACATGTTTGTGCCTTAATCGAATCTCATAATTTCCATTCAAACGACTCAGCACCGAGACATCATGTGTCAACGACTTTCTCATCCGAAATTCCAGCTAATCATTAATTTTTTTGGGCCAGTGCACTAAAGAGTCATGCACAAGTGCTAATGCCACCAAACTCCTACTATCAAAGTATGCTACTGTGCGATAGAATATCATCTCAATTATGACAGTGAGTGGTAAGTATAGCACACCTTTCAGGACGAAATTGTACGCCTCGGCCAGATTTGTTGCCATGATTCCATACCGTGCCCTACCTATGTTGTGTAGAAATGGCTACTTGTCATTTTGGTTTGGGCCGAATCCATTGATTGAAACTGAGTCGCTTCCTGCGGCTTCCCTCACCGGTAATACCACCATCTTGTAGTTCACATGGCTCTTGCATTTCCTTCAACATACTCTCGTCCAACGACTTCCATATATATGAGAACTTTGACTGTTGGTTTTGCTTTGCAAGATGTTTGAATACATGCATTAGGCGCTTACTCTTGAAACGAGTGTGAAAATTCGCGCCAAGATGCCGGGAGCACCAACGACTCTGTAGGTCATCCCAACTCAGCGATGGATCCACTCTTGATTGCATATACTCGATCGCACTCAGCATTAATTCCTGTGTTTCGATCGTGAATTAAGCATACGCGCTCCCGATCTTTGACGACCTCATTTTTCAGTTTGCCCAAGAACTACAACCAACTGCTGTAGTTCTCACCCTCGACCACTGCATATGCTATGGGGAGAAGCTGGTCGTTGGCATCAGCTGCCACGATAGTCAGTAAAGTAACCTTGTATTTTCTAGTAAAAAAATGTTCCATCAATGCAAAGCACGGGTCTCATGTACCTAAATGATGCAACACACTGTTGGAATGACCAGAAAAATCTCTACAATACCATGCATCCAGGAATCACAACACCCTTTGATCTGATTGCCGGTGTATAAAAAAATTCGGTGACTGTGCCCGGATTTACTTCGCATATGCACTATAAGAGCCTTGGTACAAAGTTGTATGCCTCAATATATGTCCCAAAAAGCTCCTGTAGCGTCCTCTATTTAGCTCTCCATGCTTTCCCGTACTTGATCTTGTACCTATACTTCTCCGCGACATGTGCAATAATCACTTTTGGTGTCGTTGCCATATTTTCATTTACTACTGATAGTATCAGACTGGCAACAAAACTGGCGGTGATGTTTTTATGCTGCTGCACCATGCCAAACATCTGTGGTCTGCGACTTTAGTCACTTGAAAGAAAGGCTCATCTGGTGGCCGTGTGACACGTACATACCACCGACAATTCTCGACTAAGCACCTCACAGTCCACAAGCTCAAAGTTCATCTATCCACCTCGAACGGCCTATTCAGTGAAACAACCCACACGTTGATGGCTTTTTTCGCATATTTCTTACTCCGAAACAACTACCGAAGCTGGATGATTACTTCATTATAGGACCATCACGAATTCAACTCATCAAGAACCACATCGGACATCAAAGGTGATGGATCAGTCCATTCATTTATAAGATTTTCTTGTTCCGTGGGTCCCTTGGGAGATTCATACATATCTGACGCATCAATGTATTCCTCCTCATTTAAATTCTTCTCTAATTCGGGCAGTGTCGTGGTATTACGAATACCCCGGCAGGTTTTGAGAGTGATCCTAGCGAAGATTACGCGGCGCGGGTTGACCGGATGACTGGTCCTCCCCCGCCGGACAAGCACAAAGAATGACACACGGGTTTATACATGTTCGGGTCCCGGTGGGGACCCTAGTCCTATCGACGCGCTCCCAACCGGGGTCGGCTGGGGAGGCTCCCTCCGGGGGAGAGGCTTCCGGAGCACGCCTATGAGTTTAGCTATTCCAATAAAAGAGAACTAATCCCTTACAACAGAGGGGTACAAGGGCTATTTATAGCCCCAAAAAGCAGCAAAAACCCTAAACTACCCCGGAAGCTACCGTCGGATTGAAGGGCAGGACCGTCCTTCTTCCGTTCAAACGCCTTGGATGCTTGACAGGTGGTCGCTAGTTCCCGAGGCGTCCCTCGCGTGACCTGCACGTGATAAACAGTTCAAGACTTTACCTTTAGGAGGGCGATGAGACCCGAGACAGCGACGGAGGCCACGTCCCGGGGTCAAAGGCGGCGCCCGGGAGGGCGCCGGAGGCCACGTCCCGGGAGCCAAAAGGCGGCGCCCGGGGCGGCCCCGGAGGCCACGTCCCCGGGCCAATGGCGGCGCCTGGGAGGGCACCGGAGGCCGCATCCCCGGAGCCAAAAAGGCGGCGCCCGGGGAGGCCCCGGAGGGCGCGTCCCCGGGCCAATGGCGGCGCCCGGGAGGGCACCGGAGGCCGCGTCCCGGGAGCCAAAAAGGCGGCGCCCGGAGAGGCCCCGGAGGCCGCGTCCCGGGAGCCAAAAGGCGGCGCCCGGGGCGGCCCCGGAGGCCACGTCCCCGGGCCAATGGCGGCGCCCGGGAGGGCACCGGAGGCCGCGTCCCAGGAGCCAAAAAGGCGGCTCCCGGGGAGGCCCCGGAGGGCGCGTCCCTGGGCCAATGGCGGCGCCCGGGAGGGCACCGGAGGGCGCGTCCCGGGAGCCAAAAAGGCGGCGCCTGGGGAGGCCCCGGAGGCCACGTCCCGGGAGCCAAAAGGCGGCGCCTGGGGCGGCCCCGGAGGCCACGTCCCCGGGCCAATGGCGGCGCCCGGGAGGGCACCGGAGGCCGCGTCCCGGGAGCCAAAAAGGCGGCGCCCGGGGAGGCCCCGGAGGGCGCGTCCCGGGAGCCCAAAGGTGGCGCCCGGGGAGGCCCCGGAGGCCCCGTCCCGGGAGCCAAAAGGCGGCGCCCGGGGCGGCCCCGGAGGCCACGTCCCCGGGCCAATGGCAGCGCCCGGGAGGGCACCGGAGGCCGCGTCCCGGGAGCCAAAAAGGCGGCGCCCGGGGAGGGCACCGGAGGCCGTGCCCCCGGGCCTCCGTGACACAACTTACCTGGACTTAGTCCCGCGGAGATTTCCCCCAACAGCAGCCCCCCATGCACGCCGGGGACGATGCTCGAGTCCCCGGGGGGTATGGTTCAGGTCACCGGGAAGATCTCCGGGCCAAGCCACCGGAACCGCGACGCTTCGGTTTCCGTGCCCCACGTTTAAAGCCGCGCCGTTTCGCCATAAATGCGCGCGTGGTTCGAACCGGCGCCTCGATTCACGCGCCCGTCCCTTCGTTTCCTGCGCACGGTTTGAACTTCTACGGTCCAAATTGATCCGCGAGTGCCACGTGGCGTGCATCTAGACCACGGCTCGCCCCTATAAATAGGACCTTGGGGGGGCCCGGAAGCTCATTCCAAATTTCCAGCCTCAACGTTTTTTGCTCTCCCGGTAGCCCTTCCCCCGGTAGCTCCTTCCGGTAGCCTTTTCCGGTAGCAGGTGTCCGGGAGTTTCTAGTAGTAGCCTCCTGCAAAGTTAGCCACCAAGAGAAAACTAACCTCATGGCACCCAAGGGTCGAGCGAAGACCACGGAAGTGCCCCCGGGGGAAATCCCCTCGGATTTCCTCTGGGCGTCGGAGTTCACGGCCGAGGACGCCGAGTCCTTGGTCGAAAGGGGCATCGTCGCGGTCGGGGACAACCGAGTCCCCATGAAGAAGGACGGAGCCCCCCGCCCCAGGCCCGGAGAGGTTGTGGCCTTCGAGGCCTTCCTGGAGGCGGGGCTCCGGCTCCCGGTGCATCCCATGCTCCGGGAGTTTCTCAAGGAGTACGGGGTGGCTCTCAACCACCTCACCCCGAACGCGCTCGTCCGGATGGGCCTCTTCATTTGGCTCTACGAGACAGCGACCGGGCGGGAGCCCGACCTTCGCGCCTTCCGGTATTTCTACGAACCGGCGGCGCGGACCTCCCACCTGGTGAAGGGGGGTCCCAAGTCCCCCTTCAGCTCGGTGATGGTCCAGATGTTGCCGGCCCAGGTAATTGACTACCCGGCGGCGGCCTCCCGGGACCACTGGGGGGATTGGGTCCGGAGGTGGTTCTACCTCCGGGTCCGGGATGACGCGGTGGTGTACGCCCCGGAGGCCTCCACCTACAGCCGGTCGTCCGCACCAAAGCCGCCGGTGTGGACGGACGAGGAGTACGAGCTCCTCGGCAAGGTGATCCTCTCCAAGAAGACCCGCTCGATGCGGGACGCGGCTGAGGAGATGGCTCTCCTCCGGATCTCCCCATTCACCGGCGGGAAGAGGGGGATCGGCATGGGCCCCGAGCAGCGGCCCCCGGTGAAGCCGGTGACGCGACGTAAGCTCCGGGAGCCCGCTGCATCGTACTTACAAAATTTTTAAGAAATTGACTAACTCTTTACCTCTTTTAGTCCGGCCGTACCCGGCGGCGCGGGAGAAGGCGGAGAACCTCTTAGGGAGGTATTTCGCCGATGAGCACGAGCGCGTCGTGCGCGCCGTGGGGGAGGGTCCTCCCAAGAATTTGGTGGCGGCGGCCTACGGGCTGAAGCTGCCGGAGAGGAAGCCCCTCCCCACCCCCGGGTCGCACAAACGGGGGAAGGAGGTGGCCGGGGGCTCGGAGCCCAAGAAGGCCCGGGTTCAAAAGACCCCCGGCCCATCCACGACGCCGGCGGCGACACCGGCGAAGCCCCGGGACGAGACCCCCGGTGGCGAACGTGCCCGGGCACCGTCCTGGAAGGAAGCAACACCTCCTCCCCCGAAGGGCCCCATTGAGGGGCGGGGGAAGGAGGTGACCGCGGGCGGGGCGGCGTCCGATTCGGCGAACTACGCCCCGTCGCCGCTCACGGTGGAGCCCCTCCCGCCCCTTCCGGCTTCTTTGGAGCCGGAGAGGCTAGAGGTGAGATTCACGGGGGCCTCGCCCCCGCGGGTTTGGCTGGTGGACGAGGGGGGGAGCCCCTCGGTCTACGAGGTCCCTCCGGAGGAGGAGGCCCCGAGGACCTTCCGACCCGGGGCAGGGAAAGGCCTGATGGTTCCTCCCCGGGGGGAGCCTCGTGCAGAGAGCTCCTCGGCCACGTCTTCGGGGGGCGCTACCTCGTCGGCGAAGACGCCGGCCGGGTTACCGGACCTTGAGGTCCGGGGACCCCCTGCCGGCCGCACTGGCGGCGCCGCGCGGGAGACCCCTTTGCTCCCCGCAAGGGACGTCGCCCGCTACTCGGAGGGCCTGCATACCCGGAAGGTGCAGGCCTTCGTCGCGGGAGGGACGCTCCATGAGCGTTTCGAGGGGCTTCAGTCACTCGGGGCCCAGGTAACCCGAGTCGATGACGTCTTCATTTATTTCCTGCACTTTGACATTTTTCTAACTCATGTATTTTGTAGGTGACAGCTGTTACCTGGGGCCTTGAGCAGCGGGTCGCCCGGCTGCTTAAGGAGGCGGAGGGCCGGGCTGCGGCCTCCGTAGGACAGCGCGAGGAGGCCCTCCGGGAACGTGACGAAGCCCTCGCGGAATTGACCCGGGTCCGGGCCCAGGTTCATATTTCCGAGGCCATCAACGCGCGCCTTCGGGAGGAGGCCAAGGCAAGGGAGGAGGCGCTCCGCGAGCTCGAGAGCTCAAGCGTCCGGGCGGTGGCGGACGCGGGCCGCTCCGTCCGGACGGCCCTCGAGGGCCTTGGCGTCAGCCTCGGCTCCGGGAGCAGGGAGGCCCCGCCGGCGACCTTGGCGGAGGCTGTGCTTTTCCTCAACGCACAGGTCTCCGCCATCTCGGAGGCTGCCAATGTTCGGGCGTGGGGTCGGGCGATCCCCGTCGTCGCGGCCGCTGCGGGGCTCGTCGAGTTCCGGGGGGTCGGCGCCCGGGCGATCGGGGGCCGCATCCCCCGAAGCTTCCTGGACTCCTTCAAGCCTTCGCGCCGGGAGGTCGAGCAGCTCGCCGGAGGATTCTACGACCGGATCATCCGGGCGTGGTTCCCGGCTCCGGCGCCTCCAGCAGGAGACGCCCCAGCCCCGGCCTCGGAGGAAACCCCCCGGGGGGAGGACACCAATGAACATGTATGAGCCTCCCCCCGGGTCTTAGCTAGGGCCCTTTTTTGTTTAGGATTTTTTGATTCCGGTAGCTTCTTAGAAGAAGCCCCGGGCACTTGTACATAAAAATTTTTAATGCAATGAAGTTAGAATTTTTTCTAAGTCTTTGAATTGAACTTACTGTTACCAGGATTCCCGGGAGGTTGCTCCCTGGCGAAGGTCCGGGAGGGGCTCCCCGGGGGACGCCCAAGCGGCTTTAATTTTGCTAAGCCTTATCTCCGGGCATCGCGGCGAGGATAGTGTCCGGGAGCCGATCCGGTTGAGGTGGCGCCCAGAGTGGCAGTTGGACAACTTTGATAATCATCGTGCCAAATTGTCCCCTCCGCGACCAGGGCTCCGGATGATCCCTCCCCTCCGGATACTTCCACCGGCGGAATACGAGTTCTGGCCTGAGGAGGTGCTTCGGGACGCTCGGCGCCGCGTCCGGGCGTTGTACCGGGACTTGACCCGGGAGCTAGCAGAGAGCCTCCGGGAGTATTAGGCGTAGGAGCCTTAGGGCGTAGGGACCCCCGGGTTAGAACCCGGGTTGTATCGTTTCCGAAGCCCACCGGAGGGGGAAGATGTCCTCCGGGTTTGCTAACCAATAAAGCGCTGTGTTGTCGTTTCCTTTTACTGCCTCTTTATTTTCTTCTTCTTGGATGGTCTGGACGACTCATCTTAACAAGGATGAGCTAGTTTCCTCGTGGGCGGTGCGATCGACACCCGGGGGTTCCTTATCCCCCCCGCCCACAGCGGGCCGAAGAATAGCTCCGCGCGCTGTGGGGGTAACAAGGCCCCCGGGGTAGAGGCCACCTGTAGGATAGGAAATTTTCTAAGTTAGAACTTTAAAACGAGGTTTTCAAGGAGAAGACCTTCTGGGAGACAATCGTCCGGTCGCCGTGAGAACGAGGAACCGGGAATAGCGTCGACTCCCGAAGGAGGAAGATAGATCCAATCAGGCCGCAAGGGGCCGATCTTCCGGTCGCCGTGAAAACGGGGAGCCGGGAATAACGTCGACTCCCGGAGGAGGAAGATAGATCCAATCGAGCCGCAAGGGGCCGATCTTCCGGTCGTCGTGAAAACGGGGAGCCAGGAATAACGTCGACTCCCGGAGGAGGAAGATAGATCCAATCGAGCCGCAAGGGGCCGATCTTCCGGTCGCCGTGAAAACGGGGAGCCGGGAATAACGTCGACTCCCGGAGGAGGAAGATAGATCCAATCGAGCCGCAAGGGGCCGATCTTCCTGTCGCCGTGAAAACGGAGAGCCGGGAATAACAACGACTCCCGGAGGAGGAAGTGCCCGAGGACGGGGCTTGAGTGTTTGGGTAGGGGACTGGTCTCCCAAAGTGACTCGTTACCACGGCCACTGTGACCGGGTTGCCGCTTACAACCTCAGTCCACGAGGGCTGATCGTATGCCGCCCTACGGGAGTGCAGGCTCCGTTGTAGGGACTTGTTGGGGCTGGCCCACTTCCTCGCGGGGAGGGCATCCTCACAAGGAGGGCATCCTCGCGGGGAGGGCATCCTTGCGGGGAGGGCATCCTCGCGGGGAGGGCATCGCCGCTAGGGGCGGTAATGAGAGACCTGCAATGAGACAGTTTGCAAAGCAAGACCTATGTATTGCTAATAAAATGAAGTACAAGGCCTCCCCCTGCGAAGCCGCGAAAGGAGAGGAAAATACAGTGTCCCTCCTCCCCCTCCGGCCGACCGCTCCGGGGGAGGGGACAGGCCCGTAAGGCTAAACATAGAACTTGCGAAGTAAACGCAAGTTCCACGTGTGCTTCAGCTCCTGCTTTTGGAGGTTGGAGAGCTTGTAGGCCCCCGAGCCCAGGACTGCGGAGATCCTGTAGGGGCCCTCCCACTTGGGGGAGAGCTTACCCTGGGCCTGGGGGTCCGTCACGCGCTTGAGGACAAGGTCCCCAAGGCGGAAAGCTCTCTCGCGCACGCGCTGATTGTACGCGCGCGCCATTTCTTGCTCATAGACGGCGTGGCGGAGGAGCGCTCGGTCGCGTTCCTCCTCCGCGAGGTCGATCTCCAGACGCTGGTTGGCCTCGTTGGCCTGGTATGCTGAGTGAGTGGCTCCCTCCAGGAGCTCCACCCGCAGTGACCGGAAGCCGATCTCCGGGGGGAGGACTGCCTCCGCCCCGTAGACCAAGGAGAAGGGAGTACGCCCCATCGCCCGGGACGGGGTCGTGCGCATGGAGCAGAGGATGCAAGGGAGCTCCTCTGCCCATGCACCCCGCTTAAAAGCGGTTTGCTCGAGTCTCCGGCGCAATCCCTGTAGGATCACGCCGTTGACCCTCTCGACAGCCCCATTGCTCCGGGGATGGGCTACAGAGGCGAAGTGGATGACGAGCCCCAGGCCTTCGCAAAATTCCCGAAAATAAGCCGAGTCAAATTGGGTCCCGTTGTCCGTGGTGATTTCCCGGGGGACACCGAAACGACATACGACGTTTTTCCAGAAAAACCGCTGAACGGCCCGGGACGTGATGCTAGCCAAAGGCTCCGCCTCAACCCACTTTGTAAAATAGTCGACTGCGACTACCGCATACTTGTATCCCCCGGGCGCTGGGGGGAAGGGCCCTAAGAGGTCCATCCCCCAGCGCACAAAGGGCCAAGTGATGGGGATCGTCTGCAGCGCTATAGGGGGGAGGTTCGAGCCCTTGGCCATTTTCTGGCATGTCTCGCATGCAGAGACGAGGTCTCGCGCGTCGCGCATGACCGTGGGCCAGTAGAAGCCCTGCCGGAGGGCCTTGGCTGCGATGGCACGCGGGGCTAGGTGAGAACCGTAGCTCCCCGCGTGGATGTCTTCGAGTAGTTGAAGTCCCTCCGGCCGGGGGAGGCAGCGCAGGAGGGCGGAAGCCCCCCGCTTGTAGAGCCTCCCCTCCAGCAGGAGATATGCCCGAGCTTTAGCCCGGAGGCGTTTAGCCTCGGTCTCACTAGGAGGGTCCCCCTCCTCCTTGATGAAGGAGATGAGGGGGTCCATCCAAGACGGAGTCCGGGTGATCTCGGCGACCTCCGGGACATGAGGCTCGTTGCCCGTGTCCGGGGAGACCACCGAGGGCTGCGTGATGATCTCCAGGAAGGCCCCCTTGGGGAGCGATTCCTGGGCGCTTGCTGCCCGGGCCAAGGCGTCGGCCCGGTCATTGTCCCTACGCGGGATATGCCGGGCCTCGAGGCCGTCGAAATGCCTCTCCATCTTTCGCACTTCCTGCAAATAAAGACTTAAGTTTGCGTCATGGCACAGGTAAGACTTGTCCATTTGGCAAACTACGAGCTGAGAATCTCCCTTGACTAGGAGGCGCCGGATCCCTAGGGAGCGCGCGAGGCGCAGCCCGAGGAGCAAAGCCTCGTATTCGGCGACGTTGTTGGTTGCGGGGAACTCGAGCCGTGCGGCGTACTCGAGTTCCTTCCCCTCGGGGCTCCGGAGGATTACCCCCGCACCAGCACCGGCGAGACACAGCGACCCATCGAACATGAGGGTTCAATGATCACTGCGTCGGGGCGGCACAGCGAGATCTTCGTCCCCGGGCCCAGAGGCGGGAGTCCACTCTGCGACGAAGTCGGCGAGAACCTGCGACTTGATGGCGGAGCGGCAGGTAAGGGATAGGGAGAAGGGGGCGAGCTCGGCCCCCCACTTCCGGATCCGGCCGGTGGCTTCTTTGTTCCGCAGTACCTCCCCGAGGGGGAGGGACGACGGGACAGTGATGGGGTGTCCCAGGAAGTAATGCCGAAGCTTCCGGGACGCCATGAGGAGGGCGTAGCAGATCTTCTCCATTTCCGTGTACCGAGTTTTGGCCCCTTGGAGGGCCTCGCTCACGTAGTACATGGGACGCTGCTGCCCCCCTTGCTCCTTCACCAAGACCGCGCTGACGGCGACAGGGGTCGCGGCGAGGTAGAGGAGCAAGGGCTCTTCCGGGGACGGACTCACGAGCATTGGAGGGCTCGTGAGGTACTTCTTGAGGTCGTCGAACGCCTCCTGGGCCTCGGGGGTCCAGCGGAACCCCTCGAGCCCTCGGAGGATCTTGAAGAACTGGAGGCCCCGCTCCCCCGACCGAGAGACAAAGCGGCTGAGTGCGGCTAGGCGGCCGGAGAGCCGTTGGACATCCTTGACGGAGCGCGGCGGGGGCATGTCTAGGAATGCCCGGATCTTCTCGGGGTTTGCCTCAATGCCCCGCTGGGACACGAGGAAACCTAGGAGCTTCCCCCCGCGCACCCCGAAGGCGCACTTCTCCGGGTTCAGCTTGAGCCCGAATGCGCGGAGGTTCCGGAAGGTTTCAGCCAGGTCGTCAATGTGGGAGGCTGCGCGGGGACTCTTGACAACCGCGTCGTCTACGTAGACTTCAACGTTGCGACCGACTTGCTCTTTGAAAACCAGTGTCATAAGGCGCTGGAAGGTCGCCCCCGCGTTCTTGAGCCCGAAGGGCATATGGACGTAGCAGAAGGTTCCGAGGGGAGTAATAAAACTCGTCTTTTCCTCGTCCCCTTCCGCCATCTGGACTTGATGGTAGCCCGAGTAGGCGTCTAGGAAGCTCATGAGCTCGCACCCCGCAGTGGAGTCGACGAGCTGATCAATCCGCGGGAGCGGGAAGTTGTCTTTTGGGCAGGCGCGGTTAAGGTCGGTGAAGTCCACGCGCATCCGCCACCTGCCTGTTGATTTCTTGACGAGGACGGGGTTCGCGAGCCACTCGGGGTGCAGGACCTCCCGAATGAACCCTGCCTCTCGGAGCCGGGTGATCTCCGCCTTGATTGCCTCTTGGCGCTCGAGGGAGAGTTTCCGCAGCTTCTGTTTGACCGGGGGGTGACCGGGGGCCACTGCAAGCTTGTGCTCAATGACCTCCCGGGCGACGCCCCGCATGTCTGACGGCTTCCACGCAAAAACATCAGAGTTTTCGCGCAGAAAAGCCGCAAGTTGCGCCGCGCGCTCCTCGGGGAGCTCCGCCCCGATCCGGACGGTTTTGTCTTCGTTGCCCGGGGACAGCAGGACCTTCCGGAGGCCCCCTTCCGGACACGGCTTGAGGAGGGGCCTCCCGGGCGTTGGTGCAGCAGCATCTAGCCCCGGGGGAGGAGCCTCCCCCCCGGGCGTCTTTATGAGGTTGACGCTTCCGATCGTGGCCGCAACGCGCTCATATAGAGCACAGGCCATGTCTTGGTCTCCCCTGACGTTGATCACACCATGCGGCACGGGGATCTTCATGCAGAGATAATTTTGATGGGTGGCAGCCCCCAGCCGGTTGATTGTCGTCCTCCCCATAATCGCGTTGTAGGAGGAAGGGAGGTCTACCACGTCGAAGCGGACCAGCTCGGTCCGGTAGTTCTCCAGGGTGCCGAAGGTCATTGGGAGATCTACCTTGCCCACGGGGTGGATCGCCTTCCCCGGGACAAAGCCTTGCAGGGGCCCAGCAGCGGGTTGCAGGAGCTTCTCATCCACCTGTATTTCTTTGAAGGCCTTCAGGAATAAGACATCAGCGGAGCTCCCGCCGTCCACCAGGATCCGGGCCAGATGGCAGTTGTAGATGGTCGCGAAGACAATGAGCGCGTCGTCGTGGGGGAAGCGAACCCCCCGCGCGTCTTCTGCCGTGAAGGTGAGGGGGACGTCCGACCATCTCGGTGGCAGGGACGCGTGCAGCACCCCCACAACCTTGACCTCGCGCGCGTACTCCTTACGCTGGCGCTTAGAGTCCCGCCCGGAGGCAGATCCTCCCACGATGACGTTGATGTGCCGCTGCGAAGTTTGAAAGGGGAGAGCTTCTGAAGGCTCCCCCTCCTGCGTCTGCTGACCCCCCATGGGAGCGGGAAGGACCGGAACAGCTGGCCGAGGGAGCAAAGAGGCCGGAGTCCTCCCCCCCTGCTCACGCTAGTCGAGGAAGTCCGCAAAGTGCTACAGCAGCTGGCTACAATCTCGGGTAGCGTGGGTATTGGACCTGTGGAGGCTGCACCACGGTCCTTCCCGCCTTCTCCCCGCGGGACCTCCCCGGCCGCGTGAAGACTGTCCTCCCCCATGGCCCTTCGGTTTGGGGAAGGGGCGGTTGGTCCTCGGGGGGTCGCGCGAGCCGCCTCCGCCCTCGAGGACAAAGGTGTCCCGAGGCCGTGGCTCGCTACGCCCCCCTTGCCTGGAGCGTTTGGGGGGATCCCTGGCCCCCCGGTCGACAGGGGCAGGAGCCCCCTGGGTCTTCTTCCAGATATCGTCTTCCTCCGCCCGAGCGTACTTTTCGAGCACGTTGAAGAGCTCGTCGGCGGAAGAGGGGCAGCTCCGGGAGAGCCTTCGGTGGAGCTCCCCCGGGAGGATACCGCTTTTGCAGGCTTCGATGACCGTAGAGTCGGGGACGTGGGCCACTTTGCTCTTCACCTGGGTGAAGCGCTTGAAGAAGCTTCTGATGGTTTCCCCAATCCTCTGCCGGACAGTGTACAGCTGCGAGGAGTCCAGGGGACGCACGTAGTTCCCCTGGAAGTTGGCACAGAACTCCCGCTGGAGCTGCGAGAAAGACTTGATGGAGCCGGCCTTCAGATTATAGAACCAGGAGCGGGCGATGCCGGAGAGGTAGAGGGGGAAGACGTTGCACTGTACTGTCTCGTCCCCCCCGGCCGCGGAGATGGCAGTGGAGTAGACCTGCACAAACTCGTAAGGGTCTGTCTCACCGTTATAGTGTTCGATGTGTGGCGGGCGGTAGGGTCGCGGCCACCGAATGCTGCGAAGTCTTCGGCACAGGGGCTGGTTAGCACCCTGCACTTCCCGGGGAGAGCTCCGGTCGCTATCTTCTTTCACGGGACCTTCGTTGTCTGAGTCTGGAAGTGGTCCGAGAGGTCCGCCAGAATGGCGGTGGCGACGCTTTTCCTCCAGACCGGGACTGAGTTCCCGGACGTCCGGGCTCTCCGCCGGAGAGGTTGGCTCTTCAGCGGGTCTCTTCCCCCGGCTGGTGCGAGAGCGAGGCTCCCCGCGCCCGCGGCCGGGGGGAAGTTCTCCCCCGCGCTCTGGTGGACGCATTCGCTCGACCTCCCCCGGGGCGGAACAGACATGTCCCGCCGAGGGGAGCTCGTGCGCTGTAGCTGCCGGCCCGGGTGCTTCCGGAGCCATTTGGGGGGAGCCCCCTGCGACGACCCCCGGGACCAGAAAGGGGGAAGCCCCTGTATCATCCGGAACCGGGGAGGGGGCGCCCGCGACGACGCCCGGAGTCGAAGTGGAGGGGGTCCCAGTGGCCACGACCGGAACCGGGAAGGGGGCAGGCCCTGTAACACCCGGAACCGGCGAGGGGGGAGCCCCCGCGGCGACGTCCGGAGCCGGGGAACCCATGTGGGGGGAAGTCCGCTGCGGCACGGGGGCTGCTCCATCAACCGTCCCCGGTGCGATAAACGCGACGCGGGGGGCGGGACTGGCTCCCGGCGCAGGGTAAACCCCCGGCAAAGAGTGGGCTCCCGGCCCCGGGAAAAGGCCGGGAACGGGGTACCCCCCTGGTGCCACGAAGGGCCCTGGCATGAAATAACCTCCCTGCACCGGGACGGGCCTTGGCGCCGGGAAGGGCCTGAACGTATATCCCGCAGGGGGAGGGAACCCCCCGGCAGGATCATACGGGGCGGACAACCCCCCGGAGGCCGGAGGGGCCGCCGGGTAACCCATAAACGGGGGCGTGTTCCCCGGATACGAGTGTGACGCAAATGTGGGGGTCGGAGGCCGCGCCAACACGCTAAGGAGCTCGTCCATAGAGCGCTGGGCGCGGAGCTGGCCTTCCACAAGAGCTTCGAGCAGGGCGTCCCGGGGAGCCGGGGGAGCCGTCGGGGGGATGCTTGTCCCGGCCGAGGTCCCCGAGGTCACCGGGAACGACCTGGAGGTGGAAGCACCTAAGTTAAGGGGAAAGGAGGGAGGCGGTACCTGGGCCAGGTCGCCTCCGGAAGGGACCGCCGGGACAGCAGTGTCCCGGGCGGACGGCGCCGGGTCTCCGAGACCCGGATCACCGGGAAGGGTGCGAGCCCTTGTTCTTGGGGGAGCCATGGTGTCTTGTCACGAGTCCCCACGGTCGGCGCCAACTGTCGTGGTATTACGAATACCCCGGCAGGTTTTGAGAGTGATCCTAGCGAAGATTACGCGGCGCGGGTTGACCGGATGACTGGTCCTCCCCCGCCGGACAAGCACAAAGAATGACACACGGGTTTATACAGGTTCGGGTCCCGGTGGGGACCCTAGTCCTGTCGACGCGCTCCTGACCGGGGTCGGCTGGGGAGGCTCTCTCCGGGGGAGAGGCTTCCGGAGCACGCCTGTGAGTTTAGCTATTCCAATAAAAGAGAACCGATCCCTTACAACAGAGGGGTACAAGGGCTATTTATAACCCCAAAAAGTAGCAAAAACCCTAAACTACCCCGGAAGCCACCGTCGGATTGAAGGGCAGGACCGTCCTTCTTCCGGTCAAACGCCTTGGATGCTTGACAGGTAGTCGCTAATTCCCGAGGCGTCCCTCGCGTGACCTGCACGTGATAAACAGTTCAAGACTTTACCTTTAGGAGGGCGATAAGACCCGGGACAGCGACGGAGGCCACGTCCCGGGGTCAAAGGCGGCGCCCGGGAGGGCGCCGGAGGCCGCGTCCCGGGAACCAAAAGGCGGCGCCCGGGGAGGCCCCGGAGGCCACGTCCCCGGGCCAATGGCGGCGCCCGGGAGGGCACCAGAGGCCGCATCCCGGGAGCCAAAAAGGCGGCGCCCGGGGAGGCCCCGGAGGCCACGTCCCGGGAGCCAAAAGGCGGCGCCCGGGGAGGCCCCGGAGGCCACGTCCCCGGGCCAATGGCGGCGCCTGGGAGGGCACCGGAGGCCGCGTCCCGGGAGCCAAAAAGGCGGCGCCTGGGGAAGCCCCGGAGGGCGCGTCCCCGAGCCAATGGCGGCGCCCGGGAGGGCACCGGAGGCCGCGTCCCGGGAGCCAAAAAGGCGGCGCCCGGGGCGGCCCCGGAGGCCACGTCCCCGGGCCAATGGCGGCGCCCAGGAGGGCACCGGAGGCCGCGTCCCGGGAGCCAAAAAGGCGGCGCCCGGGGAGGCCCCGGAGGGCGTGTCCCCGTGCCAATGGCGGCGCCCGGGAGCCAAAAAGGCGGCGCCCGGGGAGGCCCCGGAGGGCGCGTCCCCGGGCCAATGGCGGCGCCCGGGAGGGCACCGGAGGCCGTGTCCCAGGAGCCAAAAAGGCGGCGCCCGGGGAGGCCCCGGAGGGTGCGTCCCCAGGCCAATGGCGGCGCCCGGGAGGGCACCGGAGGCCGCGTCCCGGGAGCCAAAAAGGCGGCGCCCGGGGAGGCCCCGGAGGGCGCGTCCCGGGAGCCCAAAGGTGGTGCCCGGGGAGGCCCCTGAGGCCCCGTCCCGGGAGCCAAAAGGCGGCGCCCGGGGCGGCCCTGGAGGCCACGTCCCCGGGCCAATGGCGGTGCCCGGGAGGGCACCGGAGGCCGCGTCCCGGGAGCCAAAAAGGCGGCGCCCGGGGAGGGCACCGGAGGCCGTGTCCCCGGGCCTCCGTGACACAACTTACCTGGACTTAGTCCCGCGGAGATTTCCCCCAACAGGCAGTTCATCAGCAGCATCTACTTGATGGTCGTTAAACTGAGTTGTAGGCGCAACTCTTGCTATTTGCACAGATACACTGCCATTAGTACTGGCAATGGCACTACCATTGGCACCACCTTCAGTACTGAGATTATCGGTGCTACGTCTACTTCCTATAGAATGACTTCCTATCAAACTATGTACGCTTAAGATTTCAGCGTAAAGTATGATAACTCCGCCGCCATAGCCTGAATTTGTCACAAATCGTCTAAATGAACCTCACGATTTGTCACCTTTCAGTCTCGTAAGTACCTATTTATTTCCCTCCAGCAGCATGCTTTCAACCTTGAGAGTATCTGTCGCAAGATTTAGTTGTAACAAGTCGACTAACCCACTCCAAATCATTAAAAAGACATTGACTGCGGTTGTGTCATTTGACCATAAACATGTATACACACACCCAGATTATCACCGTTTGCTCTACTATAGATTATACCAGCTTTGTAATAAACGCAAATCATACTGGGTTGCATCATAGCCTAAATAATTTGTCATTCTGTGTTAGGTTAACACAAGACAGTGTGTTTCCTCTATTTTAAACAAAACAATATTTTCATATAACGATGCACAATAATTGAGAGTAATATAAAATAACATAAAACCTAGGGTGAAGTGAACAATTAAATTTCTAGACCCTAAAACCCAGAAACCTAAAATAATTAAAATTCTAAACCTAGAAACCCAAAAAACCTTAGAATAATTAAAATTCAAACACTAAAACATAGAAACCCTAGAATAATTAAATTTCTAAACCCTAAAACTAGGAATACCTGGCCTAGAGTGAAGTGAACAATTAAATTTCTAAACTCTAAAATCCAGAAACCCAGAAACCCTATAATAATTAAATTTCTAAACCTTAAAACCCAAAAGTCGTGGAATAATTAAAATTCTAAACCCTAAAACCCGAAAACCCTATAACCCTGTCCTAAACTGAAGCAAAATTTAAATTTTTACCAGTCTAAAGCCTAGGGTGAAGTGAACAATTAAATTTCTAAACCCTAAAACTCTAGAATAATTAAATTTCTAAATCCTAAAACTCACAAACCCTAAAACCCTGGACTAATTACAATTCTAAACCCTAGAATAATATACAACAAATATTTGAATATACATAATATCTATGAGTTAACAAAAATGACCTCAATTAAACAAATTGTCGAAACCAAAAGTTGGTTAATCACCAAAAACTGCCTCCTCTTTTTCTTCCCTTCTCTTTTCTTTCTTCTTTTCTCTTCTTTCTCTGCATTTTTTTTTTCGAAAATAACAATGAAAGCGACTGAAGGATTGCAAGCAGTTCAATATATACTGGTTTTAGGTTTCAGTCGCTAGCTGGGCTACTGACTGAAACGTGACGTGGCAGGAAAGCTGGGCCAACGGTGCGCTGGGCTATGCGGCGTCTTCCGTCGCTAGCTGGGCCAGTGACTGAAGCTCAGTTGCGCGAGTAGCCTCGCGACTGAAGGTTACTTTTGCAATTTTTTAAAATTTTGAGTTAGTTTTGAAATTTTTTTTTTATTGGGTTATTTGTAAAAAAAATTCTGGAGAGATTAATATTGCTCATTGACTGGAAAGAAGAGCATTAGGAGGAGCTCAACCTCAGCTCCAATAAGTTGTTCTTATTTGGAAAATTATGTGTAGGAAAAACAACATATTTTTATTTTTGCAAGTAGCCTTTGTTTTGTCAGCTCTTTTTTTTTTTTTTCTATTACTGTCAATTAGAAGTTGTTAGGGGTAACAGAAGGACGAAATGACATATTTACTCCTGTTCGCTCTTTTTGTTTTTGACATTATAAAAATGATTTTATTTCTCATAGGTAGACAGCAACAAATAATAGCTCAATACTTATGTTTGAAGCTATGCTTCTTCACATAACAAATAATAACAAATATGACACAGGCAGTAGATTCAAACACCGGCATGTCCACTAAATATTGAAATTAATTTAATAAAGAATACAATAATAGAATACAATCACCAGAGTTAAACACTGATATTCTTAGAAAGCAATCATAGAAGACAATCATAGAATAGGAACTGGTAGTCATACAAACAAGTTTCAATAGTGACAGATCAAAGATAGTTAATTTAGAATATATATCTATTTCACCACACAATGGACAAGTGTCTGGATCTGAAATGGAACACTAGAACAAGTTCCAACCTCATCACACAAGCTAAACTCAAATTTACTAAACTAAAAACTAAGTTCAATCCAATTCAAAGAAAGTCAAGCTCAATTTAACATTTGATTTGAGATTTGTTCATCACTGTGCTACAAGAAATCATCATAGGAAGACAATCAATAGGTTTGTGCTACAAGTAATTATCACAAGAAGACAGTTAATTGGTGAGAGGTGAATAATTGGAGAAAGAGGGAGAGTTCTTGCCCAATTGTTAGTGAAGAGTTGATGGAGATCGCTGATGACTTGCCAAGGTTGGAGATATGTCCACGACCTTGAAGTTATCGGTGTGGTGGCCAAAGGAGGAGAGCGGGGAAACTCAAGCACACATGGTGATGCATATACAGCAAGACGTCGCCAATGATGCGAATCTCGCCTTCAGCCCATGAGACAAGATTGACAACAGAATCAAAGTGTTGGTGGTGGCACAAGTGGGGTGGTAGCACAAATAGGGTGGTGGCATAAGCTGGTGGTGATTAGGGTTTGGAGGAGGCACGGGATGGAAGGTTGTAGCAACGTACTATGACGGCTACGTGGATCGTGGAACCTACGACGTAGGAGGGAGATGGGAGAGGAAGTGGCGCAAGCATATGGTGGATGTTTTTAGGGTATTTGTAGCGTCGACTAGTGTTTGCAAGGCAGTGGGAGGCGGTAGCACTGGTGGCGCCGTTGGTGGTGGTGCAAGGGTGGCTTAGGGCAAGTGGCCTGAGGTGGCGGTGGCCTAATCAGCAATGGCAACGTGGAGTGTGGTTGGCGGCGGCAGATTGGTATAGCTTCTTGCCCTTTTTCATGGTGGCCCAACACATCTCACCTCTAATAGCCTCTAACAATGATGGACAGGGATATACTTATCTTTTTTATAAAATTGTGATTGAGTCAATGTTAATTTAAAACTAAAATGACATTTAACAGTAACGGATTTGATGACAATGGCAAAAACAAAATAGGAGTTAATATAGTAATGACAAAATGAAAGGACAACTTTTTAGTGATAGAAACAAAAATATGTTGTTTTTCAAATGTATATACAAAACTTTTCCATACTTAATTTAGGGATCGTTTTATAATTTACCCTATGTCCAAAATGTAACTCTGAACATTAATTATTATAACCATATACTAATAAAAATTATAAAAAACTATCTTATGAAAATAAATTTTATGATAAATCTATCAATATTATTTTCATACGGTGAATCTTGTTAATTTATTTTTGTATAATAGTGGTCACAATTATAATATTTTTTCCACAACCTACTATTGAGAAAATCTTCAGTAATCCCTAGGAGTAGCACGTTGTGCCATTTTATTTCCCTTTTTTTACTTGTTAATTTAAAATTTTCATGTTCTCTTAGATACAATTTTAACCATTAATTTGTAGAATTATATAACACTGAAAATTATAAAACAAATATTATATGAAAGTAAATTTGATGACAAATCTTCTAATATTATTTTTATATGATGAATCTTGATATTTTTCGTATATTAATAGTCAAAATTGAAAGAAAATTGACTTGCTAGTATTTCAAACAAAAAATAAAAAGAATGGAGGAAGTATCACATAAACTATTGTTGAACAAAATTTTCCAATCCTCTTATTATAATTTATGAGTCATGCTCTTCTTGAGAGGACCATGTTGTGCCCTATCATTTTTTCCCCTACAATCTTTAGATTGTTCTTTCACGTAATATTAACCTTTCAATCATGACATTAGAGCCGCTTACATCACTCTTACATATAAATCTCACTAGGTGTGAACACATTGTGATATATTTCTATTATCTTTCTAAAGAATCAAAAGCATGTGATTTTTTTTCTATTTAAATTATTAGATTAAAAGTTAATAGTCTAGATCATGATAGATGAGAAATTTAAAATTATTTGCGAGATAATTAACCATCTTAAGTTATGTTTTACATCAATCTATGCTATTCAAATTCTAATTGGACAGTTGAAATTTTGAGAAAGACAATGTTCACCTTTTTTTAATACTGTGGTCTAATTTGGAGCAAGAAACCTAAGAATGTGTGTGTTTAGTCCTATATATCAAATACAACTTAAGAAAACACTATATATAATCCTTAAGAAAGCAGCTACACTAACCGTGTTAAGTTTTTTAGGTGAATTGAGGACCTAAGCGATGGATGTATTTAGGGTGTTAAATATAGTATCAAAGTTGATCTTTAGTCTGATTGTGTCATGTGTCATGCCTGCTTGAGAAAGCACGGTATGTAATGCATCATTTTTTTTTTGAGAAAATGCATAATTTCATTTATAACCATTAAAATGTTCTTACACAACTTGACTTTCCGACCATACTATTCTATGCACATATTTATTTCTTTATTAAATTTACCACTTAAACTCCCCGACAAAAAATCAATTATTAAGATCATTTTTACTTGTCGACAAATATTCTTAGCTTCGTTCCTCAGTATCGTGCAAGGCATATTCTAGTTTCACCTATAATTCAAGCAAAGTAAAAATATAATTTTGGAAGAGATAAATAACACCATAGAAGAATTGCATATCTCAAGTTACATGAAAATACAGTTTCTCAAAGTTATTCAAAAATTATTCAGACCAACTATTGTATTCAGTTTCCCAAAATAGATTACACCATGCAAGATATGCACACAATAGCTTCATATATAACTATTGTCTGCATATTTCAAATTGAAAAGCATAGAATCGTACAATTTATTTTTTCTTTCTATAGTTCATTCGAAATAGTCAAATGTTTCCAACGAAAAAATCGATCTGCATTCGTCAGACCTGAAACAAGAATAACCAGCAAACTTTATCAGTACAATTTTACTCACTTTTTTCATCAAGCAGTATGTCTTGGTGTATGTTACCGTATCATACAGAAATTATATGTTTACAGAACATTCTTCACAGATTTGTCTACAGATACAATTCAGTGTCATGTCCAGCCTCTGCGCTCTGGTGCATAAGTTTCAGGAGACTAGAAGCTTTCCTCTTTCCACGGTCCGTGCCAATTTCTGACAACTCCTTGAGTGCATCCTCCACTCCAGCTGCCTTTGCAGCCATCATTTGCGCTACATCGGCAGAACAAAGAGACCATAGAACAGCAGCAGCATTCTCTTTATTGCGAGGGGACCCAGTTTTAATCACCTCAACAAATTGGGGGATTGGCTCCGTTTGTGCAATTGCAGCATTGCCTTCTTTGCTATTAGCAAGAATTGACAGAAGAGCAAGAGCCTCGTCAATTATTCTCCGAGTAGGATCCACCAAGATATCCATCAGATGGACGACAACTCCAGCTTCCACTGCTCGCACCTTATTTTTCTGATACATGCATAGGTTAAAAATGGCCGTTGCTGCATCTTTCTTGCCTCTCAGGCTCCCGTAACACAAAAGATTGACGAGTGGAGGTATTGCACCAGCTGCACCAATGGCCACCTTGTTTTCATCTGTAAGTGACAATTTGAATAGTGTGGCCGCTGCATTTTCTCTAGCATCCATACTGCTCCCAGTTTTCAGCACCTCTACTATCGTAGGGATAGCATGACAGTCTACAATGCTCGCCTTGTTGCCCTCGTGGATCGAGAGGTTCAAGAGTGCTGTGACGGCATGTTCCTGGGTTCTCGGATCCGAAGAGGAGAGTAGATTGACCAGCAAGGGAATTGCTCCTGCTTCAGCAATGCATATCTGGGTCTTTCTCTTGGCAAGCAACCGGATCTCACCTGCTGCTGCCCGTTGCTCGTCTTGGTTCCCACTACGCAGCCTGTTCATTATTGAGGTGAGACCAGCATGGTCAAAGTCACACTCGCACCTTTTTCCTGCTTTCCTATCCGGGAAATTTGCCTTGTTCTTTGGCAGCTCAATGCCATGAGCTTCAAACCATTGCTCTATACGGCCCTTCAAGACAAAATTTGGCGTCAATGAAGTATGAGATAGGGGCTGCTGCGTCTTAGGGCAGGTTTTGTACCCAGAAACAATCAGTTTTGGATGCAAGATCGATCGTATGTCTAAAAAAGAAAGCTATGGTCATTAACACCACTAATTCTTGAGAACTTTTTTTTTTCTAATAATCAAAAAAAAAATAAATTTGAAAAATAACCCAGACCTTTTAAATTTTACAAAAATGGCCCTCTGTCGCGAACCGGGCCGCGCGGTTGATCTTCAGTCGCTAGCCTAGCTAGCGACTGAAAACGTGGCACGGCCCAACGCCCCGCTGGCCCAGTTTGCGTGCCACGTATGCTTTCAGTCGCTAGCCGGGCTAGCGACTGAAAAGATATAAAACTATGGTATAGCAATAAGTTACAAAAATCAGTTGTAGTTTAGTTAGTTAAGAGATTCTCTCTCTTTGAAGAGACCACGATTCGAATCCTACCCCCACAAATATTTATGCACTTTTTAGGCACGTGAGTTGGGCCAACAGTGTATTGGGCCGCGTCACGTCAGCCGCGGCCCACTTCGCGACTGAGTGTCATTTTTGTAAAATTTAAAAGGTCTGGGTTATTTTTCGAATTTTTTTTTGTAGGTTATTAGGAAAAAAAAATCAGTTCTTGAAGCCAACTTTAAATTAACAAATGCTTACCTGTCCGCTAGAAACAATGACAGGGTCTTCCATCAGCTCAAGAGATATAGGACATCTAAATTCATCCGGGATAATAGGAGATGCATGCTTTATGGAGCTTGATCTATGACTGGGAGCCTCAGTAGTGGAAGCTTCGGCGATTACTGCTGCTACTTTTTTCTTGCCCTACACTTATACCGTTATTAGTGAATGTTAATAAAGAATAATGCATAAATTCTTTCAAGAAGGCCCTAGAAGAAATATAAAGTTACTAAAGAAAATATTTTTACAAGAAAATCCTAGAATAATCTAATATTTTATATGATAATGTAACAACCCAAATTTGGGACTGAAAAGACTACTTTTCATAAAATCGTGCATGGATGTATCTACATGGTTATAGCCAAATCTCTCCAATCAAATTTGTCTCTTTAGCCCGAAAATCTCAAACTCGTATCCGTTGACCCAAATTCAGATCAGAATGCACTGATGTTATCCTCAAAGTGCCCTGAGAATAAAGTTCTTCAGGAGTTAATCCAGATTCAATCCTCATAGGCTCAAATCTCTCGTCTCTTCTATTTTCGAAATCAGAAATACTCTAAATTACCCTGAAATTTTGGAATGCAGATTTATCAAATTCCGGACCAGATTCCCACCAAATTATCTCTGGAATACGATCAAGGGTATGCCAATTCCTTAATCCAAAAAGTTGGCATCAGAATTCCATCTCTAAGATCATTTTCACAATTTAGTCCAGATTCATCGCGACTTAGTCCTTTTCAGATTCAAAAACCAACAAAAACCCTAAAAGTCGCATTTCAACTCCAAATCTCAATCTGATTCAGGGAACACCTCCCAAATGCTATTCTAAACAAAGTTCTCTACATCGACGATCTCAGAATCTCGCTCTAAGGTATCGAAATCATTTCCTGAAAAAGGCGAAACCCTAATTACCCTGATTACCCTAATCGCCGTTTTCGTTTTCGTTTCAGATTGAGTCAAAACCCTGTAAACTCCAGATTGTTTGCCCCATTTTATCTTTGATGCATGCATAATTGGGATTCACATTATTATGAATTTTAGATACAAAGCAAAACCATTTTACACATGAAATAATATTTATTTTAATTAGGAAATGCATTTTGGAATATTGAAAATACTTAATTAAGCATGAGAAATAGCTCTAAAATTAAGAAGTATATTTTGAAAATTCCAAGAAACCAGAAATGAGCAGGATTTAGCTTTGGCCCTTTTGCATTTCAGTCCTCCTAATTTTTATTAATTGAAAATGAGCCCAAAAATGCATATAAATGAGTTCTTATGAGAAATTACTAGTTTAACCCTCACTTTTCCACTGCACAAATAGTGTTAAGACCATATTAGCCCTGCTGGATCAATTACACATCACCACCAACTCTCTACTGTAGAAAACTCCACGTATGTCCTTGCATGTATAGTCTTTGCAGCAGATTTTTTCTTCACACAACTTCATCTCCAGCAGAAAAGCTCTGTAGAATGGTAGATATTTGAGTCAGAGAGCCAATGCATCTGAGAGAGCTGCATTTCGATCAAGAAATGCACATAAAATGATAAAGGGGGTAATTTCTGCTGATTCTGGCCGCGACCAGGGCATGTTCCAGCGTCAGCCCGAGTGGCATTGGCCCTTCTTCGTCGTCTCCGGCCGTTTACAGTGAGTACAACTTTGTCAAACTTGTAGAGTTTAGTCTCTTGCACATGTTTTCCTTTGGAAGCATCGTCATCCGATCATTGGATCGCCCAATCTCGCCATGCCAAAGTTTGTTTGCCGTCGACCATCCTCGGGAAAGTCGCCTCTCCGGCCATCTTTTGCCCGATACGAGTTCACCATTGAGTTCCCCACACCCCGAAACCCCCAGGTACCAAACGGGAGCCGCTCCCGTGGACGAAACGCAAGAAACCGTCGCCGGCCGTGTCTTCTTCACCGTCGCCGGCTATCTCGCCGTTCGTCGTCTTTCCGGCCGCCATTGTTGACCACCGAGCGGCTACACCACCTGCTGAACCTCCTCCTCCGAGTCCAAGCATCAAACAGCCAGCCCATAGCCTCCAGCACCCTTGCACTCGTCGCCGGCCAGCTGTACGCCGTGGACGCGTCCAATGTCTCGGGATGACATTGCTACAGTACTGTATACAGTGTTTCCAATGTCAGCCCTTTTGACATGCTATGTCGTTCTATGTCTTCTGGACACCCGATCGAAGACCCGATCGCGTCACTATGTTCGCATTGCTGCCTACTTTCAATGTCGTGAAGGATGATTCCTCATCCGAAGCCCGGATCTCAAATCCGCTGTATAAGCTCGTATCGTTCCCCGCGGCCCGATTTTATCGAATTATTGTAGAAGTGTCCGATCGCCAATCCGTCTTCGCCATCAGATCTGTCTCACTCTAAAACTTCCAGATATATAATTTTTCCTCAGATCCGACCCTCGGATCTGAATATCATCACTTTTAGACTTAGGAATTGCCCGTTTTGCCCCGAAATCCCGACAAAAGTGGATTTTCTCCATTCGAACTTCGAATCCAGATCCGTTCGAAGCATCTTACTACAAATTGACTCTAATATATATTCTCCTTTTATCATCCCTCCAGATTACAGTCCTAAAGTTCCGTTTCAGCACTCTCGGCCATTTTTCGAAAACGAATCCGTTCCGATTACCCTAAATACCCTATTTCCGGAATCTCGCCGATTCAACCTCGATCAAACCCGATTCTCAAGTCCCAGCATTTAGACATGTTATAATTCAAATATCGCATCTTATAGTCGCATGCATGTTTAATTGATAGATTGATTTTGTGTGTTTATCGCGTTTAGAAGATCGTCCGTTCCAAGCGCGGAGATCAGTTGATTGAAGACCTCGCAGAAGACCCTGTAGCAGGAAAGCAAGGCAAGTCATGCTTTGATCATCTTGATCCCATATTTTATACCTTGCTATAAATACCTTGGTAATAGAGATTAATGCATGTGATGAATTGAGATATCTTGCTAAGACAGCATTGGATTGGAATATAAAGAAATATGATGAGTTATGTGGTGATAGAACAGGTTAGAGCATGTGAATAGAAATATGATTAGGCACATGAAATGTGATGGGGTGTGAGCCACCCCTGTTATATATGTATTTAAGTGTATTTGTGAAAAGTACAAAGTACAGCCAACAGTGAGAATGGTTTGGATGGTTGGTGCTGTGTGCGCAGTGGGATTGTGGTTGGCCTCACTGGCGGTTCGTAAGGACTAGAACCTTGTGTGTCATTCTAGTGCGCTATGCGGCACGACAACGTACTAACCACTCGCCTGGTATGGGACAGGCACAATGTCATGACTTTCTTGGTATTAACTCTTCCCTGCAACTGGTTGTCGATCCGGTTTCCCGAGTGAAAATTGGTGGGCCACAGAGGGCCACGAGCGGTGTGAGGGGTAGAGAGGATAAGGCGTAAGAAGGAAGTCGCCCTAGCCTGGCTCTCGAGTCGTGCGCGACCGAACCCGAAGTGGGATTCTATGCGTCCAGAGGAGGACCTCATAGACCCAAGGCTAGATGAACAGGCAGTGGGGAGGACCCACAACGGTAATGAGGACTTTACATGTGCTTGCCATCTATCATGTTGTGGGGAGTACCCACCTTGGTAGTGGGGCCTGTACTGTCTATGTACCGGGCGGGGAATTGTTAATGCTAGGTCAGTAAACTGTTGTGTGATCTCAGCCTTGTCACATGCGTAAAAGTCGCATGGAGTTGGCCCGACGTAAAAGTTGAGGTCTCGTAGTAGGTAAATTGGTACACCTCTGCAGAGTGTAAAAACGTATTCGAATACTCCGAGCTCCCGGGTTTTATAGGAGCCTGTCGTAGAGGGGTTGTCCCTCGTCTAAGCACACAAGTAACTTTGGAAAAGTTCTGTTAAAACATCCAACAGTGGCAACTCATGAGAGACAGCCACACCCATCTTCAGTTAATTGCCTAAGCGTAGGTATACATAGACATATATGTAGATGAGAAAAGCAACGTTGGATTATATCATATCTATATGATTAAATGCTGTCAAAGAGTTACGAGAAGGAGGACATTTTACAGATTGGATGATATTCTATATATATATATATGATCAAATGTTGTTAGGAGATGTGAGGACAAAAGTATTTTACAAATCCCTCTCCCCTTTCTCCAAATAGCATAGGTTCATGACATTTATACTATAGGGGTAATTATTACTTCCTCATGACTTGCGGAGTACGAAAGTACTCACCCTTGCTATTAAAACCCCAATAGATGGAGAACTTCAGGACCTACACGAGTACACGGAGAGCGCCGTGGACCTAGATGTCAAAGAAGAGTCGATTCCACCAGAGTTCCGAAGATCGTCGTCCTACAATCCACTTCTTGCTGTGGGTTGTGGTTTAGTTTCCGTTGCATAGGTTTTGGTTTAAATACTCTGTTTATTTAAGCCGTTTCGGCTCTTGTAATAATTTATTTGTAATAAGGCTGTCAAGTCACCTTGCTGATGCTCATGTATTTCTGTTACAATGTGATGCTCCTGTGCTTGACTCCTCCTGGGCAGTCAAGGGTATGTGTGTATGGGTCTAGCTGCAGAGAGCTGGATCCCCACAGGAGTGGTCATAGCCCTGAGCGGGGCGTGACAGATAAGAACTAGCTAAAAAAATTAGAGAGAAATGTAATTTTAGAATAAAGCTCAAGAAACTTTTAGATTTACTTAGAATATGAAATTTTGTTAATGAACACTAGAAATTCTTCATATTTATAAGAAAATGGTTCTTTTTGTATAATTAGGATCTTTCCACACGGGCAAAATCTAATGGTCATGTAAGCTTATAAACATCATGCCTCATTTGCGGAATGCCATATGGAGTGCTACAAGCATACTATAATTAGAGTTTAAGTAGTCATTTTAAGAGAATTTGTGTTATTTATTAGTTTGTAATAAAAATTGTGTTATAATAAAGTGTTACATTTTCTTCTTTTGTATTATTTTAGTTTATTTTGGTTAGGCCATTTTTTTTACTACTTAGTGTCTTATTGAGTTAGACACTTAAAGATGCACGTGTTGTTGTAGTCTCTAGTTGTAATTTGAAAGGTGATTTGAGTTGTCAAAATCACAATTGTCTTGACGTAGAAGAACTCACTAAAATCTGACTTAAGGTGCTAATGCCGCCAAATCTCAACATGCACTAAGTAATTTAAAAAAAAGACTGTAATTTCCGTATAGAAAGTTGACATAAAAAGTTAGGTATCATAGTTCTCACTTATTAGCTCTTCACTGTTCTTAACAGTCGGTATGAGAACATCAACTCTCAATAGTGAATGTATGATCTATGACTCTGTTGGAGTTGTGGATATTACTACTTTTTCTTAGTAAGTTATTGAGGATAAGATTATGGTATCCGACTAATTCAATAAATTGATCCTCTTTTCTTTTGATTAGGTTTAATGAGTTATTATTTGTGTCATCTTAATTTTAGAAGTGCTAAACACATGGACAAATAATTAGACACAAGCAGTAGTTTAGTGGAGAAGAATTTTTCAGAGAGCCGCAGTAACAAGGATTAGCTGCATGCTGTTAGTACTTTCTTTCATGTAAGAAGCTAAAGTCAGAATTGTAAGGATCAAAGATGATATATCAATATATTAACCTCAATTCTTGTCATTGCTCTTGTGATATCGTCAACCGAAAAAGGAATGCTGCAATGAGAAGCATTATTGCATAATAAACATTAGCGAACATACTTCAAATTAGTAGCTTTTGAACTTTTGAATGGATAAAATAGTAACCTTGAATCATCATCTAACCAAAAAGTATTGCTGACTGCATCATCCGAGTCTTCGGTCATCCTCATTCTCATACTTAAAATGACCTAGTATCATATTTTGCATAATTAAAACCTTAGTTCAGAAACATATGGAACATGAATTAACAATCATGATTTACCTCTGACGAAACTGAATGGGTGCCATATTTGTCATCCCAGTACATTGCACTGATTTGATATAGTTGTTGTATGCTAAGGCCCTGAAAGCTTGCAAAATACATAACATTAAACAATATATGGTTTTGGCAGAACTTTAATTTATCCAAAGGTTTTTACCGGGCACATCTCGTTAGTAATCTCCTCCAATGTTAGTCGTGGCTTTTGAGGGAATGCCTGATGAACACAACTCAACTTAAGAAACAATAATATGTCTAATAATTCCCGATATATAGCACTTACCAGAAATTCTGCTGCTTGCCTTATATGCTTTAATTTATCCCAGGAGTTACCTGAATACTTTGTGTACCACATAACATAGCATTAGCACAAGATCTAAATTTTTCTGGAAACACAAGGGATGTTCATGAAACCTTGTCGGTAGCATCAATACACCATTGTTCTAATAGAGCCAATCCTGCTTTGATGCATTGTCCACTGCCAAACGTACAACACTCACGTTGACGAAGCAAGCTACATGACAAGAAAAATTTCAGTGTAACTGGAGGGAAAAAAAAAGACTAGTATGTCAATCTAGAAAAATTGTGAATTCTTACCTATTAAAGAATTGAATGTTAATGAATGAATACACTTGAGTGAACAGGTTTCTAACTAAGAATGAATGGACCTGTACATGCCAGTAAGAACTATTAGCACACATTCTAATTATAGAAAGCAATCTGTGATGACTCATTTTTTTTTTGGTGTATACGTACATAATTGGCTTTCAAAATGTTGAAGTATTTTGTGAAAGTATCCAAGATAATCTGCCACTGTGGGTTCAATTGTATGGCCGAGTCATTTGCTTGAACAGAACGAGATGGTCTTGCTTCCTGCGTTTGAAGTAGCAGTGCAAACTAAGCGTATAAGACTGGAGTACTTCACTCTTTTTGTGTACTCTACTGTCAAAATTGACCCTACCTGAATGCATGGACCAAGAAACATCGATATCTCTCTCTTCAGTTTGTCTCTTATCAGTCCATACATCTTCTCAACATAAGCTGTAAGCTGCTTCATGAAAAGAAGACCAGGATACTTGGCTTCAACTTGACGAAGATTTCCCAATCCACCAATGAGGATACCATCAAAAGGTCTCCCAGCACTTTGTGGTGAAGCTCTAATGCCCTTGTATTTTGAGAAATAGTCAAGTGAACAGTTCAGACTAAAACCAGAGTACTGCTTTGGGTATGCAGACATAACTAAGAGGGACGATTTACCGCAAGCACTCCCCCAGATGATACAGCAGACGACCTCCTTTGCTGAGGAAGCTGAGGTCCAGTTGTTTCCGGTATTCGATGTAATAGCGAGAGTAATGTAGATGCATTGGACAGCCAATATGCTAGCTTGTCATTCTCATCATCAGCCTTCGGAGGGAAAAAAAACCAAAAAACTTAACTGCCCTGATAATATCAATAAGTTATTTCTACATCTACTTCAGTTATGATTTTTTAGTTTCTGTTATGAGGGTATAAAGAATTGATTTTGTGATTTTATAGCTGAATCATTCTTCTCTTTTTCAAGATAAGTATAATCTGCAATTGTCAACAAACATGAAAGAAACATAAAATATAATGTATCCTTGAGATAAGATTATCGTTGATTAATTTTCAGCATTGTATATGGAAGATAAGATTTTATTTGAATAATATATGGTATCCTCAACTAAGTTTGACACGTAATCAATTAAGAATTAATTTCTTTCTATTATCAAGTTTTGTCTTCTATTCGAATTTCAATAAACTAAGGTCATAAATATGGAGGAAAATTCACTGTTGGAGGACATAATTACATGAAGTTTTTCAATGTAATACCATCATTTAATTTGATCATCTATATTGATACTTTCTAGGGTTAGAATATTGCATTGGTTAGCTAGATAAATGGTCATGTTCGACCACTCTACCTCCATGCAAAGGCCGTTTTATCGTGAAATGTGTGCAGAGAGTTTTCAGTTGTCTTAACTTTATGTTAAGTTTGAAAGTCGTTGTAAAGAGTTTGTAGCAAATCCAACAGTTTATCTGAAAGTCGTCGATAGTGGAATCCTGATGAGGACGTCACGAAGAGATGTAGGACACAGGTGGCATGTCGAGTTCCGAGAAAATCTGCGTGCCCTTTTTTTGTGTTTTTTTATTTTTCATAGAGCTAACTTTGTGCTCTCAGCAAACTATCCGATCCTAACAAGTGGTATCAGAGCAAGTTGCTCATCAGTGAATTTAACAATCTGGAGTTATGGCTGTTGAGAGTTTTCTCCGCCAAGAATATCAAAGAAGCTGCAATTTAGGGAGAGTTGTATCCCTACAATTAGGGAGGAAATTACAATGGTTGTAATATCAATCATCAAGTAGGAATTGATTTTCAATCTTATATATGGAAAGATAATATTTGATCTAAATAATATATGGTATCCACAACCAAGTTTGATGGGTAATCAATTAAAGATTGATTTATATCTATTATCAAGTTTTATCTTCTATTCAAATTCCAACAAACTGGACAATAAATATGAAGGCATATGTATTGTTGAGGGACATCAACTACATGGCGTTTTTCAATAATATCATCATGTATTTTGATTACCTATACCAATATTTTCTAGGATTAGAATATTGTATGGGTTAATCAGATAAATGGTCGTATTCAATCACACTGCCTGTGTGTAAAAGCCGTTTTATCGTGAGATGTAAATGGGGGCTTTTAGCTGTCCTAACTTTATGTTAAGTCTGAAAGATGTTGTAGATGGCTGTAGTAAGTCTGATAGTTTATTTTTAAGCCACCGATAGTGAAATTTTGACGAAGATGTTAGGCGGAAATGTATGATGTAAGTGACATGTCAATCACTATGAAAATTTGCATGCCTTTTTTTTTGTGTTTTTTTATTTATCATAGATCTAACTTTACACTATCAACAAGTCATCCGATCCTAATATAAACTGTAATGCCCAGGAAAAAGTTCTATTTACCTCTATTTCAGTACTTAGCGTTTGCATAATACGGTCAAAAATTCTAGTTCTTTCGGCCTCAAATGATCTCCAGTGCAAAAGACACCTGTAGATGATACAAGCAGCAATAGGCCTACCATTCGAGAATCCCAGACCTTGCGATATGAACTTGATAAGCAGGTCACCGTTTTCCTGAAAGAAACTTCACACTTATACACTATGAGGATCAAACTAACCACAAAATTAGCTTTATATATGAATTAAAGGGAACACAAAACTAGTCTAGGTAGCGAACATGTTGATTCTCATACTACAAATATTAGCCAGCAAACAAAATTTAAGCAAAACAATTTTGCATAAGGTACTTGAAGCTAGCTTTCTGGTTGCATGTAGTACTAATTTAAATTAACTCTATAGCATTAAAAAGTGTCACTTCAGTAAAAATACCTAGTTATGAGACTACTGTCTGAGACACTAAGTAGTATTATATTAAATACTTAACTTTTGTAATGCTACGATACTAAATCTCCCCTAATACTAATCATGATAAGAATTAAGAATCCACCAAAATAAGACGCGGAAATTTGAGTAATACGGGAACCATGCATAACGTACTGAAATGGGGAACGGCAAAATGATGCACAAGTGACCCATATACGAGTACAATTGAGCAAAAATCTATGGTACTTCCGGGAGTAATACTCCCATACTAATAACTCCACAAATATTGTGCATACTTTTCTGGTACCATATTAACATACTTTTCATGTGCAGTTGAATAAACGGTACCATATTAAATTAAAAAAAAGAATGTATATATACTAGTTGTTAATGCAAGTAGGAAAAATGGATTTTGTTTGTGCAACCCTTGCATTATGGAATCGTTCTTTTTTAGCACTTGTCATCTCAGTGGCCTATTGAAAAGGAAATCTTGTAAGTCACATTTAATCTAATGCAGCTTTGTTGTGCATTGATTGATATTGAGATATAGCCGAAACTGAGTTTTTTTTTATAAATAACTCATAGAAAAAATTAATTACAAAAATAATCCACAGTTACCGTATTTTGTAAAAATAACTATCATGTCAGCTTATCGAGTCATGAAGACTTGATAAGTTCTTTCACTCTTATAACGGCTCAATTCTCGTGAGTACTTATGGTTGAGAGTATTGTTGTGCAAGTAGTGGTTGAAGGGGTGTGCTCGAAAGTCGTCATGGAGGTGGTCACAAGTCGAAGTATTGGTGGTCGAAGATCGTTGTGTTAAGGTGTAACTCTACTGATTTTGGTCGTCATCTACCAACCACTTCTTCGACCACTCCAACCGCGACGACCACCTTCACTTTAAGTTGTGACCACACATGCATTACAAGTCAGAGAGCTTGTCGAGTATTGGGCACTCGACAAGTCGATTTCCAGTCCTTACAATGTGACATGTCGCTTGTCGAGTCTTCAGCACTCGACATGCTGATGTGGCGGATTATTTTTGTAAAATACAGAAACTGTGGATCATTTTTACATTTAATTTTTTTCTGTGGATTATTTATAAAAGAAAATTCCCGAAACTTATCAACTTTGTACTTCTGATAGTCTTGATGCTCAAAATAGACAAGGAAGTAGGAAAGAAAACAGTAAGAGAATACCTTACTCACAATATTATTACAAGATAAATTTTAGTATAACTTCTATTGAGCATCTTAACTAGGGGACATATCTGGTACAAATTTTAATTTAGGTTTTAACATACTAATCATGTTGGTTAGACTAAATAGTCATTTCAAAAAATGCTCAAAAAATTTGTGTAGATACTATTCTGAGTAATCTAGTTTGTATAAAATTTCAAATCCAAACTCGATCAAATTAAGAGAAACAAAAAAGAGAAAATTTCTATGAATAGTGACTTTTTTTCTTTTTCTTTTCTGTTTTATTTCCTATTTGTAATAAATTTCCTTTTTTTTTTCTCGGTGCCGGTTGAATTTTGACTCCAAATTTTATAGGTTAGTAGATGAATTTTACAATTATGTACATAATTTTTTTAGAATTTTTTATAATAATTTAGTGGCCTAAGCTACATGATTAATATAATAATACTCAAATAAGAGTTTATACTAGATATTTCCTTCTAAACTAGAGTAGCTTGAAACTTTTGTTCAATGGGCCCCAAAAAAATTATCCAAAGAAATTCACCATATAAGAGGTGTCTCCTACTTTCTAAGTACAAAATTGTGATTGATAATGTACCTTTGTTTTCTCCTGATTATTCGAGGACGAACCCTCCTTGGACACCACACGTAACAGGGACGACGGTTGGGGTGGTAGAACATAAACAACTTTTAGTTCTACTTCTTCCACCATATTATCTGACATTTTATTAAACATATCTATAGTAATAATCTTGGATTTGAGGTCACTCTCCTTCACTATGACACTCTGTACAAGAAATTTGTCACTGCACTCAATGTCTAGTGGTTCCTCCTGTGGTGCCTCCATTGTTATCATGACACATAAATTGGATCGGGGTAGCACAAAACCATTGTGTGGTTGCAGATTGTACTTGTTTGGACTCGTTGTCCTCATTACTACAAAATAAAAGGCAACATGGTCACCTGTCTTGTTCGTTAGCAGCACGAAGCAAGATATCCGCTTATTTAGTTCAAAGCAAAATCGAAGCTCGCAGGGCTTGATTGCAAGCAGCTCCTTTGGCGCTGACCTTATCTGCGAGAAAGAACTCAAAGTGATTAAAGGGACAACAATTTCCCTTGCTTTTTGGTTACTTATTTTTGCATCTGTTAACTATTTTGCAAAGAATCTTATTGTTTGTGCTGCAAATATTATGACAAAAATAACGCTTGTGTTGCCTAACTTTATAAGGATACTAATGTTAGATCCTTGTAACTTGAATTTCCATCATTTTTGTTGCTACAGTGTAATGCTATTATTTTAATCTACAATGTATTACACATTCTTGTTAACATTCTCATATGACTCCCGAAACTTTTAATTGCAATTTTCAAATCTTTCCACATGGTTTCAATTGAGTCTTAATTATTATTTAATTAATACTTTATGTCTATGTGACATAGTATATATCATCATATACTGATGTAGATGTCCACGTGGCACAACATAAAATAAAACATCAAAGAATATTTGCTAAAATAAAAAAGAATAAATCTCAAATTTTGAAAAAAATAAAGAATGATTCAAAAATCATTAAAAACTAGCTGAATCCTATATAATTGTGTTGGCTAATCGCTATATAATTTAAAAATTTATCTATATTTCAGAGAGATATGTTCTCTTTAAAACTATAATATAGATAAAGTTTATTTTGGATACGATTTTTCTAATAAATCTATGTCCTAATAGAGATAAAGTTAATTTTAGATATGATTTTTTACATAAGTCTGTGTCTTAATTTAGATAAAGTTAATTTTAGATAAAATTTTTCACATGATGAATCTATATCATTATAAATATAATGAGTAGAATACATATTTTCTTTTTTAACCTATTAATGTGGGAATTTCTAGTATTTTTATTTTTTGTAATTTATTTTGTAATTTATAGTATTTTTATGTCAGTACAGAACTACCATGGTGATTCCAATATCAACAAAATTAATAATATAATGATAGGTGTGAATTTAAACAATAAAAATATGAATATATAAAATTCATATAGAGTTATAAATTGATAAAATTTCTATAAAGTATGAAAAATTACAAAAACATTTGCCCTAGCCGTTGATAGTGGGCTCCTCCGCCATTGATATCTAAGAAATTAACGCGGAAATATTATTTTATTTTTAAAAAATATATATTTTGATAATAACTTCCAATTTAATATGATTTTTTTTAAAAAAATCATAATTTTTGAATTATTTTCTGATTGATTTTCAATTTTGAAATTTATTTACAGATTTTTAGCAACTTTCCTAAATTTTTTATATTTTATAATATGACATGAACATCACGTGAATACATAACACCTTGTGCACCACAAGAACATAGGCTAGTAAGTAAATGATGATTGACACCCAATTAAAATAGTTTTGGAAGATATGGGACTTGATTAGAAGAAATTGAAAATCTGGAAACCATACCAGAATGTTAAACAAAGATATCAGATTTGAGAGACAAATTACTCTTAGTTTCATTATTTGGTGCTGTGTGAAGATCACTAACATGTTAGAAGTAAGGAGGATTCCAAAGCTAATTTAATTAATTAATTCATTCATATGTAGATAGTGGCTGTGTGCACAGGGATGGGACCCATGAAACCCATATTCTATGAATTTATAGTTTCAATGCTTCAAGATACATACATCTCTACGAATTTTTGATACGTTGAGGTATGTACATCAAAAACATTTTATGACATCCTAATTCAGCCTACATTAAACTATCAAAATATAGTATGGGTCATTATACAATATATTTCCTTCACTTGAGGTAGGAGATCTCCATTTACATGAGTTGATAGAACAAAAAATAAAAAGGGCAACATTTTTATATCACTATAAAATTTGATATTTTATATTTTTCACTAGATATTTTACTGACACATAGATAAAAACTATCTTTATCAATCTCATAAATCACATTTTCAAAACTTTTATTGCGGCAAGGAAGGAATTTTCCCAAAATAAAAACAATGGTATACATAATGACATATTTGGCGTTCAACTTATATATCAAAGTAGTTTTACTTTTGGATTGTGTCCTAAGTTCCAATAAAATCTACAAAAATGTTTTTTATACCACCGCAAAAATTCTGAAATTATGGTTTGTGGGGCTAATAAGATAGGGTCAAATTCTTATGTCAGTGAAACATCTAGTGGTCAACATAAAAAATTGAAATTTTGTAATGGTATAAAATTTGTGCCTAAAATATGATAGTTCATGAATATGGAGGTAACCAAAAATGTATTTCAAATTTATTAGTTCCGAAACATCAGCAGCAAGAGTAAGATTTATCATGCCTGAAGGCATAAAATATAAACTACTACTGCTATGTGATAATTGTGTAGCTAAAAACTGTAACTAACCAAACTATTATAGGTCTTTTTGAATACTGATTACAAGATGTAAAAGCTAGTGTCCAAGGTCATCGTCAGTAAAAGTTAGAATCTTGTGCTACTATGTATGTATTGGAGCTAGAATGCTAAATAGGACATAAGGAAGGTCAAACTCGAAAGTCAAGGCCATATTAGATTTTATTCCTTGACGTATCTGAAACGATGATTTTGAGTTCATCTCCGTAGAACTTCTAATATTAAGAAAGATTTATCTCAAAAGATTCTCATCTCATTTAGTTTGACTGAAATTTAACTTTTTCTTGTTTAATTTAACATTTTCTTCAAAACTTACAATATTTAGACTACACATTTAAAATCTATCTTCAATCTCTACCCTCCATTTTTTCTCCTCATCTTCCTTCTCTCTCTCTTCTATTGCCGCAGCCCCAACTCACACGCGCTGTCAGCTTGTCCTACTCAATCTCCTCATCTCCTTCTCCCTCACAGGCCACCATTGTTGGTAGTGTCACCGTCGCCTCACCACACTGCCTCTCTCCTCCTCCGCTGTCTCGCCACATCACCTCCCTCTCTCCTTTGCCACGACCTCTTCTCTTCACAGCCGCCACCTTGCATTGCTTCCACCCGTGATTAGCGACACCACTGCTGCCTCACCACCTTGCCTTCGCCACCACGGAGAAACTAAAGAGGGGTAAGGTGAATTCTAGAGGACTAGATTTAAGAAAAAAGATTTAATTTAATGATGGAAAGATACATATAAGACAAAAAAATAAAATATTTGTCCATTAGCAAACTCTAATTTATTTTTAGGAAGAAGGGGGTTTTGACATTTTTCGATTGAGGTCCAGGTTGCACAGTTCCGTTTTATTTTCATAAATTATTTTTTCTAGAGTTTTTCCCTACAACTACTTACAAAAAGTTGGTACACAATAAGGCCTTATTAGAAAGCCAAGCCCCTCATGGATTTTTTTTTCTTGGCATACTTTAGAGAAGGAATTCAACTACATCTCAACAGAGTATCTAATATTAGGAGATGTTATCTCGAAAGTGTTATATTTAATTTAGTATGACTAAAATTTGGTTTTTTCTATTTAATTTATGGGTTGTCTATAGTCCAAACAATTGTTTTTTAAAAAATTTACACTATCTACATTATAAATTTAAAATCTAAATTCAATCTCAAATCTCCATCTATCATCACCTCTATCCTCTCCCTCCCACTGACCTTCCTCCCCTTTCTACCTAGCTAGCTACCTCTGCTTGCCTGCGGCCGACAGCAAACTACCACCTCACTTCATCTTGCTATGCCACCTCCCTCTCTTCTGCTGTCATGTCCTCTATCCCACGGCCATCACCTCTCACCGCCTCTATTGCGGTTAGTACTGTCTCACTGTCTCATTAGAGAAATTAAAGAAGAGACTAGATTAACACTAAGGGGTTAAATCTAAAATAAGAGATTTAATCTAATAATAAAAAAGAGAAATATATAAGATAAAAAAAAATATGTATGCATTGGTAAAACTCTTAATTTAGCGAGAGAACGGGATCTTGTTTTGAGGTTTTAGATATTTTATTTTGCCATACAAACTTCATCTCAACGGTGCTCTTCTTTGTAACAGTTTTCTGTTGTTTGTTTCAAATCTGTTAACTAGTCTGATATAGTTGATAGGATTATTTGTTCCCTTGAAACATATGGATCTTACTTGTGGCTATCGCTTAAATGGAAAAAGAAAGCCAGTGCACATTCAGTTACACGCTCTAGTGAAATAAAAATGAGCAGGGAGCACTTCTGCCAAACATGATCATACCTGGTCCGGCAATGACCTGTCATCATTGCTAGGATGCAAACTCAAACATTCCCTCCCATTAAGCCTCTCAATTATTTCTCTCGTAGATGGCCTTTTTGTAGGATCTGTCTCCACACAATCTAGACCTATTTTAATACATCTCTCTATTTGTTGGCAATCTATTTCCAATGCCGTATGTGTTGGTGCTGCTTCCAACCTATTCCTCCAATTTTGAACTACCTATGAAATTGAATGTGTAATAATGTAAAACAAATGTAAAATATAACATAATCTTTTGTCAAACAGATTTTGGATCTTCAAACAAAATTTTCTTACTAGTTTAACAAAGTCTTGCGAAGACATCTCGGTACCATCTGGATAGTTTTTATGTCCCGTCGTTATCTCTATGATTATGACACCCAAACTAAATATATCTGACTTGATTGTGATTATGCCTCTATGTATATATTCTGGTGCCATATAACCACTGCATCACAACATGAATGTTTAAAGCATTATGGGTATTGTAAAGCAAGTGCATTTCAATTGATCGCTAAAAAACAATAGATTTGTTAAGAGTTATTCAACTCACAATGATCCCTCAAGAGTCTCGGTGAAAATTCGGGTTTGTTGTTGACCAAAGAGCTTTGAAAGTCCAAAATCTGCAATTTTGGGTATCATGTTGTCATCGAGCAATATGTTTGCAGGTTTCAGGTCTAAATGAATAATAGGAGTATTAATTTGCCATTCCTCGTGAAGGTAATGTAACCCTTGACAAATTCCCTCAATTAATTTGTAGCGTTTCTGCCAATCAAGTCCACAAGATTCATCTACACAAATAACCAAAATATGAATATTCGAGAAATGTTAGCTCTTGAAATGTTTTTTCTTTGCAAGCTAAATATTATATGAAATGGTTGAAATTTCTAACATATATTGGTTTGTCATCATATTTATAATATATGTGAACCAAACATAGTAGAAATATTGAAATATGAGTAAATTAGTTTATGCACGAAAATCAACATAGTTTCAAGACTTTCAAGACTATGGATGAGGAAAATCCCAATACTTGAGTAGGTCCTAACTTATGTTAATCAAATTCATAAGTCTAGTTGAGCCCAAATGTGAGAGGAACTACTGAAACATGAACAGATTAAACTTTTGGGTGGGTTAGCATAAAACTTAACAAAGAGCAATACTCAAATAACACAAAGTTTTGATAATAAAAGAAAATGAAGAAATAGATAGGCAAAAATACAACTTGTGTTAAATTGTCATACCAGAAAGATACTTGTCAAGACTTTCATTAGAGAGATATTCGAAGCAAAGCAATCTTTCTGGTGTCCCAGCAAAAAGGCATGTTCCGTTGTATTCCACATATGTCTGTCGTATTTCATAACAATAGCCTAAAAACCGTACTATATTTTGATGATTAAGCCTCAGAAGATGATCAACCTCGTTCTTAAATTTTTTGTCTTGAACTTTCGGCATACACACAAGTTTCTTCACAGCAATCATTTCCCCATTTTGTAGCACTCCCTGTTTAACGTCTCTTATTAACATGAACATGTGTTTTTGAATCACTTATTAACACTTGAAAAGGCAGAAAAGAAACATAATACTAAATCTTACCTTATAAACCACTCCAAAACCACCTCTACCAACCTCTCGTTCATCAGAGAAATTATTTGTTATATCTTTTAAATAATGTAACGATATATCACTTGGCCTTTCACTTCCATCTTGTAACATGCTCTCTAGGTTGTAACGTCTACTTGCTTCACCATCCATGTCTGCTTAATTCACTTCCCAGGTCATGTCTATTACAACTAACCTGTAGATTGGAGATTAAGGGTGAATTAGCGTAGATTGCTAAAGAATTAGTATTAGAGTGTCAGATTTATTTTCCTTTCCTCTTTGAAAGATCGAGAAGAATATCTATCTATTATATGATAAATTTTGATGATATTAAAAATACTATATTAATTCTAGACTCATAAAAAATACTATAAATTTTCAAATAAATTACAAAAAAAAAAGATACTATAAATTCCCATATCAATGAGTGAAAAAGGAAATATTTATTCCATTCATTATATTTATTACAGTATATATTCATCTCATAAAAAATCGTATCCAAAACAATTATATCTTTATTATCATATATATGCATTATGTGAAAAATCATATTCAAAACCAACTATATATCTATAATAGTATTAAAATAGAATATATCTCTATAAAATATAGATAATTTTAAATCATAAAAATACTAATCTCGCAATTAAATGATATTTTAACTAGTTTACATAAATGTCTGCATCTAAATAAATCCACCCAACTGACCCAAAGAATCCATCATCTTGGGGTTGAATTATCAATACCGAATTAACGGGGATATCTTGCATAAGACAAGATATATAGTCGTTTATTGTTAAAAAAAATTAGCATCAGTCCAGATAAAGCATAGATTTTTGGACCTTGCATGTAAAATTCAGTCGGAATTCAAAAGAACACAAAGTTGAGAGAAAACATTGAAAGAGTGCCCAAGAATCGTTTGACAAGAAGAAGCAGGTTCTTAAAGCATTTATAGATCAAATTGGAGGAAAACATTACAAGTAATTACCTGGAGAGATGGTGGGTTAGCTGCCGCGAAACAACGGAGGAGAAGACAGCAGCATTAGGAGATGTTCGCGCGTTGACCCAGAGAGGGGCACAGTGAGACGAAGAGGCAAAGATGCGCGGAACAACCAAGTAGAGGGAAGGATTTGTAGTGGTTGACACTTGACCGGAGAGGGACACACCAGAGAGTAATTAAGATCCCAAAAAAAGAAAGAAAAAAAGAAGAATGGTCAACTTGAACAATTCCTCCAACTACTAAGTATTAGGATGTTGATTTATCCTAAAACTACTTCGGTCACTAGCTCAAGCGGATCCAGTCCTTCACCAACGAAGTCGTGAAGTCATCGTAGGCTTGGACCTCCACGAGCGCTGCTTTACACGCCTCTTGTGAAGTCCCTCGAGTGCTCTCTAAGATGGCTTGAAGATACTCTAATATGGGGTGTCCGATCCTTCATGACGTAGGATCGTTGAGTACTTGTTGATTTGTGTAATTTGACGAACCGATGGCGTCAACCAATATCAATATAGTAACTTGCGATAAAAGAATTCGCCCAACCACACGCTTTGATCATTGGCTATTTGACCACGCAAAAATAGACGCACAGTTCTTGCAATCAATGAAGAAATTACAAGAACAATGATGAAGAGAACAACTCTCAATTCTAGGCGGCGACTTATGAACACAAATCTTAGAACAAGAATAAAAACTTCTCTAAAAATATTTGTGTATTCAATTCGTGGTTGTTTTTCTGGTGCGCAACACCTTACATTTTATAGTGTTAGGAAGTGACCAACTAATACTAGAGATCGAATTCCACTTGGATTTAGTCTCCTCTAAAAAAAACATACTAAAAAAAATAAAACTTAACATATAGTTCGGTTTCTAAAATAAAAGATACTAAAAACCCAATTGGACACTGAACTAGACACAACTTCATGTTGGTCTTGGTCAGGTTCTAGCTTGGGCGTTCCCATTGTCGTGTTGGACTCGACCAACTGGTCATACTTGTGTTGGATTTGATCACGACCACTCCACCAACTTTGATCGATTTCGACCACACTAACAGTTGACGATTTCGACCACTTTTCAAGCAACAATGAAGTTTGGAGATCAATTTTGCTGCTCCCTTACGTGCATAAGTTGTCCTTGGTGAGCTCCTGGTTCCTCTTTTTGACTGTTGTTGTAATTGTTTAGCTCGATCTTGAGTCAATGAACCTTCATATGCTTTTCACTTATCATGTGATGTAGAGATAGATGATGTGCTGTTAGGGATGTATTCACCATCCTCCTCCTCTTGCAAAGCATTTGTCCTCAAATGTTCTTCATCTGGTTCAAGATAAGAAAATAGATCGCACATTGAAAGTTGCACTAATACCATACTCACCTGAGAGATTAATTTTGTAGGCATTGTCACTGATCTTTTCCAACACTTTGAATGGACCATTTTCTTTGGGCAGCAACTTTGATTTCTTTTGTTCTTGAAATCTTTCTTTTCTCAGATGAACCCACACTAAGTCAAGACTGAGCTTCTTTTTCTTCTTATTCCTTCTGTTTTGAACTTGCCAATTAATCTTTTCAATGTTGGTTTTGGTTTCTTCATGGATCTTCTTGATGTGCTCGGTCCTCCTCATGGCATTCATGTTAATGAGCTCCTGTGAAGGCAAAGGTATGAAGTCTATAGGGGCAGCAAGTGTAAACCCACAAACAATCTCAAAAGGACAGAGTTTAGTAGTAGAATGTGTATCCCTGTTATAAGCAAACTCAAAGTGTGGTGAGCATTCTTCCCATGACTTCAAATTTTTTTTTGAGAATTGTTCTCTGCATGGTGCCAAGTGTTCTATTCACCACTTCTGTTTTCCCATCAATTTGTGGACGACAAGTTGTACTAAACAACAGCTTAGTTGACAATTTGCCCCACAAAGTCCTCCAAAAATTGCTAAGGAATTTAGTGTCTCTATGACACTTCATGAATTCTCACAATTTCCTCTTTATCCAATAGCTTTTGCACTTGGCGTTGAATTTCTTTTGTCTCATCTGGATTGGTGTGGTAAGGAGGATGGTTGGGAATTGAGGCTCCAAGGATGAGGTCAATTTGATGCTCAATGCCACACATGGGAGGTAGACTAACAGGTATATCCTTTGGAAACACGTCCTCGAATGCTTGCAAAACACTAGAAACAACACTAGGAAGAGAGGTTAAGTCGTTAGTCGAAAATAAGACATCTTTGCACAAAAGTGCAAAATGCATTAAATCTGGGTTATTCCTCACTTCTCTCATATCAGATTTGATGGCTAACATTACTAGCTTCTCTCCCTCACTTTTTGTTTTACCTCTCAAATTTGGCTTGTGGCTCTCACCCACCGATTTATGGATCTTACTCAAATTTGTTTTCGTTCTATCCTTTCCATCATTCACTCTCTGCATATTATTAGCTAAAATTTGATTTGGAGACATTGGTTGAAATGCAATGTCCTTGCCCTTCCACTTGAGAATATAAGTGTTGGTGCGACCATCATGATGCACTGATCAATCAAATTGTCACGGCCTTCCCAACAGCAAGTGACACACCGTCATTGGCACTACATCGCATTCCACAGTGTCTACATAATCTCCAAATTTGGAATTGCACCTTAAGCATGTATTGAATTTTAACATCTCCACAATCACTTAACCATTGCATATGATATGGATGAGGGTGTTTGACCAACTTTAGGCCAAGTTTAGTGCACAATTTTTGACTATCTAAGTTATGACAACTACCACCATCAATAATGACTTTGCATACTTTGCCATCAACTTTAGCCCTCGTTTGGAACAACTTGCATCGTTGTCCATTGTCTTCCTTGACTTGCACACTTAACACCTTTGTGACCACAAGTGTGGGTCCTTGCTCAAAACCAAAATAGGTCAGCACCTCATTCTTGTCTTCTTCTTCTGGTGTTTCTTCATAGTTTTCTAGATGAGCTAGCTGTTTTGAGTCATCTTCACTTGCAGAATCATACTCTCCTTCGTCGATGACAGGCATAGTATGATTATTTGGGCATTCCTTGGCGATGTGACCATGGCCCAAACATTTGAAGCACTGAATAGCACTACTCTTGGTTGTAGAGCACTAGTATAGAAAAGTTTTCTTCTATCGGTAAAAAACACACTTCTACTATTGGTTTTTGTACCGTTAGAGATAGACTCTATAGAATAAGATAGGTCATTTTCTAACGGTAAATAACTGTTAGAATAAGTGCACTATTCTAACGGCATTTTCGGCGACAACCGGTAGGAAAACCATTCTAGTCTGATGGTTGTGAAAGAGTTTATCGATAGAAATACTTACACTCTTATAACTGTTAAATGAGAGTGTATCGTGAGAAAAATGGATAGTACTCTCTCGTTGTGTATGAGTTTACCGGCAGGAAAAGTTACACTCTTCTAACGGTTAATTAAGAGTGTACCGTGAGAACAAAAGATAGTATTCTCACGGTTGTGAATGAGTTAACCGATAGAAATACTTACACTCTTCTAACGGTTAATTAAGAGTTTACCGTGAGACAAAATCATAGTACTCTCACGGTTGTGTACGAGTTTACCGGCAAGAAAAGTTACACTCTTCTAACAGTTAAGTAAGTGTGTACCGATAGAAAAAAAATAATATTCTCACGGTTGTATGGTAGTGTACCGTCACAAAAACTTACATTCTTCTGACGGCTAATGAGGAGAATACCGTTAGAAAATGTTGTTGTTTTCTAACTCTGTTTGCTATTTAACCGTTAGAAGAGTACATTCACAATACAATACATTCACATATACAGTATAGGTGCAATACAGTACAGATTGGATACACAATATAGTACAGATGCAAAGAAGGGTACATTCACATATACATTTAACAGATTGACACATTAGACAGTTATTCACATTTATTCACATATATACAAACCAATACAAATTGCAATCCAATATGGACAAATACTAACCAATAAGACTATATATAAACAATCTATGCACAGAGTACACGAAAAAGAGAAAATTGACAATAAGTGAGCGAAAAGCTTGTCATGGCGGTTGGTTGGGCGCCACTTCCTCCATAACATATTGAGCCCAGATTTGTCAGAGGTCTCTAATCTTTGCATTGTCGTATTGGTCTTTGGACATATCAATCTGCAAGCATGTGTGAATATTGAGTAACTAACTTCCTAATTTTGAACGTGACACCCAATTTTCAAATTTGAGTTAGCTATCGATGCTTACCTGGGGGAATTGGGCAAAATTTGTCCGTACATGTAGCGCAGCACATAAAACCCGTATTCCCACGATTGCGACTGCTGATGGCACTGAGATAATTGCATATGCGAAGACATGTTAGCTATTGTTTCTATAAACTAATTAAGCATAAACAAAAAGTTTCGTGAGTACCTCATATTCTTTCCAAACTATTAGGGAGCCCTGCGGTGCGGCATGCCTCCCTCCAGCGGACACATATTTCTCAAAAGCCCTGCATTTCAGTTAGCATTGCCGGTTAATGTATTATCATTAGCTAGTGAGGTCAAAATTTAAATCAAACATGTTACTTACGCCTCCATATTCCCCTTGACCACATATTCGTTCGATAATCTATCGCGCATCGAATCGAGGTAGTACACATCGTTCCTCCACGAACAGATCACGATGAGGATCCAGTGGCCCCTACATTGTACGTAAAAGAGGACCGCTAACTCAAAGTATATCTTAGGTGTAACATACAAGATTGAGTTAAATTAGTATGAAATGCACTAACCTTTGGTGGTACGGCACCATAATGAATTCCCTGTCCAGCTGCGCCATCAGCGCCTTGGATATGTAGTGCTCAGCGTGCGCGGCGTCGTGCTCTAGCATCGTGAGGCTTATTTTCTCTGGGTCGAGGAAACCCACCTTGTCACATGCAGCCTCCGATGCTAGCCTGTACATGCACTTGCATGCAAAGGACGACATTAGTATTGCACAGAAAGTTACTATATTTCAAATTAACTACAGCAATACAGAGTTAGCAAACAGAGTTAGAAAAAAGCAATATATAGAATTAAAAAACTCACAGGACTCCAGTCCATATGATGGACATATCGAGCTCCCACCAGTTGTAAAGGTCGAAATATATACTCCCAGGCTCAGGGTGGAACTGCCCAGGCCTGTAGGGAACTAAGAAGTTCAAGTTGCGCCGAGCTTGGTGTAGGTACCACTCGTGGAGGTCTCTGGTTGATCGATCCAATTTGTGCAAAACTGCCTCCGACACGAATGGGAACCCGTTCCTGAACCTCTTCGACTGTCCCTTTCGCCCTTTGCCCTTGCCTTTTGCCGGGGACTGAGCACGTACCTTCGAAGGCAAGGGCGAGGTGAAGGCGTAGATCCACTCGCTGGGGTCGAGGCCGTCTTTGCTGTGTTCAGGTCCACACGAGATCCCTCATGCCCCGAGCTGAGGGCGCAGTCCCCTGGTAGTACGCCGGCAGGCCACTTCAATTAATGAACACGTATGTTAGATTTTGCAAGTTGAGTGTACTGAGTAGGATGTAATCTAAAATGTGCAGAATTTACCTGCTGTATTAGAACACACTTTTTGGGCCACTGTACGTAGAAGCCCACTGCCTCAGCAAGTGTTTGTATTTCCTCCGTTGGGACTGGCAACGGAGAATCGTTGTAGCCCGGCATGGCCATGTCCACCTGTACCTTTGCGAATCCCAACCGCAGAGGTACACAGTGGATCTGGACATCCTCCCCAGACGGATATACGAACCCGTGTGCAACCACTACCTGCCGGTCGCCTAGGTGAGTCAGTAGGCTGCAGCTCTCTGGCTTCTACAAATTTGTAACAATTAAAACACGTTAGCAAAACAACTCTAATAGAACGGGAGTGGCATCAACTTAAGTGCACAGCTGAAGGCTTACAATACCTCAAGTAGATCCACTGGATCCGTGAGGACCTTCGAAGAGCAACTGCTCATCCGACTCCATGGGGTACCGTCGCCCTGGTCATTTGCATCTACACTCTTGGCTAGCAATGCTTCTTTCAGCTGTGCAAACTCTTCTCTCATTTGTGCGACCTCAGACTGCACCTCAGCCCGTATCTCCGCCCGTGCCTTAGCCCATATCTTTTCGGAGAGGTCTGCTTCCTTCTCCTTCCAAGAGCGGGCCTTCTTCCTCGGTGGTGCCGGATCTGCGAAACCGGCCTTCCATGACACAATGGCTCCCATGGTCCATGTCTGCTCGGGATGCTCCTTATTTCCTAGAGTCCGGGTGAGGATGTCGTTCTCCCTCTGCAGGGTAAACAATCCCTCCATTACCTCCTCAAAAGAGATCTGTTACATTTAAGACTACCTTTTGAGCCAAATACATATATACACTTGTGTGCACACAGTTTACGAGGTTTGCCAACTTACCATTCGCTTCACAACCTCGGCGTCCCTAAGGTTTGTGAACTCCACAAACCCTGTGGATGACACGGACCCTCTCCCCCTCCACCACCGCTTGCACCTCGCATCCCGAATCTCAGAGAGCGGCAACTCAGGGGAGTCGACGATAGAATTTTGCTCGTCTTCCTTCCTCCACTGCTCCTCCTTCCCCGCATAGCCCCGAGATCTGAGTTGATGCGGGTGGTCGTTCCTCTTCTGGATCGCTTTATTCTTCTCGCTAAGGGCCTTGAACTCGTCGGTCCCCTTCTACTTGGTGAACTCCTCCCAAACCTCCTCCGATATGAAGGTACTGACGAGCCAGCTCTTAAAGGTTTTCCATGTTCCGTTCATGTCCTTCAAGCAGGCCGTCCTAGCCACTTAGCCTGTTTTCAAACAATGCATACAATTAATCACGAGTTAGTTAAACTTTGGGATAAGCCAAGAGAACATGATTATGAAAGAGTTCAGCAATTTCAGTTAATTTAACCTTCACTTCCGCCCACAACCTATCTATCTCATCCATCGTCACGTCCTTCCAGCTCTGAACGGTGATCTTCACCCTTTCTTTCGCCAACAGCCCAACGTAGGCCGTGTACTTCCCAGCATTCTTTCCGATCGGCCTCCCAAATTGGTTGAACTCACAAGAAAAGTTGGTGCGTTTGGCCAAACAGCCCAACGTCGTCGCGGCTCACCCCACCTTCTTGCGCTGGGACAAACCAGCATCTTCAGTTATGTTGGCTCTAGTTGAACCACTACTATTATCCGATGAAGACAACGACATGTCTTTCCCTACAGAACCATCAACAAACCATCAAAAATTTAATGGAAACATAAACCAAATCGTTTTACAAAGCAAAAGGATCTATTTTAAATATTTATTCTATCGGTAAACACAGCACCTACCGATAGAAGATAAGATTCTATTTCTGAGCATTTTCATCTATACATTTTCATAGGAAGCAGGCCACATATGGCAATTAATTCTTATTGGAGTTCCATAACTCAGTTGAGGATTAGAGACTAATTCGGGTTGCTAAAGGGATGTCCGAAGAAAATAGTACTAAAAGGCATGCAAAAATTGTTGAAGTGTTCAGCAATTTTTTCTATCGGTAAACACATGAGCTACCAATAGAACATAACAATGTTTTCTATCGGCAAAGATATGAGATACCGATGAAGATGTTTATAAACACCACAACATATAAAGTACATTACATGGCAATTGGATACAATTGATCACACATACAGTAGTATAGATCATTTCAAATCTCAAAATAGGTTCATGTGGCAATTAATTATTCTTGGAGTTCCATAACTCAATTGAGGATTAATTGGAGACTAATTCTTCTTAGTTTCAATGAGAGTGTAAAAAACTAATCAAAGTATTCTCTCTATGTGACATTGCATGGTTCATGTCCTTCTAGATCCTATATTTTAATACTTGTTGAACTTTTATGACAAAATGAACACACATAGAAAACAGGGTACTGATTGTTTCTTGGCCTATGTAATATAACAGGCCAGATTGACACAATTAGCTAGAAGGAGGTATAATATAACAATTGACCTAATCGATCATAATATGATTCAGCTGCAGTGCAAGTCATAGAAGGGAAGTAAAATAGGTGGTTTAGATGGCATGGAACAAGAAGATATGAACCATAACAAAAAAAATAGTACTAAAAGGCCAAAAATTGTTGAAGTGTTCAAAAAAAATTTTCTATCGGTAAACACATGAGCTACCGATAGAATATAACAATTTTTCTATCGGCAAATGCAGGAGATACTGATAGAAGATGCTTAAGAACACCTCCAACATACAAAGTACATTACATAACAATTGGATACAATTGATCACACATACAGCAATATAGATAATTTCAAATCTCAAAATAGGTTCATTACAGCACTGGAACATATTATGTCAACCCTAGTTTAAATCAACAATGCCTGCGGAATTTACAAAATCCTACACAATAGGGAACCCTAGTTTAATTCCAAAACATGAGTGAAGGAAAATAGCGAACCATAGTGTAAAAAACACTAAGATCAAATAAGAAAGATGCTGAAAAAAGAACGACGAATTACAGTATTTTACGGTGATCAGTTGTGGTGATGGAGAGGCGGTGTAGAACGCAGCGGCGGCCAGCGAAGGATGAAAATAAGGACCGGCGGCAGTGGCGAACCGGGATCCAGGCAGCGATCGTCGTGCGGCATTGAGGAAGTGGTCACCGGCGAGGGTTGGGGTTTTCACGCTCGAAGTGACATAGTGCTATAAGTTGGAACGGTTCGACTGGAGGGAAACTCTTGGGCGATATTTAATAAAGTAGTGAGGGCCTTTTCTATTGGTACAAACAAGAAATACCGGCAGACTAATGGTTTACTTCTAACGGTACAACAAAATAATACTGTCATAACATGTATGTGCACTTTTCTCACGGTAGTTTGAGAAAATTCCGTTAGAACAAGTAAATTTTTCTAACGGTACTAACACAAAATACCGATAGAGCTTAATTTTTGAAGTGGGCAGGGCATTGGAAAATGATGTTTCAGGCCTCTTAAAGAAGCAATAGGCTGCAATGGAATCTTGGTAAGAAAATTTGAAGGGAAGAATTAAGTTCTTACATTATAAATGTACTGTACATGTTAGAACTCGTGTTGTGGAGTAAAATTGAGATATATTAATGCTGTGAACTAGCTTATCATTAAGTTCTAAATAAAAATGTATTGCCTGATATATTAATGATAAGTTCCTCACCTTGATGCACAACTTGTGGGCTGTTTTTCCTTGAAATAGAAAATAGTCATCAATGGTTCTCAACCCATAATCCTTCTTCGTGATCATCTCACAGATACGTTGTTTCGTCGATATCTTCAGTAGGGATAGATTGAATGTCCTCTAAAAACGGAGATATTTTGTTGAACTGGTTATACTCCTCTTCGTCGACAACGTCTTCGACCCCAACAATACGTCTCTTGCTGTGGAGGACAATGTGCAACTTTGGATTGGCCGGGTCAATGATGTAGAATACCTATGTAGCTTGCTTTGCAAGTACGAATGGATCGTCTTGGTGTCTGACTCTATCAAGATCGAGGAGAGTAAACCCGTAACTGTCAACTTTAACACCTCGAGAGATTTCGACCCATTAGCATCGAAATAAGGGAATCTTAAATAATCCGTAATCGAGCTCCCATATTTCGTCAATAGCACCGTAATATGAGTTCAGCGCCCTTACTGCCCTGGCATCCTCGGAAATAGCAAACAGTGTCACTTCGCTACATTGCGTACTGCTCTTGGCATCCTGAGCTTTTTTATAAAATGAATACCCATTGATGTCGTACCCCTGCCAAATCCCTACAGTGAATCTTGGGCCTCTAACAAACCATGTCGCAGTTTCACTTATGGAGCCCTCAGCAGCTTGTGTGACTCTTTCTTGGATCCACCCAGCAAATTTCCTGTTATGTTCTCTAGTGACCCAAATCTCTGGCTTCGAAGGGTTCTGTGATCGTAACATTGCCTTGTGCTCGTGTATGTATGGCTCGACCTCCGTCATGTGTTGTAAGACCCAAAAATGTGATTTCGCATACACATCACGGGCGGGGATGATAGCTTTGAATCCAATCCTTCCAATGCCCTGAAGCCTGCCCTCGTGTTGGGACTTAGAAACGCCATTGGGTCAACCCCGGCCATATAATCTGTGCAAAATGCAATCACCTCCTCGGCGGCATAACCTTCCATGATACTCCCCTCGGGCTGACAACGAGTCCTTACGTATCCCTTCAATACACCCATAAATCTCTCAAATGGATACATATAGCGCAGGCACACGGGTCCACAAAACTTAATTTCTTTGATAAGGTGAACAATCAGATGGACCATAACATCAAAAAAGGATGGAGGGAAATACATCTCGAGCTGACAAAGAGTTGTAACCACATCGCGTTGCAAAGCATCTAGTCCATCCGAATCAATTACCTGCGAGGACACATTTGCACCAAATATTCATATCAGAAAAATCTTCTAATTAAGCTCCACAAATTGAGCTAATTAACTTATAGTATGAGTGCACGTACTTATCTTGTAAGATATTGCGTTGAAGAAATAACATAGCTTTGTGATTGTCTCTTTGACTTTAACTGGGAGAATACCTCTGATAGCAATGGGAAGCATTTGTGACATCAGCACATGACAGTCGTGGGACTTCGTGCCAACCAGTTTTAGGTCCTTCATGGACATAAGTTTTTTCAAGTTTGCGGAATACCCACATGGAACTTTAATACCGTGCAAGCACCGACAGAGTTTTGTTTTTTCGCTTTTGGACAACGTATAGCAGGCCGGGGGGAAGTATGTACGCTTTCCCTTCTCCAAAGGTGCAAGCTCAGTCCTTATCACCATTTCCACCATGTCACGGTGAACTTTCACACCATCCTTTGTCTTTCCCGGAATGTTCAAAAACAAACCAATCAAACTGTCACAAATATTTTTCTCTACATGCACGACGTCAATGCAGTGTCGAACTTGTTAGTGCTCCCAGTACGGTAGATCCCAAAGAATCGATCTCTTCTTCCAAACATTTTTTCTCGAGGTTTACAACACTTACCGAACTTAGCTTTGATGTCCTTCACGCGCGAGTAAATTTCCTTACCGGTCAGAAACACTGGGGCTGATCCCTTCTCAGGCTTCCCGTTAAATGATTTCCTCTTCTTATGGTAGGCGTGATGCACCGGAAGAAACCTGCGGTGACCCATGTACACTGTTTTTCGGCAGTTTCGTAACCACATGCTCTCAGTTTCATCTAGGCAAATAGGGCAAGCCTTGACTCCTTTCGTACTATACCTCAACAAATTGCCTTAGGCCGAGAAATCATTTATGGTGAAAAATATCAAGGCCCGCAAGATGAAATTCTCTTTCTTGTATGCATCCCACACCTGCATCCCCTTGCTCCACAATTTCTGTAAGTTTTCGATTAAAGGCGATAGAAACACGTCAATATCATTTCCGGGTTGTCTGGGTCTTGAGATTAGTAACGACATCATGATATACTTGCACTTCATGGATAACCAAGGAGGAAGATTGTAGATGCATAAAAGAACTGGCCAAGTGCTATGCCGACTGCTCATATTACCATGTGGGTTCATACCATCTGTACTCAGCCCGAGCCTTATATTCCTAACTTCGCCGTTGAATTCATCAAATGTTCTGCTGATGTTTCTCCATTGAATAGAATCAGCTGGGTGTCTCAATTTTCCGTCTTGTTTCCGGCCTTCAGCATGCCAACGCAAGTACTTCGCGACTTTCGGATTTGCAAACAGCCGCTTCAATCTAGATATCACAGGCAAGTACCACACAGTTTTCGCCGGAGGTCCTTTCTTTACCTCGTGACGTTCACTATCAATCCGGTCCCTACGCGTATACCTCGATGCGCCACATCTTGGACAAACATGCAAACTGGAGTACTCGTTATGGTACAACACACAATCATTTGGGTATGTGTGTATTCTTTCGATTTCCATTCCGAACGGACACAACAGTTTTTTGGCTTGGTAAGTAAATCTTGGCAACTCATTTCCCTCTAGAAGCATGTCTGCTAGAAGATCTAATAGTGCCGTGAAACTGTTATCGCTCCAACCGTTACCTGCCTTCAAGTTATATAATCTCAGCACATAAGACAACTTTGTAAATTTTGCACATCTAGGGAACAAAGACTTCTCAGAGTCAGCAATCAGTTTCTCAAATTCGCAGAAGTCGTTTTCGTTGTAATCTTCCTCTACATCACGTAACATGTCATCTTGATTGTCATCATCTACGTGCACATTGGAATGAACATTATCAAAATTTGGATGATCATTGATATTATTGCAATCCACATCCAGATCCTGCTGATTGGTAGTAGTGATGCTTGTTTCCTCAAGATCTTCGCCATGCCATATCCAACGGGTGTATCGCGCATTAAAACCACGACGAATCAAATGACTCTTAATTTGATCAGAGTTGCTAAACCTCTTCAAGTTCATACAATCTGTACAAGGACAAAGCATATCTTTCTCCCCCTTCCTCGCCTTTTGTTGCTAAGCAAATTTAATAAACCCATTCATACCATCCAAATATTCAAGAGTAGTACGTTTTATTCCATACATCCAATATTTTCTGTCCATCTACAATTAACAAAATTTAATGAGTCAGGCATGCATGAAACCTGCCCAATTAAGTTATGTATATGTACATGTACAGCCTCTTACAACTGATGTGTTAAACCCTAGCCTGACGAAATTAATACTAATGAACCTAACTACACAATACAAGCTAGTGAGCTCCTAAAACATGAGGCATTTCCAGCTAGCTCCCAAGCTTGGAGCTACGTATCATCTTGGAACTACACAATATAGCTAGCTTGCAAGTAGAGAGGGAGGCAGATCTAGAGGGAGAGAGAGATAAGTGATGACAATTAAGCTTACATTAAAGAGATGGGTCCAATCAACTTCTTTCCAGCTTGCCCTGATCACTTTAGTAGTGTAGCTTCGAGCGTGGAACTCTCATTGCAAACAGAGGGAGACAAAGTGCAACAGAACAAAACAGCAACTCAGCAATGGTCGAGTGGGGTTTTACTTATACTAGACCCATTTCTAACGGTAAATACACGAAATCCCCATTAGAATATGTGCGGGTTATTTCGTACATACATCTTCTATAGGTAAAAACACATATTTACCATTAGAAAATGTACTGGTATATGGCTGAAACAAAAGCAAGCTGGGTAATGCATGACACAACAATCTAAGTACACACATGCACACCAGTTCTCACATTCAAGTGCATGCCTGAGGCATATATGCAAATACAGGTGTTTTTTTTATCGGTAAATATGTGTATTTACCGTTAGAACATGTACTGGTACACGGCTGAAACAAAAGCAAGCTGGGTAATGCATGACACAACAATCTAAGTACACACATGCACACCAGTTCTCACATTCAAATGCAAGCCTGAGGCACATATGCAAATACAGGTGTTTGTTCTATCGGTAAGAAAATATACTGGTACATGGCTGAAACAAGAGCAAGTTTGGTAATGCACGACATAGCAATCTAAGTACACACATGCACACCAGTTCTCACATTCAAGTACATGCCTGAGGCACATATGCAAATACAGGTGTTTGTTCTATAGGTAAATATGTGTATTTACCGTTAGAACAGGTACTAGTACATGGCTAAAACAAGAGCAATCTAGGTAATGCATGACACAGCAATCTAAGTACACACATGCACACCAGCTCAAGCATTCAAGTGCATGCCTGAGACACATATGGAAATACAGGTGTTTTTCTATTGGTAAATATGTGTATTTACCATTAGAATAGGTACTAGTACATGGCTAAAACAAGAGCAATCTGGGTAATGCATGACACAGCAATCTAAGTACACACATACACACCAATTCTCACATTCAAGTACATGCCTGAGGCACATATGCAAATCAGGTGTTTGTTCTATCGGTAAATATGTATATTTACCATTAGAACATGTACTGGTACATGGCTGAAACAAAAGCAATCTGGGTAATGCATGACACAGCAATCTAAGTACACACATGCACACCAGTTCTCACATTCAAGTGCATGCCTGAGGCACATATGCAAATACAGGTGTTTGTTCTATAGGTAAATATGTGTATTTGCCGTTAGAACATGTACTGGTACATGGCTGAAACAAATGTAAGCTGAGTAATGCATGGCACAGCAATCTAAGTACGCACATGCACACCAGCCCAAGCATTCAAGTGCATGCCTGAGGCACATATGGAAATGCAGGTGTATGTTCTATCAATAAATATGTGTATTTACCGTTAGAATAGGTACTAGTACATGGCTGATACAAAAGCAAGCTGGGTAATGCATGACACAGCAATCTAAGTACACACATGCACACCAGTTCTCACATTCAAATAATCCACTACTACAGAAGTGCATTCCACTAACCCATATTTTCTAACGGTTATAAGCAATATGGAAAAAATCCGATAGAATAGGACGACAGCGGCGGAAAAGTGGCAATTTACTATCGGTTACACACTAGTTCAACGTTAGTGAAATGCAAATACTTTTTACTATCGGTCATTACTGTACAAACCGATATAATATATTAAATAGTACTATCGGTTTTCCACTTTTAACTGATAGTAAAATTGCGCACTTTATACTATCGGTTATTACTGTACCAACCGATATAATATATTAAAACAGTACTATCGGTTTTCCATTTTTAACTGATAGTAAAATTACTCACTTTATACTATCGGTTCGTACTGTACCAACCGATATAATATATTACATAGTACTATCGGTTTTTCTCGCGTAACTGATAGTGAAATTACTGACTTTTTACTATCGGTTATTACTGTACTAACCGATACAATATATGAAATAGTACTATCGGTTATATAAAACAAACCGATAGTAAAATGACTTCATATACACTAATGGTTATGATAGTGGGGACCTTATTTTACTATCGGTTTGTGTTGTTGAACCGATAGTAAAATTGGACAACTTAATTAGGTCGACCCCTGCTCTGCGCTCTACATGTTGGAATCATTTCAGCCGCGCACGACTCCAAGCTAGAGTGATCTGGAGAAGCTAGCTGAGAGGTTGATCATATTTCCATCCCCCTCGGTATTGTCATCTTCTCATCACCTCTCTCTCTCTCTCGATTACTCTTTCACATGCACTCTCCCTCTCTCTCTACTTGCAATTCAGTAAACTAGATACATGTATCTCCAAACTAGCTAGAAGGCTAGGTTGGCTAGCTAGCTATAGCTTGCTGAATTTAAGCAGCTAGCTAGCTGGCTCTTCCAATTAATGCATGCATCAAGTTAATTAGGGTTTCATTTATACAAATCCATTTAATGTAATTAAGCAGCTCATGTACACACATATGGCCTAGCTAATTATGTTTCATGCATATATGCATGCCCTGAGTCATTAATTATTTATTTGAATTTGTCAATTTTGTGAAATAATTGTAGATGGACCGAGAATATTGGATGTATGGAATAAAACGTACTACTGTTGAGTATTTGGAGGGTGTGAATAGGTTTATTAAATTTGCTGAGCAAGAAAAGGCGAAGAAGGGAGAGAAAGATATGCATTGTCCTTGTATAGATTGTATGAACTTAAAAAGGTTCGGCAACTCTGATCAGATTAGGAGTCATTTGATTCGTCGTGGTTTTAACGCACGCTATACCCGTTGGATATGGCATGGTGAAGATCTTGAGGAAATGAGCACCGCTACCACTCAGCAGCACCCGAAAGTGGATTGCAGTAATGATGATCATGATCAGAACATTGGTAATGTTCATTCGGAAGTCCGTGTAGATGACGACAATTTAGATGAAATGTTACGTGATGTAGAAGAAGACTATAGCGAAAACGATTTAGCTAAATTTGAGAAATTAATTATTGATTCTGAGAAGCCTTTGTTCCCCGGATGTAAAACATTTACAAAGTTGTCTTCTGTGTTGAGATTATATAACTTGAAGGTAAGCAACGGTTGGAGTGATAAGAGTTTCACGGCGCTATTGGATCTGTTAGCGGACATGCTTCCAGAGGGAAATGAATTGCCAAGATTGGTTTACCAGGCCAAAAAACTATTGTGTCCGTTGGGAATGGAAATCGAAAGAATACATGAATGCCCAAATGATTGTGTTCTGTACCGTAACGAGTACGAGGATTTGCATGTTTGTCCAAGATGCGGTGCATCGCGGTATAAGCATGGGGACAGAATTTATCACAATGGATGTGATGAGGTAAAGAAAGGGCCTCCGGCCAAAACTGTGTGGTATTTGCCTGTGATTCCCAGATTGAAACGGTTGTTTGCAAATCCGAAAGATGCAAAGTACTTGCGTTGGCATGTTGAAGGTCGGAAACAAGACGGAAAACTAAGACATCCAGCTGATTCCATTCAATGGAGAAACATTAACAGAACATTCGGTGAGTTTGGCGGCGAAGTGAGGAATATAAGGTTTGGGCTAAGTACGGATGGTATGAATCCACACGGAAATATGAGCAGTCGACATAGCACTTGGCCGGTTCTTTTATGCATCTACAATCTTCCTCCTTGGTTATGTATGAAGCGCAAGTACATCATGATGTCGTTACTAATTTCAGGACCCAGACAACCCGGGAATGATATTGACGTGTTTCTATCACCGTTAGTCGAGGACTTACATAAATTGTCGAGCGAAGGGGTGCGGGTGTGGGATGCACATAAGCGAGAGAATTTCATGTTGCGGGCCATGATATTTTGCACCATAAATGATTTCCCGGCCTATGGAAATTTGTCGGGGTATAGTACGAAAGGAGGCAAGGCTTGTCCTATTTTCCTGGATGAAACTGAAAGCATGTGGTTATCGAACTACAGAAAAACAGTGTACATGGGTCACCGCAGATTCCTTTCGATGCATCACGCCTACCGTAAGAAGAGGAAGTCATTCAATGGGAAGCCTGAGAAAGGATCAGCCCCAGTGTTTGTGACTGGTAAGGAGCTTTACTTGCGCGTGAAGGACATCAAAGTTGAGTTCGGTAAATGTTCTAAACCTCCAGGAAAAATGTTTGGAAGAAGAGATCGATTCTTTGGGATCTGCCATATTGGGAGCACTTACAAGTTCGACATTGCATTGATGTCATGCACGTAGAGAAAAATGTTTGTGACAGTTTGATTGGTTTGTTGTTGAACGTTCCAGGAAAGACGAAAGATGGCATCAACGTTCGCCGTGACATGCTCGACATGGGCATAAGGACTGAGCTTGCACCATTGGAGAAGGGAAAGCGGACATACCTCCCCCCGGCCTGCTATACTTTGTCAAAAAGAGAAAAAACAGAACTCTGTCAGTGCCTACATGGTGTCAAAGTTCCATGCGGGTATTCTGCGAACTTGAAAAAACTTGTGTCCATGAAAGACTTGAAACTGGTTGGTATGAAGTCCCATGATTGTCATGTACTGATGTCACAAATGCTTCCCATTGCTATCAGAGGCATTCTCCTAGTCAAAGTCAGAGAGACAATTACAAAGCTATGTTATTTCTTCAACACAATATCTGGCAAGGTACGTAAGCGTGTACTCCTAGCAAGTTAATTAGCTCCATTCGTGGAACTTGTCAGATTTTTTGGATCTGAATATTTGCTGCAATTGTGTCCTTGCAGGTAATTGATATGGATGGACTGGACGATTTGCAACGCGATGTGACTACCACTCTTTGTCAGCTAGAGATGTATTTCCCTCCATCCTTTTTTGATGTTATGGTCCATCTAATTGTTCACCTTGTCAGAGAAATTAAGTTTTGTGGACCCGTGTTCCTGCGCTACATGTATCCATTTGAGAGATTTATGGGTATCTTGAAGGGACATGTAAGGAATCGACATCGGCCTGAGGGCAGTATCATTGAAGGTTATGCCGCCGAGGAGGTGATCAAATTTTGCACCAACTATATGGCCGGGGTTGACCCAATTGGCGTTCCTACGTCCCGGCATGAGGGCAGGCTTCAGGGCATTGGAACGATTGGATTTAAAGCAGTCGTCCCCTCTAGTGATCTGTATGCAAAAGCCCATTTTTGGGTCTTACAGCACATGACGGGGGTGGAGCCATACATACACGAGCACAAGGAAATGTTACAGAAACAGAATCCCTCGAAGCCAGAGATTTGGGTCACCAGAGAACATAATAGGAAGTTTGCTGGGTGGATCGAAAATAGAGTCCTGCAAGCTTCTGAGGGCGATGTAGATGAAGATGTTACATGGTTGGCCAGAGGGCCTAGATTTACTGTAGGGACTTGGCAGGGGTCTGACATCAACGGCTATTCATTTTACACAAGAACTCAGGACAAGAAGAGCACTATGCAATGTAGTGGAGTGACACTACTTGCTATTTCGGAGGATGCCAGGGCAGTAAGAGCACTCGACTCATATTACGGTGTTATTGAGGAAATATGGGAGCTCGATTATGTATTACTTAAGATTCCTCTGTTTCGATGCCAATGGGTCGAAATCCCTCGAGGTGTTAAAGTCGACAATTATGGGTTTACTCTCGTCGATCTCAGTAGAGTCGCACACAAAGATGATCCATTTATACTTGCTGAGCAAGCCACACAGGTGTTCTACATCGTTGACCCAGCCAACCCAAAGTTGCACGTTGTCCTTCACAGTAAGAGACGTATTGTTGGGGTCGAAGACGTTGTGGATGAAGAAGAGTATGATCAGTTCGACGAACTACCTCCATTTTTAGATGGAATCCTTCAATCTGTCCCTACCGAAGATATTGACGAAACAAGTTACCTGCGAGACGACCACGAAGAAGGATTATGGGTGGACAACCATTCTTGACTAATTTGCAATATGTAAGTGACGTATATTACTTAGATCTTTAATCGAAGAATTCTTCAAATCATTTTTCAAATATTCTTTGGGAAAACATACGTGATGCATTGAGAATCATTTCTGGAAATTTTCATTTCAATTGGACTATATACTTGATTTGAGCAATAATTGATTCTTTTCACAAATATATATGAAAACTGCAAATTTTCATTACATGATTGGTCTTTACTGTTAATTTATTTCAAAATTATTGGAAGTCATTTGCATGTGGTTTCAGGTGTCTTTACAAGTGCAAAATGATGTACTGAGACCCATCTGTAATTGTTCTCAGGAAATACCTTTAGATCAATTTAACAGTATCATACTATCGGTTTCAACCTCCAAACCGATATGAAATTAACATATACTATCGGTTTATTGTCATAACCGATAGTAAAATACAATGCAAAATGATGTACTGAGATCCTCTGTAATTCTTCTAAGAGAAATCCTTTAGGGTCAATAGCATTGTATTTTACTATCGGTTATAACTGTGAAACCGATATGAAATTAACCTATACTATCGGTTTATCGTTCATAACCGATAGTGATTTACACTGTGTTATGAGCCCTTGTTCTTAGTTTACTATCGGTTTATCGTTCATAACCGATAGTGATTTACACTGTGTTATGAGCCCCTGTTCTTAGTTTACTATCGGTTTAGTGTTCACAACCGATAGTGATTTACACTGTGTTATGAAAACCCTAACTTACATGTTTTTACTATCGGTTTTGTGGTTATGAACCGATAGTAAATATTCATTAATTAGGTTATAACCTTGCACGATTTTCCCTCCAGTGCAACTGATCACATTCCAATTTCCAAATACTCGCGCGGAAAACCCTAGATTCGCCGACGTTTGCTTCTTCGCTCCTCTGCGCCACTGGTTCTCCACCGCCTCCGGCACTGCATTGCGCCACCGCCTCCGGCCACTCCACGATCGACTGTAAGTGTTCTTGACCAAATCGCTTGTGTGTATTGCTTAATTTTGTATGCAATGGTTCATATCCCGTTCAATGGATTACAAATATAAACCTAGAGTAAAATTCATGAACTACAAACTTGATAGCTATGAGAATGACAGAATTGATGAAAATCACAAGCAATTTGTCATACAGTGTAGTTCACTATCGGTTTCTTATTCATAACCGATAGTAAATACCTTAAACTTAATTTTCTGTTAATTATTTCCCATTTTCTAATTTTCATCTGAAATTTTGATTCATTTACATTTTAACATACTTTATGTTCCTGCTGAGAGACTAGTATAGTTTGCACTGCTAATCTTATAGATTTTACTGAATTCAAACTTGATTACTATCGGTTTGACTTGGAAAACCGATAGGCAATAGTAGTGCCATCATAGTTTGCACTGCTAATTTGAATTTTCTGTGAATTACTTCACATTTTCTAATGTTCATCTCAAATTTAGGTTCATTTAAATTTTAACAGACTTTATTTTCCAGCAGAGAGATTAGCATAGTTTGCACTGCTAATCTTTTAAATTTTCCTGAATACAAACCTTAGTACTATCGGTTTTCCTTTCAAAACCGATAGGAAATAGAGTATGTCTTAGTTTGAACTGCTCATCTGAATTTTCTGTGAATTACTTCCCATTTTCTAATGTTCATCTCAAATTTAGGTTCATTTAAATTTTAACAGACTTTATTTTCCAGCAGAGAGATTAGCATAGTTTGCACTGCTAATCTTTTGAATTTTCCTGAATACAAACCTTATTACTATCGGTTTTCCTTTCAAAACCGATAGGAAATAGAGTATGTCTTAGTTTGCACTGCTCCTCTGAATTTTCTGTGAATTACTTCCCATTTTCTAATGTTCATCTCAAATTTAGGTTCATTTAAATTTTAACAGACTTTATTTTCCAGCAGAGAGATTAGCATAGTTTGCACTGCTAATCTTTTGAATTTTCCTGAATACAAACCTTATTACTATCGGTTTTCCTTTCAAAACCGATAGGAAATAGAGTATGTCTTAGTTTGCCCTGCTCATCTGAATTTTCTGTTAATTACTTCTCATTTTCTAATGTTCATATGAAATTTTGGTTCATTTAAATTTCAACAGACTTTATGTTCATGCAGAGAGACTAGCGTAGGGCACAACAATTTTAGTTATGAACTTTGTCATGTACCTTTCTTCATATCAATTGATGGTTTGTTCATGGTATTTTAGGTAAAGCCATGTCGGCATCTTCCTCGGCTGATAGTAGTGATTCGGCGAGGGCGAACGTAGATGGTGCTGCCTCGTCCCAGCGCAAGAGGAAGGCGCGAGGCGCGACGATGTTGGGTCGTTTGGCCAAACGCGCGGATCTTTCCTGTGAGTTCAACCAGTTCGGGAGACCGATCGGGAAGAACGCCGGGCACTATGTTGCCTATGTTGGCTTGTTCGCGAAGGAAAGGGTGAAGATCACCGTCCAGAGCTGGAAGGACGTCAAGGCCGACGAGAGGGATAGGCTGTGGGCGGAAGTAAAGGTAAAATTAAACAAAATCACTGAACTCTTGAGTAATCACATTCCCTTGGTTTATCCTAGAGATTAGGTAAGTCCTACTTATATGCACCATTTGAAACAGGCCAAGTGGAACATCCCGGACGATGGTCCCAAGATAGCTTGCTTGAAGGACATGAACAACACGTGGAAAACCTTCAAGAGCGTCCTCGTCAGTACCTTCCTCGCTAAAGGCGAATCTCCATGCGAGAAGTACCCCTTCATAACGGAGGAGGTATGGGAGCAATTCGCCCAACAGAAGGGGACTCCTGAGTTCAAGGTATGTATGATTCCTTTGCTTGGTTACACCATTGTATGCAGTAAGCAGTGGTGCATTAATTTTCTTGTTTCTGGTACGAAGGCCCTCAGCGAGAAGAACAGGGCAATCCAGAGGAGGAACGACCACCCACACCGGCTCGGCTCTCGCGGTTATGCGGGGAAGGAGGAGTAGTGGAAGAAGGCTGAAGACGAGGCGTCGCATTTCGTCGACTCCCCTGACCTACCACTCTCCGAGATCCGCGATCAGCGATGCAAGCGCTGGTGGCTGGCCAGAGGGACCGTGTCGGCCACGGGGACTGTGTCGTTCCCAAACCCCAGGGACGTCGAGGTCGTGCATCGACTCGTAAGTTGGCTAACTATGATCACTAGTGTGCGCACAAGTTTGTATATATTTCTTCCTCACAATGGAGAGCTTTCAATGTAACAGATCTCTTGCTCGAAGGAGGCGACCAAGGGATTGTTCAGTCCCCATAGGGAGAACGACATCCTTACCCGGGCTCTAGGGAACAAGGAGCATCCAGGGCGGACGCGAACCGTGGGGGCTGTGGTGCCATGGAAGGAAGGCTTCTCGGAGCCCGGGCAAAAGGCGAAGAAGGCTGGCAGCTGGAAGGAAAGGGAAATGGAGCTATCTCAGAAGATACGGGTAGATGTGACTGCACAATTCGCGGACATGTTCGCTCAAATGAACGAGAAGTATGAACGCCTCAGCCGGGCTGTGCAGTCCAAGGGTTTAGATCCAGCTGCCGAGGTCGACGCTGCCAGGCCGAGTAGTGTTGGCTCGAAGGTTCACGTGGATCTGGTGGACCTGATCGAGGTATTGCAACTTTTGAGCTATATATGCAGTTCGGCTGATGCCACTCCCGTTACGTTAGAATTGTTTCGCTAATCTGTTATAATTGTTGCAAATTGCAGAAGCCGGAGAGCTGTAGCCTATTGATCAACATAGGCGACAAACCTGTTGCGGTTGCAAACGGGGTCGTATACCAGTCTTGGGAGAATGTCCGGATCCACTGCGTACCTCTGGAGCCTGGATTCGCAAAGGTACAGGTGGACATGGCCCTCCCGGGCTACAGCTCTTTTCCGTTGCCCGTCCCAACGGACGAAATGCGGACAATTGGCGAGGCATTGGGTTCGTACATACAGTGGCCCAAGAAGGGTGTTAGACTACAGGAGGTAAACCCTAGCCATTCTAGCTTACAATTCAGTTAATATACTCAATTTGCAAAATCTAATTTAAGCGTTTGTACTTAAAGTGGACGATGGATACCAGCTCACTTCCTGAGGACACCACCCCCGCCACAACGCATGAGCGAACTCCTTCGGCCCCCATGCCTCCTCCGACGGGCTCAAACCCTTCGCCATCAAGTGAGGCCGACGGCACCACACCCCAACCTTCGAAGGTATACACTCGCTCCCCGCCCAAAGGCAAGGGCAAGGCCAAAGGCAAGGCCAGAGGCAAGGCCAGATAAAGCCAGCCGGGTACGTTCAAGAACGGGTCCCCTCTCGTGTCGGAGTACCTTCTGCGCAATATGGATCAAATAACCAGAAGTCTCCACGAGTGGTACCTGACCCGGTCTAGGCGCCACATCAACTTCTTGGTTCACTTCAGGCCAGCCCATTTTCACCGTGAGCCCGGGAGCATATCGGTGGCCCACGAGGATTTGTTCGACCTCCTCAACTGGCGGGAGCTTGATATGTTCATCATACGGACTGGAGTCCTGTGAGTTTGCTGTTGTCTGAAGTTATCACAGTTCGTTTCATAAATCTAATCACTTTTTGTATGCACTACTTACTAATGTCTACTTTGCATCCAGGTGCATGTATAGGCTGGCGTCGATGAGGGCATGTGACAAGGTGGGTTTCCTCGACCCAGAGAAAATAAGCCTCACGATGCTAGAGCACGACCAAGCACATGCGGAGGAATACATATCAAGGGCACTACTAGCGCAGCAGGACTGAGAGTTCATCCTTGCGCCGTACCACCAAAGGTTAGTGTATTTCCTACTAATTTAACTCATTCTTGTATGTTACGCCTAACATATGGATGAAACGGTTCGCTTATATATGCAATGTAGGGGCCACTGGGTCCTCGCCGTCATTTGCCCATGGATGAATGAGGTCTATTACCTCGATTCGATGAGCGACAAGGTGGCGCATGATTTCACCCTCACATCGCACATAGACGCGTAAGTAACATAGTTGTCTTAAATTTTTCTCTGACTAGCTAATTAATGATAACATATTAATCGGCAATGCTAAATTAAATACAGGGCTTTCAAAAATTATGCTAGTGCTGGAGGGAGGCATGACGCATCGAAGGGCACAACAATTTCTTGGAAAGAATATGAGGTAATTAATACGGATGGAAGTACTCATGATGAGTCTTTTAATTTAAGCTTAATTAGTTCTTTCGAGTTAATGTGGGTTTATGTCTTTGCATATGCAATTTTTCCAGTGCCATCAGCAGCCACAATCGTGGGAATGTGGCTTCTATGTCATGAGATTCATGTATGACCTGATCAGGAGAAACTTTGCCCAATTCCCTAAGGTAACCATTTTTCCTGACTCAAAGTCGAACTTTAATTGGATGTGACGTACGATCCTAACTTCATACACGCTTATATGCAAAGCGCCATGTTGAAAGAGCAATATGAGTTGCCTCAATTGAAGGAGCTACGAACAATTTGGGCTCAATATGTCATGGAAGAAGTGGCTATCAACGATCGATAGTAACTGACTTGTGTTGATTGCTGTATTTGTGAATATATATTGAATGTGTTGATTGCTGTATTTGTGAATAAACTCAATATGTGAATAGATTCATTGATGTATTTGTGAATAAACTCGATCAATATGTGCATAAATTCAATCTGTCCAATTTGTGAACAATATGTGAATATCTGAATATTGCTGAATTAGTGTATTTGTGAACAAATTGATCAATATGTGAATATTGCTGAATATTTGTAAATATTGGTGTATTTGTGAATGATCCAATGTATCTCTGTATAGCTGTATATATATGTGCATGATTCCAGTACTAATCGTGCCAGTACATAACCGATAGGAAAAACTAATATTACTATCGGTTATATACTACAACAGATATAATAAATATTACATTACTATCGGTTCATATGCAACAACCGATAGAATAAAGTTTTCAGTACTAAACGTGTCTACAAATTACTATCAGTTATATATTACAGCCGATAGAATAAAGTTTCCCGTACTAACTGTGTCCAGACAATACTATCGGTTTAGATAATACCCGATAGAAAAAAACATTAACATTACTATCGGTTTAGATCCTAGCCGATAGAAAAAGCCTAAACAATACTATCGGTTTATATACTAGCCGATAGAAAAAATGTATATAATACTATCGGTTTAAATTTGAGCCGATAGAAGAAATAGTCGATAGCGATTAGTGAACGTTGGGAATGTAGATGTTTTACTAACGGTTTTTGAACAGATAGAAGTGTTCTGCTCCTCTACTATCGTGCCGACCACTATCGGTATGAGAACCGATAGTAGAGTGAATTTTTAACCGATAGTGAAAAGCATTTCTGTAGTAGTGATCATATCTAAACACAATGTAACATCAAACAGATCTTAACTAGAAGATAAAGAAATATTTCAAGAGATACTAATTTGTAGATTAACTATGAGACACAAAAATGCTTTTCTTAGGTACTTGGTACTTCATCTTGTCAAAGAAATTAAAAATCTCTACTTACATGAGATCTTGGTTTGCCTCCATTCCTTCAAGAAAATGGAAGAGGAAACATAAAAAATGAGTACTATTTAAACTCATTCTAGTTAATGACCGAAACAAAAACAAGCTGATTCATACATGACACAGCAATTTAGGTACAAACATATACATGCTAGTTCACAAATTCAAGTGCATGTCTGAAACAGTAATACAAATACACACCTACCTACCAATACAGTTAAATACACAAATACTACCATGTACACATTCATGTTCATGTCCCAAATAGCAATACAAATACACAAATATCCAACAATATACAAATACAACAATTCACACATTCGATATATATTAGAAAAGTCACGTCTGAAATTAACAACATATCTTCATGAGGACCCAGTGGCCCATACATTTTACATAAAAGAGAACCTTTGCAAGTTGCGATAATGTAACTACCGACTACAAGTTAGACCTGATACATCACAAATCCATTCATTCAAAACAGCAAATGTCTGAACCACATTGGACTTAACCATACGAGTTTAGTTCAAAGACGCCCGAGGAGCTGGAACCGACGTCGAGTTACATTTGTATGGGTGATTTCCTCAGGCTCAGACTCGATCAACTCAACTCAACTCAACTCAACTTAGTAATATAAGTGGTTTCTTCTGCCATTTTTTGAAGGAATGGAGGCAAACCAAGGCTCATCATCTTGGTTTGCCTCCATTCCTTCAAGAAAATGGAAGAGGAAACCACTTATATTACTGAGTTGAGTTGAGTTGAGTTGATCGAGTCTGAGCCCGAGGAAATCACCCATACAAATGTAAGATGCTTTCTATAGGTCCTGATTTGAGAAACACGTCGGGCTTGAGGATCTTCTCGACCGAGCCAACTAAGATCTCACCCTTCACGTCCTTCCAGCTCTCGGCGGTGATCTTCACCCTTTCTTTCGCCAACAAGCCAACGTAGGCAGCGTACTGCGACGAAGAACCATGAAATACGTTGCCCCTCATGAGCATCGTCCAAGGACCTGCACAGATCATAAATAGGCATTCTAGAGCAAATTAAGATTATTTATTGTTTCCTAAGTGACTCCCTATCTGAGAAGGACTACCAACTGAAGGTTACGTTGCGTTTCATCATAGTAACATCAACTTGCAACTGGAGATCAAGATATTACATTTCTACTCTATTTCATCACAAGAAATTACCTTGCCAATATACATATATTAATTATTTAATGAACTTTTTACATGCACTTGATCATTGATCAAGCTAGTTGGCATTTGACTATGTTATTGACATTGAACAACCTACAGAGAGATCAAGATATTTGTGTATATCATGATATTTGTAAATATCTTGATATTAATGATCTTTCAATTTCATGATCTTTCAATTTCAACTTCAATTTCAATTTCAATTTCATGATCTTTTAATTTCAATTTCAATTTCAATTACAAATATCTTTCAATTTCATGATCTTTCAATTTCATTTTCAATTTCATGATCTTTCAATTTCAATTGTTACTAAGTCCAAGTTGGCATTGAGTAACCTACTGAGAGATAAAGATATTACTTTTATTGGCATTTGACTATGTTAGCTAGCGTTTGTCTTGCAAATATCCTGATAATTTTCTTCATTTGATAGGATCAGCAAATAATTGAACATTATCTATCCCACAATGATATTATTTAGTTGTTTTAATAAAAAAAGGAACAAGACATCGTACATAATCATATTGAAAAGAAGATAATCAAATGAAGGATACAAAAATGGCAGGATAATTGCCATAATCGGATTAGAATAATCTAACAATATTGCCAAAATTTTACATGCTTTGCTTGCCATGCCGAAATCTAGTGGGCGTCGATGGAGATGCGGAGGTGCAGCGGTCGCCGGTGGAGGTGCGCCGGCCATCCATGGAGCTTACAAGTTAGGGCTACGAGCGCCCGAGGAACTGTTCGAATGAAAGAGACATACCCGGGTATTTATAGTACTAGATCAGTTCTATCGGGACACAATAGCCTACCATTAATAATTTTAGACATACAGTACCGATAGAATAAAACTATTTGTAGAAGACGAACGGTTCTAACGATACACAACAGCCTACCGATAGGAATTTTTGGCTCTATTCTAACGGTATAAACATACACTACCAATAGAATAAAACTATTTGTAGAAGACGAACGGTTCTAACGGTACACAACAGCCTACCGATAAGAATTTTTGGATCTATTCTAACGGTATAAACATACAGTACTGATGGAATAAAACTATTTGTAGAAGACGAACGGTTCTAACGGTACACAATAGTCTGCCGTTAGTAATTTTGGGATCTATTCTAATAGTATAAGCATACAGTACCGATAGAATAAAACTAGGGTAAATCATTTTGTTTCTTCTAACGGTAAATTTCGTACAAACCGATAGTAAAAATACCTCCCTTATGCCTTTTGCGACTGCGAGGCGCCTTTTCTAATGGTTTTCTTCTAAATTGCTAATAACCGTTAGAACATAGGGGTTAGTAGACTGCATTTCTGTACTAGTGGAGCCAATTGAAGAGGTAGTGGATGCCGATGACTTCTTCTCACTTGTAGTAGATGCCGATTTTGCAACTGAGGAAGAAAGAGTAGTAGTATTGGAACTAATACTAGTTGAAGATGTACCTCGTCCTAAATTGAAGCATGCTTTGGTTGCATTGGTTGATGGAGCTCTCATGTTGAAGGATGGAACCCTCGCGGTTGTTTTAGCATCTTCTAGCAGTTTCCTTTCCATCTTCTGAGCTTAGTGTACTAATTCCACAACGGTGTTGTAGGGTTGATATACCACAACACAATTAATGTTCTTGTTTCGGCCAAACAGAAAATGCGCAATGGTTTGCTCTTCTTCATGCACGCATGCCCTAATCATAGCTTACTCCAACTCCTTGTAGTATTACTCCACCGAGCGGGCTCCCTGTCTCAAATTCTGTAATCGATCAAAGAGACCACATTTGTAATGACCAAGGACAAAAAGTGCTCTCATCTCTCGCTTTATCTCAGCCCACGAAGCACCTGAAGGCTCTCCATTCTTGTATCTTTGATTCAGCACCTGTTCCCACCAAATCAGTGTGTATCCATCAAACTCAAGTGAGGCCATATGTAGTGATACGGGGTACCCGATCTTCATGACGTAGGATCGTTGATAACTCGTTGATTCGTGTAACCTGATGAACTGATTGCGCCAACCACTGTCAATACAGTAATCTGCGACAAAAGAATTTGTCCAACCACATGCTTTGATTGTTGTCTACTTGACCACGCAAAAGTAGATGCACAGTTCCTGCAATCAACGAAGAAATTACAAGAACTATTATAAAGAGAATAACTCCCAATTCTAGGTGGCGGCTTAATAAGACAAACCTTAGAACAAGAGCAAAAATTTCTCTGAAAATATTTGTATATTTAATTCGTGGTTGTTTCAAAACTATGACCATACCTCTCTTTTATAGAGGATGGTGTTTACAAAAGATAGAAAATTCAACCTAAAAATCAAATCTTAATATAATTCTAAATGGAATAAAATCTTGACATACTATATGAGATAAAGAAATCCGGAACTATTTTTCATGGATTCGGACGGGACTTTTGCCTCTCGTACAGTATTTACTCTTTTGAATCTCCTGGTTGCATATGACATCGGATTTTAATGATTCTTGATGCGTTGGAAAAACCTTTTGAATACCTTTCCAACAAGTACTCACACTAACAAATTGGAAGTTAGTGCTGAGAATGGCACTTAGTTGAAGTTGCTGGTCAAACGTCAGACTGTTACTTGATCGGCAGACTGCATGTTGAGTAGAGTTCTTTTGGTTGTTGTGGGTGCAATCCTTGACGGAATTGAGTGATCTTGGGCTTGCTGGAAGGCTTAAGAAATTCTCTTTCCTTTCAGTAGGTGTACAATCAGATTCAATGAAGTCCTAGAGCTCATATGTGTCTATGTCCTTCCTGTTATGCTCTCCTTCTTCATTTATAATCAATATTAAACAAGAGCTATTAGGTAGCAGCATATTCTCATCATAATTTAATTCTTTGAGGAGCAAAGTCACCTGTTGATTTAATTGTCTGGCTTTCACTCCAGTGATTGGTCCTATATGTGCCTCTAGTCAAGCGCTAGTGCTACTAGTGCTAGGGATGTCCTCGTCATGTAGCTTCTTTGCTTCCAAATAGTTATGCATTCGAAATATCTTCCCTATCTTGAGCTCTGATGTGAGATAGGCATCAGGATCAGAGTTACCTTCAAATTTTGGGATGTTGAACTTGAGTTTGCCAAACTTATCTTCAGGTTGATCATCATGGCAGCGACCACGACGTTGATAGCCATCATCGCAGTGCAGCATGTAGTTGTCATTGATGTCATCTTGTCCACAGCCTCTCCCTAGGCCATGGGCAGCACCACGGCCTCCTCGTCCACGCCCTGGAGGTGGGGGTCAAACCACGTTAGCAGCGGCTCGATCTCTCTTCGTTTGGACCTCACATGCCAAACGAGCAGCGATCTCCTTGTCGATGATTCGGACTCGGAGTCCTCAGCCGAACTTATGCAAAATTTGTAATAGCGAGACCTTTCAAGATGACCCTCCGGGAAGGTATGTAGAAATATGGATAACAAGAGCACAGAAAAGTTTATACAGGTTCGGACCCTCGATGGTGGGAGTAATAGCCCTACTCCTGTTGGGATTTCACTATACGTAATAAAGATTTACAAAATGACAGGAAAAGACCTTCACAGGCGAAGGGTTTTCCTTATGTAAGTGTACAGAGGGAAGCCAAGGAGGCTTGTAAGAAACTATCTAATCTAAGCCGTAGACTTGGCTGTTTGAGCGGTTGAGATGTGTTGTATCTCGCTTGTATTAGAGACGTTGATCCCTCTCCCTTTTTTTTTTCTTCTCCTGTTTGATACACCATGCCGCCCTTTTATATTGGTCGAAAGGGCGCCAAGTCGTAACTGCATCAAACAGTTGCTTGGATGGTTGGATGCGGTTTTTAGAGAACCGCTCTTAACCTCCACGCAGGTTAAACACGTGTTATTCATGGATAACTGCACGTATTAACCTCCTGACGGTTAGTCTTCCACGTGGAGGAATCTTCGGGATACTTGGAATATTCCCGCTATAGGGACAGCCGGACAGACGAACTCCAAGTACCCTGGTCGAGAATGTTCTGACCGCGGGATGTTGGCTGACCTCACAACATCACCGACATTCTGTTCGTGTATAGCATACGAACTTTTGACCGCTCGAAGCCTGCGGTCTAATCGCACAAAGCCTGCGACCTCAGGCTAATGCTTCTCAGAATGACTTGAGTTCGCACCGCCGGGCACGTGTCTGGCTCGAATCTGTCTGGAACCAACAGTGCATTTATTTGAACTGACTCGGGTGTCAATCTTCGTCACTCGTCAATCTCGTCGTAGTCTAATCCTCCTCCATGAACACTAGCATCACCTAGTGTTCGTTCTTGATGTAGCTCCTCAAATTTCTTGTTCAATTCACCGGCCATCTCTAAAGTGATCTCCCTTCACAAGATGCTCATGTTCTCATTTAGCTGCACATTGAAAACATGGGTCATCTTGTCTAGGTTAACCTAGGTCATATAGGGTGTTGGTTCCTCCTCTTCTTGTCCTGCAATGATGAGTACAAACAAAAACAGCAAGAAATATGTGATTATTGTGGACTCACTCAATCTCACACTCTCCTTACCAACCAAAGTTCTTATATTTTCTTCACTAGATTGAGGTGTTGTACGCACTCTGGTGGCAGTAACCAATCAAAGGTGATGAATCAAGCGAATTCATTGTCCAAGTATTGTAACAACAATGGCTTGTATGTGGAGCTTGGGGGGTTAAGTGTTATCCTAAGCAATCCAAAATTCTCGATATAATAAAGTTAGGTCCAAACTAGATCCAATGCTTAGTTGTTGATCTCAAAAATATAAATGAAAGACAAAGCAACTCACACACAAAGATTATGTAACTTGATGCAACCAAAAGAACGAGATAACAAAATATAAGAGATAGCACAAACAGCTCGTGTTGCACAAGTTATAGGACGACGCTAGCTTGATTGTGTGACACCTCAGATTTTTGCTATTCTTTTAATATGTCAGTCAGTGCATTTCTTATTGAATCTCTCGGATATCTCGACCACACCTCATATCAATCCTGAAAAAATCCTCCCAAATCTCTAATTAGAATTCTCTAAAATTCTCTACATTAAATTCCAACTCAAAATCCTACTCTTTTCCAACCCACTATTCGACTGTTAGATTGCTCCTGTTCAAATTGTCTTCAACCAGTAATTCTGTTCTAAATAATCAAGTTTTGGTTGATAGTCGAGCTGTGCGATCAAACTGGCTCGCTAGTCGAAAGAAAGTCACTAGTCGAATCGAGTACTGGTCGAATCAGAGAGAAAACAAATGGATCACATCGTCCCTATTTGAGTTCTCGTGTGAAATCTTTGCCCTTTCTAGCTTCAAGTGTTTGATTCAATCTCTTTCTAGTGTTCAGTCAAAAAGAGAGCACACCAATTCACAAACCAACCATGTTTTGGTGTTTTGATCAAAGTGAAGCCCACTCAAGAAGCCCCAAAACAACAAACACCTCTTCTAACCAATGCATGTTGGCTGTGTGTGTGAGAGAGAGAGAGCAATGACCAGCACAGGGAAGAGTGTGAACTCCCTCCTGTCACACCACCGTTCAAGCCCCCAACTAGCGTCGAGTTGATCTCCCTCAAGAACAAGCAAAATCTCTGTGCACCTGACATTTCTTGATCCCTCTTGTCTCATCCCCTTGTCCATCATCTTCTAGCAGCCTATAAGAACCCTCCCCCCCACCCAACAATCTTCTTCTTCCTTGTGCTACCTGTTCATCCCTATTTCTTGCCTAATTCCTGAGGAGGTATGAAACTTGATAGATTTTGCTTATGTGCTCGTTTTTCTTAATCAACCTTAAGAGAAATCATTCATGTATCCATCCTCCATCTACTCTTTTCTAGAAATCTCATAAAAATAACCTCCAGAGATCACGGAATTTCGAAGTCTTCTTCTCCGACGATGGTGAGTACCACGCTGTTTTCGGTTCTTGAGCAGTTTCCCCTTAAACTTCAAATTTGTGCTCGTTACTGCACCATTTTCTCTGATTCTTGTTGTTGAGTGTTTGCAACTCTCTTAACTTTATTTTGGGTATCTTTAATCGGTATTTTGATCTGTAGAACTCTGGTAATCGATGAAATAGTTCAACCTCTCCACTTTTCTGTTTTTGCAAAATCAGACCCCTTAGATGGCCTCAAAACTGTTTGAGCCTGTTGAAAGAATTATAGATCAGCTCATTTCCTAAAATCTTTTTGCTGTTGACTTTCAGAGATAAGCACTGCATCAACCCAATTTTTGTGTTTTTTGAGTTTTAGTCTTTTCGTTCAACAGTCTGACAAACAAGAAGTTGAGACAATCCTCGTTTATTCCCCTGTTTGTGCTTGATCTCACCGAATTCAGTCCTTCAGAGCCAATTCCGACCAGAGATCAAATCCTTTCCAAGGTCACACTCCTTTTCGTGGTCGCGAATCCATTGCGAACTTGACCTGAGATCCCCCCGGATCACCCAAGCCCAAGCTGAACCAAACCAAACACTTGTAGCCAAGCCCTGAGTATTTTCTCCCTCCCAGGATCATCTTCAACCAGATTACCTCGCATGCATGCATATTTATACTTTACATATGATTTTCCATTGTGAGTAATTTCTGTATGCTTATGTGTTTTATTATTATTTGTGTGCGAGAGTAGAATTAGGAGTGGAAGGAGTAGACGTGTTCAAAGACTCCTTAGTGCAGTTAGACCCCGCTTTGCAAGGCAAGTCTCTTTCTCATTGATTATGTCTTTCCCAGTATTTTAAGTAAATTAGGTTATTTATTGTTTTAAGTATATGCATGCTTTATTTTTCAAATGCTATGTTGGATGAATATGAGTAGATATGACCTAACTTCTTTGAAGGCCTTTCATGTTCATATATCCTATGCACACATTTGTTGTCCTAGAATGTTGTGTTTAAGTTATGCTTATGCTTGAATATATGTGCTAAATGCTAAATGGACATCTATATGAAAAGTGTGTTTAAAATGTTGTTTGTAAAGGTGTAAAATCGATAGTGAGGATAATTTGTATGGTTGGTGCTGTGTGTGCAACGGAAACGTGGTTCGCTCCTCACTAACGGTTCATAAGGATGAAACCCTTGTGTTTTATTTCCAAGCGGCATGAAAAATGTACTAACTATTTACCCAGTATGGGACGGGCGCGGCAAAGTAGTTCTCTAGGTATTAGCTTTTCCCTGCAATGGTTGTCGGTCTGGTTTTTTGAGGGAAATTGGTGGGCCACAGAAGGCCATGAGTTGTGAGAGTGAGTAAGTGAATCAGGAGTTTGGAAGGAAGGCACCCTAGGCCTGGATTCCAAGTCGTGCGTGAATGGATCCACAGGCTATGAGTCTCGCAGGACCATAGACCAAGGCTGGGTAGATTTGGCTGTGGGGTGTGCTCCACAACGGTCATATGGACTGAATCGTCTATTTGCTGGGCATGGAATTGTTAATGCTAGGATTACAAACTGTCATGTGATCTCAGCCTTGTCGCATGCGTAAAAGTCGCATGAAGAGGTACCGACTTGAAAGCTGGGTGATCAAGTGGACTAAAGTGGTACAACTTTGCAAAGTTACAAAAAGTATCGGATACTCTGAGCTCCCAGGTTTTGGAGTCTGTGCGCGGTGGATTCTATCCACGTCGATGCAGCACAAGTAGGATTTGGAAGATTTTCATAATATTGGATAAAAGTGGTGACTCATGGAAGACCGCCACGCATAACATTTTCTAAAATCTAGTTTAGGATTTTAAAGTCTCGCTTTTGAAATTAAAATATTTCCTTATAACTTTAGATTGAAAATCTATCCTATCCTTACCTATAAACCAAAGAGTTTGTTTCTTGGAACTCCTCATCATTTATATACCTGCATTCATTAATTGAGACTTGTTGAGGACCGTGAGGACAACGTGCTCACTCTTACTTTTGCACATAAAATTTAGAAGAAGGGCTTGTTGATCCCGACTCCTATGGCTTTGAACCCATCGAAAAAGAAGGAACCGTCCCTGACGATCCAGCCTACTAGAGGGTCATTCACCTAGTGGAGCCCGATGTGGCGGGAGCCCATGCTGCGCCGCTGCTATTGCAGACATTGAAGAGTGTTGCAGTTGTTTTATTCATTACTCTGTGCGTTCTGTTCTTTTGTGCCGACCTTTGTGTCGATGAAACTTCTTAATTTGTCTCTAAATTGCGTCCTTCTTGACGCTATGGTATTGTAATATTGGTCCTTGTGACTTTGTATTCATCTTTATTACCTGTGTTACAGTATAATGTATTGTGTGGTTGTGAACTTGTGATGTATCATTCTATGTGCAACCTAACCTGGGCAGTTGCCACCACATTCCTTAAATGAGGGTTCCCACATATTGCACAATATGAGATAGGGCTATGGATTTGCACACAATGAAGTAAGAACACAATATGATAGAACACAGAAATTTTTTTAAGCTTTCAAAATGATGCTGACCAAAGCAAAAATTGGTCAATTTTTTTGATATTTTATTTATTTATTTATTTAGGATCAACACACAAGCAAGAGCACAAGATTATGATACCATATTGTTCAGTCACTTTAAAGATATTAATTCAAGTGTGCAAAGCCCAAATACAATTTTTCAACAACTAGTATTTTGTAGGTTCAAAGTTTTCGCAAAGGACAGATTGGCTGTCAAAGGATACGCGTGATTTGATTTTTTTTTTAACTCAACGAAAACAAAAGTTATGCAAAGAAGTCTGGATCAGCCAATTAAACAGAGACTCTAATGGACTAAGACCTAAAAACTCACAAAAATTTCAGATGGAATCTAAGGAGAAAGAGGAACAATTTTTTTTTTTTTGCTTTTTGGTGTATAGGCTGAAAACAGATCTAAACTAGGGGATAAATAATCCTACCGTGCAAACCGAAGCTCTGATACGAAGATGATACGGGGTGCCCGATCTTCACGACACAAGATCATTGATACACTACTACAGAATTCATCATCACAGTCGGGTCAAAACAGTCATCACAGACGGTTCTTACCCGTCAGTGATATTCGAGTCAGTGATAATCATGTACTATCACAGACGGTTTTTGATGTTTTCAACTGTCAATGATCTCCCCATTCACAGACTGTTATAAGATCAGAACCGTCTGTGATACTCATACTTCACAGACTGTTATAAGATCAGAACCGTCTGTGATACTCATACTACACAGACTGTTATAACATCAGAACTGTCTATGATACTCATACTTCACAGATTGTTCTAACATCAGAACCGTCTGTGATACTCATACTACCACAGACGGTTTTAATCTCAGAACCGTCTCTGATAATTTGAGTTTCGCAGACGGTTCTGATGTCAAAACTGTAAGATCGAGGATGCCGACTAGAGAGGGGGGGTGATTAGGTGGCTTTTAAATTTTCTTCCCCGCTAAACAATTTTAATCACGATAATTGTTTGAGCTAAATTATACAATGAGGCTTAAAGACAATTTAAACAATTTGTTGCATTCAACTAAATGAATTATTGAATATGACAAGCAAGAATGATGAATTTAGCAATTGTGTCAAGATGAATATAAAGCAAGTATGAAATACGCAATTGACACAATATTTTTACCGAGGTCTCGGAGACTCGCCCGGTCTCCCATACTCCTCGTTGAAGCGCTCTCTTGGAGCCTCGCTTCTATATCCACGAAGGATATCTCACTAGAGTTGCTCCTTCTCCACACGGATAGGCGAGCACCACACCTTTCACAATCCTTTGCCGGCCTCTCCGACAACCTTCAATTGGAGAGATCTCGGCTCTCCTCCGGCACCGTCTAGGCGAAGGCGATCGCCAAGAGTAACAAGCCGGATGCACTTTCACTTGAATCAACCACGTGCTAGAAACTCAATGATGCAAATGAGATGCTCAACACTCTAGCACTAGCAATCTAATGGAGATGAAGTGCACTAAACACTCACACAATCTCCCTCAAGCTCTCTCTCAAATCTACTCAAGATTTGGGCCCAATTCTAGCCTCTAAATGCAATAACTCAAATGCAAATCAATTGGCTAGGTTTTCAGCTGAAGAATGAACTCTTTGAGCACCCAAAAATGAAGCCAAACACGAAGTATTTATAGCCTCAACGAAAAACTAGCTGTTTGCAAGAAACCGGGCCAAAAGTTGTACAGGCTGGACATTGTCCGGCCACTTCAGACACTGTCCGGCCAGTACAAAAATTTCAGCCGTTGCAAACGTGTCAGTGACCGTTGGGCGAAATTTGTGAAGGCCGGACGGATACCATTTGTCCGGACAAAACGTCCGGACAAATGGATATGTCTCTGTTAACTCTCGGCTCAAAAAAACTTGTACAGGCCGGACATTGTCCGGTCACTTCAGACACTGTCCGGCCACTTCGGACAAATAGTTCCGAATGGATGCATTTGTCCGTTTCATTTTTCGGCTCAAAAAATTTGTACTGGCCGGACATTGTCCGGTCAATTCAGACACTGTCCGGCCACTTCGGACAAATAGCTCCGGACGGATGCATTTGTCCGGCCACTGCACACTGACAGTAAAATAAACATAACTTTTGATCCAGAGATCCGATTGAGGTGATTTTTGGCTTGTTAGAAAGATAACTCAGAGATCTACAATTTTTTCAACAGGAGCAAGACCTAGAATGGTCTAGAAACTTCTAGAAAATTTAGAAACGTTCCTGCTGTCAAAATGTTCAATCCAAAAATCATCTCAAATGCAATTTTAGAGTATTTGCACATACGGATTTGCCGTTTTCTCGCGGATGTGATTTGTGTCACTAAGCAACGACCACGACCACACAGGTCTTGACATCCGATCGAAAACAGGTGGTCGATAGGGTTTGGTCGAGCGTACGCAAGCGAGTCGAAGACTGGTACGACCAGTCCGAACTCCTACGACCACGCCCAAACCCTAAACAGAAAGCCGCCAAACAACCGACACGACCACGACCACGACCACGTATCAACACTGATACGATCAGAATATGCAAATACGACCACGACCAGCTCTAGACAAATAAACCAATTTAAACAGCTGGCGATCACGACTAAGTGCAGTTTTCAAAACATTTAATCTAATGCACATGAACTACACTTAGACTCACTAGTAATGCAAGACACTAGTGCAAGATGATATGAATGCATCTGAGCTTCCGCACTAGATAGATTCAAGCTACTAGTTTCCGAACCCTCTTAATAGTACGGTCAAACTAGTAAAAACAAACCTATCAACCCGGTCTGTCTCCAAACACCGAGACCGGTAAAATCCTAAGAAAACAATCCTTGATCTTGAATTTTACCTTAGGTGAAGTTCGACCTCGTGAAGTTCGATCGCTCGACGCTTGTCCCCGCAAGGCTCGACCTCGCTAAGCTTGACCTCGCGAAGCTCGACCGCTTGACACTTGTCCTCGCAAAGCTCGACCTTGCTAAGCTCGACCTCGCTCGAGATGTCTCATATCGACTTCATCCTCTTCACACCCTTGCTCGCTTTTATCCTGCAATCAAACTGAGACTACAATACGTACACTCAATGCACAACATTAGTCTCATATATAAGTCGTCATTAATCACCTCCAGAGAAGCTACTCCACACAGGAGTTAGCTCAACGGTTTCTCTTTCAAATGACATGACAAACTATATTCAACGAGTTGCAAATGAGTATAAGATAAAATACAATCATATAGATCGTAGATGATAAACACATACGCACACGATCTATACTACTCATATCATGATATCAATCAACCTAGATGACCAAAGTGATGAGCTCCTCCTCAACATGTGCATCGATATAAAATCCACAACTGGAGTCATCAGTCTCAGATTTAACGTATAACATCTTGATCAATCAATTAGCACAAGCTTGATGCAACCATCGAGCTCATCCTCTACATATGCATCAATATCAAACCCGCAATCGAGGAAAACATCCAATTCAGCGTTTACCGATAATCAATTCAATTTACTTGTGCTAAATCAGGATTTATCTAAATTGTCATTTAATCATCAAATCTGATATTTTCAGATTAACTTTAATCATCATGGATTTATCCAAAACGTCATTAATCATCAAAACCTAGATACTAAGATCTACCTAGATCCAACAATCTCCCCCTTTTTGATGATTGATGACAACACCTTTTATAATCTTAATAAATCCAAAACAGATTATTCAGCTCCCCCTCAATATATGCAATAGTATATCGGAACTGAACACAATATATAATTATATGAGTTTAGAGATATAAATGACAATTGAGCACAAGTTCAATCAAGTCTTTTTCCAAAATATCAACTATCTCAATTTTCTCTAACTCAAATATCTCTTCCAAAGATTGATGTTAATGATATCAAATAATATCTCTCCCCAAATATCATTATTAATCTCAATTTTCTCCTATCATCTTTCTCAGATATCAATATCAAATCACCAATTTGTACCCATTTGATATCTATCTCTCCCCCTTTGTCAATTTACGCAACTGACTCTAATGTCTCCCAAATCTCTCTAAATCTCTTCCCCTAAGGCTTTCTCTAAAGCTTATCTCTAAAACATTCTCTCTCAAATACTATCACAAATACTATCTCTCCCCCTTTGTCATCAAGCACAAAAAGGAAGTATTGAGAACTTAAATTTGGAGAGACGATATTTTCTAGGGAATGAGATTTTATATGAAATGGTTTTTATGCAAAAGCATGATTTCAAGAAGGTTTGTTTCAAGGGATTTTGAAAATCACATTCAAAATATGGAGAAGATATCAAAACAATCAACATACAATGAATATATCGATGTCATTTATCTCTATGGCATTTGATCCATTTTCAATCATTCAAAGTCTTGATGCATTTAATAGTTTGATGTGAACATATCCGCTAGATGCATATTTTCCATATCATGCATGATTGATCTCTAAATCTCTTTAAGCCACAAAGTCTCTTAGACAATGATGTCGTATATCAATATACTCTAATCAAGAGTTTTCAATCAAATTGTTCACCATTTTTACGGCACTTTCAATATTTCATAAGTGGCATCAATTCGAAGGCAATTCTATAAGCCAATGTTTTGTTTCATCCATAAGAATTTAAGCATAACAACCACCGAATGTACTCTTTTGATTTTTCTTGTAAATCATAGGATCCGAATCCAAATAATCAAGTAAATCCAAATAATCAAATAACCCGGATCCACTAAATGCACTATTCATACTCTTTGGATATCAAGGATCTATCTAGGATTGCATTTCAATTACCTAAGAATGCATTTCATGGCAATCATATGACATACCTTCGGAAGATCAATTTCTAGTACATTTGCAATCACTAAATATGATGACGGGTTAAAATGCGGTAAAAGAAAGCAAAACTATCAATCAAGGATCGATAGAGTTTAGAATTGACCGCTTTTTCGTGTTTGTCCATGTCGAGATGTTCATTAGTAGGCTTGAGAGTTGTAATAGCTTCATCATCTTGCATCTCGACGCTTCTGAGTGATTGCTTCACATGCTTGAATTTACTCTTGAACATCGCGTTTTTGAGTTGCTTGTTTTGTCATGCATGGAAGTGAAGTAGCTCTTGAATCATCTCGCTTTCCCTAAACATCATCTTAAAAACAAATTCTTGATAAAGAGATTCATTAGTGGTAATGATAATAATGTCATCAATATGTTTTTGACACACAAGAATATAATGTTTCGATTGAATGTTTGATGATGATTGTGTCAAACTTCTCATTTTGAGAATCATTTGATATAAGAAGGGATTTTGAGCTTTTAAAACAACTCAATTGGAAACAATAGATTCAATCCTCAAAAATTCACTTCTTTTGGCATTTAACTCAAAAAGAACATACAAATGAAGGATATGCCAAACTAAGGTTTGTCGAAACATTTTTTTGGTCACAAGGTGAGAGAAATGCATATAACCTAGTGAAAGTTCAAATTTTCACAAAAACACTCAAATCTCAAATTCATGCGAATCATGCTTCAAATTCATAAGAACCATATTTGTTTTGGATATGCAAAAACACAATCACAAGGCCTTTCCAAAACCCCATCATAGGAACAATGCCGAGTTGCAAATATAGGAAAATTGGGAGCAAAGATGTAACCAAAACAGGAAAGGAGAAGAACCAGCTGAAACTTCTGAAATTTGTGATTTTTGCAATTTTGCTTCAACCATTGATTCAAGTTCCATAAGAGGTTTGAATATCATGACATGAACTTATATAGTTGAATACCAATTGAATGAATTTTATTTGAAGGAGATCATGAAATCAATTTTCGAAAAGTGAGTTTTGGGTAAAAGAGAAAAACAAAATGATTTTCATGAAAAACTTCAATTCTTGAAGAAACTCGGATTTTTCTGAAGTTTTGGACTTAGATGAGTTTGAAATACCATTTCAAACCAAGACATGGAAGAAAGTTTAGTCCAAATAGTCAAAATCACAAAAATGCACTTTTGGGTATTTTCGGGTCGATAGCCATTTTCGGACGACCTAGGATATGTGATAATTTGAAAACCATAGGCCTTTTGAGAATAAGTTCAATATGAACTATCTTCGGGTGAGTGAGTTCTAAATGTTTCATGTAGAAAGCTTTTATCAAATCTCAACACATCTTGTTTTATGGAAATAAATCTTTTTAAGCCAAAACAAGATCCCGAAGACTTCAATTTTGTCCAAATTTTGCATTTTAGCTCGAAACTCTTTTGTTTCACTTTCAAAACCTTTGAAATCATATTTGAAACATATTTATGAAGGTTTTGAAGTAATTTTGAACATTTTGAAAATTTTGAGCTCTTTTTACATTTTTGCTCAAAAAAGACCCTTCTTACCAAAAGCATGCACTCTTTGATACATATGCACAATTAGGGTATGCAAGGATTCAATAACTTTGAATTTGCTCCCCCTAAATGTGTCAACCAAGTTTTGTCATGAAAAATATGCAAGAGATGAAAATGATCCATTTGAAAATCAAAAGCTTAACAAAATCCGAATGAACTCAAATTGAGAAAACATCCAAATAAGCACTAAAACACATGAAAAGTTTCATAGAGATAGAACACATCAACACAAAAACTTTCCATGAAGATCCAAGATTCAAATATTTTAGTCATTTGAAAAAATTGAGAGATTAACATCCAAATAGACTAAAATTTTTTTAAACATGTTGGCTTCTTTATAATCATCAAAACATATGCAAAAAAAGTTCCAAAAATTCCAAAATAAATTTCGTAGATAGATACTGCAATGAGGAACAAGATTTCCTTTTATTGTGAAGCCAAAATATGATCCAACAATGAGATAGGAAAAAGACAAATGTTGGTCAGGTTTAAAGTTTCAGATTTCAGGTTTTCAGAGATTCATTTTACACTTTTAAACACACATGAAAATCTATGCAAATGACTTCCAATAATTTTGAAATAAATTATCAAGAAATACCAACCATAGAGGATAAAATTGCATATAAAAACTTTCTTCAAATAGTCAACCAATAAAGAGATATGAAAATGACAAATGAGCCCAAAGTCACGAGAAAACTGAATTTTGCAGATTTCATTTTCAATTTGTGAAAAGAGTCAATTTTGCTCAAATCAAGTCCAATTGGGATGAAAATTTGCAGATATGATTTTTGATGCATCAAGTACATCTTCCAAAAAGAATTTTCCAAAAAGGAATTTTCAATTGAGAGTTATGGCCAAATAATGTTTGTATTAAGTAAAAGGATTGAATTTTGACAAACTTTTGCAAATAGAGTTCAAATTTGATTTTCATGATATTTTTGACATGAAAGGGCTTACATGAGTTAACATATCATTTTGAACCAACACTCGCAAATATGGACCATCAAAATAGCTAAACTCATGTTTTGCATATTTAGGGTATTTCGTGTCAATTCAAGTTTTTCGGTGAGATTCAAATACCCATAACATTCAAATGAGAACTCTTTTGAGAAAGTTTTCAATTTCAAACTTCTTCGAATTAAGAGTTTCTCGGAGTTTTGTAAAGGAAGTTTTGGCAAAAACCAAATATATTTTGATTTGAGTTCGAAAATGATTTTGTTGAAAAACAAGATACTCGAAGATCATTTTGAGGCTAGTTTTTAATAGAAATACTTTTTAACATCATTTCTTCATCCAAAGCCTCTAAAAACCTTTTAAATACATTTTGCCGACCATTTAGATAGAAATTTATGATTTTTGGCCTTTTGAGTGAAAATTTGACATTTTGACCAAATGAGCTCATTTTAAAATTTATAATTGTAATTTTCAAATATTTCACATATAGGGTTGTGATGAGCAACGGAAGCATTTTAAATTACAACCCTTAGAGATGCAACAATGTAAGATTTAAATGACATGACAAACTATATTCAACGAGTAGCAAATGAGTATAAGATAAAATACAATCATATAGATCGTAGATGATAAACACATACGCACACGATCTATACTACTCATATCATGATATCAATCAACCTAGATGACCAAAGTGATGAACTCCCCCTCAACATGTGCATCGATATAAAATCCACAACTGGAGTCATCAGTCTTAGATTTAACGTATAACATCTTGATCAATCAATTAGCACAAGCTTGATGCAACCATCGAGCTCATCCTCTACATATGCATCAATATCAAACCCGCAATCGAGGAAAGCATCCAATTCAGGGTTTACCGATAATCAATTCAATTTACTTGTGCTAAATCAGGATTTATCTAAATTGTCATTTAATCATCAAATCTGATATTTTCAGATTAACTTTAATCATCATGGATTTATCCAAAACGTCATTAATCATCAAAACCTAGATACTAAGATCTACCTAGATCCAACAAAAACCACCTGGGATCCTCACATTATCAGTGACGGTTCTGAGAACAGAACCGTCTGTGATACTCAGGTTTTGACCTCTGATAATTTGAGTATACACAGACGGTTTTGACATCAGAACCGTCTGCGATACTCATATTTTACTGACGGTTCTGAGATCAAAACTGTCTGTGTTAGTATGAGTATCTCAGACGGCTTTGATGACATAACTGACTGTGATACTCAGATTACCAGAGACGGTTTTGATATCAGAACCGTCTGTGGTACTCAAAATACACAGACTGTTATGATATCAAAGCCGTTTGAGATACTCATACTAACATAGACGGTTTTGATCTCAGAACCGTCAGTAATAATATGATTATCGCAACGGTTTTGATGTTATAATCGTCTATGTATTTGGAGTATCATAGACGGTTATGACCTCAGAACCGTCTGTGTATTTAGAGTATCACAGACGGCTTTGAGGTCAAAACCATCTGCGATATTGTCATTATCAGCGACGGTGGTAATCTTGAATATCACAGACGGTTTTTAGTTTAGAACCGTCTGTGATAGCGTTATAATCTTAGAACCTTTTGTGATAGTGTTATAATCTCAGAACCGTCTGTGATAGTGTGATATCACAGACGGCTCTGAGGTCAAAACCATCTTTGATAGTGTCATTATCGGTGACTGTTATAATCTCAGACAGTTGTAAGATCAAAACCGTCTGTGCATATTATGCAAAGATGGTTTTGATCTTACAACCGTCTGAGATTATAACAGTCACCGATGTCCTCTGTACAAATTGCATTTCATATATACAGTTCATGAATTTCATACATGCACAGTACTTAAATATATACAGTCTCATATATATTTGTACAATTGAACTCAGAAAAATATTTGTACAGTACTCAAATATATACAGTTTCATATGCACAGTACTCAAATATATTTGTACCCCTCTGTATAGCATTTCATATATACAGCACAGAACTCAGAAATATGTACAATTGAACAAATAAATGTAATCGACAATTAAAGTTAGTGTGTTAGATGTACAAATAAATGTAAGGCCGCATTAATACGAACCTTGCGGGTCCCTAAACTTCCCCTTGGTTGATATGACCTCCGAAAGGAAAAACTCAGCGAGCATCCCTCGGACAATACCAATCTGCCGAGGGTCAAGGCTTTCTGAAGGGAAGTCGACCCCCTGCAGCAAGAGTTGGTACATAAAAAATTAGCTGCAGTTGTAAATTCTGTCAAATCGATACAAAGGGGAGCAGTTGTATACCTCGGGGAAATCTGGCCGGTGAGGGGTAATGATCAGGTCATACATGTGGCGCATCACGTAGAACCCACATGTATTGTCGTCCGGCTGCTGATGGCACTGCCAATTTACAGACTGAGAGTTAGGTGGGGACAAGTTATAAAGTAAAACAGATGCCAGTTGAAATTTGTACCGAAAATTGTAACCACTGAAACTTATCGGCTCGCCGCTCATGTTGTCTCCCTACCTCGGCAAAGTACTTCGTGAAAGCCCTGTAGATAGTCAAAATTGACAGTTTGAGGATAGCCGAAATTGACAATTTGAGGACAGTAAATCTAGATGCATGCAAAACAGGTCCACATCACCTTTCGAATACATCTCGTGCGCCGCAATACGAGTACCCTTTCCTCTGCAATGAGTCAAGGTAGAACACCTTGTTGCTTTTCGGAATAAGTAGCAGCAGGATCCAGTGGTAGCTACATATTACACGTAAAGAATTAAAAATTTAATCTAAATTTGGGGGTGTGCACATGGAGACACTAATCTACGGGTGAAGTACTGATGAAAGCACTCACCTCTGGTTGTAGGGTACAAGTATATACCCCTTGTCGACCTGAGCAAGCAACCCTCTTTTGATGTAGTCGACAACGAAGTCTGCGTCGGTCCTAAACATCACCTCGGCGACCATCTGGGGGTCCAAGAAACCAATAGGTATGCCCTTAGATTTGGCATAGTTGGTCATGCAGTTGCACGGAAGTAACCAATTAGTAAATGTCATATATCCGTATATGCACGGATAGTAGGATACTTACAGCACCCAAGACCGTAGGATTGACAAGTCGAGCGCATCTTTGTTCAGTAAATTGTGCAGGTCTTCGAATGTCACCGAGTAGGTCCCAATGTCGTTATGGAACTCTGCCACGGTGTACTTGACAATGATGTGCGTCGGACACTGCGTCCTGGTCTGGTTTGTCCTCTTCATGTACCATGCATGCAGGCTCTGGCATGCTAACCCCATTGTCGAAATTGCGGTATCGGAGGCCATGGGCATCCCTAGAGAGAACGGTATGAGAGCTGGCGCACTCTTCTCGCTCTCCTTCGCTAGGCTCTTCTTTGCTTTTCCCCTACTAGCCAGCTTCTTGAATGGTTGCCTCTTAGTCGGAGTCAGCTTCGTCATCGGAGGGGTATGCTGGCTAGTAGGCCGTGTGTTGGTCTGTGATGTAAGAACCTACGTATTAGGACACTAACTCTGAGGGCTATTATTACAGTACGAATTATGAAACTGGTAGGGGAATTACCTCATACAGGATGATGTCTTTCTTGGGCCATTGCACGAACGTGTGCACCGCATCCCCGAGAGTGGTAATCTCATCGTTCGGTGGCTTCTCCAATGGAAAACCCTTGCAATGGTCAAAGACACTGTCCACCTGGACCCGTGCAAAACCCTCACATAGAGGGGCACCATGGATTGTGGCCCCCGCCGTGCATGGTTGCGCCATCCCACGGGCAGCCTCGATCGGGAAGAGACCGGCCAGCACCATAAGCTTGCAGGAGGCGGGTTCCTACAAACAGTGCGCATTAACATGTTGAATTTCACCGCTTTTCACTTTTGAATGAATTAACATAGACAAATGGTCATTACCTGCAGAAAGTCCACCGGATACTTTGGAGAGGGCTCCGTCTGCGAAGACCCCGGCGCAGACGCGCAGCTACTACGGTGGCCAAGAATGGGGGTCGGTACTTCCGCTGTTAGAAGGGGGGTGCTCTGGGTCGCCTTTCTTAGCTCTTCATACATGGACCGCATCTCCGACAACTGCTGCAGGAGTGCTTTGTCCCGAACAGCGAACTCCGATCGCATCTCCTCCTTGAGCCGTTCATCGCGGGCTTGGTGGGATCTCTTTCTCCTCTTAGCCGCCTCCTCATCATCAGGGAAACCATGCCTCCAAGGCACAGTGGCACCGAGGCCGCACACGCGGCCTGGATGCTCCTTGTTTCCTAGCGCCGGTGTGAGGATATCCCTGTCCCTCCTCGGGTTGAACTCTCCGGATGCCGCCTGCGCACTCAGCGTCACCTGCAACAAGAGAACTTAGCAATACAACCCATTGCATGCGTGTTACGAGGATAGTACGTGATCGGACAATCTTACCAGCCGGTCGATCACTTCCCTGTCCGCAGGGTTACTCACAGAGACTCTTCCGGAGGAGTTCATCGTCAATCTTGCTCGGCACCAATTGCGGGCGCGCACGTCCATTATGCCCGCATAAGGACTGCCGGCCGAAGACTGGGAAGCCTCCTCGTCCTGCTTCCTCCACAACGCCTTCTTCCCCACATACCCGCCACTGCCTAGTCTGTGTGGGTGGGTATTCTTGGCCTGGTTAGCTTGGCCCTTCGCACTAAGCTCCTGAAACTCTGGCTTGGCCTTCATCTCGACGAACTGCTGCCATGCCTCGGGAGTCACGAAAGGGAAGTCATCGAAGGGGGTCTTCAACTCCTTCACATAGAGCCTGACAAGGTGGCTCTTGAAGTTCCTCCACGCCTTGTTTATTGACATCAGTGTCCTCCAGCAGATGGTGAAGTGGCGATCCTCAGGAATGTGAAACGCCGCCTGCATTTCTTCCCACAGCGCATCCTTGCACTCTGGGGGCACTTGAGCCATGTCGGAGGTGGTGATGGGCACCCGCTCCCTTGCCACTTTGCCGGATAGTGAGCGGTACTGACCGACAAGTTTGTCCGGAGCTTCCGGCACACCATTGTCGTCGAACTGGATGTGCTGCTTTTCCCGCTTGTCCAGACGCGCGCATGTCGTCCGGCCTCGCCCCTTTCTCTTCTTCTGCGAGGTCACGGTGGACGAGGCGACCTCCGGCCCAGGCGTCTCATCGCCAGTGAGGTCACCCTGACTCCCCGAGTGGTGCATTTCGTCACCAGATATAGTTCCTAACATAAGTGAAAGAGAGAACAGTTTAAGTAAATCTGCAACTAATAATTCTATAACAAAACCCATATACTTATAATTAACCAAGAATGACAGAAACGGTGGGGAGGCGATGGAGGTGATCGCGTCGGAGGTGGGAGGGCGATGGAGGTGATCGCGCCTGACGGTGGAAAGGCAATGCAGGTGATCGTGACGGACGGAGAGGAGGAGAAGGTGGGTGGCGATGGAGGTGATCGCGACGGACGGTGCGAGGGCGGAGAGAGCTAGGGCAAACAGTTGGGAAGACTGGAATGAGCGGGACAAACCCCGCCTTGAACTATTAACCGCGATGATATTATCACAGTCGGTCCAACGCTCACAACCGTCTGTGATAATATTATCACAGTCGGTTCTCGCATCAGAACCGTCTGTAATAATCGACATAGTGATAGTCACCAGACACTACCACAGAAACAGACATCCTAGACGGCACATCACAGACGGGTATTAACTGTTCAATGGAAAACCGTCTGTGAAGGCCTGTCGGGAGAATATGTTCAGATATCACAGACGGTTCTGACGTCAAAAACAATTGTGACAGTAAACCAGACGGTTCTGAACATAAAACCGTCTGTGATAGTATACTTATCACAGACGGCTCTAACCTAAAAACCGACTGTGATATATACAATCGGTTCCCAGCTAAGAACCATCTGTGATAGTCTAATTATCACAGACGGTTCTAACCTAAAACCCGACTGTGATATATACAGACGGTTCTGAGTTCTGAACCGTCTGTGATAATTAGACTATCACAGACGGTTCGGAACTCAGAACCGACTGTGATTTATACAGTCGGTTGTAAACCACGAAGCGTCTGTGATAGTGTAGTTATCACAGACGGTTTTGATGTATGAACCAACTGGAAAAGTACCGGCGCTTCGAATTCTCAACTGTGATCATTTTTGTCTCCGATCTTCGCGCGCGGCGCCTAGGACAACATGAAGCATCGCTTTGGAAGTTCTATAAATTGACAGTGGAAAAATTGTCATTTACTTTACAAGTTTTTATAGTTCTCAGACTGTTTGACTCCTTAGCTTCTCTGCGCCAATGGCATCCTCGATGGCATCGTCAGCCTCGCCCTCCCCGGTATGAACTCTCAATCTTTTGGACTTACCCCTGTATTGTTAATCCATGTTCAATACATTCTTGACCTGTTGATTTGCACAGGGAAGGGGAGCCGTGGAAGACACTGCCAAAGTCAAGGCCGAGCTGAGGGCCCTCCAGGAGGAGCACAAGCTCCTCACGGAGAAGCACACTCGGCTACGGCTTGACCTTGACGATCTCTTCCAGCGCATTCAGTGCATGAAGACGGATGGTGACAATGCTAGGGCGAGGACGAGGCGTCTTCGCGAGGAGAAGAAAGCCGCGGATATGACCATCGCTGGCTACGGTTTGACAATGAAGGATACCATCGCGAAGCTGAGGGAGGTCGCAGGCCTTCTCGACGCTGAAGTAGTTGATCCTGAGAAGGACAACTTGTCGCTGGAGGAGTCCTGCGTCCTGGCTGCAAGTCAAACTGACTTTATTCTAGATGCAGCCAGGGCTAAGACCACTCCTTGACCTAGCATTCTGTATTTTTACTTTTTTTTGTAAGTGATGAAACAAATTTATTGAAAACTTTGTTCTTATGTCAACTTTCTAATTTTCCAGCACATTCTTGGACTGCATGCAATCTTCCCTCTTTCTTTATCTTTCTTTAGCTTTTGTCGAACATTCGACCATACAAAGGTATGTACACTGTTTACGATCAAGGAACGACTATCGCGATCTTTGGCTTGTGATCGGAGCCCTTGAAATAATATAGAAACAATATAGAAGTCGCAGGTCCCATGCAAATAATATAAAAAGAATATAGAAGTTATATATCAACGTGCTTTGAATATCACAAACGACTCTGAGGTAAAAAACATCTGTGATAGTCACATTAGAGACGGTTTTTATGTAAGGCCCGACTGTGATAGTCCCAACAGTGTCCTCGCCTCGAATTCTCAACCTCTATCAATATCACAGACGGTTTTTAACTCCAAACCGTCTGTGATAGTAATATTACAGACGGATTTTATGTAAGGACCGACTGTGATTGGAGAACAGTTATCGACGCTTCAAATTCTTAACTTCTTTCAAATTCTCAGCGGTTCAACTAAAAGAAAAACTCCAGGGAGGGAACAAGTATTTGTAGAAGTCGAACAGTTCAATATTCAACAGACATATTAAAGACGGTTCGGACATCAGAACCGTCTGTAATATTAAAGCAGACGGTTTTGATCTCCCAACCGTCTGTGATAGTCCCAACAGTGCAATTCTCTACATGCAATTGTTGATAACCGCACATAATAACTGAGCAGATGAAGAGACTTAATTATTTACTTCAAATTTAATTTGCATCGAATTATGTAATCTGACTCTTCAACTTCCTTTGCCGTGTTGTAGTTTATCTCCCGAGAAGTTATATATATCATGAATTTATTGACCTTGAAAACCAGTAGTGCGCTTTTTAGAACTCGAGGCACCCGCGCATATGAACCGTCACCTTCTGTTTCTATAAATAGCGAGGCTCCTAAATCCCTGTCTTTATTCCCTCCTCAACTCCCACCTTGATGGCGAGCCGAGATTCCAGTGAGGTTATTGAAATTGATCAGAGTGATGAGGAAGAGATAAGGAATGAACTCGATCAGGATCTTCAGAAAGTAAGTCCTCTCTGAAACTCTAATGCAGATCTTTCTTTTATGACTTGATTACCTCGAAACAAATGCATTTCGAAATCCACAGGTGCTTGAGGAAATGCTCCCTCCAAAGAAGAGACTTAGAAATGATGAAAGATCGTACAGTGGAGCTGCAGCGAAGACTCTAGAGGGTGCTGAGCCTGTGTTGCCACATTGCCCCTTGCAACCCCTCCAGTTGCATCGACTCCACCTTTGGAGATCCACAACAATCCTTACAATATCCCCTCTTCAATAGCTTTGTATCATCAGCTTTTCTGGGGTAAGGCTCACACTTCCACTCCGAAGCTTGGCAATCATCTTCACCCTCCCAGCATACGGTCCCTAGGAGAAGCTGGAGAAGCATATGTGCAGGAGGAGAAAGCTGCCTTGTGCTGATGTGCAGAACTCTCCAAAAAAAAAGAGGCACTGGAGAAGCATTCTGAGGGGATGTCTTTTGCCATTCTGCACTTGGCAGAGTGCTTTGAGTTGCAGCTTCATCTCCACCTTTGTTGTATCAACTTTAATTTCTTGGATGATCCTACTGATGCCAAATCCACTCCTTTGATGAGAGATGATGTTGATAGTCTTAGGGCCATTGGTAGTTCTCCTGGGGCGGCCAGTGTAGATCCTACTGATGCCAATACGTCCCTAGGAGAACTTTGTAAATTACTTTCGGAACAGGTCGACACTAATCAATTGGTCGCTTAATTAATAGTATCTTTTATGTATGGAAAGATTGTAAGAAATAAGAAATTTCCTTTCCTTATATATCTGGCTTTCGATTGATTATGTAACTGATAATCACCAAATGATGTTCTGTGTAAAAATGTTAACAAGAAAATACTGCTGCGATCAAGACGGTTTTTAACTCAAAACCGTCTCTGCTTGAAAGATTACAGACGGTTTTAATTTCAGACATATATATAAAACAAATATGAAAAACAAGATAAAACCAAATAGTCTGAACGTTCATTTTTTTAAATACTAACATTGAAATAAGATAGAACCAAATATGAAAAACAAGTGGAACAATTGATGACCAGTAGTCGAATTCAAACAAACAATCTGGGATATTATAGACGGTTCGGACCTTAAAACCGTCTGTGATAACACAGACGGTTCTGAGGTAAAAACCGACTGTGATAACCACATACACAGACGGTTCTGAGGTAAAAACCGACTGTGATAATCACATAGACGGTTCGGACCTAAAAACCGTCTGTGATAATCAAATACACAGACGGTTCTGAGGTAAAAACCGACTGTGATAGTAAAGCGGACGGTTTGGAGTTCATAACCGTCTGTGATATTTCTTTCATAGTTACACAAATTGCACCGATATTACCGACAGTTAATAAAGTGAAACCCGTCAGTAATATTCTGTTCTTCAATAATGCACCGATATTACCGACGGTATTATATAGAACCGTCTGTATTGAACCTGGTATAAAAGGTCTTTTGGCGGATGTTTTGAGCTAGTCGTACTCTCTTCGTCGACCTACACTGTCCAGTTCGAAGAGATTTGGGGCAAGGAAGAGCGAAATCTCAAAAGGCCGGGGGAGCATTTGGGGGCAAAAATTTGAGGATCGAACCAAGGTTGGTACTTGCTCCCAAGGCATACACATTACTTGATTTCATCATCAATATCGATCACCATTGATTTACTAATTAGCATGTGTATGAATTTGATTAATTGCAGATGGTCCGAGACTGAATGTATAATGACAACCGAGTGGGTGAGGAATACATGAAAGGTGTTTTTTATTTCGAAAAGGTTGCTGAGCAAGACATGGCGAAGAAGGGTTTACCATATATGTACTGTCCTTGTGTAGACTGCCAGAATATTAAGATGTTCACCAACTCATCTCAAATTGTCGCCCACTTGATCCGACGTGGTTTCAAAAAGGGGTACACATTGTGGGTCCACCATGGAGAAGAGCCAACTGCAGAAATAACTGCGACTCAGGTTGAGGAACTGGACATGTCGGATCCAAACAACGACTTCGACGAGGAAATGCCAGAGGATGACCATTTAGATGACATGTTGCGTGATGTGGAAGGAAATTATAGTGAAAGGGAGTTTGGCAAATTCAAGCGCTTGATTGAGGACCTAGAAAAGCCGTTGTTCCCTGGTTGCAAGTCGAAGTACACAAAGTTGGCCTCTGTGCTTGAACTGTTAAAATTGAAGGCAAGCAACAGCTGGACCGACAAGAGTTTCACAGCACTGTTAGATCTTTTGGCGGACATGCTCCCGGAAGGAAACGAGTTGCCAAAAAACACCTACCAAGCGAAAAAGCCGTTGTGTCCTTTGAGAATAGAAGTAGAAAGGATACACGCATGCCCTAATGATTGCATCCTTTACCGTAACGACTACAAGAATATGCATGTTTGTCTGGTGTGCGGCGCATCCCGCTATAAGCGTACTAAGGACCAAACAGACGACGGCGACTGCGCGGAGATAAAGCAAGGACCTCCTGCTAAGGTGTTGTGGTATTTGCCAGTCATTCCCCGCTTGCAGCGTTTGTTTGCAAACTGTAAAGAGGCAAAATTACTGCGTTGGCACTCGGAAGACCGGAAGAAGGATGGAAAGCTGAGACACCTCGCTGATTCTTCGCAGTGGAGAAACATCGACAGGGAATTTGTTAACTTCGGAGCAGAATTGAGGAATATAAGGTTCGGGTTGAGTACCGATGGAATTAATCCTTTTGGTAACATGAGCAGTCGGCATAGCACTTGGCCGGTTCTTTTGTGTATCTACAACCTTCCTCCTTGGTTGTGTATGAAGCGCAAGTACATCATGATGTCTCTACTTATCTCAGGACCAAAACAACCCGGAAACGATATTGATGTATACCTAGCACCATTGATAGAGGATCTCCTAACAATGTGGAACGAAGGGGTGCAGGTATGGGACGCATACAAACAAGAGAACTTCATCCTACGTGCTATGATATTCTGCACCATCAACGATTTCCCTGCCCTTGGAAATTTGTCGGGCCGTACTACGAAAGGAGCCAAAGCCTGCCCCCACTGCGAAGATGAGACTAAGAGTGTGTGGCTGAAGAATTGCAGGAAAACAGTGTACATGCGTCACCGTAGGTTTCTTCCGAAGAATGACGCGTACCGTAAGAGGAAGAGGGAATTTGACGGCCACAAGGAAGATGGTTCAGCCCCGAAGCCTACGCGCGGGAAAGATGTTTACTCACGGGTGAAGGACATAGACGTTGTGTTTGGAAAGGGTGGTAAATTGAAACCCTGCACGAAGAACACTTGGAAGAAGAGATCGATATTTTGGGACTTACCGTATTGGGAGCATTTAGAGGTTCGTCATTGCATTGATGTCATGCATGTAGAGAAGAATGTTTGTGACAGTTTAATCGGCCTATTGCTGAACATTCCAGGGAAGACAAAGGATGGCGTCAATGTGCGGCGTGACATGATCGAAATGAGAATCAGGCCCGAGCTAGCACCGAGAGAGGACGATAAAGGCCGTATATACCTCCCCCCCCGCATGCTACACTTTGTGCAAGGCTGAGAGGACAGAACTCTGTAAGTGTCTCTATGGTGTTAAAGTTCCATCGGGTTACTCCACAAATATGAAAAAGTTTGTGTCCATGGGCGATTTGAAATTGCTGGGTATGAAGTCTCATGATTGCCACGTGTTGATGACACAAATGCTTCCTGTTGCCATCTGGAGTATTCTGCCGCATAAGGTCAGAGAGACGATCACGAGGCTATATTTTTTCTTCAATGCAATTTCTTGGAAGGTCATTGATCCCGATGGACTGTATTTTTTGCAGAGAGAGGTGGTTCGAACTCTCTGTCAGCTTGAGATGTATTTTCCTCCATCGTTTTTTGATATCATGGTCCATCTCACTGTCCACCTTGTCAGAGAAATCAAGATATGTGGACCCGTGTTCCTACGTTATATGTATCCATTCGAGAGGTACATGGGTGTACTTAAGGCCTACGTGAGGAATCGGTCCTGGCCCGAGGGTAGCATTGTCGAAGGTTATGCAGCGGAAGACGTTGTTGAGTTCTGCGTCGATTACATGGCCGAGGTAGAAGCAATAGGAGTTCCTGTGTCTCGTCACGAGGGGAGGCTTGATGGTGTTGGCACTATTGGACGGAGAGCCATCACTCCTGATTTCGATATGTACTCGAAAGCTCATTTTTGGGTCTTGCAACACATGACGGAGGTGTCTCCGTACATCGACGAGCACAAGGAGATGCTACGACAAGACAATCCTCGCCGATCCGAGGTTTGGATCACGGGACAACATAACAGTCGATTCAACGCGTGGATGAAGGTGCGAATCACCGGAGAGTCCGCAAGTGAGAACCTTAAATGGTTGACAAAAGGGCCCACGTTTACTGTACACACATGGCAGGGATACGACATCAATGGGTACACATTTTATACGAAAGCTCAAGATCGAAAGAGCACTGTGCAAAATAGTGGAGTGAGCGTAGAAGCTTTCCATGAGGGGTTCACCAAGACAGGCCCAACAAGGGTAGTACGTGGATTGAACTCGTACTACGGGTTCATTGAAGAAATTTGGGAGCTCGATTACGTACTGTTCAAGATTCCCCTGTTTCGATGCCGATGGGTCCAAATCTCACAGGGTGTGAAGGTTGACAGTTACGGTTTCACTTCTGTGGATCTCGATCGCGTTGCTTATAAAGATGAGCCATTCATACTTGCAAATCAAGCCATTCAGGTCATTTATGTCACTGACCCGGCAATAAGAAGTGGCACATCGTCCTTCATGGCAAGAGAAGGATTGTTGGAGTTGAAAATGTCGTAGACGAGGAGGAATACAATCAATTTGATGAGATTCGTCCATTTGGAGATGGCGTACAGGTCGATACTGAAGACACCGACGAAACCAGTTACATGCGTATGGATCACCATGAAGGGTTATACTTTAAAGGTAATGAACTGTATGTCTTATCTCTCTGTTTCCATCGGTATAGCTTATATCTCCTGTAATTCTCGTCTTTGCAGGGCCGCGGCAAGTGGAAAGTTGAGGATAACATGGCTGTGTACGTGGAAATTGTCGGTGAAAGTTCTCATTTGTATGTAACATTAACTTGAGCATGCTCCACGTACATTGTATGTTAAATTTATTTGAGCATGCCCCACATTGTAACCAATTATCGGATCTACGTACACAGTAACCAATTTACAGAGCATTTAGACTACATTTGAAATATCTGAGTGTAGATTACTACAGACGGTTTTTATTTGAGAACCGACTGTGATAATATTACTATCACAGACGGTTATATATATATAACCGACTGTGATGTTTTCAACAGTGTCCGACTCTTCGAGTTCTTGATGTGCACCGTCGGTTTTCAATTCCAAACCGTCTGTGATAATCAGAGTCACAGTCGGCTCTCAACTCAAAACCGTCTGTGATAATCTCTCTGGTGACTATCACTATGTCGATTATTACAGACGGTTCTGATTCGAGAACCGACTGTAATAATATCGTCGCGGTTAATAGTTCAAGGCGGGGTTTGTCCCGCTCATTCCAGTTCGCAACTGTTTGCCCTAGCTCTCTCCGCCCTCGCACCGTCCGTCGCGATCACCTCCATCGCCTCCCACCTTCTCCTCCTCTCTGTCCGTCGCGATCACCTGCATTGCCTTTCCACCGTCAGGCGCGATCACCTCCATCGCCCTCCCACCTCCGACGCGATCACCTCCATCGCCTCCCCACCGTTTCTGTCATTCTTGGTTAATTATAAGTATATGGGTTTTGTTATAGAATTATTAGTTGCAGATTTACTTAAACTGTTCTCTCTTTCACTTATGTTAGGAACTATATCTGGTGACGAAATGCACCACTCGGGGAGTCAGGGTGACCTCGCTGGCGATGAGACGCCTGGGCCGGAGGTCGCCTCGTCCGCCGTGACCCCGCAGAAGAAGAGAAAGGGGCGAGGCCGGACGACATGCGCGCGTCTGAACAAGTGGGAAAAGCAGCACGTCCAGTTCGATGACAATGGTGTGCCGGAAGCTCCGGACAAACTTGTCGGTCAGTACCGCTCACTATGCGGCAAAGTGGCAAGGGAGCGAGTGCCCATCACCACCTCCGACTGGGGTCAAGTGCCCCCAGAGTGCAAGGATGCGCTGTGGGAAGAAGTGCAGGCGGCGTTTCACATTCCGGAGGATCGCCAGTTCACCGTTCGCCGGAGGACACTTATGTCAATAAACAAGGCGTGGAGGAACTTCAAGAGCGAACTTGTCAGGCACTATGTGAAGGAGTCGAAGACCCCCTTCAATGACTACCCTTTCATGACTACCGAGGCATGGCAGTAGTTCGTGGAGATGAAGGGCAAGCCTGAGTTCCAGGAGCTTAGTGCGAAGGACCAGGCTAACCAGGCCAAGAACACCCACCCACACAGACTAGGCACCGGTGGGTATGTGGGGAAGAAGGCGCTGTGGAGGAAGCAGGACGAGGAGGCTTCCCAGTCTTCGGCCGGCAGTCCTTATGCGGGCATAACGGACGTGCGCGCCCGCAATTGGTGCCGAGCAAGATTGACGATGAACTCCTCCGGAAGCGTCTCCGTGAGTAACACTACGGACAAGGAAGTGATCGACCGGCTGGTAAGATTGTCCGATCACGTACTATCCTCATAACACGCATGCAATGGGCTGTATTGCTAAGTTCTCCTGTTGCAGGTGACGCTGAGTGCGCAGGCGGCATCCGAAAAGTTCAACCCGAGGAGGGACAGGGATATCCTCACAGCGGCGCTAGGAAACAAGGAGCATCCAGGCCGCGTGCGCAGCCTCGGCGCCACTGTGCCTTGGAGGTATGGTTTCCCTGATGATGAGGAGGCGGCTAAGAGGAGAAAGAGATCCCACCATGCCCGCGATGAATGGCTCAAGGAGGAGATGCGATCGGAGTTCGCTGTTCGGGACAAAGCACTCCTGCAGCAGTTGTCGGAGATGCGGTCCATGTATGAAGAGCTAAGAAAGGCGACCCAGGGCACCCCCATTCTAGCAGTGGAAGTACCGACCCCCATTCTTGGCCACCGTAGTAGCTGCGCGTCTGCGCCGAGGTCTTCGCAGACGGAGCCCTCTCCAAAGTATCCGGTGGACTCTCTGCAGGTAATGACCGTTAATGCGCACTGTTTGTCTATGTTAATTCATTCGAAAGTGAGAAGCGGTGAAATTCAACATGTTTGTAGGAACCCGCCTCCTGCAAGCTTATGGTGCTGACCGGTGTCTTCCCGATCGAGGCTGCCTGTGGGATGGCGCAACCATGAACGGCGGGGGCCACAATCCATGGTGCCCCTCTATGTGAGGGTTTTGCACAGGTCCAGGTGGACAGTGTCTTTGACCATTGCAAGGGTTTTCCGTTGGAGAAGCCGCCGAACGATGAGATTACCACTCTCGGGGATACGGTGCACACGTTCGTGCAATGGCCCAAGAAAGACATCGTCCTGTATGAGGTAATTCCCCCACCAGTTTCATAATTTGTACTGTAATAATAGCCCTCAGAGTTAGTGTCCTAATACATAGATTCTTACATCACAGACATCACAGACCGACACGCGGCCTACTAGCCAGCATACCCCTCCGATGACGAAGCTGACTCCGAGTAAGAGGCAACCATTCAAGAAGCTGGCTATGAGGGGAAAAGCAAAGAAGAGCCCGGCGAAGGAGAGCGAGAAGAGTGCGCCAGCTCTCATGTCGTTCTCTCTGGGGATGCCCATGGCCTCCGATACCGCAATTTCGAGCATGGGGTTAGCATGCCAGAGCCTGCATGCATGGTACATGAGGAGGACAAACCAGACCAGAACGCAGCATCCGACGCACATCATGGTCAAGTACACCGTGGCAGAGTTCCATAACGACGTTGGGACCTACTCGGTGAGCTTCGAAGACCTGCACAATTTACTGAACAAAGATGCGCTCGACTTGTCAATCCTACGGTCTTGGGTGCTGTAAGTATCCTACTATCCGTGCATATACGGATATATGTCATTTATTAATTGGTTACTTCCGTGCAGCTGCATGGCCAACTATGCCAAATTCAAGGGCATACCTGTTGGTTTCTTGGACCCCCAGATGGTCGCCGAGGTGATGTTTAGGACCGACACAGACTTCGTTGTCAACTACATCAAAAGAGGGTTGCTTGCTCAGGGCGACAAGGAGTATATACTTGTACCCTACAACCAGAGGTGAGTTCTTTCATCAGTACTTCACCCGTAGATTAGTGTCTCCATGTGCACACCCCCAAATTTAGATTAAATTTTTAATTCTCTACGTGTAATATGTAGCTACCACTGGATCCTGCTGCTACTTATTCCGAAAAGCAACAAGGTGTTCTACCTTGACTCATTGCAGAGGAAAGGGTACTCGTATTGCGGCGCACGAGATGTATTCGAAAGGTGATGTGGACCTGTTTTGCATGCATCTAGATTTACTGTCCTCAAATTGTCAATTTCGGCTATCCTCAAACTGTCAATTTTGACTATCTACAGGGCTTTCACGAAGTACTTTGCCGAGGTAGGGAGACAACACGAGCGGCGAGCCGATAAGTTTCAGTGGTTACAATTTTCGGTACAAATTTCAACTGGCATCTGTTTTACTTTATAACTTGTCCCCACCTAACTCTCGGTCTGTAAATTGGCAGTGCCATCAGCAGCCGGACGACAATACATGTGGGTTCTACGTGATGCGCCACATGTATGACTTGATCATCACCCCTCACTGGCCAGATTTCCCCGAGGTATACAACTGCTCCCGTTAATTTGTCTCGATTTGACAGAATTTACAACTTCAGCTAATTTTTTATGTACCAACTCTTGCTGCAGGGGGTCGACTTCCCTTCAGAAAGCCTTGACCCTCGGCAGATTGGTAATGTCCAAGGGATGCTCGCTGAGTTTTTCCTTTCGGAGGTCATATCACCCAAGGGGAAGTTTAGGGACCCGCAAGGTTCGTATTAGTGCGGCCTTACATTTATTTGTACATCTAACACACTTTAATTGTCGATTACATTTATTTGTTCAATTGTACATATTTCTGAGTTCTGTGCTGTATATATGAAATGCTATACAAATATATTTGAGTACTGTGCATATGAAACTGTATATATTTGAGTACTGTACAAATATAATTCTGAGTTCAATTGTACAAATATATATGAGACTGTATATATTTCAGTACTATGCATGTATGAAATTCATGAACTGTATATATGAAAATGCAATTTGTACAGAGGACATCTGTGACTGTTATAATCTCAGACGGTTTGTTAGATCAAAACCGTCTGTGCATGCACAGACGGTTTTGATCTTACAAACCGTCTGAGATTATAACAGTCACCGATAATAACCCATCGCAGATGGTTTGGACCTCAGATCCATCTGTGATATCACACTATCACAGACGGTTCTGAGATTATAACACTATCACAGACGGTTTCAAGATTAACACCGTCGCTGATATCGCAGATTGGTTTAATATGAGTATCACAGACGGTTTTGATCTCAGAACCGTCTGTGTTAAGCGTATCACAGACGGTTCTGAGATCAAAACCGTCTGTGTTGATATCCAAACCTTCTCTGGTCATCCTGAGTACCACAGATGGTTCTGATATCCAAACCGTCTCTGGTAATCTGAGTATCACAGTCTGTTATGACATCAAAGGCGTCTGTGATACTCATACTAACACAGACGGTTCTGATGTCAAAACCGTCTGTGTATACTCGAGTATCACAGACGGTTCTGACCTTATAACAGTCTGTGAAATATGAGTATCACAGACGGTTCTGACCTTATAACAGTCTGTGAATGGATAGATCACAGACGGTTGAAAACATCAAAAACCGTCTGTACATGATTATCACTGACTCGAATATCACTGACGGGTAAGAATCGTCTGTGGTAGTATGACTATCACAGACGGTTCTGACCTTATAACAGTCTGTGAAATATGAGTATCACAGACGGTTCTGACCTTATAACAGTCTGTGAATGGATAGATCACAGACGGTTGAAAACACCAAAAACCATCTGTGATAGTACATGATTATCACTGACTCGAATATCACTGACGGGTAAGAACCGTCTGTGATGAATGTTTTGACCCGACTGTGATGATGAATTCTGTAGTAGTGAGAGAGATTATCACAGACGGTTTTGAGTTGAGAGCCGATTGTGACTCTGATTATCATAGATGGTTTGGAATTGAGAACCGACGGTGCACGTCAAGAACTCGAATAGTCGAACACTGTTGAAAATATCACAGTCGGTTCTATATATATAACCGTCTGTGATAATATTATCACAGTCAGTTCTCAAACAAAAACCGTCTGTGGTAATCTACATAGTGAGAGATTATCACAGACGGTTGTGAGTTGAGAACCGACTGTAACTGAGATTATCACAGACGGTTGCGACTTGAGAACCGACCATGCACGTGTACACTTGAAGAGTCGGAGATGCTGTTGGGAATATCACAGTCGGTTCTATATTCATACCCATCTGTGATAGGTCAAAACCATCCGTGATAATCTCTCTATTGAACGTTAGTTTTACAACTTGAAACTGATCTGTAGCTTTCAACTCTGAATGCTCGAAAACTTGTTTTAAATGAACACTCAGATATTTCAAATATAGTCCAAATGCTCTGTAAATTGGTTACAGTGTACGTAGATCCGATAATTGGTTACAATGTGGAGCGTGCTCAAATAAATTTGACATACAATGTACGTGGAGCATGCTCAAGTTAATGTTACATACAAATGGGAACTTTCACCGACAATTTCCACGTACACAGCCATGTTATCCTCAACTTTCCACTTGCCGCGGCCCTGCAAAGACGAGAATTACAGGAGATATAAGCTATACCGATGGAAACAGAGAGATAAGGACGTACAGTTGATTACCTTTAAAGTATAACCCTTCCTGGTGATCCATACGCACGTAACTGATTTCGTCGGTGTCTTCAGTATCGACTTGTACGCCATCTCCAAATGGAGGAATCTCATCAAATTGATTGTATTCCTCCTCGTCTACGACATTTTCAACTCCAACAATCTTTCTCTTGCCATGAAGGACGACGTGCCACTTCTTATTGGCCGGGTCACTGACATAAATGACTTGAATGGCTTGATTTGCAAGTATGAATGGCTCATCTTTATAAGCAACGCGATCGAGATCCACAGAAGTGAAACTGTAACTGTCAACCTTCACACCCTGTGGAATTTGGACCCATCGGCATCGAAACAGGGGAATCTTGAACAGTACGTAATCGAGCTCCCAAATTTCTTCAATGAACCCGTAGTACGAGTTCAATCCACGTACTACCCTTATTGGGCCTATCTTGGTGAACCCCTCATGGAAAGCTTCTACACTCACTCCACTATTTTGCACAGTGCTCTTTCGATCTTGAGCTTTCGTGTAAAATGTGTACCCATTGATGTCGTATCCCTTCCATGTCTGTACAGTAAACGTGGGCCCTTTTGCCAACCATTTAAGGTTCTCACTTGCGGACTCTCCGGTGATTCGCACCTTCATCCACGCGTTGAATCGACTGTTATGTTGTCCCTTGATCCAAACCTCGGATCGGCGAGGATTGTCTTGTCGTAGCATCTCCTTGTACTCGTCGATGTACGGAGACACCTCCGTCATGTGTTGCAAGACCCAAAAATGAGCTTTCGAGTACATATCGAAATCAGGAGTGATGGCTCTCCGTCCAATAGTGCCAACACCATCAAGCCTCCCCTCGTGACGATACACAGGAACTCCTATTGCTTCTACCTCGGCCATGTAATCGACGCAGAACTCAACAACCTCTTCCGCTGTATAACCTTCGACAATGCTACCCTCGGGCCGGGACCGATTCCTCACGTAGGCCTTAAGTACACCCATGTACCTCTCGAATGGATACTGTTGGGGGAAAATACCAGCAAACCTGAAACGTCACCCCGGGGGTCCCTTCTCCGGGGTCGCGAGAAACTTCCCCCGGTGCGCCTCCTCTGTGCTCGGGAGAGGCCTCTCCCGGAGCCCCTCCTCCAGGCTCGGGAGAGACTTCCCCCGGCGCACCTCCTCCGGGCTAGGGAGAGCCCCTCTCCCGGAGCCCCTTCTCCGGACCGGGGAAGACCTCTCCCGGAGCCCCTCCTCCGGGCTCGGGGGAGACTTCCCCCGGCGCACCTCCTCCGGGCTAGGGAGAGCCCCTCTCCCGGAGCCCCTTCTCCGGACCGGGGAAGACCTCTCCCGGAGCCCCTCCTCCGGGCTCGGGAGAGACTTCCCCCGGCGCACCTCCTCCGGGCTAGGGAGAGCCCTTCTCCCGGAGCCCCTTCTCTGGGTTCGGGAGAGGTTTCCCCCGGCGCTCCTCTGGTGGGCACTGATTTCAAGGGCCGCCACGTGTCCGAAATCGGTGCCCTGGACCTCATCAAAAGACCGTTTTGCCCTCGATACTACGGTTGTAGCAGGGATAGTTTAGTAATTTGCGTCTTTTGGGGTCTATATATACTCTTGTAACCCTCTTTTGTAACCTAAGACTTTCATTTGCATCCAATACAAAAAACTAATAGGCGTGCTCTAGAACCCTCTCTCTGGGAGAGATCCCCCTAGCCGACACGTGTCGGGAGCACGTCGACAGGACTAGGGCCTCCACTGAGGCCTGAACCTGTATAAATCCTTGTGTCAATCTCTGAGATTGTCCAACGCGGGGTGACCCGTCACACGATCAGCACGCGTTGAGGAACACGTGTTGCGCACGTCATCAAATCTGCTGAGGTATTTTTTATACCACGACAGATACATATAACGTAGGAACACGGGTCCATATATCTTGATTTCTCTGACAAGATGGACGGTGAGATGGACCATGATATCAAAAAACGATGGAGGAAAATACATCTCAAGCTGACAGAGAGTTCGAACCACCTCGCTCTGCAGAGAATCCAGTCCATCGAGATCAATGACCTTGAAAGAAATTGCATTGAAGAAAAAACATAGCCTCGTGATCGTCTCTCTGATCTTATGCGGCAGAATACTCCGGATGGCAACAGGAAGCATTTGTGTCATCAACACGTGACAATCATGAGACTTCATACCCAACAATTTCAAATCGCCCATGGACACAAGCTTTTTCATATTTGAGGAGTAACCCGATGGAACTTTAACACCACAGAGACACTTACAGAGTTCTGTCCTCTCAGCCTTGCACAAAGTGTAGCATGCAGGGGGGAGGTATATACGGCCTTTATCGTCCTCTCTCGGTGCTAGCTCGGGCCTGATTCTCATTTCAATCATGTCACGCCGCACATTGACGCCATCCTTTGTCTTCCCTAGAATGTTCAGCAATAGGCCGATTAAACTGTCACAAACATTCTTCTCTACATGCATGACATCAATGCAATGACGAACCTCTAAATGCTCCCAATACGGTAAGTCCCAAAATATCGATCTCTTCTTCCAAGTGTTCTTCGTTCGGGGTTTCAATTTACCATCCTTTCCAAACACAACGTCTATGTCCTTCACTCGTGAGTAAACATCTTTCCCGCGCGTAGGCTTCGGGGCTGAACCATCTTCCTTTTGGCCGTCAAATTCCCTCTTCCTCTTACGATACGCGTCATTCTTCGGAAGAAACCTACGGTGACGCATGTACACTGTTTTTCTGCAATTCTTCAGCCACACGCTCTCAGTCTCATCTTCGCAGTGGGGGCAGGCTTTGGCTCCTTTCGTAGTACGGCCCGACAAATTTCCAAGGGCAGGGAAATCGTTGATGGTGCAGAATATCATAGCACGTAGGATGAAGTTCTCTCGTTTGTATGCGTCCCATACCTGCACCCCTTCGTTCCACATTGTTAGGAGATCCTCTATCAATGGTGCTAGGTACACATCAATATCGTTTCCGGGTTGTTTTGGTCCTGAGATAAGTAGAGACATCATGATGTACTTGCGCTTCATACACAACCAAGGAGGAAGGTTGTAGATACACAAAAGAACCGGCCAAGTGCTATGCCGACTGCTCATGTTACCAAAAGGATTAATTCCATCGGTACTCAACCCGAACCTTATATTCCTCAATTCTGCTCCGAAGTTAACAAATTCCCTGTTGATGTTTCTCCATTGCGAAGAATCAGCGGGGTGTCTCAGCTTTCCATCCTTCTTCCGGTCTTCCGAGTGCCAGCGCAGTAATTTTGCCTCTTTACGGTTTGCAAACAAACGCTGCAAGCGGGGAATGACTGGCAAATACCACAACACCTTAGCAGGAGGTCCTTGCTTTATCTCAGCGCAGTCGCCGTCGTCTGTTCGGTCCTTAGTACGCTTATAGCGGGATGCACCGCACACCGGACAAACATGCATATCCTTGTAGTCGTTACTGTAAAGGATGCAATCATTAGGGCATGCGTGTATCCTTTCTACTTCCATTCCCAAAGGACACAACAACTTTTTCGCTTGGTAGGTGTTTTTTGGCAACTCGTTTCCTTCCGGGAGCATGTCCGCCAAAAGATCTAACAGTGTTGTGAAACTCTTGTTGGTCCAGCTGTTGCTTGCCTTCAATTTTAACAGTTCAAGCACAGAGGCCAACTTTGTGTACTTTGACTTGCAACCAGGGAACAACGGCTTTTCTGAGTCCTCAATCAAGCGCTTGAATTTGCCAAACTCCCTTTCACTGTAATTTCCTTCCACATCACGCAACATGTCATCTAAATGGTCATCCTCTGGCATATCCTCGTCGAAGTCGTTGTTCGGATCCGACATGCCCTGTTCCTCAACCTGATTGGCACTTGTTTCTGCAGTTGGCTCTTCTCCATGGTGGACCCAACACGTGTACCCCTTTTGAAACCACGTCGGATCAAGTGGGCGACAATTTGAGATGAGTTGGTGAACATCTTAATATTCTGGCAGTCTACACAAGGACAGTACATATATGGTAAACCCTTCTTCGCCATGTCTTGCTCAGCAACCTTTTCGAAATCAAAAACACCTTTCATGTATTCCTCACCCACTCGGTTGTCATTACACATCCAGTCTCGGACCATCTGCAATTAATAAAATTCATACACATGCTAATTAGTAAATCAATGGAGATCGATATTGATGATGAAATCAAGTAATGTGTATGCCTTGGGAGCAAGTACCAACCTTGGTTCGATCCTCAAATTTTTGCCCCCAAATGCTCCCCCGGCCTTTCGAGATTTCGCTCTTCCTTGCCCCAAATCTCTTCGAACTGGACAGTGTAGGTCGAGCAAGAGAGAACAACTAGCTCAATACATCCGCCAAAAGACCTTTTATACCAGGTTCAATACAGACGGTTCTATATAATACCGTCAGTAATATCGGTGCATTTTTGAAGAACAGAATATCACTGACGGGTTTCACTCTATTAACCGTCGGTAATATCGGCGCATTTTGTGTAACTATGACAGAAATATCACAGACGGTTATGAACTCCAAACCGTCCGTGATAATTACAATATCACAGACGGTTCCTAGGTCAAAACCGTCCGCTTTACTATCACAGTCGGTTTTTACTTCAAAACCGTCTGTGATTATCACTGTCGGATTTTACATCAGAACCGTACGTGATTATCACAGTCGGTTTTTACCTCAAAACCGTCTGTGTTAATTATAAAATCAACAATCTGCAAGATTATCACAGACGATTTTAAGGTCCGAGCCGTCTATAATATCACAGACGGTTCCTAGGTCAAAACCGTCCGCTTTATATCACAGTCGGTTTTTACTACAGAACCGTCTGTGATTATCACTGTCGAATTTTACATCAGAACCGTACGTGATTATCACAGTCGGTTTTTACCTCAGAACCGTCTGTGTTAATTATAAAATCAACAATCTGCAAGATTATCACAGACGATTTTAAGGTCTGAACCGTCTATAATATCCCGGATTGTTTGTTTGCATTCGACTACTGGTCATCAGTTATTCCACTTATTTTTCATATTTGGTTCTATCTTATTTCAATGTTAGTATTTAAAAAAATGAACGTTCAGACTATTTGGTTTTATCTTGTTTTTCATATTTGTTGTATATATGTCTGTGGATCTTCAAAGAATTTTGAGACTATTACAGTCGGTCCTGAAATTAAAACCGTCTGTAATCTTACAATCAGAGACGGTTTTGAGTTAAAAACCGTCTTGTTCGCAACAGTATTTTCTTGCTAACATTTTCACACAGAACATCATTTGGTGATTATCAGTTACCTAATCAATCAAAAAGCCAGATATATAAGGAAAAGAAATTTCTTATTTCTTACAATCTTTGCATACATAAGAGATACAATTAAGCGACCAATTAATTAGCGTCGACCTGTTCTGAAAGTAACTTACAAAGTTCTCCTAGGGACGTATTGGCATCAGTAGGATCTACACTGGCCGCCCTAGGAGAACTACCAATGTCTCTAAGACTATCAACATCATCTCTCAGCAAAGGAGTGGATTTGGCATCAGTAGGATCATCCAAGAAATTAAAGTTGATACAACAAAGGTGGAGATGAAACTGCAACTCAAAGCACTCTGCTAAGTGCAGAATGGCAAAAGACATCCCCTCAGAATGCTTCTCCAGTGCCTCTTTTTTTTTTTGGAGAGTTCTGCACAAGGCAGCTTTCTCCTCCTGCACATATGCTTCTCCAGCTTCTCCTAGGGACGTATGCTGGGAGGGTGAAGATGATTGCCAAGCTTCAGAGTGGATTTGGACGTGGAAGTGTGAGCCTTACCCCAGAAAGTTGATCATCCAAGAAAAGCTGATGATACAAAGGTGTTGAAGAGGGGATATTGGAAGGATTGTTGTGGATCTCCAAAGGTGGAGTCGATGCAACTGGAGGGGTTGCAAGGGGCAATGTGGCAACACAGGCCTCAGCACCCTCTAGAGTCTTCGCTGCAGCTCCACTGGAGGATCTTTCATCATTTCTAAGTCTCTTCTTTGGAGGGAGCATTAGGCACCTGTGGATTTCGAAATGCATTTGTTTCGAGGTAATCAAGTCATAAAAGAAAGATCTGCATTAGAGTTTCAGAGAGGACTTACTTTCTGAAGATCCTGATCGAGTTCATTCCTTATCTCTTCCTCATCACTCTCAATTTCAATAACCTCATTGGAATCTCGGCTCGCCATCAAGGTGAGAGTTGAGGAGGGAATAAAGACAGGGATTTAGGAGCCTCGCTATTTATAGAAACAGAAGGTGACGGTTCATATGCGGAGGTGCCTCGAGTTTTAAAAAGCGCACTACTGGTTTTCAAGGTCAATAAATTCATGATAACTTCTCGGGAGATAAACTGCAACACGGAAAAAGAAGTTGAAGAGTCAGATTAGATAATTCGATGCAAATTAAATTTGAAGTAAATAATTAAGTGTCTTCATCTGCTCAGTTATTATGTGCGGTTATCAACAATTGCATGTAGATAATTCGAAGGGTGGGCACTGTTGGGACTATCACAGACGGTTGGGATATCAAACTGTGAGATCCCCATTTGAGGATCAACTTGGTAACCGCCCAGGTAGGTTACACACAGCAGGATGACACATGAGCTCCAAACCACACAAGCATAGTAATAACATTAAACAAGTAGCAGGCCAGCATGGCCAATATTACATACCCAAAGCACCGAAAATGGCGCTAAGTAGAGTTGCTAAGAAAATAACAAGTTTATCATAACCAGAATCGGTATCCAAGTACCGAACACACAACATGAAACACAAAGCAACGACAAAAAGCTTGACTTCCATCCGCAGCGAGGTTGGAGTGGCTCCTCCCACATCTGACTTGACTTGGTGCGCAATCCTTCTAGAACGTGGGCTCGTCCGGGGCACTTCCATCTTCTGCCGGGAACTCATAACTGAAGGAATCGGGATCCTCGAATCCCTCTTCTACAGTTGGAAGTAATTGCAAGGGTGAGCACTTGGTGCTCAGCAACACTCATTCCGGGAATTAATGTAATTGTACTTACATGAGGGTGAAATATATAATTCCGGGGTTTTAGTTTCATATGGATAGAGATATATAGATTTCCAAGTCATTTGTTCAGTAAAACAGTACTTTGTCATGAAAATAATACTTTGAACATTAAACAGGTTTTCAATAAAAACAGATGTAGTGGTCTCCCATGAGTTACTACTTTGTTAACCGCATTATGAAAATATTCCGAAACATTACTTGTGCTATAACCCATGGATAACATCCACTACGAAAAGACTCCTGAACCTGGGAGTACAGAGTATCTGATACTTCTTTTACACTTTGCAAAGGTGTACCTCTTTTTAAATCCACTGGTTCACTCGGCTTTCAAGTCGGATCAGCTTCATGTGACTTATACACATGTGACAAGGCCGAGATCACACAACGCTTTTACAGTTCAGTATTAACAGTATCCCTGCCCGGTAAATAGACAATTAAGTCTCAAGTACCGTTGTGGGTCTTCCCCACTGCCTTACTTCCTAGCCTCTCTGGTCTATGTTCCCTCAGGACACATAGCCTTGGTCTATATCCACGCGAGACATACGACCATTTAAGATTACAGCCGCTCACGGCTTAATCAGGTCTAGGGCGCCTTCCTTCATTTACGCCTTTTTCTCTCATCATTTTTCTGACTCACATCACTCATGGCCGAACCTTGGCCTTCCAGTTTCCACGCGAGAAACCAGATCGTCAAACCATGCAGGGAACTGCTAATACCAAAAAGTTACTAAGTTGTGCCTGTCCCATACCAGGCAAGTGGTTGGTACGTTTACAATTCGTATAGAGACACAGCACAAGGTTCTTGTCCTTATGAACCAATAGTGAGGAACATTCACATTCCCTGGTGCGCACCGCACCCTCTCCATACAATCCAATCCTCACTGCTGATTCCTTCTATCAGTTTTCTTGACAAAACGATTTTCATTATAACTTCTCATGTATTTGACCATTTCAAGTTTACTGTGAATATTCAGTATGTGAGTCCTAGGGTGACAAAAGCATATATATGAAGGTTCAATAACAAAAGGGGTTTCATGATTCATTAGGGAATATCTACTCATGTCATTCAAACATAACTTGTATTTCAACTAAGCATGCATAGTAAGAAACAGTGAATATACTTCATATAAAAATATTGGGTGAGACATGATCAAAGGAATGAGGCTTGCCTTGCGATGTGGGGTCTAAAAACTCAGACGGATCTTCAAAGACTTCTTCCGCTCCTTCCGCTTCTGACTCTGCGGCAAACAATTAACACACAAACACATACCACATAAGCACACTGAAAATAGTTTCTAAAGAAAGTATTAAGTGATTAAGTCATGCATGCAGGGGAAAAGGTTAGGGCAAGGTCACAAGGGCTCTGGTCGAAGAAACGGCTAAAAAGGATTGAACGTCGAAGGGTCGACATTCAGTTCATGGCTTTGGCATAACTGGAAACTAGTCTTGGGATGGTTTTCTGGAGAAGTGATAGTAGAGAAAGTTGTAGAACACAACTCCAGGAATCTAAAGGACAAGGTGGCATTTCAATTGCTCAACCAGAAGGGGTCAAACAAGGCTAATGCCAGTGGCTGACATGCACTGACATAGTGCTGGACATGGCCAGAAACTAGGGCATGGCTTAACTTTTGATCCAGGGCTCCAACTGATGCACCACTTTGTCTGGGAGGTAGGCATTACTAACAGGAACAATATACTCAACAGGCACAAGGGCTGAAAGTGGCCGGAGGGTGGCCAAATCCGGCGATGAACTACGGTGGCCTGGACATGAACTGAGCTACTGGACAGTGATCTTGGCATAGACATAACTCACAATCTAGGCAGATCCAGGTGTCGAGCTAGTGGAAAGAATTGTTCAGGGAGGTGAGGCGAAGCTAAGGGACAAGGTGGTGTCGGCTGGATCGGCCGGGAACAAATTCCGGCGACCGGCGCTGGAGAAGACGACACTGGAGCTTGGGTATTTTTGATACAGGGCGAAAGAGCTCAATTCCAAGCTTGGGGATGATCTCTAGGGTACAGCAAAGCTACTGGAGGGGTTAATTTCATTGGAGATTGGCCGGAGAAGCTTGGCGCCGAAGTCCGGCGAACGGCCGAGGTTCCAATTTGGGATTTCTTCGATTTGAGCTCAATTGGGGATTCTGATTCTACAGGCTTGCTCTACTAAGCTTACTGATCAACTTCTTCTACAGGATTGAGGGTTAATTTGGGTTGAATAGAGCGGCATTGGGGGAACAGGGCAAATCGGGAATCCGGCGATCACCGGCGATGGGGATCGATCTGGTGCAATTGGTTGCTATGACACAGAGAGGGGAACGAGGGGAACTCACTGGTGAACTTGGATTGAAGAAAGGGGCTGTGGAAAGGGCTAGCACCGTGAGCTCACTCACTGGCTCGCCGGAGAAGAAAGCGAAAACGGCGAGAAACTGGAAATTTGGCTAAGTCTTGAGGTTGTGCTTCTTCACAGTACTGAGGAGGTTTAAATAGGCACGGGGACGGAGCTTGCGAGGGAGAATGCGACAACGGTTGCTTGCGCCGGGGAGAAACTTGTCGGGCGCAGGCGCAACGACGGCGACGGCGACGTGATCGCGCTTCAGGCGGTGCTGCAGCTTTGCCAGTTGCCTTGGGACTTCACCAGTGATGGCGCAGATGCGGAGGCGACAATGTAGCTCCGGCAATGACACGTAACGCCATGCAACTGCCACGGCAACGGGAGCGCGCGCGAAAACAAGGCTCGGGAGCGCGGCCGTTTATCCGCTGGGCGAGGCGATGCAACTGTGCTGGCACGTGCGCGGGAGGTGGCTCGGTTGTTCACAACACTGGCGACAAGAGGCGGTGGCCGGCGGCGAGCAAACACGGCGAGAACCACGGCGCGGCAACGGTGGCTCGAGCACTGGTCGAAAGCAACGACCAGGGCTGGTCGAAAGGGCCTAAAAATAATATTTGGGCTGTTCTGCAATTTCTGAAACTTGTTCCAGGGGCTGTTTTGTGAGGAAAGTTTGAATAGGACTTGGGCCTGTTTGCAAATTTGGAGATCTGAGGGTCCGATCTGAAATCTGATTTCGCAGCTAAGTTACAAAAGATTAATAGAACTTATCTGGCCAAAGTTTGGTAAGATCGGGCAAGATCTGAAGGGTTTCGACAAAATTGGGGAAAACAGTTTAGGGTAAAATAGGGTAATTAGGGTTTTAAAATGGCGAGTCTTGAAACTCAGCTTTAGGGTGAGATTTTGGAGATGGTCCCGAAGGGAAAAATGTTCTGAACAACATTTAGAAGGGAATGGCTGAAGCAGATTAGGATTTGGGGTCCAGATGTGGATTTTGGCTATTTTAGGGTTTAGCAAAAACAGGGGTGTTACACAAACCGTCTGCTTTAATATTACAGATGGTTCTCATGTCCAAACCGTCTGTAATATGACTATTACAGACGGTTCTGATGTCCGAACCGTCTTTACTATGCCTTGAATATTGAACTGTTCGACTTCTTCAAATACTTGTTCCCTCCCTGGAGTGTTTTGCTTCCATTCGAACCGCTCCACTTCTATTTCTCCAAGAAATGAGGGAAAATTGCAAAATTTACATAAGAACAAATTTTTAGTTCATTTTTTCAACATTAATGAAAAACAATTTCCAAGTCGACGCTTCGTGTCCCCAGGTTAGTGCGCCGCGCAAACATCAGAAATGGAAAAGACACAACACACTGTTGAGAATTTGAAGTGGAGCACACTACTTTCTTTTCAACATCAATACCGTCATGATAAATATTCTCGGGAGATAAACTGGAACACGGCAAAACAGTAGTGCCCACTTTGGAAGTTGAAGCGTCAGATTACATAATTCGATGCAAATTAAATTTGAAGTAAATAAATAAGTCACTTCATCTGCGCTGTTATTATGTGCGGTTATCAACAATTGCATGTAGAGAATTGCACTGTTAGGACTATCACAGACGGTTGGGAGATCAAAACCGTCTGCGTTAATATTACAGACGGTTCTGATGTCCGAACCGTCTTTAATATGTCTGTTGAATATTGAACTGTTCGACTTCTACAAATATTTGTTCTCTCCCTGGAGTTTTGCTTCCAGTTGAACCGCTGAGAATTTGAAAGAAGTTGAGAATTTGAAGCGTCGATAACTGTTCGACAATCACAGTCGGTCCTTACATAAAATCCGTCTGTAATATTACTATCACAGACGGTTTGGAGTTAAAAACCGTCTGTGATATTGATAGAAGTTGAGAATTCGAGGCGAGGACACTGTTGGGACTATCACAGTCGGGCCTTACATAAAAACCATCTCTAATGTGACTATCACAGACGTTTTTTTACCTCAGAGCCGTTTGTGATATTCAAAGCACGTTGATATATAACTTCTATATTCTTTTTATATTATTTGCATGGGACCTGCGACTTCTATATTGTTTCTATATTATTTGAAGAGCTCCGATGGACTGCCCTCACAAGCCAAAGATGGCGATAGTCGTTCCTTGATCGCACACAGTGTACATACCTTTGTATGGTCGAATGTTCGACAAAAGCTAAAGAAAGATAAAGAAAGAGGGAAGATTGCATGCAGTCCAAGAATATGCTGGAAAATTGGAAAGTTGACATAAGAACAAAGTTTTCAATAATTTTTTTCATCACTTACAAAAAAAAGTAAAAATACAGAATGCTAGGTCAAGGAGTGGTTTTAGCCCTGGCTGCATCTAGAATAAAGTCAGTTTGACTTGCAGCCAGGACGCAGGACTCCTCCAGCGACAAGTTGTCCTTCTTAGGATCAACTACTACAGCGTCGAGAAGGCCTGCGACCTCCCTCAGCTTCGCGATGGTATCCTTCATTGTCAAACCACAGCCAGCGATGGTCATATCCGCGGCTTTCTTCTCCTCGCGAAGACGCCTCGTCCTCGCCCTAGCATTGTCACCATCTGTCTTCATGCACTGGAAGAGATCGTCAAGGTCAAGCCGTAGCCGAGTGTGCTTATCCGTGAGGAGCTTGTGCTCCTCCTGGAGGGCCCTCAGCTTGCCCTTGACTTTGCCAGTGTCTTCCACGGCTCCCCTTCCCTGTGCAAATCAACAGGTCAAGAATGTATTGAACAGGGATTAACAATACAGGGGTAAGTCCAAAAGATTGAGAGTTCTTACCGGGGAGGGCGAGGCTAACGATGCCATCGAGGATGCCATTGGCGCAGAGAAGCTAAGGAGTCAAACAGTCTGAGAACTATAAAAACTTGTAAAGTAAATGACAATTTTTCCACTGTCAATTTATAGAACTTCCAAAGCGATGCTTCGTGTTCTCCTAGGCGCCGCGCGCGAAGATCGGAGACAGAAATGATCACAGTTGAGAATTCGAAGCGCCGGTACTTTTCCAGTCGGTTCAGACATCAGAACCGTCTGTGATAACTAAACTATCACAGACACTTCGTAGTTCACAACCGACTGTATAAATCACAGTCGGTTCTGAGTTCCGAACCGTCTGTGATAGTCTACTTATCACAGACGGTTCTCAGCTGGGAACCGATTGTATATATCACAGTCGGGTTTTAGGTTAGAACCGTCTGTGATAAGTATACTATTACAGACGGTTCTTAGCTGGGAACCTATTGTATCTATCACAGTCGGTTTTTAAGTTAGAGCTGTCTGTGATAAGTAGACTATCACAGATGGTTTTGTGTTCAGAACCATCTGGTTTACTGTCACAGTTGTTTTTGACATCAGAACCGTCTGTGATATCTGAACATATTCTCCCAACAGGCCTTCGCAGACGGTTTTCCATTGAACAGTTCATACCCGTCTGTGATGTGCCGTCCAGGATGTCTGTGTCTATGGTAGTGATAACTCGTTGATTCGTGTAACATGATGAATTGATGGTGCTAACCACTGTCAATACAGCAACTTGCGACAAAAGAATTCGTCCAACCACACGCTTTGATTGTTGCCTACTTGACCACGTAAAAGTAGACGCATAGTTCTTGCAATCAACAAAGAAATTACAACAATGGTGAAGAGAATAACTGTCAATTCTAGGCGGTGGTTTGTGAACACAAACTCTAGAACAAGAGCAAAAACTTCTTTGAAAATATTTGTGTATTCAATTCGTGGTTGTTTTTTAGGTGCTGGGGCCAAGAAGTGACCAACTAATAGTAGAGATCGAATTCCACTTGGATTCGGTCTCCTCAAAAAAAAATAAAACTTTAACATATTTAGTTCGGTTTCTAAAACGAAAGATACTAAAAACCCAGCTGGACACTGAATTGGACACATCTTCGTGTTGGTCTTGGTCAGGTTCTAGCCTGGTCATTCCCGTGGTCGTACTCATGTTGGACTCGACCACCTGGTCAAACTCATGTTGGACTCAACCATGACCACTCCACCAACTTTGGTCAATTTCGACCACATTGATAGTTGATGACTTCGACCACTTTTCAAGTGACAGTGAAGTTTGGAGATCAACTCTGTTGCTCCTTTACATGCATAAGCCGTCCTTGGTGCGCTCTTGGTTCCTCTTCTTGACTATTGTTGTAATTCTTTAGTTCGACCTCGAGTCAATGAACCTTCATATGCTTTGCACTTATCATGTGATGTAGAAGTAGATGATGCACTGTTAGGGATGTCCTCATCATACTCGCTTCCAGGATGGTGCACCAGCACTCGTTGGAGGAGTCAAAGCACCATGGAGGAGACCACTTCGCAAAATTTTCTCAAAAGAGATCCCATGATCGTTGGCAATCTCTCCTTTAGCATTCTAGCCCTCTCCACAAGGTCATCCATGGCCTCCAGGGTGCTCGAAAGAGCCAGAGCAGAAGAGTCTTCCCAGAAGAAGGATGCAACCTCAAGGAGGTCCTAGTGCACTTCAGCGATCCAGCCAGGAGGTGTGGTGACCTTTTTCGCCGTCACCAACTACTCGTGAAGAAATGTGATGGTCCCGTCCTTGGACCGAAGGTCTTCACATAGCGCTCGCACCTTCTTGAGCAACCTGATGCTACTCTTGTGCCCTCTTTGCCTCCTCGAGTGCTTCCTTGCGCTCCTCATCAATCTTCTTTAGACTGTTAATGGAGGTCGGGTGTTACAAAAGGTCTAACTACTACAAAAGTAAAGACAAGAATGCCAACCTTTCAACGAATTGACCATCTCACAAGTAGCTTGGAGAGGTGCTCTTTGTCTACAACACTACACCGCCGAAGTTCAATTGCCTTTGCCTCCAAGGCCCGTAGTTGCTGCTCCTATTGGTAGTGACACACGCACCTTGGAGACAACCAATGCGGCCCAAGTGTTGTCAAGCTCATTCTCCAGTGCTCGTGTGCTAGTTGACTCTGGGGTGTACTTGCATGTTCAGCATGGGTAAGGCCAAAAGCCAAAATACAAGTACGACAACTACAGCAAGGTGGAACTTACCTTGCCCCAAAAGTCGATCAACTCTTCAAGGTCTAAGCACTCGGATAACCCAATAACTTCTAGTTTCTGTTGGGTAGCACTTGGAGGGAACGTCACTGTAGCTGCCTCATCAACAACAGATAGCGCCACTTCTTCCACCCTCAGTTCCTTCGATGGGGGTTTGCGGTGTCTCTATTGCCGCCTTGATGAGCACCTCTTGGTGCCCAAGAGGCGGATTAGTCATCGCAGCCTCCACCTCCTTCGAGCATTGTTGAAACATCCCCCTGCCCAAAGAGCTTTGTACTCTAGCTGAGAAACGAGTTCCTCCTATGGTCAGGATGGAGACGGAGATGATGATGAAAACTCCACCTATGCCGCCAAGCCCCAGTGCTTCCTCACCAAAAAGAGCCAGCGGTAGAGACTCAACAGACGAGGGAAACTCCCGTCCTGGAGCGCTACCTCGGCCGCTGGGAGCACTAGGTTGGTCATCCCTGGTCGATGGGTGGTAGAAGTTGAGTCCTCGCCTACGAGCACTAGGGGCTCCACCCATGGTCGTTGCGCCTAAGAGGTTGAATCCTCACCTGTGGCAAGGGCTTGAAGCACATATAGTACGCCACTGATGCACTTATGCTTCTTCTCAGCTGCGGGCATCATCGTTGCCGCTCTCCTCGACACAATCCTCCATGATGGAAGCGACCATGGTGCTAAGGTTGGCCCACTCATCCTTAGCGTAGGCCAGCAGTAGATCCCCCTTGCTAGAAGCGTTGATCGCCTCCTATTCTTGGAGGAGATCTTCTAGCATGGCGTGGATCACCTTTGAGCATGGGAGTTCTTGAGCATTCTTCTCCGCTAACGGTCGAGGGCCCAACAGCTCCTTCACATGCTCCTCCACTAGTTCACGAGGGAGCACGATAGGGCCAACCAAGCTCATGCTCTAGTGATCAGAGATGTTGGCCCCCAGCTCTCTGGAATGCTCTACAGCGGGCACACCTGGAGCTCAATTTGCACCGACGCATCCCACATCATAAGTCCCACCTATGCTAACTTCTTTAGCTCAACAATGATGATTTCCCCTCCTGCATTGAAGAGCATGTTCTTAGTGCTCCACTCGCGAGGCCTAATGGCCTCCAAACTTATCGTTAGTCACATGCCTGAAAGCGGCCTCACATAGAACCACCTCTTCCTCCATAGGCAGGAGTAGTCCTTGGAGCTTGACAGGGGAAACAAGATGGGCACCAGCTTGTCCTTCAAGAGGAAGTAGAACCACCTGATATATCGGCATAGTTGACGACCACCACCTTGTTCGCCGCTTGAACTTGGAAGAAGCAGCGGAACAGCTCAAGTGTTGCCGGGTGGCCCTTGCAAAGGAAGATGAAGCCCACCAAGAGCAACAAGCTGTTAGGGGCTAGATTCACCAACTGGAAGTCGAAGTGCTCCAGAATCTTCAGTAGCAACCAATGTAACGTCCCTAATTTTTGCCCCATTTTTCATTCTCTGAGCATCACCTTATCACACGCACCTTGCATCACCTAACTCTGAAAGAGCCCAAACCAAAACCAATATAAGCGCGATGCGCTCTAAGAATCTTTCATATCAAAATATCTCAAGTCGGCCGATTCTATCTCGAAATCGAAAACGACCGCTTCTAGGAGACCCAAAAAGTCTAAAATCTCCGTCTGAAGTCCGAATCGAGATCCGTCTTCTCCTACGCGTTCATATCGCTATTTAATACATATCGTCCTTTAGAAACGTTTCCCAATTCGCGACGAAAATCAGAGTTTCAGCCGTTAGAAAAATCCGAAAACGAAAGTACCAGTTTTACTCAGCCCCGTTTTCGTTTTATCCGAAACCCTGCCAAATCTTCTCGTTTTCGCGCGTACTCAATTGGAACAAGTATATAATAATTTTATCCAGCCCTCAGAAAAGTCGGATTTGCATTTGGGTCCCTAAATCTTGGAAATACCCGAAATACCCCTAGAGCCAAACACTGTGTACAGTACACGGCACTGTACTGTGCCTGTGCCCGTGCCGTGCGCGCGCTCTGCGTGTCGCCCGTGCGCCACCGTGCCGCGCCACCGCGTTTCTTCGCCGCCGGCACCGCCCCATGTGCGCCTCGCGTGCCCCGTGAGCTGCGCCACCTGTCGAAGCCACGGCAGCACCTCGGGAACCCCCAGGTCGCCGTGATCGTCCCGTCGCATCCGCCACCGAACGCCGCTCCAGCTGGCCGCGCACAAAAGTCGCCGCTCCTGTGCTCCTCAGCCACGTCCAGCACCGGCATTGGGTGAGAGTGCCACCGCTGTCCTTTGCCCGAGCTGTAGCCATACCCCTTGATCCCCACGCCGGTTCACCGTCCCATCGCCACCGTCCTCGCCACCGGCTATCGTCGCAACCGCGCCTAGTTGCGCCCTCCCTCGGCTAGCACCTTCTCCACAGCTCCTGGAGGCTATAAAAGCCATAGCGCATCACCTCTTCACCTCACCCGCACGGCAAACACAGCAAAGCCACTGTTCATCGTCTTCCCCGAGCTCCTTCTTCAGCCTTCACGGTGACAGCTCACTCCGGTGAGTTTTTCTCCAAACTGAAGCCACCAACGTGTTCGCCTTGTCCTCTAGATGGTTCACGAGCAAGGAATTGAGCTCATTTCTTCCCCACCTCCGGCTATCACCGGTTTTCCAATTGCCTCTGTTCTGCAAATTCAGCCCAAACCAATTCGATTTAGGAGCCGTGCCAGTGAGAAGAATTGCTCCTTAGAGCATGCTTAACCACCCCAGCTAGCTAGTTTCAGTTTTCATGCAGCAAAACAAAAACCCCCAAATCCCCAGCCGTGAGCCACGGCCATCTACTCCGGCGAGCCTCCAAACGCAACAACTGGATAAACCAATGCATCAGCAGTGACCTCCACACTCCCAGGAGCAAGAATATGTGATCAATTTCCAAATTGATCAACCCTAGCTGCTCCCATTGCTCTGCCCTAGTTTCTGTTCAAAACAGCCACCTTGGCATTCAAATTCCGGCCAACTCCGGCCATCCCCGGCCAAACCTCCAGCCAAACACCTCCTGACACTTAAGCCTACATGTTTGACATAGTTTGCCTTCAAATGCATGAGCCAATTACTCAGGACACACAAGCCCTAATTCCAGCAGTACAATGGCATAGAAATTGCTGTGTCCTGGACCTTTTTGTAAATTCTGGAAAACCTAAGCCTTTTCTGCTTGTCCCACTTTGTCAAATAGCTTCGCCTTAGTCTAATGCACCCACTGTCCAATTTTCATCTCATTCAGAGCTACCTAGACCCTTTAACCCACTTTTCGGCTTTTAGGTTAAGTTCGGACGTGACCCGAACGTCGCCCTTTTTGCCGGCCAATGTCCGTCGACCCTAAGAGTCTTATTTACTACTCTTCTTGTCCATCCTAGGCTAGTACAACTCGACCCTTGGAAATCCAAAGCCCAAACCCTAGTCCAGTTCAGAAATCAGAAGCCGTTCCAGTATAGCGCCTTATTATTTTATGTGAGCATAAGTTGTCGTATTTTGTAAGTTGATTGTAATACCTTGTGTGTATGCCTGTATTTGAAGATCAAGACTTCGATTACGTGGAAGAGGAAACAGAAGAACCCGCAGACTACGACACTACTGCTTGGCAAGGCAAGTTTCCCTCCTTTGAACATATTGCGCCTATTATTTTCATGCATATGATTATTTGGAATTTGGTACCTACGCATGTATGCATAGATAGTTTTGATAAAAGTATATGTTGAGAAATGATGTGAGTAGATAGTCTTATTTTGCAGACCCCCCTTGTTTCATAACAAATTACTTTACCTTGTCACCTTAGGAGTAGGAGTGTAGAATGGAAATACATGTCTATACTAATAAATGTGTAAAAGAAAAGAGAAAGGCAGAAGCATGAGCAAACTATTTCTAAAATATCATTTTATGCAAAAGAAATAGGGACTACTAGCGAGGGTTGGTTTGGATGGTTGGCGCTGTGTGCGCGGTGGGTTTGTGAAAGCCTCGCTAAGGGTCCATAAGGACGGGATCGTCGTGCTGTGCTTCTAGCGACCTGAAAACGTGCTAACCACCCGCCTGGTATGGGACAGGCACAATGTCATGACTCACCTAAAGTTAATCATTTCCTGCAATGGTTGTCGATCCGGTTTCCCGAGTGGAAATTGGTGGGCCACAGAGGGCCACGAGTGGTGTGAGGGGTAGAGAGGATAAGGTGTAAGAAGGAAGTCGCCCTAGCCTGGCTCTCGAGTCGTGCGCGACCGAACCCGGAAGTGGGATTTCCATGCGTCCAAAGGAGGACTTCATGGACCCAAGGCTAGAAGAAAAGGCAGTGGGGAGGACCCACAACGATAATGAGGACCTTACGCGTGCTTGCCATGTATCATGTTGTAGGGAGTACCTACCTTGATAATGGGGCCGGTATTGTCTATGTATCGGGCAGGAAATTATTAACAATGGGTCAGTAAACTGTTGTGTAAGCTCAGCCTGGTCACCTGCGTATAAGTCGCAGGGAGCTGATCCGACATTTAAGTTGAGTTTTCGTGGTGGGTACAGTGGTACGCCTCTGCAGAGTGTAAAAAGGTATTCGAATACTCCGAGCTCCCGGGTTTTCTGGAGCCTGGTCGTCGTGGGGTGAACCCGCGTCGTTGCAGCATGATTAGTATTGCTAAATTCTTTAAAATGAGATCAAACCATGGCAACTCATGGGAGTTTAGCCTGACTTTGCGAAAAATATACACATGTACAGTTTTGATAAATTACTTTGAGAAATAAAACCCCAGATTCAGGGAGATTTTCCAAAATACTAAGATACCTCTGTTTCCAATAAAATTTCATTAAGTATGGAACCATAGAGCTTGTCGTTGTCAATAACTGCATACTATATTTCCTTATGCGGGAACTTGTTGATCTTTGTATGCTCACCCTTGCCGATCCAATAAGCACAGAGGAGGAATCAACTGATTTCATAGACTATGGAATCGAGCCGGCACAAGAAGACCCCGACATAGTTCCAGGAGATTCAAGCGCCTGAAGGGTCACCTAACCTCAGTGAGAGCGATGTGGGTTTCGCCCTGCTGCACGCTTTGTTGATTGAGGGAGATGTTTCCCCTCTGCTTTACTATTTTTTGCTACTCTTATTCGACGTGGTTCCGCACACGTCGGTTATTGTAATATGGGTCTGAATGACCCCATATGCTATGTTATTGTGTGTATGTAAGTGCCGTTGGATGTTCTGAAGTTTCAACTCCTGTGCACAAATTACCTGGGCATTTGTATTAGGTTCCCTCTAACGAGGGGCCCACAACCAATGCTTAGGGAACTGCAGTCCCAAGTGTAGGTAGTGCTTGAACACCATAATCTCCCCGTCCTTAGGAGAAGGGACGTTCTCCTCCGAAATTCGCACTACAATATCCTCCTGCAGGATGCCTTCGGTCTGCATTTGCCAGATGGAGCTCTTGTCAATTTTAGAAACTCCAAATTCGTCCATTCTGTTGGAGATATTCATGCAACAATCACAAAAAAGTAAGGAGACAAAGAGAGGAGAGTTTTTGAAGCAAGTAAGAAAAAGATCCAAATACTGAGGATTCAAATCTCCTTTTATAGGGCACCAATTGACGCTTCGATTGCTGGAAAAATGCCACTTTGTCCTTTCGAGGCGTCGATTGACGTTTTGGCCGTTAGCGTGTAACTATTGGCATGGTTCCACCCAAGCGCCACGCCACTTGATCGTTGATTCAAATACAAGCCTCAATCCTAGGCATCTAACGCTGCCTGTGTCTAACCTAATAGTTAGGGTTTAGGTTGGGGCCGGCTAACTGTCGGAGAAAATTATTATTATTATTACTCGTGGCAAACATCCAATCAAGGTAATGTTGAGCCCCTGACATCATGATCCCACCTGTCAGTCAGAACAACTGTTTTAAACCCACGATATCACTACAGATAAGGACTACCGCCATGATCTCCAAATTTAGCATCTAAATCGTAACTGATTTGGAGATACCTCATGACAATCTCACTAGATCCCGAATTCTCAGGAGGAAGAACTAGTCATTACCTACTTCAAATACAAATGATAGTGTAGAGAGAAACGGAAAGACCAATCGAGGCAAACGAATCACTCAATCAAACTCTAGATTATCCATATGGGTTTCAAGTGCTCGAGAATAGGGTCTTGTCTGTTCTAGTGCACTTGTAATCACCTTCCATCGTTGGTGAAGGACCAGTTTTCTTGCCCTGCGATTGGCTATCATTGTATCTTCTTTACAGTATAGTCACGGCACTCCTGGATCTTTTTGCTCCACCACAGAGCACCAAAGTAGTGCCCCAGGATGTAAGGTTAAATTTTTCATTTTTTGTTTTTAAATTTCAGGAACTTGATAATTTTAATTTAATTTTTAATTTCTTTAATGTTTAGTATTTGAGCTTGTATAAGGTTTTGAAATTTTAATTCCATATTTTAATTTTTCCTTACTATTTAGTCTTAAAGTTCGTATTGGTTAAGATTTTAGAAATAAAATAATTTTCATTCTGAATTTCTAATATTTTATCTTAAAGATGAATTGGTCAAAGGTTTCTTTTATAAATCTAAGTCGTTATAATTTGGTCCACCAAATAAATGGTTAGATCTTTTTTTTCTCAATTAGTGTGAGAATTTATTGATTTTTCGGTTAGTCTACGAGCTTCTATGAAGTCTTTAGTATTTGAGTTTGTATAAATGTTTCAAAATTTTAATAATTTTAATTTCATATTTTAATTTTTTTTCTTAATACTTAGTCTTAAAAGTTTGTATTGGTTACCATTTTAGAAATAAAATAATATTATTTTTGAATTTTTAATATTTTATCTTAAAATTGTATTAGTCAAATATTTTTTTCATAAATCTGAGTCATTATAATTGAGGTCCATTAAATAGATAATTAGATCTTTTTTTCTCGATTAATATGAGAATTTCTTGATTTTTCAGTTAATATAGTAACGAAGTCTAGAATTAGTAATATATAAATAGGTACATAGATATGTTAGTCAAAATTTTAAAAATAAAACACATGACCAATCTAAATATTTATAAATATATGCATGATTAAACAAATTTGACCACATACACATTATAGTGACAGATTTTTGTAGACACAAAGGAACATTTTCTTTTCTATGACCATTAATTAAATCGTTATCTCACACAACCTTAATCTTTCAATTACCTTCCCCTCTCCAGACTAATGATTTTTTTTTATTAGTTCCACCACCGATTTTTGAGATTCTCATTATTGCCCACAGCTACTATCCTGAATACTTTTCCAACTAGAATGTCAACTACTATTGTAGTTTCACTTAAAACAACATATTTCCATCTTACCGCTGCAGCAAAACGCAGGACAGATTCTAGTTTCACATATAATTCAAGCAAAGTAAAAAAAAAAAAAAAATGGAAGAGAAGTGAATAACAGCATGTAAGGTGCATATCTCAAGTTACATGAAAATCCAAGCGTCCACACAGCCTGAAATACTCTAGAGATTTTCTATTGATGATCCATGCAATGAACTCATAATATACAATTACACCATGAACATAGTTCCATTACGCATCCAAAATTAGTCAAAGAAAGTACAAACAATAAGTCATTCGGAAATGGAAAATGGTGCAACCCCAGGATACAAAGGAATTATCTTCTAGATCTATCGTCCGAACCTACACACGAATGCATCCCCATCAGGGTTCCATTTGTAGCCTTTTTTTTCCCCATTTATTAGCTGATGATAAAAGTTAATCGTCCAAGGTCTAATTGCCACAGAGTCTTGATTTCTGGAATAGTAGCAGTAAGTTAAGAATCAGAACCTTTTTTGAAATACCAACACAGGAGTTTCTCAACATAAGAATATGCGCAGCATGCCATAAGAAACATATTGTGGCTAAGCATGTCAGCTCTTAGTTTATTGAATCATACTTTTAGATGATGAAAGACAACCAAGAATAGCCAAACAAGCTTTGCAATTGCAAAATATGCCTTTCAACAATAGCTGATGTGAAGATACAGCATATTGGAATCTTACAGAGAAGGCAGAAAGGAGGGTACTGAAAACTTAGTTCTTTTCATCCTCTGGTTTGTTTTTTCTTCTCTTGCTGAAAAAAAGAAAACAATATATGTAGAGATACTAGAGTAAAAATTCAACATAATTCACGAAAAACATACAACAGGAGAGGTGAGATGCAACTCAAGGTTTATTGCATAGCAGAACGAGATTATTTCAAGCCATCATTACAAACTAAATGTCTACAGTGAGTTAAGTCATTTGACACCTGCATATTGTATCATAAAATGGAGCATTACTAATTTCATTTCACCAAATCAGTCACACCAGTGCAAGATGAAACCACATAGTGACAAGATCTTGTCAAGAATAATACTGAAATTTCTTCCAGATACTTCAGACTAATACTGAAATTTCTACTACAACTTACGCAAATAACATTATGTGTTTCAAAGCCTTGACTGATTACTTATTTGGTCAGAGGAAGAGGAACAAGGCCTAAACAAAGATGCCTCTTTTCTTCTAAACTGAAAGCAGAAGTTCAACTTAAGATTCCATGAAGATGGACAAATAAGTTATAAACCATGCTCTGCACAGGTGCAGAACCACAACCATACATCCAAGATTGAACTGTTCCTAATGATCAGGTTTACGACAAACAGGGGACCTTGAGATCCTCCCGGCGTTTGAATCTACAAAACTTGATGCAGATAACTTGTGCCTGCTAACAAATTCAAATGACACAAAACAAGATAATGAGGCAATTGAACACAAGCGCAGAGCTCAAAAACAATAGAAACATCTTAAGAGGACAACAGCGCAGCTATATCATGCAAAACTCTCTGTATGAGCAGAATAGGGTGGGAAGACCTTAAACAACAAACTCAAAAAGAGAAGCATACCTCCCCACAGCCGAGGAACAAGTCTATCATATCCTTGAGAGATAACTTGTTAGGATCAACGCCAAGAAGCTGTAAGCCTGTAACTTTCAAAAACAAAACCATTATTGACAATTCTATTTCATCAGAACAGCCAAAATTAGCTCTCATTGTCATAAGTTCTAAAAGAATACTTGATGAATTAAGGACAGAAATCACAAATGATGAAATGATTGATAGTCAAACAACTCACTAATGTCAGACTGAGTAGACATATTCATGCCCGCATCTTGTACAGACATCTGAAGATCTGCATTTAAATTTAATGAAATAGAATCAGAACATGAAATGATTTCAATCTGCAGTTAACACAAAAGATTACAATTGTAATTCTCAATAGAGCAGAAAACAAAGATAGATAAATTGCAACAAGAGAAAATCAATGACATTGAAGTACAAAAGATGATCATATAATTCATAAACTACAGAAGTGAGCACTTGATGCAAGCTGGATAGGTATTGCAAGGTTTATCTAGGAAATTGTTTTTGTTCTATTGTAGATGCAAGTGTTCTTTTTCTGTACGGTTAGCTAGTGATCCAATATAGAACATACCAGTCGTAGAACATCATCAACAATATTTTCCATGGTATGCTTTTTATCCGTCCCATTTGAACTTTTGTTACAAACAATCAGAACTGAATTAAAAGGAAAAAATGAAGCAATTTCCCAATCTTGAGAGCATGAGCATGTTGTTATTAACTAGTGAAGAATAAGTTTGATGGACTAACTAATAATTATGTGCTCAAGAAAGCATTCAAGCCAGATGTCACCAATGATTCATTTGTTTCACATCAGGGACAGAACTTGGTATATTCAATTTTTTTCATGTCAAGAAATGAGCAAAGCAATATATAAATATATAAGCACTTGATAAACCAAAGAACTTACCTAATGCCAGGTCCTGGCCATCTGCAGCAGTTTTTGACATAGCAGCATCTGCTACATCTGCAACTCTAGAGTTAGCATCCTCCATTGACATAGCAAGGACCTTCTGTAGTAGTGGAGCTTTATCATTATAACAGCTATATTTGCATCTGATACTAAAAATTACACAAAAGATGCTCATTTTGTTTAATATGACTAAAATTTGGCTTTACATGTTTGATTTATGGAGAGATAGTTGGAGGTCAACATTATTTTGATCATGGAGCCCTCCTTTTTACAGTTTCTATTTTTGTATTTATTCTCTAGGGTTCTTCGCCCTCCTTCCTGCACATTTTTAAATTTAATTCATTTTGTTTAGGTTTTTGCCACAACTTCCCAAAAGAAAGGTAGCAAACATTGCATGTGTTCACCAATCTCATTTATGGTTCATAAAAAGTCTTCTATCCCCTAGAAATATGTGGTTCTTAAGGCTGGCTATTTTTAAAAGGAAAACAAGAGCATGCATGTTGTACAACTCATCTAAGTGAAATAAAATCCTAAGAGAATCAATAGCATCTCTTACATAAGTGATCATACCAGGTCTTTCAGTGACCTTTTGTCATTGCTAACATGGCAATCCGTACTTTTCCATCTATTGAGCATCTCAATAATTTCCCTTGTTGCAGGCCTTTTCTTCGGGTTGATTTCCACGCAGTTTTGACCTATTTCAATGCATATTTTTATTTGTTGGCAATCTCTTTCCAATGATGTAAACCTTGTTGTTGTTTCCAACCTATTCCTCCAATTTTTAAATACCTGTGAAATTGGATTAGAGAGCCTCAATATACCATGCAAAGTAAAATGTAACACAATCCTAGTCAAAAAAGAACCTCTATCTTGAATGTTGAAACAAGCTTAGCAAAGTCCACAGAAGATATTCCGATACCGTCTAGGTAGTTCTTGTGTCCTGTTATAATCTCAATGATTATTACACCCAAACTGAATATGTTTGACTTGGTTGTGGTTGTATCTCTGTGTATGTATTCTGGTACCATATAACCACTGCATATCACAACATAAGCATTTTGAAGCAATATGAATGCTTTTTAAAGCAAATTGAGCACTAAAAAGTAAAAGAATCATCAAGACACTCATCTTACCGTGTTCCCTTACAAATTTCAGAGTGAATTTGAGATTGTTGTTGACTAAAGAGTTTTGAGAGGCCAAAATCTGTAATTTTTGGCACCATGTCGTCATCGAGTAAGATATTTGCAGGTTTTAAGTCCAAGTGAATAATTAGAGTATAAATTTTCCATTCCTCATGAAGATAATGTAAACCACAACAAATCCCCTCAATTATTTTGTAGCGCTTAGGCCAATCAAGTCCACATGATTCATCTATTTAAGTAACCAAAAGGAGAGCAATATGAGAAATGTTAGATTTGAAAATCTTTTATCTTAGCATACTAAATAATATATGAAATGATTGATAAATTCTATTCTATCTTCATGTTCTCTTTTGTCACCGACATCAGCACCATATATTGCTTTATCATAACATCTACAGTAGATGTGAACAAAATGTAGTAGGAGCAAAGCTCAAACTAAATAAACCTCAATATCAAAGGATAAATGAGAAAAACTGAAACGGATAACAAACACACATCATATGTTGAATTCTTGTACCAGAAAGACGACCTTCGAGGCTTCCCTTACGCAGATACTCAAAGCAAAGCAACCTTTCTTGCACATATGCTAAAACACCTTTTCCATTGTAGTCTACATATACCTGTAGAGTTTCAGAACAGTAGCCTAGAAACCATACTATGTTTTGGTGCCTAAGCATCATAAGATGATCAATCTCACTCTTAAATTGTTCATCTTGAACTCCTGGCATAAACACGAGCTTCTTCACAGCTATCGCTTTCCCATTTTTTAGCACACCCTGTTTAGCATTTCTTATCAGTATGGTTTTTTAAAAACATCTCTCATCAATACGTAGATGGGTTTTTTATCAACTATGGTTACACATATTTGTAAAAACGATAAAAAAAAAAGAATACTTAATCTCACCTTGTAAACCACTCCAAAACCACCTCTACCAATTTCTCGCTCAGCAGAGAAGTTGTTTGTGATATCTTTTAAAAATTGTAATGGTAGATTGCATGGCTTTGCACTTCGATCTTGTAACATGCACTCCAAATTATAATATCTGCTGGCTGGATCATGAATTTTTTTTTTCAAATAACCAAAAAAAAAAATTCGAAAAATATTCCAGCCATTTTTAAATTTGCCAAAATGGCTCTCTGTCTCGAACTGGGCCGCGTGACTGATCTTCAGTCGCTAGCCAGTCGCTGCTAGCGACTGAAGACGTGGCACGGCCCAACACCCCACTGGCCCAGGTGCCGTACCACACCGGCTTTCAGTCGCTAGCCAGCCAGGCTAGCGACTGAAAGCCCATTCTTAGCCGAGGCAAATGGCATTTTTTCACTGGAATTTTATGTTTACAAACCTGCACAGCAAAATATATGTTTCACAATTTAAAGTAACATGACTTCAAAATTGCACGGCAAAATATATGTTTACAAACCTAATACACTTTTCAACAATAATTTAACATATATTTTATCCATTTTACAGTATAAGCCTATTTTGTGTTTTTGAATGTTTCACAATTTAAACAAAACAGAAGAAATACTGTAGTCAACACTCCAATGCAACTCACTTCCCTTGTACATTCGCTTATTCAGCAGGAGTTTCGACGAAATTCGAGAAGATTCGATGATTTTGGGATAATTCGAAAACAGGATATTTTAGGATAATTAGGGTTCCGGAAAATGGCGAGACTTGAAACTGAGGCCTCGGATGAGATTTTGGAAATCTTACAGAAGGGAAACTTGCTCAGAATAGTGAATGGGAGATACTCCTTGAATTAGATCGAAGTTTGGAGATGAGATGTGGGTTTTAGCCTTTTAAGGTGCGTAGAAAATCTAAAAAAGATATAAGTACATACATTCCTTTCCTTTTGTATAAATTTTATGAATATGTACTAATTTCGCATTTATACCGTGCGTTTGATACCTAGTTTTGTCTCGTTGGTTGGACGCATCTGTACGAAACTAGACGTCTCCACGCAAAAGATGGTAGGTGCAAAAGCTGAAAAGACTAATCATACGAAAACCAAAAAGATGAATAGGTAAAGGATGAAAAGAAGAAATGCAGAGTCATACAAAAGTAGAACAGTAGAAAAGTGCGACTTGAAAACCCCAAAAAGTTGGAAACCTGACAAAAATGTACGAGAAAACTGAACAGTCCGACAAAACCCTACATCAGACTACTGCCCCCTCCTCCCCCTCTGTGGGGGGGGGGGATGATACTCCGATGGTGTGTACCGAGAGGGGGGCTGATGATCCCTGATGCGCCGCCTCCTTGCTGGTGGTGTCTGCGCAGATGGCGGAGCTTGGGAAGGCTGTGTCGATTGCATAGGCGGCGGAGCATCGGCAAGGAAGCTAGGAGCCAGCTGTGTCGGCTGCGTAGGATGCTGCTATGTCTGGTCGAGAGGCTAGTGCCATGCAGGAGTATCGAGCTCTTCATCCGAAGAGCTATCGGTAGGCACGAAACCCGTGTGTGGTGGTGGAGGGCGCGACGACGAGGGATGGTCCACTGGTGGCACATGTGGCGAAGGACCCGGCATCGACGGTGATGGTAGGGGAATCACGGTCAAGTGAGGTGGCAGCAGCACTCTGAAACCGATCAGAATCTAATCGACCTGCCGCTCGACCTCCGAACAATATACGTAGACATCGTCGCTGGGCATGGTGGGTCCGAGGCGGGACTTGACCATCATGTCCTGTGCACCAGCAGAGACGCCACCGAGGATGTCTAGCTGTGCACACGAATTAATGCAATTATAGAACGACAATCCATGTGAAAGTAAGGTTGCAAAGAGCTAAGGAACTCACAGAAGAGTGGATACGCCCAGTCAGGCATCGGTCGTAGCGGTCGTCGATGGTGACGGGAGGGATGGGCTCATCAGGCGCGGCTGGTGAACCGCCCACCAATCGCTAGGTCGTGCGAGGTCGGTACCAGGACAGATAGGAAAAATGGATGTCGTGGCTATACGGCCTGTGCTCCTCGACCGTGCGTGTGTGGGCCCAATCCATCCACTTTTGCACATAGGGCCGCTGCCGACAAACGAAATCGTCCCTCACTCGACCCTTCCTGGATTTCCTACGGACAAAACAATTAGTTAATGAAAGAAATACTGTATAAAATGACATGTGAATGTAAAGCATATTTGACGTACTCGTGGATATGGTACGGGATCTGTCGAGGAGGCGGCATGGGCACAAGCTGGCGCAGGCTGAACTGGCACATAACTCGCTCAGGCGAGTAACCCTCAATCATGTGCGAGAAGACGAGCAGAACCTGGGTGCGCCAGTACACAGCATCCTGCGTACAAAGAGAAGAAAGGCCAACTGGAGCGATGGATTGCAGGTTCGCGGTGGTCCACGGATCCCAGATGACGTTGTCGTCGAGGAGCAGATCGAAGTCCGTGGCGTACGAAGGATAACAGAGGTGCGCCTGATCTGTGGCCCACCTCAAACTCAGCCTAGCCCACCTCCATCCCATCACGGGGCCGTCCCTCGCATCCCCGGCTAACGCGAACTGATCCCACGGAACCAGCGGTCGACCGATAAGGCAATGCTCGTACGACCACATCTACAAGAGGATGGCGCACCCAGCGAAAAGAGAGCTGACCTGGTCTTTGCTCGTGGCGTCGCATAACCCCCTGTAGGTGTGGCAGAGCACGGCGGAACTGAAACTGAACCGCGGCACATGCCCCAGAGCAGAGTCGGCAATACTCCTGGAGAGCTGAACGTACTGCCGCTCGCAGATGTCTCCATGGGTGCCAGGGAAGAGCAACCACCCAAACAGGTACAGCAAATACGCCTCAAGGTGCACTACTACAGAAATGGAATTCACTATCGGTTAAAAATCCACTCTACTATCGGTTCTCTTACCGATAGTGGTCGGCACGATAGTAGAGGGGCAGCACACTTCTATCGGTTAAAAAACCGTTAGTAAAACATCTACAATCCCAACGTTCACTAATCACTATCGACTATTTCTTCTATCGGCTCGACTTTAAACCGATAGTATTGTATAAGTTTTTTTCTATCGGCTCGTATATAAACCGATAGTATTATTTAGGCCTTTTGTATTGACTAGGATCTAAACCGATAGTAATATAAACGTTTTTTTCTATCGGCTCTTATACAAACCGATAGTATTTTGTGGACACATTTAGTACTGGAAACTTTATTCTATCGGTTGTTACATATAAACCGATAGTATTGTGTAGACACAGTTAGTACTGGAAACTTTATTCTATCGGTTGTAGTATATAACCGATAGTATTTTGTAGACACGTTTAGTACAGGAAACTTTATTCTATCGGTTCTGAATATGAACTGATAGTATTGTTTGGACACAGTTAGTACTGGAAACTTTCTTCTATCTGTTGTAGTATATAACCGATAGTAATATTAGTTTTTCCTATCAGTTATGTAGTGGCACGGTTAGTACTAAATATTTACAAATATACATACAGCAATACAGAGATACATACAGCAATATACGTACAGCAATACAGAGATACATTGGATCATTCACAAATACACCAATATTTACAAATATTCACCAATATTCACATATTGAATTTGTTCACAAATACACTAATACAGTAATATACACATGCATTGGACAGACTGAATTTATGCACATATTGATCGAGTTTATTCACAAATACATCAATGAATCTATTCACATATATTCACAAATCAATGAATCAACACATTCAATATATATTCACAAATACAGCAATCAACACAAGTCTGTTACTGTCGATCGTTGATAGCCACTTCTTCCATGACATATTGAGCCCAAATTGTTCACAGCTCCTTCAATTGAGGCAACTCATATTGCTCTTTGAACATGGCGCTCTGCATATATGCGTGTATGAAGTTAATTAGGATCGTACGTCACATCCAATTAAAGTTCGACTTTGAGTCAGGAAAAATGGTTACCTTAGGGAATTGGGCAAAGTTTCTCCTGATCAGGTCATACATGAATCTCATGACATAGAAGCCACATTCCCACGATTGTGGCTGCTGATGGCACTGGGAAAATTGCATATGCAAAGACATAAACCCACATTAACTCGAAAGAACTAATTAAGCTTAAATTAAAAGACTCATCATGAGTACTTCCATCCGTATTAATTACCTCATATTCTTTCCAAGAAATTGTTGTGCCCTTCGACGCGTCATGCCTCCCTCCAGCACTGACATAATCTTTGAAAGCCCTGTATTTAATTTAGCATTGCCGGTTAATATGTTATCATTAATTAGCTACTCAGAGAAAAATTTAAAACAACTGTGTTACTTACGCGTCTATGTGCCACGTGAGGGTGAAAACATGCGCCACCCTGTCTCTCATCGAATCGAGGTAATAGACCTCATTCATCCATGGGCAAATGATGGCGAGGATCCAGTGGCCCCTACATTGCATATACAAGCGAACCATTTCATACATATGTTAGGCGTAACATACAAGAATGAGTTAAATTAGTAGGAAATGCACTAACCTTTGGTGGTACGGCGCAAGGATGAACTCTCGGTCCTGCTGCGCTAGTAGTGCCCTTGATATGTATTCCTCCGCATGTGCTTGGTCGTGCTCTAGCATCGTGAGGCTTATTTTCTCTGGGTCGAGGAAACCCACCTTGTCACATACCCTCATCGACGCCAGCCTATACATGCACCTGGATGCAAAGTAGACATTAGTAAGTAGTGCATACAAAAAGTGATTAGATTTATGAAACGAAATGTGATAACTTCAGACAACAGCAAACTCACAGGACTCCAGTCCGTATGATGGACATATCAAGCTCCCGCTAGTTGAGGAGGTCGAACAAATCCTCGTGGGCCACCGATATGCTCCCGGGCTCACGGTGAAAATGGGCCGGCCTGAAGTGAACCAAGAAGTTGATGTGGCGCCTAGACCGGGTCAGGTACCACTCGTGGAGACTTCTGGTTATTTGATCCATATTGCGCAGAAGGTACTCCGACACGAGTGGGGACCCGTTCTTGAACGTACCCGGCTGGCTTTGTTTGGCCTTGCCTTTGGCCTTGCCCTTGCCTTTGCCTTTGGGCGGGGAGCGAGTGTATACCTTCGAAGGTTGGGGTGTGGTGCCGTCGGCCTCATTTGATGGTGAAGGGTTTGAGGCCGTCGGAGGAGGCATGGGGGCCGAAGGAGTTCGCTCATGCGTTGTGGCGGGGGTGGTGTCCTCAGGAAGTGAGCTGGTATCCATCGTCCACTTTAAGTACAAACGCTTAAATTAGATTTTGCAAATTGAGTATATTAACTGAGTTGTAAGCTAGAATGGCTAGGGTTTTCCTCCTGTAGTCTAACACCCTTCTTGGGCCACTGTATGTACGAGCCCAATGCCTCGCCAATTGTCCGTATTTCGTCCGTTGGGACGGGCAAAGGAAAAGAGCTGTAGCCCGGGAGGGCCATGTCCACCTGTACCTTTGCGAATCCAGGCTCCAGAGGTACGCAGTGGATCCGGACATCCTCCCAAGACTGGTATACGACCCCGTTTGCAACCGCAACAGGTTTGTCGCCTATGTTGATCAATAGGCTACAGCTCTCCGGCTTCTGCAATTTGTAACAATTATAACAGGTTAGCGAAACAATTCTAACGTAACGGGAGTGGCATCAGCCAAACTGCATATATAGCTCAAGAGTTGCAATACCTCGATCAGGTCCACCGGATCCACGTGAACCTTCGAGCCAACACTACTCGGCCTGGCAGCGTCGACCTCGGCAGCTGGATCTAAACCCTTGGACTGCACAACTCGGCTGAGGCGTTCATACTTCTCGTTCAGTTGAGCGAACATGTCCGCGAATTGTGCAGTCACATCTGCCCGTATCTTCTGAGATAGCTCCACTTCCCTTTCCTTCCAGCTGCCAGCCTTCTTCGCCTTTTGCCCGGGGTCCGAGAAGCCTTCCTTTCATGGCACCACAGCCCCCACGGTTTGCGTCCGCCCTGGATGCTCCTTGTTCCCTAGAGCCCGGGTAAGGATGTCGTTCTCCCTATGGGGACTGAACAATCCCTCGGTCGCCTCCTTCGAGCAAGAGATCTGTTACATTGAAAGCTCTCCATTGTGAGGAAGAAATATATACAAACTTGTGCGCACACTAGTGATCATAGTTAGCCAACTTACGAGTCGCTGCACGACCTCGACGTCCCTGGGGTTTGGGAACGCCACAGTCCCCGTGGCCGACACGGTCCCTCTGGCCAGCCACCAGCGCTTGCATCGCTGATCGCGGATCTCGGAGAGTGGTAGGTCAGGGGAGTCGACGAAATGCGACGCCTCGTCTTCAGCCTTCTTCCACTGCTCCTCCTTCCCCGCATAGCCGCGAGAGCCGAGCCGGTGTGGGTGGTCGTTCCTCCTCTGAATTGCTCCCATACCTCCTCTGTTATGAAGGGGTACTTCTCGCATGGAGATTCGCCTTTAGCGAGGAAGGTACTGACGAGGACGCTCTTGAAGGTTTTCCACGTGTTGTTCATGTCTTTCAAGCAAGCTATCTTGGGACCATCGTCCGGGATGTTCCACTTGGCCTGTTTCAAATGGTGCATATAAGTAGGACTTACCTAATCTCTAGGATAAACCAAGGGAATGTGATTACTCAAGAGTTCAGTGATTTTGATTAATTTTACCTTCACTTCCGCCCACAGCCTATCCCTCTCGTCGGCCTTGACGTCCTTCCAGCTCTGGACGGTGATCTTCACCCTTTCCTTCGCCAACAAGCCAACATAGGCAGCATAGTGCCCGGCGTTCTTCCCGATCGGTCTCCCGAACTGGTTGAACTCACAGGAAAGATCCGCGCGTTTGGCCAAACGACCCAACATCGTCGCGCCTCGCGCCTTCCTCTTGCGCTGGGATGAGGCAGCGCCATCTACGTTCGCCCTCGCCGAATCACTAGTATCAGCCGAGGAAGATGCCGACATGGCTTTACCTAAAATACCATGAACAAACCATCCAATTGATATGAAGAAAGGTACATGACAAAGTAATTCACAGAATATTTAGATGAGCAGTGCAACTAACAAATACTATATTTCCTATCGGTTTTGAAAGGAAAACCGATAGTACTAAGGTCTTTATTCAGGAAAATTTAAAAGATTAGCAGTGCAAACTATGCTAATCTCTCTGCTGCAAAATAAAGTATGTTAAAATTTAAATGAACCTAAATTTGAGATGAAAATTAGAAAATGGGAAGTAATTCATAGAAAATTCAAATTAGCAGTGCAAACTATGATGGCAATACTATTTACTATCGGTTTTCCAAGTCAAACCGATAGTAATCAAGTCTGAATTAGGAAAAATTTCCAAAATTGCTCAGCAGGAACATAAAGTAATTGCTCAGCAGGAACATAAGGTATGTTAAAATATAAATGAACCTAAATTTGAGATGAAAATTAGAAAATGGGAAGTAATTCACAGAAAATTCAAATTAGCAGTGCAAACTATGATGGCACTACGATTACTATCGGTTTTCCAAGTCAAACCGATAGTAATCAAGTCTGAATTAGGAAAAATTTCCAAAATTACCCAGTAGGGACATAAAGTAATTGCTCAGAAGGAACATAAGGTATGTTAAAATATAAATGAACCAAACTTTCAGATGAAAATTAGAAAATGGGAAATAATTAACAAAAAATTCAGTTTAGTGTATTTACTATCGGTTCTGAGTAATAAACCGATAGTGAACTACACTGTATGACAAATTGCTAGTGATTTTCATCAATTCTGTCATTCTCATAGCTATCAAGTTTGTAGTTCATGAATTTTACTCTAGGTTTCTATTTGTAATCCATGGAACGGGATATGAACCATTGCATACAAAATTAAGCAATACACGCGAGCGATTTGGTCAAGAACACTTACAGTGGATCGTGGAGTGGCCGGAGGCGGTGGCGCAATGCAATGCCGGAGGCGGTGGAGAACCAGTGGCGCAGAGGAGCGAAGAAGCGAACGTCGGCGAATCTAGGGTTTTCCGCGCGAGTATTTTTCGATTTGGAATGTGATCAGTTGCACTGGAGGAAAAATCGTGCAGGTTATAACCTAACAAATGAATATTTACTATCGGTTCATCACAACAAAACCGATAGTACAAACATGTAAGTTAGGGTTTCGTAACACAGTATAAATCACTATCGGTTGTGAACAGTAAACCGATAGTAAATTAAGAACAGGGGCTCATAACACAGTGTAAATCACTATCGGTTGTGAACGATAAACCGATAGTATAGTTTAATTTCATATCGGTTTCACAGTTATAACCGATAGTAAAATACAATGCTATTGACCCTAAAGGATTTCCCTTAGAAGAATTACAGAGGATCTCAGTACATCATTTGTATTGTATTTACTATCGGTTATGACAATAAACCGATAGTATATGTTATTTTCATATCGGTTTGGAGGTTGAAACCGATAGTATAATACTGTTAAATTGATCTAAAGGTATTTCCTGAGAACAAATACAGATGGGCCCTCAGTACATCATTTTGCACTTGTAAAGACACCTGAAACCCCATGCAAATGGCTTGCAATAATTTTGAAATAAATTAACAGTAAAAACCAATCATGGAATGAAAATTTGCAGTTTTCATATATATTTGTGAAAAGAATCAATTATTGCTCAAATCAAGTATATACTCCAATTGAAATGAAAATTTGCAGAAATGATTCTCAATGCATCACGTATGTTTTCCCAAATAATTTTTGAAAAATGATTTGAACATTCTTCGATCCAAGTAATATACGTCACTTACATATTGTAAATTAGTCAAGAATGGTTGTCCACCCATAATCCTTCTTCGTGGTCGTCTCGCAGGTAACTTGTTTCGTCAATATCTTCGGTAGGGACAGATTGAAGGATTCCATCTAAAAATGGAGGTAGTTCGTCGAACTAATCGTACTCTTCTTCATCCACAACGTCTTCGACCCCAACAATACGTCTCTTACTGTGAAGGACAACGTGCAACTTTGGGTTGGCCGGGTCAACGATGTAGAACACCTGTGTTGCTTGCTCAGCAAGTATAAATGGATCATCTTTGTGTGCGACTCTACTGAGATCGACTAGAGTAAACCCATAATTGTCGACTTTAACACCTCGAGGGATTTCGACCCATTGGCATCGAAACAGAGGAATCTTAAGTAATACATAATCGAGCTCCCATATTTCCTCAATAACACCGTAATATGAGTCGAGTGCCCTTACTGCCCTGGCATCCTCCGAAATAGCAAGCAGTGTCACTCCACTACATTGCATAGCACTCTTCTCGTCCTGAGTTCTTGTGTAAAATGAATAGCCGTTGATGTCATACCCCTGCCAAGTCCCTACAGTAAATCTAGGCCCTCTGGCCAACCATGTAACATCTTCATCTACATCGCCCTCAGAAGCTTGTAGGACTCTATTTTCGATCCACCCAGCAAACTTCCTATTATGTTCTCTGGTGACCCAAATCTCTGGCTTCGAGGGATTATGTTTCCGTAACATTTCCTTGTGCTCGTGTATCTATGGCTCCACCCCGGTCATGTGCTGTAAGACCCAAAAATGGGCTTTTGCATACAAATCACTAGAGGGGACGACTGCTTTAAATCCAATCGTTCCAATGCCCTGAAGCCTGCCCTCATGCCGAGACGTAGGAACGCCAATTGGGTCAACCCCGACCATATAGTTGGTGCAAAATTCGATCACCTCCTCGGCGGCATAATCTTCAATGATACTGCCCTCAGGCCGATGTCGATTCCTTACATATCCCTTCAAGATACCCATAAATCTCTCAAATGGATACATGTAGCGCAGGAACACAGGTCCACAAAACTTAATTTCTCTGACAAGGTAAACAATTAGATGGACCATAACATCAAAAAAGGATGGAGGGAAATACATCTCCAGCTGACAAAGAGTGGTAGTCACATCGCGTTGCAAATCGTCCAGTCCATCCATATCAATTACCTGCAAGGACACAGTTGCAGCAAATATTCAGATCCAAAAAATCTGACAAGTTCCACGAATGGAGCTAATTAACTTGCTAGGAGTACACGCTTACGTACCTTGCCAGATATTGTGTTGAAAAAATAACATAGCTTTGTAATTGTCTCTCTGACTTTGACTGGGAGAATGCCTCTGATAGCAATGGGAAGCATTTGTGACATCAGTACATGACAATCATGGGACTTCATACCAACCAGTTTCAAGTCTTTCATGGACACAAGTTTTTTCAAGTTCGCAGAATACCCGCATGGAACTTTGACACCATGTAGGCACTGACAGAGTTCTGTTTTTTCTCTTTTTGACAAAGTATAGCAGGCCGGGGGGAGGTATGTCCGCTTTCCCTTCTCCAACGGTGCAAGCTCAGTCCTTATGCCCATGTCGAGCATGTCACGGCGAACGTTGATGCCATCTTTCGTTTTTCCTGGAATGTTCAACAACAAACCAATCAAACTGTCACAAACACTTTTCTCTACGTGCATGACATCAATGCAATGTCGAACTTGTAAGTGCTCCCAATGTGGCAGATCCCAAAGAATCGATCTCTTCTTCCAAACATTTTTTCCTGGAGGTTTAGAACATTTACCGAGCTCAACTTTGATGTCCTTCACGCGCAAGTAAAGCTCCTTACCAGTCACAAACACTGGGGCTGATCCTTTCTCAGGCTTCCCATTGAATGACTTCCTCTTCTTACGGTAGGCGTGATGCATCGGAAGGAATCTGCGGTGACCCATGTACACTGTTTTTCTGCAGTTCGATAACCACATGCTTTCAGTTTCATCCAGGCAAATAGGACAAGCCTTGACTCCTTTCGTACTATACCCCGACAAATTTCCATAGGCCAGGAAATCATTTATGGTACAAAATATCATGGCCCGCAACATGAAATTCTCTCGCTTATGTGCATCCCACACCGGCACCCCTTCGCTCCACAATTTTTGTAAGTCCTCGACTAACGGTGATAGAAACACGTCAATATCATTCCCGGGTTGTCTGGGTCCTGAAATTAGTAACGACATCATGATGTACTTACGCTTCATACATAACCAAGGAGGAAGATTGTAGATGCATAAAAGAACTGGCCAAGTGCTATGTTGACTGCTCATATTTCCGTGTGGATTCATACCATCCGTACTCAGCCCAAACCTTATATTCCTCACTTCGCCGCCAAACTCACCGAATGTTCTGTTAATGTTTCTCCATTGAATGGAATCAGCTGGATGTCTTAGTTTTCCGTCTTGTTTCCGACCTTCAACATGCCAACGCAAGTACTTCGCATCTTTCGGATTTGCAAACAGCCGTTTCAATCTGGGAATCACAGGCAAATACCACACAGTTTTGGCTGGAGGCCCTTTCTTTACCTCATCACATCCATTGTGATAAATTCTGTCCCCATGCTTATACCGCGATGCACCGCATCTTGGACAAACATGCAAATCCTCGTACTCGTTACGGTACAGAACACAATCATTTGGGCATGCATGTATTCTTTCGATTTCCATTCCCAACGGACACAATAGTTTTTTGGCCTGGTAAACCGATCTTGGCAACTCATTTCCCTCTAGAAGCATGTCCGCTAACAGATCCAATAGCGCCGTGAAACTCTTATCGCTCCAACCGTTGCTTGCCTTCAAGTTATATAATCTCAACACAGAAGACAACTTTGTAAATGTTTCACATCCGGGGAACAAAGGCTTCTCAGAATCAACAATTAATTTCTGAAATTTAGCTAAATCGTTTTCGCTGTAGTCCTCTTCTACATCACGTAACATTTCATCTAAATTGTCGTCATCTACATGGACTTCCGAATGAACATTATCAATGTTTTGATCATGATCATCATTACTGCAATCCACTTCCGGGTGCTGCTGAGTGGTAGCGGTAGTGCTCGTTTCCTCAAGATCTTCACCATGCCATATCCAACGGGTATAGCGTGCGTTAAAACCACGACGAATCAAATGACTCCTAATCTGATCAGAGTTGCCGAACCTTTTTAAGTTCATACAATCTATACAAGGACAATGCATATCTTTCTCTCCCTTCTTCGCCTTTTCTTGCTCAGCAAATTTAATAAATCCATTCACACCCTCCAAATACTCAACAGTAGTACGTTTTATTCCATACATCCAATATTCTTGGTCCATCTACAATTATTTCACAAAATTGACAAATTCAAATAAATAATTAATGACTCAGGGCATGCATATATGAATGAAACATAATTAGCTAGGCCATATGTGTGTACATGAGCTGTTTAATTACATTAAATGGATTTGTATATATGAAACCCTAATTAACTTGATGCATGCATTAATTGGAAGAGCTAGCTAGCCAACCCAGCCTTCTAGCTAGTTTGGAGATACATGTATCTAGTTTAATGAATTGCAAGTAGAGAGAGAGAGGGAGAGTGTGAAAGAGTGATCGAGAGAGAGAGAGGTGATGAGAAGATGACAATACCGAGGGGGATGGAAATATAATCAACCTCTCAGCTAGCTTCTCCAGATCACTCTAGCTTGGAGTTGTGCGCGGCTGAAATGATTCCAACATGTAGAGCGCAGAGCAGGGGTCGACCTAATTAAGTTGTCTAATTTTACTATCGGTTCAAAAACACAAACCGATAGTAAAATAAGGTCCCCACTGTCATAACCATTAGTGTATATGAAGTCATTTTACTATCGGTTTGTTTTATATAACCGATAGTACTATTTAATATATTGTATCGGTTAGTACAGTTATAACCGATAGTAAAAAGTCAGTAATTTCACTATCAGTTACCCGAGAAAAACCGATAGTACTATTCAATATATTATATCGGTTAATACAGTACGAACCGATAGTATAAAGTGAGTAATTTTACTATCTGTTACGAACGAAAAACCGATAGTACTATTTTAATATATTATATCGATTGGTACAGTAATAACCGATAGTAAAAAGTCAGTAATTTCACTATCAGTTAAAAATGGAAAACTGATAGTACTATTTAATATATTATATCGGTTTGTACAATAATAACCAATAGTATAAAGTGCGCAATTTTACTATCAGTTACAAAAGAAAAACCGATAGTACTATTTAATATATTATATCGGTTTGTACAGTAATGACCGATAGTAAAAAGTATTTGCATTTCACTAACGTTGGATTAGTGTGTAACCGATAGTAAAATGATGGTTTTCCGCCGCTGTCGTCCTATTCTATCAGATTTTTCTTAGATTGCTTACAACCGTTAGAAAATAAGGGTTAGTGGAATGCATTTCTGTAGTAGTGGTGACGCCTGAAGACCCCCTCTGGAGCGGCCACGGGGAGCGCACCATCGTGCTCTGCGCGAAGGTAACTCTTGGGAACTCCCGCGTCCTGTGCAAACCCCCCCGCTGGCCCTACTCCCTCGAAGCACTGTAGGAAATCTAAATGCCATGCAGCTCTCTCAGTGGCCGCTGGGACATATATCTCCCCGCGGATAGGCAGGCCAAGCAGCATGCTGACGTCCTGCAGCGTGATAGTGAGCTCGCCGAAACTGAAGTGGAACGTGTGCATCTCGGGACTCCACCGATCCACAAGCGCAGTAATGAGGGCTCGGTCGAAAGGAAATCACCTCGCCCGATCTACCATGCGGGCGAATGGCAAAAGTCCGGCCTCGAGCAAATAAGGCGTGAATCGCTCATCTAGAGGCCACATCTCACGCGGTGTCCTCATGTGCAGAGCTGGGAGAACGGTGCCCTATAGAAGGCGTCGAGCACGGTGACGCTCCTGATGGTGCTGTGCAATCAGCTTAGGAAGCTGATGGTCCTCCGCCATACCTGCAGTTGTCACATATTCGTTCAGAAGTTGAAACATTCAGTACATAAACAAAACATTCAGCAGTTCAAACATTCAGTACAACTAATATAGGGAAATTCAGTACAACTCACGACAAAACATTCAGTAGTTCAAACATTACAACCTTACAGTTTTATTTAGGAAAATTAAGTACAACTTATATAGGGAAGTTGAATTGCTTTAGTTTTGCGACGAAGTCAATGCGCCTGGCACCCGCGGGTATCGATTTCTTATGTGACCAGGTTGCCTGCAAGCGCTGCATCTACGTAGGTCATCTTCACGCTCCACTGCATCCATATCGTTCTGTATCCTCCTGGATCGACGTCGGCCGACATGGCCTACGAGGAGCCTCTTGTCTGTGATTCACGTGATGGCATCTTCCGGCGACAGTTCTCGATAGCTTTCCCTCGCCGCAAACCCATTGAAGACATCATCCCAGGTTTTCCACAAGTACTGCAGAGTATAATAGGTTGAGATGTACTGCGTGGGATCGATCCCAGGAACAGAGCAGGCAGCGATGACATGCGAGCAAGGAATGTGCAGCAGTTGAGTCTTGTTGCATGTGCATTGGGCATCTGCATTTGAAATTCTACATTCGTGGACCCGACCAGCTCGCAATGTGCCACGGACATGTTTGTGCCTTAGCCGAACCTCGTACTTCCCATGCAAACGACTCAGCACTGAGACATCATGTGTCAACGACTTTCTTTTCTGAAATTCGAGGTAATCATTAATCTTTTTGGGCCAGTTTACTAAGGGGTCGTGCACAAGGCTCCTCGCCACCAAACTCCTGCTGTCGTAGTACGTTACTTTGCGATAGAATGTCATCTCGACTATTGCAGTGAGTGGTAAGCATCGCACACCTTTTAGGACGAAGTTGTACACCTCAGCCAGATTTGTCGTCATGATTCCGTACCAGGCCCCACCTGTGTCGTGCAACAATGCCCACTTCTCCATTGGTTTGGGCTGAATCCATTGACTGAAATTGAGACAACCCCGGCGGCTTCCCGCGCCGGTATCGCCGCGATCTTCTGCAGCGCCAGCCTGTTGCAATTCCGCCAATGTACCTTCCTCCAGCGACTTCCATATTTTTTTGAACTTTGACTTTTGGTTTTGTTTGGCAAGCCGTTTGAACACGAGCATCAGGCGCCTGCTCTTGAAACGAGTGTGAAAATTCGCGCCAAGATGCCGAGAGCACCAACGACTCTGCAAGTCATCCCAACTCAGTGATAGATCCACTCCCGATTGCATGTACTCGATCACACTCAACATTCCTCCATTTCGATAGTGAATCAGGTACACACGCTCCCGGTCTTTAACGACCTCATTTTTCAATGTGCCCAGGAATCACAGCCAACTTATATAGTTCTCCCCCTCGACCACGGCATATGCTATGGGGAGAAGCTGGTCATTGGCATCAACAGTCACGGCAGTCAGCAGAGTTCCCTGGTATTTTCCAGTCAAAAATGTTCCGTCAATACAAAGCACGGGTCTCATGTACCGGAACGATGCAACGCACTGTTGGAATGCCCAGAAAAGTCTCCGCAATACCATGCACCTAGGAATCACAACACCCTCGGAGCCGATTGCCGGCGTATCAATAATTGCGGTGACTGTGCCTGGATTTTCTTCGCATATGCGCTGCAACAGCCTCGGTACGAGGTTGTAAGCCTCAACATATGTCCCAAAAAACTCCTCCAGCGTCCTCTGTTTAGCCCTCCATGCCTTCGCGTACACTAGTACAGAAATGCAGTCTTCTATCGGTAAAAAAAACCCTTCTACTATCGGTTTTTGTACCGATAGAGATAGACACGATAGAACAAGACTGGACATTTTCTATCGGTAAATAACCGACAGAAGAAGTTCACTATTCTATCGGCATATTATGAATCTACCGATAGAAAACCCGTCGTATTCTTTCGTCCAGCAGTTGGAAAAGTACCACTATTCTAACGGTTAATTACAAGATTACCGACAGAAAAAATCATAATATTCTATCGGCATATTAGGAGTGTACCGATAGAAAACTCGTCGCTAGCGGATTGAAAAGTACCACTATTCTAACGGTTAACTACAAGATTACCGACAGAAAAAAGCTTAGTACTCTATCGGCATATTAGGAGTGTACCGATAGAAAACTCGTCGTCAGCGGCTGGAAAAGTACCACTATTCTAACGGCTAATTATAAGTTTACCGATAGGAAAACTCATACTATTCTATCGGCATCTTACAAGTTTACCGATAGAAAACTCGTCAATAGCGGATTGAAAAGTACCACTATTCCAACGGTTAACTACAAGATTACCGACAGAAAAAAGCTTAGTACTCTATCGGATATGTATGAGTTCACCGGCAGGAAAGGTCACACTCTTCTAACGGTTAATTTTGATTGTACCGATAGAAAAAAGGACAGTAGTCTCTCGGTTGTTGATGAATTTACCAATAGAGCATTCACATATACAGTACTTTATTTGCATTCACAATACAGTACATTCACATATACAGTACAGATGCAATACAGTATAGATTGGATACACAATACAGTACAGATGCAAGGTAAATTCACAGAACAAATTGACACATTAGGCAGTTATTCACATTTATTCACATATGTATGGACAAATACAGATTGCAATCCAATGTGGACATTTATTTACATATATATATTTATTCACATGTATATGAACAGTCTATGCAGAGTACACAAAAAGGAGAAAATTGTCATGCTGGATGGTTGGGCGCTACTTCCTCCATGACATATTGTGCCCAGATTTGTCGAAGATATATAATCTTTGCATTTTCATATTGGTCTTTCGACATGCCGATCTGCAAGCATGTGTGCATACTGAGTAACTAACTTCGATCCTAATTTAGAACGTGACACTCATTTTTGAAATTTGAGTTAGCTATCGATGCTTACCTGGGGGAATCGGGAAAAGTTTGTCTGCACTAGGTCGTACATGTAGCGCAGCACATAAAACTCGCATTCCCACGATTGCGGCTGCTGATGGCACTGAGATAATTGCATATGCGAATACATGTTAGCTATATATTGTTTCCATAAACTAATTAAGCATAAACAAAAAGTCTCGTGAGTACCTCATATTCTTTCCAAGCTAGTACGGAGCCCTGCGGTGCGGCATGCCTCCCTCCAGCGGACACATATTTATCAAAAGCCCTGCATTTCAGTTAGTATTGCCAGTTAATGTATTATCATTAGCTAGTGAGGTCAAAATATAAATCAAACATATAAGTTACTTACGCCTCCATATTCCCCTTGAGCACATATTCCATCGATAATCTGTCACGCATCGAATCAAGGTAGTACACCTCGTTCCTCGGCGGACAGATCACGATGAGGATCCAGTGGCCCCTGCATTGTATGTAAAAGAGGACCGCTAGCTCAAAGTACATCTCAGGTGTAACATACAAGATTGAGTTAAATTAGTACGAAATGCACTAACCTTTGGTGGTACGGCACCAGAATGAAGTCCCTGTCCTGCTGCGCCATCAGCACGCTGGATATGTACTGCTCAGCGTGCGCGGCGTCCTGCACTAGCATCGTGAGGCTTATTTTCTCTGGGTCGAGGAAACCCACCTTGTCACACGCAGCCTCCGATGCTAGCCTGTACATGCACCTGCATGCGAAGGACGAGATTAATATTAATTTCACAGAAAGTTACTCAGTATTCAAATGAACTGCAACATTAATGCAGAGTTAGCAAACAGAGTTAGAAAACAGCAATACATAGCATCAGCAAACTCACAAGACTCCAGTCCGTATGATGGACATATCGAGCTCCCGCCAGTTGTAGAGGTCGAACAGATCCTCGTGTGCCACGGATATAGTCCCGGGCTCACGGTGGAACTGCCCAGGCCTGTAGGGAACTAAGAAGTTCAGGCTGCGCCGAGCTCGATGTAGGTACCAGTCGTGGAGGTCTCTGGTTGATCGATCCAATTTCCGCAAAGATGCCTCCGACAGGAGTGGGAGCGCGTTCGTGAACGTCCGCGGCAGTCCCTGTCGCCCTTTGCCCTTGCCTTTGCCGCCCTTGCCTTTTGCCGGGGACTGAGCGCGTACCTTCGAAGGCAAGGGCGAGGTGATGGCGGCTTTCTTCCGAGGTGGAGGCGTGGATGTGCTGGGTGGGGTCGAGGCCGTCTTTGATGTGTCCAGGTTCGCACGAGATCGGCCCTCATGCCCCGAGCTGGGGGCGCAGTCCCCTGGTAGCCCCGCGGCAGGCCACTTCAATTAATGAGCACGTATGTTAGATTATGCAAGTTGAGTGTACTGAGTAGGATGTAATCTAACATGTGTAGGATTTACCGGTTGTATTACAAGACACTTCTTGGGCCACTGTACGTAGGAGCCCACTGCCTCAGCAAGTGTCTGCAGTTCCTCTGTTGGGACTGGCAACGGAGAATCCTTGTAGCCCGGCATGGCCATGTCCACCTGTACCTTTGCAAAACCCAACCGCAGAGGTACACAGTGGACCCGGACATCCGGCCCAGACGGATATACGAAGCCGTGTCCAACCACTTCCTGCCCGGCGCCTACGTGATTCTGTAGGATGCAGCCCTCCGGCCCCTGCAAATTTGTAACAATTAAGTGCACAGATGAAGGCTTGCATCAACTTAAGTGCACAGATGAAGGCTTGCAGTACCTCAAGTAGATCCACTGGATCCGCGAGTACCTTCGAAGCACAACTGCTTATCCGACCCCGCGGGGTACCGTCCTCCTGGGGATCCGCATCTGCACTCTTGGCCAGCAATGCTTGTCTCAACCGTGCAAACTCTTCCCTCATTTGTGCAACCTCGGTCTGCACCTCAGACTGTACCTCAGCCCGTATCTCAGCCCGCATCTCCGCCCGTATCTCCTCCCGTACCTCAGCCCGTATCTTATCGGAGAGGTCAGCTTCCTTTTCCTTCCAGGTGCGGGCCTTCTTCCTCGGTGGAGCCGGATCTACGAAACCGGCCTTCCACGACACAATGGCTCCCACGGCCCGTGTCCGCCCGGGATGCTCCTTATTTCCTAGAGCCCGGGTGAGGATGTCGTTCTCCCTCTGCGGGGTAAACAATCCCTCCGCTGCCTCCTTCTCAAAAGAGATCTGTTACATTTGAAGGTACCTTGTGAGACAAATTGCCTTATATACACTTGTGCGCACACAGTTTACGAGGTTAGCCAACTTACCATTCGCCTCACAACGTCGGCGTCCCCAGGGGTTGCGAACTGCACAGACCCCGTGGACGACACGGACCCCCTCCCCCTCCACCATCGCTTGCACCTCTCATCCCTGATCTCGGAGAGCGGCAACTCAGGGGTGTCGATGACAGGATTTTGTTCGTCTTCCTTCTTCCACTGTTCCTCCTTCCCCGCATAGCCCGGGGGTCCGAGCCGATGCGGGTGGTCGTTCCTCTTCTGGATCGCCCTATTCTTCTCGCTAAGGGCCTTGAACTCCTCAGTCCCCTTCTGCTTGGTGAATTCCTCCCATACCTCCTCCGATATGAAGGGGTACTTCTCGCAAGGAGATTTCCCCGCAGCTAGGAAGTTACTGACGAGCCAGCTCTTAAAGGTTTTCCATGTTCCGTTCATGTCCTTCAAGCAGGCAGTCCTAGGTGTATCGTCGGGGATGTTCCACTTAGCCTGTTTCCGAAAAATGCATACAATTAATCACGAGTTAGTTAAACTTTAGTATAAGCCAAGAGAACGTGATTACGAAAGAGTTCAGCGATTTCAGTTCATTTAACCTTCACTTCCGCCCACAACCTATCCCTCTCGTCCGCCGTCACGTCCTTCCAGCTCTGGACGGTGATCTTCACCCTTTCTTTCGCCAACAGCCCAATGTAGGCCGCGTACCTCCCAGCATTCTTTCCAATCGGCCTCCCAAATTGGTTGAACTCACAAGAAAGATCAGTGCGTTTGGCCAAACGCCCCAACGTCGTCGCGCCTCGCCCCACCCTCTTGCGCTGGGATGTAACAGCCCCATCTTCAGTAGTTACGATGGGGTTGGCCCTAGTCGAACCACTAGTACCATCCGATGAAGACGACGACATGTCTTCCCCTACAAAACCTTCAACAAACCATATATATGGCAATTAATTCGCCTTGGAGTTCCATAACTCAGCCCAGGACTGGAGACTAACTAGGGCGGCAAAAGGGAAAATAATACAAAAAGAAAGACATGCATAAATTACTTACTGAACTCTTCAGAAATATTTTCTATCGGTAAACACATGAGCTGCCGATAGACCATAACAATTACCTCCACACAAGACAATTTTTCTATCGGCAAACACGTGAGATACCGATAGAACATAACAATGTTCTCTACATATGGAATTTTGTTGACAAGCCACCATTCACTGTCATCACATAACATTCTCGATGATTTGCTACACTAATATTCATGGGCCAGCATTATTATTTCACACGTAAATATGCACACAAGCATCTAAGTGCCACTGTGCATAATCTTTAGCCTAGCCTGTATGTGAGTCATCAGGACTTCACAGCTATTAGGTTGGGAAAAGTCATGTATATAGGCATTTGAAACATATACATCGAAGACCCATCCACATTGCCATATATTCATACGAAGTGAGTAAAAATTCCCAACCAAACTAGTACATTGCATGGCTCATGTCCTTCCAGATCCAAATTAAGTTTTACTACTTGTGCAGAAAAATTTTCTATCGGTAAACACATGAGCTGCCGATAGAATATGTGTAAGAACACCTCCAACATATAATCTGCATTACATGGCAGTTGGATACAATTGATCACACATACAGCAGTATAGAGAAGTTAAAATCTCAAAACAGGTTCATTACAGCACTGGAACATATTATGTAAACCCTAATTAAAATCAACATTGCCTGCGGAATGTACATAAGCCAACACAATAGGGAACCCTAGTGTAATTGCAAAACTTGAAGAATTAGTACGTGCAAAACACTAGGATCAAATAAAGAAGATGCTGGAAATAGAACGACGAATTAGGGTATTTACGGCGGCGATCAGTTCTGGTGATGGAGAGGCGGTGTAGAACGCAGCAGCGGCGGGCGAAGGACGAAAATAAGAACCGGTGGCAGTGACGAACCAGTGTCCAGCCGGCGATCGTCGTGTGGGAGAGAGGAAGTGAGTGCTCACGGCGGAGGTTGGGGTTTTCTTCGCTCTCGAAGACACGCAGTGCTCTAAGGTGGAACTGTTCGAGTGGAGGGAAACTAAAGGGCCGTGTACGAGTAATAAAGTAGCGGAGGAACTTTTCTATCGGTATAACAAAATGATACCGATAGACTTATGTAATTTTCTATCGAAACAACAAAATAATACCGATAGAAAAAGTAAATTTCCCGGAAAAATATTCGAATTAGTGGATGCATTTTTCTATCGGTATAAACAATAAAATCCCGTGAGACCAATTTTCCACAGAAAATTTTTTTAAAGTGCTTGAGATTGGGCCATTTTTCTATCGGTAAAAACAACAAAATACCGTGAGAGTAATGAAAAGGCGCCCTTTTCTATCGGTATAAACAAAAAAATCCCGTGAGCCCAATTTTCCCCAGATAATTTTTTTGATTAAGTGCTTGAGATTTGTGTGCCCTTTTTCTATCGGTAAAAACAACAAAATACCGTCAGAGTAATGAAAAGGTACACAATTTAACATCAAACAGACCGTGGTTGAAAGCTGCAGAATGTTAAAGAAAGAGGGAAGATAGCCGGAAAATTGGAAAATTGACATAAAAAGAAATTGTTCATTCATTGTTGTTTTATCACTTACAAAAAAAAATAAAACCCAAAATGCTAGGTCAAGGGGTGGTCTTAGCCCTGGCTGCATGTAGAATAGAGTCAGTTAGACTTGCAGCCAGGACGCAGGACTCCTCTAGCGACAAGTTGTCCCTAGGATCAACTACTACCGCGTCAAGAAGGCCTGCGACCTCCCTCAGCTTCGCTATGGTATCCTTCATAGTCAAACCGCAGCCAGCGATGGTCATATCCGCGGCTTTCTTCTCCTCGCGAAGACGCCTCGTCCTCGCCCTAGCATTGTCACCATCCGTCTTCATGCGCTTAATGCGCTGGAAGAGATCATCAAGGTCAAGCCGTAGCTGAGTGTGCTTGTCTGTAAGGAGCTTGTGCTCCTCCTGGAGGGCCCTCAGGTCAGCCTTCACTTTGGCAGTGTCTTCCACGGCTACCATTCCCTGTGCAAATCAACAGGTCAAGAATGAACTGAACATGGATTAACAATACAGGGGTAAACCGAGGAGATTTAGAGTTCTTACCAGGGAGGCCGTGGATGACGATCCCATGGAGGTTGCCATTGTGAAAGAGAAGATGAGGAGTCCAACCGTTCGAGAATTAGAAAAACAACAAAATACCGCGACGCATGGCGAGGTACTTATAGAGTTTCCAAGGCGACGCATGGCGACACATTTGAGAATTCAAAGCGGCAGAGTCTTCTTCTATCGGTAAAAACAGGAAAAAACCGTCAGACAACAAATACCGTGAGACAAACGAATTTATTCTAACGGTAAAATAGAACGATACCGATAGAAAACGTTTTGAAGTGCCTGAGAGAATATGTCCTTCTCTATCGGTATAAATAACAAAATACCGTCAGAAAAAAGGGATTTTTGCTGAACTTAATTTGAAGAGGCTGCGATGAGATTTTTGCAAGTGCTATTTGAAGGGAAGAATTAAATATTTACGGGATAAAGGTACTGTACATGTTAGAACTCATGCTGTGGAGTAAAATTGAGATGTATTAATGCTGTGAACTAGCTTATCATTAAATTCTAAAGAAAAATGTACTGCCTGATGTATTAATGATAAGTTCCTCATCTTGCTGCAGAACTTGTGGGCTGTTTGCTTGGCATTTATCCCTGAAATAGAAATTAATCATCAATGGTTCTCAACCCATAATCCTTCTTCGTGGTCATCTCGCAGATATGTTGTTTCGTCGATATCTTCAGTACGGATAGATTGAATGTCCTCTAAAAATGGAGGTATTTCATCGAATTGGTTATACTCCTCTTCGTCGACAACATCTTCGACCCCAACAATACGTCTCTTGCTGTGGAGGACAACATGCAAGTTTGGATTGGCCGGGTCAACGATGTAGAATACCTGTGTGGTTTGCTTTGCAAGTATGAATGGATCGTCTTGGTGTCCGACTCTACCAAGATCGACGAGAGTAAACCCGTAACTGTCAACTTGAACACCTCGAGGGATTTCGACCCATTGGCATCGAAACAGGGGAATCTTAAGTAATCCGTAATCGAGCTCCCAGATTTCGTCAATAACACCGTAATATGAGTTCAGCGCCCTTACTGACCTGGCATCCTCGGAAATAGCAAACATTGCGTGCTACTCTTGGCGTCTTGAGCTCTTGTGTAAAATGAATACTCATTGATGTCGTACCCCTGCCAAGTCCCTACAGTGAATCTTGGGCCTCTAGCCAACCATGTCACAGTTTCACTTACGGAGCCCTCGGCAGCTCGCGTGACTCTTTCTTGGATCCACTCAGCAAATTTCCTGTTATGTTCTCTGCTTACCCAAACGTCTGACTTCAAAGGATTCTGTGACCGTAACATTACCTTGTGCTCGTGTATGTATGGCTCGACCTCCGTCATGTGTTGTAAGACCCAAAAATGTGATTTTGCGTACACATCACGAGCGGGGACGATAGCTTTGAATCCAATCGTCCCAATTCCCTCAAGCCTACCCTCGTGTCGGGACCTAGGAACACCAATTGGGTCAACCCCGGCCATATAATCTGTGCAAAATTCAATCACCTGCTCGGCGGCATAACCTTCCATGATACTCCCCTCGGGTCGACGACGAGTCCTTACGTATCCCTTCAATACACCCATAAATCTCTCAAATGGATACATGTAGCGCAGGCACACAGGTCCACAAAACTTAATTTCTCTGATAAGGTGAACAATCAGATGGACCATAACATCAAAAAAGGATGGAGGGAAATACATCTCGAGCTGACAAAGAGTTGTAACCACGTCGCGTTGCAAAGCGTCCAGTCCATCTGGATCAATTACCTACGAGGACACAGTTGCGCCAAATATTCATATCAGAAAAATCTTCTAATTAAGCTCCACAAATGGAGGTAGTGAACTTATAGTACGAGTGCACGTACTTACCTTGCAAGATATTGCGTTGAAGAAATAACATAGGTTTGTGATTGTCTCTCTGACTTTAACTGGGAGAATGCCTCTGATAGCAATGGGAAGCATCTGTAACATCAAGACATGACAGTCGTGGGACTTCATGCCAACCAGTCTTAGGTCCTTCATAGACACAAGTTTTTTCAAGTTCGAGGAGTACCCACATGGAACTTTAACACCGTGCAGGCACCGACAGAGTTCTGTTTTTTCGCTCTTGGACAACGTGTAGCAGGCCGGGGGGAGGTATGTACGCTTTCCATTCTCTAAAGGTGCAAGCTCAGTCCTTATCCCCATTTCCACCATGTCACGACGAGCTTTCACACCATCCTTTGTCTTTCCCGGAATGTTCAACAACAAACCAATCAAACTGTCACAGACATTTTTCTCTACATGCATGACGTCAATGCAATGTCGAACTTGTAAGTGCTCCCAGTACGGTAGATCCCAGAGAATCGATCTCTTCTTCCAAACATTTTTTTCTCGAGGTTTAGAATGCTTACCGAACTCAACTTTGATGTCGTTCACGCGTGAGTAAATCTCCTTACCGGTCAGAAACACTGGAGCTGATCCCTTCTCAGGCTTCCCGTTAAATGATTTCCTCTTCTTACGGTACGTGTGATGCACCGGAAGAAACCTGCGGTGACCCATGTACACTGTTTTCCGGCAGTTTCGCAGCCAGATGCTCTCAGTTTCATCTAGGCAAATAGGGCAAGCCTTGGCTCCTTTCGTACTATACCCCGACAAATTGCCGTAGGCAGGAAAATCATTTATGGTGCAAAATATCAGGGCCCGCAAGATGAAATTCTCTTTCTTGTATGCATCCCACACCTGCACACCCTCGCTCCACAATTTCTGTAAGTCCTCGATTAAAGGTGCTAGAAACACGTCAATATCATTTCCGGGTTGTCTGGGTCCTGAGATTAGTAACGCCATCATGATGTACTTGCGCTTCATGCATAACCAAGGAGGAAGATTGTAGATGCATAAAAGAACCGGCCAAGTGCTGTGCCGGCTGCTCATATTACCATGTGGGTTCATACCATCTGTACTCAGCCCACATTCCTAAGTTCGCCGCCGAACTCAGCAAATGTTCTGTTGATGTTTCCCCATTGAATAGAATCAGCTGGGTGTCTCAGTTTTCCGTCTTGTTTCCGGGCTTCAACATGCCAACGCAAGTGCTTCGCGACTTTCGGATTTGCAAACAGCCGCTTCAATCTAGGTATCACATGCAAGTACCACACAGTTTTTGCCGGGGGCCTTTTCCTTACCTCGTGACGTTCACTGTCAATCCGGTCCCTACGCGTATACCTCGATGCGCCGCATCTTGGACAAACATGCAAACTGGAGTACTCGTTACGGTACAACACACAATCATTTGGGCATGCGTGTATTCTTTCGATTTCCATTCCCAACGGACACAACAGTTTTTTGGCTTGGTAAGTAGATCTTGACAACTCATTTCCCTCTGGAAGCATGTCCGCTAGAAGATCTAATAGTGCCGTGAAACTCTTATCACTCCAACCGTTTCCTGCCTTCAAGTTATATAATCTCAGCACAGAAGACAGTTTTGTAAATGTTGCACATCCAGGGAACAGAGGCTTCTCAGAGTCAGCAATCAGTTTCTCAAATTCACAGAAGTCATTTTCGTTGTAATCTTCCTCTACATCACGTAACATCTCATCTAGATTGTCATCATCATCATCTACGTGCACATCGGAATGAACATTACCAAAATTGGGATGATCATCGATATTATTGCAATCCACATCCGAGTCGTGCTGATTGGTAGTAGTGGTGCTTGTTTCCTCAAGATCTTCGCCATGCCATATCCAACGGGTGTATCGCGCGTTAAAACCACGACGAATCAAATGACTCTTAATTTGATCAAAGTTGCTAAACCTCTTCAAGTTCATACAATCTGTACAAGGACAGAGCATATTTTTCTCTCCCTTCCTCTCCTTTTGTTGCTCAGCAAATTTAATAAACTCATTCACACCATCCAAATATTCAAGAGTAGTACGTTTTATTCCATACATCCAATATTTCCTGTCCATCTACAATTAACAAAATTTAACGAGTAAGCCATGCATGAAACCTGCCCGATTAAGTTATGTATATGTACATGTACAGCCTCTTACAACAGATACATGTGTTGAACCCTAGCCTGACGAAATTAACACTAATTAACCTAGCTAACTACACAATACAAGCTAGTTAGCTCCTAAAACATGACGCATTTCCAGCTACCAAGCTCCCAAGCTTAGAGCTACAAACTTGGAACTACACAATACAGCTAGCTTGCAAGTAGAGAGGAAGGGAGATCTAGAGGGAGAGAGAGATAAGTGTCGACGATTAAGCATACCTTAAAGAGAGGGGCGCAATCAACTTCCCTCCAGCCTGCGCTGATCACCCTAGCAGTGTAGCTGGAACTTTCGTCACAAACAGAGGGACACAGAGTGCAACAGAACAAATTAAAGAGCAGCTCAGCAATGGTCGACTGGGGTTTTCCTTATAATGGACATTTTTCTAACGGTAAATACATGAAATAACCGTCAGACTAACTTAGGTAATTTGCCGCTCACATATTCTATCGGTAAAAACACACACATACCGTTAGAGAATATACATTACTGAGCAAATATATGTGTTTTCCTATCGATAAATATGTGTACTTACCGTTAGACATGCGTGACACAGCACGCACATGAGTTTTTCTATCGGTAAATATGTGTACTTACCGTTAGAATATGCATGACTGAACAAATATATGTATTTTTCTATCGGTAAATATGTGCATTTACCGTTAGAATATGCATGACTAAACAAATATATGTGCTTCCTATCGGTAAATATGTGCATTTACCGTTAGAATATGCATGACTAAACAAATATATGTGTTTCCTATCGGTAAATATGTGTATTTACCGTTAGAATATGCATGACTAAATATATGTATTTGTCTATCGGTAAATATGTACATTTACCGTTAGAATATGCATGACTGAACAAATATATGTGCTTCCTATCGGTAAATATGTGTATTTACCGTTAGAATATGCATGACTGAACAAATATATGTGTTTTCCTATCGGTAAATATGTGTACTTACCGTTAGAGGAGGTACTGTTACCAAACTGGGACAAACATGCACATGCCATTTCTCACATTCAAGGAATCATATCAATGTAACATCAAACAGATCTTACATCAAACGGATCTTAACTAGAAGATAAAGCAATATATTTCAAGAAATGCTAATTTGTGGATTAACTAGGAGACACAAAAATACTTTTCGTAGGTAGTTCGGACTTCATCTTGCCAAAGAAATTACAGATGCCAGTTCACAAATTCAGGTACAAACATACACATGCCAGTTCACCAATACAAATTCAGGTACAAACATACACATGCCAGTTCACAAATTGAAGTGCATGTCTGAAACAGCAGTACAAATACACACCTACCTACCAATACAATTAAATACACAAATGCTCCATGCACATTCAAGTTCATGTCCCAATTAGCAATACATGATACACAAATATACAACAATATACAAATACAACAATTCACACATTCGATGTATATTACAAAAGCCACGTCTGAAATTAACAACAGATCACGACGAGGACCCAGTGGCCCATACATGCATTTTACATAAAAAGGAACCTTTGCAGGTTGCCACAATGCAACTACCGACTACAAGTTAGACCTGATACATCACAAATCCATTCATCCAAAACAGCAAATGTCTGAACCACATTGGACTTAACCATAGGAGTTCAGTTCGAAGACGCCCGAGGAGCTGGAACTGCCGTCGACATACATTTGTACGTAATGGTGATTTCCTCGGACTCAAACTCGATCAACTCAACTCAACTCAACTCAACTCCATTAACAAAAAGAACCTACCTTCCAAGATGTTGTTCTGTGTAGTGATGGTGTAGAATGGCTGTGCAAATAACAACAATTCTTCTTCTCCAAGCAGGTAAGCATCTGGCCACAAGCTGGTGCATGCAAAAACATGTAAGATGCTTTCTATAGGTCCTGATTTGAGAAACACGCCGGGCTTAAGCATCTTCTCGACCGAGCCAACCAAGATCTCGCCCTTCACGTCCTTCCAGCTCTCGACGGTGATCTTCACCATTTCTTTCGCCAACAAGCCAACGTAGGCAGCGTACTGCGATGAAGAACCGTGAAATACGTTGCCCCTCACGAGCATCATCCAAGGACCTGAACAGATCATAATCATATTGAAAAGAAGACACATCAAAATGAAGGATACAAAAAAAGCAGAATTATTGCCATAATCGGATTAGAATAATCTAACAATATTGCAGAAATTTTACGTACCTTCCTTGGGATGCCGACGTCTAGAGGGCGTCGATGGAGGTGCGGAGGTGCAGCGGTCCCCTGTAGAGGTGCGCCGGCCGTCCATGGAGCTTACGGGTTAGGACTACGAGCCCAGATGAACTGTGAGAATGAAAGAGACATACCCGTGTATTTATACAATTATATATTTTCTATCGGTAAGAAAACAGAATACCGTTAGTAATAAAAACATCTGTAGAAGCCGAATGGTTCTATCGGCAAAACAAATATTACCGATAGGAATTTTTGTACATACTCTATCGGTCTGTACGTACATTGCCGATAGAATATTACTAGTTGTAGAAGGCCAACAGTTCTAAGATATTTTGTGCAATATTCTACCGGTATAAACATGCATTACCGATAGAATAAAACTATTAGAAGACGAACAGTTCTAAGCAATTTTCTATATATTCTAACGGTAAAAGAATCCATTACCGATAGAATAAAAATATTTGTAGAAGGTCAACTATTCTATCGGCGAACTACATATTGCCGATAGGAACTTTTAATATATTCTGTCGGTATATTCATATAGTAGCGATAGAATAAGTCTAGTTGTTGAAGTCGACCAGTCCTATCGGCGCACAACATTCTTCCGTCAGTACTTATGCATCTCTTCTAACGGCAAATATGTTCATCACCGCTAGAGTAAATCATACTATTTATTCTATCGGTAAGTTTCTTAGAAACCGATAGGGAAAATACATCCGTCGGGCTTTTTTGCCCACGAGGCACATTTTCTATCGGTTTTGTGCTGTTTCGCTAATAACCGATAGAAGATAGGGGTTAGTAGACTGCATTTCTGTACTAGTGGTACTTGATATTATAACCGTACTTCTCCGCGACATGTGCAATTATCACTTTCAGTGTGATTGCCGTATTTTCCTTTATTACTGAGAATATCAGGCTGCTAACAAAACTAGAAGTGATATTTCTATGCTACTGCACCATGCCATCAGCCAAACATCCGTGGTCTTCGACTCTGGTCACCTGAAAGAACGGGCCATCTCGTGGCCGAGTGACACGTACGTACCATACACAATTCTCGACTAAGCACCTCACAGTCCACAAGCTCAGATTTAATTTCACCACCCAGAATGGCCTATTTAGTGAAACAGCCCACGCAGTTATGGCTTTCTTTGCATTCTTTTTACTCCAAAACAACTGTCCAAACTGGACGGTTGATTCATTATAGGACCATCGCAAACTCAGGTCATCACGAACCACAGCGGAAATCAAAGATGATGGATCAGTCCATTCGGTTATAGGATTCTGCTGTTCCGTGGGTTCATTAGGAGATTCATACATTTCTGAGGGATCAGTATACTCCTCATTAAAATTCTCCTCCAATTCTGACAGTTCTTCAGCTGCATCTACTTGATGGCCGCCAAACGGAGTTGTATCTCTTATAGTTTGCAAAGGTACACTACCAGTTGCACTGGCATTTGTACTGCCACCTGCACCGGCATTTGTACTGCCACCTGCACCGGTATCGGCAACGCCACCGCCATCGTGATCTCCGGTACTGATATTAGTGCTGCTCTTTTCTCTTCCTACGGAATGGCTGCCCTCCGAACTATGTGTGCGTAAGATTTTAACGTACAATATGATGACTCCGGCACCATAGCCTGGATTTGTCACAAATCATCCAAACGAACCTCATGATTTGTCACCTTTCAGTCTCTTCAGCACCCATTTGTTTCCCTCCAGAATCATGCCTTCGACCCTGAGATTATCCGTTGCAGCATTGAGTTGTAACAGGTCAACTAACCACATCTCCAAATCATTGAAAGACATTGACTGTGGTTATCTCATTTGACCGTAAACATGCATACAACCACCAAGATCATCACCGTTTGCTCCATTATGGATTATACCAGCTCCGTAATAAACGCAAACGATACTGGGTTGCTCCATAGCCTAATCAATTTGTCATTCTGTGTTAGGTTCAAACAGGATAGTGCAATGATGCGCAATAACTGCAGTGGAGTGTATAATTAGAAGACCAACATTGCTCAAAGTACTACAAAAAATATGGTTTTTCAAACAACAGAAATTTTCCAACACTGCATTTCAGGCGCTATTGGGGCTACACGATTTTTGCTTACGACCTTGAAAAAAATAGCCCCTCTCCCTCTAAACCCGTGCGGGAAAGGCCAAGATAATGAGGGCGATGGCGGTGATGACTACGGCAACGACGCCGTGATCCCTAACCCTAACTGAAAGCCAACCCTAACCCTAACTAAAAGATAACCCTACCCCAAACCCTAACTGAAAACCAACTTTAAAACTAACCCTAACCCTAACCCTAATCGCCAACCCTAACCCTAATCCTAACTAAAAACCAACCCTAACCCTAACCCTAATCTTAACTGAAATCCAACCCTAGCCCTAACCCTAACTAAAAAACAACCCTAACCCTGACCCTGCATTTCAGTCGCTATTAGGCTACACGGTTTTTGCCTACAACCCTAAAAAAAATAGCCCCTCTCCCTCTAAACCTATGCCGGAAAGGCCAAGACGGTGAGGGCGACAGCGGTGATGACTACGGCAACGAGGCCGCGATCCCTAACCCTAACCCTAACAAAAAACTGATTAAATGGTAATCGGCCGATTAATCGGATTGTTTGGGCGACTAAGTGTTCACCAATGTTAAAAGTCTATCTATTATGTTGTGCGTGGCGATCTCTTCGCCGTCACTGACTAATCGACCGATTAGTCGATTAGTTTGCCATCAAGGTCGATTTTTAAAACACTGCAAAAAACCAACCCTTAACCCTAACCCTAACTGAAAACTAACCGTAACCCTAACCCTAACTAAAAGACAACCCTAACCCTAACCCTAACTAAAAGAAACTTTTCAATCTACATATTATCAATCATTTTTATATACGTACTAACAAACGTTTACATCTACATATTAACAAATATTTTCATCTACGTGCATACTAATAAAATTCAAATTTGAAAAACATCACATATTTTAGTCCATCAAATACTAATAAAGTATAGGTTCTTCAAATTTTTTAATCTACGAACATGAACTAATATACAGGTTCTATCACATTCACACATTTACCATCAGAATAAAAATATATTCTAAATCATATATAAATACTATGAGTTAACGATCTAATTAATCTAAATATACGAGTTAATGAAAATATACCTCAGTGAACAGATTTGCAGAACCTCCGAAAACAGTTTTTTCTCCTCCTGTTTCTTCTCTTCTCCTCTTCCTTCTCTCTACTAATTTCCGGATTTTCGGAAAAATGAAACAGCCGTACTGTGTGAAAACGATGCTCGCTGGTTAAAAAGTCGTTTCAGTTGCTAGCCGGGCCAGCGGGGTGCTGAACCGGCTAGCGACTGAAGATCAGTCGCGCGGCCCAGTTCGCGATAGAGGGTTATTTTGACAAATTTAAAAATGTTTGGGTTATTTTTCAAATTTGATTTTTTTTTGGTTATTTGAAAAAAAAATTCCTCGATCATCCACTTTTGATATTCTATACACAGAAATACTTTCAGATAAGAGCCAAATGTCAATATCGTTTTGACAAAGAAGCAGATTATTAGAGTATCATGGAGAAATTTTATAACTAAACCTATTTGGGTAGGAGAAAAAACTAATGGGAAGAGGATCAACGAAATTTTATATTAATGAAACTAGAATAACAAATATAATATATAAAAAAATCTTCCAAAAAACAAATAAAATACTTCCCAACAGGGCTTAACCTGGAGAAGGCCGGCTACTTATCCCGCTGGAGACTGGAGTAGGTTGCTAACAGGCAACTGCTGCGCCTGCACTTTGGCGAGCCTCACGAGGAACCACTTCTTGGCATCTTCCAGGTCAGCCGGAGAGGGGTACTTGTCTACCCACTCGCCCTCTTGGTTGCTCTCATTAGAAGGTGTCACTAATCTTTAATGTTTTACATGTTAAGTGTTAAAATTTTACCATGAATTCCAAAAGATACGTTACTCCCTCTGCTACTCGAGTTTTTTTTTACTATTAACCCACAGTTAAAAAATAATTACGAAACTAACCCACAGTTGCGATAATTTACAAAAATGGCCTGCCACGTCAGCTTGTCGAGCTCTGGGAGCTCGACAAGCTACTAGTCGCACGGCCACCTTCTTGTCGTGGTCGGAAGCCACGACTAGGGCTTGTCGTGTCCTTCGACCACGACAACGCCTACACTGTGTACTTGTCGAGCCTCTGGATCACGACTAGTAGGTGTCGAGCCTCTCGACCACGACCAGGCGTCTGTTGCTTCTCGTGCTGTGAAGACGCGACAAGTGAAAAACATTTTATTGCGGGAACGGGGATTCGAACCCGAGCCACATATTTGCAACCGAGAACTCCCACCAGCTAGGTTACGAAGCTTATTTGATATAAGGGCAGTATACATTTTAATATTGTGCAACTTGTCGAGTTTCTAGAACTCGACAAGTTGCTGCTGGTCCCCTGCTTATTTCTTTGGTCCCCCTGCTAACTCACTCACACACACATGTTTCTTTCAAGCAGCAGCAGCAACACACACATACACATACTTCATTTCATCTTTCAATCCTAGATCTAGCAAAATCCGTCCGATAAATTTATTTGGTGTAGAAGAGAAAGTTGTAGAGAATTGCGAGTTCTTCGAAAAGAGGTAATTTTTTTTCGAAATACATTTAAGATTCTGTTAATTATGTTGCTAATGACGTGATTAGGATTTATATTTATGTTTATGTGTATACAAGAGTAGGTATTATGTTTTTAGGAATATGTTTAGGAAATATGTGTATCTGTATGTATGTTTGTAAAATAGATTTTTTTAAATGTATGTGTGTATGTTTGGAAATGTATGTGTATATGTTTGAAAATAGGGGTTTATAAATGTATGTGTGTGTGTTTGAAAAATAGATTTTAGAAATATATGTGTGTATGTTTGGAAAAATAGGGTTTTTAAATGTATGGTTGTATGTTTGGAAAATAGGTTTTTGAAATGTATGTGTGTATGTTTAGAAATATATGTGTGTATGTTTGGAAAAATAGGGTTTTTAAATATATGTTTGTATGTTTGGAAAATAGGTTTTTGAAATATATGTGTGTATGTTTAGAAATATATGTGTGTATATTTGGAAAAATAGGGTTTTTAAATATATGTTTGTATGTTTGGAAAATAGGTTTTTGAAATGTATGTGTGTATGTTTAGAAATATATGTGTGTGTATGTTTGGAAAATATGTTTTTGAAATGTATGTGTGTATGTTTAGAAATATGTGTGTGTATGTTTGGAAAATATGTTTTTGAAATGTATGTGTGTATGTTTAGAAATATATGTGTGTGTATGTTTGGAAAATATGTTTTTGAAATGTATGTGTGTATGTTTAGAAATATATGTGTGTATGTTTGGAAAAATAGGGTTTTTAAATATATGTTTGTATGTTTGGAAAATAGGTTTTTGAAATGTATGTGTGTATGTTTAGAAATATATGTGTGTGTATGTTTGGAAAATATGTTTTTGAAATGTATGTGTGTATGTTTAGAAATATATGTGTGTATGTTTGGAAAAATAGGGTTTTTAAATATATGTTTGTATGTTTGGAAAATAGGTTTTTGAAATGTATGTGTGTATGTTTAGAAATATATGTGTGTATGTTTGGAAAAATAGGGTTTTTAAATATATGTTTGTATGTTTGGAAAATAGGTTTTTGAAATGTATGTGTGTATGTTTACAAATATATGTGTGTGTATGTTTGGAAAATATGTTTTTGAAATGTATGTGTGTATGTTTAAAAATATATGTGTGTATGTTTGGAAAAATAGGGTTTTTAAATATATATGTGTATGTTTGGAAAATAAGGTTTTTAAATGTATGTGTATTTCGTTTTAGAAACTATGTGCACACAATAGAAAATATAAAATTAGGTTATTTTTAATTATGCACATGCATACTCTATATTTAAGAATTAGGTTTTGTAAAATATATATGCGTATGTATTTAGAAATTATGAAACTAGGTTATTTTCAATTACATGCATGTATGCATGCTCTATGTTTATAAATTATGTTTTTCAAATGTATATGTGTATGTATGGTTTTAGGAACTATGTGCATGTGTGTAATGGTGTCATGTTATTTACGCGTGAGATGAATGTGTGTAGGGAATGGAGAGTCCGAAAAAAATTTCCATATTTTATGGTGACGGCATAATTCGCGAGGGGCAAAGTGGGGTTGATATGAGCCGTTGCCAGTATGTGACGGGCGAACTAAGTGTACATAACACCTCATTTCTAGACCTGAATTTGTGGATCCTGAATATGTTCGGGAAGCGGCCTCGTGATGAAATGGCTCTAATTGAAGGGCTCATCGTTCGTGAGGTAGATAATGAGCCATACTGGATGCTGCGCGAAATTAAAGGGGACAAATCTTGGAGTTCTTTTATTCGAAGAGTGGAAGACCCCCATGGCGGACTGCTCGGGCAGTTCGCGATGTATGTGCAGTTCTGCAACGTACGAGCAGCCGAGTGTGCGGTGGAGGGTGAGCCAAGCGTCATGCCCGGTCCTGCGAGATTCAGGGCTAGCGAGTGGTCGGATGTATTCTGCCATACTCGCGTAGATGTGTGCGAGGTACTGGATTGCCTTCCATCAGTGTCCGACGAAGATGATTCGACGGACTCGGAGGCATCCGATGGCTCTGATGACGATACTTCTGGTCCCCCGCAGGAGTGGCTAGATCACTCAGCATACAGTCAAGCTGTGTTGCCAACGGATCAGGGTTCGAGGTGGTCTTTCGAGCACGGTGGCTTATAAGTAGAGCAGGAGTTTCAAAGCAAGGAAGATCTGAAGAATGCCGTGGCGAGCTGATCCCTCGCAATTAACCGGCAATATAAGGTCGTCAAGTCAAACCCCAACCTTTTTGTCGCAGCCTGTGTAACAGCAGGCTGTCCATGGAAGATTCGTGCGATGCGTCCGAAGGACGACATCGGTTCTGTGGTGACAAGGGTTACCGCACACACATGCCTGCTCACGGAGGCGCTAGACAGACACAGGAACCTGACATCGGCGTACGTCGGTAATATCATCCAGCCGGCTGTGTGAGAGAACATTTCGATAATGCCGAGAGAAATAATGAAGCAAGTTGCCGATAGGTGTGGGTACACTATAAGGTATGCAAAGGCCTGGAGAGCAAAACATAAGGCAATTGAGGGCATGTTCAGCACATTCGACCACGCCTACAACAATGTGATGCGGTTGCTGCGCAACATCGCTCAGACCAATCCAGGTACATTTTTAGATTTCTTCGATCAGCCAGCTACACGTCGAGATGGTAGCCCCATACAGAACACTCGGGTACTCCGTCGATTATTCTGGTCATACCGCCAGTGCATCGAGGCATTTGCTTATTGTCGTCCAGTCATATGCGTGGATGGTACGTTCCTGACTGGAAAGTACAAGGGCTGTCTCCTCATTGCTGGTGTTGCGGATGCTAACGACCAACTGCTTCCATTGGCGTACGCCATCGTCTAGTCTGAAAACTCAGAAAGTTGGTTGTGGTTTCTGGTCAACGTGAAGCGGGCGGTTGTTGGTGATCGAGAGAAGGTGTGCATCATATCGGACCGCCACCGAGGGCTGCTCCATGCCATTGAGGTAATGCGCGGGGCCCCAGATGCCCCGTACAAATGGGGGGATGTGCGCAGCCGTCGGTGCATGTGGCACATTGCAGCAAACCTTTTCACACACTTCCGCAGTAAACAGATCATGGATCTGTTCAAGCGGCTGTGCATGCAAAATCAACCGAGGAAGTTCCAGGCTGTGTTCGACAAATTGGAGGAGCTGACAGTGAAATACTCCACGAAGAGGGCCAGCAATGCTGCCGATGATGCGAACGTGAGCAAATTCTCCCAATGGATTCAGGACAAGGACATCGAGAAATGGTCCTTGCTGCACGACGAAGATGGCGCAAGGTTTGGGATAATGACGACGAACCTTTCAGAGGTGTGCAATTATGTGTTGAAGGGAGTCCGGTGTTTGCCGGTGACTGCTGTAGTGGAGATGACATGGTACCGCACAGCCGAGTACTTCAACAACAGAAGTGTAGCCGCCAAAACGCTAGTCGACGATCCCATGAGAACCTTGCCAGATGTTGTGCAGTCGTACTTGACTGCTCGCGTAGACAAGGCCCAACGGCACGAGGTGACAGTTATAAACAGACTGCACCGAATCATTCAAGTCCGCCTTCGGCAGAAGAACGTGAGCGGCCAACTGAGACCTGGACGGGTGCACGAGGTCATTCTTGGGGATGTCGCTGAGTGCTCATGTAACAAACCGAAGCTACTGCACAAGCCCTGCTCTCATGTCCTTGCTTCATGTGCGGCGCTCGGTGTGAGCCCTGCACCTTACCTTTCGGAGTACTTCAGCCTTGACAACCTTTCAAACACGTGGAGTGGCGTGTGGAGAGTTTTTATGACGCTCGGTGACTACAGAGTTATCCCTGCTGGCGAGACTATCTGGATCCCAGATGTAAATCTAAAGCGAACGGGTCCAGGGCGACGGAAGACACGCCGAATACACAACGACATGGACGAGTCACAGGGGGGTAGCTCACGAGCTAGGAAATGCTCAATCTGTAGGCAGCCCGGACATAACAGGAAGGATTGTTTGAATGCACCCGGACCATCGACATAGCCTTGTAATAAACTTTGTAATAAACTTTATAATACGCTTATCATTTGCATTGGATTGTTGTAATCTGTATGAAACCTTGTAATATGATTCATGTTATGTTACTTTCATGTCGTGTGCTATCCATGGGTATGATACTTTCAATAACGGTTCCCGATGTATGTTATGTTACTTTCAATAATGGTTCATGTTTTATGTTTTGACAGGCATGGCTGGCGGGGATAGAGATCTTCCAGAGCTACTGAGCAGTACATGTGATCGTGGACATCGCGGCCGCATCTTGTCCGAGGGCGGGGACTTGGAGCCGCTGGTAGTCCGTGCTCCCTTGGAGTACTGGCCTCTGCATGAGGGCTATATCCCCATCCTGCGGGCTGCAGGTTTATTGCCGTTCGCCTGTATGCTACAGATAGGTCAGCATCTGACACTGGACAGGTCGTTGATCACCGCATTGGTAGATCGATGGCGTCCGGAGACCCACACTTTCCACTTCCGCTGGGGGGAGATGACAGTCACGCTGGAGGATGTGAGCATGCTGCTTGGTTTACCTGGCAGTGGACATCCTATCGTCCCCCGAGCAGCACGCCTAGATTGGCGCGCACAGATGCACCTCCGATTCAACATCGCTAACCACGCTAACGAGATCCCGGCATCCAGGCGTGGTGTCCCCCACCGATTTCTGGCGCGCTACTGTGAGTGCCCCGATGATGCCCCCGCCGATGTAGTTCGGCAGCATCTCTTCGCGTACTTGCTGGTGATACTGCAGTATATTTTGTTCCCTTCCACGCACGGTGACACTGTGTACACGTGGTTCATTCCTCTGGTCGAGAGTATCGTCGATGCCGACGCAGGGGCCATGCCGCGTTACAACTGGGCGATGGCAGTGTTGTGCGCGACGTACAGGGGACTTTGTGAGGCATGTTGCAGGACCGCAGCTGGATCGTTGCTTTCCGCATGCCCTGTACTGCTGCAACTGTGGTCATGGGAGCACTTCCCCGTTGGTCGGCCGCGTTTACAGCGGCCCATCCATCCGTATGGTGCGTCAGCGGACATGTGATGGAGCCGTATTTTTCGGAGAGGGTGATGCGCCAATTCGAGCTACATCAGCAGATACCGCCCCCGGAAAGAAATCGACAACGCCATCTCCCGCGGGAGATTCACGTGTATGCCTTGAACATTTTCTATATCTCATGTACACACTCATATTTGTTTATTTCTTTGCTTTATGTGCATCGCATCACCTTTTGCAGACAAACACGTAGAGGAAAACACTTCGACAACTGGCAGATCAAGAATTCCAAATGGGTCGACGAGTGGGAGGACCACGTGGCGACGGATGTTGTTGTGGAGGAGCGGCCGTATGACCCTGGGACGTCCCAGGCCTATCTTCAGTGGTACGTGCCGCGCACCCGCACGCGACTCGCTCGTGCGGCCCCCCCTCGCCGACAGAACTATCACATCAAGACAGTCTTCGACTCGGCCTTGATGTTCATTTCCCAGGCCGGATACATCGCTTGGTACGTTCGTCTTCGCTGGATACTTATGTTGGTCTCTTATCTTATCTATTTTTCCATAGTTCCCATATGAGTTTCGCATGTGCAGGGTGACTTAGCGTTGGCCATCGACAGCCAGGCGGCAAACCTGTCGTCTCGCTTGGAAGGAGGACCACGCTTCAAGGCGATGGCGCGTGCTGCCCTACATTCCATCCATGTAGCAGCACAACGAATCTTCTTCTTCGACGTTACTTGTGGCCAAAAGACAGATGCATCGGTTCTGCACCGGAGAGGGGCCCGGCCGCCTAGCCCGATGTCAGCCCGGCCTAGCCTGGGTGGTGCTCGACAGAGCACTTCGTCAGCACGGCGCAGTCATCGTGACACATCGTTGACCTGGGGAGGTGACATACCAGGGATGTCCGCCGGCCCGTCTCGGCTTCATCGTTCCTCGTCAATGCACAGTGCTCGACGCAGAGATCTACATATTGGGGGCCCGTCGAGACATCGCACTCCCGGTTCAGATGACTCTGATGATGAGGACGGCATCCGTCATCAAGACAGGGACGATGCGAGTAGGGCGTTGGCGGAGCGGCTTGCGGCTGATGAAGATTGGGGCCAGGATCATATTGAGCAGGCTGTCCAGGGACAGAGACACTCAGTCCCTGGGGGGTCTACTTGGGAGAGTTGGGGGGAGCCCGCCCACGACCACATGGATGTGGATGACGATCGTGAGTACTGCACTCTGCAGGGGGCCGAGCCTAGTTGGGTGGCACAACAGCGGGACAACGATGACTGGGTCTCGAGCATGTTAGGGTTGCATGACCCTCATGCACATCAGTACTACCAACCAGATCAGTTGGCGCCTAGCGAGATCGAAGATAACCCTCCACCGACACAGCCATCTCAGGGTCATGTAGGTACTAAGCGGCATGGTCCTTCTACCGCGGCTGGGCGGCGATCACATGTGCCACCTGATCCGTACTCACCATCGCCTTTTCAGAGAGATAGACATGGGCATGGGCATAAGAGGGATCGTCCGAACCCATAGCGTACATGTACTAACACTTTTATTTTCCAGTGTGTTACATTCAAAATGAATCATGCAGTTCACTAGATTTCTTATATATTTTTATTATATGATACATACTTACATATATTTCTATAGATATATATACATATACATATACATATGCATATATATATGTGCGTGTGTATATATATATATATATCTATACAGTATGTATGTATTTATGTATGTACAGTATGATGGGAAAAACTCCTAGCCCAGCTAGTGGGAACTCTCTTCTACCTCGTTGTCCACCTGGGTTCGAATCTCTACTGATCTTAATTTGGGTTCACAGGATAGATTTTGATATTTTAGGGTTTGAGATAGATTAGGGTTGAACTGATCTTGTTACTGCCAAACATAAAAGTCTTTAGAAGCCAGATTCAATTCCATATCTAAATCTCAGATCTATCAATCATATTCTGTTTTCGAAAACAGAATTCTAATTACCCTAAATACTCAGAACTCAGATTTAGCTAAATCTTGACCTAATCCAGATCAGATTATTCTTGGATTATGATCATGGGTATGTCAATACCTTAATCCAGAAAGTTGGTATCCAAATCATATCATCTAAGCTATTTTCACATATCAGTCCAAATTATATCGTAATTTAGTCCTTTATCTGATATCTAGAAACCCAAAAAGGCTAAAATCTTCAGATTAACTCCAAATTCAAAATTTCTTCAGCAAATCTTTTTCAAATGCTATTTGATATAATTTTCTCTTCTGTGCAGATTACAAAATCACAATTTAAAGGCCATAATTCAAAATCGACAAAACTCAGATCTTATTTTACCCTAAAGTACCCCATTTTCAGTTTATATCGAAAATCATCAAATCAAGTCATATTTTATCAAATCTCTTGTTAGATGAGTATAACGTATAAGTTTATACTTATTTGTGAAATCAGATTACAAATCAGTCCAGAATTTAATCATAAATTCTTACTGTACACGGGTCTCTTGTCGAGTTCTGGATCCACGACATATGAGGGAGGGATATTAATTAGGCTAACGCTTCTTGTGTAGCTAACAGTGCTAGACCAACTGGCTCGCGCGCTCGCTCCAATGTCCTCGGCCCGGGTTCGAATCCCCGTTCCCGCAATTAATTCTTTTCTCTTGTCGAATTCTCTAGATGCGACAAGTGCTCGAGAGGTTGTCGTGGTCGGAAGGCACGACTAGGATCTTGTCGTAGCTTGTCGATGTGTAAATTATTACAACTGTTGGTTAGTTTCGTAATTAATTTTTAAATGTGGGTTAATAGTAAAAAAAACTCTCTGCTACTCCCCTCTCTTTTTTTTCTTTACTTATGGTTTTGGATTATTCAAGTCTCCAAAACACAACTTTTAAACATTAATCTCTATAGTAATATAATAGTAAAAATTATAAAACAGTCATCATATATAAAATAAATTTGTATAAAATAAATTTGAGGACAAATCTATTACTATTATGTTTATATGCTAAATGTTGATATGTTTTATATTAGTGGTGAAAATTTTAATAAATTAACCTACACGTATATAAAAAAAATAAGTGAAAAAAACATAGGAAGGAATATCACTAACCTGGAGGATGCTTCCGCTTCGGGGCAGTTTTGATGTAGCTGACGCATGCGTGCGCGCATCAGCGTCTCGAGGAGTTTTGTTCTAGCGCCGGTCGGGGCCGGCGACTTGAGACTGAGGTCGGCGCGCGCCTTGGCGATGACCGAGAGGAGGAGTTGCTCGGGGGCGACGGCGAGGCGGCTCAATTGGCGTTCGCCGTAATCTTGGAGGAGCAGCCAGCCAATGATCTTGGCGGCGTGGTCCGGGTCCAGCGTCTGTATCCGGGTAAACACCACCTTCGTCGCGTTGTACACCACCTTGGCTTCCTCATCGCTCAGTGGCTCCACAGAAGGACCGACCGGCGCCGGCGAGAGCGGCGAATTGAGGCCGAGGTCGTCGAGCGCCTTGACGATGGCCGAGTAGCGGGCTTCCGTGGGGCCGTAGGCGAGGCGGATCATCTCTCTCTCTCGGCGTGGTCTTGGATGAGCAGCGCGCCCATGATGTGGCTGGCCTCGTCCGGGTCCAGCTTCAGTATCCACGCGAACAACACCCTCGTCGCCTCGATCGCGTCCATGGCTTCTTCCCAAGACCCACTTCAGGAGAGACTTCTTGGTACTTCCGAAACTGAGTAGAGGGGAGGCATATTGGCCTGTTGGGAGTGGTTGCTGGTTGTACCGAGAGAGGATACAAACAACACACACAGTATCAACATGATTGTCCATCACTAAAATATTATGTTTACTTTCTGGTGAAACTAATTTTTTGTCTACTGCAGAGTGTTTTGTCTCTCCATTTCTAAGCAGTTCAATTAATAGACTTCTCTATTTGTAAAATCAGATTATTTTAATATTTATTTTTGAGGCATTAATTCACTCTCTTGATGCGCTGCAAAACCATTTTTTTGTCCACCCACAATCTCAATTTCATCTCTCTGTTTCAAAATATTTCAAATTGACAAATTGAATCACTTTAATATGTAGTTTTTTTGTTTTGATGACGTGGATATTGTGTTTTCTGTTGTATGATGGAAGATGGCAAGTATAAACTGAGACAATGATGGCATGTAGGATGGAGATGAAGCTATCATTTTGCCAAGTTGGAAAAACAAGGTTGTAAACAAATTAGGACGAAGATGAAGTAACATATACAAAACTGAAACTAAAGATAAACTGCTAATATAGACATGATTAACAGCATCATACATAAAATTCTCACATAATCAAAGCAAGAACACACTACTTAGCAACCAAACATACTCAGGTTTTATAAGCGCGTGTTTGCCGAGTTTTAACTTTGGCTTTTTGTCTTGATAAGTTTAAGTCCTAACCGAACATGTGGTTTCTCTATGTACTTTCAGTTTATTTGACCGTTAATACTACAACAAATATGATATACTATGAGAAAACATTGTATAGTCACACATAATAAGTCATCTATGATAGAATTAGTTGTATCGTTGTGAGTTTGAATATGTATCTTGCTTATACTGTAACATCCCTAATTTTGCCCCATTTTTCATTCTCTGAGCATCGCCTCATCACACGCACCTTGCATCACCTAACTCTGAAAGGACCCAAACCATAACCAATGTAAGCGCGATGTACTCTAAGGTTCCTTCGTATCGAAACATCTCAAGTCGGCCGATTCTATCTCAATACCGAAAACGACCGCTTCTAGGGGACCCAAAAAGTCTAAAATCTCCGTTTGAAGTCCGAATCGAGATCTGTCTTCTCCTATAGGTTCATATCGCTATTTGATACGTATCGTCCTTTAGAAACATCTCCAAATTCGCGACGAAAACCAGAGTTTCAGCTGTTGGAAGAATCTGAAAACAAAAGTACTATTTTTACCCGGCTCTGTTTTCGTTTTATCCGAAACCCTGCCAAATCTTCTCGTTTTCGCGCGTACTCAATCGGAACAAGTATATAGCATTTTTATCTAACCCTCAGAAAAATCAGAATTGCATTTGGATCCCTAAATCTCAAAAATGCCCAAAATACCCCTAGAGCCAAACACGGTGTACAGTACACGGCACTGTACTGTGCCTGTGCCGTGCCGTTGCCACGCCGTGCGCGCGCCCTGCGTGCCGCCCGTGCGCCACCGTGCCGCGCCGCCGCGTCCCCTCGCCGCCGGCACCGCCCCATGTGCGCCTCACGTGCCCCGTGAGCTGCGCCACTTGTCGAAGCCACGGCAGCGCCTCGGGAACCCCCAGGTCGCCGCGATCGTCCCGTCGTGTCCGCCACCGAACGCCACTCCACCTGACCGCGCGCAAAAGTCGCCGCTCCTGTGCTCCTCGGCCACGTCCAGTGCCAGCATTGGGTGAGAGTGCCATCGCCGTCCTGTGCCCGAGCTGTAGCCACGACCATTGATCCTCACGCCGGAGCACAGTCCCATCGCCACCGTCCTCGCCTCCGGTTAATGCCGCGAACACGCCCAGTTGAGCCCTCCCTCGGCCATTACCTCCCCCAAAGCTCCTGGAGGCTATAAAAGCCAGAGCATAGCTTCTCTTCATCACACACACACTGCAAACGCAATCAAAGCCACTGTTCATCGTCTTCCCCGAGCTTCACCTGCGGCCTCCACGGTGACAGCTCACTCCGGTGAGTTTCCTTCCAAACTAAAGCCACCAACACACTCCACTTAACCCCTAGATGGTTCACGAGCAAGGAATTGAGCTCATTTCTTCCCCAACTCCGGCTATCGCCGGCTTTCTATTCCTCTCTGTTTTACAAAATTCAACTTGAACCAGTGAGCTTTAGAACTCGTGCTAGTAGGAAGAAATACCCCTTAGAGTACGCTCAATTGCCCCAGCCAGTTAATTTTGGTTTTCATTCAGCCAATCAAAAACCCCCAAATCCCCCGGCCGTGAACTCCAGCAGTTAACTCCGGCGAGCCTCCAACCGCCACCTCCAGGCAATCCAATGATCCAGCAGTGACCTCTACACTCCCAGGAGCAAGAATATGTAATTTGTTTTGAAATTGATCAACCCTAGCTGCTCCAATTGCTCTGCCCTAATTTCTGTTCAAAACAGCCACCTTGGCATTCAAATTCCGGCCAACTCCGGCCATCCCCGGCCAAACCCTCCGGCCAGCCACCTCCTGGAGCCCAAGCCTACATGTTTGACATAGTTTGCCCTCAAATGCATGAGCCAATTGCTCAGGACACACAAGCCCTAATTCCAGCAGTACAATGGCATAGAAATTGCTGTGTCCTGGACCTTTTTGTAAATTCTGGAAAACCTAAGCCTTTTCTGCTTGTCCCACTTTGTCAAATAGCTCCGCCTTAGTCTAATGCACCTACTGTCCAATTTTCATCTCATTCAGAGCTACCTAGACCCCTTAACTCACTTTTCGGCTTTTAGGTTAAGTTCGGACGTGACCCGAACGTCGCCCTTTTGACGTCCAATGTCCGTCAACCCTAAGAGTCTTATTTACTACTCTCCTTAGCCATCTTAAACTAGCACAATTCAACCCTTGGAAATCCAAAGCCCAAACCCTAGTCCAGTTCAGAAATCAGAAGCCGTTCCAGTATAGCGCCTTATTATTTTATGTGAGCATAAGTTGTCGTATTTTGTAAGTTGATTGTAATACCTTGTGTGTATGCCTGTATTTGAAGATCAAGACTTCGACTACGCGGAAGAGGAAGCAGAAGAACCCGCAGACTACGATACTACTGCTTGGCAAGGCAAGTTTCCCCTCCTTTGAACATATTGCGCCTATTATTTTCATGCATATAATTATCTGGAATTTGGTACCTACACATGTATGCATAGATAGTTTTGATAAAAGTATATGTTGAGAAATGATGTGAGTAGATAGTCCTACTTTGCAGACCCCCCCTTGGTTCATAACAAGTTACTTTACCTTGTCACCTTAGGAGTAAGAATGTAGAATGGAAATACATGTCTATACTGATAAATGTGTAAAAGAAAAGAGGAAGGCAGAAGCATGAGCAAACTATTTCTAAAGATCATTTTATGTAAAAGAAATAGGGACTATTAGCGAAGGTTGGTTTGGATGGTTGGCGCTGTGTGCGCGGTGGGTTTGTGAAAGCCTCGCTAAGGGTCCATAAGGACGGGATCGTCGTGCTGTGCTTCAAGCGGCCTGAAAACGTGCTAACCACCCGCCTGGTATGGGACAGGCACAATGTCATGACTCACCTAAAGTTAATCATTTCCTGCAAATGGTTGTCGATCCGGTTTCCCGAGTGGAAATTGGTGGGCCACAGAGGGCCACGAGTGGTGTGAGGGGTAGAGAGGATTAGGTGTAAGAAGGAAGTCGCCCTAGCCTGGCTCTCGAGTCGTGCGCGACCGAACCCGGAAGTGGGATTTCCATGCGTCCAGAGGAGGGCTTCATGGACCCAAGGCTAGAAGAAAAGGCAGTGGGGAGGACCCACAACGATAATGAGGACCTTACGCGTGCTTGCCATGTATCATGTTGTAGGGAGTACCTACCTTGATAATGGGGCCGGTATTGTCTATGTATCGGGCAGGAAATTATTAACAATGGGTCAGTAAACTGTTGTGTAAGCTCAGCCTGGTCACCTGCGTATAAGTCGCAGGGAGCTGATCCGACATTTAAGTTGAGTTTTCGTGGTGGGTACAGTGGTACGCCTCTGCAGAGTGTAAAAAGGTATTCGAATACTCCGTGCTCCCGGGTTTTCTGGAGCCTGGTCATCGTGGGGTGAACCCGCGTCGTTGCAGCATGATTAGTATTGCTAAATTCTTTAAAATGAGAACAACCATGGCAACTCATGGGAGTTTAGCCTGACTTTGCGAAAAATATACACATGTACAGTTTTGACAAATTACTTTGAGAAATAAAACCCCAGATTCAGGGAGATTTTCTAAAATACTAAGATACCTCTGTTTCCAATAAAGTTTCATCAAGTATGGAACCATAGAGCTTGTCGTTGTCAATAACTGCATACTATATTTCCTTATGCGGGAACTTGTTGAGCTTTGTATGCTCACCCTTGCCGATTCAATAAGCACAGAGGAGGAATCAACCGATTTCATAGACTATGGAATCGAGCCGGCACAAGAAGATCCCGACACAGTTCCAGGAGATTCAAGCGCCTGAAGGGTCATCTAACCTCAGTGAGAGCGATGTGGGTTTCGCCCTGCTGCATGCTTTGTTGTTTGAGGGAGATGTTTCCCCTCTGCTTTATTATTTTGCTACTCTTACTTGACGTGGTTCCGCACACGTCGATTTTTGTAATATGGGTCTGAATGACCCCATACGCTATGATATTGCATGTATGTAAATGCCGTTGGATGTTCTGAAGTTTCAACTCCTGTGCACAAATTACCTGGGCATTTGTATTAGGTTCCCTCTAACGAGGGGCCCACAGGAGGAAAATGGTATCAGAGCTATCCTCTCGACTGTAGGTCATGACCCTAGATAGAAAATGGCGTTCCTAGCAGAAGAAGCGTTGACTATTTTAAAATTAAGTAATTGAGAAAACATAATTTGTTAAAGAAAAGATATTATAAGATTACTTCTTCAAAAACTTTCAAAGAATTTTGTACCAACTTTATTTAAGAACTTCTGTATCCTCAGATGGTGTCAGGAAAGAAGTATGTTCACGGTGACAAGCTTGGATCGTGGGCCCTACTACTATGGATGATGCTACAGTTTTTAGGTGCCCGTGACACCCAAAGGCCCGTTTACTGTGTCCAACAAGAGATAAGGGAAGATCGCCCTTATGGATGTCGTGCTTCGGTGGTAGTATACGAAGTACCTGGCCACGCCAGAGGAGCCAGACGACATGAAGCCCTAAGAGGAGAGGAGAACGACGCCATATTAGATGCTGCTCGTCTCGCTGTAGGAGCTTTTCGCCAGCTATATGATGATATGCTGGAGAACTCTCCTTTTCGTTTTGTACCCTATCAAGCAGTGAGAACCGATCGCCGCATTGTCCGACCCGCCTGTGACGAAGAAGATGCAACCCTCACCAAGACTCGGGATGTTGTGCACGCATCAGAAGCGGGGTATAATCGACTACTCCGTGAGTGCAACATTGCTCGAGATGATCGACACTTTCTGGAAGGGAGGTTGATTCAAGCCAACGCCGAACTTCGAGAGAAGGATGCACAGATCCAAGAGCTGACTGCCGCAAGAGAAGAACAAGGCTCGAGCGTAACCAATCAAGAAGACGCAGAATCTGCAGCTAAGAAGAGCCGCTTGAAGCTAAGGATCACCGCAAGAAAGAAGGTGGGCAAACCAAGTTGGTATCTCAGTGGATTTACCCCTGCAGCTCGAGGGATTGTCATCAATGAATACATCCCTATACAACCTCGACTTGCAAAGAAAGAGGTAATCCATGGAAAAGGAAAGGAAATTGCCCACGAAGCGGCGGATGGTGATAGAGACACGGAAGCCGAACCCATGGACGCCGACGACGATGACTTAGAGGAGGATCCAGAAGAGGTCATTCCATATGACTCTGCGGATGAGGAATGAACGTATCGAACCCTCTAAGTAGCCACCTTTGGTACTTTGTACCCGACCTTTGGTCGTTAAACCTGGCAGTTGTTGAGATCGTGATTCCCGTAGTGTAAATAGAGTAGTCTTTTAGTGTGAATAGAGTAGTCCTTCAGTGTAAGCCTTGTATTATGTGTAAATTAATGAAAAAGAGATTTTTAGAAAAATGTAAACGCTTCTATGAGTCTTCTTCAAACCTATGCTAACCATACCCCCTTTCCTCAGTCAAAATTCTCATCTTTTCCCTATTTCTCCGCAGTAACATGGTGAGCCCAAGAGGAAGAGGCCAGAGAGGAAGAGGAAGACCCGCTGGGAGGGGAGAACCCTCAAACGCAGACCCTGTCTTCAACATGCCAGGACCCTCAGCAGCGCCATCTAGCAACAACATAAATGATATCCTAATATGGATGGAATGGAATCGCCAGGAAGCAGCGGCCACCCACAATCAGATCCTTGAAGAGTTGATGCAACAAAGGACACCCACTACAAGCGCATCAGGAGCATCTTCGACTCCATCCAGACTGTCAGACTTTCAGAAGACGCGTCCCCCAGTCTTCTCAAGCTCCGAGGACCCCTTAGTGGCTGAAGACTGGCTACGCGACATTGAGAGGAAACTAAACACTGCTAAGTGCAGTGACGAGGAAAAGCTTTTATATGGATCCCATCAGCTAGCAGGAGCTGCAGCTGCATGGTGGGAGAATTACGAAACTGTGCACCCAAATGTGAATTCCATCACATAGAAGGAATTCAAAGAGCAGTTTCGTCAATATCACGTCCCAAGGGGAGTGATACAAGCCAAGCGCAGAGAGTTCATCAATTTGAAACAGGGCAACAGCACAATAAAGCAGTACTTGCATCAGTTTGTGCAATTATCTCGTTATGCCCCAGAGGACATAAATACAGAGGAAAGGAAGATTGAGAGATTTTGTGAAGGATTGCAATATACATGGCAATACCATCTATCCTCACAAGTCTTCACCAATTTTCATGTCCTCATCGATCGTTTGATCAAGATGGAGGAGAAACGGGGAAAGGTGGAAGAGGAGCGGAAGAGGAAGGTGCAACCCAACTTCTTCCAAGGAAGAGCAAACAGAAGGCCTATGCCACCTTTTCGCCCAAGCTTTAGACCTCCTCAGCATCCTCAAAGACCTACACCTCCAGCTGCATCGTCATCACAGCCAGCACCCTTGTGCCCTACCTGCAAAGAGCACCATTTCTTCAGAGATTGCCCTATGCGGAACGTGGAATGTTTCCACTGTGGACGGAAGGGCCACCGCAAGGACACTTGTCCATTTAGGCAACTACCCATCAGTATGGCTCGAGCACAAGCCGCAAGATCCCAATCCTCAACGCCAACATTTCAACGAGGTTCTTCATCAAGCAGAGGTGGAAGAGTGCCCAACTTCAGAGGCAGAGGGACACCGATGCCCATCAGAGGACGACTCAACTACACCTCGGTCGCGGAAGTTGAAGGAGCCTCAGACGTGGTGATAGGTAAATTTCTCATTCATGAAGAAATTTCAATTACCTTGTTTGATCCTGGAGCAACACTTTCATTTGTATCAAGGTCGTTCGCAGCTAGATGTGAACTACCTATTAGCATCCTCGATCGTCCCATCTTAATTCAAGCCCCAGGAACTAAGATGCCCGCAAATTCCATCTGTAGAAATATCGCCTTTTTCATTGGCAACCTAAGATTCCTGGCAGAATTGCTAGTTTTAGATCTCCAAGGTCTAGATGTCATCCTTGGTATGGATTGGCTGTCGAAGCACAAAGGTCAGATGGATTGTGAAAGGAAGTCAATCACCCTGACGAATCAAGAAGGGAGTCAGATCACCTTCCACGCAGAAAGATCATCACCTGGCAACCGCAGACTGAACTGCGCAAGGGAAGCGGAAATGGATGAAGTAGCCGTGGTATGCGAGTACCCAGAAGTTTTTCCAGAAGAACTTCCAGGCATGCCACCCGATAGAGACATAGAGTTTTCTATTGAGCTCAAACCTGGATCAGCCCCATACGCCAGAAAACTCTTTAGAATGACTAACCAAGAGCAGGAAGAGTTGAAGAAACAAGTGGAAGAACTGGAACAGAAAGGATTTATCCGAACCAGTTCATCATCATGGGGAGCCCCAGTACTCTTCGTGAAAAAGAAGGATGGTAGTCTTCGCTTATGCATAGACTATAGGAAGTTGAATGACATGACCATTAAGAATAAATACCCTCTTCCAAGAATAGACGATTTGTTTGACCAGCTGAGAGGCGCAGCTGTGTTCTCAAAGATCGATCTAAGATCAGGGTATCATCAGTTAAAAATCCGAGAAGCAGACATACCTAAAACTGCTTTTGTATCTCGGTATGGGCTATATGAGTTTACTGTAATGCCCTTTGGTCTAACAAACGCTCCAGCAGTGTTCATGAACTTAATGAACAAAGTCCTCATGGAATTCTTAGACCAATTTGTCATTGTCTTTGTAGATGACATTCTCGTCTTCTCACAGACGGAAGAGCTACACGCTGAACACCTTCGGAAAGTATTAGAGAAACTGGCTACACATCAACTATATGCAAAATTTGAAAAATGTGCATTTTGGTTGAAAGAAGTGTCTTTCTTGGGTCATATTATATCTGGAAAAGGAGTAGCAATGGATCCAAGTAAGATTCAAGCCATACTGGAATGGAAACAACCAACCACAGTCACAGAGATCAGGAGTTTCTTAGGATTGGCAGGATATTATCGAAGGTTCATTGAAGGATTCTCCAAGATCACAAGACCCCTCACGAGGCTGCTAAAGAAGGACATCGCTTTTGATTGGACTGAAGCCTGCAGCGGAAGCTTTGCAGAGTTGAAGAGACTCTTAACGACTGCACCCATTCTTATCTTACCTGATGATAAGAAGAATTTTGTTGTATATTGTGACGCATCCAAGCAAGGACTAGGTTGTGTCCTTATGCAAGAAGGAAAGGTAGTAGCATACGCTTCAAGGCAGCTACGACCTCATGAGGAGAACTACCCAACACACGATTTGGAACTAGCCGCAGTAGTGCATGCATTGAAAATGTGGCGGCACTATTTGCTGGGAAATAGATGTGAAATTTACACTGACCACAAGAGCTTGAAGTACATTTTTACTCAAGCGGACCTGAATATGAGACAAAGAAGATGGTTGGAATTGATCAAGGACTATGATCTAGAAATTCATTACCATCCTGGAAAGGCAAATGTAGTAGCAGACGCCTTGAGCAGGAAGTCTTATGTCAGCCAGATGAACGTAACTGGAATTCCAAGTCAGTTACTCAGAGAGTTTGAAAACTTGAAATTAGAACTGGTTGATCAAGAAATGATTGCCACTATGAAGGTAGAATGTGATCTAAAGATGCAGATCAAGGAAGCTCAAGAGGTCGACCCAAGTCTTCAAGAGTTAAAGGAGGACATTAAAACCGGGAAGGATACGAGCTTCAGAGAAGATGATCAAGGAATCCTGTGGAATCAGAATCGGATTTGCGTCCCTAACGACCAGAAGATCAAGGACCTGATATTGAGTGAAGCACACAACACGCCTTACTCAATCCATCCTGGAAGTACAAAAATGTACCAGGATCTAAAGAACCAGTTCTGGTGGATTGGAATGAAACGAGAAATAGCAAAGTATGTGGCATCCTGCGACGTATGCAGCAGAGTGAAAGCTGAACATCAAAGATCTGCAGGACCTTTACAACCCCTACCCGTACCAGAATGGAAATGGGATGAAATAGGAATGGATTTCATAGTTGGATTGCCAAAAACCTCAAAAGGATATGATGCTATATGGGTCATAGTGGATAGATTAACGAAGGTAGCACATTTTGTGCCAGTGAGTACCACATACTCCACTAGGAGGTTGGCAGACCTGTATCTTACAAGGATTGTGGCCTTACACGGTATACCAAAGGCAATTGTTTCGGATCGTGGACCACAATTCGTATCAGATTTCTGGAAAGAATTCCAAACGCTCTTAGGAACTAAACTAAAGTTCAGTACAGCATATCACCCTCAAACGGGAGGACAAACTGAAAGAGTAAATCAGATTCTAGAAGATATGCTAAGAGCTGGTGTCTTGGACTACGGTAATACATGGGAGCAATTTCTACCATATGCCGAATTTTCATACAATAACAGTTATCAAGCCAGTTTGCAAATGGCGCCATTCGAGGCATTGTACGGACGGAAGTGCCGCACGCCTATATATTGGACTGAAATAGGCCAGAAGCAATATCTCGGATCACAATTGGTAGAAGAAGCCGTCGCTCACGTGAAGATCATGAGAGAACGACTGAAGATAGCTCAATCAAGACAGAAGAACTACGCTGATCGTAGAAGAAGAGAATTATCGTTTGAAGAAGGAGACTATGTGTATCTGAAAGTAACACCTTTCAAAGGAGTACACAGATTTCAGATCAAAGGAAAATTAAGTCCCAGATACATTGGACCATATCAGATAAGTGAAAGGATAGGAAAGGTGGCCTACAGATTAGAATTACCACCAGAGTTACAAGGAGTCCATGACGTGTTTCACGTCTCGCAGCTGAGAAAATGTTTAAGAGCACCCGAAGATGAAGTACCACTAGCAGGAGCAGGAGTTCAACCTGATTTATCCTATAAAGAATACCCTGTGAAGATACTCGAGAAGAAGGAAAGGAATTTAAAATCAAGGACTATCAAGCTTTGCAAAGTGCAATGGAGTCATCATTCAGAGAAAGAAGCAACTTGGGAAAAAGAAGAAGACCTGCGTCAGAACCATCCTCACCTCTTCAGCAAGTCACCTAGATCTCGAGGACGAGATTATTCTTAAGAGGGGTAGGTTGTAACATCCCTAATTTTGCCCCATTTTTCATTCTCTGAGCATCGCCTCATCACACGCACCTTGCATCACCTAACTCTGAAAGGACCCAAACCATAACCAATGTAAGCGCGATGTACTCTAAGGTTCCTTCGTATCGAAACATCTCAAGTCGGCCGATTCTATCTCAATACCGAAAACGACCGCTTCTAGGGGACCCAAAAAGTCTAAAATCTCCGTTTGAAGTCCGAATCGAGATCTGTCTTCTCCTATAGGTTCATATCGCTATTTGATACGTATCGTCCTTTAGAAACATCTCCAAATTCGCGACGAAAACCAGAGTTTCAGCTGTTGGAAGAATCTGAAAACAAAAGTACTATTTTTACCCGGCTCTGTTTTCGTTTTATCCGAAACCCTGCCAAATCTTCTCGTTTTCGCGCGTACTCAATCGGAACAAGTATATAGCATTTTTATCTAACCCTCAGAAAAATCAGAATTGCATTTGGATCCCTAAATCTCAAAAATGCCCAAAATACCCCTAGAGCCAAACACGGTGTACAGTACACGGCACTGTACTGTGCCTGTGCCGTGCCGTTGCCACGCCGTGCGCGCGCCCTGCGTGCCGCCCGTGCGCCACCGTGCCGCGCCGCCGCGTCCCCTCGCCGCCGGCACCGCCCCATGTGCGCCTCACGTGCCCCGTGAGCTGCGCCACTTGTCGAAGCCACGGCAGCGCCTCGGGAACCCCCAGGTCGCCGCGATCGTCCCGTCGTGTCCGCCACCGAACGCCACTCCACCTGACCGCGCGCAAAAGTCGCCGCTCCTGTGCTCCTCGGCCACGTCCAGTGCCAGCATTGGGTGAGAGTGCCATCGCCGTCCTGTGCCCGAGCTGTAGCCACGACCATTGATCCTCACGCCGGAGCACAGTCCCATCGCCACCGTCCTCGCCTCCGGTTAATGCCGCGAACACGCCCAGTTGAGCCCTCCCTCGGCCATTACCTCCCCCAAAGCTCCTGGAGGCTATAAAAGCCAGAGCATAGCTTCTCTTCATCACACACACACTGCAAACGCAATCAAAGCCACTGTTCATCGTCTTCCCCGAGCTTCACCTGCGGCCTCCACGGTGACAGCTCACTCCGGTGAGTTTCCTTCCAAACTAAAGCCACCAACACACTCCACTTAACCCCTAGATGGTTCACGAGCAAGGAATTGAGCTCATTTCTTCCCCAACTCCGGCTATCGCCGGCTTTCTATTCCTCTCTGTTTTACAAAATTCAACTTGAACCAGTGAGCTTTAGAACTCGTGCTAGTAGGAAGAAATACCCCTTAGAGTACGCTCAATTGCCCCAGCCAGTTAATTTTGGTTTTCATTCAGCCAATCAAAAACCCCCAAATCCCCCGGCCGTGAACTCCAGCAGTTAACTCCGGCGAGCCTCCAACCGCCACCTCCAGGCAATCCAATGATCCAGCAGTGACCTCTACACTCCCAGGAGCAAGAATATGTAATTTGTTTTGAAATTGATCAACCCTAGCTGCTCCAATTGCTCTGCCCTAATTTCTGTTCAAAACAGCCACCTTGGCATTCAAATTCCGGCCAACTCCGGCCATCCCCGGCCAAACCCTCCGGCCAGCCACCTCCTGGAGCCCAAGCCTACATGTTTGACATAGTTTGCCCTCAAATGCATGAGCCAATTGCTCAGGACACACAAGCCCTAATTCCAGCAGTACAATGGCATAGAAATTGCTGTGTCCTGGACCTTTTTGTAAATTCTGGAAAACCTAAGCCTTTTCTGCTTGTCCCACTTTGTCAAATAGCTCCGCCTTAGTCTAATGCACCTACTGTCCAATTTTCATCTCATTCAGAGCTACCTAGACCCCTTAACTCACTTTTCGGCTTTTAGGTTAAGTTCGGACGTGACCCGAACGTCGCCCTTTTGACGTCCAATGTCCGTCAACCCTAAGAGTCTTATTTACTACTCTCCTTAGCCATCTTAAACTAGCACAATTCAACCCTTGGAAATCCAAAGCCCAAACCCTAGTCCAGTTCAGAAATCAGAAGCCGTTCCAGTATAGCGCCTTATTATTTTATGTGAGCATAAGTTGTCGTATTTTGTAAGTTGATTGTAATACCTTGTGTGTATGCCTGTATTTGAAGATCAAGACTTCGACTACGCGGAAGAGGAAGCAGAAGAACCCGCAGACTACGATACTACTGCTTGGCAAGGCAAGTTTCCCCTCCTTTGAACATATTGCGCCTATTATTTTCATGCATATAATTATCTGGAATTTGGTACCTACACATGTATGCATAGATAGTTTTGATAAAAGTATATGTTGAGAAATGATGTGAGTAGATAGTCCTACTTTGCAGACCCCCCCTTGGTTCATAACAAGTTACTTTACCTTGTCACCTTAGGAGTAAGAATGTAGAATGGAAATACATGTCTATACTGATAAATGTGTAAAAGAAAAGAGGAAGGCAGAAGCATGAGCAAACTATTTCTAAAGATCATTTTATGTAAAAGAAATAGGGACTATTAGCGAAGGTTGGTTTGGATGGTTGGCGCTGTGTGCGCGGTGGGTTTGTGAAAGCCTCGCTAAGGGTCCATAAGGACGGGATCGTCGTGCTGTGCTTCAAGCGGCCTGAAAACGTGCTAACCACCCGCCTGGTATGGGACAGGCACAATGTCATGACTCACCTAAAGTTAATCATTTCCTGCAAATGGTTGTCGATCCGGTTTCCCGAGTGGAAATTGGTGGGCCACAGAGGGCCACGAGTGGTGTGAGGGGTAGAGAGGATAAGGTGTAAGAAGGAAGTCGCCCTAGCCTGGCTCTCGAGTCGTGCGCGACCGAACCCGGAAGTGGGATTTCCATGCGTCCAGAGGAGGGCTTCATGGATCCAAGGCTAGAAGAAAAGGCAGTGGGGAGGACCCACAACGATAATGAGGACCTTACGCGTGCTTGCCATGTATCATGTTGTAGGGAGTACCTACCTTGATAATGGGGCCGGTATTGTCTATGTATCGGGCAGGAAATTATTAACAATGGGTCAGTAAACTGTTGTGTAAGCTCAGCCTGGTCACCTGCGTATAAGTCGCAGGGAGCTGATCCGACATTTAAGTTGAGTTTTCGTGGTGGGTACAGTGGTACGCCTCTGCAGAGTGTAAAAAGGTATTCGAATACTCCGTGCTCCCGGGTTTTCTGGAGCCTGGTCGTCGTGGGGTGAACCCGCGTCGTTGTAGCATGATTAGTATTGCTAAATTCTTTAAAATGAGAACAACCATGGCAACTCATGGGAGTTTACACTAGTACAGAAATGCAGTCTACTAACCCCTATCTTCTATCGGTTATTAGCGAAACAGCACAAAACCGATAGAAAATGTGCCTCGTGGGCAAAAAAGCCCGACGGATGTATTTTCCCTATCGGTTTCTAAGAAACTTACCGATAGAATAAATAGTATGATTTACTCTAGCGGTGATGAACATATTTGCCGTTAGAAGAGATGCATAAGTACTGACGGAAGAATGTTGTGCGCCGATAGGACTGGTCGACTTCAACAACTAGACTTATTATATCGCTACTATATGAATATACCGACAGAATATATTAAAAGTTCCTATCGGCAATATGTAGTTCGCCGATAGAATAGTTGACCTTCTACAAATATTTTTATTCTATCGGTAATGGATTCTTTTACCGTTAGAATATATAGAAAATTGCTTAGAACTGTTCGTCTTCTAATAGTTTTATTCTATCGGTAATGCATGTTTATACCGGTAGAATATTGCACAAAATATCTTAGAACTGTTGGCCTTCTACAACTAGTAATATTCTATCGGCAATGTACGTACAGACCGATAGAGTATGTACAAAAATTCCTATCGGTAATATTTGTTTTGCCGATAGAACCATTCGGCTTCTACAGATGTTTTTATTACTAACGGTATTCTGTTTTCTTACCGATAGAAAATATATAATTGTATAAATACACGGGTATGTCTCTTTCATTCTCACAGTTCATCTGGGCTCGTAGTCCTAACCCGTAAGCTCCATGGACGGCTGGCGCACCTCTACAGGGGACCGCTGCACCTCCGCACCTCCATCGACGCCCTCTAGACGTCGGCATCCCAAGGAAGGTACGTAAAATTTCTGCAATATTGTTAGATTATTCTAATCCGATTATGCCAATAATTCTGCTTTTTTTGTATCCTTCATTTTGATGTGTCTTCTTTTCAATATGATTATGATCTGTTCAGGTCCTTGGATGATGCTCGTGGGGGGCAACGTATTTCACGGTTCTTCATCGCAGTACGCTGCCTATGTTGGCTTGTTGGCGAAAGAAAAGGTGAAGATCACCGTCGAGAGCTGGAAGGACGTGAAGGGCGAGATCTTGGTTGGCTCGGTCGAGAAGATGCTTAAGCCCGGCGTGTTTCTCAAATCAGGACCTATAGAAAGCATCTTACATGTTTTTGCATGCACCAGCTTGTGGCCAGATGCTTACCTGCTTGGAGAAGAAGAATTGTTGTTATTTGCACAGCCATTCTACACCATCACTACACAGAACAACATCTTGGAAGGTAGGTTCTTTTTGTTAATGGAGTTGAGTTGAGTTGAGTTGAGTTGATCGAGTTTGAGTCCGAGGAAATCACCATTACGTACAAATGTATGTCGACGGCAGTTCCAGCTCCTCGGGCGTCTTCGAACTGAACTCCTATGGTTAAGTCCAATGTGGTTCAGACATTTGCTGTTTTGGATGAATGGATTTGTGATGTATCAGGTCTAACTTGTAGTCGGTAGTTGCATTGTGGCAACCTGCAAAGGTTCCCTTTTATGTAAAATGCATGTATGGGCCACTGGGTCCTCGTCGTGATCTGTTGTTAATTTCAGACGTGGCTTTTGTAATATACATCGAATGTGTGAATTGTTGTATTTGTATATTGTTGTATATTTGTGTATCATGTATTGCTAATTGGGACATGAACTTGAATGTGCAGGGAGCATTTGTGTATTTAATTGTATTGGTAGGTAGGTGTGCATTTGTACTGCTGTTTCAGACATGCACTTCAATTTGTGAACTGGCATGTGTATGTTTGTACCTGAATTTGTATTGGTGAACTGGCATGTGTATGTTTGTACCTGAATTTGTGAACTGGCATGTCTAATTTCTTTGGCAAGATGAAGTCCCAACTACCTACGAAAAGTATTTTTGTGTCTCCTAGTTAATCCACAAATTAGCATTTCTTGAAATATATTGCTTTATCTTCTAGTTAAGATCCGTTTGATGTAAGATCTGTTTGATGTTACATTGATATGATTCCTTGAATGTGAGAAATGGCATGTGCATGTTTGTCCCAGTTTGGTGACAGTACCTCCTCTAACGGTAAGTACACATATTTACCGATAGGAAAACATATATATTTGTTCAGTCATGCATATTCTAACGGTAAATACACATATTTACCGATAGGAAGCACATATATTTGTTCAGTCACGCATATTCTAACGGAAATGCACATATTTACCGATAGAAAAATACATATATTTGTTCAGTCATGCATATTCTAACGGTAAATACACATATTTACCGATAGGAAACACATATATTTGTTTAGTCATGCATATTCTAACGGTAAATGTACATATTTACCGATAGAAAAATACATATATTTGTTCAGTCATGCATATTCTAACGGTAAATACACATATTTACCGATAAGAAGCACATATATTTGTTTAGTCATGCATATTCTAACGGTAAATGCACATATTTACCGATAGAAAAATACATATATTTGCTTAGTAATGTATATTCTCTAACGGTATGTGTGTGTTTTTACCGATAGAATATGTGAGCGGCAAATTACCTAAGTTAGTCTGACGGTTATTTCATGTATTTACCGTTAGAAAAATGTCCATTATAAGGAAAACCCCAGTCGACCATTGCGGAGCTGCTCTTTAATTTGTTCTGTTGCACTCTGTGTCCCTCTGTTTGTGACGAAAGTTCCAGCTACACTGCTAGGGTGATCAGCGCAGGCTGGAGGGAAGTTGATTGCGCCCCTCTCTTTAAGGTATGCTTAATCGTCGACACCTATCTCTCTCTCCCTCTAGATCTCCCTTCCTCTCTACTTGCAAGCTAGCTGTATTGTGTAGTTCCAAGTTTGTAGCTCTAAGCTTGGGAGCTTGGTAGCTGGAAATGCGTCATGTTTTAGGAGCTAACTAGCTTGTATTGTGTAGTTAGCTAGGTTAATTAGTGTTAATTTCGTCAGGCTAGGGTTCAACACATGTATCTGTTGTAAGAGGCTGTACATGTACATATACATAACTTAATCGGGCAGGTTTCATGCATGGCTTACTCGTTAAATTTTGTTAATTGTAGATGGACAGGAAATATTGGATGTATGGAATAAAACGTACTACTCTTGAATATTTGGATGGTGTGAATGAGTTTATTAAATTTGCTGAGCAACAAAAGGAGAGGAAGGGAGAGAAAAATATGCTCTGTCCTTGTACAGATTGTATGAACTTGAAGAGGTTTAGCAACTCTGATCAAATTAAGAGTCATTTGATTCGTCGTGGTTTTAACGCGCGATACACCCGTTGGATATGGCATGGCGAAGATCTTTCGGAAACAAGCACCACTACTACCAATCAGCACGACTCGGATGTGGATTGCAATAATATCGATGATCATCCCAATTTTGGTAATGTTAATTCCGATGTGCACGTAGATGATGATGATGACAATCTAGATGAGATGTTACGTGATGTAGAGGAAGATTACAACGAAAATGACTTCTGTGAATTTGAGAAACTGATTGCTGACTCTGAGAAGCCTCTGTTCCCTGGATGTGCAACATTTACAAAACTGTCTTCTGTGCTGAGATTATATAACTTGAAGGCAGGAAACGGTTGGAGTGATAAGAGTTTCACGGCACTATTAGATCTTCTAGCGGACATGCTTCCAGAGGGAAATGAGTTGCCAAGATCTACTTACCAAGCCAAAAAACTGTTGTGTCCGTTGGGAATGGAAATCGAAAGAATACACGCATGCCCAAATGATTGTGTGTTGTACCGTAACGAGTACTCCAGTTTGCATGTTTGTCCAAGATGCGGCGCATCGAGGTATACGCGTAGGGACCGGATTGACAGTGAACGTCACGAGGTAAGGAAAGGGCCCCCGGCAAAAACTGTGTGGTACTTGCCTGTGATACCTAGATTGAAGCGGCTGTTTGCAAATCCGAAAGTCGCGAAGCACTTGCGTTGGCATGCTGAAGCCCGGAAACAAGACGGAAAACTGAGACACCCAGCTGATTCTATTCAATGGAGAAACATCAACAGAACATTTGCTGAGTTCGGCGGTGAACTTAGGAATGTAAGGTTCGGGCTGAGTACAGATGGTATGAACCCACATGGTAATATGAGCAGCCGGCACAGCACTTGGCCGGTTCTTTTATGCATCTACAATCTTCCTCCTTGGTTATGCATGAAGCGCAAGTACATCATGATGGCGTTACTAATCTCAGGACCCAGACAACCCGGAAATGATATTGACGTGTTTCTAGCACCTTTAATCGAGGACTTACAGAAATTGTGGAGCGAGGGTGTGCAGGTGTGGGATGCATACAAGAAAGAGAATTTCATCTTGCGGGCCCTGATATTTTGCACCATAAATGATTTTCCTGCCTACGGCAATTTGTCGGGGTATAGTACGAAAGGAGCCAAGGCTTGCCCTATTTGCCTAGATGAAACTGAGAGCATCTGGCTGCGAAACTGCCGGAAAACAGTGTACATGGGTCACCGCAGGTTTCTTCCGGTGCATCACACGTACCGTAAGAAGAGGAAATCATTTAACGGGAAGCCTGAGAAGGGATCAGCTCCAGTGTTTCTGACCGGTAAGGAGATTTACTCACGCGTGAACGACATCAAAGTTGAGTTCGGTAAGCATTCTAAACCTCGAGAAAAAAATGTTTGGAAGAAGAGATCGATTCTCTGGGATCTACCGTACTGGGAGCACTTACAAGTTCGACATTGCATTGACGTCATGCATGTAGAGAAAAATGTCTGTGACAGTTTGATTGGTTTGTTGTTGAACATTCCGGGAAAGACAAAGGATGGTGTGAAAGCTCGTCGTGACATGGTGGAAATGGGGATAAGGACTGAGCTTGCACCTTTAGAGAATGGAAAGCGTACATACCTCCCCCCGGCCTGCTACACGTTGTCCAAGAGCGAAAAAACAGAACTCTGTCGGTGCCTGCACGGTGTTAAAGTTCCATGTGGGTACTCCGCGAACTTGAAAAAACTTGTGTCTATGAAGGACCTAAGACTGGTTGGCATGAAGTCCCACGACTGTCATGTCTTGATGTCACAGATGCTTCCCATTGCTATCAGAGGCATTCTCCCAGTTAAAGTCAGAGAGACAATCACAAACCTATGTTATTTCTTCAACGCAATATCTTCCAAGGTAAGTACGTGCACTCGTACTATAAGTTCACTACCTCCATTTGTGGAGCTTAATGAGAAGATTTTTCTGATATGAATATTTGGCGCAACTGTGTCCTCGTAGGTAATTGATCCCGATGGATTGGACGCTTTGCAACGCGACGTGGTTACAACTCTTTGTCAGCTCGAGATGTATTTCCCTCCATCCTTTTTTGATGTTATGGTCCATCTGATTGTTCACCTTATCAGAGAAATTAAGTTTTGTGGACCTGTGTGCCTGCGCTACATGTATCCATTTGAGAGATTTATGGGTGTATTGAAGGGATACGTAAGGACTCGTCGTCGACCCGAGGGGAGTATCATGGAAGGTTATGCCGCCGAGGAGGTGATTGAATTTTGCACAGATTATATGGCCGGGGTTGACCCAATTGGTGTTCCTAGGTCCCGACACGAGGGTAGGCTTGAGGGAATTGGAACGATTGGATTCAAAGCTATCGTCCCCGCTCGTGATGTGTACGCAAAATCACATTTTTGGGTCTTACAACACATGACGGAGGTCGAGCCATACATACACGAGCACAAGGTAATGTTACGGTCACAGAATCCTTCGAAGTCAGACGTTTGGGTAAGCAGAGAACATAACAGGAAATTTGCTGAGTGGATCCAAGAAAGAGTCACGCGAGCTGCCGAGGGCTCCGTAAGTGAAACTGTGACATGGTTGGCTAGAGGCCCAAGATTCACTGTAGGGACTTGGCAGGGGTACGACATCAATGGGTATTCATTTTACACAAGAGCTCAAGACGCCAAGAGTAGCACGCAATGTAGCGGAGTGACACTGTTTGCTATTTCCGAGGATGCCAGGTCAGTAAGGGCGCTGAACTCATATTACGGTGTTATTGACGAAATATGGGAGCTCGATTACTGATTACTTAAGATTCCCCTGTTTCGATGCCAATGGGTCGAAATCCCTCGAGGTGTTCAAGTTGACAGTTACGGGTTTACTCTCGTCAATCTTGGTAGAGTCGGACACCAAGACGATCCATTCATACTTGCAAAGCAAGCCACACAGGTATTCTACATCGTTGACCCGGCCAATCCAAACTTGCATGTTGTCCTCCACAGCAAGAGACGTATTGTTGGGGTCGAAGATGTTGTCGACGAAGAGGAGTATAACCAATTCGATGAAATACCTCCATTTTTAGAGGACATTCAATCTATCCGTACTGAAGATATCGACGAAACAACGTATCTGCGAGATGACCACGAAGAAGGATTATGGGTTGAGAACCATTGATGATTAATTTCTATTTCAGGGATAAATGCCAAGCAAACAGCCCACAAGTTCTGCAGCAAGGTGAGGAACTTATCATTAATACATCAGGCAGTACATTTTTCTTTAGAATTTAATGATAAGCTAGTTCACAGCATTAATACATCTCAATTTTACTCCACAGCATGAGTTCTAACATGTACAGTACCTTTATCCTGTAAATATTTAATTCTTCCCTTCAAATAGCACTTGCAAAAATCTCATCGCAGCCTCTTCAAAAATCCCTTTTTTCTGACGGTATTTTGTTATTTATACCGATAGAGAAGGACATCTTCTCTCAGGCACTTCAAAACGTTTTCTATCGGTATTGTTCTATTTTACCGTTAGAATAAATTCATTTGTCTCACGGTATTTGTTGTCTGACGGTTTTTTCCTGTTTTTACCGATAGAAGAATACTCTACCGCTTCGAATTCTCAACCGTGTCGCCATGCGTCGCCTTGGAAACTCTATAAGTACCTCGCCATGCGTCGCGGTATTTTGTTGTTTTTCTAATTCTCGAACGGTTGGACTCCTCATCTTCTCTTTCACAATGGCAACCTCCATGGGATCGTCATCCACGGCCTCCCCGGTAAGAACTCTAAATCTCCTCGGTTTACCCCTGTATTGTTAATCCATGTTCAGTTCATTCTTGACCTGTTGATTTGCACAGGGAATGGTAGCCGTGGAAGACACTGCCAAAGTGAAGGCTGACCTGAGGGCCCTCCAGGAGGAGCACAAGCTCCTTACAGACAAGCACACTCAGCTACGGCTTGACCTTGACGATCTCTTCCAGCGCATTAAGCGCATGAAGACGGATGGTGACAATGCTAGGGCGAGGACGAGGCGTCTTCGCGAGGAGAAGAAAGCCGCGGATATGACCATCGCTGGCTGCGGTTTGACTATGAAGGATACCATAGCGAAGCTGACGGAGGTCGCAGGCCTTCTTGACGCGGTAGTAGTTGATCCTAGGGACAACTTGTCGCTAGAGGAGTCCTGCGTCCTGGCTGCAAGTCTAACTGACTCTATTCTACATGCAGCCAGGGCTAAGACCACCCCTTGACCTAGCATTTTGGGTTTTATTTTTTATGTAAGTGATAAAACAACAATGAATGAACAATTTCTTTTTATGTCAATTTTCCAATTTTCCGGCTATCTTCCCTCTTTCTTTAACATTCTGCAGCTTTCAACCACGGTCTGTTTGATGTTAAATTGTGTACCTTTTCATAACTCTGACGGTATTTTGTTGTTTTTACCGATAGAAAAAGGGCACACAAATCTCAAGCACTTAATCAAAAAAATTTTCTGGGGAAAATTGGGCTCACGGGATTTTTTTGTTTATACCAATAGAAAAGGGCACCTTTTCATTACTCTCACGGTATTTTGTTGTTTTTACCGATAGAAAAATGGCACCCAATCTCAAGCACTTTAAAAAAATTTTCTGTGGAAAATTGGTCTCACGGGATTTTATTGTTTATACCGATAGAAAAATGCAATCACTAATTCGAATATTTTTCCGGGAAATTTACTTTTTCTATCGGTATTATTTTGTTGTTTTGATAGAAAATTACATAAGTCTATCGGTATCATTTTGTTATACCGATAGAAAAGTTCCTCCGCTACTTTATTTCTCGTACACGGCCCTTTAGTTTCCCTCCACTCGAACAGTTCCACCTTAGAGCACTGCGTCTCTTTGAGAGCGAAGAAAACCCCAACCTCCGCCGTGAGCACTCACTTCCTCTCTCCCACACGACGATCGCCGGCTGGACACTGGTTCGTCACTGCCACCGGTTCTTATTTTCGTCCTTCGCCCGCCGCTGCTGCGTTCTACACCGCCTCTGCATCACCAGAACTGATCGCCGCCGTAAATACCCTAATTCGTCGTTCTATTTCCAGCATCTTCTTTATTTGATCCTAGTGTTTTGCACGTACTAATTCTTGGAGTTTTGCAATTACACTAGGGTTCCCTATTGTGTTGGCTTATGTACATTCCGCAGGCAATGTTGATTTTAATTAGGGTTTACATAATATGTTCCAGTGCTGTAATGAACCTGTTTTGAGATTTTAACTTCTCTATACTGCTGTATGTGTGATCAATTGTATCCAACTGCCATGTAATGCAGATTATATGTTGGAGGTGTTCTTACACATATTCTATCGGCAGCTCATGTGTTTACCGATAGAAAATTTTCTGCACAAGTAGTAAAACTTAATTTGGATCTGGAAGGACATGAGCCATGCAATGTACTAGTTTGGTTGGGAATTTTTACTCACTTCGTATGAATATATGGCAATGTGGATGGGTCTTCGATGTATATGTTTCAAATGCCTATATACATGACTTTTCCCAACCTAATAGCTGTGAAGTCCTGATGACTCACATACAGGCTAGGCTAAAGATTATGCACAGTAGCACTTAGATGCTTGTGTGCATATTTACGTGTGAAATAATAATGCTGGCCCATGAATATTAATTAGTGTAGCAAATCATCGAGAATGTTATGTGATGACAGTGAATGGTGGCTTGTCAACAAAATTCCATATGTAGAGAACATTGTTATGTTCTATCGGTATCTCACGTGTTTGCCGATAGAAAAATTGTCTTGTGTGGAGGTAATTGTTATGGTCTATCGGCAGCTCATGTGTTTACCGATAGAAAATATTTCTGAAGAGTTCAGTAAGTAATTTATGCATGTCTTTCTTTTTGTATTATTTTCCCTTTTGCCGCCCTAGTTAGTCTCCAGTCCTGGGCTGAGTTATGGAAGTCCAAGGCGAATTAATTGCCATATATATGGTTTGTTGAAGGTTTTGTAGGGGAAGACATGTCGTCGTCTTCATCGGATGGTACTAGTGGTTCGACTAGGGCCAACCCCATCGTAACTACTGAAGATGGGGCTGTTACATCCCAGCGCAAGAGGGTGGGGCGAGGCGCGACGACGTTGGGGCGTTTGGCCAAACGCACTGATCTTTCTTGTGAGTTCAACCAATTTGGGAGGCCGATTGGAAAGAATGCTGGGAGGTACGCGGCCTACGTTGGGCTGTTGGCGAAAGAAAGGGTGAAGATCACCGTCCAGAGCTGGAAGGACGTGACGGCGGACGAGAGGGATAGGTTGTGGGCGGAAGTGAAGGTTAAATGAACTGAAATCGCTGAACTCTTTCGTAATCACGTTCTCTTGGCTTATACTAAAGTTTAACTAACTCGTGATTAATTGTATGCATTTTTCGGAAACAGGCTAAGTGGAACATCCCCGACGATACACCTAGGACTGCCTGCTTGAAGGACATGAACGGAACATGGAAAACCTTTAAGAGCTGGCTCGTCAGTAACTTCCTAGCTGCGGGGAAATCTCCTTGCGAGAAGTACCCCTTCATATCGGAGGAGGTATGGGAGGAATTCACCAAGCAGAAGGGGACTGAGGAGTTCAAGGCCCTTAGCGAGAAGAATAGGGCGATCCAGAAGAGGAACGACCACCCGCATCGGCTCGGATCCCGGGGCTATGCGGGGAAGGAGGAACAGTGGAAGAAGGAAGACGAACAAAATCCTGTCATGGACACCCCTGAGTTGCCGCTCTCCGAGATCAGGGATGAGAGGTGCAAGCGATGGTGGAGGGGGAGGGGGTCCGTGTCGTCCACGGGGTCTGTGCAGTTCGCAACCCCTGGGGACGCCGATGTTGTGAGGCGAATGGTAAGTTGGCTAACCTCGTAAACTGTGTGCGCACAAGTGTATATAAGGCAATTTGTCTCACAAGGTACCTTCAAATGTAACAGATCTCTTTTGAGAAGGACGCAGCGGAGGGATTGTTTACCCCGCAGAGGGAGAACGACATCCTCACCCGAGCTCTAGGAAATAAGGAGCATCCCGGGCGGACACGGGCCGTGGGAGCCATTGTGTCGTGGAAGGCCGGTTTCGTAGATCCGGCTCCACCGAGGAAGAAGGCCCGCACCTGGAAGGAAAAGGAAGCTGACCTCTCCGATAAGATACGGGCTGAGGTACGGGAGGAGATACGGGCGGAGATGCGGGCTGAGATACGGGCTGAGGTACAGTCTGAGGTGCAGACCGAGGTCGCACAAATGAGGGAAGAGTTTGCACGGTTGAGAGAAACATTGCTGGCCAAGAGTTTAGATGCGGATCCCCAGGACGACGGTACCCCGCGGGGTCGGATAAGCAGTTGCGCTTCGAAGGTACTCGCGGATCCAGTGGATCTACTTGAGGTACTGCAAGCCTTCATCTGTGCACTTAAGTTGATGCCACTCCCATTCTGTTAGAGTTGTTTCGCTAACCTATTTTAATTGTTACAAATTTGCAGGGGCCGGAGGGCTGCATCCTACAGAATCACGTAGGCGCCGGGCAGGAAGTGGTTGGACACGGCTTCGTATATCCGTCTGGGCCGGATGTCCGGGTCCACTGTGTACCTCTGCGGTTGGGTTTTGCAAAGGTACAGGTGGACATGGCCATGCCGGGCTACAACGATTCTCCGTTGCCAGTCCCAACAGAGGAACTGCAGACACTTGCCGAGGCAGTGGGCTCCTACGTACAGTGGCCCAAGAAGTGTCTTGTAATACAACCGGTAAATCCTACACATTTTAGATTACATCCTACTCAGTACACTCAACTTGCATAATCTAACATACGTGCTCATTAATTGAAGTGGCCTGCCGCGGGGCTACCAGGGGACTGCGCCCCCAGCTCAGGGCATGAGGGCCGATCTCGTGCGAACCTGGACACATCAAAGACGGCCTCGACCCCACCCAGCGCATCCACGCCTCCACCTCAGAAGAAAGCCGCCATCACCTCGCCCTTGCCTTCGAAGGTACGCGCTCAGTCCCCGGCAAAAGGCAAGGGCGGCAAAGGCAAGGGCAAAGGGCGACAGGGACTGCCGCGGACGTTCACGAACACGCTCCCACTCCTGTCGGAGGCATCTTTGCGGAAATTGGATCGATCAACCAGAGACCTCCACGACTGGTACCTACATCGAGCTCGGCGCAGCCTGAACTTCTTAGTTCCCTACAGGCCTGGGCAGTTCCACCGTGAGCCCGGGACTATATCCGTGGCACACGAGGATCTGTTCGACCTCTACAACTGGCGGGAGCTCGATATGTCCATCATACGGACTGGAGTCCTGTGAGTTTGCTGATGCTATGTATTGCTGTTTTCTAACTCTGTTTGCTAACTCTGCATTAATGTTGCAGTTCATTTGAATACTGAGTAACTTTCTGTGAAATTAATATTAATCTCGTCCTTCGCATGCAGGTGCATGTACAGGCTAGCATCGGAGGCTGCGTGTGACAAGGTGGGTTTCCTCGACCCAGAGAAAATAAGCCTCACGATGCTAGAGCAGGACGCCGCGCACGCTGAGCAGTACATATCCAGCGCGCTGATGGCGCAGCAGGACAGGGACTTCATTCTGGTGCCGTACCACCAAAGGTTAGTGCATTTCGTACTAATTTAACTCAATCTTGTATGTTACACCTGAGATGTACTTTGAGCTAGCGGTCCTCTTTTACGTACAATGCAGGGGCCACTGGATCCTCATCGTGATCTGTCCGCCGAGGAACGAGGTGTACTACCTCGATTCGATGCGTGACAGATTATCGATGGAATATGTGCTCAAGGGGAATATGGGGGCGTAAGTAACTTATATGTTTGATTTAAATTTTGACCTCACTAGCTAATGATAATACATTAACCGGCAATACTAACTGAAATGCAGGGCTTTTGATAAATATGTGTCCGCTGGAGGGAGGCATGCCGCACCGCAGGGCTCCCTACTAGCTTGGAAAGAATATGAGGTACTCACGAGACTTTTTGTTTATGCTTAATTAGTTTATGGAAACAATATATAGCTAACATGTATTCGCATATGCAATTATCTCAGTGCCATCAGCAGCCGCAATCGTGGGAATGCGGGTTTTATGTGCTGCGCTACATGTACGACCTAGTGCAGACAAACTTTTCCCGATTCCCCCAGGTAAGCATCGATAGCTAACTCAAATTTCAAAAATGGGTGTCACGTTCTAAATTAGGATCGAAGTTAGTTACTCAGTATGCACACATGCTTGCAGATCGCCATGTCGAAAGACCAATATGAAAATGCAAAGATTATATATCTTCGACAAATCTGGGCACAATATGTCATGGAGGAAGTAGCACCCAACCATCCAGCATGACAATTTTCTCCTTTTGGTGTACTCTGCATAGACTGTTCATATACATGTGAATAAATATATATATGTGAATAAATGTCCACATTGGATTGCAATCTGTATTTGTCCATACATATGTGAATAAATGTGAATAACTGCCTAATGTGTGAATTTGTTCTGTGAATTTACCTTGCATCTGTACTGTATTGTGTATCCAATCTATACTGTATTGCATCTGTACTGTATATGTGAATGTACTGTATTGTGATGCAAATAAAGTACTGTATATGTGATTGCTCTATCGGTAAATTCATCAACAACCGAGAGACTACTGTCCTTTTTTCTATCGGTACAATCAAAATTAACCGTTAGAAGAGTTTGACCTTTCCTGCCGGTGAACTCATACATATCCGATAGAGTACTAAGCTTTTTTCTGTCGGTAATCTTGTAGTTAACCGTTAGAATAGTGGTACTTTTCAATCGCTATTGACGAGTTTTCTATCGGTAAACTTGTAATATGCCGATAGAATAGTGTGAGTTTTCCTGTCGGTAAACTTATAATTAGCCGTTAGAATAGTGGTACTTTTCAATCCGCTAGCGACGAGTTTTCTATCGGTACACTCCTAATATGCCGATAGAGTACTAAGCTTTTTTCTGTCGGTAATCTTGTAGTTAACCGTTAGAATAGTGGTACTTTTCGAACTGCTGGACGTAAGAATACGACGGGTTTTCTATCGGTAGATTCATAATATGCCGATAGAATAGTGAACTTCTTCTGTCGGTTATTTACCGATAGAAAATGTCCATTCTTGTTCTATCGTGTCTATCTCTATCGGTACAAAAACCGATAGTAGAAGGGTTTTTTTTACCGATAGAAGACTGCATTTCTGTACTAGTGTTAGCCTGACTTTGCGAAAAATATACACATGTACAGTTTTGACAAATTACTTTGAGAAATAAAACGCCAGATTCAGGGAGATTTTCTAAAATACTAAGATACCTCTGTTTCCAATAAAGTTTCATCAAGTATGGAACCATAGAGCTTGTCGTTGTCAATAACTGCATACTATATTTCCTTATGCGGGAACTTGTTGAGCTTTTTATGCTCACCCTTGCCGATTCAATAAGCACAGAGGAGGAATCAACCGATTTCATAGACTATGGAATCGAGCCGGCACAAGAAGATCCCGACACAGTTCCAGGAGATTCAAGCGCCTGAAGGGTCATCTAACCTCAGTGAGAGCGATGTGGGTTTCGCCCTGCTGCATGCTTTGTTGTTTGAGGGAGATGTTTCCCCTCTGCTTTATTATTTTGCTACTCTTACTTGACGTGGTTCCGCACACGTCGATTTTTGTAATATGGGTCTGAATGACCCCATACGCTATGATATTGCATGTATGTAAATGCCGTTGGATGTTCTGAAGTTTCAACTCCTGTGCACAAATTACCTGGGCATTTGTATTAGGTTCCCTCTAACGAGGGGCCCACATATACTAGTTTTGTGATGTTTTGAAAATATCTTCATAGATTGTAATAATGCAATTGTCGTATAAAGATTAGAAATAGGATAAGCAGCTTGTTGATCAAATGATGCTGACTAGAGGAGGTGAATAGACGGTTTTAAAATTTTAATTCCAATTTGCAATTTCAATCTAAAGCTACTAATGTATTGAATACAATTTGCTATTCTAAATGTAAGAATTTGTGAATTAAATAAGAATTGAATGTTCTTAACTTTGCAACAATTAGGAACAACTAACAATACATTTTAAATGCCAAAAGCTTTTGGAGTGAATGCCAATTAAAGTATATAAATAGCCCACAAGTTGAAACTAGCCGTTAGGCAAATTTCAGACAAAGTTTGTATTAGTCAGACATTATCCGGCCACATCAGACATTGGTTCAGCTAGTGTAAGTGATTAGTGACCGTTGAGAAATTAATATACTTATCAGTGACCGTTTGACACAATTTTGTAAAGGTCGGACGGATACATACTCGACTGGACAAATGGTCCAGACAAATGTATTTGTCTCTGGTTATAATTTGATTACACATACATTGTTTTGTATTGGTTAGACAATATCCTGCCATTTCAGACAAATAGGTTGGACAAATGTATGTCTGGTTATATTTGTGTTGAAACTTAGTATCACTTGGTTTAGTAGTGATACGACCAAGTTTGAACTAATATGACCGGGAACAGGTCTTGTACTGATACGACCAAATTTTGTACTAAAACAACCATGAACAATTTTTGTACTGATACGATCAAGTTTTGCTTTACTGAGATGACCAGTTTTATTACTGGGATGACCAGATTTTTGTATTACTAATTCAGCCAGGTTTATTACTGGTATGATTAGACTTTTTACTGTCACGACCAAGTGTTTATTTGTTCAACCAGATTTATTACTGTAACGACCAGGTTTTTGTATTAGCCGGACATTGTCCGGTCACATCGGATTTTGTCTGGTCATATCAGACAAGTTATGCCCATGTAACCAATTTGCGGAGATTTAATACAGAGTTTTGTAAAAAGACTTTAGTTTGTATCTATACTATATGATATGCATTTTGAATTTTAAGATATTAGATAGATCAAACTATTATGGCTACATCACTCTTAATAGTATGATCGATAAATCTAAAATTTAAAGAATAAATCCGATTAACTTGACCACTAATGACTAGTAAAAAACTAATAAATAAATCTTAATCTTCATATTTATCTCGGTCAACGGTCATGGGGTTTTCTTCGTCTCTCATTTTTGTCACAACTTTATCGACTTGAAACTTAAGTCATTCAGAATAAACACATTAATTCCATTTTTTCACTAATCATGGAAACCTTAATCAGGGTTTATATTCAACATAACTCTTTATAGATTGTCATAGGTTGTAATTTTATGACAATCAATTTTGTCAAAAGTTTTGGAATGGTGCTCTCTAAAACTTTGGAGACTTTTTAAAATGTTGATGGACAACTCAATCTCTACCTCCCCTAATTCCATTGCAGCCACTTGGCACCCCTCCCTGCTAATAAAAAAAAAAAATTAAAGGATGACAACAATGACGAGGTGGATGCCGGAGTTTTGTTCATGTGGGACATAGAGTGGGCAGTGATGACACCTCATCGTGCTTTGCCACTACGACCACACCATGCATGCCAATCTTGGTGTGTTCTATTGGAGGTATGCTTGCTCTTAAGAATGACTCAATTTTTCAATGTTGTAGCTAAATTTCTTTTTATATTGACTTACTTGTGCATTTTTCTCATCAATCAACTTGAAAATGTTGAGCTGAAGAAAAAAACAGCAAACTTGAATGTACGGAGCTGCTAGTTAATGACACTTGTGAGCGTTAGAAGACGACAGAGGATTGTTGAAGGCAAATGAATCTAAAGAACGTAGAAGTTGATGTTGTTTTGATTTGATCCATAATTACACTGGTTGAATGATTTGTTGTATGTTTTATTGAACTTATTTAGTCAAATGTTACGATTTGTTGGACGGTGGATATGGAATGAGATTACTTGTTTGTTGTTGCATCTTATTGTTTGATGTTAAATGTGGTTATATCTTGCATATGAAACCTGTTGTGACAGTTTGTTATTGTATTTTGTGATGAATATTTTCATCACATATTAGGATAATTTGTATTGTTGTATTGTAGCATTTATGACAACATTAATTTGCATGATGATTATATTTCGCCACTGAATTGCCTGCCTGAGCGGGTAGCTCAGCCACTAGTGATAAATTTTGAATAAATCATTGACATTATTTTTTTCTTAGATGACAAAACATTATAATGTTTCACAAAAAATTAATCTTTAATAATGATTTCTCAAACTTTACCAATAATACATTATTTTGGGATGCTTGAAAACATTTTCATCACTGCGTACAATTTGCGACTCAGATACTATGAGGATGGTAGGGATGAAAAAATCATATCATAGTGTAGCATTTAGTGATAAAAATGAACTTGTGATGTTTATGTTTTGTCATGCACCATTGAATTTGTTGTAGTATATAAGCCGCAGTTGCTAGAAAGTAATTTCTTAGGCTTCTTCACCTCCCCCCTCACACTCGCTCAATGAGTGCAATAAGCTACAATTTTTTTTTTTTTGATAAAGGGATTCACCTCTGTTTCTATTAAGGAAACATAAGTACCATAGTAACATTTATATACAATTGAAGGGCAGGGACTTATCCCAACTCCTAGACGAGAAGACCTTTTACATAGACCATAGAACTGTTTCTTCAAAAAAACCGATTACTCCAGGCATCGAGCACGTATGGCATCTGTTGCTACTCAAAAACTATACAAAGCATACATTAACAGCAAAAAACAGCAACTGTCACAACTTGCATAACAACCAACACTCCACACATAACAAGTTTTACTTTGTCAGCGGTATGAACAACTTGCACTTCAGTCCGGCACCTCAAACCTAGAGCTGCTCCCCGCTTCATCTTGAACCTGAACATGAGTATTCTTCAGTATTGCAGCTCCTTGCTTCATCATCTCCTCCATTCCAGCCTTTTGCAAACCTGCCCAATAAGAGAAAAACACTAGTTTTGAAGATAACATCACCAGGTTCTTCCAAATTTTTCTGGTTAAAGCAGATTGTTTCTAACTTTCCAAATCGTCCAACACAGAGTTCTAAACCAGACACCTGAAGCTGAAATTTGGCCAAATATCTTCTAGCCCAATCATTATACTCAACAATAGATTGAGGGTATGAATTTGCTTGCACACAGCGGCTAACTACACTCCAAGCATGTCTCAAAACTAATAGGGCATGTAAAGAGTAAATGGTTCACAGTTTCCAACTCAGTAGAGAATACACAGGTTAGATTTCCTTTTCCAGCCTCTTCGGGCTAGATTAGTCTTGGTAAGTATAGCTTTCCTAACAACCAACCACATGAAAATCTTAATTTTAAGGGGTAGCCAGGAAGATCATAGTAAAACAAATCTCTTATTTTTCCTCCCAGCAGTGAGTTTTTTTTGTACATAGGCTTGACTGTGAACTTGTTTGATTTCTCCCATTTCCGAAGGAACAAGGTTCAAATCATTCATTCGTTAGGATGCCTCAGCTGCATACATCACTACACTTCCACTCTCATTTTTTAAACAACACTGGGCATACAGTTTCTCAATATCTTCCACTGCTTGTATCAATTCAGATGAGAGCCCACGCCTAAAACTCAACTGCTTTTGTCCACTGAGGACTTCAGCAACAGATGAATTTATTCTCTGAAATCAGATATTATTCTGGATATTACCACTTTTAAGTGTGTAATTTAGCTCCATTACAGGCCATTATAGGGGTAATTAGCTACGTTACAGGCTATTGCCACTTTTAAGTGCATAATTTAGCTCCATTACAAGCCATTACAGGGATAATTAGCCCTGTTACAGTCTGTTACAGGTGTATTTTTGCCATTTCGTTCAAATACAGATTAGACTAACACAAATTTCAAACTTCAACAGCCACTAATGGTGGAAATAGGTAACAAAGCTAACCATGATGACAAATACAAAATACTAATGCATATTTCAATAGCAAATACGAAAGAATCGATTTTTCAATCATAAATATAAAAAATATACACTTTTTAGTAATATGGAAAAATTATCTCTTTATTTTATGACGTGTAGTAGTACTTGTTCATTGAATACTTGAAGTTCTCATCTACAATTAATATTTTTATAACTACTTGAGTTGCACACAAAAAGCTCTACAATGAGACAAAGTTTTATAAAATAAAAATATTTATTTTTTCTTTTTGATAAATATTGACGCGTATCTATGTTTGTGTTGTATTGTGTATGAGTTCACTAAGTCTAAAATTATAAAAAATGATCATGGTAGTACCCAGTGATATATATACACCTCTTATTCTAACAACCATACCACCATCATTTCAAAACATACTGCACTAATCTTTACGATTCTATTGTTGGTATAACTAGATAAAATTCCGCACGTTCTTGCGAATATTGAAAAAATAAATTTGTGTATGATACAATGTATTAGGTACGACACATGGGATTGATGGAGCGGGCAATGGCGGCAGTGAAGTGGAACTGCGTCGCAGCATCAGACCGACCGGCGTTGGCGGCGACAACAGAAGCCACACATGTCGCTCGCGGAACGGCGTCACAGCATCGGACCAGCGGCTGGTCTGTGGCGAAAATGGAAGTCACACACGCGTCGTGCGTGCACTAGAACAGCGAAGCATAGGGTTGACAGAACAAGTGACAACGGCGGGAAACAAAGCGAATGGGCTGCCGCAACACCAGATCAGCGGGGACGATGTCGACGCGGCGACAAAACGCAAACACGGTGCCCAATGAACAGCCCAAAGGCCGACGGCGCCGATGGAACGGACGGGCATAGCCCACAACACCGGCAGGGCGCGACACATGTGGGGCAGCGGGAGCTAGGAAACGGAACAGAACGGAGACGGAGAAGAAACAGAAACGGACGCTGGCGGCGGCGGCGGCGAGAACGAAGAGCACACACGCCGTTTGGGCCGCTGGTTCAAATGGTGCTCTTCGTTCTCGCCGTTGGTTCCACGAACAGCTACAAAGATAACAAATCGAACGTTGAAACGGATTGGTAATTGCTATAGGTTTCAGGATTTGATTTGTTCCATGTAAAGTTCCAAAAACCCTCACCTGATCCGGCTCAGCGTCGCCGGCGATGAGCCCCTCCCGCTGCGGCGGTGTCGCCCAACCCGTATCATGTCGCGGATCTCACACAGGCTGGCGCCCAGCTGCCACGCCAACGCCACAGACGAGCTCCTCCTCGCAGCCACCACCGGCGCCGCTTCCTGAGTCGCCGCTGCGTCTGTCAGCGGCGACCCCTCCAGCTCCCACGACGGTGACGGCGTGGTGGGCCCACCCTCCGGCCCCCCACCGCAGGTGCACCCACAGCAGCTCCTCGTCCCGACGGCGGCCACCGCCCAACGAACAACCCAGAGGCCGACGGCGCCGATGGAATGGACGGGCGCAGCTCACAGCACCGGTGAAGCGTGACGCACGCGGGGCGGCAGGAGCTAGGAAACGGAACAGAACGGAGATGAAGAAGAAACAGAAACAGACGCTGATGGCGGTGGCGGCAATAACGAAGAGCACAAGCGTCGGCAGCGCAGTGGCCCAACTACGCAACGGGTGGACGGGAAAGTGAACTCCATGCGTCGCCGCAGGACTAGATCATGGCCAATGCCGTCGAGGCACAAACGGAGGCAGCATGCATCGCTGAACCAGCAGCACAGACGGCGACGGCGCGGACGGAGCGGCAGCAACCAAGGTCGATGGCGCGACGGCGCCGACGCGCTTCTCCGCTATTTCGTGGCTGCCTCTGTTTGTGCCTCAACGGCGTCGACGGCTAGAACCAGTGTAGCCGATGACAGCAACAGCGATCGACGGGGCGGCCGCCGACGCACCGAAGAGATGCTGGGGAAACCCTCCTGCCCCACAGCAACAGAACACCAAGCCTCCAACGGCTCAAAGAAAAGCAGCAGCGTGGTAGGCTCAGATGAAATAAAAAAGCCGATTCAACGACCAGAAGGGTTTCCCCTACAAAAAAAAAATTTCCTGTTCAACACAGCACTTGTGCTTAATTTTTCGGATACTTTGGAAACTCAAAAACGTCTTTTTTTTTTCGGAGAACTCATTTGCTCGGTCTTATTGGTTTTTAATTCAATTTGGTTGGCTCTTACAAGATAGTATTTTTGACATGATAAAGGTGGTAAAATGAAGACTCCAACACTTGAGACTCTTTTATATCATATCATTATCTTGACTATCTAGAATATGTAGAAGATGAGGAATCAAGTAGTATTCAGAAACTCGACTTCTCATATTTAGCAACGGTTTCATATATTTGATCACGACTGGTAGTTCATGACAAAAAAAGAAAAAAAGAAAAAAGAAAGACAAAAAAAAATACCAGTATCCAGATGGCTTGACCTAATAAGTTGAGTTAATCTTTTTATTTTTTCTCTTATTTCTTTTGCTTTCCTTTCTCTATTTGTAAACTATTGTATGTATTTTTCTTTTTAATGAAAATCTGTAGCAGGACTCTCCCCAACTCTTTACCTTCAAAAACATGGTTAATAAAATTTACTTTCTCTATCAACGTATTTATTTGTGGTAACTGCCTTAATAAATATAACAATAGCAAAGTTGCTACAACTACCTAGGCCAATTACTTTGAATTTTTTGCCTAATAACCCATAAAAAAAAAACAAATTCGGAAACTAGTCTGTAGCTTTTAAAAATTGCAAAAATGATTCTCAGTCGCGACCTGGGCCACGCGACTGATCTCCAGTAGCTAACTCAGCTAGCGACTGAAGACGTGGCACGGCCCAACGCCCCGCTGGCCAGGTGCCGTGCCACGCGGGCCTTTAGTCGCTAGCCCAGCTGGCGACTGAAACCCGCAACGTTTCAGTCACCAGTCTGGCTAGCGACTGAAAGGCACTCCTAGACAGGGACCCAGATGTAAGAATTTGGACTGATTTGTGATGATTTTGCTTGGAGATTTGGACTTGTTTGGAAATCTTGAGATTGGGAGGGCTGATGATCCGTTTGAGACCTAGTCTTGGTTTTCGCACTAGGCTCGCCCAGATTCTAATATGCAGAATAACGGGATCTTACTCGGAAATACTGAAACCCAAAGTAATTGCACAACTCTTTATTTCAAAGAGGGCTTTACACGTCGAACGTTAGGCACACTTGCCTACGTCGAAGGAACCATAAGTGTCTAAAACTCAAATAAGTTCTATGACTCTTCGATTGAATTCGATGATCTAACTAGACCTATTACAAGGTATTTATAGTCCAATCGTATGAGTACGTATCAGACTTAGAGACCTAAACGTATTAGACTCATATAACTAATCCTAAACAGATAAGCTTAGTTATACACATTCGGATCGGATTACAATTCCGAACAGGGAACGAATTCCTTTTCTTGGTCGCGGACCAATCCATGGTCGCGAATCCTTTCCGAACACGGTTAAGGTCGCGAAGCCATATGCGATCAGGACTTGGTCGCGAAGCCGTATGCGATCAGGACTTGGAGATCCTCCCGGATCATGACTCCCTTGTTGAGAAGGAGCCAACCCCTGTTGCGACCTCTCGATCAAACTGGAGATGTGGAAATTGGGCTTGTCCATCTTCTTTTGTGTACCACTTTGCCGCATGTGCTCGTTGATCTTTCCGACCGATTCGAAAAGTCTCCTTTGTGCCACTGCGGGTGGTAGTCACCTTCCTCTCCAGAATCACATCTTCACGTAAAGATTCGCCTCGTTGATGTAGGATCAAGGATGCCGACTAGAGGGGGGGTGATTAGGAGGCTTTTAAAATTTCTTTTCAATTAAGCAATTTTAAAGAATAATTGAGAGACCTAAATTATACAATGAGGCTTAAAACAATTCAATCAACTAGTTGCATTCAACCATATGAAATATTTAACAATACATGCAACAATAGTGATATAAGCAATTGTGTCAAGATGAATATAAAGCAAATAAGAATTATGCAATTGACACAATATTTTTACCGAGGTCTCGGAGATTCGCCCGGTCTCCCCTACTCCTCGTTGAAGCGCTCTCTCGGAGCCTCGCTTCTATATCCACGAAGGATATCTCACTAGAGTTGCTCTTCTCCACACCGGATAGGCGAGCACCACACCTTTCACAGTCTTTTGCCGGCCTCTCCGACAAACTTCAATTGGAGAGATCTCGGCTCTCCTCTGACACCGTCTAGGCGAAGGCGATCGCCAAGAGTAACAAGCCGGATGCGCTTTCACTTGAATCAACCAAGTGCTAGAAGCTCAATGATGCAAATGAGATGCTCAACACTCTAGCACTAGCAATCTAATGGAGATGAAGTGTACTAAACACTCACACAATCTCCCTCAAGCTCTCTCTCAAATCTACTCAAGATTTGGGCTCAATTCTAGCCTCTAAATGCAATAACTCAAATGCAAATCAATTGGCTAGGTTTTCAGCTGAAGAATGAACTCTTTGAGCACCAAAAAATGAAGCCAAACACGAAGTATTTATAGCCTCAATGAAAAACTAGCCGTTTGCAAGAAACCGGGTCAAAAGTTGTACAGGCCGGACATTGTCCGGCCACTTCAGACACTGTCCGGCCAGTACAAAAATTTCAGCCGTTGCAAATGTGTCAGTGACCGTTGGGCGAAATTTGTGAAGGCCGGACGGATACCATTTGTCCGGACAAAACGTTCGGACAGATGGATATGTCTCTGTTAACTCTCGGCTCAAAAAACTTGTACAGGCCGGACAATGTCCGGCCATTTCGGACAAAGTCCGCCCATAACGGACAAATAGCTCCGGACGGATGCATTTGTCCGTTCCATTTTTCGGCTCAAAAAATTTGTACTGGCTGGACAATGTCCGGCCATTTCGGACAATGTCCGGCCAATTCAGACAAATAGCCCCAGACAGATGCATTTGTCCGGCCACTGCATACTGACAGTAAAACAACCATAACTTTTGATCCAGAGATCCGATTGAGGTGATTTTTGGCTTGTTCAAAAGATAACTCAGAGCTCTACAATTTCGTCAACAGGAGCAAGACCTAGAAAGGTCTAGAAACTTCTAGAAAACTCAGAAACTTTCCTGCTATCAAAATGTTCAAGCCAAAATCATCTCAAATGCAATTTTAAAGTATTTGCACATACGGATTTGCCGTTTTCTCACGGATGTGATTTGTGTCACTTAGGAACGACCACGACCACACAGGTCTTGACATCCGATCGAAAACAGGTGGTCGATAGGGTTTGGTCGAGCGTACGCAAGTGAGTCGAAGACTGGTACGACCAGTCCGAACTCCTACGACCACGCCCAAACCCTAAACAGAAAGCCGCCAAACAAGCGATACGACCACGACCACGTATCAACACTGATACGATCAGAACATGCAAATACGACCATGACCAGCTCTAGATAAATAAACCAATTTAAACAGCTGGCGATCACGACTAAGTGCAGTTTTCAAAACATTTAATCTAATACACATGAACTACACTTAGACTCACTAACAATGCAAGACACTAGTGCAAGATGATATGAATGCATCTGAGCTTCCACACTAGATAGATTCAAGCTACTAGTTTCCGACCCCTCTTAATAGTACGGTCAAACTAGTAAAAAGAAACCTATCAACCCGGTCTGTCTCCAAACACCGAGACCGGTAAAATCCTAAGAAAACAATCCTTAATCTTGGATTTTACCTTAGGTGAAGTTCGACCTCGTGAAGTTCGACCGCTCGACGCTTGTCCCCGCAAGGCTCGACCTCGCTATGCTTGACCTCGCGAAGCTCGAGATGTCTCATATCGACTTCATCCTCTTCACACCCTTGCTCGCTTTTATCCTGCAATCAAACTGAGACTAGAACATATACACTCAATGCGCAAACGTTAGTCTCATTTGCAGTTCGTCATTAATCACCACCAGATAAATCACTCCACACAGGAGTTCACTCAACAATTTCTTTCTTCGGTGAAATGACAAAACCAATTTCAATTGGACAACAAATGAGTAATGGATGAATCTCACAATCATATAGATCCATATATGATACAAGAAATGCGCACACGATCCATACTACTCAAGTTATGATATCAATCAATATGGATGACTAACATCATGAGCTCTCTCTCAATCATACATAGAGATATCAAATCCAGAACACGGAGTCATCAACCTTTTGCACAGACATGGATAACTAATCATCCTGAGCTCTCCCTCAACATGTGCATCGATATCAAATCCACAACTGAAGTCATCAACCTCAAGATTTAACATATAACATCTTGATCAATCAATTAGCACAAGCTTGATGCAACCACCGAGCTCATCCTCTACATATGCATCAATATCAAACCCGCAATCGAGGAAAACATCCAATTCAGGGTTTACCGATAATCAATTCAATTTACTTGTGCTAAATCAGGATTTATATAAATTGTCATTTAATCATCAAATCTGATATCTTCAGATTAACTTTAATCATCATGGATTTATCCAAAATATCATTAATCATCAAAACCTAGATACTAAGATCTACCTAGATCCAACAGTTGATAGACCAAGTCTTCAACAGATGGTACTATGGTATCTGGCTCATCATCCAACATTGAAGGCTCAAAGAGTTTGAGGTGCTCAACATTGATAACCGAATAAATATCCATGTATGGAGGTAACTCAAGCTGACAAGCATTATTACCCACTTTCCGCAAAATCCGAAAAGGACCATAACGAATGGGTTTGAGTTTCTTACCTTCACCTTTAAGTCTCTCCTTACTCAAATGTAACCATACCATATCACCTTCTTGAAATTGCGCATCAACTCGGTGCCAATCATGTCGCGCCTTGTACTTGAGTTGAGCTTTCAGCAAGTTCTATTCAACTTCACGGTGGAGTCGTTGAATACCTTCCAGGAACTTTTGTGCTCGATCCTGATCAGATGCTTCCTTGCTGTTCTGTGCTGAGGTAGGGATCACAAACTCCATATCGAATGGACTCTGTGGTAGAAATCCTAAACAGACCTCAAATGGCGACTTTCCAGTCGAACCATGCACTGCTCGATTAAAAGCAAACTGTAGGTACGGTATGCTTTCATCCCAGGTCTTAGGGTGCCTCGAGTTATATCCTCTCAAGAGATGAACGACTGTGCGATTAACCACCTCGGTTTGACCATCAGTTTGCGGATGAAAAGCAGTACTCCTCTTTAGCTTGGTGTCCATCATCGTCCAGAGCGATCGCCAAAAGTGACTAAGGAACCGGGTATCGCGATCAGACACAATAGAAGTCGGCAGTCCGAAGTGTGTCCAAACGTGTTGAAAGAATACCTGAGCTGCTTCTTCTCCCGTGATAGTCTTTCGACAAGGTATAAGAACAATCATTTTGGAGAACCGATCAACGACCACGAATAGATAGTCGTTGCCACGTCGGGTCTTAGATAATCCTCCCAAGAAATCCATGTATATGCTCTCCCATGGTCATGATGGAACTGGCAAAGGAGTGTACAAACCTAATTTTCGGTTTGCCGGTTTCGAGATGCTGCAGAGACCGCAGCCTCGAACAAACCTAGCCACATCTTGCTGCATACGCGGCCAGAACACATGTCGGTGAAGATTTTGCAACGTCTTTGTAACCCCAAAGTGACCAGCTACCTTCGATGTGTGCGCTTCTCGCATCCATTGAGTTCGAGGTGCTCCACGAGGTATGCAAAGTAAATTGCCCTTGTACAAGAGTCCTTCTCGACGAACGAACTCTGTAGGGTTCCCTGTTTCGACCTTAGTCAATGCTTTTTGAAAATCAGAGTCTTCACTGTACATAGTGACATAGTCATCATGACATGATGGCTTGATCTGCATGAACGCTGATAAACAGAGGGTTGTAACTGGTGGTCGCGACAACATATCCGCCAATTTGTTGTGTACGCCCTTCTTGTACTTAATCACCAGATTAAACTGCTGCAGATACGACATCCACTTCATGTGCCGAGCTTGCTGTAGCTTGGACTGAGTTTGCAAATATTGCAATGGTTGATGGTCGGTGTGGACAACTGTCTCTTTCCCCAAAAGATAACACCGCCAATGTTTCACGGCCTGATGCAGTGCGCATAACTCCTTATCATAAGTCGGGTAGTTCTTCTGAGCTCCCTGGAATAACTCAGAGTGATATGCCACTGGTCGACCTTCTTGCAAGAGCACTGTGCCCATCGCATAACCTGAGGCATCGGTCTCTAGCTCGAACGGTTTCTGGAGATTCGGCAAAGCTAACACAGGCGCCTCGCTGATCTTCCTTTTCAGCAAGAGAAACATGTCCTCATGTTTCCTTGTCCACTCAAACTTCTGATCGATCCTGGTTAATGCATGCAATGGAGAAGCCATAATCGAGAAGTGTCAGATGAACTTCCGAAGGTATTGGCATGCTCCCACAAAACTACGCACATCCGTAACTATTTGCGGTCGCGGCCACTCGCGAATCACTTTGACCTTGTCCGGGTCAATTTGCAACGTACCGTTGCCGATTATGAATCCGAGGTAAAGTAGAGTTTGCTGACCGAACTCGCACTTCTTACGGTTGAGGCGAAGTCGATGTTGCCAAAGCTGTTCGAACACCTTTTCGACATGAATGAGGTGCTCATCCCACGAACGACTATAAACCAATATGTCGTCGAGATACACGATCACAAAGTCGTCGATGAACGGTCTCAATACGTCATTCATAAGACGCATGAAAGTTGCCGGGGCGTTGCAGAGACCAAACGGCATGACCAGCCATTCGAACAGACCTTGCCGTGTTTTGAACGCGGTCTTCCATGTATCCTCCTCTCGGATGCTGACTTGATGATATCCTGACTTAAGATCCAATTTGGAGAAGACAACAGCATGCTTCAATTGGTCTAGCAGGTCACCAATACGAGGAAGGGGGTACCGGTTCTTGATGGTGATCTTGTTCAGTGCTCAATAGTCGATGCACATACGCCAAGTCCCATCTTTCTTTGGTACTAACACCACAGGAGATCCACAAGGTGAACTACTCGGTTGAACGACACCATTGTTCAGCAACTCACCAAGTTGTCTCTTGATCTCTTCATTCTCCAATACTGAGTTGCGATACATACTCAGATTGGGCAGTGTCGCATCGGACACAAGCTGAATTTCGTGCTCGACTGGACGTTTCGGCAGACTATCCTGGGTAGTCTCGAATAGATCACTGTATTTCTCCAGCAGTCCCGACAAACGACCAGAATCCTCTCGGCACGCCAGCGACAATGCTGGTCGAGTACCCTCACCTTGATCAATGGATCGAATCATGACAAGCACATACTTGTGACATGCATTAACAATTCGTTTGGCTTGATTTACGGTAATCAAGTTCGAAGTGTTGACGTGGATGTCTCTACTGATCACGAACTTAACTCCGTCTTTGGTGAGGTCGTACTCTTGTGCTCGCCGATGGAAGTGAGCGTCTCGATCATACAGATACGGACTCCCAGAGATCACCTGACAGATATCGATAGGGACAACATCGCATTGCACCTCATCGATATATCGTGCAGAGATCGCAAACTTCAACACACACTGACTCGTAATATGTTGGTTCATGTCGGATGTAAACCAACCCAGCGGATATGGTCGCGGGTGTGTGGTTGTCTTCAAACCAAGTCGTCGAACCAATCCAGCGGAGACCAGATTCTTCTGACTTTCTGGATCGAATATCGCTGCGACCACTTCGTACTTCACCTGGATGTTGATGGTGAACAAGTCCTCCGTTGGGTGATGGTCGTTCGGTGGATCGGAACCCTTCTCCTTCGGCATTGCCATCAGAGCCAAGGTCGTATCCGCCTCATTAACCGAATTCACTCGGACAACTTCTTCATCGGGTGAAGTCGCAGTAGCCGTGGCTGTTCTTTTCCCTGGTCCATTTTTCTTTGGTCGAAGTTCAGGATGAAGCTTGTAACATTTGTCCTTGGTATGCCCCGCGACTTGACAATTTTCGCAAAAGGCACCCGTGCCTGATTTTGAAGCGTTCTTCTTCGGACTCGGCTTTTTCTTTGTCGAGGTCGCATTTTCCGTCGTGCTTTTGTCGCTGCGGGATTTATTCTTCTTCTCGATCGCCATGGCAGTTGTGCTCGCGGTCGCAATGTCTTGGACACCGAACAGACTTAGCTCAGTACTGATCGATTTCTGAAGTCCAGATGTGTACTTCCGAAATACCTGAGGGTCGGATAGGGAGATACCAATGACCATTGCTTGTCGTCGAAACTCTGTCGTATAGTCTTGGACGGTCTGGTCGCGCCGTTGGTACAATCTGTGCCAACGCTCCCATCTCTCCTCAAGGTAACCCATCGGATAGAATTCTTGTCGCAGAAGTCGTTTGAATTGACCCCACGCAAGGTCGTCAGCTTCACCACTGGCGACAAGGGCTTTCCATCATGTCTTGGCATGGTTCTTCATCTTCAAAGGTGCAAATTTGACCTTTTGAGCGCTACTAAACTCTTTCAGGTCAAAGTAGGTCTCAAGTTGGTCGATCCAAGAATCCAGCTTCTCGGCATCGATCACCCCATCATATATGGGTATATCAATCTTAGCGTCGACTTTAAAAGATTCGACAGCTAAGGAGGTGTTGGCGAGGTCGTCGGTCTTGTGGTTGCCTTCGTCTTCATCTTCGTCTGCCCTGCGCAAGTCTTCACCAGTCTTCGCACCCATACCCTTCCCTACTTCAGGAGGTACAATCATGGCCTGCTGCTTAATCCAAGCAAGCACGGTTTCCATGTCGGTGGAGAGCTTAGCCACTTGTTCGGCTAGGTTAGCTTGAACGGAGGTATCGCCAGACATTGTCGGAGACGCGGTTGTAGGAACCGTCAATTAATTGCCTGGAGTTTCGCCGGAGGTTTTGTAACCCTGGCGAGTCTTCACTATCCACAGGATAGGAAAGTTGCTCTGATACCAACTTGATCCGTTTGAGACCTAGTCTTGGTTTTCGCACTAGGCTCGCCCAGATTCTAATATGCAGAATAACGGGATCTTACTCGGAAATACCGAAACCCAAAGTAATTGCACAACTCTTTATTTCAAAGAGGGCTTTACACGTCGAACGTTAGGCACACTTGCCTACGCGAAGGAACTATAAGTGTCTAAAACTCAAATAAGTTCTATGACTCTTCGATTGAATTCGATGATCTAAACTAGACCTATTACAAGGTATTTATAGTCCAATCGTATGAATACTTATCAGACTTAGTGACCTAAACGTATTAGACTCATATAACTAATCCTAAACAGATAAGCTTAGTTATACACATTCGGATCGGATTACAATTCCGAACAGGGAACGAATTCCTTTTCCTGGTCGCGGACCAATCCATGGTCGCGAATCCTTTCCGAACACGGTTAAGGTCGCGAAGCCATATGCGATCAGGACTTGGTCGCGAAGCCGTATGCAATCAGGACTTGGAGATCCTCCCGGATCAGCTGATTTGAGATGTAATTTCACGCACAAGTATAACTTTATTCGATGAGCTTATTCAGCAGGAGATTCGATGAAATTCGACAAGATTCGATGATTTTGGAATAATTCGAAAACAGGGCACTTTAGGGTAATTAGGGTTTTGGAAAATGGTGAGACTTGAAACTTAGGCTTTGGATTGCAGAAGGGAAACTTGCTCATAATAGTGAATGGGAGATATTCCTTGAATCAGATCGAAGTTTGGAAATGAGATGTGGGTTTTTGCCTTTTTAAGGGTTGTCGGGAAATCTGAAAAAGGTCTAAGCCGCGAAACCTGTATAAATTCTATGAATATGTATACTTGCAAAATAAGTATGGTATAAATTCTATGAATATGTATCATTGGTTGGACGCATCTGTACGAAACCAGACGTAACCGCGCAAAAGATGATAGGTGCAAAAACTGAAAAGACTAATCGTAAACAAAGCTGAAAAGACGAAAAGCTAAACAGTCTGACAAAACCCTACACAGTCCGACAAAAGCTAAACAGATGCATGTCCGAAAAAGTTGGAAACCTGACAAAACGTATGAAAAAACTGAAAAGTCTGACAAAACCCTACATCAGACTACTGCCCCCTCCTCCCCTTGGCTGCAGGGCCCTGATACTCCGATGGTGTGTACCGAGAGGGGGGCTGACGATCCCTAATGCGCCGCCTCCTCACTGGTGGTGTCTGCGCAGACGGTGGAGGCTGGGATGGCTGTGTCGGCTGCGTAGGTGGTGGAGCATCGGCAAGGAAGCTAGGCTGCGAAGGATACTGCTGTGCTTGGTCGAGAGGCTGGTCGCACGCAGGAATATCGAGCTCTTCATTAGAAGAGCTATCGGCAGGCACGAGATCCGTGTGCAGCTGTGGAGGGCGCGACGATGACGGCCGATCCGCTGGTGGCACATGTGATGAAGGACCCGGTGATGGTGGGGGAATCACGTTCAAGTGAGGTGGCAGCAGCACTCTGAAACCGACCAAAATCTGATCGACCTGCCGCTCGACCTCTGCACAATATGTGTACACATCATCGCTGGGCATGGTGGGTTTGAGGCGGGACCTGATCATCATGTCCCATGCACTAGCAGAGACACCGCCAAGAATGTCTATCTGCGCACATGAAGTAATGCAATTATAGAATGACAATCCATGTGAAAGGTGTCGGTTGTAGTTGCAAATAGCTAAGGAACTCACAAAAGAGTGGATTCGCCCTGCAAGGCATCGGTCATAGTGCTCGTCGATGGTGGACCGCCCGCCAATCGGTAGATCGTGCGAGGTCGGTACCAGGACAAGTACAAAAAATGGATGTAGTGGCTGTACGGCTTGTGCTCCTCGATTGTGCGTGTGTGGGCCCAATCCATCCACTCCTCGACATAGGGCCGCTGCCGATGAACGAAATCATCCCTCACTCGACCCTTCCGTGATTGCTTGCGGACAAAAAGATTAGTTAGTGACAGAAATCATGTATAAAATAATGTGTGAATGTAATGCATATTTGACGTACTCGTGGATGTGGTGCAGGATCTCTCGAGGAGGCGGCACGGGGACAAGCTGCCGTAGGCCGAACTGGCGCATAACTTGCTCAGGTGAGTACCCCTCAATCATGTGTGAGAAGACGAGAAGAACCTAGGTGCGCCAGTGCACAGCATCCTGCGTACAAAGAGAGGAAAGGCCAGCCGGAGCGACGGAATGCAAGTTCGAGGTCATCCACGGATCCCAGATGACGCTATCATCGTGGAGTAGATCAAAGGTCGTGGCGTACGAAGGATAACAGAGATGCACCTGATCTGTGGACCACCTCAAACTCAGTCTAGCCCACCGCCATCCCATTATGGGGCCATCTCTGGCATCACCGGCCAACGCGAATTGATCTCGCAGCATCAGTGGTCGGCCGACGGGGAAATGTTCGTACAATCACATCTGCAAGAGGATGGCACACCCGACGAAAAGAGAGCTGACCTGGTCTCTGCTCGTGGCGTCGCACAGCCCCCTGTAGGTGTGGCAGAGCACGGTGGATCCAAAACTGAAGCGCGGCACATGTCCCAGCTCCGAGTCAGCAATACTCCTGGCGAGCTGAACGTATTGCCGCTCGCAGATGTCTCCATGGGTGCCAGGGAATAGTAACCACCCAAACAGGTACAGCAAGGATGCCTCAAGGTGGCGCCTAAAGACCTCCTCGGGAGCGGCGAGGGGGAGCGCACCATCGCGCACTGCGCGCAGGTAACTCTGGGGAACTCTCGCATCCTGCACAAACCCGCCCGCTGGGCCTACACCCTCGAAGCGCTGTAGGAAATCTACGCGCCATGCAACTCTATCGGTGGCTGCAGGAACATATATCTCCCCGCGAATGGGTAGCCCAAGTAGCATGCTGACGTCCTGCAGCGTGATGGTGAGCTCGCCGAAACTGAAGTGGAACGTGTTCGTCTCGGGCCTCCATTGGTCCACAAGCACGGTAACAAGGGATCGGTCGAAGGGGAATCACCTCGCCCGATCTACCATGCGTGCGAACGGCAACAGTCCGGCCTCGAGTAAATAAGGCCCAAAACGCTCATCCAGAGGCCAAATCTCACGCTGTGTCCTCATGCGCAGAGCTGGGAGAATGGTGCCCTGTAGAAGGCGTCAAGCACGATGACGCTCCTGATGGTGCTGTGCAATCAACTCGGGAAGTTGCTAGTCGTCTACCATACCTGCAGTTGTCACATATTGGTCGATAGGTTGAAACATTACAATTAGTTAACAAACATTCAGTACAACATTACAGTTAATTAGCAAACATTCAACACAACATTACAATTAATTAACAAATATTCACGACAGGACATTACAACATTATAATTTTGTTTAGGAAAAATCAGTACAACTCATACAGGGAAATTGCATTGCTTTAGTTTCACGACGAGGTTGAAGCGCTTGCCACTTGTGGGCATCGATTTCTTGTGTGACCAGGCTGCCTGCAAGTGCTGCACCTACGTAGGTCTTCTTCATGCTCCGCGGCATCCATATCGTTCTGTATCCTCCTTGTTCGACGTCGACCAACATGGCCTACAAGGAGTCTCTTGTCTGGGATCCACGTGATGGCATCTTCTGGAGACAGCTCTCGATAGTTTCCCCTCACCGCAAACCCATGGAAGACACCCTCCCAGGTTTTCCACAAGTACTGCAGAGTATAATAAGTTGAGATATATTGTGCCGGATCGATCCCAGGAATAGAGCAGGCAGCGATGACATGCGAGTAAGGAATGTGCAGCAATTGAGGCTTGTTGCATGTGCATTGGGCATCAGCATTTGTAATTCGACATTCGTGTAGCCGACTTGCTCGCAATGTACCACGGACATGTTTGTGCCTTAGTTGAATCTCGTAATTTCCGTTCAGTCGACTGAGCACGAAGACATCATGTGTCAATGACTTTTTCTTCTAAAATTTGAGGTAATCATTGATCTTTTTGGGCCAGTGTACTAAAAGATCATGCACAAGACTTGATGATGCCAAACTCCTACTGTCGTAGTATGCCACTGTGCGATAGAATGTCATCTCAAGTCAACTATAGCAGTGAGTGGTAAGCATCACACACCATTCAGGACGAAGTTATACACCTCAGCCAGATTTGTCGTCATGATTTCATACCGAACCCCGCCTGTGTTGTGCAGCAACGACCACTTCTCCATTGGTTTGGGCTGAATCCACTGACTGAAACTGAGTGGATTCCAGCGGTTTCCCTCGTCGGTAACGCCGCCATCTTCTGGAGCACTTGGCTCTTACAATTCTGCCAACGTACCTTCCTCCAGCGACTTCCATATATCCGTGAACTTTAACTGTTGGTTCTGGTTGGTAAGCCGTTTGAACACCTGCATCAAGCACCTACTCTTGAAACGAGTGTGAAAATTCGCACCAAGATGCCGCGAGCACCAGTGACTTTGCAAGTCATCCCAACTCAGCGATGGATCCGCTCCCGATTGCATGTACTCGATCGCACTTAGCATTCCTCTATTTCGATCATGAATCAAGCAAACGCGCTCCCGGTCTTTGACGACCTCATTCTTCAGTTTGCCCAAGAACCACAGCCAACTGCTGTAGTTCTCCCCCTCAACCACAGCATATGCTATGGCGAGAAGCTGGTCGTTGGCGTCGGCAGCTACGGCAGTCAACAGAGTTCCCTGGTATTTTCCAGTCAAAAATGTATCATCAATACAAAGCATCGGTCTCATATACCTGAACGATGCAACGCACTGTTGGAATGCCCAGAAAAATCTTTGAAGTACCATGCACCCAGGAATCACAGCACCCTCCGAGCCGATTGCCGGCGTATCAACAATTTCGGTGACTGTGCCTGGATTTGCTTCGCATATGCGCCGCAAGAGCCTCGGTACGAAATTGTATGCCTCAACATATGTCCCAAAGAGCTCCTCCAGCATCCTCTGTTTTGCCCTCCATGCCTTCCCGTACTTGATCTTATAACCGTATTTCTCTGCGACATGTGCAATTATTACTTTCGGTGTCATTGCCGTATTTTTCTTTACTACAGACAGTATCAGACTGGCAACAAAACTAGAAGTGATATTTTGATGCTGCTGCACCATGCCCTCTGCCAGACATCTGTGGTCTTGGACTCTGGTTACCTGAAAGAAAGGCCCATCTTGTGGCCGTGTGACACGTACGTACCATGGATAGTTCTCAACTAAGCACCTCACAGTCCACAGGTTCGGATTTGATTTACCCACCCGGAAAGGCCTATTCAGTGAAACAGCCCACGCAGTTATGGCTTTCTTTGAGTCTTTCTTAGTCTGAAACAATTGCCCAAGCTGGACGGTCGATTCATTATAAGACCATCACGAATTCAACTCATCAGGAACCACAGCGGAAACCAGAGACGATGGATCAGTCCATTCATTTATAGGATTCTACTGTTCCGTGGGTTCATTAGGAGATTCGTACTGATCTGACGGATCAGTGTACTCCTCCTCATTAAAATTCTCTTCCAACTCGGGCAATTCTTCAGCAATATCTACCTGGTGGCCGCCAAACCGAGTGGTATCTCTTGCTGTTTGCATGGGTACACTTGCAGTACCGCTTGCATTGGTACTGCCACCGGCACCGGTACTGGCATCGGCACCGGCTCCAGTATCGGAACCGGCTCCAGTATCGGAACCAGCTCTGGTATCGGCACCTGCACCGCGACCGCCACCACCACCGCCAACGCTGCTGAAATTTGTGCTGCTATTTGCCCTTCCGACGGAGTGACTCCCCTCTAAACTATGCATGCTTAAGATTTCAATGTACAGTATGATGACCCTGCCACTATACCTTGGATTTGTCATGAAACATCCAAACGACCCCCACGATTTGTCACCTTTCAATCTCTTGATCACCCATTTGTTTCCCTCCGGAACCATGCCTTCAACCCTGAGAGTATTCGTCGCAGGATTGAGTTGTAACAGGTCGACTAACCACATCTCTAAGTCATTGAAAGACATTGACTGTGGTTGTGTTATTTGACCATAAACATACATACAACCACCAAGATCGTCACCGTTTGCTCTATTACGGATTATACCAGCTCCGTAATACACGCAAACCATACTGGGTTGCTCCATAGCCTGATCAATTTGTCATTCTGTGTTAGGTTAAAACAGGATAGTTCCACGATGCGCAATAACTGCAACGGATTTCTTATCTTAATGCATTGTCTTTAAACCATGACCGGTACTTCTTATGTATTGTCTTCATTTCGTTAATTATTATTACTAATCTAGGGTTTGTAGTGCGGAAAAGTAAATTTTCATTTTTACTAATCTAGGGTTTATAATGCGCACAATAATCTAGGGTCTCTAGGGCTACACAATTGTTAGGGTTTGTTAGGGTTTCCAAAACTATGTTTCAGTCACTCAAAGTACTAAAAAAATCCCCAAATCTACCATGTAGATCCGAATCAAGATCTGACTATTCTTATTTAGTTTATCAGTTACCCTGAGTATAAAAGCCTTCGGGACCCAAACCTAATTCGATCTCTAACTCCTAGATCTAACTACCCCTTGCCATTTTCGAAAACCGGATTTATTTAAAATACCCTAATTGATCTAAGTATCAGAGTTCAGATTTAGCAAAATACTGACCTAATTCAGATCAAATTATATCAGGAATATGATCATGGGTATGCCAACACTTTACTCCAAAAAGTTGGTAGCTAAATTCCAGCATCTAGACCCTTTTCGCAAATCAGTCCAAATTCTCCTGCAAATAAGTCCTTTTCTGTGTTACCCAAGACGCCAAGGTCAACGACAATTAGAGTTTACAGTTTAGGGTTTACACCCCCATCCCTAATCCCTAACCCTAACCCTAACCCTAACCCTAACTCTCAAATAATAGCCTATGACTAAAGTAAAACAAAAATTAAATTTCAAAACCCTACAACCCTAAAATAATAGCCGCTCTCGCTCTAACCCCTTGCGGGTAAGGTCAAGACGGCGAGGGCGATGACGAGGGCAGCGAGGCTGCAATGACTCTAACATAATATAAAACAAACCTTTAAATTTATATACAAACATGCGAGCAATTAATAATCATTTATATTTACAAACTAACTACTAACATAAATTTTAATCTACATACTAATATCCATTTTAATCTACATATACGAGTTATTTAACTAACAAACATTTCAATCTAAATATATCATTTTAGTCTAAATATACGAGTTATTGAACTAGTAAACATTTTAAGTTAAATGAATATACGAGCGAACTAAAATACCTCAGTAAACAGATTTGAAGAAGCTCTGAAAACCGATGCTTGAACAAGAACCACCTCCGCCTCCTCTCTCCTTTTTCCTCTTTCTTCTCCTCCATCTCCCTCTGTAATTTTCGAAAAAATGAACTGCGTCCGTACTGTGAAAGGGACCTCTGGTGGCTATATAGGCATTTCAATCGCTAGTCGAGCTGGCGACTGAAAAGAGGTGGGTTTTAGTCTCTTGCCCGGCTAGCGACTGAAATGTGGCGTGGCATGGCACCTGGACCAGCGAGGCGTTGGGCTGTTCCACGTCTCCAGTCGCTAGCTGGGTTAGTGACTGGAGATCAGTCGCGCGGCCCAAGTCTCGACTGAGGGTCATTTTTGTAATTTTTAAAAGCTACGGGCTAGTTTCCGAATTTGTTTTTTTTGTGGGTTATTAGGCAAAAAAATTCAATTACTTTGAATATATGTTGTTAGTAAAAACAGTGTTATAAAAGTTGGCATCCTAAACCGATTAATCGTCCGATTAATTATTGTTGGTGGATAAACTGTTAAGAATAACATATTCTGTTGATCAACGACATAATCGTGCTGGCTTGTCGACCACATAATCGGATTATGCGGCCGATTAATCCCTCACAAGTTTTTTTTTTGCCCACTTGCAAGTTGCCAACAGTTTCACAAACCCCCTTCCATCATATTTTTTTGGGTGGGCGTGGGGTATGTGTTTTGTAATTGCTCTTAAAAAATAATCCACAAATTAATGCTAATCTTAATGATCTCTAACAAGTCTTTTTTGCCCACTTACAAGTTACCAATATTTTTGTTAAGTTCTACCAGAAGGTACCAAAAATAATAAAGAAGCTGTCATTGCCACGTAGGATTTTTTAAAATTTTTTTAGGGATAACCTCATCATAAAAGAAAATTTAAAATTAACTCAAAACTTTAAAAAATTTCAAAACTGACTCTCAGTCGTGAATTGGGCCTCGTGACTGATTTTCAATCGCGAGCTGTCCTGACAACTGAAGAAATGGCATGACCCAATGCACCGCAAACCCAACTTGTGAATGATTAAGTAAAGTATTACTCTGTGCAATTACAATAACTTTAAAAATTATGTCTTAATCTAGTTGGTCAAGAGATTGATCTCTCACCTGAGAGATTAGGGTTCAAATTCCACCCACAGCCATATCAAATATTTATGTGCATACATAACTTTCAGTCATGATGCTGCCGGGCGGGTGACAGTGGTGGCGGTCAGAGTTGCCTGATGTTGTCGCGGCTCTGACCCCGCGTGCTGCTGTCATACTCTCCGCTGCCTGTCGTGGAGGCCCGCCTGTTCTGAGACTACACAAAAGTTTACAAAGCACACAATGGAGCACAATCCAAGTGAAATACATGGCATGGTATGAGAGTTTTTTTTTTATAAATAACCCACATTAAAAAATCAATTACAAAAATAACCCACAGTTGCAAAATTTTGCACAAATGGGTCGGCACGTCAGCCTGTCGAGCACTGGGCACTCGACAAGCTCGTTGTCATGTGGTGTTAGCTTGTCGAGTGCCCAGTGCTCGACAAGGGCCACAATGACCGCGACCAGGGGGCTTGTCGAGTGCTGGGCACTCGACAAGCTCCCAATCGACCACAGCCGACGACCAGGGGCTTGTCGAGTGCCCATCACTCGACAAGCCATCAACCAGTGTTCGCAAAAAAGAAATTTAATTGTGAGAACGGGGATTCGAACCCGAGGCAATAAGATGGGAGCGGGCGCGCAATAACCAACTGTGTTAGAGACTTTTACTGCTCTAAAGCAACTGGTCAAGTTAATGTACATTCACTTGTCGAGTGTTGGGTACTCGACAAACTCTTGGTCATCAGCTCTAGTCGATTGGGAGCTTGTCGAGTGCCCAGCACTCGACAAGTCCCTGGTCGCAGTTGTGGGGGACTTGTCGAGTACTGAATCCTCTACAAGCTGATACCATGCGATAACCAATTTGTCGAGTGCCCAGTGCTCGACAGGCTGACGTGACGACTCATTTGTGTAAAATTTTGCAACTGTGGATTATTTTTGTAATTAATTTTTTAATATGGGTTATTTCTAAAAAAATTCCATGGTATAATGGTGAAGGTTCAGACTTAAGATTAAAGGTTATGCATGTATATTTCACACAGAATAAAGTCTTACATACTTTATTCCAGTAACAATTAAGCTCCAATTTATTTTGCAATCCCGAGCCCATGTTTGTAGGGGACTAATATTATCTGTAATAGTATTTGCACTATCCTGATATTAACGCATTTTCCTCTTATCCAGCATCTTGCTAGATAAAGGAACTTAATTAAGCTCCAATCTTCTTTAACTTAATTATCAACACCTGGCAAAAATATACAACCAGGAAGGTGGATATATAAGCAGCACATGAATCCTGAGTGATTTGTTTATCAATTACCGAACGATGTTGTCGATCTTCTTGATGACCTGAATTTGACCTGGAGATCGACCTCAGGGAATTTCTGGATCTTGACATCCTCAGGTATGACAATGACATTCTTACCTCCATAATTCTAGGTTCTTTCATCACCGACTTCCATGCTAAGATGACCAGATCATTGGCTGTCCAAAGAATGCCGACCACAACTCTGATCATCATGATGTTGATTGGCAGATATAATCACTACATCTGCCAGAGATGAAGAATAGTTATCATGTGGCTCTCTTTCACAGGAGTCATCAGAGGAACATCTTGAAATATCCGAATGAGCATTGTCATGGCTTTCCTTTTCTTTTCCCAACACCAATTTCCGAAGCTTAGATAAGAGCCTTCTTTTTCTCCTGGTTGCTGTGATTGGACGTCTCTGAATCAAACTCTACACCAGGGTTGGCATACTCAGGAATCAGGTCCTCGGCGTTCTCTTCAGACTTGAGACTCTCTGAATCAAACTTTACACCAGGGTTGGCATACTCAAGAATCAGTTCCTTGGCGTTCTCTTCAGACTTGGGACTAAGGGTCTTGCCCAGATCGCGTGCAATGGTTTTTCCTAAACGGAGGAGCCTCGTGGCTCCTCAGTTCATACCGCAGACAGGCATTCATCCATCTCAAATATATCAATTCCTCAATATCTGCAAGCCTGTCTGCCTGCACTTGTAGAACAACAGTTAATTTTAAGAAGCAGAGAAGAGAGATAGAGAGGGAAAGGATAAGCATGAAATTTTTGTAAAATAATAGTTAGTGATATTTTCGGTAAAATATTTAAAATAATTTCCAAAGAAATGTTTTAAAACAGTTTTATCTTTTTAAATATTCGCAACTTTATATGGAGAGATTTGGTTGGCTAAATCCTTTATTTTAATCTTTAATAACTTTGACCGAGTTTTTTAGCGGTCATTTGGACCTATCCACATTCTGTTACTACCTTTGAATACTCAAAAGGAAATTCCTGGTTTTTTGCCTAGTAGCAAACAACGTTAAATCTTTGTTATAAATTCCTTAAAAATGCATCTTAAAACAGTTATATACATGGTTGCTTTCCACATATTATACATGCCATACATTACCCACATGAGTTTTTCTATTTCTTTCTCAAAATATATTTTCATTTCTTTCTATTCAGCTTGAAGAGCTTGGCGATGCTAGTCAATATGCAATCGTGCTAAATGAGAGACACGATCTGGATTGTAACTTGGAATAAAAGAGCGAAAGACCCTAGTCCCTAAAAGTTAAGGCACAATTTAGTCTTAGACAGTTTATACTATTATTTTATTTATTTATTATTATTAACTCCCACAAACAGATATCTGTGCCTTATATGTCGGTGATAGTTTTTATTATTTTTTAATTGATTCAGTTAGAATTTAACAGAAATATGATAGGAGAGTTTTTTATAAAACTGTTAGAAACTTAGTAGGGTACAAGCAAAAAATATTGTAAAAGGGTAATTGAGATTACCACTAACTTTTTTTTTTGAAATTGCAACTACTGTCAGGTGGGGCAAAGGAATTTTGTTTCTGCAATCCTTGTATTAAGGAATCTTTCTTCTTTAGCGCTTGTTCCAGTGGCAAATGGTAAAGAAAATAGTGAAGTCTTTAACCTGATGCAGCATTCATATGCATCAATTCTTACCAATGAAGTTTCATAAACTTTGAGCTCTGAATTTCTGAAAAAGCATATTTCTAAAATAGCTTGGAAGTTGTGTGATGTAAGATTGGCCCAATCTTCTGATGAGAACGATAACATCGATTTGATGGTTGATGACTTTGACGATGCTGCTACAAACCGAACACGGCAGGACGTCAAACAATCGCTAAACCGTCACACCGAGTTGTTATTAACTGTGTCAAAAACGCGGTTGACCTAAGTACGAAGATCAATTACTGCAAGTAATCAAAGAACAAGTAAGAACAAGGAAAAGCAATCTGAAATTGTAAATAGGCCTAAAGCACTCAAAATTTGAGGTTCTGTAACTCGATTCAATTGATCGACCGACACAAGAGAAATCGAGGTAGTTTCACACACAGAACAACTAAACAAAACAAAACCTAAGAAAGCAACAAGAAGTTTGGGAAAATATATGAGAAGGGGCGGCAACCAGGGGTGGCATGCAACTCTAGACATGATACATGAGCCTTGGGCTGAAAGTGGAGGAGACACAGCACCTAAGAATCCAAGATAGGTTATGTCCACCGAATTGTTTTGATGATTGTGGCTGACTCAGAAGGAATTTGGAGATGGGGTCAGATCCGTTGGAAAGAGGACTAAGTAAGCTTTCCATCAAGTGCTCGCACATCCCAAACGGACTCTGTATGCAACTTCTATGCTTGTTTGAAGGCAGACTACTCCTTAGTGGCCGAACTGAACTCCAGCACTTACACAGCTTGGAACTTGACTTGAATTGGTGAAGAATTATTTGTAGGAAATCGAGTAAGCTACACTAGCAGAATTTCATATATCTTTACTCGAAAACTGCAAATAATAGATCATAGATTTGATTGTTACCAGTAGCGGAAGCAGATTTGATGCAACGATCGAATGTTCGCAACAACCGTTTGCGGATCGTCCAAAACAGTGGATGTAGATGACAACGATCGCTCACGGATCGTCCTGATCAGCGCAGCAATTGCAGCAGCGCCTCTACCGGTATCCACACGTACTGGGATGGAACGTTGTGCAATGGTGTGCTAGCACCAATGTGCACAACAAGGGTTTTTAGGGCTATTACTTTAGAGGAGGTAGCAGCTAGGGCTTTTCTGTGTATTTCCTCAAGGCCCATCATACCGTATATATAGGGCCAAGCAGGAGAAATCCTAACAAATTAGGTTTCCTGATATTATACGAATCTTATCCGAACTGCCCATGCAGAAGAAATCCTAACAGATTAGATTTCTTGATTTTATACGAATCTTATCCGTATTGCAGGATGAGACTAATATTAAATCTTCGTATCTGATACGTTAATTTCATAACAGACCCAATCCGGATCTGATACGAAAACCCATAACAAACCCAATCCAAATGCATAAGGAGTCTAATATTAAGTCTCCAAATCTGATATGAAAACTTATACCAAACCCAATCCAAATACATAAGGAGTCTAATATTAAGTTTCCGAATCTGATACAGAAACACATATCAAACCCAATCCAAATGCATAAGGAATCTATCATTAAGTCTCCAAATCTGATATGGAAACCCAAAATAGACTTAATCCAAATTACATTATTCCAACCCGTTAAGTGTGTGACCCTGTAGGTTCATGTATATTTAGTCACAACCCGAGAATACTTACCCGAATTGTAAGTTGATAGTGGCCCCTAGCAGGACATAACGACTATCCAAATACACACAAAGATTATAATCAGCAAACCTATATAATGTTGTCATGTTGATTCTCTTGCCATATGATACCAGATTAAACCCAAGGTAGGAAATGTGCCACCCTTGCACAGTTCAATTCTTTCTCGATCTCATAGTGAATTGATCTTCTCGTAGTTGACACTTCAACCACAAACGGTATGGCCATGCACTTCTTAATTCATCTATATCGAGGGGCCCAGAGATATCTCTCTCATTTAATGAGATATGCACATTCCATCTTAACCATTCATATTCCTCCGCATGGCTCATTGTATACCCGAATATTACCTTTATTACTACTTAATTAAAAGTAGCGTTTGGTACTATCAAAGTATACTACTATACATGTAGGAAACTATGATGGTCTCAGGTCTAAGGATCAATCATAAACATTATTTGAGACCAACTGGTGACACTTAAATAACAAATCCAAACAGTGTCTCAAAATGGGTCTATCCAATATTATATTCTCCAATATATGTCCACATTATTGATTTGATATCTTGTATCCATGGTCCGTGAAACATAACCATCAATCAATAAATGTGCTGATCCATTAATCAATAATGTCCTATTTAAAGATAATGGATCAGGGACTATATTAGAATAATATCATCAAATAAATTTAGAGTCTCACGAACAAGTCACATACTTGTTGATCAAACCAAGATGATAATTTATTCAAAAATAATAGATTATTCAAATGTTCATAAATATAACAAAGATAAATACATCTCTGTGATTTTCCCTAGGACATATCACTAACAACCTCCCACTTGGACTAGAGTCAATCACAAATGTATCTAATACCTATTGCTCTAGTATGCACCTCATGCTTTGGTTGCGGGAGAGGCTTTGTCAACGGATCAGCAACATTCAAATCCGTGGACACTTTGCAAATCTTCACATCACCTCTATTCACGATTTCTCGGATGAGGTGATAACGCCTGAGTATATGTTTGGATTTCTGATGAGACCTTGGTTCCTTGGCTTGCGCAATGGCTCCACTATTGTCACAATAGAGATCCACTGGGCTTGAAATACTAGAAACCACACCAAGTTCAGAGATGAACTTTTTAATCCAAACAGCTTCTTTAGCAGCTTCAGAAGCAGCAATGTACTCTGCTTCTGTTGTAGAATCAGCGACAGTTTCTTGCTTGGAACTCTTCCAGCTTACAGCTCCTCCATTAAGACAAAATACAAAACCAGATTGCGATTTGAAATCATCTTTGTCGGTTTGGAAGCTAGCATCGGTGTAGCCACTAACAACGAGCTCTTCCTCACCTCCATAAACCAAGAACACATCCTTAGTCCTCCTCAAGTATTTAAGGATGTTTTTTACTACAGTCCAGTGACTCTCACCTGGATTTGATTGGTATCTGCTCGTAACACTTAGAGCATAGGAGACATCTGGGCGTGTACATAGCATGGCATACATAATAGATCCAACAGCAGAAGCATATGGAATCTTATTCATTCGGTCCCACTCATCACATGTCGAAGGACATTGACTCTTGCTAAGACTAATGCCATGTGACATAGGTAGAAAACCTTTCTTGGAATCGTGCATATTGAATTTATTCAATACTTTGTCAATATATGTACTTTGGCTTAATCCAATTAGACTTTTAGATCTATCTCGATAGATCTTAATGCCCAAAATATATGCTGCCTCACCTAAGTCTTTCTTAGAGAAGCTACTTTTTAATGAGGACTTCACAGAATCAAGCATAGGAATATTATTTCCGATCAGAAGTATGTCATCCACATGTAAGACCAGAAAAACAAGTGCGCTCCCATTTACCTTTTTATAAACACAAGGCTCTTCTTCATTTTTGATGAAACCAAACTGTTTGACTACTTCATCAAAACGAAGATTCCAACTCCGAGAAGCTTGCTTCAACCCATAAATGGATTTATGAAGCTTGCATACTTTCCTAGTATTATCTGGATTGACAAAACCTTTAGGCTGTGCCATATACACATCCTCACTTCGTTTTCCATTTAGGAATTCCGTTTTGACATCCATCTGCCATATCTCATAATCGAAATAGGCAGCAATAGCCAGGATGATCCTGATTGACTTTAACATAGCAACGGGCGAAAAGGTTTCATCATAATCAACACCTTGAATTTGCTTGAAACCTTTTGCAACTAATCGTGCTTTATGGATATAAACATGACCATCCATGTCAATCTTTTTCTTATAAACCCATTTGCACTCAATGGCTTTTACACCATCAGGCAGATCAACCAAGTTCCACACTCGATTGTCATGCATGGATGCAATTTCGGATCTCATGGCTCGAAGCCATTTCTCAGAGTCAGGGCTCATCATCGCTTCTTCGTAAGTCTTAGATTCATCATTATCTATCAATAATACTTCACGTTGCTCCATTGTAAGGAGCATGTACCTTCCAGGTGCGTGACGTACCCTTTCAGACCTACGTATAACCGGTGCTTGTCCTGCATCATTTTCTACATTGTTTTGCAGGTCTTGCTGAGCTTCAGTGGGTGCTGAAACAATTTCTAGTGGTTCCCGAATTTCTTCAAGTTGCACTGTGCTCCCACTTACTCCTTTTGAAAGAAACTCTTTCTCCAAAAAGACACCGTTTCGGGCAACAAACACTTTGTTTTCTTCTCGATTATAGAAGTAATATCCTTTTGTTTCCTTAGGATAGCCCACAAAGAAGCATTTATCTGATTTGGGTTTGAGCTTATCAGACATTAAACGTTTTACATAAACTTCACAACCCCAAATCTTAAGAAAAGACAATCCAGGACGCCTTCCATTCCATATCTCATATGGTGTCTTTTCTACGGCTTTTGATTGAGCCCTATTTAATGTGAACGCAGCTGTTTCTAGAGCATATCCCCAGAAGGACAATGGAAGATCAGTTTGGCTCATCATTGACCAAACCATGTCCAACAAGGTCCTGTTCCGTCGTTCTGACACACCATTCCATTGAGGTGTTCCTGGTGGGGTCAATTGTGGAACAATTCCATGTTGTTTTAGATGATCACCAAATTCTTGGCTCAAATATTCCCCTCTACGATCAGATCGTAGGGTTTTGATTGTCTTGCCAAGTTGATTTTGTACTTCATTCTGAAATTCCTTGAATTTATCAAACGTTTCAGATTTATGCCTCATTAAGTAGACATATCCATATCTACTAAAGTCATCGGTAAAAGTTATGAAGTACTGAAAACCACCTCTAGCTGTTGAACTTAATGGTCCACATACATCAGTATGAATAAGAGCCAATAAGTCATTTGCCCTTTCACTTTCACCCGTGAAAGGTGCCTTTGTCATTTTGCCAAGTAAACAAGATTCACACACATCAAATGATTGAAAATCAAATGAGTCTAGAAGCCCATCTTTCAGGAGTTCCATGATGCGTTTCTCATTGATATGGCCTAAACGACAATGCCAGATAAACGTGGAATTCAAATCATTGGACCTAAGCCTCTTAGTACATATGTTATAGACAGGTAATTCAAGATTTAGCTGATAAAGCCCATTCTCCAATGAGGCATTGCCATAAAACATATCATTTAAATAAAAGGAACAACGATTGTTCTTTATTCTAAATTCATAACCCAGCGTGTCCAAACACGACGGATACAATGTTTTTGCTTATGGCAGGAACATAATAACAGTTATTAAGTTCTAAAACTAATCCTGAAGGTAAAGCTAATATAAAAGTTCCAACAGCTAAGGCTGCAACTCTTGCTCCATTGCTAACGCGAAGTTGAACCTCGCCCTTAGCCAAATTTCTACTCCTTTTAAGCCCCTGCATCGAAGTGCAAATATGAGCCGCCGATCCGGTATCAAATACCCAAGAGTCGGAAGGAGAAGTAGCTAAATGAACTTCTATAACATATATACCTGAAGGAGTCTCACTTTCCTTCTTTTTCTTTAAATCTTCCAAGTATTTCTTGCAATTCCTCTTCCAATGGCCAGATTCCTTGCAATAGAAGCATTCAGTAGTAGGGGTGGCACCTGGCTTGGACTTTCCTTTGGAATTAGGCTTAGCACTAGAGGATCTTTCTAGAGCTTTGCCCTTTCCCTTAGCCTTGCCCTTGCCCTTCTTCTTAAAGCTTTTTCCCTTTTGAACCATCATTACATTATTTGGGTTTTTCTTAATGTTCTGTTCCGCTGTTTTAAGCATCCCATGCAATTCGGTCAATGATTTCTCCAGATTATTCATGTTATAATTCATGACAAACTGGTCATAGCTCGGAGGGAGCGATTGTAGAATCATATCAGTAGCCAACTCTTGACTAAGGGGAAAACCAAGTTTTTCCAAATTCTCAATGTAACCAATCATCTTGATCACATGAGGACTGACCGAGCTTCTTTTTGCCAACTTGCAATCATGCAATTTCTTGGTGGTCTCATATCTTTCCACCCTGGCCTGCTCCTCGAATAAGTTTCTAAGAGACACGGCCATGTCATAAGCTGTCATGTTCTCATATTGCTTCTGAAGCTCAGAGTTCATCGTGACAAGCATTAGACAGCTGGCATCAAGTGCGTCATCAGTATGCTTTTTATAAGCATCCTTTTGAGCACGTAAAGCACTAGCGGCTGGTTCATCAGGTATAGGAGTCTCTAGAACATAGTTCTTTTTCTCTTGTTTTAGAACAATTCTCAAGTTTCTATACCAATCAATAAAATTTGTTCCATTGAGCTTTTCTTTATTAAGGACAGATCGCAAACTGAAATTGTTTGAGGAGCTACCACTATCCATGGTCTACAACAGTAAAGAAATGCAAAATTATAGCATTATATTTATGAAAAGTCTTTTATTAAACAATTCAATACAAGATGTACCAACTATATATTTTAGAAAAAATCCCTCAAAGAAATATATATAGTAGGCCAAGATCCATATTTCACTAAGTTCTAGTGAGCTTTGGCATCACTGCTAGAAATCTAGTTATTTAGGTAAGCAACTCCTTACTAATTATATCATATATAACTCTTGTTTGTTGGGTGTCATCCCAACACCATGTCCCAAAGCCCAAAACCGTTTTGATGGCTTTGTTAAGTTAAACCAATTCTATGCTTATGGGTGTCCAACACACATCCTGCCTTATTAAGATAATTGATGGTGCCCTGATTTGTCAGACCCACCAAGCAACGATCAAAATCTTGACAGGTGTAGCAATTGGAAGGGTATAATAAACACTTAATTTTTATGAGGGGTTAAAACATGGCAAAACATCCATATGCATGAAAATAACCATCAGCTAGATGATCTAATAGGTGCAATTTCGACTATATTTAACTTCCGTTGGCAGTAACCTTGGCCAGGAAAGACCGCGACTGTTTTCGCTCACACCATGAAGGAAAGCGTTCCGTCAAGCGGGGCTTATTAAGAAAAACCTTATGATGTGTTCTTTCCTTAGACACCAAAATTGACAGTTTCTGGTTGTCAAGTATAATCTTTATGTTTCATGAGGGGTTAAAAGATGTCACAACATCTATATGCATGAAAATAACCATCAGTTAGATAATCTCACATGCATAACTACGATTATATTTAATTTCCGTTGGCAGTAACCATGGCCAGGAAAGACCGCGACTGTTTTCGCGCCACTAGTACAGAAATGCAGTCTTCTATCGGTAAAAAAAACCCTTCTACTATCGGTTTTTGTACCGATAGAGATAGACACGATAGAACAAGACTGGACATTTTCTATCGGTAAATAACCGACAGAAGAAGTTCACTATTCTATCGGCATATTATGAATCTACCGATAGAAAACCCGTCGTATTCTTACGTCCAGCAGTTGGAAAAGTACCACTATTCTAACGGTTAACTACAAGATTACCGACAGAAAAAAGCTTAGTACTCTATCGGCATATTAGGAGTGTACCGATAGAAAACTCGTCGCTAGCGGATTGAAAAGTACCACTATTCTAACGGTTAACGACAATATTACCGACAGAAAAAAGCTTAGTACTCTATCGGCATATTAGGAGTGTACCGATAGAAAACTCGTCGTCAGCGGCTGGAAAAGTACCACTATTCTAACGGCTAATTATAAGTTTACCGATAGGAAAACTCATACTATTCTATCGGCATATTACAAGTTTACCGATAGAAAAGTCGTCAATAGCGATTGGAAAGTACCACTATTCTAACGGTTAACTACAAGATTACCGACAGAAAAAAGCTTAGTACTCTATCGGATATGTATGAGTTCACCGGCAGGAAAGGTCAAACTCTTCTAACGGTTAATTTTGATTGTACCGATAGAAAAAAGGACAGTAGTCTCTCGGTTGTTGATGAATTTACCGATAGAGCATTCACATATACAGTACTTTATTTGCATTCACAATACAGTACATTCACATATACAGTACAGATGCAATACAGTATAGATTGGATACACAATACAGTACAGATGCAAGGTAAATTCACAGAACAAATTGACACATTAGGCAGTTATTCACATTTATTCACATATGTATGGACAAATACAGATTGCAATCCAATGTGGACATTTATTCACATATATATATTTATTCACATGTATATGAACAGTCTATGCTGAGTACACAAAAAGGAGAAAATTGTCATGCTGGATGGTTGGGCGCTACTTCCTCCATGACATATTGTGCCCAGATTTGTCGAAGATATATAATCTTTGCATTTTCATATTGGTCTTTCGACATGGCGATCTGCAAGCATGTGTGCATACTGAGTAACTAACTTCGATCCTAATTTAGAACGTGACACCCATTTTTGAAATTTGAATTAGCTATCGATGCTTACCTGGGGGAATCGGGAAAAGTTTGTCTGCACTAGGTCGTACATGTAGCGCAGCACATAAAACCCGCATTCCCACGATTGCGGCTGCTGATGGCACTGAGATAATTGCATATGCGAATACATGTTAGCTATATATTGTTTCCATAAACTAATTAAGCATAAACAAAAAGTCTCGTGAGTACCTCATATTCTTTCCAAGCTAGTACGGAGCCCTGCGGTGCGGCATGCCTCCCTCCAGCGGACACATATTTATCAAAAGCCCTGCATTTCAGTTAGTATTGCCAGTTAATGTATTATCATTAGCTAGTGAGGTCAAAATATAAATCAAACATATAAGTTACTTACGCCTCCATATTCCCCTTGAGCACATATTCCATCGATAATCTGTCACGCATCGAATCGAGGTAGTACACCTCGTTCCTCGGCGGACAGATCACGATGAGGATCCAGTGGCCCCTGCATTGTACGTAAAAGAGGACCGCTAGCTCAAAGTACATCTCAGGTGTAACATACAAGATTGAGTTAAATTAGTACGAAATGCACTAACCTTTGGTGGTACGGCACCAGAATGAAGTCTCTGTCCTGCTACGCCATCAGCGCGCTGGATATGTACTGCTCAGCGTGCGCGGCGTCCTGCTCTAGCATCATGAGGCTTATTTTCTCTGGGTCGAGGAAACCCACCTTGTCACACGCAGCCTCCGATGCTAGCCTGTACATGCACCTGCATGCGAAGGATGAGATTAATATTAATTTCACAGAAAGTTACTCAGTATTCAAATGAACTGCAACATTAATGCAGAGTTAGCAAACAGAGTTAGAAAACAGCAATACATAGCATCAGCAAACTCACAGGACTCCAGTCCGTATGATGGACATATCGAGCTCCCGCCAGTTGTAGAGGTCGAACAGATCCTCGTGTGCCACGGATATAGTCCCGGGCTCACGGTGGAACTGCCCAGGCCTGTAGGGAACTAAGAAGTTCAGGCTGCGCCGAGCTCGATGTAGGTACCAGTCGTGGAGGTCTCTGGTTGATCGATCCAATTTCCGCAAAGATGCCTCCGACAGGAGTGGGAGCGCGTTCGTGAACGTCCACGGCAGTCCCTGTCGCCCTTTGCCCTTGCCTTTGCCGCCCTTGCCTTTTGTCGGGGACTGAGCGCGTACCTTCGAAGGCAAGGGCGAGGTGATGGCGGCTTTCTTCCGAGGTGGAGGCGTGGATGCGCTGGGTGGGGTCGAGGCCGTCTTTGATGTGTCCAGGTTCGCACGAGATCGGCCCTCATGCCCCGAGCTGGGGGCGCAGTCCCCTGGTAGCCCCGCGGCAGGCCACTTCAATTAATGAGCACGTATGTTAGATTATGCAAGTTGAGTGTACTGAGTAGGATGTAATCTAAAATGTGTAGGATTTACCGGTTGTATTACAAGACACTTCTTGGGCCACAGTACGTAGGAGCCCACTGCCTCAGCAAGTGTCTGCAGTTCCTCTGTTGGGACTGGCAACGGAGAATCGTTGTAGCCCGGCATGGCCATGTCCACCTGTACCTTTGCGAAACCCAATCGCAGAGGTACACAGTGGACCCGGACATCCGGCCCAGACGGATATACGAAGCCGTGTGCAACCACTTCGTGCCCGGCGCCTACGTGATTCTGTAGGATGCAGCCCTCCGGCCCCTGCAAATTTGTAACAATTAAAATAGGTTAGCGAAACAACTCTAACAGAATGGGAGTGGCATCAACTTAAGTGCACAGATGAAGGCTTGCAGTACCTCAAGTAGATCCACTGGATCCGCGAGTACCTTCGAAGCGCAACTGCTTATCCGACCCCGCGGGGTACCATCGTCTTGGGGATCCGCATCTGCACTCTTGGCCAGCAATGTTTCTCTCAACCGTGCAAACTCTTCCCTCATTTGTGCGACCTCGGTCTGCACCTCAGACTGTACCTCAGCCCGTATCTCAGCCCGCATCTCCGCCCGTATCTCCTCCCGTACCTCAGCCCGTATCTTATCGGAGAGGTCAGCTTCCTTTTCCTTCCAGGTGCGGGCCTTCTTCCTCGGTGGAGCCGGATCTACGAAACCGGCCTTCCACGACACAATGGCTCCCACGGCCCGTGTCCGCCCGGGATGCTCCTTATTTCCTAGAGCTCGGGTGAGGATGTCGTTCTCCCTCTGCGGGGTAAACAATCCCTCCGCTGCCTCCTTCTCAAAAGAGATCTGTTACATTTGAAGGTACCTTGTGAGACAAATTGCCTTATATACACTTGTGCGCACACAGTTTACGAGGTTAGCCAACTTACCATTCGCCTCACAACGTTGGCGTCCCCAGGGGTTGCGAACTGCACAGACCCCGTGGACGACACGGACCCCCTCCCCCTCCACCATCGCTTGCACCTCTCATCCCTGATCTCGGAGAGCGGCAACTCAGGGGTGTCCATGACAGGATTTTGTTCGTCTTCCTTCTTCCACTGTTCCTCCTTCCCCGCATAGCCCCGGGATCCGAGCCGATGCGGGTGGTCGTTCCTCTTCTGGATCGCCCTATTCTTCTCGCTAAGGGCCTTGAACTCCTCAGTCCCCTTCTGCTTGGTGAATTCCTCCCATACCTCCTCCGATATGAAGGGGTACTTCTCGCAAGGAGATTTCCCCGCAGCTAGGAAGTTACTGACGAGCCAGCTCTTAAAGGTTTTCCATGTTCCGTTCATGTCCTTCAAGCAGGCAGTCCTAGGTGTATCGTCGGGGATGTTCCACTTAGCCTGTTTCCGAAAAATGCATACAATTAATCACGAGTTAGTTAAACTTTAGTATAAGCCAAGAGAACGTGATTACGAAAGAGTTCAGCGATTTCAGTTCATTTAACCTTCACTTCCGCCCACAACCTATCCCTCTCGTCCGCCGTCACGTCCTTCCAGCTCTGGACGGTGATCTTCACCCTTTCTTTCGCCAACAGCCCAATGTAGGCCGCGTACCTCCCAGCATTCTTTCCAATCGGCCTCCCAAATTGGTTGAACTCACAAGAAAGATCAGTGCGTTTGGCCAAACGCCCCAACGTCGTCGCGCCTCGCCCCACCCTCTTGCGCTGGGATGTAACAGCCCCATCTTCAGTAGTTACGATGGGGTTGGCCCTAGTCGAACCACTAGTACCATCCGATGAAGACGACGACATGTCTTCCCCTACAAAACCTTCAACAAACCATATATATGGCAATTAATTCGCCTTGGACTTCCATAACTCAGCCCAGGACTGGAGACTAACTGGGGCGGCAAAAGGGAAAATAATACAAAAAGAAAGACATGCATAAATTACTTACTGAACTCTTCAGAAATATTTTCTATCGGTAAACACATGAGCTGCCGATAGACCATAACAATTACCTCCACACAAGACAATTTTTCTATCGGCAAACACGTGAGATACCGATAGAACATAACAATGTTCTCTACATATGGAATTTTGTTGACAAGCCACCATTCACTGTCATCACATAACATTCTCGATGATTTGCTACACTAATATTCATGGGCCAGCATTATTATTTCACACGTAAATATGCACACAAGCATCTAAGTGCTACTGTGCATAATCTTTAGCCTAGCCTGTATGTGAGTCATCAGGACTTCACAGCTATTAGGTTGGGAAAAGTCATGTATATAGGCATTTGAAACATATACATCGAAGACCCATCCACATTGCCATATATTCATACGAAGTGAGTAAAAATTCCCAACCAAACTAGTACATTGCATGGCTCATGTCCTTCCAGATCCAAATTAAGTTTTACTACTTGTGCAGAAAATTTTCTATCGGTAAACACATGAGCTGCCGATAGAATATGTGTAAGAACACCTCCAACATATAATCTGCATTACATGGCAGTTGGATACAATTGATCACACATACAGCAGTATAGAGAAGTTAAAATCTCAAAACAGGTTCATTACAGCACTGGAACATATTATGTAAACCCTAATTAAAATCAACATTGCCTGCGGAATGTACATAAGCCAACACAATAGGGAACCCTAGTGTAATTGCAAAACTCCAAGAATTAGTACGTGCAAAACACTAGGATCAAATAAAGAAGATGCTGGAAATAGAACGACGAATTAGGGTATTTACGGCGGCGATCAGTTCTGGTGATGCAGAGGCGGTGTAGAACGCAGCAGCGGCGGGCGAAGGACGAAAATAAGAACCGGTGGCAGTGACGAACCAGTGTCCAGCCGGCGATCGTCGTGTGGGAGAGAGGAAGTGAGTGCTCACGGCGGAGGTTGGGGTTTTCTTCGCTCTCGAAGAGACGCAGTGCTCTAAGGTGGAACTGTTCGAGTGGAGGGAAACTAAAGGGCCGTGTACGAGTAATAAAGTAGCGGAGGAACTTTTCTATCGGTATAACAAAATGATACCGATAGACTTATGTAATTTTCTATCGAAACAACAAAATAATACCGATAGAAAAAGTAAATTTCCCGGAAAAATATTCGAATTAGTGATTGCATTTTTCTATCGGTATAAACAATAAAATCCCGTGAGACCAATTTTCCACAGAAAATTTTTTTAAAGTGCTTGAGATTGGGTGCCCTTTTTCTATCGGTAAAAACAACAAAATACCGTCAGAGTAATGAAAAGGTACACAATTTAACATCAAACAGACCGTGGTTGAAAGCTGCAGAATGTTAAAGAAAGAGGGAAGATAGCCGGAAAATTGGAAAATTGACATAAAAAGAAATTGTTCATTCATTGTTGTTTTATCACTTACAAAAAAAAATAAAACCCAAAATGCTAGATCAAGGGGTGGTCTTAGCCCTGGCTGCATGTAGAATAGAGTCAGTTAGACTTGCAGCCAGGACGCAGGACTCCTCTAGCGACAAGTTGTCCCTAGGATCAACTACTACCGCGTCAAGAAGGCCTGCGACCTCCCTCAGCTTCGCTATGGTATCCTTCATAGTCAAACCGCAGCCAGCGATGGTCATATCCGCGGCTTTCTTCTCCTCGCGAAGACGCCTCGTCCTCGCCCTAGCATTGTCACCATCCGTCTTCATGCGCTTAATGCGCTGGAAGAGATCGTCAAGGTCAAGCCGTAGCTGAGTGTGCTTGTCTGTAAGGAGCTTGTGCTCCTCCTGGAGGGCCCTCAGGTCAGCCTTCACTTTGGCAGTGTCTTCCACGGCTACCATTCCCTGTGCAAATCAACAGGTCAAGAATGAACTGAACATGGATTAACAATACAGGGGTAAACCGAGGAGATTTAGAGTTCTTACCGGGGAGGCCGTGGATGACGATCCCATGGAGGTTGCCATTGTGAAAGAGAAGATGAGGAGTCCAACCGTTCGAGAATTAGAAAAACAACAAAATACCGCGACGCATGGAGAGGTACTTATAGAGTTTCCAAGGCGACGCATGGCGACACGGTTGAGAATTCGAAGCGGCAGAGTATTCTTCTATCGGTAAAAACAGGAAAAAACCGTCAGACAACAAATACCGTGAGACAAATATATTTATTCTAACGGTAAAATAGAACAATACCGATAGAAAACGTTTTGAAGTGCCTGAGAGAAGATGTCCTTCTCTATCGGTATAAATAACAAAATACCGTCAGGGATTTTTGCTGAACTTAATTTGAAGAGGCTGCGATGAGATTTTTGCAAGTGCTATTTGAAGGGAAGAATTAAATATTTACAGGATAAAGGTACTGTACATGTTAGAACTCATGCTGTGGAGTAAAATTGAGATGTATTAATGCTGTGAACTAGCTTATCATTAAATTCTAAAGAAAAATGTACTGCCTGATGTATTAATGATAAGTTCCTCACCTTGCTGTAGAACTTGTGGGCTGTTTGTTTGGCATTTATCCCTGAAATAGAAATTAATCATCAATGGTTCTCAACCCATAATCCTTCTTCGTGGTCATCTCGCAGATACGTTGTTTCGTCGATATCTTCAGTACGGATAGATTGAATGTCCTCTAAAAATGGAGGTATTTCATCGAATTGGTTATACTCCTCTTCGTCGACAACATCTTCGACCCCAACAATACGTCTCTTGCTGTGGAGGACAACATGCAAGTTTGGATTGGCCGGGTCAATGATGTAGAATACCTGTGTGGCTTGCTTTACAAGTATGAATGGATCGTCTTGGTGTCCGACTCTACCAAGATCGACGAGAGTAAACCCGTAACTGTCAACTTGAACACCTCGAGGGATTTCGACCCATTGGCATCGAAACAGGGGAATCTTAAGTAATCCGTAATCGAGCTCCCATATTTCGTCAATAACACCGTAATATGAGTTCAGCGCCCTTACTGACCTGGCATCCTCGGAAATAGCAAACAGTGTCACTCCGCTACATTGCGTGCTACTCTTGGCGTCTTGAGCTCTTGTGTAAAATGAATACCCATTGATGTCGTACCCCTGCCAAGTCCCTACAGTGAATCTTGGGCCTCTAGCCAACCATGTCACAGTTTCACTTACGGAGCCCTCGGCAGCTCGCGTGACTCTTTCTTGGATCCACTCAGCAAATTTCCTGTTATGTTCTCTGCTTACCCAAACGTCTGACTTCGAAGGATTCTGTGACCGTAACATTACCTTGTGCTCGTGTATGTATGGCTCGACCTCCGTCATGTGTTGTAAGACCCAAAAATGTGATTTTGCGTACACATCACGAGCGGGGACGATAGCTTTGAATCCAATCGTTCCAATTCCCTCAAGCCTACCCTCGTGTCGGGACCTAGGAACACCAATTGGGTCAACCCCGGCCATATAATCTGTGCAAAATTCAATCACCTCCTCGGCGGCATAACCTTCCATGATACTCCCCTCGGGTCGACGACGAGTCCTTACGTATCCCTTCAATACACCCATAAATCTCTCAAATGGATACATGTAGCGCAGGCACACAGGTCCACAAAACTTAATTTCTCTGATAAGGTGAACAATCAGATGGACCATAACATCAAAAAAGGATGGAGGGAAATACATCTCGAGCTGACAAAGAGTTGTAACCACGTCGCGTTGCAAAGCGTCCAGTCCATCGGGATCAATTACCTACGAGGACACAGTTGCGCCAAATATTCATATCAGAAAAATCTTCTAATTAAGCTTCACAAATGGAGGTAGTGAACTTATAGTACGAGTGCACGTACTTACCTTGCAAGATATTGCGTTGAAGAAATAACATAGGTTTGTGATTGTCTCTCTGACTTTAACTGGGAGAATGCCTCTGATAGCAATGGGAAGCATCTGTGACATCAAGACATGACAGTCGTGGGACTTCATGCCAACCAGTCTTAGGTCCTTCATAGACACAAGTTTTTTCAAGTTCGCGGAGTACCCACATGGAACTTTAACACCGTGCAGGCACCGACAGAGTTCTGTTTATTCGCTCTTGGACAACGTGTAGCAGGCCGGGGGGAGGTATGTACGCTTTCCATTCTCTAAAGGTGCAAGCTCAGTCCTTATCCCCATTTCCACCATGTCACGACGAGCTTTCACACCATCCTTTGTCTTTCCCGGAATGTTCAACAACAAACCAATCAAACTGTCACAGACATTTTTCTCTACATGCATGACGTCAATGCAATGTCGAACTTGTAAGTGCTCCCAGTACGGTAGATCCCAGAGAATCGATCTCTTCTTCCAAACATTTTTTTCTCGAGGTTTAGAATGCTTACCGAACTCAACTTTGATGTCGTTCACGCGTGAGTAAATCTCCTTACCGGTCAGAAACACTGGAGCTGATCCCTTCTCAGGCTTCCCGTTAAATGATTTCCTTTTCTTACGGTACGTGTGATGCACCGGAAGAAACCTGCGGTGACCCATGTACACTGTTTTCCGGCAGTTTCGCAGCCAGATGCTCTCAGTTTCATCTAGGCAAATAGGGCAAGCCTTGGCTCCTTTCGTACTATACCCCGACAAATTGCCGTAGGCAGGAAAATCATTTATGGTGCGAAATATCAGGGCCCGCAAGATGAAATTCTCTTTCTTGTATGCATCCCACACCTGCACACCCTCGCTCCACAATTTCTGTAAGTCCTCGATTAAAGGTGCTAGAAACACGTCAATATCATTTCCGGGTTGTTTGGGTCCTGAGATTAGTAACGCCATCATAATGTACTTGCGCTTCATGCATAACCAAGGAGGAAGATTGTAGATGCATAAAAGAACCGGCCAAGTGCTGTGCCGGCTGCTCATATTACCATGTGGGTTCATACCATCTGTACTCAGCCCGAACCTTACATTCCTAAGTTCGCCGCCGAACTCAGCAAATGTTCTGTTGATGTTTCTCCATTGAATAGAATCAGCTGGGTGTCTCAGTTTTCCGTCTTGTTTCCGGGCTTCAGCATGCCAACGCAAGTGCTTCGCGACTTTCGGATTTGCAAACAGCCGCTTCAATCTAGGTATCACAGGCAAGTACCACACAGTTTTTGCCGGGGGCCCTTTCCTTACCTCGTGACGTTCACTGTCAATCCGGTCCCTACGCGTATACCTCGATGCGCCGCATCTTGGACAAACATGCAAACTGGAGTACTCGTTACGATACAACACACAATCATTTGGGCATGCGTGTATTCTTTCGATTTCCATTCCCAACGGACACAACAGTTTTTTGGCTTGGTAAGTAGATCTTGGCAACTCATTTCCCTCTGGAAGCATGTCCGCTAGAAGATCTAATAGTGCCGTGAAACTCTTATCACTCCAACCGTTTCCTGCCTTCAAGTTATATAATCTCAGCACAGAAGACAGTTTTGTAAATGTTGCACATCCAGGGAACAGAGGCTTCTCAGAGTCAGCAATCAGTTTCTCAAATTCACAGAAGTCATTTTCGTTGTAATCTTCCTCTACATCACGTAACATCTCATCTAGATTGTCATCATCATCATCTACGTGCACATCGGAATTAACATTACCAAAATTGGGATGATCATCGATATTATTGCAATCCACATCCGAGTCGTGCCGATTGGTAGTAGTGGTGCTTGTTTCCTCAAGATCTTCGCCATGCCATATCCAACGGGTGTATCGCGCGTTAAAACCACGACGAATCAAATGACTCTTAATTTGATCAGAGTTGCTAAACCTCTTCAAGTTCATACAATCTGTACAAGGACAGAGCATATTTTTCTCTCCCTTCCTCTCCTTTTGTTGCTCAGCAAATTTAATAAACTCATTCACACCATCCAAATATTCAAGAGTAGTACGTTTTATTCCATACATCCAATATTTCCTGTCCATCTACAATTAACAAAATTTAACGAGTAAGCCATGCATGAAACCTGCCCGATTAAGTTATGTATATGTACATGTACAGCCTCTTACAACAGATACATGTGTTGAACCCTAGCCTGACGAAATTAACACTAATTAACCTAGCTAACTACACAATACAAGCTAGTTAGCTCCTAAAACATGACGCATTTCCAGCTACCAAGCTCCCAAGCTTAGAGCTACAAACTTGGAACTACACAATACAGCTAGCTTGCAAGTAGAGAGGAAGGGAGATCTAGAGGGAGAGAGAGATAGGTGTCGACGATTAAGCATACCTTAAAGAGAGGGGCGCAATCAACTTCCCTCCAGCCTGCGCTGATCACCCTAGCAGTGTAGCTGGAACTTTCGTCACAAATAGAGGGACACAGAGTGCAACAGAACAAATTAAAGAGCAGCTCAGCAATGGTCGACTGGGGTTTTCCTTATAATGGACATTTTTCTAACGGTAAATACATGAAATAACCGTCAGACTAACTTAGGTAATTTGCCGCTCACATATTCTATCGGTAAAAACACACACATACCATTAGAGAATATACATTACTGAGCAAATATATGTATTTTTCTATCGGTAAATATGTGCATTTACCGTTAGAATATGCATGACTAAACAAATATATGTGCTTCCTATCGGTAAATATGTGTATTTACCGTTAGAATATGCATGACTGAACAAATATATGTATTTTTCTATCGGTAAATATGTGCATTTACCGTTAGAATATGCATGACTAAACAAATATATGTGTTTCCTATCGGTAAATATGTGTATTTACCGTTAGAAAATGCGTGACTGAACAAATATATGTATTTTTCTATCGGTAAATATGTGCATTTCCGTTAGAATATGCGTGACTGAACAAATATATGTGCTTCCTATCGGTAAATATGTGTATTTACCGTTAGAATATGCATGACTGAATAAATATATATGTTTTCCTATCGGTAAATATGTGTACTTACCGTTAGAGGAGGTACTGTTACCAAACTGGGACAAACATGCACATGCCATTTCTCACATTCAAGGAATCATATCAATGTAACATCAAACAGATCTTACATCAAACGGATCTTAACTAGAAGATAAAGCAATATATTTCAAGAAATGCTAATTTGTGGATTAACTAGGAGACACAAAAATACTTTTCGTAGGTAGTTGGGACTTCATCTTGCCAAAGAAATTACAGATGCCAGTTCACAAATTCAGGTACAAACATACACATGCCAGTTCACAAATTGAAGTGCATGTCTGAAACAGCAGTACAAATACACACCTACCTACCAATACAATTAAATACACAAATGCTCCCTGCACATTCAAGTTCATGTCCCAATTAGCAATACATGATACACAAATATACAACAATATACAAATACAACAATTCACACATTCGATGTATATTACAAAAGCCACGTCTGAAATTAACAACAGATCACGACGAGGACCCAGTGGCCCATACATGCATTTTACATAAAAGGGAACCTTTGCAGGTTGCCACAATGCAACTACCGACTACAAGTTAGACCTGATACATCACAAATCCATTCATCCAAAACAGCAAATGTCTGAACCACATTGGACTTAACCATAGGAGTTCAGTTCGAAGACGCCCGAGGAGCTGGAACTGCCGTCGACATACATTTGTACGTAATGGTGATTTCCTCGGACTCAAACTCGATCAACTCAACTCAACTCAACTCAACTCAACTCCATTAACAAAAAGAACCTACCTTCCAAGATGTTGTTCTGTGTAGTGATGGTGTAGAATGGCTGTGCAAATAACAACAATTCTTCTTCTCCAAGCAGGTAAGCATCTGGCCACAAGCTGGTGCATGCAAAAACATGTAAGATGCTTTCTATAGGTCCTGATTTGAGAAACACGCCGGGCTTAAGCATCTTCTCGACCGAGCCAACCAAGATCTCGCCCTTCACGTCCTTCCAGCTCTCGACGGTGATCTTCACTATTTCTTTCGCCAACAAGCCAACGTAGGCAGCGTACTGCGATGAAGAACCGTGAAATACGTTGCCCCTCACGAGCATCATCCAAGGACCTGAACAGATCATAATCATATTGAAAAGAAGACACATCAAAATGAAGGATACAAAAAAAGCAGAATTATTGCCATAATCGGATTAGAATAATCTAACAATATTGCAGAAATTTTACGTACCTTCCTTGGGATGCCGACGTCTAGAGGGCGTCGATGGAGGTGCGGAGGTGCAGCGGTCCCCTGTAGAGGTGCGCCGGCCGTCCATGGAGCTTACGGGTTAGGACTACGAGCCCAGATGAACTGTGAGAATGAAAGAGACATACCCGTGTATTTATACAATTATATATTTTCTATCAGTAAGAAATCAGAATACCGTTAGTAATAAAAACATCTGTAGAAGCCGAATGGTTCTATCGGCACAATAAATATTACCGATAGGAATTTTTGTACATACTCTATCGGTCTGTACGTACACTACCGATAGAATATTACTAGTGTAGAAGGCCAACAGTTCTAAGATATTTTGTGCAATATTCTACCGGTATAAACAGGCATTACCGATAGAATAAAACTATTAGAAGACGAACAGTTCTAAGCAATTTTCTATATATTCTAACGGTAAAAGAATCCATTACCGATAGAATAAAAATATTTGTAGAAGGTCAACTATTCTATCGGCGAACTACATATTGCCGATAGGAACTTTTAATATATTCTGTCGGTATATTCATACAGTAGCGATAGAATAAGTCTAGTTGTTGAAGTCGACCAGTCCTATCGGCGCACAACATTCTTCCGTCACTACTTATGCATCTCTTCTAACGGCAAATATGTTCATCACCGCTAGAGTAAATCATACTATTTATTCTATCGGTAAGTTTCTTAGAAACTGATAGGGAAAATACATCCGTCGGGCTTTTTTGACCGCGAGGCACATTTTCTATCGGTTTTGTGCTGTTTCGCTAATAACCGATAGAAGATAGGGGTTAGTAGATTGCATTTCTGTACTAGAAGATAGGGGTTAGTAGACCGCGAGGCACATTTTCTACTAGTTCATTTAAAATTAATCATATTAATCAAATTTTCGAACCAATCTGATTGGTTTAAACCCCCTTAAGTCATTCATATTAACTCCAATATGAATATCTAGAATAGGCAACTAATGTCATATATAGATCTAATCTATACACATATGATTTAGAAGATCCAATCTACTATTGTCATATAAACCCTAACATCACCTCCCTCTGGCCCATGCTAGGATCATTCGACATTAGTTCATATTAAAGTCGGCCAAAAAATTGTTCATCACAACACTTGGATGTCAAAACAAACATGTATAATGAAACTTATACGGTAACAGATTAAATGAACTAGTAGATCTAATCTACTATAACTTCATATATCACATATATATATATATTATTAATCCAGATCTAATACTATACAGGATGGCTCTGATACCACTGTAGGAAATCGAGTAAGCTACACTAGCAGAATTTCATATATCTTTACTCGAAAACTGCAAATAATATATCATAGATTAGATTGTTACCAGTAGCGGAAGCAGATTTGATGCAACGATCGAATGTTCGCAACAACCGTTTGCAGATCGTCCAAAACAGTGGATGTAGATGACAACGATCGCTCACGGATCGTCCTGATCAACGCAGCAATTGCAGCAACGCCTCTACCGGTATCCACACGTACTGGGATAGAACGTTGTGCAATGGTGTGCTAGCACCAATGTGCACAACAAGGGTTTTTAGGGCTATTACTTTAGAGAAGGTAGCAGCTAGGGCTTTTCTGTGTATTTCCTCAAGGCCCATCATACCGTATATATAGGGCCAAGCAGGAGAAATCCTAACAAATTAGGTTTCCTGATATTATACGAATCTTATCGGAACTGCCCATGCAGAAGAAATCCTAACAGATTAGATTTCTTGATTTTATACGAATCTTATCCGTATTGCAGGATGAGACTAATATTAAATCTTCGTATCTGATACGTTAATTTCATAACATTATTTCCTTGTAGATCCATTCCGTGGTTCCTAAGTACAAGAACATCATTAAGTAGCAATTTATCGTCCAAAGTGTAATGATGCATACCAAGGAACGAATTCACCTGATAATTCAACTGTCGTGCACGTGCTCGTATAATTGTCCCAAATCCTTGTGTAGGAGGTGATGGTGATAAAGTGGTGCATGTATTTATAGCAATGATGTCCTCATCAATTGAGGTTGTATCCAAGGAGTGATGTCCTCATCATCCTCCCGCTCTTGAATTGGAGTCGTCCTCGATTCAAACTCAACTTCTTCGCCTAAGTAACGTGACAAGTCTGCAATGTTAAATGTGGCACTAACGCCAAAATCTGTAGGCAGCTCAAGTTTATATGCATTATCATTAATTCTATCAAGTACTTTAAAAAGGACCATTAGCTCTGGTGGCAATCTCGGTGGTATGTCCGTAGGAAAAACATCCTCAAATTCTTGCAAAAGGGTAGTAACAGTAGGAGGTAAAGAAGCAGGCAGATCCTCTAATGAAAAAAAAGCCTGTTTGCAAATCAAAGCATAGCATGCATAATTACTTTCACCCAATTCATTTAAATCAGATTTTGTAGCTAGCAAAATAGCTCCTTTCAATTGAATCTCATTCTTCCTAGCACTAGATTCTTTAGTTTCTTTCTTCCTAGATGGAAAACACTCTTTAGCTACAATCTGATTTTCATCTTTCCTTTTTTCTTTGTTCACTCTTTCAGCCCTTTCTAAGTCATCTTTCAAAATTATAGAAGGTGTTGTCGGAAGCAAAACAATTTTCTTGCCTTTGTGCATGAGAGTATATTGGCTACCTCTACCATGATGAATAGTATCTTTATCATACTGCCATGTTCTACTTAACAATAACAAACATACTTGCATAGGTATGACATCGCAATCAGTATAATCATGATAAAACCCAATAAAAAAATGTACTCTCACAATTCTGGTTATCTTCAACTTACCACATGAATTGAACCATTGAATGTAGTAAGGATGGGGGGTGCTGATTTGTGGTCAAGCCAAGCTTCTCGACCATATCAATGCTAGCAAGGTTGTTGCAACTCCCACCACCGATGATGACTCTACATGAACGCTCCTTGATAATGAACTTTGTTTGAAACAAATTGTGGCGTTGATTCTGTTCAACACTCTCCATTTGTGCACTTAGTACACGCTTCAGCATGATGCTCATGTACCTATTAGAAGTATTATCTATAACAATGAGAGCTCGCTGATTTGGACAATCTTGCATGAAGTGCCCATATCCTTTGCAAACGGTGGCATTGCACATCCTTTGTTCGCCTTGTAGAAGCAATTGAAGAGGCACCTTTTTTAGGAGCTTGAACCATGGTTGATTTGCTTTGTTCAAGGGCATGTGAAGGCGTGGAAGAAGTAGCAGGATAGTCCTAGTTGGATGAAGAAGGGGCTCGGCCAAATGTGGTCGAAGGCACCTTGGTCTGTCCCGGGGTCGGCCTCGATGAAGTAGATGCTCCATGATTACCTCTCATCCGTAATTACCTTCCCCGTACTTCCCATTCAGCTTTACAAGAAAGATGAAACAAACAAGTGATAGAATTGTATTCTCTATAATTAAGAATGCCCTAAATTTCACGGTTAAGCCCTCCTAAAAATCTAGCCATCTTAGCATCTTCCATTTCTTCTAAACCACAACACAACAACCCAATTTGTAATCTTTGGTAGTAGTCCTCAACAGTTTACTACCTTGCATTAAGCGTTGTAGGTTATTTAACAAATCATGTGCATAATATGAAGGAACATACCTAACTCTCATGTCTCGTTTCATAGCTTCCCAAGTTCGACGTACATTATCATGTCTACAAACTTCCTTTCATCAAATTGATGCAAAATCAGTAAATTCACTAGTGGTAGCTCTAATCTTTCTATTTTCAGGAAAAGCATAACATGCAAACTTTTGATCTACTGCTAGCTCCCAATCAAAATAAGCATCAAGGTCATAATTTCCAGCAAAGGAAGACATTGTTAACTTAATTTTACCTAAAGCATCATCACATACCTCTCGCTGATTTCATCCCATACCTCGGTGGTTATGGTGAATTCGCCGGTGATCATGATCACTAGGACCCTCATGTTCCATATCAACAACGTAATTGTTTGCTTCCTCGTCTTCCTCCTTGTCTGCCCAAGAACGAGCAGGAGATGGAATGTGGCCAGTAGGAGGGATCCTTCCCCTTTACTCACCATTGCCCACGGTTGGAGCAAGGGGTGGTCATTGCTCGAGGCACTCAATGCGTGTGCGGAGCACCATGAGGTTGTTGTTGATTTGATTCAAAACATCTGTATTGTGCATGGCTTGAGTGTTTAACAAACGCTCAAAGTGTTGCATAATTCCCTTCATGCGAGGTGTGAGGAGTCTTGAACCCTCAGGCTCAGAAAGGTGTTCATTGTCATTCATGTATGAACCTGTCATGGTCAGTAGCAAATAAGAAAATTCACAAGTATTTGTATTCTCCTATCAAGTACTACGTGTTGCAAAGTAACAAGTCACACCGCTCTCAAGCTCTTACCATGCTCTTACAAGTTCTTACCAATACCAGCAGGCGGCGTAGCCCGTGGCTGGTTTGTGATAATTTGATTCAAGTAATGAGTAAAGCGATTGCAAGGGTCGGTTCGACATGACCTGAATGGTTAGTTTGGTAGAGCTTGGTAGGATATGTATTTGGTATCAAGGAGAAACAATCAGTTAATCTCAAAAATTGCACATAATTTAATTTTTGTTTGTATCTAGCACTTAGTCTAAGTTGCTGATCAACCAAGGATGGTTAATAGTCTAATGCAAGTGTATAGCAATGGATACAGGTCGTAGACACGAGATAACTCAATGATATGCAATTTGGAACTTGAAAGCACAAAGATCAGACCTAATTTGAAAACTGTTGATTTTTGTCCATGTGACGCAAATCGGTATTTTAATCATATCTTTTTGTCAGGTGTTTCTTTTGCAATGATTTTTTTCATTGTTTCCTGATGGATTTTTCTACAAACTTTTTTTGGGCCCACTTTCTGAAAACTGACAAACAAATTAGCACAAAAATCACAAGTGTGCACTGTTGCAGATTTTCAAACAGAAATTAGGTCATATTCCTGACTACACAACTTTTTACTGCCTTGATGGATTGATGTGAAAATTTACAAGCAGATGGGAAATTGAGTTATGAATCTACTGGTTTTGGTTTCACTCAAAAAGAATAAAGGAATCAAAAGTTATGGCACTTTTGGTGGCGGCTGCAAAAAGGGGATCCTTCTGGTTGAGATTGGAAATTAGTGTTTTGGTGGCGGCTGTAGAAAAGTTATGGACGGATTTTGATGTGGGGATTTTTTTTGGGGGCTTTCAAAACTATGATCAGCAATGAGACTGTGAGGGACCCACCCACTGCAGTGGGCCCCAGGTGTGCACTTACCCCGACTGCCCAGGATGCAGTCGTGCACAGAGTAATAAACAGATAATCAGCTCAACTTGGTTCATATACAAAAACAATATATGGCCGTCAGGGCTTAATACATATCGATATACAAAGGCCAACAAGGCCAACTATTAGATTTTATGAAAGTAGTTTTATCTGGTCTCCGAGACCATCTCACAGGCAAAAACCCGAGTGCAGCACGTAACCCTTCTAAACTCAGGGTGATCCTGTGTCGCTATTTTCGTTATTAAGCAAGGGTGAGTACAAAGTACTAAGCAAGTCTCTACATAAGAATTAGTCCACTGCATGACAGGCTATGTCTTATTTAACAATCTATGTAGTACAGAATAGTAAATTTCACAAACATATTTCCAAAGCGAATTGAAATACAATGGATTAGCAAAATGATGGTAGAAAACGTTTATGTAATCCAAAAGTGAAATCCGGGCAAAACCTCTCAGTTTGTCCCTTTTTGTCTAATACTTTATTACTATTGTGCTATCCAATTACTATCCATGGCATACCCCTGTCCGGGGGTACGGAGTACTCGAATACTTTTTGACACTCTGTAGAGGGGCACCACTTTACCCACATGAATCCATCAATCTTCCCAGTCAAGCCACTTACACGCACATTATTACATGCGACTAGATTGAGGAAATAAGGCTCTCAAATACATTGTATTAATAATATACTTGCCCGACAATTCGACCGCACTAGTCGTTCTTGTCGTTGTGAGATACCCTCAGTGAGAAGTACCCACACACTCAATATTCACGAGTTACTCAAGGTTAGAGTAACCGCACGAACTCTCACCTCACATCTCCCCCTCACCCATTCAGGCTATAAGTTTAGATCACTAAACTTGTCAAGATCCGTCCAAACATCTCAGTTTGGAGCCTGAATGAGAACGACCACCATGCAGGGATAAAATCGATACGCAGTGGTCTACTAGCCGAGTTCAATTACTTGATCATGTGGTTGGCACGTTAATATGCCCATGGTCGTTTAGCACAATTTGTTATATCCTTATTTATTAGGATGAGGTACTCAACCACTGTCCCGCTTAGGCAAAATTGCTGACCAATCATACCATCCTCACCACCAATATTCATTGGCTTTCAAATAAGTATCTTTTGTCAAAATACTTTTAGGGCCCAGTAAGGATATTCCACCCAAGGTGGCCTCGGATCCTTACAGCCTCAATCAATTAGCAAGGATATTCCACTCATGATGGTCCAGATCCTTGCTATCTCAACGATCAGTAAGGATGTCCCACTCACGGTGGCTCGAATCCTTACTGTCTCAATTGATCAAATTCTTTTGTAAAAATTCTACCATCATCTGCTTGTGATTAATCATTTACATGCATTTACTTATACTTTATTAAAAACAACATACATAAGCCATTGCAATATATGGATTCAAGATGATCAAGGTATAAGGATTTGCCTTGCTTTCCACGAGATCCAGCTGACAGAACTACCAGGGCATTGACATCTTGGGGCTCACTTCACTTGGTGTCTCTTCGGGGGCTCTTCACAAAGTCGCCAAAACTCCTCTTAACCCTAACCGGCCGCCACTTCTCCTGTTGACCCCTTCTCCTTTTCTTTTCTTTTTCTTTTTCCCCTTCTTCTTCTTTCCTCTTCTTTCTTCTTTTTTTCTTCTCTTCTTCTTCTTATTTCTTTCTTTCTTCTCCCAAACCTCCCTCTACTCCTTTTCCCCACGCCGCCGCCAGTGGCCGGGCCGCACCCCGGCGGCACACCACCGCCACTCGCCCTGGTCGCCCTCCACCCTCGCCGCCGGAGCTGTGCTTCGAAGCCGCTCCCACCAGATCCGGCCGAATCACCCTCGACCATCACCTCTCCTGCGCCTCCCGCACCAGATCAGCCGCGCCGCCACCACATCAACGCCGCTCCACCACCACAAGCCGTTGGAGTCACCTCCCGCCGCCTCTTCCCGATCAACCAGCACCGCTGCCGCCGGTCCGCCATCAATCTCGTGCGCCGCACCAACCTCATGCTCAACGCCGCCGGTGACCTCCTCCACGCAGCCGAAGGAAGTAAACAGTGAGCTGCTGCTTCTTTTCCTTTTTTCTTTTCTTTGTTGGAGGCACACTAGAGAAAGAAGATGAACAGTATCAAGGGTGTATTGTTGCTGCTATGTTAAGAAGAAGGCAAGTATGAGCCAGCTGCGGCTACTGCTGTAGATGAGAAGCAGCTGCATGAACTGATTCTCCCCTCTCCTCTTCATTGATCCAGCTTCACCTATGTTTCTCTGGTAACTTAAGGCCTGCGTGGGAGTTTGGTTGCTTCCTGGTGGGGGAAGGGATAAGTGCAGAGGTGTGGAATTTCAGTTGCTGTCCAGAGAAGAGGATATATGCAGGTTCTGCTGAAACTGTTGACTAGAGGAAGCTTGTGTGCATGTGTTGGTCGGTTTGATGTGGCTACTATTGACGTGTGTGTTCGTTGCCATTCAATGGCTTCATGGTTAAGCAATGGTGATGTATATACATGTGTACATTTAGGTATAGATAAATACATGAGTATTTGTGTGTGTATGTGGTCTGATTGTGTGTGTAGAGTTAAAAGAATTTGTGTATGTGTTTCCTCATGTATTTGTATATGTGTGCACTGAATTGTCTATATATGGGGGTGTGTGTGTGGATTGTTGTGTACATGTATATGTCTGTATACACGGGTATATATATATATTTGCAATACATATGTACATACTTGTGTATATGTGGCTGGATATGGTCCTAACAGAAGTATGAATGTGTATATGTGTATTTTCTTTCACCCATTCATTTGTGCTATGTAGGTGGTTGTATATGCATTTGTATATATATGTATATGGGACTATATATATATATGTATAATCTATATATATGTATATCTATAGTTGGGCTGTGTGTGTCCACACCTATGTATATGCAGGTGCCATCCAAGAGTTTGAGTCTTGGATTGAACTAAGTAGAGAATATGCAAGGGAGATTTATGTATATACATGTATGCATGTATGTGTGGGAGTAACTGAAGCCACCAAACTGAGCTGAATTCCGTCAAAGGGCTGAAGTGTAATTGCTAAGCTTGTTTGGACTGAATTGCAAATAATCATCATTTGAAGGTTAGCTTGGACTTAGTTCAATACATAGGTTCTGATTGGGTGATCAAATTAGGGATAAATTGGATTAAGGTGAGAACGAAATGAAAACGAGAACAAAAATAGAATTAGGGTAAAAGTGAATAGTACTTTTACCGAAACAAGTAAAAATGCAAATAATTGGGTTTCGAGGCCGAATCTGAACTTGACACAATTGGGGAACTTGTATTGAATAGCTGAAGAAATATAGTGGTTCAATCAAATTGAAATTCGGAGATGAATTGGAGAATTTAGCCATTTTGGGCTTTTGAAAACAGGAAAATGACTGATTTGCGATGAAATCTGGACTGAATCGCGAAAAGTGGCCAAATGAACTTATCTGGCTGAGAAGTTTTAGGACTGGTATGCAAGCGTATTAAGATTTAGGGGTCCAAAGAAATCCAGGAGAAATCTACTCTGGAATCAGTCCAATCGAAGGCTGAAGGGTCAAGTAGGGTAATTAGGGTAATTTAAGTATTTTGGTTTTCAAAAACAGAATTGGGTTGAGTCTCTGGGCCTTAGGAACTGAATTTGATCTTGACACTGAAGTCAAATATGTATAAGATAGGTAGGAGATCCTATGTGCTCAGCCTGATTACAGTTCTGAGCTATCTGGGGAAATTTGCTGATTCTGGGTCTAAAAGGTTTGAACTGCAATTAAGAAAATTAGGAGGCTGGACTAGTCTGTAAGTGTTTTGAAATGAACTTGATAACCTAGCTTTTTGGATAAAATATAATTAAGGTAAATAGCTATTGTAGGTTATTTTATAAATTAGGGTTTAGTTTTTGGGGTTGAGATAAAAGGAAATTATTTAGGAGTAGTTTTTTTTTTTAAAAAAAATTATGCTCTATTTTTTTGGATGTTACAGAGGCAATACTAAACGGACGCAAATTCAGAAAAACAAAATTAATAAATTGAAAGACGCAAACGGGTTTAGACAATGGAAAAACAAATCTTTTTATAGGGAAAATTTTCTAGACTATAGGAAATTAAACAAAATCAATCTACTAAACTACGATATAGAAATTCCCACTAGACAACCTTCGCCCTGATACCAACTGATGTAAGATTGGCCTGATCTTCCGATGATAATGATAACTTCGAATTGATGGTTGATGACTTTGACGATGCGGCTACCAATCGAACACAATGGGACGCCAAGCAATCGCTAAACCTCCACACTGAGTTGTTATCAACCGTGCCATGAACGCGATTGACCTGATCATGAAGATCAATTCCTGCAAGTAACCAAGAATAAGCAAGAACAAGGCAAAGCAATTTGAAATTGCAAATAGGCCTAAAGCACACGAAATTTGAGGTTCTGTAACTTGATTCAATTGATCGACCGACACAAGAGAAATCGAGGTAGTTTCATACACGGAAAAACTAAACAAAACAAAACCTAAGGAAGCAACAAGAAGTTTGTGAAAATATATGAGAAGGGGCGGCAGCCAGGGGTGGCATACTACCTTAGACATGATACATGGGCCTTGGGCCCAAAGTGGAGGCGACGCAGCACCTAAGAGTTCAAGACAGATTCTATCTACTGACTTGTTTTGATGATTGTGGCCGACTCAGAAGGAATTTGGAGATGAGGCCAGATCCGTTGGAAAGAGGACTAAGTAAGCTTTCCATCAAGTGCTCACACATCCAAAAGGACTCCGTATGCAACTTCTATGCTCATTTGTAGGCGGACTACTCTCTGGTGGCCGAACTGGACTCCAACACGTACACAGCTTGGAATTTGGCTTAACTTGACGAAGAATTGCTTCTTTGCAGAACCATGCCATGATTCCTAAGTACAAGAACATTATTAAATAGCAATATATGTGAGACCCCCATTTGAGGATCACCTTGGTAACCGCCCAGGTAGGTTACACACAGCAGGATGTCACATGAGCTCCAAACCACACAAGTATAGTAATAACATTAAACAAGTATCAGGCCAACATGGCCAATATTACATAGCCAAAGCACCGAAAATGGCGCTAAGTAGAGTTGCTAAGAAAATAACTAGTTTATCAGAACCAGAATCGGTATCCAAGTACCGAACACACAACATAAAGCACAAAGCAACGACAAAAAGCTTGACTTCCATCCGCAGCGGGGTTGGAGGGGCTTCTCCCACATCTGACTTGACTTGGTGCGCAATCCTTCTAGAACGTGGGCTCGCCCGGGGTGCTTCCATCTTCAGGTGAGTACTCATAACTGAAAGAATCGGGATCCTCGAATCCCTCTTCTACAGTGGGATGAAATGCAAGGGTGAGCACTTGGTGCTCAGCAACACTCATTCCAGGGATTAATGTAATTGTACTTACATGAGAGTGAAATATATGATTCCGGGGTTTTAATTTCATATGGATAGAGATATATAGATTTCCAAGTCATTTGTTCAGTAAAACAGTGCTTTATCATGAAAATGATACTTTAAACATTAAACAGGTTTTCAATAAAACATTAGATGTAGTGGTCTCCCATGAGTCACTACTTTGTTAACCGCATTATGAAAACATTCCAAAACATTACTTGTGCTATAACCCATGGATAACATCCACTACGAAAAGACTCCTGAACCTGGGAGTACAGAGTATCTGATACTTCTTTTACACTTTGCAAAGGTGTACCTCTTTTTAAATCCACTGGTTCACTCGGCTTTCAAGTCGGATCAGCTCCATGTGACTTATACACATGTGACAAGGCCGAGATCACACAACGCTTTTACAGTTCAGTATTAACAATATCCCTGCCCGGTAAATAGACAGTTAAGTCTCAAGTACCGTTGTGGGTCTTCCCCACTGCCTTACTTCCTAGCCTCTCTGGTCTATGTTCCCGCAGGACACATAGCCTTGGTCTATGTCCACGCGAGACATACGACCCTTTAAGATTACAACCGCTCACGGCTTAATCAGGTCTAGGGCGCCTTCCTTCTTTTACGCCTTTTCCTCTCATCATTTTTCTGACTCACATCACTCATGGCCGAACCTTGGCCTTCCAGTTTCCACGCGAGAAACCAGATCGTCAAACCATGCAGGGAACTGCCAATACCAAAAAGCTACTGAGTTGTGCCTGTCCCATACCAGGCAAGTGGTTGGTACGTTTACAATTCGTATAGAGACACAGCACAAGGTTCTTGTCCTTATGAACCAATAGTGAGGAACATTCACATTCCCTGGTGCGCACCGCACCCTCTCCATACAATCCAATCCTCACTACTGATCCCTTTTATCAGTTTTCTTGACAAAACGGTTTTGATCATAACTTCTCATGTATTTGACCATTTCAAGTTTAATGTGAATATTCAGTATATGAGTCCTAGGGTGACAAAAGCATATATACGAAGGTTCAATAACAAAAAGGGGTTTCATGATTCAGTAGGTAATATCTATTCATGTCATTCCAACATACTTGTACTTCGAATAAGCATGCATAGTAAGAAACAGTGAATATACTTCGTATGAAAATATTGGGTGAGACATGATCAAAGGAATGAGGCTTGCCTTGCGATGTTGGGTCTAAATACTCAGACGGATCTTCAAAGACTTCTTCCGCTCCTTCCGCTTCTGACTCTGCGGCAAACAACCAACACACAAACACATACCATAAGCATACAGAAAATAGTTTCTATAGAAATTATTAAGTAAATAAGTCATGCATGCAGGGGAAAAGGTTAGGGCAAGGTCACAAGGGCTCTGGTCAAAGAAACGGCTAAAAAGGATTGAACGTCGAAGGGTCGACATTCAGTTCATGGCTTTGGCATAACTTTAAACTGATCTTAGGATGGTTTTCTGGAGAAGTGATAGAAGAGAAAGTTGTAGATCTCAACTCCAGGAATCTAAGGGACAAAGTGGCATTTCAATTGCTCAACCAGAAGGAGTCAAACAAGGCTAATGCCAGTGGTTGACATGCACTGACATAGTGCTGGACATGGCCAGAAACTAGGGCATGGCTTAACTTTTGATCCAGGGCTCCAATTGATGCAACACTTTGTCTGGGAGGTAGGCATTACTAACAGGAATAAAACACTCAACAGGGACAAGAGCTGAAAGTGGCCGGAGGGCGGCCAAATCTAGTGAGAGAACACGGTGGTCTGGACATGAACTGAGCTACTGGACAGTAATCTTGGCATTGGAATAACTTTTGATTCAGGTCGATTCAGGGATCGAGCTAGTGGACAATATTGCTCAGGGTACTGGAATCTATCTAAGGGACAAGGTTTCAGGTGCTAGATCGGCCGGGAAATAATTCCGGCGACCGGCGCTGGAGAAGACGACACTGGAGCTCGGGGATTTTTGATACAGGGCGAATGAGCTCAATTCCAAGCTTGAGAATGATCTCTAGGGCACAACAAGGTTACTAGAGGGGTTAATTTCATTGGAGATTGGCCGGAGGAGCTCGGCGACGAGGTCCGGCGAACTGGCTGAGGTTCCAGTTTGGGATTTCTTCGGTTTGAGCGCAATTGGAGATCCTGATTCAACAGGCTTGCTAAGAAATGGCTAAGGATCAATTTCTACTACTGGGACGAGAGCTAATTCAGGATGAAATGGTTAGCATTGGGGAAACAGGGCAATTGGGCCTTTCCGGCGATCACCGGCGATGGGGATCGATCTGGTGCCATTGGTTGCTACTACACAGAGAGGGGAACGAGGGGAACTCACTGGTGAACTTGGATTGGAGAAAGGGGCTGTGGAATGGGCTAGCACCGTGAGCTCACTCACTGGCTCGCCGGAGAAGAAAGCGAAAACGGCGAGAGCTCTGGAAAAATGGCTAAGTCCTGAGATGAGGCTTAAGCACAGCACTGGAGGGTTTAAATAGGTCCAGGGGCGGAGCTTGCGAGGGGGAAACGGTGCGAAACTTGTGCCGGGGACGAGACCGGCCGGGTGTAGCTGCGACAGCGGTGACCGGCGATGTGATCGCGCTCAGGCGGTGCTGCAGCTTTGCCAGTTGCATTGGGACTTCGTCCGGGACGGCGCAGATGCGGAGGCGACAACGTAGCTCCGGCAACGACACGTACACGCATGCAATTGCCACGGCAACGGGAGCGCGCGCGCGAAACGCTACTGGAGCGCGGCCGTTTAACCGCTGGACAAGGCGAAGCAATGGTGCTGGCACGTGCGCGCGGGGTGGCTCAGTTGTTCGCAACCCAGGCGACAAGAAGCGGTGGCCGGCGGCGAGCAAACGCGGCGAAAACCACGGCGCGGCAACGTCGACGTGCACTGGTCGAAAACAACGACCAGGCGCTGGTCGAATGGACTTGAAAAGAAGTTTGGGCCGTTCTGCAATTTTTGAAACTTGCTCCAGGGACTGTTCTGTGAGGAAAATTTGAATAGGAAATGGACTTGATTGCAAATCTGGAGATCTAAGGGTCCGATCTGAAATCTGATTTCGCAGGTAAGTTGCAAAAGATTATTAGAACTTATCTGGCCAAAGTTTGGTAAGATCGGGCAAGATCCGAAGAGTTTCGACACAATTGGGGAAAACGGTTTAGGGTAAAATAGGGTAATTAGGGTTTTAAAATGGCGAGGGCTGAAACTCAGCTTTAGGGTGAGATTTTGGAGATGGTCCCGAAGGGAAAAATGTTCTGAACAACATTTAGAAGGGAATGGCTGAAGCAGATTAGGGTTTGGGGTCAAGATGTGGATTTTGGCTATTTTAGGGTTTGGCAAAAACAGGGGTGTTACAATATATCCTCCAAAGTGTAATGATACAACTTGAGAAATAAACTTACCTAATAATTCAACTGTCTCAATTCCTTGCGTAGGAGGTGATGGTGGTGAAGTGGTGCATGTATCCGTAGCAGGGATGTCTTCATCAATTGAAGTTGTATCTGAAGGAGTGATGTCCTCATCATGGTGTTCAAGGAAACTCACCTCATATGTAGTGTCTCCTAGTCCCTCATGTGCTCTTAAATGCGTCTGGGTGGATGTTTTTGTTTTCTCGTGATAATTCATATTGTCCAAACTTGACAATGACAACGAGTATTATTACCGTTAGTAAATCTGTTCTACTTCTAACGGTATATGTATTCTTTGCCGTTAGAAAATCGCGCATAGCTTCTTCTAATGGTAAATTTCATATAAAATGATAGTAAAAGCACCTCCCACATTCCTTTTGCGACCGCAAAGCACCTTTTCTAACAGTTTTCTTCTAAATCGCTAATAACCATTAGAAGACAGGGGTTAGTAGACTGCATTTCTATACTAGTGATCTATGCTTACATCAAGATTGTGCTAATTGTTAATTGAAACGTTATTTGTTAAACCCTAAAGTTGATGTCTCCCTTGTCGTGGTTTAATATTGATGCATATGTTGAAGGGGAGCTCATCATATCAGTCATTTGTGCTAATTGTTATCATGTCATGAGTAGTATGGATCTTGTGCTCACCTCTTATCATGTATGGATCTATATGACTGAATATTTTATCTCTTACCCTTTTGCGGTTTATAGAAAATGGTTCTGTCATTAAACACCGAAAAGGGAAACTGTTGGGTCAACTCCTTTCGGAGTAATTTCTTTGGTGATTAATGACAATCCAACTATGAAACTAACGTTTTCTAATGAGTGTATGTGTTGTAGTCTCAAAAATGGATTGCGAGATGAAAGCAAGCAAGAGCGTATGGAGGACGATGTCGATATGAGCCACCTTGAGCAAGGTCAAGTTTCATCGAAGGTAAGATCGAAGATTAAGTATCATTTTCTTAGGATTTTATCGGTCTCGGTGTTTGGAGATTGACTGGGTTGATAGGATTCTTTTTTGCTAGTTTCACCGTACTATTAAGAGGAGTCAGAAACTAGTAGCTTGAGTCGATCTAGTGTGGAAGTTCAAATGCATTCATATCATATAGCACTAGTAATTAATCACCTCTTTCATTACTAGAAAAACAAGTGTACTTTGTTTAAATTAGAGATAATATTTGAAAACTACACTTAGTCGTGGTCGCACAGAGTAAACAAACTAATTCAGTTCTAGAGTTGGTCGTGGTCGTATTTGCACATTTTGGCCGCATCACTAGTTCGAGCTGGTCGTGATCGTAGGAGTTCAAACTAGTCGTACCAATTCTCAACTCGAATACGAACGCTCGAACATATCGACCACTTGTTTTCGATCGGATATTCGACTAGTAGCTTTAAGTTCTTCAATCAAAACTGGTCGTGGTCTATGTTGAATGTCATCATACATATCTACATGAACACAAACGAATTGCTTTTGCAAATACCCCAATATTGAGTTAGAGTAAAAATACCTAAGTCATGTTTTCGGTTTGCACAGGCTGGACATTGTCTGTGGTGATCAAACATCGTCTGACTAGTACAAAACTCTTGTATCAATTGAAAAATGAAACCAGAGATAGATAGTTTTGTCCGAGGGTTTTGTCCGGAATAGGCTGGACATTGTCTATGACGACCAGACAATGTCCGGCCAATACAAAACTTGTAAGCTCAAAATCAAAAGTGAACCAAAGAAAAATGAATTTGTCCAGGCACATCTGTCCGGGACTGAACGGACTTTGTCCAGTGTGAGTGGATAATGTCTGCCCCGTACAAATTAGGTTTGAAGCAAAATTAAAAAGTAAACCAGAGACGTTTACATCTGTCCAGACTTTTTGTCCGGACAAAAGACTTTTGTTCGACCTTCACACAAATAGCCTAACGATAACCGACACATTTTCAATGGTCATATTGACATACACTGGCCGGACATTGTCCGGCATGGCTGGACAATATTCGGCCTGTACAAAATGAGCTCATTTTTTTGCAAATGGCTAGTTTCTTTGAGAGGGCTATATATATCTCGTCTTGGCTAGCATTTGGGGGTGCTCAAGAACTCAAAAATCTTGTGCATAAGCTAGCCAAATCCTTTGAAGTCAATCTCTTGCATCTAGAGCCAAATCTTTGAGAGCATTTGAGAAGAGAAGGATTTGTGAGAGGCTAAGAGTGCTTAGTGTAGGAAACCGAGTAAGCTACACGAGCAGAATTTTATAAATTTTTACTCGAAGACTGTAAGTAATAGATCATAGATTAGATTGTTACCAATAGCGGAAGCAGATTTGCTGCAGCGATCGAATGTTGCAGCAACCGTTTGCGGATCATCCTTATCAGTGGATGTAGATGACAACGACCACTCACGGATCGTCCTGATCAGCGTAGCAATTACAGCAGCGCCTCTACCGATATCCACACGTACCGGGATGGAATGTCGTACGATGGTGTGCTAGCACCAATGCGCACGACAAGATTTTTGGGGCTATTACTTCAGAGGAGATAGAAGCTATGGCTTTAATGTGATTAACCTCAAGGCCCATCATACCTCTCTATATATAGGACCGTGCAGGAGAAATTCTAACATATTAGGTTTCCTGATATTATACGGATCTTATCCGAATTGCCCATGCAGAAGAAATCTTAACAGATTATGTTTCCTGATGTGATACGAATCTTATCCGAACTGCAGAATGATATTAATATTAAATCTTCGTATCTGATACGTTAATTTCATAACAGACACAATCGAGATCTGATACGAAAACCCATAACAAACCCAATCCAAATGCATAAGGAGTTTAATATTAAGTCTCCAAGTCTGATATAGAAAACCATATCAAACCCAATCCGAATGCATAAGGAGTCTAATATAAAGTTTCTGAGTCTGATATGGAAACCCATACCAAACCCAATCCAAATGCATAAGGAGTCTAATATTAATTTTCTGAGTCTGATACAAACCCAATCCAAATGCATAAGGAGTCTAATATTAAGTCTCCAAATCTGATACGGAAACCTCAAAATAGACTTAATCCGAATTGCATTGTTCCAACCTGTTAAGTATGTGACCTTGTAGGTTCATATATATTTAGTCATGACCCAGAGATACTTACCCGAATTGTAAGTCGATAGTGGCCCCTAGCAGGACATAACGACTATCCAAATACACACAAAGATCATAATCAACAAACCTATATAATGTCTTCATGTTGATCCTCTTGCCATACGATACCAGATTAAACCCAAGGTAGGAAATATGCCATCCTTGCACAGTTCAATCCTTTCTTGATCTCATAGTGAATTGATCTTCTCATAGTTGACATTTCAACCACAAACGGCATGTCCATGCACTTCTCAATTCATCTATATCGAGAGGCCCAGTGATATCTCTCTCATTTCATGAGATATGAAAATTCCATCTTAACTATTCATATTCCTCTACTTGACTCATAGCACACCCAAATATTACCATTATTACTACTTAACTAAAAGTAGCGTTTGGTAGTATCAAAGTATACTACTACACATGTAGGAAAATATGATGGTCTCAGATCTAAGGATCAATCATAAACATTATTTGAGACCAACTGATGACACTTAAATAACAAATCCAAACAGTGTCTCAAAATGGGTCTATCCAAAATTATATTCTCCAATATATGTCCACGTTATTGATTTGATATCTTATATCCATGGTTTGTGAAACATAACCATTAATCAATAAATGCGCTGATCCAATAATCAATAATGTCCTATTTAAATATAATGGATCAGGGACTATATTAGAATAATATCATCAAATAAATTTAGAGTCTCACGAACAAGTCACATACTTGTTGATTAAACCAAGATGATAATTTATTCAAAAATAACATATTATTCATATGTTCATAAATATAACAAAGATATATACATCTCTGTGATTTGCTCTAGGACATATCACTAACAATCTCCCACTTGGACTAGAGTCAATCACAAATGTATCTAATACCTATTGCTCTAGTATGCGTTTCATGCTTTGGTTGCGGGAGAGGTTTTGTCAACGGATCAGCAACATTCAAATCTGTGGACACTTTGCAAATCTTCACATCACCTCTATTCACGATTTCTCGGATGAGGTGATAACACCTGAGCATATGTTTGGATTTCTGATGAGACCTTGGTTCCTTGGCTTGCGCAATGGCTCCACTATTGTCACAATAGAGATCCACTGGGCTTGAAATGCTAGAAACCACACCAAGTTCAGAGATAAACTTTTTAATCCAAATAGTTTCTTTGGCAGCTTTAGAAGCAGCAATGTACTCTGCTTCTATTGTAGAATCAACGACAGTTTCTTGCTTGGAACTCTTCCAACTTACAGCTCCTCCATTAAGGCAAAACACAAAACCAGATTACGATTTGAAATCATCTTTGTCAGTTTGGAAGCTAGCATCGGTGTAACCACTGACAACGAGCTCTTCCTCACCTCCATAAACCAAGAACACATCCTTAGTCCTCCTCAAGGATTTAAGGATGTTTTTTACAGCAATCCAGTGACTCTCACCAGGATTTGATTGGTATCTGCTCGTAACACTTAGAGCATAGGAGACATCTGGGCGTGTACAAAGCATGGCATACATTATAGACCCAACAGTCGAAGCATATGGAATCTTATTCATTTAGTCCCGCTCATCATATATCGAAGGACATTGACTCTTGCTAAGACTAATACCATGTGATATAGGTAGAAAACCTTTCTTGGAATCGTGCATATTGAATCTATTCAATACTTTGTCAACATATGTACTTTGGCTTAATCCAATTAACCTTTTATATCTATGTCGGTAGATCTTAACACCCAAAATATATGCTGCCTCACCTAAGTCTTTCATAGAAAAACTACTTTTCAGTGAGGACTTCACAGACTCAAGCATAGGAATATCATTTCCGATCAGAAGTATGTCATCCACATATAAGACTAGAAAAACAAGTGCGCTCCTATTTGCCTTTTTGTAAACACAAGCCTCTTCTTCATTTTTTATGAAGCCAAACTGTTTGACTACTTCATCAAAATGAAGATTCCAACTCCGAGATACTTGCTTCAACCCATAAATGGATTTATGAAGCTTGCATACTCTCCCAATATTATCTGGATCGACAAAACCTTTAGGCTGTGCCATATACACATCCTCACTTAGGTGTCCATTTAGGAAAGCTGTTTTGACATCCATCTGCCATGTCTTGTAATCAAAATAGGCAGCAATAGCCAGGATGATCCTAATTGACTTTAACATAGCAACGGGTGAAAATGTTTCATCATAATCAACACCTTGAATTTGCCTGAAACCTTTCACAGCTAATCGTGCTTTATGGATATGAACATGATCATCCATGTCTTTTTTCTTATAAACCCATTTGCACTCAATGGTTTTTACACCATCAGGCAGATCAACCAAGTTCCACACTCGATTGTCATGCATGGATTCAATTTCGAATCTCATGGCTCCAAGCCATTTCTCAGAGTCAGGGCTCATCATCGCTTCTTCATAAGTCTTGGGCTCATCATTGTCTATTAATAATACTTCACGCTGCTCCATTGTAAGGAACATGTACCTGCCAGGTGCGTGACGTACCCTTTCAGACCTACGTGTAACCGATGCTTGTCCTGCATTTTCTACATTATTTTGCAGGTCTTGTTGAGCTTCAGTGGGTACTGAAACAATTTTCAAAGGTTACCAAATTTCTTCAAGTTGCACTGTGCTCTCACTTACTCCTTTTGAGAGAAACTCTTTCTCTAAAAAGACACCGTTTCGGGCAACAAACACTTTGTTTTCTTCTCGATTATAGAAGTAATATCTTTTTGTTTCCTTAGGATAGCCCACAAAGAAGCATTTATCTGATTTGGGTTTGAGCTTATCAGACATTAAACGTTTTACATAAGCTTCACAACCCCAAATCTTAAGAAAGGACAATCCAGGATGCCTTCCGTTCCATATCTCATATGGTGTATTTTCTACGGCTTTTGATGAGCCCTATTTAATGTGAACGTAGCTATTTCTAGAGCATATCCCTAGGACAATGGAAGATTAGTTTGGCTCATCATTGACTGAACCATGTCCAACAAGGTCCTATTCCATCGTTCTGACACACCATTCCATTGAGGTGTTCCTGGCGGGGTCAATTGTGGAACAATTCCATGTTGTTTTAGATGATCATCAAATTCTTGGCTCAAATATTCCCCTCCACGATCAGATCGTAAGGTTTTGATTGGCTTGCCAAGTTGATTTTGTACTTCATTCTGAAATTCCTTGAATTTATCAAATGTTTTAGATTTATGCCTCATTAATTAGACATATCCATATCTACTAAAGTCATCGGTAAAAGTTATGAAGTACTGAAAACCACCTCTAGCTATTGAACTTAATGGTCCACATACATCGGTATGAACAAGAGCCAATAAGTCACTTGCCCTTTCACTTTCACCTGTGAAAGGTGCCTTTGTCATTTTGCCAAGTAAACAAGATTCACACACATCAAATGATTGAAAATCAAATGAGTCTAGAAGACCATCTTTCTGGAGTTCCATGATGCGTTTCTCATTTATGTGGCCTAAACGACAATGCCAGATAAACATGGGATTCAAATCAGTGGGTCTAAGTCTCTTAGTACATATGTTATAGACAGGTAATTCAACATTTAGTTGATAAAGCTCATTCTCCAATGGGGCATTGCCATAAAACATATCATTTAAATAAAAGGAATAACGATTGTTCTTTATTCTAAATTCATAACCCAGCGAGTCCAAACACGACATGGATACAATGTTTTTGCTTATGGCAGGAACATAATAACAGTTATTAAGTTCTAAAATTAATCCTAAAGGTAAAGCTAATATAAAAGTTCCAACAGCTAAGGCGACAACTCTTGCTCCATTTCCAACGTGAAGTTGAACCTCTCCCTTAGCAAAATTTCTACTCCTTTTAAGCCCCTGCATCGAAGTGCAAATATGAGCAGCCGATCCAGTATCAAATACCCAAGAGTCGGAAGGAGAAGTAGCTAAATGAACTTCTATAACATATGTACCTGAAGGAGTCTCTCACTTTCCTTCTTTTTCTTTAAATCTTCTAGGTACTTCTTGCAATTTATCTTCCGATAGCCAGATTCCTTGCAATAAAAGCATTCAGTAGTAGGGGTGGCACCTGGCTTGGACTTTTCTTTGGAATTAGGCTTAGTGCTAGAGGACCTTCTAGAGATTTTCCCTTTCCTTTAGCCTTGCCCTTGCCCTTCTTCTTAAAACTTGTTCCCTTTTGAACCATCATTACATTATTTGGAATTTTCTTAATGTTCTGTTCCGCTGTTTTAAGCATCCCATGCAATTTGGTCAATGATTTCTCCAGATTATTCATGCATGTTATAGTTCATCACAAATGATTGCCCCTAAAACAGTGTGATTTTGTAATACCGCAAGTGGACAGTTGAACGTTGAGCACTTGAGGGTCGAATTCCACGAGGAACAAGCGTATTCGTCTTTCTAGCTTAATGGATCACTGATTAAGTCTAAACGAGTTGTGGGTTGTTTTTCTATAACTAGTTTTACTACTAAAGCTATCAATCTAGGGTTTTAAAGCAGTAAATTGCAGGTATAAAATCTGAATTTATAAAGCAGGAATTAAAACTTAGGGTTTCAGGAATTCCATAACCATCCAGGGTAATTCTATCCAAGGTCCGAGGATTGTAAGTTAATTTCCATTGTTTTCCAAGACAAATTAAGTTTCCAGTTTGGGGTGCTGAGTCAACAGTTAGAGGATCGCTTCCACTGTCATGTTTGGCGAGAGCCTCTCTCTTATTCAGGGTCCCGCGTCAAAGCGCTAAGGACTCAAGAACTCCCCTAAATTCTAGCTAAGGCTCAACTGTTACATCTGTTGCCGAAACGAGAATTTAGGGTTTAGAGGAAGAAAACATTAGAAAATAACTCCAAAACATTAGAAAATCACGCCTTCCGAATTAGGTCATCCCTAACCCTAGAAGGGATTTACTCGCAAAAAGTCATAAGAATGTAGAAATAATAATAAGAAGAAATAAATAAAAATTTACTTGATTGCTTGAGAATTGAAGTTGCCGTCCTTGCCGGCTTACAAAAATTAAAATAGAGAATGGGACTCTACTAAATTAAAATTAAACTAAACCCTGATGATTTGTATTAAAAAAGCATGTCTAATTGAGCCAAAAATTTCTCTATTTATAGCACATAAGTCCTAGAATTAATCAAATACAACTCAAGACTTATTTAGGAAGGAAATAGCCTTAGATTCGGACTTTAAACCGCTAACGGTCTGTTTTGGATTCGGAATTCGGGTTTCGGGTCGGGTTGGATTGCTGTTTTTTCAGATTTTCAGTATCTTCTTTCTCCGCTTCGTTTCCTATGCAAACGATGTCGAAATAACTTCAAATTTGGTACGTTTGTTCCCCGAAACATGACGAACATACTCGTGAAAGAGATTTGTAAAAATGTTATAAAAAGTCACATAAAATGACGTGTCAAAGGAACTTTAAGCATCATTTTTGCATATTTTTAATACTAAACCTAAGGTAAAATTCTACCAAATTAAGACTTATCAAATTCCCCCAAGCTAGCATTTTGCTTGTCCTCAAGCAAAGAATCTGAATAGTTTTCCGAAAATTGAGATGCCTTGGTAAATTAAATTATCTATAAACAATCTTACGAAGATTCACAACACATCTATGCATATGAGGCAATTGATCTTAGCAATTTAAAATTTCCAAATGCATATATTAAGATTATCAAATTTCAACCTTAGAAAAGAGAGAGCTTAATCAATTAAATTGTCTTAACAATCTTTTTTCATATAGGATTTAAAATAAACCATGCAAAGAAAACGCTCGTTATGCTACGATTTATACAAAGTTGCTAAATTGCCCTCTTCTAAAGAAAAACACTTATTTTCTGTTTTTTTTATTCTTCAAATTTTTCGTGCTCTTGGCCAGAATGCTTTTACTGGATCATTCCGTCGTGGCGAGAGAAGACTCACCTGAAGACGCTTACTTAAGTGCACTTACAGAAAGACAGCTTTGTCGGTTTCCCGAACCCCTGCAAGCAACCTCAATGCTCCGTATACCTTCCCTTCACTAGCTGGTCGACGATTCACCACCGCCTCCCCCCAGCAGGTCGCATATACGTTACACGAGATTAGACAAAGCCATAGCTTAAGCAATCGTTTTATTGAAAATATTATTTTTTTTGTATGCATAAGTTAAGTAAATCTTCCCTTCCCTAGTTGGTCGACGATTCACCACCGCCTCCCCCAGTGGGTCGATTATACTTACTTTTACACTTTTTTTTAAAGAGAAGGGCAATTAGCAATCGAGGCATAAAAAGTAACATAAGAGAGTTAATTCCAAAAAATGGTTCTATTAGAAATCTTCAATTTGGAAAAAGTCGAGTACAATTTAATGGATAAGTTTAAACTTTAATGGTTAATTTAAGATAAAAACTAAACATAGGCAATGAAAATCTTTAAAATATCTAAGTTCAATGGATCATATGCAAAAAATGTGATAGAATAATCAACTAATTGATTAAAAATCATATTCAAAACCAGGCATTCCAAGTGATAAATCTCTTTTATTTTTCAGTTTATGATGGAATGTAGTGGAATGATTATTTGTTGAAGACTAAACAATTGGTGAAGTGAACATCCCCCAAGCTAAATCAGACTAAGGAAACGGTTAAGTGAACACCCCCAAGCTAAATATATCAGACATTGTTATCAATGTATGGAAAGAGATACAGATTACCATTTGCGGTCGTGGTGGAAGATGATGTAGTGAAAGAGGGTGTTGCGGTCCACATAGCTCCAATGGTGCAGTCTAAGGCTGAAAAAGAAAAGGAAAAGAAAGAGAAAGAAGAAAGGAAAAAGAAAAGAACAAAAAAGCATCGGGTTGCCTCCCGATAAGTGTTGGTTTAACGTCCCGTTCGACGGAACGTCCTCGACCGTTCAAAAATATATAGAATCAAAATAATCGACCAATTTTAGTGTACTTACCTGGTCTCTCGCATTGTATAGCTTGACACGGTGCATGTTTACCTTGAAAGTGGTGCCGTTTTGTGCTTGAAGTTCGACAGCACCATACGGAAAGACCTTTTCTATCGCGTATGGTCCAGTCCATCGCGATTTCAATTTCCCTGGAAACAATTTCAACTGAGAATTGAACAATAGAATCAAATCACCTGGTTTAAATTCACAGTTGAGGATCCATTTGTCGTGCCACTTTTTCGTGTTGTCTTTATAGATCAAGGCACTTTCATAGGAGTTGTTCCGAAGCTCTTCTAGCTCATGCAATTCAAGGATTCACCTTCGCCCTACTTTATCAAAGTCCCAATTGAGTTCTTTTAACGCCCATAACGCCCTGGATGACAGTTCAACAGGCAAATGGCAGTTTTTACCAAATACAAGTTTGTAAGGCGTCATACCTAGTGGAGTCTTGAATGTAGTGCAATATGCCCAAAGGACATCTAGAAGTTTGAGTGCCCAATCCGTACGAGACGGTGCCACTACCTTCTGCAAGATCGACTTGATTTCCCTGTTTGAGACTTCAACCTGTCCACTTGTTTTAGGATGATATGCAAGAGCAACTTTATGAATTACCCCATATTTCATCAAAAGATTTGAAATTAGTAATTAGTGAAATGCGCACCACCATCACTAATTACTGCTCGCGGTATACCAAATCGGGGAAAGATGACTATTTTGAAAAGCTTTATCACATGTTTTGACTCATTTGTTGGCGTAGCAACAGCCTCTTGTTCATGACAAACTGGTCATAACTCGGAGGGAGCGATTGGAGAATCATATCAGTAGCCAACTCTTGACCAAGGGGAAAACCAAACATTTCCAAATTCTCAATGTAACCAATCATCTTGATCACATGAGGACTGACCGAGCTCCCTTCTGCCAACTTGCAATCATGCAATTTCTTGGTGGTCTCATATCTTTCGCCTGCTCCTCGATAAGTTTCTAAGAGACACGACCATGTCATAAGCTGTCATGTTCTCATGTTGCTTCTGAAGCTCAGAGTTCATGGTGACTAGCATTAGACAACTTGCATCAAGTGCGTCATCGGTATGCTTTTTGTAAGCATCCTTTTGAGCACGTGGAGCACTAGTGGCTGGTTCATTAGGTATAGGAGTCTCTAGAACATAGACCTTTTTCTCTTGTTTGAGAACAATTCTCAAGTTTCTGTACCAATTAATAAAATTTGTTCCATTGAGTTTTCCTTTATTAAGGACAGATCACAAACTAAAATTGTTTGAGGAGCTACCACTATCCATGGTCTACAACAGTAAAGAAATGCAAAATTTTAGCATTATATTTATGAAAAATCTTTTATTAAACAATTCAATAAAAGATGTACCAACTATATATTTTAGAACAAAAATCCCTCAAGAAATATATATAGTAGGCCAAGATCATATTTCACTAAGTTCTAGTGAGTTTTGGCACCACTGCTAGAAACCTAGTTATTTAAGTAAGTAACTCCTTACTAATTATATCATATATAACTCTTGTTTGTTGGGTGTCATCCCAACACCATGCCCCAAAGCCCAAACCCATTTTGATGGCCTTGTTAAGTTAAACCAATTCTATGCTTATGGGTGTCCAACACACATCCTGCCTTATTAAGATAATTGGTGGTGCCATGATTTGTCAGGCCCACCAAGAAACAATCGAATTTTTTTTCCAAATAACCCATAAAAAAAATAAATTTGAAAACTAACCCCTAACTTTTAAATTTTGCAAAAATAGCCCTCAATCTCGAACGGGCCGCGCGACTGATCTTCAGTCGCTAGCCCAGCTAGCGACTGAAGACGTGGCACGGCCCAACACTCCGCTGGCTCAGTTCGTGTGCCACGTATGCTTTCAGTCGCTAGCCAGGCTAACGACTGAAAAGATATAAAACCATGCCATACCAATAAGTTACAAAAATTGGTTGTAGTCTAGTTGGTTAAGAGGCTCTCTCTCTCCGGAGAGACCACGGTTCGAATCCCACCCCCGCAAATATTTATTCAATTTTTAGTAGCTAGCTAGGCTAGCGACTGAAGACGTGAGTTGGGCCAACGGTGTATTGGGCTGTGTCACGTCTTCAGTCGCTAGCTGGGCTAGCGACTGAAGATCAGTCGCGCGGCCCGTTCGTGATAGAGGGCCATTTTTGCAAAATTTAAAAGTTAGGGGTTAGTTTTCGAATTTATTTTTTTTATGGGTTATTTGGAAAAAAAAGTTTGAAACAATCAAAATCTTGACAGGTGCAGCAATTGGAAGGGCATAATAAACACTTAATTTTTTTTAGGGTTAAAACATGGCAAAACAACCATATGCATGAAAATAACCATCAACTAGATGATCTAACAGGTGCAATTTCAACTATATTTAAGTTCCGTTGGCATAAACCTTGGCCAGGAAAGACCGCGACTGTTTTTGCTCACACCATGAAGGAAACCGTTCCGTTGAGTGGGGCTTATTAAGAAAAACCTTATGATGTATTCTTTCTTTAGACGCCAAAGTTGACGGCTTCTGGTTGTTAAATATAATCTTTTTATTATTATTATTATTATTTCTGAATTAATCACATTAATCAAATTTTTGAACCAATCTGATTGGTTTAAATCCCCTTATGCCAGTCATATTAACTCTAATATGAATATCTAAAATATATAGCTAATGTCATATGTAGATCCAATCTACTATTGTCATATTAACCCTAACATCACCTCCCTCTGCCCATGCTAGGATCATTAGACATTAGTTCATATTAAAGTCGGCCAAAAATAGTTCATCACAACACTTGGATGTCAAAACGAACATGTACAACGAAATTTATACGATAACAGATTGAATAAACTAGTAGATCTAGTCTATTATAACTTCAAATATCACATATATGTTATTAATCCAGATCTAATACTATATAGGATGGCTCTAATACCACTGTAGGAAACCGAGTAAGCTACACTAGCAGAATTTCATAAATTTTTACTCAAAGACTATAAGTAATAGATCATAGATTAGATTGTTACCAATAGCGGAATCAGATTTAGTGCAGCGATCAAATGTTTGCAGCAACCGTTTGTGGATCATCCTAATCAGTGGATGTAGATGACAACGACCGCTCACGGATCGTCCTGATCAGTGCAGCAATTGCAGCAACGCCTCTAGTGGTATCCACACGTACTGGGATGGAACGTCGTACGATGGTGTACCAGCACCAATGTGCACGACAAGGATTTTTGGGGCTATTATTTTAGAGGAGATAGCAGCTAGGGCTTTAATGTGATTAACCTCAAGGCCCATCATACCTCTCTATATATAGGGCCATGTAGGAGAAATCCTAACAGATTAGGTTTCTTGATATTATACCAATCTTATCCGAACTACCCATGCAAAAGAAATCCTAACAGATTAGGTTTCCTAATGTGATACGAATCTTATCCGAACTGCAGAATGAGATTACTATTAAATCTTCATATCTGATATGTTAATTTCATAACACTTAGTGCACTTCATCCATCATTTGCAAGCTAGTGCTTGAGTGTGGGATTCATTTGCATCATTTGAGTTTCTAGTACTTGATTCATTCAAGTGAAAGCATCCTATTTATTACTCTTGGCGATCGCCATCGCCTAAACGGTTGTTGGAGGAGAGTTGCGATCTCTCCGTTGAAGTGTGTTGGAGAGGTCGACAAAAACGTGTGAAAGGTATTAGTGCTTGCCTATCCGGAGTGGAGAAGGAGTGACCCAAGTGGAGATATCCTTTGTGGATATACAAGCGAGACTCACGCGTGAGAACTTCAATGAGGAGTAAGAGAGATCGGGCGAGTATCCGAGATCTTGATAAAAATTGTTGTTTCAATCGTTTCTCTCTTACACAATTCGTATTTATCTTGACACAAATCGTTTCCAATTACCCTTGTTGCATGTTGTATTGCCTATTCTATATTGTTGAATGCAATTTGATGTTAGATAGTTTAAAACCTTTTGCGAAAATTAGATTTTCCTAAATATCTTGCAAAAAATTGTTTAGTCAAAAAAGAATTTTCAAAGCCTCCTATTCACCCCCTAGTCGGCATCCTTGATCCTACACTTGGTATCAGAGCGAGATCTCTTATTTATTGGCTTTATTGCCTATAGAGAAATGATGAACTTGATAGAGGATTTTGGTTTGATTGCTCCTCACTTTGATGGCTCAAATTATTTTTGTTCACTAAGCAAGCACATTAACATACTTATGTCAAATGAGGTTATGTGCAAGGAGAAGGACATATATTCCACCTCCGAGTATATCAAGAACGATGCTTTCATTGCAGAAGATCAGGAGCTTTCTAGCGAGCTCAAAGACGTCATCGACTTGGTTCGCCTAAGCAAGACAAAGGCGACATCTTGCAAGAAGAGCTCAAGGAAAACTAGAAACAAAGCGTCAAATTTAAAGTCTTCATCTCAAGACAAATATGTATGCTTTATGGCATGTGACTCGACGGTATCAAATACTAACCTCTCTAATAATGAGTTTATGGATATGATTGTAGAGTTAAATAACTTGCTTGGCAATATGACTAAAAACTTTTGCACTTTAAAGAATAACTACTCATCTTGGAAAGTGCAATATCAAGAGTTGAAAAGCTCTTACGATTCTTTGGTTGCCAAGGATGCTATTATCTCCACAAGTATCTTAGATGGTGGAGTTCCTTGTGACTCGCTTATTGATTCATATTTAGAGTCACATACTTCCAGTTCATATGCTAGCACCTCTTGTAATAACTCAATCATTTATTCATGGTTAGATTCGAATGCTAGCTTTGTGGACACTAGTACTTCATGTGATAATCTGTCTAGTGATTCATTTATTGATTCACATGCTTGTACGGTTGATACTAGTAACTCATACCATGATTTATCTAGTGACTCATCTTTATGTCATAGTATTGGTACTAGTTGCTCCTTATTTGATATGTCTAGCTCTGCTAGTGATTGTAGTGCTATGCTTTCTAGTTCATCTACTTATGATGATATGCCATCATGTTCTCATTCACATCGAGTTTCATGTGTTGACACGGAATCATCTCAAGTACCTAAAATTGAAAATGATGAACTTAAGACTAAAATAAATAGATTCAGTAATGACCTTACTATATATCCTATGAGTAGTGATATGTTTGTTAAATCCCCCTAGATCATAGATATTCATTTAAAAATAGGAAATTAAATCACACACACTCATCTAGTAAGAGGCATTACATGCTTAATCACACTCATACCATTTCATTCGAAAAGCCCTCTCAAACTTCATATTCCTCTTGTCACTTAATAGGGCACACTACTACATAAATGCTTTTCACTATCGGTTAAAAATCCACTCTACTATCGGTTCTCTTACCGATAGTGATCGGCACGATAGTAGAAATGTAGCACACTTCTATCGGTTGAAAACCATTAGTAAAACATCTACATTTCCAACGTTCACTAATCTCTATCGACTATTTCTTCTATCGGCTCGGATTTAAACCGATAGTATTGTGTACGTTTTTTCTATCGGCTCGGATATAAACCGATCGTAATGTGTATGTTTTTTTCTATCGGCTGGGATCTAAACCGATAGTATTATGTAGACACGGTTAGTATTGGAAACTTTATTCTATCGGTTGTTGTAAATGAACCCGATAGTATTGTATAGACACAGTTAGTACTGGAAACTTTATTTTATCGTTTGTTGTATATGAACCGATAGTAATGGAATATTTATTCTATCGGTTGTAGTATATAACCGATAGTACTGTGTAGTTTTTCCTATCGGTTATGTACTGGACATGGTTAGTACTGGAATCTTGCACATATACATACAGCAATACAGAGATACATTGGATCATTCACAAATACACCAATATTTACAAATATACACCAATATTCACATATTGAATTTGTTCACATGTAACATCCTGAGTTTTGGGGTGAAAAGTTTCTTTCTTAAAAATCATGCATGCATATGTCTCTTCTAGATCAGCCAAATCAGCCTCAGCTTTATTCTGTTCTAGCCTAAAATCTTCAAATCTATCCTGTGACCCCAAGTCAAGATCTGACTTGCCAGATTTGATCTATCAGTTATCCTAAACCTAAAAGCCTTCAGAACCCAGATTCAATTCTATCTCTAACTTCCAGAATTATCAACTCTTTTCTGTTTTCGAAAACAGAATATCTGTTATTACCTTTTACCCTAAGTTTCAGAAATTCAGATTTAATCAAAATCTTAGCCAAGTTTAGACCAGATTATTCCTGGATTATGATCAAGGGTATGCCAATACCTTAATCCAAAAAGTTGGCAGCCAGATTTCACCATCTGAACCTTTTTCGCAAATTAGTCCAAGAGTATCGCAGATCAGTCCTTTTTCCAGATTTTCTAAAAGCCAGAAAAGGCAAAATGTTGCAAATCATCTCCAAATTCAAATCTGATTCAGGGAACACCTCCCAAATGCTTTTCAATACAAATTCTTCTTTTATGAATATCTCAAAATCAAACCCTAAATCCCAGATTCGAGATCAATAAGATTCAGACTTATTTTACCCTAATCTACTCTGTTTTCAGTTCATATCAAAAGTCATCCAAATGTCTCAAATTTTATCTTCAATCTGTGCCAAATCATTTGTGGAATTAAGTATACCAAAACAGCAGAATCAAAATCAGATCAAACTTTCCAAATCTCCAGATTTACATTTCAGTCCAAATCAAGAATTGGAAATTGCAATCAAGCCCAAATTCGACCAGGACAGCAGCTGCTGTGCACGACCAGAGATCGCCGTGCGTTTGCGCCGCACTTGCTCGCCGCCGGCCACGCCTCACCTCGCCTGAGCTCGTACTCACTTGAGTTGCATGTGCACACGCGTCCACGCCCCAGCCATCGCCGTGGCAACGCCGTGGCAGCGCCGTTGAACAGCATGTGCTCCTGCGCGCGACCAGCAACAGGCTTTTGTCAGCAACATTGCGCCACGTTGCCAACCCTTGTCACCACTGCCTTGCACCGCCCGACATTGATGAGACCCGATGTAGCACAGCTTCGCCTTGCCAGTGCACAGTCGCGTCGCCGCTCGCCGTTGTTGCAGCTGCGCCCAGCAAATCTTGTTATCTGACACCGATTCAATGCTGTTTAAACCTTGCAAGCTTCGCCACTGCTCTATTTAAACCACCAGAGCCTTGTATCATCTCCTCTTCACCAGGACTTAGCCAATTTTGCAAATTCTCTCGCTGTCGTCGTCTTCTCCGGCGAGACCAGCTCGAGGCTCACGGTGACAGCCTCAACCGCAGCCTCAACCACCAAATTGACAGCATCAGTGAGTTCCCCTTATTTCTCTCATCGTGCTGTATCACTTAATTGGATCTCCTTGCCTCCTATCGCCGGCGATCATCGGAATTTGCTGAAACTTGAAGAATGCCCTGTTCCGGCAATGCAGGCCAAATTACCTCGAATTAGCTTTCGATCCTGTGGAAGAAGTTGATCAGTGCGCCATTTCCAGCAAGCCTGTGCATCAAGATCTCCAGATTGAGCTTCAATCGAAGCTTTCCCCAACTTTGAGCTTCTCCAGAAACCGGCGATCGTCGCCAGGCTTCTCCGGCCATCCTCCGGCCAAATTGATCGTGCAGGTAGTTTCCTCTTATCTCTCTTTCACTCTCCAAGCTTGGAATCGAGTTCATTCGGCCTAAAACAAAAACCCCCAAATGGCAGTGTTCTTCTCCGGCGTCGATCACCGGAAAACCTATTCCTGGCCGTTTCAGCTTCATCCACTTTGTCATTCATGTGTGCCTCAACCTCCTAAACATTTTTGCCTTCTAGCTCGATCTCTGAAACTGCCCAGAATTCAAGTTATAGCCATGCCAAGATTTCTGTCCAGTGGCTTCACTGTGCCGTGTCGCCACCACACTTCTCCTTCGAATTTCATCACCTTCTGGCCATCTTCTGCCCTAGATCCTGTTGAATGATTTGTTCCTGTTATCAATGCCTACCTCCCAGACAAAGTGGTGCATCATTTGGAGCTCTAGATCAAAAGTTATGCCAAGCCCTAGTTTCTGGCCATGTCAAGATCAATGCCAGACTATGTCAGTCAGTGGCATTAGCCCTTTTCACTTCCTTCCAGATGTGCATTTTGGGCATAAATTTGTCCCTTAGATTCCTGAGGTTGTGATCAACATTTTCTTCTTCTATCACAACTTGATTTGAGCCCTTGAATTATATTTGCCGCTAAACCCTAATTTTTGACACTGTCTCAGTGCATGCCAGCCAATGGCATTGGCCTTGTTTAACCACTTCTGATTGTGAATTTTGAAAGCCACTTTGTCCACTGAATTTGTAGAGTTATGATCTACATTTTCTTCTACTGTCATAACTTGAGATAAGCTCTCTAGTTTTCCTTGAAGTTATGTCAGAATCTTGATCTGAATGTCAATCTGCCGACATTCGCTGTTCTTGATCAAACCAGCCACAAAACTGATGTTTTTATTGTAACCTTGAGATCCTAAGAGCATCTACCACCCATCTTTAGCCAAATCCTTGAAACCCTAGATCTCAACTCAGTTCAGCTTGTAATCTCATTTATCTCCAGTATCGTTCAGTCACTCTTGTAAAGCATATCTGCATATAGATCCTAAAACATCTTAATATATAAGTAATATTTGTATTGTTTGGTTTGTCGTCAAGTAGATTCAGAAGCCGAGATCGAGGACTTCGCTGTTGACCCGTCATCAACTGCTGTTTCTTACGACGCGGAAGGCAAGTCATATCCTTGGTCATCTTGAACCTATATTTTAAATGTTGCTAAAACATAATCTTGAATATAGGCAATATTGCATGTGAAAGATTGAGAATGGTTGATTTATGAATTGGCAGTACTAGACTGGTTATCTGTGAATTGTGAAATAAACAAGTTTTGAGCCATGAACTATTATATGTATCTATATACTTATATTCATGAAATAAAACCCTTAGCCGTGACCAGAAAATGGTATGGATGGCTGTAGCACTGGAGGTGCTAGACTGCAAAGGAATGCAGGCACTGAAGGTGCAGGGTTGTGGATGGTCTGGTCATTGGCATATAAGGACTAGAACCTTGTGTTGTGCGTCTAGTGGCATGAACAACGTGCTAACCGCAAGCCTGGTATGGGACAGGCCTGAACAAGTACTTATGTGGATCGTACATGAAACCCCTGCATGAGTTGTGTTGTGATGATTGACTTGGAGGCTGACTCCCACTATCACTGAAGGTGATCTGATATTTGACCCAGTAATGGGAAAATGAGGTGGGGTGGAGGTTATGATACAGCCTACCACAACTGTGTTTCGCGGAGAGCCACAGGGTCAGGGGTGAATTGTAAGTGATGCATAACAAAAGTTCTTGTTATCTCCACCTTGCCACTCACACATGGTTGTGAGGAGGGGTCTAATCATTTTGATAGGATGGGCTTGAAAGTGGAATATCTTGCGGGTAAATTGGTACCTCTCTGCAGAGTTAAAAACGTATTCGAATACTCTGAGCTCCCGGGTTTTATAGGAGTCTGCTGCGGTGGATTAAATCCACGGGGTGTGACACAAGTACTATTTTCTAAATAAAATATGTTTAATCAAGATTACCCAAATGACATGTGTTGTCATGATAAGGAGTACTGCCGTGGGCTGTCGTGTGTCGACGTGTCGTGGTAGTGCTATAATCTAGTGAACATGAATGATGATGTTATATTATGAAAAGTGCTGCCCTGAAATGAGGTACGAAAGTAAAAGATTATTTTATAAACATCCATAATTCTTGACTAGTCTAGGATCATATCATCACTACTATATGTATCTACTCTTACCTATGACTTGCTGAGTACGTAAGTGCCCACTCTTGCAACCTACAAATCAATAGACGGAGCAATCAACAATCAAGATGAAGGCATGGAGTACGTCGTGGATCCAGAAGGAGGAGCGTCAGTCCCGTCATTTCCCTGATGTGTGTTGTTCTGCCGTCCACTTCTCTTTTGTGGGTGGGTCACCTATTTTCTGCTGTGTAGATGTTATTTTGCTAAACCATGTATGCCGTGAAGGCATTGTAATCTCCTTATGTAATATCAAGGCCAGCAGGCCACACTGCTTAACTATTTTGTAAGTTACTCTGTTGCAATGTGATATACTCCTGTGCTTGACTTATCCTGGGACGTCAAGGGTATGTGTATGCTATGCATATATGGGACTAGCTGCAGCGAGCTAGGTCTCTACAGGAGTAGTCGTAGTCCCAGTCTCGGGGCGCGACATCACAAATACACTAATACAGTAATATACACATGCATTGGACAGATTGAATTTATTCACATATTGATCGAGTTTATTCACAAATACATCAATTAATCTATTCACATATTGAGTTTATTCACAAATACAGCAATCAACACATTCAATATATATTACACAAGTCAGTTACTATCGATCGTTGATAGCCACTTCTTCCATGACATATTGAGCCCAAATTGTTCGCAGCTCCTTCAATTGACCCAACTCATATTGCTCTTTCAACATGGCGCTCTGCATATATGCGTGTATGAAGTTAGGATCGTACGTCACATCCAATTAAAGTTCGACTTTGAGTCAGGAAAAATGGTTACCTTAGGGAATTGGGCAAAGTTTCTCCTGATCATGTCATACATGAATCTCATGACATAGAAGCCACATTCTCACGATTGTGGTTGCTGATGGCACTGGAAAAATTGCATATGCAAAGACATAAACCCACATTAACTCGAAAAAACTAATTAAGCTTAAATTAAAAGATTCATCATGAGTACTTCCATCCGTATTAATTACCTCATATTCTTTCCAAGAAATTGTTGTGCCCTTCGACGCGTCATGCCTCCCTCCAGCACTAGCATAATTTTTGAAAGCCCTATATTTAATTTAGCATTGCCGGTTAATATGTTATCATTAATTAGCTAGTCAGAGAAAAATTTAAAACAACTATGTTACTTACGTGTCTATGTGCCATGTGAGGCTGAAAACATGCGCCACCTTATCGCTCATCGAATCGAGGTAATAGACCTCATTCATCCATGGGCAAATGACGGCGAGGACCCAGTGGCCCCTACATTGCATATATAAGCGAACCGTTTCATACATATGTTAGGCGCAACATACAAGAATGAGTTAAATTAGTAGGAAATGCACTAACATTTGGTGGTACGGCGCAAGGATGAACTCTCGGTCCTGCTGCGCTAGTAGTGCCCTTGATATGTATTCCTCCGCATGTGCTTGGTCGTGCTCTAGCATCGTGAGGTTTATTTTCTCTGCGTCGAGGAAACCCACCTTGTCACATGCCCTCATCGACGCCAACCTATACATGCACCTGGATGCAAAGTAGACATTAGTAAGTAGTGCATACAAAGTGATTAGATTTATGAAACGAACTGTGATAACTTCAGACAACAGCAAACTCACAGGACTCTAGTCCGTATGATGGACATATCAACCTCCCGCCAGTTGAGGAGGTCGAACAAATCCTCGTGGGCCACCGATATGCTCCCGGCCTCACGGTGAAAATGACCTGACCTGAAGTGAACTAAGAAGTTGATGTGGCGCCTAGACCGGGTCAGGTACCACTCGTGGAGACTTCTGGTTATTTGATCCATATTGCGCAGAAGGTACTCCGACACGAGTGGGGACCCGTTCTTGAACGTACCTGGCTGGCTTTGTTTGGCCTTGCCTTTGGCCTTGCCCTTGCCTTTGGGCGGGGAGCGAGTGTATACCTTCGAAGGTTGGGGTGTGGTGCCGCCGGCCTCATTTGATGGCGAAGGGTTTGAGGCCGTCGGAGGAGGCATGGGGGCCGAAGGAGCTCGCTCATGCGTTGTGGCGGGGGTGGTGTCCTCAGGAAGTGAGTTGGTATCCATCGTCCACTTTAAGTACAAACGCATAAGTTAGATTTTACAAATTGAGTATATTAACTAAGTTGTAAGCTAGAATGGCTAGGGTTTACCTTCTGTAGTCTAACACCCTTCTTGGGCTACTGTATGTACGAGCCCAATGCCTCGCCAATTGTCCGCATTTTGTCCGTTGGGACGGGCAATGGAAAAGAGCTGTAGCCCGGGAGGGCCATGTCCACCTGTACCTTTGCGAATCCAGGCTCCAGAGGTACACAGTGGATCCGGACATCCTCCCAACACTGGTATACGACCCCGTTTGCAACCACTACAGGTTTGTCGCCTATGTTGATCAATAGGCTACAGCTCTCCGGTTTCTGCAATTTGCAACAATTATAACAGGTTAGCGAAACAATTCTAACGTAACGGGAGTGGCATCAACCGAACTGCATATATAGCTCAAGAGTTGCAATACCTCGATCAGGTCCACCGGATCCACGTGAACCTTCGAGCCGCAACTACTCGGCCTGGCAGCGTCGACCTCGGCAGCTGGATCTAAACCCTTAGACTGTACAACTAGGCTGAGGCGTTCATACTTCTCGTTCATTTGAGCGAACATGTCCGCGAATTGTGCAGTCACATCTGTCCGTATCTTCTGAGATAGCTCCACTTCCCTTTCCTTCCAGTTGCCAGCCTTCTTCGCCTTTTGCCCGGGCTCTGAGAAGCATTCCTTCCATGGCACCACACCCCCCACGGTTCGCGTCCGCCCTGGATGCTCCTTGTTCCCTAGAGCCCGGGTAAGGATGTCGTTCTCCCTAGGGGAGTGAACAATCCCTCGGTCGCCTCCTTCGAGCAAGAGATCTATTACATTGAAAGCTCTCCATTTTGAGGCAGAAATATATACAAACTTTTGCGTATACTAGTGATCATAGTTTTTTCTACCACACTCTATGATTCCAACCAGGGAGTTAGCCAACTTACGAGTCGCTGCACGACCTCGACGTCCCTGGGGTTTGGGAACGCCACAGTCCCCGTGGCCAACACGGTCCCTCTGGCCAGCCACCAGCGCTTGCATCGCTGATCGCGGATCTCGGGGAGTGGTAGGTCAGGGGAGTCGACGAAATTCGATGCCTCGTCTTCAGCCTTCTTCCACTACTCCTCCTTCCCCGCATAGCCGCGAGAGCCGAGCCGGTGTGGGTGGTCGTTCCTCCTCTGGATTGCCTTGTTCTTCTCACTGAGGGCCTTCGTACCAGAAACAAGAAAATTAATGCACCGTTGCTTACTGCATACAATGGTGTAACCAAGCAAAGGAACCATACATACCTTGAACTCAGGAGTCCCCTTCTGTTGGGCGAATTGCTCCCATACCTCCTCCATTACGAAGGGGTACTTCTCGCATGGAGATTTGCCTTTAGCGAGGAAGGTACTGACGAGGATGCTCTTGAAGGTTTTCCACGTGTTGTTCATGTCCTTCAAGCAAGCTATCTTGGGACTATTGTCGGGGATGTTCCACTTGGCCTGTTTCAAATGGTGCATATAAGCAAGACTTACCTAATCTCTAGGATAAACCAAGGGAATGTGATTACTCAAGTGTTCAGTGATTTTGATTAATTTTACCTTCACTTCCGCCCACAGCCTATCCCTCTCATCGGCCTTGACGTCCTTCCAGCTCTGGACGGTGATCTTCACCCTTTCCTTCGCCAACAAACCAACATAGGCAGCATAGTGGCCGGCGTTCTTCCCAATCGGTCTCCCGAACTGGTTGAACTCACATGAAAGATCCGCGTGTTTGGCCAAACGGCCCAACATTGTCGCGCCTCGCGCCTTCCTCTTGCGCTGGGACGAGGTAGCGCCATCTACGTTCGCCCTCGCCGAATCACTACTATCAGCCGAGGAAGATGCTGACATGGCTTTACCTAAAATTCCATGAACAGACCACCAATTGATATGAAGAAATTTACATGACAAAGTTCATAACTAAAATTGTTGGGCCCTACGCTAGTCTCTCTGCATGAACATAAAGTCTGTTAAAATTTAAATGACCTAAAATTTCAGATGAACATTAGAAAATGGGAAGTAATTAACAGAAAATTCAGATTAGCAGTGCAAACTATGACATACTCTATTTCCTATCGGTTTTCCAAGTAAAACCGATAGTAAGCAAGTTTGTAATCAGGAAAATTTAAAAGATTAGCAGTGCAAACTATGCTAGTCTCTCTGTAGGAACATAAAGTTTGTTAAAATTTAAATGAACCAAAATTGCAGATGAACATTAGAAAATGGGAAGTAATTAACAGAAAATTCAGATTAGCAGTGCAAACTATGACATACTCTATTTCCTATCGGTTTTCCAAGTAAGACCGATAGTACTCAAGTTTGTATTCAGGAAAATTTAAAAGATTAGCAGTGCAAACTATGCTAATATCTCTGCAGGAACATAAAGTCTGTTAAAATTTAAATGAACCAAAATTTCAGATGAACATTAGAAAATGGGAAGTAATTAATAGAAAATTCAGATTAGTAGTGCAAACTATGACATAATCTATTTCCTATCGGTTTTCGAAGTAAAACCGATAGTAATCAAGTTTGTATTCAGGAAAATTTAAAAGATTAGCAGTGCAAACTATACTAATCTCTCTGCAGGAACATAAAGTCTGTTAAAATTTAAATGAACCAAAATTTCAGATGAACATTAGAAAATGGGAAGTAATTAACAGAAAATTCAGATTAGCAGTGCAAACTATGACATACTCTATTTCCTATCGGTTTTCCAAGTAAAACCGATAGTACTCAAGTTTGTATTCAGGAAAATTTAAAAGATTAGCAGTGCAAACTATGCTAATCTCTCTGCAGGAACATAAAGTCTGTTAAAATTTAAATGAACCAAAATTTCAGATGAACATTAGAAAAAGGGAAGTAATTAACAGAAAATTCAGATTAGCAGTGCAAACTATGACATAATATATGTCCTATTGGTTTTCGAAGTAAAACCGATAGTAATCAAGTTTGTATTCAGGAAAATTTAAAAGATTAGCAGTGCAAACTATGCTAGTCTCTCTGCAGGAACATAAAGTCTGTTAAAATTTAAATGAACCAAAATTTCAGATGAACATTAGAAAATGGGAAGTAATTAACAGAAAATTCAGATTAGCAGTGCAAACTATGACATACTCTATTTCCTATCAGTTTTCCAAGTAAAACCGATAGTAATCAAGTTTGTATTCAGGAAAATTTAAAAGATTAGCAGTGCAAACTATGCTAGTCTCTCTGCAGGAACATAAAGTCTGTTAAAATTTAAATGAACTAAAATTTCAGATGAAAATTAGAAAATGAGAAATAATTAATAGAATATTCAGTTTAAGGTATTTACTATCGGTTCTAAATAAGAAACCGATAGTGAACTACACTATATGAATAATTGCTAGTGATTTTCTTCAATTCTGTCATTCTCATAGCTATCAAGTTTGTAGTTCATGAATTTTACTCTAGTTTTACATTTGTAATCCATTGAACCACATATGAACCATTGCATATAAATTTAAGCAATTGACGCGAGTGATTTGGTCAAGAACACTTATAGTCGTTCGTGGAGTGGCCGGAGGCGGTGGAGAACCAGATTGCGATCGGCAATGGTGGTGCAGAGGAGCGAAGAAGCGAACGTCGGGGAAGCTAGGGTTTTCCACGCGTGAGTATTTGGAATGTGATCAATTGCACTGGAGGGAAAATCGTGTGAGGTTATAACCTAATATATGAATATTTACTATCGGTTTATAACCACCAAACCGATAGTAAAAACATGTAAGTTAGGGTTTGAAGTGTTGGCATTGTTCACTATCGGTTTTATTATTCCAAACCGATAGTAAACTAAGAACAATGGCTCATAACACAGTATAAATCACTATCGGTTATGAACAATAAACTGATAGTATAGTTTAATTTCATATCGGTTTGGCAGTTGAAACCGATAGTAAAATACAATGTTATTGACTCTAAAGGATTTCCCTTAGAACAATTACAGATGATCTCAGTACATCATTTTGCATTGTATTTTACTATCGGTTTTATGACAATAAACCGATAGTATATGTTAATTTCATATCAGTTTGGAAGTTGAAACCGATAGTAGAATACTGTTAAATTAATCTAAAGGGATTTCCTGAGAACAATTACATATGGGTCTCAGTACATCATTTTGCACTTGTAAAGACACCTGAAACCCCATGCAAATGACTTCCAATAATTTTGAAATAAATTAACAGTAAAGACCAATCATGGAATGAAAATTTGTAGTTTTCATATTGATTTGTGAAAAGAATCAATTATTGCTCAAATCAAGTATATACTCCAATTGAAATGAAAATTTGCATAAATGATTCTCAATGTATCACGTATGTTTTCCCAAAGAATTTTTGAAAAATGATTTGAAGAATTCTTTGATTAAAGATCCAAGTAATATACGTCACTTACATATTGCAAATTAGTCAAGAATGGTTGTCCACCCATAATCCTTCTTCGTGGTCGTCTCGCAGGTAACTTGTTTCGTCAATATCTTCGATAGGGACAGATTGAAGAATTCCATCTAAAAATGGAGGTAGTTCGTCGAACTGATCATACTCTTCTTCATCCACAATGTCTTCGACCCCAACAATACGTCTCTTACTGTGAAGGACAACGTGCAACTTTGGGTTGGCCGGGTCAACGATGTAGAACACCTGTGTGGCTTGCTCAGCAAGTATAAATGGATCATCTTGGTGTGCGACTCTACTGAGATCGACGAAAGTAAACCCATAATTGTCGACTTTAACACCTCGAGGGATTTCGACCCATTGGCATCGAAACAGAGGAATCTTAAGTAATACATAACCGAGCTCCCATATTTCCTCAATAACACCGTAATATGAGTCGAATGCCCTTACTGCCCTGGCATCCTCCGAAATAGCAAGTAGTGTCACTCCACTACATTGCATAGTACTCTTCTCGTCCTGAGTTCTTGTGTAAAATGAATAGCCGTTGATGTCATATTCCTGCCAAGTCCTTACAGTAAATCTAGGCCCTTTGGCCAACCATGTAACAACTTCATCTACGTCGCCCTCAGAAGCTTGCAGGACTCTATTTTCGATCCACCCAGTAAACTTCCTCTTATGTTCTCTGGTGACCCAAATCTCTAGCTTCGAGGGATTCTGTTTCTGTAACATTTCCTAGTGCTCGTGTATGTATGGCTCCACCCCCGTCATGTGCTGCAAGACCCAAAAATGGGCTTTTGCATACAGATCACTAGAGAGGACGACTGCTTTAAATCCAATCGTTCCAATGCCCTGAAGCCTGCCCTCATGCCGGGACGTAGGAACGCGAATTGGGTCAACCCCGACCATATAGTTGGTGCAAAATTCGATCACCTCCTCGACGGCATAACCTTCAATGATACTGTCCTCAGGCCGATGTCGATTCCTTACATATCCCTTCAAGATACCCATAAATCTCTCAAATGGATACATGTAGCACAAGAACACGGATCCACAAAACTTAATTTCTCTGACAAGGTGAACAATTAGATGGACCATAACATCAAAAAATGATGGAGGGAAATACATCTCCAGCTGACAAAGAGTGGTAGTCACATCGCGTTGCAAATCGTCCAGTCTATCCAGATCAATTACCTGCAAGGACACAGTTGTAGCAAATATTCAGATCCAAAAAATCTGACAAGTTCCACGAATGGAGCTAATTAACTTGCTTGGAGTACACGCTTATGTACCTTGCCAGATATTGTGTTGAAGAAATAACATAACTTTGTAATTGTCTCTCTGACTTTGACTGGGAGAATGCCTCTGATAGCAATGGGAAGCATTTGTGACATCAGTACATGACAATCATGGGACTTCATACCAACCAGTTTCAAGTCTTTCATGGACACAAATTTTTTCAAGTTCGCAGAATACCCGCATGGAACTTTGACACCATGTAGGCACTGACAGAGTTCTGTTTTTTCTCTTTTTGACAAAGTATAGCAGGCCGGGGAGAGGTATGTCTGCTTTCCCTTCTCCAACGGTGCAAGCTCAGTCCTTATGCCCATGTCGAGCATGTCACGGCGAACGTTGATGCCATCTTTCGTCTTTCCTGGAATGTTCAACAACAAACCAATCAAACTGTCACAAACATTTTTCTCTACGTGCATGACATCAATGCAATGTCGAACTTGTAAGTGCTCCCAATATGGCAGATCCCAAAGAATCGATCTCTTCTTCCAAAAATTTTTTCTTGGAGGTTTAGAACATTTACCGAACTCAACTTTGATGTCCTTCACGCGCAAGTAAAGCTCCTTACCAGTCACAAACACTGGGGCTGATCCTTTCTCAGGCTTCCCATTGAATGACTTCCTCTTCTTACGGTAGGCGTGATGCATCGGAAGGAATCTGCGGTGACTCATGTACACTGTTTTTCTGCAGTTCGATAACCACATGCTTTAAGTTTCATCCAGGCAAATAGGACAAGCCTTGCCTCCTTTCGTACTATACCCCGAAAAATTTCCATAGGCTGGGAAATCATTTATGGTGCAAAATATCATGGCCCGCAACATGAAACTCTCTCGCTTATGTGCATCCCACACCCGCACCCCTTTGCTCCACAATTTATGTAAGCCCTCGACTAACGGTGATAGAAACACATCAATATCATTCCCAGATTGTTTGGGTCCTGAAATTAGTAACGACATCATGATGTACTTGCACTTCATACATAACCAAGGAGGAAGATTGTAGATGCATAAAAGAACCGGTCAAGTGCTATGTCGACTGCTCATATTTTCGTGTGGATTCATACCATCCGTACTCAGCCCAAACCTTATATTCCTCACTTCGCCGCCAAACTCACCGAATGTTCTGTTAATGTTTCTCCATTGAATGGAATCAGCTGGATGTCTTAGTTTTCCGTCTTGTTTCCGACCTTCAACATGCCAACGCAAGTACTTCGCATCTTTCGGATTTGCAAACAGCCGTTTCAATCTAGGAATCACAGGCAAATACCACACAGTTTTAGCCGAAGGCCCTTTCTTTACCTCATCACATCCATTGTGATAAATTCTGTCCCCATGCCTATACCGCGATGCGCCGCATCTTGGACAAACATGTAAATCCTCGTACTCGTTACGGTACAGAACACAATCATTTGGGCATGCATATATTCTTTCGATTTCCATTCCTAACGGACACAATAGTTTTTTGGCCTGGTAAACCGATCTTGGCAACTCATTTCCCTCTGGAAGCATGTCCGCTAACAGATCCAATAGAGCCGTGAAACTCTTATCGCTCCAACCGTTGCTTGCCTTCAAGTTATATAATCTCAACACAGAGGACAACTTTGTAAATTTTGCACATCCGGGGAACAAAGGCTTCTCAGAATCAACAATTAATTTCTCAAATTTAGCTAAATCGTTTTCGCTGTAGTCTTCTTCTACATCACGTAACATTTCATCTAAATTGTCCTCATCTACATGGACTTCCGAATGAACATTACCTATGTTCTGATCATGATCATCATTACTGCAATCCACTTCCGGGTGCTGCTGACTGGTAGCGGTGCTCGTTTCCTCAAGATCTTCACCATGCCATATCCAACGGGTATAGCGTGCGTTAAAACCACGACGAATGAAATGACTCCTAATTTGATCAGAGTTGCCGAACCTTTTTAAGTTCATACAATCTATACAAGGACAATGCATATCTTTCTCTCCCTTCTTCGCCTTTTCTTGCTCAGCAAATTTAATAAACCCATTCACATCCTCCAAATACTCAACAGTAGTACGTTTTATTCCATACATCCAATATTCCCGGTCCATCTACAATTATTTCACAAAATTGACAAATTGAAATAAACAATTAATGACTCAGGGCATGCATATATGCATGAAACATAATTAGCTAGGCCATATGTGTGTACAGCTGCTTAATTACATTAAATGGATTTGTATATATGAAACCCTAATTAACTTGATGCATTAATTGGAAGAGCCAGCTAGCTAGCTGCTTACTTCAGCAAGCTATAGCTAGCTAGCCAACCTAGCCTTCTAGCTAGTTTGGAGCTACATGTATCTAGTTTAATGAATTGCAAGTAGAGAGAGAGAGGGAGAGTCTGAAAGAGTGATCAAGAGAGAGAGAGAGAGGTGATGAGAAGATGGCAATACCGAGGGGATGGAATTATCAACCTCTCAGATAGCTTCTCCAGATCATTCTAGCTTGGAGCGTGGATGCACGTACGGTAGAAATGATTCCAACATGCAGAGCGCAGAGTAGGGGTCGACCTAATTAAGTTATACAATTTTACTATCGGTTCAAAAATACAAACCGATAGTAAAATAAGATCCCCGCTGTCATAACAATTAGTTTATATGACGTCATTTTACTATCGAATTGTTTTATATAACCAATAGTAAACGTTACTATATTATATCGGTTAGTACAGTAATAACCGATAGTAAAAATTCAGTAATTTTCACTATCAGTTACGGATGAAAAACCGATAGTACTATTTAATATATTATATCGGTTGGTACAGTACTAACCGATAGTATAAAGTGCGTAATTTTACTATCAGTTACAGATGAAAAACTGATAGTACTACTTAATATATTATATCGGTTGGTACATTACTAACCGATAGTATAAAGTGAGTAATTTTACTATCAGTTACGAATGAAAAACCGATAGTACTATTTCATATATTATATCGGTTTGTACAGTAATGACCGATAGTAAAAAATGTTTGCATTTTACTAACTGTGGACCAGTGTGTAACCGATAGTAAAAATCCTCTTCTCCGCCGCTGTGGTCCTATTCTATCGGATTTTTCCCTGATTGCTTATAACCATTAGAAGATACGGGTTAGTGGAATGCATTTATGTAGTAGTGGCAGCATTCGCATGTATGTGTATCTAACTCTCTTAAAGTTGGTTCCTTTGACTCTTATTTGATTTCTTATTCTAGAAGGGGTTTAATTGCAAAATTAATTGATTTCCATTTTGAAAAACCTAAAGATAGAGCCATTTTGGTACCAAAAGACTTATGCGACAAGATTAGAAGGTGGTGAAACACGGGGTGCCCGATCTTCCGTCAGGTAGATGATAAGTCGATTTGGTGGAGATCTCGATGTTGACGATCTGGATTCCGATCAGAACTGATCGAACCCAGCAATCGCTACACCACTGCTCTGTTGGTTATCAACCATGCCAAGACGCGGTTGACCTCGCCAAGAGGGCTAATACCTGCAAGCGAATCGAGAGCACAAGAAAAAACGTAGAAGAAGCAATCTGGAAATTGCAAATTGAATTGAATTAAGCTCACAAGTTGGGGTTCCACAAACCGATCTACGGCGAAACTGCAAAGGCAGAATAATCTAAGCAAAACCCAAGTCTCCCTGTGACGGCTACGGAGTATGTATATGAGAGAGAGAGAGAGAAGCGGCGGCTAGGGTTTAGGTTGCAGCCTAACTAAGATACATGGGCCGAAGGCCCAAAAGAGGTGATGCAGCACCAGCCCGACTCTGTCTTACGCGCACTGTTTGGACGATTCCCGGTGACTTGGAAAGAGTTTGGCAGTGGGACCAGATGCTTTGGAAATTTTATCTTCTAAGATTTCTGTGAAGTGGTAGAACGTCGAAAACGGACTTCGGACGTGGCCTAAGCATCTGTTTGAAGACAGACGTGTCGCTGCAGTCCAAACCGGCATCCATCTCGGGATCAACTTGAACCTTGGCTCGTCTCGGTGCATCGTGACATCCTCGCTGATCCAAACCATGATTCCTAAGTACAAGAACAATATCATTAGGTAGTAACTCGCCCTCTACGGTAGTTTCACATAAACTTAGGAATGAGCTGACTTGATAATTTAGCTGACGTGCGCGTGCCCTTGTAATTGGTCCTTGCACAAGCGGTGTTGGAGAAATTGACACATCCATAGGAGTGATGTCCTCATCATCCTCCCCCTCTTGAATTGGAGTCGTCCTCGACTCAAACTCATCCTCTTCTCCCAAGTATGGGCGCAAATCTGAAACGTTAAAAGTGGGGCTAACCCCGAAAGCTGCGGGCAACTTAAGTTTATATGCATTATCGTTTATACGCTCTAACACCCTAAAAGGATCATCAGCACGAGGCATCAATTTATACTTTCTTAACTCAGGAAAGCGGTCTTTACGCAAGTGTAGCCAAACAAGATCTCCAGGAGTAAATATCAATTCTTTTCTACCATGACTACCAGCAATATGATATCTTTCATTCATACGTTCAATATTCTCTTTTGTTGTCTCATGCAATTTCAGAATAAACTCAGCACATATCGTAGCATCTAGATTGACCCTTTCAGATGATGGAAGAGGCAACAAATCAATTGGAGCACGAGGATTGAAACCATACATTACCTGAAAAGGACTTACCTTGGCAGTCGAGTGCAGTGCACAGTTGTAAGCAAACTCCACATGAGAAAGACACTCTTCCCACAGCTTCAAGTTCTTATTCAAAATAGCCCGCAACATCGTGGACAATATGCGGTTCACAACCTCGGTTTGGCCATCAGTTTGGGGATGACATGTAGTAGAAAACAACAATTTGGTCCCCAATTTGTTCCATAAAGCTCTCCAAAAGTGGCCCAAGAATTTTGTGTCACGAACTCGAATAAGTGGTAGTCCCGGGGGTATCTCAGTTGGAAACACATTGTCAAACTCTTGCAAAAGGTTAATAACAGTAGGGGCAAAGAGCTAGGAATATTATCAAATGAACATAAAGCCTCTTTGCAAACCAAAGCGTAGCACAAAGCAACTTCATCATTAATTGCAGCAATATCAGATTTTGTAGCAAGCATAACACCACCTTTTAACTTAATTCCCTCTGACCTAGAACTCGTGTTCTTATCTTTTCTAGGTGGAAAAATAGTTTTAGCTACTTGCTGATTTTCATATTCAAGCATGTTTTCTTTCTTCTCATTTTCAGCTCTCTCCATATCACTTTGAACAATTTCAGCAGGGGTCATAGGAAGCAAAGTGATTTTCTTTCCTTTATGCACAAGAGTGTATCTATTACTTCTACCAAGATGGGTTGCATCAGTATCAAATTCCCATGGATGGCCTAACAACAATGAGCAAACTTGCGTAGGCACTACATCAAAATCAGCTGAATCATGGTATGATCCAATCAAAAAGTGAATTTTTGTAGTTTGTGTTACCTTTATCTTACCGCTGTTGTTGAACCATTGAATATGGTAAGGATGAGGATGATCACGTGTAGGCAAGCTAAGCTTCTTGACCATATCTGAACTTATCAAGTTGTTGCAATTTCCTCCATCAATAATAACACGAATATGTCGATCATTGACAACAAGATACGTTTGAAACAAATTGTTGTGTTGTATCTTCTCAGCCTACTCCATTTGGGTGCTCAACACCCGCTATACAATGAGAGTCCTGTGATCTTCCGTGGTGTCAATCCCAAGAAACTCCTCCGCATTGTTGTCCGTATCAACATCACTACTTGCATAGTTAGTTGCAAGAACAAATTCTTCTTCTACATCAGATGCACTAACATACCCACCGTCGGCCGTCGCAATGTAGGTTCACTGACTTGGGCAATCCTTCATGACATGGCCCATTCCTTTGCAACGGTGGCACACTATACTTGTAGATCGTCCCGTGGAGGCTACAGAAGAAGCCGACTTTGCCGGTGTCTGCCCATTAGAAGATTTGCTTACATCGGATGCTCGCGGTGGTGGTGATGGTGCTACTGAACGTGCCCTACTCGCCGAGGGGGCAGTAGACCGAAAAGCAGGAGCTAGTGCTGAGTTGGTTGGCGCCGACGTCTGCCTCTGAGTGAAGGAGTTACCAAAGCTGTTCCTTGACCGTTGTTGTCGTCCCTGCAATTCTTTTTCTACCAAAACAGCAAGTTGGAACAACCTATTCACATTGTTATAGTCCTTGTAATCAACAATATCCTGGATTTCACGTCTTAACCCAGCATAGAAGTAAGCCATTTTATCCTCCTCACCCTCTATTACCTCACAACGCAAACTGCCTTTCTGAAGCTCTTGATAGTACTCCTCTACCAACTGGCAACCCTGTTCTAGGTGCTGTAATTTTTTACACAAGTCACGCTTAAAGGAAGGAGGAACAAATCTATTGCGCATATGTCTCTTAAGCATCTCCCAAGTTTCAGGTTGTATGCCAGCATTTACTAGTTCGTTCCACCAAATAATTGCAAAGTCTTTGAACTCACTAGTCGCTTGTCTAACTCGATGAATTTCAGGAACTAAATGTGAGTTAAATTTTTGTTCCACGGTCATTTCCCAATCTAGGTATGTTTTAGCATCATATAAACCAGAAAAAGAAGGTATGGTGAACTTAACCTTAGCGAAAGGATCATCATTGCGAATGTGATTGTTACCATTATTATCTCGCATACCTTGATGATTGGGGCTCAGTCGCTCCTGTAGTTGTGCATCTCGTGCAACTCGTCGCATGGCGGCGTCGTTGCGGTGAACCCCCACATTGAACTCCTCATCGACTTCATTGTCTTGTTGGATCGTTGTTCCATTAGAAGGTTGTCGTTTCTCCACATTCTCCACCCTGCCAGCAAGATCAGAGATATGACGATCTAGCCTCTCGATACTATTCTGATTGTCTTGTTTGTCCTTCGTGAACTTGTCCGTGAGCTCTTGGATGCTCTTGTTGATGGCCTCGTTCATATCAAGAATGAGCTTACGAAGGTCATCCTCCTCAGCAGCAGCTCTAGCTCTGGTTTGCGGTCCTGTCATGGTTAGTAGGAACAAAGATAACAAAAAGTATTATCCCTATAAACTACTAGGTGGTGGTATGTGGATTCACTCGCCCTCAAGCGTCTTACCACGCTTTTGCAAGGATCTTACCAACACTGCAGAAGGTACAACCGGTGGCTGGTTCGTGATACCGTGGGGCGTGAGTGAGGCGATTGTAAGGCTGAATCCTGTTCTGATAAGAAGAAGGTGGGGCTCGGAAGGCAATTGTATATAAGCAAAGGATTAGCAATAACTGAAATCAGATAACAAAGCTAAATAAATGTCCAAAGTACTTGCCACAGTTGCTGGCTTAAACGTGTTCCTAAAACTAGTTCAAGCAAGCAAAGTGATTGGTACAGGCAATGGACATGAAAGGATGCAAGCACTTCTGATCTTTTTTTTTATGCACTTACCTTTTTTTCTTTTTTTTTACAAGAGTGCTGCAAAAGATAGATTACAACTCAAAATTTAAGAATTACGCACAAATCCTATCACAATACTCTCGGCAGTTTAGCAAAGATGCTCTGTAGAAACTTCCAATAATAATTTGGGGCTCTTAGAGACCTCAAACGCAAAAACTTATAGCTAGGAAGTTGTAGCTCTTTTCGTTCTCATCAATTTGAATATATGGAACACCCAATTTGGGGTTTGGAACTAGGAGATATGGCCCCAAAATACAAGCTGTACAAATTACTCCGAGATGAAACAAATTAACTTCCAACGCAATTTTGGCCACGAATATGGCGTTTCTGGAATTTGGTGCAATGAACAAAGTTGTAGATCTCTTTGAAATTGCCCAAATTGGTATTCAGATGACTAAGATAGTCTTTAGAAAAAACAGCAACGCAAAAGAGAAATCCGAACCGATTGCAACTCGAATTTGGTTTCGGTTTAGTATTGGGATTTGAGACTCGACACTAGACCAAGAATACGAATTGACCAGCAAAACGACGATGACCACGAACACAAATTCAACAATGCAAAACTGAAAATGAAAATTGTGAAAGGCTCAAAGTGGTTTGGACAGCGGAAGACTATGGTCACAAATTTTTTTTTGGCTTTTTCTAGACTCTAAGTAGAAGATGAACGATGAACAGAGGGGATACCTGACGGGCAAATTTGGCTCTGATACCACTTGGTGAAACACGGGGTGCCCGATCTTCCGTCAGGTAGATGATAAGTCGATTTGGTGGAGATCTCGATGTTGACGATCCGGACTCCGACCAGAATTGATCGAACCCAGCAATCGCTACACCACTGCTCCGTTGGTTATCAACCATGCCAAGACGCGGTTGACCTCGCCAAGAAGGCTAATTTCTGCAAGTGAATCGAGAGCACAAGCAAAAATGTAGAAGAAGAAATCTGGAAATTGAAAATCAAATTGAATTAAGCTCATAAGTTGGGGTTCCACAAACCGATCTACGGCGGAACTGCAAAGGCAGAATAATCTAAGCAAAACCCAAGTCTCCCTGTGATGGCTACGGAGTATGTATATGAGAGAGAGAGAGAGGCGGCGGTTAGGGTTTAGGTTGCAGCCTAACTAAGATACATGGGCAAAGGCCCAAAAGAGGTGACGCAGCACCAGCCCGACTCTATCTTACACGCACTGTTTGGACGATTCCCGGTGACTTGGAAAGAGTTTGGCAGCGGGACTAGATGCGTTGGAAAGCTTATCTCCTAAGCTTTTCGTGAAGTGGTAGAATGTCGAAAACAGACTTCGTACGTGGCCTGGGCGTTCGTTTGAAGACAGATGTGTCGCTGCAGTCCGAAACCGGTGTCCATCTCGGGATCAACTCGAACCTTGGCTCGTCTCGGTACATCGTGACATCCTCGCTGATCCAAACCATGATTCCTAAGTACAAGAACAATATCATTAGGTAGTAACTGGCCCTCTACAGTAGTTTCACATAAACTTAGGAACGAGCTCACCTGGTAATTTAGCTGACGTGCGCGTGCCCTTGTAATTGCTTCTTGCACAAGCGGTGTTGGAGAAGTTGACGCATCCATAGGAGTGATGTCCTCATCAGAAGGTCTCGTATGGTTTGGGTACTAGAAATAGCTTGACTCTCTTTGATGTTTTAATAAAAAAAGGTGCATTGCATTTTCTTTCTTTATTCTTTATTGTTTTAATCGTCATGGCCAACTATGCAAAAGAATGAAAATTTAAAACTCATGATATTACATTTTAGGGGTAGCAATTTATAAAGCGTTTCAATTATCTATTGCACCCCTATATGTGAAATATTTCAAAATTGCAAGTATAAGTTTCTAAAATGAACTCTTTTTTGTCAAAATGTCAAATTTTTATCAAAAGGCCCAAAATCATCAATTCCTATCAAAATGGTCTTCAAAATGTATTTAAAAATGATTTTAGAGGCTTTGGATGAAAAATGATTTCAAAAATGATTTTTATTAAAAACTAGCCCCAAAATGATCTTTGAGTATCTTGTTTTTCAACCAAATCAGTTTCGAGCGTTAATCAAAATCTATTTGAGTATTGCCAAAACTTATTTTACAAAACTCCTATATATTATTACTTCGAAGATGTTTTAAATTGAAAACTTTTTCAAAAGAATTTTAATTTGGAAGTTATGAGTGTTTGAATCTCACTGGAAAACTTACTTTGACCTGAAATATCTTATACATACGAAACATGAGTTTAGCTTTTTCTATCGTCCTTATTCGTGAGCTTCGGCTCAAAATGATATGATTAACTTATGTAAACTCTTTCATGTGAAAAATCCCATGAAAATCAAATTTGAACTCAATTTGCAAAAAATTTTCAAATTCCAACTTTTTTGCTTAACATAAAGATCATTTGATCATAACTCTCGATTGTAAAATCTTTTTTAGAAAATTCTTTTTGAAAATTATATTTTATGCAATGAAAATCATTTTCATTTCAATTGGATTTGATTTGAGCAATAATTGATTCTTCTCACAAAGAAAATATGAAATCTGCAAAATTCAAACTTCTCATGGCTTTTGGCCGATTTGTCATTTTTATATCTTTAAATTGGTTGGTGATCCGTTTGAGACCTAGCCTTGGTTTTCGCACTAGGCTCGCCCAGATTCTAATATGCGGAAAAACGGGATCTTATACTGAAACCCCAAAGTAATCGCACAACTCTTTATTTCAAAGAGGGCTTACACGTCGAACGTTAGACACACTTGTCTACGTCGAAGGAACTATAAGTGTCTAAAACTAAAATAAGTTCTATGACTCTTCGATGATCTAAGCTAGACCTATTACAAGGTATTTATAGTTCAATCGTATGAGTACGTATCAGACTCAATAACCTAAACGTATTAGACTCATCTAACTAATCCTAAACAAATAAGCTTAGTTATACACATTCGGATCGGATTGCAATTCCGAACAGGGAACGGATTCCTTTTCTTGGTCGCGAACCAATCCATGTTCGCGGACGAATCCTTTCCGAACGCGGTTAAGGTCGCGAAGTCGTATGTGATCAGGACTTGGTCGCGAAGCCACATGCGATCATGACTTGGAGATCCTCCCGGATTAGTTGGCTATTTGAATAGAGTTTCTACATGATATCTTATCTTGTATGATTGGTATTTATTGTTAATTCATTTCAAAATTGTTGGAAGTCATTTGTATGGATTTTGTGATGCCTTTACGAGTGTAAAATAATTCACTCAAAATCTAAAATCTGAAACTTTCAATCTAGTCAACATTTGTCTTTTTCATATCTTATTGTTGTCTTCAATTTTGGTTTCACTGTAAAAGATGATCTAGTTCCTCATTATATCATTCATCTCCAGAATTTATTTCGGAATCTTTGGAACTTGTATTCGTACGTTTCCCTGATTATAAAGAGGCCACAGTGTTTAAGAAAATTTTCAATCAAATTAGGTGTCAATCTCTCATTTCTTTCAAATGACTAAAATATTTGAATCTTGAATCTTCATGGAAAGTGTTTGTGTTGATGTTATTTATCTCGACGAAACTTTTCATGATTATTGATGGTTGTTTGGATGTTTTCACGATTTGAGTTCATTTGGATCCTTCTTGATTATCTTTGAATTCAATCGGTTGATCCAAAAACTATTTGGTAAGAACTTCAAAAATGAAAGTAAATAAAATTTATGCCAAATAATATTCTCTTGCTCCTAGCATGACATGGCCTTAAATTGATTTTATTTCAGATATTCTTTGTCTTAGGCCATAAAGAAGGAAGTTCATGATCTTCACTTTGTTTTGATTCTTGTTGAACTCTCGTTATTCACAAATAGATCATTTCTATCTCTTTCACATAATTCATGACAAATATAATATTTTTTTTATTTAGGACAACATGAAAAATTTTGGTGTAACTTGTGACAATTTTGGTTGTGAAATTGACAAGTGATTTAGTACAAACCCTTCGTGCCGATATTGTAATGAAAAAAGTTTTTGAAAACTTTGCTATTTTCTTTTTAAGGTTTAAATTGATACTTTGTACACTATCATTTGAATTCAAATTTTTAGGATCGATTATTACATACTCTTTCATATGATCTTGAATACTGGAATTTGCTCCCTCGGCAAACTAGGATAAAGTTGAGCCAAAAGGTTGCGATGAAAGAGAAATTCATGAGGAAGTTGTATCTCTTTAGGATCAACCCCAACATCGAGAAATTGGTTAATCGGTAAACATACATGGATTTTGTGTCCCGCCCAAGAAAGAGACCCAAGTCCTAATAACCCCGCTAAGTGGTGATTCAACAGGGATTCTACATCTTGGAACCAGGCCAATTTTGGGGCGGTTAAAGTATGGAATTCTCACCCAGAGCTGCGGAACTCACGACTCTATTAGAAAGTAGAATGACCAACTTTTACACGAATTTTCAAGTACAGAAATAGTTTAATCGATTGACCGACTTAACATACGCGTTTTCGTTATGGACAAGCTCATCTCACCAAAACTCTAGCCATCACCTTCACCAAAATGACAACCCCTAAACCCTTGTTGTGCGTATAGGTGCTAGCACACCAACATATGACATTCCATCCTAGAATTTGTGGATACCGATAAAGATACTGCTGTAATTGCTGAGCTGATCAAGACCATTCATGAGTTGTTGCCATGATTCACAAGCGGTCGCTGTGATCCATGAGTTGTTCCTGTTCCATGAGCGGATGTCGTTTGCTGAACGTGTACATTGTTGGACTGGTCTCTTCTCCAACTCTCATTCTACTACTGATAACAATCTAATCTATGGTCTAATATTTGCAGTTTTCAAGTAGGAATTTTTGAAATTGTATGAACGTACTCTACTCATTTCCCAACATTTAGGACTTACAAGAGTTATATCAGTATTGCTTTTTTACTTCTGTATTTAATCTATAAATAAGACTTATTGATTGAAAATAAAGTATATTAGAGTTTTTTTTTTCCTAAATTTCTAACATAATATCAAAGCAAACATTCCTAAAACTCTTACTGATCACCAAATAAGTGCATTTAGGGATAAATGGTACTTTTGGTTTCTCTATTTTGCATAAAATCTCATTTTGGTTTCTCTATTTTTAAAATGGTCAAGTTGGTCTCTATACTTTCTAAATCAGCTCAAAATATTTTTTTCCTATTAACATTTGTTTCATACAATTATTTTTTAGTATTTTTCTAAATCTTACTTAATACAACCACTATATATAATAATATGGGTTATTTTGAACCATTTGATTCTCTATTTTCCAATATTTTTCTAGCTCATTGTAGTTTTGGTTTGAATTCGAAAAGATCATTTTGAGTAGGCTCAAAAAAGGGAGGGACCTAATTGTCCCCTTTTATATATAGAGACTAAAATGAGTTTTCGTGCAAAATAAAGAATCAAAAATGTTCTTATCTCTTTTTTTTTTACATCAAATTTACAAATGTAATGTAGAGGAAAATAAGACTTCCAAACAGCCTGCTAGAGGTTGTATGATTCATTCACTTCTCATCAATATGCTCGACTTCTAATTATGCCTGAGACTTGGTTGGAATCCTAAAATTTTTTGTCTGATCAGATATGTGTGAGATTGACTTATTTGGATTGTTATGGCTTAGTGATACATAATTGGTTTTTTATGCACTTGACTTTAAATGTCTAGATAAGGCTCAAAGTGTGACATGTTCACGTTTGGTGAAGACATGAAGCTATCCATTACCAGACAAATTTCGAACTGAGCATATCTCGATGAAGATGCAAACCAATCTAACCGCTACCTTGGAAATACAAATAATAAGGGGATAATCCAACGTACCGTACTTCTTTGTCACTGAGATTACTATGCTCGACATAAGCCCGCTTGCCTCAATGTACCTCAAATTAGGCTAGGTTTCAAAAATCCTGCCGCCACATATTTCCACCCATTCGCCTCCACCCTTGCCACCCTGGGATCCATATAACAAAAAAATTTTCAATTTTGATGGCAAAATTGCTAAGTGTAAGTCCAATGCCATAATGAATGACGGTAGATCTACCACCCCTCATGCTAGTGTTAGGACCAACAGAAGCCTCAGCCTCATATTAGATATGATCTCATGAGGTATGATCCAAGCCTCATATTAGATATGATCTCATGAGGTATGATCCAAACATACGCAATAACAAAAATGAGAATAGAAAAATTTAGCAAAGAAAACTAGGATACTGATGGTGAAACAAAAACAATCAAAGAGAGAAAAGGTTGTGAAGAAGATGACAATTTTTTAAGTACAACTTCAGAAAAAATAAGAGATTGATGTTCTCAAATGGCTCTCGTATCTTTTAGACTTTTTGATTATTGCTCTCTGCAAGAGTCAACTATTAAGAAAATCCTAACCTTTTGCTCTCTCTATGCTCCTCTTGTTTCTAGTCTGGATTGATTTTTTTAAGTTATGTTGAGAATTCTCTATATTATGCCTTGAAGAGGACTCGAATCTCTACACTCTTTAGCACAAAATTTTGAGTCTCGCGTGTTTACCATTTCATCATCAAGGAATTTTGAAAGTGAATCGTATTCCATGAATATGATATTTATCTAATGTGATATATGGAATATATGACAAAGGTAACGAATTCACTCCTAACAAATTATTATAGGATTTCCAGTAGAAGTAGAATTGGAGAGAATTAAGTATAAATATGATACATAACTCTTTTTCTTAAAAAAAAAGTAAACCTGCAAAATTTATGTTTGTTCCTGAAGTGAAAATCATTCCAATTGTTCTTGAATAGCTTCCTTTAAAAGGATTTTCGCTGCCCGATGAATGTTTTGCTGGAAGATATAATTGGATGATATTCCCATCTCAATTTGAATTTACAAAAGAAAACATACACCTAACACAATTTAACTAGGATTTTTGATAGCTGTCCAATCCTAATATGATTAGATAAGAGACATTCCTAACAATCTCCACCTTAACTCTTATCCACTGATTTTATTATGCTCTTCCAAGAATTTTCTCCCAAATCTTTCTCACTTCTTTAGTGGTGCCTCCACTTTAAGGGTTTTGACTACTCAAACCCACTACATGAGAATTCCTCAGTTGTGCAATTTGATTAATTACCATCCACGTCTATGACCCTTCATATCATAAGACCTTCAAGCTTCACCTGCTTGCTGGTACTACATGGCTAATCCCACTACTACTTCCCACAGCCAATAGCTCGCAGTTCACCTCTACGATTGTTGAAGTTTACAACCATATTTTATACAATTTCAGACTTAAGTGCCTTTGAGATCTAAATACCTGCCATTGATGATGTGGCTTGCTCTACTTGATCAGGATTTCCATTGCTCCACCTACCGACTGGTATGCTCCAATGATACAGATACTCTTCATGGTCACCTACCCCTTGCGAGTAATCTACATGACTCCATCTTGCAAGCATAACTCATAACCATGAAATTCATGCGCCCTCATTGATATTAGATTTATCTTTAAGCCAAGGGCATATCATAACCTTGACAGTGTCGACATGCTTCAACATACCACTCTATTGGGCACGGGGATCCTTCATTGAACATCTCTCTCAAAACATTTGTGGAAGCAACAATCAAAGTCTATTATCTGATATATCTGATTCACCAATGACATGCATAGCTGAATCATCCAACTCCTTCTGTCGTCAAATTTATATACTAGATAGCTCCACCCACTTGACATCGTTTTTGATTTCATGCATCCAACATTTATGATTGGATCAACAAATCCAATCTAAATACAACCTACTAGCTCCCTAACATTGATACTGCTTGTTAGAATATTCTATTCCAATTTTGATACAACTTGTTAGGACCAAGGACTAGCTAAAGCGTCAGCCCCAAATTGGATCTAACTTCATGAGATACGGTTAAAGCGTGCACGATAGCAAGAACGAAAATAAAGAGATCTAACAGGAAAAACTCGGTAAAGCAATGACAATCAGAGAGAGAAAGATTGGCTAGGAAGATTGCAATTTCTTAAGCATAATTTCATATAGCAAAAGAGATTGACACTCTCAAACAACTCTCTTTTTTTTAAATCCCCCCCCCCCCCCCCCCCAACTTATTAGAACTAGTATAAGCTTCAACGCTGCATTGGACTTAAACTCATGAGATACGGCCCGTGCACATAATAATGAGAATAAGAATAGGAAGACCTAGTAGAGAATCTAGATAATGATGGTGAAACATTGACAATCAAAGAGAGAAAATGTTGACGAAAAAGATCGCAAATTCTTAAAGACAATTTGTAAAGAGAACCAAAAATTGACACTCTTAAACAACTCTCATATCTTTTGAACCCCTTAACTCTTGCTCCTTGCAAAACTTTGCTACTTAAAAAAACCCTATTTTTTTGTCCTCTTATCTCTTTTTCTTCTGAATTGATCTCCTTAACCCATGTTTGATTTCTAAACTCATCTCTCATAATTTATGTAGATTTCAATCCCAACTTATAAAAAAAATATAAATTCTAATATCCCAATTCCAAGTGGCACTTCTAACAACTAGAATATGTGACAATATGCACAACATATAATTCTGTGTGGAATGGATTGACAGGACTGACACCACTATCAATAACATTACCTTCAGAATCTAAACTCCTGATTCTATGGTGTTCTCTCAGATCCATTTATCGAAGTACATTGTGATAGCATATGTTTTTAAAATATCATTCAATAAAGAAATACTGACCAGAGTGCATGTGCTTTCCAGACGTTTCTATTAATATGAATTCCAAGCGACAAGTGTTGTATCATCTCGATGCGTATCCCCTCTCCTCCGGTCAACGAGTACCTCCGCTAATCCTCACTTCTCCTGACGGCAACTAATCCAACATCTCTCCGATCCACTGGTTAGCATTTAATCGAATGTTCTTGCTTTTATATGTTTTTTCCCATTGAAATTAACCTTCCATGTTCTCTGAAACTTTATTTTCTTTTGAATTCTGATTGAATTTTGTCAGGCAAAGCAAAAAATTTATAGCTTAGCACAGGGCAGCTAATGCAACAGCTCTGCAATATATAGGTTAGCAACCTGCTTCTTTCCAAGTGTTCATGTTCTTGTACTATTCTTTTGAACTCCGAATGAATTTTGTCAGGCAAAAGAAAAATTTAGCTGAGACAATTTGTTTCATCGCCTTCTAGATCGAGGGTACATCAAATTCTCTGGGATCCAACTGCATATTAACATTTTGCAATAAACATGTAGATGTTTTGATTCAAGTCCCAGATTATGGAATTCTTTGCGTATTGACTCCATCTCCCAGTTGAAGGATTCTTTGTTGTCCGTTCTTTTGAAATAATGTATGTTTCGGATTCATGCTAAAATTTTGCATTAAACATGTAGATGTTTTGAAAGATTTTCCTTTTTTGTATTGATTCAGCTCCCAAATGATGTATTCTTTGTTTTATGTTTTCTATTTGTTTTATATTGAGAAAATCTGTTGTTCAGAAAGATACCGGACAAGAAGGATTAAACTTGCATTAATAAAGAAATAGAGAACAAAGAGTACTAGATTTAGATCCCCAAGTTCACCAGCTCACCAGCAAACCTGGAACAGACATAAATTAGGTTACAGAATTATAAAGGCAAAATTGGTTATTGGAAACTCCAAAAAGATGCATTAGGGAAATAGCATCCAAAAACACTAAATTGTTATAGGACGCTTAAAACAAGTAATATTAGGTATAAGGCATTGTTGTCAAATCCAAATTATTAATTTAATGATTTACATTAATGCTTTTGGTTATTTGACCTTTCTCATCATCTTTGAAAAAACTCCATTGACGCTTCCATCCTCCGGCTACACCACTCTTATTTGAGGCCGCCCTCACTACTCACCATGTTTCCCCAACTCCTCATTGCCACACTATGTCACGCCCCATAACCCAAACTTCTTCGTCCACACTTCCCTCATTTAAGTCGCCCTCTATCAACATTGCCAAATGATCAAGAACATTAATGTCAATCATTTAAATTAACGGTTGAGATTTGACAGTAGCATCCTATGGCTAATATTATTTATTTTGTAATATCCTGTAGTCGTGGAGTGTTTTTTTAAGATATCTTTGAGAGAGAGAGAGAATTTCATTCTTCCAGTGTGGGAGTAATTTGTTTGAAGACGAACCCATTTTAGTTAAGTAATTAATCAACACGCTAGAGTAATTACTCATATGAAACATATGCCTTGCTCTCATGTGGAAGTGTTTTTGTGTGATTAGAAGTGGATTCTGAAGCTACAAGATATTATAATCTTGAGTTAGGAAGTGTTATTGCTTAATCACAAATGGATGGTGAAGCTAGCAGACACTACAACCTGGAGTGCATGTTACAAGATCAAAGTGCAAAGCCACGCGATCTAACATTACAATATTTAAAAGATATCACAAAGGAATTCTCTGATGAGCGAGAACTTGGAAGAGGTGGATTTGGAGTGGTTTATAAGGTAAGGTTACCATCGTCTTTTCCGCCTTTTGAAATATATGCAATCACAGCTGATCAAAAACCTATCCATATTAACAAGAAATGTTAAATAGGGAGTACTACAAAATGGGGAAGTCATTGCTGTGAAGAAGCTTGTGTTCATGCCGGAAGTTCAAGAAAAACAATTTAAGAATGAAGTTGATCATCTTATGAGGTTTAACCACAAAAATATAGTGCGGTTTTTAGGCTACTGTTATGAAACACGAAATAAATATATAGAGCACAATGGAAAATATTTCTTTGCAGAGATGCCAGAAAGGTTGCTCTGCTTCGAATATTTGCCTAATGGAACCCTTGAGAAGCATCTTTCTGGTACGACAATTCAACATGGGATTTATCTTTGTTTCTCTATTTCATCATTTTCTCTTTATTCTTCTCTATCAAAGTTCATCATGTGTTAGTATCATTCCTTGTTGAGTTTTATGCACTAATCAACTCAACAAAAAGTTTAAGTTATTGAGGTAAGACACACAATCTATTTATATTTCAATACTCACTCTCACATCTATGCCCAACCAGGTCTATGGATTGAATTTGACATGGGCCAAGACCTAGCTAAGGTTATATTTCACACTTCTCTAACATCTAGATTTGATTTGACCTATAAGGTGGATTTCACATGGGATGAGTCCTAGTCTAGCATTGGAGCTCTCCTAATTGAAGGACCAGAACCTCTAACAAAAATCTTTTATTCACAAATGTGCTAGACAAGTTTTAATCACAGGTTCTCTAATCTTTGAAAGCATGTTGATTTTTATGCACTATGGAATCTATTTATACTTTAATACCCCTTTTAATTTGTTTACACATACTATAGGTATTATGAAAAACCAATATATGATATTGATATCAGCATATTAACAAAAGAGGACAAGAACATATAGTAGAATTTATCATTCATTTCATATATATTTTAGCATGCAAAGATAAAAAATTTTCAAAGCTAACATTTCTTGAATCCTGTCCTTTTGTTTATTGTGCAGATGAATCTTGTGGACTTGATTGGCACAAGCGCTACAGAATAATTGACGGGATTTGCCAGGGTTTACATTATCTTCACGAGGAATGGAAAAATAATACTCCTATTATTCATTTGGATCTAAAACCTGCAAACATATTGCTCGACGACAACATGGTACCCAAAATTGCAGATTTTGGTCTTTCAAAACTCTTTGGTTCACAACAAACCCGAATTTGCAAACTCTTGAGGGATCATTGTAAGTTGAATACCTCTTAATAAATTTAGTGCTTTGTAGTGATAAATTGAAACACATTTCTTTTTTACTATGCTCATAATGCTTCAAACATGTGTGACCTAATGCAGTGGCTACATGGCACCAGAATACCTACATAGAGGCATAATCACAACAAAATCAGATATATTTAGTTTGGGTGTAATATTTATAGAGATACTGACGGGACAGAAGAACTACCCAAATGGTACTGAAATATCTCCCCAGGACTTTGTTGAGCTTGTAAGAAAATTTTGTTTGAACATTCAAGATTGAGGTCCTTTTTGTGAAAGATTATGTTACATTTTACCTTTGCGTAATATCATTATAGCTCTCTATTCCATTTAATAGGTACTTAAAAATTGGAGGAATAGGTTTGAAGGAATACCAAAGAATACGTCACTAGAAATATATTACCAACAAATCAAAAGATGCATTGAAATAGGTCTAAACTGCGTGGATATTGACCCGACGAAAAGGCCTAGCACAAGGCAAATAATCGAGAAACTTAATAGAACCGATTGCAGTAATATGAATCTTAGCAATGACACAAGGTCATCGGTAAACCATGTATGCACAAATATGCATCAGCTTTTTTTTTCCTAAAAGTAACTAATAAAAGTGAAAAACATTGTTGATTACCTCCAAATTAAGCCATGACCCTTATATATATAAAATTGGAACTCCATGGAGCCCATCCTTTGCTACAATGAAAGATAAGATTTTATTGAACTTTAGATAGAATAAAAGGTAAAACTACTTTAATATGTAAGTGTAACCTTATATTCAACTTATATGCATTAAAAATGTCACTAAATATAGTATTATATTATAATTTTGTTTTTTTTGTATCAATTGATTTGAATGGAGGTACGTATCTCCTACCATAAATGAAAGTAGTATTGTGTAAACTAGATTTTGATAGTTTCTTATAGGATTAATTAGGTATGTCATAAATTGTTTTAGATGTGAATACCTCAACATATAAAAAATTCGTGTAGTGCGAATATACCGTGAAGCAAACCAACACTATAAAATCATAGAATATGGGCTTTATGGGGTCCCATCCCTGTGCACACCCCCACTACCTAAATTTGAACTAATTGATATTGTTATGCAAGGGATACATACCACCAAAATATATGGAAAAAAACATCATCTCAAAAAAGTCGGACATTTACAGTTTGGGTGTTATGATAATAGAGATGATGGTGGGACAAAAGAAATATCTTGATAATGAAATGTCTTCTCAAGTATTTATTGAGGATGTAAGAAAAATTTATCTATACATTTCAAGATTGAGGGTCTATTTTGACATAGATTATTTTAGCTTTGCAAACTTTCATTCTAGCTCTTTATGCCAATTTCATAGGTACATGAAAAATGGAGAAGATTGCAAACATCAAGTGATTCATCATTGGAAGAATATTGCCAACAAGCAAAACTATGCACGAAAATAGGGCTAGATTGCATGGAAAAGAACCCAAATAAAAGGCCTACTATAGTGAATATAATCGACAATCTTAATGGTAAAGAAAGCACAATTTACAAAAGGCCGCCAAGGGCTTTGCAAATAAAAACATCAAATTCACATTCGAGTAATGACGAAGAGTCGCTAATAAACCAGGTATGATCACAAATGCTCAGTGTACATCCTATTCACCTCTGTATTGTATTTAATTAGTCATATGGTTGGGTACTTGTGGGTAGACCTAATCTCAATGCTACCTTTGAGCTGCCTGTCCAGCAAGAAGAGTGGCAGGCAAAGCATATGTGGAGCCCAACTTTAACATCTAAGCAAAAAAGCTCAGATCTAGTCTGTATGATATGCTAATTTAAAAGTTGAAATTAAAGGATATCTAATGTTTTTTTCGTTGAACTGCTGTCTATGGATGGATGTGTTCTCCATTCACATGTTGTTTAGCAAGATACATGTTGCTTAACAAGCCTAGGCACCCAGATCAAAAATCATGCATCAAGATACATGTTGCTTAACATGGGTGGAACATGAAACATCTTGTTTTATAAAATCTAGAAAACGGACTTAGTTATCACATAAATAGATAACTATACCTTTGGTCCTTCTACTTTCTTTTCATCCTTATTTTAGCCCTCTATTTTAAAATGGGTTTAGTCCATTTACTTTAGAATTTGGCTCAATTTGATGTCTTTATTATACTTTTGGACTCTTTATTTTATTTTTAGATATAAAAAAGATATGGTCATGATGAGACATGGAATTTAGCTAATTCATCATCATATGGAGCATATCAGTATCAAATTAGAGCTAATCTCTCTCTACTCTCTTTCATTAATGTCTCTCTCCCTCACATTCTCCGTCTCCATCTTCTATCTTTCCATTCAATGTTATGTAGCTCCACGTGATACTTACTTAGCTGTACATTGTGTTTTATTGTTATCATCTGTGATTTTCATAGAGAACATAACGGAGGAACCAAATTGAATGATTTTAAAAATAAAGAGACTAATTTAACCCATTTTAAAGTAGAGAGACCAAAATAAGTTGGAGTGGAAAGTAGAGGAACCAAAATTCACATATATGTACCTTTATATACTCAGCTGTCATCATAAAAAGAATTTATTACAAAAGTCAAGTTGTTTAAGTAGCAAATTGTGTTTTAATGTAAGTTTCTACAAATATAACAAGTGTGTGAGACGTGGTAGAGCTTAATTTGTAATTGTCAGACCTTAATACATGTGTGTTGAACAAAAAAAAAAACCATGCCGGTGCATATATAGGCACCCAGGTGCATTATGTATTGGTGTGTTATATACTGATGTTTACTTCTCTCTTTTTTTTGGGTGGTGGTGTTGTTGGTGGCGATGATCGTGCATGTTGCAGCCGGTTGGGTCAAGAACCAATGTGAATTTTGTTCTCTTGCTTAGATCTTGCAAATTTTATTGCCCTTGTGACAAAAGTTATGAGTGGTTTAATTAGTGCTCATTGGTGTTTATTGGATCAGATCATGTCTAAGCAAATGGGTTTTTTCATGAAGTCCATCGATCTGCATCCAACAGAACCATGGTGAGTAATAATTTTTTAATGATCTAATGTTAGTTTTGTGAGGGTATCCGGTTTTTACCGCCCATTGCAGGTCATATGTTTTGAAATCTTAACAAAAGAGTATGCACTCCATATAATACATTAAAAACAAACAAATAAAAAATTGTTATAATGTTAAACTTTGTCCATGTCCATGATAATTCACAAATTATAGGATAAATAAATATTAAAAACTAAGTATCCAGTGACCCCTCCTTTTTGTTATCTTGACTTCTTACTTCAATACAATACAGGATTTTACTAAGTAAACACCCTAGATGCACTGGCGTGGATGACTTCCACTATTATAAGGAATCTGATGTTATCATTTGGAACTATCAGGCACAGGCAAGTGATTGATTTTCTGTAGAATGTGCTTGTTCATGTGATCCAAAATTCACATACATAGCTTCTATTTAAGAATTTATTAGATTGTAGTGTAGGATGATATAATGCCCATCATATGTCTTTAGTCTTTGCTAGAGTATAATACAATGTATACATATATAATAACCAGGATAGCAATAGTGATCCAGAAATTAAAATCAAGAGGATAAAAATATAAACATAATAGACAAAACAATACTTATATTTAGAATTAGATGAATTTATAGATATTTTTTAAAGAATGAATGAGTAAATTTCCATAAGAACTTCAATGGAAGGATTTTCTTAAATATTAGAAGAATTTATAATTAATTTTCAAATTAGGAGGGGACAAATTACTACGTACCTAGTAGCCACCACCTCCTTGTAATTACCAAAAACCACGGCACACTTTCTAACCCTTGCCCCCCCATAGATCCGCCCATGCAAGGCAGATTAGAATTTACACAAAGAACATTTTACACAAATTAACCATTTGGTAGTTCCAAAGAATTTTGAACCTCTGGCCTTTGGTATATATGTTTCAGTAAGGAAAAGGCTAACATGCTTATTACATATTTAGAAGGCAAACTATAGTTTCCTCTTGTCTTTTTTTTTTTCTGTTCATCAAACTACTAGTTTTTGTAAAACTAGTGAATTGAATTACCCTCTGTTTCACAACTTAGTTAGGCATAGAGGCCCTATGTGTAGGGTTAAGGATGTATAAATTCAATAAAAGAAAGCAATAAATATGTACATACTACCTCTATTAAAATATTGAAACATTAGAGCACAACTTTAATATAGATTGATTAAAGGATAAAACTATGACTAATTAATCTGTTCATTTATCCCCAGGAAATGGTGACCTCATTTACCCTACATTACGCATCAGGCATGCTCTATGATTTTATTGTTTACTTTTCTTTGCTCATACACCATAATGTGCTAACATAATCAAATCAATTGCAGTTAATTCGGCTAAATTTATTGCACGACAGAATTGGTTTGTTGCTGGTGAACGAAAAGACTCGCATGTGGAGTATGATGGTGGGAAGGGGTTTATCCATGTGTTCGATTATAATACAACTCAAAAGATCAAGGAATTTGTAGCTCATAGCTATGGCATCACATCTTTGGCTGTTCATCCAACTCAACCTTATGTGTTATCATCATCTAATGACGGCACAATTTTACTTTGGGACTGGGAAAAGGATTGGGAGTGTACTAAAAAATTTTGTGGGCACTCTTCAACAGTGAGGCAGCTCACATTTAACCCGGATGACACAAATACTTTTGCTAGTGCTTCATCAGATGGCACAATAAAGGTTTGTCCCTTTTCTTTATGTCTGTTTTCTTCTGGTAACCAAAACTTTACAGAATGGAAGCTAGATAGCTTGCCAGGCTAATTTCAAGTTCATTAATGAAGTCTATTATAGTTAACTTTGTCCATGAGTCTTAGATTACAGCTAGGGAAAGTTATATAAATCCCCCACTAATCACTCTCATTATCAACGACTCATCCCACAATTTTTTTCAAAAAACATATTTTTATTTTATAAATATATATTGCTGTTACCATGCTGTTAGACAGGTCAGTGATGGAATTTTTTTATTCTTTTTTTTCCCACCTTCTTCCCCCTCTTTATTTCCATCTATCCCTTGTCTTCTCTCTCTATCTCTCAACTCCATTATCTCTCTTCCTCCCTGTTCTCATGGGTGGGGTGAGGGAGAAAAGACACAGAGAGATATGATAGTGAAGGGGGAGAGAAGAAGTGGGGAATTGAAATAAAATATAAACACTAATATGTGGGGGTCTATTTTTCAGTGATTGTACTTTTATCTATTTTTAAGCATTTACTTTAAGTATAATAGTAGGTGTATTTGTAAAAGTATAAAATAGTTTATAGAAGGAAAATGTTCCCAAAAAGCATAGGATCTTTGATGGCAGGATTGATATAGGCTCACTCCAACGGTGACACTTGCAGCGGCATGCGTCGATGGTGGCAGACGCGTGCTCAATGGTTGATCGATGCGATGAGACAGCTGTGTGCTCCGGGTGAAATCAAGTTGCCAGCGAGCACGTATCCGCGGAAATGCCATTGTTGGATACGAAGCAGACGCGATACGACGAGATTTTGTGAGCCCCACAAAAATTAAATATATCAAAACAAACTCACGAGAAATTGATTCTGACATGTGGGTCCAGGGAAAAACACGTGCACCTGTGAAATGGGTTTTCGGTGCATGCATGAAAGATTGTGTGTCGCGTGGGCCCTACCACTACGCCAAGTACGCCCATGTAAATGCGCACACACACCACACGAAATTAACCCCGTATCGCTGAGAGTTTGGTCCCATCGATGTTGTCCTCATATGTCACTAACAGAGTTAATACAAGGTGCATCACACTACAGTCGAGGCAAATGGGTTCCACCGAGCTCGTAAAACACAAGGAGTGTTGTTGCTTCATTGCTATCGCCCATGCACATATGTTTGTCTTGCAGTGATTGACGGGTGGGTCCACTATTTCACTGGTCCAACTGTAAGTGAAAAAAATGACCGTTAGACTAAATAAAAAATTGAATAAATCATTTCTCTCTCACGTGCTACACACAAAGAGAATGATAGGTGACTTGATGCCATGTTGGCTTACCTGTCATTTCCTAAGAAGTGTTTTTATATGAAATTGATTTTTAGAAAAAGGTTTTGGGTGTTTTTCATTTTAGTCTTAGATTTTCAGATATTTGCATAAAGACCCTTTCACCTGACGGCTAGTGTTTAATAAGTTTTTGCCTTTTTTGTATGTTGGAATTCGAGTTTAAGAAGAATTGCATATTGGTTCTAGACTGATAGTTTAATTATTGCAAATCAAATAAAACCAAGTAAGAGCCATGTTATTAGAGTGCTTGGCTCTTAGCTTGACTTTAAAGGACGTGCGCTCCGTGCCTAGAGCCAAGCAAAAATCAAGTCTCTTATCTTAGATTCTCCTTGCATACGTGATAGAAAATATTCTCTTTAAGAGTCAAGTCTGTAGCCTGATGAGATGTGGAGTCTTGTAGGAGTTGAAAAGGCATTTATGGGATGTAAAGTCACTTTAGGTCTTGGTTCGACAATTTGAGAAAAATTTTCATACTAAATGATTCCTATTGGAGATTTAAATAATCCTCATGGATGATCTAACTTTCTAGTTAGAAAATTTTTCGGGGTAAGAAATCCATGAAGCGTTTGAAAGACATGGGGAAAAGCCCATGGGGTCCAGTTTTTTTTTAAAAAATCCAATAATCCAAAAATTCAAGAATCACAAAAAAATATGTAATTTATCAAAAAGGTCATTAAAATAAAGTAAAAATCAAGAAATTTCATAAATATTCTCCTCATGGATTGATTTTGCACCAATCCAATCCTGGACTTCCCAAACAAGCTCTTAACCAGAGAAATGACTGGAACTTGGCAACTAATTTTACTATTCATTGCAATTATACATTGCTTGAATTTTCAGGTGTGGAGTCTTAGTTCACACTGTAATATACTCACACTGGATGTGAATTCAAGATATTTGTGCTCTATTGATTTCTTTACTGCTAATGGTCAGCAATATCTAATTACCAATGTGGATGAAACTGCCAAGGTGAGGCATATTTGTAGAAGAATACACTCTTTAGTATATGGTACATTTTGACAGCATATGCTTCTTTCTTGTTTAATCAGATTTGGAACTACCACACAAAGAAGTGTATTCAAAGACTTGAATGGCATATGGATAATATCGTTTCTGTCTGTTCCCATCCCGTTCTTCCAATATTAATCACATGTTCAATGGATGGTACTGTTCGTATATGGAACTCTACTACCTACAGGTACCACATGCTTCATACATGTTGCACATATATATTAAAACCATATACCGGGACGTTGGGTGAACCTTGTACCCGTACATGGCACAAGATATCTGTAAATTGTTTTAGGGAGAACATGGAGATCTTCATCCAATTTTCAACAACATGCAAACTGGAAGTAAAGAGATGAGATTTATACAAGTTCAGGGGCAAATGAAACCTCCTATTTTTTTTTTTTTGATATATCCTCTAGATCGCTTTAGAAGAAACCATTAGAGAAGATACTAGTTGTTTTGCACTATATATCATATAATATAGAGAACAGATTGATTATTACAAAACGATTATGAAGTACTCGGTAGTCTTTACAATTGGTTTTGGTGGTTAACCTATACAATCAATATATCCCTAACCAAGTGTCATGAGAAAACTCAATGAGTGGAATATTGATTTCAAGCTAGATGAGAACAGATCTCTTTGACTTTATCTAGATTTCAGGAACTCAATCTAAAAGTGGATGATTCTAGGATGATTTCTTGATGAGAGACAACAGTGGTGACTTTTATAACTCTTAATCAATTAAGAGTCCAATTAAGAAAAGATATATGTCCAAGAAATTGAATAAAAACTCTACAGTCATTTTTCTCCTTAGATACAGATAACTTATCAGATCGGAATTAATACTGCCTAGCACATGCTATGATACATATATATATATATATATATATATATATATATATATATAGAGAGAGAGAGAGAGAGAGAGAGAGAGAGAGAGAAAAAAAGAGAGAAAAAGAGAAAGAAAGGATACTTTATTCCTAATAGAATGTACTCTTATTATTATAGCCTCCATCATTTCTTGAGATTCGTATATGATAATACGGGCTTCGAAAAAATTGCAGTATTTCATTCAGTGCACACAGCACACGTACACAAATACACATGATGATTGTCCAGTTCAGTTGTCCATGCAGTGACAATGCCTATAAAAAAAGAAAAAGTAATGCACTTTTAGTAAACCATCAATTCAAATTGTCACTATAATGACAGCATGTCTTTAATTAGAGCTCAGAAAGTTCCACTTTGCTTATAATTAACAATTACAAAGTATATACCAATATAGAAACGGGTAGAGAGAAAACTACATCAGAAAAATGTTCAAATACACATAAGACTGTATATAAATGCACCTACAACTAAACTTAAATGCACGGAAACTACATATGAATCAAAATGCACAAACTCAAATATGCATGAGTTGTCAAGTGTACATAGCATTCTTATGAAATATACTTACTCTACAAGAAAAATGTACATGAGCTCTACTATTACATGAATACATGTTGCTAGATATATTCATCACACAATTTCATTTAAAAACTGTGGTGACGCCGTCCTGTTAAGGGAGACGACGACACTTCCTGTGAGGACCCAGCTCGGTGCAGTTGAATCCATAACACAGCATTGACTTCCTAGGATGAGTCAATCACAGAAATACAAATGTACCAGCAAAATATTACAGTGTAGCATAGTAGTGTGGCCAGTTGACTTTAATACAGAAATATATAGTGCCTACATGGCACAAATGGCTAGTTAAAATAGCAAGAACTACTGCACAGCGGAAACGAAGCGAACTCCCACGTCAAGATGTTGATCACAGGACAACACACCCTAGGGTTCTGGCGGGGTCGGCTCTCCTCCCTCTGGCTCCAGTAGTCCTCCAGGGCTTCATCTTGGTCGTAGTGCCCTCCATCTATGAGATCATAGATTTTGTAAGGGTGAGCACTTTCGTACTCAACAAGTCATAAGCTAAGTATATACATATTGTATATATAATAGTAATGGTATGAGACCTATTCTAATGAGGAAATGAGGGAAGGTTTCAAAATATTTTTCTTTTCTTTCTGCAACTCAACTTATGGCAACACTTCTCATATCATAGTATGTCTTATTCATATTCACTATTTATAGTACTACCGCGACACGTTGACATACGACAGCCCATGGAAATACTCCTTATTATGACAATACATGTCATTGGGGTAATCTTGACCTAAAAGGTTTTCATTTAGAAAATATACTTGTGCACACCACATGGATTTAATCCACCACAGCAAACTTCTGTAAACCCGGAAGTTCGGAGTATTTAAATACATTTTTAACTCTGCAGAGGGGTACTAATTTACCCGCAAGATATTCCACTTCCATGCCCATCCTATCAAGATGATTAGACCCATGCCTCACTTCATATTGTGAGTGACAAGGTGGAGATAACAAGAACTTTTGTCATGTTTCACATGCAATTCACCCCTAACCCTGTGATTTGAACAAATCACAATTGTGGCGGGCTATACCCCCACCCAAACTGCATCTTCCCATTACTAGGTCAGCATGCATCATCACATCCAGTGATATGTGTTGGAGCCACACTCCGGGTCAGAATCGTGCAAAACATTTCATCTCATGTAGGGGTTTCATGTATGATTCGCATACTACTTATTCAGGCCTATCCCATACTAAACTTGCGATTAGCACGTTTTTCATGCCACTAGAAGCACAACACAAGATTCTTGTCCTTATACACTAGTGACCAGATCATTCCACAACCTTGCACATCATTTGCTAGTACCTCCATTCCATACCAAAACCCTGGCTTACTACTATATTATTTCACATCATGTGCTGGGTTTTTATTTTATAAACATACATATATACATACTTATGTAGTTATGGCTTACTACTATATTATTTCACATTTAACATGCATCATGTCTAGTGTTGCCAAATTGTCTCTTTTCACATCACATGCAATACTATCATATTTATAACAAGGCATAATATAGCAATTCATAAGATATAGGTTCAAGATGATCAAGAATATGACTTGCCTTCTGCGTCGTAGGGTATGGCTGTCACTAACGGGTCTGAAGTGAAATCATCGAATTCAGGCTCTGATTCTAAACAAAGATTAGACAAGAAAACAGGGATTACAAACTATTTTACTTTTTAGACTTACATGCAACATCCTATGAGGAGAAATGCTCTTAGCGATACTGAATTTGATGGGTTTGAAAGCTGGATTAGGGTTAATCTGGAAATTGCAGAATTAAGGCTGCGGATGGGTGCTAGAGGCTTTTAAAGTTTCAGGTTACCAATATGGACATTGAGTCCGCGGCTGATCTGCTCAAAAATGACAAAAGTCAAAGAGTCGACATTCAGTTCGAGGGTTCAACATAGGTTCAAAGAACTATAGAGGGTTTATCTTAAGTTGTGGTAGTTGAAGAAAATATAGATTATAGCTCTACAAGTTCAGTGGACAAAGTGGTTTTTATTTTGCATGACCAGAAATGGGAGAACAGGGCTAATGCCACTGGCTGGTATGAACTGATAAAGGGCTAACATTGTCAAAAACTAGGGCATAACAGTGGAATTGGTTCAAGGCTTCAATTGCTTCGTCAACTATGTCTAGGAGGTAGGCGAAGATAACAGGAACTTGTTGGTGGTGGTTTCAGGAAATAAGATGGCTGGACGGTGATGAACAGCGACGAAGAAACACGGTGGCGACACGGCAAGACACATGTACTGGACAGATTCTTGGCATAACTATATCTTGCGATTTTGTGCAGAATTGGAGGTCGGGGTAGTGGAGAGATTTTCTCAGGAGGTTGAGGCGAAGATGCTAGACAAAGTGGCTGCCAGAAACAAATTCCAGTGAACTGCGCTGGAGAAGAAGGTGCTTGATTTGGGTACTTTCGATACAAGGCTCTGGAGATCAATTGCTCACTGTGTGAGCAATAGAGAGGTAAGAGTTAACTTCTGGTGAAGTCAATTTGGCTGGAGAACTGGTGGTGTGGCTTGGTGACGTGAGCCTTTCACGGTCATGCACGAAAATGGGGAAAAGCTTCAATCCCAGCTCAAATTTGAAATCCAGGTGTTTAGGCTTGCTAGAGAAGTTCTACTAAGCATAAAGCTCTACTAAGAGTTGAGTAATTTGAGCTAAATCAATCAGCATTGCTGAAACAAGGATTTGAGAATTCTGGTGATCACCGGTGGTAGAGGTCACCGGAGTACAATCAGTTGCTACTACACAGGGAGTTGGATGAGGGGTACTCACTGGTAGCTTCAATTTGAAGTTTGGTGCAGTAGATCGGGATGGCACCGTGCTCCCTCTTCTGGGCTCGCCAGAGAAGAAGGTGAAGACGACAAGGTTGGGGACAGCCAATTTCAGTGGGTGTGGAGATTTTACAGGGTGTTGGCGGTCTTAAGTAGGCACCGATGAGAAGTAATTGGCCGACAAAACTGGAGAATTGCAGCGGTGGACTCAACGGCGAATTGACTGGATAGTGAAGGCAACGGTGATGTGACATGCTCAGCGGCCTCGTCAGCTTTGTAGGCGGTCGGTGCTGGCGCAATGGTGATGAAATGGTGAGGTGATCAGTGCTCCCGGCATGGCTGCAACGTGGCGCGAAATTGCTGTTGCTACTACTGGCGATGCCGTGCGCTCGCGGGAGAACTTGTCGGCGCTGGTGCAGTGGCTGCTGCTCCACGGTGGTTGCACAGGTGCGCACATGTGGCAGCAAGGTGGTGGCGAAGGTGGCGACGGCGTGGCAGTGCGCTGGTCGTGGTCGAAAACAGCAGCAGGGATTGAAATGCAAGAATTTTGTTTTAGATTTGGACTTGTTTGTAAATTCTGTGATTAGGAGGGTTTAAGTTGGTTTTGATTTCACAGATGTGTACAACTTTATTCCACCAACTGATTTAGCAAAGAGTTTGGCAAACTTCCGCACATTTGGGTAGATTTTGAATAAAACGGAAACAAGGTATTTTAGGGTACTTAGAATCCGGATTTTGCCGGATTCGAATTTCTGGACTTTGGGATGAAATTTTGACATTCTAGCAAAAGAAGATTTTGTATCCAATAGCATTTGGAAGATGCTCTTTGAATCAGATTTGGATTTGAAGCTGATTTGTGATTTTTAGCCTTTCGGGCTTCTAAAAATCAGAAAAAGGACTAATCCGCGATACGATTTGGACTGATTTGTGAAAAAGGCTTAAATGATGGAATCAGGCTGCCAACTTCTTAGGTTAAGATGTTGGCGTACCTTTGATCATATTTCAAAAGACACTTGAGTCTGGATAGGGTTAAAATCAAGTTAGATTGATTTGCTGAAATTCAGAGTACTTAAGGTAATTTCGATTTTCCGTTTTCGAAAATAGAAAAAGATTGGAAATTCTGGGAGTTAGAGTTTGAATTTGATCTGACTTCTGAAGGCTTTTATGCTCAGGGTAGCTGTAGGTCATATCTGAATAATCTATTCTTGAATTGGATCTTCAGGGTGGATTTTGAGATTTTTGGTAATTAGACCAGGTTTGGCTGAAAGATTTGGCTACTACTACTAGATACATGCATGCATGATTTTCATGAAAAGGAAATTTTCATCCCTAAAACTAGGGTGTTACAGAAACTATAAGTTATGACAGCTATCTTCACTAACAATTGAGTCATCATTGCCATAAAGACTTTACATGCAATTAACAGAGATTTTTATTTAATAACCCACATAAAATAATCAATTATAGAAATGACCTAAAATTCTACAGAAATAGACCACTACGTCAGTCCTGTCGAGTCTCCAGGGCACAACAAGTCACCCACTCAACCGGCCCCTCGACCAGGTGACTCAAGCCAAAAAAATATTTTGTTTTGTAGCAAGCAGAATTTGAACCTCGGATCAAGGGGTGAGAGAGTAGTGTTCTAACCAGCTAAGCTAGGAAAGATTTGTTTAACTTGTTGGTATTGTACATGGTAAATACTTGGTGCTCATGGTACATTAATTTCACCAGAGTTTAGGTAGGGCTGACAAGCAAGGAAATTTGTTCCACATGTTGATGTTTTTGTCACACTATGTTTTTGGCTACAGGGAAGTTAATTTGTTGGTCCATAAGTTGTCCCCAGTCATATGATTTTGAGTCATATGAAGTTTTTTTTGTTTGTATTGGGTCACATTGAGAGAATAACTAGTATTTAAAATGTTTTTGATTTGGTACTTGAGTTGTATTGTGCTTGTACCAGAGCTCTTTTGTTTTATTTTGAGTAAGATTATCAGAAATTCAAATTTAGCACCATAATAAAGTTTGATTCACCCACTACTTCTACAACATTTTTCGTTATCCTAATGTATCTTCTCTTTCCTAACTATTGGCACTTGCTCCTAAGCGTCTGGAGAACATTTATGACTTCTTCTTAATCATTGATTGCTTAAATGCAAATAACACATATCACATTATTGTATATTCGGGTAATAAGTGTCCTATGATTGTAGAAAAATATATTTTAATATAAAAAGTTGGTGAATTTTGGTTTTTCTGTCATTTTTTGAATTTTATTTCTTGTCATAAATGTTTTTTGCATGATTTATAGGAGTACTATATAAATTTTTTGAGAATTATTCATGATAATTTTGTGACTTAACGGTTGTACTAATCTAGTTAGCACCTAATTGGAAATATGCACTAAATATCACCCCTAGTAGAAAGTATATATCTTGATTAAGTAGTAAGATAAGACTCCAAAATGCACATAGAATGATGATTTAGGGACTAAGAGTTAGGATTTAGGGTTCAGGGTTTAAAGGTTAGGGTTAGGGTTTAGGGTTTAGGGTGAGACCGAGATATATTTAGTGAGAGATATATTATTGAAAATAGATGAAGTACATGAGTAAGCGAGCAACACTGAAGGAAATTAAGCACATAAATCATCTAGAAGGGTCAACGACGGGGAAAGCTGTGAGCAGACTTTTGTTTCCAGTTTGAAAGTACGATTAGCTTCGCGATGGTGCTCCAATCTTTGTTCCTCCGTAAGTCGGTCTGGTGCGAAATACCATTCGTCCTCACGGTACGGGTCAATCTCATCCGGACCCCAGTTCTCTGCGAGACTGAAACTCCTGCGGTGAGCCTTTGCTTCTTGTAGAAACTTTACGCGTTCCTTGTCTTCCTCCAACATTTCGATATTAATCCACTAAACAAAATTGCACTTGCGCTCATAAATCTGAGGAACACATGTGATAAATCAACAGGTCGAATAGCGTAGAAATGAAAGATAACAATAGTACATCACTCACATCAGTTCGCCAAGGGTACTTGGACATCGCGCAACCGTAGAACCTCATCTGGAGTGACCGTTCATCAATGGACATATGCACCATGCACATCTTGTTGCAGTGGCAATGCGGTGGAAGCTCATATAGCTCCATATCCTCATCCTTGGTCACTCAAGAAGACGAACTAGAAAAAGTTATAAGATCAGACAAGGAGAAATTACATGTGAGTGTTATGAGGAAGTAGATAGGTTAAGTGCAAAAATGAGGGGTATACACTTCATATTTGTAGGCTGGAGGCAGGGACTTATGGAGAGGTGGAGAGGCATTTTTCTTGGGGCACGAGGTTTTATGACGGAAAGGTGAAAAGATGGAAAAGTTGAGATGACAACTCGGGCTACTTTCTGTCTTGAGAAGTTGTAAAGTTGAGAGAATGGACAAGACAACTCATTTCTGCAGTTTTTTTGATGCAACGCTTAAAAGATGCAAAAGTTGACGTGAAGACTTGAGAAGGTTGTTATCACAGAAAGCTGCAAAGTCGACTGTTTTACAAATCGTATCGGATTTTTGGAATATTTTGACAAGTTGACGTGAAAACTTGAGAAGGCTGTTGTCACAGAAAGCTGCAAAGTCGACTGTTTTACAATTCGTACCGGATTTTTGGAATATTTTGACATTCGTATCTTTTAGATTGTACTTAGATTGATGATTCGTTTTGACCATTTAAACTATGAAGCCAAAACAATAAGATCGCCAAAAACAGATCATTAATCGAGTTATATATCTCAAAATGACCCAGCATAGTTTAATCCAGAAAATAATGCATTTACCTAAATAAACAATATAACACATTGAAAAAATAAAGGTGCTAGTACATGTTTGCTATGCGTTCGGATGACCCGTCTTATGCCCATGCTTATCTCTTTGAAAAGGCGACGGTGAATATGGATTAGATGGCACATGCGACCGCCGCCCAGCTGCGGTAGAAGGACCATGCCGTTCAGTATCTGCATGACCTTGAGATGGTTGTGTTGGTGGAGGGGGATCTTCGATCTCGCTCGGTGCTAACTCATCCAGTGTGTAGTACGAATGCGCATGAGGATCCTATGTCCCTAACATGCTCGAGACCCAGTCTTCGTTGTCTCGTTGATGTGCTGCCCACTTGGCCTTGTCCCCCTGCAGAGCGTACATGTCGGGTTCGCCATGTTGATAAATCTGGTTGATGGGCTCGCCCCAACTCGGCTGCGTAGACCCCCAAGATAGTGTGTGTCCCTGGGCCATCTGCTCAATATGAGCCTGGTCCCAAGTCTCATTAGCCATAAGCCACTCTGCCAACAGCCTACTCACATCCTCCTAGGTTTGACGGATATCGTGCTCATCGTCGGAGTCATCTGAGGCGAGAGTGCGATGTCTCAATGAGGTGCTGATCCGTTTGAGACCTAGTCTTGGTTTTCGCACTAGGCTCGCCCAGATTCTAATATGCGGAATAACGGGATCTTACTCGGAAATACCGAAACCCATAGTAATTGCACAACTCTTTATTTCAAAGAGGGTTTTACACGTCGAACGTTAGACACACTTGTCTACGTCGAAGGAACTATAAGTGTCTAAAACTCAAATAAGTTCTATGACTCTTTGATTGAGTTCGATGATCTAAACTAGACCTATTACAAGGTATTTATAGTCCAATCGTATGAGTACGTATCAGACTTAGAGACCTAAACGTATTAGACTCATATAACTAATCCTAAACAGATAAGCTTAGTTATACACATTCGGATCGGATTACAATTCCGAACAGGGAACGAATTCCTTTTCCTGGTCGCGGACCAATCCATGGTCGCGGAGCCGTATGCGATTAGGACTTGGTCGCGAAGCCGTATGCGATTAGGATTTGGTCGCGAAGCCGTATGCGATTAGGATTTGGAGATCCTCCCGGATCATGACTCCCTTGTTGAGAAGGAGCCAACCCCTGTTGCGACCTCTCGATCGAACCGGAGATGTGGAAATTGGGCTTGTCCATCTTCGTTGGTGTACCACTTTGCCGCACGTGCTCGTTGATCTTTCCTACCGATTCAAAAATTCTCCTTGGTGCCACTGCGGGTGGTAGTCACCTTCTTCTCCAGAATCACATCTTCACGTAGAGGTTCGTCTCGTTGATAGACCAAGTCTTCAACAGATGGTACTATAGTATCTGGCTCATCATCCAGCATTGAAGGCTCAAACAGTTTGAGGTGCTCAACATTAACAACCGAGTAAATATCCATGTATGGAGGTAACTCGAGCTGACAAGCATTATTACCCACTTTCCGCAAAATCCGAAAAGGACCGTAACGAATGGGTTTGAGCTTCTTACCTTCACCTTTAAGTCTCTCCTTACTCAGATGTAACCATACCATATCACCTTCTTGAAATTCCGCATCAACTCGGTGCCGATCATGTCGCGACTTGTACTTGAGTTGAGCTTTCAGCAAGTTCTGTTCAACCTCACGATGGAGTCGTTGAATACCTTCCAGGAACTTTTGTGCTCGATCCTGATCAGATGCTTCCTTGCTGTTCTGTGCTGAGGTAGGGATCACAAACTCCATGTCGAATGGACTCTGTGGTAGAAATCCTAAACAAACCTCAAACGGTGACTTTCCAGTCGAACCATGCACTGCTCGATTAAAAGCAAACTGCAGGTACGGTATGCTTCCATCCCAGGTCTTCGGGTGCTTCGAGTTATATCCTCTCAAAAGATGAACAACTGTGCGATTAACCACCTCGGTTTGACCATCAGTTTGCGGATGAAAAGCAGTACTCCTCTTCAGCTTGGTGTCCATCATCGTCCAGAGCGATCGCCAAAAGTGACTAAGGAACCGGGTATCGCGATCAGACACAATAGAAGTCGGCAGTCCGAAGTGTGTCCAAACGTGTTGAAAGAATACCCGAGCTGCCTCTTCTCCCGTGATAGTCTTCCGACAAGGTATAAGAATAATCATTTTGGAGAACCGATCAACGACCACGAATAGATAGTCGTTGCCACGTTGGGTCTTAGGCAATCCTCCCAAGAAATCCATAGATATGCTTTCCCATGGTCGCGATGGAACTGGCAAAGGAGTGTACAAACCTATTTTTCGGTTTGCCGGTTTCGAGATGCTGCAGAGACCACAGCCTCGAACAAAGCTAGCCACATCTTGCTGCATACGCGGCCAAAACACATGTCGGTGAAGATTTTGCAACGTCTTTGTAACTCCAAAGTGACCAGCTACCTTCGATGTATGCGCTTCTCGAAACCATTGAATTCGAGGTGCTCCACGAGGTATACAAAGTAAATTGCCCTTGTACAAGAGTCCTCGACGAACGAACTCCGTAGGTTTCCCTGTTTCGAGCTCAGTCAGTACTGTTTGAAAATCAGGGTCTTCACTGTACATAGTGGCATAGTCATCATGACATGAGGGCTCGATCTGCATGAACGCTGATAAACAGAGGGTTGTAACTGGTGGTCGCGACAACATGTCAGACAATTTGTTGTGTACGCCCTTTTTGTACTTAATCACCAGATTGAACTGCTGCAGATACGACATCCACTTCATGTGTCGAGCTTGCTGTAGTTTGGACTGAGTCTGCAAATATTGCAATGGTTGATGGTCGGTGTGGACAACCGTCTCTTTCCCCAAGAGATAACACCGCCAATGTTTCACGGCCTGATGCAGTGCGCATAACTCCTTATCATAAGTCGGGTAGTTCTTCTGAGCTCCCTGGAATAACTCAGAGTGATATGCCACTGGTCGACCTTCTTGCATGAGCACTGCGCCCATTGCATAACCTGAGGCATCGGTTTCTAGCTCGAACGGTTTCTGGAGATTCGGCAAAGCTAACACAGGCGCCTCGCTGATCTTCCTTTTCAGCAAGAGAAACGTGTCCTCATGTTTCCCTGTCCACTCGAACTTCTGATCGATCCTGGTTAATGCATGCAACGGAGAAGCCATAATCGAGAAGTGTGGGATGAACTTCCGAAGGTATTGGCATGCTCCCACAAAACTACGCACATCCGTAACTGTTCGTGGTCGCGGCCACTCGCGAATCACTTTTACCTTATCTGGGTCTATTTGCAACGTACCGTTGCCGACCAGGAATCCAAGGTAAAGTAGAGTTTGCTGGCCGAACTCGCACTTCTTACGGTTGAGGCGAAGTCGATGTTGCCGAAGCTGATCGAACACCTTTTCGACATGAATGAGGTGCTCATCCCACGATTGACTATAAACTAGTATGTCGTCGAGGTAAACGATGACAAAGTCGTCGATGAACGGTCTCAAAACGTCATTCATAAGACGCATGAAAGTTGCAGGGGCGTTGCAGAGACCAAACGGCATGACCAGCCATTCGAACAGACCTTGTCGTGTTTTGAACGCGGTCTTCCACGTATCCTCCTCTCGGATGCTGACTTGATGATATCCTGACTTAAGATCCAATTTGGAGAAGACAATAGCATGCTTCAATTGGTCTAACAGGTCGTCAATACGGGGAAGGGGGTACCGGTTCTTGATGGTGATCTTGTTCAGTGCTCGATAGTCGATGCACATACGCCAAGTCCCATCTTTCTTTGGTACTAACACCACAGGAGATCCACAAGGTGAACTACTTGGTTGAATGACACCATCGTTCAGCAACTCACCAAGTTGTCTTTTGATCTCTTCATTCTCCAATACTGAGTTGCGATACATACTCAGATTGGGCAGTGTCGCATCGGACACAAGCTGAATTTCGTGCTCGACTGGACGTTTCGGTGGACAACCCTGGGTAGTCTCGAACAGATCACTGTATTTCTTCAGTAGTCCCGACAAACGACAATGCTGGTCGAGTACCCTCACTTTGTCCAATGGGTCGAATCATGACAAGCACATACTTGTGACATGCATTAACAATCCGTTTGGCTTGATTTGCGGTAATCAAGTTCGAAGTGTTGACGTGGACGTCTCTACTGATTACGAACTTAACCCCGTCTTTGGTGAGGTCGTACTCTTGCGCTCGCCGATGGAAATGAGCGTCTCGATCATACAGATACGGACTCCCAAAGATCACCTGACAGATATCGATAGGGACAACATCGCATTGCACCTCATCGATATACCGTGCAGAGATCGCAAACTTCAACACACACTGACTCGTAATCTGTTGGTTCACGTCGGATGTAAACCAACCCAGCGGATATGGTCGCGGGTGTGTGGTTGTCTTCAAACCAAGTCGCCGAACCAGTCCAGCGGAGACCAAATTCTTTTGACTTCCTGGATCGAATATCGCTGCGACCACTTCGTGCTTCACCTGGATGTTGATGGTGAACAAGTCCTCCGTCGGGTGATGGTCGTTCGGTGGATCCGAACCCTTCTCCTTCGGCATTGCCATCAGAGACAAGGTCGTATCCGCCTCATTAACCGAATTCACTCGGACAACTTCTTCGTCGAGTGAAGTCGCAGTAGCCGTGGTTGTTCTTTTCCCTGGTCCGTTTTTCTTTGGTCGAAGCTCAGGATGAAGCTTGTAGCATTTGTCCTTCGTATGTCCCGCAACTTGACAATGTTCGCAGAAAGCACCCGTGCCCGATTTCTTCTTCGGACTCGGCTTTTTCTTTGTCGAGGTCGCACTTTCCTTCGTGCTTTTGTCGCTGCGGGATTTGTTCTTCTTCTCGATCGACATAGCAGTTGTGCTCGCGGTCGCGATATCTTGGACGCCGAACAGACTTAGCTCAGTACTGATCGATTTCTGAAGTCCAGATGTGTACTTCCGAAATACTTGAGGGTCGGATAGTGAGATGCCAATGACCATTGCTTGTCGTCGAAACTCTGTCGTATAGTCTTGGACGGTCTGGTCGCGCCGTTGATACAATCGGTGCCAACGCTCCCATCTCTCCTCAAGGTAGCCCATCGGATAGAATTCTTGTCGCAGAAGTCGTTTGAATTGGCCCCACGCAAGGTCGTCAGCTTCACCGCTGGCGACAAGGGCCTTCCACCATATCTTGGCGTGGTCCTTCATCTTCAAAGGTGCAAACTTCACCTTTTGAGCGCTACTGAACCCTTTTAGGTCAAAGTAGGTCTCAAGTTGATCGATCCAAGAATCCAGCTTTTCGGCATCGATCACCCCATCATATATGGGTATATCAATCTTAGCGTCGACCTTAAAAGATCCGACAGCTAAGGAGGTGTTGGCGAGGTCGTCGGTTTTGTGGTCGCCTTCGTCTTCATCTTCGTCTGCCCTACGCAAGTCTTCACCACTCTTCTCACCCGTAACCTTCCCTACTTCAGGAGGTACAATCATGGCCTGCTGCTTAATCCAAGCAAGCACGTTTTCCATGTCGGTGGAGAGCTTAGCCACTTGTTCGGCTAGGTTAGCTTGAACGGAGGTATCGTCAGACATTGTCGGAGACGCGGCTGTAGGAACCGTCAATTGATCGCCTGGAGTTTCGCCGGAGGTTTTGTAACCCTGGCGAGTCTTCACCATCCACAGGATAGGAAAGTTGCTCTGATACCAACTTGATCCGTTTGAGACCTAGTCTTGGTTTTCGCACTAGGCTCGCCCAGATTCTAATATGCGGAATAACGGGATCTTACTCGGAAATACCGAAACCCATAGTAATTGCACAACTCTTTATTTCAAAGAGGGTTTTACACGTCGAACGTTAGACACACTTGTCTACGTCGAAGGAACTATAAGTGTCTAAAACTCAAATAAGTTCTATGACTCTTCGATTGAGTTCGATGATCTAAACTAGACCTATTACAAGGTATTTATAGTCCAATCGTATGAGTACGTATCAGACTTAGAGACCTAAACGTATTAGACTCATATAACTAATCCTAAACAGATAAGCTTAGTTATACACATTCGGATCGGATTACAATTCCGAACAGGGAACGAATTCCTTTTCCTGGTCGCGGACCAATCCATGGTCGCGGAGCCGTATGCGATTAGGACTTGGTCGCGAAGCCGTATGCGATTAGGATTTGGTCGCGAAGCCGTATGCGATTAGGATTTGGAGATCCTCCCGGATCAGGTGCCGCGCTGGTTGGGCTGTACCGATGAAGTGCTCTATCAAGCACCACTCAGGCTAGGCCTAATTGACATCGGGCTAGGTGGCCGGACATCTCTTTGGTGTGGAACAGATGTGTCTGTCTTTTGGCCACAACTTAGGTCGGAGACGAGTTTCCATGCTTTGATGTTGATGGAACGTACGGTGCCACACAGCCCCATCTGAAACTATCGTCCTCCTCGAGAAAGGCCAGACAGTAGGGAACGCGTCTGCCTCTCGATGACCACCGTTATGTAAACCTGCACATTCGAAATTACTATGGAAACTCTGGGAAAATAGATAAGATAAGAGACCAATGTAAGGATCCAGCCAACATGAACATACCGAGTGATGTATCCGGCCTGGGAACTCAGCATCAAGGCTTGATTGGAGACTGTCTTGATGTGATAGTTGTGTCGGCGTAGGTGGGGCCACACGAGCAAGTCGTGTATGGGTGTGCGGCACATACCATTCAAGATAAGACTGGTACATCTCAGGGTCGGACGGCCCCTCCACCACAACAACATCGATCACTGAGTGGTCCTCCCACTCGTCGACCCATTTGGCATTCTTGCTCTACCAGTTGTCGGAGTGTTTCCCTTTACGTGTTTGTCTGCAAAAAGTGATGCGATGCACATAAATGCAAAGAAATAAAGAAATGTTCAGTACGTAACTGCAACATATACATATGAATCTCTCGCGGCAGATGGTGTTGTTGATTTATTTCTGGGGGCGGTATCTGCTGGTGTAGCCCGAACTGGCACATCACCCTCTTCAGAAAATATGGCTCCACTACATGCGAGAAAACCACGTGTCGATGCATAAGCCAGCAGTCCTAGCCCACGATGCACTGCGAGGAAATGTCGTGCGGTGCAATCAGAAATATCTGCTCAAGTGTCCACTGTTTCCATAGAACACGTGCGTCCAGCAGGAGATCAAACTCTCCCTGGTACACCACATAGCAGCGGTGAATCTGGGACGATGACCACCTAGGCTGACCTCCTAATCAACAGGCTCCCATGATGGGTCGATCTACCCAATCCTCTAGTTCGCTAGCACACCATACGGATGGATGGGTCGCTTCAAATGCGGCCGACCAACGAGGAAGTGTTCCCATGACAACAGTTGCAGTAATACAAGGCATGCGGACAACAATGACCCGATCGAGTTCCTGCAACATGCCTCGCACAACCCCATGTATGTCGCACATAACACTGCCATTGCCTAGTTGTAACATGGCGTGGCCCCTGGGTCCGCATCAACGATAATCTCTATCAGAGGAATGAACCACGTGTACAAAGTGTCACCGTGCGTTGAAGGGAATATAATATACTACAGCATAACCAACAAGTAGGCAAAAAGATGCCGCCAAATTACATCACCCGAGACATCACGGGGGCACTCACGGTAGTGTGTCAAAAATCTATGGGGGAGACCACGTTTGGATGCTGAGATCTCATGACCGCGGTTACCGATGTGGAATTGGAGGTGTATCTGTATGTGCCAATCTGCGTGTGAGAGCCGGGGGAAATTGAGATGTCCACTGGTAGGTAAACCAAGTAGCATGGTCACATGCTCTAGCGTGATCATCATCTCCCCTCAGCAGAAGTAGAAAGTGTGGGTCTCTTGACCCCATCGATCTACCAATGCGGTGATTAACAACCTGTCCAACGTGATATGTTGACCTATCTGTAGCATATGGGCGAATGACGATAAACATATATCCCGAAGGATGGGGATGTAGCCCTCATGGAGAGGCTAGTAGTCCACGGGAGCATGCACTACAAGCAGCCCTCGGACGACATGCGGCCACGATGTCCACGATCATATATGCTGGTCAGCAACTCTGGAAAATCTCTGTCCCCACCGGCCATATCTATGAAAACTTTGATCCATTAGTGAAAAATGAAGCATTGCATCTCAACTCAACATGAAAATAAAATTAATACAACATGAAGATAGCATACAACATAAAAATAAAATAACATACAATAGGAACCATTAAACCATTAAGATGTCCACATGACAAAATAAAATAACATACAGATTACAATCATCCAGTGGAAATTTGGGTCTAACTCGGCCGATGATGTTGCTTGAGTTTATTACAAAATTTCATCAAATACATACAATATAGCTTGGTTGACGCTCTAGGTGCATTCAAACAATCCTTCCTGCTATATCTGGGCTGTTTACAGATCGAACATTTCCTCTGTGACTCATCCATGTCGTTATGTATTCAGCGTGTCTTCCGTCGCTTAGGACCAGTTCGCCTAAGATTTACATCTGGGATCTAGATCATCTCACCTGCAAGGATAACTCTATAGTCACCGAGCGTCATGAAAACTCTCCACACTCCACTCCATGTCTTAGAAAGGTTTTCAAGACTGAAGTACTCCGAAAGGTAAGACACAGGGCTCACATCAAACGCCGCACATGAAGCAATGACATGCGAGTAGGGCTTGTGTAGTAGTTTCGGTTTGTTGCATGTGCATTCAGTGACATCCCCAAGAATGACCTCGTGTACTCGTCTAGGCCTAAGTTGGCTGGTCACGTTCTTCTGCCAGAGGTAGACTTGAATTATTCAGTAAATCCTGTTTATTACTGTCATCTCGTGCCTCTGGGCCTTGTCTACACGAGCAGTCAAGTAGGACTGTACAACATTAGGCAAGATTCTCATGGGATCATCGACTAGCATTTTGGCTGCAATGCTTCTATCATTGAAGTACTCGATAGTGTAGTGCCATGTCATCTCCACTGTAGTAGTCACCGGCAAATACCTCACTCCCTTCAACACATAATTGCACACGTCTGAAAGGTTGGTCATCATTATCCCATATCTTGCACCATCTTCATCGTGCAATAAGGACCATTTCTTGATGTTTTTGTCCTGAATCTATTGAGAGAATTTGGTGAAGTTTGCATCATTGGTCTCATTGGTGGCTCTCCTCGTGGAGTACTTTACTACCAATGCCTCCAATTTGTCAAACACAACCTTGAACTTGCTTGGTTGGTTTTGCAAGCATAGCCTCTTAACTAGATCCATGATTTGTTTGATGCGAAAGTGTGTGAAAAGGTTTGTTGCAATGTGCCGCATGCAACAATGGCTGCACACATCCTCTCACTTGTATAGAGCATCTGGAGCTCCGAGCATTACCGCACTGGCATAGAGCAACCCTAGGTGTCGGTCTGATATGATACAGACATTCTCTCGATCACCGACAACCACTCGCTTCACATTGACTAGAAATCGCAACCAGCTTTCTGAGTTCTCTGACTCAATGATCGTGTACGCCAATGGAAGCAATTGGTCATTACCATCCGCAGCAACAACAATGAGAAGCGTGCCCTTGTACTTCCTGGTCAAGAATGTACCATCCACGCATATCACCAGACGACAATAAGCAAATGCCTCAATGCACTAGTAGTATGACCAGAATAATCGATGGAGCACTTGAGTGTTTTCTATAGGGCTATTGTTTCGATGTACAGCTGGCTGATCGAAAACATCCACAAATGTGCCTAGGTTGGTCTGAGCGATGTTACGCAGCAATTGCATCACATTGTTGTAGGCATGGTCGAATGTGCCGAACATGCTCTCAATAGCCTTCTGTTTTGCTCTCCACGCCTTTGCATACCGTATAGTGTATTCATACCTATCGACCACTTGCTTCGTAATTTCTCTTGGCATTATGGAAATGTTCTCTCACATGGCCTGCTGGATGATGGTACCGACGTATGACGACGTCAGGTTCCTATGTCTTTCGAGTGCCTCCGTAAGCAGGCATGTGTGCACGGCAACTCTTGTCACCACAAAACCGATGTCATTCTTCGAGTGCATGGCATGAACCTTCCATGGGCAGCTCGGTGTTACGCAGGCTACGATATATAGGTTGGGGTTTGACTTTACAACTTTGTATTGCCGATTAATTGCAAGTGACCAGCTCACCACATCATTCTTCAAATCTTCTTTGCTCTCGAACTCCTGCTCTACTTGTATGCCACCTTGCTCGAAAGACCATCTAGAACCCTGATCCATTGGCAGCACAGCTTGACTATATGCTAAATGATTGAGGCACTCCAAAGGGGGACCAGGATTATCCTCATCAAAGCCATCGGATGCTTTCGAGTTCGTCGAATCATCTTCGTTGGACACTGATGGAAAGCAATCCAATACCTCGCACACATCCACACGAGTGTGGTAGAATACATCCGACCACTCACTAGCCTTGAAAGTTGTAGGACCAGACACGTTGCTTGGCTCACCCTCGACCGCACGCTTGGCTAGTTTTATGCTGCAGAACTGCACATATATCGCGAACTGGCCAAATAGTCCGCTATGGGGTTTTTTCACTCTTTGAACATAAGAGCTCCAAGATTTGTCCCCTTTTATTTTGCGTAGCATCCAGTATGGCTTGTTATTTACCTTCCTTACGATTAGCCCTTCAATTAGAACCATTTCATTGTGAGGCCTCTTCCCGAATAGATTCAGGATCCATAAATTCAGGTCTAGGAATGACGTGCTATGTATGCTTAGCTCACCCGTCACATATTGACAACGGCTCATATCAACCCTGCTTTGCCCCTCGCGAACTAAGCTGTCGTCGTAAAATATGCAAATTTTTTCGGGAGTCTGCATTCCCTACACATTCATCCCACACATAAATAACAGGACACCATTATGTCTAACAACCCAAACTCTATGGACCCATTTTTTTAAGTTCAGCAACCATGCGTCCATGTATTTTCATAATTTACGAATACATTTTTTTCTATCCCAAAAACTTTCAACTCCTTCCTACTAGTTCAGATCCGTGTTCAGGCTACACAGATGTGCATTATTATGTATGTTATACAAATCACCTTATGAAAGCAGATCAAATTCATCTACTATAACCCTCAAACCAAACACAGTTCTATTTTTGAAAACAGCTAGAATTACTTCAATTACCCTAATTACCCTATACTTACAACTACATTTTTTAGTGTTATTAATTTCTTTATAGATTATTTTTAAGTAAAAATTATTTTTACTACAACAAATGATGCATTGCAATTTCTTTCGGCTTACACACATACATTAAAAAAACTTAATTTCTAAACATAGAACATGTACATAATTCCTAAAAACATGTACATTAAAAAACCTAATTTCTAAACACAGAACATGCACATAATTTCTAAAAACATATACATTAAAAAAATAATTTCTAAACACATAATATGCACATGCACTAATTTCTAAATACACATATACATTTTAAGAAAACCTAATTTATAAACATAGAACATGCATATAATTCCTAAACATACACATGCACATAATTCCTAAAAACATACACATGCACATAATTTCTAAATACACACACACACACACACACACACACACACATATATATATAAATATATATAAACCTAGTTTATACACATAGAACATGCACATAATTACTAAACATACACATGCACATAATTCTTAAAAACATATACGTTAAAAAACCTAATTTCTAAACATAGAACACGTGCACATACATCCTAAAAACATATTACCTACAGTACACACATACACATAAAGTTGTACAAAATCAGAACATTACATACACATACATATAAACCCTAGTTCTTCTATATTACATTATTACTAATTATGTGATTAGCAACATACTTAATATAATCGTAATTGCATTTAAAAAAATTACCTCCTTTCGCAGAACTCGAAATCCTCTACAAATTTTTTTCTACACCAAATCAATTTAATGGCTGTAATTTGCTAGATCTAAAGCTAAAGCACGAAATGAAAATGAGAGAGAGAAGAGAGGAGTTCTCTGGTGGCTTGCTAAGGAGGAAAACGAATGGGTTCACAAGAGGGCAGCAGCAACAGAGGGGACTAACTTTTAATGGGGACCAGCACCTTGTCGAGTGCTGGGCGCTTGATAGTTTCTTAGTCGAGCGGGTTTGGTCGAGCGGGGCTGGTCGAGAGCACAACTGGTCAAGGGTGCATAACTTGTCAAGCTGTGGGAATTCGACAAACTCTTATCGAGCACTGGTCACTCAACAAGAGGCTTGTCGAGTCTTGGACACTCGACAAGACTTCTCCACGCGACACGTTAGCTTGTCAAGTTCTGAACATTCGACAGGCTGATGTGGCGATCTATTTTTGTAAAATCTTTCAACTGTGGGTCATTTTTATAATTGATTTTTTTAATTTGCGTTATTTATATAAAAAAAACTCAATTAGGACTTCATCTACAGCTATTACCACTAAGACATGCCATGTACATTAGGAAAGAACCTTACAAATATCATCCAATCTCGGTACATTTCATAAGAATCAGAAAACTATGTACATTTGACTAGAGGATTAGAAAATTTTCATTTGACTGTCCACAAATATTCTATAAAATTGTTATATACATTTCATAGCATGCCATGTACATTCCATAATAATTTCATACGATAAATTCTTACATGGGGAAAGTAGCTCCAAACTTCCACATTTTATAAGTTAAAAACTCAAGAGAAGACACACTATCATCTATGCAATTTCCACCCACAATATTATTAAATTCAAATCAGAATAAAATAATTTATTCCTCCACATCGCACTAGTGTAGCTTCTACATCATTTATCTAGTTTGCCATTTTAGGATCAAAGGATAATGCATTAGCGCATTCATGGTGCAGGTAGCTCTAGTGGGTACTGCATCAGTGTACCTACGTACGCAATGAAATACAACTTGACCAAATACTAGTATGTATTGACAATAATCTCAACAAACGCATTTAACGGATCTAAGTGTGTGTGTATATACCTATTCTTGAAATTCCACAAATAATTTTAATACAAAATATTTTATAGTTACTAAAATTAAAAAAATTGTAAGAGTCTAGAAAAATAAAAATCTTAATAACATAAAATTATTCAAAAATTACAAAATATTTTTAAAATAAAAAATTAAAATTAGCAGGAAAAATAAATAAGACAAAAAACATAGAATTATAAAAAATTAAAATATAGGTTATCTTTCAAAATATTAAATATATCGTGAAAACTATACAAACTAAAAAGGGAGATAAAAAATATAATAAATATAATAAACATAAAAAAAACAAATATAGAATAATTCAAAAAATTCAAAAACTAAAAATTTAAAATAAAATTGGCTTTCTTTCTTGGATATACTTTAAAGAACAGTATAATTTTTATTTGATATAAAAATGATAAAAAAATTGGAGTTTTATATAAATATGTTGAAGTTATTTTTATGTACTTTGTAATTTTGTATTTCTAGAATACGTTCTTACATTTGAAGTTTTATAAATTTTCATTGATTTTTAATTTTTAATATATTTTATAATATTTATGCTAACATTATTATTTCAATGTAACATATAGGAATTTAATTATAATTTTTAAGTGTGATGTGGGACTTGTGATGTAAAATTGAAAGAAGTAGGAGAAAATTGATATTTTTATATTGCAGGTATATATATTTAATACAGTAGACAATTAAAGAAGTATATTAAATAACCAAAAAAGTATCCATAGTGCAATTTAAATGAGAGGAATACATATTCTCGGAAGTATACACACACACACACACACACACACATATATATATATATTCTTTTTTTCACTACATCCGCTTAATTTCAATCAAGTCAAAAAAATCAAAAACAATTCTTCTAATTTCTGGGTATATATATATATATCTGTGTGTGTGACGCTTGCCCCAACAAGGGACCATAACACTTTCTGTGGGGACCCAGCTCGTTGCAACTGGACCCATATGCACTTTATTGACTTCTCAAGATGAGTCAATCATAGGAATATAATGTAGCAGAAAATATTACAGAGTATCTTAAATAGTATGGCCCACCGGCCTAGTACAACAAAATATTACATTGCCTTTACAGCACAAATGGTCATAATTAAAACAAAAGGCAACTACGCAGCAGAAGCTAAGCGAACCCCCACATTAAGAAGTTAAACAGCAGAACAACACACATTACGGCTCTGGCGGAATTGGTTCTCCTCCTTCTGGATCCATGAAATCTTCCAGGGCTTCGTCTTGGTCGTATTGCACTCCATCTATGTGATCATAGATTTGCAAGTGTGAGCACTTTCGTACTCTTCTTGGTGAGTTCCCTCTAGAGTTCTGGGGTGGTGATGTGAATGCTTTGGGTGTTACCGGCTGTATCCCTGCTTGTGATCTGGCTATGGACATTGGAAGTTGTATCTATGGACAGCAGTCCCGACGGTGTCCATATTGTTCACAATGAAAACACTGAACTCGGGGGTGAGGACAATCTTTCTGATGGTGGGCTCCCTTGCAGTTGGGGCACATCGCTGTTGTTGGTCCAGGAGTCTAATAGGTCAGTCTGAAACTGGGAGCAATCAGGGCTCTTCCTCTTGTTGGATTGGCTTGTAGTCGTGCTTGCTGAAGCATCCTCTGTTTCCTGCTCTCTTCCCCTATATTCCTTTTCTCCTCCACTTTCAAGGCTCTGTTCACCAAGGTTTGGAATTCCTTGAACTCGTGGGAGGCTATCTGATACTGTAAGTATTGCTGAAGCCCCTCAGCAAAACGCTTGATCTTCTTCTCTTCGGTGTCAATGTCTCCTGGTGTGTAGCGAGCTAAATGGTTGAATTGGTGTAGGTACTCGATGACTGATTTGTTCCCTTGTACCAGATTACGAAAATCTTGGCGCTTTGCTGCCATAACACTATTAGGTATATGAAATTTCCAAAATTGCTCTGTGAACTCCGTCAATGTGATGTTGTCCTTGTCCAGGTGGCCTTCGTGATAGTTCATCCACCATGCTGCAGCGGCTCCTACTAGTTGGTGAGATCCAAATAGGACCTTCTCTCTATCGTTGCATCTAACTATATCTAGCTTTCGCTCTATGTCTCTCAACCAATTGTCGGCAACCATGGGGTCGGTTGCACTAGAAAAGGTGGTGACCGAGTCTTCTGAAAGTCCGTTAACCTTGCTCCTACAGTGGTTCCCTCTAGGTTTCCTGTGGGCAATCTCTGGATTATCTGAGCTAGTAATTGAGTGTGGGCTGATTGGGCCTCTAGTCTGTTTTTTCTATGGATAGAAGGATTTCTTGCAAACTAGGCTATTCTCATTGGGGTGGATTTGAGTTCTGGGCCCCTGGTCGATATGGGGATCCTCTCCTCATGGGATCTTCTTCCGGTGGAGTCTGCTCTCTATCTTCCCTACCATTTCGAGACCTTCTTTTGGTATCAACCATGGTGGCTTTGAAGAGAATTTAGACAGATCTAAACTAATTAAGAACAATAGAGACAGAGGTGCAAAAATTAATGCAACTACATTAATGCATAAAATATTCAAACAAACTGGCTATCAACCATAGTTCATTACAAAGCAACCATTATAAGCAATGGTGAAGCACAACAACCAAAAGCATTCACCAAGATTAATTACACTACCCTTCCCTGGAAGAACCTCCTCGACAGTGGTCTAGCTACTCGTATAGGGCTTGACCTCCTCCAGCTCGGTCTCATCGGACTCCTCCAGAGCGACGAATCCTGGTGGCGGCTTTGTCCCCCAGGATGGCAAAGTGGCTCGGCTGCCCTCCTCCTGATTTCGCGTGCCTAGAGCGATGAAAGGTCGAAGAAACTCTGCCGTAGTGGAAACCCTCTGTGGAATCAAACTCGGTTTGTTGTTGGGTCCTAGGACACTGGTGGGCGATGTGACTGGTGGAGCAACCTCCTCAATGGTGCAGATCCTCCTGGCTGATGGCTCCGATGCAGAAGATGGTGAAGTAGATTTGACTCGCCTCTTCTGCTCCTCGAACTGCCTCTGTAGCTCCTAGTGCTCTCCAAGCAACCTGGCATAGTTGGAGTCAAGGCTCCTCAAGATCTCTGTGGTTCTGGCAAGACAAGGATTCGGACAAGCTTCTATCGCTGCGGGTGGCCTCAAGGATGTCCCAAATAGTGGTGATGGCACGTAGAAGTACGGTGACTCCCACAGTCTGCAGGCATACATCTGCCGAACTCGTCGAATGGCTTCCTTGGTTGCATCTTGAATGGCGTCTAGTCGGTTGACCCTGCTGGCCTCGGTGTGGACCACACACCCCTCTCTGTAGTCTAGAGCGTGGACCATGATCTTGGCACGAAATCCAAAGCATCGACCCTCATAGAAATCCTAGGCAGTCTCACAGATCGGTCTCTCATCAACTCCTAGGAATTGGACTATGTGCCACAGTAGTGTAGCCCAGCCCCCAAGACGCTCAATATAGGTGAAGTGGGCCCTCGCCATCCTATCGAAAATTTTTTAAATAAATAGAATTTTCAGAGAAATAGTTTTTAAATAAATTATGCCGCCCTGATGCAGCCAACTCCTAAAGGTGTTGTCCTACAGTCAAGTTCTCAAGCTACTATGATACCAACTTTTTGTTGTGACATTGCCCCAACAAGGAACCACGACACTTCCTGTGGAGACCCAGCTCGATGCAGCTGGACCCATATACACTTTATTAACTTCTCAGGATGAGTCAATCACAGGAATATAATGCAACATAAAATATTACAGAGTATCTTAAACAGTATGGCCCATCGACCTTAGTACAACAAAATATTATATTGCCTTTACGGCACAAATGGTCATAATTAAAACAAAAAGTAACTATGCGGCAGAAACTAGGCGAACCCCCACATTAAGAAGTTAACAGCAGAACAACAACACATTAGGACTCTGGTGGAATTGGTTCTCCTCCTTCTGGATCCATGAAATCTTCCAGGGCTTCGTCTTGATTGCATTGCACTTCATCTATGTGATCATAGATTTGCAAGGGTGAGCACTTCCGTACTCAGCAAGTCATAGGGTAAGAATAGATGTACATATAGTAATAATGATATGATTCCAATGCTAACAGGGAAAAGAGGGAAGATTTCAAAATACTTCTTCTTTCTTTTTACATTTCATACTCATGGCAGCATCTTCCATATCATAGCTTTACTTAATTATGTTCACTATTTATAATACTACTGCGACACGTCGACACATGACAGCCCACAGTAGCACTACTTATCATGACAACACATGTTATTCAGGTAATCTTGACTTAGCAAATTTTATTTAGAAAAATATACTTGTGCCACACCATGTGGATTTAATTCACCACAGCAGACTCCTGTAAAATTGGGAGCTCAGAGTATTTAAATACGTTTTTCAACTCTGCAGAGGAGTACTAATTTACTCGCAAGATATTCCACTTCTATGCCCATCCTTAGACCCATCCTCACTTCATACTGTGAGTGGCAAGTGGAGATAACAAGAATTTTTGCCATGTTTCACACACAATTCACCCCTAACCCTGTGGTTTCACTCAAACCACAGTTGTGGCGGGCTATACCCCCACCCCAAACTACATCTTCCCATTACTGGGTCAGCGTACATCATCACATCCAGTGATACGTGTAGGAGCCGCACTCTATGTCAAATCATGCACAACAATCCATCTCATGTAGGGGTTTCATGTATGATCCGCATACTATTTGTTCAGGCCTGTCCCATACCAGGCTTGTGGTCAACACATTTTTCATACAACTAGAAGCACAACACAAGGTTCTAGTCCTTATATGCCAGTGCCTCGATCATTCCACATCCCATCCACATCCAGTTCTATCATGCACCTCTGGTGCTACCACCATCCATACCAACAGTTCTGGCCATGGCTAGAGGTTTTATTTTATGAATATACATACATACATATATATATTAGTTATGGCTCACTACCATATTATTCCACATTTAACAGGCATCCTACCTAGTGCTGCCAAAACATTCTTTCCACATGCAGTACTACTTTATAATCAAGGTGTAGTTTAACAATTCATAACATATGGGTTCAAGGTGTTCAAGAATATGACTTGTCTTCCGTGTCGCAAAAAACAGCTGTCGATGTCGGGTCTGCGACGAAGTCCTCGTACTCGGACTCTTGATCTATTCATCGATCAAACAAGCAAACAGGGATCACAATCCGTTTTAAATACTTTAATAATCTATATGCAACACACTTTAAGAAGAAATGCTCTCGACGATGTTGAATCGGACAAGATCTGGAGAATGGAATTGGGTTGGACTCCCAAATTTGGAGAATCTGGGCTAAGGACGAGTGCTAAGATTCTTAGGGTTTCATGGTATCCAAAATTAACATTGAGTCTGCGGCTGGTTTGCTCAAACGCGACGAACGTCAATAAGGCGACATTCGGTTCATGGCTCGACATGGCTTCAATTGGCTCTATCACAGATGGTTTTGACCTCAGAACCGTCTGTGATATCACACTATCACAGACGGTTCTGAGATTATAACCATCTGATGACACTATCACAGATGGTTTTGACCTCAAAATCGTCTGTGATATCACACTATCACAGATGGTTCAGAGATTATAACCGTCGCCGATAATGACAACATCGCAAATTGTTTTGACCTCAAGGCCGTCTGTGATACTCTTACTACACAGACGGTTCTGAGATTATAAACCGTCTGTGATAAGGAAACAATCACAGACGGTTCCAAGATTACCACCGTTGCTGATAATGACAATATCACAGATGGTTTTGGCCTCAGAGCCGTCTGCGATACTCTTACTACACAAACGGCTCCTAGGTCATAACCGTCTCTGATAATATGAGTATCACAGACGGTTTTGATCTCAGAACCGTCAGTAATAATATGAGTATCACAGACGGTTCTGAGGTTATAACCGTCTCTGATAATGTGAGTATCACAGACGGTTCTGAGGTCATAACCGTCTGTGATAATGTGAGTATCCCAGATGGTTTTGATATTAGAACAGTCTGCGATACTCATATTATTACTGACGGTTTTGAGATCAAAACCGTCTGTGGTAGTATGAGTATCTCAGACGGCTTTGATGTTATAACAGTCTATGTATTAGGAGTATCACAGACGGTTCTGATGTTATAACAGTCTGTGTAGTATGAGTATCACAGACGGTTTTGAACTTATAACAGTCTGTGAAGGGAAAAATCACAGACGGTTCAAAACCGTCAGTGATAGTACTCGATTATCACTGACTCGAATATCACTGATGGGTAAGAACCGTCTGTGATGACTGTTTTGACCCGACTGTGATAATGAATTCTGTAGTAGTGCTAGAGGGCTCATCTCAAGATGTGTTAGTAGAAGAAAATATAGATCATAGCTCTATAAGCTTAGTGGACAAAGTGGATTTCAATTTGCATAACCAAAAGTGGTAAAATTGGGCTAATCCCACTGGCTGACATAGATTGACAAGGGCTGACACTGAATAGAAGCTAGGGCATAGCTGTGGAAGTGATTCAAGGCTTCAATTGCTTCGCCAACTATGTCTAGGAGATAGGAAAAGACAACAGGAACTTAATGGTTGTGGTTTCGAGAACTAAGGTGGCTGGACGGCGATGAACAGCGGTGAAGAAACATGGTGGCGACATGGCACAGCACATCTACTGGACAGATTCTTGGCACAACAATAACTTGTGTTTTTGTACAAAACCAGAGGTCGATGTAGTGGAGAGATATACTTAGGAGGCTGAGGCGGGTCCACTAGACAGTGGTGGCCGACAGCGAGTAGCGGCGAACTGCGTTGGAGAAGAAATCGGCCTCAACGGCGACAAGGCAACAGGTGGATTATCCTCCAAATTGAAGGCATGGATAGGTTCCTGGATCGCTACAGAAGGTGTGGTTCAAAGGAATTTGGGTGAGGCAGCACCGGTGAGAAGTTTGACGACGCGGCCAGAGAAGAAGAAGGCTAACTTTGGGCATCTCCAATACAGGGCTTTGGAGATCAATTCTTCACGGTGGGAGCAAGAGGGAGGTGAGGGGAATCTACTAGAAAAACAATTTGGCCAGAGGAATGGTGGTGCGGTCTTGCGACGTGAGCTGGTCACCGGTGGTGTGCGAAAATTGGGAAACTCCCATTCAAGCTTGAATTTGAAATCTAAATGCACAGGCTTGCTATGATCATATAAATCTGCTAACAGAAGGGCTAATTCGGGCTAAATCGAGCTACATTGCTAGAACAGGGCAAATTGGGACCTCGGCGATCATCGGCGAGTTGATGTATTGGGAGTAAATTAATTGCTACAGCACAGAGAGGTGAAAGAGAGGTACTCACTGGTCAAAGCAAATGGGAGAATGGTGCAGTGGATCAGGCTGGCGCCGTGCTCCTCCTTGGTGGTTCGCTGGAGAAGAAGATGAAGGTGTAGAAGACAGTGTTTTTGCTGGAGTGAAGAAGCTACCAGCTGTGGTGGCTAAAATAGGTGCGGGCGAGACTTGCAACGGCTGGAAAGTCTGGAGAATTGGAGTAGCTGATGCAATGGCGAATTGACCGGAAGGCGGTGGCAGCGGCGACGTGATGTGCTCAGCCGCCTCGATGGCTTCGCACACGATTGGTGCTGGCATAGCAGCAAAGCGACGGCGAGGTGATCAGCACCTCTGTAACATCCCTAATTTTGCCCTATTTTCATTCTCTGAGCATCGCCTCATCACGCGCATCTTGCATCACCTGACTCCAAAGGAACCCAAACCAAAACCAATACAAACGCAATGTGTTTTAAGATTCTTTCATATCGGAACATCTCAAATCGGCCGATCCTATCTCAAAACCGAAAACGACCGCTTCTAGGAGGCCCAAAAAGTCTAAAATCTCCGTTTGAAGTCCGAATCGAGATCCATCTTCTCCTACGCGTTCATATCGCTATTTGATACATATCGTCCTTTAGAAACGTTTCCCAATTCGCGACGAAAATCAGAGTTTCAGCCGTTAGAAAAATCCGAAAACGAAAGTACCAGTTTTACTCAGCCCCGTTTTCGTTTTATCCGAAACCCTGCCAAATCTTCTCGTTTTCGCGCGGACTCAATTGGAACAAGTATATGATAATTTTGTTCAGCCCTCAGAAAAGACGGAATCGCATTTGGATCCCTAAATCTCAAAAATACCCAAAATACCCCTGGAGCAAAGTACTGTGTACAGTACACGGCACTGTACTGTGCCTGTGCCGTTGCCGTTGCCACACCGTACGCGCGCTCTGCGTGCCGCCCGTGCGCCGCCGCACCGCGCCACCGCGTCCTTTCGCCGCCGGCACCGCCCCATGTGCGCCTCGCGTGCCCCGTGTGCTGAGCCACCTGTCGAAGCCACGGCAGCGCCTCGGGAACCCGCAGGTCGCCGCGATCGTCCCGTCGCGTCCGCCACCGAACGCCACTCCACCTGACCGCGCGCAAAAGTCGCCGCTCCTGTGCTCCTCGGCCACGTCCAGTGCCAGCATTGGGTGAGAGTGCCATCGCCGTCCTTTGCCCGAGCTGTAGCCACGACCATTGATCCTCACGCCGGAGCACAGTCCCATCGCCACCGTCCTCGCCTCCGGTTAATGCCGCGAACACGCCCAGTTGCGCCCTCCCTCGGCCATTACCTCCCCCAAAGCTCTTGGAGGCTATAAAAGCCAGAGCATAGCTTCTCTTCATCACACACACACTGCAAACGCAATCAAAGCCACTGTTCATCGTCTTCCCCGAGCTTCACCTGCGGCCTCCACGGTGACAGCTCACTCCGGTGAGTTTCCTTCCAAACTAAAGCCACCAACACACTCCACTTAACCCCTAGATGGTTCACGAGCAAGGAATTGAGCTCATTTCTTCCCCAACTCCGGCAATCACCGTTTTCCCATTCGTCTCTGTTTTGCAAATTCAGCTCGATCCAGAGAGAATTAGAACTCGTGCCAGTGAGGAGAATTGCTCCTTAGAGTATGCTCAACCACCCCAGCTAGTTAGTTTCGATTTTTATACACCCAAACAAAAACCCCCAAATCCCCCGGCTGTGAACTACGGCCATCTACTCCGGCGAGCCTCCAAACGCTATAACTGGACAATCCAATGCATCAGCTGTGACCTCCACACTCCCAGGAGCAAGAATATGTGATCAATTTCCAAATTGATCAACCCTAGCTGCTCCAATTGCTCTGCCCTAGTTTCTGTTCAAAACAGCCACCTTGGCATTCAAATTCCGGCCAACTCCGGCCATCCCCGGCCAAACCCTCCGGCCAGACACCTCCTGACACTTAAGCCTACATGTTTGACATAGTTTGCCTTCAAATGCATGAGCCAATTGCTCAGGACACACAAACCCTAATTCCAGCAGTACAATGGCATAGAAATTGCTGTGTCCTGGACCTTTTTGTAAATTCTGGAAAACCTAAACCTTTTCTGCTTGTCCCACTTTGTCAAATAGCTTCGCCTTAGTCTAATGCACCTACTGTCCAATTTTCATCTCATTCAGAGCTACCTAGACCCTTTAACCCACTTTTCGGCTTTTAGGTTAAGTTCGGACGTGACCCGAACGTCGCCCTTTTGACGTCCAATGTCCGTCGACCCTAAGAGTCTTATTTACTACTCTTCTTGTCCATTCTAAACTAGCACAATTCAACCCTTAGAAATCCAAAGCCCAAACCCTAGTCCAGTTCAGAAATCAGAAGCCGTTCCAGTATAGCGCCTTATTATTTTATGTGAGCATAAGTTGTCGTATTTTGTAAGTTGATTGTAATACCTTGTGTGTATGCCTGTATTTGAAGATCAAGACTTCGATTACGCGGAAGAGGAAACAGAAGAACCCGCAGACTACGACACTACTGCTTGGCAAGGCAAGTTTCCCTCCTTTGAACATATTGCGCCTATTATTTTCATGCATATAATTATTTGGAATTTGGTACCTACGCATGTATGCATAGATAGTTTTGATAAAAGTATATGTTAAGAAATGATGTGAGTAGATAGTCCTATTTTGCAGACCCCCCCTTGTTTCATAACAAATTACTTTACCTTGTCACCTTAGGAGTAAAAATGTAGAATGGAGATACATGTCTATACTAATAAATGTGTAAAAGTAAAGAGGAAGGCAGAAGCATGAGCAAACTATTTCTAAAAGATCATTTTATGTAAAAGAAATAGGGACTATTAGCGAGGGTTGGTTTGGATGGTTGGCGCTGTGTGCGCGGTGGGTTTGTGAAAGCCTCGCTAAGGGTCCATAAGGACGGGATCGTCGTGCTGTGCTTCAAGCGGCCTGAAAACGTGCTAACCACCCGCCTGGTATGGGACAGGCACAATGTCATGACTCACCTAGAGTTAATCGTTTCCTGCAATGGTTGTCGATCCGGTTTCCCGAGTGGAAATTGGTGGGCCACAGAGGGCCACGAGTGGTGTGAGGGGTAGAGAGGATAAGGTGTAAGAAGGAAGTCGCCCTAGCCTGGCTCTCGAGTCGTGCGCGACCGAACCCGGAAGTGGGATTTCCATGCGTCCAGAGGAGGGCTTCATGGACCCAAGGCTAGAAGAAAAGGCAGTGGGGAGGACCCACAACGATAATGAGGACCTTACGCGTGCTTGCCATGTATCATGTTGTAGGGAGTACCTACCTTGATAATGGGGCCGGTATTGTCTATGTATCGGGCAGGAAATTATTAACAATGGGTCAGTAAACTGTTGTGTAAGCTCAGCCTGGTCACCTGCGTATAAGTCGCAGGGAGCTGATCCGACATTTAAGTTGAGTTTTCGTGGTGGGTATAGTGGTACGCCTCTGCAGAGTGTAAAAAGGTATTCGAATACTCCGAACTCCCGGGTTTTCTGGAGCCTGGTCGTCGTGGGGTGAACCCGCGTCGTTGCAGCATGATTAGTATTGCTAAATTCTATAAAATGAGAACAACCATGGCAACTCATGGGAGTTTAGCCTGACTTTGCGAAAAATATACACATGTACAGTTTTGACAAATTACTTTGAGAAATAAAACCCAGATTCAGGGAGATTTTCTAAAATACTAAGATACCTCTGTTTCCAATAAAATTTTATTAAGTATGGAACCATAGAGCTTGTCGTTGTCAATAACTGCATACCATATTTCCTTTTGCGGGAACTTGTTGAGCTTTGTATGCTCACCCTTGCCGATTCAATAAGCACAGAGGAGGAATCAACCGATTTCATAGACTATGGAATCGAGCCGGCACAAGAAGATCCCGACACAGTTCCAGGAGATTCAAGCGCCTGAAGGGTCATCTAACCTCAGTGAGAGCGATGTGGGTTTCGCCCTGCTGCATGCTTTGTTGTTTGAGGGAGATGTTTCCCCTCTGCTTTGTTATTTTGCTACTCTGACTCGACGTGGTTCCGCACACGTCGGTTATTGTAATATGGGTCTGAATGACCCCATACGCTATGTTATTGTATGTATGTAAATGCCGTTGGATGTTCTGAAGTTTCAACTCCTGTGCACAAATTACCTGGGCATTTGTATTAGGTTCCCTCAAACGAGGGGCCCACAGGAGGAAAAATGGTATCAGAGCTATCCTCTCGACTGTAGGTCATGACCCTAGATAGAAAATGGCGTTCCTAGCAGAAGAAACGTTGACTATTTTAAAATTAAGTAATTGAGAAAACATAATTTGTTAAGAAAAGATATTATACGATTACTTCTTCAAAAACTTTCAAAGAATTTTGTACCAACTTTATTTAAGAACTTCTGTATCCTCAGATGGTGTCAGGAAAGAAGTATGTTCACGGTGACGAGCTTGGGTCATGGGCCCTACTACTATGGATGATGCTACAATTTTTAGGTGCCCGTGACACCCAAAGGCCCGTTTACTGTGTCCAACAAGAGATAAGGGAAGATCGCCCTTATGGATGTCGTGCTTCAGTAGTGGTATATGAAGTACCTGGCCACGCCAGAGGGGCCAGGCGACATGAAGCCCTAAGAGGAGAGGAGAACGACGCCATATTAGATGCTGCTCGTCTCGCTGTAGGAGCTTTTCGCCAGCTATATGATGATATGCTGGAGAACTCTCCTTTTCGTTTTGTACCCTATCAAGCAGTGAGAACCGATCGCCGCATTGTCCGACCCGCCTGTGACGAAGAAGATGCAACCCTCACCAAGACTCGGGATGTTGTGCACGCATCAGAAGCGGGGTATAATCGACTACTCCGTGAGTGCAACATTGCTCGAGACGATCGACACTTTCTGGAAGGGAGGTTGATTCAAGCCAACGCCGAACTTCGAGAGAAGGATGCACAGATCCAAGAGCTGACTGCCGCAAGAGAAGAACAAGGCTCGAGCGTAACCAATCAAGAAGACGCAGAATCTGCAGCCAAGAAGAGCCACTTGAAGCTAAGGATCACCGCAAGAAAGAAGGTGGGCAAACCAAGTTGGTATCTCAGTGGATTTACCCCTGCAGCTCGAGGGATTGTCATAAATGAATACATCCCTATACAACCTCGACTTGCAAAGAAAGAGGTAATCCATGGAAAAGGAAAGGAAATTGCCCACGAAGCGGCGGATGATGATAGGAACACGGAGGCTGAACCCATGGACGCCGACGACGACGACTTAGAGGAGGATCCAGAAGAGGTCATTCCATATGACTCTGCGGATGAGGAATGAACGTATCAAACCCTCTAAGTAGCCACCTTTGGTACCTTGTACCCGACCTTTGGTCGTTAAACCTGGTAGTTGTTGAGATTGTGATTCCCGTAGTGTAAATAGAGTAGTCTTTTAGTGTAAATAGAGTAGTCTTTCAGTGTAAGTTATGTGTGAATAAATGAAAAAGAGATTTTTAGAAAAATGTAAACGCTTCTATAAGTCTCTCTTGAACCTATGCTAACCATACTTTTCTTTCCCCAGTCAAAATTCTCATCTTTTCCCTATCATTTCTCCGCAGTAACATGGTGAGCCCAAGAGGAAGAGGCCAGAGAGGAAGAGGAAGACCCGCTGGAAGGGGAGAACCCTCAAACGCAGACCCTGTCTTCAACATGCCAGGACCTTCAGCAGCGCCATCTAGCAACAACATTAATGATATCCTTATATGGATGGAATGGAATCGCCAGGAGGCAGCGGCCACTCACAACCAGATCCTTGAAGAGTTGATGCAACAAAGGACGCCCACTACAAGCGCATCAGGAGCATCTTCGACTCCATCCAGACTGTCAGACTTTCAGAAGACGCGTCCCCCAGTCTTCTCAAGCTCCGAGGACCCCTTAGTAGCCGAAGACTGGCTACGCGACATTGAGAGGAAACTAAACACTGCTAAGTGCAGTGACGAGGAAAAGCTTTTGTATGGATCCCATCAGCTAGCAGGAGCTGCAGCTGCATGGTGGGAGAATTACGAAACTGTGCACCCAAATGTGGATTCCATCACATGGAAGGAATTCAAAGAGCAGTTTCGTCAATTTCACGTCCCAAGGGGAGTGATACAAGCCAAGCGCAGAGAGTTCATCAATTTGAAACAGGGCAACAGCACAATAAAGCAGTACTTGCATCAGTTTGTGCAATTATCTCGTTATGCCCCAGAGGACATAAATACAGAGGAAAGGAAGATTGAGAGATTTTGTGAAGGATTGCAGTATACATGGCAATACCATCTATCCTCACAAGTCTTCACCAATTTTCATGTCCTCATCGATCGTTTGATCAAGATGGTGGAGAAACGGGGAAAGGTGGAAGAGGAGCGGAAGAGGAAGGTGCAACCCAACTTCTTCCAAGGAAGAGCAAACAGAAGGCCTATGCCACCTTTTCGCCCAAGCTTTAGACCTCCTCAGCATCCTCAAAGACCTACACCTCCAGCTGCATCGTCATCACAGCCAGCACCCTTGTGCCCTGCCTGCAAAGAGCACCATTTCTTCAGAGATTGCCCTATGCGGAACGTGGAATGTTTCCACTGTGGACGGAAGGGCCACCGCAAGGACACTTGTCCATTTAGGCAACTACCCATCAGTATGGCTCGAGCACAAGCCGCAAGATCCCAATCCTCAGCACCAACAATTCAGCGAGGTTCTTCATCAAGCAGAGGTGGAAGAATGCCCAACTTCAGAGGCAGAGGGACACCGATGCCCATCAGAGGACGACTCAACTACACCTCGGTCGCAGGAGTCGAAGGAGCCTCAGACGTGGTGATAGGTAAATTTCTCATTCATGAAGAAATTTCAATTACCTTGTTTGATCCTGGAGCAACACTTTCATTTGTATCAAGGTCGTTCGCAGCTAGATGTGAACTACCTATTAGCATTCTCGATCGTCCCATCTTAATTCAAGCCCCAGGAACTAAGATGCCCACAAATTCCATTTGTAGAAATATCGCCTTCTTTATTGGCAACCTAAGATTCCTGGCAGATTTGCTAGTTTTAGATCTCCAAGGTCTAGATGTCATCCTTGGTATGGATTGGCTGTCGAAGCACAAAGGTCAGATGGATTGTGAAAGGAAGTCAATCACCCTGACGAATCAAGAAGGGAGTCAGATCACCTTCCACGCAGAAAGATCATCACCTGGCAACCGCAGACTGAACTGCGCAAGGGAAGCGGAAATGGATGAAGTAGCCGTGGTATGCGAGTACCCAGAAGTTTTTCCAGAAGAACTTCCAGTCATGCCACCCGATAGAGACATAGAGTTTTCTATTGAGCTCAAACCGGGATCAGCCCCATACGCCAGAAAACTCTTTAGAATGACTAACCAAGAGCAGGAAGAGTTGAAGAAACAAGTGGAAGAACTGGAACAGAAAGGATTTATCAGAACCAGTTCATCATCATGGGGAGCCCCAGTACTCTTCGTGAAAAAGAGGGATGGTAGTCTTCGCTTATGCATAGACTATAGGAAGTTGAACGACATGACCATTAAGAATAAATACCCTCTCCCAAGAATAGACGATCTGTTTGACCAGCTGAGAGGCGCAGCTGTGTTCTCAAAGATCGATCTAAGATCAGGGTATCATCAGTTGAAAATCCGAGAAGCAGACATACCTAAAACTGCTTTTGTATCTCGGTATGGGCTATATGAGTTCACTGTAATGCCCTTTGGTCTAACAAACGCCCCAGCAGTGTTCATGAACTTAATGAACAAAGTCCTCATGGAATTTTTAGACCAGTTTGTCATTGTCTTTGTAGATGACATTCTCATCTTCTCACAGACAGAAGAGCAACATGAAGAACACCTTCGGAGAGTATTAGAGAAACTGGCTACACATCAACTATATGCAAAATTTGAAAAATGTGCATTTTGGTTGAAAGAAGTGTCTTTCTTGGGTCATATTATATCTGGAAAAGGAGTAGCAATGGATCCAAGTAAGATTCAAGCCATACTGGAATGGAAACAACCAACCACAGTCACAGAGATCAGGAGTTTCTTAGGATTAGCAGGATATTATCGAAGGTTCATTGAAGGATTCTCCAAGATCACAAGACCCCTCACGAGGCTGCTAAAGAAGGACATCGCTTTTGATTGGACTGAAGCCTGCAGCGGAAGCTTTGCAGAGTTGAAGAGACTCTTAACGACTGCACCCATTCTTATCTTGCCTGATGATAAGAAGAATTTTGTTGTATATTGTGACGCATCCAAGCAAGGACTAGGTTGTGTCCTTATGCAAGAAGGAAAGGTAGTAGCATACGCTTCAAGGCAGCTACGACCTCATGAGGAGAACTACCCAACACACGATTTGGAACTAGCCGCAGTAGTGCATGCGTTGAAAATGTGGCGGCACTATTTGTTGGGAAATAAATGTGAAATTTACACTGATTACAAGAGCTTGAAGTACATTTTTACTCAAGCGGACCTGAACATGAGACAAAGAAGATGGTTGGAATTGATCAAGGACTATGATCTAGAAATTCATTACCATCCTGGAAAGGCGAATGTAGTAGCAGACGCCTTGAGCAGGAAGTCTTATGTCAGCCAGATGAACGTAACTGGAATTCCAAGTCAGTTACTCAGAGAGTTTGAAAACTTGAAATTAGAATTGGTTGATCAAGAAATGATTGCCACTATGAAGGTAGAATGTGATCTAAAGATGCAGATCAAGGAAGCTCAAGAGGTAGACTCAAGTCTTCAAGAGTTAAGGGAGGACATTAAATCCGGAAAGGATACGAGTTTCAGAGAAGATGATCAAGGAATCTTATGGAATCGAAACCGGATTTGCGTCCCTAACGACCAGAAGATCAAGGAACTGGTATTGAGTGAAGCACACAACACGCCTTACTCAATCCATCCTGGAAGTACTAAAATGTACCAGGATCTAAAGAACCAGTTCTGGTGGATTGGAATGAAACGGGAAATAGCAAAGTATGTGGCATCTTGTGACATATGCAGCAGAGTGAAAGCTGAACATCAAAGATCTGCAGGACCTTTACAACCCCTACCCGTACCAGAATGGAAATGGGATGAAATAGGAATGGACTTCATAGTTGGATTGCCAAAAACCTCAAAAGGATATGATGCTATATGGGTCATAGTGGATAGACTAACAAAGGTAGCACATTTTGTGCCAGTAAGTACCACGTATTCCACTAGGAGGTTGGCAGACCAGTATCTTACAAGGATTGTGGCCTTACACGGTATACCAAAGGCAATTGTTTCGGATCGTGGAGCACAATTCGTATCAGATTTTTGGAAAGAATTCCAAACGCTCTTAGGAACTAAATTAAAGTTCAGTACAGCATATCACCCTCAAATGGGAGGACAAACTGAAAGAGTAAATCAGATTCTGGAAGATATGCTAAGAGCTGGTGTCTTGGACTACGGTAATACATGGGAGCAATTTCTACCATATGCTGAATTTTCATACAATAACAGTTATTAAGCCAGTTTGCAAATGGCACCATTCGAGGCATTGTACGGACGGAAGTGCCGCACGCCTATATATTGGACTGAAATAGGCCAGAAGCAATATCTCGGATCACAATTGGTAGAAGAAGCCGTCGCTCACGTGAAGATCATGAGAGAACGACTGAAGATAGCTCAATCAAGATAGAAGAGCTACGCTGATCGTAGAAGGAGAGAATTATCATTTGAAGAAGGAGACTATGTGTATCTGAAAGTGACACCTTTCAAAGGAGTACACAGATTTCAGATAAAAGGAAAATTAAGTCCCAGATACATTGGACCATGTCAGATAAGTGAAAGGATAGGAAAGGTGGCCTACAGATTAGAATTACCACCAGAGTTACAAGGAGTCCATGACGTGTTTCACGTCTCGCAACTGAGAAAATGTTTAAGAGCACCCGAAGATGAAGTACCACTAGCAGGAGCAGGAGTTCAACCTGATTTATCCTATAAAGAATACCCTGTGAAGATACTCGAGAGAAAGGAAAGGAATTTAAAATCAAGGACTATCAAGCTTTGCAAAGTGCAATGGAGTCATCATTCAGAGAAAGAAGCAACTTGGGAAAAAGAAGAAGACCTGCGTCAGAACCATCCTCACCTCTTCAGCAAGTCACCTAAATCTCGAGGACGAGATTATTCTTAAGAGGGGTAGGTTGTAACATCCCTAATTTTGCCCTATTTTCATTCTCTGAGCATCGCCTCATCACGCGCATCTTGCATCACCTGACTCCAAAGGAACCCAAACCAAAACCAATACAAACGCAATGTGCTTTAAGATTCTTTCATATCGGAACATCTCAAATCGGCCGATCCTATCTCAAAACCGAAAACGACCGCTTCTAGGAGGCCCAAAAAGTCTAAAATCTCCGTTTGAAGTCCGAATCGAGATCCGTCTTCTCCTACGCGTTCATATCGCTATTTGATACATATCGTCCTTTAGAAACGTTTCCCAATTCGCGACGAAAATCAGAGTTTCAGCCGTTAGAAAAATCCGAAAACGAAAGTACCAGTTTTACTCAGCCCCGTTTTCGTTTTATCCGAAACCCTGCCAAATCTTCTCGTTTTCGCGCGGACTCAATTGGAACAAGTATATGATAATTTTGTTCAGCCCTCAGAAAAGACGGAATCGCATTTGGATCCCTAAATCTCAAAAATACCCAAAATACCCCTGGAGCAAAGTACTGTGTACAGTACACGGCACTGTACTGTGCCTGTGCCGTTGCCGTTGCCACGCCGTGCGCGCGCTCTGCGTGCCGCCCGTGCGCCGCCGCGCCGCGCCACCGCGTCCTTTGGCCGCCGGCACCGCCCCATGTGCGCCTCGCGTGCCCCGTGTGCTGAGCCACCTGTCGAAGCCACGGCAGCGCCTCGGGAACCCGCAGGTCGCCGCGATCGTCCCGTCGCGTCCGCCACCGAACGCCACTCCACCTGACCGCGCGCAAAAGTCGCCGCTCCTGTGCTCCTCGGCCACGTCCAGTGCCAGCATTGGGTGAGAGTGCCATCGCCGTCCTTTGCCCGAGCTGTAGCCACGACCATTGATCCTCACGCCGGAGCACAGTCCCATCGCCACCGTCCTCGCCTCCGGTTAATGCCGCGAACACGCCCAGTTGCGCCCTCCCTCGGCCATTACCTCCCCCAAAGCTCCTGGAGGCTATAAAAGCCAGAGCATAGCTTCTCTTCATCACACACACACTGCAAACGCAATCAAAGCCACTGTTCATCGTCTTCCCCGAGCTTCACCTGCGGCCTCCACGGTGACAGCTCACTCCGGTGAGTTTCCTTCCAAACTAAAGCCACCAACACACTCCACTTAACCCCTAGATGGTTCACGAGTAAGGAATTGAGCTCATTTCTTCCCCAACTCCGGCAATCACCGTTTTCCCATTCGTCTCTGTTTTGCAAATTCAGCTCGATCCAGAGAGAATTAGAACTCGTGCCAGTGAGGAGAATTGCTCCTTAGAGTATGCTCAACCACCCCAGCTAGTTAGTTTCGATTTTTATACACCCAAACAAAAACCCCCAAATCCCCCGGCTGTGAACTACGGCCATCTACTCCGGCGAGCCTCCAAACGCTATAACTGGACAATCCAATGCATCAGCTGTGACCTCCACACTCCCAGGAGCAAGAATATGTGATCAATTTCCAGATTGATCAACCCTAGCTGCTCCAATTGCTCTGCCCTAGTTTCTGTTCAAAACAGCCACCTTGGCATTCAAATTCCGGCCAACTCCGGCCATCCCCGGCCAAACCCTCCGGCCAGACACCTCCTGACACTTAAGCCTACATGTTTGACATAGTTTGCCTTCAAATGCATGAGCCAATTGCTCAGGACACACAAACCCTAATTCCAGCAGTACAATGGCATAGAAATTGCTGTGTCCTGGACCTTTTTGTAAATTCTGGAAAACCTAAACCTTTTCTGCTTGTCCCACTTTGTCAAATAGCTTCGCCTTAGTCTAATGCACCTACTGTCCAATTTTCATCTCATTCAGAGCTACCTAGACCCTTTAACCCACTTTTCGGCTTTTAGGTTAAGTTCGGACGTGACCCGAACGTCGCCCTTTTGACGTCCAATGTCCGTCGACCCTAAGAGTCTTATTTACTACTCTTCTTGTCCATTCTAAACTAGCACAATTCAACCCTTAGAAATCCAAAGCCCAAACCCTAGTCCAGTTCAGAAATCAGAAGCCGTTCCAGTATAGCGCCTTATTATTTTATGTGAGCATAAGTTGTCGTATTTTGTAAGTTGATTGTAATACCTTGTGTGTATGCCTGTATTTGAAGATCAAGACTTCGATTACGCGGAAGAGGAAACAGAAGAACCCGCAGACTACGACACTACTGCTTGGCAAGGCAAGTTTCCCTCCTTTGAACATATTGCGCCTATTATTTTCATGCATATAATTATTTGGAATTTGGTACCTACGCATGTATGCATAGATAGTTTTGATAAAAGTATATGTTAAGAAATGATGTGAGTAGATAGTCCTATTTTGCAGACCCCCCCTTGTTTCATAACAAATTACTTTACCTTGTCACCTTAGGAGTAAAAATGTAGAATGGAGATACATGTCTATACTAATAAATGTGTAAAAGTAAAGAGGAAGGCAGAAGCATGAGCAAACTATTTCTAAAAGATCATTTTATGTAAAAGAAATAGGGACTATTAGCGAGGGTTGGTTTGGATGGTTGGCGCTGTGTGCGCGGTGGGTTTGTGAAAGCCTCGCTAAGGTTCCATAAGGACGAGATCGTCGTGCTGTGCTTCAAGCGGCCTGAAAACGTGCTAACCACCCGCCTGGTATGGGACAGGCACAATGTCATGACTCACCTAGAGTTAATCGTTTCCTGCAATGGTTGTCGATCCGGTTTCCCGAGTGGAAATTGGTGGGCCACAGAGGGCCACGAGTGGTGTGAGGGGTAGAGAGGATAAGGTGTAAGAAGGAAGTCGCCCTAGCCTGGCTCTCGAGTCGTGCGCGACCGAACCCGGAAGTGGGATTTCCATGCGTCCAGAGGAGGGCTTCATGGACCCAAGGCTAGAAGAAAAGGCAGTGGGGAGGACCCACAACGATAATGAGGACCTTACGCGTGCTTGCCATGTATCATGTTGTAGGGAGTACCTACCTTGATAATGGGGCCGGTATTGTCTATGTATCGGGCAGGAAATTATTAACAATGGGTCAGTAAACTTTTGTGTAAGCTCAGCCTGGTCACCTGCGTATAAGTCGCAGGGAGCTGATCCGACATTTAAGTTGAGTTTTCGAGGTGGGTACAGTGGTACGCCTCTGCAGAGTGTAAAAAGGTATTCGAATACTCCGAGCTCCCGGGTTTTCTGGAGCCTGGTCGTCGTGGGGTGAACCCGCGTCGTTGCAGCATGATTAGTATTGCTAAATTCTTTAAAATGAGAACAACCATGGCAACTCATGGGAGTTTAGCCTGACTTTGCGAAAAATATACACATGTACAGTTTTGACAAATTACTTTGAGAAATAAAACCCCAGATTCAGGGAGATTTTCTAAAATACTAAGATACCTCTGTTTCCAATAAAATTTCATTAAGTATGGAGCCATAGAGCTTGTCGTTGTCAATAACTGCATACCATATTTCCTTTTGCGGGAACTTGTTGAGCTTTGTATGCTCACCCTTGCCGATTCAATAAGCACAGAGGAGGAATCAACCGATTTCATAGACTATGGAATCGAGCCGGCACAAGAAGATCCCGACACAATTCCAGGAGATTCAAGCGCCTGAAGGGTCATCTAACCTCAGTGAGAGCGATGTGGGTTTCGCCCTGCTGCATGCTTTGTTGTTTGAGGGAGATGTTTCCCCTCTGCTTTGTTATTTTGCTACTCTGACTCGACGTGGTTCCGCACACGTCGGTTATTGTAATATGGGTCTAAATGACCCCATATGCTATGTTATTGTATGTATGTAAATGCCGTTGGATGTTCTGAAGTTTCAACTCCTGTGCACAAATTACCTGGGCATTTTTATTAGGTTCCCTCTAACGAGGGGCCCACAACCTCTGGCATGGCGGCAATGTGGCGTGAAGTTGCTGAAACGGGTTGCGGGCGATGGCGTGCACGTGCGGAGAAACAGGTGGTGCTAGTGCTACTGCAGTGCTGCCACAGTGGTCGAGCTGGCACGCACACGTGTCAGATAAGCAACTGCGGTGCTGATGATAGCGGGGTCTCATCGATGGTGAAGATCATGACGACAGGTGCACCTGGTCGTGGTCGAAGCCACATTGGTTGAAAGTGGTGTTGGTCCTTGTCGTTGGCGGCTCTGGTCGTTGGTCGAACAGGCACAGGGACTGAAACGCAAGGATTTAGTTTTGATTTGGACCTATTTGTAATTTATGTGATTTTGATGGTTTGGGTTGAATCTGATTTCACAATCTGAAGGACTTAATTCAACAATTGATTTGGCAAGAGATTTTGACAAGATTTAGAACATTTGAACAGATTTTGAACGAAATGAAAACAGGGTATACTAGGGTATTCAAAATCTTGATTTTGTCGAAACTGAAATTCTGAGACTTAGGGTGAGATTTTGATAATCTAGCAAAAGGAGATTTTGTATTTAATAGCATTTGGGAGGTATTCCCATAATTAGATTTGAATTTGGAACTGATTTGTGACTTTTAGCCTTTTCGGCTTTCAGAAAATCAGAAAATGACTAATTTGCGATACTTTTTGGACTGATTTGTAAAAAGGGCTTAATTGATGGAATTTGGCTGCCAGTTTTTTAGGTTAAGGTATTGACATACCCTTGATCATATTCCAAGAGAAATTTGGGTCTGGATTAGGTCAGGATCCGATCAGATCGACTTTTTGACTTTCAGAGTACTTAGGGTAATTGCATATTTCCATTTTCGAAAATAGAAAAAGATTGATAAATCTGGGGGTTAGAGTTCGAATTTGATCTAGTTTCTGAAGGCTTTTATGCTCAGAATAGATGATAGATAGTATCTGGATAATCTAATCTTGATTTGGATCTACAGAGTAGATTTTGAGATTTTTAGGATTTAGGATAGATTAAAGCTGAAAGATCTGGCTACTTCTAACGAGATATATGCATGCATGATTTTCATGAAAAGGAGTTTTCACCCTCAAAACCTCGGTGCTACAATACACACACACATATGCACACACATATATGTAGACACACACGCGTTTATGTTCTCACGCCCATTAGCTTGTGCCTGATTGTTTAATAAAAATATGGATGTGTATTTTTTAATCAAATAATCATTGCTAAATAATCTTTTTTTTTTTTCAAAAATAGAATCTCAGCTCATCCAATTTCATTTCACTAGATGGATCTAGATAGCAATGCCATAGGTAGAGGTATTTCTAACTACATGCCAACATGTCAACCTATGTTGTTGGCAGCCTCAACCCAGTCATGCACACGGATAGTGTTGTCTAAGCTGTCGAATGTTGTCTTAGTTAGTGTGTTGTCCAAGTAGGCAGACCACAAATAAATGCCTTTATTGAGGCGTGTGATGTGCCAATGCTATTGCCCAGGGTTGTGGCACATTGGCCCAACACTTGGGGTGCTCTGCCTCCAAAATTTTGTTTGTTAGCGACACATGATAGTGCGGTGTTGGTTTGTTTCTGCCAATGTCAATCTCGAATTGTGGTGTTGGTCATCCTCGGCTATGCACGCACACACACAACAGCCCCCACCCCTCCTCCCCATGTGCATGGGTCCTATATATGAGAAATTTTGGTATATACAATTTGAGCTTTTGGAGTGAGACACTAGTTTTATAGTATTGCATATTGTTCACTGATAATGTGTGCTAAATGTGTTGTAATAACGAAATAATTGTCAATTTTAGTAGAGTGAAGAGTAATAAATTGATCCATGATTCAACTAGTAGAGAGCATGCATGTGGATGCATGATTATAAAATATGGGGTGAGCATACTTTAAGTGGCAGTAGATAAGTAGGATTACAGGTATAAAGCTAAATTGTTTATCTATTTCCATATAATTCTAAATTCAACACTTAAGCCCATACACTTTTAAAAAGTATTTACTCCAAAATCTATACTTTAAAACTTATTTATTTTGATCGTTCTTTCAGTTAGTACATTTATTGTATAACTTTTGAAGAGATTGTACACATAGCTTCCTAGTTAGCATAAACTTTGGTCTTAATCTATTATTATGCTTCCAATTATGTATCAATTTTGCCAAAGGATATTTTTTTTTGTAGAAAATAACAATGTGCTTAATACTCTTCCAGGCTCGAGAAGACACTTAATATTGGCGTTAAACAAGCTCCATCAGTGGGGTATGCGATAGATCCAATCAGGTAATGAAAACTTTTTTAGTTCATGTAGTTTGATTGCTTCTCTTTTACTCTGCAAACAAAACAGAAAACCAATTTATTACCTATTTAATAAAAGAGAATATTATAGAAACCCCTAGGCTGTATGTGTTAGGAAAAGTTTCAATTTGTTCAAGGTATTTCAAAAATCTAAAACCTTCAAAATAATAACAAAATACAAAAGTTTAATATAAGGAAGCTCACATATGTATCATGTGGTGGCCACATGTGGCTTGTGTAACAAGGGTCAAAATTAACGGTAATATAAAAAAAATTGTGGTAGATTGATACATTTTTTTACAATAATAAATTGAAACATTTTTCTACAATTTGGGGGTTTAGAAGATCACAGCTCTAGACCCGTCCATGCATATAGACAACGTTTATTGAAGGCGTGGGGTGTATTGGTGCAAACACCCGACTTGTCAATTTTACTTAGTGAGAAATAATAAACAGGTTGATCAGACATGCGGTAGAAGAGTATGCATGTAGTGGATTATAAATATGGGGTTGATGTTCCTCGCAAGCGTACGGTGTCGATCATAAGTTTCGATGAGTAAGAATGTCATTTCCATGAGGATGAAGTGAATCTGCACAAAAACCAAGTAACACGGATCTTGATAGAAATAACAAAAATAAAGGATACATTCCACAAATCATGCAAAAGAATGGGTCAAAGGATTAATCTATAGATTTAGATTCACTACTTAGTTATGAGAATATGAATATGTATGGTTGCTATTTTTTCCCTAGTAATATGAATGTGGTACACCCGAAATTAGACGTACTGCCTATATGAACTACACATGCCCCTATTACCCCCACACCACTCCCATCACAAGGTGCATGTGTGCATGTTTAGATACCTTATCCAAGGGTTAGGGTAATGTTTCTTCGTGATGCCTGTGACTCCTCAGAATCAACCCGTCAAAAGTAGTTGACTCATACTGCCACTATAAGACCATCAATAGCTGAGACTAACCTATCTATTAAATGCATATTTGGAAAATAGATCTCTGATCATAGTACTTTAGATCCAACAAGAACTAAGCATTACCTATTGCATCCAGTATATCAAGACTAGTAGAAATAACAACTCGGAGTGAATGAAACACAAAACTCAATCATCAAGTAGTTTCGTATAGAAATTAAGAGTTTCCATCAAATAATACAAAGCTACAAAGAATTCAACTATAGAAGTAAAAACAATTCCTTAATTTGCACGAACATGGGATCACTCAAAGAGATCCAATCTAAACATGATTTGTGGCAATGGTCTCCATAGAAGAGATAACCGAAGGTTTATTGGAAAGAAAATGCCTAATCTAGATACATGATAATAGTGCAGAGGAAGCTCACCAACATAGGGCTGGCTGCCCTTCGTGTCTCCTCTAGCCTCCTTTGTTCTTCTCTCTCACAATAAGAGATGAGATGAATGATTTGAATAGAGGAGAATTCGTAGGATAAATCCCCGATCCGGAATCCCAAATCATGTGGAATAACTGCCTAGGATTTTTGAGCAGCTTTTGAATTTCAAATCTTTATGGATAAGTCTCATGAAATGTTGCTAAATAACTTAGGTGCGAAGGGCTTTGAGGCCTCTCAATTCAGGCTAATTCTACGCCCAATAGAGAGTTATATCGCCACGCATACAATCAATGTTGACCATATAGAGCATGCAGCTTCTATGTAGCTTTCAGACCAAGAGTCATAACTTTATCATCTATGCTCCAAAAACAACATATTATATATTCAATTGTCTCCATGATCCCTACAACTTTATAGTTATAGGTTTTACCGTGTAAGCCCATATTCAATCCCAACACCATATCCAAATTCAAGAAGTAGATTTTGTATCCCATTTTCACTCTGATTCGGTTCAAACTTGCATGACTCCTTTTGTGTTGTTAGACGCATTTGGGCCATGGTTAGTCCATGTACTTATTAAAATAATAATAATAAATTATTTTAATTTATTTATTAAGGAAATCAAGAAAGGGAAATATATGTTTTCTTGCAAAATAAGTATTTGTAGCATGCATGGGACAGCAAGATAATGATAAGATCAACAAAATCCTACATAGGGTTGCATAAAAATATGCATAAAAAATCTACTTATGAAGAGTGAACATATACTAAGTGCTAATAATAAGTAGGATTGCATGTCTAAAGTGAGCATAGTACTTTTGATTTAGTCATAATTTGTATGATATATGAGAATTCAAGTACACAAGTCACCAAACGTAGTTCACTTGTCACAGTGGCAGCGGTAAGTGCAAATCCTCTAGAACTAATAGAACTCCTTTATCTCTTTGTTATCCAACCTAATGACATATCATTGCTGAAATCGATCTCTTCGTCTCCAAAATATACCATAGTTGTGAGGAAGTTATCGTCATCTTTGAGGTTGTTAATGATCCTTGTTGCTTTAGCATGAAACTCATCCTTGATCCACTTGAAAAATCTGTGTTTTTCATTCCACTGATAAAAATCATAGTAAGTACGTAAAATTATGATTATGTTGGAATGATATAACATGATTATATGAAATCTATGTTTAATCTAGAGCTTGGTTACCCCTAAGATGGGGGATAGGTTTGGTACCTATGGCCTGGGTTCTTTGAGTTCCAACAGGAAGTCACAATTAGAAGCCTTTCATGATCGCACATGAATAGGTATGTTGAATTGGTGAATCAAATATATATTCTTGCTCGCACATGAATAGACCTTCCATAATCACACATAAATAGGCATGTTTAAACCAAGATTAGAAGTCTTCTATGGTTCCAATTAGGAACTGTTGGATCTCTTTTAGTGGTCTCTTGGATGTTGCATGTCTCCTCCCCCTATAACAAGTGTATGGGCCACTCATCACCTGAATCAAATGTGCATTCATGCTCATATTCAACATCATCTACTAGTGGCTCAACAAATATTGAGAGGTCAAAATTGTTATTCATTTGTGCCTCATTGTGCACACGTCCCAATAGAATCTTCTAAGATATGCTTGGACTAGCACCAACGCCTCTACCTAGGGATCAACATTTTCAAACAATATAGGGGATTGACATCCAACAAGAGAATCAACTCAAGTTGAAGTGAAAACTTGTCACAAAGGGATCATCCCACTCGATCATTCCAACATCACTCAACCAATCTTCTTTTAACAGCGTGGTCATCATACCTATGCTGTATTATCTGCACCAACTTCATTTACATAATCTAATCTATTATAGATTATCTCGCTCGACTTCTACACCCAAATTTCTATGGACTAGAAATGCGGCTACTTAACCACCTCTTGTATGTATTTCACTCCATTTCAATTTTGCATCTTTTGCACATTACCTTTGCAAATGATCTCGATCCACTGCAAACATCGCATCTTCTGCATTAGTACCTCATCACCATAATAATCCCACCAAAGTTTGCTAGGTATGACACCTATAAGCTAACTAAGCAATGAAGATTCACCCAAAACAAGTATGTCCCATGACATATCAACAAACTCAATATCGGTACTTCCTTTACAAATTCTACTGTACATATATATATGAACACACCAATCCATCGCCTAGTGAAGTTCAAAATAAATTGAAAATTGATCAATACTGATCTAAATGAATTAAAAAATATATTAAACTCAATGCAATACATTTTCAATTGAAAATTGGTTTTGTTGATTAAAAACAACACATTTAGTTCAAAAATCAACAAACATATGTAGGTATTGTGTTTCTTTTCAACAACATGGCTGCCCAGCTGGTCAGCTAGGACGGGTGCATGGCTAGAGTGTAAGCCATCAATGTTGTAGGGTGAGGCGTGCTAGGCATACAACAACACCTAGACTTATGGTGTTGTTGCATGGATCCATTAGGTTAAATTAAATTTGACTAGTGTTCATTTTAGAAATTAAATTTAAAAATGATTATTTTAATAAGATTATGAATGATAATAGTAGATAATGCTAAATTACTTGAAGTTCACATATTTTCTATTTGGGAAAACATCCTTTAAGAAATTATTCATTTAGCTTCCTATACTTCTAAATTTGTCATTTAAGTCCATGTGGTTTGATAAATTATCCACTAGATTATTCATCTATGTCCATATAGTCATAAATTCAATATTTAAGTTAATACACTTATAAAAATTATTTACTCCAATCTATAAGTTGCCAATTCCTGGTTATGATTTACATGAACAACACATGACTTTTGAGAATGTTATACATATAGATGCCTAGTTAGCATAAACTTTGGTATTAATCTAAAATTATGCTTTCTTAATCTACAATTATATGGATCAATTTTCAGAAAATAACAATGTGCATGCTTGATACTCTTCCAGGCTCGAGGACTCGATTAATATTGGTGTCGACCATGTTCAGGATTTAGGATATTTGAAGGGTTCAAGAAGGTAATTAAAACTTAATTTACAGTTCTTGCAGTTTGATTGCCAATAATACTGTTTCTCTGGAACTCTGTAAGTTCGATCTAAAAGTGCAAGGAAAATGAAACTAAATAGAAGACAACCAGTTCATTACCCATTTAAGAAGAGAAAATTACAGAAACACCTATCTTTTTTAATGCTCATTTCAGAAAATACCATATATTAGGAAATATGTTTCAATTTATTATAGATATTTTAAAATTCTAAAAACTTTCTAAATGGTAAGATAATTATAAGAATATACTATAAGGAAACCACATTAGGCAGCATATATACCATGTGGCCATTACATGTCGCTTTTGTATAAAAAGGGTCAAATTTAATGGGAACATAACAAAATTGGACTAAATTGAAATACTTTGTAACAATACTAGGGTAAATTGAAATATTTTCTAAGACATGGGATTTTTTGAATCCATTGTTAAAATAACTAGGGTTTTCCATAATTTCTTCTTAATAAAAAAATATAAACAACAAATTTTGGCACAAGTATAATGTAGAATTTGTTCCAGAGTCATCTATTTGCTATGTAACAATTGGTGTGCAACTTTCATTAGTTTAGATTAGCTGATCTTGTAACAATTATTCACCCTGAATAATTATGTCTTTTGATCTGCTCCCTCCATATTTTTTAAAATGTAGTAATAGGAAAAATTTCCTACCTAAATAAGTGTAGTTCTATATTTTCAAAGTAAAATATACTCATATATGCTACAATTACCCTTGTTTAATGCATATATTTGATACGAGCTTCTCGAGCAGAAGTAGATCGAAGATTATATTTATGAGAAGGGGGAGCCAGCGACCATGGCACCACCTATAGGGCTTTCCTCTGTGTGTGTGCTCTGGTCGAATAGGGGGTAGGCCTGGTTGAACAGGGAGAAGGGGAGAGACCTTTGGTCGAACAGGGGGAAGGCTTGGTCAAACAGGGAGAAGGGGAGAGATGGGAGGGGGAGGAAGGATTTTCTTTATTATTCCTTGAACCAATTAGAAGGTATTCTCCTTTCTAAATAGCCTAACAACCATGTCTAACATCAATTGCTAAATAAGGAAATATCTCTAAAGGAAACAAGAAAATATCTTTAAGGGAAATCTAGAAACATATAATGGAAATAAATTCTCTAGCCTTGTTTATTTCCTTGGGCTCCTTCTAAATTTACGACCTAAGAAGGTTTTCGTATCATTTGGCCCACTGTTGAGAAGTAGCTTGTCCTCGAGTTGAAATATCGGGTAGAGTTGAACAAAGTCTGCAGTTGGAACCCAAATAGTTACAAATGATGGGAGATCTTCCCACTGGACTAGCAATTGTTGTTGACCCCAATCGAGTCTTGCACGAAATACCTTGGAAGGAATTGGAAGGACGCAGCCGCTAAGCACTGGTGGTAGTGGAGGAGGTACGTTAGGTGGAGTTTCCTCAAATTTCTTAAGGAAGCTGACATGAAAGACATTATGTATCTGAGCTCTCGAAGGCAGGTTAAGGCGGTAAGCAACCGATCCAATATGCTCTGAAATCAAGTAAGGACCAAAGAAACTTGGTGAGAGCTTATTGGTTTATTGGTAGTAATCCCAACCGCGTGGTGACGATGAAGCCAAAGCCAAACCCACTGGCTGGTAGCAAACTCCATAGCATGACGCTGTCTATCGTGAACGGACTTCATATGGCTTTGAGCATTGAGTAGGAGAGAGTGAATGCCCTGTAAAAATTCATCCCGAGCTTGTAATTGTTGGTGTACAGCTTGGACAGAAGTTGACTCATGCTGGTAGGGAACTAGAGCTAGTGGGGGCGGCCATACATGACTTCAAAGGGGGTAGCTTTTAAGGCTATGTGAAACGAGGTGTTATAACAATATTCTGCCTAAGGAATCCAGCTCAACCATTTTTTAGGGTGATCACAAGCCAAGCGACGGAGATTCATCTCAATGGTCGATTCACCACTTATGATTGTCCGTCGGATTGAGGATGAAAAGTCGATGTAAAGTTTAACCCGGTGCCCATCAAGCCGAACAAGTCCTTCCAAAAATTGCTTGTAAAGACTATGTCACGATCACTCACAATTGAGGCTGGTACGTCATGGAGTCGTACAATCTTGGCAAAAATGCTTCACTAGTACAAAAATACTATCTACTAACAGTTCAAAACACATCTTTACTAATGGTTTTCATATCACTAGTGATCGACACGATAGAACAAGTCTAGCATTATTCTAACGGTTTCAAACTGTTAGAATAACTTACGATAGTCTAATGGGTTTTCGTAGTGAACCGTTAGAAGATTCTATAATATTCTTACAGTTCTTTTAGGTTAATCGTTAGAATAGTTTACTATAGTCTAACGATTAAGTAGTACTATCTGTTAGAATATTACACTATATTCTAACGGTTGTTCGTAGTATACTGTTAGAAAATCTTGCCATCTTCTAACAGTCAATATTAGTGAACCGTTAGAAAATGGTATAGTATTCTATCGGATAGTTGTAGTGAACTGTTAGAATATCTTACTATATGCTAACATATAGTACTAGTGGACTGTTAGACTATGTTATATTATTCTATCGGATAGTACTAGTGAACTGTTAGACTATGTTATATTATTCTATCAGATAGTACTAATGAACCGTTAGAATATGTTGTTCTCTTCTAACTTTCTTTATTGTTTAGCCGTTAGAAGAACCTTAGATACACAATACAATACAAATACAAAAAAAGTACATTCACAAATACACAATCAACATTGAACAGATTGAATCTATTCACATTCAATAGATTGAATTTATTCACACATTCAATATATTCACATATAGACCAATATAAATACAAAAAACATCAATTCATAGAGAGTAGAAGAATTCAAAGAAAAAAAGAAAAATTACAACAAGTGAAATAAGCCAGTCATGCCGGCTGGTTGACAGTCACTTCCTCCATCACATGTTGAGCCCAATTTATTGCAGCTCTCTAAGTTTTGCAACCTTGTATTCGTCTTTGGATATAGTGCTCTACATGCATGTGTGAAGCATCAATAATTAACTTCCTAGTTTCGAACGTCACATCCAATTTTCAAATTTGAGTTAGCTAAAATGCTTACCTGAGGGAATTGGGTGAAATTTATCTTGACTAGGTCATACATATACCGCAGCATATAAAACCCACGTTCCCATGATTCTGGCTGCTGATGGCAATGAGATAATTACATATGCGAAGACATGTTAGCTATTTTTTCCATAAACTAATTAACCACAAATTAAAAGACTCGTAAGTAGTTTGATCCTTATTAATTACCTCATGTTCTTTCCAAGAAATTCGGTCGCCCTTCGATGCGTCATGCCTTCCTCCAGTTGACAGATAATTTTTGAAAGCCTTACATTTAATTTAGCATTACTGGTTAATATGTTATCATTAGCTAGTGAGGTCAAAATTTAAATCAAACATGTTACTTACACGTCCATATTCCCCTTGATCACGTATTCCTTCAGTAACCTGTCGCATTGAATCGAGGTAGTACACCTCATTTCTCCACAAATAGATCACGAGGAGGATCCTAGTGGCCCCTACATAGTACATAAAAGAGAATTGCTTAAAGTATATGTCAGGTGTAACATACAAAAAAAGAGAACTACACTAATGTTTGGTGGTACGGCGCAAGAATGAACTCCCTGTCCTGCTGTGCTAGTAGTCTCTTGATATGTACTGCTCCGCGTATGTTGCGTCCTGCTCTGGCATCGTGAGGCTTATTTTCTCTGGGTCGAGGAAACCCACCTTGTCACACGCCCTCGTCGACACCAGTCTGTACATGTACCTGTATGCAAAGAACGACATTAGTATTGCATAAAAAGTTACTACATTTATTAAATGAACTACAACAATATATAGGATCAGTAAACTCACAGGACTCCAGTTCGTAGGATGAACATATCAAGTTTCCGCCAGTTAAATAGGTCGAACAAATTCTCATGCACCACGGATATTCTCTCAGGCTCATGGTGGAATTGTCCAGATTTGAAGGGAACTAGGAGGTTCAAGTTGCGTCGGGCCCAGTGTAGGTACCACTCATGGAGGTCTTTAGTTGTGTGATCCAATTTATACAAAATTGCCTTTGACACTAGTGGGAACCCATTCTTGAACTTATTTGACTGTCCCTTTGTCCCTTTGTTTTTGCCCTTGCCTTTTGCCGGGGAGTGAGCACATACCTTCAAAGGCAAGGGTAGAGTGCTGATGGCTTGCTTTGTAGGCGAAGGGGCTTTCCAGGAAGGCGTGAATCCTTTGGTTGGGATTGAGGTCACCTTTTGAGGGTTGAGGGCTGGAGGGGATCCCTCATGCCCTGTGCGGGGGGTGGGGTCCTCAGCAGTATGTCGTTAGGCCACTTCAATTTATGAACATTTATGTTAGATTTTGCAAGTTGAGTGTATTAAGTAGGTTGTAAACTAAAATGGATAAGATTTACCTACTGTATTATAGCACACTTCTTGGGTCACTGTACGTAGGAGCCTACTGCCTCAGCAATTGTCCACAATTTACTCTGTTGGGACGGGCAACGCAAAAGTGGTGTAGCCCAGGACCGCCATGTCCACCTACACCTTTGCGAACCACGACTTCAGAGGTATGCAGTGGATCCGGACATCCTCCCCAGCCAGATATATGAACCCGTGGGCGACCACTACGTGCTCGTCGCCTAGGTGAGTCACTAGGCTGTAGCTCTCTGACTTCTGCAAATTTTTAAGAATTAAAATAGGTTAGTAAAACAATTCTAATGGAATGAGAGTGGCATCAACTTAAGTGCACAGTTCAAGGCTTGCAGTACCTCAGGCAGATCCACTGAATCCACGTGGACCTTCGAAGAGCAACTACTTGGCCGACCCCGCGGTGTACCGTCGCCCTCGTGAGATGGATCTACAGCCTTGGACTGCATCATTTATTTCAGCTGTCCTAACTGTTGGCTCATTTCACCAAACCTAGCCTCGAATTCTACAGTCATGTCTGCTCGTAACTCTACTCGTATCTTCACGGCTAGGTTTGCTTCCTTCTCCTTCCAGGAGCGGGCCTTCTTCGTCGGTGGAGCTGGATCTTTGAAGCCGATCTTCCACGGCACGATGGCTCCCACGGTCTATGTCCGCTTGGGATGCTCTTTATTTCCTAGAGCCAGGTGAGGATGTCATTCTCCCTCTGCTGCGGATTAAACAATCCCTGCGTTGCCTCCTTCTCGGCAGAGATCTGTTACATTTAAAGCTATATTGTGAGACAACTACATATATAGACTTGTGCACACACAGTTTATGAAGTTAGCCAACTTACCATTTACTGCACAACCTCGGTGTCCTTAGGGTTTCGGAACTCCACAGACCCTGTGGATGACACGGACCCTCTCCCCCACCACTACGCTTGCACCTCGCATCGATGATCTCAGAGAGCAGCAAGTCAGGGGATCGACAAGAGCATTTTCCTCTTCTTCCTTCCTCCACTGCTCCTCCTCTACATAGTCCTGAGATCTGAGCCGATGCAGGTGGTCGTTCCTCTTATGGATCTCCTTGTTCTTCTCACCAAGAGCGTTGAACTCACTAGACTCCTTCTACTGGGTGAATTCCTCCCATGCCTCCTCCGTTATGAAAGGGTACTTCTTGCAAGGAGATTTCCTCGTAGCGAAGAAGGTACTGACGAGCCAACTCTTGAAGCTTTTTCGTGTGTTGTTCATGTCTTTCAAGCAGGACTGATCCGGGAGGATCTCCAAGTCCTGATCGCATGCGGCTTCGCGACCAAGTCCTGATCTCATATGGCTTCGCGACCAAGTCCTGATCGCATACGGCTTCGCAACCATAACCGTGTTCGGAAAGGATTCGCGAACATGGATGGGTCCGCGACCAGGAAAAGGAATTCGTTCCCTGTTTAGAATTGTAATATGATCCGAATGTGTATAACTAAGCTTATCTGTTTAGGATTAGTTATATGAGTCGAATACGTTTAGGTTATTGAGTCTGATACGTACTCATACGATTGGACTATAAATACCTTGTAATAGGTCTAGTTTAGATCATCGAATACAATCGAAGAGTCATAGAACTTATTTGAGTTTTAGACACTTATAGTTCTTTCGACGTAGACAAGTGTGTCTAATGTTCGACGTGTAAGCCCTCTTTGAAATAAAGAGTTGTGCAGTTACTTTGAGTTTCGGGTATAAGATCCCGTTATTCCGCATATTAGAATCTGGGCGAGCCTAGTGCGAAAACCAAGGCTAGGTCTTAAACGGATCAAGTTGGTATCAGAGCAACTTTCCTATCCTGTGGATGGTGAAGACTCGCCAGGGTTACAAAATCTCCGGCGAAACTCCAGGTGAACAATTGACGTTCCTACAGCCGCGTCTCCGACAATGTCTGACGATACCTCCGTTCAAGCTAACCTAGCCGAATAAGTGGCTAAGCTCTCTACCGACATGGAAACCGTGCTTGCTTGGATTAAGCAGCAGGCCATGATTGTACCTCCTGAAGTAGGGAAGGGTATGGGTGCGAAGATTGGTGAAGACTTGCGCAGGATAGACGAAGATGAAGACGAAGGCAACCACAAGACTGACGACCTCGCCAACACCTCCTTAGCTGTTGGATCTTTTAAGGTCGATGCTAAGATTGATATACCCATATATAATGGGGTGATCGATGCCGAGAAGCTGAATTCTTGGATCGATCAACTTGAGACCTATTTTGACCTGAAAGAGTTCAGTAGCGCTCAAAAGGTCAAATTTGCTCCTTTGAAGATGAAGGACCACGCCAAGACATGGTGGAAAGCCCTTGTCGCCAGTGGTGAAGCTGACGACCTTGCGTGGGGTCAATTCAAACGACTTCTGCGACAAGAATTCTATCCGGTGGGTTACCTTGAGGAGAGATGGAAGCGTTGGCACAGATTGTACCAACGGCGCGACCAGACCGTCCAAGACTATACAACAGAGTTTCGGCGACAAGCAATGGTCATTGGCATCTCACTATCCGACCCTCAGGTATTTCAGAAGTACACATCTGGACTTCAGAAATCAATCAGTACTGAGCTAAGTCTGTTCGGCGTCCAAGACATCGCGACCGCAAGCGCAACTGCTATGGCCATCGAGAAGAAGAATAAATCCCACAGCGACAAAAGCACGAAGGAAAGTGAGACCTCGACAAAGAAAAAGCCGAGTCCGAAGAAGAACGCTTCAAAATCGGGCACGGGTGCCTTTTGCGAACATTGTCAAGTAGGCGGGACATACCAAGGACAAATGCTACAAGCTTCATCCTGAACTTCGACCAAAGAAAAATGGACCAGGGAAAAGAACAGCCACGGCTACTGTGACTTCACCCGACGAAGAAGTTGTCCGAGTGAACTCGGTTAATGAGGCAGATACAACCTTGTCTCTGATGGCAATGCCGAAGGAGAAGGGTTCAGATCCACCAAATAACCATCACCCAACAGAGGACTTGTTAACCATCAACGTCCAGGTGAAGCACGAAGTGGTCGCAGCGATATTCGATCCAGGAAGTCAGAAAAATCTGGTCTCCGCTGGACTGGTTCGTCGACTTGGTTTGAAGACAACCACACACCCGCGACCATATCCGCTGGGTTGGTTTACATCCGACGTGAATCAATAGATTACGAGTCAGTGTGTGTTGAAATTTGCGATCTCTGCATGATATGTCGATGAGGTGCAATGCGATGTTGTCCCTATCGATATCTGTCAAGTGATATTTGGGAGTCCGTATCTGTATGATCGAGACGCTCATTTCCATCGGCGAGCGCAAGAGTACGACCTCACCAAAGATGGAGTTAAGTTCGTGATCAGTAGAGACGTCCACGTCAACACTTCGAACTTGATTACCGCAAATCAAGCCAAACGGATTGTTAATGCATGTCACAAGTATGTGCTTGTCATGATTCGATCCATTGGTCAAAGTGGGGGTACTCGACTAGCATTGTCGTTGGCGTGCCGAGAGAATTTTGGTCGTTTTTTGGGACTGCTGGAGAAATACAGTGATCTGTTGGAGACTACCCAGAGTCATCCGCCGACACGCCCAGTCGAGCACGAAATTCAGCTTGTGTCCGATGCGACACTGCCCAATCTGAGTATGTATCGCAACTCAGTATTGGAGAATGAAGAGATCAAGAGACAACTTGGTGAGTTGCTGAACGATGGTGTCATTCAACCAAGTAGTTCATCTTGTGGATCTCCTGTGGTGTTAGTACCAAAGAAAGATGGGACTTGGCGTATGTGCATCGACTATCGAGCAGTGAACAAGATCACCATCAAGAACCGGTACCCCCTTCCCTATATTGACGACCTATTAGATCAATTGAAGCATGCTGTTGTCTTCTCCAAATTGGATCTTAAGTCAGGATATCATCAAGTCAGCATCCGGGAGGAGGATGCGTGGAAGGCAGCGTTCAAAACACGACAAGGTCTGTTCGAATGGCTGGTCATGCCGTTTGGTCTCTGCAATGCCCCGGCAACCTTCATGCGTCTTATGAATGACGTATTGAGACAGTTCATCGATGACTTTGTGATCGTGTACCTCGACGACATATTGGTTTATAGTCGTTCGTGGGATGAGCACCTCATTCATGTTGAAAAGGTGTTCGATCAGCTTCGGCAACATCGACTTCGCCTCAACCGTAAGAAATGCGAGTTCGGCCAGCAAACTCTATTTTACCTTGGATTCCTTGTCGGCAACGGTACGTTGCAAATCGACCCAGATAAGGTAAAAGTGATTCGCGAATGGCCGCGACCGCGAACAGTTACGGATGTGCGTAGTTTTGTGGGAGCATGCCAATATCTTCGGAAGTTCTTTCGACACTTCTCGATTGTGGCTTCTCCATTGCATGCATTAACCAGGATCGATCAGAAGTTCGAGTGGACAGGGAAACATGAGGACACGTTTCTCTTGCTGAAAAGGAAGATCAGCGAGGCGCCTATGTTAGCTTTGCCGAATCTCCAGAAACCGTTCGAGCTAGAAACTGATGCCTCAGGTTATGCAATGGGCGCAGTGCTCATGCAAGAAGGTCGACCAGTGGCATATCACTCCGAGTTATTCCAGGGAGCTCAGAAGAACTACCCGACTTATGATAAGGAGTTATGCGCACTGCATCAGGCCGTAAAACATTGGCGGTGTTATCTCTTGGGGAAAGAGACGGTTGTCCACACCGACCATCAACCATTGCAATATTTGCAAACTCAGTCCAAACTACAGCAAGCTCAGCACATGAAGTGGATGTCGTATCTGCAGCAGTTTAATATGGTGATTAAGTACAAGAAGGGCGTACACAACAAATTGGCGGATATGTTGTCGCGACCACCAGTTACGACACTCTGTTTATCAGCATTCATGCAGATCGAGCCCTCATGTCATGATGACTATGTCACTATGCACAGTGAAGACCCTGATTTTTAAACAGCACTGACTGAGGTCGAAACAGGGAACCCTACAGAGTTCGTTCGTCGAGAAGGACTCTTGTACAAGGGCAATTTACTTTGCATACCTCGTGGAGCACCTCGAACTCAATGGATGCGAGAAGCGCACACATCGAAGGTAGTTGGTCACTTTGGGGTTACAGTGACATGTGTTCTGGCCGCGTATGCAGCAAGATGTGGCTAGGTTTGTTCGAGGCTGCGGTCTCTGCAGCATCTCGAAACCGGCAAACCGAAAATTAGGTTTGTACACTCCTTTGCCAGTTCCATCACGACCATGGGAGAGCATATCCATGGATTTCTTGGGAGGATTGCCTAAGACCCCACGTGGCAATGACTATCTATTTGTGGTCGTTGATCGGTTCTCCAAAATGATTGTTCTTATACCTTATCGGAAGATTATCACGGGAGAAGAGGCAGCTCGGGTATTCTTTCAACACGTTTGGACACACTTCGGACTGCCGACTTCTATTGTGTCTGATTGCGATACTCGGTTCCTTAGTCACTTTTGGCGATCGCTTTGGACGATGATGGACACCAAGCTAAAGAGGAGTACTGCTTTTCATCCACAAATTGATGGTCAAACCGAGGTGGTAAATCGCACAGTCGTTCATCTCTTGAGAGGATATAACTCGAAGCACCTGAAGACCTGGGATGAAAGCATACCATACCTACAGTTTGCTTTTAATCGAGCAGTGCATGTTCGACTGGGAAGTCCCCGTTTGAGGTTTGTTTAGGGTTTCTACCACAGAGTCCATTCGACATGGAGTTTGTGATCCCCACCTCAGCACAGAACAACAAGGAAGCATCTGATCAGGATCGAACACAAAAGTTCCTGAAAGGTATTCAACGACTCCATCGTGAGGTTGAACAGAACTTGCTGAAAGCCCAACTCAAGTACAAGGCGCGACATGATCGGCACCGAGTTGATGCGCAATTTCAAGAAGGTGATATGGTATGGTTACATCTGAGTAAGGAGAGACTTAAAGGTGAAGGTAAGAAACTCAAACCCATTCGTTATGGTCCTTTTTGGATTTTGCGGAAAGTGGGTAATAATGCTTGTCAGCTCGAGTTACCTCCATACATGGATATCTATTCGGTTGTTAATATTGAGCACCTCAAACTCTTTGAGCCTTCAATGGATGATGAGCCAGATACTATAGTACCATCTGTTGAAGACTTGGTCTATCAACGGGACGAACCTCTACGTGAAGATGTGATTCTGGAGAAGAAGGTGACTACCACCCGCAGTGGCACCAAGGAGACTTTTCGAATCGGTCAGAAAGATCAACGAGCACGTGCGGCAAAGTGGTACACCAAAGAAGATGGACAAGCCCAATTTCCACATCTCCAGTTTGATTGAGAGGTCGCAACAGGGGTTGGCTCCTCCTCAACAAGGGAGTCATGATCCGGGAGGATCTCCAAGTCCTGATCGCATGCGGCTTCGCGACCAAGTCCTGATCGCATACGGCTTCGCGCCCAAGTCCTGATCGCATACGGCTTCGCAACCGTAACCGTGTTCGGAAAGGATTCGCGAACATGGATGGGTCCGCGACCATGGATTGGTCCGCGACCAGGAAAAGGAATTCGTTCCCTGTTCGGAATTGTAATCTGATCCGAATGTGTATAACTAAGCTTATCTGTTTAGGATTAGTTCTATGAGTCTAATACATTTAGGTTATTGAGTCTAATACGTACTCATACGATTGGACTATAAATACCTTGTAATAGGTCTAGTTTAGATCATCGAATACAATCGAAGAGTCATAGAACTATTTGAGTTTTAGACACTTATAGTTCCTTCGACGTAGACAAGTGTGTCTAATGTTCGACGTGTAAGCCCTCTTTGAAATAAAGAGTTGTGCAATTACTTTGAGTTTCGGGTATAAGATCCCGTTATTCCGCATATTAGAATCTGGGCGAGCCTAGTCCGAAAACCAAGGCTAAGTCTCAAACGGATCAAGGACATCTTAGGTCCATCGTCGGGGATGTTCCACTTAGCTTGTTTTTAAACAATGCATATAAGTATGAGTTATTTAAACTTTAGGATAAGTCAAGGGAATGTGATTACGAAAGAATTCAGGGATTCGATTAATTTTATCTTCACTTCCACCAACAATCTATCCCTCTCGTATGCCTTCATGTCCTTCTAGCTCTCGACGGTGATCTTTACCCTTTCTTTCGCCAACAACCCAATGTAGGCAACGTACTTCCCAGCATTCTTTCCGATCGGTCTCTCAAACTAGTTGAACTCACAATAAAGGTAGGTGCGTTTGGCCAAACAGCCCAACATCATCGCACCTCGCACCGTCCTCTTGCGTTGGGACGAAGTAGCATCAGTTACGTTGCCTCTCGTCGAACCACTACTATTAGATGAGGAAGACGCTGGCATGACTTTGCCTAAAATTTCATGAACAAACCATCAAAAAGATTGAGTACATATACATTGAGAGATTTTGATCCTATGATGTAATTCTAGCTAAACTCAAAAAGGCTACAATATATATAAGATTAAATTTTACATGCAAAAGTTTATGTACTGAACTATATAATAATTATCAAACACAGATATGATTTTAAATTGTTGATTGTAAAAAATTGAAACTTCATCGCTCTAATTTACCCCATTTCATCTCACCTTTTTTTTTCCAATTAAATCAATCAAACACTAAATAAGCAAGTCTCAAGGGATACTGAAACCTATTTCTTCTAACAGTTAATACATGAACATTCATTAGAACATGTACTTTCTTCTGACAGTTAATACATCCACAACTGATAGAACAAATTGCTTAATGCATATCTCATCCAACACTGAAAACTATTTCTTCTAATGGTTAAAACATAAACATCCATTAGAACATGTACTTTCTTCTAACAGTTAATAAATTCACAACGGATAGAAAAAATTAAGGATCACGAAGATTAACCCTAGTTCAAATCCCAAAAGGCAAAACTAACTGAATGAATCAATCCCTGAAGGCAAAACTAACACACTTTTATCAAAACTCACATGAAAAACTAATAATATTTTAACAATTCCTAGAAGGCAAAACTGACTGAATGGATCAACCAGATAACAAGAGAAAATTAAAGATCACTGAGATCAACCCTAGTTTACATCGTAAACAAGAGCAACTAGCTAGACAAATCCTAGTTTGAGTACTGAAAAGAGCAAATTAAGGATAGGGCAGGAATACTTTATAGCGCAATACATTGGCAGGTGGCGATGGTGAATTGTGTGGTGGCTGGCGATGGCGATCGTGGTCCAGTAGCAAGGAAGTGGGCGCTGGCAACGACGAACACTAAAGGTACGAACTGTGCGACCACTACTACAGAAATGCTGTTCACTATCGGTTCAAAATCAAATCTACTATCGGTTCTCTTACCGCTAGTGATCGGCATGATAGAAGAAACGTTGCACAACCCTATCGGTTAAAAACCAATAGTAAAATACTATCGACAATTCTACTATCGACTCAATGATCCAAACCGATAGTGATGTTATATTTCTTGTAACGGTTATTCACTTGAAACCGATAGTAATGTATAAATTTTTTCTATCGGTTAAAACTCGACACGGTTAGTACCATAACTTTTTTCTATCAGTTGTAGGATATGAACCGATAGTATTATAAAGGATCATTAACACATACAGTGATACAATGATACCTAATACAACAGATTTAATTTATTGACAAATACACTAATACAAAGATATACACATGCATTGGATAGATTGAATTTATTCACATATTGAGTTTATTCACAAATACACCAATGAATTGATTCACATATGGAGTTTATTCGCAGATACACCAATGAATTTACACACATACACCAATCAACACATTCAATATATATTACACAAGTCATTTACGATGGATCGTTGATAGCCACTTCTTCCATCACATATTGAGCCCAAATTGTTCACAGCTCCTTCAATTGAGGCAACTCATATTGCTCTTTCAACATGGCGCTCTGCATGCATGTATGAAGTTAGGAACGTACGAGACATCCAATGTTTGACTTTGAGTCAGGAAATTAATGGTTACCTGAGAGAATTGGGCAAAGTTTCTCCTGATCAGGTCATACATAAATCTCATGACATAGAAGCCACATTCCGACGATTGTGGATGCTGATGACACTGGGATAATTGCATATGCAAAGACATAAACCCACATTAACTCGAAAGAACTAATTAAGCTTAAATTAAAAGACTCATCATGAGTAGTTCCATCCGTATTAATTACCTCATATTTTTTCTAAGAAATTGTTGTGCCCTTCGACGCGTCATGCCTCTCTCCAGTAGTAACATAATTTTTGAAAGCCCTGTATTTAATTTAGCATTACCGGTTAATATGTTATCATTAATTAGCTAGTTAGAGAAAAATTTAAAACAACTGTGTTACTTACGCGTCTATATGCCACGTCAGGGTGAAAACATGTGCCACCCTGTTGCTCATCGAATCGAGGTAATAGACCTCATTCATCCATGGGCAAATGACGGCGAGGACCCAATGGCCCCTACATTGCATATATAAGCGAACTGTTTCATACATATGTTAGGCGTAACATACAAGAATGAGTTAAATTAGTAGGAAATGCACTGACCTTTGGTGGTATGGCGCAAGAATGAACTCTCGGTCCTACTGCGCTAGTAGTGCCCTTGATATGTATTCCTCCGCATGTGCTTGGTCGTGCTCTAGCATCATGAGGCTTATTTTGTCTAGGTCGAGGAAACCCACCTTGTCACATGCCCTCATCGATGCCAGCCTATACATGCACCTGGATGCAAAGTAGACATTAGTAAGTAGTGCATACAAAGTGATTAGATTTATGAAATGAACTGTGATAACTTCAGACTACAGCAAACTCACAGGACTCCAGTCCGTATGATGGACATATCAAGCTCCTGCCAGTTGAGGAGGTCGAACAAATCCTCGTGGGCCACCGATATGCTCCTGGCCTCATGGTGAAAATGACCTGGCCTGAAGTGAACTAAGAAGTTGATGTGACGCCTAGACCGGGTCAGGTACCACTTGTGGAGACTTCTGGTTATTTGATTCATATTGCGCAGAAGGTACTCCGACACGAGTGGGAACCCGTTCTTGAACGTACCCGGCTGGCTTTGTTTGGCCTTGCCTTTGGCCTTGCCCTTGCCTTTGGGCGGAGAGCGAGTGTATACCTTCGAAGGTTGGGGCGCGGTGCCGCTGGCCTCATTTGATGGCGAAGGGTTTGAGGCCGTCGGAGGAGGCATGGGGGCCAAAGGAGCTCGGTCATGCGTTGTGCTGGGGGTGGTGTGCTCAGGAAGTGAGCTAGTATCCATCGTCCACTTTAAATTACGAACGCATAAGTTAGATTTTACAAATTGAGTATATTAACTGAGTTGTAAGCTAGAATGGCTAGGGTTTACCTCCTGTAGTCTAACACCCTTCTTGGGCCACTGTATGTACGAGTCCAATGCCTCGCCAATTGTCTGCATTTCGTCTATTGGGACCGACAACGGAAAAGAGTTGTAGCCCGGGAGGGCCATGTCCACCTGTACCTTTGCGAATCCAGGCTCCAGAGGTACGCAGTGGATCTGGATATCCTCCCAAGACTAATATACGACCCCGTTTGCAACCACTACAGGTTTGTTGCCTATGTTGATCAATAGGCTACAGTTCTCTGGCTTCTGCAATTTGTAACAATTATAACAAGTTAGCGAAATAGTTCTAACGTAACGGGAGTGGCATCAACTGAACTGCATATATAGCTCAAGAGTTGCAATACCTCAATCAGGTCCACCAGATCCACGTGAACCTTCGAGCCGCAACTACTCGGCCTGCAAGCGTCGACCTCGGCAGCTGGATCTAAACCCTTGGACTGCACAACTCGGTTAAGGCGTTCATACTTCTCGTTCATTTGAGCGAACATGTCCGTGAATTGTGCAGTCACATCTGACCGTATCTTCTGAGACAGCTCCAATTCCCTTTCCTTCCAGCTGTGAGCCTTCTTTGCCTTTTGCCCGGGCTCCGAGAAGCCTTCCTTCCATTGCACCACACCCCCCAAGGTTCGCGTCTGCCCTGGATGCTCCTTGTTCCCTAGAGCCCGGGTAAGGATGTCGTTCTCCCTATGGGGAGTGAACAATCCCTCGGTCGCCGCCTTCGAGAAAGAGATCTGTTACATTCAAAGCTCTCCATTATGAGGAAAAAATATATACAAACTTGTGCGCACACTAGTGATCATAGTTTTTTCTACCACACTCTATGATTCCAACCAGGAAGTTAGCCAACTTACAAGTCGCTGCACGACCTCGACGTCCCTGGGGTTTGGGAACTCCACAGTCCCCGTGGTCGACATGGTCCCTCTGGCTAGCCACCAAGGCTTGCATCGCGGATCCCGGATCTCGGAGAGTTGTAGGTCAGGGGAGTCGACGAAATTCGACGCCTCGTCTTCAGCCTTCTTCCACTGCTCCTCCTTCCCCGCATAGCCGCGAGAGCCGAGCCAGTGCGGGTGGTCGTTCCTCCTCTGGATTGCCTTGTTCTTCTCGCTGAGGGCCTTCGTACCAGAAACAAGAAAATTAATGCATCGCTGATTACTACATACAATGGTGTAACCAAGCAAAGGAACCATACATACCTTGAACTCAGGGGTCCCCTTCTGTTGGGTGAATTGCTCCCATACCTCCTCCGTTATGAAGGGGTACTTCTCGCATGGAGATTTGCCTTTAGCAAGGAAGGTACTGACGAAGACGCTCTTGAAGGTTTTCCACGTATTGTTCATGTCCTTTAAGCAAACTATCTTGGGACCATCATCGGAGATGTTCCACTTGACCTGTTTCAAATGGTGCATATAAGCAGGACTTACCTAATCTCTGGGATAAACCAACGGAATGTGATTACTCAAGAGTTCAGTGATTTTGATTAATTTTACCTTCACTTCCGCCCACAGCCTATCCCTCTCGTCGGCCTTAACGTCCTTCCAGCTCTGGACGGTGATCTTCACCCTTTCCTTCGCCAACAAACCAACATAGGCAGCGTATTGGCCGGTGTTCTTCCCGATCGGTCTCCCGAACTGGTTGAACTCACATGAAAGATCCGCGCGTTTGCCTAAACGGCACAACATCGTCACGCCTCGCGCCTTCCTCTTGCGTTGGGATGAGGCAGCGTCATCTACGTTCGCCCTTGCCGAATCACTACTATCAGCTGAGGAAGATGCCGATATGGCTTTACCTAACATTCCATGAACAGGCCATCAATTGATATGAAGAAAGGTACATGACAAAGTTCATAAATAAAATGGAATGGCAATGAAAAACCACCTCCTTTTGTTAAAATGTCAAATTTTCATTCAAAAGGCCAAAAATCATCAATTCCTATCAACATGGTCTTCTAAATAGATTTAAAATGGATTTGTAAACTCAATTTGCAAAGGGTTGTCGAACTGATACCTTCTTGCTTAACATAAAGATCATTTGATAACTCTTGATTGTAAAATTAATCCTATTTGGAAAATTTCATCAGAAAAATATATTTCATGCAATGAAAATCATTTCTTTAAATTTTCATTTCAAATGTATTTGATTTGAGCAATAGTTGATTCTTTTCACAAATGAAATATGAACTCTGCAAAATTCAAACATTTCAATGTACTATCGGTTGACAATAACAAACCGATGTGACATACTCTATTTCCTATCGGTTTGACAATTAAAACCGATAGTAATTAACTATGCTAGTCTTAATTCAGATTATGGTCTTTACTATCGGTTCTAAATAAGAACCGATAGTGGACTACACTGTACGACAAATTGCTAGTGATTTTCATCAAGTCTGTAATTCTCATAGCTATCAAGTTTGTAGTTCATGAATTTTCATCTAGTTTTATATTTGTAATCCATTGAACCATATATGAACTATTGCATATAAATTTAAGCAATTGATGCGAGTGGTTTGGTCAAGAACACTTATAGTCGTTCGTGGAGTGGCCGGAGGCGGTGGCACGATGCAGTGGCCGGAGGCGGTGGACAACCCAATTGCGATCGGCAATGGTGGCGCAGAAGAGCGAAAAAGCGAACGTCGGGGAGGCTAGGGTTTTCCGCGCCCGAGTATTTGGAATGTGATCAGTTGCACTGGAGGGAAAATCGTGCGAGGTTAACCTAATATATGAATATTTACTATCGGTTCTTAACCACCAAACCGATAGTAAATACAATGTAAGTTAGAGTTTGGAGTGTTGGCATTGTTCACTATCGGTTTTATTATTACTAACCGATAGTAAATTAAGAATAGGGTCTCATAACACAATATAAATCACTATCGGTTATGAATAATAAACCGATAGTAGAGTTTAATTTCATATCGGTTTGGAAATTGAAACCAATAGTACAAGACAATGTTATTGGCCCTAAAGAGTTTTCCTGAGAACAATTACAGATGATCTCAGTACATCATTTTGCGTTGTATTTCACTATAGGTTTTATGATTATTAATCAATAGTAAATTAATCCACTGTACAAGAGCAAACCAAAATGTAGAACAGGGTCTCATAACACAAAATGAAATACTATCGGTTATGAACAATAAACCGATAGTAGAGATTAATTTCATATCGGTTTGGAAATTGAAACCGATAATAGAATACAGTGTTATTGACCCTAAAGGGTTTTCCTGAGAACAATTATAGATGGGTCTCAGTACATCATTTTGCACTTGTAAAGACACTTGAAACCACATGCAAATGACTTCCAATAAATTTGAAATAAATTAACAGTAAAGACCAATCATGAAATGAAAATTTGCAGTTTTCATATTGATTTGTGAAAAGAATCAATTATTGCTCGAATCAAGTACTCCAATTGAAATGAAAATTTGCATAAATGATTCTCAATGCATCATGTATGTTTTCCCAAAGAATTTTTGAAAAATGATTTGAAGAATTATTTGATTAAAGATCCAAGTAATATACGTCAATTACATATTGCAAATTAGTCAAGAATGGTTGTCCACCTATAATCCTTCTTCGTGGTCGTCTCACAGGTAATTTGGTTCGTCAATATCTTCAGTAAGGACAGATTGAAGAATTCCATCTAAAAATGGTGGTAGTTCGTCGAACTGATCATACTCTTCTTCATCCACAATGTCTTCGACCCCAACAATACGTCTTTTACTGTGAAGGACAACGTGCAACTTTGTGTTGGCCGGGTCAACGATGTAGAACACCTGTGTGGCTTGCTCAGCAAGTATAAATGGATCATCTTGGTGTGCGACTCTACTAAGATCGACGAGAGTAAACCCATAATTGTCGATTTTAACACCTTGAGTGATTTCGACCCAATGACATCGAAACAGAGGAATCTTAAACAATACATAATCGAGCTCCCATATTTCCTCAATAACACCGTAATATGAGTCGAGTGCCTTTACTGCCCTGGCATCCTCCGAAATAGCAAGTAGTGTCACTCCACTACATTGCATAGTACTCTTCTCGTCCTGAGTTCTTGTGTAAAATGAATAGCCATTGATGTCATACCCCTGCCAAGTCCCTATAGTAAATCTAGACCCTCTGGCCAACCATGTAACAACTTCAGCTACGTCGCCCTCAGAAGCTTGCAGGACTCTATTTTCGATCCACCCAGCAAACTTCCTGTTATGTTCTCTGGTGACCCAAATCTCTGGCTTCGAAGGATTCTGTTTCCGTAACATTTCCTTGTGCTCGTGTATGTATGGCTCCATCCCTGTCATGTGCTGTAATACCCAAAAATGGGCTTTTGCATACAAATCACTAGAGGGGACGACTGCTTTAAATGCAATCGTTCCAATGCCCTGAAGCCTGCCCTCATGCCGGGACGTAGGAACGCCAATTGGGTCAACCCCGGCCATATAGTTGGTGCAAAATTCGATCACCTCCTCGGCGGCATAACCTTCAATGATACACTAGTACAGAAAAGCTTTCTTCTATCGGTAAAAAAAACCCTTCTACTATCGATTTTGGAACCGATAGAGATAGACACGATAGAACAAGACAGAACATTTTCTATTGGTAAATAACTGATAGAAGAAATTAACAATTCTATCGGCATATTAGGAGTGTACCGATAGAAAACCCGTCGTAGTCTGACGATTAACGGTGGGAAAAGTACCACTATTCTAACGATTAATTACATGATTACCGACAGGAAAATATTACTATTCTATCGGCACCTTATGATTGTACCGATAGAAAACCCGTCGTCGTCTGACGTTTAGCGTTGGGAAAAATACCCATATTCTAACGGTTAATTATAAGTTTACCGACAGAAAAAAGTGTAGCACTCTCTCGGTTGGAAATGACATTATCGATAGAAAAAATCTTAGTACTCTCTCGGTTGTGTATGAGTTCACCGGCAGGAAAAATCACACTCTTCTAACGGTTAATTATACGTTTACCGATAGAAAAAACCACAGTAGTCTCTCGGTTGTGGATGAGTTCACCGGCAGGAAAAGTCACACTATTCTGACGGTTAATTTCAAATTTACCGATAGAAAAATGGGTAGTAGTCTCTCGGTTGTGGATGAGTTTACCGATAGAAAATTTGTAGTGGTCTGTCGGCTGTGAATGAATTTACCGATAGAACATTCACATATACAGTACGTTTACATTTACAATACAGTACATTCACATATACAGTACAGATGCAATACATTATAGATTGGATACACAATACATTACAGATGCAAAGAAGGGTAAATTCACAGAACAGATTGACACATTAGACAGTTATTCACATTTATTCACATATATATGGACAAATACAAATTGCTATCCAATGTGGACATTTATTGACATATATATTTATTCACATGTATATAAACAGTCTATGCACAGAGTACACGAAAAAGAGAAAATTATCATGGCGGATGGTTGGGCGCAACTTCCTCCATGACATATTGAGCCCAGATTTGTCAAAGATCTCTTAATCTTTGCATTTTCGTATGAGTCTTTCGACATGGCGATCTGCAAGCATGTGTGAATACTTAGTAACTAACTTCCTAATTTAGAACGTGACACCCAATTTTCAAATTTGAGTTAGCTATCGATGCTTACCTGGGGGAATTGGGCAAAGTTTGTCTGCACTAGGTCGTACATGTAGCGCAACACATAAAACCCGCATTCCCACGATTGCGGCTGCTGATGGCACTGAGATAATTGCATATGCGAAGACATGTTAGTTATTGTTTCCATAAACTAATTAAGCATAAACAAAAAGTCTCGTGAGTACCTCATATTCTTTCCAAGCTAGTAGGGAGCCCTGCGGTGCGGCATGCCTCCCTCCAGCGGACGCATATTTATCAAAAGCCCTGCATTTCAGTTAGTATTGCCCGTTAATGTATTATCATTAGCTAGTGAGGTGAAAATTTAAATCAAATATATAAGTTACTTACGCCTCCATATTCCCCTTGACCACATATTCGATCGATAATCTGTCACGCATCGAATCGAGGTAGTACACCTCGTTCCTCGGCGGACAGATCACAATGAGGATCCAGTGGCCCCTGCAATGTACTTAAAAGAGGACCGCTAGCTCAAAGTATATCTCAGGTGTAACATACAAGATCGAGTTAAATTAGTACGAAATGCACTAACCTTTGGTGGTACGGCACCAGAATGAACTCCCTGTCCTGCTGCGCCATCAGCGCCTTGGATATGTACAGCTCAGCGTGCGCGGCGTCGTGCTCTAGCATCGTGAGGCTTATTTTCTCTGGGTCGAGGAAACCCACCTTGTCACACGCAGCCTCCGATGCTAGCCTGTACATGCACCTGCATGCAAAGGACGACATTAGTATTGCACAGAAAGTTACTACATTTCAAATGAACTACAACAATGCAGAGTTAGCAAACAGAGTTAGAAAACAACAATACATAGCATCAGCAAACTCACAGGACTCCAGTCCGTATGATCGACATATCGAGCTCCCGCCAGTTGTAGAGGTCGAACAGATCCTCGTGTGCCACGGATATACTCCCGGGCTCACGGTGGAACTGCCCAGGCCTGTAGGGAACTAAGAAGTTCAGATTGCGCCGAGCTCGGTGTAGGTACCACTCGTGGAGGTCTCTGGTTGATCGATCCAATTTGCGCATAGCTGCCTCCGACATGAGTGGGAACCCGTTCTTGAACCTCTCCAGCTGTCCCTGTCGCCCTTTTCCCTTGCCTTTGCCCTTGCCTTTTGCCGGGGACTGAGCGCGTACCTTCGAAGGCAAGGGCGAGGTGATGGCAGCTTTCTTCCGAGGTGAAGGCGTGGATGCGCTGGGTGGGGTCGAGGCCGTCTTTGATGTGTCCAGGGTCGCACGAGATCGGGCCTCATGCCCCGAGCTGGGGGCGCAGTCCCCTGGTAGCCCAGCGGCAGGCCACTTCAATTAATGAGCACGTATGTTAGATTATGCAAGTTGAGTGTACTGAGTAGGATGTAATCTAAAATGTGTAGGATTTACCGGTTGTATTACAAGACACTTCTTGGGCCACTGTACGTAGGAGCCCACTACCTCAGCAAGTGTCTGCAGTTCCTCTGTTGGGACTGGCAACAGAGAATCGTTGTAGCCCGGCATGGCCATGTCCACCTGTACCTTTGCGAAACCCAACCGCAGAGGTACACAGTGGACCCGGACATCCGGCCCAGACAGATATACGAAGCCGTGTCCAACCACTTCCTGCCCAGCGCCTACGTGATTCTGTAGGATGCAGCCCTCCGGCCCCTGCAAATTTGTAACAATTAAAATAGGTTAGCGAAACAACTCTAACAAAATGGGAGTGGCATCAACTTAAGTGCACAGATGAAGGCTTGCAGTACCTCAAGTAGATCCACTGGATCCGCGAGTACCTTCGAAGCGCAATTTCTTATCCGACCCCGTGGGGTACCGTTGTCCTGGGGATCCGCATCTGCACTCTTGGCCAGCAATGCTTCTCTCAACCATGCAAACTCTTCCCTCATTTGTGCAACCTCGGACTGCACCTCAGACTGTACCTCAGCCCGTATCTCAGCCCGCATCTCCGCCCGTATCTCCTCCCGTACCTCAGCCCGTATCTTATCGGAGAAGTCAGCTTCCTTTTCCTTCCAGGAGCGGGCCTTCTTCCTCGGTGGAGTCGGATCTACGAAACCGGCCTTCCACGACACAATGGCTCCCACGGCCCGTGTCCGCCCGGGATGCTCCTTATTTTCTAGATCCTGGGTGAGGATGTCGTTCTCCCTCTGCGGGGTAAACAATCCCTCCGCTGCCTCCTTCTCAAAAGAGATATGTTACATTTAAAGGTACCTTGTGAGACAAATTGCCTTATATACACTTGTGCGCACACAGTTTACGAGGTTAGCCAACTTACCATTCGCCTCACAACATCGGCGTCCCCAGGGGTTGCGAACTGCACAGACCCCGTGGACGACACAGACCCCCTCCCCCTCCACCATCGCTTGCAACTCTCATCCCGGATCTCGGAGAGCGGCAACTCAGGGGTGTCGATGACAGGATTTTGCTCGTCTTCCTTCTTCCATTGCTCCTCCTTCCCCGCATTGCCCCGGGATCCGAGCCGATGCGGGTGGTCGTTCCTCTTCTGGATCGCCCTATTCTTCTCGCTAAGGGCCTTGAACTCCTCAGTCCCCTTCTGCTTGGTGAATTCCTCCCATACCTCCTCCGATATGAAGGGGTACTTCTCACAAGGAGATTTCCCCGCAGCGAGGAAGTTACTGACGAGCCAGCTCTTAAAGGTTTTCCATGTTCCGTTCATGTCCTTCAAGCAGGCAGTCCTAGGTGTATCGTCGGGGATGTTCCACTTAGCCTGTTTCCGAAAAATGCATACAATTAATCACGAGTTAGTTAAACTTTAGTATAAGCCAAGAGAACGTGATTACGAAAGAGTTCAGCGATTTCAGTTCATTTAACCTTCACTTCCGCCCACAACCTATCCCTCTCGTCCGCCGTCACGTCCTTCCAGCTCTGGACGGTGATCTTCACCCTTTCTTTCGCCAACAGCCCAACGTAGGCCGCGTACCTCCCAGCATTCTTTCCAATCGGCCTCCCAAATTGGTTGAACTCACAAGAAAGATCCGTGCGTTTGGCCAAACGCCCCAATGTCGTCGCGCCTCGCCCCACCCTCTTGCGCTGGGATGTAACAGCTGCATCTTCAATAGTTACGATGGGGTTGGCCCTAGTCGAACCACTAGTACCATCCGATGAAGACGATGACATGTCTTCCCCTACAAAACCTTCAACAAACCATATATATGACAATTAATTCGCCTTGGAGTTCCATAACTCAGCCCAGGACTGGAGACTAACTAGGGCGGCAAAAGGGAAAATAATACAAAAAGAAAGACATGCATAAATTACTTCCTGGACTCTTCAGAAATATTTTCTATCGGTAAACACATGAGCTGCCGATAGAATTTGTGTAAGAACACCTCCAACATATAATGTGCATTACATGGCAGTTGGATACAATTGATCACACATACAGCAGTATAGATAAGTTAAAATCTCAAAACAGGTTCATTACAGCACTGGAACATATTATGTAAACCCTAATTTAAATCAACATTGCCTGCGGAATGTACATAATCCAACACAGTAGGGAGCCCTAGTGTAATTGCAAAACTCGAAGAATTAGTACGTACAAAACACTAGGATCAAATAAGGAAGATGCTGGAAATAGAACGACGAATTAGGGTATTTACGGCGGCGATCAGTTCTGGTGATGGAGAGGCGGTGTAGAACGCAGCGGCTGCCGGCGAAGGATGAAAATAAGACCGGTGGCAGTGGCGAACCAGTGTCCAGCCGGCGATCGTCGTGTGGGAGAGAGGAAGTGAGTGGTCACGGCGGAGGTTGTGGTTTTATTCCCTCTCGAAGAGACGCAGTGCTCTAAAGTGGAACTGTTCGAGTGGAGGGAAACCCAAGGGCCGTGTACGAGTAATAAAGCAGTGGAGGAACTTTTCTATCGGTACAACAAATTGATACCGATAGAATTATGTACTTTTCTATCGGTACAACAAAATAGTAGTGGATGCTTTTTTCTATCAGTATAAACAATAAAATCCCGTGAGATCAATTTTCCCCAAAAAAATTTTTTAATTAAGTGCTTGAGATTCTAGTATTGGGTGCCCTTTTTCTATCGGTAAAAACAACAAAATACCGTCAGAGTAATGAAAAGGTACACACAATTTAACATCAAACAGACCGTGGTTGAAAGCTGCAGAATGATAAAGAAAATGGAAGATAGCCGGAAAATTGGAAAATTGACATAAAAAGAAATTGTTCATTCATTGTTGTTTTATCACTTACAAAAAAAATAAAACCCAAAATGCTAGGTCAAGGGGTGGTCTTAGCCCTGGCTGCATGTAGAATAGAGTCAGTTAGACTTGCAGCCAAGACGCAGGACTCCTCTAGCGACAAGTTGTCCCTAGGATCAACTACTACCGCGTCGAGAAGGCCTGCGACCTCCCTCAGCTTCGCTATGGTATCCTTCATAGTCAAACCGCAGCCAGCGATGGTCATATCCGCGGCTTTCTTCTCCTCGCGAAGACGCCTCGTCCTTGCCCTAGCATTGTCACCATTCATCTTCATGCGCTTAATGCGCTGGAAGAGATCGTCAAGGTCAAGCCGTAGCTGAGTGTGCTTGTCTGTAAGGAGCTTGTGCTCCTCCTGGAGGGCCCTCAGGTCGGCCTTCACTTTGGCAGTGTCTTCCACGGCTACCATTCCCTGTGCAAATCAACAGGTCAAGAATAAACTGAACATGGATTAACAATACAGGGGTAAACCGAGGAGATTTAGAGTTCTTACCGGGGAGGGCGTGGCTGACGATCCCATGGAGGTTGCCATTGTGAAAGAGAAGATGAGGAGTCGAACCGTTCGAGAATTAGAAAAACAACAAAATACCGCGACGCATGGCGAGGTACTTATAGAGTTTCCAAGGCGACGCATGGCGACACGGTTGAGAATTCAAAGCGGCAGAGTATTCTTCTATCGGTAAAAACAGGAAAAAACCGTCAGACAACAAATACCGTGAGACTAACGAATTTATTCTAATGGTAAAATAGAACAATACCGATAGAAAACGTTTTGAAATGCCCGAGAGAAGTGCCTGAGACACATGAAAGTAGCGGATGTCCTTTTCTATCGGTATAAATAACAAAATACCGTCAGAAAAAAGGGATTTTTGCAGAACTTAATTTGAAGAAGCAAGAGGCTGCGATGAGATTTTTGCAAGTGCTATTTGAAGGGAAGAATTAAGTATTTACAGGATAAAGGTACTGTACATGTTAGAACTCATGCTGTGGAGTAAAATTGAGATGTATTAATGCTGTGAACTAGCTTATCATTAAGTTCTAAAGAAAAATGTACTGCCTGATGTATTAATGATAAGTTCCTCACCTTGCTGCAGAACTTGTGGGCTGTTTGCTTGGCATTTATCCCTGAAATAGAAATTAATCATCAATGGTTCTCAACCCATAATCCTTCTTCGTGGTCATCTCGCAGATACGTTGTTTCGTCGATATCTTCAGTACGGATAGATTGAATGTCCTCTAAAAATGGAGGTATTTCATCGAATTGGTTATACTCCTCTTCGTCGACAACATCTTCGACCCCAACAATACGTCTCTTGCTGTGGAGGACAACATGCAAGTTTGGATTGGCCGGGTCAACGATGTAGAATACCTGTGTGGCTTGCTTTGCAAGTATGAATGGATAGTCTTGGTGTCCGACTCTACCAAGATCTACGAGAGTAAACCCGTAACTGTCAACTTGAACACCTCGAGGGATTTCGACCCATTGGCATCGAAACAGGGGAATCTTAAGTAATCCATAATCGAGCTCCCATATTTCGTCAATAGCACCGTAATATGAGTTCAGCGCCCTTACTGACCTGGCATCCTCGGAAATAGCAAACAGTGTCACTCCGCTACATTGCGTGCTACTCTTGGCGTCTTGAGCTCTTGTGTAAAATGAATACCCATTGATGTCGTACCCCTGCCAAGTTCCTATAATGAATCTTGGGCCTCTAGCCAACCATGTCACAGTTTCACTTACGGAGCCCTCGGCAGCTCGTGTGACTCTTTCTTGGATCCACTCAGCAAATTTCCTGTTATGTTCTCTGCTGACCCAAACGTCTGACTTCGAAGGATTCTGTGACCGTAACATTACCTTGTGCTCGTGTATGTATGGCTCGACATCCGTCATGTGTTATAAGACCCAAAAATGTGATTTTGCGTACACATCACGAGCGGGGACGATAGCTTTGAATCCAATCGTTCCGATTCCCTGAAGTCTACCCTCGTGTCGGGACCTAGGAACGCCAATTGGGTCAACCCCGGCCATATAATCTGTGCAAAATTCAATCACCTCCTCGGCGGCATAACCTTCCATGATACTCCCCTCGGGTCGACGACGAGTCCTTACGTATCCCTTCAATACACCCATAAATCTCTCAATGGATACATGTAGCGCAGGCACACGGGTCCACAAAACTTAATTTCTCTGATAAGGTGAACAATCAGATGGACCATAACATCAAAAAAGGATGGAAGGAAATACATCTCGAGCTGGCAAAGAGTTGTAACCACGTCGCGTTGCAAAGCGTCCAGTCCATCGGGATCAATTACCTACGAGGACACAGTTGCGCCAAATATTCATATCAGAAAAATCTTCTAATTAAGCTCCACAAATGGAGGTAATGAACTTATAGTACGAGTGCACGTACTTACCTTGCAAGATATTGTGTTGAAGAAATAACATAGGTTTGTGATTGTCTCTCTGACTTTAACTGGGAGAATGCCTCTGATAGCAATGGGAAGCATCTGTGGCATCAAGACATAACAGTCGTGGGACTTCATGCCAACCAGTCTTAGGTCCTTCATAGACACAAGTTTTTTCAAGTTCGCGGAGTACCCACATGGAACTTTAACATCGTGCAGGCACCGACAGAGTTCTATTTTTTCGCTCTTGGACAACGTATAGCAGGCCGGGGGGAGGTATGTACGCTTTCCATTCTCTAAAGGTGCAAGCTCAGTCCTTATCCCCATTTCCACCATGTCACGACGAGCTTTCACACCATCCTTTGTCTTTCCCGGAATGTTCAACAACAAACCAATCAAACTGTCACAGACATTTTTCTCTACATGCATGACGTCAATGCAATGTCGAACTTGTAAGTGCTCCCAGTACGGTAGATCCCAGAGAATCGATCTCTTCTTCCAAACATTTTTTTCTCGAGGTTTAGAATGCTTACCGAACTCAACTTTGATGTCGTTCACGCGCGAGTAAATCTCCTTACCGGTCAGAAACACTGGAGCTGATCCCTTCTCAGGCTTCCCGTTAAATGATTTCCTCTTCTTACGGTACGTGTGATGCACCGGAAGAAACCTGCGGTGACCCATGTACACTGTTTTCCGGCAGTTTCGCAGCCACATGCTCTCAGTTTCATCTAGGCAAATAGGGCAAGACTTGGCTCCTTTCGTACTATACCCCGACAAATTGCCGTAGGCCGGAAAATCATTTATGGTGCAAAATATCAGGGCCCGCAAGATGAAATTCTCTTTCTTGTATGCATCCCACACCTGCAGACCCTCGCTCCACAATTTCTGTAAGTCCTCGATTAAAGGCGCTAGAAACACGTCAATATCATTTCCGGGTTGTTTGGGTCTTGAGATTAGTAACGCCATCATGATGTACTTGCGCTTCATGCATAACCAAGGAGGAAGATTGTAGATGCATAAAAGAACCGGCCAAGTGCTGTGCCGGCTGCTCATATTACCATGTGGGTTCATACCATCTGTACTCAGCCCGAACCTTACATTCCTAAGTTCGCCGCCGAACTCAGCAAATGTTCTGTTGATGTTTCTCCATTGAATAGAATCAGCTGGGTGTCTCAGTTTTCCGTCTTGTTTCCGGGCTTCAACATGCCAACGCAAGTGCTTCGCGACTTTCGGATTTGCAAACAGCCGCTTCAATCTAGGTATCACAGGCAAGTACCACAGTTTTTGCCGGGGGTCATTTCCTTACCTCGTGACGTTCACTGTCAATCCGGTCCCTACGCGTATACCTCAATGTGCCGCATCTTGGACAAACATGCAAACTGGAGTACTCGTTACGGTACAACACACAATCATTTGGGCATGCGTGTATTCTTTCGATTTCCATTCCCAACGGACACAACAGTTTTTTAGCTTGGTAAGTAGATCTTAGCAACTTATTTCCCTCTGGAAGCATGTCCGCTAGAAGATCTAATAGTGCCGTGAAACTCTTATCACTCCAACCGTTTCCTGCCTTCAAGTTATATAATCTCAGCACAGAAGACAGTTTTGTAAATGTTGCACATCCAGGGAACAGAGGCTTCTCAGAGTCAGCAATCAGTTTCTCAAATTCACAGAAGTCATTTTCGTTGTAATCTTCCTCTACATCACGTAACATCTCATCTAGATTGTCATCATCATCATCTACGTGCACATCGGAATGAACATTACCAAAATTGGGATGATCATCGATATTATTGCAATCCACATCCGAGTCGTGCTGATTGGTAGTAGTGGTGCTTGTTTCCTTAAGATCTTCGCCATGCCATATCCAACGGGTGTATCGCGCGTTAAAACCACGACGAATCAAATGACTCTTAATTTGATCAGAGTTGCTAAACCTCTTCAAGTTCATACAATCTGTACAAGGACAGAGCATATTTTTCTCTCCCTTCCTCTCCTTTTGTTGCTCAGCAAATTTAATAAACTCATTCACACCATCCAAATATTCAAGAGTAGTACGTTTTATTCCATACATCCAATATTTCCTGTCCATCTACAATTAACAAAATTTAACGAGTAAGCCATGCATGAAACCTGCCCGATTAAGTTATGTATATGTACATGTACAGCCTCTTACAACAGATACATGTGTTGAACCCTAGCCTGACGAAATTAACATTAATTAACCTAGCTAACTACACAATACAAGCTAGTTAGCTCCTAAAACATGACGCATTTCCAGCTACCAAGCTCCCAAGCTTAGAGCTACAAACTTAGAACTACACAATACAGCTAGCTTGCAAGTAGAGAGGAAGGGAGATTTAGAGGGAGAGAGAGATAAGTGTCGACGATTAAGCGTACCTTAAAGAGAGGGGCGCAATCAACTTCCCTCCAGCCTGCGCTGATCACCCTAGCAGTGTAGCTGGAACTTTCGTCACAAACAGAGGGACACAGAGTGCAACAGAACAAATTAAAGAGCAGCTCAGCAATGGTCGAGTGGGGTTTTCCTTATAATGGACATTTTTCTAACGGTAAATACATGAAATACCCATTAGACTAACTTAGGTAATTTGCCGCTCACATATTCTATCGGTAAAAACACACACATACCGTTAGAGAATGTGCATTACCGAGCAAGTACAGGACTTCTTCTTTCGGTAAATATGTGTATTGACCGTTAGATCATGCATGACACAGCACGCACATGAGTTTTTCTATCGGTAGATATGTGTACAAACCGTTAGATGATGCATGACACACGAGCAAGAGTTTTTCTATCGGTAAATATGTGTATTTACCGTTAGAATATGCATGACTGAGCAAATATATGTGTTTTCCTATCGGTAAATATGTGTACTTACCGTTAGAGGAGGTACTGGTACCAAACTGGGACAAACATGCACATGCCATTTCTCACATTCAAGGAATCATATCAATGTAACATCAAACAGATCTTACATCAAACGGATCTTAACTACAAGATAAAGCAATATATTTCAAGAAATGCTAATTTGTGGATTACCTAGGAGACACAAAAATACTTTTCTTAGGTACTTGGGACTTCATCTTGCCAAAGAAATTACACATGCCAGTTCACAAATTCAGGTACAAACATACACATGCCAGTTCACAAATTCAAGTGCATGTCTGAAACAGCAGTACAAATACACACCTACCTACCAATACAATTAAATACACAAATACTCCTTGCACATTCAAGTTCATGTCCCAATTAGCAATACATGATACACAAATATACAACAATATACAAATACAACAATTCACACATTCGATGTATATTAGAAAAGCCACGTCTGAAATTAACAACAGATCACGACGAGGACCCAGTGGCCCATACATGCATTTTACACAAAAGGGAACCTTTGCATGTTGCCATAATGCAACTACTGACTACAAGTTAGACCTGATACATCACAAATCCATTCATCCAAAACAGCAAATGTCTGAACCACATTGGACTTAACCATAGGAGTTCAGTTCGAAGACGCCCGAGGAGCTGGAACTACCGTCGACATACATTTGTACGTATTGGTGATTTCCTCGGACTCAAACTCGATCAACTCAACTCAACTCAACTCAACTCCATTAACAAAAAGAACCTACCTTCCAAGTTGTTGTTCTGTGTAGTGATGGTGTAGAATGGCTGTGCAAATAACAACAATTCTTCTTCTCCAAGCAGGTAAGCATCTGGCCATAAGCTGGTGCATGCAAAAAAATGTAAGATGCTTTCTATAGGTCCTGATTTGAGAAACATGCCGGGCTTAAGCATCTTCTCGACCGAGCTAACCAAGATCTCGCCCTTCACGTCCTTCCAGCTCTCGACGGTGATCTTCACCATTTCTTTCGCCAACAAGCCAACGGAGGCAGCATACTGCGATGAAGAACCGTGAAATACGTTGCCCCTCACGAGCATCATCCAAGGACCTGAACAGATCATAATCATATTGAAAAGAAGACACATCAAAATGAAGGATACAAAAAAAGCAGAATTATTGCCATAATCGGATTAGAATAATCTAACAATATTGCAGAAATTTTACGTACCTTCCTTGGGATGCCGACGTCTAGAGGGCGTCGATGGAGGTGCGGAGGTGCAGCGGTCCCCTGTAGAGGTGCGCCGGCCGTCCATGGAGCTTACGGGTTAGGACTACGAGCCCCAGATGAACTGTGAGAATGAAAGAGACATACCCTTGTATTTATACAAATATATATTTTCTATCGGTACGAAAACAGAATACCGTTAGTAATAAAAACATCTGTAGAAGGCGAATGGTTCTATCGGCACAATAAATATTATCGATAGGAATTTTTGTACATACTCTATCGGTGTGTATGTACATTGCCGATAGAATATTACTAGTTGTAGAAGGCCAACAGTTCTAAGATATTTTTTGCAATATTCTACCGGTATAAAGATTCATTACCGATAGAATAAAACTATTTGAAGACGAACAGTTCTAAGCAATTTTCTATATATTCTAACGGTAAAAGAATCCATTACCGATAGAACAAAAATATTTGTAGAAGGCCAACTATTCTATCGGCGCACTACATATTGCCGATAGGAATTTTTAATATACTCTGTCGGTATATTAAGACAGTACCGATAGAATAAGTCTAGTTGTTGAAGTCGACCAGTCCTATCGGCGCACAACATTCTCCCGTCAGTACTTATGCATCTCTTCTAACGGCAAATATGTTCATCACCGCTAGAGTAAATCATACTATTTATTCTATCGGTATGTTTCTTACAAACCGATAGGAAAAATACACCCGTCGCCCTTTCATGACCGCGAGGCACATTTTCTGTCGGTTTTCAACTAAATCGCTAATAACCGATAGAAGATAGGGGTTAGTAGACTGCATTTCTGTACTAGTGGTCACATCGTGTTGCAAATCATCCAGTCCATCCAGATCAATTACCTGCAAGGACACAGTTGCAGCAAATATTCAGATCCAAAAAATCTGACAAGTTTCACGAATGGAGCTAATTAACTTGCTAGGAGTACACACTTACCTTGCCAGATATTGTGTTGAAGAAATAACATAGCTTTGTAATTCTCTCTGACTTTTGACTGGGAGAATGCCTCTGATCGCAATGGGAAGCATTTGTGACATCAATACATGACAATCATGGAACTTCATACCAACCAGTTTCAAGTCTTTCATGGACACAAGTTTTTTCAAGTTCGTAGAATACTCGCATGGAACTTTGACACCATATAGGCACTGACAGAGTTCTGTTTTTTTCTCTTTTTGACAAAGTATAGCAGGTCAGAGGGAGATATGTACGCTTTCCCATCTCCAACGGTGCAAGCTCAGTCCTTATGCCCATTTCAAGCATGTCACGGGGAATGTTGATGCCATCTTTCTTCTTTCTCAGAATGTTCAACAACAAACCAATCAAACTGTCACAAACATTTTCCTCTACGTGCATGACATCAATGCAATGTCAAACTTGTAAGTGCTCCCAATATGGCAGATCCCAAAGAATCGATCTCTTCTTCCAAACATTTTTTCTTGGAGGTTTAGAACATTTACCAAACTCAACTTTGATATCCTTCACGTGCAAGTAAAGATCCTTACTAGTCACAAACACTGAGGCTGATCCTTTCTTAGGCTTCTCATTAAATGATTTCCTCTTCTTACAGTAGGCGTGATGCATTGGAAGGAATTTGCGGTGACACATGTACACTGTTTTTCTGCAGTTCGGTAACCACATGCTTTCAGTTTCATCCAGACAAATAGGACAAGCTTTACCTCCTTTCGTACTATACCCCGACAAATTTCCGTAGGCTGGGAAATCATTTATGGTGCAAAATATCATGGCTCGTAACATAAAATTCTCTCGCTTATGTGCATCCTACACCCGGGCCCCTTCGCTCTACAATTTATGTAAGTCCTCGACTAACGGTGATAGAAGCACGTCAATATCATTCCCTGGTTGTCTGGGTCCTGAAATTAGTAACGACATCATGATGTACTTGCGCTTCATACATAACTAAGGAGGAAGATTGTAGATGCATAAAAGAACCGGCCAAGTGCTATGCCGACTGCTCATATTTCCGTGTGGATTCATACCATCCATACTCAACCCAAACCTTATATTCCTCGCTTCGCCACCAACTCACTGAATGTTCTATTAATGTTTCTCCATTGAATAGAATCAGCTGGATGTCTTAGTTTTTCGTCTTATCTCCGACCTTCAACATGCCAACGCAAGTATTTCGGATTTTAAACAGCCGTTTCAATCTAGGAATCACAGGTAAATACCACGCAGTTTTGGCTGGAGGCCTTTCTTTACCTCATCACATCCATTGTGATAAAATTCGGTCCCCATGCTTATACCGCGATGCACCGCATCTTGGACAAACATGCAAATCCTTGTACTCGTTACGGCACAGAACACAATCATTTGGGCATGCATGTATTTTTTCGATTTCTATTCCCAACGAACACAATAGTTTTTTGGCCTAGTAAACCGATCTTGGAAACTCATTTACCTCTGGAAGCATGTTCGCTAAAAGATCTAATAGCGCCGTGAAACTCTTATCGCTCCAACCATTGCTTGCCTTCAAGTTATATAATCTCAACACAGAAGACAACTTTGTAAATTTTGCACATCTGGGGAACAAAGGCTTCTCAGAATCAACAATTAATTTCTCAAATTTACCAAAATCATTTTCTCTGTAATCTTCTTCAACATCACGTAATATTTCATCTAAATTGCCGTCATCTACATGCACATCTGAATGAACATTATCAATGTTCTGATAATCATCATTACTGCAATCCACTTCTAGGTCCTGCTGAGTGGTAGCGGTGCTCGTTTCCTCAAGATCTTCACCATGCCATATCCAACAAGTATAGCATACATTAAAACCACGACGAATCAAATGGCTCCTAATCTGATCAAAGTTGCCGAACCTCTTTAAGTTCATACAATCTATATAAGGACAGTGCATATCTTTCTCTCCCTTCTTCACCTTTTCTTGCTCAGCAAATTTAATAAACTCATTCACACCCTCCAAATACTCAATAGTAGTACGATTTATTCCATACATCCAATATTCTCAGTCCATCTACAATTATTTCACAAAATTGACAAATTGAAATAAATAATTAATGACTCAGGGCATGCATGCATGAAACATCATCAATTAGGCCATACAGCTACTTAATTACATTAAATGGATATATATGAAACCCTAACTTGATGCATTAATTGGAAGAGCCAACTAGCTAGCTTATTAACTTCAGCCATAAATCATTCCTAACTTAACTTCAGCAAGCTATAGCAAGCTAGCCAACCTAGCCTCCTAGCTTGTTTGGAATTACATGTATCTAGTTTAATAAATTGGAAGTAGAGAGAGGGAGAGTGTGAAAGAGTGATCGAGAGAGAGAGAGGTGATGAGAAGATGACAATACCGAGGGTATCGAATTATCAACCTCCCAGCTAGATTCTCCATATCACTCTAGCTTGGAGCGTGCATGCACATATGGTAGAAATGATCGAGGATGCAGAGCAAGGGTCGAGATATATAAGTTGTGCGATTTTACTATTGGTTCAAAAAACCAACCGATAATATCCCCCCTGTCATAACCATTAGTTAATATGACGAGATTTTACTATCAGTTTTATAAAAAACTGTAAGTAAAATTTACTCTCTTATATCGGTTAGTACAGTAGTAATCGATAGTAAAAATTCCATAATTTCACTATCAGTTACGAAAGACAACCCGATAGTACAATTTTCTCTCTTATATCAGTTGGTACAATTAATACTAACCAATAGTAAAATTTACACAATTTCGCTATCTGTTGCGAAGGACAAATCGATAGTACAAGTTACTCTATTATATCTGTTGGTACGGTACTAACCGATAGTAAAAATTGTTTGCTATTCACTAACTGACGAGGATTGATACCCGAGCTAGTTCAAATAAATGCATGTCTGATTCAAGACAGATTCGAACCAGATGAGTGTCCGTTGAGGCTAATAAACTAAGGCTACTTCGAGAAGCGTGGACACATGGTCGCAGGCTTTACACGATCAGATCGCAGGTAATACGCGATCAGAAGCCCGTATACGAATACGCGGATAGAGGGCTGCAGATAGTGCGCGGTCAGATGATTACAAGCAACGCGCGGTCAGAACACCTTCGACCAGGAGACGCGGGATTACTTAGTCCCTACAACAAGGATATCCCGAGTATCCCAAAGATTCTTCCACATATAGAAACAACCATCAAGAGGTTAATACATGTAGTTATTCCTTAAATAACACGTGTTAAACCTGCGTGGAGGTTAAGAGCAGTTATTAAAACTGCACCTAAGCAACTGTTCGATGCCGTTAAGTCTTGGCACCCTTTCGAACAGTATAAGAGGGTAAGCCAATGCATCAGACGAGGGGATCGAAGGATCGAGAGATCAGAAGATCAACAGAAGACATTAGACTAAGTTAGTTAGCTTTCATAAGCCTCCTAAGCATTGTCTTGTATAAACATACAGGAAAGATCTTCGCCTGTGAAGATCCTTTCCATAGTTTTGTAACTCTTTTCTCCCACATATAGTGAAATCCTAACAGGACGTAGGGCTATTACTCCCACCATCGAGGGCCCGAACTTGTATAAACCTCTCTGTGCTTCAGTTAACTTTGATTCATCATCCCTTCCCGGAGGGACACTCTAAAAGGTCTCACAACCTACAAATTCTACATAAGTTCGACTAAGGACCTCGAGTCCGAATCGTCGACAGTTGGCGCCCACCGTGGGGCCTTTCTCAAGGCGTCCTAATTTTCATCCGGAGGTTCGCTGAATCATGGCTGGAGCATATAATTCCGAGAACGACTTCGATCTCGAGGATTATACCCACATTTCGATGCCTTCTCCTAGTGATCCTATTCCTATGGAAGAAACTAGAGGCGAAGATGTCCCAGAGGTCGATTTGACCACTTAGGTCATGTCTATCGACCAGGAGGCGACTAACGCAGAATCAGAACCTACTGAGGTTCTCAATGCGTTAGAGGTTGAATCCGGTCCATCATACGACCCTACTAAGGGGAAGAATGATGTTGACCAGGAAATCAGCCCGGGGAGGTTTGACCCTGAGAACCTCCATCGTCTCTTTGATTTCGAGTCTGACTCGGAACAAACAGAGATGTTTTCTCCCTCGGCGACTTCTCTCCCTAGACAGTTCGCTGCCTTATCAGAAGAAACTCCCGATCAATGGGCTGCTAGGAAAGAACATGAATGCAAACAAAAGGAAGATCAAGATCGCGAGCAACAAGACAACGAACTTCGCAGAACAGCCCTAGAGGCTCTTCAAGATGCGCAGGCTCGTTATGATGCTACTCCGAGTTCTTCCTGGCGATCGCATGGTCGTAAATGCGACCAAACACCGTCTTTGCCACCGGAGCGTTTCCCGGTGAACGAAGAAACGGTAACACCTGGTGCCCCTAGGAGAGGTACGCATGGCCGGCTTCGATCTATCGCAGGGGTCATGCGTAATTTTCCTCCTACGGTCACGAATGCATAGAAACCTGCCTTCACCAGAATCCTGGCGGAAAGGTTGGACAAGGTCGCATCGGAGGCAACTCCGACGGCTTCTTCCCAGTCAGTGACACGCTCCCATAACCGAGAGCACCCTAACTCTGGTTCTGGCAGGCGGAGTCACCCGCCACCTGTACCATCTCGACAGGACAAATCCAGATGGGCGCAGGATTCTCATGATAGGATACGAATTCCTGTCCACTCTCGTTTGGGGCCACGAGTGGCTTCTCCATTGCGTGAGGTTGCCAGTGATTAGATTTAGAGCCGCAGGACAATTCTCGGTCCCTATGTCGGTTGTAAAGCTTTCTCGCCCGGCCTTCGTGTGGTCGTTTGGCCAGAAAGTTTAAACCAAGGGCCATAGAGAGGTTTGATGGGACTCAAAACCCCTTCGAGTTCCTCCAAATCTACATTACTGCCATCCAAGCGGCAGGCGACGATGACCGGGTCATGGCCAATTACCTGCCAACAGTCCTGGAAGGACCAGCAAGAACCTGGTTGTTTAACCAACCCGAAGGTTCAATCTATAACTGGGAAATGCTGTGTGATGCCATCCTCAGCAATTTCCAAAATTGTTATCAGAAGCCGGGTAAAGAGGACGACCTCCACTGATTACGGCAAACTTCGACCGAAACCCTTCGTCAGATTTGTCGGAGTGAGAAATACCATCCTGAACATATCTGATAGCTCCGTTATTAGGGCATTCAAGCATGTCGTCCGATATCGGAGATTCACCGAAGATTTGCTCATCCATCCTCCTCGATCAGTAGTCGATCTCTTTGATATGGCTGATCGTTATTCTGACGCAGCCGAGGCTGTCGAATGGAATCGGATGGTCGATAAAGGTAACCTACCACCTCAGCCAGGTCTCAAAGACGTTAAAAGGGAGGATTCAGCAAGAAGCCAGAATCTTCCTCAAGTGGCAGGTCGAAGAAATCAAAAAGGAATCGATCTGGACAATACTGAGAGGTCACGGTCGCAGAGAAGCCTCCTTCGACCAAAGGTAACAAGCCATCGTTTAAAAATAAAACTGTTTCTGGTGGTCATAGTGCCAACCAGCCAGAGAAGTCGACTAACCCGCAGGAAGGCAAGAAATGGAGTCCGCTCCACAACTCGGCAGGCCACGACCTCAAGAACTGCAGGAGTTGATTGAAGCAGTTAGATGACTTCTACCAGGGGATTGGACCGATGCCAACCTTACCATCTAAGGAACAAGCATGCGTGCTAAGAGACGCCGACGGGGACGAAGAGATGTCTTACCAGGTACCTCGTAATCATGTTAATGTTATTTTCGGAGGTTCGTCCTCTTTCGTTTCTAAGAGGCAATTTAAAGCTGTTTACCAAGAGGTTAACCAAACGGAAAGTTCCCTTGGTGAACCTCAGTACTCCCGTTGGTCAGACACACCTTTGACATTTAATCGCTCTGATTGTCCTGTGGGGCTTACTCCACCATTGAGGCTTCCTCTGGTCATTACCCCTATTATCAGTAATACGAGAGTCGAAAGGGTCCTGATTGACGGAGGTAGCTCCTTGGACATCTTATTAGTCAAGGTGCTCGACGAGATGCAGATTCCTCGTTCGAAAATCAAGCCCATAATCCATCCATTTTATGGGATAATTCCTGGTCCCTCCATGATGCCATTGGGACAGGTGGTCCTCCCGGTCACACTGGGAGAACCGGATAACTTCCGAACAGAATTAGTTACTTTTGATGTAATTGATTGTGATTCGGCTTACAGCGCAATCTTTGGCAGGCCAACTCTTGCTAAGTTCATGATGGCAACGCACTATGCTTACCAGTGCAGCAAGTTGCTTGGCCCCAAAGTTGTCATCTCGATCCGAGGTAGTCGCAACGTGGCATTGACGTGTGACCGGCTATCTTTGGAGATGGTGGACCAACTTCCCCTCCGGGACGCTCAGGTCACCACAATCGCCGCTGACGCGATCAAGGCTGCTCCTCGACCTGATAAGAAACTCAAACTGGTTCCATTGTACCCAGATGATCCATCCAAGACAATCCGGGTCGGATCAGGCCTGGATGACAAATAGGAACTCGAGCTCATTGCTTTCCTCCGGGCTAATGCAGATGTGTTTGCGTGGAAGCCATCCGACATGCCCGGTGTCCCAAGGGAGGTAATCGAGCATAGGTTAGTAATTCGGCCTGGACAGCGACCTATAAAGCAAAAGCTCAGGCGTTTTGCTGTTGACCACATCGATCACCCGGAATGGCTTGCAAATCCGGTCATGGTCCGCAAGTCAAATGGTAAGTGGTGCATGTGCGTCGACTACACCAGCCTCAATAGTGCCTGTCCGAAGGACGACTTTCTCCTTCCCCGCATCGATCAGCTGGTCGATTCTACTGCGGGTTGCGAACTGATGAGTTTCCTGGACGCTTACTCAGGATATCATCAAATTAGCATGGCAGAAGAAGATGAAGAGAAGACTGCCTTCATCACCCCGTTCGGCACCTACTACTACGTCAGAATGTCGTTCAGTCTCAAGAACACAGGTTTCATGTACCAACGCTTGATGCAAAAGACCTTTCTTTTCCAGATGGGGCGTAATCTTGAAGCTTACATAGACGACTTCATTGTAAAAAGCACCAAAAGATTGTCTCGTTTAGACAATCTCGCTGAAACCTTCTGTAATTTAAATCGATTTGGAATAAAATTGAACCCGGAGAAATGTTCTTTCAGGGTTTCTTCAGGAAAACTTTTTGGTTTTCTTGTTTGTTTCAGAGGAATTGAAGTCAATCCTGAAAAAATCAGGGCTATAGAACAAATGAGGTCTCCCTCCACCATCAAGGATGTTTAGCGCCTAGCAGGTCGCATGGCGGCCTTGAGTCGGTTCATATCGCGACTAGGCGAAAGGGGACTACCTTTCTTCAAAGCCTTGCGCAAACATCACAATTTCGCATGGTCCGATGAGGCCGAAAAGGCATTTCAGGAGGTGAAAGCGTATTTATCCAGTCCGCCAGTCTTGGTGTCTCCCGACAAAGGAGAACCATTACTTCTCTACTTGGCGGCCACGCCATACGCGGTCAGTGCTGTCCTGATCACGAATAGAGAAGGTATACACAGACCCGTCTACTATGTAAGCGAAGTACTTCATGGTCCTAGGGAGCGATACCCTGAGGTCCAAAAGATACTTTACGCACTGCTGATGGCTTCCCGTAAGCTACGACATTACTTCCAAGCACATAAGATCACAATACCCTCATCTTTTCCATTGGGGGATATTGTCCGTAATCCGGAGAAATCTGGTCGGAATGCCAAATGGGCTGTCGAGCTCGGTGCATTCGATATCCATTTCACACCCCGCACTGTGGTTAAATCTCAGGTCCTGGCCAACTTCGTAATCGAATGGACTAATCCTGAGCCACCCGTGCAGGTGTCCGAAGAATTAGAATGCCCTGATTACTGGATGATGTACTTTGACGGCTCTCGCAATTTTCAACACTCGAGGGCTGGAGTGGTCTTAGTTACGCCTCAGGGCGAACAGCTGAAGTTTGTCTTTCAACTACACTTTGTTGCGACCAATAACGCAGCAGAGTATGAAGGTCTTCTTGCAGGGCTCCGGGCAGTAAAATTCCTCAGAGTCCGTCAATTAGTGGTGAGGAGAGACTCACAGCTGGTTGTAAACTAGGTAAACAAGGAGTACAGCACCTCCGATGAGACAATGGCTCATTAGCTGGGGGAAGTGAGGAGATTGGAAAAACACTTCAGTCATTTCGAAGTCCAATACATCCCGCGAAAGGACAACATTCTCGCAGACCAATTATCCAAAATTAGGTCCTCACGCACATCCGCTCTGGCAGGAGTGTTTGTTGAGCACTTGGAATATCCTTCGATTATGACTTCGATCAAGGATGATCTGGTAACAGTCTGCATTAACAACCTCGGACAGGAACGAGATTGGACTCATCCATTGAGGGTCTATCTCGAACATGGGACCTTTCCCGAGGATGAAACTAAAAGCGATCGATTGATTCGAAAAGCGCGTTTGTACAAACTCATAGGAGTTTGTATAGAAAAGGTACTCAGGGAGTATTTATGCGCCGTGTATCTCAGGGAGAAGGTAAATCCCTCTTGGGAGAAATTCATAACGGTGTATGCGGTGCGCATGTGTCATATCGTACATTGGTCAGAAAAGCTTTCCGACAAGAATTCTACTGGCCTTCGGCACTCGATGATGCCAAGAATATGGTCAAAATGTGTCATCAGTGTCAGTTTTATGCGAGACAGGTTCACCAACCTACCTATACATTGCAAACCATTCCCCTTGCATGGCCCTTTGCGGTCTGGGGGATGGACATTGTCGGTCCTATGCCACAAGCGGTCAATGGATACAAGTTCTTGTTCATAGCCATTGACACGTTTACAAAGTGGATCGAAGCCTAGCCGGTACGCAATATTACCGCAGCTACAGCACAAAAGTTCTTCCATAAGAATATTGTGGCTCGATTCGGTGTTCCTAATCGTCTCATTACTGATAACGGTTCTCAGTTCGCTAGTGGTCTTTTTCTGGATTACTGCGATCAGATTGTAATCAAGGTGTGCTTTGCTTCTGTAGCTCATCCGCAGCGCAATGGTGCCGTTGAACGTGCCAACGGGCAAATATTGCAAGGCATCAAAAAACATGTTTTCGATCGCTTAAGACACGCTCGAGGGCTTGGGCAGATGAGCTCTACACCGTTCTATGGGCACTACGGACTACCTCTAGTCGAGCCACCGGTGAGACGCCTTTCCATCTGGTATATGGGGCTGAGGCCATGTTACCTATGAAAATTAGTATTGGTTCTGTTCGGACAGATCAATTCAAACAAATTGATCAGAGCGAGCAGCGATCACAAGATCTCAACCTCTTAGAAGAAAAATGTGATCGTGCTTTGATCAAGTCCGCGGTATACTTGCAAGATTTGCGCAAGTACCATAACAAAAGGGTGCGACCACGTAGTCTTCACGTGGGCGATCTGGTTTTACGTAAAATACAAGACCAATCTAGTCGCAACAAGTTCTCCCCAAAATGGGAAGGCCCCTATACTGTTGTTTCAGTTCCGCGATCAGGATCAGCTCGGTTAGCAATGGAGGATGGTCGGATCTTATTTAATACTTGGAACATCGATCAACTACGCAAGTTCTACGTGTAAGTATCCGATCCCTTTTCCTTTTCAATTAGCATGTTTTAACAAAACTAGTGCTTTTAGTTGTTTTATATGTGGAGTATTCCTTTTTCCCCGTATGTTACAAGTTTGGCTCGGGTGCTGGTCGCCAATGGTTATATCGCCACAATACCCTAATCGGATTCACTGGCCGATCTCATGGTCACTTCCAGACAAGACATCCCTCAGTAAGCCGTTTCTAAACGCACACGGGGCTTGCTGGCATGTCATTGGTCATCAGAGTGGTTGCCGGTTTGCAACAAGGTTGGGCATTGTATCAAATATGATTGTTGGCCTGGTCGAGTATCCCTGGTCATCGTTACACCCATATCTTTCCTGTGTTTATAATACTAAGTCTTCAATATACATAATCACAGGCGGGGGCTAGGGGAATATGGTCGCAATATGAAACAAAAAAAGGTGCTTCCTTTCAAAACAAAAAATGCATGCATCGGCATTTATAAACTGTATCTGTACAGGTATAAAGAATTACATAATTCCAAGCTCATTCAAAAGTTTTTTCTACAAGAGGTTTGACTTCCTCCATGATAACCTCAAGCTGGTTTTCACTTTTGATCTCTGCCTCTCCTACCAATGGATTCAGATCCAGATCTGGGCCATGGTGAAAACGGAGCCGGCAGAGGATGGCAAAGGCTGCTGATTGGACTCTTGATTTGATCGCCTCTCTTTGTCGCCTAGTATCTTCAGGAAGATACTCGAGAAGTGACTCCGCTTGAGCAGCGACCAGCGTGGACCAGTCACTGAGGTTAAGGTCGTCCACCGCGGTTTCGACCACATCGGCCCTTAGCAGACTAGCCACCATCTTCAGCTTTTCAAAGATGTTTTGTTGAGCCTTGCCGCAGGTTAAGAGGGATGTACTTAAGTCTTTGTTCTCCCCGCGGACAGAGTCAATGGTCGCCTGGAGGTCTTTTTTCTCTTGACCAAGCTGGCTTATTTGGTCATCTTGCGCTGTGATAAGAAGGTCATTACATACAGCCCGAGCGACAAAATTAGTTCGCTCTGGTTGGAAGTATACTTATAGGAGAGCTGTGACCGCAGTTTTTTGAGTTCGGCTTCTAGGAATGAAATCTTGGTCGCCACCCTGAACTCCTGGTCTTCCCGATCAGCGAGGCTCTTTAGCAGATAGGCATTTTCTCCGTTACAAAAAAGACATTTGTCATGATAGGTCTACATTCAGGCAAATGAAAGAACGTCTTCCTCACCGCTGCAGGCGATCCGTCTCCTCTTGTGCGGCCTCGATGCTATCAACTATAGCCATCGATCTGGTCGCCACACGGGTCAGTTCCTATGACATGGAGGGAGACTAGTTACAAAACCTGGATGTTCCTATACAAATGCAAAACTCAAAAACCATGAGGGGTGTTCAACATACCTCAACATATTCCAGGAATGAACTATTCTTCGGGACAACTGGAGGTCGAGTTGCTGGACTCGCCTTATTCCCAGCAGGAGCAATAGATGAGCTTTCCTGCTGAACCTCATTTCTTGTCAGGGTCGCAGATTTCAGCAATTGCGATTGGACCTCCGTATCCAACCCATCTATAACGGCTCGGACGACTTCCTGGACCTGAGGGATAGAGCTCTCCTCGCCAGAGATCTCAATAGCAGAGGGAACTTCAACCTCGCCAAGGCTACTGGGGGGCTTGACGCTGAATCTCTACGCCGAAGCAAGAAGAAAAACCATCAGCTTTGCAGTTGATCACTACAATCTGACCCTGTTTGAACGGGAGAAAATTCTTGCCTTAATTGAAATCCCATCAGCTTTTGGGATTTCGAAGACAGTTCCCCAAGGAAAAGAGGACAATCGTCGTCCGTCCTGGTCTTCCTCTTTGTGAATAAGACCTTATCTTTTTCTCCCTGTGTGTACTAATCTATAAGCACATACATGAAGAATGATGAAGATCCAAGTGGTAAGAATCCTTACCAGGGTAACCGTCTCGGTCAGTAGGAATGCGCCCGATGGTCCGGACGTCTCATTAACCGCTGATGATGGAACTGCATCTGCGGCCATGAGATTGGTGGTGATCGCGGTGTCCTGCTCTATTATTCCCGCTCCTGTCGACAGAAGCGAAGTGTTCGCTGCCCCAGGACTGGCAGGAGTCATAGGGGGGATTTCTTCTTCCTGTGCAAACGTGACTTAACAAATGTGCACAAACGAATAATAACACTCCAGACTGTGAGGAACCTTACCACAGCCGCCCCTTCTGCCAAGGGGGGAGATGTTACAGATCCTGAAGCTTCCAGAGCTTCAGGAGCAGAGGTTTCACCCGCAACCATGGGATTTTCGGTGGTCACGGGGCCCACTGTGGTTGTCTTTGTCTCTGCGGGCCGAGACAATACTTTGCCGGTTTGAGGAGCAGTCACCTTCCTCTTCCGGCGAACCAGAGGAACGTTGTCTTCCTCATCCTCGCTCCCTTCACCTTGTACGACGAAGAAGTAATTTCAGTTCGTACCTGGGGTAACAGGAGGCACATAATATCTTACCGCAGATTCATGGTAATGGGAGTTTTATGCGAGGAGCCATCTCTGAGAATTTTCTTGGATTTCTTGGGGGCGGGATCCCTTGCTCCATGCTTCGAAGAGATTTTCTTTACTCTCTTCAACGCCGGTTTTCCCAGGAGACCGACGCCTTCACTTGGACACGTCGCCTCGGCAAACTTCCGCAGAAGCTATGTCATTCCAATGCCCTTGTTAGTACAAGATGCGTAGATGATCTACAAATAGAACCTAATGAGAGAAGTCATACCTTTCGGCACTCTTGTCTGAGGTCATCGCTGGCGTTGATCAAACTCTGGGGACGAGGTGATCCCCTAGTACCCTCCACATCGGCGTTGTATGCCTTAAGGAGGTAATTTGTCTGTTTTTCAATCTCGGACAAAGGCAAAACTGTGTCACCAGCAAACAAGTTAGCAAACACGACATTCTTTCAGGAGAAATGTATGTTCTTGTTGACTAGGTGACATACCGTTATTGTGGTCTAGGGTGCTGTCCGCCATGGACTGAATCTCCCAAGCCGGATGAGCCCTCTCACGCAGGGGGCTCACCCGATTCTTCATAAAGTCGCGGATGATGTTGCAAGCCGTTAGTCCTTACTGGACTAAGTGAAGAATCACTTGGGCTTGCTTTTTCTGCTCTGCATTCAGAGCAGGGAGAGAATCCAACTCGCTGGACTTCTCTGGCCGCGAGTTCACGAACCATAACCCGCTCTCAGACGGAGGGGTACAGTAAAACCACTTCTGGTACCACCCGTGCACAGAATCACGCAGGGGTGGGAAGGGATACTCCTTCTTCTCCCTTATCCGGAAGTAAATGCATCCGGCGGCATTGGCGCTCTTCGACCATGCCGAATAATAGAAGCGCCGGAAGAGCTCCACACTTGGGAGCACTCCGACGAATGCTTCACACAGATGTTGGAAGATCGCCAAGATTAGGACTACATTAGGGTGAAGATTCACCAGTTCCAACCCATAATGCTCCAAGATCCCCTTCAAGAATCGGCTTTCAGGGAATCGGAACCCACAATACAGGTACTCCTTAAAAACCACCAACTCGTCCTCTTGGATGATTGGAATTCCTTGATCTTTCTCCGCGGGCCGCCAGTTGATCAGCAGCCGCGGGGAAAGGATCTCTTATTTCTCTAGAGCCACCAGACTCTCCTCTGTGTGGTGAACAGATCATCTCCAAGACGCCATTTCTTTCGAAGGATCGGAAGGAAAGGTGGCAACTTTGGAGGCGATGGAGAATGAGGAATGAGGGTTTTTGTGCGGCGGAGGTTCTAAGGCAAGCTTCTGGCTGTATGGCTTCCTCAAGAAGCTACTTGCTCCTTTTATAGGCCCGAGGCGACGTTCCACTGAGGGTAACGTTCCATTGAATATTTTATTCATTTCCCATAATGGATGTTTTCTTTTGGAAACCCGTTATGTCTTCCCCTCACCGAATCCGAAATGAAAAGCATTTTTTGTTTCAAATTTGGGGATAAACATGTGAAAGCTCTACAGAGATTTTCGAAGGGCATTACCCTTCATGTTTTTTGTAAATTTTCATGTGTTGGTCACAATGAATTTCTGTGACATCTTGATCATAAAGATATTCTATGATCATTACAAATTGCTGTGTATGCAGTTGTCATTCAGTCAAGTTGTTGTGTTATCAGAACTGTGATTCTGATCGAACTTCAACTCTAGTCATAGTGGTAGTTCTGATCGGATTTCGGTTTTTGATCGAGATAACAGTCCAAGATTGAATTTCAATTCTGATCGACTTTGGGTCTGATCGCAATATCAGTATTGGTCGCGGTATGACATATTAATGTGTTTTTAATCGCAGTGTTCAAATTTACCTGTGTATGCGTGGTCGTAAAGACATTACTTATGGCCATATTTTCGCACAGAGATTATGAAGAGTTTTCAGGTTATGTAAGATAAAAGAAATCTTTATTTCTGGCAATCCTTACATACAAAAGGGATACAGGCGATCAGAGCGTCGACCTGATCCGAAAAAAGTTTACAACGTTCTCCTAAAGACATATTGCCATCAGCAAGATCAACACTGACGGCCCCAAGAGAACTGGCAACTATTATAATTCTATCTACATCGTCCCTAATAAGAGACGCACTACCATCCCTGATAGAATCGGAGAGTTCTCGCTGCTGTCGAGCGTAGTCCCTCTCCAGGCGGAATTGGTGCGCCTCTTCGCGGGATCTGTCAAAGCATTCTGCCAAGTGCAGAAGGGTCGAAGACATCTCTTTGGTCTTCTTCTCCAGGGCCTCTTTTTTCCCTTGGAGAGTCTGTTCGAGGGGAGGAGGTTGAATCTCAGCAGGCTGGTCGCTAGGGGCTCCAACAATTTTGATCTCCTACATTTGCAGATGTTAGTTTTACTAACTATAACAACAAGCAAAAGGGGATGGAAATAATTACCAATCCTTGCAAGTGACATGTTGAAGTATTTCCCCCAGAAAGTAGACCACCCGACAAAAGCTGAGGATCATCAGATGGTGGAAGTGCAATTTTCCCACCAGAAGATTGTTTACCCAACACAAGTTGAGGATTATCTGATCGCGGAAGTACAGTTTGCCAACCAGAAAATTGATCACCCGAAAAAGGACGGGGATCACTTGAATGAAATGGAGAAAGTTGAGAAGAACGTCCGAGGGATTATCATGAATCTCCAAAGGTGGAGATGAAGATTCGACCTGCCGAGGTGCATGAACAGGAAAAACTATAGGAACCAAAGGAAGAGAGAGCAATGATGCATCTTTCACCTTTGTCCTACTAGAAGATCCCTAGTAAACCTTGGGTTTCTTCTTTAGAGGAGACAGATCTTTGGACGTCTGTGAATCCTGCTCAAGCACAAGTGACACTTCTTCTTCATCATTTTCAATCTTGATGATGTTTTGATCTGCCATTGAGAAGTGTATAGAAGAGAATAGAAGATGGCTTTGGAAGAAATTTAGCCGGGAGAGGATTTGTGAAGTTTTAAAGTCAAGAGGCTTCGGTATTTATAGCCCCCGGGGTGACGGTTCGTTTTTTGAACGCCTCGAGCTTTTAAAACATTTACAATTTTATCTCGGGTTAAAAAATATTTCTATGGCACCATCATTACCTGTCAAATATTACCCAGAGTCCGTCTCGGGAAACAAACCGCCACACTTAGTGCGCCACTAAGTGGAGAATTTGAAGCGCTGGGTTACATATCCGATGTGTGTCTTAAAATTTGAAGTAAACATGTCCCTTCGTTTTCTTCAAATTTGCGGGCTAGCTGACGAGGATTGATACCCGAACTAATTCAAATAAATGCACGTCTGATTCAAGACAGATTTGAACCAGATGAGTGTCCGTTGAGGCTAATAAACTCAGGCTACTTCGAGAAGCGCGGACATATGGTCGCAGGCTTTACGCGATCAGATCGCAGGTAATACGGGGTCAGAAGCCCGTATACGAATACGCGGATAGAGGGCTGCAGATAGTGTGCGGTCAGATGATTACAAGCAATGCGCGGTCAGAACACCTTCGACCAGGAGACGCGGGATTACTCAGTCCCTACAACAAGGATATCCCGAGTATCCCAAAGATTCTTCCACGTATAGAAACAACCGTCAGGAGGTTAATACATGTAGTTATTCCTTAAATAACACGTGTTAAACCTGCGTGGAGGTTAAGAACAGTTATCAAAACTGCACCCGAGAAACTGTTCGATGCCGTTATGCCTTGGCACCCTTTCGACCAGTATAAGAGGGTAAGCCAATGCATCAGACAAGGGGATCGAAAGATCGAGAGATCAAAAGATCAACAGAAGACATTAGACTAAGTTAGTTAGCTTTCATAAGCCTCCTAAGCATTGTCTGGTATAAACATACAGGAAAGATCTTCGCCTGTGAAGATCCTTTTCATAGTTTTGTAACTCTTTTCTCCCACATATAGTGAAATCCTAATAGGACGTAGGGTTATTACTCCCACCATCGAGGGCCCGAACCTGTATAAATCTCTCTGTGCTTCAGTTAACTTTGATTCATCATCCCTTCTCAGAGGGACACCCTCAAAGGTCTCACAACCTACAAATTCTGCATAAGTTCGACTAAGGACCCCGAGTCCGAATCGTCGACACTAACGATACACCAGAACATAACCATTAATAAAAAGCCTCTTCTCCACCACTGTCGTCATACCCTAATGGATTTTTCCTAGATTTCTTATAACCGTTAGAAGATATGGGTTAGTGGATTTCATTTCTGTAATAGTGGTACCATGTGACCCTAGGAGAAGCCGAGGCTGCCAATGATGTGATAATCGGTAAAATTCTCATCTCTGGAATTAATACTTTAGCATTGTTTGATTTGGGTGCAAATCATTCTTTCATTTCCAAAGATTTTGTGAAGAAGTATAAGTTGTCTACTGAACCCCTACAGAAACTCTTAAGTATAAGTGTCCCTGGAAAAGTTGAATTGTGCCAGTACATATGTAGAGACTGTCCTTTTTCAATCTTGGACTATCAATTTAGGGCAAATCTAATCATGATCCCACTCAGTGATATTTCAGTCGTACTAGGAATGGAATGGCTAGCAGCCCATGGTGCTGACATCAACTGTGTTAGCAAAAAGGTAACCTTAGTTGTGACCAGACGGGAACCTCTTATAATTTAAGGAACCCAACGGGAGAGTAAAACTCTTAAGCCAATCTTAGCAGTCATAGAACCCAAGAAGTTGGAGAAAAATTCCAGTAGTATGTGACTACCCAGATGTTTTTCCCGAGGAAATAACCAGTTTGTTGTAGGATCAAGGATGCTGACTAGAGGGGGGTGAATAGGAGACTTTTAAAAACATCAAATAAAAACAATTTTGCAAAGAGAAGAATCAAATGCAGTTCAAAAAGGAAAAGATAGAGAGAACGAACACCACAATTTTTACCGAGGTCTCGGAGACATGTCCGGTCTCCCCTAATTCTCATTGAAGCACTCAAATAAATTGAGTCTTGCTCCAATATCCACGAAGGATATTACTCACTAGTGGTTGCTCCTTGTCCACTCCGGAAAGGCGAGTACCGATGCCTTGTACAAACTTGCCAAGTCTCTCCGAAGATCTCTGAACAGGAGAGGTCAACGGCCACGCCACCAAACCGTCTAGGTGAGGGCGTTCACCAAGAATAACAAGTTGCAAGGTCTCTCCTAGACCTCTAACACGCATCAAGAAACTCTAAGTATGCAAAATGAAGCGAACGAAAGCACTCGGTGGATCTGAAAACTCTCGACTTGATCAACAGATCAAGATTTTCAACTAGAAAACAAATTCTCAAGTATGTATATGAGAGAAGGCTGCTTGGATGATGAAAATCAATGCTCAAAGCCTCTATTTATAGCCTCAAGTCTCAAAGAGACGTTGGAGCTAGGGCTGAAAATCAGCAGTTCAAACTGACAGTCAGTTCACCAAATTGACAGTCAGTTTGGGTCACGACTAGAAAGAAGTAAAATCCAGAGAAAACACAGCTAGCCGTTTGAGGTCAAAAATGGAAACAAATCAGTGCAAACTGACAGTCAGTATGAGGAACTGACAGTAAATCTCAAACTCAACGACTGACAAAATTTGCGGATAAAACATAACTAGTCGTTTGTGGTTGTATAAGGAAAGAAATCATCACATACTGACAGTCAGTCTTACAAACTAACAGTCAGTTTCGACCACAAAACATCTAGATCAAATAGCAACTCAAATAAACCAACTCGAGGTCGAAATGCAAACTGACAATCAGTTATACCAAACTAACAGTCAGTTTGGTTTAAAAAGTTTTAGCTCAAAAAACAACCTCTCTGGATAACTGTCAGTTTAACTGAACTGACATTCAAACTGACAGTCAGCATAAACAAAAATAGCCATAACTTTAAATCCAGAAATCCAAATTAAGAGTTTAATAGCTCGTTTAAAAGATTTTAGGGCTACATTTTTGTCAACAGAAGTAAAAGCCAGATCTACGTAGATCTTTCTAGAAAATTCAAAAACTCTTCTACTGTCAAAAACTAAACTGAAAATCCAAATCTTTCAAAACAGATTCAAATCAAATCCAACCGAAAAAGATGTAATGCAATGACCTAGTAATTTCTCGGTTTATGCAGATTTTTAGAGAGGACTTGCAACTTCTCTTTATAGTACGGTTAAAACTAAAAAAAATCCTAAACCGATCAACTCCATACGCCGAGATCGGTTAAAATAAATTCGAATTACCTTAGATCCTTTGCATTTCGTGACTTGCGTCTCGTCCTTGACTTGTGCTCTTATCTCTTTTGCGTTGGGTTCGTCTTGCTCATCTCGCATATCTTCCCAATGGAGCTCTGTATCAAATATCTCAAAAGCACAGTTAGTCTAAAACACTTTGTTTTCATTAATCATCAAAACTAGGGTTAGGCATGAAAACCTAGATGCAACATTTGCCACCTAAAAGAGAGATAGAATTTACTATTGATTTGAAACTTGGGATAGCACCCATTGCCAAGCAGCCATACCAGATACCAGCAAGAGAGTCAGAAGAATTGTGGAAGCAGTTAGATGACTTGCAGAAGAAAGGATACATCAGGCCTAGTGCATCACCCTAGGGTGCACCGACCTTGTTCGTCAAGAAGAAAGATGGGAGTTTAATATTGTGTATTGATTATCAAGCATTGAATGATGCGACCATCAAGAATAAGTACCCACTTCCAAGGATCGATGATCTATTTGACCAACTGAAAGGAGCTAGTGTATTCTCCAAGATTGATCTACAGTCGGGATATCACTAGTTGAAAGTCAAAACAGAGGATATACTTAAAACTGCTTTTGTGACTTGATATGGACAATTTGAGTTTGTAGTAATGCCATTCGAACTCACCAATGCCTTGCAGTATTTATGAACTTGATGAACAAAGTGTTTATGCAGTATTTGGATAGGTTTGTCATAGTATTTATTGATGACATCCTAATATACTCAAAGAACAAAGGAGAACATGAGGAACATCTACGCTTGGTTTTGCAAACCTTGCGAGAACATAAGTTGTATGCAAAGTTGAAGAAATGCGAGTTTTGATTGGATCAAGTTACCTTTTTAGGACATATTGTGTCTGGAGAAGGGATATCAGTGGACCCTGCCAAAGTAGCAGCAGCAATGGAATGGCAACAACCGAAGACAGTGAGTGAAGTAAGGAGTTTCTCGGGACTAGTAGGGTATTATCGTCGATTTATCGAAGGATTTTCCAAGGTAGCAGCTCCGTTGACCCAACTCCTATGAAAAGATGTGACATTTGAATGGACACCTCAATGTAAGGGGAGTTTTCAAGAACTGAAGTTAAGGTTGACTACTGCCCCGGTACTTACTGTGCAGAAAATAGAAAAGATTACATAGTTTATTGTGATGCCTCAAGGATGGGTTTAGGATGTGTCCTTATGCAAAACGGAAAGGTGATTGCTTATGCCTCTCATCAGTTAAAGACACACGAGTTAAACTATCCTACCCATGATTTGGAATTAGCTGCAGTGGTCTTTGCACTGAAGCTGTGGAGGCATTACATATATGGATAAAAGTGTAAGATATATACGGACCGTAAGAGTTTGAAGTACATATTTACTCAAAAAGAGTTAAATTTACGACAAAGGAGATGGTTGGAATTAATAAAAGATTATGATTTAACTATCAATTACCATTTAGGAAAGGAAAATGTACTGGCTGACGCTCTTAGTCAAAAGATTGGCCAGAACGTTGAGTATGCAATACATAAGTTGAAGGATTTGGAGAGAATGGGTATTGAGCTGGAAACTCAAGATGCAGAAGGAAGAATGATGGTAATGCAGCTACAACCAACCCTCTACAATCAAATCCGAGAGAAACAATTAGAAGATGGAAAGATGTTAGAAAGGCGGAAAAACATGGAGGGAAGACAGCCATAATTCTGGGAAAAGAATGATGGAACACTTTGGTTTCGTAGACGGATGTGTGTACCAAATGATTTGGAAATAAAAAGGTGAATGATGGAAGAGGCACATCAAACCAAGTACACTCTTCACCCAGGAGGTACCAAGATGTATGGAGACTTAAGAGAATATTTTTGGTGGGATAATATGAAGATCAAGATAGCCCAGTTTGTGGCTAAATGTGACACATGTCAAAAAGTTAAGGCAGAGCACCAAAGACTTGCGGGATTGTTACAACCACTTGGCATGCCATAATGGAAATGGGATGAGATAGGCATGGACTTCATCATAGGGTTACCACAAAGCAAAGAAGGAAATAATACTATATGGGTCATTGTGATAGATTGACCAAGATAGCACACTTCATACCAATCAAAACAGATACTTCGGTGCCCAAATTGGCAGAATTATATGTGTATCGGATTGTGGCTTTACACGGTGTACCCAAATGTATAGTGTTGGAGAGAGGAACACAGTTTGTATCCCAATTCTGAAGGAGTTTGCATAAAGCTTTGGGTACTCAACTGGATTTTAGTAGTGCCTATCATCCACAGACAGATGGACAAATGGAGTGAGTAAATCAAATCTTAGAGGATATGCTTCGAGCCTGTATATTAGACTTTGGTCTATCTTGGGAGAAAAGTCTAGCTTTAGCTGAATTCGCGTACAACAATAGTTATCAATCCAGCATTCAAATGGCACCTTTTGAAGCACTCTATGTAATGTGATGTGGGAGATCCGATCTTTCGATGAGAACAACGACTATCGATTTGTGAAGACGACTCTCACGATCCGGCTACCAACCATACACGACTAATACACCCTGGCAATCACTGAACCAACTTCGGATTGTTATCGACCAAATTAGAAGCATGATCGACCTGATCACGAAGATCTATCCCGCAAGCAATCGAAAAACAAGCAAGAACAAGATAAACAAGCAATCTAAAATTGCAAATATAGATTAAATCACGATGAAGAGTTGGGGTTCTGAATACAGATATTGATGTTGATCTAACCGACTAAGAAGAATATCTCAATAGTTTTACAAAGGAAAGACTATGACTAAACAAAACCCGAGGAAGAACGGGAAAGGTGACGGCCATATATAACAGGGGTGGCGGCCAAGGAGGTGGACGTAAAACCCTAGGAGTGCACGGGCTTTGGGCCCAAATTAGAGGTGGCACAGCACCAGGCAGAATCTGTCCGCGAATTTTTTGGTTGATTGCGGATGATCCAGATGGAATTTGGCAGTAGGGCCAGATCCATTGGAAAGGTGGCATTGTGGGCTTCTCCGTAAAGTGCTCATTCAACCCAAACGGACTTTGTAAGTGGCCTGAGCATCTGTTTGAAGTTGGACTATTGTTGGATGGTCGAGCTGGACTCACAGATGAGTAGGGCTTGATCTTGGGCTGGGCTTGATGCGTCGTGGGTTGTTCCACCTTTGATGTAGCTCGCGGATCCTCTGGTGTGGGCATAGTGAATGGATCAGCACATGGATTCATGCCGACTCGCCGTTCTCCTTGATCTTCTCGTGGCAGCGAGAAAGTAGTAGAAGTAGTAGAAGGAGTGGATGGAGCCTTGTTCATATCCGAGCTAGTGATATCCTCATCACTATGGGAGGAAATGTCGATCACCAATATGTTGGGATGAAGTTGGAGAACGACAAGTATTAGGACCAGAGTTGGTACAAGAAATGGAACGGAAGGTGAGACTTATTAGAGAAAGGTTGAAGATGGCTCAGAGTCGACAGAAGAGTTACCAGGACAAGCGGAGGAGAGAACTATTTTTTGATATAGGAGACCTTGTGTATCTGAATGTATCTCCATCTCGTGGAATTCAAAGATTTGGTATACACGGAAAGTTGAGTCCTCGTTATGTTAGACCAACCTAGTTCTCAAACAAAAAGGACCAGTTGCATATGAGCTAGAGGTGCCAGGATCTCTATCTCAAATGCACAATGTGTTTCATGTCTCGCAATTGAAGAAGTGTATCCAAGAACTATACCAGATCGTGTCCCTTCCAGAAATTGAGATTAGAGAAGATATGACCTACGAAGAACAGCCTGAACAGATACTAGAGGTGCAGAGTCGTCAAATGAGGAAACGAGAAATTCGATTATGCAAAGTATTATGGAAACATCATATAGGGTGAGAGGCTACTTGGGAGAAGAGGAAGACCTTCGTCAGAACTATCCTTTTTGTTTCAACAAAATGATAATTTCGAGGACGAAATTTCTTAAAGGAGGGAAGAATGTAATGCCTCCAAAAATTAGGAAAGGACAAATTTTGAATGGGATCTAAATTTGAAGAAATAAAGGGATTATGGAAGAAAGGAAAGTAATCATATTTATATAGAAACTAAGAATTGGAATGTGATTCGAAAAAGTTGATCCCATGAGCCTATAAATAAGAGAGATTTCAACTATTAGGAACACAAGAAATTTGGGACGAACCTGGTGAGAGGAAGAGAAGCCATCATCTGCCATCTCTACTCCTCCCTGAAGGTGTACGTGTTGTGTTTTGCTCTCTTGAGGAAAATGAGGGTTAGATTAGTTTTAAGGACTAGAGATCTGTTGTAATTATATTGTTTGCAAATTAATTTCTGAAGTAGTTTCTTATTAGTTTTTAGGTTTTAGATCTGTAGATTGAGGCATAGATCTGAATTGTAGATTCTTAGTAAACCTTGAAATGTTAGATTGAAGCCTTGCGTAATTTTTTGTTTAATTATTTAGTAGTTATTTATTTTTTTTCGTCTGAAATCGTCAGATCCGTCGCCAGACGCCGAAGCAGCTTTTGAGGAACAATTTTCGGATTCAATAACCAATCAAGACAAGCTGTGTACACCACTCTTGATGCATATTTTACCTATCATGCATTATTTATTTTGATTATAATCTATTATTATTTTATACATTGAAATCGCATATTTTTGATAAAAAAAATAATTGAAAGCATATATAGGTTGATTTAATGGCATTTACATGAGTAGTGGTTTGGATATGTGATTAAGATTTGTTGTTGGGATCTGTGATTGAGATATGTTGTTGCAAGTTGATTTATGGTTGTCGTTGTTGTAGATGGTTATAAAACTGTTTAAGTTAATAACAACTTGGTGAGTGTCCAATGCTTGTTTCGTAACCACCATAATTCTGGGGTGGGGCGCACTGAGTTTAGTAACTCTATCGGAAATATAATCCGCATGGTTCTCTAGTAGTGGTGGTGGAAGTTGAAGTAGTGGGGTTGCGGCTCACTACAACGGCTTGTGCGTAGTCAGTGTGTGTGCACATGTCCGAGCGGGCTCTATATTCCCCTATATGGCTAAAAACTTTGTTTCCTTAGTGCTAGTCATGTGTTAAAAGAAACGAAGAAGGTCGCGTATGGTGTCGATTGTTGTGCTTAAGGGATGTTGTAGTATGGAACACTTCTGCAGAGTAAACTAAGTGTGAATATTCGCCAATAAGTACGATAGTCTTACCAATAGAATTCAAATGTTAAAAGTTGGTTTTTATATTACTTTACTATTTACAAAATTCATCTACATCTAATTCAGTAACGGGAACCTGATTCTTTGTTGCATTGATTGTTCATAAGTTATTCTGTGTGCATAATTATAAGTAAGTAAATATACCTTGTCTTGCTGAGTCTCAAAGACTCACAGCTATAATTGCACAGTGGTGCATGCAGATGCTTCAGAACCATATCAAGTGGTGGGATCAAGTAATGACAATTTTGAAGACCACAAAGGAGGGGATCTATTCTTAGATAATGTTTAGTTTGAAGAGTATCGACGTTTAGTTTCAGAATTTTATTTCTTTAAATTCTATTTCAAAAATTTTTGTGAGATGATTTTAAGTTTTGAATAAAGAGTTTTTTCATCTATTGTGCTAATGCATCTGTATTTTCATTCTGTATCAGAATGCATACGAGTATGACTCAAATATGTTCAGGAGATACTAAAATCTCCTAGACCCCTAATTCGGGGCGTTAAACTTAACTACAATGTTTCATCTTCCATTATCAGAGATTGCATTTCAGCAAATAGGCTCAAATGAATCAAATTCAGCAGCAAGTAATCCTATCATAGGAAGCTACTGACATTTGGACACTGCTAGGTTCAAAAACATCTTTTAGCACTTCAAAGGATTAGAAAAAGTTGCTGGGTCATCAGTAAGTGGATCTCATCTTTCTCTTGATGCTGGAAAAATTCATGTATGATAGAGTTTTCTTTTAAGTGTTTCTGCATGAAAAATTAAGCACAAGTGCTATGTTGAACAGGAAATTTTTTCTTCCTTCTTACAACTGCTCTCTCCGTATGTCGGATACTTTGGAAACTCAAAAGCGTCTTTTTTTTTTTCCGGAGTGCTCATTTGCTCGGTCTTATTGGCTTTTAATTGAATTTGGTTGGCTCTTACAAGATAATATTTTTGGCATGATAAAGATGGTAAAACAAAGACTACAACACTTGAGACTCTTTTATATCATATCATTATCTTGACTATCTAGAATATGTAGAAGATGAGGAATCAAGTAGTATTCAGAGACTCGACTTCTTATATTCAGCAATGGTTTCATGTATTTGATCACGACTTGTGGTTCATGACAAAAAAAAGAAAAAAGAAAAAAGAAAAAAAGAAAGACAAAAAAAAAATACCAGTATCCAGATGGCTTGACTTAATAAGTTGAGTTGATCTTTTTATTTTGCTCTTATTTCTTTTGCTTTCCTTTCTCTGTACATATTTGTAAACTATGGTATATATTTTCCTTTTTAATGAAAATCTGTAGCAGGACTCTCGCCTACTGTTTACCTTCAAAAACATGGTTGATAAAATTTACTTTCTCTATCAACGTATTTATTTGTGGTAACTGCATTGATAAATATAACAATAGCAAAGTTGCTGCAACTACCTAGGCCAATTACTTTGAATATATGTTGTTAGTAAAAACAGTGTTATAAAAGCTGGCATCCTAAACCGATTAATTATTGTTGGTGGACAAACTGTTAAGAATAACATATTCTGTTGATCAACGACATAATCGTGCTGGCCTGTCGACCACATAATCGGATTATGCGGCCGATTAATCCCTCACAAGTTTTTTTTTTTTTTTTTTTTTGCCCACTTGCAAGTTGCCAACAGTTTCACAAACCCTCTTCCATCATTTTTTTTTTGGGTGGGCGTGGGATATGTGTGTTGTAATTGCCCTTAAAAAATAATCCACAAATTAATGCTAATCTTAATAATCTCTAACAAGTCTTTTTTGCCCACTTACAAGTTACCAACGGTTTCAGAAGCCCTCTCCCGACATATTTTTGTAAGTTCTACCAGAAGGTACCAAAAATAATAAAGAAGCTGTCACTGGCACGTAGGATTTTCTTGAATTTTTTTAGGGATTACCTAATCAGAAAAGAAATTTTAAAATTAACTCAAAATTTTAAAAAATTTTAAAACTGACTCTCAATCACGAATTGGGCCTAACTATCCTGGCGACTGAAAACGTGGCACAACTCAATGTACCGTAGGTCTAATTTTTAAATGATTAAGTAAAGTATTACTCTGTACAATTACAATAACTTTAAAAAATATGTCTTAATCTAATTGATCAAGAAACTGATCTCTCTCGCGATAGCGCTGGGCAGGTGACCGCGGTGGCAGTCGGAGTTCCCTGATGTTGTCGCGGCTCTGACCCCGCCTGCTGCTGTCGTACTCTCCACCGCCCGTCGTCGAGACCCGCCTGTTTTGAGACTACACAAAAGCTTACAAAGCACACAATGGAGCACCATCCAATGAAATACATGGCATGGTATAATGGTGAAGGCTCAGACTTAAGATTAAAGGTTATGCATGTATATTTCACACAGAATAAGTCTTACATACTTTATTCCAGTAACAATTAAGCTCCAATTTATTTTGCAATCCCGAGCCCATGTTTGTAGGGGCCAGTATTATCCGTAATAGTATTTGCGCTATCCTGCTATTAACGCGTTTTCCTCTTATCCAGTATCTTGCTAGATAAAGGAATTTTTTTTAAAAAAAAATTAAGCTCCAATCTTCTTTAACTTAATTATCAACAACTGGCAAAAATATACAACCAGGAAGGTGGATATATAAGCAGCACATGAATCCTGAGTGATTTGTTTATCGGTTACCGAATGATGTTGCTGATCTTCTTGATGACCTGAATTTGATCTGGAGACCTCAGGGAATTTCTAGACCTCGACATCCTCAGCTATGACAATGACATTCTTGCCTCCATAATGCTAGGTTCTTTCATCACCGACTTCCATGCTAAGATGACCAGATCATTGGCTGTCCAAAGAATGCCTACCACAGCTCTGATCATCATGATGCTGATTGGCAGATATAACCACTACATCTGCCATGGATGAAGAATAGCCATCATGTGGCTCTCTTTCACAGGAGTCATCAGAGGAACATCTTGAAATATCCGAATGAGCATTGTCATGGCTTTCCTTTTCTTTTGCCAACAGCATTTTCCGAAGCTTAGCAAAGAACTTTTTTCTCTTCTGGTTGCTGTGCTTGGACGTCTCTGAATCAAAATCTACACCAGGGTTGGCATACTCAGGAATCAGGTCCTCGGCGTTCTCTTCAGACTTGAGACTCTCTGAATCGAACTTTACACCAGTGTTGGCATACTCAGGAATTAGGTCCTCGGCGTTCTCTTCAGACTTGAGACTCTCTGAATCAAACTTTACACCAGTGTTGGCATACTCAAGAATCAGTTCCTTGGCGTTCTCTTCAGACTTGGGACTAAGGGTCTTGCTCAGATCGCGTGCAATGGTTTTTCCTAACGGAGGAGCCTCGTTGTTCCTCAGTTCATACCGCAGACAGGCATTCATCCATCTCAAATGTACCAATTCCTCAATATCTGCAAGCCTGTCTGCCTGCACTTGTAGAACAACAGTTAATTTTGAGAAGCAGAGAAGAGATATAGAGGGGGAAAGGAGAAGGATGAAAAATTTGTAAAATAATAGTTAGTGATATTTTCGGTAAAATATTTTCCAAAGAAATGTTTCTAAACTTTATTTAGTTTTATCTTTCTAAATATTCGCAACTTTATATGGAGAGATTTGGTTGGCTAAATCCTTTATTTTAATCTTTAATTACTTTGACCAAGTTTTTTAACGGTCATTTGGAGCTAGCCTCATTCTGTTACTAGCTTTGAATACTCAAAAGGAAATTCCTGGTCTTTTGCCTAACACACTGCCGATCCTTCAAAATGCATCCTAAAACAGTTATATACATGGTTTATTTCCACATATTATACATGCCATACATACATTACCCACACGAGTCTTTCTATATCTTTCTCAAAATATATTTTCACTTCTTTCTATTCAGCTTGAAGAGCTTGGCGATGCTAGTCAATCTGTAATCATGCCAACTGAGACACACGATCTGAGTTGTACCTTGGGATAAAAGAGCGGAATACTCTAAAAGTTAGGGCACAATTTGGTCTTAGGCAGTGTATGATATTATTTTATTTATTTATTTATTTATTTATTATTATTATTATTATTATTATTATTATTATTAAATCCTACAAACAGATATATGTATCTTATATATCGGTGATAGTTTTTTATTATTTTTTAATTGATTCATTTAGAATTTAGTGGAAATATGATAGGAGGGTTTTCTATGAAACTGTTAGCAAGTTGTTTGGGTACAAGTTAAAAAATACTATAAAGGAGTTATTGAGATTACCACTAATTTTTTTTTTTAAATTGCAGCTACTGATCCTTTTATTAAGGAGTCTTTCTTCTTTAGCGCTTGTTCCAGTGGCAAATGACAAAGAAAACAGTGAAGTCTTTAACCTGATGCAGCATTCATATGCATCAATTCTAACCAACGAAATTCCAAAAACTTTGAGCTTTGCATTTATGAAAGGGCATATTTTTAAAATAGCTTGGAAGTTGTGTTCAAGGAAACTCACCTCATATGTAGTGTCTCCTAGTCTCTCATTCGCTCTTAAATGCGTATGGTTGGACGTTTCTGTTTTCTCTTGATAATTCATAGTGTCCAAACTTGATGACAACGAGGATGATGAACCCTCCTTGGAGCCCACATGTAATAGCGATGACAGTTGGGGTGCTGGGACATAAATAATTGTCAACTTCACCTCATCCACCACATTGTTTGACATTTTGTTAAACATATCTATGGTAATATCTTTGGATGTCAGGTCGTGCTCCTTCACTATGACACACTGTATGAGAAATTCGTCATTGCATTGCAAGGCTGGTGGTGCCTCTTGTTGTGTTTCCAATGCAACTATGACCCAAAATATTGACCTTGGCGGTACCAGCCCATTGGGCGGTTGCACATTGTATTTGCTCATTGTCCTCATTAACACAAAATGAAAGGCAACATAATTATCTGTCTTGTTGGTTAGCTGCACCATGGAAGAGGTTTGCTTAAGCTCAAAGCAGAAGCGGAGCTCAAGGGGGCTGATCTCGAGCAAATCCTTTGAGCCGGACCTTATCTGCCAGTAAGAAGTCAAGAGATTAGTAAGGAACGGCAATTTCCCCTACTTTTCTTGTTTATTTTTGCAACTGCTATTTCATAAACCCCCTACATAAAGAACCATACAGTATGGACTGGAAGTAAGGCTTATACTCACTAACTTTTATTGGGGTCACATTCAAAAGTTTTTTATAGAGATATTGAAGTTGGATACATATAGCATGAATTCCCATCGTTTTTATGCTGCAATATAATGTTATATATTGTTTGAGATGTTTTTGCACTTAATCCTATATCTTTATCAAATATATCAATTGAGCCCCACTACTACATTTAGGAAATAAGGCATTATTTATTTAGTGTGTTGCAATTAGGTTCCATCCATCCTCAATGGCTTATGTGGCTCATCCTCATGCTAACACATGGCAAGGAACAACTAAAAAATTAAAAAAATAGTGAGCTTGGAATTTTTTCTAAAAATAGAATAAAATTAAAAATACTCATAAATAATATTAATAAAAAATAAATCAGAAAATTGAAAACTTGAAAAGTGTAAAAAATACTACCGGAAAATTAAAGCAAATTTAGGAAAAATCAAATGTTGAAAAAAAAAATCTCAAAACGTTTTGCACTTATCCATATCTTTTTCAAGTTTCATTTTCTTTACATTTTTATCTTAATTTTATGATAAGTTCTGAAATATTCCTAATTTTTATTTTTTATATATTTCCCAAACTTTACTTGATTTTGAGAAAACATGTCATTTTGGTTTTTTAGGTTATGTTTGGTATTGTAGTGAGGTAGTAATAAACATGATAACAAAAGTGCTCTAAAAAAGTTTTTTTGGAAAGCTAATATAAATAAAGTTTTACTTATTTGGTAGTTCCACTGTTGTTTGATGGCAACTTAGTATGCCAATGGTAAATTGGATTCGAGATTTTGTTATCAATTCACTGTGGTTGGGAAAAAATATGTTAATTTCTATTTTTACGATACCATTACTTCTTGCAATTGCTTTGTAACAAAGGCAGATAAAAAAATCTCCCAAAAAGGTAGATTAGACAAAATATTTTGCAAAATATGTTTTCATCAGATGCACTGCACTCTCAAACACAACCTAAACAATTTTAAATTTCTTTTTTTTTAATTTTTATATTTTATTGAATTTTGCCAAAATATCCTAAAGAAATGTAGCATTTTTTGATTTTTATAATTCTGTCAAAGTTTCTCGATGGGAATGATAACACAGACACACATTTGAGATATATTACAAAGGTAAGAGATCTAATTTCCAAAATTTAAATAGCATGCCAAATGAAACATTTAAGAGCACTCACATGTCCACCCATGCAGTTGGAGTGTGTGCTCATGAAAATGGAGGTCGTGGGTTTGACTCCAGACCCCTTTATTTTCATGTGTGTTGATCCGGGAGGATCTCAGGTTGAATTCGGAAAAGATTCGCAACCACGAAAGGCAGCGTGAACTTGGAATGGATTCGATCTCTGTGTCATGGTCGGATTGTATTCCGATCCATATACATATAACGAAGTCCTATCTGTTTGGGGTTAGTTAGTTGTCTGATTGATCAGTCTGATACATATTCATATGATTGGACTATAAATACTATGTAATAGGTCTAGTTTAGATCATCGAGTCTACATTGAACTTATTTAAGTCTTAGACACATAGCTCTTCGACGTAGGTGAGTACATCCTAACATTCGATGTGTAAAGTTTTCTTTGAAATAAAGAGCTGTACAATTATTTTGAGTTGTGTTTTCGATTAACCTTCGAGTTTTGGTAATTCCGAGTAAGATCCTGTTATTTCACATATTAGAATCTAGGCGAGTCTAGTACGAAAACTAAAACTAGGTCTCAAACAGATCAAATTAGTATCAAAGCAACTTTTCTATCCTATGGATGATGAAGACTCGTCAGAGTTACAAAACTTTCTGTGAAACTCCAGACAAACATTCGACGGTACCTACAGTCGCATCTTCAACAATGTCTGAAGAGACCTCCGTACAAGCTAACCTAGCCGAACAAGTGGCTAAATTCTCCACTAACATGGAAACCATGCTTACTTGGATTAAGCAGCAGGCCATGATTGTACTTTCTGAAGCAGACAAGGTTACGGGTGTAAAGACTGGTGAAGATTTGCGTAGGCCAAACGACAAGGAAGAAGAAGACGACCATAAGGCCAACGACCTCGCCAACACCTCCTTAGCTATCGGATCTTTTAAGGTCGAGGCTAAGGTTGAAATACCCATATATGATGGCGTGATCGATGCCAAGAAACTGGATTCTTGGATCAACCAGCTTGAGTCGACTTTGTGATCATTTACCTCAATGATATATTGGTCTATAGTCGTTCGTAGGACGAACACCTCATTCATGTCGACAAGGTGTTCGAACAATTTCGGCAACATTGACTTCACCTCAACTGTAAGAAGTGAAAGTTCGACCAACAAACCCTATTGTACCTGGGATTCGTGGTCGGCAACGATACGATGCAAATCAACTTAGATAAGGTAAAAGTGTTTCAAGAGTGGCCTCGACCGCCAACAAGTATGGAAGTGTGTAGTTTTATAGAAGCATGCCAATACCTTTGAAAATTCATACAAAACTTCTTGATTGTGGCTTCTCCGTTGCATGCATTAACCAGAATCGACTAGAAGTTTGAGTGGACAGGGAAATATGAGAATACATTTCTCTTGTTAAAGAAGAAGATCAGTGAAGGCCCTATGTTAGCTTTGTCGAATCTATAGACACTACTACAGAAATGCATTCCACTAACCCATATCTTCTAACGGTTATAAGCAATCTGGGAAAAATCCGATAGAATGGGACGACAGCGGCGGAGAAGAGGCTTTTTACTATTGGTTAGACACTAGTACACCGTTAGTGAAATGCAAACATTTTTTACTATCGGTCATTACTGTACAAACCGATATAATATATGAAATAGTACTATCGGTTTTCCATTCGTAACTGATAGTAAAATTACGCACTTTATACTATCGGTTCGTACTGTACCAACCGATATAATAGATGAAATAGTACTATCGGTTTTCCATTCGTAACTGATAGTAAAATTACGCACTTTATACTATCGGTTCTTACTGTACTAACCGATATAATAGAGTAAAGTTTACTATCGGTTATATAAAACAAACCGATAGTAAAATGACGTCATATAAACTAATTGTTATGACAGTGGGGATCTTATTTTACTATCGGTTTGTGTTTTTGAACCAATAGTAAAATTGTACAACTTAATTAGGTCGACCCCTGCTCTGCGCTCTGCATGTTGGAATCATTTCTATCGTACGTGCATCCACGCTCCAAGCTAGAGTGATCTGGAGAAGCTAGCTGAGAGGTTGATTATAATTCCATCCCCCTCGGTATTGTCATCTTCTCATCACCTCTCTCTCTCTCTCTCTCGATCACTCTTTCAGACTCTCCCTCTCTCTCTACTTGCAATTCATTAAACTAGATACATGTAGCTCCAAACTAGCTAGAAGGCTAGGTTGGCTAGCTAGCTATAGCTTGCTGAAGTTAAGCAGCTAGCTGGCTGGCTCTTCCAATTAATGCATCAAGTTACTTAGGGTTTCATATATACAAATTCAGTTAATGTAATTAAGCAGCTGTACACACATATGGCCTAGCTAATTATGTTTCATGCATATATGCATGCTATGAGTCATTAATTATTTATTTCAATTTATCAATTTTGTGAAATAATTGTAGATGGACCGAGAATATTGGATGTATGGAATAAAACGTACTACTGTTGAGTATTTGGAGGGTATGAATGGGTTTATTAAATTTGCTGAGCAAGAAAAGGCGAAGAAGGGAGAGAAAGATATGCATTGTCCTTGTATAGATTGTATGAACTTAAAAAGGTTCGGCAACTCTGATCAGATCAGGAGTCATTTGATTCGTCGTGGTTTTAACGCACGCTATACCCGTTGGATATGGCATGGTGAAGATCTTGAGGAAACGAGCACCGCTACCACTCAGCAGCACCCAGAAGTGGATTGCAGTAATGATGATCATGATCAGAACATTGGTAATGTTCATTCGGAAGTCCATGTAGATGACGACAATTTAGATGAAATGTTACGTGATATAGAAGAAGATTACAGCAAAAACGATTTAGCTAAATTTGAGAAATTAATTGTTGATTCTGAGAAGCCTTTGTTCCTCGGATGTGCAAAATTTACAAAGTTGTCTTCTGTGTTGAGATTATATAACTTGAAGGCAAGCAACGGTTGGAGCGATAAGAGTTTCACAGCGCTATTGGATCTGTTAGCGGACATGCTTCCAGAGGGAAATGAGTTGCCAAGATCGGTTTACCAAGCCAAAAAACTATTGTGTCCGTTGGGAATGGAAATCGAAAGAATACATGCATGCCCAAATGATTGTGTTCTGTACCGTAACGAGTACGAGGATTTGCATGTTTATCCAAGATGCGGTGCATCGTGGTATAAGCATGGGGACAGAATTTATCACAATGGATGTGATGAGGTAAAGAAAGGGCCTCCAGCCAAAACTGTGTGGTATTTGCCTGTGATCCCTAGATTGAAACGGCTGTTTGCAAATCTGAAAGATGCGAAGTACTTGCGTTGGCATGTTGAAGGTCGGAAACAAGACGGAAAACTAAGACATCCAGCTGATTCTATTCAAAAGAGAAACATTAACAGAACATTCAGTGAGTTTGGCGGCGAAGTGAGGAATATAAGGTTTGGGCTGAGTACGGATGGTATGAATCCACACGGAAATATGAGCAGTTGACATAGCACTTGACCGGTTCTTTTATGCATCTACAATCTTCCTCCTTGGTTATGTATGAAGCGCAAGTACATCATGATGTCGTTACTAATTTCAAGACCCAGACAACCCAGAAATGATATTAACGTGTTTCTATCATCGTTAGTCGAGGACTTACATAAATTGTGGAGCGAAGGGGTGCGGGTGTGGGATGCACATAAGCGAGAGAATTTCATGTTGCGGGTCATGATATTTTGCACCATAAATAATTTCCCAGCCTATGGAAATTTGTCGGGGTATAGTACGAAAGGAGGCAAGGCTTGTCCTATTTGCCTGGATGAAACTGAAAGCATGTAGTTATCGAACTGCAGAAAAACAGTGCACATGGGTCACCGCAGATTCCTTTCGATGCATCACACCTACCGTAAGAAGAGAAAGTCATTCAATGGGAAGCATGAGAAAGGATCAGCCCCAGTGTTTGTGACTGGTAAGGAGCTTTACTTGCGCGTGAAGGACATCAAAGTTGGGTTCGGTAAATGTTCTAAATCTCCAGGAAAAAATGTTTGGAAGAAGAGATCGATTCTTTGGGATCTGCCATATTTGGAGCACTTACAAGTTCAACATTGCATTGATGTCATGCACGTAGAGAAAAATGTTTGTGACAGTTTGATTGGTTTGTTGTTGAACATTCTAGGAAAGTCGAAAGATGGCATCAACGTTCGCCGTCACATGCTCGACATGGGCATAAGAACTGAGTTTGCACCGTTGGAGAAGGGAAAGCGGACATACCGCCCCCCGGCCTGCTATACTTTGTCAAAAAGAGAAAAAACAGAACTCTGTCAATGCCTACATGGTGTCAAAGTTCCATGCGGGTATTCTGCGAACTTGAAAAAACTTGTGTCCATGAAAGACATGAAACTGGTTCGTATGAAGTCTCATGATTGTCATGTACTGATGTCACAAATGCTTCCCATTGCTATCAGAGGCATTCTCCCAGTCAAAGTCAGAGAGACAATTACAAAGCTATGTTATTTCTTCAACACAATATCTGGCAAGGTACGGAAGCGTGTACTCCTAGCAAGTTAATTAGCTCCATTCGTGGAACTTGTCAGATTTTTGGATCTGAATATTTGCTGCAACTGTGTCCTTGCAGATAATTGATCTGGATGGACTGGACGATTTGCAACGCGATGTGACTACAACTCTTTGTCAGCTGGAGATGTATTTCCCTCCATCTTTTTTTGATGTTATGGTCCATCTAATTGTTCACCTTGTCAGAGAAATTAAGTTTTGTGGACCCGTGTTCCTGCGCTACATGTATCCATTTGAGAGATTTATGGGTATCTTGAAGGGATATGTAAGGAATAAACATCGGCCTTAGGGCAGTATCATTGAAGGTTATGCCGCCGAGGAGGTGATCGAATTTTGCACCAACTATATGGCCGGGGTTGACCCAATTGGCGTTCCTACGTCCCGGCATGAGAGCAGACTTCAGGGCATTGGAACGATTGGATTTAAAGCAGTCGTCCCCTCTAGTGATCTGTATGCAAAAGCCCATTTTTGGGTCTTACAGCACATGACGGGGGTGGAGCCATACATACACGAGCACAAGGAAATGTTACGGAAACAGAATCCCTCGAAACCAGAGATTTGGGTCACCAGAGAACATAATAGGAAGTTTGCTGGGTGGATCGAAAATAGAGTCCTGCAAGCTTCTGAGGGCGACATAGATGAAGTTGTTACATGGTTGGCCAGATGGCCTAGATTTACTGTAGGGACTTGACAGGGGTATGACATCAACAGCTATTCATTTTACACAAGAACTCAGGACGAGAAGAGTACTATGCAATGTAGTGGAGTGACACTACTTGCTATTTCGAAGGATGCCAGGGCAGTAAGGGCACTCGACTCATATTACGGTGTTATTGAGGAAATATGGGAGCTCGATTATGTATTATAAGGTTCCTCTGTTTCGATGCCAATGGGTCGAAATCCCTCGAGGTGTTAACGTCGACAATTATGGGTTTACTCTCGTCGATCTCAGTAAAGTCGCACACCAAGATGATCCATTTATACTTGCTGAGCAAGCCACACAGGTGTTCTACATCGTTGACCCGGCCAACCCAAAGTTGCACGTTGTCCTTCACAGTAATAGCGTATTGTTTGGGTTGAAGACGTTGTGGATGAAGAAGAGTATGATCAGTTCGACGAACTACCTCCATTTTTAGATGGAATTTCTTCAATCTGTCCCTACCGAAGATATTGATGAAACAAGTTACCTGCGAGACGACTACGAAGAAGGATTATGGGTGGACAACCATTCTTGACTAATTTGCAATATGTAAGTGACGTATATTACTTAGATCTTTAATCGAAGAATTCTTCAAATCATTTTTCAAAAATTCTTTGGGAAAACATACGTGATGCATTGAGAATCATTTATGCAAATTTTCATTTCAATTAGAGTATATACTTGATTTGAGCAATAATTGATTCTTTTCACAAATCAATATGAAAACTACAAATTTTTATTCCATGATTGGTATTTACTGTTAATTTATTTCAAAATTATTGGAAGTCATTTGCATGGGGTTTCAGGTGTCTTTACAAGTGCAAAATGTTGTACTGAGACCCATCTTTAATTGTTCTCAGGAAATCCCTTTAGGTCAATAACATTGTATTCTACTATCGGTTTCAACTTCCAAACCGATATGAAATTAATATCTACTATCGGTTTATTGTTCATAACCGATAGTATTTCATTTTGTGTTATGAGACCCTGTTCTACATTTTGGTTTGCTCTTGTACAGTGGATTAATTTACTATCGGTTAATAATCATAAAACTAATAGTGAAATACAATGCAAAATGATGTACTGAGATCATCTGTAATTGTTCTAAGGGAAATCCTTTAGGGTCAGTAACATTGTATTTTACTATCGGTTTCAACTGCCAAACCGATATGAAATTAAACTCTACTATCGGTTTATTGTTCATAACCGATAGTGATTTATATTGTGTTATGATCCCCCTGTTCTTAATTTACTATCGGTTAGTAATAATAAAACCGACAGTGAATAATGCCGACACTCCAAACTCTAACTTACATTGTATTTACTATCGGTTTGGTGGTTCTGAACCGATAGTAAATATTCATATATTAGGTTATAACCTCGCACGATTTTCCCTCCAGTGCAACTGATCACATTCCAAATATTCATGCACGGAAAACCCTAGCTTCCCCGACGTTCACTTCTTCGCTCCTCTGTGCCACCATTGCCGATCGCAATCGGGTTCTCCACCGCCTCCGGCCACTGCATCGAGCCACCGCCTCCGGCCACTCCACGAACGACTGTAAGTGTTCTTGACCAAACCGCTCGCGTCAATTGCTTAAATTTATATGCAATGGTTCATATGTGGTTCAATGGATTACAAATATAAAACTAAAGTAAAATTCATGAACTAAAAACTTGATAGCTATGAGAATTACAGACTTGATGAAAATCACTAGCAATTTGTCATACAGTGTAGTTCACTATCGGTTTCTTATTTAGAACCGATAGTAAATACCATAAACTGAATTTTCTGTTAATTATTTCCCATTTTCTAATTTTCATCTGAAATTTTGGTTCATTTAAATTTTAACAGACTTTATGTTCCTGTAGAGAGACTAGCATAGTTTGCACTACTAATCTTATATATTTTCCTGAATACAAACTTGAGTACTATCGGTTTTACTTGGAAAACCGATAGGAAATAGAATATGTCATAGTTTGCACTGCTAATCTGAATTTTCTGTTAATTATTTCCCATTTTTTAATTTTCATCTGAAATTTTGGTTCATTTAAATTTTAACAGACTTTATGTTCCTGCAGAGAGACTAGCATAGTTTGCACTGCTAATCTTATAAATTTTCCTGAATACAAACTTGAGTACTATCGGTTTTACTTGGAAAACCGATAGGAAATAGAGTATGTCATAGTTTGCACTGCTAATCTGAATTTTCTGTTAATTACTTCACATTTTCTAATTTTCATCTGAAATTTTGGTTCATTTAAATTTTAACAGACTTTATGTTCCTCCAGAGAGACTAGCACAGTTTGCACTGCTAATCTTCTAAATTTTCCTGAATACAAACTTTAGTACTATCGGTTTTACTTGAAAAACTGATAGGAAATAGAGTATGTCATATCGGTTTGTTATTGTCAACCGATAGTACATTGAAAAGTCTAAATTTTGCAGAGTTCATATTTCATTTGTGAAAAGAATCAACTATTGCTCAAATCAAATACATTTGAAATGAAAATTTAAAGAAATGATTTTCATTGCATGAAATATATTTTTCTGATGAAATTTTCCAAATAGGATTAATTTTACAATCAAAAGTTATCGAATGACCTTTATGTTAAGTAAGAAGGTATCAGTTCGACAACCCTTTGCAAATTGAGTTTACAAATCCACTTTAAATCTATTTTGAAGACCATGTTGATAGGAATTTATGATTTTTGGCCTTTTGAATGAAAATTTGACATTTTAAGAAAAAGAGGTGGTTCATCATTGCCATTCCATTTTAGTTATGAACTTTGTCATGTACCTTTCTTCATATCAATTGATGGTCTGTTCATGGAATTTTAGGTAAAGCCATGTCGGCATCTTCCTCGGCTGATAGTAGTGATTCGGCGAGGGTGAACATAGATGGCGCTGCCTCGTCCCAGCGCAAGAGGAAGGCGCGAGGCGCGACGATGTTGGGCCGTTTGGCCAAACGCGCGGATCTTTCATGTGAGTTCAACCAGTTCGGGAGACCGATCGGGAAGAACGCCGGCCACTATGCTGCCTATGTTGGCTTGTTGGCGAAGGAAAGGGTGAAGATCACCGTCCAGAGCTGGAAGGACGTTAAGGCCGACGAGAGTGATAGGCTGTGGGTGGAAGTGAAGGTAAAATTAATCAAAATCACTGAACTCTTGAGTAATCACATTCCCTTGGTTTATCCCAGAGATTAGGTAAGTCCTGCTTATATGCACCATTTGAAACAGGCCAAGTGGAACATCCCCGACGATGGTCCCAAGATAGCTTGCTTGAAGGACATGAACAACACGTAGAAAACCTTCAAGAGCGTCCTCGTCAGTACCTTCCTCGCTAAAGGCAAATCTCCATGCGAGAAGTACCCCTTCATAATGGAGGAGGTATGGGAGCAATTCACCCAACAGAAGGGGACTCCTGAGTTCAAGGTATGTATGGTTCTTTTGTTTAGTTACACCATTGTATGCAGTAACCAGCGGTGTATTAATTTTCTTGTTTCTGGTACGAAGGCCCTCAACGAGAAGAACAAGGCAATCCAGAGGAGGAACGACCACCCACACCGGCTCGGCTCTCGTGGCTATGCGGGGAAAGAGGAGCAGTGGAAGAAGGCTGAAGACGAGGCGTCGAATTCTGTCGACTCCCCTGACCTACCACTCTCCGAGATCCACGATCCGCGATGCAAGCGCTGGTGGCTGGCCAGAGGGACCGTGTCGGCCACGGGGACTGTGGAGTTCCCAAACCCGAGGGATGTTGAGATCGTGCAGCGACTCGTAAGTTGGCTAACTTCCTGGTTGGAATCATAGAGTGTGGTAGAAAAAACTATGATCACTAGTGTGCGCACAAGTTTGTATATATTTCTTCCTCACAATGGAGAGCTTTGAATGTAACAGATCTCTTGCTCGAAGGGGCCACCGAGGGATTGTTCACTCCCCATAGGGAGAACGACATCCTTACCCGGGCTCTAGGGAACAAGGAGCATCCAGGGCGGACGCGAACCGTGGGGGGTGTGGTGCCATGGAAGGAACGCTTCTCGGAGCCCGGGCAAAAGGTGAAGAAGGCTCGCAACTGGAAGGAAAGGGAAGTGGAGCTATCTCAGAAGATACGGGCAGATGTGACTGCACAATTCGCGGACATGTTCGCTCAAATGAACGAGAAGTATGAACGCCTCAGCCGAGTTGTGCAGTCCAAGGGTTTAGATCCAGCTGCCGAGGTCGACGCTGCCAGGCCGAATAGTTGTGGCTCGAAGGTTCACGTGGATCTGGTGGACCTGATTGAGGTATTGCAACTCTTGAGCTATATATGCAGTTCGGTTGATGCCACTCCAGTTACGTTAGAATTGTTTCGCTAACCTGTTATAATTGTTGCAAATTACAGAAGCCGGAGAGCTGTAGCCTATTGATCAACATAGGCGACAAATCTGTAGTGGTTGCAAACGGGGTCGTATACCAGTCTTGGGAGGATGTCCGGATCCACTGCGTACCTCTGGAATCTGGATTCGCAAAGGTACAGGTGGATATGGCCCTCCCGGGCTACAGCTCTTTTCCGTTGCCCGTCCCAACAGACGAAATGTGGACAATTGACGGGGCATTGGGCTCGTACATACAGTGGCCCAAGAAGGGTGTTAGACTATAGGAGGTAAAACCTAGCCATTCTAGCTTACAACTCAGTTAATATACTCAATTTGCAAAATCTAACTTATGCGTTTGTACTTAAAGTGGACGATGGATACCAGCTCACTTCCTGAGGACACCACCTCCGCCACAACGCATGACCGAGCTCCTTCGGCCCCCATGCCTCCTCCAACGGTCTCAAACCCTTCGCCATCAAATGAGGCCGGCGGCACCGCGCCCCAACCTTCGAAGGTATACACTCGCTCCCCGCCCAAAGGCAAAGGCAAGGCCAAACAAAGCCAGCTGGGTACGTTCAAGAACGGGTCCCCACTCGTGTCGGAGTACCTTCTACGCAATATGGATCAAATAACCAGAAGTCTTCTCGAGTGGTACCTGACCCGATCTAGGCCCCATATCAACTTCTTAGTTCACTTCAGGCCAGGTCATTTTCACCGTGAGGCCAGGAGCATATCGGTGGCCCACGAGGATTTGTTCGACCTCCTCAACTGGCGGGAGCTTGATATGTCCATCATACGGACTGGAGTCCTGTGAGTTTGCTGTTGTCTGAAGTTATCACAATTTTTTTCATAAATCTAATCACTTTGTATGCACTACTTACTAATGTCTACTTTGCATCCAGGTGCATGTATAGGCTGGCGTCGATGAGGGCATGTGACAAGGTGGGTTTCCTCGTCCCAGAGAAAATAAGCCTCACGATGCTAGAGCACGACCAAGCACAGGCGGAGGAATACATATCAAGGGCACTACTAGCGCAGCAGGACCGAAAGTTCATCCTTGCGCCGTACCACCAAAGGTTAGTGCATTTCCTACTAATTTAACTCATTCTTGTATGTTACACCTAACATATGTATGAAACGGTTCGCTTATATATGCAATGTAGGGGCAACTGGGTCCTCGCCATCATTTGCCCATGGATGAATGAGGTCTATTACCTCGATTCGATGAGCGACAAGGTGGCGCATGTTTTCACCCTCACATGGCACATAGACGTGTAAATAACATAGTTGTTTTAAATTTTTCTCTGACTAGCTAATTAATGATAACATTTTAACCGGCAATGCTAAATTAAATACAGGGCTTTCAAAAATTATGCTAGTGCTGGAGGGAGACATGATGCGTCGAAGGGCACAACAATTTCTTGGAAAGAATATGAGGTAATTAATACGGATGGAAGTACTCATGATGAGTCTTTTAATTTAAGCTTAATTAGTTCTTTCGAGTTAATGTGGGTTTATGTCTTTGCATATGCAATTTTCCCAGTGCCATCAGCAGCCACAATCATGGGAATGTGGCTTCTATGTCATGAGATTAATGTATGACCTGATCAGGAGAAATTTTGCCCAATTCCCTAAGGTAACCATTTTTCCTGACTCAAAGTCGAACTTTAATTGGATGTGACGTACGATCCTAACTTCATACACGCATATATGCAGAGCGCCATGTTGAAAGAGCAATATGAGTTGCCTCAATTGAAGGAACTGTGAACAATTTGGGCTCAATATGTCATGGAAGAAGTGCCTATCAACGATCGATTGTAACTGACTTGTGTAATATATATTGAATGTGTTGATTGTTGTATTTATGAATAAACTCAATATGTGAATAAATTCATTGATGTATTTGTGAATAAACTCGATCAATATGTGAATAAATTCAATCTGTCCAATGCATGTGTATATTACTGTATTAGTGTATTTGTGAACAAATTCAATATGTGAATATTGGTGTATTTGTAAATATTGGTGTATTTGTGAATGATCCAATGTATCTCTGTATTGCTGTATGTATATGTGAAAGATTCCAGTACTAACCGTATCGAGTACATAACCGATAGGAAAAACTACACAGTACTATCGGTTATATACTACAACCGATAGAATAAATATTCCAGTACTATCGGTTCATATATAACAACCGATAGAATAAAGTTTCCAGTACTAACTGTGTCTAGACAATACTATCGGATTAGATCCTAGCCGATAGAAAAAACCTACACAATACTATCGGTTTAGATCTGAGCCGATAGAAAAAACCTACACAATACTATCGGTTTAGATCCGAGCTGATAGAAGAAATAGTCGTTAGCGATTAGTGAACGTTGGGAATGTAAATGTTTTATTAACGGTTTTCAACCGATAGAAGTGTGCTACATTTCTACTATCGTGCCGATCACTATCGGTAAGAGAACCGATAGTAGAGTGGATTTTTAACCGATAGTGAAAAGCATTTTTGTAGTAGTGAGAAACCATTCGAGTTAGAAACTGATGTCTCAGGTTATGCAATGGACGCAGTGCTCATGCAAGAAGGTGACCAGTAGCATATTACTCCGAGTTATTTCAGGGAGCTCAGAAGAACTACTCTACCTACGACAAGGAGTTGCATGCATGGCATCAAGCCATGAAACATTGACAGTGTTACCTCTTGGGTAAAGAGACTATTGTCCAAATCGACCACCAATCGTTGCAATATTTGCAAACTCAGTCGAAGCTATAGCAAGCTCAACATATGAAGTGGATGTCATATCTCCAGCAATTCAATCTGGTGATTAATTACAAGAAGTGCGTACACAACAAATTGGCTGGCATGTTGTCGCGACCACCAGTTACGACTCTCTGCTTATCAGCATTCATACAGATCAAGCCACTTGTTATGACAACTATGCCACAATGAAAGTGAAAAATCCTGATTTTTGGTCAGCATTGACTGAGCTCGAAATAGAGAAGCCTACAAAGTTCGTTCGTCGAGAAGGACTCTTGTACAAAGGCAATTTATTTATATACATCATGGAGCAACTCGAATTTAATGGTTACGAGAAGCGCATACATCGAAGATTGCTGGTCATTTTGGGGTTACGAAGATTTTACAAAATCTTCACCGACATAGCTGTGTATGCAGTAGGATGTGGATAGTTTTATTCGAGATTGTGGTTTCTGCAGCAACTCGAAACCGACAAACCAAAAATTAGATTTATACACTCCTTTGCCAGTTCCATCGCAAACATGGGAAATCATATCCATAGATATCTTGGGAGGATTGCCTAAAACCTGACGTGGCAATGACTATCTTTTTGTGATCATTGATCGATTCTAATTATTCTTATACCTTGTCAAAAGACTGTCATGGGAGAAGTAGCTCAGGTATTCTTTCAACACGTTTGGGCACATTTCGGATTGTCAACTTCCATTGTGTCTAATCGTAATACCTAGTTTCTTAGTCACTTTTGGCGATTGCTCTAGACAATGATGGATACAAAGTTGAAGAGGAGTACTGCTTTTCATCCTCAAACTGATGGTCAAACTGAGGTGGTAAATCGAACAGTCATTCATCTCTTAAGAGGATATAACTCCAAACATCTAAAGATATGGGATGAAAACATACCGTACCTGCAGTTTGCTTTTACTTAAGTAGTGCATGGTTCAACTGGAAAGTCGCCTTTTGAGGTGTTTGAGATTCCACAGAGTCCATTCGACTTGGAGTTTGTGATCCCTACCTCAGTGCAGAACAACAAGGAAGCCTTTGATCAGGACTGAGCACAAAATTTACTGGAAGGTATTCAATGGCTCCATGGTGAGGTTGAACAGAATTTGCTGAAAGCTCAACTCAAGTACAAGGCGAGACATGATCGTCATCGAGTTGATGCTCAATTCTAAAAAGAAAATATGGTATGACTACTTTTGAATAAGGAGAGACTTAAATGTAAAGGTAAGAAGCTTAAATCCATCCGTTATGGTCCTTTTTGGGTCTTGCGGAAAGTTGGTCTTAATGCTTGTCTGCTCAAGTTACCTCCATACAATGATATTTACTCGGTTGTCAATGTGGAACACCTCAAACTCTTTGAGTCTTTAATGCTAGATGATGATTCATAAACCATAGTACCATCTATTGAAGATTTAGTCTATCAACGAGAAGAACCTCTACACGAAGATGTGATCCTGGAGAAAAAGATAACTACCACCCGCAGTGGCACATGAGAATCTTTTCAAATCGGCTGGAGAGATCAACGAGCACATGCGGTAAAGTGGTACACTTGAGAAGATGGTCAAGTTCAATTTCCACATCTCCAGTTTTGATCATGGTCGCAACGGGAGTTGGCTCCTTCTCAAGAAGGGAGTCATGATCCTAGAGAATCTCAGGTCGAGTTCGGAAAGAATTCAAGACCACGAAAAGAAGCACGACCTTGGAAAGGTTTGCAACCTTGGGATGGATTCGATCTCTGTGTCATGGTCGGATTGTATTCGATCCATATACATATAACTAAGTCCTATGTGTTTAGGGTTAGTTAGTTGTTGAGTCTAATACATTTAGATTATTGAGTCTGATACGTATCCATTCGATTGGACTATAAATACTTTGTGCAATTATTTTGAGCTATATTTTCGATCAACTTTTGGGTTTTGGTAATTCCGAGTAAGATCCCATTATTCTGTATATTAGAATCTGGGCGAGTCTAGTGCAAAAACCAAGGCTAGATCTCAAACAGATCATGTGTACTTTGTTAGACTTTTGTTGGCGTGTGTGTGGGTGTGTGTTGGAGGGGATGGGTCGGTTGAAGGTTGTTACCAACAAAATCGATACTTCTGTTTGTAGAATAGTTTCTTAGAAAAAAAATGAAATATTTAGAAAACTAGGGAGTTGAAGGTCTCGAGGTCAATTGGGACTTCGAGACTTCGACCTAAAAACCTTCAGGTCTAAGTTGAAGGAGACTTCGATCCTCGACTCAAAGGGTCTTTAATCCTTGATTTGAAGGAGACTTTGAGTCTTCACTCAAAGGGACTTCAATTCTCGACTCGAAGAAGACTATTAGTCCATGATTTGTGGACTCTGAAACCCACAAGTAATACAAATCATGGGACCACAAAGGCACAGGGAAAAAGGTCATACCTCGAAGAGGTAATGTTCTTCATTTTACTATCTACTACCTGAGGTAGTAGTCCCCTAGAGGTCAAGCCCTTGAAGGTTAAGTCCTCTGGATCATATGATTGACTCTTGGGAAGCCCACGTATGGCAACCATAGTTTGATAGAAATGCTTGTGAAGCCTACGTATGGCAACCATAGTCCCCTAGAGGTCAAGCCCTTGAAGGTTAAGTCCTCTGGATCATATGACCTTCAGGAACTTTATTCTCTTCTCTCTTTTGACTTAAGAGTGATTCCCTTACGCAATCATTTTGAATCCTGAAATGCTTGTGATTCATGTGATTGCTCAGTTGGGAAATCTATCACTCCAAATCTCTATAAATAGTTTTTTTTTTCAAATTTTATTATATTTTTGATCTATATTATATATACTTTGTTTTCAGTATATTCCATGTATATTGAAAAGATATATCTCTAGCACCACATTTTGAGGGGGAAATAATAGGGGAGAGCTAGCCCTGCTATGATCTCCAACACCAAGTTGAACACTGGATACGTATTCAACATCCATCTTAGATTGTCTCCCAATTACGTTTGATGACATATAGAAGTGTCAGAATATTTTGTTATTTGTCCCTAATATGGTGCCACATAGGAATAAATTAATACAATATTTTTGCTACAATTAATAAACTTTATGTAATGCACATGATGCAGTAATTTATATATTTATTTTATGATGTATAGCAATGCATGCCCGTTGAATACTCAGATCTCTCATCCACATTTAATATTTTTGTAACTATTGTTCAATTTGAGTTGCACACAACAAACCCGGCAATGAGATAAAATTCTATAAAATAAAATTGTTTCTTTTTTGTTTTCTTTTGATAAAATATAGACGTGCTTTCGTGTTGATATTGTGTTGTGCTTGTGTCGGTCTCTGTACAACCTAATATATAAGTATTGAATTAATGGTCGTCATACACGGGGATATAACCATATTATCATCATGTATATTTCATCATGTGAAACCATACTGCACTAGTCTTTGTAGATATGGCATGATGGATGGTTGTATTTGATGGTATAAGTGATCTACTTGATCTTAAGGGTGTGTCCACGAGAAGGGAACAAAGATGAATTATGTCCTATTTACGCTGAAAAGAAGATAAGAGACGTTTGATTGTAGGAATCAATTATGGGTGAAAAGAAAATGGATCTGATATGGACAGATAGTTATTATCCCATATCCTAACTCATGTTTTTGATATATAAATAGATATAGATATCAACGAATACAGATATAGATTCAGATATGCAATGGACACTGATTGGATGTGAATATGGCTCTAAAAATAATCCAGATATCATTAACAATAAGAATATATATATATCATAATTGAGGAATTCTAAATTTAAAAAATTTATATTAATTTGTAATTTTCTTATTTTTTTTTGTAGTTATTATTGAATATGGCCAAACACCTATCATAAGAAAAATGAAGCATATAGTAAAAGTAAAGATAAAATTCAACTATATAGATGTAATCAACTGTGCTCAATACCATTTGACATCCATAAAGAACCTAAGGTGGGAGCTAATGTTGGACCCACCGCCTTTTCTTTGGTTTAAAGACAGATATTTGGGCTTAAGATCAAATCGGATATCTGTTTTATTATTTTAGTGGATATCCGTTTGATATTCATTGGATACAGAATTGAATATCGCTCTTAATTTCCATATCCTAACCAGTATACGGGACAAAGTAAAATACGGGTACGGATATCGTCTAGATCTCAAAATTACAACTCGTATTAAGAATTTTATGGATACAGAATTGGATCGGCCGGACAGTGGCTACCCATTTTCACCCTAGTAGAAATATATGAATATTTCCAACAAGAACAGCCATGTTCCTCCTTGAATAAAAAAAAAAAATCGAATCTTAATTTAAGAAAAATAAAACCGAAAATGGTTAAGATATTCAGCCCAATCTCAGCCTAGTAAGCCCTGTCAACTTCATTTTTTATAATCAACAAAAATGCTGACATGGGTTTAGCTAGGATGTAAGTTTATTAATTAATTTTTATTTATGTATATCGAGTTGTTCATCAATAATATAAATTAAATCTTTTTAGAAGAAATATATATATATATATATATATATAGCTTTAGTCTTAGACATTTATGATAATCTCAAAGTGAGTGGGCAGTTGTACCTGGTTAATTGGTGATTCTTTGTCATTGCTGCCATGACAATCTGTTTCTATTGTTCGAGAAGTCCCTAGTGGTCTTCTGTAAACCGTAATTTCTCCCCTATTAAGCATGCAAAGTACTTCCACTATATCAGGCCTTTTCTTTGGGTTCCTCTCCATGCATATTAGCCCTATCTCGGTGCATAGTTTTACTTGTTGGCAACATTCTTCCAATGATGTATTCCTTGACATTGTTTGCAACCTTCTCATCCATTCCGTATGTACCTATGAAATTGCAAAAAAGAAAAGAGAAAAAGCTAGACTGACAATATGAAAAGGAAAATAATCTATGTCAAAATGGACCCTTAAAACTAAAATTGAAAGATAAATTTTTCTTACATCCTCAATAAATTTCTGGAAATGCATTTCAATGTCGTCAGGATATATCCTTTTTCCCACTATTATCTCTATCATCATTACACCTAAACTGTATATATCCGACTTTTTTGAGATAGCGCATTTTTCTATGTATTCTGGTGGTATATATCCCCTGCATGATAATATGGATGCTTGAGAAACTAAAAGTGTAAAGCAAATAAGCAATGAATTTCCCAAGAGATTTAACTTACCATGATCCACTTAAATTTTTAGTGGTAGCATGGGTGGCTTTATTATTTTCATATAATCTTGACAAACCAAAATCTGTGATTTTTGGCACCATATTTTCATCCAGCAATATATTTTCAGGCTTTAGATCCAAATGGAGAATATAAGTGCCCTTCAATTCCTCATGAAGATAGTGTAAACCCTTACAAATTCCTTCAATTATTTTGTAACGTATGTTCCAATCGAGTCTATCACCTGTAGAAGCAAATAAAAGACAGACTCCCAGAAATGTAAAATCTTTAGAACCTTATAATATGAAGTGATAGATAGTTTCTTTAATTGGTTCTAGTTCTCTTTATTTGATGGACGGACACTAATATTAGATTGTATTGATTTCTCACTTAGGTCCAGGACTTTTGATTAAATTGCCCTCCTATATCTTAAACTTGTGATAATTTCTCACTTAGGTATATGAATTTTAAAATCTTTCTAGTGGGCTATTTTAGCAAGTCACATTAGACTATCGACTGACTTGGCATCCGATAAGGCATCCAACATTATTCCAACTAAGTAAAAATACATGGGGACTTAAAATTTTGAGAAATTTTTTTCTAAAAAATCTAAGAAATTTATAACAAATCAAGAAAATCATAATTTTTTATGAAATTCTAATAACTGTTTTAGTGTATAAGACGCTATGTCAGTGAATATTCTAATGTAGCTTTCCAAAATGGTATGCCACTCCATATTTCTATTTGTTAGCTTACAGACGAACCTATGCCATAAATATTAACAAGTTAATGTCAAGTTTTCACTTATTTAACTGGCAGATGGATTTACCATGCAATGTTTGCATGTTTAGAGATCTGCCAGGAAGATTTTATAATTTATGGACCTATGATATAAATTTTTAGTTCTATTTATTTACTTACAAACAAATAAAAATAAGACTTAGGAAACATGTATGGGTTCAATGTAAAGTGGGGAATCTATCTATTGATTCACTTCAAAATGCACCAACAATCAATTGGTCAGTAGGTTCATAGTCGACAAAAAAAAGTAATTGTCCAAAAGTTCGTGAGCTTCAATATAAGGGCAAAAAGAATAGTTAAATAAGGGAAGGCAATTATGTTGCATGTTGCATGTTGCAATACCATACCTTTAATATAGCCACTAAGGTCTCCGTTAGGCAGATACTCAAAACATAATAACATATTTATCTCGTTTGCAAAAACTCTTTTTTCACCATGAGGTACCAATTCACTGTCTTGTTGATAACAGTAACCTTCGAGATTTACTATATTTTGATGCTTGAGATTCATAAGATGTTCAACCTCATTCTGAAATTTCTTTTCACTCATTCCTTCACAGATTTTAAGCTTCTTCACAGCAAGTAGCACATTCCCCTTTCTATCCACACCCTGTTGAAGTTCTTCCATTATGGATATAAGTTTTTGACCAATATGGTTAACATATGAAAAGCTAGAAAATGTAAAAAACTAATCATACCTTATATACTGTTCCAAACCCACCACTACCAAGTTCGTGAGTAGAAGAAAAATGATCCGTTATCTTTTGCAAAAAATGTAATGTATATCTCTTTAGCATTGTACTTGAATCTTGTGTCTTGTTCTCCATGTGAATCTCTTTTTCTGGTTACCAAATAAAAACCTTCGCATAAGAAAAAGCATATGCTTATTTTGTGTAAAGAGCATAGTAGCGTAGATGAGTTGCTCCACCCATGCTTTCACCAAAACAAGATAAAATGTTTAATACAACACAAAATAAAAAGGTAGGTTAGGTCTTGCCAAGGTAAATATTTGGGGTAGGATACTGAATTTTAGATACTGAATGTTATGGAACACAAAATAAACACAGGAAGCCGGTTCGTTAATATTTGGGGTAGGATACTGAATTTTAGATAGTTTTTTGTCTGTAATATGACCCCACGATAACCTACATCGACAAGCATCATCACACGGTAATGACTATGGTATTATTGATTCCTCGTTGCTTTAGTCGATTCATCCATTCAGAGGTCTGTAAGTTTAAAAAAAAATATGAAAATACTGTAGGACAAAGAGAAAAATGAATGTTATGGAACACTGCAAATTTTCATGATAAACTCAATGGTATGTTGGAGAAAAAAACAAGTTTATGCTAAATTTATGTTTGTGTGTGTATAGTGGAGTTCCAACGTATTTTTGAGAATTTTTGCTCATGAAAGTTTTAGTTGAAATAAACAAAATTATTAGTTATTTTGGGGAAATTTCAGAAACCTCCTAATTCACTCCAATTGTCAAATATTCTCCATACACACCACAAAACAGAGGCGGAAGGAAGGCCAGGGCCAGCCTAGGCCTCGGCCCCCTTGGCCCACCAAAGTTGCTATACCCCCGATCTCTGAGTTGTTTACAACAAGTCTATGAACCCAAGCCCAACCAATAGAAGAGATCCAAACTAGATTATAGTCTTGAGAAACAAATTGTCGTGTGGTGACTCCTGTGGCTGCGTGCATGGCTATGTTTGCACTCAGCATGTGTGCAACAGTGTGAGTAGAAGGCATCGAGTCGAGAGGTGAGACCATGAGTGAACTCACTGTCACGACATCACCTGTCCTTCCATCCATCGGATATGATTACATGGAGATAGAGTACTAAGAGGGACTCAACTACATCGACAAGCATTATCACACGGTAATGACCATGGTATTCTTGAAACATGTTGCATCAGATTCAGAAAAGACATTCCAAACATGTCTTAGTGCTAAGTTTCAATCCCGAAACAAGCATTGTAGTTCTATAATATCTATAATTGTCATCATTTATCGCTTAATTTGAGTGTGGAAGAAACTATATTTGGTATCATATGATGTTATATAGACCCCTTACCGACATGTTTTGGTTCCACTATTGCCCTGAACCATAAAATTTTGCAATAGTTTGTCCCTTCACAAATATTTTTTTCTATTTTCAAACTACACCTACCATTTGCTCACCTACTATTTTCAAACTACATCTACTATTTTCAAACTTAACAGGTAGGAATAAAAAATGGAAATTACACGGGAAGCCCCAAAAGTCATAGGAATGTTTAATTACCTCGCAACTTTCTTGTGCCAGCATCCTCCCCTGAACTCAATTGTGGTTTCAATACGGCATGGTCAATTCTTTGCCTTTTTTTTCTTAGTCTGGAATATGGCATGGTCAATTCTTTAATACATGAACCTAAAGGGTATGTATTTTTAAACAAAGATGTTCTCAATAGGAAATGTCATGCTCCCTTATCTATTGTCTTTAAATTGTTAATTAATTTCAGCTCCTTGCATAGACTTAGATGGTGTTTGATTCATAAATTTTGTTTCTTATTCTGATTACATATAACAAGACTATATTATCCATTGTCTGGTTAGACCACTCCATATTCACAATATCTATATGCAAAATATATTTCAATATATCCTCCTAATATGTCCCAATTAAATGTATTCCAAAACCATCCCACCTTATTTCATCTCTTATTTCAATCAAACATATTTAATATTTACTCATTCCACTCATAACTCCAATGTATCCTAAAATCTATTATGATTGCAATTACGGTTCTGAATCCAACACCACCTTGTGTGCTCATGAAATCCTTATTACAGATTTATACTTAATGAGTTGAAGAGTATTTATTAGCTAAGTAATTTTTAGATATGATTAAATTTTGAAATTTGCTCCTAAACTCTACAGTGACAACAAGAGAACTAAAAAAGCAGAACATAAGTCCCAAGCTACTTTTGCTTCCATTATGGCTTGGCTCACAAGAAAATAAGCCAAGTTTTTATTTTCAGCTTGTTTTTTACAACAGAAATATAATGCCACAGTCCAAAACACTACCGTTGCACCCTACACTAACTCATTTGTACTTTCGTCTAAGTGGCATTATATATACATATCTCCTATCTTGAATTATTAAGATGGAACTAAACTCACATGGTTGAAATCTCACTGGCGAGCCAAACAAGAACTAGCAAACTCAGACTTGACTGATTCCATTAAATTTTTTTAAAAAAATTAAAAATTATAATTCCTCCTAAAGATTTAGGATAACTTTTGAAAGAAACTTCGTGGTTTTCCTCCCAAAGATTTAGGGTAACTTTTTCGGTGGTTTTTCTTTTTGTAATTTTGGGATCAGATTACCAAACAATGGAGAACTGAAGCAAATTAATATTAGTTGTACTATAGGTTTTAAATTTGTAGAATCTACCTACCCTGCAATCTTATTTTGTTGATTTCTGACCACAAAAAAAAGTGCGAAGGTGGTCTGAAGTTTAAGACCTTATTTACATCCTAATTGCTCATATTAATACAAACTAGTCAAAATCCTACACAATTGTGTAGCTAGTCTCTATATGATTTAAAATTTTGAGAAAATTGATTTTATACCATTGAAACTTGGTGTCTAATATAATATGCCACTGACTTATAGACTAATTGTTATATGCCACTGATTTTTTTGCGTAAAATTATATGTCATTTTTGAGCAGTCAAATCAGTAAAATGATCAAAATACTCCTATTAGTTGTCATTTCTTTGACTTACTCATGATTTTAAATAAATAGAAAGGTTTGGGATGCAAAATTTGTAATTTTTTAAAATTTGAAAGACTAGAATGCAAAAATCATGAGCTTAAAATTTTGCAATACAATATTTCTATTTATTTAAAGCCATGATTGATCTCACCAAAAGGCAACTGACAAGAGTATTTTAACCACTTTATCAAGTAGATTGGTAAAAAATGATATATAATATTTTCCAAAAGATAATATATAACAAATAGTACAAAAGTACTCACATATTATATTAGACAGTGGTATAGAATCAATTTTCTCTAAAATTTTATGTATGCTCTATATACATGTCATCTTTTAATATATAATACATAAAATTGATTTTAGATATGATTTTTCACATAAATCTATATTGTAATAGAGATAAAGTTAGTTTGCATACGAATCAGATGATCTAATGAATGAAATAAATATGTTTTTATTAATGTGGGAATTTCTAATATTTTTATTTTTTTAATTATTTGAAAATTTGTTGTATTTTTTATGTGATCCAGAATAAGCATATTACTTTCAACATCACCGCAATTTATTATATAATTGATATGCAACCTGACTTGGAGTGAATGACAATTTACGATCTAAAATGTCAAAAGTTCAGTAACATGTTTAATGCAAAACATTTTGAGCATTGCGGATCAATCTTGTTGATTGGATTTGGTGTAGAATTGGGCTTGTAGTTCAATCTACTATGTACCTTTGTAAAGTTTTATATTTTGTTTTTCTTTGTTTAGTATGTTCTCACAGTAGAAGTCTTTCCTACCGTTCTTTGCTCAAAAAAATTATTTTTGAGCATCAATCGAAAATATATAGTTATATGCAATTGGATCTAACAAAGATACAACTAAAGCATGTTTAAGCAGTTTCATGGGTTTGGGTTTCTCAAAATATAGTCAGAATTCAAAAGAACTCTTAAAGGTAGAGGAATCATCCACAAAGGAATATAAACAGACAGGACACTCTAAAAGGGCTCTACATGATCGATCACAAAACAAATTGGAAAAATTCATTCATACACAAAGTCTTTCCTCAGAAGATTTACTTAAAATTCAAAAAGATCCCAAAGTTCAAAGACCATAACTATTGAAGGTGTCATTTTGGAGAAAACATATGTAAACATGCATGAATCTTCCCAAAAAAAAAAAAGATCAGTTGAAAAGCACTAACCTGTGGAGCAGGAGAAGGCTTTCAGGGTCGTCGAAGCAATCCAGGAGGAGATGGGAGGACAAGAAAGGGAGTGTGGTTAATTTGCATATAATTTAATGGCAATAAGCATGTGATGGCTGACCAATTTCCAATAAAAAAGAGACTGGTAATTGCTTGTCCGGTGCTACCAACCATGGGTTCATTAATTAGTGTTTTTTTCCCAATAAATAACATAGGTATCGTATTGTATATATATAAAAAATGAGGACGTTTAGGTCTTACCTAGTTCCAGCTCTTTCTGTTTACAAATACTTCTTTCGTTTTTTACATATCGTTTTATTTCTCAATAAAATTTTTAGTTTTTTGAAAAATATATAAGATCACAATTGTCACACCTCAAGTTCCAGCATTCTTCTCCCTACATCTTTTGTTAGAAAAATTTTATATTAATTTAAATAATACCAAGCATCTTTGTACTTTATGGTCAATTTAGGATATATATATATACTGTTTAGTTCTCTGTTGAGAAGAACTACAATATGATGTTATAACAGTGAAAAGGAAAGGAAGTATTTCATCCACGTCGCAGCTGCCATCAGAAGCATCAGGAGAATTTACTATATACAGACATATACACAAATATACAGTAGTTTATACTAAAATCAGCAGCAATAGTAGTCGGTTCTTCTCTCTCTCTCGGCGTTCAGCCACAGCAGCAGTAGTCCAGGTTCGATATTCTTGATCAATCTCTGTATATTATTTGATCCTCATGATCTCTAGTAGCTATAAGTTCAATTTCCGATCAACTTCGGCAAAAATTCCAGCCGGAACGGTGACAAACTCCCCAGCCGCACCTAGGTTCATCAATTGTACTCACTTCTACTTTACTGTAGCATACCGGATTATTGTTGTTTTACCATTCTTTGACAAATTCTTGGAAACTAATGCATCGGACTCCCAGGCCGGTGTCAACGATTGGAACCTAGAGGTTCTTCTGTCGAACTTATTCAAAAATAGGATGGATAATGAAGGGAGCCAATCAGACAAGTACTAAGGTATTCAAAATATCTAAGGATCTAAGACACGGGATATTTATCTAGATTCGGGCCCTCGTAACTGAGTAATTAACTTACTTTCTATGTATTTGCTTATGTGGGAAAAATGATTACAAAGAGAGACTGTTACAACGTATGTATGTTTGCTAATCCTATCTAACTAAGTCTAATCTTCGCTGTCACCTTTTCTCCTCCCTTTATTCTTCCCTTGAAGGTCTTTTTATGCTTGTCGAAGAGATTGTCGGTTATCCTCCTGAAGGCACATCCCACGATCACTCATATCCGCCTCAAGGTGGTAGTTACAGGTCGTGAGTATGTGGTAGTTACTGTCGATCATGGTTACGTGGTAGTTAGGTAGTTTTGACTTGGCGTCGTGGAACTGACTTACCATTCTAACCTCCTTCGATGGTTACCTTGTTAGGGACTTATTATTATATCGGGAATAATCATAAGGATCAAGGTATGGTAATGATAAAGGGTGATCGTGTACCTTTGTAACCACTATAATGATATTGAATTTTGTATCTACGAGGGAGTCTGGTCGTAGGGAGATATCTCTGCGGCGATAGCATTCACAGATACAGCACAAGACATGGATTTTATTGGTAATAAGTGTTTTATTATAATTTGCATGAAATAAATATGGTTCTTGGGTAATATGTAGAAGACTTTTGGATTACCTGGTACCTCTTCCCCTGGCCCTTAGCGACCATAGGAAGGTACTTGTAACCATGGTGTGTCATGTGCGACCATGGAACGCTTTGCACGACCATGGAGGCCTAAGTACAGCTAACAATTCTTGTTAGCCAGGTCCCAAGAACTCTTAGAAATCCTTTGCGTTGCCGCCAATGAGCTATAGAGGTGAGAATTCCACTGGCAGCGAGATTTGGAAACCTGAGGCGCTGTCGCGGTCAAGCCAAATTTCGTTTCGTCAATTTAGCCAATCAATGATCAAATTGGTCATGCCATAACCCTTCCTACTGCCCTAGCTATCTCCCCACCAAATCTAGTGAAGTCTGATGGCCACAAGCAGGAGAATTTGCGTCCTCCCATCTTAGGCGATGGTGAAGCATTAGAGTAGAATTTCACCACCTGCATCCAATTGCCGGCGCATACACCCAATTGACGTCATCCTCAATGTCGTCGAAGTACTCATTGACGACCCTACCACTTCTTCTCCGACGATGGTGAGATTTAAAAAATTGTCCTTTTCTCATGACCGCACTGTGGAGAGGAGCCTTAGTGAAGTCGCCATCGAAATTTCCACCATAATTGGACTCCATTGATGACATATATACCAGCTTCACGGTAGATCCTTAGCTTGTTTTTCCTCATTGTCGTCGTCCTTGTCACTGGCCATGTCAAACCAATGCTTTAGGGTAGATCTTAAGCCCAAATATCTGATGGAGCAGCAGCAGCCGATATAGCCAAAAACCAATGCTTTAGGGAGCCAAAGGAGCGAGCAACATCAGGTGACCGACGATTATGCAGGTCTAAGCACCCGACCATTAGGTCCATCGGCTCGAGGAAAGGAGAAGGTCGTTCCATGTGCGGACAACCAATCACGAGGGCTGGGTACTATCCGATGTCGCATAGGAGACTCCAGGGTCTATCACCGACATATGCTCCGATGGCAATATCCCAGTTTGCCATCGGAGGCAATCGAGTCATGTACCAGGACAAGGTGGTCACACCTTCGCGCAACCTTGCCGGGCCTTGCAGGAGGCCACCTGACCATGAGGCATCTAAGGAGGAGGAGAGAAACTCTTGACCAGTGCATATCCTGCAGTCACCACCATCCGACTAGGACCTATGAGGAGACTCTATTGTAGATAGGGAAGGCGAGAAACCGATCTTGCTTCTTTTTGTTGTGATCAATGTCAACCCACATTTTGTTGACTGAATAGTACCTGTAAAAATTAGCTGTGCATGTATGATATTGCTAATGGCCTAGAAGTGGCATGTGAAATAAATAAAAAAAATACTTTGAGAAGAAATGAGCGTCAGTGTGTAACTATGATCTTACTAGAACGTGTTATCTTTTATAAAGTGGTGTGTCGTAAGTGATATCCTCATCTTACCTAGCTATCTCCTCAAGAAATCTTACTTTGAGTTTTGATCTTAGTATGGTTATGACTCTTAATAGGATGTCTAGTATTGGAAGGCAGTCAACATTTGGTGAACAAGACGGGGGAACCTCCTCGTAAAGAGTTAGACCGAGGGGTAGAGGAAGTTCGCAAGCACCAATGCAAACGAGATCAGAAGAAGCCCTAGTGGGTGTAGCTGAGGTGTTGGCTCAGGTGTTAAGGGAAAATCAAGAAGCCTAAGCACAAATGATGCAGGACAATCAAGAAGCACAAGCCCGATTACTGGATCACATGGCTAGAAGACTACTGGTAGTTGCACCTACGAAAGGAATTGTGGTAAGTGCTAGACTTGCTGATTTTCAAAAGACAAAACTACCAACTTTTTCTAGTACTACAGACTCTATCATAACAAATGGTTGGTTAAGGGATGTAGAGCAAAAATTGGACACTATGAGGTGTGATGATATTGAGAAGGTTCTATATGCACCCATCAACTCTCCGGACTAGCGACAACATGGTGGATAAATTATCAGAATATTATCCCAACAAGGAAACTATTACATGGGCAGAATTTTCAGATCAATTCCACAAAACCAATATTCCAACTGGTGTGATGGCAGTGAAACGCCAAGAATGCAGGAACCTTCGTCAAGGTAATCAGACCATCATAGAATATCTACATCAGTTTAGCCAGTTGGCCTGATATGCACCAGGGGATGTTGACACTGAAGAAAAGAAAATTGAGCACTTTATTGATGGACTACAACATACTATGCAGTTGCACATTGCATCACATGAATTCACAGATTTTCAAGTTCTGGTGAACCGTATTTTGAAAATAGCGGAAAGACGAAATACAGTAGAGGATGATAGGAAAAGGAAATAAAAGCTCCAGACTGGTTCCCAAAGTAGCTTGACGTGTGGGTATATGACTACCACACCATCTTATCACCCTAGTTTTCCACCTCAGCAACCCATCTTAAGACCAATGCAAATTAAATGCCCCATATGTCAAGGAGGACATCATCAAAGGGATTGTCCGAGGGATAGGATAATTTGTTTCCATTGTGAGCGACCTAGACATCATAGGGATTTTGCCCATGGAAGCATTTACCTTCCCAGATTGCTAGGAACCCACATGGAGGCCAAAAAACAAAGGCCAAAGAATCGTCAACCACATCATTTCAACCATATGCTAGGGGCATAGGACCAGCTAATCGAGGTAAGACATCAATGAATTGACGAAGAGGTCGGGACCATCAACGCCAAAACAAGGAATGCTAAATTATGCTATGATGGAAGAGGTGGGAGAGGTTACCAACATAGTGATAAGTAGGTTCATCATCAACTCTGAAATTGCATTCATCTTATTATATTCAGGCACAACACATTCTTTTGTGACCAAAGAATTTGCTAGCAAGAGTAAATTATATATAACCCCTTTAGACACAAAGATTAACAATGATCTACTGGGGCTAGGACAGTAGTAACATCAATTAGTCAAAAGGTTCCATTCGACATTTGTGGAGAAATATTTTATGTTGATCTCTTAGTAATGGACATACAAGGGCTAGATGCAATTTTAAGAATGCACTGGTTGTCACCACATAAAGTCCAATTAGATTGTGAGAAAAAGGCAATTGCACTTGTTAGTTCGAAAGGAAAAAAAGTGCTATTTTATACAATAAGATCACCATTGTTAGAAGGTAAGAAAACTACCCATAGTATGATAATAATGGATGTTACATATTTTCTAGTGATGAATGAGTACTTGGATGTGTTTTCAGAGGGGGATTGGTGTGGGGATGGATCACTGCTGCGCCAACGCATATCAGTTCCTCCACAAGGGGGTGGCCCGATCTTCACGGCGTAGGATAGAAACAAGATAACTAGCTGCGAATAGCCGGGGTAACTAGCTTTATACCTACCAAGGTTGGTTGCAACCCATACGATGGGGAAGACGATCCGAAGCTATAAGAACTTCGACCCGCTATCCGAACAATCGCAGAACCACAAACCGGGATTAATCCACACAAAACGGCCAGAACCGTAGAGCACGAACTAAGGGGACCCGTAAAGATCCTTCTCGCAAATCCAAGAGAACTCACAAGAGCAAAGATAGAGGAACACTCAAGCAGTCTTGCTGCACTAGCATATAGCTGAAATGGTTTGATCAAAAGTTACAAAAATAGTTGGAATACATGGGGTATTTATACTAGGAACAATCTTCCTAGTTTAGGTGTGAAAGCAACCATTAGATGAAAAGTTTTCTTGAACAACCAACCCTCCTAATTAAGGTGTGAAGGCACCCATTAGATGAAGAGTTTCCTTGGATATAAGAGACCAATTCGTTTGGAGAAAAGAGTTGCTTCAATTTTCGCGCAGTTTGGACTGGTTGTGCAGCTTCCACTAAAATGACCATAACTTTTGACTCGGAAGTCGAAATGATGCATGGTTTGATGTGTTGGAAACTAGACTTCATTATCTTTCTAATGATGTGGCCCATGACCATGTTGCACGCTCAGATTGTCTCCAGAATTATTCACAAAAGGACAGATAGTGTGTGCCTTGCACCACCCTCATTCGTACGACCAATCTTCGTCGTCCCTTCCAATGCACCTAAGTTCAACCAAAGAAGTGGACGTTGGAAGCACCATTAAGTTGTTTAAATCTGAAATAAGACTCAAGTTAGCATTCACCTGGTCACAAATTTGCTTGGCACGAGATCGAGTGATCGGTCCTTGAAATTTGGTCGAAGAGTCTTGTATGCAACCATCTTGGTCATCGGGGCGAACATCTTGGTCGTTGAAGCTTGTGATGTCCACATCAGGGATGCCACTTGACAGAGATTTGAATTTACTATTGATTTGAAACCAGGGACAGCCCTAACTCCAAACACCCGTATAGGATGTCAATTAAGGAATTAGAAGAACTCAAGAAGCAAATAGAAGACTTGAAAGAAAAAGGTTTTATTAAACCTAGTGTATCACCATGGGGCGCACTAGTCCTTTTTTTGAAAAAGAAGGATGGGGGACTAAGATTATGTGTGGATTATCGAGCTTGAATGAGGTTACAGTGAATATAAGTATTCTTTGCCTAGAATAGAAGACTTGTTTGACCAGCTCTGAAGAGCTAGTTTCTTTTCAAAAATTGATCGCCGATCGGCATACCATCAGATAAAAGTTAAAAAACAGGACATACCTAAAACAACTTTTACTACATGATATGGACTATATGAGTTTATAGTGGTCCCATTTGGATTGACAAATGCCCTGACTGTTTTCATGAATGTGATGAATAAAGTATTCATGGAGTATTTGGATCAATTTGTGGTTGTCTCCATTGCTGACATAGTGATATACTCTAAGAGCGAAGAAGAACATGTTGAACACTTAAGGAAAGTATTGGATATATTACGAGAGCATCGGTTATATGCCAAGTATGATAAATGTGAATTTTGGATGAAAGAAAATTTGTTCTTAGGGCATATCATGACTGCTAAGTGGATCTTAGTGGATCCGGCCAAAATTCAAGCAATAGCAGAATGGAAGCAACCTAAGATAGTGACTGAGGTTAGAAGCTTTTTAAGTTTAGCTGGATATTATCGAAGGTTCATTGAGGGATTTTCTAAGATCGCTAAGCCACTTACTAGATTATTAAAGAAAGATACAACATTTGAGTGGATAGAAGACTGCGAGAGGAGTTTTAATGAATTAAAACATAAATTGACTACAGCCCCTATCTTAGTGCTCCCAAATAATAAAAGGATTTTCAAATTTACTGTGATACATCAAGACAAAGGTTAAGCTATGTATTCATGCAAGAGGGGAAAGTGGTTGCTTATGCATCAAGACGGCTGGGACCACATGAAAAAAATTATCCAACTCATGATCTTGAGTTAGCAATGTCTTAAAAATTTGGAGACACTATTTACTTGGAAACCATTGAGATTTTCTTAGATCACAAAAGTTTAAAGTATGTTTTTGCTCAACCTAATTTAAATATGTGATAACGAAGGTGGTTAAAGTTAATTAAGGACTATGACGTTAATATACAATACCACCCAGAAAAAGCTAATATATTCATAGATGCCTTGAGAAGGAAGATGAACGATAGAGAGGTAGAGGCAAACGGATTGAATGGGTCAATGAAGAAATTAGGGATGAAAACGGTTTGGATCTGGATCAGATAATGGCTGAACCATATCCGTATCTGTATTTTTTTCGAATTCGGATACGGATACGGATAGCCCGGATATGAATACAGATATTGATAGTATCGGATACGAATACGGATCGAATACAGGTCGAAAAAGATACGGTTACGGATAATGATTGGAACATTGACACTCCACAAACTGTACGTCCAAAATAAATTAAAGTACATTAATGATTGAATTGATTAGCACATTTATAAAATTTACAAGGTCCATCACATAATTAAACTTTTGCATACATAGCCACACATACATATGTTGACATATCACATAAATACATGGTTCAAAGTTCAAATAGACCATTAGTCCATCACATAGATATAGTTCAAAGTTCAAACAGACATCAGTCATCACATAAATACATGGTTCAAAGTTCGGAGGTTCTGAAAACAAAGAGACTCAAAAACAAACATCTTAATACTAGAGTATTAAAAAAACGAAGAGACTTAAAAGAAGCTCCTTTTACACTGGGAAGGTTCTAATTTTGAACATCAAAAAAGAACTCCAGAGCAGTACTTTGTCATATTACACAATCCACAAAACAATACAAGACATTTCATAACACATTTCACTCAGGAGGTCATTCCTCCATGTTGTCCAGGCCATCCTCCTCCTTAAAGTCATCCATATTCTTTTTCTCGTACAAATGCAATGCATATTTCAATAAATATTCATGATATCAGCTGCTCCGGATAGAACAGCTATTACATATCTCAGGGCGAACAACTAAGGTATTGTTACAAAGTAGCAGTGCAGGTTGTACTACTTACTGGATAAGTGATCCACTGAAGTACTCTCCTGTATACACAATGCAGGGGGGAAGAGGAACAGCGTGTTGAAGTTTTAGTACATGCCAAACTGGCTAAGAAATTTCAGTAAAGCATATTTCAACTTAAATGGTGCAACTTAAATAGTGCAACTTAGAATGAATATGATAGAATATTGAAAATAGTGAAATATTGAAAATTTCAGCAAGACATATTTCAACTTAAATGCAAGATAGAATGAATTTAAATCCAAGATAGAATGAATGTAAATGCAAGACAGTTGGACTGCAAACCGTTGTTATCAAGCTTGCAAAACGTCGCTCAATGCTCTCCATGTCCATCTCAAATATGAGAGATCCACCACTAATGATTCCACCTGCATGTTTGTTTAAAAAATTAAATTGTTGCATAGAAAATAGTAAAGTACAGGTGCAGGAAATGATATTACCTTTTCTAGAAGCTGCTGTCTAGTCTTTGGTGCAAATCAACGCTTGAATAATTTCAGAATCTAAACGACTGTGGAATGGATCAACAACATATCCACCGGCACTAAAGGCTGACTCCAAAGCAACAGTGGACACTTGAATAGATAAGACATCTCTAACAAGTCTGGAGAGGATAGGAAGCTCATGCTGCTTGACCTTCCACCATGACAAAATGTCAAATTCTTTTTTGTCTTTTGCTGTCCACTGTACTAGTGGTTGCTCCATGTACAATTCCAACTCATTTTTGGTGCATTGTTCAGAGGCAGTATTGGCATGCAAGTACCTTTCAAGGTCTACATTAATATCATCATCACTATCGTCTACTTGATCCTTCTTATCTCTTTTGAGAAACCTCCTTTTGCTGTCTAGTACATGTCTTCAATGAAGTTTCAGGTGGACTATCCATATAAGCTATGAACAGCTGGTTGATGGTATTAAAAAGCTTATTAATTTCTTCTGTAGCATTGCCATGGTAAATCTTATCTCCAAAATAGTGCAACAACTTTGTCTTATATCTAGGATCAAGAAATATGCTACAGCAAGAGCCTTATTAGACTTCTCCCAATACTTGTCATATTTAAGTTTCATGCAACTAGTCATAGTAGCTACCACTGGATCAGGACTATAACACCAATCTTCAATAGCAAACTTAATCTTGCAAAAATGGTTGAAAAGGAGATTTGCTGTTGGATATGAAGTGCCAGAGAATAGCTCAGTAGCATCATAAAATCTCTTCAAACATATACACAAAGATTTTGACATTGCCCAATTTTGGTCAGTTGGAGCACAAGTCGCATATTTGCTTCTGTAGCGAAGGAAAAGTCTATCAAATGCATGTCTATAGTAAACAGCTTGTTTCAACATAAGATAGATGGAGTTCCACCTTGTGGGAACATCCAAGAATAGGCAATTTTTTGTATCCAAGTCACACTCTGATGCACATTTCATAAATTCTTCCCACTGCAAGGTAGAGTTCTTAACTATTGCAATTGTATTTATGATATTTGCAATAGTCTGTGCAATTTTCTTTAAACCATCTTGGGCAACAAGATTCAATATATGATTCAAGCATCTCACATGAAAGAACATACCATCACATATCAATAGTGACTATTTTAATTTCTGTACTACCCCCTTAGCACAAACATCATTCGTTGAAGCATTATCCAAAGTCACTGCAAATAGTCTCCTATCAAGATTCCAATCCACTATTCTATCATAAAATTGTGTACATAAGTTCTTTCCCGAATGATGCCCTTCTACATGCATGAACTTAATAATTCTCTTCTGCATGCTCCAAATATCATCTATCCAATGAACTGTGATGCACATATTACCTTTATTTTGGTTTGAGGTCCACATGTTCATGGTTGTATTGAATCGACATGAAAGTGTTTTCAAATGCTCATACAACCTTTTCTTTTCCTCTACATACATATTTAATATATCCTTTCTCACGGTTATATGACTCTTAATTGGAAAAGAAGGGCGTAATGACTTGATGAACTCCACAAAGAACTCATGCTCTATGATGTTGAATGGATATTCATGCATGATGATTGCCAAGTAAAAATTTTTCAGACTGTCGGATTCATCATACTTGTAGGTCTCCATTGCTGCAACATCATTGTCACCTTCACTTTTTTTAGTGTAAGCAGTTGTTGACCATTCTTGATGTGGTGCTTGTGCGCCAAGTGCTTCCAAAAGGCCGATGTCCCTCTATTACTCTCACGACGAGCTTTATAGATGCACTTGTTGCATTTGGCCCAAAGCTCTGTTATTATCTTGCCATCCAGTCCTTTCTTCGTAATTTCAGACCTCTCGAAGTAATCTCAAATATCGGAGCTACACTTCTTTGATCTCTTCGAAGCAGGAGCAAGAGGGTCGGCCTCAGTAGGTTGAGTAGTCCCACTACCACTGCTAGCATCAGCACCAGGTTGAGGACTTGAGGGGTGGTAGGTGGCTGCGTCACTGATGGCAAAGCTTGAGATGTATTGTCAGTATTGGTTACACTTCCACTACTACTGATTGTTGTCGAATCCATCACAGATCTAGCACAAAATGACATGGCAACTGATTACTAAATTATATAGATTATTCAACACATCCACACAGGCACACATGACAATATGACATGAACAATTGCAACATAACATCAGCATGCTTGCAAGTTGCATTGCAACAATTAGTACCTTCGAGTAGGGACAGGGTAATATATGTGTGTATATATATATATATATGTATAGAGGAGGAGGGCCACGAGGACGGGCGGTCGGAGGGCGAGAGGAGAGGCGGGGCAGCGTTGCAGCGAGAGGAGGAGGAGGGATGCGGCAGGCGGCGATGCGGAGAGAGGAGGAGGGGCGTGAGGACGGGCAACCGACAGGCGGTGGCACGGTGAGAGGAAGGCTGAGTGAGGGTGGGATGGTGGACGGCGAGAAGAGGACCAAGGGCGGGACGGTGGACAGCAAGAGGAGGAGGGGCGGGGGCCGTGGGGCGGACGGCGAGGTGGCGAACAGCATGAGGAGGAGGGGTGCGGGCGGGCGTCGTTGTGGCGAGAAAAGGGCGCCGGCGCCGATGAGAGAAGGGGCGAGGTGGGCGGCGCCGGCGATAAGCGAAGCGGCAGCGAGGGTTAAGGCCTTAGGATCGGAGTTAGGGATCTGCTGGGTGAGACTTAGAGATAGGGAGAGTTAGGGATGAAATCCGAATGGGCTGGGCTGGCTGACTAGGCTGGGTTGGGCGCCTGGGCCTCCAAGGTATTTGGATATCCGGATAAGCACAGTCCAGATATCTGGATCGGTAGTTGGATCCGTTGGATATCGTTCGAACCGGGTCCATATCCGAATAAAAATTATCTGGATCTGAAAATATCCGAGCCGATAGGTTCCATATCCGGATTCGACCAATCCAGACCGGGAGGATCCAGATCCGTTTTCATCCCTAGACGAAATGATGGCTTCACTAACTATTACACTGACCCTAGAGGAAGAAATCAAAGAGGCACAAAGGAAAGATAAAGAAATTTTACAACTAATGGAGAATTTAGAGAAAGGTAAAGCAATTGGCTTCAGAAAGGATGAACAATGTAATTTATGGTATAAAAATATGATATGTATTCCAAATGTCAAGGAGATTAAAGAGTTGATATTACGAGAAGCACATGACATCCCATATTCCTCACGTTCATAAAGCACAAAAATGTGTCATGACTTGAAAAGTCAGTTTTGGTGGCACAATTTGAAGGGAGATTGTTGAATATGTTGCAAAGTGCGACACCTGTCAGCGAGTCAAGGTCGAACACCAAAGGCCAGCAAGATTATTATAGCCGTTGCCAATACTTGAATAGAAATGAGATGAGATTGGGATGGATTTTATTATAGGGTTATCAAAAATCAAAAATGGGTATGATTTTATTTGGGTAATTGTGGATAGACTAACAAAGGTAGCACACTTTATATCGATTAAAACGACATAAGATGGTGCTAAGTTGGTTGAAATTTACCTCACTAAAATAGTAACATTACATGGAGTACCCAAGAAAATAGATTTGGATCGAGCATCTCAATTTACTTCCAAATTCTAGAAGAGTTTGCATGAAGCACTAGGGACAAAATTGAATTTTATTACAGCCTGCCATCGTCAGCTAGGAGGACAGACTGAACAAGTAAATCAAATATTAAAGATATATTGAGATCTTGTGTGTTAGATCATGAACAATCATGGAATCATGCCTATCCTAAGCCAAATTTGCTTATAACAATAATTATCAATCAAATTTAGGCATGACATCTTTCGAAGCATTATATGGTAAAAAATGTAAAACACCTCTAAATTGGACTAAAGTGGGGGAAGGAAAATTATTAGGACCAAAGATAGTAAGAGATGCCGAAGCATAAGTACAACTTATTAGAGAAAAGTTGAAGGTGGCACAATCGTGTCAAAAATGTTATTCAGATAACAAGCAAAGAGATCTTGCATTTGAAAGGGAATTCTTATTTTGGCTTGGTTTCCAACAAAAGTAAGGTGAAAAAACAATGTTATTGAGTTTTTTGATTCTAAATATGCTGGCAATATTGATAAACGAACGTCTATCTCTGGTTATATCTTCTCTCTTTGTGGTTCTGTTATCAGTTGGAAAGTTTCACTTCAATCGATTGCTGCACTCTACTACTGAAACAAAATATATTTTAGCTAATGAAGATCTAAAAGAAGTTGTTTGGTTGCATGGTCTTATTTCTAAATTTGGTATTATTCAAAATATCAATACTTTTTATTATGATAGCCAAAGTACTATTTGTTTAACTATGAATGATATATATCATGATAAGACCACACACATTAATGGAAATATCACTTTATCTATGAAATTATTGCTGCATGTCAAATCATAGTGAAAAAGACGTATACAAATAACAATTTTGTAGACATGTTCATGAAGTTACTTCAGTTTCTAAATTCAAGCATTGTTTGTACTTGATTGGTATTCATAGCAACTAAATGCCTACGAGTCTTTCTGGCGGCTAGCAGTTTGTGGATTAGCTCCATGCTATTAGTCCTTTCTTTCGTGTAAGAAGCTAAAGCTGGAATTCTCGCAGATCAAATGTGGCATTTCAACATCTGTGACCTCGATTCCTGTCTCTTCTCTCGTTATATCACCCACCGAAAAAGGAATGCTGCATCACATGAGAGGCATTATGAACAACACTACTGAACAGACTTCAAATTAGCAAACATTTGAACTTTGAATGGATGGTAACCTCGTATCATCATCCAACAAGAAAGAGCTGCTGGCTGCATTATTTGAGTCTTCGGCCATCCTCATTTTCATGCTTGAAATGACCTAGAATCGGATTTTGCATAATGAAAGAACCATAGTTCAGTGATAAGGCAATACTGGAAGTTTTTGTACGGATATCTCAGAATAAAAAAATAATTTTAAAAATAACGTTTAAAAAAAAATTACAAAAATGGCTTCAGTCGCCATCTGGGATGACGACTTACCGAAAATGGGCCATCAGTCGCCATCCCAGATGGCGACTGCGGCTTTTTTCCATCAGTCGCCATCTGGGATGGCGACTTATGGGGAATATATAAGGGGGGGCCGGGGCGATTGTGGTGGAAACGAAAAAAAAAACTCAGAACTCACTCACTCGGCAGAGAGGAAAAAAAAAAGAAGAGAGGAGAGGGGAGGAGGAGAGGGGAAAAAAGAAAAGAAGAGGAGGGGGAGGAGAAGAGGAGAAGGAGGAGGAGGAGGAGAAGAAGAAGAAGAAGAAAAAGAAGAAAAAAGAAAGGTAAAAATTTTTTTACTGGTAATTAGTATAGAATGTTTTAGGAATTTAGGAATTTGCAGATCTGTTTTAGAAATGGGGTTTATAGAAAAAAGAAAGGGGTTTATAGATTTGTTTTAGGAATTTGCAGATCTGTTTTAGAAATGTGTAGATATGTTTTAAAAATTTGTTGTATTTGTAGATCTGTTTTAGAAATTTGTAGATCTGTTTTAAAAATGTGTAGATCTGTTTTAGAAATGTGTTGTATCTGTATATCTGTTTTAGAAATTTGTAGATCTGTTTTAAAAATGTGTAGATCTGTTTTAGAAATGTGTAGATCTGTTATGTAGATGTGTTGTATTTGTAGATCCGTTATGTAGAAAAGTTATGTATTGAGCGAATAAATTAGATTAATAAATAGTGAATCGATAATTTAGGACATACGGTTTATTCGTAGAAAATGTGCAGAAATACATATTTGATTAGATGTGATGCAATATCATTAATGCAGTGTACTTCTAAGATGTTAAAAAATAAGTCGCAGATGTCTTAAGGATGAGTATAGAGTAATGTGCAAAATATATTGAAGATATGATAGCTGATGTTTGTAATACTTATGTTGTAGACAATGTCGGAAACAAGAGTAGTATATATTTTTCACGGGGAACAAATCATTAGAAATGGACCATCTGGAGATGACCTAAGTAGATGTCACCGTGTAGACATGGAATTGAATGATCTTAATGTTCTTAATTTTGAAGACCTTAAGACCCGAGTCATGGACATCCTAAATATTGACCCATGTTTACACAAAATTGTCATGGAAGCACTGGTGCCTATTGGTTTGACATCTTGTTGGAAATTGTGTAAACTTAGAGGCGATAGATCATGGGGCTCTCTTGTTAGGAGGGTGATAAATCCCAATCATGGGCCAGATGACTGCATACTGTATGTGACAAAACTAGACAATGTACCAGAACCGGGAGCAGAACTTGTACCCGAACCATTAATTGGAGGACAACATACGAACATTGATCCAACCATGACTTATAATTCTGTGGATATGCCCAACGCAGAATTCATGGGCGGGTATTTCTGGCCTGGGGATGAGGCTTATGCCGACGAAGGTGAAGACGAGGGTCTGGAAGTTTCAGGCAGCAAAGGGTCGGAGGTGGACGCAGACTATGCGGATTCCTCTGGTGAAGAAGACTATCGTGGAATGGGACCTCCACAACAATGGCTAGATCCTAGTGGTTTTGAGCATGCGCGAATCCACGACGATCGCAGTTCAGAGTCGGTAGGGAGTGAGCACAGATTAACATTGGGACAACATTTTCGAAGCAAGGAGGAAGCTAAGCAAGCCGTGGCGATGTGGTCCGTGACACTGCGTCGGTCTTTCAAGGTTGACAGAACAACTCCGCGACTGTACGCAGTGAAGTGCAAGGTGGAAGGATGTCGATTTTATGTTCGTATTGCTCGGTACAGGGACAATGAGCACTTCATTGTTTCCAGGATCACCGAACACGACTGTTCGGTGACAGAAGTATCACAGAGTCATAGAAATATGTCCTCCGCATTTGTGGCACGTGTAATTTTGTCGAACCTTCATGCAAATCTTGATATGCCACCAAAACAAATTGTTAGCCAGATCAATGACACATTTGGGTACATCATTCAATATGGGAAGGCATGGAGAGCCAAGCAACTTGGTCTTGAGATGTTATTTGGATCTTTCTATGATTCATATAACTATGTGCCCAGATTGATCCAACAAATCGTTGACACCAACCCTGGCACTGTGATGGATATGGTCCATAGCCCAGTTGTCGGCAGAAATGGTGAGATAGTTCCTGGAGCTGAGTATATGGAGCGTATATTCTGGTCATTTGGTCAAGTAATCTCTGTGTTCAAGTACATGCGGCCAATACTTTGCGTGGATGGCACATTTCTAACTGGGAAGTACAAGGGAACTCTGATGACAGCAGTTGCTGCAGATGCAAACAACCAGCTACTTCCCATGGCGTACGCCTTAGTGGAAGGAGAGAGTACAGACAGCTGGGTATGGTTCCTTGCAAACCTAAAACAAACAGTCGTGAAAGACAGACGGAATGTATGTATAATCCATGATAGACACAAGGGTCTGTTAAGTGCCATTGAGTTCATGTTGTCCACTGAGAACCCGCAGTACAGCTGGAATGACTTGATCAGTCGGTGGTGTAAACGACACCTTGCGGCGAACTTCTTCACACACTACAAGAGTGCACGGCTTATGAAGAAGTTCAAGCGGTTGTGCGATCAGAACCAAAGCCATAAGTTCCAAAAACTTTGGGACGAGTTAGAACAAGAAACTTCAGATCTAGGTAAATCTCAAAGGTCAGAGGCAAGCAATTCACAACATCCAGAAGATGAAGAAAATGTCGCGGAGACTACAGATGTGGCGGGACGACGCACCCGAAGATCAAGGCCAAAGAAATTTAGTGAATGGATCAGTGACAAAGCTCCTGAGAAGTGGTCTCTATTGCACGATGAGGGAGGTGCCAGATATGGCGTAATGACAACTAACATGGCGGAGGTATACAATTTTGTGTTGAGGGGGGTACGAGGTCTGCCGCTCACTGGAATTGTGGAATTTACATGGCATCGCACGGCCAAATACTTCTACGAGAGAGGTACAGCTGCAAGAGCATTGCTTCGGGTGACACCACCAAAATTTGGCATCTTCGCAGGTGTTGCACCTCACGTGGACTTCTCGTCGCGTGGTGGTGTACGGATCTCTGAGGGTCCCCGAGCGCCGCCTTCTGCACACACTTCCGATTCTGGATTGGGCTTCGACGTCACGTTCGACTCAGACGACGAATACATTGCTATGTCTGAGCAGACAGTGCCTATCCCGTCGGCTAGTCCGCTTCGGTCTCCTGCTAGGCACCCACCATACATTCCTCGTCAGTCGGTCCGTGCCGACCCCCAAGTGGTCCGCGACCCATCGTATGCTCAGTATGCCGATATGTTGCAGATGAGAGACGACGCCGATCGGAGCCAACATCAGTTGGCATCTTCGCAGCTTGGTGAGACACCTCCACCGTCGCAGGACCCGAGTGCTCAGCCTCCCGGTCGACAGCCCTCGCAGAGGACAGTGCATCCGCGCAGCACCTATTCGCCATCGCCGTTTCAGCGCGACCGGAGGCATCGTCCGAAGAGGGGCCGACAGTAGTTTTTTTTTATGTTCTCCTTTTATGGAACATTATATCGATTCTCATAGTTGTACTATTTTGGTTTATATTAGTATTCTCATGTTTTCACTATTTTTTTATGTTCATTTTCGTTTTTGGGAACATCATACTCGACAGATTGAACCAACCACGAAATTTGAATGCTAATTTTAAAAAAAACACTAATTTGAATGCTAATTTTTAAAAAAACACAAATTTGAAAGTTATTTTAAAAAAAACACAAATTTCAATGTTAATTTTAAACAGAACACAAATTTGAATGTTATTTTTAAAAAATCACACAATTTGAATGATAATTTTTAAAAAAAACACAAATTTGAATGCTAATTTAAAAAAACCACAATTTTGAATGTTAATTTACAAAAAAAAACTAATTTCAATGCTAATTTAAAAAAACCACAATTTTGAATGTTAATTTTAAAAAAAACACTAATTTGAATGCTAATTTTAAACATATCACAGATTTGAATGTTAATTTTAAACAGAACACAAATTTGAATGTTATTTTTAAAAAATAACACAATTTGAATGCTAATTTTAAAAAAAACACAAATTTGAATGTTATTTTAAGAAAAAATACAATTTTTATTGTTTTTTTTAAAAGAAACACAATTGTCAAGAATTTTTTTTAAAAAAACACATTTTCGGCCTTCAGTCGCCATTCTGTATGGCGACTGAAGATACGTGGCATTCAGTCGCCATTCCAGATGGCGACTGAAGGCGAAATGCCATAAATCGCCATCTGGAATGGCGACTGAAGTCAGTTTTGCAATTTTTTTTTATTAAGCGTTATTTTTAAAATTATTTTTTTATTCTGTGATATCCGTACAAAAATTTCGCAATACTGGTAGTGTCATTACTTGAAATAGTAACACATGGAGCTTGCATTAAATGAAACTGAAGTGTATCACACTTACCTCTGATGAAACCGAGTGGGTGCCGTATATATCATCCCAGTACATTGTAATGATTCGATATAATTGTTGTATGCTAAGGACCTGAAAGCTTAAAAATACATGACGAAGCATATAAACAATATATGGTTCTGGCAGAACTTTGTTTCAAGTTTACTTACTGGGCACATCTCATTAGTGATCTCCTCAAATGTTTTCCGTGGCTTTTGATGGAGTACCTAATGAATAAAATTTGTTTAGACCATACAGTATCCAGTTGGACACTCAGGAAACTCAACTTAGGAAACAATGCGATCTATCTCTAATAATTCCCAATATATAACACTTACAAGAAACCCAACGGCTTGCCTTAAATGCATCAATTGATGCCAGGAGGAACCTGAATACTATGTGTACCACATAACATTAATTAGCACAAGATCTAATATTTTCTGTAAATACAAGGGAATTTAGTTTATCAAACCTCCTCAGTCACATCGATACACCACTGTTCTAACAGAGTCAATCCTGCTTTGAGGTATTCTCCATTGCTCAAAGAACAACACTCAGAACGAATAAGCAAGCTACAAGAAAAGAAAATTTTCAGACTTGCTGAAAGGGTGAACAGATCCGTATGAAAAAATATCTAGAGAAAGAGTGAATACTTACCTATTAAATAATTCAATGTTAACGAATGAAAATACTTGAGTGAACAACTTTCTAACTAAGAATGGATGGACCTGTACATGCCAGTAAAAATTGTTAACACATATTCTAACTACTAGAAAGCAATGTGTGAGCACTTTTTTTTGTGTGACGTACATAATTGGCTTTCAAAATTTTGAAGTATGATCTGAAGGTTTCCAAGATGCTCTGCCAACGTTTCATCGATTGTGAAGATTTAACTCGAGATGTTCTTGGTAACTGCATTATGTAATATATTCTTGGTGCCTGCACAAACAAAGCATCTGAGCCTGAATTATTTACCCTTTTGTGGTATATTCTACCTGTCATTGACTGTACCTGAAAGCATAAACCAAGAAGGGCAGACATTTCTTTCTTCAGATTCTCTCTTATCAGGCTATACATTTTCTCAACATAAGCTGTAAGCTGCTGCTTGAAAAGAAGAGCAGGATACTTGGCTTCAACTTGACGAAGATTGCCCGGTCCACTTTGTGGTGAAGCTCGAGATCCCTTTTATTTTGAGAAATAGTCAAGTAGATAACTCAGACTAAAACCTCAGTACTGCTGTGAGTATGCGAACAGGAGAGAGACAATTTACCGCAGACATTCTCCCAAATAATGATGCAGCAGATGTCCTCCTTCCCGGATGAAGCTGAGTAGTTGCTTTCAGTGTCCTTTGTAATAGCAAGAGTAATGTAGATGCATTGGACAGCCAATATGCTAGCTTGTCATTATCATCATCAGCCTTTGTTAAAAAAAAAAACGCTTAACTGTCCTCATAATATCAATAAGAATTCTGTTATGTCTACATCTACTTTAGTTCTGATTTTTGGATTTTTTTTAAATAATCCATTAAAAAAATTGCAGAAATAGTAGACAGCAAAATAAGTATTTTGCAAAGTAACATTCAGTTGTCAGATTGTATAATGACTAAAGTTTTTTTGCCCAATTACCAAGTTGAATAGCAACAGGATCAACAGGTCAAAATCAGCCATGTCACCATTTAACTAGCGATTGGCTCAACAGGTTGAAAATAATTAGTTCAATTGCTAGTTTAAATGGCAACTAGACTGACAAATTACAGATTGAAAATACTAAATTTAACTTGACAACTGGACTGAATTTTCCATGAATTTTCAACCCTAATACATAGGTAGAACAGGGGATTGTTCGCCTTACCGCCATTCAACTTGACGACTGGTTTTTGCCAACTAAGTTGTCGGCCTAGTCGCCAATTTGAGTGGTGACAAGACAGATTTTGACTTGTCAATCCTATTATCATTCAACATGGAGATTGGACTGACAGAAAAGGCTTAGTCACCAGGTTCAATGGTGACTGGGCTAGAAAAGGTCCCAAGTAGCCATACAACCTAACAATTGACGATTAGTTTGGCAGATGCTTTTTGCAGTCCACTATTTTTACAAACTTTTTGTGAATTATTTAAAAAAAATTTATGATTGTTGAGTTTCTATGACAAGCGTATAAAGAATTGATTTGTAGCTGAATCATTCTTCTCTTTTTCAAAAGATTTGTAATCTGCAATTCTAAACAAACAAGAAAAGAAACATAAAACATAACGTAAACTGTAATGCTCAAGAAGAAGTGTTATTTACCTCTGTCGCTGTAACAATTGTTTGAATAATACGGTCAAAAACACTAGTTCTTTCAGCTTCAAATGATCCCCAGTGCAAAAGGCACCTGAAGATGAGATAAGCAGCAATAGGCCTACCATTGGAGAATCCCAGATCTTGCGATATGAACTTGATAAGCAGGTCACCGTTTTCCTAGAGCATATAGTTTGTATTTAGTGTAAACCATGAGGATCAAATTAACCGCACAACTAGCTTTCTAAGTGATAAGAGGGGAACACAAAACTAGTCTAGGTAGCATTCACATTTAATCTAATGCAGCATTCATGTTCATCGATTGATATTGAGATAGAGCTGAAACTTTTCAGCTTTGTATTTCTGAAAGACTTAGTGCTCAAAATAGGCAAGAAAGTAAATTCATTTTTTGGGAAAGAAAACACCTACTCAGAACTTCTATTAAGCATCTTAATTAGAACAGATTGAAACTTATGTTCAACGACTCTCAAAAATTGTTCAAAGAAACTCACCTCAGAAAAGGTGCCTCCTAGTTTCTTAACACCAAATTGTAGCTGATTGTTTGTCTTTGTTTCCTCATGATGATTCACCTTCTCCAAACCTGACGATGAGGTCAAATCCTCCTTGGACCCCGCACATAATAGGGATGACAGTTGGGGTGTTCGAACATAAACAACTGGTAACTCCACCTCATCCACCGCATTACCTAACATTTTATTAAACATATCTACAGTGATATTCTTGGTTGTGAGGCTACCCTCCTTAACTATAACACTCTGTACAAGAAATTTGTCATTGCACTGCATGTCTATTGGTTTCTCCTGTTGCGCCTCCATTGTTACTATAACACATAACATGGACCGTGGCAGCACAAGGCCATCGCGTGGTAGAACATTGTACTTTTTTGGGCTTGTTGTCCCCGTTACCACAAAATAGAAGGCAACACAGTCATCTATCTTGTTAGTTAACTGCACGAAGCCAGATATCTGCTTGTTTAGCTCGAAGCAAAACCGGAGTTCGAGGGGGTTGATCCCAAGCAGCTCCTTCGGGACTGACCTTATCTGCGAGAAATAATTCGAAGGACTCAAATTGTGCTGCGGATGTTAGGATGAAAAATAAAGTTCCTGTTGCCTAATTTTTGTATGATACTAAACTCAGATCCTTGTAATATGAATTTCCATCATATTTATTACCATGGTGTAATGCTATTATTTTAGTGTGAATATTACTTTCATTGGTCCAGCGTGAAGAAGGAAGCAGGATTCAAAAGCTAATTTAATTAATTAGTTCAAATTTAGGTAGTGGGGGTGTGCACAGGGATGGGACCCCACGAATCCCATATTCGACGATTTTATAGTGTTGGTTTTCTTCAAGATATATACACAATACACGAATTTTTTATATGTTGAGGTATTCACATCTAAAACATTTTATGACATGCCTAATTCAACCTATAATAAACTATCAAATCTAGTTTACATAATACTACTTTCATTTATGGTAGGAGATACCTCCATTTAAATGAATTGATATAAAAAACAAAATTATAGTATATTATTATATTTAGTGACATTTTTAATGCATATAAGTTGAATATAAGGTTCAACTTACATATTAAAGTAGTTTTACTTTCTATTCTATCCAAAGTTCAATAAAATATTATCTTTCATTATAGCAAAGGATAGGCTCCATGGAGTTCCAATTTTATATATATAAGGGTGAGGGCTTAATTTGGAGGTAATCAACAATGTTTTTCAATTTTATTAGTTACTTTCAAAATACCAGAAGAAGCAAGATAAATATAGCAAATGTAAACTTTATCATACTAGTAGGTCTAAATATGAAGTATTATTGCTATGAGATAACTATGTGGATAAAAATTGTAACAACCCAAAAAAAAGAATATTCCCTTGGAATATATGGTCCTCAAATATGGTTCCGTTTTATGGGGAAAAAAGCAAATGCATATTTTTGCATACCTGGTTCACCGATGACCTTGTGTCATTGCTAAGATGCATATTTGTGCACTCCCTTCTATTAAGCTTCTCGATTATTTGACTCGTGGTAGGCCTTTTCATTGGGTCATTCTCCACGCAGTTCAAACCTATTTCAATGCATCTTTTGATTTGTTGGTAATATATTTCTAGTGACGTATACTTTGGTATTGCTTCCAACCTATTCCTCCAATTTTTAAGTACCTATTAAATGGAATAGAGAGCTGTAATGATATAATGCAAAGGTAAAATGTAACATAATCTTTTACAAGAAGGACCTCGATCTTGAATGTTCAAACAAAATTTCTTACAAGCTCAACAAAGTCCTGGGGAGATATTCCAGTACCATCTGGGTAGTTCTTTTGTCCCGTCATTATCTCTATAACTATTACACCCAAACTAAATATGTCTGATTTTGTTGTGATTATGCCTCTATGTAGGTATTCTGGTGCCATGTAGCCACTGCATTAGATCATGCATGTTTGAAGCATTATGAGCATAGTAAAGAAAATGCATTTCAATTTATCACTACAAAGCACTGGATTTACTAAGAGGTATTCAACTTACAATGATCCCTCAAGAGTTGTAGTGCAAATTCGGGTTTGTTGTGAACGGAAGAGTTTTGAAAGACCAAAATCAGCAATTTTGGGTATCATGTTGTTATCGAGCAATATGTTTGCAGGTTTTAGATCCAAATGAATAACAGGAGTATTAATTTGCCATTCCTCGTGAAGATAATGTAAACCCTGGCAAATCCCCTCAATTATTTTGTAGCGCTTGTGCCAATCAAGTCCACAAGATTCATCTACACAATAAACAAAAGAAGAGAATTCAAGAAATGTTAGCTTTGAAAATTGTTATCTTTGCATGCTAAAAGATATAGGAAATGAATGATAAATTCTGCTATATGTTCTTGTCATCTTTTGTTAATATGCTGATATCAATATCATATACTAGTTTTTCATAACATTTATAGTATGTGTAAACAAATTAAAAGTGGTGTTGAAGTATAAATAGATTCCATGGTGCATAAAAATCAACATGGTTTCAAAGATCAGAGAACCTATGATTGAAACTTGTCTAGCACATTTGTGAATAAAAGATTTTTGTTAGAGGTTCTGGTTCTTTAATTAGGAGAGTCCCAATGCTGGACAAGGACCCATCCCATGTGAAATACACCTTATAGATCTAGTCAAATATAGATGTCAGAGAAGTGTTCAAATATAACCTTAGCTAGGTCTTGACTCATGTCAAATTCAATCCATAGGCTTAGCTAGACATAGATGTAACAGCGAGTATTGAAATATGAATAGATTGTGTGTCTTACCTCAATAACTTAAACTTTTGGTTGAGTTGGTCGGTGCATAAAACTCTACAAGGAGTGATACTCAAACAACATGAACTTTGATAGATAAGAATAAAGAGAAAATGATGAAATAGAGAAACAAAGATACATTCCATGTTGAATTGTCATACCAGAAAGATGCTTCTCAAGGGTTCCATTAGGCAGATATTCGAAGCAGAGCAACCTTTCTAGCATCTCTGCAAATAAATATTTTCCATTGTGCTCTATATATTTCTGTCGTATTTCATAACAGTAGCCTAAAAACCGCACTATGTTTTTGTGCTTAAACCTCATAAGATGATCAACTTCATTCTTAAATTGTTTTTCTTGAACTTCCTGCTTGAACACAAGCTTCTTGACAGCAATGACTTCCCCATTTTGTAGTACTCCTTATTTAACATCTCTTGTTAATATGGATAGGTTTTTGATCAGCTGTGATTGCATATATTTCAGAATGCGGAAAAGACTATGGTAACCTTACCTTATAAACCACTCCAAAACCACCTCTTCCAAGTTCTCGCTCATCAGAGAAGTCCTTTGTGATAGCTTTTAAATATTGTAATGGTAGATCGCATGGCTTTGCACTTTGATCTCGTAACATGCACTCCAGGTTGTAATGTCTGCTGGCTTCACCATCCATTTGTGATTAAGCAATAACACTTCCACACTCAAGATTATAATATCTTGTAGCTTCAGAATCCATTTCTAATCACACAAAAACACTTCCACATGAGAGCAAGGCATATGTTTCATATGAGTAATTGCTCTAGCTTGTGGATTAATTACTTAACTAAAATGGGTTCGTCTTCAAACAAGTTACTCCCACATGTAACTCTCTCTCTCTCAAAGATATCTTAAAATATTGGAAAAGCAGGATGACAAATCGGGAGGAGGGGCATTTACAAAACTGGACTAACACACATTTAGTTCTTCTGATTGTTTTCTAATTGGTAAAATTGGTTATTAGACACTTCAAAATCGGTCTATTTGGGAAATAGTAACAAAAACACTCCACGACTGTAAGATTTTGCAAAACAAATAATATTAGCCATAATATGTTGTAGTCAAGCGTCAACCGTTCATTTAGTGATTGACATTAATGTTTTTGGTCATTTGGCAACATTGATGGAGGGTAGTTTAAACAACGACAGTGCGGACAAAGAAGTTTGGGTTGCGGGGCATGACATAGTGTGGCAGCGAGGAGCTGGGGAAACATGGTGAGCACTGAGGGTGGCCTCAAACAAGTGTGGTGTAGCTGAAGGATGGAAAACGATAGTGAGGTTTTGTCAGACACCGCGAGGAAGGTCAAATAACCGAAGGCATTAATGCCAATCATCAAATTAATGATTTGGATTTGAAGACAGTGCCTTCTAGCTGATATTATTTGTTTTAAAGTGTCATATAACAGTTGCATGTTTTTGAATGTTATTTTCCTAATAGACCATTTTGGAGTTTCCAATAAACAATTTTCCCTTTATAATTTTGTAACCTAATTTATGTACTCTTTGTACTCCAAAACCAAAGGCATTAATCTAAATCTAGTACTCTTTGTTTTCTATTTCTTTATTAATGCCAGTTTAATCCTTCTTATCCGGTATCTTTCTGGACAACAGATTTTCTCAACATAAAACAAATAGAAAACATAAAACAAAGAATCCATCATTTGGGAGCTGAATCAATACAAAAATGGAAAATCTTTCAAAACATCTACATGTTTACTGTAAAATTTTAGCATGAATCCGAAACATACATTATTTCAAAAGAACGGACAACAAAGAACCCTTCAACTGGGAGATGGAGTCAATACCCAAAGAATTCCATAAGCTGGGACTTGAATCAAAACATCTACATGTTTATTGCAAAATATTAATGTGCAGTTGGATCCCAGAGAATTTGATGTGGCCTCGATCTAGAAGGTGAAGGAAAAAAATTGTATCAGCTAAATTTTTCTTTTGCCTGACAAAATTCTTCGGAGTTCAAAAGAATACTACAAGAACATGAACACTTGGAAAGAAGCAGGTTGCTAACCTATATATTGCAGAGCTGTTGCCTTAGCTGCCGTGTGCTAACCTATAATTTTTCTGCTGTGCCTGACAAAATTCAATCAGAATTCAAAAGAACATAAAGTTTCAGAGAACATGGAAGGTTAATTTCAATGTGGAAAAAACATATAAAAGAAAGAATATTTGATTAAATGCTAACCTGTAGATCGGAGAGATGTTGGATTAGTTGCCGTGAGGAGAAGTGAGGATTAGCAGATCTACTCGTTGACCGGAGGTGGTACACACCGAGAAGATACTACACTTGTCGCTTGGAATTCAGATTAATAAAAACGCATGGAGAGCACGTGCACTCTGGTCAGTATTTCTTTATTGAATGATATTTTAAAAACAGATGCTATCACAATGTATTTCGATAAAATGGATCTAAGAGAACACCGTAGAATCGAGAGTTTATGGTGTGTTTGGTTGCACGTTCTGAACCATCTCATGCATCATAAGAAGAGGTTTGGTGTTTGGTTATCTCCGTCTTACACCATCTTGTGCATCATGACTCATCCTAAAATAGGAAATATTCTCTCAATATGCTGCACCATTTCATTCCTCTCATTTTTGTAGGTATGGTTTCGTCCGTCACCAAAATTAGTGCGCACGTGTTGAGAGAAAAAAGGCGCCACTTGGGTTTGCTCACCTCCCTCTTTCTCTCCGTTGCCAGTGCCACCGTTCCCGAGCGGGAGAAGGCCGACGCGGGAGGCGATGATCCATTGCGGGAGGCGGCAATCGGCTCGAGAGGTGGCAATCGACACAGGAGAGGCGACGACCGATGTGGAAGGCGACGATCCGTTGCGGGAGGTGGCGATCGGCGCGGGAGACGACGATCCGTTGCGGGAGGTGACGGCCGGCGTAGGCGGCGGCGATCCGTTGCGGGAGGTAGCAATCGGCGCGGGAGGCGACGGCCGGCGCGGAAGGTGGTGATTGACATAGGAGAGGCAGTTTTCCTTCCTACGCAAGCCTTGTTTGTGCCGCCGCCAGTCAACATCGCCATTTCGTCATTCTAGCAACACCAGGTGATGGCATTGTACTCCAGTAGCTTCGCCGGACCCTCTGTGGTGTTTTTGTCTTCAGAAACTAGGCTGAATCAGCCACCAATGATCATCACCACTACTGTTCAAGTCTTCACTGCCGCAAATCTCCTCATTGCCGCCAACATTGGTGACTCTGTCAACCAATCAGAGGCCAGATTCATCACCAGCATATCACCGCCATAGTCCTCAAGGTCATCGTTGGCAAATCCAGCGGTCAGATTAGCCCGGGGATCATTTTCGCTGCTAACGCCGTCTTCGTCGTCGCCATTGCCAGTTGCTTCACCACCAGCATCTTCTCACCAGCCCTCACCTACTCCGGCCAAGCAGCCACTGACCATCAACCACTGTGCCATTTTCCAGCCGTGGCCATGCACGTGTTCAAAGTTGAAACAGACAGTCCGTTTTATTTGTGGACAATTCTTGATTGTCCTAGCCAATTTGATATTTTCAGACAATTCTTGATTGTCCTTGCTGCCTCTATCCAAGATCTACTGCCTCCTTCTTCCACGGCCTATTGAATTCAATTGGCATCTAAGTTGTAGTCCTGGAGGCTTGAGTTATAGTGACTTCTTCTTTCATCTTTGTATATTTGATTTGTGTATTGTTATTAAGCTAAGATATTTAGAGGTAGCCTTACCATTTTAATGGAGGAAGGTCATCATAACACTCTAGTTGCACAACCAAACACCATTCCATCTCATCCTGGACCAACTCATCCCTCCAACCAAATAAAATTCTGGACCATTCCATTCCACACCAACCAAACACTCATTTTGAACCAACCCGTGACACACTACTCATCCCATTCTTTTCCATCCCATGATGGATGATTCGTCCGAGCAACCAAACGGACCCTTAGATTCTAAAGGTAATGTTATTGATGGTCATGCTAGTCCTCTCCATCCATTCCACACAGAATTATATTTTGTGCATGTTATCACATATTCTAGTTGTTAGGAGTGCCTCTTGGAATTGGGATATTAGAATTCTATGTTCTTTTATAAGTTGGGATTGAGATCTATATAAATTCATGGAAGATGAGTTTAGAAATCAAACATGAATTAGAAAAATCAATTCAGAAGCAAAAGGGATAGAGAGGACAAAAAAATAGGGTTTTTTTAACCAGTAGACTTTTGTAAGGGGTATCAGAGTTTCTACTTGGATCTGTTTTTTAGATTGTTTGATTGGGTTCTTGCTCTCTGATTTGAGCCAGCCATCCAGAATCTACTCTTATTCGGATTTCAAATCATTGTGGTTGTTTTTCAATCGTTAAGATGTCGTCTACAAAATCTGACATCGAGAAGTTCAATGGAAAGATTAGTTTTTTTATTTGGCAAGTTCAAATGAAAGTCGTCCTTACCCAGATTGGTGCGAGGAAAGCCCTATTTGATGAATCAAGCAAACCGACAACTATGACCGATGATGAATGGGATGAATTAGATGATCATGCTCTTTCAACTATACAACTTTACCTGTCAAAGGATGTTCTACATGAAGTTATTCATGAGTCTACTGCTCAAGATTTGTGGTGCAAATTGGAGTCATTGTACATGACAAAAAGTCTCGCCAACAAACTCCACCTCAAAGACATTTGCATACGCTTCGTATGGCCAAAGGTACTACTATCCAATCTCATCTTAATGAGTTTAATTCCATCATCATCGATCTTGAGAATTTAGATGTGAAAATTGAGGATGAAGATAAAACTATATTTTTTGTTGTTTCTCTATCTTCTATTTACAAGCACTTTAAAGAAATTATGATTCTTGGAAATCATAATACCCTGAGTTTTGAGGATGTTAAGTCAAATATGTTATCTAAGGAAAAATTTGATGTTGATTCTCATTCTGAAAAAAAGGCTGAGAGTTTGATTGTTAGAGGCAGATCTAAAGATAGAGGCAATTTTAGTAGATCAAAATCCAAATATAAGTCAAGAGGATGAAAATCCAACATATTTTGTCATTATTGCAAAAAGTCTAGAATGAAATTTCTAATTGTTTTAGGTTAAAGAATAAACAAGAAAGGAAAATCAGAAATAACCATCTAAGAAACCTACTAAGATTAGTGTTGTTGAAACTGATTCTGATGGTGAGATTTTAATTACTACTTCAAAATTGATGCGTCAAAATAAATAGGTAATTGATTATGCATGTAGTTTTCATATTTATCCTCATAAATATTGGTTTTCTACTTATGAGCCTGTTGCTAGTGGTGATGTTCTGATTGGAGATAAATTCCGCTGGAAATTGTGGGAATTGGTTTTGTGCAAATTAAAACTCATGATGGTGTTGTCAGAACTTTAACTAATGTTCGCCATGTTCCTAGAATGAAAAGATATTATTTCATTAGGTTTTATGGAAGGTTTGGGCACAAGTATACCGGTGAAAATGGTGTCTTTAAGATTTCTAAAGGTGCTCTTGTTTTGATGAAAGTTTATCGAATAAATAGTTTATATTACTTGCAAGATTCTACAGTTACAAGTTCTCTAACTATTTCCACATCTTTGTCTGATCCTTACATTACCAAATTGTGGCATATGCGTCTGGGTCACATGAGTGAGAAAGGTTGATATGAAAGATCTTAATGCTGCTAAGAAAATTCTTGGTATGGAAATTCACATGGATCATCAGGTTGGTAAATTATTCTTGTCTCTAAAAAAAGTATGTTGAGAAGATACTTGATAAATTTAATATGAATGATTGCAAACCCGTATCCATACATTTTGCTACACATTTTAAATTATTTTCAAATCAATGCTCTAATGATAAAGTAAAGAAAATTTTTTTTTCTTGTGTTCTTTATTCAAGTGTTGTTCACAGTCTCATGTATGTTATGGTATGCAATAGATTTGATTTGGCTCATGTTGTTAGTGTTATTAGCAGATTTATGCATAATCTTGGTAGGGAGTATTGAAATGTTGTTAACTATACTCTTCGTTATTTAAAAGGGAATTTTGATTTTTGACTTGGTTTTTGATAAAAAATAAGGTGAAAACAAACGATGTTATTGGGTTTGTTGATTATGATTATACTGGCGATATTGATATATGAAAGTCTATCTCTGGTTATATCTTCTCTCTTTGTAGTTCTGCTATCAGTTGAAAAGTTTCACTTCAATCAATTGATGCACTCTCTGCTACTGAAACGAAATATATTTCAGCTACTGAAGGTGTAAAGAAAGCTGTTTGGTTGCGTAGTCTCTAAATTTGGTATTATTCAGGATATCAATACTGTTTATTATGATAGTCAAAGTGATGTTTATTTAACTAAGAATGATATGTATCATGGTAAGACCAAACACATTGATGTGAAATATCATTTTATCTATGACATTATTGCTGCAGGTCAAATTATAGTGAAAAAAATGCATACAAATGACAATCCTGCAGGTATGCTCATGAAATCACTTTTAGTTTCCAAGTTCAAGCATTACTTGGATTTGATTGGTATTCATGGCAACTAAATGTCCCTCGGAGCTTTCTAGCGGCTAACAATTTGTGGATTTTGAGTCAAAATGGAGATTGTTAGTTATGCCTCTAAATCCAAATCTAATATATTTTGGAATCCTTATCTGTTTCATGTGAAAAGATATATTCCAACTGAAATGAGGTGTCCTATTGCAACATGATTTCCCTCTAGGATTATAAATACATGTTTGGAGAAAAAACTTTTATGCAAGTCACTTTTTCATATTTTCACTTTATAGTTTGGGAATGAGAGATATCTTGTATTCTTATGTGGCAAAGTGATTCTGCTATCTACCACCCGCGATTTTTTCCTCTCTTTTTGAGGATTTTTTTTGTTAAATCTTTGTTCTTCATATTTTTTTGTTTGAATTGATTTTGGTTGCTTCGATTTTTCCTAATACTTTCATATGATGATTATTTTATAATTTTTACTAGTATATAATTAAGAAATTAATAATCAAAATTGTATTTTGAAGACAACAAAAAGTTTAGACGACAATAAAAAAGAACAGAAGATTAGACAACTAACCAAAAGCAAGGATGTCAATTTTCTCCGTTTCCCATCTATCTACCCATGAATCCGTGAATTACGACTTATGGTTGGAGATGGGAAAATTCCTTGCAATTTCGAATTGGGTTAGAGATGAAAATACCTCCCTCGTCCCCGATGTCATTAAATCATTGAAATATGCAAATATGCAGGTATTATCACCTATCTTCATGCATAAAAACTTTAAATTTTATATAATATTTTTAATATCTGTGTTTCATTTGTGATATATAGCTCATTTTAGTGTTTATATAGAGAAAATTATTTCTATAGCACCGTAAAAATATTAATTAGCAAAATATCATTTAAATGTTTTAATTTAGTAAAATATCATTAAAAATTGTTCGAGTGAACAATTTTTTTCTTAGCAAATACCACTCAATAAGACAACACAAGAAAGGCAGCAGACAAACATCATAGAATCCAAGAGCTTAAACACAGTTAGCAGAACAACATGATAACTAGCAAGATTATCCTGATCACATTACGAAAGCGCCGATGTATAGCGGTTCTCACACCTAAAACTACACAACGGGGTAAAAAAAACTGCAAATTAACACAACTACGACTACTATGGAAGCGGTAGGAGTCCGTTATAGCGTGTAATGTGCCACCATGATCATAGAGGTTCGCAACACCCCCCAAATCATACCAATTGCCCAGCAATTGTGAAAACACTGTTGGGCCGAGCTCAACTCACGACGGGCCGCCAAAAAGCCCAGACACATTCAGGCTAGGTGAGCTTTGCCAAGTTGGACCAGGCTGGCCAATGCATTTTGCACTAAAAAGGGCCAGTCTGGACCCACTGTATGGGTAGCTGGCTTGGGCCGAGCCCAAACAAGGCCCCATTTTTTCAATCCTACACTACAAAGACCATCAATGGTTGATGTGTAAAACTCTGATAACTATCAAGAAGCCCACATAACTTCTGAATCATGACAATGGTTGATGCGTAAAATTCATGGTCACATGCTTGAAATTTCAGTCATCGCAGAACCTTTGTTCAACAATTATAAATAAAGCTACCAATTGCCTTGCGAAGACTTAGTTGATTCGGTAGACTGCAAAAGGCATATTATTTATGTACAGGAATTACGCACAGGTTGGAGTTGAGTGGGAGCAGCATGTTGATGTATGTGTAGTGAGTAGTGACAAGGATTAGCTCCATGCTATTAGTCCTTTCTTTCATGTAAGAAGCTAAAAATAGAATTCTCGCGGATAAAATGTGGCATTTCAACATCTCTGACGTCGATTCCTGTCTCTGCTCTCGCTATATCATTCACCGAAAAAGGAATGCTGCATCCCATGAGAGGCATTATGAACAACACTACTGAACAGACTTCAAAGTAGCAAACATTTGAACTTTGAATGGATAGTAACCTCGTATCATCATCCAACAAGAAAGAGCTGCTGACTGCATTATTTCAGTCTTCGACCATCCTCATTCTCATGCTTGAAATGACCTAGAATCGGATTTTGCATAATGAAAGAACCATAGTTCAGTGATAAAGCAATACTGGTAGTGTCATTACTTGAAATAGTAACACATGGAGCTTGCATTAAATGAAACTGAAGTGTATCACACTTACCTCTGATGAAAACGAGTGGGTACCGTATATATCATCCCAATACATTGTAATGATTCGATATAATTGTTGTATGCTAAGGACCTGAAAGCTTAAAAATACATGACGAAGCATATAAACATTATATGGTTCTGGCCGAACTTTGTTTGAAGTTTACTTACTGGGCACATCTCGTTAGTGATCTCCTCGAATGTTTTCCGTGGCTTTTGATGGAGTACCTAATGAATAAATTTGTTTAGACTATACAGTATCCAGTTGGACACTCAGGAAGCTCAACTTAGGAAACAATGCGATCTATCTCTAATAATTCCCAATATATAACACTTACAAGAAACCCAACAGCTTGCCTTAAATGCATCAATTCATGTCAGGAGGAACCTGAATACTATGTGTACCACATAACATTAATTAGCACAAGATCTAATATTTTCTGTAAATACAAGGGAATTTAGTTTATCAAACCTCCTCAGTCACATCGATACACTACTGTTCTAACAGAGTCAATCCTGCTTTGAGGTATTCTCCATTGCTCAAAGAACAACACTCACGACGAAGAAGCAAGCTATATGAAAAGAAAATTTTCAGACTTGCTGAAAGGGTGAACAGATCCGTATGAAAAAATATCTAGAGAAAGAGTGAATTCTTACCTATTAAATAATTGAACGTTAACGAATGAAAATACTTGAGTGAACAACTTTCTAACTAAGAATGGATGGATCTGTACATGCCAGTAAAAATTGTTAACACATAATCTAACTACTAGAAAGCAATGTGTGAGCACTCTTTTTTGTGTGACGTACATAATTGGCTTTCAAAATGTTGAAGTATGATGTGAAGGTTTCCATGATGCTCTGCCAACGTTCCATCAATTGTTTGGTCAGTATTTCATAAGCACGAGAAGCTTTAACTTGACGCGCTCGAGATGTTCTTGGTGCCTGCACAAACAAAGCATCTGAGCCTGAATTATTTCCCCTTTTGTGGTATATTCTACCTGTCATTGACTGTACCTGAAAGCATAAACCAAGAAGGGCAGATGTTTCTTTCTTCAGATTCTCTCTTATCAGGCTATACATTTTCTCAACATAAGCTGTAAGCTGCTGCTTGAAAAGAAGAGCAGGATACTTGGCTTCAACTTGACGAAGATTGCCTGGTCCACTTTGTGGTGAAGCTCGAGATCCCTTTTATTTTGAGAAATAGTCAAGTAGATAACTCAGACTAAAACCTCAGTACTGCTGTGAGTATGCGAACAGGAGAGACACAATTTACCGCAGACATTCTCCCAAATAATGATGCAGCAGATGTCCTCCTTCCCGGATGAAGCTGAGCACTTACTTTCAGTGTCCTTTGTAATAGCAAGAGTAATGTAGATGCATTGGACAGCCAATATGCTAGCTTGTCATTATCATCATCAGCCTTTGTTAAAAAAAAAAAAGAAAAAAAAGCTTAGCGTCGACCTTTTGAGCGCTACTGAACCAAGTCTTGGCGTGGCCTCTCATCTTCAAAGGTGCGAACTTCACCATTTGAGCGCTACTGTAGGTCAAAGTAGGTCTCAAATTGGTCGATCCAAGAATCCAGTTTCTCGGTATCGATCACTCCATCATATATGGGTATATCAATCTTAGCGTCGACCTTAAAAGATCCGACAGCTAAGGAGATGTTGGTGAGGTCATCGGTTTTGTGGTCGCCTTCGTCTTCATTTCCATCTGTCTTGTGCAAGTCTTCATCAGTCTTCTCACCCATAACCTTTCCTACTTCAGGAGGTACAATCATGGCCTGCTACTTAATCCAAGCAAGCACAGTTTCCATGTTGGTGGAGAGTTTAGCCACTTAATCGGCTAGGTTAGCTTGAACGGAGGTATTATCAGACATTGTCAGAGACGCGGCTGTAGTAACCGTCAATTGATCGCCTGGAGTTTTGCCGGAAATTTTGTAATCCTGGCGAGTCTTCACCATCCACAGGATAGAAAAGTTGCTCTGATACTAACTTGATCCGTTTGAGATCTATCCTTAGTTTTCGCACTAGGCTCGCCCAGATTCTAATATGCGGAATAACGGGATCTTACTCGGAAATACCGAAACCCAAAGGTCGATAAAAAATACAGCTCAAAGTAATTGCACAACTCTTTATTTCAAAGAGAGCTTTACACGTCAAACGTTAGACACACTTGCCTACGTCGAAGGAACTATAAGCTGGATATAGGATCCAAGGCTGTAATAATATTCGATGATCTAAACTAGACCTGTTACAAGGTATTTATAGTCCAATCATATGAGTACGTATCAGACTCAGTAATCTAAATGTATTAGACTCATATAACTAATTAGCTAACTAATTCTAAACGGATAAACTTAGTTATACATATACGGATCGGATTACAATTCCGAATAAGGAACGAATTCCTTTTTATGGTCATGAACTAATCCATGGTCGCGAAACCTTTCCGATCACGGTTAAGGTCCCGAAGCTGTATACGATCAGGACTTGGTCGCGAAGCCGTATACGATCAGGATTTGAAGATCCTCCCGGATCACCAGTCAGCACTTCAAGCAAGACAAGTCACTGTTTCTTGATCATATTGAGTTTATATGTTGAACCACACTATAGTGGGATATTTAAATAAATATAAATTAGACATATGAATGAACAATCACAAGTAGTTAGAAATAATAAAGAACTTAGGGTAGTATTACTTAAATCATAAAACTACTGTAGTGAATTTAGTATGTCACCATAGGATAATAGGATAATAGTTAGAGCCTTTTTAAACTAACTAATTACAGCTACCGCATGTATTTTAACTTAGAGAAACAAGCTGTTCTTGACATGAGTGGTTTGAATGGCGGATAGCACTGTATTGTGCAATGTAATGTGGATTGTTTCTTGTCATGGACATATAAGGATTAGAATATTGCGTTGTATTTTTAGTGACATGAAGTACGTATTATCCACAAGTCTGGTATGAGACAAACCTGGACTGGTAGTATGTGGAACATACATGAACCCCCTGTATGGCTGAATCTTGTTTTTAAATTGTGCACGTACTTCCAGCAGCACAAAAATCTTACACGAAGTTTACTCCACACACTGCACCTTGACCCAGTAATGGGAATATAATCGATCGGTGTGGTGGGTATAGCCCACCAAAACTGTGGTTAGTCCGACCACAGGGTAGGGGTGAATTGTATGAGAATCATAAACAAAGTTCTTGTTATCACAACTAAGTCGCTTGTATATAGCTGCGAGATCTGATCTAATCAATACACATAAGACCGACATGAAAGTTGTGGTATCTTGTGGGTAAATTAGTACCCCCTCTGCAGAGCTTAAAAACATATTTGAATATTCCATGCTCCCGGTTATTAGGAGTCAGTTGCAGTGGATTAAATCCACGTTGTTGTGATGCAAGTGGTTTTATAAATAAATTAAAAATGGATGGTTACGGAGTAATCTTCATGGTAACTAAAATACTTATAATTAGGTTAAAGCATATTTTATAAAAGCTGAACTTATCTTCTGTCTTCATAGGTATAGTTAATCATGCACACATGGGACATGTGCCATACTAGTTACCGATGATTTGCTAAGTACGTTGTACTCATTCTTGCTTAAATGTTGAATCTAGTTTAGGAGAAGTCAAACTTTTGAAGAACATGTGACTTTCTGGAGTTTAGATGGTTACCAACCACACTCAAACTTTGACTATGAATGGGTTGTAGACGCCGTTGCATTTTTTTTTGTTAAAACTATTTTATTAGAATTTTAAGTATTTGACCCTTTGAGCTCTTGTAGCTCTTGTTGTATATTCGGCCGAGTTGTCATATATACCTCTTTATATTTGTCATTATTATTCATGTGGATTATATCTATGATATGTATTCTTGTAAATGTGTGTGGCTATATCTTGGACAGTCAAGTTATATGCTTGTCGAGTAACCCTTACAGTATATCTATATATATGACTACTATGCATAAAAATCACTGACATAACTACTATTATAAAAATCGCTTGCCCACTTTTTTTTAGTAACAATTTATTCCGTATGTGGCAAACATATTTGATATATCAATTTTCTTGTTGCTACAATTTGATAATAGATTGCTGAATCGCTATGGCTAACATAGCCAATTGTTACAAAAATAAGATTTGCTTGTAAATAAAAAGCGTATAAACTTACGACTTTAAACATAGCTATGTAGAGGCTGTTGAATTCACACTAACACTTTTATGTAGCAACAACATTTTGTATTGTCTTTAGCAATTGATCGTACTAGTAGTTGCAGCCATATGATTACCACAACCTAACAACATGATTGATAAAATTTGCTGTCTGAGCAATTTCCTGAACTGTAAAATTTTGCAAGGCATGATCTATCTGTAAGAGACTTTTCTTTGCTGAATGACTTAATTGCAATGTTTCATTTCCATAATCAGAGATTGCATTTCAGCAAATAGACTCAAATATATCAAATTCAGCAGCAAGTAATCCTATCATAGGAAGCTACTGACATTTGGACACTGCTAGTTTCAAAAACATATTTTAGCACTTCAAAGGATTATAAGAAGTTGCTGGGTCATCAGTAAGTGGATCTCATCTTCTCTTGATGCTGGAAAAATTCATGTATGATAAAGCACAGAGTTTTCTTTAGGTGTTTCTGCATGAAAAATTAAGCACAAGTGCGATGTTGAACAGGAAAATTTTTCTTCCTTCTTACAACTGCTCTCTACGTATGTCGGATACTTTGGAAACTCAAAAGCATCTTTTTTTTTTGAGTGCTCATTTGCTCGGTCTTATTGACTTTTAATTGGATTTAGTTGGCTCTTACAAGTAATATTTTTGACATGATAAAGATAGTAAAGCGGAGATTAAAACACTTGAGACTCTTTTATATGATATCATTATCTTGGCTATTTAGAATATGTGGAAGATGAGGAATCAAGTAGTCTTTAGAAACTCGACTTCTCATATTCTGCAATGGTTTTATGCATTTGCTTAAGACTTGGGGTTCATGAAAAAAAAAGAAAAAAAGGACAAAAAATTTAGTTTCTCTATCAACGTATTTATTTATGGTAACTGCATTAATAAATATAACAATAGCAAAGTTGCTACAACTACCTAGACCAATTAGTTTGAATATATGTTGTCATTAAAAACAATGTTATGCATCCTAGACGAATTAATCACCCAATTAATTGTTGGCGGTGGATAAATTGTTAAAAATAATATATTCTGTTGATCAAGGACATAATCGGACTAACTAGTCAACCACATAATGAGATTATGCGGCCAATTAATCCCTCACAAATTAGTGCCTATCTTAATAATCTTTCACAAGTTTTTTTTTGGCCCAATTGCAAGTTGCCAACAGTTCATAAGCCCTCTTCCATCATATTTTTTCGGGTAGGTGTGGGATGTGTTTTGTAATTGGCCTTAAAAAATAATCCACAAATTAATGCTAATCTTAATAATTCCTAACATATCTTTTTTGCCCACTTACAAGTTGCCAACGGTTTCAGAAACCCTCTCCCGACATATTTTTGAAGTTCTAACAGAAGGTACCAAAAATAATAAAGAAGCTGTCACTGACACGTAGGACCTTTTTATCCTTCGTGTATATGCTCCTTCCCTTCTATATCTTCTATGCTTCTCTCTCTCTCTCCTGCGCGGCAGTAGGCGACCACAACGAGCGGAGCGTTGCGGCGGAAGGAAGCGGCGCGCAATGCGCGAGCATGGCACGCAGCAGGCGCCGGGCGGGTGGCAGCGGTGGCGGTCGGAGTTGCCTGATGTTGTCGCGACTCTGACCCGGCTGCCAGGTGCCGCTTTCTGCACCAGCCCGCAGCGCGCCACCTGCAGCACACTGCCCCTGCACGTCACCCCCTCCTGCTACTATCGTACTCTCCGCCGCCTGTCTTCGTGGCCCGCCTGTTCTGAGACCACAGAAAAGTTTACAAAGCACACAATGGAGCACAATCCAAGTGAAATACATCGCATGGTATAATGGTGAAGGTTCAGACTTAAGATTAAAGGTTATGCATGTATATTTCACACAGATAAAGTCTTACATACTTTATTCCAGTAACAATTAAGCTCCAATTTATTTTGCAATCCCGAGCCCATGTTTGTAGGGCGCTATCCTTCTAGTAACGCATTTTCCACTTAGGCTCTCTCCAACCCCGGCAGGGTCTGCATGTGGGCCCTATGAATAAAAAAATATTTTTTCGGCGGAGAGAGGAGAGAGACGACGCCCGGTAATGCGTCGCGAACAAAGCTCCGACAGATGGGTCCGGTGACCTTAGAAGACGAAGTGGCCCGTTGGAGTGGTTGGCGCAGTCTCACGATGCGTTTTGCGGCCCCATGGGCGGACGAACTGAGCTGACGTACCCTGGGGATGAACGGAGCTCGGCGGAGGCTCAGTGGCGGCTACGGCTACGGCCTGGATTGGCAGAGGTGCGGCGGAGAGGCTCAGTGGCGAGGCTCGGCGGCTAGGCGGCGAAGGCGAGGCTCGTCAAAGGCTGCGACGACCTGGCACAGAGGAGGCTTGGCGGCGGCGGCGGCGGCTACAGCCTGGATCGGCGGAGGCTCTGCGGTGGCGGCGATCATGTTTAGGGTTTAGGTTAAAAAAAATCCTCATAGAGGCCGACGGCAAGGTTAAAAATAGAAATGGCATAATTGCAAAAAACCCTCGGAATGTTCTAAATCACAAAAAGACCCCTTCCGAGTTAGGGTTTAGATTTATGAGTCTTGGCTATTTTGCAAATAGATACTCGGGTTTCAGAGATTTTACAGTTGAGTTTTAGGCTGTTAGGTTTTGATGTTCTGGATCTCCGGAGACTCTGATTTCAGCATGGTCAGTTTCTACACGTCCGTAGAAATATGTGCTTCTATCTTTTATTTTGTTGTGTTCGAATTACTCAAATTTTATTTTAGTAATTTTTTAATCTGTAATAAATATTATGTATGCGGGCCCCCACACGAAGTGCCTCGCGAAACGCCGATGGGTTGGAGTAAGGGGTGCTTCAGATGGTGCTTCGCATACGTGGCACAGAATATGCTGAAGAATATTCTGTTGAAATGCCTCGCGAAACACCGATGGATTAAACCTTATCCAACATCTTGCTAGATAAAGGAATTTTTCTTTTAAAAAAAATTAAGCTCCAATCTTCTTTAACTTAATTATCAACAACGGGCAAAAATATACAACCACGAAGGTTGATATATAAGCAGCACATGAATCCAGAGTGATTTGTTTATCGGTTACCGAACGATGTTGTTGATCTTCTTGATGACCTGAATATGACAATGACATTCTTGCCTCCATAATGCTAGGTTTTTTCATCACCGACTTCCATGCTAAGATGACCAGATCATTGGCTGTCCAAAGAATGCTGATTGGCAGATATGACTTCCATGCTAGGTTCTGATCATCATGATGTTGATTGGCAGATATGACCACTACATCTGCCACTGATGAAGATAATCCTTCTGGATTGGCAGACTAGAATTACATCACGTAATCGCTCCATTCCAAATACTGTAAAGGAGTAATTGAGATTAGCAATAACATTTTTTTAAAAAATTGTAGCTACTGTCAGGTGGGGCAAAGGAATTTTGTTTCTGCAATCCTTATATTAAGGAATCTTTCTTCTTTAGTGCTTGTTCCAGTGGCAAATGATAAAGAAAATAGTGAAGTCTTTAACCTGATGCAGTATTCATATGCATCAATTCTTACCAATGAAATTCCAAAAACTTTGAGCTTTGCATTTATGAAAGAGTATATTTTTAAAATAGCTTGGAAGTTGTGTTCAAGGAACTTACCTCATATGTAGTGTCTCCTAGTTCCTCATGCGCTCTTAAATGCGTCTAGGGGGAGGATTTTGTTTTCTCTTGATAATTCATATTGTCCAAACTTGATGATGACAGCGAGGATGATGAACCCTCCTTAGACCCCACATGTAATAGCGATGGTAGTTGGGGTGATGGGACATAAACAATTGTCATTTTCACCTCATCCGCCACATTACTTGACATTTTGTTAAACATATCTATGGTAATATCCTTGGATGTCAGGCCGTACTCCTTCACTATGACACTCTGTATGAGAAATTAGTCATTGCACTGCAAGGCCGGTGGACCCTCTTGTTGTGTTTCCATTGTAACTATGACCCAAAATATTGACCTTGGCGGTACCAGTCCCTTGGGCGGTTGCACATTGTATTTGCTCATTGTTCTCATTAACACAAAATGAAAGGCAACATAATTATCTGTCTTGTTGGTTAGCTGCACCATGGAAGAGATTTGCTTAAGCTCACAGCAGAAGCGGAGCTCAAGGGGGCTGATCTCGAGCAAATCCTTTGAGCCAGCCTTATCTGCCAGTAAGAAGTCAAGAGATTAGTAAGGAACGGTAATTTCCCTTACTTTCTTGTTTATTTTTGCAACTGCTATTTCATAAACCCTCTACATAAAGAACCATACAGTATGGACTAGAAGTAAGGCTTATACTCACTAACTTTTATTAGGGTAACATTCAAAAGTTTTTTATAGAGATATTGAAGTTGGATACATATAGCATGAATTCCCATCGTTTCTATTGCTGCAATATAATGTTATATATTGTTTGAGATGTATTTGCACTTAATCCTATATCTTTATCAAATATATCAATTGAGCCCCACTACTACATTTAGGAAATAAGGCATCGTTTCTGTAGTGTGTTGCAATTAGGTCCCATCCATCCTCAATGGCTTATGTGGCTCATCCTCATGCTAACACATGGTAAGGAGGTAGTAATAAACATGATAACAAAAGTGCTCTAAAAAGTTGTTTTTGGAAAGCTAATCTAAATAAAGTTTTACTTATTTGGTAGTTCCACTGTTGTTTGATGGCAACTTAGTATGCCAGTGGTAAATTGGATTAGAGATTTTGTTATCAATTTCACTGTGGTTGGGAAAAAATATGTTAATTTCCTTTTACAATACCACTATGTCTTGCAGTTGTTTTGTAACAAAGGTAGATAAAAAAATCTCCCAAAAAAGTAGATTAGACAAAATATTTTGCAAAACATGTTTTCATTCAGATGCACCGCACTCTCAGACACAACCTAAACAATTTTAAATTTCTTTTTTCTTAATTTTTATATTTTGTTGAATTTTGCCAAAATATCTTAAAGAAATGTAGAATTTTTTTTATTTTTATAATTCTGTCAAAGTTTCTTAATGGGAATGATAACACAGACACACATTCGAGATATATTACAAAAGTATGAGATCTAATTTCCAAAATTTAAATAGCATGCCAAATGAAACATTTAAGAGCAGTCACATGTCCACCCATGCAGTTGGAGTGTGTGCTCATGCAAATGGAGGTCTGTGGGTTTGACTCCAGACCCCTTTATTTTCATGTGTGTTGATCCAGAAGGATCTCAGGTTGAATTCGGAAAAGATTCGCAACCACGAAAAGCAGCACGACCTTGGAAAGGTTTGCGACTTTGGAATGGATTCGATCTCTATGTCATGGTCGGATTGTATTCCGATCCATATACATATAACTAAGTCCTATCTGTTTGAGGTTAGTTAGTTGTCTGATTGATCAATCTGATACGTATTCATATGATTGGACTATAAATACTATGTAATAGATTTAGTTTAGATCATCAAGTCTACGTTGAACTTATTTAAGTCTTAGACATAGAGCTCCTCGACGTAGATGAGTGTGTCCTAACATTCAACGTGTAAAGGCTTCTTTGAAATAAAGAGTTGTACAATTACTTTGAGCTGTGTTTTCAATTAACCTTTGGGTTTCGGTAATTCTGAGTAAGATCCCGTTATTTCGCATATTAGAATCTAGGAGAGCCTAGTGCGAAAACTAAGGCTAGGTCTCAAACGGATCAAGTTAGTATCAGAGCAATTTTCTATCCTGTGGATGGTGAAGACTCGCCAGGGTTACAAAACTTTCGGTGAAACTCTAGACGAACATTCAATGGTACCTACAGTCGCATCTTCGACAATGTTTGAAGAGACCTCCATACAAGCTAACTTAGCCGAATAAGTGGCTAAATTCTCCACTAACACGGAAACCATGCTTACTTGGATTAAGCAGTAGGTCATGATTATTCCTTCTCAAGCAGAAAAGGTTACGGGTGTGAAGACTGGTGAAGACTTGCATAGGCCAAACGACAAGGAAGAAGAAGACGACCATAAGTCCAACGACCTCGCCAACACCTCCTTAGCTATCGGATCTTTTAAGGCCAAGGTTAAGATTGAAATACCCATATATGATGGGGTGATCGAAGTAGAAAAACTGGATTCTTGGATCAACCAGCTTGAGTTGACTTTGTGATCGCTTACCTCGATGATATATTGGTCTATAGTCGTTCGTGGAACGAGCACCTCATTCATGTCGAAAAGGTGTTCGAACAGTTTCGACAACATTGACTTCGCCTTAACTGTAAGAAGTGCGAGTTCGGCCAACAAACCCTACTGTACCTGGGATTCATGGTCGGCAACAGTATGTTGCAAATATGAAATGATTGATAGTCATGACACATTTTTGTGCTTTCTGGATGTGAGGAATATGGGGTATCCTGTGCTTCTCGTAATATCAACTCTTTAATCTCCTTGACATTTGGAATGCATATCATATTTTTATACCATAAATTACATTGTTCATCCTTTCTGAAGCCAATTGCTTTACCTTTCTCTGAATTCTCCATTAGTTGTAAAATTTCTTTATCTTTCCTTTGTGCCTCCTTGATTTCTTCCTCTAGGGTCGATGTAATAGTTAGTGAAGCCATCATTTCGTCATCGACCCATTCAATCCTTTGTCGATCTAATTCTTCTTGTAACTCCGATGCCTCTACCTCTCTATCGTGCATCTTCCTTCTCAAGGCATCTACAACTATATTAGCTTTTCCCAGGTGGTATTGTATATTAATGTCATAGTCTTTAATTAGCTCTAACCACCTTCGTTGTCGCATATTTAAATTAGACTGAGCAAAAACATACTTCAAACTTTTGTGATCTAAGAAAATCTCACAACGGTTTCCAAGTAAATAGTGTCTCCAAATTTTTAAGACATGTACCACTGCTGCTAACTCAAGATCATGAGTTGGATAATTTTCTTCGTGTGGTCGCAGCTGTCTTGATGCATAAGCAACCACTTTCCCCTTTTGCATTAATACATAGCTTAATCCTTGTCTTGATGCATCACAGTAAATTTGAAAATCCTTATTATTATTTGGGAGCACTAAGATAGGGGCTGTAGTCAATTTATGTTTTAATTCTTTAAAACTCCTCTCACAGTCTTCTATCCACTCAAATGTTGTATCTTTCTTTAATAATCTAATAAGTGGCTTAGCGATCTTAGAAATCCCTCAATGAACCATCGATAATATCCAGCTAAACCTAAAAAGCTTCTAACCTCAGTCACTATCTTAGGTTGCTTCCATTCTGCTACTGCTTGAATTTTGGCTGGATCCGCTAAGATCCCCTTAGCAGTCATGATATGCCTGCCCTAAGAACAAAATTTCTTTCATCCAAAATTCACATTTATCATATTTGGAATATAACCGATGCTCTCGTAATATATCCAATACCTTCCTTAAGTGTTCAACATGTTCTTCTTCACTCTTAGAGTATATCACTATGTCATCAATGAAGACAACCACAAATTGATCCAAATACTCCATGAATGCTTTATTCATCACATTCATGAAAACAGTCAGGGCATTTGTCAGTCCAAATGGGATCACTGTAAACTCATATAGTCCATATCATGTAGTAAAAGTTGTTTTAGGTATGTCCTCTTTTTAAACTTTTAGCTGATGGTATGCTGATCAGAGATCAATTTTTGAAAAGAAACTAGCTCCTCAGAGCTGGTCAAACAAGTCTTCTATTCTAGGCAAAGGATACATATTTTCACTGTAACCTCATTCAAAGCTTGATAATCCACACATAATAATAGTCCCACATCCTTCTTTTTCAAAAAAAGGACTAGTGCGCCCCATGATGATACACTAGGTTTAATAAAACCTTTTTCTTTCAAGTCTTTTATTTGCTTCTTGAGTTCTTCTAATTCCTTAATTGACATCCTATATGGGTGTTTGGAGATAGGGCTGTCCCTGGTTTCAAGTCAATAGTAAATTCAAATATTTGTCAAGTGGCATCCCCCTCTGAAAACACATCTAAGTACTCATTCATCACTAGAAAATTTGTAACATCCATTATTATCATACTATGGGTAGTTTTCTTACCTTCTAACAATAGTGATCTTACTGCATAAAATAGCACTTCTTTTCCTTTAGAACTAACAAGTGCAATTGTCTTTTTCTCACAATCTAATTGGACTTTATGTGGTGACAACCAGTCCATTCTTAAAATTGCATCTAGGCCTTGTATCTCCATTACTAAGAGATCAGCATAAAATATTTCTCCACAAATGTCGAATGGAACCTTTTGACTAATTGATGTTACTATTGTCCTAGCCCCAGTAGATCATTGTTAATCTTTTTGTCTAAAAGGGTTATATATAATTTACTCTTGCTAGCAAACTCTTTGGTCACAAAAGAATGTGTTGTGCCTGAATATAATAAGATGAATGCAATTTCAAAGTTGATGAGGAACCTACTTATCACCATGTCGGTAACCTCTCCTGCCTCTTCCATCATAGCATAATTTAGCATTCCTCGTCCTGGCATTGATGGTCCCAACCTCTTCGTCGATTCATTGATGTCCTACCTCGATTAGCTGGTCCTGTGCCCCTAGCATATGGTTGAAATGATGTGGTTGACGATGCTTTGGCCTCTGTTGTTTGGCCTCCATGTGGGTTCCTGGCAGTCTGGGAAGGTAAATACTTCCATGGGCAAAATTCCCTATGATGTCTAGGTCGCTCACAATGGAAAAAAATTATCCTATCCCTCGGACAACCCCTTTGATGATGTCCTCCTTGATATATAGGCCATTTAATTTGCATTGGTCTTAAGATGGGTTGCTGAGGTGGAAAACTAGGGTGATAAGATGGCGTGGTAGTCATATGCCCACGCGTCGAGCTACTTTGGGAACCAGTCTGGAGCTTTTATTTCCTTTTCCTATCATCCTCTACTGTATTTCGCCTTTCATCTATTTGCAGCACACGGTTCACCAGAACTTGAAAATCTGTGAATTCATGTGATGCAATGTGCAACTGCATAGTATGTTGTAGTCCATCAATAAAGTGCTCAATTTTCTTTTCTTCAGTGTCAACATCCCCTGGTACATATCAGGCCAACTGGCTAAACTGATGTAGATATTCCGTGATGGCCCGATTACCTTGACAAAGGTTCCTACATTCTTGGCGTTTCACTGCCATCACACCAGTTGGAATATTGGTTTTGTGGAATTGATCTGAAAATTCTGCCCATGTAATAGTTTCCTTGTTGGGATAAATATTATGATAATTTATCCACCATGTAGTCGCCGGTCTGGAGAGTTGATGGGTGCATATAGAACCTTCTCAATATCATTACACCTCACAGTGTCCAATTTCTGCTCTACATCCCTTAACCAATCATTTGCTATGATAGAGTCTGCAGTACTAGAAAAAGTTGGTAGTTTTGTCTTTTGAAAATCAGCAAGTCTAGCACTTACCGCAATTCCTTTCGTAGGTGCAACTACCGGTAGTCTTCTAGCCATGTGATCCAGTAATCGGGCTTGTGCTTCTTGATTGTCCCGCATCATTTGTGCTTGGGCTTCTCGATTTTCCCTTAACACCTGAGCCAACACCTCGGCTACACCCATTGGGGCTTCTTCTAATCTCGTTTGCATTGGTGCTTGTGAACTTCCTCTACCCCTCGGTCTACCTCTTTGCGAGGAGGTTCCCCCTTCTTGTTCACCAAATGTTGACTACCTTCCAATACTAGACATCCTGTTAATAGTCATAACCACTCTAAGATCAAAACTCAAAACTCAAAATAAGATTTCTCGAGGAGATAGCTAGGTAAGATGAGGATATCACTTACGACACACCACTTTAGAAAAGATAATACGTTCTAGTAAGATCATAGTTACACACTGACGCTCATTTCTTCTCAAAGTATTTTTTTTATTTATTTCACATGCCACTTCTAGGCCATTAGCAATATCATACATGCACAACTAATTTTTACAGGTACTATTCGGTCAGCAAAATGTGGGTCGACACCGATCACAACAAAAAGAAGCAAGATCGGTTTCTCGCCTTCCCTATCTACAATAGAGTGCCCTCATAGGTCCTAGTCGGATAGCGGTGACTGTAGGGGTACACACTGGTCGGAGTTTCTCTCCTCCTCCTCCTTAGATGCTTCATGGTCAGGTGGCCTCCTGCAAGGCCCAGCAAGGTCGCACGAGGGTGTGACCTCCTTATCCTGGTACATGACTCGACTGTCCTCTGGTGGCAAACTGGGATATTGCCATCAGAGCATCTGTCAATGATAGACCTTGGCGTCTCCTACGCGACGTTGGATAGTACTCGGCCCTCGTGATTGGTCGTCCGCATATGGAATGACCTTCTCCTTTGCTCGAGCCGATGGACCTAATGGTCGGGTGCTTAGACTTGCATAATCGTTGCTCACCTGATGTTGCTCACTCCTTTGGCTCCCTGAAGCATTGGTTTCTAGCTATACTGGCTGCTGCTACTCTATCAGATATTTGGGCTTAAGATCTACCCTAAAGCATTGGTTTGACATGGCCAGTGACAAGGACGACAACGATGAGAAAAAACAAGCTAAGGATCTACCATGAAGCTGGTATGTCATCAATGGAGTGCAATTACGGTGGCAATTTTGATGGTGACTTCACTAAGGCTCCTCTCCACGGTGCAGTTGCGAGAAAAGGACAATTTTTTAAATCTCACCGTCGTCAGAGAAGAAGTGGCGAGGTCGTCAATGAGTACTTCGGTGATGTTGAGAATGACTTCAATTGGGTGTATGCGCCGGCAATTGGATGCAGGTGGTGAAATTCCTACTCTAATGCTTCACCGTCGCCTAAGATGGGACGCCGCAAATTCTCCTGCGTGTGGCCATCAAACTTCACTGGATTTGGTGGGGAGGTAGCTAAGGCAGTAGGTGTCATGCCCCAAATTTCTTAATGTTTTAAAAAACTTTTTAATTTCAAATTCCTGACATTTCATTACATATTCATATAAAGACCATTAATGTGAGAAAGTAGAGTAATCTGAATATATTTAGGTAAACCCCTGCATTTACTTGGAATTAGGTTAAAAGAATTAAGTCACAAGAAATGATAGAATCAAACCCTAATACTTAAAGCAAACCAGATACTAGAGAAACTTTTAAAGGCCATGAAAAATTTATGTAAACCAAATTACTAAGTGCTTCACTAATTTAGGATATAATTACTAAAAAGAGCAATTTCAATTTAACCCTTAAAAATCATTATATCCTGAAAAAAGAAAAGCCCCATTGAAATAAAAATAAAAGAGTTGAATTGCAAAAAGACCCATGTAATGAAAAACTAGTAAATAATATTATTACAAAAAGAGCCCCTGTAATGAAGGAAATATTTATAAAAGAACCTTTTTCAAAGAAGCCCTAAAAATGATTAAAATCTTGGAATTAATGATACTACACTTGGAATGTTACCAAAATACCCTTAAAAATATAATTAATAAACAGTAAATTGATTAGGATACCCTCTTTTCAGAGGAATTCCATTTTCCATTTCAGCCCTCAAGTTTTCCCAAATCAAAAATAAGTCCTTGCATGTAATTTTGACCCTATTAGGGTAAAATTACCTTTTTAAACCTGTTCAAAACACTAAAACTACAGTAAACTCCCTAAAATAGCCCCACTTACTTACCAGCCAAGTTTCAGAAACTTTACACCTCGTATGCCACCTCATGCCAAGCTTTTAACACAAGGAAATATAGAAACCAGAAGAAAACGGTGAAGAAAACTCTGGAAACATTCAGGGTAAAATAATTAGGGCATTTTAAACACTTTGACGTGATCAGAACTTCGAAATTCCCATTACTATAGCCTGTAGACACACTATGCCAACGGCTGACATTGTCTAGACAAGCCAGAGCGCGCCCAGGCATTGTCTTTGTCTCTTCAGCCGTGTCCCAGTGCATTGCCGTCGACAACACCGAACTCAGGTGACCTCCAGTGGGTTCCTCCTTGCCCAGTGACTTCTTTGTGTCCCCTTGCTACTCCCTGACCAACAGCCTGACATTCAATTCACTGTGTTTAGGGATGTCTTTGCAAAAATCTTTGACCTTTTGGACTTTTCTGTGAAAACCACTTTGCCAAATAGTTACCTTACTACATTATGCACCAAATTCTTGAATAAAAACCTATTTTTCCCACTGGAAATCCTCTAAACCATGTCAATGCCATTTTTGGACATTGTCAGTCTATGTCAGCCAGTGGCATTGGGCCAAATTGTCCACTTCTGGTTGAGAAAAGTGAAGACCACTTTGTCTAATAAGCTCATAAAGCCATGTTCTGCATTTTCTTCAATTGTCGTATTATGAGAAAACTCCATCTCGACCTATTTCCAACTTTGTCATGCCATTCGTCGACGTCCAAACGTCGACGTGCTCACATTCAAACTAGAATTTAGATTCACCCTAGTATTTCGACCACCCAAATACAACCATGGATATGTTCTAATATTTGAGCCTCGACTAAAACCCTAAAAAGTCAATTTAAGCCTTGTCGACCTATGTCTAGTGTCGCTTTCATTGACATGCCTATATCGTTTATAACCCTAGGGCTTTCTGATCGAAGATCCGTTCGCGTCACTTCTCATGCTTTAATATTTATAGCTTCCCTGTAAAATTTGACCCTAATCCGAGACCATTTGAACTATATTACTATAGCAAATATATGCATTTTAACTAATCCAAAACCCTAATTAGTACAAAATCCAATGTAATTGCATGTAAACCTATATTTCTACATTCGTATTTATATTTCTATGTTTTAAGTGTATTTTAGTATATTAATACAAGGATTTTGTACCTTTTGTTGGGTTATTGCTACGGTGTGTGTCAAGAAGATGAAGCCCCTGAAACTCAGGAACCAGAGGTTGATCCGACCATCACAGAACCGGCGACTTCAGACTCAGGCAAGCCTCAGATCCTTGATCATATTGTCGACCCATATTTCTAAACTACTTATTTTGATGGTGGATATATGCATAAGTAGTATTATTCATTAAGGGAAAGTACTTTTAATAATCTTGTGTAGTTATCGACCTAACTTAAGTAGCCATCCTTGATTGCTTAAACGAAGAACTCCTTGAAGCCCTAGAATATAATTATGTGATAAGTCATTAATATATAAGTGTAGAATTATAGTAAGAAATGGCTCGCTAGAGTATAAAGAAATGGTTTTTTAAAAGTTTAGTTGTATGTGAAAGACTATTAATGGAATGATGGAGAGGAGTCAATTGTGACTTGACTTATGGGAAGATGGGTTAATGGTTTACATGCTAATAATGACATGACAAATTGTGCTAAACAGCCATGGGCATGTTTACGTGCCAACCACATGATCAAGAAATTGAACTCGGTCAGTAACTACTGAGTATCGATTTTATCCCTGTATGGTGGTCGTTCTCATTCAGGCTCCAAACATGAGAGGTTTGGTTGGATCTTTCTAAGTTTAGTTGTCTAAACTTAAGGCCTGAATGGGTGAGGGGGAGATGTGAGGGGAGAGTTCGTGCGGTTACTCTGAATTTCAGTAACTCGTGAATACTGGGTGTGAAGGTACTTCTCACTGAGGGTACCTCACAACGACAAGAACGACCAGTGTGGTCGAATTGTCAGTCAAGGATATAATTAATACGATGTTATTGAAAGCCTTGTCTCCTCAATCTAGTCGCATGCAATAATGTGCGTGTAATTAGCCTGACTGGAATGATTGATGGACTCATGTGGGTAAAGCGGTGCCCCTTTGCAGAATGTCAAAAAATATTCGAGTACTCCGTACCCCCGGATAGGGGTATACCATGGGTAGTAATTGTGTAGCACAATAGTTTTGGGATATTGAGTTAAAACAAAAAGGGGCAAACGAAGATGTGTTGCCCGAATTCCACTCTTGAGTCGTTAAAAATGCTTTATATAGTTAACTCCTTAAATACCTGTTCTTCTACTTTATCCTAGCAATGTAATTGTGAAACTTAATATTCTATGCTGCATCAACCATTTATTTACTCAACCTCTGTCATGGTAAGAATAAACTCTTATGCTGAGACTTGCTGGATACTCTTGTACTCACTCTTGCCGTTCCACTCAGTGGACCCTCCAATTGAGAATGAAAATCCTAATCCAGAAGAAGAGCCGGAGTTTCCAGAAGACTTTGATTTTGACTTCTGGGTCTAAGGTCGCGAATCCCAGACGAGCTCGACTGTGGAGCCTGCTACTCTTCCACAAAAAAAAATGGTCCCAAAAACATTATATTGGCCTGGTCGGCCACTATTGTAAATTATGGCATGATGTCTCTGTCACAATATTACTCTTTCTATATGTATAATTAAGTTTGCTGTAAATTGAGTTGTGTATTTGATGCAAACGCTGTAAGAAACCCATCCTAGGCGGTTGCCACGGGCCCAGTATCGGGGCCCTGACAGCGGGAAGGGTTATGGCATGACCAATTTGATCATTGATTGGCTAAATTGACGAAACGAAATTTGGCTTGACCACAACAGCGCCTCAAGTTTCCAAATCTCGCCGCCAGTGGAATTCCCACCGCTATAGCTCATCAGTGGCAATGCAAAGGGTTTCTAAGAGTTCCTGGGTTCCGGCTGACGAGAATTGTTAGCTGTAATTAGGCCTCCATGTTGTGCATAGCGTTCCATGATCGCACATGACGCACCATGGTTGCAAGTACCTTCCTATGGTCGCTAAGGGCCAGGGGAAAAGACACCGGGTAATCCAAAAATGTTCTAAATATTACCCAAGAACATATTTATTTCGTGCAAATTATAATAAAACACTTATTACCAATAAAATTCATATCTTGTGCTGTATCCGCGAATGCTATGGCCGCAGAGATATCTCCCTATGACCAGACTCCCTCGCAGATACAAAGTTCAATATCATTATAGTGGTCACAGAGGTACACGATCACCCTTTATCATAACCATACCTTGATCCTTATGATTATTCCCGATATAATTATAAGTCCCTAACAAGGTAATCGTTGAAGGAGGTTAGGATGGTGAGGCAGTTCCACGACGCCAAGTCAAAACTACCTAACTGCCACGTAACCATGCATGATCTACGGCAACAACCACATACTCACGATCCGCAGCTACCACCTTGAGGCGGTTATGAGCGATCGTGGGATGTGCCTTCAGCAGGATAACCGACAATCTTTTCCGCAAGCATAAAAAGGCCTTCAAGGGAAGGATCAAGGGAGGAGAAAAGACGACGGAGAAGATTAGACTTAGTTAGATAGGATTAGCTAACATACATACGTTGTAACAGTCTCTCTCTGTAATCCTTTTTTCGCACATAAGCAAATACACAGAAAATAAGGTAATTACTCAGCTACGAGGGCCCGAACCTGGATAAATATCTCGTGTCTTAGATCCTTAGATATTTTGTATACCTTGATATTTGTTTGATTGACTCCCTTTATTATCCATCTTATTTTTGCATAAGTTCGACAGAAGGACCTCTGGGTTCCAATCGTTGACACCGGGCTGGGAGTCCGATGCAATAATTTCCAAGAATTTGTCAAAGAACGCTAAAACAACAATAATCCGGCATGCTACAGTAGAGTAGAAGTGGGTACAATTGATGAACTGAGGTGCGGCTGGGGAGTTTGTCACCGTTCCGATTGGAATTTTCACCGAAATTGATCGGAAATTGAACTTATAGCTACTAGAGATCATGAGAATCAAATAATATACAGAGATTGATCAAGAATATCGAACCTGGACTACTGCTGCTGTGGCTGAACGCGAGAGAGAAGAACCGACTTTGGTTCTGATTTTAGTATAAACTACTGTATAGTTGTGTATATGTCTGTATATAGTAAATTCTCCTGATGCTTCTGATGGCAGCTGCTACGTGGATGAAATACTTCCTTTCCTTTTTCTCTGTTAGTCATAACACCACATTGTAGTCCTTCACACCAGAGAACTAAACAGTGTCTATTATATATATATATATCCTAAATCGACCATAAAGTGCAAAGATGTTTGGTATTATTTAAATTAATATAAAATTTTTCTAGCAAAAGATGTAGGGAGAAGAATGCTGGAACTTGAGGTGTGACAATTGTGATCTTATATATGTTTTCAAAAAACTAAAAACTATGTTGAGAAATAAAACGATATGTAAAAAACGAAAGAAGTATTTGTAAACGAGTTTTTTTTATAATTAACCCGGATAAAAAAATAAATACAAAAGTGACCCACAGTTGTAAGATTTTGCACAACTAGGGCGCCACATCAGCCTGTCGAATCCCCAGAGCACGACAAGGTAGTTGTCGAGCTTAAAGAACCTGTCGAATCCCCAGAACGCGACCACGACCGTATCTTGTCGAGTTCCCAGCACTCGACAAGAGTTAATCGACCACTACCGCATCTTGTCGAGTTCTGGAAAGTCGACAAGTCACAGGATATTACAAACCTCAGTGTCTTTAAAGCAGTAACAAGTCGTAACCCAGCTGGTTAACTCGTTCCTTCCCACCTCGTTTGCCCGAGTTCGAATCCCCGTTATTGTGCTTTATTTTTCCTTGTTTGTCGAGTTCTAGGCCTTTGATAAGTTAGTCTATATTAAAAAACCCAGTACCTTTAGAGTATCAAAAGGCCGTAGCCTAGCTGGTTAGAGCACTGCAACGTGTAAGGCCTGAGTTTGAATCCCCGGTCTCCCACTCCTGCGATTAAATTTTGTTGTGGCGTCCCAGTTGTGTAAAATCTTACAACTGTGGGTCACTTTTGTATTTGTTTTTTTTAATCCGGATTAATTATAAAAAAAGCCATTTGTAAACAGAAAGAGCTGGAACTAGGTAAGACCTTAACGTCCTCATTATATATATATATATATATATATATATATATATATATATATATATATATATATATATATATATACAATACGATACCTATGTTATTTATTGGGAAAAAAAGTACTAATTAATGAACCCATGGTTGGTAGCACCGAACAAGCAATTACCAGTCTCTTTTTTATTGGAAATTGGTCAGCCATCACATGCTTATTGCCATTAAATTATCTGCAAATTAACCACTCTCCCTTTCTTGTCCTCCCATCTCCTCTGGATTGCTTCGACGACCCTGAAAGCCTTCTCCTCCTCCACAGGTTAGTGCTTTTCAACTGATCTTTTTTTCTTTTTTTTGGGAAGATTCATGCATGTTTACATATGTTTTCTCCAAAATGACACCTTCCATCTATATGGTCTTTGAACTTTGAGATCTTTTTGAATTTTTAGTAAATCTTCTGAGGAAAGACTTTGTGTATGAATGAATTTTTCCAATTTGTTTTGTGATCGAGCATGCAGAGTCTTTTTAGTGTGTCCTGTCTATTTATAATCCTTTGTGGATGATTCCTCTACCTTTAAGAGTTCTTTTGAATTCTGACTATATGTTGAGAAATCCATACCCATGAAACTGCTTAAACATGATTTACTTGTATCTTTGTTAGATCCAATTGCATATAAATATATATTTTCGATTGATGCTCAAAAATAATTTTTTTGAGCAAAGAACGGTAGGAAAGACTTCTACTGTGAGAACATTCTAAACAAAGGAAAACAAAATTTAAAAATTTACAAAGGTACATAGTAGATTGAACTACAAGCCCAATTCTACACCAAATCCAATCAACAAGATTGATCCGCAATGCTCAAAATGTTTTGCATTAAACATGTTAACTGAACTTTTGACATTTTAGATCGTAAATTGTCATTGACTCCAAGTCAGGTTGCATATCAATTATATAATAAATTCCGATGATGTTGAAAGAACTATGTTTATTCTGGATCACATAAAAAATACAATAAATTTCCAAATAATTAAAAAAATATTAGAAATTCCCACATTCATAAAAACATATTTATTTCATTCATTAGATATAGATTCATCATCTAATTCATATACAAAACTAACTTTATCTCTATTACGGTATAGATTTATGTGAAAAATCATATCTAAAATCAATTATTTATGTATTATATATTAAAAGATGACATGTATATGGAACATACATAAAATTTTAGAGAAAATTGATTCTATATCACTGTCTAATATAATATGTCAGTACTTTTGTACTATTTGTTATATGTTATTTTTTTGCAAATATTATATACTATTTTTGACTAATCAACTCGATAAAGTGATTAAAAAACTCTTGTCAGTTGCCTTTTGGTTAGACCAATCATGGCTTTAAATAAATAGAAGTATTGTATTGCAAAATTTTAAACTCATGATTTTTGCATTCCAATCTTTCAAAATTTAAAAAATTACGAATTTTGCATCCCATCCTTTTTATTTATTTAAAATCATGAGTAAGTCAAAGAAATGGCAACTAATAGGGGTATTTTAATCATTTTACTAATTTGATTGCTCAAAAATGGTATATAATTTTAGGCAAAAAAATCAATGGCATATAACAAATAGTCTATAAGTCAGTTGCATATTATATTAGGCACCAAAATTCGGTGGAATAAAATCAATTTTCTCAAAATTTTAAATTATATAGAAACTAGCTACACAATTGTGCAGGATTTTGACTAGTTTGTATTAATATGAGCAATTAGGTTGTAAATAAGGTCTTAAACTTTAGACCACCTTCACACTTTTTTTTGGGGTCAGAAATCAACAAAATTAGATTACAGGGTAGGTAGATTCTACAAATTTAAAACCTATAGTACAACCAATATTAATTTTCTTCAGTTCTCCATTGTTTGGTAATCTGATCCCAAAATTACAAAAAGAAAAACCACCGAAAAAGTTATCCTAAATATTTGGAAGGAAAACCACGAAGTTTCTTTCAAAAGTTATCCTAAATCTTTAGGGGGAATTATAATTTTTAATTTTTTTAAAAAAAATTAGATGGAATCAGTTAAAGCTGAGTTTGCTAGGTCCTGTTTGGCTCGCCACTGAGATTCCAACCACGTGAGTTTAGTTCTATCTTAATAGTCTAAAATAGGAGATATGTATATACAATACCACCTAGACGAAAGTACAAATAAGTCAGTGTAGGGTGCAACAGTAGTGTTTTGGTCTGTGGCATGATATTTCTGTTGTCAAAAACAACATGAAAATATGACTAAAACTTGGCTTATTTTCTTGTGAGCCAAGCCATAATGGAAGCAAAAGTAGGTTGTGACGTATGTGCTGCTTTTTTAGTTCTCTTGTTGTCACTGTAGAGTTTACGAACAAATTTCAAATTTTAATCATATCTAAGAATTACTTGGCTAATAAATACTCTTCAACTCATTAAGTATAAATCCTTAATAAGGATTTCATGAGCACATAAGGTGGTCTTAGATTTAGAACCATAATTGTAATCATAATAGATTTTAGGATACATTGGAGTTAGGAGTGGAATGAGTAAATATTAAATATGTTTGATTGAAATGAGGGATGGAATGAGGTGGGATGGTTTTAGAATACATTTAATTGGGATGTATTAGGAGGATATATTGATTTAGATTTTGCAAATGGATATTGTGATTATGGAGTGGTCTAACCAGACAATGGATAACATAGTCTCATTATATATAATCAGAATAAGAAACAAAATTTATGAATCAAACACCATCTAAGTCTATGCAAGGAGCTGAAATTAATTAACGATTCAAAGACAATAGATAAGGGAGCATGACATTTCCTATTGAGAACATCTTTGTTTAAAAATACATACCCTTTAGGTTCATGTATTAAAGAATTGACCATGCCATCTTCCAGACTAAGAAAAAAAAGGCAAAGAATTGACCATGCCATATTGAAACCATAATTGAGTTCAGGGGAGGATGCTGGCACATGAAAGTTGCAACGTAATTAAACATTCCCATGACTTTTGGGGGTTCCCGTGTAATTTCCATTTTCAATTCCTACCTGTTAAGTTTATCGGTGAGCAAATGGTAGGTGTAGTTTGAAAATAGAAAAAATATTTGTGAAGGGACAAATTAGTGCAAAATTTTATGTTTCAGGACAGTGGTGGAACCAAGACTTATCAGTAGAGGACCTATATAACATCATATGATACCAAATATAGTTTCTTCTACACTCAAATCAAGCGATAAATGATCAAAATTATAGATATTATAGAACTACAATGCTTGTTTTGGGATTGAAACTTAGCACTAAGATATGTTTGGAATGTCTTTTTTGAATCTGATGCAACATGTTTCAAGAATTTGATTCAAGAATACCATGGTCATTACCGTGTGATGATGCTTGTCGATGTAGCTGAGCCCCTCTTAGTACTCTTATCTCCATGTAATCATATGCGATGAATGGAAGGACAGGTGATGTCGTGACAATGACTTCGCTCATGGTCTCACCTCTCGACTCGATGCCTTCTACTCACACTCTTGCACGCTTGCTGAGTGCAAACATAGCCATGCACGCAGCCACAGGAGTCACCACGCGACAATTTGTTTCTCAAGACTATAATCTAGTTTGGATCTCTTCTTATGCGAAGGTTTTTATTTGGTAACCAGAAAAGGACATTCACATGGAGAACAAGACACAAGATTCAAGTACAATGCTAAAGAGATATACATTACATTTTTTGCAAAAGATAACGAATCATTTTCTTCTACTCACGAACTTGGTAGTGGTGGGTTTGGAACAGTATATAAGGTATGATTAGTTTTTACATTTTCTAGATTTTCATATCCATAATGGAAGAACTTCAACAGGGTGTGGATAAAAAGGGGAATGTGCTACTTGCTGTGAAGAAGCTTAAAATCTGTGAAGGAATGAGTGAAAAGAAATTTCAGAATGAGGTTGAACATCTTATGAATCTCAAGCATCAAAATATAGTAAATCTCAAAGGTTACTGTTATCAACAAGACAGTGAATTGGTACCTCATGGTGAAAAAAGAGTTTTTGCAAACGATATAAATATGTTGTTATGTTTTGAGTATCTGCCTAACGGAGATCTTAGTGGCTATATTAAAGGTATGGTACTGCAACATGTAACATAACTGCCTTCCCTTATTTAATTATTCTTTTTGCCCTTATATTGAAGCTCACACACTTTTGGACAATTACTTTAGTTGTCGACTATGAACCTGCTGACGAATTGATTGTTGATGCACTTTGAAGTGAATCAATAGATAGATCCCCCACTTTCCACTGAATCTATACATGTTTCCTAGGTATTATTTGTATTTGTTTGTAAGCAAATAAATAGAAGAACTAAAAATTTATGTCATAGGTCCATAAATTATAAAATCTTCCTGGCAGATCTCTAAACATGCAATAGTATATCCATCTGCCAGTTAAATAAGTGAAAACTTGACATTAACTTGTTAATATTTATGTCATAGGTTTGTCTGTAAGCTAAAAAATAGAAGTATGGAGTGGCATGCCATTTTGGAAAGCTACATTAGAATATTGACTGACATAGTGTCTTATACACTAAAACAATTATTAGAATTTCATAAAAAATTATGATTTTCTTGTTTTGTTATAATTTCTTAGATTTTTTAGAAAAAATTTCTCAAAATTTTGAGTCCCCAAGTATTTTTACTTAATTGGAATAATGTTGGATGGCTTATCGGATGCGAAGTCAGTCGATAGTCTAATGTGGCTTGCTAAAATAGCCCACTGGAAAGATTTTTAAATTCATAGACCTAAGTGAGAAATTATCACAAGTTTAAGATATAGGAGTGCAATTTAATCAATAGTCCTGGACCTAAGTGAGAAATCAATACTATCTAATATTAGTGTCCGTCCATCAAATAAAGAGAACTAGAACCAATTAAAGAAACTATCTATCACTTCATATTATAAGGTTCTAAAGAGTTTACATTTCTGGGATTCTATGTCTTTTATTTGCTTCTACAGGTGATAGACTTGATTGGAACATACGTTACAAAATAATTGAAGGGATTTGTAAGGGTTTACACTATCTTCATGAGGAATTGAAGGGCACTTATATTCTCCATTTAGATTTAAAGCCTGAAAATATATTGCTGGATGAGAATATGATGCCAAAAATCACAGATTTTGGTTTGTCAAGATTATATGAAAATGATAAAACCACTCATGCTACCACTAAAAATTTAAGTGGATCATGGTAAGTTAAATCTCTTGAGAAATTTATCGCTTATTCGCTTTACACTTTTAGTTTCTCAAACATCCATATTATCATGCAGGGGATATATACCACCAGAATACATAGAGAAATACACTATCTCGAAAAAGTCGGACATATATAGTTTAGGTGTAATGATGATAGAGATAATAGTGGGAAAAAGGATATACCCTGATGACATTGAAATGCATCTCCAGGAATTTATTGAGGATGTAAGAAAAATTTATCTATCAATTTTAGTTTTAAGGGTCCATTTTGCATAGATTATTTTACCTTTTCATATTGTCAGTCTAGCTTTTTCTTTTTTTTTTTTTTTTTTTTGCAATTTCATAGGTACATGACGAATGGATGAGAAGGTTGAAAACAATGTCAAGGAATACATCATTGGAAGAATGTTGCCAACAAGTAAAACTATGCACCGAAATAGGGCTAATATGCATGGAGAGGAACCCAAAGAAAAGGCCTGATATAGTGGAAGTACTCTGCATGCTTAATAGGAGAAAAATTACGGTTTATAGAAGACCACTAGGGACTTCCCGATCAATAGAAGCAGATTGTCATGGCAGCAATGACAAAGAATCACCAATTAACCAGGTACAATCAATCGTGGTACAACTGCCCACTCACTATGAGATTATCATAAATATCTAAAAGTAAAGCTTGACAGTATATATATATATATATATATATATATATATATATATATATATATATATATATATATATATATATATATATATATATATATAATCTTTCTTCTAAAAAGATTTAATTTATATTATTGATGAACAACTCGATATACATAAATAAAATTAAATTAATAAACTTACATCCTAGCTAAACCCAGGTCAGCATTTTTGTTGACTAAAAAATGAAGCTGGCCGGGCTTACTAGGTTGAGATTGGGCCAAATATCTTAACCATTTTTTGTTTTATTTTTCTTAAATTAAGATTCGATTTTTTTTTTATTCAAGGAAGAATGTGACTGTTCTTGTAGAAAATATTCATATTTTCCTACAAGGGTGAAAATGGGTAGCCACTATCCGGCCAATCCAATTCTGCATTCGTAAAATTCTTAATACAAGTTGTAATTTTAAGATCTAGACGATATCCGTACCCGTATTTTATTTTTCCCGAATACTGGTTAGGATATGGAAATAAAGAGCGATATCCAATTTCATATCCAATGAATATCAAACGGATATCCACTAAAATAATAAAACAGATACCCGATTTGATCTTAAGCCCAAATATCTGTCTTTAAACCAAAGAAAAGACGGTGGATCCAACATTAGCTCCCATTATCGATGTCAAATGGTATTGAGCACAGTTGACTACATCTATATAGTTGAATTTTATCTTTATTTTTACTATATGCTTCATTTTGCTTATGATAAGTGTTTGGTCATATTCAATAATAACTGCAAAGAAAAATAAGAAAATTATAAATTAATATAAATTATTTAAATTTAGAATTCCTCAATTATGATATATGTTCTTATTGTTAATAATATCCGGATTATTTTCAGAGCTATATCACATCCAATCAATGTCCATTGCATATCTGAATCTATATCTGTATCCGTTGATATCTATATCTATGTATGTATCAAAAAACATATGGGTTAGGATATGGGATTGTAATTACCCGTCCATATCCGATCCATTTTCGCCCATAATTAATTCCTACAATCAAACATCTCTTATCTTCTTTTCAGTATAAGTGGGACATAATTCATCTTTTGTTCCCTTCTTGTGGATACACCCTTAAGATCAAGTAGATCACTTATACCAACAAATACAACCATCCATCGTGCCATCTCCACAAAGACTAGTGCAGTATGCTTTCACATTATGAAAGATACATGATGATAATTTGGTTATATCCCTGTGTATGACGACCATTAATTCAATACTTATAGATTAGGTTGTACAGAGACCGACACAAGCACAACACAACATCAACACGAAAGCACGTCTATATTTTATCAAAAGAAAACAAAAAAACAATTTTATTTTATAGAACTTTATCTCATTGTCGGGCTTGTTGTGTGCAACTCAAATTGGACAATAGTTATAAAAATATTAAATGTGGACAAGAGATCTGAGTATTCAACGGGCATGCATTGCTATACATCATATAATAAATATATAAATTACTGCATCATGTGCATTACATAAAGTTTATTAATTGTAGCAAAAATATTGTATTAATTTATTCCTATGTGGCACCATATTAGGGACAAATAACAGAATATTCTGACACTTATATATGTCATCAAACGTAATTCAGAGACAATCTAAGATAGTTGGAAGTCGAATACGTATCCAGTGTTCAACTTGGTGCTGGAGATCACAGCAGGGCTAGCTCTCCCCTATTATTTCCCCCTCAAAATGTGGTGCTAGAGATATATCTTTTCAATATACATGGAATATACTGAAAACAAAGTATATATAATATAGATCAAAAATATAATAAAATTTGAAAAAAAACTATTTATAGAGATTTGGAGTGATAGATTTCCCAACTGAGCAATCACATGAATCACAAACATTCCAGGATTCAAAATGATTGCGTAAGGGAATCACTCCAAGTCAAAAACAAGAGATTAAATGGTTCACGTTGTGTTCTACCGGGAACATTAGTCCAATCGATGCTCCCCTGACTTATAATAAATTGGGAAGCTTCCTACAAGAGAGGAGTCCCCAAGCACATCAATTACTTTGGAGTTTCTTTGTATTGAAAGGGAGGAAAATGACAAATGAGGTAATATAAGTGATATTTATAGTTTTCAATGTAGTGCTGAATGTCCTAAACGCCCATCCTATAGTCTTTGGATTAGAGGCAAGGTTCTTGTATTTAGCATGTAGCATATTATTGACAAGTTTCCTTGTGGACCCCCAGTTGTAGATAAGTTCAACTTTATGGCATGGCCCCTTACTTCCTGGAGGTTGTTATTCCCCGGGGAACCTAACAACCCAGACTCAACTTCTCCTCCAAGGTTTGGACTTCCTGGAGGCCAAGGTGTCCCTAGGAACCTTGTCAATCTTGGGGATCATTGTCATCCCCAAAGTAATTATTGGTCTCCAGGAACTTTATTCTCTCTTGTGAAGTAAAAACTTTCTATCAAACTATGGTATTCATACCTAGGCTTCCCAAGAGTCAATCATATGATCCAGAGGACTTAACCTTTAAGGACTTGACCTCTAGAGGACTACTACCTCAGGTAGTAGATAATAAAATGAAGAACATTACCTCTCCTAGGAATATTACCTCTTTGAGGGATGACCTTTTTTCCTGTGCCTTTGTGGTCCCATGATTTGTATTACTTGTGGGTCTGAGAGTACACAAATCTTGGACTTAAAGTCTTCTTCGAGTCGAGAATTGAAGTTCCTCTAAGTGAACACTCAAAGTCTCCTTCAAATCGAGGATTAAAGACCCTTTGAGTTGAGAATTGAAGTCTCCTTCAACTTAGGCCTGAACATTTTTAGGTCAAAGTTTCGAAGTCCCAATTGACCTTGAGACCTTCAACTCCCTAGCTTTCTAAATATTTCATTTTTTCTAAGAAACTATTCTACAAACAGAAGTATCGATTTTGTTGGCAACACACTTCAACCGACCCATGCCCTCTAACACACACCCACAAACACACACCAATAAAAAACTAACAAAGTACACACATGAAAACAAAGGGGTCTGAAGTCAAACCCACAACTTCCATTTGCATGAGCACACACTTAAACTGCATGGGTGGACATTTGAGGCGTGCCATTTAAATTTTGGAAATTGGATCTCATACCTTTGTAATATATCTTGAATGTGTGTTTGTGTTATCATTCCTAGCGAGAAACTTTGACAGAATCATAAAAATAAAAAATTCTACATTTCTTTAGGATATTTTGGCAAAATTCAACAAAATATAAAAATTCAGAAAAAAAAAGAATTTTAAAATTGTTTAGATTGTGTTTGAGAGTGCGGTGCATCTAATGAAAACATGTTTTGCAAAATATTGTCTAATTTACCTGTTTGAGAGATTTTTTTTATCTACCTTTGTTACAAAGCAATTGCAAAAAATAATGATATCATGAACATAGAGCTCAACATAACTTTTTTCCCAACCATAATGAAATTGACAACAAAATCTCTAATCCAATTTACTATTGGCATACCAAATTGTCATCAAACAACAATAGAACTACCAAATAAGTAAAACTTTATTTATATAAGCTTTCCAAAAACAACTTTTTTAGAGTACTTTTGTTATCATGTTTCTTACTATCTCACTACAATACCAAACATAGCCTCAAAAAACTAAAATGACACGTTTTCTCAAAATTAAGTAAAGTTTTGGAAATATTTGGAAATATATAAAAATTAGGTAAAATTCAAAACTTATCATAAAATTAAGATAAAAATGTAGAGAAAATGAAACTTGAAAAAGATATGGAAAAGTGCAAAACGTTTTGAGATTTTTTTCAACATTTGATTTTTCCTAAATTTTCTTTAATTTTCCGGTAGTATTTTTTACACTTTTCAAGTTTTTCAAGTTTTCAATTTTCTGATTTATTTTTAATTAATATTATTTTATGAGTATTTTTAATTTTATTCTATTTTTGAAAAAAAAATCCAATCTCACTATTTTTTTTAATTTTTTAGTTGTTCCTTGACATGTATTAGCATGAGGATGAGCCACATAAGCCATTGAGGATGGATGGGACCTAATTGCAACACACTACAAAAACGCTGAGCCATATTTCCTAAATGTAGTGGGGCTCAATTGATATATTTGATAAAGATACAGGATTATGTGCAAAAATATCTCAAACAATATATAACATTATATTGCAGCAATAAAAACGATTGGAATTCATGTTATATGTATCCAGCTTCAATATCTCTATAAAAAACGTATAAGCCTTGCTTCCATCCTTAAGGTATGCAGTCCATACTGTATGGTTCTTTATGTAGGGGGTTTATGAAATAGCAGTTGCAAAAATAAACTAGAAAAGTAAGAGAAATTGCCATTCCTTACTAATCTCTTGACTTCTTACTGGCAGATAAGGTCCGGCTCAAAGGATTTGCTCGAGATCAGCCCCCTTGAGCTCCGCTTCAGCTTTGAGCTTAAGCAAATCTCTTCCTTGGTGCAGCTAACCAACAAGACAGATAATTATGTTGCCTTTCATTTTGTGTTAATAAGGACAATGAGCAAATACAATGTGCAACCACCCAATGGACTAGTACCGCCAAGGTCAATATTTTGGGTCATAATTACAATAGAAGAGGCATCACCGGCCTTGTAATGCAATGACGAATTTCTCATACAGTGTGTCATAGTGAAGGAGTATGACCTGACATCCGAGGATATTATCATAGATATGTTTAACAAAATGTCAAACAATATGGTGGATGAGGTGAAATTGACAATTGTTTATGTCCCATCACCCCAATTGCCATCGCTATTACATGTGGGGTCCAAAGAGGGTTCATCATCCTCGTTAGCATCGTCAAGTTTGGACAATATGAATTATCAAGAGAAAACAAGAACGTCCACCCAGATGCATTTAAAAGCGCATGAGGGACTAGAAGACACTACATATGAGGTGAGTTTCCTTGAACACAATTTCCAAGCTATTGTAAAAATATGCACTTTCATAAATGCAAAGCTCAAAGTTTTTGGAATTTCATTGGTAAGAATTGATGCATATGAATGCTGTATCATGTTAAAGTCTTCAAATAATAATAAAAACCATCACCGACAAATAAGACATATATATATATATCTGTTTTTGGGAATTAATAATAATAATAAATAAAATAATAGAATACACTGCCTAAGACCAAAGTGTGTCTTAACTTTTAGGGTATTCCGCTTTTTTATCCTAAGGTACAACCAGATCGTGTCTCTCAGTTGGCACGATTGCAAATTGACTAGCATCGTCAAGCTCTTCAAGCTGAATAGAAAGAAGTGAAAATATATTTTGAGAAAAATATAGAAAAACTCATGTGGGTAATGTATGGTATGTATAATATGTGGAAAGCAACTTATGTATATAACTGTTTTAGGATGTATTTTTAAGGATCGGCAGTGTGTCATTTATAACAAAAAATTTAACGTTGCTTGCTACTAGGCAAAAGACCAGGAATTTCCTTTGAGTATTCAAAGCTAGTAAAATAGAATGAGGCTAGGTCCAAATGACCGTTAAACAACTTGGTCAAAGTAATTAAAGATTAAAATAAAGGATTAATTAAGCCAATTAAATCTCTCCATATAAAGTTGCGAATATTTAGAAAGATAAAACTAAATAAAGTTTTAAAACATTTCTTTGGAAAATATTTTACCGATAATATCACTAACTATTATTTTACAAATTTTTCATGCTTCTCCTTTCCCTCTCTATATCTCTTCTCTGCTTCTCAAAATTAACTGTTGTTCTACAAGTGCAGGCAGACAGGCTTGCAGATATTGAACGTGAGGAATTGAAATGGCGCGAGTACGTGAACGGTGCGTCACACCTGAAGAATTATCTTCATCCATGGCAGATATAGTGGTTATATCTGCCAATCAACATCATGATGATCAGAGCTGTGGTAGGCATTCTTTGGACAGCCAATGATCTGGTCATCTTAGCCTGGAAGTCGGTGATGAAAGAGCCTAGCATTATGGAGGCAAGAATGTCATTGTCATACATAAGTATGTCGATGATAGAGATATATCCTAAAGGCAATCATGAAGATGATTGTATCGTAACATGTTTGTGAATTCTTATGAAAAATATATTATTATATTTTTTGAATAAAGTAACACTTTTATCGATCATCAAGTATGTGAGTTGTCTGTGAAACTCTTCTTAATGATATATGAATTGTCTCAATTTACTCACGGCATTATCAGTGGTAATTATTTTAAATATCTCTGATTTCCGGCATTACATGGAATAATAATGCAAGATAAATTAGCATAATCATTGATTGATAATCAAGTTTTACAGACCATAGATATGAGATATCAAGTCAATGTCATGGACGTATGTTGGTCGGATTGACCCATCTTGAGACACTGTTGAGTTTATATGAGTCATGAGTTTGTTTCTAACAGTTATTTTGGTTATCTTTAAACCTGAGATTATCACGGTTTTATACATGTGTAGTAGCATATCTTGGTGTCATCGACCACTGCTTTTAACCGAGTAGTCATTAACGTGATATACAGAAATGTTGTAACCATGTGGTTAAAAGTGAATAATTGAGATGAAATTTGTCCATCTTGAGAGAGATATCTCTAAACTCTTTCGTGTAATTAGACTAAGAAAGTACATAGTCGTGTCGAATATAGTTGAGAGTCAATTATGAAAAATGTTAGTCCATTACAAGATCGAGAAAAGAATGTCCATTACAAGATCGAGAAAATATAACTTAACATATTTTTTTTCCCAACCATAGTGAAATTGATAACAAAATCTCTAATCCAATTTATCATTGGCATACTAAGTTGCCATCAAACAACAATGAAACTACCAAATAAGTAAAACTTTATTTATATAAGTATTCCAAAAGCAACTTTTTTAGAGCACTTTTGTTACTATGTTTATTACTACCTCACTACAATACCAAACATAGCCTCAAAAAACTAAAATGACAAGTTTTCTCAAAATTAAGTAAAGTTTTGGAAATATATAAAAAAAAATAAAAATTAGGAAAATTTCAGAACTTATCATAAAATTAAGATAAAAATGTAGAGAAAATGAAACTTGAAAAAGATATGGGTTTTGAGTTTTTTTCAACATTTGATTTAATTTTTCGGTAGTATTTTTTACACTTTTCAAGTTTTCAACTTTCTGATTTATTTTTAAATAATATTATTTTATGAGTATTTTTAATTTTATTATATTTTTGAAAAAAATCCAATCTCACTATTTTTTAAAATTTTTTTGGTTGTTCCTTGCCATGTGTTAGCATGAGGATGAGCCACATAAGCCATTGAGGATGGATGGGACCTAATGGCAACAGACTACAAAAACGTTGAGCCATATTTCCTAAATGAAGTAGTGGGGCTCAATTGATATATTTGATAAAGATACAGGATTATGTGCAAAAATATCTCAAACAATATATAACATTATATTGCAGCAATAAAAACGATTGGAATTCATGCTATATGTATCCAGCTTCAATATCTCTATAAAAAAAACGTATAAGCCTTGCTTCCATCCTTAAGGTATGCAGTCCATACTGTATGATTCTTTATGTAGGGGGTTTATGAAATAGCAGTTACAAAAATAAACAAGAAAAGTAAGGGAAATTGTCGTTCTTTACTAATCTCTTGACTTCTTACTGGCAGATAAGCTTCGGCTCAAAGGATTTGCTCGAGATCAGTCCACTTGAGCTCTGCTTCTGCTTTGAGCTTAATCAAATCTCTTCCTTGGTGCAGTTAACCAACAAAACAGATAATTATGTTGCCTTTCATTTTGTGTTAATGAGTACAATGAGCAAATACAATGTGCAACCGCCCAATGGACTGGTACCGCAAAAGGTCAATATTTTGGGTCATAGTTACAACGGAAGCACAACAAGAAGCATCATCGGTCTTGTAGTGCAATGATGAATTTCTCATACAGTGTGTCATAGTGAAGGAGCACGGTCTGATATCCAAAGATATTATCATAGGCATGTTTAATAAAATATCAAACAATGTGGTGGATGAGGTGAAATTGACAATTGTTTACGTCTCATCACCCTCAACTACCATCACTATTGTATGTGGGTCCAAGGAGGGTTCATCATCCTTATTCACATCGTCAAGTTTTGACAATATGAATTATCAAGAAAAAACAAAAATGTCCGCCCAAACGCATTTAAGAGCGCATGAGGGACTAAGGGACACTATATATGAGGTGAGTTTCTTTGAACACAACTTCCAAGCTATTTTAAAAATATGCTCTTTCATAAATGCAAAGCTCAAAGTTTTTGGAATTTCATTGGTAAGAATTGATGCATAAAAATGTTGTATCAGATTAAAGACTTCACTATTTTCTTTATCATTTGCGACTGGAACAAGTGCTAAAGAAGAAAGATTCCTCAATATAAGGATTGCAGAAATAAAATTCCTTTGTCCCACCTGACAGTAGCTACAATTTCAAAAAAAAAGTTAGTGGTAATCTCAATTACTCCTTTACAGTATTTTTTAACTTGTACCCTAACAAGTTGCTAACAGTTTCATAGAAAAACCTCCTATCATATTTCCATTAAACTCTAACTGAATCAATTAAAAAATAAAAAAAAACTATCACCGACATATAAGACACATAAATCTGTTTGTGGGATTTAATAATAATAATAAATAAAATAATAGTATACACTGCCTAAGACCAAAGTGTGCCCTAACTTTTAGGGTATTCCGCTCTTTTATCCTAAGGTACAATTAGATCGTGTCTCTCACTTGGTACGATCGCAGATTAACTAGCATTGCTAAGCTCTTCAAGCTGAATAGAAAGAAGTGAAAATATATTTTGAGAAAGATATAGAAAAACTCATGTGGGTAATGTATGGCATGTATAATATGTGGAAAGCAATTATGTATATAACTGTTTTAGGATGCATTTATAAGGATCGGCAGTGTGTCATTTATAACAAAAAATTTAACGTTGCTTGCTACTAGGCAAAAGACCAGGAATTTCCTTTTGAGTATTCAAAGCTAGTAACAGAATGAGGCTAGGTCCAAATGACAGTTAAAAAACTTGGTCAAAGTAATTAAAGATTAAAATAAAGGATTTAGCCAACCAAATCTCTCTATAAAGTTGCGAATATTTAGAAAGATAAAACTAAATAAAGTTTTAAAACATTTCTTTGGAAAATATTTTACCGAAAATATCACTAACTATTATTTTACAAATTCTTCATGCTTCTCCTTTCCCTCTATATATCTCTTCTCTGCTTCTCAAAATTAACTATTGTTCTACAAGTGCAGGCAGACAGGCTTGTAGATATTGAGGAATTTGTACATTTGAGACGGATGAATGCCTGTCTGCGGTATGAACTGAAGAACCACGAGGGTCCTCCGTTAGGAAAAACCATTGCACGCGATCTGAGCAAGACCCTTAGTCCCAAGTCTGAAGAGAACGCCAAGGAACTGATTCTTGAGTATGCCAACCTTGGTGTAGAGTTTGATTCAGAGAATCCCAAGTCTGAAGAGAACGCCGAAGAACTGATTCTTGAGTATGCCAACCCTGGTGTAGAGTTTGATTCAGAGACGTCCAAGCACAACAACCAGGGGAAAAAAGGCTCTTTCCTAAGCTTCGGAAATTGTTGTTGGCAAAAGAAAAGGAAAGCCATGACATTGCTCATTCGGATATTTCAAGATGTTCCTCTGATGACTCCTGTGAAAGAGAGCCACATGATGGCTATTCTTCATCCATGGCAGGTGTAGTGGTTATATCTGCCAATCAACATCATGATAATCAGAAGCTGTGGTAGGCATTCTTTGGACAGCCAATGATCTGATAATCTTAGCATGGAAGTCAGTGATGAAAAAACCTAGCATTATGGAGGCAAGAATGTCATTTTCATACCTGAGGATGTCGAGATCCAGAAATTCCCTGAGGTCTCCAGGTCAAATTCAGGTCATCAAGAAGATCAACAACATCATTCGGTAACCGATAAACAAATCATTCAGGATTTATGTTTTTTCCAGTTGTTGATAATTAAGTTAAAGAAGATTGGAGCTTAATTTTTTTTTAAAAAAAATTCCTTCATCTAGCAAGATGCTGGATAAGAGGAAAACGCGTTAATAGCAGGATAGCGCAAATACTATTACAGATAATATTGGCCCCCTACAAACATGGGCTCGGGATTGCAAAATAAATGGGAGCTTAATTGTTACTGGAATAAAGTATGTAAGACTTTATTCTGTGTGAAATATACATGCATAAACTTTAATGTTAAGTCTGAACCTTCACCATTATACCATGCCATGTATTTCACTTGGATTGTGCTCCATTGTGTGCTTTGTAAACTTTTCTGTAGTCTCAGAACAGGCGGGCCTCGACGACAGGCGGCGGAGAGTACGACAGCAGCAGGCGGGGGTGACGTGCAGGGGCAGTGTGGTGCAGGTGGCGCGCTGCGGGCGGGTGCAGAAAGCGCCACGTGGCAGGCGGGGTCAGAGCCGCGACAACATCAGGGAACTCCGACCGCCACCGCTGTCACCCGCCCGGCGCCTGCTGCGTGCCCCTTCGTGCCGCCGCAACGCTCCGCTCGTTGTGGTCGCCTACTGCCGTGCAGGAGAGAGAGAAGCATAGAAGAGAATAGGGGAAGGAGCATATACACGAAGGATAAAAAAAAGTCCTACGTGCCAGTGACAGCTTTATTATTTTTGGTACCTTCTGGTAGAACCTAACAAAAATATGTCGGGAGAGATATTTGTAAGTGGGAAAAAAAGAATTTTTAGAGATTATTAAGATTAGCATTAATTTGTGGATTATTTTTCATGGGCAATTACAAAACACATATGACATATCCCACGCCCACCCAAAAAAATATGACGGAAGAGGGCTTATGAAACCATTGGCAACTTGTAAGTGGGCAAAAAAAACTTGTGAGGGATTAATCTGCTGCATAATCCGATTATGTGGTCGACGTCAGTATGATTATGCCGTCGATCAACAAAATACGTTATTCTTAACTGTTTATCCACCATCAACAATTAATCGGACTATTAATCGGTTTAGGATGTCAACTTTTATAACACTGTTTTTACTAACAACATATATTCAAAGTAATTGGCCTAGGTAGTTGTAGCAACTTTGCTATTGTTATATTTATTAATGCAGTTACCACAAATAAATACGTTGATAGAGAGTAAATTTTATCAACCATGTTTTTGAAGGTAAACAATAGGGGAGAGTCCTGCTACAGATTTTCATTAAAAAGAAAAATATATACAATAGTTTACAAATATGTACAGAGAAAGGAAAGCAAAAGAAATAAGAGCAAATAAAAAGATCAACTCAATTTATTAAGTCAAGCCATCTGATCCATCTGGATACTGCTATTTTTTTTGTCTTTTTTTTGCCATGAACCCCAAGTCTTGATCAAATGCATTTTGTCTTTTTTTTTTGCCATGAACCCCAAGTCTTGATCAAATGCATGAAACAATTGTTGAATATGAGAAGTCGAGTTTTTGAATACTCCTTGATTCCTCATCTTCCAAATATTCTAGATAGCTAAGATAATGATATCATATAAAAAAGTCTCAAGTGTTGTAGTTTTCGCTTTATCATTTTTATCATGTCAAAAATGTTATCTTGTTAGAGCCAAGCAAATTCAATTAAAAGGGAATAAGACCGAGCAAATGATCGCTCGGAAAAAAAAAAGATGCTTTTGAGTTTCCAAAGTATCCGACATACGGAGAGAGCAGTTGGAAGAAAAATTTTCCTGTTCAACGTAGCACTTGTGCTTAATTTTTCATGCAGAAACACTTAAAAGAAAACTCTATACTTTACCATACATGAATTTTTCCAGCATCAAGAGAAGATGAGATCCACTTGCTGATGACCCAGCAACTTCTTATAATCCTTTGAAGTGCTAAAAGATGTTTTTGAACCTAGCAGTGTCCAAATGTCAGTAGCTTCCTATGATAGGATTACTTGCTGCTGAATTTGATTCATTGAGTCTATTTGCTGAAATGCAATCTCTGATAATGGAAGATGAAACATTGCAGTTAAGTCATTCAGCAAAGAAAAGTCCCTTACAGATAGATCATGCCTTGCAAAATTTTACAGTTCAGGAAATTACTGAGACAGCAAATTTTATCAACTATATTATTTGGTTGTGGTAATCATATCGCTGCAACTACTAGCACGATCAATTGCTAAAGACAATACATATATGTTGTTACTACATAGAAGTGTAAGTGTGAATTCAACAGTCTCTACATAGTTATGTTTAAAGTCGTAAGTTTATACGCTGTGCGTCGGCGGCCGCCCCGTCGATCTCTGTTGCTGTCGTCGGCTGCGATGGTTCTGGCCGTCGATGCTGTCGGCCCCTGCGTCGGCGCCGTCGCCATCGACGCCGTTGAGGCACAAACAGAGGCAGCCACGAAACGGCGGAGAAGCGCGTCGGGCGCCCTCGCGCCATCGACCTCGGTTGCTGCCGCTCCGTCCGCGCCGTCGCCGTCTGGGCCGCTGGTTCAGCGACGCATGCTGCCTCCGTTTGTGCCTCGACGGCGTCGGCCATGATCTAGTCCTGCGGCGACGCATGGAGTTCACTTTGCCGTCCGCCCGTTGCGTAGCTGGGCCACTGCACTGCCGGCGCGTGTGCTCTTCGGTATCGCCGCCACCGCCGTCAGCGTCCGTTTCTGTTTCTTCTCCATCTCCGTTCTGTTTCGTTTCCTAGCTCCTGCCGCCCCGCGTGCATCACGCTTCACCGGTGCTGTGAGCTGCGCCCGTCCATTCCATCGGCGCCGTCGGCCTCTGGGTTGTTCGTTGGGCGGTGGCCGCCGTCGGGACGAGGAGCTGCTGTGGGTGCACCTGCGGCGGGGAGGGCCGGAGGGTGGGGCCCGCCACGCCGTCACTGTCGTGGAAGCTGGAGGGTCGCCGCCGACAGACGCAGCGGCAACTCAGGAGGCTGCGCCGGTGGTGGCTGCGAGGAGGAGCTCGTCTGCGGCGTCGGCGTGGCAGCTGGGTGCCAGCCTGTGTGAGATCCGCGACATGATACGGTCGGGCGACACCGCCGCAGCAGGAGGGGGCTCATCGCCGGCGACGCTGAGCCGGATCAGGTGAGGGTTTTTGGAACTTTACATGGAACAGATCAAATCTTGAAACCTATAGCAATTACCAATCCGTTTCAACGTTCGATTTGTTATCTTTGTAGCTGTTCGTGGAACCAACGGCGAGAACGAAGCACCTTTTTGAACCAGCGGCCCAGACGGCGCGTGTGCTCTTCGTTCTCGCCGTCCCCGCCGCCGCAAGCGTCCGTTTCTGTTTCTTCTCCGTCTCCGCTCTGTTCCGTTTCCTAGCTCCCGCTGCCCCGCATGTGTCGCGCTCCGCCGGTGTTGTGAGCTATGCCCGTCCGTTCCATCGGCGCCGTGTTTGTGTTTTGTCACCGCGTCGACCGCTGATCTGGTGTTGCGTCAGCCCATTCGCTTTGTTTCCCGCCGTTGTCACATGTTTCGTCAACCCTATGCTTGCTGTTCCAGTGCACGCACGACGCGTGTGTGACTTCCGTTTTCGCCGCGGACCAGCCGTCAGCGGCTGGTCCGATGCTGTGACGCCGTTCCGCGAGCGACAGGTGTGTGGCTTCCGTTTTCACCGCCGACGCCATCAGCGGCCGGTCTAGCAGTCCCACTTCACTGCCGCCGTCACCCGCTCCATCAGTCTCACGTGTCGTACGGAATACATTGTATCATACACGAGTTTATTTTCTCACAATCCACGACAACGCCCGGATTTTTATCTAATTATACCAACCATAGAACCGTAAAGATTAGTGTAGTATGTTTTGACATGATGGTGGTATTATTGTTATAATAAGAGGTGTATATATATCACTGGTTACTATTATGATCATTTTGATAATTTTAGACTTAGTTGAACAGGGACTCATACACAACACGACACAAACATAGATACACATCTATATTTATCAAAAAGAAAAAATATGAGGACTCCAGCTCGGTGCAGCTGGGCCCATAACACAACATTGACTTCTCAAGATAAGTCAAATACAGGAATTCAATTACAGCAGCAACATATTTCAAGTGTCATAATTGTATGGCCCATTGGCCTTAGTACAATAAAGGGGGTACAGTGCCTACACGACACAATGGTGTAACAGACACAAAATAACATCTACGCGGCGGAAGCTAGTCGGACCCCCCACACATCAGAAGTGAACTACAGACAACATAATTCAGGGCTCTGGTGGAAACGTCTCTCCTCCTTTTGGATCCAAGGGCTCTTCGGGGTATCCTTCTTGGTCATGAAGCACTCAATCTACAGGAGGAATTGTTGCAAGGGTGAGTATTTTCGTACTCAGCAAGCCATAGATGAGAGTAGAAGTACATATAGTAGTGATGGTATGATCCTATGCTATTTAGGGAAAAGAGGGAAAGATTTTTAAAATACTTTTCTTTCTTTCTTTTCACAACTTATGCTCATGGCAGGACTTTTCATAACATAGCATAGTTATTCATATTCGCTATTTATAGGACTACCGTGATACGTCGACACACGATAGCCCACGGCAGGACTTCTTATCATGACAACACATGTCATTTGGGTAATCTTGCCCTATCAAGTTTTATTTAGAAAATGTATACTTGTGTACACCCCGTGGATTTAATCCACTGTAGTAGACTCCTAAAAACCCGGAAGCTCGGAATATTCGAATACATTTTTAACTCTGCAGAGATGTACCAATTTACCCGCAAGGTATTCCACTTTCATGCCCATCCTATCAGATGATTAGACCAAAACTCACTTCATACTGTGAGTGGCAAGGTTGAGATAACAAGAACTTTTGCCATGTTTCACAGACAATTCACCCTAGACCCTGCAGTTCCACTCAGAAACCACAGTTGTGGTGGGGTTACACAACCCCCACTAATGGCATCTTCCCATTCAGGGTCAGCGTGCATCATCACCTTCAGTGATATGTGTAGGAGCCGCACTCCGTGCAAATCGTGTACATGTCATATAGGGGTTTCATGTGTGATCAACATACTACTTATTCAGATCTGTCCCATACCAGACTTACGGTTGGCACGTTGTTCATGCCACTAGACGCACAACACAAGGTTCTAGTCCTTATATGCCAGTGATCAGGTCATACCACAAACCACATGCACATCCAGTGCTTCCGAGCGCATTAGCTCTAGTACCATCATTTCATTCCAAAATCCTGGTCACGGCTAGGGGTTTTATTTCATGAATATAGATTCATTTACATATGCTTATTATTTCATGGCTCACTATTTGATCAATTCATAATTCACAGGCCTCCAGCCTAGTACTACCATTTTATATCTTTTTCTATCACATGCATTATCAATATATCTAAACATGGCATAATATATCAACGCATAAAATATAGGTTCAAGATGATCAAAATATGACTTGCCTTCTGGATTGTAAGAAGTAGCTGTCGAGGTCAGGTCTGGTGCAAAGTCCTCGAACTCAGGTTCTTGCTCTGGCGAAGATCAAACAGACAACCAAGCATTGCAATCACTACAACTTAAAATTACACTACATGCGATATGGAATGAGAAAGCACTTCGGCGATACTGAGATATGACGATCTGAAAGCTGGTTAATGCTAAACTTATGAGATTAAGGCTAGGGATAGTTGTTAGAAGGTTTAGAGAGTTCCAAGGTATCAAGATGAAATTAGGTCGGCGGCTGATTCGCTCAAAAATGGCGAACATCTTCAGACTGACATTCGGTTCAAAGCGTCGACATAGGTTCAACATATGCTAGAGAGCTTATCTCAGGTTGTCACAGTAAAATAAAATGTAGATCACAACTCCACAAATCTATTGGAGAAAGTTATCTTAAAAATGCACAGCTTTCAGGGGATTAACAGAGCCAATGCCACTGGCTGACATGCTCTGGCATAAGGCTGACAATGCCAAAAACTAGGGTTTAGCTGCAAACGCAATTCAAGGCTTTATTTGCTGTGCTAACTATGTCTAGGAGATAGGCATGAGTAACAGGAACACAATGCAGGTAGTTTCAAGACCTAGGATGGCCGGACAGCGACGCACTCTGGCGAAGAAGCACGGTGGCGACACGGCACATCAGCAGTTTCTGGACAAAACTTGGCAAGGCCATATCTTCTGATCTGGCTCGTTCTATGTGTCGAGCTAGAAAAAAAATATTCTCAGGAGATCAAGGCTCATCTACTGGACAAAGTGGCTAGGGCTGGAACGGCTGGGAATGATTTTCCGGTGGCCGGCGCCGAAGAAGAAGACACTGAATGGGGGTTTTTGATCTAGGGGCTGTGAACTCAATTCCTTCCTTGTGGAGTAGAAGAGAGGTATGGAGAAGCTACAGGTACAGCCAATTTGGCCGGAGCATGACCGGAGAAGTCTGGCGACGCGAACCGGTTGCTGGTGAAGTTCAAATTTGGGGAAAGTCTTGATTCGAGCTAAATTGGTGATTCCAGGTTCACAGGAATGCTATAATTAGCTTACTGATCATTTATTTCTACAGATTGGAGAGCTAATTCGGACTAATTCGAAGTGCATTACTGAAACAGGAAAATTGGGGATTCCGGCGATCGCCGGCGACGTGATGCATAAGAGTTCAATTCACTGCTAAAACACAATAAGAGAGATGAGAGCTACTCACTGATGCAATCAATTTGAAGGTTGGTGTAGTGGAGAGTGCTGACACCGTGAGCTTCTTCTCGAGCTCGCCGGAGAAGATGACGACCACGGCGAGGTAAGTGGCTTTGCTGGCTCTGGAGTGGTGTGAGCATACAACGGGATGTGGCGGCTTTTATAGGCACAAGAGCGGGTTGCAACGGTTAGCTTTGCCTGGAAAATTGCAGCTGCTGGATGGACGGGTGAAGTGACTAGACGGCGAGACCGCGGCGAAGTGACGCGCTCCAGCGGCCTCGGCGGCTTTTCAGCTGGCGTGTGCTATCCCGGCTGATGCAACGGCAAAGTGAAGGCTAATCCCAGCATGCTCGCGACGTGGAAGAAGGTTTCTGCAGTGCTGCTGGCAATGGCGTGCGCGCGCGGGAGAGCGAAGGCTGTGCTGGTTCTGACGCACTGCTCCACGGTGGCGTATGGCGAGCACACGCGTGGCATCGGGGTAGAGGCGAAGGTGGCGTTGGCTGGTGCTGATCGGCGAAGAAGCTGCAGGCGCGGCAACGCACGAGGTCGTGGTCGCGGCTCCTGGTCGAGTGCTGCGGTCGTGGTCGAGAGCAGTTGCTCTGGTCGTGCACAGTGCTCCTAGTGGAACCAGGGACCTATTTGCAAGGATCTTGGTTTGAAATCTGGACCTATTTGTAATTTCTGGCTTGGAGGTGGTTAATTTGAGATTTGAATTCACAGTTGAGTATAACCTTTCTCTTTGAACTCATTCAGTAGAAAATTTGGTGGAAAATGATAAGATTTGATGAAATTCAATATAAATTGAAAACATGGTACTTTAGGGTATTTTTAAATCTGGATTTTGTCGATTTCGAATTCTGGCATCTAGGATGAGATTCGGAAGTTCTAATAAAATAATAATTTGTATCAAATGGCATTTGGGTCAAGATCTCTGAAGAAATTTTGAATTTGGAGTTGATTTGTGGCTTTAGGCCTTTTTGGGCTCTCCGATATCTGGAAAAGGACTGATTCGCGATACAATTTGGACTGATCTGTGAAAAAGGCTTAAATGATGGAATTTGGCTATCAACTTTTTGATGTAAGCTGGTGATGTATCTTGGAACATAATTCAAATACACTTGAGTCTGGATAGGGTATGAAACAAGTAAATCTACTTGTTGAAAACTGGGGTACTTAGGGTAATCAAAATAATTTAATTAATTTCTGTTTTCGAAAACAGAAAGAGTGGATGGATCTAGGATTTAGAGGTCAAATTTGATCTGTCTCCTGAAGGTTTTTATGATCAGTGTAATTGGATGGTCAGATCTTGATTTGGATCTACAGGTTAGATTTGGGGATTTTATGGCTTAGGATAGATTAGGGTTTGACTGATCTGACTTCTACTACAGAGATATATGCATGCATGCTTTTCATGAAAAACACTTTTCACCCCAAAACTAGGGTGTTACAAAAAATAAACATTTTTATTTTATAAAACTTTGTCTCATTGTCAAGCTTATTGTGTGCAACTCAAGTAGTTATAAAAATATTAATTGTAGATGAGAACTCCAAGCATTCAACGAGCATGTGCTACTATATGTCATAAAATAAAGAGAAAATTTGTTCATACTTCTAAAAAGTGTATATTTTTATGTTTATGACTGAAAAATCGGTTCCTTCTTATTTATCATTGAAACATGTATTAGTATTTTGTATTTGTCATCATGGTTAGCTCTGTTACCTATTTCGATCGTTAGAGACTGTTGAAGTTTGAAATTTGTGTTGGTCTAATCGGTATTTCAACGAAATGGCAAAACTACCCCAGTAACAGACTGTAACAGGGCTAATTATCCCTGTCATAGATTGTAACGGAGCTAAATTATGAACTTAAAAGTGGCAATAGCCTGTATTGAAGCTAATTACCCCTTTAATGGCCTGTAACAAAGCTAATTACCCCTATAATGTCCTGTAATGGAGCTAAATTACACACTTAAAAGTGGTAATATCCAGAATTATATCTGATTTCAGAGAATAAATTCATCTGTTGCTGAAGTCCAGAGTGGACAAAAGCAGTTGAGTTTTAGGCGTCAACTCTCATCTGAATTGATACAAGCAGTGGAAGATATTGAGAAACTATGTGCCCAGTGTTGTTTAAAAAATGAGGGACAATTTCCTTTGGAAATGGGAGAAATCAAACAAGTTCACAGTCAAGTCTATGTACAAAAAACTCACTGCTGGGAGGAAAAATAAGAACTAAACTTTGTTTTACTATGATCTTCCAGGCTACCCCTTAAAATTAAGATTTTCATTTGGTTGGTTGTTAGGAAAGCTATACTTACCAAGAGTAATCTAGCCCCAAGAGGCTGGAAAAGGGGATCTAACCTGTGTATTCTCTACTGAGTTGGAAACTGTGAACCATTTACTCTTTACATGCCCTGTTAGTTCTGACATATGCTTGGAGTGTAGTTAGCCGCTGTACGCAAGCAAATTCATACCCTCAATCTATTTTTGAGTATTATGATTGGGCTAGAAGATATTTGGCCAAATTTCAGCTTCAGGTGTCTGGTTTGCAACTCTGTTGGACGATTTGGAAAGTTAGAAACAATCTGCTTTAACCAGAAAAAGTTGAAAGAACCTGGTGATGTTATCTTCAAAACTAGTGTTTTTCTCTTATTGGGCAGGTTTGCAAAAGGCTGGAATGAAGGAGATGTTGAAGCAAGGAGCTGCAATACTGAAGAATACTCATTTTCAGGTTCAAGATGAAGCGGGGAGCAGCTCTAGGTTGGTGGTGAAGAATACTCATTTTCAGGTTCAAGATGAAGCGGGGAGCAGCTCTAGGTTGGTGGTGCTGGACTGAAGTGCAAGTTGTTCATACCGCCGACAAAGTAAAACTTGTTATGTGAGAATGTATTTGGATTAAGTATTTGGGAGAGATTTCTCCATAGTTAGATACAGTATTAGTGGGCTTGAGCCCATGGTCCTACACACATATACACATATACAGTAACAACCCCCCTCAAACTCAGGATGGGACTGAAAACTCAGACATATTGAGTTTGGATAGGAGAAAACTATGATGCTCTTGAGTTTGTACTTTGGTGAAGAAGTCAGCAATCTGAAGCTCCGAAGGTACATACTGAAGAGCAATCGTACCAAGATGAAAATGAGACCGGGTGAAAGATGCATCAACACCAATATGCTTGCTCATCTCATGCTTCACTGGGTCCCTGGCTATCTGAATAGCACTAGTGTTGTCACACAATAAGGAGATGGAGGTAGAACACTCAACACCAAAGTCAGCCAATAACCATCGAAGCCAAATGATCTCTCTGGTAGTAACAGCCAAAGCCTGAAGCTCAGCCTCAGCACTAGACGTGGAGACTGCAGTCTGTCTCTTAGACTTCTAGCTGAGTAAGAAAGTCCCAAGAAACACGCAATAACCTGTGACAGAGCGTCGATCATCGGGGTTGCTCACCCAAGTAGCATCGGAGTCAGTACAGAGCCGTAGAGGACTCGATCTACTATTGAACATCCTCGAGACACTGTCCCATGGAGATAGCGCAACACGCAGAGTAGATAACTATAGTGAACAGAAGTTGGCGCACTGACAAACTGACTGAGAATGTGAACTGCATGAGCTATATCAGATTGAGTGACTGCCAAGTAGACAAGACTACCAACAAGATGCCTATATCGAGACGGATCCTCAAGTGGAACACCATCAGTGGAACAAAGCTGAGCTCGAAGCTCCATGGGTGTGCTGGCCGTCCGTGTATCTGTGATAGTAGAGCGAGCAAGGAGATCCTGAGTGTAACGCTGCTGTGATATATAGTACCCCCCTCAGCAGGAAGAACCTCAAGTCCCAAAAATAGCGCAAAGGGCCTAAATCAGACATGAGGAATTGTTCACTCAGGCGTTGCTTCACAAAAGTAATATACTGCATATCATCACTGGTGATCAGCATATCATCCACATATAATAATATGAGAGTCCAACCATGAGGAGAAAGATGTGTGAACAAGGCAGGATCATGAGCACTAGCCGTAAAACTAGCTGTAACAATGACAGCACAAAAGCGCTCAAACCAGGCACGAGGGGCCTGTTTGAGGCCATAAAGAGCACGTCGAAGATGATACACATGACCAGTTGGAACGGAAACACCGGGTGGAGGCTGCATGTAGACCTTCTCCTGTAAATCACCATGAAGAAATGCATTCTTGACATCCATCTGAGAGATAGTCCAAGAATGAACAGCAGCCACAGCCACAAGAGTACGAACAGTAGTCATGTGAGCAACAGGGGCAAAAGTCTCATCGTAGTACCGACCATACTCCTGCTGAAAACCACGAGCAGCAAGGCGAGCTTTGTAGCGCTCAATAGAACAATCAGACCGAGTCTTTATCTTGAACACCCACTTGCAGGTAATTGGAAAAACATGTTTAGGTAAAGGAACAATCTCCCATGTGCTTGTGCGATCTAAAGCTACCACACTACTACAGAAGTGCATTCCACTAACCCTTATTTTCTAACGGTTGTAAGCAATCTAGGAAAAATCCGATAGAATAGGACGACAGCGGCGGAAAACCATCATTTTACTATCGGTTATACACTAATCCAACGTTAGTGAAATGCAAATACTTTTTACTATCGGTTATTACTGTACAAACCGATATAATATATTAAATAGTACTATCGGTTTTCCATTTTTAACTGATAGTGAAATTACTGATTTTTTACTATCGGTTATTACTGTACCAACCGATATAATATATTACAATAGTACTATCGGTTTTTCGTTCGTAACAGATAGTAAAATTACTCACTTTATACTATCGGTTGGTACTGTATTAACCGATATAATATATTGAATAGTACTATCGGTTTTTCTCGGGTAACTGATAGTGAAATTACTGACTTTTTACTATCGGTTATCACTGTACTAACCGATACAATATACTACATATTACTATCGGTTCAACAACACAAACCGATAGTAAAATGACTTCATATACACTAATGGTTATGACAGTGGGGACCTTATTTTACTATCGGTTAATGTTGTTGAACCGATAGTAAAATTGGACAGCTTAATTAGGTCGACCCCTGCTCTGCGCTCTACATGTTGGAATCATTTCAGCCGCGCACAACTCCAAGCTAGAGTGATCTGGAGAAGCTAGCTGAGAGGTTGATCATATTTCCATCCCCCTCGGTATTGTTATCTTCTCATCACCTCTCTCTCTCTCTATCACTCTTTCACACTCTCCCTCTCTCTCTACTTGCAATTCATTAAACTAGATACATGTATCTCCAAGCTAGCTAGAAGGCTGGGTTGGCTAGCTAGCTATAGCTTGCTGAATTTAAGCAGCTAGCTAGCTGGCTCTTCCAATTAATGCATGCATCAAGTTAATTAGGGTTTCATATATACAAATCCATTTAATGTAATTAAACAGCTCATGCATGTACACACATATGGCCTAGCTAATTATGTTTCATTCATATATGCATGCCCTGAGTCATTAATTATTTATTTGATTTGTCAATTTTGTGAAATAATTGTAGATGGACCGAGAATATTGGATGTATGGAATAAAACGTACTACTGTTGAGTATTTGGAGGGTGTGAATGGATTTATTAAATTTGCTGAGCAAGAGAAGGCGAAGAAGGGAGAGAAAGATATGCATTGTCCTTGTATAGATTGTATGAACTTAAAAAGGTTCGGCAACTCTGATCAGATTAGGAGTCATTTGATTCGTCGTGGTTTTAACGCACGCTATACCCGTTGGATATGGCATGGTGAAGATCTTGAGGAAACGAGCACTACCGCTACCACTCAGCAGCACCCGGAAGTGGATTGCAGTAATGATGATCATGATCAAAACATTGATAATGTTCATTCGGAAGTCCATGTAGATGACGACAATTTAGATGAAATGTTACGTGATGTAGAAGAGGACTACAGCGAAAACGATTTAGCTAAATTTCAGAAATTAATTGTTGATTCTGAGAAGCCTTTGTTCCCCGGATGTGAAACATTTACAAAGTTGTCTTCTGTGTTGAGATTATATAACTTGAAGGCAAGCAACGGTTGGAGCGATAAGAGTTTCACGGTGCTATTGGATCTGTTAGCGGACATGCTTCCAGAGGGAAATGAGTTGCCAAGATCGGTTTACCAGGCCAAAAAACTATTGTGTCCGTTGGGAATGGAAATCGAAAGAATACATGCATGCCCAAATGATTGTGTTCTGTACCGTAACGAGTACGAGGATTTGCATGTTTGTCCAAGATGCGGTGCATCGCGGTATAAGCATGGGGACATAATTTATCACAATGGATGTGATGAGGTAAAGAAAGGGCCTCCGGCCAAAACTGTGTGGTATTTGCCTGTGATTCCCAGATTGAAACGGCTGTTTGCAAATCCGAAAGATGCGAAGTACTTGCGTTGGCATGTTGAAGGTCGGAAACAAGACGGAAAACTAAGACATCCAGCTGATTCCATTCAATGGAGAAACATTAACAGAACATTCGGTGAGTTTGGCGGCGAAGTGAGGAATATAAGGTTTGGGCTGAGTACGGATGGTATGAATCCACACGGAAATATGAGCAGTCGACATAGCACTTGGCCGGTTCTTTTATGCATCTACAATCTTCCTCCTTGGTTATGTATGAAGCGGAAGTACATCATGATGTCGTTACTAATTTCAGGACCCAGACAACCCGGGAATGATATTGACGTGTTTCTATCACCGTTAGTCGAGGACTTACAAAAATTGTGGAGCGAAGGGGTGCGGGTGTGGGATGCACATAAGCGAGAGAATTTCATGTTGCGGGCCATGATATTTTGTACCATAAATGATTTCCCGGCCTATGGAAATTTGTCGGGGTATAGTACGAAAGGAGTCAAGGCTTGTCCTATTTGCCTGGATGAAACTGACAGCATGTGGTTATCGAACTGCAGAAAAACAGTGTACATGGGTCACCGCAGATTCCTTCCGATGCATCACGCCTACCGTAAGAAGAGGAAGTCATTCAATGGGAAGCCTGAGAAAGGATCAGCCCCAGTGTTTGTGACTGGTAAGGAGCTTTACTTGCGCGTGAAGGACATCAAAGTTGAGTTCGGTAAATGTTCTAAACCTCCAGGAAAAAATGTTTGGAAGAAGAGATCGATTCTTTGGGATCTGCCATATTGGGAGCACTTACAAGTTCGACATTGCATTGATGTCATGCACGTAGAGAAAAATGTTTGTGACAGTTTGATTGGTTTGTTGTTGAACATTCCAGGAAAGACGAAAGATGGCATCAACGTTCGCCGTGACATGCTCGACATGGGCATAAGGACTGAGCTTGCACCGTTGGAGAAGGGAAAGCGGACATACCTCCCCCCGGCCTGCTATACTTTGTCAAAAAGAGAAAAAACAGAACTCTGTCAGTGCCTACATGGTGTCAAAGTTCCATGCGGGTATTCTGCGAACTTGAAAAAACTTGTGTCCATGAAAGACTTGAAACTGGTTGGTATGAAGTCCCATGATTGTCATGTACTGATGTCACAAATGCTTCCCATTGCTATCAGAGGCATTCTCCCAGTCAAAGTCAGAGAGACAATTACAAAGCTATGTTATTTCTTCAACACAATATCTGGCAAGGTACGTAAGCGTGTACTCCTAGCAAGTTAATTAGCTCCATTCGTGGAACTTGTCAGATTTTTTGGATCTGAATATTTGCTGCAACTGTGTCCTTGCAGGTAATTGATATGGATGGACTGGACGATTTGCAACGCGATGTGACTACCACTCTTTGTCAGCTGGAGATGTATTTCCCTCCATCCTTTTTTGATGTTATGGTCCATCTAATTGTTCACCTTGTCAGAGAAATTAAGTTTTGTGGACCCGTGTTCCTGCGCTACATGTATCCATTTGAGAGATTTATGGGTATCTTGAAGGGATATGTAAGGAATCGATATCGGCCTGAGGGCAGTATTATTGAAGGTTATGCCGCGGAGGAGGTGATCGAATTTTGCACCAACTATATGTCCGGGGTTGACCCAATTGGCGTTCCTACGTCTCGGCATGAGGGCAGGCTTCAGGGCATTGGAACGATTGGATTTAAAGCAGTCGTCCCCTCTAGTGATCTGTATGCAAAAGCCCATTTTTGGGTCTTACAGCACATGACGGGGGTGGAGCCATACATACACGAGCACAAGGAAATGTTACGGAAACAGAATCCCTCGAAGCCAGAGATTTGGGTCACCAGAGAACATAATAGGAAGTTTGCTGTGTGGATCGAAAATAGAGTCCTGCAAGCTTCTGAGGGCGATGTAGATGAAGATGTTACATGGTTGGCCAGAGGGCCTAGATTTACTGTAGGGACTTGGCAGGGGTATGACATCAACGGCTATTCATTTTACACAAAAACTCAGGACGAGAAGAGTGCTATGCAATGTAGTGGAGTGACACTACTTGCTATTTCGGAGGATGCCAGGGCAGTAAGAGCACTCAACTCATATTACGGTGTTATTGAGGAAATATGGGAGCTCAATTATGTATTACTTAAGATTCCTCTGTTTCGATGCCAATGGGTCGAAATCCCTCGAGGTGTTACAGTCGACAATTATGGGTTTACTCTAGTCGATCTCAATAGAGTCGCACACAAAGATGATCCATTTATACTTGCTGAGCAAGCCACACAGGTGTTCTACATCGTTGACCCGGCCAACCCAAAGTTGCACGTTGTCCTTCACAGTAAGAGACGTATTGTTGGGGTCGAAGACGTTGTGGATGAAGAAGAGTACGATCAGTTCGACGAACTACCTCCATTTTTAGATGGAATCCTTCAATCTGTCCCTACCGAAGATATTGACGAAACAAGTTACCTGCGAGACGACCACGAAGAAGGATTATGGGTGGACAACCATTCTTGACTAATTTGCAATATGTAAGTGACGTATATTACTTGGATCGAAGAATGTTCAAATCAATTTTCAAAAATTCTTTGAGAAAACATACGTGATGCATTGAGAATCATTTCTGCAAATTTTCATTTCAATTGGAGTATATACTTGATTTGAGCAATAATTGATTCTTTTCACAAATATATATGAAAACTGCAAATTTTCATTCCATGATTGGTCTTTATTGTTATTTTATTTCAAAATTATTGCAAGCCATTTGCATGGGGTTTCAGGTGTCTTTACAAGTGCAAAATGATGTACTGAGACCCATCTGTATTTGTTCTCAGGAAATACCTTTAGATCAATTTAACAGTATTATACTATCGGTTTCAACCTCCAAACCGATATGAAATTAACATATACTATCGGTTTACTGTCATAACCGATAGTAAATACAATACAAAATGATGTACTGAGATCCTCTGTAATTCTTCTAAGGGAAATCCTTTAGGGTCAATAGCATTGTATTTTACTATCGGTTATAACTGTGAAACCGATATGAAATTAAACTATACTATCGGTTTATCGTTCACAACCGATAGTGATTTACACTGTGTTATGATCCCCTGTTCTTAGTTTACTATCGGTTTACTGTTCACAACCGATAGTGATTTACACTGTGTTATGATCCCCTGTACTTAGTTTACTATCGGTTTACTGTTTACAACCGATAGTGATTTACACTGTGTTACGAAAACCCTAACTTACATGTTTGTACTATCGGTTTTGTGGTGATGAACCGATAGTAAATATTCATTTAATAGGTTATAACCTGCACGATTTTCCCTCCAGTGCAACTGATCACATTCCAAATCGAAAAATACTCGCGCGGAAAACCCTAGAATCGCCGACGTTCGCTTCTTCGCTCCTCTGCGCCACTGGTTCTCCACCGCCTCCGGCATTGCATTGCGCCACCGCCTCCGGCATTGCATTGCGCCACCGCCTCCGGCCACTCCACGATCCACTGTAAGTGTTCTTGACCAAATCGCTCGCGTGTATTGCTTAATTCTGTATGCAATGGTTCATATCCCGTTCCATGGATTACAAATAGAAACCTAGAGTAAAATTCATGAACGGTATACACCTATCTGAAATTGTTTCCTGTGATGATTGTAAAGAACAAACCTGAATATTGGATGAACCGATAAGCTCGGTGAAGATAGTTTGAATTGCATTTGCATTAAACTGGGGTTCTTTTTGTATGGAACTAAGCTCTTAGTTAATCTAATTGCAAATTTAGAACTATGTGTAGACTTTGGTGTCAAAAATCTGTGTTTTGGCTACTAACTGCAATGCTAAATTGGATATTTCAGTGACTGAGCCTTACGCCATTCTTCAATTTCTAGAATTTGTGTTGTTTCTGTATGAATGGACAGGACTGGGGTGATTGAAGCTATGAATTGAAGTCTTATTCTGTCATTGATTGCTTTGTCTGGCTCTTAGTCACTTGCGTATTTGAATGTTTATCTACTGCTTGTGCATTCTGTGATTGCTGCTTGAAGTAGAGCTAGTGAAGAAATGAAATTGATTATATGATCTTTTGGCTTTCTTCTGAGTTGGTGGGAGATTGAAGTTTCTATTTCAGTTCTCTCCTTACTTGTGTCGTCCAAATTAGCAAGTCGTATTCTAGACAGCTGATTGATCAGTTGTTATCTTGAATTCTCTCCAGCATTGGTTTGACTACCCTTCTTGTATTAACTTAAAATTGGTTGGTTGTTTAGGCTTTGAGGTTATTTGAGAGAGAGACGATCATCTTGAGTCTGTGTGTTTGTTCCCCGGATTTGCCGTGTAGGCTATAGTTGAGAGGCTATTGGGGAGCGGTCTTTGTTAATTCCTTGCATGATCAATTCATTGATACCGTCAATAGGTGTATGCGTTTTAAGTTAATACATGAACTACAAAATTCATGAACTACAAACTTGATAGCTATGAGAATGACAGAATTGATGAAAATCATAGCATACAGTGTAGTTCACTATCGGTTTCTTACTCAGAACCGATAGTAAATACCATAAACTGATTTTTCTGTTAATTATATCCCATTTTCTAATTTTCATCTCAAATTTAGGTTCATTTATTTTTTAACATACCTTATGTTCCTGCTGAGCAATTACTTTCTGTTCCTGCTGAGCAATTTTTGAAATTTTTCCTAATGCTGACTTGATTACTATCGGTTTGACTTGGAAAACCGATAGTAAATAGTAGTGCCATCATAGTTTGCACAGCTAATATGAATTTTCTGTGAATGACTTCCCATTTTCTAATTTTCATCTCAAATTTAGGTTCATTTATTTTTTAACATACCTTATGTTCCTGCTGAGCAATTACTTTATGTTCCTGCTGAGCAATTTTTGAAATTTTTCGTAATGCTAACTTGATTACTATCGGTTTGACTTGGAAAACCGATAGTAAATAGTAGTGCCATCATAGTTTGCACAGCTAATTTGAATTTTCTGTGAATTACTTCCCATTTTCTAATTTTCATCTCAAATTTAGGTTCATTTAAATTTTAATAGACTTTATTTTCCAGCAGAGAGATTAGCATAGTTTGCACTGCTAATCTTTTAAATTTTCCTGAATATAGACCTTAGTATTATCGGTTTTCCTTTTAAAACCGATAGGAAATATAGTATTTGTTAGTTTGCACTGCTCATCTGAATATTCTGTGAATTACTTTGTCATGTACCTTTCTTCATATCAATTGGATGGTTTGTTTATGGTATTTTAGGTAAAGCCATGTCGGCATCTTCCTCGGCTGATACTAGTGATTCGGCGAGGGCGAACGTAGATGGCGCTGCCTCGTCCCAGCGCAAGAGGAAGGCGCGAGGCGCGACGATGTTGGGTCGTTTGGCCAAACGCGCGGATCTTTCCTGTGAATTCAACCAGTTCGGGAGACCGATCGGGAAGAACGCCGGGCACTATGCTGCCTATGTTGGCTTGTTGGCGAAGGAAAGGGTGAAGATCACCGTCCAGAGCTGGAAGGACGTCAAGGCCGACGAGAGGGATAGGCTGTGGGCGGAAGTGAAGGTAAAATTAATCAAAATCACTGAACTCTTGAGTGATCACATTCCCTTGGTTTATCCTAGAGATTAGGTAAGTCCTACTTATATTTGAAACAGGCCAAGTGGAACATCCCGGACGATGGTCCCAAGATAGCTTGCTTGAAGGACATGAACAACACGTGGAAAACCTTCAAGAGCGTCCTCGTCAGTACCTTCCTCGCTAAAGGCGAATCTCCATGCGAGAAGTACCCCTTCATAACGGAGGAGGTATGGGAGCAATTCGCCCAACAGAAGGGGACTCCTGAGTTCAAGGTATGAATGGTTCCTTTGCTTGGTTACACCATTGTATGCAGTAAGCAGTGGTGCATTAATTTTCTTGTTTCTGGTACGAAGGCCCTCAGCGAGAAGAACAGGGCAATCCAGAGGAGGAACGACCACCCACACCGGCTCGGTTCTCGCGGCTATGCGGGGAAGGAGGAGCAGTGGAAGAAGGGTGAAGACGAGGCGTCGCATTTCGTCGACTCCCCTGACCTACCACTCTCCGAGATCCGCGATCAGCGATGCAAGCGCTGGTGGCTGGCCAGAGGGACCGTGTCGGCCACGGGGACTGTGGCGTTCTCAAACCCCAGGGACGTCGAGGTCGTGCAGCGACTCGTAAGTTGCCTAACTATGATCACTAGTGTGCGCACAACTTTGTATATATTTCTTCCTCACAATGGAGAGCTTTCAATGTAACAGATCTCTTGCTCGAAGGAGGCGACCGAGGGATTGTTCAGTCCCCATAGGGAGAACGACATCCTTACCCGGGCTCTAGGGAACAAGGAGCATCCAGGGCGGACGCGAACCGTGGGGGCTGTGGTGCCATGGAAGGAAGGCTTCTCGGACCCCGGGCAAAAGGCGAAGAAGCCTGGCAGCTGGAAGGAAAGGGAAGAGGAGCTATCTCAGAAGATACGGGCAGATGTGACTGCACAATTCGCGGACATGTTCGCTCAAATGAACGAGAAATATGAACGCCTAAGCCGAGTTGTGCAGTCCAAGGGTTTAGATCCAGCTGCCGAGGTCGACGCTGCCAGGCCGAGTAGTGTTGGCTCGAAGGTTCACGTGGATCCGGTGGACCTGATCGAGGTATTGCAACTCTTGAGCTATATATGCAGTTCGGCTGATGCCACTCCCGTTACGTTAGAATTGTTTCGCTAACTTGTTATAATTGTTGCAAATTGCAGAAGCCGGAGAGCTGTACCCTATTGATCAACATAGGCGACAAACCTGTTGCGGTTGCAAACGGGGTCGTATACCAGTCTTGGGAGGATGTCCGGATCCACTGCGTACCTCTTGAGCCTGGATTCGCAAAGGTACAGGTGGACATGGCCCTCCCGGGCTACAGCTCTTTTCCGTTGCCCGTCCCAACGGACGAAATGCGGACAATTGGCGAGGCATTGGGCTCGTACATACAGTGGCCCAAGAAGGGTGTTAGACTACAGGAGGTAAACCCTAGCCATTCTAGCTTACAACTCAGTTAATATATTTAATTTTCAAAATCTAATTTAAGCGTTTGTACTTAAAGTGGACGATGGATACCAGCACACTTCCTGAGGACACCAGCCCCGCCACAACGCGTGAGCGAACTCCATCGGCCCCCATGCCTCCTCCGACGGCCTCAAACCCTTCGCCATCAAATGAGGCCGACGGCACCACACCCCAACCTTCGAAGGTATACACTCGCTCCCCGCCCAAAGGCAAGGGCAAGGCCAAAGGCAAGGGCAAGGCCAAAGGCAAGGCCAAACAAAGCCAGCCGGGTACGTTCAAGAACGGGTCCCCACTCGTGTCGGAGTACCTTCTGCGCAATATGGATCAAATAACCAGAAGTCTCCACGAGTGGTACCTGACCCGGTCTAGGCGCCACATCAACTTCTTGGTTCACTTCAGGCCAGCCCATTTTCACCGTGAGCCCGGGAGCATATCGGTGGCCCACGAGGATTTGTTCGACCTCCTCAACTGGCGGGAGCTTGATATGTCCATCATACGGACTGGAGTCCTGTGAGTGTGCTGTTGTCTGAAGTTATCACAGTTCGTTTCATAAATCCAATCACTTTTTGTATGCACTACTTACTAATGTCTACTTTGCATCCAGGTGCATGTATAGGCTGGCGTCGATGAGGGCATGTGACAAGGTGGGTTTCCTCGACCCAGAGAAAATAAGCCTCACGATGCTAGAGCACGACCAAGCACATGCGGAGGAATACATATCAAGGGCACTACTAGCGCAGCAGGACCGAGAGTTCATCCTTGCGCCGTACCACCAAAGGTTAGTGCATTTCCTACTAATTTAACTCATTCTTGTATGTTACGCCTAACATATGTATGAAACGGTTCGCTTATATATGCAATGTAGGGGCCACTGGGTCCTTGCCGTCATTTGCCCATGGATGAATGAGGTCTATTACCTCGATTCGATGAGCGACAAGGTGGCGCATGTTTTCACCCTCACATGGCACATAGACGCGTAAGTAACATAGTTGTCTTAAATTTTTCTCTGACTAGCTAATTAATGATAAGATATTAATCGACAATGCTAAATTAAATATAGGGCTTTCAAAAATTATGCTAGTGCTGGAGGGAGGCATGACGCGTCGAAGGGCACAGCAATTTCTTGGAAAGAATATGAGGTAATTAATACGGATGGAAGTACTCATGATGAGTCTTTTAATTTAAGCTTAATTAGTTCTTTCGAGTTAATGTGGGTTTATGTCTTTGCATATGCAATTTTTCCAGTGCCATCAGCAGCCACAATCGTGGGAATGTGGCTTCTATGTCATGAGATTCATGTATGACCTGATCAGGAGAAACTTTGCCCAATTCCCTAAGGTAACTATTTTTCCTGACTCAAAGTCGAACTTTAATTGGATGTGACGTACGATCCTAACTTCATACACGCATATATGCAGAGCACCATGTTGAAAGAGCAATATGAGTTGCCTCAATTGAAGGAGCTGCGAACAATTTGGGCTCAATATGTCATCGAAGAAGTGGCTATCAACGATCGATAGTAACTGACTTGTGTTGATTGTTGTATTTGTGAATATATATTGAATGTGTTGATTCATTGATTTGTGAATATATGTGAATATATGTGAATAGATTCATTGATGTATTTGTGAATAAACTCGATCAATATGTGCATAAATTTAGTCTGTCAAATGCATGTGTATATTACTGTATTAGTGGTATTTGTGAACAAATTCAATATGTGAATATTGGTGAATATTTGTAAATATTGGTGTATTTGTGAATGATCCAATGTATCTCTGTATTGCTGTATGTATCTCTGTATTGCTGTATGTATATTTGTAAATATTTAGTACTAACCGTGCAACTACATAACCGATAGGAAAAACTAATATTACTATCGGTTATATACTACAACCGATAGAATAAAGTTTCCAGTACTAACTGTGTCCACACAATACTATCGGTTCATATTTAGAAACCGATAGAATACAGTTTCCTGTACTAAACGAGTCTACAAAATACTATCGGTTATATAATATAACCGATAGAATAAATTTTCCAGTACTGACTGTGTCCACACAATACTATCGGTTTATATATAACAACCGATAGAATAAAGTTTCCAGTACTAAATGTGTCGATAAAATACTATCGGTTTATATAAGAGCCGATAGAAAAAAATGTTTAGATTACTATCGGTTTAGATCCTAGCCGATACAAAAGGCCTAAACAATACTATCGGTTTATATAAGAGCCGATAGAAAAAAATGTTTAGATTACTATCGGTTTAGATCCTAGCCGATACAAAAGGCCTAAACAATACTATCGGTTTTTATACGAGCCGATAGAAAAAACTTATACAATACTATCGGTTTAAAACCGAGCCGATAGAAGAAATAGTCGATAGCGATTAGTGAACGTTGGGATTGTAGATGTTTTACTAACGGTTTTTGAACCGATAGAAGTGTGCTGCCCTCTACTATCGTGCCGACCACTATCGGTAAGAGAACCGATAGTAGAGTGGATTTTTAACCGATAGTGAAAAGCATTTCTGTAGTAGTGCCAACTCCTCGGCCATGGCCAACTGCCACTCAACACTAGCAACAGCCTCCTGGTATGTATGCGGCTCAGTAGTAATAGCTGCAGAGAGAGCATATTGAATAGGGGGAGCAATAGTAGAGCGATCACGAAGATCATACCATGGCAGGGTGACAAGCTCCAGCTCAGGCGGATCATCAACAGGGACACTATCGGTACTGGCCGACAGAATAGGAGGAGGTGGCTGAGGAGGGCGAGGGCGTTGACTATAGGAGTGAAAGATCGGTGGGCCAGGAAGTGGAGGTGGAGGTGGTGGAGGACGCGCTAAGAGAGAAATGGAGGGAACGATGGGTGAAGGTGAATCGCCCGGTGAAGCGGGAACAGCAGAGGAAATAGAAGATGTTGTGACGGGAAGCGAGAGAAAAGAGAGTGACTCAAGGGGACACACACGAGGGGTGGTAGAAGAGTGAAAGAATGGACGATCTTCAACAAAGGAAACGTCACGGGAAAAACGCAGGCGACGAGCATGAGGATCATAGCACCGATAGCCCTTATGCTCAAGACTGTACCCAAGAAAAACACACTCAACAGACTGCGAGGTCAGCTTTGTGCGTTCTCGAGGGGCAAGTAAGACGTAGCAAGTGCATCCAAACAAGCGGAAATGAGCATATGTGGGTGGAGTAGGAAGTAAGAGCTCTATGGGGCACTTGCCATCAAGACGAGTGGACGGCTGAAGATTGATGAGATAAACAGCCGTAGAAACTGCCTCAGCCCAGAAATGATGTGGGACATGAGAGGAGATAAGAAGTGTATGAGCAGTCTCAAGAATATGACGATGTTTGTGCTTGGCAACATCGTTCTGAGGATGGGCACCAGGATAAGAGAGCTGTGGAAGAGTGCCCTGATCCGCAAGAAACTGTCGAAAAGCATGGGAAATGTACTCTCCACCAGAGTCAGATCGGAAAATCTGAATGCTAGTAGAGAACTGAGTACGAATCATGCGAGTGAAATTCTGATATATCGATAAAAACTCAGAAGGATGAGACATGAAGTAAATCCAAGTATATCGACTATAATCATCAACAAAAATAACATAACACTTATGCCCACCCTTAGACACAAAAGGAGCAGGATCCCATACATCAGAATGCACTAAGGCAAAAGGATGGTTAGTACGAGAGACACTAGAGCTATAGGGGAGTTGTAGCTGTTTACCAAGCTTACAACCCTGACAGACAAAACGCGACCTAGTGGCAACAGGACCTAAGATACCCCGACGCATGAGTGCAGAGAGACGCGACTCACAGAGATGGCCCAGTCGATGATGCCATTGAAAGGAGTTGGTCGTAGAAGCAGCAAAAGATGATGATGTAGAAGCGGCAGAAGGACCATGCAGAGGTAGAAGGTGAAGATAATCCAGTACATAGATACGACGAGAAGAGTCTCTACGGCGATAGCTAGTACCAAGTAGCCTGCTTGTCTGACGATCCTGCACATAGCAAAAACGCTCATCAAACCCAACAAAACAACCTCGATCAGCAAGTTGCCCCACTGAAATGAGACTCATAGATAGCTGTGGAACATGAATAACATTCGGTATAGTGAACTGAGCAGAAGAAATGCAGCCCTGAGAAGTAGCAGGCAAAGATGTACCACAGGCTGATCGGATGTGCAGGCCATCAGGAACCAGTTGACACGAGGTCAACTGGGAATCGTCGGGTGTGACGTGAAAACTGGCACCTGAATCCAGATGGTGATCGGAGAAATCCATACCTGTCGACGAAGCAGGTGGAGTGGCCAGTCCAGCAAACGCACCAAAAGAAGGCGGAGGAGTAAGGCCGAAAGTTGCAGTAGCAGGAGCGCGCTGCTGCTGAAAATACGCCTGAAGCTGCGAGTTCTAAAGGCGCAACTCCTGAAGCTGCGCCGACATCACCTGAAGCTGAGTGGCGGAAGAGGAAGCTGCATCCTCCGCAGAGGCAGCAAAGGGAGCAACACTGCCACGAGGAGGTCGAGGCAGACGTCGATCAGTAGTGGAATCACCTCGAGGACGCCAGGCAGGCGGTGCCAGCTCTGGATGAAGCCGAAAGCAGCGCTCAGAAGTATGACCACGTTTCTTGCAGTGAGTACACACCACAGAAGCACGGACAACAGCTGCTGCTGGCACCTGAATGGGAGGATCAACAGACGCTGAGGTAACAGCGAGGACTGAGAGGTGTTGCTGAGAGGCGAAGGCCACAGGAGACTGAGTGCGCAGACGAGTCTCCACAGCAAGAACGGCCGCGAGAGCATCATCCAAGGTCGGATGAGTCACACGACCAAGTAACTAGGCACGAATGCTCTCAAACTTCGGGCGAAGCCGCATGACAAAAGCAAACATGCGGTATTGGGCCTGATGACCACGAACAGCAGTACAGCTGGAGCAATTGGCGCTCAGAGAGGGGGCAAGTGCATCCATCTGTCGAGTGAGAGCACTGAAGGCACTGTGAAAAGCTTGCACAGACAAATCCCCCTGTTGAAGATGCTGAAAACGCTGCTCGAGAGCATACAGCTGATCAGAACTGTCTTGCACGTAGATCTTTGCCAAATGCGTCCACATCACCTGAGCGGAAGGAAGCATAGCAATCTCCATTCGGATGTCCATAACTACGAGGTTGTAGATGAGTTGTATAGCTCGATCATCATCAGCGACCCATACCTTGACAACATCCGAGGGGGCTGTGGGAGCTGACTCTGTGAGATGAGACAACAAACCAAGACCCCTCAGATTGACGTGGACGGTGGTGGACCACTGAAGATAGTTGGAGCCATCGAGCTTCACGTCCAACACAGGAAGAGCGTCACGAGCCATAGAGAGGGCTCAAGTGGCTCAACGAAGGGAGCAACTCACGGCCCAGCTGAAAGATAGCCTAGGCAAAGCATTCGGGGCTCGAGGTCGGACGAACGTCTCAGCTCAAAACGTGGCTCACGGCTCAGTTCAAAATGCGGCTCAAAAATCGGCCTGAGACTCGGCTGGAAACCTGGCTCAAAGCTCGGTTGCTGGCTTGACTCACGGCTTGGCGTTTAGCTCAACTCATGGCTCAGCTTGTAGCTCGGCTCATGGCTTTTCTCCCGGCTTAGACCGCGGCTCGGCTTGCGGCTTTTCTCCTAACTCAAATCTAAAAATCACGGATCTGTGGAAAGAGGCCTCAGGTCTTTAGATTGAAGACGACGGAGGCATTAAAGAAGACGGAGGCAACGAGGATCACACGGCCGGGGGGAATGTGCTCGCGCGTGAGGGCGCCCGAGGTCTTGGCCACGTGCTCGGCCCCGGAAACGACACAGCTAGGCCCCGGTGACGGCGCTCGGCGAAGGGGCGGCAAAGGTGCGGCGAAGGCACGGCGGCGCTCGGCTAGGCCCTGGCGACGGCGCTCGGCGAAGGCGCGGCTCCTCGACAGGTGGCTGCAACGGCGCAACAGGCGAGGGCGACAACAGCTCCTTGGCAAACGGCGACAACGATGCAAAGCGGCGGCAGGAGTTAAAACCCTAGCTCTAATACCATGTGAGAATGTATTTGGATTAAGTATTTGGGAGAGATTTCTCCACAGTTATATACAGTAGTACTGCGCTTGAGCCCATGGACCTACACACATATACACATATACAATAACAGTTCATACCGCTGACAAAGTAAAACTTGTTATGTGTGGACTGTTGGTTGTTATGCAAGCTGTGACAGTTGCTGTTTTTTGGTGTTAAACTGCGTATGCTTTGTATAGTTTTTTATTAGCAACAGATGTCATACGTGCTCGATGCCTGGAGTTATCGGTTTTTTTGAAGAAACAGTTCTATGGTCTATGTAAAAGGTCTTCTCATATAGGAGTTGGGATAAGTCCCTCCCCATTAATTGTATATAAATGTTACTATGGTACTTATGTTTCCTTAATAGAAACAGGGGTGAATCCCTTTTTATCAAAAAAAAAAAAAATTGTAGCTTATTGCACTCGTTGAGAGTGTGAGGGAGTGGAGGTCAAGAAGTCTAAGAAGCTACTTTCTAGCAACTACGGCTTATATACTACAACAAATTCAATGATGCATGATAAAACATAAACATCACAAGTTCATTTTTATCATTAAATGCTACACTATGATATGGTTTTTTTCATCGCTACCATCCTCATAGTATCTAAATTGCAAATTGTACTCAGTGAAGAAAATGTTTTCAAGCGTCCCAAAATAATACATTATTAGGAATGTTTGAGAAATCATTATTAAAGATTAATTTTTTGTGAAACATATAATGTTTTGTCATCTAAGAAAAAAATAATGTCAATGATTTATTCAAAATTTATCACTAGTGGTTGAGCTACCCACTCAGGCAGGTAATTCAGTGACGAAATATAATCATCATGCAAATTAATGTTGTCACAAATGCTACAATTTAACAATACAAATTATCCTAATTTATGACAAAAATATTCAGCACAAAATACAATAACAAACTGTCACAATAGGTTTCATATGCACGATATAACCACATTTAACATCAAAACAATAAGATGCAACAAACAAGTAATCTCATTCCGTATCCACCGTCCAACAAATCGTAACATTTGACTAAATAAGTTCAATAAAGCACACAACAAATCATTCAACCAGTGTAATTATGGATCAAATCAAAACATCATCAACTTCTAGATTCTTTAGATTCATTTGCCTTCAACAATCGTTAGTCCTCTGTCGTCTTCTAACGCTCACAAGTGTCATTAACTAGCAGCTCTGTACATTCAAGTATGCTGTTTTTTTTTTCATCTCAACTTTTTCAAGTTGATTGATGAGAAAAAAAAGCACAAATAAGTTAATATAAAAGGAAATTTAGCAACAACATTGAAAAATTGAGTCATTCTTAAGAGCAAGCATACCTCCAATAGAACACTAAGATTGGCATGCATGGTGTGATAATAGTGGCAGAGCACTATGAGGTGTCATTACTGCCCACTCCATGTCCCACATGAACAAAACTCCGGCATCCACTTGGTCATTGTTGTCATCCTCTAATTTTCTTTCATTAGCGGAGAAGGGTGGCAAGCGGCTGCCATGGAATGAGGGAGGTGGAGATTGAGTTGTCCATCAACATTTTAAAAAGTCTCCAAAATTTTAGAGAGCACCATTCCAAACTTTTTGACAAAATTGATCCATAAAATTACAACCTATGACAATCTATAAAGATTTGAGTTGAATATAGGCCCTGTTTGGTGTTTCGGTGATTGATGACAAAAAATGACACATCATTCTGAGTGGTTTAAGTTCCAGATTAAAACATAATAATGTTGTGACAAAAATGCGAGATGGAGAAAATCTCATGACCGATAGTTGAGATAAAGATGAAGATTAAGATTAATTTGTTAGTCTTTACCAGTCGTTGATGGTGAAATCAACCAGATTCATTTTTTAAATTTTAGATTTATTGATCACACTATTAAGAGGGATATAGCCCTAATAGTTTGATCTATCTAATATCTTGAAACTAAAAATGCATATCATATAATATAGATGCAAACTAAAGTCTTTTTGTAAAGCTTTGGGTTAAATCTCCACAAATTGGTTATATGGGCACAACTTGTCAAATAAAGTCTGATGTGACTGGACAATGTCCAGCCAGTAAAAAATATGGTCATGACAATAATAAACCTGGTCGAACCAGTAAAACACCTGGCCGTGACAATAAAAATTTGATCATATCAATAATAAATCTAGTCGAATCGGTAATACAAAACCTGGTTGTGACAATAAAAAATCTGGTCATACTAGTAATAAACCTGGTTGTCTCAATAAAAAAAAATGTGGTCGTATCAGTACAAGATCTGTTTATAATCATTTTAATTAGTACAAAATATGGTCATATCAGTACAAGACCTGTTCGTGGTCATATTAGTACAAAATCTAGTTGTATAAATACAAGATTTGTTACTGGTTGTATAAATTTAAACTTGGTTGTATCAGTACAAACCTAGTTGTATCAGTTCAAACTTGATCGTATTAGTACTAAACTTGGTGATACTAAGTTTCAACACAAATATAACTAGAGACATACATTTGTCCGAAATGACCGGATATTGTCTGACCAATACAAAAATAATGTATGTATAATCAAATTATAACCGAAGACAAAGACATTTGTCTAGACTATTTGTTTGGTCGAGTATGTATCTGTCCGGCTTTCACAAAATTGTGTTGAATGGTCACTAAAAAGTATATTAATTTCCCAACAATCACTAATTACATATACTAGCTGGACAATGTTTGATGTGGTTGGACATTAATTTTGTCTGAAATTGCTTAACGGTTAGTTTTAGCTCTATATATACATTTCAATTGGCATTCACTTCAAGAACTTTTGGTACTTAAAATTCATTGCTAGTTGTTGCCAGTTATTGCAAAGTTAAGAGTATTCAATTCTTATTCAATTCACAAATTCTTGCATCTAGAGCTAGCAAATTATATTCAATACATTAGTAATTTTAGATTGAAATTGCAAATTGGAATTAAAATTTCAAAATCGTCTATTCACCCCCTCCTCTAGTTGGCATCCTTTGATCAACAAGTTGTTCATCCTATTTCTAATCTTTCTATGACGATTGCATTATTACAATCTATGAAGATATTTTCAAAATATCACAAAATTAGTGGACGGCAAGATACATATTCAAACTCACAATGATACAACTAATTCTATCATAGATGACTTATTATGTGTGACTATACAATGTTTTCTCATTATATATCATATTTGTTGTAGTATTAAGGGGTCAAATAAATTGAGACTGCACAGAGAAACCACATACTTGGTCAAGACTTAAACTTATCAAGACAATAAGCCGAAGTTAAAACTCGACCAAACACGCGCTTATAAAACTTGACTAGGTTTGGTTGCTAAGTAGTGTTTGCTTGTTTTGATTATGTGGGAATTTTATGTATGATGTTGTTAATTATGTCTATATTAGCAGTTTATCTTTAGTTTTAGTTTTGTATATTTTACTTCATCTTCATCCTACTTTGTTTATAACCTTGTTTTTCCAACTAAGCAAAATGATAACTTCATCTCCATCCTATATAACATCATTGTCTCAGTTCATACTTGCCATGTTTCATCCAACAACAGAAAACACAATATCCACGTCATTAAAACAACAAAACAAACTACATATTAAAGTGATTCAATTTGTCTATTTGAAATATTTCGAAATAGAGAGATCAAATTGAGACTACCGTGGACAAAACAATAGTTTTGTAACACATCAATAGAGTGAATTAGTGCGTCAGAAATATATACTAAAATGATCTGATTTTACAAATAAAGAAGTCTATTAATTGAACTGCTTCGAAATAGAAAAGACAAAACTGACTCTGCATAGACAAAAAATTAGTTTCACCAGAAAGTAAACATAATATTTTAGTGATGGACAATCAAGTTGATACTTTGTGTGTTGTTTGTATCCTCTCTCGGTTCAACCAGCAACCACTCCCAACAGGCCAATATGCCTCCCCTCTACTCAGTTTCGGAAGTACCACGAAGTCTCTCCTGAAGTGGGTCTTGGGAAGAAGCCATGGACGCGCTCGAGGCGACGAGGGTGTTGTTCGCGCGGATACAGAGGCTGGACCTGGACCAGGCCAGCTACATCATGGGCGCGCTGCTCATCCAAGACCACGCCAAGAGAGATGATCCACCTCGCCTACGGCCCCCCGCAAGTCCTCCACTCGGACATCTTCAAGGCGCGCGACGACCTCGGCCTCAATTCGCCGCTCTCGCCGGCGCCGGTCGGTCCTGTGGAGCCACTGAGCGAGGAGGAAGCCAAGGTGGTGTTCACCCGGATACAGACGCTGGACCCGGACCACGCCGCCAAGATCATTGGCTGGCTGCTCCTCCAAGACTACGGCGAACGCCAATTGAGCCGCCTCGCCGTCGTCCCCGAGCAACTCCTCCTCTCGGTCATCGCCAAGGCGCGCGCCGACCTCAGCCTCAAGTCGCCGGCCCCGGCCGACGCTAGAACAAAACTCCTCGAGACGCTGATGCGCGTACACATGCATCAGCTACATCAAAACTCCCCTAAAGCGGAAGCATCCTCCAGGTTAGTGATATTCCTTCCCATCTTTTCTTCACTTATTTTTTTTTATGTACGTATAAGTTAATTTTTAAAAATTTTCACCACTAATATAAAAAATATCAATATTTAACATATAAAAATAATAATAATAGATTTTTCATCAAATTTATTTTATATGATGATTGTTTTATGATTTTTACTATTATATTACTATAAAAATTAATGTTTAAAAGTTGTGTTTTGGAGACTTGAATAATCCAAAACCATAAGTAAAGAAAAAAATAGAAAGGAGTAACGTATCTTTTGGAATTCATGTTAAATTAAAATTTTAACATTTAACATGTATAACATTAAAGATTAGTGGCACCTTCTAACAAGATCTTCAGCGGTCTGCTACGGGTCCCATGTCAAATAAAATATTAAAAAAAAATCAGATGAGGAGAGAGAGAGAACGCCAGTTGAGGTGTGGCGACTCCCGATTTTCTTTTTTTTTTTTTGCCTCAGTTTATGTGCAATCAAATTGCATATAATTTTTGTTTCTTAATTTATAATTAATCTAGTTTAAATTAGATGTTAATTATATTGAGAAAGTTGTAAATATTTAAATTATCTTCGTATAGAGCACCAAACATTGTATATATTCGATTTTTAAATTAAAAGTTATTGATGTTTTACTAAAATCATCTAAATTTAATTTACTCGTGTGCCTATACGAAGCGCCTCGCGAAACGCTTTGAGTTGGAGTAGAGATGTTTCAAGTGGTGCTTCGCATACGTGGCACATAATATACTGAAGAATATTCTGTTAAGCAGTTTTACGAAACGCTGATGCATTGAATTCAGCCTAATTAGACCCACCAAGAGTAACGTACCCCTCTCCGGCTGACCTGGAGGAAGCCAAGAAGTGGTTCCTCGTGAGGGTCGCCAAAGCGCAGGGGCAGCCACTGCCTGTTAGCAACCTACTCTAGTCTCCGGCTGGATAAGTAGCCTGCCTTCTCCGGGTTAAGGCCAATGATTTGTTTTTTGGAAGATTTTTTTATATGTTAGATTTGTTTTTTTAGTTTAATTAATTTAAAATCTTGATGAGATCCTCTTCCCAGTAGTTTTTTCCCCTACCCAAATAGATTTTAGTTGTAAAATTTCTCCATGATACTCTAATGATATGCTTCTTTGTCAAAACGATATTGACTTTTGGAGTAGTAGTTCATGTTTATGCGTGCTTGCTCTTATCTGAAAGTGTTTCTTTGTATAGAAAATGAAAAATGGATGATCCAGCTAGCAGATATTATAATTTGGAGTGCATGTTACAAGATCAAAGTGCAAAGCCATGCAATCTACCATTACAATTTTTAAAAGATATCACAAACAACTCTGCTGAGCGAGAAATTGGTGGAGGTGGTTTACAAGGTGAGATTAAGTATTGGCTTTTTTACTCGTTTTTTCAAATATGTGTACCGATTGTTGATAAAAAACCCCATCTACGTATTAGTGAGAGATGTTTTTAAAAAAACATATTGATAAGACATGCTAAGCAGGGTGTGCTAAAAAATGGAAAGCGATAGCTGTGAAGAAGCTCATGTTTATGCCTTAAACAATTTAAGAATGAGATTGATCATCTTATGATGCTTAGGCACCAAAACATGGTATGGTTTCTAGGCTACTGTTCTGAAACACGACAGGTATATGTAGACTACAATGGAAAAGGTGTTTTAGCAGATGTGCAAGAAAGGTTGCGTTGCTTTGAGTATCTGCGTAATGGAAGCCTTGAAAGTCATCTTTCTGGTACAAGAATTCAACATATGATGTGTGTTTGTTATCTGTTTCGGTTTTTCTCATTTATCCTTTGATATTGAGGTTTATTTAGTTTGAGCTTCGCTCGTACTACATTTTGTTCACATCTACTGTAGATGTTATGATAAAGCAATATATGGTGCTGATGTCGGTGACAAAAGAGAACATGAAGATAGAATAGAATTCATCAATCATTTCATATATTATTTAGTATGCTAAGATAAAAGATTTTCAAATCTAACATTTCTCATATTGCTCTCCTTTTGGTTACTTAAATAGATGAATCATGTGGACTTGATTGGCATAAGTGCTACGAAATAATTGAGGGGATTTGTTGTGGAAAATTTATACTCCAATTATTCACTTGGACTTAAAACCTGCAAATATATTACTCGATGACGACATGGTGCCAAAAATTACAGATTTTGGCCTCTCAAAACTGTTTAGTCAATAACAATCTCAAATTCGCACTGAAACTTGTAAGGGAACATGGTAATATGAGTGTCTCTTGATAATTCTTTTACTTTTTAGTGCTCAATTTGCTTTAAAAAGTACTCATATTGCTTCAAAATACCCATGTTGTGATATTTAGTGGTTATATGGCACCAGAATACATACACAGAGGTACAATCACAATCAAGTCAGACATATTTAGTTTGGGTGTAATAATCATTGAGATAATAATGGAACACAAGAACTACCCAGACGGTATCGGAATGTCTTCCAAGGACTTTGCTAAGCTTGTTTCAACATTCAAGATAGAGATTCTTTTTTTACTAAGATTGTGTTACATTTTACTTTGCATAGTATCATTGAGGCTCTCTAATCCAATTTCACATGTATTTAAAAATTGGAGGAATAGGTTGGAAGCAACACCAAGGTATATATCATTTGAAAGAGATTGCCAACAAATAAAAATATGCATGGAAATAGGTCAAAACTGCGTGGAAATGGTGCGCGCGCGCGCACACACACACATATATTCAAAGCATGGTTCTTTATGTTTTGATTTTTGAGATGATAAATTTACTACCATTCCTTGCATGAGAAATCAGACTTCATAGTTTTGCAGTTGCTTTGCTACATTTCTTGACATGAAAAAAATTGAATATACCAAGTTATGTCCCTGATGTGAAACAAATGAATCATTGGTGACATCTGGCTTGAATGCTTTCTTGAGCACATAATTATTAATTAGTCCATCAAACATATTCTTCACTAATTAATAACAACAAGCTCATGCTCTCATGATTGGAAAATTGCTTCATTTTTTCCTTTTAATTCAGTTCTGATTGTTTGTAACATAAGTTCAAATGGAACGGATAAAAAGCATACCATGGAAAATATTGTTGATGATGTTCTACAACTGGTATGTTCTACATTGGATCACTAGCTAACCGTACAGAAAAAGAACACTTGCATCTACAATAGAACAAAAAAAATTTCCTAGATAAACCTTGCAATACCTATCCAGCTTGCATCAAGTGCTCACTTCTGTAGTTTTATTAATTATATGATCATCTTTTGTACTTCAATGTCATTGATTTTTCTCTTGTTGCAATTTATCTATCTTTGTTTTCAGCTCTATTGAGAATTACAATTGTAAGCTTTTGTGTTAACTGCAGATTGAAATCATTTCATGTTCTGATTCTATTTCATTACATTTTAAATGCAGATCTTCAGATGTCTGTACAAGATGCGGGCATGAACATGTCTACTCAGTCTGACATTAGTGAGTTGTTTGACTATCAATCATTTGTGATTTCTGTCCTTAATTCATCAAGTATTCTTTTAGAACTTATGACAATGAGAGCTAATTTTGGCTGTTGTGATGAAATAGAATTGTCAATAATGGTTTTGTTTTTGAAAGTTACAGGCTTACAGCTTCTTGGCTTTGATCCTAACAAGTTATCTCTCAAGGATATGATAGACTTGTTCCTCGGCTGTGGGGAGGTATGCTTCTCTTATTGAGTTTGTTGTTTAAGGTCTTCCCAGCCTATTCTGCTCATACTGAGAGTTTTGCATGATATAGCTGTGCTGTTGTCCTCTTAAGATGTTTCTATTGTTTTTGAGCTCTGCACTTGCCTCATTATCTTGTTTTGTGTCATTTGAATTTGTTAGCAGGCACAAGTTATCTGCATCAGGTTTTGTAGATTCAAACGGCAGGAGGATCTCGAGGTCCCCTGTTTGTCGTAAACCTGATCATTAGGAACAGTTCAATCTTGGATGTATGGTTGTGGTTCTGCACCTGTGCAGAGCATGGTTTATAACTTATTTGTCCATCTTCATGGAATGTTAAGTTGAACTTCTGCCTTCAGTTTATAAGAAAAGAGGCATCTTTGTTTGGGCCTTGTTCCTCTTCCTCTGACCAAATAAGTAATCAGTCAAGGCTTTGAAACACATAATGTTATTTGCGTAAGTTGAAGTAGAAATTTCAGTATTAGTCTTAAGTATCTGGAAGAAATAAGTGGTTATTCTTGACAAGAACTTGTCACTATGTAGTTTCATCTTGCACTGGTATGACTGATTTGGTGAAATGAAATTAGTAATGCTCCATTTTATGATACAATATGCAGGTGTCAAATGACTTAACTCACTGTAGACATTTAGTTTGTAATGATGGCTTGAAATAATCTCATTCTGCTATGCAATAAACCTTGAGTTGCATCTCACCCCTCCTGTTGTATGTTTTTCGTGAATTATGTTGAATTTTTACTCTAGTATCTCTACATATATGCATCAATTTTGTGTTAAATCATGGTAGGTTCTAAGTGTTGTTTTCTTTTTTTCAGCAAGAGAAGAAAAAAGACAAACCAGAGGATGAAAAGAACTAACTTTTCAGTAACCTCCTTTCTGCCTTCTCTGTAAGATTCCAATATGCTGTATCTTCACATTTATCTATTGTTGAAAGGCATATTTTGCAATTGCATAGCTTATTTATCTATTCTTGGTTGTCTTTCATCATCTAAAAGTCTGATTCAATTAACTAAGAGCTGACATGCTTAGCCACATAATATGTTCCTTATGGCATGCTGTGCATATTCTTATGTTGAGAAACTCCTGTGTTGGTATTTTAACAAATGGTTCTGATTCTTAACTTACTGCTACTATTCGAGAAATCAAGACTATGTGGCAATTAGACCTTGGAAGATTATCATCAGCTAATAAATGGTTAAAGAAAAGACTACAACTGGAACCCTGATGGGGATGCAGTCATGTGTAGGTTCGGCCGATAGATCCAGAAGATAATTCCTTTTGTGTCCTGGGGTTGCACCATTTTCCATTTCCGAATGACTTATTGTTTGTACTTTCTTTGACTCATTTTGGATGTGTAATGGAACTATGTTCATGGTGTAATTGTATATTATGGAGTTTTTTTTACTGTTAACCCAGACTTAAAAATTAATTACGAAACTAACCCACAGTTACAATTATTTACACAAATGGCCTGTCACGTCAGCTTGTCGAGCTCCCAGAGCTCGACAAGCTGCTAGTCGCACGGGATCCCACGACCAGAGGCTTGTCGTGCCCCTGGACCACGACATGTCCTTGTCGTGCGCCTCGACCACGACATCTCTTTGTCGTGTGCCTCGACCACGAGTAGCTTTGTTTTGTTGTCGTGCCGTGAAGACACGAGAAGTGGAAAAAAATTTTAATGTGGGAGCGGGATTCGAACCCGAGCCACGCATTTGCAAGCCGAGAACTCCCACCAGCTGGGCTAAGAAACGGATTTGATATAACTGCAGTATACATTTTAATATTCTGAAGCTTGTCGAGTTTCCAGAACTCGACAAGCTGGTCCTGGTCCCCTACTGCATTTATTTGGTCCCCTACTCACTCACACTCACACAGTTACTTTGAAGCAGCAGCAGCAACATACACATACACACTTCGTTTAATTTTTCCACCCTAGATCTAGCAAAATCCGTCCGATAAATTTATTTGGTGTAGAAGAGAAAGTTGTAGAGAATTGAAAGTTCTTCGAAAAGAGGTAATTTTTTTGAAATGCATTTAAGATTCTGTTAATTATGTTGCTAATGACGTGATTAGGGTTTATATTTATGTTTATGTGTATACAAGAATAGGTATTATGTTTTTAGGAATATGTTTAGGAAATATGTGCATCTGTATGTATGTTTGTAAAATAGATTTTTTTAAATGTATGTGTGTATGTTTGGAAATGAATGTGTATATGTTTGAAAATAGGGGTTTATAAATGTATGTATGTGTGTTTGAAAAATAGAATTTTGAAATATATGTGTGTATGTTTGGAAAAATAGGGTTTTTAAATGTATGTTTGTATGTTTGAAAAATAGATTTTTGAAATGTATGTGTGTATGTTTAGAAATATATGTGTGTATGTTTGGAAAAATAGGGTTTTTAAATATATGTTTGTATGTTTGGAAAATAGGTTTTTGAAATGTATGTGTGTATGTTTAGAAATATATGTGTGTGTATGTTTGGAAAATATGTTTTTGAAATGTATGTGTGTATGTTTAAAAATATATGTGTGTATGTTTAGAAAAATAGGGTTTTATAAATGTATGTGTGTATGTTTGGAAAATAGGTTTTTGAAATGTATGTGTGTATGTTTAGAAATATATGTGTGTATGTTTGGAAAAATAGGGTTTTTAAATATATGTTTGTATGTTTAGAAATATATGTGTGTTTGTTTGGAAAAATAGGGTTTTTAAATATATGTGTGTATGTTTGGAAAAATATGGTTTTTAAATATATGTTTGTATGTTTAGAAATATATGTGTGTATGTTTGAAAAAATAGGGTTTTTAAATATATGTGTGTATGTTTGGAAAATAGGTTTTTGAAATGTATGTGTGTATGTTTAGAAATATATGTGTGTATGTTTGGAAAAATAGGGTTTTTAAATATTTGTGTGTATGTTTGGAAAAATAGGGTTTTTAAATATATGTTTGTATGTTTAGAAATATATGTGTGTATGTTTGGAAAAATAGGGTTTTTAAATATATGTGTGTATGTTTGGAAAATAGGTTTTTGAAATGTATGTGTGTATGTTTACAAATATATGTGTGTGTATGTTTGGAAAATATGTTTTTGAAATGTATGTGTGTATGTTTAAAAATATATGTGTGTATGTTTGTAAAAATAGGGTTTTATAAATGTATCTGTGTATGTTTGGAAAATAGAGTTTTTAAATGTATGTGTATTTCGTTTTAGAAACTATGTGCACACAATAGAAAATATAAAATTAGGTTATTTTTAATTGTGCACATGCATACTGTATGTCTAAAAATTAGGTTTTGGACATATATGTGTATGTATTTAGAAATTATGAAACTAGGCTATTTTCAATTACATGCATGCATGCTCTATGTTTAGAAATTATGTTTTTTAAATGTATATGTGTATGGTTTTAGAAACTATGTGCATATGTGTATGTCTGTAGAAAATAAAAAATTAGGTTTTTTTTAATTGTGCACATGCATACTCTATGTTTAAGAATTAGGTTTTGTAAAATATATATGTGTATATATTTAAAAATTATGAAACTAGGTTATTTTCAATTACATGCATGTATGCATGCTCTATGTTTATAAATTATGTTTTTCAAATGTATATGTGTATGTATGGTTTTAGGAACTATGTGCATGTGTGTAATGGTGTCATGTTATTTACGCGTGAGATGAATGTGTGTAGGGAATGGAGAGTCCGAAAAAAATTTCCATATTTTATGGTGACGGCATAATTCGCGAGGGGCAAAGCGGGGTTGATATGAGCCTTGCCAGTATGTGACGGGCGAGCTGAGTGTACATAACACCTCATTTCTAGACCTGAATTTGTGGATCCTGAATATGTTCGGGAAGCGGCCTCGCGATGAAATGGCTCTAATCGAAGGGCTCATCGTTCGTGAGGTAGATAATGAGCCATACTGGATGCTGCGCGAAATTAAAGGGGACAAATCTTGGAGTTCTTTTATTCGAAGAGTGGAAGACCCCCATGGCGGACTGGTCGGCCAGTTCACGATGTATGTGCAGTTCTGCAACGTACGAGCAGCCGAGTGTGCGGTGGAGGGTGAGCCAAGCGTCATGCCCGGTCCTGCGAGATTCAGGGCTAGCGAGTGGTCGGATGTATTCTGCCATACTCGCGTAGATGTGTGCGAGGTACTGGATTGCCTTCCATCAGTGTCCGACGAAGATGATTCGACGGACTCGGAGGCATCCGATGGATCTGATGACGATACTCCTGGTCCCCCGCAGGAGTGGCTAGATCACTCAGCATACAGTCAAGCTGTGTTGCCAAGGGATCAGGGTTCGAGGTGGTCTTTCGAGCACGGTGGCTTACAAGTAGAGCAGGAGTTTCAAAGCAAGGAAGATCTGAAGAATGCCGTGGCGAGCTAGTCCCTTGCAATTAACCGGCAATATAAGGTCGTCAAGTCAAACCCCAACCTTTTTGTCGCAGTCTGTGTAACAGCAGGCTGCCCATGGAAGATTTGTGCGATGCGGCCGAAGGACGACATCGGTTTTGTGGTGACAAGGGTTACCGCACACACATGCCTGCTCACGGAGGCGCTGGACAGACACAGGAACCTGACGTCGGCGTACGTCGGTAATATCATCCAGTCGGCTGTGCGAGAGAACATTTCGATAATGCCGAGAGAAATAATGAAGCAAGTTGCCGATAGGTGTGGGTACACTATAAGGTATGCAAAGGCCTGGAGAGCAAAACAGAAGGCAATTGAGGGCATGTTCGGCACATTCGACCACGCCTACAACAATGTGATGCGGTTGCTGTGCAACATCGCTCAGACCAACCCAGGCACATTTTTAGATTTCTTCAATCAGCCAGCTACATGTCGAGATGGTAGCCCCATACAGAACACTCGGGTACTCCGTCGATTATTCTGGTCACACCGCCAGTGCATCGAGGCATTTGCTTATTGTCTTCCAGTCATATGCGTGGATGGTACGTTCCTGACTGGAAAGGACAAGGGCTGCCTCCTCATTGCTGTTGCTGCGGATGCTAACGACCAACTGCTTCCATTGGCGTACGCCATCGTCGAGTCCGAAAACTCAGAAAGTTGGTTGTGGTTTCTGGTCAACGTGAAGCGGGCGGTTGTTGGTGATCGAGAGAAGGTGTGCATCATATCGGACCGCCACCGAGGGCTGCTCCATGCCATTGAGGTAATGCGCGGGGCTCCAGATGCTCCGTACAAATGGGAGGATGTGCGCAGCCGTTGGTGCATGCGGCACATTGCAGCAAACCTTTTCACACACTTCCGCAGTAAACAGATCATGGATCTGTTCAAGCGGCTGTGCATTCAAAATCAACCGAGGAAGTTCCAGGCTGTGTTCGACAAATTGGAGGCGCTGACAGTGAAGTACTCCACAAGGAGGGCCAGTAATGCTGCCGATGATGCGAACGTCAGTAAATTCTCCCAATGGATTCAGGACAAGGACATCGAGAAATGGTCCTTGCTGCATGACGAAGATGGCGCAAGGTTTGGGATAATGACGACGAACCTTTCAGAGGTGTGCAATTATGTGTTGAAGGGAGTCCGGTGTTTGCCCGGTGACTGCTGTAGTGGAGATGACATGGTACCGCACAGCCGAGTACTTCAACAACAGAAGTGTAGCCGCCAAAACGCTAGTCGACGATCCCATGAGAACCTTGCCAGATGTTGTGCAGTCGTACTTGACTGCTCGCGTAGACAAGGCCCAGCGGCACGAGGTGACAGTTATAAACAGACTGCACCGAATCATTCAAGTCCGCCTTCGGCAGAAGAACGTGAGCGGCCAACTGAGACCTGGACGGGTGCACGAGGTCATTCTTGGGGATGTCGCTGAGTGCTCATGTAACAAACCGAAGCTACTGCACAAGCCTTGCTCTCATGTCCTTGCTTCATGTGCGGCGCTCGGTGTGAGCCCTGCGCCTTACCTTTCGGAGTACTTCAGCCTTGACAACCTTTCAAATACGTGGAGTGGCGTGTGGAGAGTTTTTATGACGCTCGGTGACTACAGAGTTATCCCTGCTGGCGAGACTACCTGGATCCCAGATGTAAATCTAAAGCGAACGGGTCCAGGGCGACGGAAGACACGCCGAATACACAATGACATGGATGAGTCACAGGGGGGTAGCTCACGAGCTAGGAAATGCTCGATCTGTAGGCAGCCCGGACATAGCAGGAAGGATTGTTTGAATGCACCCGGACCATCGACATAGCCTTGTAATAAACTTTGTAATACGCTTATCATTTGCATTGGATCGTTGTAATCTGTTTGAAACCTTGTAATATGATTCATGTTATGTTACTTTCATGTCGTGTGCTATCCATGGGTATGATACTTTCAATAACGGTTCCCGATGTATGTTATGTTACTTTCAATAATGGTTCATGTTTTATGTTTTGACAGGCATGGCTGGCGGGGATAGAGATCTTCCAGAGCTACTGAGCAGTACATGTGATCGTGGACATCGCGGCCGCATCTTGTCCGAGGGCGGGGACTTGGAGCCGCTGGTAGTCCGTGCTCCCTTGGAGTACTGGCCTCTGCATGAGGGCTATATCCCCATCCTGCGGGCTGCAGGTTTATTGCCGTTCGCCCGTATGCTGCAGATAGGTCAGCATCTCACACTGGACAGGTCGTTGATCACCGCATTGGTAGATCGATGGCGTCCGGAGACCCACACTTTCCACTTCCGCTGGGGGGAGATGACAGTCACGCTGGAGGATGTGAGCATGCTGCTTGGTTTACCTGGCAGTGGACATCCCATCGTCCCCCGGCCAGCACGCCTAGATTGGCGCGCACAGATGCACCTCCGATTCAACATCGCTAACCACGCCGACGAGATCCCGGCATCCAGGCGTGGTGTCCCCCACCGATTTCTGGCGCGCTACCGTGAGTGCCCCGATGATGCCCCCGCCGATGTAGTTCGGCAGCATCTCTTCGCGTACTTGCTGGTGACGCTGCAGTATATTTTGTTCCCTTCCACGCACGGTGACACTGTGTACACGTGGTTCATTCCTCTGGTTGAGAGTATCATCGATGCCGAAGCAGGGGCCATGCCTTGTTACAACTGGGCGATGGCAATGTTGTGCGCGACGTACAGGGGCCTTTGCGAGGCATGTTGCAGAACCGCAGCTGGATCGTTGCTTTCCGCATGCCCTGTACTGCTGCAACTGTGGTCATGGGAGCACTTCCCCGTTGGTCGGCCGCGTTTACAGCGGCCCATCCATCCGTACGGTGCGCCAGCGGACTATGAGGATTGGGTGGACCGGCCGACCATGGGAGCCCGTTGGCTGAGAGGTCGGCCGAGGTGGTCATCGTCACAGATTCACCGCTGTTACTTGGCGTACCTGGGAGAGTTTGATCTCCTATCGGACGCGCGCGTCATATGGCGACCATGGACACCGGAGCACATCTCGCAGGTTGCACCGCATGGCATTTCCTCACATTGCACCGCGGGCCAGGACTGCTGGCTTACACGCCGGCACATGGTGTTCTCACATGTGGTGGAGCCGTATTTTCCGGAGAGGGTGATGCGCCAATTCGGGCTACATCAGCAGATATCGCCCCCGGAAAGAAATCGACAACGCCATCTCCCGCGGGAGATTCACGTGTATGCCTCGAACATTTTCTATATCTCATGTACACACTCATATTTGTTTATTTCTTTGCTTTATGTGCATCGCGTCACCTTTTGCAGACAAACACGTAGAGGAAAACACTTCGACAACTGGCAGATCAAGAATTCCAAATGGGTCGACGAGTGGGAGGACCATGCGGCGACGGATGTTGTTGTGGAGGAGCGGCCGTATGACCCTGGGACGTCCCAGGCCTATCTTCAGTGGTACGTGCCGCGCACCCGCACGCTACTCGCTCGTGCGGCCCCCCTAGCCGACAGAACTATCACATCAAGACAGTCTTCGACTCAGCCTTGATGTTCATTTCCCAGGCCGGATACATCGCTCGGTACGTTCGTCTTCGTTGGATACTTATGTTGGTCTCTTATCTTATCTATTTTTCCATAGTTCCCATATGAGTTTCGCATGTGCAGGGTAACTTAGCGTTGGCCATCGACAGCCAGGTGGCAAACCTGTCGTCTCGCTTGGAAGGAGGACCACGTTTCAAGGCGATGGCGCGTACTGCCCTACATTCCATCCGTGTAGCAGCACAACGAATCCTCTTCTTCGATGTTGCTTGTGGCCGAAAGACAGATGCATCGGTTCCGCACCGGAGAGGGGCCCGGCCGCCTAGCCCGATGTCAGCCCGGCCTAGCCTGGGTGGTGCTCGACAGAGCACTTCGTCAGCACGGCGCAGTCATCGTGACACATCGTTGACCTGGGGAGGTGACATACCAGGGACGTCCGCCGGCCCGTCTCAGCTTCATCGTTCCTCGTCAATGCACAGTGCTCGACGCAGAGATCTGCATATTGGGGGCCCGTCGAGACATCGCACTCCCGGTTCAGATGACTCTGATGATGACGATGGCATCCGTCGTCAAGACAGGGACGATGCGAGTAGGGCGTTGGCAGAGCGGCTTGCGGCTGACGAAGATTGGGGCCAGGCTCATATTGAGCAGGCTGTCCAGGGACAGAGACACTCAGTCCCTGGGGGGTTTACTTGGGAGAGTTGTGGGGACCCCGCCCACGACCACATGGATGTGGATGACGATCGTGAGTACTAAGCTCCGCAGGGGGCCGACCCCAGTTGGGTGGCACCACAACGGGACAACCAGGATTGGGTCTCGAGCATGTTAGGGTTGCACGACCCTCATGCACATCAGTACTACCAACTGGATCAGTTGGCACCTAGCGAGCTCGAAGATCACCCTCCACCGACACAGCCATCTCAGGGTCATGCAGGTACTGAGCGGCATGGTCCTTCTACCGCGGCTGGGCGGCGATCACATGTGCCACCTGATCCGTACTCACCATTGCCTTTTCAGAGAGATAGACATGGGCATTGGCATAAGAGGGGTCGTCCGAACCTATAGCGAACATGTACATCGCACTTTTATTTTCCAGTGTGTTACATTCAAAATGAATCATGCAGTTCACTAGATTTCTTATATATTTTTATTATATGATACATACTTACATATATTTCTATAGATATATATACATATACATATACATATATATATATATGTGTGTGCGTGTATATATATATCTATACAGTATGTATGTATTTATGTATGTACAGTATGATGGGAAAAACTCCTAGCCCAGCTGGTGGGAACTCTCTTCTACCTCGTTGTCCACCTGGGTTCGAATCCCCACTGATCTTGATTTGGGTTCACAGGATAGATTTTGATATTTTAGGGTTTGAGATAGATTAGGGTTGAACTGATCTTGTTACTGCCAAACATAAAAGTTTTTAGAAGCCAGATTCAATTCCATCTCTAAATCTCAGATCTATCAATCCTATTCTGTTTTCGAAAACAGGATTCTAATTATCCTAAATACTCAGAACTCAGATTTAGCTAAATCTTGACCTAATCCAGATCAGATTATTCTTGGATTATGATCATGGGTATGTCAATACCTTGATCCAGAAAGTTGGCAGCCAAATCGTATCATCTAAGCCATTTTCACATATCAGTCCAAATTATATCGTAATTTAGTCCTTTATTTGATATCTAGAAACCCAAAAAGGCTAAAATCTTCAGATTAATTCCAAATTCAAAATTTCTTCAGCAAATATTTTTCAAATGCTATTTGATACAATTTTCTCTTCTGTGCAGATTACAAAATCACATTTTAAAGGCCATAATTCAAAATCGACAAAACTCAGATCTTATTTTACCCTAAAGTACCCTATTTTCAGTTTATATCGAAAATCATCAAATCAAGTCATATTTTATCAAATCTCTTGTTAGATGAGTATAATGTATAAGCTTATACTTATTTGTGAAATCAGATTACAAATCAATCCGCAATTTAATCATTAATTCTTTTCTCTCTTGTCGAATTCTGCAGATGCGACAAATTCTGGAGAGGTTGTCGTGGTCGAGGGGCACGACAAAGCCTTGTCGTGGTCGTGGAGCACGACAAGGCCCTAGTCGTGTTCCTCGACCATGACAAGGGGTTCCCCGTGCGACTAGCAGCTTGTCGAGCTCTGGGAGCTCGACAAGCTGACGTGGCAGGTCATTTGTGTAAATAATTGCAACTGTGGGTTAGTTTCGTAATTAATTTTTAAGTCTGGGTTAACAGTAAAAAAAACTCTATATTATGAGTTCATTGCATGGATCATCAATAGAAAATCTCTGTGGAGTATTTCAGGCTATGTGGACGCTTGGATTTTCATGTAACTTGAGATATGCACCTTACATGCTGTTATTCACTTCTCTTCCATTTTTTTCTTTTTTTTACTTTGCTTGAATTATATGTGAAACTAAAATCTGTCCTGCGTTTTGCTGCAGCGGTACGATGGAAAGATGTTTTAAGTGAAACTACAATAGTAGTTAACATTCTAGTTGGAAAAGTATTCAGGATAGTAGTTGTGAACAACAATGAGAATCTCAATAATTAATTATTTGAAGTGGAATTTAAATGGTGGAACTAAAATGGTGTAACTAATAAAAAAAATCATAAGTCTGAAGAGGGGAATGTAATTGAAAGATCAAGATTGTGTGAGATAATGATTTAATTAATGGTTATAGAAAAGAAGCCGAACCTTCCATCTACAAAAATATGTCACTATAATGTGTATGTGGTCAAATTTGTTTAATCATGCATATATTTATAAATATTCCAACTCGACAAATGTCACTATAAAGTATATGCAAAACCAACAAATGTTGCCAATCCGACTGGCGACTTTCAGGCAATTCGACCAGCCGACAACTAGTCTGGTGAGTCAAACCACCTCATCAGTCACCACGACCAATCGCTACTAGCGACTGGTCGATTTTCCTGAGAAATAGAGAAAAAAGTTGAGAAATGTGGTTTTTTATTTCTAAAATAAAAAAAATTGAATATCAAAAGCAGCATAAAAGTTTGGTTTTTTTTGTATGAATAACCCAAAAAAAGAAGAATTCCAGATGAAACCGAGAAAGAGCTGTCGAAGCACCACCGCCCGGCCAGCCAAGGAGAAAAATAGTCATGATTGGTTGGGTTGATTGATTCGTACATTTCGTGATTGGTTTAATTTGTTAGGTTATAAAAGAGAAAAATAAACATAAAAAAGGTACTGAAAGCGTAAGAGAAAAACCAGAAATGAGTTTTCTTTCCAGGTTATGAAATATTAGGGTTATAAAAGAATTAATGCAATAAAAAAGCAACCAAAAACATTAAAAATCCTAACATGTTATTGATGGTGTAGATAAAGTAGATAGTTACACGGGTCTGTGACAATTGCAAAAACAATTAGAGCTAGATCTACAGCAACAAAAGGTGATCAAATTTTGATGCACCACTTGATCTGAGTAGAGAGTGTCCAACTCGCCTAGAAGAGTATTTATAGTATTTTTCTCTACCTCATTCCACTTCGGATCGAGCTACGACATGTAATTACATTTATCTCTCGCCTCTTCGTAGCTGCAATGTATGTAGTTTCTACTCGTAGTGTAGTAGGTTCAAGACGTACTGACTGTAACATCACCTCGACATCTATACATGAAGTCATCTATGTTGTAGGAATCATCGGGCTAGTTGAACTCCTCGACAAGACGTGTTATTGGGTACGTGTCTCTACTGCAAGAGCAATAACAAGAACGCCTGCAGCAACACATGTGTTGAACATCGTGCATGTTGATCGACAAATTCTCCATGAAGTCGAGTTGCTCACGGAGTCTCTTCCGCTTGTAGAGAAGATAGAGTATTGTACGTGCAGTCTTTGCACTCCACTCAGGGTTGAGCCAAAGCAGAAAAGTGCACTTACGAGCATCTTGTCTTGGACACTCTAAAAATCTTCTCCCGTAGTCATCCTGAACGAAGGATATAGTAGTTTTCGACAACAAACCGCAGTTGCAACGGCATGGTCTTGAACTTTGTCCTTCATCCTAGGAATGAAAGAGAATAGCCAAGAAAGTAACGCATAAAGATCCGCTTATTTTGCACTGACACGCCAATCATATTCGCTTGCTGGGCATGCCGGACGCAACCGTCGCACAACCCTTTGTATGTCACATAGAGAATTGCCGACCCCCAGCTAATGCATGGGATTTGCTCGATTCGTGTGTTAGTGAGCATCAGCACCAGTGGAACAAGCCAATGATCCACCGTGTCGCCATTTAAATGCAATAATTGAAAGAGCTGTAGCTATACCATGTCTAAGAATACCAGTGAACATGAAGCCACCGAACAGGTGTAGAAGATACTCCTTAAAGTGTCGGCTAACTGTCCACTCATCAGCATCTGCTGGGCATGTCCTGAAGTGAGCGAGCCAAGCTGCAGGAACTCCGACGTCATGGTGGAAGGGCTCTTTCCCCAGAGGCAATGGATGAAACCTCTGTGCGAACGTGGCATCCCATCCGGCAGGAGTGGGTGGTGGTTCTCAGGCCTGTCCGCGAATCGGCAAACCAAATAGCATCGTCACATCCTCGAGGGTAATGGTCATCTCTCCCCATCGGAAGTGAAATGTATGTGTCTCGAGCCTCCATCTATCCGTCAGAGCAGAGAGTAGTGATCGGTCATGCCTAAAAGACTCCACTCTAGTGATCATCCTGGCGAAAAGAAGTAGTCCCACCGCTCTCAGTCGTGCGATGTATCTCCCATCGAGAGGCCAGGGCATGCCGGGCGATCACAGTTGGAAGGGTTGAAGCTCCTCTCCAGACCTCAGCGCTCGAGATCGATGATGATCGTCATAGTACTGGTCAAGTAACTCATGAAGTTGTCGACGATTATGAGCCATGTTTGCAAGCAGGAACATTAAGTTAGTACGTCATGTAAAATGAATTGCAAATCACATATGTGAGAGGAATGAATAAGTATTGCACAACATTACTGAATCAAGTGCGATGACGTCTGGATGCATCAGGACATGTCCTCCTCGTGTGGCCAGGATGTCGACAAACGACACACTTTCGCAGTTCATTGCGTTCTGTGTTATCTATGTCATTGCTAATTCCAAGTGTGGTTGTGGAACATATTGGATCTCGCTTTCCCTAAATGATAGGTCTTTGTAATGGTGCTGAGTCCCCCAAATATCAAAATCTACAGTCTATGTTTTAGCAAGGTACCGTGAGCCATAGTAAAGTGATAGGTGCGTCTCACTCGACTTGTTGTTGTGCACACAAGCTGCCATCACATGGGAGCACGGTTTATATAACAGAGTTGTCTTGTTACAAGTGCACTTGATGCCGTCTTCAAAAATCACACCTTACTTCTTCATCTGCCACATGTATCCACCCCCCATGTTCTTACTCTTTAGATAAATGACCCATGTTTGCCTTCTACTGTTAGAAATGCACTAGGCTGAATGTTTCTGAGTGGTCGTGACTTTCATTTCTAAGTACCTCTGTACTTTATGAGGAAATTTTGATGGTGTGACCCGAAGTAGTGCTTTTGCAGCTGTACCCTTCTCGTGAAAGTATTTAGCCGTGCGATGCCATAAATTTCACAATTCTAGTAAGCGGAAGACCTCGCACCCCTCTCAACACAAAGTTGTCACCTCCGCCATATTAGTTGTCATTATGCCGTATCTAGCACCTCCCTCATCGTGCAGTAGTGACCACTTCTCAGGAGCTTTGTCACTGATCCATTCACTAAATTTCTTAGTTCTTGATCTCTGGCTGCGTCGTCTCAGCACATCTGAACTTCGCACAACATTTTCTTCATCATCCACCTGTTGCGAACTGCTTGCCTCTGACCTTTGAGCTTTAGCTAGATCTGAAGTATCTTTTTCTAACTCGTCCCAAATTAGTTGGAACTTATGACTCTAGTTCTAATCACAAAACTACTTAAACTTCTTCATCAAGCATGCACTTTTGTAATAGGTGAAAAAGTTTTCTGCAAGATGTCGTTTACACCACCGACTGATCAAGTCATTCCATTTGTACTGTGGGTCCTTAGTGGACGACATGAACTCAATGGCACTCAACAGACCCTTGTATCTATCATGTATTATACACACATTTCTTCTATCCTTCAGAACAGTTTGTTTTAGATTTGCAAGAAACCATACCCAGCTATCTGTGCTCTCGCCTTCTACTAAGGCGTACGACATGGGAAGTAACTGATTGTTTGCATCTGCAGCAAAAGCTATCATCAGAGTTCCCTTATACTTTCTAATTAGAAATGTGCCATCCACGCAAAGTACTGGTCACATGTACTTGAATACAGAGATTATTTGCCTGAATGACCAGAATATACGCTCTATGTATTCAACTCCAGGCACTATGTCATCATTTGTGCTCACAACTGGGTTATGAACCATGTCCATCACAGTGTTAGAGTTGCTGTCAATGATTTACTGGATCAGTCTGGGCATGTAATTATATGAATCGTAGAAAGATCCAAATAGCATCTCAAGACCAATTGTTTGGCTCTCTATGCCTTTCCATACTGAATGTTGTATCCAAATGTGTCGTTTATTTAACCAACAATTTCTTTCGGTGGCATGTCCAAATTTGCATGAAGATTCGACAAAATTACATGTGCCACGAATGTGGATGACATATTCTTGTGGCTCCGTGAGATTTCTGTAACCGAATAGTCACGTTTGTGATTTTGGAAACAATGAAGTGGTCACTGTCCTTGTACTTGGCAACATGAACATAAAATCAACATCCCTCCACCAAGAGCACTTCATTGCGTAGAGACGCGGATTTTTTCTATCCACCGTACAGGACTGACGTAGTGTCATGCACCACATCACCATGCCTTGCTTAGCCTCCTCCTTGCTTTGGAAATATTGCTCTAATGTTAATCTTTGCTCATTTGATGCCCACTGCGAACTGCGATCATCGTGGATTCACGCATAATCAAACCCACTTAGATTTAGCCATTGTTAGGGAAGTCCCATCCCATGGTAATCTTCTTCTTCGATAGAGGAATCCGCATAGTCTGTGTCCACCTCTAAACCTTCACTGCTTGAGAATTGCATACTCTCGTCTTCATCTTCGTCGGCGTAAGCCTCATCCCTAAGCTAGAAATGACCACCCATGATTCTGCGTTCGGGACATCCGCAGAATCCTATACCATGGTTGGATCAATCTTCATATGTTATCCTCCAATCAATGGCTCAAATACCTGTCCTACTGCTTCGATGTTTACATTGGCACATTGTCTAGCATCGTCATATACAGTATGCAGTCATCTGAGCCATGATTGAGACTTATCACCCTTCTAACATAAGAGCCCTAAGACCTGTCGCCTCTAAGTTTACACAATTTCTAACAATTTGTTGCACCAACATGCACCACTGCTTCTATGACAATTTTGTATAAAGATGGGTCGATATTTAGGATGTCCACGATTCGGGTCTTAAGGTTCTCAAAATTAATAGCACTAAAATCATTCAATTCCATATCTGTATAGTGACAACCACTTAGGTCATCCTCATGTGGTCCATTTCTAATAACTTATTCCCTGTGGAAAACATATACTATTCTTGCTTCCGACATTGTCTACAATAACAAGTGCAATATTACAAATCATCATTTATCATATCTCTAATATAATTTGCACATTACTCTATTTTGTTTTCATTGGCTTTATTTTTGAACATCTCATCTAATCTAACATCACTAGATTATCGTATCACATCTAATCTAAAATTTCTACATTCTCATATCACATATAAATAATCTAATTATTTACTAATCTTAATTAATACACAACTCATCCATAAAAAAATTAAACTTACATAATATTATACAATAGATCTAAATTATATATACATCATATTTATAAATGCACAACATATTTAAATTACGTACACATCAGATCTGAGTTTCGCACAGCAGATCTGGATTATCCACAAATTTTCTACATATTTTCTACAGCAAATCTTCATTTCCTAAATTATCCATTCATTAATTAATAATCTATTTTTTCTTTTATTATATAGCATATCTACATAAAAGATCTATACTTACACAGCACATATACCCCAGATCTACGTCTTCTAGAACAAATCTAAATTATTAACACATTTTCCACCTATTTCTAAAACAGATCTGCATTTTAAACTTACACAAAAATACGTTTAATTAACTTTACACTAATTATCACTAGAGGTTTAAAAAATATATAGCTTTTTCGGATGTGTTGTTGTTTTATTTTCTTTTCTTCCTCTTCCTCCTTTTGTCCTTCTCTTTTCTTCTTCTCTTACTCTGTTTTTTCTTTTTTTTTGTTTGCTCGAATGCCTCCGTCACCAAGGGTCGTATTCGATCGCTATATAGCATCCACCAATCGCCAGTTCGTCTGACGATTTTAATTTTTTCGTAGTTGCCAGCTCGGTTGACGACTGAAGTCTTTGGTCGACAGACGAATTGGCGATTGTATATCTTTTATGGTAAGTTGCCACCGAAAGTGGCGAGTGCGGTTATTTCTGTAGTTAAGTCATATTCTTTGTTATTTTGGTATTTTTTATTTTTTATGTGTTATCGGTGCGAAAAATTCTAAAAATCAGTATATGAAATTACAAATTTTAAAAATTCTGTGTTTCACTGATCGTAACATCTATGAAAAATTTAAAAACTGGGCATTTGGCCGGCTGCTCTCGTCGACCAAAACTCCCACATCTGTGACTATGATGGTTGCCGCGCCGCCTCCTCTCGTAAGAGTCCACTTCGTTGTTGCCGGCCATGCCTAACTAACCTCGCCGCTCAAGCAAGTCCGTGATTTGGTGGTTGTCGCTGTTGTGTCGTCCATCAGCCATGCCCATGGCATGCAAGTGCCAGACATCGGACTGGTGTCCACACCTCATGCGCGTGATCGCCTACCATGCTCCAATGGTGCGTGTGCGCCGTCTTGGTAACCCTCTCTCTCAATCTATCTCCCTCCCTCTATATTGCTCACCAAGTGTTTGTGGGAATACTCAAATGGACAAGTGCTTCTGTGTGTGCATGTGCGACCGCATGTGTGTGTGGCTTGTGGGGGCAATGTCGCTCCGGCGAGCACGTGGTGAGGCCACTCCGGTGATGATGGACGATGTATTAATGGTGCAGGTGATTAGAAAGAGTTTGGAACTATGCTAATGTTGGTCTCCCCGATGTTGCATCTTAACTGTTCGACGAAATGACCGTGCGTGACGCCATCATTTGAAGCACCCTCCTGAGCGTCCTCTCCTCCTGCGCGCACTACATCTGCCTCTGCTAGGTACGACTGCCGCCTGATCCAGCCTTCTGATTTGTACTGGCCATCGCCTGTTCACCGGCTGGCCAGTGAGCGGCATCCTCTCCTCCATGGCTGCCCCTTGTACTCCTGCTATTTTTGGCGCAACTTGGTCCAAATCAGCGTTGGAACATATAAAATAGGAAAAATGTCCACGTCAACCACCCAAGTATTGATTTAGAATGAAATTTGCATCGGTTTTTGAAGTAGAGCGTGTAAGATGTTCAGTTTTGAAGTTCATGGGATTATCTATTATTTTTTAAAGTAGAGGAGAGTAATATGGGTTTTTTCCATTAATTTTCTATCTAGTTTTCTATATACATGGATCAAATTTTGTGTTAAATCATGGTCAATTCTAAGAATTGCATTTTTTTTTTACAGCAAGAGAAGAAGGAAGACAAACCAGAGTTTCAAAAGAACTAACTTTTCAACACCCTCCTTCCCGCCTTCCAGGTACTATTGTATCTTTACATTTATCTGTTGTTGGAAGGCATATTAGTTTGCAAAACCTGATTCTATAAAATAGGAGCTGACATGCTTACCCACATAGTTTGTTCCTACTAATCTGCTCGCTACACATATTCTTATGCTGAGCAACAGCTGTGATGGTATTCCCGAAACCAAGATCTTTGGGGGAATCAGACCTTGGAATGCAAGTGGAACAGTAATGGGGCTACAGTCACCTGTGCGGGTTAGGCCGACAAATCTAGAGGATAATTCTTTTGCATCATGTTGCTGCACTACTTTTCATTTTGAATGACTTCAATGGCGCAGCGAAGCGTTCTCCATGGCGTAGTGATTATTAATATAGCCAGATGTCTAGATGATCAGATTTTGATATAGCTGCACATGCAGTATTGGTTTTTGTACTTTCTTTGACTAATTTTGGATGTGTAATGAAACAATGTTCAAGATGTAATTGCATATTAGAGTTCACTCTGGATTTTCAACATAAAACCGCCGAGTGGAGTATTTCAGGTTGTGTCGACACTTACATTTTCAAGTAATTTGAGATATTTACTTCTTCCATAGTGTTATTTGCTTCTCTTCCAAAGTATTTTCCTTTTTACTTTACTTGAATTACAAGGTGTTGAGGGATTATCTCGGCACATGAATTTATTTGTTAGTGGTGGAGCATATACGAATGAAGGAAGCCGTCGAAAACTACATGAGAGAACACTAGTATAGAAAAACTTTCTTCTATCGGTAAAAAATATCCTTTTACTATCGGTTTTTGTACCGATAGAGATAGGCACGATAGAACAAGCAAGAACATTTTCTATCGGTAAATAACCGATAGAAGAACTTCACTATTCTATCGGCATATTAGGAGTGTACCGAAAGAAAACCCGTCGTAGTCTTGCGTCTAGCGGTAGGGAAAGTACCACTATTCTAACGGTTAATTACAAGTTTACCGACAGAAAAAAAGCTTAGTACTCTCTCGGTTGGAAATGAGTTTACCGATAGAAAAAACTATTGTACTCTCTCGGGTGTAAATGAGTTCGCCGGCAGGGAAAATCACACTCTTCTAACGGTTAATTTCGAGTGTACCGATAGAAAAAGTTGTAGTAGTCTCTCGGTTCTAGCTGAGTTTACCGATAGAACATTCACATATACAGTACTTTCAAAATACAGTACATTCACATATACAGTATAGATGCAATACAGTACAGATTGGATACACAATACAATACAGATGCAAAGAAGGGTACATTCACATATACAATTTATTCACATATATACGAACCAATACAAATTACAATCCAATATGGACAAATCTATGCACAGAGTATATATAAACAAATACTAACCAATAAGACTAGATATAAACAATCTATGCATTAAGTACACGAAAAAGAAAAAATTGACAACAAGTGAGCGAAAAGCTTGTCATGGCGGTTGGTTGGGCGCAACTTCCTCCATAACATATTGAGCCCAGATTTGTCGGAGATCTCTAATCTTTGCATTGTCGTATTGGTCTTTGGACATGGCGATCTGCAAGTATGTGTGAATACTGAGTAACTAACTTCATCATTTTGAACATGACACCCAATTTTCAAATTTGAGTTAGCTATCGATGCTTACCTGGGGGAATTGGGCAAAGTTTGTCCGCACTAGGTCGTACATGTAGCGCAGCACATAAACCCGTATTCCCAAGATTGCGGCTGCTGATGGCACTGAGATAATTGCATATGCGAACACATGTAAGCTATTGTTTCCATAAATTAATTAAGCATAAACAAAAAGTCTCGTGACTACCTCATATTCTTTCCAAGCTAGTAGGGAGCCCTGCGGTGCGGCATGCCTCCCTCCAGTGGACATATATTTATCAAAAGCCCTGCATTTCAGTTAGTATTGTCGGTTAATGTATTATCATTAGCTAGTGAGGTCAAAATTTAAATCAAACATATAAGTTACTTACGCCTCCATATTCCCCTTGACCACATATTCCATCGATAATCTGTCACGCATCGAATCGAGGTAGTACACCTCGTTCCTCGGCGGACAGATCAGATGAGGATCCAGTGGCCCCTGCATTGTACGTAAAGGAGGACCGCTAGCTCAAAGTATATCTCAGGTGTAACATACAAGATTGAGTTAAATTAGTACAAATGCACTAACCTTTGGTGGTACGGCACCAGAATGAACTCCCTGTCCTGCTGTGCCATCAGCGCCTTGGATATGTACTGCTCAGCGTGCGCGGCGTTGTGCTCTAGCATCGTGAGGCTTATTTTCTCTGGGTCGAGGAAACCCACCTTGTCACACGCAGCCTCCGATGCTAGCCTGTACATGCACCTGCATGCAAAGGACGACATTAGTATTGTACAGAAAGTTACTACATTTCAAATGAACTACAACAATGCAGAGTTAGCAAACAAAGTTAGAAAACAGCAATACATAGCATCAGCAAACTCACAGGACTCCAGTCCGTATGATGGACATATCGAGCTCCCGCCAGTTGTAGAGGTCGAACAGATCCTCGTGTGCCACGGATATACTCCCGGGCTCACGTTGGAACTGCCCAGGCCTATAGGGAACTAAGAAGTTCAGATTGCGCCGAGCTCGGTGTAGGTACCACTCATGGAGGTCTCTGGTTGATCGATCCAATTTGCGCAAAGATGCCTCCGACATGAGTGGGAACCCGTTCCTGAACCTCTCCGGCTGTCCCTGTCACCCTTTGCCTTTGCCTTTGCCGCCCTTGCCTTTTGCCGCGGACTGAGCGCATACCTTCGAAGGCAAGGGCGAGGTGATGGCGGCTTTCTTCCGAGGTGAAGGCGTGGATGCGCTGGGTGGGGTCGAGGCCGTCTTTGATGTGTCCAGGTTCGCAAGAGATCGGGATCATGCCCCGAGCTAGGGGCGCAGTCCCCTGGTAACCCGACGGCAGGCCACTTCAATTAATGAGCACGTATGTTAGATTTTGCAAGTTGAGTGTACTGAGTAGGATGTAATCTAAAATATGTAGGATTTACCGGTTCTATTAGAAGACACTTCTTGGGCCACTGTACATAGGAGCCCACTGCCTCAGCAAGTATATGCAGTTCCTCTGTTGGGACTGGCAACGAAGAATCGTTGTAGCCCGGCATGGCCATGTCCACCTGTACCTTTGCAAACCCCAACCGCAGAGGTACGCAGTGGACCCGGACATCCGGCCCAGACGAATATACGAAGTCGTGTCCAACCACTTCCTGCTTATCGCCTAGGTGATTCAGTAGGATGCAGCTCTCCGGCTTCTGCAAGTTTGTAAATGTTAAAACAGGTTAATGAAACAACTCTAACAGAATGAGAGTGGCATCAACTTAAGTGCACAGATGAAGGCTTGCAGTACCTCAAGTAGATCCACTAGATCTGCGAGGACCTTCGAACCGCAATTGCTTATCCGACCCCGCGGGGTACCGCTGCCCTGGGGATCCGCATCTGCACTCTTGGCCAGCAATGCGTCTCTCAACCGTGCAAACTCTTCCGTAATTTGTGCGACCTCAGAATGCACCTCAGCCCGTATCTCCGCTCGTACCTCAGCCCGTATCTCAGCCCGTCTCTTATCGGAGAGCTCCGCTTCCTTTTCCTTCCAGGAGCGGGCCTTCTTCCTCGGTGGAGCCGGATCTGTGAAACCGGCCTTCCACGACACAATGGCTCCCACGGCCCGTATCTCCGCCCGGGATGCTCCTTATTTCCTAGAGCCCGGGTGAGGATGTCGTTGTCCCTCTGTGGGGTAAACAATCCCTCCACTGCCTCCTTCTCAAAAGAGATCTGTTACATTTAAAGGTACCTTGTGAGACAAATTGCCTTATATACACTTGTGCGCACATAGTTTACGAGGTTAGCCAACTTACCATTCGCCTCACAACGTCGACGTCCCCAGGGGTTGCGAACTGCACAGACCCCGTGGATGACACGGACCCCCTCCCCCTCCACCATCGCTTGCATCTCTCATCCCGGATCTCTGAGAGCGGCAACTCAGGGGTGTCGATGATAGGATTTTGCTCGTCTTCCTTCTTCCATTGCTCCTCCTTCCCCGCATAGCCCCGGGATCCGAGCCGATGCGGGTGGTCGTTCCTCTTCTGGATCGCCCTATTCTTCTCGCTAAGGGCCTTGAACTCCTCAGTCCCCTTTTGCTTGGTGAATTCCTCCCATACCTTCTCCGATATGAAGGGGTACTTCTCGCAAGGAGATTTCCCCGCAGCGAGGAAGTTACTGACGAGTTAGCTCTTAAAGGTTTTCCATGTTCTGTTCATGTCCTTCAAGCAGGCCGTCCTAGGTGTATCGTCCGGGATGTTCCACTTAGCCTGTTTTCAAAAAGTGCATATAATTAATCACGAGTTAGTTAAACTTTAGTATAAGCCAAGAGAATGTGATTACGAAAGAGTTCAGCGATTTCAGTTAATTTAACCTTCACTTCCGCCCACAACCTATCCCTCTCGCCCGGCGTCACGTCCTTCCAGCTCTGGACGGTGATCTTCACCCTTTCTTTCGCCAACAGCCCAATGTAGGCCGCATACTTCCTAGCATTCTTTCCAATCGGCCTTCCAAATTGGTTGAACTCACAAGAAAGATCCGTGTGTTTGGCCAAACGGCCCAACGTCGTCGCGCCTCGCCCCACCTTCTTGTGCTGGGATGTAACAGCTGCATCTTCAGTTATGTTGGGGTTGGCCCTAGTCGAACCACTAGTACCATCCGATGAAGACAACGACATGTCTTTCCCTACAAAACCATCAACAAACCATCAGAAACACAAACCAAATCATTTTACAAAGAAAAAGGACCTATTTTAAATATTTTTTCCACCGGTAAACACAAAAGCTACCATGCAATACAAGATAAGATTCTATTTCTCTGCGTTTTCGTCTACACATTTTCATATAGGAAGCAGGCAACATATGGCAATTAATTCTTCTTGGAGTTCCATAACTCAGCCCAGGACTGGAGACTAATTAGGGCTGCAAAAGGGATTTCCGAAGAAAATAATACTAAAAGAAATACATGCATAAATTACTTCTTGAACTGTTCAGAACTATTCGACTGGACTAATATGGTTTATAGCACCCTCTATTGGTTATCTTTAGCATTACCTGTATGCAAGTCATCAGGACTTCATCACATCTATTAGTTTGGGAAAAGTCATATATGTATATGCATTTGAAACATATACATCGAAGACCCATCCACAATGCCATATATTCATACTAAGTGAGTAAAAATTCCCAACCAAACTAGTACATTGCATGCCTCATGTCCTTCCAGATCCAAAGTTTTAATAATTGTTCAGAAATATTGTTTCTATCGGCAAATACAGGAGATACCGATAGAATATGTGTAAGAACAACTCCAACATATAATGTGCATTACATGGCAGTTGCATACAATCGATCACACATACAACAGTATAGATAAGTTAAAATCTCAAAATAGGTTCATTACAGCACTGGAACATATTATGTCAACCCTAATTTAAATCAACATTGCCTGCGGAATGTACATATATAGTCCAACACAATAGGGAACCCTAGTGTAATTGCAAAACTCGAAGAATTAGTACGTACAAAACACTAGGATCAAATAAGGAAAATGCTGGAAATAGAACGACGAATTAGGGTATTTACGGTGATCAGTTGTGGTGATGGAGAGGCGGTGTAGAACGCAGCGGCGGCCGGCGAAGGACGAAAATAAGAACCGGTGGCAGTGGCGAACCAGTGTCCAGCCGGCGATCGTCGTGTGGGAGAGAAGAAGTGAGTGCTCATGGCGGAGGTTGTAGTTTTCTTCGCTCTCGAAGAGACGCAGTGCTCTAAGTTGGAACTGTTCGACTGGAGGGAAACTCAAGGGCCTTGTACGAGTAATAAAGTAGTGGATGACCTTTTCTATCGGTACAGCCAAATAATACCGACAGAATTATGTACGTTTCTATCGGTACAAAAAAATAATACCTATAGAACAAGTAATTTTCCCGGAAAAATATTTGAAGTAGTGGATGCCTTTTTCTCTCGGTGTAAACAATAAAATCCCGTGAGACTAATTTTCCCCAGAAAAATTTTTAATTAAGTGCCTGAGATTATAGTATTGGGTGCCATTTTCTATCGGTAAAAACAACAAAATGCCGTCAGAGTAATGAAAAGGTACACACAATTTAACATCAAACAGACTGTGCTTGAAAGCTGCAGAATGATAAAGAAAGAGGGAAGATAGCCGAAAAATTGGAAAATTGACATAAAAAGAAATTGTTCATTCATTGTTCTTTTATCACTTATAAAAAAAATAAAACCTAAAATGCTAGGTCAAGGGGTGGTCTTAGCCCTGGCTGCATGTAGAATAGAGTCAGTTTGACTTGCAGCCAGGACGCAGGACTCCTCTAGCGACAAGTTGTCCCTAGGATTAACTACTACCGCGTCGAGAAGGCCTGCGACCTCCCTCAGCTTCGCTATGGTATCCTTCATAGTCAAACCGCAGCCAGCGATGGTAATATCTGCGGCTTGCTTCTCCTCGCGAAGACGCCTCGTCATCGCCCTAGAATTGTCACCAGCCATCTTCATGCGCTGAATGCGCCGGAGGAGATCGTCCAGTTCAAGCCGTAGCTGAGTGTGCTTGTCCGTAAGGAGCTTGTGCTCCTCCTGGAGGGCCCTCAGGTCGGCCTTCACTTTGCCAATGTCTTCCACGGCTCCCATTCCCTGTGCAAATCAACAGGTCAAGAATGTACTGAACATGAATTAACAATACAGGGGTAAACCCAGGAGATTTAGAGTTCTTACCGGGGAGGGCGTGGCTGACGATCCCATGGAGGTTGCCATTGTGAAAGAGAAGATGAGGAGTCGAAGCGTTCGAGAATTAGAAAAACAACAAAATACCACGACGCATGGCGAGGTACTTATAGAATTTCCAAGGAGATGCGTGGCGACACTGTTGAGAATTCGAAGCGCCAGAGTATTTTTCTATCGGTACGAACAACAAAAAACTGTCAGACAACAAAATACCGTGAACTAACGAATTTATTCTAACGGTACAATATAATAATACCGATAGAATAAGAAAACTTTTCGCAGCGAAACTTTTGAAGTGCCTGAGACACATTAAAGTAGTGGATGTCCTTTTCTATCGGTAGAAATAACAAAATACCGTCAGAAAAATTGATGTTTGGAGAGCTTAATTTGAAGAAGCAAGAGGCTGCAATGTGATTTTTGCAAGTGCTATTTGAAGGGAAGAATTAAGTATTTACAGGATAAAGGTATTGTATATGGTAGAATTCATGCTGTGGAGTAAAATTAAGATATATTAATGCTATGAACTAGCTTATCATTAAGTTCTAAAGAAAAATGTACTGCCTGATGTATTAATGATAAGTTCCTCACCTTGCTGCAGAATTTGTGGGTTATTTGCTTGGCATTTATCCCTGAAATAGAAATTAATCATCAATGGTTCTCAACCCATAATCCTTCTTCGTGGTCATCTCGCAGATACGTTGTTCCGTCGATATCTTCAGTAGGGATAGATTGAATGTCCTCTAAAAATGGAGGTATTTCATTGAATTGGTTGTACTCCTCTTCGTCGACAACATCTTCGACCCCAACAATACGTTTCTTGCTGTGGAGGACAACATGCCAGTTTGGATTGGCCGGGTCAACGATGTAGAATACCTGTGTGGCTTGGTTTGCAAGTGTGAATGGATCGTCTTGGTGTCCGACTCTACCAAGATCGACGAGAGTAAACCCGTAACTGTCAACTTGAACACCTCGAGGAATTTCGACCCATTGGCATCGAAACAGGGGAATCTTAAGTAATCCGTAATTGAGCTCCCATATTTCGTCAATAGCACCGTAATATAAGTTCAGCGCCCTTACTGACCTGGCATCCTCGGAAATAGCAAACAGTGTCACTCCGCTACATTGCGTGCTACTCTTGGCGTCTTGAGCTCTTGTGTAAAATGAATACCCATTGATGTCATACCCCTGCCAAGTCCCTACAGTGAATCTTGGGCCTCTAGCCAACCATGTCACAGTTTCACTTACGGAGCCCTCGGCAGCTCGCGTGACTCTTTCTTGGATCCACTCAGCAAATTTCCTGTTATGTTCTCTGGTGACCCAAACGTCTGACTTCGAAGGATTCTGTGACCGTAACATTACCTTGTGCTCGTGTATGTATGGCTCGACCTCCGTCATGTGTTGTAAGACCCAAAAATGTGATTTTGCGTACATATCACGAGCGGGGACGATAGTTTTGAATCCAATCGTTCCGATGCCCTGAAGCCTACCCTCGTGTCGGGACCTAGGACGCCAATTGGGTCAACCCCGGCCATATAGTCTGTGCAAAATTCGATCACCTCCTCGGCGGCATAACCTTCCATGATACTCCCCTCGGGTCGACGACGAGTCCTTATGTATCCCTTCAATACACCCATAAATCTCTCAAATGGATACATGTAGCGCAGGCACACGGGTCCACAAAACTTTATTTCTCTGATAAGGTGAACAATCAGATGGACCATAACATCAAAAAAGGATGGAGGGAAATACATCTCGAGCTGACAAAGAGTTGTAACCACGTCGCGTTGCAAAGCGTCCAGTCCATCGGGATCAATTACCTACGAGGACACAATTACGCCAAATATTCATATCAGAAAAATCTTCTAATTAAGCTCCACAAATGGAGGTAATGAACTTATAGTATGAGTGCACGTTCTTACCTTGCAAGATATTGCGTTAAAGAAATAACATAGATTTGTGATTGTCTCTCTGATTTTAACTGGGAGAATGCCTCTGATAGCAATGGGAAGCATCTGTGACATCAAGACATGACAGTCGTGGGACTTCATGCCAACCAGTCTTAGGTCCTTCATAGACACAAGTTTTTTCAAGTTCGCGGAGTACCCACATGGAACTTTAACACCGTGCAGGCACCGACAGAGTTCTGTTTTTTCGCTCTTGGACAACGTATAGCAGGCCGGGGGGAGGTATGTACGCTTTCCATTCTCTAAAGGTGCAAGCTCAGTCCTTATCCCCATTTCCACCATGTCACGACGAGCTTTCACACCATCCTTTGTCTTTCCCGGAATGTTCAACAACAAACCAATCAAATTGTCACAGACATTTTTCTCTACATGCATGACGTCAACGCAATGTCGTACTTGTAAGTGCTCCCAGTACGGTAGATCCCAGAGAATCGATCTCTTCTTCCAAACATTTTTTTCTCGAGGTTTAGAATGCTTACCGAACTCAGTTTTGATGTCCTTCACGCGCGAGTAAATCTCCTTACCGGTCAGAAACACTGGAACTGATCCCTTCTCAGGCTTCCCGTTAAATGATTTCCTCTTCTTACGGTACGTGTGATGCACCGGAAGAAACCTGCAGTGACCCATGTACACTATTTTCCGGCAGTTTCGCAGCCACATGCTCTCAGTTTCATCTAGGCAAATAGGACAAGCCTTGCTCCTTTCGTACTATACCCCGACAAATTGCCGTAGGCCAGAAAATCATTTATGGTGCAAAATATCAGGGCCCGCAAGATAAAATTCTCTTTCTTGTATGCATCCCACACCTTCACCCCCTCGCTCCACAATTTATGTAAGTCCTCGATTAAAGGCGCTAGAAACACGTCAACATGATTTCCGGGTTGTCTGGGTCCTGAGATTAGTAACGCCATTATGATGTACTTGTGCTTCACGCATAACCAAAGGGGAAGATTGTAGATGCATAAAAGAACCGGCCAAGTGCTGTGCCGACTGCTCATATTACCATGTGGGTTCATACCATCTGTACTCAGCCCGAACCTTATATTCCTAAGTTCGCCGTCGAACTCAGCAAATGTTCTGTTGATGTTTCTCCATTGAATAGAATCAGCTGGGTGTCTCAGTTTTCTGTCTTGTTTCCGGGCTTCAGCATGCCAACGCAAGTGCTTCGCGACTTTCGGATTTGCAAACAGCCGCTTCAATCTAGGTATCACAGGCAAGTACCACACAGTTTTCGCCGGAGGTCCTTTCTTTACCTCGTGACGTTCACTATCAATCCGGTCCCTACGCGTATACCTCGATGCGCCGCATCTTGGACAAACATGCAAACTGGAGTACTCGTTACGGTACAACACACAATCATTTGGGGATGCGTGTATTCATTCGATTTCCATTACCAACGGGCACAACAGTTTTTTGGCTTGGTAAGTAGATCTTGGCAACTCATTTCCCTCTGGAAGCATGTCCACTAGAAGATCTAATAGTGCCTTGAAACTCTTATCACTCCAACCGTTGCCTGCCTTCAAGTTATATAATCTCAGCACAGAAGACAGTTTTGTAAATGTTGCACATCTAGGGAACAGAGGCTTCTCAGAGTCAGCAATCAGTTTCTCAAATTCACAGAAGTCGTTTTCGTTGTAATCTTCCTCTACATCACGTAACATCTCATCTAGATTGTCATCATCATCATCTACGTGCACATCGGAATGAACATTATCAAAATTCGGATGATCATCGATATTATTGCAATCCACATCCGAGTCCTGCTGATTGGTAGTAGTGGTGCTTGTTTCCTCAAGATCTTCGCCATGTCATATCCAACGGGTGTATCACGCGTTAAAACCACGACGAATCAAATGACTCTTAATTTGATCAGAGTTGCTAAACCTCTTCAAGTTCATACAATCTGTACAAGGATAGAGCATATTTTTCTCTCCCTTCCTCTCCCTTTGTTGCTCAGCAAATTTAATAAACTCATTTACACCATCCAAATATTCAAGAGTAGTACGTTTTATTCCATACATCCAATATTTTCTCTCCACTACAATTAACAAAATTTAACGAGTCAGCCATGCATGAAACCTGCCCGATTAAGTTATGTATATGTACATGTACAGCCTCTTACAACAGATGTCTTGAACCCTAGCCTGACGAAATTAACACTAATTAACCTAGCTAACTACACAATACAAGCTAGTTAGCTCCTAAAACATGACGCATTTCCAGCTACCTAGCTCCCAAGCTTAGAGCTACAAACTTGGAACTACATAATACAGCTAGCTTGCAAGTAGAGAGGGAGGGAGATCTAGAGAGAGAGAGAGATAAGTGTCGACAATTAAGCATACCTTAAAGAGAGGGGCGCAATCAACTTCCCTCCAGCTTGTGCTGATCACCTTAGCAGTGTAGCTGCGAGCATGGAACTTTCATCACAAACAGAGGGACACAGAGTGCAACAGAACAAATTAAAGAGCAGCGCAGCAATGGTCGAGTGGGGTTATAATGGAGCTTTTTCTAGCGGTAAATACATGAAATTACCGTTAGACTAACTAAGGTAATTTGCCTCTCACGTATTCTATCGGTAAAAACAGACATATACCGTTAGAGAATGTACATTACTGAGCAAGTACATGCATTGTTCTATCGGTAAATATGTGTATTTACCGTTAGATGATGCATGACACACGAACATGTGTTTTTCTATCGGTAGATATGTGTACTTACCGTTAGATGATGCATGATTGAGCAAATATGTGTGTTTTCTATCGGTAAATATGTGTATTTACCATTAGAGGAGGTACATGTACCAAACACACATGACACCAGTTCTCACATCCAAGGAATCATATCAATGTAACATCAAACAGATCTTACATCAAACAGATCTTAACTAGAAGATAAAGCAATATTTCAAGAAATGCTAATTTGTGGATTAACTAGGAGACACAAAAATACTTTTCTTAGGTACTTGGGGCTTCATGCATCTTGCCAAATAATTTACACATGCCAGTTCACAAATTCAGGCATTGTTCTATCGGTAAATATGTGTATTTACCATTAGATGGTGCATGACACACGAACATGTGTTTTTCTATCGGTAGATATGTGTACTTACTGTTAGATGATGCATGATTGAGCAAATATGTGTGTTTTCTATAGGTAAATATATGTATTTACCGTTAGAGGAGGTAAATGTACCAAACACACATGGCACCAGTTCTCACATCCAAGGAATCATATCAATGTAACATCAAACAAATCTTACATCAAACATATCTTAACTAGAAGATAAAACAATATTTCAAGAAATGCTAATTTGTGGATTAACTAGGAGACACAAAAAGACTTTTCTTAGGTACTTGGGACTTCATGCATCTTGCCAAAGAATTTAATTTACACATGCCAGTTCACAAATTCAGGTACAAACATACACATGCCAGTTCACCAATAAAAAATCAAGGTACATGTCTGAAACAGCAGTACAAATACACACCTACCTACCAATACAATTAAATACACAAATACTCCCTACACATTCAAGTTCATGTCCCAATTAGCAATACATGATACACAAATATACAACAATATACAAATACAACAATTCACACATTCGATGTATATTAGAAAAGCTACGTCTGAAATTAACAACAGATCACGACGACGACCCAGTGGCCCGTACATTTTACATAAAAGAGAACCTTTGCAGGTTGCGACAATGCAACTACTGACTACAAATTACACCTGATACATCACAAATCCATTCATCCAAAACAGCAAATGTCTGAACCACATTGGACTTAACCATAGGAGTTCAGTTCGAAGACGCCCCAGGAGCTGGAACTGCCGTCGACTTACATTTGTACGTATTGGTGATTTCCTCGGACTCAAACTCGATCAACTCAACTCAACTCAACTCCATTAACAAAAAGAACCTACCTTCCAAGATGTTGTTCTGTGTAGTGATGGTGTAGAATGGCTGTGCAAATAACAGCAATTCTTCTTCTCCAAACAGGTAAGCATCTGGCCACAAGCTGGTGCATGTAAAAAAATGTAAGATGCTTTCTATAGGTCCTGATTTGAGAAACACGCCGGCCTTAAGGATCTTCTCGACCGAGCCAACCAAGATCTCGCCCTTCACATCCTTCCAGCTCTCGACGGTGATCTTCACCGTTTCTTTCGCCAACAAGCCAACGTAGGCAACGTAGTGCGATGAAGAACAGTGAAATACGTTGCCCCTCATGAGCATCATCCAAGGACCTGCACAGGTCATAATCCTATTGAAAAGAAGGCACATCAAAATGAAGGATACAAAAATTGCAGAATAATCGCCATAATCGGATTAGAATAATCTATCAATATTGCTGAAATTTTACATACCTTGCTTGGGATGCCGAAGTCTAGAGGGCATCGATGGAGGTGTGGAGGTGCAGCGGTCGTCTGTAGAGGTGTGCCGGCCGTCCATGGAGCTTACGGGTTAGGACTACGAGCGCCAGATGAACTGTGACAATGAAAGAGACATACCGGTGTATTTATAGTACTAGATAAGTTCTATCGGTACAAAAACCGCATACCGTTAGTCATTTTATATATGTTCTAACGGTATACAAATAAATTACCGATAGAATAAAAACATCTGTAGAAGGCGAATGGTTCTATCGGCACAATACATATTACCGATAGGAATTTTTGTACATACTCTGTCGGTATATACGTACATTGCCGATAGAATAATACTAGTTGTAGAAGGCGAACAGTTCTAAAATATTTTTGCTATATTCTAACGGTATAAACATTCATTACCGATAGAATAAAACTATTTGACGACGAACAGTTGTAAGCAATTTTCGATATATTCTAATGGTACAATAATCCATTACCGATAGAATAAAAATATTTGTAGAAGGCGAAGGGTTCTATCGGCACACTACATATTGCCGATAGGAATTTTGTACGTACTCTATCGGTATACGCTTACAGTACCGATAGAATAAGTCTAGTTTTAGAAGTCGACCAGTCCTATCGGCGCACAACATTCTCCCGTCAGTACTTATGCATATCTTCTAACGACAAATATGTTCATCACCGCTAGAGTAAATCATACTGCTTCTTCTATCGGTAAGTTTCTTAGAAACCGATAGGAAAAATACACCCGTTGGCCTTTTATGACCGCGAGGCACATTTTCTATCAGTTTTCTGCTAAATTGCTAATAACCGATAGAAGATAGGGGTTAGTAGACTGCATTTCTGTACTAGTGGAAGGATAGAAAAGGCATTTTTGCAGGTTTAGACGGAGCAGATCTAACCTTACGTCCTAGGGCATTGCCCTGGTGCTCTGTGGTGGAGCAAAAAGATCCAAGAGTGCTGTGACTATACTGTAAAGAAGATACAACGATAGTTGAGCGCAGGGCAAGAAAACTGGTCCTCACCAACGGGGGAAGTGATTACAAGTGCGCTAGAACGGACAACACCCTATTCTCGAGCACTTGAAACCCATATGGATAATCTAGAGTTTGATTGAGTGATTCATTTGCCTCGAATTGATCTCTCCATTTCTCTCTACACTATCATTTGTATTTGAAGTAGGTAATGACTAGTTCTTCCTCCTGAGAATTAGATTGTCACGGGGTATTTCCAAATCAGTTACAATTTGGGTGCTAAATCTAGATATCGTGGCGGTAGTCCTTATCTGTGGTATCGTGGGTTTAAAATGGTTGGTTTGATTGACAGGTGGGATTGTAATGTCAGGGACTCAACATTACCTTGATTGGATGTTTGCTACGAGTAACAACAATAATAATTTTCTCTGACACTTAGCCGCCAAACCCTAATTGTTACGTTAGACACAGGCGGTGTTAGACGGCTAGGATTGAGACTTGTATTTGAATCAACGGTTGAAGTTGCATGACGCTTGGGTGGAATGGTGCCAACAGTTACGCGCCAATGGTTACACACCAACGGCCAAAACATCAATCGTCGCCTCGAAAGAACAAAGTGGCATTTTTCTAGAAATCGAAGCGTCAATTGGTGCCCTATAAAAGGAGATTTGAATCTTCATGATTTGGATCTTTTTCTTACTTGCTTCAAAAATTCTCCTCTCTTTGTCTCCTTACTTTCTTGTGATTGTTGTATGAATATCTTCAGCACAGCCACAAGAATGGACAAGTTTGGAGTTTCTGAAATTGACGAGAGCTCCATTTGGCAAATGCAGAACGAAGGCATCCTGTAGGAGGATATTGTAGTGTGAATTTCGGAGGAGAGCATCCCTTCTCCTACGGACGGGGAGATTGTGGTATTCAAGCACTATCTACGCTCGGGACTGTAGTTTCCTAAGCATCGGCTGCTATTGAAGATTCTAGAGCACTTCGACCTCCAGTTGGTGAATCTAGCCCCCTAACAGCTTGCTGCTCTTGGTGGGCTTCATCTTCCTTTACAAGGGCTATGTTGGCCACTCGGCAACACTCGAGCTCTTCTTGCACTTCTTCCAAGTTCAAGTGGTGAACAAGGTGGCGGTTGTCAGCTATGGTGACATACCGGGCGGTTGTACTTCCGCTTGAAGGACAAGCTGGTGCCCTTCTCATTTCCTTTGTCAAGCTTCAAGGACCACTCCCTCCCATGGAGGAAGAGGTGGTTCTATGTGAGGCCGCTTTCGGGCATGTGACTCACGATAAGTTTGGAGGCCATTAGGCCTCACGAGTGGAGCACCAAGAACGTGCTCTTCAGTGCAGGAGGGGAAGCCATTGTTGCCGAGGTAAAGAAGCTGGCGTAGGTGGGACTTATGATGTGGGATGCGGCAGTGCACATTAAGCTTTAGGTGTGCCCCCCGCAGAGCATTCCATAGCTGGTGGCTAACATCTCCGATCGCTAGAGCATGAGCTTGGTTGGCCCTATCATGCTCCCTCGTGAACTGGTGGAGGAGTATGTGAAGGAGCTGTTGGGCCCTCGACCGTCGGAGGAGAAGAAGGCCCAAGAGCTCCCACGCTCGAAGGTGATCTACGCCATGCCAGAAGATCTCCTCCGAGAACAGGAGGCAATCAAAGCTTCTAGCAAGGGGGATCTACTGCTGGCCCGCGCCAAGGATGAGTGGGCCAACCATAGCGCTGTGGTCACTTCCATCGTGGAGGACCGTGGCGAGGAGAGTGGCAACAATGACGCCCTCCCGACCACTAGGAAGCTGTCGAGGACCACTTCCAAACCCTCTCCCGACCGCTAGAAAAGGGCTAGTTCCCTTGAAGGGGAAGAGGAAGCGATCGGGGACCACTTCCAAACCCTATCCTGACTGCTAGAAAAGGGCTAGTTCCCTTGAAGGGGAAGAGGAAGCGGTTGGGGAACACTTCCAAACCCTCCGCAGCTGAGAAGAAGCGTAAGTGCATCAGTAGCGCACTAGATGTGCTTCAGGCTCTTGCCGCAGGCGCGGATTCAACTTCGCAGGAGCAACGACCATGGGTGGCACCCCTAGTTCTCTTAGGCAAGGACTCAACTTCTCTTGCCCAATGACCAGGGACGACCAACCCAATGCTCCCAGTGGCCGAGGTAGCGCTCCAGAACGGGAATTGCCCTCATCCGTTGAGTCTCTGCCACCGACTCCTTTGGTGAGGAAGCGCTGGGGCTTGGTGGCATAGGTGGAGTCTTCGTCATCATCTCTGTCTCCATCCTAAACGTAGGAGGAACTCATGTCTCAGCTTGAGCACAAAGCTCTCTGGGCGGGGGGATGTTTCAACAAAGGTCGGAGGAGGAGGCTGCGATGACTAATCCGCCTCTTGAAGGCCAAGAAGTGCTCATCAAGGCGGCAATAGAGACATTGCAAACCCCCGCCGGAGGAACTGAGTGTGGAAGAAGTGGCGCTATCTGCTATCGATGAGGCAGCTGTTGCATCTAGGTTTTGATGGTTAGTGAAAATTTGGATAAACCTTGATTTAGTATAAGTATTTGAAATGTATTTGTTAAACCCTTATTTAGTAGCTTTCTTATCTTGGATTTGAAGTTGATGTTTCCTTGTTGTGGTTTTATATTGATGCATATGTTGAGGGGGAGCTCATCATATTAGTCATCCATATTTGCATCATCATTGCATCAAGCTTGTACTAATTATTTTGGTGACAACCTAACTATGAGACTAACGTGGTTTAATGAGTATATGCGTTGTAGTCTCAAAATTAATTGTGACATGAAAGCAAGCAAGCGCGTATGGAGAATGATGTTGATATGAGCCACCTTGAGCGAGGTCAAGCTTCACTGAAGGTAAAATCAAAGATTAAGGATCATTTTCTTAGGATTTTATCGGTCTCGATGTTTGGAGATTGACCAGTTTGATGGGACTATTTTTACTAGTTTGACCATACTATTAAGAGGGGTCGGAAACTAGTAGCTTGAGTCGATCTAGTGTAGAAGCTCAAATGCATTATTCATATCTTATTGCACTAGTTACTACTACAGAAATACAGTCTACTAACCCCTATTTTCTAACAATTTTACGTAATCTTGTAGAAAACCGTTAGTGTACATGGTGCGCGGTGGAGAAGGGCACTTGTACTAACGGTTGGGTTGTGAGAAACCGTTAGTAAAAACCACATGATTTTTTCTAACAGTTTTTAATATATTAACCGTTAGAAGAAATATACTTATACTAATGGTTATATTTTGGGAACTATTAGAATAGATATTATTTTATTCTAACGGTTTTTAATAAATAACCGTTAGAAGAAATGTACTTATAGTAACGATTCTTATTTGGGAACCATTAGAATAGATTTTGTTTTATTTTAACGAATGGATTACATAACCGTTAGAAAAATTGTGCTATCTTCTAACTGTTTTAGTGATACAAACCGTTAGTAAATGTTCAACTCTAAGTCAAACCCACTCGACCATTGCTGTTTCGTTCTGTTCCACGCTCCAAGGCCGCTTCTCATCACCTCTCTCTCTCTCTCTCTCTCTCTCTCTCTCTCTCTCTCTCTCTCTCTCTCTCCCTCTTTCTCCCCCCTCCCTCTCTCTACTTGCAAGCTAGTTGTACCTCCAAATTAGGAAGCTAGCTAGGTAGCTGGCTCTTACAAATGCATCATGATCTATGAGCTCACTAGCTTGTATTGTGTAGTTAGGTTAGTGTTTCATCAAGTTAGGGTTTCATATATCAGTTGTAAGTAGCTGTGTGTATATATATATATATCGCTTAATTGGCTAGGTAATTTTTATGCATGCCTGACTCATTATTTTTTACAATTTGTCAATGTTGTGAATTGTAGATGGACCAAGAATATTAGATGTATGAAAGAAAATGTATTACTCTTGAGTATATGGAGGGTGTGAACGGGTTTATTAAATTTGCTGAGCAAGAAAATACGAAGAAGGGAGAAAAAGATATGCATTATCCTTGTACAGATTATATGAACTTAAAAGAGATTTAGCAACTCTGATCAGATTAAGAGTCATTTAATTCGTCGTGGTTTTAATGCACGATATACCCGTTGGATATGGCACGGTGAAGATCCTGAAAAAACAAGCACCACTACCAATCAGTAGGCATGTCCTGGTGTGGATTACAGTAATGATGATCATCATAATTTTGTTAATGTTCATTCCGATGTACATGTAGATGATGACAATTTAGATGAGATGTTACGTGATGTAGAAGAAGATTACAGCAAAAACAACTTTGGTAAATTTGAGAAATTGATTGCTGATTCTGAGAAGCCTCTGTTCCTTGGATGTGCAAAATTTACAAAGTTGTCTTCTGTGCTGAGATTATATAACTTGAAGGCAAGTAACGGTTGGAGCATAAGAGTTTCACAGCATTATTAGATCTTTTAGCGGATATGCTTCTAGAGGGAAATGAGTTGTCAAGATCAGTTTACCAAGCCAGAAAACTGTTGTGTCCATTGAGAATGGAAATCAAAAGAATACATGCATGCCCAAATGATTGTGTGTTGTATCGTAACGAGTATGATAATTTGCATGTTTGTCCAAGATGCGGTGCATTGCGGTAGAAGCGTAGGGACCGAATTGACAGTGAATGTGACAAGGTAAAGAAAGGACCTCCGGCCAAAACTGTGTGGTATTTGTCTGTGATCTCTAGATTAAAACGGCTGTTTACAGATGTGAAGTACTTGCGTTGGCATGTTGAAGGGAAAAAACAAGACAAAAACTGAGACACCCAGCTGATTCTATTCAATGGAGAAACATTAGCAGAACATTTGATGAGTTTGGCGGCGAAGTGAGGAATATAATGTTCGGGCTGAGTACAGATGGTATGAATCCACACGGAAATATGACAACCCGGAAATGATACTGATGTGTTTCTAGCGCCTTTAATCGAGGACTTATAGAAATTGTGGTGCGAAGGGGTGTAGGTGTGGGATGCATATAAGCAAGAGAATTTCATCTTGTGGACTATGATATTTTTCACCATAAATGATTTTCCGGGCTATAGTACGAAAAGAGGTAAGACTTGCCCTATTTGCCTAGATGAAACTCAGAGCATGTGGTTACAGAACTGCAGAAAAATAGTGTACATGGGTCACCACAGGTTTCTTCCGATGCATCATGCCTACTGTAAGAAGAGGAAATCATTTAAAGGAAAATCTAAGAAAGGATCAGCCCCAGTGTTTGTAACCGGTTAGGAGCTTTACTTGTGCGTTAAGGATATCAAAGTTGAGTTTGGTAAATGTTCTAAACTTCGAGAAAAAAATGTTTGGAAGAAGAGATCGATTCTTTGGGATCTAACATACTGGGAGCACTTACATGTTCGACATTGCATTGATGTCATGCATGGAGAGAAAAATATTTGTGATAGTTTGATTGGTTTCTTATTGACCATTCCGGGAAAAACAAAAGATAGTATTAAAGTTCACCGTGACATGGTGGAAATGAGGATAATGACTGAGCTTGCATCGTTGGAGAAAGGAAAGCATACATACCTCCCTCTGGCTTGCTATACTTTGTCAAAAAGAAAAAAAATAGAACTCTGTCGGTGTCTGTATGGTGTTAAAGTTCTATGTGGGTATTCTGCAAACTTGAGAAAACTTGTGTCCATGAAGGGTTTGAAACTGGTTGGTATGAAGTCCCATGATTGTCATGTGCTGATGCCACAAATGCTTCTCATTGCTATTAGAGGTATTCTCCCAGTTAAAGTCAGAAAGACAATCACAAAGCTATGTTATTTCTTCAATGTAATATCTTGCAAGATAAGTGTACTCCTACTAAGTTAATTAGCTGCATTCATGGAACTTAATTGCCAGATTTTTCTGAAATGAATATTTGCCACAATTGTGTCCTTGCAGGTAATTGATCTGGATAGATTGGACGATTTGCAATGTGATGTGATTACAACTCTTTGTCAGTTTGAGATGTATTTCCCTTCATCTTTTTTTGATGTTATGGTCCATCTAATTGTTCACCTTATCAGAGAAATTAAGTTTTGTGGACCTGTGTTCCTAGACTATATGTATCCATTTGAGAGATTTACGTGTATCTTGAAGGGATACATAGGGAATCGTCATCGGCCCGAGGGCAGTATCATCGAAGGTTATGCCGCCGAGGAGGTGATTGAATTTTGCACAAATTATATGGCCGAAGTTGACCCAATTGGCATTCCTAAGTCCCAACACGAGCGTAGCCTTCAGGGCATTGGAACGATTGGATTCAAAACAGTCGTCTCCGCCGGTGATCTGTATGCAAAAGCACATTTTTGGGTCTTACAACACATGATGGGGGTGGAGCCATACATACATGAGCACAAGACAATGTTACGGAAACAGAATCCTTCCAACTCAGAGATTTGGGTCACTAGAGAACATAACAGGAAATTTGTTGGGTGAATCAAAAATAGAGTCCTGCGAGCTACCAAGGGCTTCATAAGTGAAACTGTTACATGGTTGGCTAGAGACCCAAGATTTACTGTAGGGACTTGGTAGGGATACGACATCAATGGTTATTCATTTTACATAACAAGTCTGGATGAGAAGAGTACTATGCAATGTAGTGGAGTCACACTATTTGCTATTTTAGAGAATGCCAAGGCAGGAAGGGCACTGAACTCCTATTATGGTGTTAATGAAGAAATATGGGAGCTCGATTATGGATTATTTAAGATTCCTTTGTTTTGATGCCAATGGGTCGAAAGCCCTCAAGGTGTTAAAGTTGACAATTACGGATTTACTCTTGTCGATCTCAATAGAGTCGCACACCAAGAGGATCCATATATACTTGTTGAGCAAGCCACACAGGTATTCTACATTGTTGACCCAGTCAATCCAAAGTTGCACATTATCCTTCACAGCCAGAGACGTATTGTTGGGGTCGAAGATGTTGTCGATGAAGAAGAGTACAATCAGTTCGACGAAATACCTCCATTTTTAGAGGCCATTCAATCTATCCCTATCGAAGATATTGACGAAACAAGGTACCTGCGAGATGATCACGAAAAAAGATTATGGGTTGACATCCATTCTTGATCTATTTTGTAATTGAAGAAAAAATCCCAAGCTAACCATAAGTTCTACCATGAAGGGTTTCTGGGCATGGCATTGGAGAGAATGACGGCTCCCTATCATCACTGAGGTGAGGAATTTATCATTAAGTCAGACTTTTATATACTTTTTCAGAATTTTTATGAAGGATCAGTGGATTTACAAAGATTAAATTCCTCGTTGATTATTCTTTTACTGAAAAAGGAAGAAGCTCTGAAAGTCAATGATTTTCGACTGATTTGACTTGTTAATAGTGTTATCAAATTAATTACAAAGATCCTTGCCTCTAGACTTCACAAAGTTATTAAAAGTATTTTGAATCTTGCATGCTAAAAGTAAAGGTCTTCTGGAACTTCCAATTCCTAACTTCTCCTGTCAAAATTTTCCCTTCATTCAGTATGCAGATGACTCTTATAATCCTAAGAGCTTCTTTTAAAGAAATTATCTTGTTAAAAGCCCTTATGCAGTCTTTTGCTTATTCAACAGGCCTGAAAGTTTATTTTGAAAAATCATTTTCCAATGTACTGCACTACTACAGAAATGCAGGTCTGAAAGAAAGTATGCTTTACTGATGGTTCATTTCGTCAAACTGTTAGAAGAACGTACTTTTACTAACGGTTAATTTTGTTGAACCGTTAGCAGAAAGTTGATTGTACTAACAGTTCATTTTAGATGAACCCTTAGAATAAGAACTCACTAAATAAACTCCACCTGGGAAGTTTCCCTCTAATAGAACTGTTCCAAATCTCTCTCCTCGAGCACGAAAAGCCCTAACCTCACCGGTGACCACTTCCTCGCTGCCAGACCATCATCATGGCATGGTTCATACTTTTAGTGTTCGTTGTTGCCGGGCCACGATTGCCATCGCCAACCGCCGAACAGTTCACCACCGCCGTCGGCCACTAAATTGCACTGTAAAGTATTCTTTCCCTATCCTTAATTTGCTCTTTCAGTATTAAAACTAGGAATTTGGCTGTGCTTGTTTAGGATTTAAACTAGGGTTGAAGTATAATCTCAGTGATATCAGTGATACACATTATGTTTAGCAGTTCCACATTATGTTACTTCTCATGCAGATGAGATGATCTTGTTACTTGAATGCACCAATTTACACTTTTTCATATTACCCAAATGTAGATCTACTAAGGCGTCTCATCCGAAAATAGTTCATATAATCAATATTGATTGGCTTCAAGGTTCTTACACTAAAACCACTCTCCATCACTAATCCAAAGATCCAACTAGATACATTTGTACCATAGTTTTACACATTTTCCCAATTTTCACATTCCATCATGTGGGGCATGCATATTTTCCCCTCCATGTGTTTGATTTTAAGGCTTAGTCTTCAGAATTGGACTCCAGAAATCCCAAATCAGGACTAAGCTATTGGAATTGGGGATTCATGGGATTCATATGTAATTCCATCATTTTAGTTGTAGTTCAAGTGATCATCTGAATCCAAAGAGGGAGATACTATTCCAGATCCATTCCCATCACATGGGTTTCTCCTCCTATAACAAGTATTCACACAATTCCTAATGATCCCAACTGCAGCTCTCCCTACAGTAGCTTGGTCCTGTGCTATTTGGCTAGTCAAAACCCAAAAGGATTCATGTATGGACCAAATATTTTTACAAAATTTTATAACACTTGCTAACATGTGGGCCTCAACACATGTTAGCAAGCATTACAAAATTTGTAAAAACAACCCTTTTCATACATGCCACGGCAATCTTTGCTTAAACCCTGAACTAAACAGAACCATAGAACACTATCTAATTAGAACTTCAATTTTTTTTGTCATTGCAGAACTTTAATCTACAATTGCTTTGGAAACCAATTGAATGCCTGTCCTCAAATGAACATAATAATAATGGCGTCAAGCGATTCCACCTCCCACTCCAATGTAGTCTCTGTTAGTTGAAGGATGTCGACTAGAGGAGGGGGGGGGTGAATAGGAGATATTAAAATTTAATCCCAAATGACAGATTCAAATTCGATCACAATTGACTAATTAAATTACAGTTACGGATGATAAGAGTTCCGTTCGAAAATCAAATAGCACAGAAGAGCTGATCAAAAACAAACTTAACAGCGGAAATACAACTGAAGGTAAAACGGAGTAAGATAGAGATAACCGATGACACAATCAGTTTTTCTGGAGGTATTGGAAGCTTGCCAACTTCCACTAGTCCTCGTTGAAGCACTCCACACCAGAGTATTACCTCGATTCCACTATTGGTTGCTCTTCTCCTCCCCGGATAGGCGAGCACCGAACCTTCACAACCGTATACCACGCCTCTCCGACAAGTACGGTCTATGGAGAGATCGCTGGTCTTTATTGGTCATCTAGGTGATGGCAATCACCAAGAGTAATAAGTATAGCACACGCCTTGATCTACTTCCACACCAGAAGCTCAAGATGCTATGCAAATATACTCTTCCAAGCTAGCTCTTCAATACAACAGATGAATTGAATGCAAGTATGCTAGCTCTAAATGCTCCTCACTTCACTCCTTGGACTAGCTTCTTAAAATAACGAATGAGTTGAGTACAGTTACGCCATCTCCAAATACAAGAGTAAATGAATGAGACTTGAATGCTCTAAACCTTTGCTATTTGCTCTCTGCTAGCAACAACTAGCGGCAAATGTGAGTGCTATGAATGATTTAGAGTAAATGCAACTTAGCACTAGAATGCAACAACATTCATCACAAGCATCATCTAGCCTTCTTCTCGGTGAAAGCCACACAAGTTGCATTAATAGCCATCAGCCGGCAACTAGCCGTTTGTCTCCCTCCACAAAAACTCACACTAGCCATTTGTCTAGACTTGACAAGACGTCCACCAACCGCTAGCATTAAATGCACTTGTTAGTAACCGTTTGAACTCAAGCTTGCTGAAGAAGCTTGGTGCAAACACAGGTGAACTGCGATTGGTACAAGGAATGTTTTTTGATAGCAATCTTGCCGAACTGAATGACACCCAGAAACATCTGGTACGAACACAACAGAGTTCAGTAAGACGCGACCAGAACTGATCGAATTCGACCACACACAGTTCTCGGTACTAGCACAACCATAATCAGTATTGAGTTGATACAACCATGATCACGTTCAATATGTTATGATGAGCTTTGTACAACACGATAATGACTGAGTCTTGATTTGACCATGAACACAATGACCGAAGGTAATGAGACTTCACCAGTAACAGAATCGACACCACAACCACTAAGGCTGCACACATAGTCACTGTGACCACGACAATTACAGACGCAACCATGAGACCACGAAGGTCGCTCACATAGTCTTAAGACCACTAAGGTCGCAAACACATCTTGATACCGCAAAGGTTTCTCAAACAGTCACTAAGACTACCGAGGTCACAGACATAGTCTTGAGACCACTAAGGTTGCAGACACAGCTGCTGGGACCACTAAGGTCACCAACACAGTCACTGATACCACGAAGGTCACAGACACGGTCCCTTAGATCACTAAGGTTGCAAACCGATCACAGACTGTGCGACCATGAACAATGAGAACAAAGATTGTGAGACTATGGTTGAAGAAAACAGAGACTGTCCAGTAGATGCACAAAAATTTGCAGATGATCTTAAGCTTGCATCTAAGTTATATGATATGCATTTTGAGCTTCAAGGTGCATAAGATAGAACAAACAGGCTATACTCCTCTTAATAGTACGACGATAAAAATTTAAAACGAAAAGATTAAACAAGGTCGACTATACCACGAGAAAACTTTAGACAAGTCTCAGTCTTTGTTGCAGATGACCGTTAGAAGAGCTACAGTCTTTATTGTCGGTCATCGCCATGGATATCTCGATCATAGAGGTCATCGTCCCCGACGTTGAGATCATGGATGCTGTGACCTTGAATACTCTAGTCATAGATGTCGCAGTCAGTCCTTTTCCATGTCTTGAGGGTTCTCAGCATTATTGCTTCATGAAGCTAGCTTGATCTAAAGACTGACAACACTTATAAGAAACATGTTAGCTCTGTTCGTTGTCATTAATCATTGATACTCTAAAGCTTTATCAAACTCTCTTGAATTCTGAGCAAGTGAATATTGACAATCACCCCAAACCTTAACTAGGTTTATGCTCAACAATCTTCCTCATAGAGTTTGTGTTCATTAGTTTTGAGGTTTCCCAGCTAGTTACTTTTGTCATGGATTTATCATGCTTTGATCTCCAACTTGACAATACTCATAATAAACATGTTAGTTCAGTTTATTGTCTTTTAACTCTGGTCATTTGTCATTAATCACCGAAAATATAAACCTTAACCAGGTTTGTATTCAACAGTCTCTACCTGATTCCAATTACTTTCACACACCAAATGCCACTAATAATTTAAAGATTATTCCCCTGCCACTGACTTCCACAGTTCAGGAAATGAACCTTTACTTAAGGTTCACCACTCCACTCAGTAATTGACTAAATCTTTACAAATATGCGTGGTGCACCTATAATGTTTTGGCACTGAATTGTGCAGAATTTGACATCCTTTTCTCTCATGATTCACACAATCAAACATAATAGGATTTAAACTAGGGTTGAAAATTTTGTACCAAGGGAAAGGCTAGCTATCAATTAATTAATCTACAAATCATATTAAAAATGAAAGAGCTATTTGCAAATACTAGAGACTTTGAGTTAGGTTGAATATCCCTTCAATAAAATGTGCCAAACTAATGGTTGTTAATATATTAACCATTAGAAGAAATAGGTTTTAGGTTTCCATGACATGAGATGTACATTAACCAATTTTTGTAAAACCTCCTATCAAAGACTTGCTTTTTTTATTTGATTCATTTAATTGGAAATAATAGGTGAGATGAAGTGGGGTAAATTTGATCCATGACATGATCAGGTGGATTCAATGTCGACTTGTGTTACTTTTTTTTATCACCTTGGATGCCTTATGTTGCATTAGGCATTTTCTTTCTTGGGTCAAGTCCTAAGCATATACTTCATAACTTCGATTCAATTCTATTTTTACCTTTCCAAACAGTGTAATGTCCTTTTGTTAGAAATTGATGGACATGTATTGTTCAGAAGCATGTGTGTTCATTTGTATTGAATGGCCATGTATTGTTCTATCGATTGTTCATGTATTAACCGTTAGAAGAAATAGTTTCAGGGTTAAATGAGATGTACATTAAGCAATTTTTATAAAACCTCCTATGAAATACTTGCTCATTTTGTATTTGGTTCGTTTAATTTTAGGTAAAGCCATGTCGGTATCTTCCTCATCTGATAGTAGTGGTTCGACGAGGGGCAACGTAGCTGATGCTGCTTCGTCCCAGCGCAAGTGGACGGTGCGAGGCGCGCACGACGACGTTGTGCCGTTGGTGAAACGCACCGATCTTTCCTGTGAGTTCAACCAGTTTGGGAGACCGATCGGAATAAATGCTGGGAAGTACGCTGCCTACGTTGTCTTGTTGGTGAAAGAAAGGGTGAAGATCACCATTGAGAGCTAGAAGGACGTGAAGGAAAATGAGAGGGATAGGTTGTGGGTGGAAGTGAAGGTAAAATCTATCAAAATCTTTGAACTCTTTCGTAATCACATTCCCTGCTTATACCTTTAGTTTAACTAACTCCTGCTTGTATGCACTGTTTGAAAACAGGCCAAGTGGAAGATCCCCGATGATGCACTCAAAATGGCTTGCTTGAAGGACATGAACAACTCATGGAAAACCTTCAAAAGCTTCCTTGTCAGTACCTTCCTTGCTGCGGGGAACTCTCCTTGCGAAAAGTATCCCTTCATAATGAAGGAGGTTTGGGAGCAATTCACCCAGCAAAAGAGGACCCTTAAGTTCAAGGTATATATGCTTCTTTTGCTTGGTTACACTATATGATCACTCGTATTGACTAACCAAAGATGCATTTGCTTGTTTTTTCTTTGAAGGCCCTTAGCGAGAAGAATAAGGGTATCCAGAAGAGGAACGACCACCCGCATCTGCTCAAATTTTGGGACTATGCGGGGAAGGAGGAGCAGTGGAGGAAGGAAGACGAGGAAAATGCTCTCGTCGACTCCCTTGACTTGCCGATCTCTGAGATTAGCGATGCGAGGTGCAAGCGATGGTGGCGGAGGAGAGGGTCCGTGTCATCCACAGGGTCTATGCAGTTCGCAAACCCTAAGGACGCCGAGGTTGTGCAGTAAATGGTAAGTTGGCTAACTTCATAAACTGTGTATGCACAAGTTCATATATATATACAATGCAGCTTTGAATGTAATAGATCACTGCCGAGAAGGAGGCAATGCAGGGATTGTTTACTCCCCAGAGGGAAAACGACATACTTACTCGGGCTCTAGGAAATAAGGAGCATCCCGGGTAGGCGCGGACTGTGGGAGTCGTCTTGCCGTGGAAGGACGACTTCGAAGAGAGTGGGCCACCGAGGAAGAAGGCCCGTTCTTGGAAGGATAAGGAATCGAAGCTGGCCGAGAAGATACGGGCAGACATGGTTTCACAATTCAAGACCAGGTTTGTTGAAATGAGTGAACAGTTAGGACAACTCAGCAACATTGTGCAGTCCAAGGCTGTAAATCCTGCTCCCAAGGTCGACACTACCCTGCGGGGTCGGCCGAGTAGTTGCTCTTCCAAGGTCAACGTGGATCTGGTTGATCTGTTGGGTATTGCACTTAAGTTGATGCCACTCTCGATCCGTTAGAATTGTTTCGCTAACTTGTTTTAATTGTTGCAAATTTGCAAAAGGCAGAGAGCTGCAGCCTAGTGGTTCACCTAGGCGACGACCCCGTGGTGGTTCCACCGGGCTCATATATCCGTTTGGAGAGGATGTCCGAATCAATTGCGTACCTCTGAAGATGGGGTTCGCAAAGGTATAGGTGGACATGGCACTCTTGGGCTACACCGCTTTTCTGTTGCCCATCCTAATAGAGGAAATGTGGACAATTGCTGAGGCATTGGGCTCCTACGTACAGTGGCCCAAGAAGTGTGCTATAATACAGGAGATAAATCCTACCCATTTTAGTTCACAACTTACTTAATATACTCAACTTGTAAAATCTAATATACGTGTTCATAAATTGAAGTGGACGATGGATGCCAGTGTACTACCTTAGGACCCCACCGCCAGCATAGGGCGTGAGGGATCTCCTTCGGCCCTCAAGCCTCGAAAGATAGCCTCGACCCCAGCCAAAGGATCCACGCCTCCTCGAAAAGCCCCTTCACCACCAAAGAAAGCTGTTAGCACCCACCCGAGCTTCGAAGATACACACTCGCTCCCTGGTCAAAGGCAAGGGCAAAGGCAAAGGGAGAAAGGGACAGCCCGATACATTGAAGAATGGGTTCCCACTCGTGTTAGAGGTAATTTTGCGTAAATTGCATCACACAACTAGAGACCTCCACGAATGGTACCTTTCTCGGTCCCAGCACAACTTGAACTTCCTAGTTCCCTTCAGGCCTGGATAGTTCCATTGTGAGGTTAGGAGCATATCCGTGGCGCACGAGGATTTGTTCGACCTCTTTAACTGGAGGGAACTTGATATTTCCATCATACAGACTAGAGTCCTGTGAGTTTGCTGATACTATATATTTTTGTAGTTCATTTAATAAATCTAGTCACTTTCTATGCAATACTAATGTCATCCTTTGCATGCAGGTGCATGTACAGATTGGCATCGACGAGGGCGTGCGACAAAGTGGGTTCAATTGACCCAAAGAAAATAAGCCTCACGATGCTAGAGCAGGATCCAGGACAAGTGGAGCAGTACATATCAAGGGCACTGCTGGCGCAACAGGACAGGGAGTTCATTCTAGCACCGTACCATCAAAGGTTAGTGCATTTCCTACTAATTTAACTCATTCTTGTATGTTACATCTAACATATATTTTAAGTGGTTCTCTTTTATGTACAATGTAGGGGCTACTGGATCCTCCTCATGATCTGTCCATGGAGGAATAAGGTGTAGTACCTCGATTCGATGCGCGACAGGTTACTGAATGGATACGTGATCTCATGGAATATGGACGCGTAAGTAACATGTTTGATTTAAATTTTGATCTCACTAGCTAATGATAACATATTAATTGGCAATGCTAAATTAAATGCAAGGCTTTCAAAAATTATGTGTCCACTAGAGGGAGATGTGACATATCAGAGGGCGACCAAATTTCTTGGAAAGAATATGAGGTAATTAATAAGGATCGAACTACTCATGAGTTTTTTAGTTTATGCTTAATTAGTTTATGAAAAGAATAGCTAACATGTCTTTACATATGTAATTATTTCAGTGCCATCAGCAACCAGAATCATGGGAATGTGGGTTTTATTTGATGCGGTTTATGTATGACCTAGTCAGGACAAACTTTGCCCAATTCCCTCAGGTAAGCATTTTAGCTAACTCAAATTTGAAAGTTAGATGTGACGTTCGAAATTAGGAAGTTAATTATCGACTCTTCATCCATGCATGCAGAGCGCCATGTCCAAAAACAAATACAATGCAAAGATTAGAGAGCTGCGACAAATTGGGGTTCAATATGTGATGGAAGAAGTGGCTGTCAACAATCAGCCATGACTGGGTTATTTGACTTATTGTAATTTTTCTTTTTTTTCTTTGCATTCTTCTACTCTCTGAAGTCCTTTAAATTACTAATATATTTAGTTTTTGTGAATTGGTGGTTTTTGTATTTGTGTTGGTCTATATGTGAATCAATTCAATGTGTGAATAAATTTGTGAATAAATTCAATTTGTTGAAAGTGAATAAATTTAGTCTGTTGGATGTTGAATGTGTATTTGTGAATGTACCTTTTTTGTATCTGTACTGTATCTAAGCATCTATTCTAACAGTTTACTAGTACTTTCCGTGAGAATATAATAAGATATTCTAATGGTTTACTAATAACAACCGTTAGAATTTAATAAGTTATTCTAACGGTGCACTACGAAAAACCGTTAGAATATAGTATGCTATTCTAATGGTTTACTAATAATAACCGTTAGCATATATTATGCTATTCTAATGATACCCTACTAAGAACCATTAGAATATAGCACACTATTCTAACGGTTTACTAATAATAACTGTTAGAATAGAAAAAACTATTCTAACAGTGCACTACTAAGAACCATTATAATATACTACACTATTCTAATGGTTTACTAATAATAACAGTTACATATAGTACGCTATTCTAACGGTTTTGGACCGTTAGAGTAGTACTAGGCTTCTTCTATCGTGTTGATCACTAGCAGTTGGAGAACTATTAGTATAGATGTTTTCGAACTGTTAGTACTCAGCATTTATGTAGTGGTGAGTGCTCATTCACCTCTTGTATTGCTAGAAAACAAGTCTAGATTGTCTAAATTGGAGCTAAGATCTAAAAACTAGACTTGGTCGTATTTGCACAAACTGGTCTTATCAAAAATCGAAACTGATTGTGGTCGAATTAGTTCAAACTGGTCGTCTTAGCATTGAAACTGGTAGTGGTCGTATTAGCTCAAAATTGATCGTACCAGCTCAAAATTGGTCATACCAGAACTAGAACTGGTCGTTAGTGTATCAGCACTAGACCTAGTCGTGGTCGTATCGAGTAAGTAAATTGGTCGTATCAGTATTTGTAGCTGGTCGTGGTCGTAGCAGTTCAAACTGGTCGTACCTGTACTAAATTTGGTCGTGGTCATATTTAAGCTGCGCTGATGATTCGCATGAGTGCTCGAGCTCGGATGTTCGACCAGTGCACTGCTTGAATGCGTACTTTCAACCAGTATTCCACACGAATGAGGACATTCGACCATAGTCATTTGACCACCTCTTTTCGACCAGAAACTATCGACAACTGGTCTTTTAACCAGATTTTCGATAAGGTTTAAATTTGATCGTTCAAAAACTGATCGTGGTCGATGCTAATAGTTAGCATTGAATGACAGCTTCAATGCTGACATTTGTCCAAAGAGACATGTTTTGTGTGCCAACATTATTTTGTACTATGCTGATTGTCCGCATGCATTCTGTGTGGACGCGGACATTTGTGTTGGACATTTTGATAGCAGGAATGTTTTTGAATTTTCTAGAAACATCTACGCCGATCTAGGTCTCTCTTATGTTGACAAAATTGTAGCCCCTTGCGTTATCTTTCAAACAAGCCAAGAAGCACCTCAATTGGATCTCTAGATCAAAAGTTATATTTGTTTTACCGATAGCTGCACAGATTCATGCAAACTATCCGCATGGGACACTGACTGTCATCATGAATGTCAGCGTGACAACATTGACTGTTAGCACACATCACACATGCTAACAAAAATTCTAACAGCTTCTGACTGTGTCATAACTAGCTGCGAGGGTGAGGGGAGGGGCACGCCAGCGCGGGGAGGGAAGCGGTGGCATGGGGAGGGGAGCGTTGTCGTGGGGAGGGGAGCTGGGAGGGGCCCGCCGGTGCGGGGAGATGAGATGGAGGGAGGCGAGTCGGCTCAGGCGGCGAGGCGTGGGCTGCATGGATGGAGAGGGAGGGAGGCAGGAGGTTGGCGTGGAGGGAGAGAGTGGGAGGCAAGTTGGCTTGGGTTTGGTGCCGTGGTTGCGTTGAGGAAGAGGGGGCCAAGGCGAGCAAGGGAATCGAGGCAGTCAATGCCAGGCCGATAACGAATTCCTAGGTTATAATACTTTAAACTCTTTTGGTCCGTGTATATTTCACAGCGATTTCCAATAAGATAGTGACGCCATAACTTTAAGACATCCCCAAACATCGGAGTTGAGTCGAACCACATAGCACATCGTGATGGACGCGCTTTAATTTACAGCGCGTCCATCACTGCATGACCTGTGCGTTAGCACACAGCTCCACGCCTGCGTCACCAAGTCTGGCCTTTGCTCCAACTTCTTTGTGGGCAGTGCTCTTGTCGACCACTACGCCAAGATGGGCACCATGAGGGAAGCCCAGAGCTCTCTCAAAGACACCTATGAGTCGAATGTCGTCTCTTACAACGGGGGTTCTTGAATAATGGGATGTTTGGGGATGCAGTCCGGCTAGAGGTGGGCACTCGGGCCGGGCTTTTTTGGGCCGGCCTGAGGCACGGCGACACGGCCCGGTCCAAAGCTCGGCACGACACTGTAGCACGGGTCGTGTCGGGCCTGAGAAGGCCCAAAGCCAGTCTTGTTAGGGCCAATCCAACTGGGCTTCATAACGTGACACGCGTTATGTCAAAACGCAGGCGGTGCCGCTGTACCTGTCGGAAATGGCCCCTCCGCTGTACCGAGGAGCTTTCAGCAACGGCTTCCAGCTCTGCGTCGGCGTCGGAGCCGTCACGGCTCACCTCGTCAACTTCGGCACGCAGAAGATCAAACAAGGCTGGGGCTGGAGAGTGTCGCTCGCCCTCGCCGCCGTCCCCGGCGGCTTCCTCACCCTCGGCGCGCTCTTCCTCCCGGAGACGCCCAACAGCCTCGTACAGCAGGGCAAAGACCACCAGAGAGTCAGAGCGCTACTGAAAAAGATCCGAGGCGTCGACGACGTCGACGACGAGTTGGATGGCATCGTCGCCGCCAATAGCAACGAGGCAAAGGGCAGCCACGGCCTGCAGATGATCGTCACCCAGCGCCGGTACCGCCCCCACCTCGTCATGGCCGTCATGATACCCTTCTTCCAACAGGTCGACGGCCTACATATTTACGTACCAAAAACAGCAATCTCTTTCTTTCAAGTTCGTACACCATGCATGTTTAACGTTGATACAACTTGCCCACATTTATAGGTGACAGGGATCAACGCGATTTCGTTCTACTCGCCGGTGCTGCTGCGCTCGATCGGCATGGGGGAGAGCGCGTCGCTGCTGTCGGTGGTCGTGACGGGCAGCATCGGCATGGCGTCGACGTTCGTGTCCATGTTCCTCGTCGACCGGCTCGGCCGGCGGACTCTGTTCCTCATCGGCGGCGCGCAGATGCTCGCGTCGCAGCTCTTGATCGGGGGCATCATGGCCACCCAACTCGGCGACCACGGGCAAGTGAGCAAGACGTGCGCCCTGGTGCTCATCACCCTTATCGCCGTCTACGTGTCCGGGTTCGCGTGGTCGTGGGGCCCGCTGGGGTGGCTGGTGCCGAGCGAGATCTTCCCGCTGGAGGTGAGGTCGGCGGGGCAGAGCATCGCGGTGGCGGTGAACTTCACGCTCACGACGTTCGTGGCGCAGTCGTTCCTGGCCATGCTGTGCCACATGAAGGCCGGCATCTTCTTCTTCTTCGCGGCGTGGCTCGTGGTGATGACCACCTTCGTTTACCTCCTGCTGCCGGAAACCAAGGGGCTGCCCATCGAGCAGATCGGGAGGCTGTGGGGGGAGCACTGGTTCTGGAAGAGGTTCGTCGGCTCCGGGGACACTCGCGCAATTTGCGACAAGCTCTGAGCAACTTCAATTCATGTAGTGATCAAAAGTCAAAGCCATGGATGATGTAAGCAATATAAGTCCGTCCTAATGTAGCCTGTACGCTTTTTTTTTTTTTTTTGGTTGAGGGGAAGGCATGATTTAGTTGTGAATTGCAATGTTGTTCTTATCTTCATCGGGTACTCGGCCGTGAATATGAGATGATAAATCTGCAATGGAAATGATCGTCGGTGACGTTATCACCATGCCAAGCATGAGATTATTCAACAAGGGATGTTCTGGGCCTTCTGGCTTCCTATCGAGGCATTTGATTCCCCCTACAGATGGCCCAGAGTTGGATCAGGGAGAAAACCAGGCCGGGCTCTCTTTTGACACCATGACAACCTACTAATTAACGCGCATCCCTTGCGTCTCTTGCGCCACCGGCCGCGCCGCCAGCGAGCCACGACGGCGTACGCCTGTGGTCCGTGCAGCGCACGCGGCCGCCGTGACGTCTTGACCTCACGGCGTCACACACGATCATCGACATGGTCGCCGCCCAACCTGTTTAGGTTCGTAACTGATTCTTTCACTAGGACTCCAGGAGACCAGGAGTCGTGCATCGGCCGGTGTTTACTCGATCGTTTTACTTCTTGTTTCACGATTCAGAGCTAATAACATGGATCCATTCTCCACTACTGTTTTGTAGGGACAATTGCGAAACAAAACTTTTAACCAAATTATTTTTCAGCATGCGGATATACCATACATTTTGTCTACATGTTGCATAGGTCTCATTTGGAACATAGGAATTTGTAGTGACCCTGCCAAATCACTAAATGCCTATTTGTTTTTGCTATAGATTCTACATTCTGTCCCTAAAAGCTGAATAAAAAATAAACAACCCGATTCTAAGAATCGATTCTCATAATCCAGCCGATCCATATACATTAGAATCCACAATACACTTCATATGTGCTTTGTGAATTCTGAGGAATATACAAATATGAGAATTTTCAGTATTCCAAATAATTATCCACTAAATGCCATCCCAGATTCCAGAATTTAAAATCAGCTTCTCTACGACTACAATTTAGAATCAACTTTTGGAGAATCCATAGCAAAAACAAATATGCTCTAATTCTTGTGAGATTCTTATGAAATAGGAACAAAGCCTAATTCTTGTAGTGATCCTGCTCTCGTTTTGCTCCGACAACATCAAAGCAGTTGCACGATATTCTTGTGGCGTAGGCGGCCAATGCTGATAACCTCAACGATGAACTCCCCCATGCCCTGCCTCACCCTCCACTCATGTGACACCTTCTTCACCGCAACCTCTGACTTTGATTTTCGAACAACTAACTCCCTTGTATACCCTCCCAAAACCTCCAATGCCAATCAAGTGCTTGTTCTTGAACCGAAGCGGTGAGGCCCAAACTCAACCTCCCAATCTTCACGTAGCACAGCTTACCTCAGTTGCCGCCGTCTAAGCACAAATACGACGGTAACAATGGCAAAAACGAAGTTTGCAGTAGCTATAGGCAAGATAATCTCCAAGAGCTTGGGTTGAGGCTTTGGGCTCGACCGAGGCAAATTTGGCAGTCTGTTCACGTCAATGTCTGGAGCTGGTTTCATACCAAAGCTCCAACGGAGCACGTAGTGATGTGAGTCAAGAATGCCAGTTGAGGGCTTGAGGCTGAGAAGCCAACATATGATTGATCCTTGAGAGCTCCTGAGAGGTCATAGATGGTTGAGAGAAATGGCCCCATGGCTCATGGGATTGCCCATCTCAAGAGGAGCCAAGGTCACACTGATCAGCTTGCTGTCCCCATCATAGTATAGTACACCCACACTTGCAAGCCTCAAAGGAAGCTAGGGTTAAGTTTCGGAAGGTACCATTCTTGTCGTCCTAGTATCCGCCATTGTAGGACTTCATGGACCTGAGATCGTTGATGTCGATGCCCACATGGTTGTCGTTGATGTCCAACATATCATTGCTCTGGACGGTGCCGAGCTCGACGGTGAAGATGTGGTTGCTCGCGTTGCCGTTGTTCTGCTTGCTGAAGAGGCCGAGGAACTGGTTGGAGAACGCGGCCGAGAGGTTCTTGGTTGGGGAGACGAAGTAGGTGAGACCATGCGCGCTGGAATCCGATCCAAAACAAACAAAGAAAACAATTATTTTTTGATTCGGTTTGTTGAATCATATTCTAATTCTTAGAGACGTAGATTTAGATATAAATTCCTAAGTAGTCTTGAGTTTTTTTAAATAAGCAAGAAGCAAGCAAGAGAGTAAGAAAACAAGAAAATGTACTGGTTGTTTCGCACCATCAAAATATTTGTGTTTATGAGTTTTTGTGCTTGGTTTTTTACCATCGTACGTGTGTGCTGATCTGGGTTAAAACTAATAATTGGTATCAGAGCGAGATTCTAACGTTAGCGTCATGCTTGCCTGGGGGAGGCCACCACTACTGTGCGTTGGGGCAGGCTATCGTTGCTGAGCGATGTAGTGTTGAGCAGGATCCGATAGCTTATGGAGCATGGCTGTGGCAGTACATGTGGCTCCAAAACGACGAGAAGACGATGAGGTACACACCGTAAACAATGTTCAGTGTCACTGGCGATGGAAAGGCGACAGCAAAGATGTGGTAGAGAAGGGTGAAAGAGATGTGTCTCCCTGATACCTGCTATTGGTTAACGTCATCAACAACCGCTGTGACAAGATGGTAATGGCGGTCATCTGCGTGTCTCGTTGAGAAGATAGCCAAAGTTACAAGTTCTCGTGTGAATTGTGTCCATAAGATACCATAGTAGATGATTCAAGATGTTGATGAGATGTGTTTGCCGTCTTGAATCAAGCAAGTAAGTCGAGACCGAGACGTTGAGGAGAAGTGTTTGTCATCCTGGGTCAAGTTCGTGGGAGATGTGTTCGCCGTCCTTAGTCATCTCCATTGAAGATGAGACCCGGTGGTTGAGGAGATGTATTTGTTTTTCTTAAGTAAGTTGTGTACAGGATGTTGAGGAGATATGTTTGTCATCCCGTATCGAGTAAATATTGGGTAAGTTATAGTTGAGATCGGTTACCTTAATAAGTTAGAGTTTAGAGCTAATTGATGTTACAAAATTAAGAGGATGAATATTAGATTTAATTTTGAAAGAGAAGTCCGATCCAAATCAAACAATGAAAAGAATCATTTTTAAATTTCTAAATAGTCGTGAGTTTTTTTTAAAATAAACAAAAGAAAACAAGAGAGCAAAAAAACTAAAAAAAATGTGCTAGTTATGTCGCACAATCAAAATATTTATGCCTATGAGTTTTTGTATTTGATTTTGTGCTGTCATACGTACGTGCTGATTCAGTCTAAAATCAGTGAAGAAGAATTGCAACGTGGCACTGTACCATTGAGAGGCTCATGGAAGCGCAGCGGTGTCGGGTGGAACGCGTGGGCCTTTGAGCTGGGATGTCCGTCGGTCAGCTGGAGGCGGCCTTTCGGTGGGCATCAGTGGTGAATAGCGAGCCGGTTTTGCCGTGGTTGTGTGAAGATCACCGGGAAGTGACGGCAGATACTCTCGGCCGCGTTCTCCAGCCATAGGTAGAAGACGTGTGTTTCGAGGTTAGAGGCTTCGAGCCATGTGATGCTGTGAACAATAAGTTAAAAGTCTATCTTTCTCTTCTCTAGCCAAATGCTTCGTGATTTTAACTAAACACCGGCAGAGTGCCGCTCTTCAATGTAGATTGGTGGGATGGCTGTGACAGTCCACGCATAATTATGTAGTTCTGAGCCTTGTCGTTGAGTGGCGGATACAAGAAACAGATTTGGGTTAAGAAGCAAGAAGCGATCTGTTGCTATGTCACGAATAGGGGAAGAAAAAGGTTTGCAGGGGAAGGAGAGACGTGGTTTGATCTCCTCCATTGAAAAAAAGCAACGGTTAAGATCATCGAAAATTCATATGCTAGTGTTGAGGGCAACTCCAGGAAATCCGGACGAGGGATTCAAATTTCATTTTGGATGAAATTTCGCCGGTGACCGAAATCCAAAATTTCAGAGAAATCTCGTTATTTCGGACGAAATTCGGCTAAAATTCAAAAACCAAAATTCAAATCTGGAATTTTTCGGACCAAAATTTCCGTAATTTCGGCCAAAATCCGAAATTTCGCCTGAAATTACCGAAATCTTGGTAAATTTTAAGAGAACGAAAAATGATTCAAACGATGTTAAAAAAGTTGAAATTTTTTGTGGAGGTTTCGACACATCAATGATATTCTCATAAAAATTTCATATGATTATTAAGTCTCAAGAATTTTTAAAATTCTAACATTGCTACTGTCCTAATAAAACGTCGACCGGCAAGTTTGAACCGAATGAGAAATTATACAAACCACGTTAGAAAATTTTGAAACTTTTTTTTCATGGTTCTGATGTATTAATAATGTTCCCATAAAATTTTCAGATGATGATAAAGCTTTATAAATTTTTAAAAATTTGGAAAGTGCAGCTGTCCTATTAAAAGCCTTACCGGTAAATTTGAACAAAATGAAAAATGGTCAAAACCAATTTATAAAATTTTTAAATTTTTTTTATGGTTATGATGTATCATTAATATTTCTATTAAAGTTTTATATGATTATCATGGCTAGAGAATTTTTACAAATTCTGACAGTGCTACATCATGATAAAAACCTGATTATCAATACATAGATTTGTTTTAGCAACAAAAAAAGGTTTATTTTTTTAAAACATTTTACAGAATGGTTATAAGTAAATTCTTAAGATCTCATAAAAATTTTGAATTATGTTCACACTCCAGTTAATTTATAAAATTCTTACAAGGCACAGTACCATTTACGTTCTTTCTCTTTTTGATTTTTGAAATATAACAAATGAAGTTCAATCCTTACATAGATTTTATTGACCAAAAAAAAAGTAAATTTTATTGAAAATTTTATAGAATTATAATGAGGAAATTATTAAGCTCTCATAAAAATTTTGGATCATGATCACACTCGAGAAAATTTATAAAATTCTGACAAGTTTATTGTCCCAATTATGTTCATTCTATTTTAGATTTTTTAAAGACAACAAATGAAGTTAAATTTTTTTGTATGATCCTACACTACTATATATAGTACCATAAATTTTTTAGATTGTTACCAAGCATGTAAAATTTTATAGAAAATTGAAAGTGTTTTTGCTAAAATTCTAAAATGTCTCAAATCAGTTTTTCAACAAATTTTCACAGGAGATGACTTTATTAAGGGTTATTGGAACAAATCCAGTCAAATATGGACATAAAAATTTAAAAACCGATCAAAACTCATAAAATTTCACCAAAAAAAAAAAAGAAAAATACTGTAGCAATTTCTAATATTTTTAAATTTTTTATCCAGTCGGTGAAGCATCTAGGCCCCTATTTTAATTAAGTTTTGGTAATTAATGACAATTGTGTTAAAGGACTAACAATTTCTCTTAAGTTTGTAAGAATAAGTTGGTTCTCATCGTAGCATCTTGAGAAAGATTGAAGTTCGTTCAAGAAAAGGATGTTCATTAAAAGGAATCAAAAAATCAAGGACAAGATAAATGTGATTTAAGGAGATTTTATTTAGTTTTCATCGATCTTGGAGCTAAGAGTAAGAAGATCAGGTTTATAGGTTAAATGCCGTACTATCAAGGGGGAATAATGATTAGTAGTTTGACGGTGATTAAAGTGTCATGTGGCTCAAATTTATATGAAGGCTAAATCAACCCAAAATTCCATCAAAAAATGTGTTTCAAAACATAGTTCTCTTCAGGAAAACCGGTACTATCGCAAGTTTTTCACGGTAGTACCGCAAGGGCGGTAGTACTGTAGTTTGTACTGCGGTACCTATTTTCCAAAGAAGCACATTTTTGTTAGAAATCCCTGATTTTCATTGTCGGTACTACCGCAGGGCAAAATCCAGTAGTACCGGAATTTCGGTACTACCGTGCTTTACACTGCAGTACTTATTTTTCAGAAAAGCTCTTTACTGACTTTTTCTTGAATTTTCAAAGTCGGAACTACTAGAGTTAAAACTGCGGTGCGGCAGTACTGATCTAATGCCCAGTAGTCTTTTTCCAAAAAGAAGTGTTTTGAGCATTTTATCCTGGATGGTACTACCGCGGGCTAAAATCCAGTAGTCCCAGGATCACGGTAGTACCAAGATTTGTATGATGGTACCTTTTTTCCAAAATGAGTTGTTTTTGAGTAAATCACTCCAGAAAAGTCGGTACTACCGCACTTTGTGTGGCAGTAATACCAAACCTCCTTCAACAGCTCTTTCTCACCGCATTAAATGTTCAAAACCGACTATTGGAAGAGGGGCGGTACTACCGGGATTTCCACGCCGGTAGTACCGGATTTCCTAATTTTTCAGGATCTTGCCCTCCAACGGTTGGAATAGTGGGTGGGGGTTATAAATACCCCCACACTTGCACAATAGAGGCTCTTGGTGACTCATTGAATATATATTGAGCTCTAGCAAGTCCTTTCTACTCACAAGTGTATTAAAATTGTCATTTTGAGTGAGTAAAAAGCATTTAAGCATTGCATATAGATTTGAGCCATTTAGATACTTGATTCATCCTCAAGCAAACGTTATTACTCTATTCTCTTAGAGGTTGCCGCTTCCTAGATGGCTTGGAGGAGTTTGTGCACGGTGAGTTTCTCGACGAAGATTGTGAGAAGCCCCGGCAAGTTGTGAAGGCCGGAGTTCTCCTATCCGGAGCGGGGAAGAACTACCATAGTGATCAAGGAAGGCTCAAACCGATGTAGCCGGCTTGAAGAATTTCAAGTCACCTCAACGTGGAGTAGTGGAGACCGACAAGTCTCCGAGACTATGAGATAAAAAATCTTATCTCTTACTCTCTTGTGGTCTGCATTTACAATTCTCGTACTTAACATGTACGAGGGGTCGCATCGCGCAACAACCGTGGATAGTTTTTTTCTTTTATAACTTATGCATTGTCCAAACATATACTTTTTGTTAGTTCATAAATTTTGTTCTTTCATAACTTTCGTAACTTACTCTTCGCACACATGACCTTTGTTTTTCATAACTTTCGTTACTTCATAACTTTTGTTCTTTCATAACATCGAACACGCTATGGTAGGGTGAATTGACCACACGAAGTCAGCATCTATGTCTGGTCGATTGGACAACATGAACGCAGTTGCTTTGTTAGTCGATTGGACAACACAAACCTAGTTGCTTTGTTACGCCCATTGGACAACACGAACCCAATTGCATCTATGTCAAGCTGATTGGACAACAATCTGCCCACCGCTTTCTCAGACCGAAGCGATAATACGCTGTGTCTGGCTTTCTCAAACAAAAGTGAGGACACGCTGCCTCCACTCTATCTGCCCTGTATGGACTACACACTGCATATAAAACTACCAACCACTCAGGCAGCACTTCTTCACAAACCCAATCTCCACTCTATTGCAATGACAGACAGAAGAGGCACCTCAAGCCGTGGGAGGATTAGACGGGATCAGACATCACCTCAAGGCCCTGACCTTTTATGGCTTCGAGGCCGCGACCCTTCACTCGAGGACCTTCAAATCTATGGTCCCCTAGACCCTGATCCCCTAGTCCAGATCTTTCCATTCGAACAAGGGACTAAGACCTTGTCCAACAGAATACCTAAAAGGATTGATAGCCTAAAATTTAAGTATCAGTAATACTTTTCTTGCTCCAACAGAATACTTATCTTGATTCCTATTTTAGATATTACTACAGAGAATTAGTAAATTTAGGTATTCTCTCTCCTCTACCTATATGGTTTTGGGTTTAGAGATTCTGTTGGAGAGAGTAGAAATATAGGTATGGAATCTTTTTAGGGAGATATGTATATGAGGATATAGAGATCCAATTCTGTTGGAGAAGGTCTAATATAACCCCCAAAATCCAAATTTACGATAGCCTCCCACTCCATCCTCTGAAATGGCCGACATGCAAGCACGACCTTGACGCTATTGTGCAAGTTTGCGATGAGTTCAATGCCAGCCCAGGACGTCATTTTTATGGATGCTCACTATTCATGGTAACCGCTACAACTCTTACATACCATTCGGTGCATGTCTCACTATATGACACGTACTCTTACTTGCAGACCGCGGATTGCAAGTTCACTGAATAGGTGGATCCACCATATCCTATAGATGCGCAATGTTACATCCAGACATTACTGTATCGCCTCGACGAAATGCAAGAGGACCTCACGGAGGTTAAAAACGAGAACGAACAGCTCCACAGGCAGAGCTTGGAGCTCCATACCTAGAACGACGACCTACGTCGTCAAAAGCTTAGGAAGAGGAATAATGTGGAGGTCATCCACCTCGACAGCGACTACCACACTTACTGCTGCTGCAGCAATGCTAGCTGCAATTGTGTTTGTCACTACCGTGACCAGTAGCCCCGTCCACGCCATCCTGATAATCAGCACTCCCTGTGGGTGCCGTACGGTTAACCATTCCAGCCTTAACATCCTCCGCTCATGAAGTGTAGTCCATTCCGCCCCTTTTTATAATTCTAAAAGACGCACTTGTATCGTGGTTCCTCCGTGCCATCATGCCATGTCTCTTTCCTTATTTTGTATGTCATGCTATATACCACCCTAATATTTCAATGTCATGCTGCGTACCCTAATATTTGTATGTACATTTTCTCTCATCGTTTTCTACATTTTGCTTTGTCATTTTCTTCAATATGAGCCATATAGTCCCTACATTCGTTATGTTCCTACCAACAGTAATCATCACTGTTCCGAATTTTTTCTTATTATTTAAAACCTATGCCTTACTGCCCTGTTTTCAGTTAGAAAAAATGAACATGCTGCCAGTCAGAATGGCAACAATGGCCTACTTCTATAATTTTTCTTGTCGGCTTATTATTTTTGTAATTTTTATTTGTCTTGTATTATTTTAAAAAATACCAACTTCCTTCAATGTCGCTATATTGTTTGGCGACATATTCATATCACTATTTTAAAAAACAACAGAGTTCTGCCACTACTTCAAGTGGCGACAGAGTTCAGTCGCGAATCAAAATGGCGACAGAATTCTGTCACCTGTTGAAATGGTGACAGAAAGTCTATGTGGCCTCCACATCATTAAATCGCCATTCTAAATAGCGAAATAACTATTCAGAATGGCGACAATAACCTACTTCTGTTTTTTTTGTCTTATTATTTTTTATAATTTTTTTGTGTATTATTTAAAAAAATTCCGAGACCACCTCTCTCATGCAAGACATCTGTGCTGCTGGCCACTGGCAGTGTACGTGAACATTATTCATTGCATTTCCTTTTTTTAAAGGTCTTTGTCCATTAGTGAGATGGCAAATTTTATTTCCCTCCTCTTTGCCTACTATGAACTGTAAGGTCATGTTTGTTTGTTTTTTCTTCGTCTTAAAAGCTTAAAAGCCAAGCCCTACATAAAGGAGTGACTTTTTAACTGTGTTTATTTAAAATTGTAAGATTTTATATAACTATTTATCGAATATATTTTTTTTTGGCCTATTAAGGATTGAGTTTAGACTAATACCGCCGAAGTTAAGATAAAATTATTCAGAAATTTTTTTTATTTAATATTTTTTAAAAATCTTTTTTTCAAAACTAATCGGCCGAAAAAAAGGCGCAAATACACGCCTGTCGCCCCAGTATGGGGCGATAGGTACCCGTCCTCACGGCGCCTGACGGCAAAATTTGAAAATATAACGGCCGAGTTTAAAAAATTTTAAAAAAATTCACCGGTCGCCCGATACTGGGGGCGATAGGGCCCACTATTTTTTTATTTAATATTTAATTTAAATTGTTTTTGATATAATCAATGGGAAAAAATAACCTGCTGTGAAAATGTCAGGAGGCACACTGCCCGAAGGTAAATATCGCCCTAATATGGGGCGATCGTCTCATATCCAGGCGATATCTACCCTTTATAACCTTCGTTCTCGCTCGCGGACTCACAAAGCCAGCAGCGAAAGAAAAAGAAAGAAAAGAAGAGAGAAGGGAAGGAGAGGAGAGGGAGGGAAAAATAAGTAGAGGATCAATCCAAAATGCCGAGGTGTGCAAGTGGAAAGGGAAAGGGGAAGGCGAAGGAAGAGGGAAGCACCTTGGACTGGCCGCGCAACGTCCCGTACTAGGACCTCTTCGTACCTTTAGGGGTTGTCCCACCAACGTGTCTGTGCGGAGATCCTTGCAGGCTTGTCCGCTCTTGGGAAATTTCAACTTTTAAGAGGAGGTATTGGAAGTGCCGCAACTACGCCTTCGACCCGCCGGAGAAGAGCCTGAAGAATCGCCAGTTGATAACAATCATACGTGTTTCATAATATTTCTACATGAAACTTTGCTAATTTATGTTTCATGCAGTCGCCTCCTTGATCAGTGGTTTGATATGGAGATCGATCCCGAAGACCAAAGGCTCCTTGATCAAAGCATCCGAGACGAGGAGTTTAGGCGGCAGCTTCAAGCGCAGCGTGACGCCGCACGCGAGGAGGCACGTCAAAAGGAAGTGGAGGAGAAGGAGGCCGAGAGAGAGAGGAAACGAGAGAGGGCACGTCGTGCCAGAGAAGTCACCGGAGGCATGGGCGAAAGGGAAGTGGCCTCGATCCACTCAGTAGACGTGAAGTTGTAACCATTATTTTCCTTGTTCGTGATGTGCATCTCAGTTTTATGTCAGTAGACGAAACCGCGAAAATCATGGCCACTTAGGGGTTTTTGTAGCCTCGCGGGGCGCAACGGATGTAGGCCAAAAATTATAAAAAAAATCACAAGCGACCTACGCAAAGCGGGCTACCACTTATCTATTGACGAGCTGGCTGGGCGTTGCCCCGGCACGAAGTTGCAAAAATCGAAAGAGGCACTCGCGGCCACGAAAACGCGAAAATCTTGGCCACTTTAGAGGTTTTTGTAGTCTCGCGGGGCCCACCAGATGCGGGCCAAAAATTATGAAAAAAATCACAAGCGACCTACGCAACGCGGGCTACCACTTATCTATTGGCGAGTTGGCCAGCGTTTGTGGGCACCCGGAAATATGAAGCGATTCTCACACGTGCGCGAAAATCTTGGCCACAAAGGGGTTTTCGTAGTCTCACGGGGCCCACCGGATGCGGGCCAAAAATTATGAAAAAAATCACCTACACAACGCGGGCTACCACTTATCTATTGGCGAGTTGGCCGGGCGTTTGTGGGCACCCGGAAATATGAATCGATTCTCACACATGCGTTGGACTTAGAGGTGACACCCATACTCCACTTAAGTGTATGCTCACTGCCACCCAAAAGTCCCGTGCACGGAGTATTGACTAAATGGCCCTCACCCAAACAAATATGAGCCACATAGTCACACCGTACACACTTACGCGTCCATGAGAGTTTCGATTCCATTCCGAACAACCATACCGGGATCGAGACCAACTCATCCAAGCATAGCACTCGCCATCCGTCTCAGGACCTTGGTATCGCCCACACTCTCCAAGGGGAGCACGAGCAATAGCCAAAGAACGACGGTCGCACGAGTTTATGCATCGATGGTTGATGTCAATTCCAGGTACCTGGATATGTGTCTAGTGCTAGTTCCCAAGATCAACGCCTAGCACCCACATATCCCGCATTCAAGATGTATCGCAACACATACACATGAATCTAAGTAGTTGGAATAGCATAAACATAAACTACAACTGTTACAACTACCTACTATTACAAGTGGTGGCCGACCGGCCAAATATTACATGTCCAAAAGTAAATTGCAGCGGAAATTAAACATATACCAAAAGTAGGACAGGGGTATGCCCATCCATAAAACCCAAAGGCAACCGACTTGGAAAAGCCCAAGTTCATCCGTCAACAAGATTGTCGAAATCCAGAGTGAGTACGTGTCGTCGGAGAGTTCTTCCACTCCGTTGTCTATATTGTTTAGATTAAGCAACCGTGAGTACATGTATGTACTAGCAAGACTTTAGTGTATGGAAATAAAGTAAATGCATGGCTAGAACAAGGAAACAAGCTTCTACACTAGTCTCATTTTCAGCATAAGGCAGATTTTGTTTGCAAGTAAAAGATTCATAAAACGGTAACGAAGTTGTAAAGAGCATTTGATATGAAGTTAAATAACAGTAAGTAAAGTTCATAGATAACATTCCACAGCCCTCCTTGGCTGCGAATGACAAGTAAAAACAGCCACCATTGGCTTCCCAATTCACCAACCCATTCCAACACCATTTTCCAAAAGTTTTAGCAAAAACAAAGACTATACTTGACATTATTTTCCCAAGTTGCTCATGACCGCGAGCACGGCTAATTAATTAGATTTTAATCTCTGCAGAGAGTGTATACTTTACCCACATGACACATTCTAGCAATCATGGCAGCCATGCCTCGCGATACTCATCGTTCCCGATTTGCTAGATTGTGACAAAACCGTTCAACTAGTTAAAGTTTAATCTTGCACCCGCCCCGGTGAATGTTAAACCCTTGTCACAGTCCGGAGATCCTGAACCACGATGGTGCCCTCCATCGGGAACTCTCCCCATGACAAGGCATGCACCGTTGTATTGGAATGCTTGGGCCCCAACGCCTCGGTGAAGGGAGCACCTACGAGCAACACCGTACCTCGATGCGCCCTTACTACTCCGGCCTCCGAAGATGCAAAATTAAATTTCAACTAATCTAATGAGTTTAGGCTATCCCATACTAGCACATGTGGTTGTACGAAATCACTTAGGTGATAGCATCAAGTTCGGTCCTTAACTGACCCAGGCGAGAATCTCCCCCTAACTACGCGTGAGGTCCTTTTCACGCTCCAAGTTTAAATCATAACTCACCCGCGTCTAAATCATAAGTTTTGGGTTGGATTTTTACCAAGATACACGGAAACCATACCTCAGTTCCGTACAATTAAACAAAGTTGCTCATAGTAGTTAAAATGGTATCCAACATTTAAAATTCGTTCTAATGAGCATGTCTAAGCAGATACATACGTTAATCTCGCAAGTTTTACCCAAGTGACATTAATTATTGTCTACACCATTACTAGGTTACAATGGCAGTTAATCAAATGACAAGGTAATGGAAATGCATACAATTGGGTTTAGCTACCGATTCCCACAACATAGCAGTTTACAACATACACGCATGCATATAGTTTGATAAAGCAAAATAACATTGAAAATATGGGATCAAAATGGTCAAAGGAGGGTGCTTGCCTGGTTGCTCTTCTTCGGGAATATAATCTGAATCATAGTCGATGTCGTTATCAATCGGATCCGAAATATCGTCGTCTACGCGTCGAATAATAAGAACCGAGCCAAAAGCAAACAACATCGAATCAAAATGGGACAAAAAGAAATCAGATAAAATTACCAAATTAAATCTTACCAAGAAAGTCATGGTGGGTTTTGGGTTCTCGAATTATCATTTGCATAGCAATCTTATTAGTACTCAGTTTATATGAGACTTTTAGCATGAATGTGGTACTTTCTTTCACCGATTACATGGAACTATAGTTATGCACATATATAAGGTTGTTTATGATTTCAAGAGGCTATATTTATGTGTTTTAGTATTTATAATTTCGAATCCAAGATGCAAAAATTGTTTGGATTAGTGAAAGGAAGTCGTTAGTTAAAGTGTTATGCATAACTAGTGCTTATCCTTAAGTGTTCATGCATGGGAGCAATTTCTACAAGTTAGATCTGAAATTTAAAGTTATTTGATGTTACTATATGGTCATAGGATGATTCTTGCGTTGCAGCAACCTTGGACGAAGACTTTATTCTCAACTATCCATATAATACGGCTTCGGCAATATTACCATTTATGGTGTTTCCGTTAGCCGATTTTATTTGATAAGTAAGTTTTAATTAAGATATTTTTATATAATTTGGTTGTCCATATATTGAAGTATGATTCTGGACCAATTCCCCCAAAATTTGAGTTTAGGTGAGTTGTTTTACAAGTCCTCGAAAAGGCTTAAGTGATAACGATTCTGTGCAGTTTGTGATCGTTTAGGGTTTTTCTTGTGATTGGATTAATATGCAAATGAAGTTATAATTAATATATTTTTCCAGATTATGGTAGAATATGTATCAGACAATGATCCTAGACTATTCTCCCATTCATTTATCTTTATAAGTGATATTTTACGGACCGCCGAAAAGGCTTAAATGACCATGTTATTAGCGCGATTGCAGTTCAGTTTTCTTCTTTCGTTTGCGACTGCACTAAATGGGATAATCTAATGATTTTTCAGGTGTTAGTAGGGAATACCTTTAAGAGTGTTTTAAAGTTAATTCCGTGATATTTCGCATTTGTTCAAGGTGTTCTTCATACAGTTGAACATAAGTGCCTTGTATTAAAATATTTTAACATAGTATAAATATGAGTTATTTTCACATAACCAGAAAGGAGGTTACTTTCTAAGATCCTAGAAAATGGTTTCGTCAAATTTGAAGTTCATTTGCACAAGTTATGGCTATTTGGACATTTTTCATGATGAAACTTTGACTATTGAATAATCATCGTAACCTATGACAAAACTCAAATGTTTTTATATATTTGGGATCCTTGTAGCCTCAGTAGTGTAACTAAACTGGTTTCACCACATTTTGAGCTCATTTGTTTCATATTTTATCCCTTTGATTCTTGCATGCAAGAGAGACTTTCTACAATTAACTTTTGATTCAAATCACATTCAAATCTAAATGTTTCTGCAAAAATGGAACATACAAGGTTGCAGGAACATATGTGATTTATTCCATGATTTTTAGAACTAGGGATTGCATAGTTTCTTTATAACTCCTAAAAAGAGACTTTTATTCAAATTCTATTTAAAGGTTTTTGCTGCAAGTAACATATGTATTTTTATTGCATATTCCAAATCCTTATTGCCTAACTTGAATTTAGAAACTGAGTTTGCTTCATTAGGACATCTCTAGCAAAAGATATTCAAGTTTGAACACCAGCGGCAGAAGGACGGTGGAGCCGGCGGGCATGGGGTTCGTGAGCTTAGGGCGACCCATGCGCATGTGTAGGAAGGCTCAGTCTGGGTTGGTGATGACTGAAGATGGGCTGCCACCACGGAGATGCTGCGCACAGCGGAGGTGACCACTGGAAGTGGAGAAGGAAGCTGCACGGTTTCAAGTGAGCGTGCGATGGGCATGAGGGAGTGACGAGGGAGCTAATGCGTTACCCCGGTGCGGCGGGGAGAGCTCGAGGAAGCTTACCACAGAGCTGTCGTTAGTGGAGGGGAAGATGTGGTCGTGCTGCGTGCCATGCACGTCGTCTCCGCCTGCATGCACGTCCGCTCTGCATGCATGCTGTCGCCACCTACATGCACGGCCGCATGCACGCTCGGGCCACATGCACGCCAAAACCGCCTGACAGATGAGCTCCTCGGGCCGTAGCCTCGGCCCTGCCACGGGCTGCCATGGAAACACCACGCCACCCCGTCGAGTGCAGTGTCACCTGGCCACGCCGTGCTATGCCCAGGCCACGGGCCTAGCGCCATCCCACGCTGCCGTGGCCACAAGATGCAGCGCCGTCACCGTGGGCCACCAAGCCGATGCCGTCGCTTCCAGTCGGCTGTGCCGCCTCCAGCAGCTACCAAGCACCTCCCTCCTTTCTTCTTTCTCCAATTCGCGAGAACCAAACATGCACGCGAATTATTTTTTTTGTGATAAAGGAACGCTTGAGTGAGTGGGATTGCAGTGGTATGACATGCATGAGGTACTTCTTGAGTTTTGGTGGTGATTCAGAGGAGAGAATGTGGAGGGAGTTGAGGTGCTCTTGTTTTCTTAGCTTGATGTTCATGGGAGAGGATGTAGTAGGCAGGAAAGTGAAGAAGAAAAATGGGGAGGCTTAGAAGGTACTGGAGGTGGCGGCAGGAAAAATGCATGGGCGCAATGGGCATGATTAATGGGAAAAAGCGCTACCATTCCTTGTCTAAAGTGGTTAAAGATTTTTGTACATGATCACAAGACAGGTTTTACCTCTAGTAAAAATTTCAAGTCCAGACTTTATCTGTAAAATTTTATTAAATTTCGACAAGACTACTGTACCAAACAGATTGGACAGGTTTAGGTAAAGGGAATAAAGGAGCTATCATTCATGAATGAAAATTTCTGAAACTTTTTCTGTGTAATATAGAGACAGTTTTTGCCGTACTGTAAAATTTCCAGATTACATTAGTTTACATATAAATTATGGTAATTATGACAATGCTGACTGCCCAATTTTCATCTTTCTGTTTTTATTTTATTTGATGATGAAAATTTATTCAATAATTTTTGAAAATTTTTGAGAGAGTTGTAAATGGGCTAAGATTTCTTGTGCAAAACTTTCAGCTAAATATCATGCATATTTATTTTCGATTGATTCTGACATTAAAGATTTCAGATTTCCCTGTTTTGTGTTTTTGAACTATAAAAGGCATTAAGAGTAATTATTAATTTTTCATATTTTTACTAGAGATTAATAATGTTATTAGGAAGACATGGTAAAAGTTTTAGCCAGAGATCAGATTCGAATATTTTTATAAAATTCTGACAATCCACTGTTTTGCAGTCAAGACATGTCTTGTCACATCTCACGTCATTCTCTTTTGCATTAATACTCCCATGACAGCTGAAAAGAAGTGGTAGAGAATTCCCATAGTTAATGGCATTTTTACTGGCCTTTTACTTTTATCTTTTACCTTTTTACTTTTACTCTTTTACTAATTTCATTTATTGATTTTTCTTTTAAACTCAAAATTCAAGAATAATTATTAAGGTTGAAAAAGTTTTAGAAAAGATGGAAATTCAAAGTAAGATTACTTTCTCAACTCATTTTCATAGTTTGTTTCTTTTGGATCCAAAAGTTTTAATGTAGCAACTTGTTCTTTTCTTTTGGTTGACAAACTAGAAAATGAAGAAAAAGATAATGTTTAAAATGAAAATCTTGGTTTTAGTTAAAATGTTTACTCAATTCCATTTTTAAAATTCTAAATTTTCATTTTTTACTATTTTTGAAATTTTTGGGATGTTACAGCGTTGCCCGGCACGAAGTTGCGAAAATCGGAAGAGGCACTCGCGGCCACGAAAACGCGAAAATCGTGGCCACTTAGGAGTTTTTGTAGCCTCGCGGGGCCCACCGGATGCGGGCCAAAAATTATGAAAAAAATCACGAGCGACCTACACAACACGGGCTACCACTTATCTATTGGCGAGCTGGCCGGGCGTTGCCCCGGCAAGAAGTTGTGAAAATCGGAAGAGGCACTCGCGGCCACGAAACCGCGAAAATCGTGGCCACTTAGGGGTTTTCGTAGCCTCGCGGGGCCGACCGGATGAGCTGGCAGGGCGTTGCCCCGGCACGAAGTTGCGAAAATCAGAAAAATAAGCTGTACAACATGGCTAAAAAAAGATAAGCTAAAAAAATGCAAGCACTGAGTTCAGACAGTTAGACAACATGGTGCTGAAGATAAAGAAATTACAAAAGTACAGCTGTACAACAACTCAGTCACGACCACGCCTCCTGATCTGGTCGGTGGGGTACGTGAGTGGCGACGGCGGACGGGCGGCCCTCCTAGGCCGGCCCTGCGGCGCAGGGGTAGTGTAGTCCGTCGGTGACTCGGGCGTGTCCTGGTGTGGTGCTCCCAGGAGCTGAGAGGGGCCGAGGTACTCGGTGGATAGGTACTGGGCCACGTCGAACGCTCCCTCCTCTTCGATGTCATCGTAGTCCACGTCGCCGAAAGCACCCTGGGGTCCTGCTGGGGCGTGAGACGAAGACTGGCCCTCGTCACCCCACTGTCGCCAGTGCGGCTGTGCGGGAGGACACAAGGGATCGTAGTGGCTGACATCGTGCCGTGGGGGATGACTGCCTCGGGGATGTCCAGGCACGGCTCCACTAGGAGGGGGAGGTGCTGGCCCACGGGGACGTGGTGCGCTGCGCCCAACGATGTCTCCGCCCCCCCGGCAGGTGGCCAGGCGGGCTATCCGCCTCACCATGGCGCGGATCCGAGAATAAGATTCCCGGTGCTCAACGGCGGTGATCTCGATGCCCGCCATGAGGCGCGTCTGTAAGATTGAGGATGCCGACTAGAGGGGGGGTGATTAGGAGGCTTTTAAATTTTCTTTACCCGCTAAGCAATTTTAATCACGATAATTGTTTGAGCTAAATTATACAATGAGACATAAAGGCAATTTAAACAATTTGTTGCATTCAACTAAATGAACTATTCAATATGACAAGCAAGAAAGGTGAATTTAGCAATTGTGTCAAGATGAATATAAAGCAAGTACGAAATACGCAATTGACACACTATTTTTACCGAGGTCTCGGAGACTCGCCCGGTCTCCCCTACTCCTCGTTGAAGCGCTCTCTCGGAGCCTCGCTTCTATATCCACGAAGGATATCTCACTAGGGTTGCTCCTTCTCCACACCGGATAGGCGAGCACCACACCTTTCACAATCTTTTGCCGGCCTCTCCGACAAACTTCAATTGGAGAAATCTCGGCTCTCCTCCGGCACCGTCTAGGCGAAGGCGATCGCCAAGAGTAACAAGCCGGATGCGCTTTCACTTGAATCAACCAAGTGCTAGAAACTCAATGATGCAAATGAGATGCTCAACACTCTAGCACTAGCAATCTAATGGAGATGAAGTGCACTAAACACTCACACAATCTCCCTCAAGCTCTCTCTCAAATCTACTCAAGATTTGGGCTCAATTCTAGCCTCTAAATACAATAACTCAAATGCAAATCAATTGGCTAGGTTATCAACTGAAGAATGAACTCTTTGAACACCCAAAAATGAAGCCAAACACGAAGTATTTATAGCCTCAATGAAAAACTAGCCGTTTGCAAGAAACCGGGCCAAAAGTTGTACAGGCCGGACATTGTCCGGCCACTTCAGACACTGTCCGGCCAGTACAAAAATTTCAGCCGTTGCAAATGTGTCAGTGACCGTTGGGCGAAATTTGTGAAGGCCGGACGGATACCATTTGTCCGGACAAAACGTCCGGATAAATAGATATGTCTCTGTTAACTCTCGGCTCAAAAAACTTGTACAGGCCGGACAATGTCCGGCCATTTCGGACAAAGTCCGCCCATAACGGACAAATAGCTCCGGACGGATGCATTTGTCCGGCCACTACACACTGACAGTAAAACATGCATAACTTTTGATCCAGAGATCCGATTGAGGTGATTTTTGGCTTGTTAGAAAAATAACTCAGAGCTCTACAATTTTGTCAACAGGAGCAAGACCTAGAAAGGTCTAGAAACTTCTAGAAAACTCAGAAACTTTCCTACTGTCAAAATGTTCAATCCAAAATCATCTCCAATGCAATTTTAAAGTATTTGCACATACGGATTTGCCGTTTTCTCGCGGATGTGATTTGTGTCACTTAGCAACGACCACGACCACACAGGTCTTGACATCCGATCGAAAACAGGTAGTCAATAGGGTTTGGTCGAGCGTACGCAAGCGAGTCGAAGACTGGTACGACCAGTCCGAACTCCTACGACCACGCCCAAACCTTAAACAGAAAGCCACCAAACAAGCGACACGACCACGACCACGTATCAACACTGATACGATCAGAACATGCAAATACGACCACGACCAGCTCTAGATAAATAAACCAATTTAAACAGCTGGCGATCACGACTAAGTGCAGTTTTCAAAACATTTAATCTAATACACATGAACTACACTTAAACTCATTAGCAATGCAAGACACTAGTGCAAGATGATATGAATGCATCTGAGCTTCCGCACTAGATAGATTCAACCTACTAGTTTCCGACCCCTCTTAATAGTACGGTCAAACTAGTAAAAAGAAACCTATCAACCCGGTCTGTCTCCAAATACCGAGACCGGTAAAACCCTAAGAAAACAATCCTTAATCTTGGATTTTACCTTAGGTGAAGTTCGACCTCGTGAAGTTCGACCGCTCGACGCTTGTCCCCGCAAGGCTCGACCTCGCTAAGCTTGACCTCGCGAAGCTCGACTACTTGACACTCGTCCTCGCAAAGCTCGACCTTGCTAAGCTCGACCTCGCTCGAGATGTCTCATATCGACTTCATCCTCTTCACACCCTTGCTCGCTTTTATCCTACAATCAAACTGAGACTACAATACGTACACTCAATGCACAACATTAGTCTCATATATAAGTCGTCATTAATCACCTCCAGAGAAGCTACTCCACACAGGAGTTAGCTCAACGGTTTCTCTTTCAAATGACATGACAAACTATATTCAACGAGTAGCAAATGAGTATAAGATAAAATACAATCATATAGATCGTAGATGATAAACACATACGCACACGATCTATACTACTCATATCATGATATCAATCAACCTAGATGACCAAAGTGATGAGCTCCCCCTCAACATGTGCATCGATATAAAATCCACAACTGGAGTCATCAGTCTCAGATTTAACGTATTACATTTTGATCAATCAATCAGCACAAGCTTGATATAACCACCGAGCTCATCCTCTACATATGCATCAATATCAAACCCGCAATCGAGAAAACATCCAATTCAGGATTTACCGATAATCAATTCAATTTACTTGTGCTAAATCAGGATTTATCTAAATTGTTATTTAATCATCAAATTTGATATCTTCAGATTAACTTTAATTATCATGAATTTATCCAAAATGTTATTAATCATCAAAACCTAGATACTAAGATCTACCTAGATCCAACAGCGTCAACATGGCCTCCGCCTCCGCGTCCACCTCCCCTAGAAGATGTCCCTGCGTGTAATGCCAGGTTGACATGAGCTAATTTACAAAAAAAAAGACATACGTATAGAGGTTCGATTGTGACACTTACCGCGAAGTTGTCCCTCTGGGACATCTGTGAAGGGTACATGTCCGACACCGATGCGTGAGCTGCGACATACGGTGCTGGTGTGTACCCCACCCTGAGCCGAGTCCGTGGCGCGAACCACTCCATGTACTGCTTGTACATTGATTGACAGCCCGCATGAGAGCGAAACCACAACGCGCTTATCATGATCCACATGCGCCTTTTATCATCATCTTATCAACATAAAAGGCTTGGCAATTGTAGGCCTGCTTAGACCAGCTTCCTCCAGCCTGAATTCATATCGTCTTTGCGCAGCATGTACAATTCTCCCCCAATGTTGGGCAAGAGATCGGCTTGTACTGTTCTCTTCCTTCTCCCTCTTGCCCTCGCCGTCGATGAGTTCGTCTTCAACGGATTCAACGGCAGTAGCTTGGTTCTTAATGGTTCCGCTACGGTCATGCAGAATGGCCTCCTGACCCTGACCAACTCCTCGTTCTCTGGAGGCCTCGCCTTCTATCCTTCTCCTTTCCAAATGCGTAACCTCACTGACGGCTCCCTCTTCTCCTTCTCCGCCACCTTCATCTTCGCTATATCTCCTCGCAGATTTATCCCCAACCCATTGTTCCTGAATGAAGGAATTGCCTTTGTCCTCGCGCCAACCACAAAATTCAGCGCTTCTGGCTCCATATTAGATGAAGATAACAATGGCAAACCATCAAATCATCTTCTTGCCATAGAGTTAGATACTAGCCACGACGAACTATTCGACGACATCGACGATAACCATGTCGGCATCGACGTCAACAGCTTGAATTCCTCCGCATCCTCTCCGGCTGGCTATTACACTGACGACCCGTTCTCAGATTTCCATCCGCTGCGGCTGTCCAACGGCAAGAAGATGCAAGTGTGGATTGAGTACGACTCCGGGCTGATGCAGCTCAACGTCACGTTGGCCCCTGTCCCCATGCCCAAGCCCAAGCGGCCTCTGCTTTCCAACATTGTTGATCTCTCGGGCGTGCTGCTTGATCACATGTTTGTCGGCTTCTCATCATCGTCGCGGTTGGGCTTTTATGGTTTTATTGTTCATTATAACTTCGTTCTGGGCTGCAGCTTTAAGCTAAACGGAGAAGCTGCACCGCTCAACTACTCCACGCTGCCAGGGACAGATGTTAATGTAACTGATGATTTACCTAATGATGGCTCAGGGCCTTCAGGCTACAGTGTTTTCGATGTTTTCGATAGGATTCCCGACATCGTCCTTACGATTCTGACTTATTTGGGTATCGTTTTAGGCGCCATGTTGGCGCCCGTCCTGATCTACCTAGTAGTGCGAAGATGCCGCAAGTACCAGGAGCACCGTGAGGACTGGGAGATCGAGTTCGGGCCGCACCGGTTCTCGTACAAGGAGCTGTTCAGAGCCACCGATGGCTTCAAGGACAAGCGGTTGCTCGGAGTTGGAGGATTTGGGAAGGTGTACAAAGGAGTGCTTCCGTCGTCAAATCTGGAGGTTGCGGTGAAGGTCATGTCCCACGACTCAAAGCAAGGCATGAAAGAGTTCATCGCGGAGGTCGTAAGCATGGGCCGGCTCCGGCACCGGAACCTAATTCAGTTGCTCGGGTACTGCCGTCGAAAAGGTGAACTGCTGCTTGTGTACGAGTATGTGCCAAATGGCAGCCTTGATAGGTACCTGTATGATCAGGAGAAACCGTCCTTGGATTGGGCGCTCAGGTTTGAGATCATCAAGGGTGTTGCATCAGGTCTCCTTTACCTGCACGAGGAATGGGAGCAGGTTGTCATCCACCGGGACGTCAAGGCAAGCAACGTGCTCCTCGACAGAGATATGAACGGACGACTAGGCGACTTTGGCTTAGCAAGGTTACACGACCATGGAGTCGAGGCGCATACCACTTGCGTCGCAGGAACCAGAGGCTACATCTCTCCGGAACTAGCGAGGCTCGGAAAGGCCACGAGAGCCACCGACGTGTTCGCCTTCGGCGCATTCATCCTGGAGGTCGCATGCGGCCGGCGGCCAATCGGGGTTAACTCCCGCGGCGAACCTCAGGTCCTGGTGGATTTCGTGCTCAGGTTCTGGCAGCGTGATTTGATCCTCTGCATGATGGATCCAAGGTTGGGAGGAGAGTATGTGGCCGAGGAGGCGGAGCTGGTGCTCAAGCTTGGCCTTCTTTGCTCTCACCCGTCGTCGGCCGACAGGCCGAGCATGAGGCTTGTGATGCAGTATCTGTGTGGTGATGTGCCGTTTCCTGAGATGCCAGATAGTTATCTGAGCGTCCGAAGCTTCAACGAGATGCAGACTGAAGGTGGCTTCGATGGTGAGGATGTTGTGCAGTATCCATCGGTGCCGACTAGTATCAGCAATGTCAGTCTGTCAGGGGGAAGATGATACCATCGAGTGCTCTATATATAACATCATTAGAATGTACTAAAATTTACATTAAACTAATACCAAGAGGTATGCTGTCACAAAGATGATAAAAATTCTTATATAGTTCTCATACATTTTCTCCGGACTTCGTATTTCCCAGCGCTGTGTTATATATGTAGCAAATTTTTTTTTTGAGAAAAGTCTATATTGCCGTGTGAACTACAAATAACAAAACCGATTGTAGCTACACTCCAATCTTCTAATACCAGACCAAATAAATTATAGAATTGTTATCTCACATAGGTACGATGCATCGGACACCACTCAGCCCACTAAAAATAGCATACACTATATGTCCAACTCACTCATTCCTCATCCATTCGTTTCATCCCAAATCCACAGTGCGTCTATCTCTTTCACCACTCTTAGAAGGCTCCTAGGGTGGGTATTCTGTTTTTTCGGTTTAATTGGTTCTGTTTTTTTTTTGTTTCAAAATAATTTGGTTTTTGAAAACTGGCTATCGAATTTCTCAGACCAAAATGAAAAAAACGAACCGAATTAACTGAAATATTTCAGTTTGGTTGATTCGGTTCTTCGGTTAACCGAAATATAAATAAACACTAGATATATTAGACTTAGTCTTTGTCATATCGCAACACAGAGTCGTGAAAAACCCGCTTAATATTCATAAGTCATTACAGTATAAACATAATAGAACACATGAATATACCAAACATATGCATAAATGTGTTAGAACATGAGCATTGTTTAGTAGATTTAGGAAGAACATTATAAAAGTGGTATTATACATGGGCTATTCGGTTATTTCGGTTTTTGAAAACGAAAACCAAAAACTGAATTATATCAAAATAAAAACAGAACCAAAAACTAAAAAAACCGAAATAATTGGTTAATTCGATTCGGTAATTCAGTTTCGGTTTAAAAATACCCACCCCTAGAGACTCCACTGCTATAGCCCAAGCCTCCACCATCATGGTCCTCGTTGAGCTATGGCTAAGCGTCCCTCTCCCAAGCGCAAGCACGTGAGGACAAGGAGGAACGCCACTCCGTTGGGCTCCGGTGAGGGCGGCAACGTTCATGGCGAGGAGGCAAAGGCAGTACGGAGTAGATCTGTGGCATGGCCGATGTTACACATGGGTAGCAGCAGCAGTCACGAGGACATGACTATGGCTCCCGTTCTAGTCGTTGTCCTCGATATTGCTTGCTAGCTGTTGGGGCACTGCAAACTGGGGTGGCATCCTGCTACTACCACCTCCTTTGAGCTTGGCTCATTGGCGATGTCCGAATGTCTGATCCCGTCCTCCTTCAGTTGCTTGTTGCAAGTATTTTTTAGATTTGTAGCAGCAACTTTCTCAATTGTTGTATGAGGTGTTTCATCTTCTTACAATTCTCAAATGTTGTAGCAAAATAAATTTCGACATAACTCCACTACTTCACAACCACTACAAAAGTCATCAGATCTTGTCGGTGTTTTCTACACCGGGGTATTCTCTCCACCACTGTCAAGTGGGGCCACACGCACAAGACGCTGAAGGAAGGAAGTTCTGTTGAAGGACTCAGCAGGCCACGTGGCCGCCTGGCGAGCAGTCGGGCGACCAGCCCTAACCCCAAGCGACCAGGCCACGTGGCTGCGCGGCGAGCAGTCGGGCGATCAACCCCGACCCCCGGCGACCAGGACACGTGGTCGCCCGACGAGCAGGTAGGCGACCAGCTCCGGGCGACCAGGGCACGTGGCGGCACGGCGAGAAGGCGGGCAACCAGCCCCAAGTAATTATGAAGACCAAGTTGGGAGGCTTCCCTCCGAAGCCTCCCCCCACATTGCAACGTATCGAAGACATCGCATGCGCATGGGAGCCATTAAATGCGCATGGGAGCCCTTAAATGCTCATGGGAGTCATTAAATGGGCGTGGCTCCTTTGGTGGCATAATTACCTGTCCATCCGACTGAGCCAGCTCCACCAACTCCTGTTCCATCCGCACCGCCCAGGGCGAGCCGGGGAGACGCGTGTACCAGGCGTTCGTCACGCAGCGTCCGAACCCCTCCCCCTCGGGCACTCCGGAGGCAACGGCATGCAAAGGCGCAAACAAAGAGGCTCAGAAGGACAACGATGATAGGATAGGACTCAATCAATGTAATTAATGTAAAACCACTCCCCCCCGCTTGCTCTAGCCAGTCCCAGGAGTATATAAGGGAGCTAGTGTGCATGGGGGGAGGGGATCCGAAAAAGAAGGTCCGAAGGTCGGTCTGAGAAAAGGAGACTCTTAGTTCGAAGATCGAAAGATCGGGCAAGCTAAGAACAAGCGAAATACTAGAGCAGCAAGAGCTTGAGCAGAACGTAGGGCTGTTACCCACATTGGGGGCCTGAACCTGGGTAAATCCCAGTGTGTTCTTCTGTTTGTGGTCCTGTTCATTACGAGAGAGAAACACGAGTGACATAGCTGCGAAGACCCCCCCTTACCGAAACTCAGTTATACACCCGAACCAATTCTGTCCGGCACAAACACGCCGACAGATCTGCTCGTTGTCTCTGCTCATGTTGCTACGTCTTTTGCCTCCCACCGGTGAGTACAACCATGAAGTGTTGACATCGTTAAGGCATTGGGGGCATCTGTCATGTTATATCCTCTGCTCACCAAGGATTGCCGCCTCAACTTCAGGGCCAAGCGCATCCCCTCCCCTTGAGCCGTTGAAGCTAGTGTTGGAGATTTGTGGGTGGTAGGACCCTCGATTTAAGGAAGGAGGTGGTAACGGAGGATGGCCTCGCCCAACGCCAGATCCAAGCCTGCCAGTGATGAGGCGATGTTGTGAGTCAACCTCCTCTTCCTCATCCGAGCTCATCTCGATTGTTGCATCATTTAACTTGAATTGTTGCATGAGTTTTCTTCGAACGTGGCACTACCTTCTCCAAAATGTTACAAGAATTCCCAATGATTTTGCTTTTGTTAGAACACTATAATATATATATATACATACATACATATATATATATATATATATATATATATATATATATATATATATATATATATATATATATATATATTGGAGTATTTTTCTTGCAATGTTGTATTGATAGTTATTATTTGTTAGCCTTTTTTTAGTTGTGTTTGTCACATTAGAGAGATGTTTTTTGCTGCAAGCTCAACAACAAATTGTTGCACCTCATGTTTTTTCGTCGTATAGATTGAAGGGTCAAGATTTATATCTTTAAATGAGATCCGATGGTGAAGAGAACCATACAATGAGAAAACTCACAGCCTACATCCGATTCCTAGTCACTCCCAATAAATTAACCTCTAGGGCTAGTATCACATGCAGCCTGTCCAAGTGAAACAAGAAGAGGCAACCCACGGTTGCTTGTTGCTTGTTGCTTATAGGCACTTCACGCTGCTAATAGATTTCAATTTTCATTTTCAGATCACACCTCATGAGTGACCCAAATTCAAAATTTTGATGAGATTTGACTGAAATTCAAAAATCAAATTTTAAATCCAGCATTTTTTAGGAATGCTAAACCGAAATTTTGACGAAATTTCTGTGACTTTTAACACTATATGAAATGGTCCCCCAAGGCAAGAAAAAAATGAAAAAAATATGAAAAAATTTGAATGGAGGGAAGTACTTCAAATGATCCGACTCGAGAAACAAAAATTTCCAAGGAAAAGTTTGATCGTAACAGCTCGTCACCAAAGCGAGAAACAGAACAAAGTAGGCATGCAAGAATAGGGATGGCAATTGTACCCGCGGGTTTTGCACCCGATCGGGTCGGGTTCGGGTTTTATTTTTTACCCGCGGGTTTTTCGGGTCAGGTACCCGAAATGGTTCGGGTCGGGTTCGGGTTTTAATTTTCGCCCGCGGGTACCCGCCGGGTTTGGGGTCGGATTTCGGGTACCCGTCGGGTTCGGCTCGGGTTTTTGGGTTCGGGTTTCTTGTCGGGTCGGGTTTGAAAAAACCCACACCCGACCCAACCTATTACCACCCATACTACACAAACCCGTCGGATTTCGGGTACCCGCCGGGTTCGAGTTCAGGTATAGTTTTTTACCCGATAGGGTATTCAGGTTCGAATCGGAATTTTCAAATCGGATTTCGGATCGGATCGGGTTTTGTAAAACCCGCACCCGACCCGACCCGTTGCCATCCTATGCAAGATGCAATCTCCATAGACCATGGTTACCGAACGTACTTACGTCTCTCTCTCTCTCTCTCTCTCACGACAGCTGTCGCTTCAGAATGTCCGCCTCAAGCTTTGGCGACGTTGCACAAGCCAGGGCCGAGGCCCGGCGCTCCCTCGCAGCGCTCTGCAGAGCCTCCGCCTCCTCGGCCTTCCTCTCCTCAGCATCCACGCCCCTGCGTAGCTCCTCGTGCCTCCGCGCCGGCAGCGCCACGACGTCGTGGTGGGCGGCGTCGTCGGCGCCCCGCGCGTGAGGGGTCTACTCGGCGGCCGCGGTCGCGGACCACTCAAGCGCTTGGTCTCCGCAGCCACGCCGCGCTCGGCCAGATGCAGAGGGGGAGAGGCCGGGCGAGCACCGGATCTGGCGCGAGGCCGGGGGAGCGCAGAGGGAGAATGGAGACTGCGGCAGACGCGGACACGGGTGGCAGATGATGGAGTTGCTGAGGAGGGTGGCGACTGGCGACGAGGGGTGGCGGGCCGGCGGCGTCTAAAGCCCTAGCGATTTGGGGATTTCTTCGGTTTGGGAAGATGGCAACGGTGAGGTTTTCGCAACGTGGGACTGCTCTGCATCCTAGCCATCGAAGTTAGATCGGACGGATCAGCTAAATCCTGTCCTAAGAACATGAAAACAGGTTGAATTTGAAGCAATTTCGGTCCTAAAACACGAAATCTAGGTAAAATTAACCAAAATTTCATCAAAATTCAGCAAACTTACTGTAGTAATTTGATTTTTTTTAAGAAAAGAACTATCCCACCAAGATTTGGAATCTAAGGTGCGCGGTCGAAATCCAAAATTTTAGTTCAGATTTTCGAAATCTCGGCGAGATTTTGAACTATGGCAGCCAAATAGGGCATATGGCGTGGTCTGGCGGCAATTATCCAGGATCATGTGACGCGCGACGCGACTGATCTAGGCGGCCATGAACAGCCGGCCGGCGGCACGACGAATGGCCGGCGCTGCTCCCGACGGCCACGTATATACGGTAACAAACACAAACCGGTGACCTTGAGGATTCGCGATGGCACAGACGGACAGAGGCAACAAACAGATCGCACGGGCCAAACTCCAACAGTAACGATCGAGCTCTACACAGGTAGAACTGAGGCAATCTGAGTTCCGATGGCGCTAATCATTAAAGCGCAATAGTAGCAATTAGCCAATTAGCATTTGTCATTACGGAAACAAACATATCCAATATTGATCACTGTAGAACAAATTGCATAATGGTTGCTGAAAAGAGAAACACATCAAACTAATTGAACTTGGAATAGTGATCACTTAGTGGGGTAACAATCGCAATAGCATCGATGAGAAAAGTAGCCTCTCCAATGAAAGGATCCGAGTAAGAACCTCACACAGCACACCAGCATCAAGAATGGATTAAAGACAAACAAGTCAAGCCAACTGCGGAACATCAAACCTACATGAATAGATACCATAGCAGGCTTAAGCAACAGCAGAAGAAGCGGCAGTAGCAGCTGCGTTGGGGCTGGGCCTACTGACAATCCCGACGTGGGTGAGCAACGCCCAGAGGAGAGTAATCAGCTCGCCGCCGCGGGCGATGGCCTCCGCGTGCCCGTTGAGGTTATCCGATGGAGCTACATACAGGATCATCTCCGACCAAAAGCCGGCGAGGACCTTCCACGCCGTCTCCTCTCCTTCGACCAGCTCAGCCAGTTGCTTTCCGAGCCTCGCACCATCCTTGAGCACCTCATGCTTCGGTCCTGCAGTCAGCAGCTCGTCCAGCTTCTGATACTTCTCTTCCGGCGTCGACACGCGAGCACCGCCAGCGAGGACACGCTCGGCGTCCTTCTTGACGGCCTTGTACAAGCTCCTGCTCCATTTGTCGTCGTCGGGAAGTAGCTCAGGAGAGTAGGCCACCAAGTAGGCGCAATAGCCTGACAGGTGAGTGGCGATAGTCTTATGGTCAGAAGCAGAGTCTGGGTACCTCACCTCAACGATGCTCGTTGCGATGTGCCACACAAGTAAGATATCTGTTGTGCCTTTGCCGCTGCACGCCCAGAGGATGTCGTCGCCGATTTGCACTCCGTGCCGCAGAGATGTAATGCCGTTGCTTAGGCGTCCCTCGCTGCTTCTCAGTGCATCCATGACGGCGGCCTTCACCTCTCTTGGTACCCTGACATTCTTCTTTTCTTCAGGTAGACGAGGGATGAGACGTCTCAGAAGAGCCATTGGGGTTTTTCTCGGGTGGAGCACCAGGATTGAGCACTGGTTCATCTTGTCCTCCCAGTGCTTTATCAGATTGCATCTGCATCGCAACACACGCACAACCCACTTTTGCACTGCAGGACATTGCTGCCAAGAGGCATGGTTTACATAGTGGCAGATCATGGCTACTTTGGTCCAGTTAGAGCAGATGTAAGAAGCAATATCCCTCACCTCAGCAAGCAAAACTAGTGCAAGAAGTAAAACTACTGGCACTAGATCAAACAACAAACTTCCATATCCTTTGATATATACAGGTTTACCCCTGCATACAACTTTACACCGTATTTGCCAGATTCTTGTAGGGAGAACCGCTGAGGTCCGTTCAGCCACAACAACAAACAAGTAACCGATGCTCAAGAGTGAGAAAAGGATGCTCGAGTAACCGATGCTCAAGAGTGATATAAAGATACTCCAGACGGCCAGGGGACACTTGGAATAGGACATTGGGAGGGACGAATAGTAAAAATCATTAAGAAAAGAAAGCTCATCTGCAATCACCCCAAGTACCCTTTCGTCATCTCTATCCTTGAGCAACACATGCCACAAAAAGTTATGGACCTTCATGAAGCTAGCCTCAGAAACCGTGTACCTTGCAAATCGGCACCGCAGCAGCTTGAACAATGCGAATGAAAAGCATAAATCTTTGATATGTGGTGCTGATCTCAAAACCAAGTCGTCTAACTGCCAAACTCTGTCAACGGTAACTAGGTCGTTGCTGTTCATCCTTGTCGTACCACGTTGGTCGGACATCCATCTGAAGCGGCAGCCATGAGGCTGCCTCTCAACCCGCACAGTGTCCTCACCCATAACTAGGAGTGGAGGAGGTATGTGGACAATGTCTAACTGCCAAACTCTGTCAACGGTAACTAGGTCATTGCTGTTCATCCTTGTCGTACCACCTTGGTCGGACATCCATCTGAAGCGGCAGCCATGAGGCTGCCTCTCAACCTGCACAGTGTCCTCAGCCATAACCAGGAGTGGAGGAGGTATGTGCTCACCTGCTAGCTCGGCATGCTGGCTTCCTCCATCTTGTAGCTGCTCCGTATACCCGACAATAAGGCGAGGATTGCGTCCAAGCGCAAATGATCGCTTGGCCTTGTAAAATGCATAATACTTGAAGATTGTTTTCACAAAGATAAGAGCAAACAGTAGAAGGAGGATCAATCCTCGTGGAGAATGCACATTTTTTAGGAACTCTGGTAAATGAAATCCTCGTAGATATTCAGCTCGCCCTGCTGTGTAGATCGCAAGGAAGCAAGTCCAGACTGCATAAACAGGCAGTATCACCGGGGGCGCAGTGGTTCGATCTTCTCTAGCATCAGCGGCAACTACTGCACTGGTGTTGATACCGATGATCTGAACAAGGCCGGTCCATACGAAGACAAGGAAGATGTGGCCGCGTGGAGTGCAAAACCCTGTGATGATTATTTCCTCATCGAATTGAAAGCTGATGATGTATTGGTTAGCGATGGTGGAGACAACATAGGAGATGACGGGCAGGAACAGAAGGGTGGCACCCTGGAAGAGGTAGCGGGTCAAGGGACGGTGGCGGTAGCGGCGGCCGTAGGCACCTATCCCGACCAGGACTCCCACCAGGATGGCGTTCACCACGATGAGAGCATTGACTCGCGAAATCTGACTGCTCAAGCTTTCATGGAAGCTCGTCAGTGCATGAGCGGAGCAGTCTGTTCCTTCCATGGGCTGGTTGTCAAATTTCAACATTAATTAGTACAGGTTGTTGGAAGAATACATTCCTTAGGAGATCCTAGGTACCATACCTCCCCACTAAATTACTCTTGGGACTTCCACCCTTTAAACTTTTAATATTTTTGGTGGTAAGTCAATAGATAGTTTGGTAATTCCAGAGAATAGGAAAAGACTCTATTAATTAATATTTCTTTCTTTTTTTCATACAACAAGGTGCTATATTTAGAGCTCAATTCTATATATAAGCACGGTACATTCCCATACATTCTCTTGGAAACATGACACAAACAGTCATGCAAAATTCAAATAAAAATTGACAGCGTTGACAAAAAAATCAGTTTATCACGCTACAAAATTTCAAATCTAAATTTGATCTACACATGGAGAAACAAAAAAGCCAAATCTTGCTGAAAATGAAATCCAAAAATAAAAGAAAAAAAAGAAAGGCTACTATTTTGTGAAATTTTGTCTTTTTTTATTGTTACTAATATACGTCGTGTTTTCAGTTGATTTTTTTGCAGGATGATTGATTGCACCGTTACTTATCTAACCAATTTTATTTGAAATTTTTATGACTATTGTAGATATTACTCTATAAGCACAAAACATCCCAACAAACAGTATATAAATTGTATGCAACTTAGGGTGACACCAAGCGAAGCATTACTTCTTAATTCTACCAAGAGGTCAAGAATTACCGGGAGGCGGCGATCGACAATCCACACCCGCCTGGCCACTGTCGTTTTGATTGTAAATCGTTTGTGCATGTGCGCACGCATGCAGAGAAGGTAAGGAATTACATAAATAGTAGTACATTGCAATGGCCCCACACTTGAAGTCTTGTCATACAAGGGATGCTGTCCTTTTCTTTTGAAGGTTAAGAGCGGACACTTCAAGTATTGGCATGGAAGGATGTACTTTTTTTTTTTTTTTTTTTTCCCTTCTTCCTCTTCACTATTTGTGGCTTGAAATCTTTACCGTTGTAGCTTAATTTTTTTTTTTTTTGTAAAATTAGTTCTCATGTGATTTTTTTTTTGTGCAAAAATAGTGCTTAAGCTCACAAATCGTGCACACGGGAAGCTCTCCTCAAGCACTGAAATAGCAATACCACACTCCCCGAATGCTGCAATACCTAATACCGCATATGGAAAACGCTGCATTAGGTATTGTAGCACCTTCCCTTAGCGACAAACAGGAATTAAAAAAATATTTCATGGTACTGTAGCGCATATATCATTACTACAGTACCATGGTCCTATAGTTTTTTTTTTTAAAAAAAAATTGGATTGCCATTTAGTGGAAGTGCAGTATTTATTACCAGTAGCGTGGTATCTAAATTTAAATATAGTTCATTATATATAAATTACCGATACCACATATTTAAAATAGTAATATATAGATACCGAACCTCTACATAGCGGTAATCCAAAAATTTTTAAAAACACTACCACAGATTTTTTTTTTGGATTTTGGCCTTGTCACCAGGGAGAGGCGTTGCAATACCTAATGCAGCGCTCCCCTTGCGCGGCATGTATTGCAGCGTTCAGTGAGCACGGCATTGTTACGGAATTGCATTGCAACGTTTCTTATGCGCGGAATTTGCTAATCTGGAGGCTATTTTTGTAAAAAAAAATCACATAGGACTAATACTACAAAGAATAATTTTTTGAGGGCTACAACAGCCTTTGTCGATCGTGTGTGTTTTCCTCAGTACTTATGGAGTGCTTTTGCCCGCTCAATCTTTACCTTTGACCGTTTATATGATCGCCAGAGGTGTGGACGTACGTGGTGGCATGTAATTTGGTTGCTCCCAGTATGATTACGTGTACGCCGCCGAGCAGCAGCGGGTATGTGGCGCGACAGGGTGCGCGGGCTGGTCCTGTTACTAATAAAAGAGGTTATATTAGACACGTTATCATTGTGGTTTTTTTTTTAAAATCGTCTGTGATGTATTTTGGACATATCGTAGACGGTTTGTGGCTAAAATCGTCTGTGATGTCAGATTATTACAGATGATTTCATCCGCAAACCGTCTGTGATGAAAGCGAGAAGTTCACAGTCGGTTTGTGGATAAAACCGTCTGTGATGAGGGAAATATCACAGACGGTTTTATCGACAAACCGACTGTGATGACAGGTATAACTTCACAGACGGTTTGTGGATAAAACAGTCTATGATGATGGAAATATCACAGAGTGGAAATATCACAGACGATTTTATCTACAAACCGTCTGTGATAATCAATTCCACTAAATGAATGTTGAGCCCTAGCTATCAGTGAGTACTTCAGAACAGTAAACACGCGAAATATGCTTTACAAAAGACTACTGCATTAATATAAAAATTAGCTTCTTCCATTATATATATATATATATATATATATATATATATATATATATATGTGATAACAAGTTTCTTGCATGCGCATCACAATATACAAAAGTTTCTCTACAAAAGACATTACTGGGAAACACTACTTAATTAGTTGTCCTCGTCGGAGTCGAAGTCATCGCTGCGACCGTCGAGGTCCTCGCTTGAGCCGGCTCTATCTGGGTCATCCTCCAGCTCCCAGCCGTCACGATAGCCCTCCGACAAGTCGTAGGTATCGTCAGAGGTGGTGGAGGAGGAGAATGTTGGCGGCGGATGCTTCTGCGCGACAACGAAGCTTGAGGCGGAGGCGGCCAGAGCGGTACTGCCCGACGCGGCGGGCGACGAGTAACTAGCGGCGGGGGGATTCATTGATATGGCGCCGGTGTGGCGCCGCAACCATTGTTGTAGGGGTCGTAGGGGTCTCGGAGGCGAAGTCGACGGTGGCGGTGGCGAAGGGTTTGTCGGCGGTACTGGAGGCGAAAGCGGTGGCGGTGGAGGTGGCGGTGGTGGAGCCTTCATCGGAGGCCGAGCGATGGAGCCAACAGGGGAGGCATGGATGTCTTCCTTGTTGCTCATGGCGGCGTCGGAGCGGATGTCTTTTTTGTTACTCGATCGAGTATAGAGGCAGTCGATCAGGCTCTCTGTTCTTATATATTGCCGCGGAAGTGCAATTAATGATCTGCATTGGACAAACGAAACGACGCCTGGAACACGGTCTTCAAAGTGGAATTTGAACAAATGGTTTTAATTCTCTCGGAAGACGAAACGATCAACTCGAAATCCAATTGGTTAGTATATATGTGAGTTAATTTCTGAAATAGATACGCTATATATCTGTTTAATGTGCGATCTGAGTTGATTTATGAAATGGATGCGCTGTATGTTGTGTAACATGTGATTGGAGTATATTTTTTAAATTTATGTTATAATAATATGCTGGTGATTCTGTGTACTGTCTTTTGATTCAGAGAGCATGGTTAGCATTTTCTGAGGCTAGCCAATAAATTAAAATTTAGTAAAAAAATAGAAAATCAATAACATAGACAGTTCTAACGAAGAACCTTCTATGAAGTGGCACACATCACAGACGGTTCCACTACGGAACCGCCTATGATGAAAGCATCATCACAGACGTCTGTGATATGTACCTCTTCACAGACGGTTCTTCGTTAGAACCGTCTAGGATAAACCCATCATCACAGACGGTTCCTAAGTGGAACCGTTTGAGATGATACCATATCACAGACGATGTGATGAGTTTTTTCGCAGACGGTTGCAAAACCGTCTGCAATAATTTTTTGTCATCACTGACATTTGGATACAGACGGTTCATAAAATCGTCTATGATGTAGTTTACGAACCGTCTGTAATGATCTGTTGTGCAGTAGTGTAGGTGCGTATGTATGTATGTACAGCGAATCCGTCGCGTGCGCAGCCAAATTCGCAGTCACTCGCTGGCCGCCGCACGGGCGTCGGCTGCTTGGCTCACTAGGCACGGTTGGTTTGAGTTTCGACCCCCAGCGCCGCGTTGATCGTCTGCGCTGGCTGAGCAGTTGCCCAGCTTGCTTCATTTCTTGGCAAAAAAGGGCAAGAGTCAAGACACAATTAAGACGCAAAGCTCCGACGGAACAAAGCAAAGTCCGGACCACTGGAATCTCTCATCTTCAATTTTACGTACGGCACATTGTTTTCCGATTGTCTTCCTTTTCTTTTGTGCTAAAAAAGAAGTAAAAAAGCCACAGTTAGGAGGACTACTAGTCTATAATCTGTTTGTTTGGACTTTTCATTTAGCTTAAAATCCAAACAATTAAAACCGAAACAAATAGATGATCTTTATGTCGGCGGGTTTTTTTTTTAAAAAGCCTAATGCCTCCTCTAACTGTAAGTCATAAGACAACTCAGTGGTGTTTTTTTTTTTCGGGATTGAAATAACTCTGGGAAATATGAAAGTGGTCCGTACTGTTGCCCTTTCCACTTACCGAAGTATTCATCATATATGGCTTGATGTGTCATTTACATATAATTAAGGCCGATATCTTTCGATCTCCATCTGGTTGTGCGGCTTTCGTTGCGAATTACAATCCTTACTCTTTGGTGGAGATCCCTGCCAGAATGTGACGAAAAGGGTGGTAGTTGAGGAGGCATGTTCTCCCACTGCATAGGCAACTTCTTCGACCAGACTAATTTAAAGATAGCGTCAAAACCAGCCTGGTGCTTGATCAAGCATAGAGAAATTGACGCAGATGAGAGTTCAATTGTAAAGTATCGACTTCACGTAGATGTGGCTGGAGTAATAGAAGGTCATTTCTAGCATTCGTTCGCCAGATTTCAGATTAGGATTCCTTCAAAACCGCATCTCCATGAATTGTTCAAAGCGACCAATTGCTAATTGAAGTTGGTCCTGGAATGGAGTGTAGAGAGAGTAAAGGCAAAAGATTGATGCATTATTTTGCTTGCGTTAGTATGCGTGCTTTCTCAATCTTTCTTGAAAGGAAGAAATATGCAGGTTTAATTTGTTCGTGTACCCTTCTGTTGAACTACTGGTTATACGAGGAACCATTTTATTGTGCAGCGCGCATGAATATGCCGCTGATCACTTGCTCTTGAGTTATATTCTCAAGGTGGAATGAAAAGAAGGAAAGAGGAAAAGAAGGAAAATAAAAGAAAAGGAGAAAAAGAAAAGAAAAAGAAAAGAAGAAAAGAAAGGAAGGGAAAGGAAGAAAAGAAAAGAGAAAAAGGAAAGAAGAGAAAAGAAAAAAGAAAAAAGAAAAATAGAGCAGAGCTAGATTTCCAAGGATGGATCCGATTTGTACGCATGCAATTGAGGATGATCTTCAGCGGAATTATTCGCTTCCAACGCTTACGATAAAATTCCATAGTCATCCGTATTTTCATATGCATAGCTCTTAGTTGTGCATGTTGCATTTATTTCTTGGGCATGGCACATTAATGCATGTATATAGTAAAAATGTCTGATGGATACCGGTATAGCTACCATTAGGTATTAATTGTTATAAATATATAGTGCTTTTTCACTCCATATGAATAATTTGATTGAGAAAGTGAAATATTATTTGTCGGTCGAATTATTTGATTTAGTAAATTACTTGGTCATAGGCTAATAGTATTGGAGTCACACAAGATTGGTTAATAGACCGAATATGTTAAATTTGTGGGAGTTTCCTCTCAAGTCAATTTAGTGGTTGCAGGACTACCGATGGGTGGATTTAGTGGACATATAAATCGGTTTTCGGTCTAGGTGTTTATGTTGCATCGGTAGAACTTTTTCTCTCAACTTAGGTTGTATTTAATTACAGTGACTTGATCCTAGTAGTGTGTATATGGCTAAATTAGTGCTTAGCATTCGAGTTTAATTTTGTGAAATTAGTACCTGCATATTCAATCGGTGGTGGTGTGCCATTTAAACAACGCATGTGCAATTAGTTTTGACATCTTAAATGATAGTTAGATAGGTCTTATGTGATAAATATATAAGTGTTTGGTGATTGATTATTAACCATATACAAATGGTTGCTAACATTTAAAAAAAAACTCTTCGTGATTGCTGAAATGTAAAAAAAAAGGGTCATCTGGGGTCGCTAGGTGCTGATTTGCTGAACGACTCCGCATCAGTCAGGACTTGATCTCCTGGCAGGAAAAAAGAGAGAGAGTGAGTAAGGACTACTCAGAAAGGTTAAAAATGTTATGAAATATGGACTCTAAACCGTATTAGTTTAGGACTCCATCTCTATTTGTGTGGGCGAATCCGAACTCCTCCATCTCTCCCTATGTATATGGGGCATCCCCCTATTGTATTTGATAAATCTAATAAAGAGAGAGATACCACCCCTATATTGTGTGCCCTTTGTGTTCTTGTTTTTGGATTGCGTCTATGAATTTGGTGATTGATCGCGGGTGATCGACTACGTTTTACAACATGTTATCAGCACGAGTCTCTACCGCAAGGAGGAGGATCGTCGACTACGAACGAACAACTACTACTGGCGATTGATCGCCCGATCCGATCTGCAATCAACTCGCCATCACGCCGGTATCCAATCGGATCGCCGAAAAAGTCCTACGCGACTCTATCCTACGCGATAGCCTACAGTTTTTCCTCTACAGATCAAATCAAGGTATATGTTCATAGCGGTACAGTGATATGAGGTATTGTTCATCATCAACAATGAAAAAAAAAACATCTGCTGCTGGCCCCGTGTCGCGCTTCGCCAACCTCATCGGTTTCGTCCGGCGCATGTGGTGGCGTCACGCCCGCGGCCCGTGCACCCTCCGGCGTCGACGGCGCAAGCCAGCTTCAGCGTCGGCCGGTGGTGCCCGTGGCAGCGGTGGCCGGCGTTCACGCCTGCATCGCGCTGAGACCGCGGCCGGAAGCCGAGATGTCTCATGAGGCGGCGACGGAGGCCGAAGGAACCCGCACCTCGCCGGAAGCCGAGGGGCCCCGCGCCTCGCCAGATGCGTCGGCCGGTGGAGTCCGTGGTGGTGGTGGCCGGCCGTTGATGCGCCTGAAGTCGCAACGCCGCCGCCGAGCCCGAGTCGCACCGGCGGTGGCCTTTCCCGCGTGGTGCATCGGCGACCATCACTCTGCATCAGCTTCGGCCATGCGCGCCGTTTTTTTTTTTCGAAGTCAAGGACGCGGCGCTCGATGATGGCGTCGGACCTGGAAATCGATAGGGCGCTCGTTAATGGCGGCTGCAGCGAAACCGAAGGGCACTAGGGTTTTTCTTTCTTGGGTCGCGCCTGTGAGTTTAGCACTCGGGCCGAGTGCTTCGTGGGCTGCCGCGCCACTGGTGAGCCCTTGCGCTCATAAGCCGTGTGGGCTGACACTTTTTTCCAGCCGATGCAGCCTGATGGGCCGGTAGCCCACCCAGAGAAAAAAAAAATCTGAAAGATTATTAAAACCTGGAAATTGACAATAAATCCTAAAATTTAGATTTCTAGGCATATAGAGACTTCCATAAAATTTAGGAAAATTGATATTTAGCACATTCTGGAAGTTTAATTCTTTGGGTTTTATTTTCTAGCCTTATGCCATGATTTAATATGTGCAGAAATTTATTTCCTGTTATTAAGTAATTTCGAAAATTACTTAGTGATTAACAGAAATGCTAGAAAATATGGAAATAATCAAGGCTTGTGAGAATAAGTGGTTGGGTCTTTGATTCCTGTTTTGAAGGAACGGATACATGACAATTGGTGTCTAAGGAAAACACACATGAGGCTAGGTTTCTTAATTGGCGCCCGGAATCGGGAAGTGCTCCCTCCCTCATGTGAGCCCTCGGAGCGGGTTGACCTGGCCAAGAGTCATGTTGACAGAGGCATTCATTACATGATTTCATACCCAACCAATAAGAGTTATTAGTATTATGCCAAGATTATTTCACGTTGAAATTTATCCTTCTGATAATTAGTAATTCTGAAAATTGCTTATTATAAAAATACTAGGAAAATCCTGGAAAATCTGTGATAATTATCTACTGAATAGATATAGACCATACTCTACTAATTCAATAAGAATCATGCAAAATAACATTTTACCTGAAGTAAAATCCCTGTTTTGTTTACATATAGGATATGTCTGACATCGCAAAGAAAGAGTTTACTGAGCTTGCCCTGAATGGCAGCAACTACCTCACTTGGGCAATGGATGCCAAGATCAACTTGACAGCCCGATCTCTTGGAGCCACAATTTCCCAGCCTGAAGCTGGTGCTCCGGCTCTCCCTGAAGCTGCTAAGTGCGCAGCTTTGCACTTCCTGAGGCACCATCTCCATGCGGACCTGAAGGTCGAATATTTGATGGAGGAGGACCCGCTGGCCCTATGGAATTCCCTGAAGGAACGATATAACCAGCAAAGATCCGTTCTGCTGCCAGAAGCACAACGAGAATGGACCCTCCTGCGCTTCCAAGATTTTAAGTCAGTGGCAGCATACAACTCTGCCATGCACAAGCTTGTTGCAAAACTAACATTTTTGACCAGAAGATAACAGAAGCTGACAAGATTGACAAAACTTTGTGCACATTCCACCCCAACATGAGGATACTGCAGCGACAGTATCGTCATGCAAAGTACCAGAAGTATTCTGAGCTGATATGCATTCTGCTAGAAGCAGAAAAGCATGATGAACTTCTAATGAAGAATCATCAAGTCCTACCTAGTGGGAGTAATGCATTGCCTGAAGCACATGCAAATAATCAGCAGGCTAGCAATAGCCGAGGCCGCAGAAAGGGTCAAAAACAGAAAGGGGATAAATGGAAGAATGACAAAAATCATAAAGGAAGAGGTAAATCCCAGTGGAAAACAAAATAAAATGGATCAGGTCGCTTCCAGAAGAAAGGACCAAATAATGCTACTGATCCTAAACAACCATGCTATAGGTGTGGATGTACTGGTCATTGGTCACGTACATGTCGCACCCCAAAGCATTTGGTGGAGTTGTACATGAAATCCACTGGGAGATTCCAGAAGAATCAAGGGAATAAGGCGGAGGCGCACTTCACCTCTCAACCCGTTGTTGACAATAAAATGGTATTGGATGATGATCAAACCTCCGACCCCACAGAAGAATTCAAGAAGGGCCTCCTTGGTTATGGTGATACTCCCATGGAAGATGATGATCTTATTGGGGATGAGCTAAAAGAATTCCAGAAGAATAAAAACAAGTCCCAGGAGGACGATATAAATGATTTATATGGAGACCTGGAGTAGTCTCCCAGTTTTTCCTTTAGAGTCGATGTCGTATTATCCTTTAGAGTCTCCTTAAGAGCCTTATTTATCAGTTTAGTCTTTGTGTTCCTGAATGAACAATGGTCTACGCTCCTGCTGAGCGATTATCAGTCAAATTTTAAATAAAGTGTGATTTTCACAGGATATTTATTTAATCATGCTATGCTTGTTCTATATTATTTGTTCCCGATGCAACAAATGTTTGATTAATCTTACTGGTTTAATATAGAACTCAATGAATAAAACCTGAAGTTTATGTTGCGATGAAAACCATACCATGAAATTTCCCCTTTGCAGCTAGTGCGTGGGAAAGAACTAAGTATTTCCCATCTGCGAAAATTTGGCTGTAATGTATACATGCCAATCTCTCCACCACAGCGTACCACCATGGGACCTCACCGGAAGTTGGGGATCTATGTAGGTTATGAATCTCCGTCTATAATTAAATACCTAGAGTCTATGACAGGGGATCTGTTCACAGCTCGGTACGCTGATTCTATTTTTGATAAGGACAATTTCCCGGCATTAGGGGGAGATACATACCACATTGAAGAATACCGGGAAATAAATTGGAATGCCTCTGGTATTCAGTCCTTAGACCCACGCACTAAAGAAGCCGAACTTGAAGTTCGGAGGATAATAAGTCTGCAACAAATAGCCGATAATCTGCTAGATGCCTTCACTGATTGTAAGGGAGTGACAAAATCTCATATACCTGCAGTAAATGCACCTGAAAGAGTGGAAATACCCAAGAAGGTTATTGAACCCACTCTTGCCCCTCATGACAAAAAGAGGGGGAGGCCTCCAGGTGCACGGGACTCAGTTCCGCGGAGACGTCCACTGAAACGGAGAACCGAGCAAATGAGATCACTACCTGAGACAGTTGAAGAAGCTCAACCTGTTGTTGAGAAAATCCCTAAAGTGAGCCATCCTGAAGATGGTAATCTCCTTGAAGAGAGCCATCCTGAAGGTGGAAATCCCAATGAACATTTGCGCGCACAATCTGACGCTGGGAAGTCAGAACACCCAGACTCCATCGTTGTGGGAAATCACGAGGAGCTGGAAGAAATTAATATAGATATATCCCCGAAGTGATGCAGGAGAAATGAATAAATGAAAGACTACAATTGTCGACATATATTTGCCTCTGAAATTGCTAAAAGCTGGATCTAGAACCAAAGTCTATGGCAGAGTGCCAGAAGCGCTCAGATTGGGTCAAATGGAAAGAAGCAATTGAGGCGGAATTGCACTCGCTTAATAAAAGGAAAGTATTCGGTCCTATTGACCAGACACTTCCTAAAGTGTTCCCTGTAGGATCAAAATGGGTTTTCATCCGGAAGAGAAATGAAAACAATGAGGTGGTGAGATATAAAGCGAGGCTTGTAGCACAAGGGTTCACGCAGAGACCCGACATCGATTACGATGAAATATATTCTCCTGTAATGAGTGGAATAACGTTTCGATATCTAATATCAATGGCAGCTGGCTTAAATTAAGAAATATAGTTGATGGATGTGGTGACCGCATATTTATATGGGTCACTGGATTCGGACATTTATATGAGAGTCCCTGAAGGAGTAAAAGTCCCGGATCCTAATAATCGCAACATGTATAGCGTCAAACTGCAAAGATTGCTATACGGGTTAAAACAGTCGGGAAGAATGTGGTATAACCGGCTTAGCGAGTTCCTCCTGAAGAAGGGATACTCCAATAATGATGATTGTCCCTGTGTATTCATAAAGAAATCCCAGAATGGATTCTGTATCATCTCAGTGTATGTCGATGATCTGAATATAGTCGGAACCACAGAGGAGATAAAGGAAGCAAGTGCTTACCTCACAACGGAGTTTGAGATGAAAGATTTGGGTAAAACCAAATTGTACTTAGGCCTGCAGCTAGAGCATTTCCCAGAAGGAATTCTTATTCACCAGTCTTCCTATACCCGAAAAGTATTGGAGAGATTTAATATGGATAAATCACATCCCTTGAAAACCCCCATGGTCGTAAGATCCCTCGAAGTGGATAAAGACCCATTCAGACCGAGGATGGAAAATGAGGAAGTCTTAGGACCTGAAGTCCCATATTTAAGTGCTATTGGAGCACTCATATACCTTGCAAACTGCACAAGGCCTGATATTGTATTCGCAGTAAATTTGCTAGCAAGACATAGTTCAGCTCCAACCAGAAGACATTGGGCTGGTGTAAAGACTTTACTCAGATATCTCCGAGGTACTCAAGATCTTGGGTTGTTTTTCCAGAAGAACCAAGACTTGACCATGGTGGGATATACGCATGCTGGCTATCTGTCTGATCCCCACAGTGCCAAATCAAAGACTGGTTTTGTGTTTCTCTGTGGTGGTACAGCCGTTTCCTGGCGGTCTTGTAAACAGACTCTGGTAGCAACTTCTACCAACCACTTAGAGATTATAGCCCTGTATGAAGCCTCACGTGAATGTGTTTGGCTGCGACGTGTGATTAGCCATATCCAGAAGTCATGTGGCCTTAACACCATTGATACCCCCACAATTATCTATGAAGATAATTCTGCTTGTGTTGCACAAATGCAATTGGGTTATATAAAGAGCAACATCACGAAGCATATTGCTCCTAAGTTATTCAATCCTCACGAACTCCAGAAGACCGGTGAGATAAAGATCTTGCAAACTAAGTCATGTGAAAATCTTGCAGATTTATTCACTAAGTCCTTGCCTAAATCCACATTTCAAAGATATGTTAAAAGCATTGGAATGAGAAGACTTAGAGAGATGCATAGTTCAGGGGGAGAAAACCTTTGAACCATAACCCTTATTGCGATCCTGAAGATCCTAATAAAACCCTGAAGGTTATAAGTTGTACTCTTTTCCCCTTTGTGAGTTTTCCTGAAGTTTTCTCACATGAAGGTTTTTAATGAGGCAACTAGTGCAACATGAAGTGCGAGTGCAATGTACTCTTTTCTCCATCTCTTTTTTCCCATTGGGTTTTTGAGTGGAGTTTTTAACGAGACATATGCATTACGCGGTATTCGCCCAAGGGGGAGTGTTATGAAATATGGACTCTAAACCGTATTGGTTTAGGACTCTATCTCTATTTGTGTGGGCGAATCCGAACTCCTCCATCTCTCCCTATATATATGGGGCATCCCCCTATTGTATTTGATGAATCTAATAAAGAGAAAGATACCACCCCTATATTGTGTGCCCTTTGTGTTCTTACTTTTGGATTGCGTCTACAAATTTGGTGATTGATCACGGGTGATCGACTACGTTTTACAACAAAAAAAGAACTCCAGCTAGTAGATGGGCTGCATTCAGCTCAGCAACCCCGCCGGCCACCCTGCAGCCGCAGCCCATTCCCACTACGTGACAAATTAGCTGACGTTAGTGCACTTCACAATTTAGTTCAAAAATTCAAAAGCCTACCGCGTTTAAACCGAGCATCCGATTCATCATCCGGTTGAACTACCGTGTCTTTTTATTACAAGATCTTCAAAACAAGACCCGTGTTGGAATATACTTTGACGTTATTTTGTTGGATATTATGATTAATGTTCCGCAAAATAGTATTGCATTGTTCCACCACACTCATGTTTGATTTGTTCTGCTCGTAGTCTCAAACTGTTCCACCAGCACCAGCACGTTTGATCTGCTCATGAAATTAACACCAAACTCTAAACTCTTCATTTTCCTGATCAAATCCGAAGTATACACACTAGAACGTCATCCATGAGCTGCTCAAACATTAAAAATAGAGAAATGCTAAAAAAGCTATTCCAACAGTAAAAAAGCCCGCCGATGGTAAGGCTTGGCGACATTCAGGCGCTGTAATGGTGGCCAGCATTTGAAGAAATGCATAGATATGCAGCTCTGAATTCTGGTCGCACTAGTACTTTTTGATTGCGGAGAAATGATGCCACTGGTAGTAAATAAAGGTGCAACATTAATTAGAGCATATAATTTGAGAAACAAATTCATTGATCACTGTTTTATAGTTTACATGCATCACAATTCTTGGAATAGGACATCAAACTTGACATGGGAAAACAGTACTACTTGACTTAGTCGAGAGAGATCAATCACAACAACATGAATGAGAAGGTGGCATCTCGAATGGATGACCTCATACAGGATACAACACACCATGACCAAGAATCAGACAAGAGCAAAACAAACCGCGAAACATGCATCAACAGAGGAGCGTTATTAGCTCGCCTCCGCGTCGGGCCAGCTTGGAAATTAAACAACATCCGGATCACTAGCATTGGCAGCGGCGGTAGCGTTATCAGCTCGCCTCCGCGGGCGATGGCCTCCACGTGCCCGTCCAGGTCGTCCGAAGGAGCGACATATAGGATAGTACCCGACCAAAAGCCGGCGAGAACCTTCCACGCCGTCTCCTCGTCCTCCATCTCGTCCATCAACTGCTTTCCGAGCCTCGCGCCATTCTTCAGCACCTCGTTGTTCGATCTTGCACTCAGCAGCTCGACCAGCTGCTGATACTCCGCTTCCGGCGTCGACACTGCAACATGGCCAACGAGGACGCGCTCGGCGTCCTTCTTGACGGCCTTGTACAAGCTCTTGCTCCATTCGTCGTCGTCGGGAAGTAGCTCCGGATAATAGGCCACCAAGTACGCGCAATAGCGTGACAGGTGAGTGGCAGCAATTTTATGGCCAGAAGCCGATGAGTTTGGGTGCCTCACCTCAAAGATGCTCGTGGCGATGTGCCACACAAGTAAGGTTTCTGTGGTACCTTTGCCATTGCAGGCCCAGAGGAGGTTGTCGCCGACCTGCGTGCTCAGGCACAAAGATGTCAGGTTGTTTCTTAGGCTTCCCTCACTGCTTCTCAATGTGTCAATGATGGCGGCCTTCACTGCTCTTGGTACCGTGTGACGAGTACCCATACCATGGGTACCCCCAGCGGCCTGGGACAACGAATGGGCCGCCCCAAGCCCAGCTCTGGCCAAAGGCCACGCTGGGCCACGAGGGACACTTGTCCCCGACCAAACCAACCGGGGGGGTCCGACCCCCGCCATGGGTCGGGCACCCCACAGGCTCTGACCAAAGCTAAGCTGACCCCCGCCATGGGTCGGACGCCCCGAAGCCCCGACCAAGCTATGCCAATCTCCGCCAAGGGTCGGGCGCCAGTCTATCACCGGTCGACCTCAAGTTGGCCACCTGCCCCACGGACACGACGGTTCAGAGTGACCGTGCGAGGGCAGGTGGCCCCTTCCCAAGGTAGCGGGGAGGCTGCCGAAGTCAAACACCGGTCTCATCATCCGGCCATGCACAGTGGGAGGACGCGCTCCCTCCCGAGGCAACACCAGAGCCAGGCGCTACAGTGTCAGCACCTGGCAAACGTGCAGAGGGCAGGTGCGCCACTTCCCGACGAAACGGAAACAACTATGCCACTCGCTGTGTCTACCAACCCGGCATGGGGCGAGTAGACACCGGTCAATCGCCAAGACTGAAGACGACTCCCAGGCGTAGGACACCCCATCCTTTCTTTTCCAAACTCCCATGTAACCTGCCCCCTTCGTCTATATAAAGGGAGGCAGGACCCTCAGGGAAAGGGACGGTTTTTTAGACGACGACTGAACAACGGCTCGAACGCTCCTATAGCATCAAGCCCTTAGCGTTTTCAAACTTTCTAGCTCTCCCACTCGTACAAGGCGCTCAAGGCCAGTCCTTAGCCCTTGCTTGTAACGCCGTGCAGTCATCTGCATCCAAAGCAATACAGATCCACCACACGAACTGGAGTAGGGACATTCGGCCCGAACCAGTATACGTCTTGGGCTCCCTGAGTCAGGCCATTCAAGGAGAGGGAACGCGCGACCCCTTGACTAAAAATTCACTTGCCGGTATTCGAAACACCGACACCGTGACACTCATCTTTTGCTCAGGCAAAGAATTGAGACGCCTAAGAAGAGCCATTGCCGTTTTCCTTGTGTGGAGCTCCAAGATACTGCATTGGTTCATTTTGTCCTTCCAGGGCATAAATAGCTTGCATCTACAATGCAACACACGGTTAATCCATTTTCTCATGGTAGGAGATTCGTGCCAAGAACCGTTCTTTACGTAGCGGCAAATGAGGGATACTTTGGTCCAGTTAGAGCAGACGTAGGAAGCAATATCCCTTGCCTCAACAAGCACGACTAGTGCAACAAGTAAGCATACTATCACTATATCAAACATTAAATTTCCAACTTCAAGAGGAGGTTCATCATTAACACCACCGCATTGCACTTTACATGATATCTGTTTCGTCAATCCCCTGATATCAAATGTGGCAAGCATTACGACTAGAGTTGTAGCAAACAAGCAGTAAGCAATGCTTAAGAGTGAGATAAATATGCTCAAGATGGGCAGCCAACATGTTGAATAGGACACTGGGAGGGATGAATGATAATAATCATGAAGGAAAGAAAGCTCATCTGCAATCAACCCAAATACCCTTTCATCATCACTATCCTTGAGGAACACTTGCCAGAAAAAGTTGTGGACCTTCATAAACTTAACCACTGCAGTTGTGTACTTTGCGAATCGACACCGCGGCAGCTTGAACAATGCAAATGAAAAGCATACATCCTTTAGTGGTATTGACCTTAGAAGATCGTCGTCTAACCGCCAAACTTTGTCGATGGTCACCAAGCCATTGTTGCTCATCCTTGCTCGATCACCTTGGTCGAACATCCATTTGAAGCAGTAACCATGAGGCTGTTTATCTACCTGCACAGTCTCCTCTCCCATAACTACAAGTTGGGGAGGTAATTGCTCACCAATTGGCTCAGCCTTAGCATGCTGGCTTCCACCTCCACCCTGTAGTTGCTCTATATATCCAGCAATTAGACGAGGATTGCGTCCAAGAGCAAATGATCGTCGGGCACTGTAAAATGCATAAAACTGGAAAACCAATTTGGCAAAGATAAGAGCAAATGGTGGAAAGAGCAGCCATCCGAACTCAAAATTAAATAATTCCAATAACACTTGCCAACTAATTGGCGATCCCGTTGGATTGCCATGCGTCCCTATGGTGTAAACCACAAGGTAGACTATCCAGATTGCTTTCATAAGCAGTAAAACGGAGGGAGCAGTGTTTCGACCTTGTTTAGCATCAGTGGCAACTATTGCACTGGTACTGATACGAACAATTTGAACAAGGCCAGTCCATACAATGACTAGGTAGAGGTGAATGCTTTGGTCACACGTCCCTGTTATGATTTCCCCCCGTCGGATAAATTAATGCTAATGTTGTTCAGATCGTAAATGGTGGAGAGAACATTGGAGATGATGGGTATGAACAATAGTGTGGCTCCCACAAAGAGATAATGGGTCAAGGGATGGTGGCGATAGCGGTGGGCGTAGGCGTCTATTCCGACCATGACTCCCCCCAAGATGGCGCTGACGATGAGGAGAGCGTTTACTCGCCACATCTGCCCTTTCATGTTCTTATCGAAGCGCTCCAATGCAGGTTGGGAGCAGCTTACGGTAGAATTTCCAGACATGATCTGAATGTCAAACTGAAACGTTAGTGCAAGTTGTTGGCGGCACAAATGCCCAAGAAATAATGCTCTAGTAGAAAGACACGTGCGGAAATAAGGCGCCACATTTCAAGAGCTCTCGATGTACTAAAAGCGACACAGTGTTAGATATAATCTTGACTAATTAGTTAAGAGATAAGATTTAGTTAGTTTAGATAGATAAAGTTAGTTCAGGAGGATAAGATTTAGTTGATTAGCTTGTTGAGTTAGTTTGTAATCTAGTTTGACTATATAAATCAAGGAATAAACGAAGAAAAACCGTGAGAGGCACTGTGACAAACAAAATTTCCTAGTTCCAACAATTAGTACGTATCTGCATGAGGCTCATGGGTGGCGCCTAACAAAGCATTGCTTCTTACTTCCAAATGCAAGCATGCATATATGAATTAATCAGAGCAAAAACAACACAAAAGAATCTGACAACTGATCTAGTCTGGAGCCTAAAGAAGCATGCTTGCTAATTCTGAAACAAGAATGGGTATAAATGATGTGAGATTACTGAGCGAAAGGTGGCTGCAGTGCCGACGACGATCTGAATCGCTGGCCACTGCAATGCTTTGTACTAGTATGTCAGTATTTCTTTCCCCGTCATTGCGTTTGAATGGACTAATTATAGTAAGTACTAGACTAATTATAATGGCACTACACGCCGAAGCGTCCTATCGTATCACAGAAGAGATGCCTTTGTTGTTGGCTTGCTTCGTTTGTTCGCTTTCCTAATATCTTAAATGATAGTTAGAAACATTAAAAAAAAACTCTTCGTGGTTGCTGAAATGTAAAAAAAAAAAAAATTCTCCAGCTAGTAGATTGGCTGCATTCAGCTCAGCAACCCCGCCGGCCGCCCTGCAGCCGCAGCCCATTCCCACTACGTGACAAATTAGCTGACGTCAGTGCACTTCACAATTGAATATGTCAATAGAAATTAAAGAAGCTGTCACTATTTGGATCCCTGCATTGTTAAAGAAATGTATGAGCTGTCACGATTAAAGAAATTAGGGGGGGGGGGGGGGGGGGGGGGGGGGGGGGCAATAGAAATTAAAGAAATGCATGAGCTGTCACGATTTGGATCCCTGCATTGTTAGCATAAGAAGGAAAAGAAGCTGCTAGAAGGCATAGCAACTAGAGGGAGGGAGCTAGCTGACTTGGGTGAGCCGGCAGACAGCTCCTAATCTACAGCCCGCCGCTCTAGTGGCCAACCTAAGATAAAAATGAAGAAAGTGTTTAAAAGACTAAGCTATTTTTTAAAATAGAAAACGAAGAGAGTTGAATTAGGATAAACATATCAAACATAGTGTTGTACAATCTAATTCGTACATACATAAAAGAGAAATAAGACAAGAATAATAAAGATAACTCACGTAAGATTACCGGTGTCGTCGAAAGGTGGATTAAGTCCGACAAAACCCGCTATTGGCTTCGCTGCTGTCCGGCTCCATGCGTACATCGATCGGCCGTACGTCGTCGTCCCATTCCGCACATCGGTTTCTCCGTGATCGGCAGGCTCATACAAATCAATTTATTTGCGAGCAGTGATGGCGAGCTGGCGCGAAGAAGCTGCGGGAAGAAGAGAAAAGAAAGAAAGGATTCAGCCGAAAGCGCCGGATGCGCGACACGTGTGGATCTGATGGTCGAGTTTTGCGTAGCTAAAAGGGGCACACTGAGATCAAATTGCCACAGAGGTTTAAGCATTAAAATTGATTTGACTTTTTATAGGAATTTTTACAGAGGTCTGTCAGGTGCAGATGAATGTCCAGGTGAAATTTCAGATGAAAAATCCTAGTAGATATTTTATTAAAATTCTGACAATGCATTATTTGAATTTCTGTCAGTTCGGTTTTCTATTTAATTGAGGTCCAAAATTGAGTTAATATTTTATGATAATTTTCATGAACACCTCAAATATCATTTTAAATCTTCTGTAAATTTTTCAGAATTTTATCTTTGATATTTAATTTATAAAAATTCTGACATTCCATTTTTCAACTTTTGCTAGCTTCTGTTTTTGAATTAATTGGAAGCTTATCCAACATGGGAAACTCTTGATATTTTTACCAGAGGTAAATTATGCATCAAGGGTGATTTGGTAATTTTCTTTGCTTGAGATAAACTCTGGATAGTTTTATTTAATTTCGGATGATACACTGTTCTTAGTCAAAAGTTATCATTTCCATCATTAATGATTTTTAACATACAGTAAAAATTAAAGTAACCAGGTAAAAATTTTACCTGAGTGATAAAAACTTTAACAAAAATTTCTCAAGATTTTTCTTTTACCTTTTATCTTTTTATCATTACCCATTCCTTAATTCTCTTTATTGACTTTTCATGCACTGCATAATTCCAATTGAAATTCAAATAAAATCAATAAAGCTAGGAAAACTTGGAAACAATAATATTCAAATTCCAAATATTCATTTTTATTTAATAGCATTTTTCAGGATATTACAGATCGGCAGGCTCATACAAATCAATTTATTCATTAGCAGTAGTCGCATTCGTTCATGGCTTGCGGAGAGAAGGAAAGGGAGGAGATGAAATATTGAGGACTAATTCGGCGCTCTTTATTCCAGTTGTGTTGAAAGCAATGCGAATTTCAGCTGTCTTCGGGTATGTATAATAGTCCAACACTCAATATTTTCTCTAAAGATTTCAATTTATTTAGAGATAGTATTAGAGATAGCATCTTCAGTAGTTTAATTCTTTTCCTTCACCTCCTCTCTCCTTATGTAGAATTTTACTAACATTGTATAGCTAAAAAATAGCTGAAGTGGCACTAACATTAGGTGGGTTCATGCCTCTGTATGGGAGGGAGTTGAGGTGCGGCCGCAGACAGCTCACGCGAAAGAGAAGCTCAAGGACACCCAAGGTTTACAAAACCGAGTCAAGGTTGAAAATCGAATCCCAGTCGGCACCGATTTTCGTCGAAAATCACTAAAAACTTAAGGGTTTCGAAATCAAACTTTTTGAAAAAAAATAGAAAGAAATAAAAAAAATCGACCGGTTTTTCACCGAAAATCGATTAATTTTCACCGGTAATTGACCATTCTAGCGAAATTTTTCAACGACCGATTTTCACCGATAATCAAGCGGTTTACATCGTATAAAATTTCCAAATTTTTTGATTTTTTTAATTTGACTGATTTATCGACCGATATAGTTTATTGAACTGACCCAATAAGGCTGAACATCACGATTTTTTAGTGATTATCTTCGATATTTGAAACCCAAAGGACACCGATTCAAACGACCACTTCCGAACACAACCCAAAAACAAACAGCTCCCCCTCTTACACCACACGGCAGCGTTCACAATATTATTTTGAAAATACCGCTCAAAAATCAAAATTCAAAAATAGGAAATATCGAGTCAACAATCGCCAAAAACCGAAGGGTTTCGATATAAAACTTTTTGAAGAAACTTTTTTAAAAAACGATTTTCACCGATAGTTGCTCGATAATCGCTCGATATGCCTCAATTATTGACCGACCAAGTAAACTTCTTCGACGGTCGATTTTTTGAGTGATTTTCGCTCAATATTCATTGAAAATCGAGCGATATTCAGCGATTATTGCGATATTTACATCGTATAAATTTTTTTGAATTTCTTGATTTTTTTAAAATTAACCGGTTTACTGACCAGTATTAGATATCGAACCGGCTCGATATGATTGATAATCGTGATGTTCAAGCGATTATCGATAATATTGTGAACTCTGCCACGTAGGCCCACACAACTCTCTAGCTCTGAACTTTTTACTGTACTAGCCCTGTTAAAAAAATTTATTATGAAAATGACCTCCTTCTGTAAGTATTTGTGGAAATAACTATCTTCACGCCTCCCAGCAGCTGCGGCAGGCAAAACCGCGACCAAGAGACGCTGCACACAAATGTAGCGCCCTGGGGGCGCTGCACTGCCATATGCAGCCCCCAGGGGTTGTGCACTAGTTAGGATTTTTTATTTTTAAAATTAAAAGATATGAAAATAATCTTTTTTAAAAAAATATAAAAAAATTCTATTTTAAATGTGCAGCTTCTGGGAGGAGCTACAACTTTTTTAAAATAAATAAAAAAAAACCTTTTTTTAAGTGTGCTGAGGAGCTGCACACTTAAAACAGATTTTTAAAATTTTTTTAAAAAGATTATTTTAATATTTTTAATTTAAAAAAAATTCCTAACTAGTGCAACGCCTCTGGGGGCTGTATACGGCAGTGCAGCGCCTCACTGCCGCGGTTTTTGCCTGCTACAGTGATTTGGAGGCACGAAAAGAGCTATTTCTATAAATACTTGTGAACGGAGACTATTTTTATAATAAAAATTTTCAACGGGTTAGTACAGTGAAAATTTCTCTAGCTCTAAGCGCAGCTACCGGAAGCGGGGATGCTTTGTTTTCTTGTTTTTGTAGGGGCCGATGAGCGCCTTACATGCGACAGCAGGCTTCCCATGAATTCCATGAATCCCATGTACACTCGGGTGTGTAGCATGAGTAAATAACGTGGACAGCCTTTATAATTACTGTGTAACAAATTTGTAAAATAATAGTGAAAACGTCGAGATAAAAAACTAAAAATACTTCTCCCCAAAATTGGCTGAAAACATAGCTACATAATTTAGCTGCATTCGAAAACTAGCTCATGAAATCTAAATGAATGAATTTACATCGCGAAAACATTCCAACATTGGGCACCACTAATTTACGGTCGATCTCACCAACAGTTCCGTGTGTGCTCCATGTGGAGCTCCACTAGGCCATTAGCACATTGAGCAATGCTATCTCATCCGCTTGCAGTTAGACCTAAGTGATTCTTGCTTGTCATGTTTGAAAAGTCTAGACAACTTCAACTCAAAAATTTAAATTTAAAAAATTTTAAATCAGATATTTTCAACTAAAAAAATCGAAAGTTTCAAGTTGAAAATTTTCAAATTAGAAGGTTTCAACTTGAAATTTTTTAATTGAAAAGTTTCAAATTAGGAAGTTCCAAATCGGAAAATTTCTACTCGAAAATTTTTAGACTAGAAAGTTTCAAATCAAAATATTTCAAATTAAAAAGTTTCAATTTAGGAAGTTCCAAATCGAAAAGTTTAAACTCGAAAATTTTCAGGCTTGAAAGTTTCAACTTGAAAATTTTCAAATCAAAAAGTTTCAACTCCGATAACTTCAATTCAAAAACTTTTAGTTCAAAAAATTTAAACTTAAAATTCCACTCGAAATTTATGACTCCAAAAATTTCAAATAGGAAAGTTTCAACTCAAAAAATTTGAAATCGTAAATTTTTAAATTATAAAAGTTCAACTCGAAAAAATTCAAATAAAAAAGTTTCAACATTGAAAACTTTTAATTCAAAAACTTTTGACTTGACAAGTTTCTATTCAACAAACTTTTAGTTCGAAAAGTTCGCTTAAAAAACTTTCTAAAGTGGTTAAAAAATACTTGTTTTCAAAAACTTGATGAAAAAATTTAAAATACAAAAACTATTTTGAGTTTAAGGGGAAGGGAATAGAGGGGGAAAGAGTGATGAAGGAGGTGATACCACTTGTCACAAGGAGAGGATCTTTGTGGGAGAAGAAAAGTGGAGAAGGATGGAGGTGATACTAGGCCTGGGCGTTCGGTTTAACCGAAAAATTCGGTTTCAGTTTTCGGTTTATTTGGAAATTCGGTTATTTCAAAATTGAAACCGAATTGTGTTTGAAAATTTTGGTAACCGACACTTCGGTTAACCGATAGTTCGGTTTCGGTTTCGGTTTTAACCGAATTAACCAAACTTCAGGTATTACTAAGCTATAAGATTCACTAATGGTGTTTTAATGTTTTCACATTCAGTAACTGGACATGATGTTTCAATTTTTCATGTCGGAAATTGATCTTTTCCTTTGGCGTACCCTTGTGCAGTCAATAGCCATTCAGTGTCTGGAGGCACTGCAGTTTCTGCATGGACTTGGTCTTATTTATTGTGATCTCAAGCCAGAGAACATATTGGTAAAGAGCTACAGCAGATGTGAAGTAAAGGTCATAGACCTTGGCAGTAGCTGTTTTGAGACAGATCATCTATGTTCATACGTGCAATCACGATCTTACCGTGCACCCGAGGTTATATTGGGCCTGCCTTATGACAAAAAGATAGATATATGGTCACTTGGAGGGTCTCTTTATCAAAGTTTGGTTAGTTCGGTTAACCGAGGATTAAAACCGAATTAACCAGAAAAAGTTCGGTTATTCCATACAGCTAACCGAATCAACAACCGAATAATTCGGTTTTGGTTTTTTCGGCTTCGGTTCCGGTTTTTACGGTTTCGGTTTTCGGTTTCCGGTTTATTTGCCTAGCCCTAGGTGATACCACTTGTCAAGGAGAGAGTTTTTTTAGTGAGAGATGATACCACTTATCATAAGGAAGAGTAATCCTCACCAAATTTTTGGTAAGAGTGACTTTAAATTAGCAATTCCCTACAACATTTTGAAACAATAGTGAAAACATTTTACAGCTTCTACCGAAACAATTCGATGCATTGTTTGCAACAAATTAAATAATACATAGTCCTCAATAACCATATTTGTAATGTTATAACTCTAAAACTTTCGAAAATAGTATTTGCAACATTTTGCAACCAAGAATACAACAAGTGGAAACAAATCTACAATAGCCGGAGATACGCCACAACACCCCAGGACATATCCTGCAACAATTAGAGAAAACGATTAGCTAAGCTTGCACCGGGAGAAAGGAGGTGAACATCGACGATACAACCTCATGCTGACCAACCTAGATCAAGAAGGGGCAACACCGACTTGGCACCAATGCCTCATCGCCCCCCGCTGTGTTGTCCTCCACTCTTCATCAACCAAACTCCTACCTTGGCATCGCTAGATCCGGCGAGTTTCATTCGCCATACGACAAATTCAATGAGATCCATCCACCCTTGGATGGGGACACCTCCACATGATGACCTATCCTTACCCGATGGTCTAGAGAGGGGGTGAGGGTAGAGTATGGAGTATGGCTAAGGTGGTGGCTGCCTTCGGGCACTAGCAACCAGCAAGCCACCTAAGAGGGAGAAGAAGGTAGAGTATGGAGTATGGCTAAGGTGGTGGCTGCCTTCGGGCACTAGCAACCAGCAAGCCACCTAAGAGGGAGAAGAAATGGATGATGTTGCGTAGAATGGAGATGGGAGTGGCTTGGATCTATGAGCTGTGAGCGAGGCCTCTAATATTTTGCATTTGGCTTTTGATGTGTGTTGAAGTTTGGGAGGGTGTTTTGAGTTGGTTGTAATGAGCTGAATAAAATTGTACACAAAGAAGTAGGTGGCTGAAGCGTCTGATGCTTTTAGTAAAAATGTCTGATGGATTACGACCGGTATAGCTACCCATTAGGTATTAATTGTTATAAATATATAGTGCTTTTTCACTCCATATGAATAATTCCATTGACAAAGTGAAATATTATTTGTCGGTCGGTGAATGTCGGATTATTGGATTGAGTATTGGAGTCACACAAAAATTGATTAATAGGCCGTATATGTTACATTTATGGGAGTTTCCTCTCAAGTCGATTTAGTGGTTGCAGGACTACCGATAGGTGGATTTACTGGACCTATAAATTGGTTTCGGTCTAGGTATTTATGTTGCATCGGTAGAACTTTTTTCTCTCAACTTAGGTTGTATTTAATTACAGTGAATTGATCCTAGTAGTGTGTACATGGCTAAATTAGTGCTTAGCATTCGAGTTCAATTTTGTGAAATTAGTACCTGCATATTCAATCAGTGGTGGTGTGCCATTTAAACAACGCATGTGCAATTAGTTTAGATATCTTAAATGATAGTTAGATAGGTCATATGTGATGAATATATAAGTGTTTAGTGATTGATTATTAACCATATACAAATGGTTGCTAATATTTTTTTTAAAAAAACTCTTCGTGGTTGCTGAAATGTAAAAAAAAAAACAAAATAGAGTCATCTGGGATCGCTGGGTGCTGATTTGCTGAACGACTCCGCATCAGTCAGGACTTGATCTCCTGGCAGGAAAAAGAAAAAGAAAGAGAGAGAGAGAGTGTGTGTAAGGACTACTTGATCTCCTACCGCTTTTAAACCGAGCATCCGATTCATCATCCGGTTGAACTACCGTGTCTTTTTATTACAAGATCTTCAAAACAAGACCCGTGCTGGAATATATTTTGACGTTATTTTGTTGGATATTATGATTAATGTTCCGCAAAATATTATTGCATTGTTCCACCACACTCACGTTTGATTTGTTCCGCTCATAGTCTCAAACTGTTCCACCAGCACCAGCACGTTTGATCTGCTCATGAAATTAACACCAAACTCTAAACTCTTCATTTTCCTGATCAAATCCGAAGTATACACACTAGAACGTCATCCATGAGCTGCTCAAACATTAAAAATAGAGAAATGCTAAAAAAGCTATTCCAACAGTAAAAAAGCCCGCCGACGGTAAGGCTTGGCGACATTCAGGCGCTGTAATGGTGGCCAGCATTTGAAGAAATGCACAGATATGCAGCTCTGAATTCTGATCGCACTAGTACTTTTTGATTGCGGAGAAATGATGCCACTGGTAGTAAATAAAGGTGCAACATTAATTAGAGCATATAATTTGAGAAACAAATTCATTGATCACTGTTTTACAGTTTACATGCATCACAATTCTTGGAATAGGACATCAAACTTGACACGGGAAAACAGTACTACTCGACTTAGTCGAGAGATATCAATCACAACAACATCAATGAGAAGGTGGCATCTCGAATGGATGACCTCATACAGGATACAGCACATCATGACCAAGAATCAGACAAGAGCAAAACAAACCGCGAAACATGAATTAACAGAGGAGCGTTATCAGCTCGCCTACGCGTCGGGCCAGCTTGGAAATTAAACAACATCCGGATCACTAGCGTTGGCAGCGGCGGTAGCGTCGGGCCTACTAACAATCCCGATGTGGGTGAGCAACGCCCAGAGGAGCGTTATCAGCTCGCCTCCGCGGGCGATGGCCTCCACGTGCCCGTCCAGGTTGTCCGAAGGAGCGACGTACAGGATAGTCCCCGACCAAAAGCCGGCGAGAACCTTCCACGCCGTCTCCTCGTCCTCCATCTCGTCCATTAGCTGCTTTCCGAGCCTCGCGCCATTCTTCAGCACCTCGTTATTCGATCTTGCACTCAGCAGGTCGACCAGCTGCTGATACTCCGCTTCCGGCGTCGACACTGCAGCAAGGCCAACGAGGACGCGCTCGGCGTCCTTCTTGACGGCCTCGTACAAGCTCTTGCTCCATTTGTCGTCATCGGGAAGTAGCTCCGGATAATAGGCCACCAAGTACGCGCAATAGCGTGACAGGTGAGTGGCAGCAATTTTATGGTCAGAAGCCAATGAGTTTGGGTGCCTCACCTCAAAGATGCCCGTGGCGATGTGCCACACAAGTAAGGTTTCTGTGATAACTTTGCCATTGCAGGCCCAGAGGAGGTTGTCGCCGACCTGCGTGCTCAGGCACAAAGAGGTCAGGTTGTTTCTTAGGCTTCCCTCACTGCTTCTCAATGTGTCAATGATGGTGGCCTTCACTGCTCTTGGTACCCTGACACTCATCTTTTGCTCAGGCAAAGAAATGAGACGCCTAAGAAGAGCCATTGCCGTTTTCCTTGTGTGGAGCTCCAAGATACTGCATTGGTTCATTTTGTCCTTCCAGGGCATAAATAGCTTGCATCTACAATGCAACACACGGTTAATCCATTTTCTCATGGTAGGAGATTCGTGCCAAGAACCGTTCTTTACGTAGCGGCAAATGAGGGATACTTTGGTCCAGTTAGAGCAGACGTAGGAAGCAATATCCCTTGCCTCAGCAAGCATGACTAGTGCAAGAAGTAAGCATACTATCACTATATCAAACATTACACTTCCAGCTTGATGAGGTTGTTCATCTTTAACACAGTCGCATTGCACTTTACATGATATCTGTGTGTTATATTCCTCGATACGATATGTGGCAATCATTACGACTAGAGTTGTAGCAAACAAGCAGTAAGCAATGCTTAAGAGTGAGATAAATATGCTCAAGATGGGCAGCCAACACGTTGAATAGGACACTGGGAGGGATGAGTGATAATAATCATGAAGGAAAGAAAGCTCATCAGCAATCAACCCAAATACCCTTTCATCATCACTATCCTTGAGAAACACTTGCCAGAAAAAGTTGTGGACCTTCATAAACTTAACCACTTCAGTTGTGTACTTTGCGAATCGACACGGCAGGAGCTTGAACAATGCAAATGAAAAGCATACATCTTTTGGTGGTATTGACCTTAGAAGATCGTCGTCTATAAGCCAAACTTTGTCAATGGTCACCAAGCCATTGTTGCTCGTGCTTGCTCGATCACCTTGGTCGAACATCCATTTGAAGCAGTAACCATGAGGCTGCTTAACTACATGCACAGTCTCCTCTCCCATAACTACAAGTTGGGGAGGTAATTGCTCACCAATTGGCTCAGCCTTGGCATGCTGGCTTCCACCTCCAATCTGTAGTTGCTCTATATATCCAGCAATTAGACGAGGATTGCGTCCAAGAGCAAATGATCGTTGGGCACTGTAAAATGCATAAAACTGGAAAACCAATTTGGCAAAGATAAGAGCAAATGGTGCAAGGAGCAGCCATCGGGCCAGAATAGTAAGGCTCCAAAACTCTTGCCAACTAATTGGCGATCCCGTTGGATTGCCATCCGTCCCTATGGTGTAAACCACAAGGTAGACTATCCAGATTGCTTTCACAAGCAGTAAAACGGAGGGAGCAGTGTTTCGACCTTCTTTAGCATCAGTGGCAACTATTACACTGGTACTGATACCAACAATTTGAACAAGGCCTGTCCATACAATGACTAGGTAGAGGTGAAGATCTTGGTCACACGTCGCTGTTATGATTTCCTCCTCGTCGGACGAAAAAATGCAGAAGTTGTTCAGATCGTCAATGGTGGTGATAACATTGGAGATGATGGGTATGAACAATAGTGTGGCTCCCACAAAGAGATAATGGGTCAAGGGATGGTGGCGATAGCGGTGGGCGTAGGAGCCTATTCCGACCATGACTCCCCCCAAGATGGCGCTGATGATGAGGAGAGCGTTTACTCGCCACAACTGCCCTTTCATGTTCTTATCGAAGCGCTCCAATGCAGGTTGGGAGCAGCTTACGGTAGAATTTCTGGACATGATCTGAATGTCAAACTGAAACGTTAGTGCAAGTTGTTGGCGGCACAAATGCCCAAGAAATAATGCTCTAGTAGAAAGACACGTGCGGAAATAAGGCGCCACATTTCAAGAGCTCTCGATGTACTAAAAGCGGCGAACAGTGTTAGATATAATCTGGACTAATTAGTTAAGAGATAAGATTTAGTTAGTTTAGATAGATAAAGTTAGTTTAGGAAGATAAGATTTAGTTGGTTAGCTTATTGAGTTAGTTTGTAATCTAGGTTGACTATATAAATCAAGGAATAAACAAAGAAAATCCCTGAGAGGCACTGTGACAAACAAAATTTCCTAGTTCCAACAATTAGTACGTATCTGCCTAACAAAGCATTGCTTCTTACTTCCGAATGCAAGCACATCCATCTCCAGAGAGTTGGTGCAAGCATGCATATATGAACCAATCAGAGCAAAAACAACACAAAAGAATCTGACAGCTGATCTAGTTTGGCGCCTAAAGAAGCATGCTTGCTAATTCTGAAACAAGAATGGGTATATATGATGTGAGATTACCGGGCGAAAGGTGGTTGAAGTGCCGACGACGATCTGGATCGCTGGCCACTGCAATGCTTTGTACTAGTATGTCAGTATTTCTTTCCCCGTCATTGTGTTTGAATGGACTAATTATAGTAAGTAATGGACTACTTATAATGGCTCCACACGCCGAAGCGTCCTGCAGTCGTATCACAGGAGATGCCTCCGTTGTTGGCTTGCTTCGTTAGTTCGTTTTCCTAATAAAGAAAAGTACCTGAATAGCATATTAGGTAGTGTTAAATAATGTGTCGTATTATGTCACTACAAAGATCAAGCTTTTATATATGTACGCCTCTCTAAAGATTATCTTTAGTAAAATGCCACTCAAAAAATTTTTCTTTCTCTAGGCTTGTTTAGATAGGCTTAGATTAGACTCAAAACTCTTAGGATTAACAGAGATTGTAGTTAGTTCAATTTTCTCAGCCCATCTGAAAGGATTAGACCTAATCATATGCAGCCAAACAAGCCCTAAAAATCTATCCTAGATCTATCTTAACCCTCCGATTTAGGCGTACACTCCATATATGCTTTTTTGGCCTTTCTCCCGGTCTATCTTTCCACAGAAGCTGCAATCGAATAATCTTTTCTTTCCTGGAAGCACCCGAGTGTGCCATTGACATCTGCTGCTGATTCTGGTTGGTGCTAGTGCATATATGCCCCCTGCTTTGTGCCCCATTATGCATAACTGCATATATGCCCTCTGCTTTATGCCGGTGGCTTTAAAGCCTTTGCACGGCCCAGGAACACATACGGGAATCGAAGTTTATATCATTAGAGATATCACCAAATTACTTTTGAACTTTTGTATATCTTGATACCTTCACATTCAAAGTTTTAATAACTCTTGATGCTAACTTAATGTAGACATAATCTCGACCTGACTAAATTATCATAGTACCCTTAATGCAATACCTGCTCTCAGTAAAAATCTCATAAATTTATCACGACAGATATGTCCTTTAAAAATTCCAAAACAGAAACAAGAAAAATCAACAAAATGGAATGTCAGAATTTTAATTAAATAACCAAGCAAGATAATGACTTTATATTTTTATGAAAGCATCCATATCCCAATTAGAACCCTTATAAAAAGTATAAAAAATAAATTGTGCCATTTGCACTCTTAAATAAATCAAAAACCGAGTTAAGAATTCTGGGCAGTGCACAGTGTCAGAATTTTTATAAATTAACCAGAGGGTCTTTTGGTCTCAAAATTTTTCTGGGAGTCGGTCATCACCAGGAGACTTGTGTCAAAAAGTTTGGAAAAAATATGGCTGTGAATGGCAGCCGAATTAATGCAAACACAGTCAAAACTTTCCCAGCTAAAAATATCCAGCCTTCACCTTCTCGCTGACAAGTGGACCCCCGAGCTATTCTGGCCCATATGCTGACGCAAGAAAACCCGAGTTTCACCCTCACTGCCAGTGGGCCCTGACCCCACCAGTCAGCCTCAGTTCTCCTCCCCGTCCTCTTTCTTCTTCCTTCTGTTGCTCGAGTCGGCTCAGCTCGCTCCGATCGACAAGCTTCTCGCGCCTTCGGCCAACTGCCCGCGTACTACCAGCGCTGCCCGAGCCATCGATTGCTGCCACGGAGACCTCCGACCATGCCGCGCTGTACCGAGCCACACCGCCACCATAACTCACCGCCTCGCACAGAGCTTCGCCGCGCAAGCGTTCAAACACTGGCGCTCCCTTTTTCTTGGCTATAAGTAGTGCAATTGCATCGCCGTTGAACCCCCTTCCTTCCTCGTTCATTTGTCAAGCCAGAGCCGTAGCTCTTCCCTTGTTTCCTCGCTGCTCTTCGTCATTCTGCCGAGAAGCCCGAAAGAGGAGAGATCAGCAATTCGAGCCTCTCGCGCGGTAATCCTTCAAATTGATTCACCCTGAAGCTTCGCTATACCTCATAGGTTACTTATCAACCGAGACCTACCAATATTCTTACCTGCAGTTCGCCGCATCGCTGCCTTCTTCTTCAGCTCCGGCGACGCTCGTGGACAGCCCTCGCTGACCCTTCCCCGACCTAGAGCCAAGGTAAAACAGAGTCGCCTCCACTCACTGATGCTAGCCACGCACTTTTCTGGTGAAGAGATGGCCGGAGTTGAGCTCGCGCCTGCTCGGCCATGGCGCCGCCGCACCCGCACGGTGGCGGCCATGATTCCGGCCACCCCAGAGAGAATCAGTACCACCCCTAGATGCGTATTGGCGCGATGAAGCCCATTCCGTTACCCATTCCGCCACGGCGGGGCTAGTTCGCCGGCGGCGAGGTCAGAACCGTAGAGCCCTGTTCTGAGTCGCTGTCGAGTGGGCCCGGTCTGTCAGCCTCAGCGGGTCGGTTTTGAAAGTGTGGCGCCAAAACTCCAGAAGACGCTTTCCCAATTAGAAAATGCACTCTCCAATTTTCCTGAATTTCAAACCCGAACCGAATTCATATAGCCATAACTTTTGAACTAGTAATCCAAATTGAGTGAAATAAATTTCTAAATTCGTCTAAAATCTATTAGTTTCATAATATTCAAAAATATTTCAAAAATAGTCACTGTGTGATTTTTAGGAAATAAAATACTTAAGAAAGGCTTAATACATTACAAAAATGGATATTTCACTTGTAGTCAAAATTAATAAAAATAAATTTTATTAGAATATCCATTCTGAGATGAGTTTGAATATGTAAAAATAATCTTTTTTATAATTGTTTTACGCCATTCACTAAATAAATGTTTATTGAAAGTAAAACAAATGACTTTAATTTAAGATTTTAACTAGTTGAATGCCCATGCGTTGCTACGAAAAATAAATGTGGTAACGAAATATAAAGCTCAAACAACAAAAAAAAATTGTGCTACAAGATATTTCCTTTGCACGATCCTTTCGAGGTATTAGTTGGAGTATTTTGGGGAAAAATTTTGTTTGCACGTCGAAGCGTCCTGTCGTATCACGGAAAAGATGCCTCCGTTGTTGGCTTAATTGCTTCGTTAGTTCGCTTTCCTAATAATTAAAGAAAAGTACCTGAATAGCATATTAAGTAATTAATGTTAAATAATGTGCCGTATTATGTCACTATAAAGATCAAGCTTTATATATGGACGCCTCTCTAAAGATTATCCTTAGTAAAATGCCATTCAAAAGGATTAGATCTAATCATATGCATCCAAATAAGCCCTAAAAATCTATCCTAGATCGATCTTAACCCTCCGATTTAGTCTTACACTCCATATATGCTTTTTTAGCCTTTCTCCCAGTCTTATCTTTCCACAGAAGCTGGAATCGAATAATCTTATTGACATGTGCTGCTGATTCTGGTTGGTGCTAGTGCTAGACTCTGAATACGGCATAGTAGCTGGTAAAGTATTGGGGTTTTCAATATTTTGCTGGCGGTTGTGCCGAGATTCGTACGATTAACTTAGGGTAATAATAGCATTATTGTCGTTTTCCTAAGCTAATTATAAAGGTCGCCACAAGCGTCGTGTCGACCATGGTTGCGGGAGCCGGGAGGAGGAGCCGAGGTCACGCACGCGGGGAAGAAAGTGTATGCGGCTAGTAGGGATCAGGAAACGCTTGAGAAAATTGGCTCCGAATTCTGATACAAGATGTCCATTAACACAACGCAATAAGATGGTAAAAAGTTTTTTTTTTTTCTATCTGGCGATTGAATTGACAAACCAATTAAAACTGAATGCAGGTTGTATGCAAACGATGAAACACGATTCTTAAATAGTTATCCTAAAAGTTTGGAAATTACCAGAAAACGGACCAAGCGCGCGAGGGTATAGATCAGATCACCTGGAAATGGAATGCTCTCTACTGTCTGCGTTTGCATTCAGAGGGTAAGGAATATATATAAGCACGCCGCCTTCATACATTTCTCTTTCATGGTCCTGTTGTCTCTGCTGTCACTCTGTGTTCTGTACTGTTAGTCGTCTAAGATTTTGCTCACTTTGAAATGGCCAATAATTAAGTACGAACTTGCGTGCTAACCAGCATTTAAGCAAACCTAAGGTACTCTAATATGCAACGTACAGTAAGCAGGATGATCTCAAGATCTCTTATGCTTCTGCAGCTAGTCGAAGTGTAACAAACAAATTAATTAACGAGAGTACATGTCGAGCTAATTAATCACCCTAGAAAGGAAAACTTCAAGCAACAAACACCGCTACTGCGGTGGCTCCAGAGGAGAGGTGCTATCCCACCGGGTGAGGTGCACGCTGATTCCTCATGCACTGCACCGACCACATAGCACTATTAACCAACACCACTTTTGTTTCGGAAAAACACCAGCTTAGAGCCGGTTTGTGATTGCTGATTGCTGTGTTACATCATCCTTTGCTAATCCTAGTAGGTTTTTCTTATTATGGATAAAATAATAGTGGGAAAAATTGTTTAGTGACATCGAATGATCAGTTTATATCAAGGATTCAAATTTCATTTGAGGAAAAATACCAGGTATGGCCGAAATCCAAAATTTCAACGAAATCTCGGTATTTCGAACAAATTTCGATCAAAATCCAAAAACAAAATTCAAATCCGGTCCGTTTGCTAGCCAAAAAAACCGAATTTCGGGCGGTTTACCCGAAATTTCGGGCGAAATTGCCGAAATTTTGGCCGTTTTGCACTGGCTAAAAAGTGGGTCAAATGAAGATAATTTTTTTTTAATTTTTTCTGGTGAGTCTTGACATATTGATGATATTTCTAGAAAAATTTAAGATGATTATCAAATTTGAGGAATTTTTAAAAATTAAAACATTCCTACTGTCCTGATGAAACGCTGACCGGCAAGTTTGAACCGAACAAAAATTAGAACAAAACAAACGAGGTTATAAAATTTTGAAATTTTTTGTGGATGGTCCTGACACATCCATAATATTCTCATAAAATTTTCAGATGATGGTTAAGATTTATGAATTTTTTAAAATTTGAAAAGTGCTATTGTCCTGTTAAAAGCCTTACCGGCAAAATTGAACGAAATGAATAATTATTCAAACCACATTAATTTTTTTTTAAATTTTTTAGATGATGATCGTGCTTAACTAATTTTTAAAAATTCTAACAGTGCTACATCAATATATAGATTTGCTTTAGAAATAAAAAAAGGTTTAAAATTTTTGAAAATTTTACAGAAGGGTGATAAGGAAATGCTTAATAAATTTTGAATCATGATCAACTCCAGTGAATTTATAAAATTCTTACCAGGTACAGTACCATTTATATTCTTTCTCTTTTTGATTTTTGAAATATAATATAACAAATGAAGTTCAATGCTTACATAGATTTGATTGATCAAACAAAAAGAGTTGAAATTTTTTGAACGTTTTATAGAATGGTACTGAGGAAATTATTAATCTCTCATAAAACTTTTAGATCATGATCACACACGAAACAATTTATAAAATTCTGAAAATGTTACTGTCCCTATTATGTTCATTCTATGTTTGATTTTTTAAAGATAACAAATTAAATTTAATAATTTTTAAAATTTTTATGTATGATTCTACACTACTAAAGATTGTACAATAAATTTTTCAGATCAATATCAAGCTTATATAATTTTATAAAATCTGACTGTATTTCTGCCAAAATTTTTATATGTCTTAAAATTTTGGTTTTGGCAATCCCAAATAAGCGCATTCAGAGGGTAAGGAAGATTTTTTAAAGATAACAATGGAAGTTCAATCATTTTGAAAATTTTTATGTATGATCCTACACTACTAAAGATTGTACAATAAATTTTCCAGATCATTATAAAGCTTATATAATTTTACAAAAATCTGACTGTATTTCTGCCAAAATTTTTAAATGCCTTAAAATTTTGGTTTTTCAATAATTTTTCAAATAATATGAATTTTTTAAGGGTTATTGGACCAAATCCGGTCAAATCCTGCCCTAAAACTTTAAAAACCGGGCAAAAAAACAGAAATTTCGGTGAAATTTTGCCGAAAAACCAAAATTACTGTAGCATTTCGAATTTTTTTTTAAAAAATAATCCAGCCGGTAGTTTTAAATTTGGGTGGCCCAAAATCCAGTTTTTCGGTGAAATTTTGCCGAATTTCGTTGAAATTTTTAACTTTGGTGGTGCTACAGCGGCAGCGGAGATAGGGGCCGGAGAGGCGAGGATCTGAGGAGGGGGCGGTGCTGAGAAGAGAACTCGAAGGAACAAGGGTCAATGTTGACGGTGCTAATGGTGGAAGCAGAGAGGGAATGGCAAAAACGGTGCTAACGGTGGAAGTGGGAAAAAAGAAAATTGTTCTGTCGATGAAACTAAAGTGTATCCATTTTCCATCATGGCCAACATTCATTTTCCATCATGGCCAACATTCTGAAGCTCAAATCCGTCGGGGTTGGCTCAGGGAATGGCATGTCTCCGTCGAGGTATTGCATCACTTGTCTCATGTTGGACCTTGCACTAGTAAATGGACGAGAGTACAGCAACCCAAGCTTAAGCAACATGCATGCTAGCTGGTCCATGTTGAAGTTGCCATTGAGCCTAGTATCCACTGCTTCAGCGAGTGTTTCGTTGTGCTAATGTTCCAATACCCAATCAACCAACAACGCTTGACAGTCTTGTACATTTCGCTTGATAGGCCTTTGCCCACAAGAAGAAATATACCGAAGGCGAACACATCCGTGAGAGGGGATGCTTTTCCCCTTGCGGATTAGCTCTGGAGCCAGGTACCCCATGGTGCCAACCACATGTGTGGTTTGTGGGTCCATACAATGGTTGTATAACCTTGCAAGGCCAAAGTCACCAAGTCGCCCATTCATCTTCTTACCAAGGAGCACATTGCTTGCCTTGATATCTCGGTGGACAACAACTTTCTCCCACTTCTCATGGCACCTGGAAATGGAATGCTCTCTACTGTCTGCGTTTGCATTCAGAGGGTAAGGAATATATATAAGCACGCCGCCTTCGTACATTTCTCTTTCATAGTCCTGTTGTCTCTGCTGTCACTCTGTGTTTTGTACTGTTAGTCGTCTAAGATTTTGCCCACTTTGAAATGGCCAATAATTAAGTACGAACTTGCGTGCTAACCAGCATTTAAGCAAACCTAAGGTACTCTAATATGCAACGTACAGTAAGTAGGATGATCTCAAGATCTCTCATGCTTCAGCAGCTAGTCGAAGTGTAACAAACAAATTAATTAACGAGAGTACATGTCGAGCTAATTAATCACCCTACAAAGGAAAACTGCGGTGGCTCGAGAGGAGAGGTGCACGCTGATTCCTGATGCACTGCACCGACCACATAGCAGTATTCAACACCACTTTTGTTTCGGAAAAGCACCAGCTTTTTTGGATGAGTATTCTGTATGCAGCACCCGCTTAGAGCCGGTTTGTGATTGCTGATTGCTGTGTTACATCATCCTTTGCTAATCCTAGTAGGTTTTTCTTATTATGGATAAAATAATAGTGGAAAAAATTGTTTAGTGTCATCGAAATGTTCGGTTTATACCAAGGATTCAAATTTCGTTTGGGGAAAAATACCGGGTATGGCCGAAATCCAAAATTTCGACGAAATCTCGGTATTTTGGACAAATTTCGATCAAAATCCAAAAACAAAATTCAAATCCGGTCCGTTTGCTAGCAAAAAAACAACCAAATTTCGGCCGGTTTACCCGATATTTTGGTCTTTTTGCACCGGCTAAAAAGTGAGTCAAACGACGATAAAAAAATTTTAAATTTTTTTCTGGTGAGTCCTGACACATTGATGATATTTGCAAAAAAATTTCAGATGATTATCAAATTTTAGGAATTTTTAAAAATTAAAACATTGCTACTGTCCTGATAAAACGCTGACCGGCAAGTTTGAACCGAACGAAAATTAGAACAAAACAAACGAGGTTATAAAATTTTGAAAGTTTTTGTGGATGGTCGTGACACATCCATAATATTCTCATAAAATTTTCAGATGATGGTCAAGATTTATGAAATTTTAAAATTTGAAAAGTGCTACTGTCCTGTTAAAAGTCTTACCGACAAAATTGAACAAAATGAAAAATTATTCAAACCACATTAATATTTTTTAAAAAAATTTTAGATGATGATCGTGCTTAAATAGTTTTTAAAAATTCTAACAGTGCTATATCCTGATAAAAGACCGATGATCAATACATAGATTTGATTTAGAAAAAAAAAAGGTTTAAAATTTTTGTAAATTTTTCAAAAGGGTGATAAGGAAATGCTTAAGATCTCATAAAAATTTTGTATCATGATCGCACTCCAGTGAATTTATAAAATTTTTACAAGGCACAGTACCATTTATGTTATTTCTCTTTTTGATTTTTGAAATATAATATAATAAATGAAGTTCAATGCATACATAGATTTGATTGACCAAACAAAAAAAGTTAAATTTTTTTGAACATTTTATAGAATAGTACTGAGGAAATTATTAATCTGTCATAAAACTTTTAGATCATGATCACACACGAAACAATTTATAAAATTCTGAAAATGTTACTGTCCCAATTATGTTCATTCTATGTTTGATTTTTTAAAGATAACAAATGAAGTTCAATAATTTTTAAAATTTTTATGTGTGATCCTACACTACTAAAATTGTACAATAAATTTTTTAGACCATTATCAAGCTTATATGATTTTATAAAAATCTGATTGTATTTCTGCCAAAATTTTTAAATATCTTAAAATTTTGGTTTTTCAAATAATATGACTTTTTTAATGGTTATTGGACCAAATCCGGTCAAATCCAGCCCTAAAACTTTAAAAACCGGACAAAAAACTAGAAATTTCGGTGAAATTTTGCCGAAAAACCGAAATTATTGTAGCATTTCGAATTTTTTTAAAAAAATTAATCCAACCGGTAGTTTTTAATTTGGGGTGGCCCGAAATCCAGTTTTTCAGTGAAATTTTGCCGAATTTTTTTGAAATTTTTAATCTTGGTGGTGCTATGGCGGCAGCGGAGATAGGGGCTGGAGAGCCGAGGATCTGAGGAGGGGGCGGTGCTGAGAAGAGAACTCGAAAGTTCAAGGGTCAATGTTGACAGTGCTAACGGTGGAAGCAGAGAGGGAATGGCAAAAACGGTGCTAACGGTGGAAGTGGCAAAAAAAGAAAATTGTTCTGTCGATGGTATTAAAGTGTATCCATGCATTTTTTTAGTATAAACCAAAAGTCGCTTTCGGTGTCACCAACCAATTTTTTTCAAAAATATTTATATCTAATTGCTATATAAAAATGTCAAACAAAATAAATTTGATTTCAAAAGCCACTATGATGTCAAATATGAGATATTTGGATATTTGCCACTTCAAACATGTGGCTTCGTAAATTTGCCACTGGACCCACATTTCATTGACTCAGATGGTCCTATATTTCATTGGCTCAAGTGGCATCATATTCAAAGGGTCAATCTTTTAAGTGACAAATTTTCAATTATTTGGTCAAATATAGAGTCTTGGGTCGTCAGGACCGGCCGACCCGTGGACTGCCTACCGAATATAGGCGTTAGAATTTCCCTTCAACTTTGAGCTTTTGTTTTCGAGCAATAGGTAATCCGTATATTTGCTCGGTTAGATTTGTTTCAAAGTTATTAGTATCAAATAATATAATTTAGATGTTTAAAGATATATTTATATATCTTGTAGGTTATTTAGAATTTTAAAACATCTCTCCATCTCTCTATATATATATATGTATATATATATAAATAGGTGATATTCGATGCATCTCCTTTGTTTTTTAAAGGCAAGAAAATCCCACAATAATCTTAAATTCTAGAAATTCTCACATTAATCAGAAGAAAAGAGAAGGATCTCTACTACTTATTTTGGTAGGGCTAGATTATAACGTTGCAGATTAATCATATATAACAAATATAATTGTATTTCAATCATTGAAAGAATCTCCACCACTTATTTTGGCGGAGCCAGAATAAACAATTTCCATGCATACCTTTTAAACGGCACGGCAGAGGATACAAATACAGCATTTTTCATTGCGAGCGTGACTTTTGGTGAGGAGGTCGATCCTCTTCCGGGGAATCCATAATCGAATTCAACCGTAGAAAGCGAGCCATTTTATGATTTAATCCCGTTGTATCGTATCACTCTTCCCGCGACACTCGTGGCAATCCCAAATAAGCGCAACGAAATTAACCGTGTATTTCTCTTCAATGGAATCATGTGCAAGACCTAAATCGTATCTACATTTAGTTTGAGGGTATCAGTATAAGACTTTTTAACATCATTGAAAGGTAACAACCTATCCGTTAAGCTAACACCAAGAGGTACAAAAAAATTTAAAGAGTTAAGGTACCACGAGTTTTAGAGTAATTAGTGGTACATCCCAAAGATGGTGAAAATTCTCTATCAGTGTTAGTAAAACTAGGCACTGCATGCTATTCCTGCAATTTTACACTATTGGAAGCTTGAAGCGTTGATTATTCAGAGGAAGTCTTTTATGGTACACAATATTAAATATTAGCCGTCTATTCTATTTGATCTAACGGATCAGATAGGTTAGAATTTAGTTATACTTCCGCTAGTAGTTATGGTAGTAGAAATCTTGTGAGGGAGAATACTGTAATTGGCCATCTTTTTCTATTTTGAACACAGGCAGCTGGGGGCGTCGGTGTCGACAGGAACTAGTGGGTGGCGGCCGTGGCATCGACAGAAACAAGAAAGGTAGTGGCCGCGGTGCCATCACGAACCGGATGGACGGTGGCCGTGGCGTCATCAGGAATCAGAGGGGGCTGTTGCGATGACGGCAGGAACTGGGAGGGCGGCGGTGTCAGTGTCGACACAAACCGGGCATGCGGCGGCACATGAATTAGGGGCAGCGACGTCAGTAGAAAAAGGAAGTAGGATACTGGCAAGGTGTAACACAAAATACGATCAAAAGTATGTAATGTCCCTAACAAATGAACAATTAGATTTGATTTCTACTACCACCATGTGCTATTAATATAATGCACTGTATATTTTTCTCTATGGTAATGGGCATCCACTGTGTACTCTAGCACTCCCGACAATAATAGCCTTTTCATTGAGGTGCGGTTTGTTTATCAAGAATCTATACCCCAAACATTATACAACTCGCATGCAGTATACTTATAAACTAATAGTTAACCCTTGAGTTTCAAACAAGTACCATGCCTGAATATTATACTTTCGGGATTTAAAAGAAGAACACTCGCGCAAAAGTAAATACTTTCAAACTATAACTAACAACAAACATTATAATGACCCGTCGGGCATGAATATATGTTGCATATACTGAATATGCTAAAAGCAATTAGGATGATTACTGTTGAATAATACCACGAAGAAGAAATATACCGAAGACGAACACATCCGTGAGAGGCCGGGGATGCTTTTTCCCTTGCGGATTAGCTCTGGAGCCAGATACCCCATGGTGCCAACCACATGTGTGGTTTGTGGGTCAGTACAATGGTTGTGTAACCTTGCAAGGCCAAAGTCACCAAGTCGCCCATTCATCTTATCGGTGGACAACAACTTTCTCCCACTTCTCATGGAGATAGTGCACACCACATGCGACGTATCGGATGACTTGGAACCTCTGAGCCCAAGCGAGTGTGGGTTTATCATCTTTGCAATACAGATATCTATCAAGGCTCCCATTGGACATGGAGTCATAAACCAAGAGAAGTTCACCCTTGCGGCGACAATAGCCGAGTAATTGTACAAGTTTACGGTGTCGGAGGCGACCAATGCTGACAACCTCTGCAATGAACTCCTTTATCCCCTGCCTCGACTCATGAGACACCCTCTTCAGAGCGACCTCCGATTTAGATGTTGGAAGCACTCCTCTGTAAACCCTCCCAAGTAGGTTCTTGTTGTTGAAGCCATAGCTGATCTCATGAACCAATCAGGCCCAAACTCAGCCTCCCAATCTTCCTGCACTTCAGCATGAGTAAAATGACGACGATTACAGCGATGAATACGAACGCTGCAGTAGCTATTGGTAAGATGATTACCAAGATCTCGGAATGAGGCTTGGGGCCCACACGAGGTAGCTTCGGCAGCTTGTAAATGTCAATGGCAGGAGCGGGTCTGTTCATGCCAAAACTCCAACGGGGGATGTAGTGCCGGGAATTGATTGGGCTTGTTGAAAATAACAATAGAAGCTTGATGGAAAATATAACACGAAGACATATGAGTTTGATGGAAAAAAAATCATTGAGCATTTTAAGTTGTTGATGTTCTTAAAAATGTAACCACTCGCCATCATATATGGATCATGTAGTTGCATGCCTCTATTCTCCTCTATTAGCTACTCTTTTCTAAAATATATGAGTGCACATATACTTTTATTTAATCTCAAAGCAATACGTTAATCATATGTGTGGTAAATTATCTTATAAGTTTACATAGTATTAAAGTATATTACTCATGCATACACTTGCATCATAGGAGATCTACCTTAAAATTATATTCCCTTACACACCAGCTATCCCACCGAAACTTATCTTCTATCTCTTCTCGACACTACAACTTTTCTACATCAACCTCCAATAGCACACTCAATTCTTGATCGATCCCTCTTAACTATGAACTATTCTAATACAATCTCTTAGATGCTACTCATTCCACCACATAGTTATCTTCTAATTCTCTCCAATTATCCCTTAATGCTGACAATTGCTATAGCAAACATGCGTACATGTGCAACCATAGCTGATCTCATGCTTCGATCCTGCAGTCAGGAGCTCGACCAGCTGATGATACTTCTCTTCCGGCGTCGACACGCGAGCACCGCCAGCGAGGACACGCCCGGCGTCCTTCTTGACGGCCTTGTACAAGTTCATGCTCCATTTGTCGTCGTCGGGAAGTAGCTCAGTAAAGTAGGTCACCAAGTAGGCGCAATAGCCTGACAGGTGAGTGGCGGTGTATGATCTTATGGTCAGAAGCAGACCTTGGGTGCCTCACCTCAACGATGCTCGTTGAGATGTGGCACACAAGTAAGGTATCTATTGTGCCCTTGCCGCTGGACGCCCCGAGGATGTCGTCGCGCATTTGCGCTCCGTGGCGCAGAGATGTAATGCCGTTGCTTAGGCTTCGCTCGCTGCTTCTCAGTGAATCCATGACGGCGGCCTTCATCTCTCTTGGTACCTTGACGTTCTTCTTTTCTTCAGGTAGAGGAGGGATGAGACGATGGTGGAGACAACATTGGAGATGATGGGTAGGAACAGAAGGGTGACACCCAGGAAGAGGAAGCTGGGATGGTGGCGGTAGCGTCGGCCGTAGGCACCTATCCCGACCATGACTGCCACCAAGAAGCCGTTCACCAAGATGAGCGCATTCACTCGCCAAATTTGACTGCTCAAGCATTCATCGAAGCCTGTTAGTGTATCAGCAGAGCAGTCTGTTCCTTCCATGGGCTATAATGTATAGTACGGCACGTTCATATATATTATAAGCCAAATTTGACTGCTCAAGCATTCATCGAAGAGGAAGCAGTCTGTTGCAAAATTTCAACATTAATTAGTACAGGTTGTTGGAACGAATGCTATAATATATAGAACGGCACGTTCGGGATTAATTATTAATTAAGGTTTCTTTTCTTTTTTTTCCCCTAGAACAAGGCGCCACAACTAGGGCTAGACGGTATATATAAGCATGATGCATTCCTATGAATCCTCTTCGAAACACGATATAAATATTCATGCAAAATTCCGAAAAAATTGACAACGTTGATACAATATCAGTCTGTCATGCCACAAAATTTCAAATCTAAATTCGATCTACACATAGAGAAACAAAAAGGCTAAATCCTGTTGAAAATGAAATTCGACAATAATAGAAAAGGGAAAGGATTACTATTCAGTGAAAATTTGCCTTTTTTTACTATTCCTAATATATGGCTCTATTTGGTATAGCTCCAGATTCTCATTTTTCAGCTCCTGTTTCAGATCCTCTGGGAATTCATTTATCTAACAATTTAGAGCTGTCTCAGGAAAGTGTTCGGCCTGAAGGTTGGCTCTCAGAACCATAAAGCTATGGATTGGAGGCAAATAGATCTTGTAACCCCTCGTTGTAACACTTTAATTGTATTTGTGTATTACTCATTTGTATTTGTACATAAATTTATTGAGTTTGTTTGCAAATTTTGTAAGACTATATTAATGTATATAAATGATACGAGTATTATTTTGCCTTTCTTTTTCAGGAAATTAATGAGCCACACCATGCAACTGTATAACTACAACGATGAGTTTGGATTTTAGACACCCAGCAACACTGCATGCCTCACTTTTCCATACTTATTCATTCAATTGTATGATACGATTAGCATCTATCCATGCCACGCCAGGTGCGAGCAAAGAAGCCCGAGATTCAGCTGTTCAGCACTAGTTCCACCTCGTCCATCACAAAGTCTCCTGGTCCCAATCTCTGATCATCCATGTTGGTGATTGTGCCATGCATGCTGCCAGCAGTTGAGCACCAGATCCACTAGGACCTGAGGATCGCCACGAGAGTCCACGCTGATAGGACGCTTACCGCATGCCACCTCCAGGATGAACGCACCGAAGGCGAACACACATCTGTCGCCTTGGTCGCCTTGCCAAGCCTCGCTAGCTCCGCGGGTGAGCTATAGCCCCTAGTTCCTGCAACATGTGTCGTATGCGCCTCAACCCCATCCATGGTCGTGGGACCTTGCTAGGCCAAAATCGCCTAATCTTCCATTCATCTCACTATCGAGAAGTACGTTGCTCGCTTTAACGTCTCGGTGGATAACAACTTGCTCCCATTCCTCCTGCAAGTAGAAGAGACCTGATGCAACACCTTTGATGACCTCAAACCTGTGAGACCAATCCAATGTTGGCTTGTCAGAATCATACAACTACTTGTCAAGGCTCTCGTTGGGCATATTCTCATACACTAGTAGCAATTCTCCCTTTCGACGGTTCATTTCACCTGAGATTGGGGTCGGAGGAGAACCGGAGAGAGCTGCCCACGGAGCGCCGGAGCGGAAGAAGAAGCACGGCGGAACTGATGCGCTGCGAGCTAAAACAGTGAAGAAACGAGACTGATGAGTAATCTAGGATACACGACGAAGCTTTAGCACAAACTGATTTCAATAATTGCTACCCAATTGGCTTGATTCGCTGATTCTCCCCCTTTCGGGTTTTTCTGCGAAGAACGGCGAAGGAGAAGGAGATTGGTGTGCAGTAAAAGGCTGAAGAGATGGCAGAGCTTCACTGCGACACAGCTGCGGTATTTATAGGCAAAAGACCGTGGTTTCCCCAGGGTTTAAACGCACGCGCCAAGGCGCGGCTTGTCTCTGCGCAACACGGCGAGCTGGCGCAAGATATTAGCAAGCACAGGGCGGCGGTATGGCCGGTGTACAGCACGGAAGAGCTGGAATCAACCGTGGCAGCAACCAATTGCACGGGCGGCGCTGCGGCTACATGGAGTGGGTGAGGAAGGCACGAGAGACGTCGAATAATCGGAGGAAATGAACGCGGTTCGGGGGAGAAGAGAGAATTTTTTTTTGAAATAACCCTATAAAAAAAAACAATTGCAAAACTAACTCTTAACTTTTTAAATTTTTAAAAATGGCTTTCAGTCGCGAACTGCCCTTCGCGACAGTCTTCAGTCGCTATACGGTATAGCGACTGAAGACGTGGCACGGCACAAATGCCCCGCTGGCACCTGTGCCGTGCCAGCCAGGTTTCAGTCGCTATACCGTATAGCGACTGAAACCCGCAGCTTTCAGTCGCTATACGGTATAGCGACTGAAAACTGGCAAACTTTCTCTGCCCCCCTCTTTTGCCCCGTGGTCGCAATCGAAACACTTCTTAATAATTTCATTTGAGAAGTAGGACTTGTTTGTAAATTCTGAAATTGGGATGGCTGATTTGAGATCTAATCTCACACACAAGTGTAACTTTATTTCTGGAGCATATTCAGCAGAAGTTTGAATGAAATTTGGTAAGATTTGATGATTTTGTGATAATTCGAAAACAGGGTACTTTAGGGTAATTAGAATTTCAAAAAATGACGAGACTTGAAACTAAGGCGTCGGATGAGATTTTGAAAATCTGACAGAAGGGAAACTTGGTCAGAATAGTGAATGGGAGATACTCCTTGAATTAGATCGAAGTTTGGAGATGAGATGTGGGTTTTAGCCTTTTTAGGTTCCGAGGAAAATCTTTAAAAGGTATAAGCCGCGATAATTGTAGGCTGATTTGCGAAAAGGAGTAAGACGACAAAGATTTGCCATCTGGACCGTACAAGTACATACCAATTTCGCATTTATACCGTGCTTTTGATACCTAGTTTTGTCTCGTTGGTTCGACGCATTTGTACGAAACCAGACGTCTCGGCGCAAAAGATGGTAGGTGCAAAAGTCGCAAAGATTAATCATACGAAAACGAGCATCAGATGAATAGGTAAAAGCTGAAAAGTAGAAACGCAAAGTCATACAAAAATAGAACAGTAGAAAACATAAAACCCCAAAAAGTTGGAAACCTAACAAAAATATACGATCATACATCGGACTAGTGGCCCCTCCTGCCCCTCTGTGGGGAGGGCTGATACTCTGATGGTGTGTACCGAGAGGGGGGCTGACGATCCCTGACGCGCCGCCTCCTTACTGGTGGTGTCTGCGCAGCTGGCGTAGACTGGGAAGGCTGTGTCGGCTGCGTAGGCGGCGGAGCATCGGGAAGGAAGCTAGGAAGCACATGTGTCGACTGTGTAGGATGCTGCTGTGCCTGGTCAGGAGGCTGGTGCCATGGAGGAGTATCGAGCTCGTCATCCGAAGAGCTGTCGGCAGGCACGAAACCCGTGTGCAGTGGTGGAGGGCGCGACGACGACGGACGGTCCGCTGGTGGAGGGCGCGACGACGACGGACGGTCCGCTGGTGGCACATGCGAGGAAGGACCTGGCGCCGACGGTGATGGTGGGGGAATCACGGTCAAGTGAGGTGGCAGCAGCACTCTGAAACCGACTAAAATCTGATCGACCCGCCGCTCGACCTCTGAACAATATGCGTACACATCGTCGCTGGGCATGGTGGGTCCGCGGCGGGACAAGACCATCATGTCTCGTGCACCAGTAGAGATGCCGCCGAGGATGTCTAGCTGTGCACACGAATTAATGCAATTATAGAACGACAATCCATGTGAAAGTAAGGTTTGAAAGAGCTAAGGAACTCACAGAAGAGTGGATTCGCCCAGTTAGGCGTCGGTCGTAGCCGTCATCGAGGGTGGCGGGAGGGATGGGCTCATCAGGCGCGGCGGGTGGACCGCCCGTCAATCGGTAGATCGTGCGAGGTCGGTACCAGGACAGATAGGAAAAATGGATGTCGTGGCTGTATGGCCTGTGCTCCTCGACCGTGCGTGTGTGCGCCCAATCCATCCACTGCTGCACATAAGGCTGCTGTCGACGAACGAAATCGTCCCTCACTCGACCCTTCCTGGATTGCCTGCGGACAAAGAAATTAGGTTGTGATGGAAATTATGTATAAAATAACATATGAATGTAATGCATATTTGACGTACTCGTGGATATGGTGCGGGATCTGTCGAGGAGGCGGCACGGGGACAGCCTGGCGTAGGCCAAACTGGCGCATAACTCGCTCAGGCGAGTAACCCTCAACCATGTGCGAGAAGACGAGTAGAACCTGTGTGCGCCAGTACGGCTCATCCTGCGTACAAAAAGAAGAAAGGCCGGCTGGAGCGACGGATTGGAGGTTTGCGGTGGTCCACGGATCCCAGATGACGCTGTCGTCGAGAAGCAGATCAAAGTCTGTGGCGTACGAAGGATAGCAGAGGTGCGCCTGATCTGTGGCCCACCTCAAACTCAGCCTAGCCCACCTCCATCCCATCACGGGGCCGTCTCTCCCATCCCCGACTAATGCGAACTGATCCCGCGGAACCAGCGGTCGACCGATGGGGAAATGCTCGTACGACCACATCTGCAAGAGAATGGCGCACCCAGCGAAAAGAGAGCTGACCTGGTCTCTGCTCGTGGCGTCGCACAACCCCCTGTAGGTGTGGCAGAGCACAGCGGATCCGAAACTGAACCTCGACACGTGGCCCAGGGCCGAGTCGGCAATACTCCTGGCGAGCTGAACGTACTGCCGCTCGCAGATGTCTCCGTGGGTGCCAGGGAAGAGCAACCACCCAAACAGGTACAGCAAATATGCCTCAAGGTGGCGCCTGAGGACCTCCTCTGGAGCGGCCACGGGGAGCGCAGCATCGCGCACTGCGCGGAGGTAACTATGGGGAACTCCCGCGTCCTGCGCAAACCCCCCCGCTGGCCCTACTCCCTCGAAGCGCTGTAGGAAATCTAGGCGCCATGCAGCTCTCTCGGTGGCCGCTGGGACATATATCTCCCCGCGGATAGGCAGGCCAAGTAGCATGCTGACGTCCTGCAGCGTGATAGTGAGCTCGCCAAAACTGAAGTGGAACGTGTGCGTCTCGGGCCTCCACCGATCCACAAGCGCAGTAATGAGGGCTCGGTCGAAAGGGAATCGCCTCGCCCGATCCACCATGCGAGCGAAAGGCAACAGTCCGGCCTCGAGCAAATAAGGCGCGAACCGCTCATCTAGAGGCCACATCTCACGCGGTGCCCTCAGACGCAAGGCTGGGAGAACGATGCCCTGTAGAAGGCGTCGAGCACGGTGACGCTCCTGATGGTGCTGTGAAATCAGCTCGGGAAGCTGATGGTCGTCCGCCATACCTGCAGTTGTCACATATTGGTTGAGAAGTTGAAACATTGAGTACATAAACAAACATTTAGTAAATAAAAAAACATTCAGTAAATTCACGAGAAGACATTAGGGAAGTTAAGTACAACTGATATATGAAAATTCGGTACAACTCACAACAAAACATTAAGTACTTGAAATAATACAACATTTAGTTTTGCGACGAAGATGGTGCGCCTGTCACCCGCGGGCATCGATTTCTTCTGTGACCAGGCTGCCGGCAAGCGCTGCATCTACGTACGTCATCTTCACGCTCCGCTGCATCCATATTGTTATTTATCCTCCTGGATCGACGTCGGCCGACATGGCCTACGAGGAGCCTCTTGTCTGGGATCCACGTGATGGCATCTTCCGGAGATAGTTGTCGATAGCTTTCCCCCGCCGCAAACCCATTGAAGACACCATCCCAGGTCTTCCACAGGTACTGCAGAGTATAATAGGTTGATATGTACCGCGCCGGATCGATCCCAGGAACAGAGCAGGCAGCGATGACATGCGAGCAAGGAATGTGCAGCAGTTGAGGCTTGTTGCATGTGCATTGGGCATCTGCATTTGAAATCCGACATTCGTGGACCCGACCAGCCCGCAGTGTGCCATAGACATGTCTGTGCCTTAGCCGAACCTCATACTTCCCGTGCAAGCGACTCAGTACTGTGACATCATGTGTCAACGATTTCCTTGTCCGAAATTCGAGGTAATCATTGATCTTTTTGGGCCAGTGTGCTAAGGGGTCATGCAAAAGCCTTGATGCCGCCAAACCCCTGCTGTCGTAGTACGCTACTGTGCGATAGAATGTCATTTCAACTATTGCAGTGAGTGGTAAGCATCGCACACCTTTGAGGACGAAGTTGTACACCTCGGCCAGATTTGTCGTCATGATTCCGTATCGAGCCCCACCTGTGTCATGCAGCAACGCCCACTTCTCCATTGGTTTGGGCTGAATCCATTGACTGAATCTGAGACGACCCCGGCGGCTTCCCGTGCCAGTATCGCCGCGATCTTCTGCAACCCCTGCTTCTCGCAATTCCGCCGACGTACTTTCCTCCAGTGACTTCCAGATTTGTGAGAACTTTGACTGTTGGTTCTGTTTGGCAAGCCGTTTGAACACGACCATCAGGCGCTTGCTCTTGAAACGACTGTGAAAATTCGCGCCAAGATGCCGTGAGCACCAACGACTCTGCAAATCATCCCAACTCAGCGATGGATCCTCTCCTGATCGCATGTACTCCATCGCACTCAGCATTCCTCCATTTCGATCATGAATCAAGCACACGCGCTCCCGGTCTTTCACAACCTCATTCTTCAAAGTGCCCAAGAACCACAGCCAACTGCTATAGTTCTCCCCCTCGACCACAGCATATGCTATGGGGAGAAGCTGGTCGTTGGCATCAACAGCCACAGCAGTCAGCAGAGTTCCCTGGTATTTTCCAGTCAAAAATGTTCCGTCAATGCAAAGCACGGGTCTCATATACCTGAACGATGCAACGCACTGTGCGAATGCCCAAAAAAATCTCCGCAGTACCATGCACCCAGGAATCACAGCACCCTCGGAGCCGATTGCCGGCGTATCAACAATTGCGATGACTGTGCCTGGATTTGCTTCGCATATCCGCCGCAACAGCCTCGGTACTAAGTTGTATGCCTCAATATATGTACCAAAAAGCTCCTCCAGCGTCTTCTGTTTAGCCATCCATGCCTTCGGGTAGTTGATATTATAACCGTACTTCTCCGCGACATGTGCAATTATCACCTTCGGTGTGATTGCCGTATTTGCCTTCACTACTGACAGAATCAGACTGGCAACAAAACTGGAAGTGATATTTCTATGATGCTGCACCATGCCCTCAGCCAGACATCCGTGGTCGTCAACTCTGGTCACCCGAAAGGACGGGTCATCTCGTGGCCGCCAGACACGTACGTACCATGGACAATTCTGGATTAAGCACCTCACAGTCCACAGGCTCGGATTTGATCTGACCACCCGGAATGGCCTATTTAGTGAGACAGCCCAGGCAGTTATGGCTTTCTTTGCATCCTTTTTACTCCGAAACAACTGTCCAAGCTGGACGGTTGATTCATTATAAGACCATCGCGAACCCAGCTCATCATGAACCACAGCGTTATTCAAGGATGACGGATCAGTCCACTCACTCATAGGATTATGCTGTTCCGTGGGTTCATCAGGAGATTCGTACATTTCCGACGGATCAGTATACTCCTCTTCATTAAAATTCTCCTCCAATTCTGGTAATTCTTCAGCTGCATCTACTTGATGGCCACCAAATTGAGTTGTATTTCCTACACCAGTTGTGTTAGGTACACTGCCAGTTGCACTGGCATTGGTACTGGCACCTGCACCAGTATCGACATCGCCACCGCCATCGCGACCTCCTCCGGTACAGATATTAGTGTTTTCTCTTTCAACCGAATGGCTGCCCTCCGAACTATATACTGACATTTCAACGTACAGTATGATGGTTCCGACAGCATAGCCTGGATTTGTCACAATTCGTCCAAACGAACCCCATGATTTGTCACCTTTCAGTCTCTTCAGCACCCATTTGTTTCCATCCGGAACCATGCCTTCCACTTTGAGATTATCCGTCGTAACATTGAGTTGTAACAGGTGAACTAACCACATCTTCAAATCGTTGAAAGACATTGACTGTGGTTGTCTCATTTGACTGCAAACATACATACAACCACCAAGATCATCACCGTTTGGTCCATTACGGATTACACCGGCTCCGTAATAAACGTACACTGTATTGGGTTGCTCCATAGCTGTACAAGAGTGTATAATTAGAGAACTCACATTACTCATTGTACTAAAAAAACATGATTTTCCAAACAACAGAAATTTTCCCCTCCCTCTAAACCCATGCAGGAAAGGCCAACACGTTGAGGGCGACAGCGGTGATGACTACGACAATGAGGCCGCGATTCCTAACCCTAACCCTAACTGATTGACAACCGTACCCCTAAATCTAACAAAAAAACCAACCCTTCTCTTCTCTTCTCCTCTCCTCCTCTTCCTTCTCTTATCTTTTTCTCTCTGCCAATTTCAGAATTTTCGGAAAAATGAAATGGCCGTACTGTGTGAAAGCGACGCACGGTGTTTAAATACCGTTTCAGTCGCTATTGTTTGGTTCACGATTTTTCCCTACAACCCTAAAAAAGATAACCCCTAAACCCGTGCGGGAAAGGCCAACACGTTGAGGGCGACAGCGGTGATGACTACGACAATGAGGCCGCGATTCCTAACCCTAACCCTAACTGATTGACAACCGTACCCCTAAATCTAACAAAAAAAACCAACCATTCTCTTCTCTTCTCCTCTCCTCCTCTTCCTTCTCTTCTCTTTTTCTCTGTGCTAATTTCAGAATTTTCGGAAAAATGAAATGGTCGTACTGTGTGAAAACGACGCACGGTGTTTAAATACCGTTTCAGTCGCTATTGGGGAACACGATGTTTTCCTACAGCCCTAAAAAAATAACCCCTCTCGCTCTAAACCCGTGCGGGAAAGACCAAGACGGTGAGGGCGACAGCAGTGATGACTAACCCTAACCCTAACGCTAACCCTAACCCTAACCCTAACCCCAACTAAAAGAAGCGACAGCGGTGAACCCTAACCCTAACCCTAATAATAACAATCATTTTAATATACATAATCACAAATGTTTACATCTACATATTAACAAATATTTTAATCTACGTCCATACTAATAAAATTCAAATTTGAAAAACATCACATTTTTTAGTGGTTCTTCAAATTTTTTAATCTGCGAAATCCTAAATTTTTTAATCTGCGAACATACACTAACCCTAATCTGTGAACATACACTAACCCTAACCCTAACCCTAACCCTAACTCTAAATTTTTTTTCATCACATTCACGCATTTACCATTACACTAACCCTAACAATCATTCTAAATCATATCTAAATACTACGAGTTTACGATCTAATTAATTTAAATACACGAGTTAAAAAAATATACCTCAGCGATTTGAAGAATCTCCGAAAAAGAATTTTCTGCTCCTTTTTCTTCTCTTCCTTCTCCTCCTTCTCTCTCAGTAATTTCTGTAAAATTTCGGAAAAATGAATTGAACTGTACTCTGAGAGGGACGGCTGGGAATATAAAAGCGTTTCAGTCGCTATACCGTATAGCGACTGAAAGCTGCGGGTTTCAGTCGCTATACGGTATAGCGACTGAAACCTGGCTGGCACGGCACAGGTGCCAGCGGGGCATTTGTGCCGTGCCACGTCTTCAGTCGCTATACCGTATAGCGACTGAAGACTGTCGCGAACGGCAGTTCGCGACTGAAAGCCATTTTTAAAAATTTAAAAAGTTAAGAGTTAGTTTTGCAATTGTTTTTTTTTATAGGGTTATTTCAAAAAAAAATTCGAGAAGAGAAGAAAAGAAGCTGTGACTGACCTGTGGGGCTGGGACCATAGGCCAGCGAGAACGAGCGCGCTTCCGTTACACGCCAAGGAACGGGGTCGCTGGACGCTGGGGCCCGCTTGTCGGCGATGGAGCAGATCCTTGTATGAGAACCGATGTGGCCCAAACTCAACATCCCAGTCTTCACGGAGTTCACTGTACTTGACACACCTTCGTACAACCTGAAGATCGCACCACATACAAATATAGCTCCAAAAACTGTGGATATCAAAACCAAAATCTCAGGCGCAATTTTGAAGGAAGTGGAATGAATACCATAAGTGGTTGTATTGATGTCTGTGGGTGGCAGCTTGGAGAAGTAAGTGATTCAGCTATTCAATCTCTTACCTTAAACCTGCAGCCGAGAATGAAGTGACGACTATAGCTGCCAGGATAGTGCCTGGAGGACGATGCGAAGCCGACATACACGTCTTGGAGCAACAAGGCAGAGAGATCGAAGGTGGGAGATAGCAGAGGGCGCTTCGGCTTCGCCATTTGAATGGGAGCAATGGTGACGTTTAGCTGCCTCAATAGGTGATCATATTCTATCCACACATGCGTCGCTTTGCCGCTTGCCAGCCGTAGAGGGCTAGAGGCCGCAGATCTGAGAACGGATCATCATTGTAGTAGCCCGCCGGAGAAGATTGCGAGGAATTCACGCTGTTGACATCAATCCCAACGTGGTGGTTGTCTATGTCTTCGAACTCTTGGTTGTACCAGGTGTCCAACTCTATGGCAAGGACTTGATTCGAAAGTGTTCCTATTTCCATCTTCCGAGAGAAGACCAAACGTGGCCCCGTTGCTGGGAAGGTCGTGAGCAAAGTTTGTGGTTGGAGCGAGGATGTGAGGTTACTCATTCGAAAGGGAGAAGGATAGAAGGCATGGCCCTGCGAGTATGAGTCGTTCGTAATGATGAGGAGGCCATTGCTCACGACAATAGCAGAACCTTCCAGAGCTAGGTTGCTGCCGTTGAATCCGTTGAGAACGAACTCATCGACGGCAACGGCGACGAGAGGAAGGAGAAGTACTATGGAGATGATACGGAACATAATATTGGGAAACATCAGGGGAGAGTTCAGAGTACTACAAACGTGAAAGTGTGAGAAAACATGGGGGGTGCAACAGAGGTTTGCTTTCCAAGAATTTATATTCGTGCTGACTAAATTAATTAGCATAGACCTTTTACTGTCTGGATAGAACAGCGAGACGACAGCGCTGTGAAACAACACGGCAGCAGTGGCGGTTACGATGCTACCACGGCGGCGGGGTTAAGAAGCCGGCGCATTGACGCCGCCACGAAAAGGCTGCTGCTGCTAGCCCGCCGACGGTAAGGCTTGGCGACATTCAGGCGCTGTAATGGTGGCCAGCATTTGAAGAAATGCACAGATATGCAGCTCTGAATTATGGTTGCACTAGTACTTTTTGATTGCGGAGAAATGATGCCACTGGTAGTAAATAAAGGTGCAACATTAATTAGAGCATATAATTTGAGAAACAAATTCATTGATCACTGTTTTACGGTTTACATGCATCACAATTCTTGGATTAGGACATCAAACTTGACATGGGAAAACAGTACTACTCGACTTAGTCGAGAGATATCAATCACAACAACATCAATGAGAAGGTGGCATCTCGAATGGATGACCTCATACAGGATACAGCACACCATGACCAAGAATCAGACAAGAGCAAAACAAACCGCGAAACATGCATCAACAGAGGAGCGTTATCAGCTCGCCTCCGCGTCGGGCCTCCGGGTCGGGCCAGCTTGGAAACTAAACAACATCCGGATCACTAGCATTGGCAGCGGCAGTAGTGTCGGGCCAGCTGACAATCCCGATGTGGGTGAGCAACGCCCAGAGGAGCGTTATCAGCTCGCCTCCGCAGGCGATGGCCTCCGCGTGCCCGTCCAGGTTGTCCGAAGGAGCGACGCACAGGATAGTCCCCGACCAAAAGCCGGCGAGAACCTTCCACGCCGTCTCCTCATCCTCCATCTCGTCCATCAGCTGCTTTCCGAGCCTCGCGCCATTCTTCACCACCTCGTTGTTCGATCTTGTATTCAGCAGCTCGACCAGCTGCTGATACTCCGCTTCCGGCGTCGACACTGCAGCAAGGCCAACGAGGACGCGCTCGGCGTCCTTCTTAACGGCCTTGTACAAGCTCTTGCTCCATTCGTCGTCATCGGGAAGTAGCTCCGGATAATAGGCCACCAAGTACGCGCAATAGCGTGACAGGTGAGTGGCAGCAATTTTATGGTTAGAAGCCGATGAGTTTGGGTGCCTCACCTCAAAGATGCCCGTGGCGATGTGCCACACAAGTAAGGTTTCTGTGGTACCTTTGCCATTGCAGGCCCAGAGGAGGTTGTCGCCGACCTGCGTGCTCAGGCACAAAGAGGTCAGGTTGTTTCTTAGGCTTCCCTCACTGCTTCTCAATGTGTCCATGATGGCGGCCTTCACTGCTCTTGGTACCCTGACACTCATCTTTTGCTCAGGCAAAGAAATGAGACGCCTAAGAAGAGCCATTGCCGTTTTCCTTGTGTGGAGCTCCAAGATACTGCATTGGTTCATTTTGTCCTTCCAGGGCATAAATAGCTTGCATCTACAATGCAACACACGGTTAATCCATTTTCTCATGGTAGGAGATTCGTGCCAAGAACCGTTCTTTACGTAGTGGCAAATGAGGGATACTTTGGTCCAGTTAGAGCAGACGTAGGAAGCAATATTCCTTGCCTCAACAAGCACGACTAGTGCAAGAAGTAAGCATACTATCATTATATCAAACATTACATTTCCAACTTCATAATAGGGTTCATCTTTAACACCGCCGCATTGCACTTCACATGATATCTGTGTGTTATATTCCCCGATACCAGCTGTGACCAATTTTACGACTTGAAATGTAGCATACAAGCAGTAAGCAATGCTTAAGAGTGAGATAAATATGCTCAAGATGGGCAGCCAACACGTTGAATAGGACACTGGGAGGGATGAATGATAATAATCATGAAGGAAAGAAAGCTCATCTGCAATCAACCCAAATACCCTTTCATCATCACTATCCTTGTGGAACACTTGCCAGAAAAAGTTGTGGACCTTCATAAACTTAACCACTGCAGCTGTGTACTTTGCGAATCGACACCGCAATAGCTTGAACAATGCAAATGAAAAGCATACATCCTTTAGTGGTATTGACCTTAGAAGATCGTCGTCTAACCGCCAAACTTTGTCGATGGTCACCAAGCCATAGTTGCTCATCCTTGCTCGATCACCTTGGTCGAACATCCATTTGAAATAGTAACCATGAGGCTGCTTATCTACCTGCATAGTCTCCTCTCCCATAACTACAAGTTGGGGAGGTAATTGCTCACCAATTGGCTCAGCCTTGGCATGCTGGCTTCCATCCTGTAGTTGCTCTATATATCCAACAATAAGACGAGGGTTGCGTCCAAGAGCAAATGATCGTCGGGCACTGTAAAATGCATAAAACTGGAAAACCAATTTGGCAAAGATAAGAGCAAATGGTGCAAGGAGCAGCCATCGGCCCAGAATACTATAGTCCAAAAACTCTTGCCATCTAAATGGCGATCCCGTTGGATTGCCATCTGTCCCTGCGGTGTAAACCACAAGGTAGACTATCCAGATTGCTTTCACAAGCAGTAAAACGGAGGGAGCAGTGTTTCGACCTTCTTTAGCATCAGTGGCAACTATTGCACTGGTACTGATACCAACAATTTGAACAAGGCCAGTCCATACAATGACTAGGACGAGGTGAAAGTATTGGTCACACGTCCCTGTTATGATTTCCTCCTCGTCGGAAAAATGAATGCTGATGGTGTTCAGATTGTCAACGGTGGAGACAACATTGGAGACGATGGGTATGAACAATAGTGTTGCTCCCACAAAGAGATAATGGGTCAAGGGATGGTGGCGATAGCGGTGGGCGTAGGCGCCTATTCCGACCATGACTCCCCCCAAGATGGCGCTGACGATGAGGAGAGCGTTTACTCGCCACATTTGCCCTGTCATGTTCTCATTGAAGAGCTCCAATGCAGCATGGGAGCAGCTTCCGGTAGAATTTCCAGACATGATCTGATTGTCAAACTGAAACATTAGTGCAAGTTGTTGACGGCACAAATGCCCAAGAAATAATACTCTAGTAGAAAGACACGTGCGGAAATAAGGGGCCACGTTTCAAGATCTCTCGATGTACTAAAAGCAACGAACAGTGTTAGATATAATCTTGACTAATTAGTTAAGAGATAAGATTTAGTTAGTTTAGATAGATAAAGTTAGTTCAGGAAGATAAGATTTAGTTGGTTAGCTTATTGAGTTAGTTTGTAATTTAGTTTGACCATATAAATCAAGGAATAAACGAAGAAAAGCCGTGAGAGGCACTGTGACAAACAAAATTTCCTAGTTCCAACAATTAGGACGTATGTGCATGAGGCTCATGGGTGGCGCCTAACAAAGCATTGCTTCTTACTTTCGAATGCAAGCACATCCATCTCCAGAGAGTTGGTGCAAGCATGCATATATGAACCAATCAGAGCAAAAATAACACAAAAGACTAAGACAGCTGATCTAGTTTGGTGCCTAAAGAAAAATGCATCCTAATTCTGAAACAAGAATGGATATATATAATATGAGATTACCGGGCGGAAGGTGGCTAGAGTCGAGCCGACGACGATCTAGACCGCCTGGCCTCTGGAATGCTTTACACACCGATAATGCTTAGTAGCGGTGAGAGCTTTTCCCCCTTTGCTTCTCTCTATGAAAAGGAGTTGCATTGAGAGGAGGAAGGATAGAAATAAGGGAGAAAGAAGAAAAGCTTGTGATAATTGGACCTTTCTACTGCCTGCGAGATAGAGGTGAGCACTTGGACTAGGTTTTGTGCCAACTCGAGGCACGGTGGGCACTTTCCGATCTAAAGCCTGGCCCGACACGAAGTAGGCTGTGCCGTACCGGTATGACATTATAGCACGGGCTAGAGAACCGTGCATGATGGACGGCACGGCCTGGCATTGACATTGTAGCACGAGCCGTGCGAACCCGATGATCCAAGGCATGAAGAAGAAGCCTAGCATGAATGTCACTGACCCGTAGAGCATGAGACCATGGATGCACCCAGTAGCATGGACGCCACCCCCGCCGCCGACACCTGAGAGAGACGGGCAAGAGTGTAGAGAGAGCTGAGATAGATTGAGAGACAGTGCAAGAAGCTACTCTCTCTCGCCGGTCTCTCTCAATCTCTCTCAGCTCTCTCTCTCACCCGTCTCTCTCAATCTCTCCCTCTCTCATCCGTCTCTCTCAATCTCTCTCGCCTGTCTCCCTCACTCTATTTCTCGCCCATTGCCCTCTCTCTCGCCCATGTTCAGTATATCCCTCGCTCTCTGTAATTGTTTAAGAATAAATAAATTTTAGTTCTTTTTTCCATAATATTTGTGTCCGCTGCCTCAACTCCATGCGTCTTCAGCTCCTTTCCTCTTGTCGCAATAGTGCAAATAGGCCGGATCTGTGCCATCACAGCACAAAGTAGGCACGAAATGTAAATGGGTCATGTCTGGACTCGCCAAAAGCGAGCTAGGTCAATAGGGCACCCGTCGCGGCTAGACACGGTTCGGACACGAAGCACGATAAATTTGTGCTGAACTGGCCCAGTACGGCACGACACCCACCTCTACTATGAGATAGCCGGTCCCGACCAATACATCAAGATCGATGGCCAAACCACCTCTGCCATGCCATGACATTTGTGCTGCTGGCCAGTGGTAGTGTACGTGGACATTGTCCAGTGCCTTTCCTTTTTTTAAAAAAAAGGTCTTTGTCCATTGCATTTCGAGACTAGTGAGGTCGCTAATTTTATGGTGAATACCACTTTCAATTACTGTTCATTTTATCGGACGCCACTTGCAATATTTTTGTACAATGCGTGTAACATTTTTTTGCAATGAGTGCAATATTTTTTTTCACGTGTGCAACATGCGTTTCATGCCCCTATTTCTACTGCTGTCGAAGGAAAATGTTGCACGCGTAGGATAAAAATGATGCACATGTAGAAAAAAAATGTTGCAACGCGTTTAAAAAAATTGGACGTCCGAGCCTAAATCATTCTCTAATTTTATTTCCCTCCTCTTTGCCCACTAGGAGCATTTCGCTAGGGTTATCTGGAACGCCGGAAATTTCACAATATATAGTAGTAGGAATTTCGTAGCAATCCCGAGTCTAGATATATAGGGCCAGGCTGGCCGGTTGTTAGAAAGTATAATCAGTAAGTAGTACTGTTGCTTTAATCAGCAACTAGTAATTGTGGGCAGTTTTGACTAATGGTCAATGCAGCATTTGTATTAGTTTAGGATGTAAGCATGTATGATTTCTTCCTAACCTCCATCTCCTCATTTTTGGTTCTTGGTGGCTACCTCGACAAAAGATTTCAAAACGAGGAACAAGCTTAGCATAGCTGTATTACCGGAGAGGAAGACAGCGGTGGAGCCGGTTCGCCGTTCGAACATATTCACACTTGATGACCTGCGTTGCTTCAGTACAGTATGGCATTGCCATCCAAACTAAGTCATCACGTTCTCACGGCAGGACAAAACCACGCATTCTGCGTGGGGCTTTAGCCTTTGGCTTCCACTTGCATGGTTGGCATCAGATTGACTTGGGAGTCTTCTTTGTACACGTAATTTTCACAGTGGATTGGACGAATCAGATGTTTATCTTTTTCTCTGATTAATGTGAGAATTTATAACTTTTTTTCTTTTTCTTCGATTAACACTAGCTTTTTATATGGTAGGATTAACGTGGGATTTCTAGAGGAGCTTCTAATTATCTCTCTCTGAAAAGGAGTTGCATTGAGAGGAGGAAGTAATGAAATGAGAGAGAAAGAAGAAAAGCTTGTGATGATTTAGGCCTTTCTGCTGCCTGCGAGGCCGGACCACTGAAAAAGGAAGAGGGGAACTTGAGCCATGGACGGCAGCCCGGTGGATCATGCATGCATGCAGGTAGCCAAGGTAGCATCTAATGTGCTCTCCCTTTCTTGGCACGGCTGGACACGTCCTGCATGTGCCGCTGTGCTCTAGCGTACGTAGCCGGCCCGGCCTATACATCGAGATTGATGGCCAAACACGAGGCGAGACCATCTCTCTCATGCCATGGCATCTGGCCAGTGGCAGTGTACGTGCCCAGTCAAAGCCAAGTTCAACCGAGCCTAGAGCTCTCCCGAACCGACCTCAAGCTGCGCCGTATACGTACAAGAAGTCGCCAAATCTTTCCAGTGCCAAACCATGCCACGACAAATACACGTCATATGAACACTGCTCCCAGCTGCTTGCGGCGCCATTTCCGGTGAGGCATCCACCAATTCCGTACAACCACAGCGCCTCCTCTCCACCAATCCCATGCATGCAATTCTCATCACTGCATCCTCCAGAAGCCTCGCCATCTCCATTACAGCCAACCTTGCTAGTTCTTGAAATAGAACATCAAACTAGACACGGGAAAACAGTACTACTCAACTTAGTGGTGAGATATCAATCACAACAACATCAATGAGAAGGGAATTTTTTTTTTTAATAATACATTTTTTATTCTAAATTTCAAAAATATACCACCGAAAAAGAAAATTACAGAAATATACCCCTGTCGCCCGTTGGATGGGCGACAGGGGCCTAAATAACAAAATAAACTGGCGACAGGAGGCCACGTCACCCCCCAGCCCCCTGTCGCCCGATGAAATGGTGACCGCATCCTGTCGCCCGATGAACTGGCGACAGGATGCAAATCACCTGATGAATTGGCGACAGGGGCGCGCACCCCTGTCGCCCAACCATATGGCGACAGCAGCTCTTCCCTCTATATAAGCAATCGTCCGGCACTGTGTTCAATCATCTAGCCAAAGAAGAGTAGAAAGGGAGAGAAGAAGAAGGAGAAAAGGAAAAAATGCCAAAGCGTGCAAGTGGAAAGGGAAAGGGGAAGGCTAAAGAAGAGGGAGGTGCTTCGGAGTGGCCGCGCAACATCGCGTTCCAGGACCTCTTTGTACCTTTCGAGTTGTCCCACCGATGTGTCTGTGCGGAGATGCTTGCAGGCTTGTCCACTCTTGGGAAATTCCAACTTGGAAGCGGCGGTATTGGAAGTGCCGCAACTACGAATTCGACCCGTCGGAGAAGAGTCTGAAGATTCGCCAGCTGGTAACAATCGTACGTGTTTCGTAATATTTGTAAATGAAATATTGCTAATTTATGTTTCGTGCAGTCGCCTCCGCCGCTGTGTGAATTCGAGGAGTGGTTTGATACGGAGATCGATCCCGAAGATCAAAGGCTCCTTGATCAAGCCAACCGGGATGAGGAGTTCAGGCGGCAGATTCAAGCGCAGCGTGACGCTGCACGCGAGGAGGCACGTCGAAAGGAAGCGGAGGAGAAGGAGGCCGAGAGAGAGAGGAAACGAGAGAGGGCACGTCGTGCCAGAGAAGCCCCACCGGAGGCACGGGCGAAAGGGAAGTGGCCTCGGTCCACTCAGTAGACGTGAAGTTGTAACCATTAATTTTCTTGTTCTTGATGCGCATCGTAGTTTTATGTCGTAATAAAGAGTGTAGCTTAGCTTATTTTCCGCAGTAACATGTGATTTGAGAAATCGTGGCCACTTAGGGGTTTTCGTAGCCTCGCGGGGCCCACCGGATAAGGGCCAGAAAATACGAGAAAAATCACGGGCGACCTACGCAACGCGGGCTACCACTCATCTATGCGCGAGCAAGCCGGACGTTGCCGTAGCACTCCCTCAACAATTCCTACCAATGGGAGACACCTCATCCCTCTCATTACCCAGTTGTAAACTTCCGCGAAGTTAGTGGTCATCACACCGTACCTGGCACCATGCGTGTCATGTAGCAGTGACCACTTCTCTTTCGGTTCGTGCTTGATCCAGTCCGAGAAGCATTTTATTGGCCTTTGCCTTCGACGACGATTAGTCGCGTCATCCTCTGTTGGCAGGGGGGAAAGAGGCTCCGCCTGCTCGTGTGTTCCACTGCCGCTGGTGCTGTTCGTCTGATCCTTGTGTTTTCTTGTCAGCTCATCAAGATTTTTCCACAGAGTCCGAAACTTGCTCTCCTGGTTCTGATTACATAGTCTTTTGAACATGTTCATCGGTTCCTTGTTCCTGAATTGCTTATAGAAGTTCGCACCCAAATGCCTCATGCACCATCGGCTCTGCAAGTCAGGCCATGGGTATGGCTCCTCATACCCTATCTGCAACTGGTTGATAGCACTAAGCAGACCGGCATGCCTGTCATGCAGCACGCACACATCTTGGCGGGTTTTGACCACCCCGATCTTCAAATTTCGTAGGAACCACAGCCAACTCTCGTAGTTCTCGCTTTCCACAAAGGCAAATGCAACAGGCAGAATCAGGTTATTTCCATCGACGCCCACAGCTGTCAATATTTGACCTCTGTATTTTCTGGTCAAGAATGTGCCGTCCACGCACAAAAATGGGCGACAGTGATAGAACGCCTTAATACAAGCTCCGAATGTGAAGAACACTCTCCTCAGATGCCTTTTAGTTGGCCACTTGATTGACGGACAGTCTTGATAATCATAGTATGTCCCAGGATTTCTTCCCTGAATGCAACTGAGCAGTGCGGGCAGGTTATGGTACGAGTCTTCAAACTTCCCAAACCTCATTTCTAACGCTTTCTGCTTCGCCCTCCACGCCTTCCCATACCTAATTGTGTACTGATATCTGTTCTCGATTGCTCGGATAATAGCACGGGGCTCAAAACTCAGGTTCTCCACTATCTCCGCGTACATGATGTTCGCGACATACCCGGATGACAGGTTCCTGTGAGCCATCACTGTTTCCTCAGTCATACAGCTATGCTGCTCAACCTTCGAACATAGCCAATGGGTGCCCCATTTGGGTTTGTACGTGTGCACTCTCCACGGGCACCCATGGATCTCACACACCACGTCGTAGCAGGTTGGGGTGGATTTCTTAACCTTGAAAGTCCTTCTTAATGACAAAGCCCAATCTTTCACAGCATCCTGCACAGCCTCTTTTGTCGGGTACATACTGTTGTGCCTAACCTCATTGTGACTGTACTTCCAAGGTATATCGTTGCTTTCATTGACAACCATCCTATCAAATTGATGCGTGCTCCACTCGGCTGGCACAAACGGCTCCGTACCTCCATCTTCCTCATCGGACTCATCGTCGTCCTCCACTTCTGCTATGTTGTACTCACGGTCTTCCTCCTCCATCCTCGCTGTTATTTCATCAATTCGCTCACCTTCGTCTACTTGTCCCCGCGCTTCTTGTCCAACATTTTCATCATCCTCCCCAGTCTCATCCTGTTCACCACTTCGGCCAATGATGTCATCGTTGCATTCCTGAGCATGCTGCTCACGGCTAGATCCCCCAATTTCGGTGTCACCGAAACTAAGCTCATTCTGAGGCTGACTACACTCACCGGCGTCCAACTGCTACTGGGGGGCAACATCCCTGTGATATGCTTGCACTAATAGCACCCGATTCCATCCCCGTTGCTCTGCCTCCCTCACATATGATCTCCACGATGTGGTTCCCCTCAGCTCAACTAGCTCCCAGTAAAAAGGGCCATTTTGCTTACTACATAGGCAAAATAACTTCAACTCGCACTTCTCTTGTTCCATCCGAAAAATATAATACAGCCAATTCAACACATAAGCAAATGTGCGCTCATCGACCCTACTCAAACTTCTGTCCACATACTGCATGTTACTTAGATCCGCACCCTCCAAACCATGCATTACAGCCCCCTCTCCATAATATATTCTAAATGGAACTCGTTCTGCCATATCTGCGAATCCGTTCATTCACCCACGAATTAATTACTATCCGTAAAAAATATTGCGACACCTAACATAACTATACGTACATGCTACAAAAATATATATCTAACTGTAAAAAACATCTATATTCCTAATAATTCATATCGATGTACTCATATCTGTAAAAAAATATACATTCCTAACTACATTTCCATTCATATCGATGTACTCATATATGTAAAAAAAATATACATTCCTAACTACATTTCCATTCATATCGATGTACTCATATCTGTAAAAAAAATATACATTCCTAACTACATTTCCATTCATATCGATGTACTCATATCTGTAAAAAAATATACATTCCTAACTACATTTTCATCAATATATACCGATATACTCCTATCCGTAAAAAATATCTAAATTCGCTAGATCTATCTGTAACCTATCAATTTACCTAGATCTATCCGTAACCTATCAATTTACCTAGATCTATCCTAGATCTAAAATTAAAATTATTTCTAATCTACCACAATTTACTGCTATAAAAAGTATACAACGAAAATTTACCTCAAAATGTCGCGCAGTACCTCCTCTCTTACTTTTCCTCTCCTCTCCTCCCTCTTCCTTCCTCTTCCTCTCTTTCTCTGGCTCAACTCAGTTTTCTTTGGATGGAATGGGAACAGTACCGGGCGACAGCCTTTTATAAACGTCCCTGTCGCCCTTTGGTCGGGCGACAGGGGCCCGCGCCCCCCCCTGTCGCCCGACCATCGGTCGATTTGTATCCTGTCGCCAGTTCATCGGGCGACAGGGGTCGTTTCGGGTCCTGTCGCTATTTCATCGGGCGACAGGGGGCTGGGGGGTGACGTGGCCTCCTGTCGTCCGTTTATTTTGCTATTTAGGCCCCTGTCGCCCATCCAACGGGCGACAGGGGTATATTTCTGTAATTTTCTTTTTCGGTTGTATATTTTTGAAATTTAGAATAAAAAATGAATTATTAAAAAAAAAATTCATGAGAAGGTGGCATCTCGAATGGGTGACCTCATACAGGATACACCACACCATGATCAAGAATCAGACGAGCAAAACAAACAGCGAAACATGCATCAACAGATAGCACACTTAAACGACCGGATCACTAGCATTGGCAGCGGCGGTAGCGTCGGGCCAGCTGACAATCCCGATGTGGGTGAGCAACGCCCAGAGGAGCGTTATCAGCTCGCCACCCCGGGCGATGGCCTCCGCGTGCCCGTCCAGGTTGTCCGAAGGGGCAATGTACAGGATAGTCTGCGACCAAAAGCCAGCGAGAAACTTCCACGCCGTCTCCTCGTCCATCTCGTCCACCAGCTGCTTTCCGAGCCTCGTGCCATTCTTGAGCACGTCGTGCTTCGATCTTGCACTCAGTTGCTTGACCAGCTGCTGATACTCCTCTTCCGGCGTCGACATTGCAACACGGCCAGCGAGGACGCACTCGACGTCCTTCTTGACGGCTTCGTACAAGATCTTGCTCCATTCGTCGTCGTCGGGAAGTAGCTCAGGGGAATAGGCCACCAAGTACGCGCAATAGCGTGACAGATGAGTGGCAGCAATCTTATGGTCAGAAGCTGATGAGTTTGGGTGCCTCACCTCAAAGATGCCCGTGGCGATGTGCCACACAAGTAAGGTTTCTGTGGTTCCTTTGCCATTACAGGCCCAGAGGAGGTTGTCGCTGATCTACATGCTCAGGCACAAAGATGTCAGGTTGTTTCTTAGACATCCCTCGTAGCTTCTCAGTGTGCCAATGATGGCGGCCTTCACTACTCTTGGTACCTTGACACTGTGGGCACCCGGAAATATGAATTGATCCTCACATGTGCGTTGGACTTAGAGGTGACACCCATACTCCACTTAAGTGTATGCTCACTGCCACCAAAAGTCCCGTGCACGGAGTATTGACTAAATGGCCCTCACTCAAACAAATATGAGCCATGTAGTCGCACCGTACACACTTACTCGTCCATGAGAGTTTCGATTCCATTCCAAATAACCATACCGGGATTGAGACCAACTCATCCAAGCATTGCACTCGCCATCCGCCTCAGGACCTTGGTATCGCCCACGCTCTCCAAGGGAGCACGAGCAATAGCCAAAGAACGACGGTCGCACGAGTTTATGCATTGATGGTTGATGACAATTCCAGGTACCCGGATATGTGTCTAGTGCTAGTTCCCAAGATCAATGCCTAGCACCCACATATCCCGCATTCGAGATGTATCGCAACACATACACATGAATCTAAGTAGTTGTCACAGTATAAACATAAACTAGAACTATTACAACTACTTACTATTACAAGTAGTGGCCGACCGGCCAAATATTACAAGTCCAAAGTAAAATGCAGCGGAAATTAGACATATACCAAAAGTAGGACAGCGGTATGCCCATCCATAAAACCCAAAGGCAACCGACTTGGAAAATCCCAAGTTCATCCATCAACATCATTGTCGGACCCCGGAGGAAAGTACGTGTCATCGGGGCGTTCTTCCATACTGTCCTCTATATTGTTTGGATTAAGCAACCGTGAGTACACGTATGTACTCGCAAGACTTTAGTGTATGGAAATACAGTAAATGCATGGCTAGAACAAGGAAACAAGTTTCTACACTGGTCTCATTTTCAGCATAAGGCAGATTTTGTTTGCAAGTAAAAGATTCATAAAACGGTAACGAATTTGTAAAGAGCATTTAATATTAAGCTAAATAACAGTAAGTAGAGTTCATAGATGACATTTCACAACCCTCCTTGGCTGTGATCAATAAGTAAAAACAGCCACCATTGGCTTCCCAATTCACCAACCCATTCCAACACCATTTCCAAAAGCTTAAGCAAAAACAAAGACTATACTTGACATTATTTCCCCAAGTTGCTCATGACCGCGAGCACGGCTAATTAATTAGATTTTAATCTCTGCAGAGAGTGTACACTTTACCCACATGTCACATTCTAGCAATCATGTCAACCATGCCTCGCGATACTCATCGTACCCGATTTGCTAGACTGTGACGAAACCGTTCAACTAGTTAAAGCTTAATCTTGCACCGGCCCCGGTGAATGTTAAACCCTTGTCACAGTCCGGAGATCCTGAACCACGATGGTGCCCCCTATCGGGAACTCTCCCCATGACAAGGCATGCACCGTTGTATTGGAATGCTTGGGCCCCAACACCTCGGTGAAGGGAGCACCTACGAGCAACACCGTTCCTCGATGTGCCCTTACTACTCCGGCCTCCCAAGATGCAAGATTAAATTTCAACTAATCTAATGAGTTTAGGCTATCCCATACTAGCACATGTGGTTGTACGAAATCACTTAGGTGATAGCATCAAGTTCGGTCCTTAACCGACCCAGGCGAGAATCTCCCCCTATCTACGCGTGAGGTCCTTTTCACGCTCCAAGTTAAGTAATAACTCGCCCGCGTCTAAATCATAAGTTTTGAGTTGGATTTTTACCAAAATACACGGAAACCATACCTAGGTTCCGCACATTTAAACAAAGTTGCTCAAGCTAGTTTGAAATGTGTCCCATCATTTAAAAGTTGATCTAATGAGCATGTCTAAGCAGGTGCGTAAGGTATTTCGCAAATATTACCCAAGCGACACTGAATAATGTCTACACCAATACTAGGCTACAATGGCAATTAATCAAATGACAAGGTAATGGAAATGCATACAATTGGATTTAGCTACCATCACCCACAATATAGCAAGTTTAAAACATACACGCATGCATTATAGTTTGATAAAGCAAAATAACATTGAAAATATGGGATCAAAATGGTCAAAGGAGGGTGCTTGCCTGGTTGCTCTTCTTCGAGAATGTAATCCGGATCGTAGTCGATGTCGTTGTCAATCGGATTCGAAATATCATCGTCTACGCGTCGAATAATAGGAACCGAGACAAAAGCAAACAACATCGAATCAAATGGGGCAAAAAGAAATCAGATAAAATTACCAAATTAAATCTTACCAAGAAGGTCATGGTGGATTTTGGGTTCTCGAATTATCACTTGCATAGCAATCTTATTAGTACTCAGTTTATGTGAGGCTTTTAGTATGAATGTGGTACTTTCTTTCACCGATTACATGGAACTATAGTTACGAACACACATAATGTTGTTTACGAATTCAAGAGGCTATATTTACGTGTTTTAGTATTTATAATTTCGAATTCAAGATGCAAAAATTGTTTGGATTGATAAAAGTAAAACATTCACTAAAGGTTTTGCTTGAATAGTTCTTAACTTTAAGTGTTCATGCATGGGAGCAATTTCTACAAGTTAGATCTGAAATTTAAAGTTATTTGCTGTTACTATATGGTCATAGGATGATTCTTGCGTTGCGGCAACCTTGGACGAAAACTTCTACTCTTTAACTATTCACATAATACGGCTTCGGCGATATTATCATTTATGGTGTTTGCGTTAACAGATTTTATTTGATAAGTAAGTCTTAATTAAGATATTTTTATATAATTTGGTTGCACATATATTGAAGTATGTTTCTGGACCAATTCCCCTAAAATTTGTGTTTAGGCGAGCTATTTTACAAGCCCTCGAAAAGGCTTAAGTGATAACGATTCTGTGCAGTTTGTGAGCATTTAGGGTCTTTCTTGTGATTGGATTCAGATGCAAAGCAAGTTATAATTAATATATTTTTCCAGATTATGGTAGCATATATATCATATAATGTTTTCCAGCTATTCCCTCATTATTTTATATTTATATGTGATATTCTACAGACTGCCGAAAAGGCTTATATGACCACACTTTTAGCGCTATTGCGGTTCAGTTTTCTTTCTTCAGTTGCGACTGCACCGAATGGGATAATGTAACCATTTTTCAGGGGTTAGTAGGGAATATCCCTAAGAGTGTTTTAAAGTTGATTCCGAGATATTTCTCATTTGTTCAAGGTGTTTTTCATATGAATAGTTATTTAGGCTTAATATGAGCTTAACTCAAAGTTGATCAAACTGATATTACTTCCGCATGGCAAGCTAGGGCATATCGTTTCAAGGTCATAGGAGTTGGTTTTGTCGAGTTTGAGGCTCGTTTGCCATAGTTACGACCAATTGAATGTTTTGCGCATTGAATGTTCGACTATCAAGTAACTAATGCAAACAAAGGTAAAATTTAAATATTTTTATATACTTTTGATCTCTGCAATCCCAGGAATGCAACTAAACTGGTTTCACCAATTTTTGAGCTCCTTTGATTCACATTCTAACCATTTGTTTCTTGCATGAAAGAGAGGCTTTCTTCAATTGATTTTTGATTCAAATCACATTCAAATCTAAATGTTTCTGCAAAAATGGAACATAAAAGGTTGCAGGAACATATGTGATTTATTCCATGATTTTTAGAACTAGGGATTTCATAGTTTCTTCATAACAACTAAAAAGAGACTTTTGTTCAAACTCAATTTGAACAACTATACTGCAAGTAACATATGAATTTTTATTGCATAATCTAAATCCTTATTGCCTAACTCAAATTTATAAACTGAGTTTGCTTCATTTGGAGATTCCTAGCAAAAGATATAAGGGTTTGAATTTAATGGAGCAAAAATAAAAAAAAAGAAGGCTAGGGTGGGATTTGAACCCCAGACCTGCTGTTTTCCATTGAGCGTCTCTACCACTGGGCTATGCATTTACTTGTGACAAAGGGAGGTGGTAAAATACTTGAGCTTACCTCCTCTTAACCCTAGAGCTTCGCTGGACAACAATGGAGTTTTGGCAGTGGGACTCCGGTTGAGCGCTTCCAGGGGATGGCTGGGACTCGGCTGAGCTGGGAAGCACCAGGGCGAGGTGAGGCTCAGCCGGGGAGGCTGCATGCAAGTTAGAGGAGCAAGATCAAGAGCTGGAGGCAAGGTCAGTAGCGAGATGAGGCGACAGAAAACTCACAGGCTAGCTCGATGGTGCTGCTTCCCTCCCTGCGCTTCGTGCCGGCACTGAGGCCACGGCGAGTCTTCGGCCGGCGGATGCTGCAGGCTATACGGAGGAGCAATGTCAGGGAGCTGAGCCAGTCTCACAGCAAGATGGGTTGGCAGAAGAGCTCACCGGCGAGGGTATTATTGCATGCACGGCTCGCCCATGATGCTCCGGCTCTGGCAAGCTCGCGGCAGAGAGAAGCAATCAGGCGAGCAAAAGGTGAGGAGGGAGGCTTCGCTGGCTTTATTGCAGCGCAACGGAGCTCACGAGATAGAGGTATGGGCTGCGGAGCACGCGAGGTTTGGCGGAACGTGCCGCGTGGCTGAAAATGTCTGCCGGGGCAGCGCGCAGGCGAGGAAAGAATTGCCGGGGCAGCGCGCAGGCGAGGAAAGAATTGCCGTGGCAGCGCTTCGGGCAGGACGGGGAGAGAGAGAGAAGGAAGAAGGGAGTGCTTGGGAGGCTGGCCAGTGGGTCCAGGCATGCGTGGGGCCTCCTGCCAGAGACTTAGCCAGGGTTTTCATCGAGCACAGTGGTCACGTTTGGCAGTTGGGCGAAATTGAGTGCAGAAATGACATGGTAGTTGGGCAGGCTTGGCAAGGGGTGATAACTTGGTTGAAAAATTCTGTAAATTTTTGAGAAGGTAGTCCAGAGGTTCTACTTTCCATTTTCTTTGGTTTCATCTCAATCCCTACTGTCGTTTATGAACAGTAATTCTCCAAACTTGACTGGTTTTCAGTCAGTTTTACATTTTTACTATACAGAAAATAAGCTTCGTTCTACATGAAACTTTTTATGGATAACCCTGATGATTATTGGGAGTTAACATAAAAATTTCAGCTGAATATCTTATCTGGAAGAATTGTTAAAATTCTTTCATTGCTGGTAAGCGTTATGCTGTTTTCTGTTTTAATTTTATTTAAGGACAAAAATGGATTCAAGAAATTCTTAGACCTCTTGAGAGAGTTCCAAATGGGCTAATAATTATTGTATAAAAATTTCAGATCAATATCCTGCATATTTATTTTTCTATTAATTCTGACATTTCAGATTTCAAATTTTCATTGGTTCTGTTTTTAAATTTTAAAAGGCAATAATTCTAATTTTTAATTTTTGATATTTTTACTAGAGGTTAATACTGTTATGAGGAAGACATGATAAATTTTCATCCATAGATAATCTTTGATTATTTTTGTAAAATTCTGTTATGTCACTGTTTTGCAGTTAAAACATTTCACTTTACTATTTACCTCTTTACCTAACTCATTAAAAAAATCTTTTTACAGCTGAAAAGATGTGACGGGGACTTATTCAAAGAATTAGTATTATTTTTGCTGGCTTTTACTTTCATCTTTTTACCTTTTTACTTTTACTAATTTCATCAATTGATTTTCTTTTGAAGCCAAACATCCAAGAGTAATTAATATGGTTGGAATTGTTCCAGAAAATATGCGAATTGAAAGTAAGATTACATTTTCAACTCATTTTAAAGTTTGTTTATTTTAGGTGAAAAATTTTAATGTAGCAACGTATTCTTTTTCCTTTAGGTTGAAGTACAAGAAAATGAAGAAAAGATGGTACTTAGAATGAAAATCTTGGTTTCAATTAAAATGTTTACTCAATTCCATTTTCAAAATTCAAAATTTTCATTTTTACTATTTTTGAAATTTTTGGGATGTTACAACACTCTTTTGTTCAGGCAAAGAAATGAGACGCCTAAGAAGAGACATTGCCGTTTTCCTTGGTTGGAGCTAAGATGGAGCATTGGTTCATTTTGTCCTTCCAGGGCATAAACAACTTGCATCTACAACGCCACACACGGTTAATCCATTTTCTCATGGTAGGAGATTCCTACCAAGAAGCGTTCTTTACGTAGCGGCAAATGAGGGATACTTTGGTCCAGTTAGAGCAGATGTAGGAAGCAATATCCCTTGCCTCAGCAAGCACGACTAGTACAAGAAGTAAAGATACTGGCACCAAATCAAACATCAAATTTCCAAATGGTACTGTTCTTTCAGAATCTGCTTCAACGTGGACACAACCGCATTTCACTAAACAGTCTATCTGTCCGTTATAGTACCTGTTGGATACGGTAAGAGTTGTAACAGCTAAGCAGTAAGCAATGCTTAAGAGTGAGATAAATATGCTCATGATGGGCAGCCAACACGTTGAATAGGAGACTGGGAGGGATGAATAATAATAATCATGAAGGAAAGAAAGCTCATCTGCAATCACCCCAAATACCCTTTCATCATCACTATCCTTGAGCAACACTTGCCAGAAAAGGTTGTGGACCTTCGTAAACTTAACCACAGCAGCTGTGTACTTTACAAATCGACACCGCAGAAGCTTGAACAATGCAAATGAAAAGCATACATCTTTTAGTGGTATTGACCTTAGAAGATCGCCGTCTAACTGCCAAACTTTGTCAATGGTCACCAAGCCATTGTTGCTCCATTTGAAACAGTAACCATGAGGCTGCTTATCTAACTGCACAGTCTCCTCCCCCATAACTACCAGTTGGGGAGGTAAATGCTCACCAATTGGCTCAACATTGGCATGCTGGCTTCCACACTGTAGCTGCTCTATATATATCCAACAATAAGACGAGGATTGCGTCCAAGAGCAAATGATCGTCGGGCACTGTAAAATGCATAAAACTGGAAAACCAATTTGGCAAAGATAAGAGCAAATGGTAAAAAGATCAGCAATCCGCCAATAATATCCATGTTTTCTAAGAACTCTTGCCAACTAAATGACGATCCCGTTGGCTTGTCATCCTTCCCCATGGTGTAAACCGAAAGGTAGATAGTCCAGATTGCTTCCACAAGCAGTAAAACAGAGAGTCCAGTGTTTCGACCTTCTCTAGCATCAGTGGCAACTACTGCAGTGGTACTGATTCCAACAATTTGAACAAGGGCAGTCCATAGAAAGACTAGGACGAGGTGAAGTTCTTGGAAGCAGATCCCTATTATAATGGTATCCACCTCCTCGTACAAAATGCCGATGATTTTGTGATATTCAATGTTGTCGGTGGGGACAACATTGGAGACGATGGGTATGGACAATGCGGTGGCTCCCACAAAGAGAAATTGTGTTTTGCATAAATGCCCCAAAATGTAGCTAATTAGCCAACTTGTCATATCAATTTTTAGAGCCTGTCACTGGCAATGCGCCTGTAAAGTATTGTATCTATATGGTGCTGTCATGCATCGGTGAAGGTGCAGCACAGGTTCAAATGTACTTGCTAGTAAGCAACCCATATGACAGCCCAATGGCCACGGGCTCTTACCAGTAAAATGTTGAAGCCCTTGATACTAGACCTGAGCACGTTTTGACCAGCCCGACCTGATCCAGTCATCTGAGCCTGGCCTAGCCCAAAGGTCAGGGTTGGGCTGGGACTAACCGTCACGGCCTGAAGTGCCCAAAATTTTAAAAATCGCAAGCTGAGCTGAACCTGAATTCTAAACATGGTTCACTCAAACCTGTTAGGTCTAACCTGTTATGACTTTGTGAATACCATATGGCTTGGTTCGTTGCTTAGATACTCTGATCCTCTTTAAGGCTTGGCTATGGGGATGCTTAGGCAGCAACTCTAATCTAATGTTCTTCAATAATTTATGTAGTTCGCAGACAGCGTTATAGCTAGCCAGCTAGCACTCTTCAAGGATAATTCATTATCAGGGGTAGAATAACCATCAGCTAGGAACTTGTGGACTGGCCTTGTCCTTTATCTTGTTGTGGCTTGTCCATGGGATGGACCTTATATATGTCTCATTTGAGGAGACAGCTATCACCCTGTACCTTCAAATTTCTAGACATTCGTATCTGAACATTAAGCTGCCACAGCCGATGATCTTTCTTTCTAGGAAACATCTTAGCCAATCCATGGAAAGCAATGCACTGGCAGGATATAGGTTTCCTCCCTGTGCCTGAGAGCTGAATGCACATGAAAATCCTAGTTTTCTACTCCTCTGATAAACCAGTCTCATTTCCTGTTGTGCACTTCACTCCTCTATTGTATATATTTATGTATGCTCCCTGACTCAACCATGATTGACAATGGTCCCCTCCTCTGTATGCAAATTAGTTGCTGCGGTTGAAGCATAAAATAAGTAGCAGCTATGATGGTTCTGTTCTAAATTTCTAATATTTATCTTGTTTTATTAACACTCAGTAGAAGGCCTGATCGTATCAAAATAAGACTGACCATCTTTTTTTAGCCAATCATCCAATTTAATTGTTTAATTTCTACATATGCCTCGCATTGTTGTTTACATATTTGATAGGTGGATATTGACTCTCTGTTTAGAAGTTTTCTATTCTATTTAAAGTTTTAAATGATGCAGGTGCACAGGTCTATTCAAATCCTTAGGGACAAGCAAGAGTTAGCTTCAGCTCAGAAGGAATTAGCTAAATTTCAACTTGCACAAGATACATCTAAAAAGAAGGAAGATGTGCCAACACCATCTTTCACTGAGCCAAAGAAGCTTGAAGAAAAGCCAGACGAAGCAGGTCAGCAGCTGGCCCTTGTTTTGCCTCACCAGGTGAACTCACAGTCACTTGCACCTAGAGCTTCAGAACCAGTTCAACAGTACAAGGATCAACCTGTGCAGCAGCCAGCCCCTAGCTCTCTCGTACCACAGCAGGACCGTTATGTTCTTAGCCAAGCCATTGTTTACTACCCACAACGTCAAGCTCCAGGCATCCAGGATACACAGGGGCAGCAAGTACAACCGGAGGTGCAGTACCTGCCAGTAAGGCCACCAGCTCAGGATGTTCCAGTCCATGATTCATCTCAACAACCTCAGGCAGCAAATCAAACCCAGCCCCAGTCTTTCCCTCCTTACCAGCAACAGTGGCACCAGCAGTCCTCCCAGCTGGCTCCTGCACCTGTGGCCCAGCCACAGCAGACTTTCTCGCAGCCGTTTCCTCCACCCGTGCAGCAGCCCCAACTATCTAATGTTCAACAGTTCCCTCCACAACCAGTTCATCAGCCGCAGTTGTCTAATGCTCAACAGTTTCCTTCACCACCGGTGCAACCACAGCAATCTAACCCACAGCTTCCTCCTCAGGCAATGCAACCGCAACATCCTCCTGTGCTTCCTCCACCCGTGCAGCAGCCCCAACTATCTAATGTTCAACAGTTCCCTCCACAACCAGTTCATCAGCCGCAGTTATCTAATGCTCAACAGTTTCCTTCACCACCGGTGCAACATCCTCCTGTGCAAACTCAGACGAGACCTCGAACTCCACCAAACTACCCACATTATTCACCCCACCAGCCTTTGAACCCTGCCCCTGGAACGCTGCCTGGCAGTGCGGCTATGCAAGGACCATACAACACTGTTGCTCCATCAGGTGGTAACCGTTCTGAAGTGCCATATTCATACGGAGGGCCTGGCATCCCACCATCTCAACCACCGCCGCAGCACAACATGCAAAGGCAGCAGCTACCTCCTCCAAGTCAGGGCTCTTTCGGGCCACCTCCAAGTAAGGGGGTCTATGCCAGCCCTCCACAATATGCGCCACAGGGCAATCCGCAAGGTTATAACACAGGGTACAGCTACCCATCAAGTGGTCCTTCAGCAGCCCAGGCACCGCGTATGCCTTCAGGTGGTGTTGGTATGAGTCATCCAGGGTCGCATATGATGCGCGGCAATCCGTATGGGGAAATGATTGAGAAGGCAATCACCATGGGATATCCAAGGGACCAGGTGCTGAATGTGATCCAGAGGATGGCGGAGGGCGGCCAGCCAATGGATTTCAATACATTGCTCGATAGGATGAACGAAGCAGGGTCGGGAGCACCCCCTCACGTGTGGTGATTTCATTCAGGTCGGAGCTTGTTTCTCTGGGCGCCGTGATCCGACGTGTGCAATGATTGGTCTCGTGTAGCTAAATAAATAAGGTTTGAAGTGATGCCGTCTGCTGCTTATCTGTACAAATGCACATACAAACGTTGAGCTTAAGTTTTGTGTGATTTCTGCACGTGTAAAACCAACGTATTTGCAATTAGACCATTCAGATCTGTTCTAAATCAGATTATTGTCAGGCATCTTGTCGTTTTCTTGTGTGTGAAATGTCAGGTGATGTTTGCTACGCTCCGTGCCCGTGGTTGTCTGCTGTGTTTGCCAAGTTGAGCTAGCTCGCCCTCATGTTTGCCAAGTCTCGGTTCGTTAATTTCTCACTCAGGTAAAAAAAGGAGAGAGAAAAAAAGGTAATCATGAGAACATCAGAGCATGGGTCAGCAAGCATGCAAGCACTGCACATATTGTACTGGAGCGAGAGGAGAGAATGGATACGTATGAGCTGGCTGGGACTTGAGCTTAGGAGCAGTGCTGGCTGCGGAGGTTATCGGCTATTATGAGTTTTTTTTATTGAAATTGATATAATTTAATATAAAATTATTTTATTTATTATGTAATTGATTATTTTAAATTCAATCTAACGAGTCATTGTTGAGCCAAGTCTTGTTAATACTTTTCATTTGAAATTGATTTATTTTAAATTTAAATTTATTAACAATAATCGAAGCAATTTTGATTCGAGAAATCGATTGGACCGAAGAAACTACGAGGGAACGAGATCTGATCCAATCGTAATAATGACTAGGATATAAAAACATGGCCTAGACCTTCCGTTCAAGAAGTATTATAGCGAGATTTCATCGAACCATTCACTGTAACAATGTATGTAACAGAACAGTACTATACAATTCAATCCATTCATTATTTCAATCGAACAATATTAAAACCATTGACTAAGGGTCTGTTTGTTTTTACTTTTGATTTTGGATTCTGGCCCTAAAAACAAAATAAAAAACAAACTGTCCGATTCTAAAATTCGATTCTCACAATCCAGCACATCCATATATACTAGAATCCACAATGCACTTCATATATATTTTTCGATTTTAATTTTTGGAGAATCAACTTCATTACAACCATAATTTAAAATTAACTTTTAGAGAATCCAAAGTTAAACAAACACACTCTAATTAAGTTGTAGTCAGCTTACGACTGCAGGGCAACTCTATCCGACCGTGAGGAACGGCGGGGAGGCACCGAGGCAGTCAGCACTCAGCAGAAAACGAGACGCCTACTCGAAGACTCAAGAAAAGGGTAATGAAATCCCTCCCGATTCCTCTGTCCACATCTTCCTCCCTGTATCTTCTTCTCAAAAGGGACACAGGAAGAAAGATCTCCCTCCCTACACAGACGTATCTCAATTGTCATCAGATTCACCTCTCTCTTTTCTAATCAGATGTTGATAAAAAGGGTGGATCGAGCAGCAGCCAAGGCTCTCGACGGAGACGGAGGCCCCCTCCTCGCAGCCGGTCGATTAATATGGTGAGAGCTCTACTAAACCCTTGGTGCCAAAATTTATCGCCGCTGTAGATAGATCGTTCGTTAGCTCAAGGTTCTCCCGGTTTCGGGTCGCTAGCATCCGATTGAGCCGAGCGGGCTCAGTGGCGATTCCGTAATTAGTTCGAATGTTGCCGTTGCTCATCGGGGCCCAACGGGCTTAGGGCCGTAGCGTGCCGTGCCGTGCCTGCTTGGCATGACACCTTGCTGTGCTGGTCCGACTCGACTCTGGCAAGGCCCAGCCATAGCCCAAATCACGTCGTGCCAGCTCGGGTCTTGTCTTGTTGAACTTATGAAGTTATGGACATCGTCGCCGTCAGTTCGTCTCCATGAACGATATCATGAACGAGGAGCGAGTGTTGACTATCGATGAGGATCCGGTACACACAATTATTTGAAAGAAAAAAAACTAAAATTTATTTATTTATTGGGTACACCCCAGAGTGGGATTCTCCTCGTATAGAAAAAATACAACAATATGTATACATATTAGTTACCCCCCGATGTCAAGATCGTTTATGCGTTCCAACTCAACGTATGTTTGATGTGGTGGCCTCGATGGCCGTGTTAAGGCAAGTGGGAAGACGACTGTGTACGATGTCATGGCCACGTTTGGCGAGCGATACGACAGAGCGTTGGCTCGATGCGTGTCCTCGGGAGCTTCATTGGATAGTCAACGAGGAGAGGCAAGCCCTGTGGGTCCAACCTGGCTCACCGAAGACTAAGAATACGCTTTAAGAGCACCTTTGGGTAAGGTATTTGCATATATATATGTCATAAAACATGTTTTACAAATGTTACATCAATTCTCAAATTTGTGTTTGTTGTTTGCTAATGTTGTAGAGCATACAAAAGAGATGCCACAAAGTGGCCACCAAATTTGGATGCCCCACGACTGCAGCTGCAAATGTTGTCCCTTCACCAATGCAGACACGTAGCTCATCGTGGTTGTCAAGAGGACAGTCTTCCACGTCTTGCCAACCTAGCTCACCACGCACATCGAGGAGGCCAACGACAACCCCCTCGTGCGGAAAAAAATTCCGTAAAGGAGGTATGCAAATTTAACTTTCTGCATCCCTATTCCGATGGATGTCACGTGTTCATCTTGCCAATCTCAACCATTCATTTAATTTCTCACTTCTCCCATTAATAACACCCTTGATTTCTCACTCCTCCAATTAATAACACTGTTGGTGTTGGTGGTGTGGGGTTGAGATTTAGCTAGATGGACACGTGGCATCTATCGGAGTGGGGATGCACAGAGTTAAATTTGCATACCTCCACAGAATTTGTTTCCCCTCGTGTAGGGCTAGCTTCGCACACTGAACTAGAGCTACTGAAGCAGCCAATCTGCCATGGAGTCTGACGATGATGACAACTACGATGAGTTCAATCTGAGTACGGGTGAAATGGGTTGGATACAAGTGGATATTACTTTTTTCGTATCTTAACTTGTTTTTTTTTCTCAGATTCGAAACCAGATATGAGCTATCTGGATAGGAATACGAATCTAGGTTATTCAGGATATAGACACGTGATAGATTCAGGTCAGAAGTGCATAAAGATATATGGATAAAAATGCGCGTATATATATATATACACACACACACCAAAATCTCAGAAATCTTGGCTGAGATTTTGGATTTCGGCCGGAAACGAGATCCAAAATCCCAACCAGGCGGAAAAAAGAAAAAAATTAAATTGCTATAGTAATCTTAGAAATTTCGGTGAGATTTCATCAAATCTCAAGTTTTTTTGACTTTTTATAGCCGTATTTGATCGGATTTGGTCGAATAACCCTTAAGAAAGTCATCTTCCATGAAAAATTGTTGAAAAATCGAATTTTTAAGACGTTTTAAAATTTTAGTAAAAACACTATTAATTTTTTATAAAATTGTACAAGCTTAATCATAATCTAAAAAATTTATGGTACTATATTTACCAGTTTAGGATCATATATAAAAAATTCTAAAAATAATTGAACTTCATTTGTTATCTTTAAATAATAAAAAATTTAAAGAACATAATTGGGACAACAAGCTTGATAGAATTTTATAAATTTGCTCGAGTGTGATCATGATCCAAAATTTTTATGAGAGCTTAAGAATTGCCTCAGTACTATTCTCTAAAATTTTAAAAAATTAACTTTTTTTTTGCTCAATCAAATCTATGTAAACATTGAACTTCATTTGTTATATTTCAAAAATATTTAAAAAATCAAAAACAGAAAAAACATAAATGGTACAGTGTCATTTTAAGAATTTTATAAATTCACTGGAGTGTGATCATGATTCAAAATTTTTATGAGATATTAATAATTTCCTTATAACCCTTATGCAAAATTTTGAAAAATTGTAAACCTTTTTTTATTGCTAAAGCAAATCTATGCATTGATCGTTAGGCTTTATTAGGACGTAGCACTGTCAGCATTTTTGAAAATTATAAAAGCTTGATCATCATATGAAAATTTTATAGAAACATTAATGTTATATCATAACAATCAAAAAAGTTTCAAAATTTTCTAACATCGTTTGGACTATTTTCATTTGGTTGAATTTTGACTGTAAGGTTTTTATCAGGATAGTAACACTTTCTCAATTTTAAAAAATTCATGAAGCTTGATCATCATTTGAAAAATTTATGAAAACATTAGTGATGCATCGTAAATATGCACAAAATATTTAAAAATTTTATAACATGGTTTGTTCTATTTTTCATTTGGTTAAATCTTGCCGATCAGCGTTTTATCAAGACAGTAGAAATTTTAAAAATTTTAAAAATTACTCATACCTGATAATAATCTGAAATATTTATGACAACATCACTTATGTATCAGCAATCTCCAGAAAATATTTCAAAATTTTTTGAAGTTTTTTGGCAAATTTTTTTCTCGGTGTAAATTCACCAAAATCTCGGCAAATCTCTCCAAGATTTCATGAATTTCGACCAAAATTTCAGTTTTCTCGATGCAAAAAAAACAGTTTTGAATTTTTTTGTATTTCATCCGGGATTTGTCTGAAATTCCGATATCTCGACGAGATTTCGGATTTCGGCCACCTCCGAGATATAATCCGAAAATGAAATTTCAAACCCTGATAGCAAGTTACTCCATCCGGTCACAAATAATTATCATTTTGGATATATATGTAGCCAGACTTTCAAAGCTTTAGCTGTCAATATCTTTTTAAATATTTAAATTGAACACATGAAAATCATTTGTGTAAATTTATCTTGAAAATATTTTCATAATATTATAATTTTATTGGGTTTTAGAAATATACTATAATAGAAATTAGTAATCAAAGTTGTGTTCTGAAGACCATATTGATGTCCAAAATGATAACTATTTATGACTAGAGGAAGTATATATCAACCAAACCCAATAGATATTATAGAAAGAATATGTTACTTGAGGATCAATTAGAACCAACTAATTGTCAAAATAAATGTGTTGTCATGGAAAATATGTAATAAATGGGCTAGGTCTTGCCAGATATCCGAATTGAAAAAAATCAGATATCCAAATTGAAAAATTAATCTGATATCTGAATTAAAAAAAATCAGATATCCGGACCCGTCTTGTATTTACCGGATATTGACTGCTCTAAATCTGATCTTGAATATGGATTCAAGTATCCGGATCCCATCCTCGATCTGACTGGATAGTCAAATCCCTTCTCGAATCTGATCCTCACCAGATCCGAATGTAGATCAAGTGGGAAATATTCAATCCGTTTTCACCCCTACATCTGAGGCATAAAGTTGTCGAACTCTCTCAGTTGCCTGATGTACCATCCGCTAGTAGGTCTACCCAACCCACACGATGTCGTGAGGTTGACCGTCGTGAGGTTGACCGGCATACTGACCCCGCCAATGTCATCAAGTGCACACACCCACACCCACGACTGACAAAGTACACCCTAGGTACACTATGTATGACCATCCTTTCATTAATGTGTTGCCAAGAATTCAGCTCATGTGATGAAACAAGAAAGGATAGAACAAAAGTGATTTTGTGTATTCTCAATTGCTCACTTTTAGTTTAAATAGTGTAGGCATTTGTGTCGTAAATGCAAACTGCTAAAGCTATGTGCATAGCACATGCTACGCAATGTGCATAAGGCTGTCTTGACTGAAGAACACGCCTAGTAGGCACAACTTTGTTAAACTGACATAGTCCGCAACCTTAAGTGCAGGTTCCACCATATCGTTTACTTTCCAAAATACGCACATGTATCATATTTGTAGTTCATGTGGTTAGTCCATGCTTGTTGTATCGTGTACTGTAGTAGTAGCCAAACAACATATGCACCTATGTACACCAAACAAGTCATGTATCTCCTTGTTTTATTCTTAAACTACATCAAACTAATGTTCAGACTTAATTATGTCTTGTTTGCATACACTGTATGCCGACTATCTCCTTATGCCCTTGTGCACATAATGGGGATATTTATAAAACAACCCTAACCTATCGTAATAAAAAAAACTAACATCCATAAATGACATATGAATACTTCAAGAAAAGTGTTTCATCTCAGTTTAGGATGTTAACGCCAAAGATCTTAGCGTGGGATTATGAGTGACCGTGCCAAAACTAATGGTGTTAACCATACGCTGACATAGCACCAACCTAGCCATGTTGGCCTCGGCGGCTGAGGTGGTAGCAACACTCCACACCATAAGCCATGGTGTAGGGACGTTAAAAGTCCGCATCATTCGTGTTGGAGCGTTATAAAAGGGCATTCTTGTAATTAGTTTTGTGGTGCTATTTTTAGAAATAGAATAAAAAGACTAAAATAAGAAGAAAAATACTATGCACAGAATAACAACTGGTTTAGGTATTTTGAAAGCGCTCTCAGCCAGACCTAAAAATATGGCTGCTCAATTTAATGGATCGAAGCAGTGGTGGAGCCACCTGCCGGTGAGCCTGGGACTCTACCCAGTCCTCCCTCCAGCCAATGACTGGTTGCCATTGAAGAACAAGGAGAGGGGCCGAAGAACTTGCGCAGCGTTGGGAAGAAGATGGAGCTGTCGACTTGTTTTATAAATTGGGTCATGCATCATTTGTTGGTCCAGTTAACTTGGCAATGAAAGCCTAAGGGCCAACAATCCAGCACAATTATAGTGTATATATACCCAACTCATTTACAATTGACTTGAAAAAAGTATCAATTAATTCCAGATTGGTTTCTCGCCATCGAAACGGACATGAGCAAGGTGGCAGGGTTTAGGTCGGGGGTTGTGGGGCATGCAGCGAGGATATTTAGGCTTGTTTTCAGGCGCACGGCGAGGCCATTGGGCCTGGGGCGACGGGTGGACGGGATGCACAGCCAGGGGTCTTTTGCGGTCAGAGTGCAACGTGGCCTGTACATGATGAACTGACGACCAAGGAAACCCTCACATCATATATATATATATATATATATATATATATATATATATATGTGCAGGAGTTGTATGATTTTGTATTATTTTTCTTGGTCGTTGAGGATATGAATTAGATGATTTCTTCAAAATGTGATTGGGCATGTTTGCTCAGACAAACATTCATCGTAGTTAGACTTACCAGGCCCTTAAAAAAAATTCCTTGATTCGCAACTGGATCGAAGGATTTGTTGCGTGGAATAAAGAGGCACGGTACTCCAGTAGGTACATGGCAGGGGTGTCGTTGTTTGGTGCAACCAGCATGATCCATTCCAAGTAGCCAGCAGCTTCGTCATGCACCTTGGAGGGCAGATTATGGCCTACATGTAGTTTGTCTGCTGAAATTATTGTGGAGCACTTGTGGTCGTGGATTGTGGTCCATCATGCATGGACGTGAAGACGCCAGCAGAAGTCCAGAACTTTGTGCCTATCTGAAAATTGAAGTCTAGCAAACTAGTACTACAATTCGAAAGTATTACCCACGAAATAAAACACTACAATGTCAGTGCAAAATGGGAAAACACCTAATCAACCCATCATATCTTTGCGGATGAAGCTTAATTTATCCTTTCCATTGCAAGCACACGAACTGGATCCGTGCACCGACAGATGGACAGTAAGGTTTGCTAAAGCAGTTGTTAACACAGTAGACAACTAGATGTTCCATTATCCATTCCACACGAGGTATTCATCCGTTCCATCACCATAAGGAGTGCACATTGGCAGGTAGCTCTACCTTAAGTAGTAGTAACAACGTACTTACAGAGCAGTGATATATATGATGGCAAGCGAAAACACATGCCTCATCTCGATCACTCATGGAATGTACTGCTCGTTCTGTCTTTCCTGGAAGCCGTTCCCGTTCTCCACCACCCCATTGCCAAACTCCTTGACGCTCCCGTACTCGTACCCGCGGGCCAAATTGCCATACCTCCCCCGTCGATCGCCGGCGCGGCCGTACCCGGAGCCGAACTCCTCGAGGCGTGTCCGCACGGGGTTGAAATCGTAGCCGTACTTGCCGGTGTCCACGTCGTAGTAGTACCGGCCGTTCTGGTAACAACCTCGTGTCGCTCATCCCGTAGTGCTGCTGCTGCCTGCCGCGCATGCCCGCGTACGACATCGGCCGCCCTCTGCCGCTGCCGTTGTCGGTGTACGACCGGTGGGCGTCCACGCCGCCTGCTTCCACAAGAACGGCCTCCTCTGGCGCCGTCGTCGGCACGTTGGAGGTGGTCGTCGGCTTGTCGGCGTTGCGGTGCACGCCGCAGCGGAAGTAGGCCGGCGGGTAGTTCTCCTCCGGGCGGCCGTATAGCCCGTACCAGCGGGTGCTGCCGCTGGACGGCCGGGAAAATGCCGACGCACTGTTGGGGTCCGCCGCTTCCGGCACCACGGTGGTGGAGGGCTCCTTTTCGAGCTCGACAGCTTCGGGGCGCGCCGTCTTGCTGAAGAACAGGCGGCCACCCCACGCGTCGGGGCGCGCCGCAATGGCGACGAACGCGAAGGCGAATAGGAAGAGGTGGTGAGAAGAGGAAGCCATGGAAAGCGTCGGCGGTAGCTTCTAGCTACTAGTACAAGCGCAACGCTGCAGTGCGCCCTGTGTTTGTTTCCGTGGGCGTCCACTATATGTGGCCGTGCCGTCTGGTGGCCACTGGCGGAGTGGGACAATTGGACCGTTTTTGTAGCAATCAGGGGTACAAAGGAAATGGGAACAGAAAGGCAAACTTACCGCACGGGTTATTAGATTGAAGGGGCCGTGCGATGATGCGGGGATTGCGGGGGGAGCGTGCACGGCGCAGTGTGCACGAAGGAATTTGGTGCACGCCGCATGTGAGATCTAGGAGACATATGCGGAGGTCTCGCGTTGATGGAGGTCATGAGCTACGAGCCGGGAGCAAGTGATTTGAGTTTGGCCCTGAGCATTTTGGCAGCGTGAGCTTTTAAATCTCTCTCGCTACGCATGATCATTTCATCAAGTCGTGAGCCATGCGTTACGTACTGTCACGTCACTCACGTGATAGGGAGAGTAGTTTAGTTTGTTGGTTGTAGGTAAAATCTGAAGTTGGTTCACCTAGCTTGTAATTAACTTCCACACCGTACTCATGGCGTATACCGGTTTAGCTGTACTGGCGTGTTTTCATTGGAGGATAGCATGTTATAAATTAGAGTAGTGCTTCAATGCTTTTCCCACTCAATACAAGTTGCATAAATCTTGAAGCAAGCGAAGGGGTAAGTAATCACCATCTACCATTCATTCATGCTTTAATATTTGTGCAACTGTTAAAAAGAAGAGCATTGAAGCACCTCTCTATAAATTAACTGACACTGATCAATGGAAAGAGTAAACAGTTTGGTAGACTTGAATACTTGATCAGAATCCAGACCAACCCATGCCAGGCGCATTAGCGGCCGGACAACTGCAGTGATTTCGGTCGGATGGTCCTCGTTGCCGTCTGCCGGCATTGGATCTACCGTTCTAGACTTCCAGTGCCTGCAGACCTAGCAAGTAGCGAAGCCTGTGTATACAGGAATTTTTTTTTTAAAATAATACATTTTTTAGTCAAAATTTCAAATATATACCACGGGAAAAAAAATTACAGAAATATACCCCTGTCTCAGCCCCCTATCGCCCGACCATCAATCGATTTAGCCCCTGTCGTCATTTCATCGGGCGACAGGAGGCTGGGGGGCTGACGTGGCCTCCTGTCGCCCGTTGAAGACCCCTGTCGCCCCACCAATAGGCGACAGAGAACTCCTTCCTATAAACCAATCATCTGGCACTGTGTTCAATCAACCGGCCAGAAAAGAGAAGAAAGGGAGAGAAGAAGGAAGAAAAGAGAGAAACGAAGGAGAAAAGGAAAAAAATGCCGAAACGTGCAAGTGGAAAGGGAAAGGGGAAGGCGAAAGAAGAGGGAGGTGTTTCGGAGTAGCCGCGCAACGTCGTGTACCAGGACCTCTTCGTACCTTTCGGAGTTGTCCCACCGATGTGTCTGTGTGGAGATATTTGCAGGCTTGTCCGCTCTTCGGATATTCCAACTTGGAAGAGGAGGTATTGGAAGTGCCGCAATTACGCCTTCGACCCGCCGGAGAAGAGCCTGAAGAATCGCCAGCTGGTAATAATCGTACGTGTTTCGTAATATTTCTACATGAAACTTTGCTAATTTATGTTTCATGCAGTCGCCTCCGCCGCTGTGTCAATTTGAGCAGTGGTTTGATATGGAGATCAACCCCGAAGACCAAAGGCTCCTTGATCAAGCCAACCGGGACGAGGAGTTCAGGCGGCAGCGTCAAGCGCAATGTGACACCTCATGCGAGGAGGCATGTCGAAAGGAAGCGGAGGAAAATGAGGCCGAGAGAGAGAGGAAACGAGAGAGGGCACGTCGTGCCAGAGAAGCCCCACCGGAGGCATGGGCGAAAGGGAAGTGGCCTCAATCCACTCAGTAGACGTCAAGTTGTAACCATTATTTTCCTTGTTTGTGATGCGCATCCCAGTTTTATGTCGTAATAAACAGTACGGCTTACCTTATTTTCCGCAGTAACATGTGATTTGAGAAATCGTGGCCACCGGATAAGGCCCAGAAAATACAGGAAAAATCACGGGCGACCTACGCAACGCGGGCTACCACTCATCTATGGGCGAGCTGGTCGGACGTTGCCCCGGCACGAAGTTGCGAAAATCGGAAGAGGCACACGCGGCCACGAAATCGTGAAAATCGTGTCCACTTAGGTGTTTTCGTAGCCTCGCGGGGCCCACCGGTTAAGGCCCAGAAAATACGAGAAAAATCACAGGCGACCTACGCAACGTGGGCTACCACTCATCTATGGGTGAGCTGGCCGGACGTTGCCCCGGCACGAAGTTGCGAAAATCGGAAGAGGCACACGCGGCCACGAAACCGGCCATGAAGCGAGGTGCAGCGTGTTGTCGTTTCAGTCTGACAAGCGGTGTGCACAGTGTTGTCCAATTATTCTGACAAAGCTGCTAAGATTAAAAGTACGAAGAATGCAAATACAATAGTTCGTACAGCATATTCGGAAGGATTAACTAAGTACATAATATTGAAACTACCAACAATAAAAAAACAAAGAAACTACTGTCGGCCTCGTTTCGGGGCAGTTCCTCGCGGCTGGGCAGGCCTCCTCCGAACCTGGCCCTGCGAGTACGTCAACTGCGTCGGCGCGCGTTGGACCCTCTGTGGCCTAGCTGGAGGTGTGGCGTACTCGGGCTGAGAAGGCTGCGTCGGTGGTGGTGCTCCCTGCGTCTGTGATGACCCAGGCCCATATAGATCTACGAAGAAACTTGCTATAGTGTCCTGATGGTAGTCCTCCTGATCTGGGTCATCACCCTGCCTCTCGTAGTCGTCAGGTGCAGGTGGAGCTGTGCGCGAGAAGAACTGTCCCTGTGAGCCTGTAGCAAACGAAGAATTATTGAGAGCATTGTAATACGTGATTGTAATACGTGAAAAGTGCATTTCAGTACTCACCTCCAGCAGGTGGCGGTGTGATGGTAGCGTGCGAAGATGTGCCTGCAACACCCCTACCTCCGCTAAGCGGCACACCGTGAGCCACCACGGTAGGGGTACGGCATCCCGCTCTCTCGAAGGCGCGTCTCGCGCTCTCCTGAAACCTCGCGAGGTAAGAGGTCACCTCCTCTCTCGTCATCTCAAGTCCTCTGCTCAGACGAGACAGTAAGCCCCCTGCCTCCTCGTAGTACTGGAGGAGCACATCATTCTGCAAAATAAATTACGAATTAGTTAGCACAGTTACTAACTAAGATTACATGAGATCGAAGATAGGATGCAACGTACCGAACTGTGCGCAGCCGCGTCCGTATGGGCGGGGTACGTGTCTGTCACCCTGGGAATGTGCCTAGGAGGATCGGGGTCGACACGTACCAAACGCAGACGAGTACGAGTAGTGTACCACTCTCGGTACGCGCGGTACGTCTGCGGGTCGTACGGCGCAGCCTCCGCGTGGACGTCCTGCAGGGCTCCTCCCCACTCCTCAACCCAAGGCGCCATACGTACGTGCCAGGGGGTGGTCCCATGTGTGCCCTTCCTACTCTGCCTGTGGATAAGAAATAAATATAGCGTTATTAGATGGCATTGCACAATAATAATTATAAAAACATCGATGCGGGGAACTTACGTGTGGGCGGCATGTGGGACTGCACGGTCGTCGTGCACCGGGAAGTGCTGTCGTAGACCAAACTGCCTCATCACTCGATGGACAGCGTAGCCCTAGACCTGAACGCTGAACACCAGGAACCGACGCGTGAGCCAGTACGCCGCGTCTCGCGTGCAAAGGGTGGACAGGCCACCCGGCGCACGAAACTGGACCTCTGCCTCTGCGTACGGCGTCCAGCGTACGTGGTCCTCGGTGAGGTGGTCGAACGCAGCGACGAACTGGGGGTAGCCCGTCCGCACAGTCCTGTGTGCCCACGTAGGCTGTAGTGACGATAGAACGTAACCGTTAGTACTCACAAAAGTTAAAGAAAAAGTGCCAAAATCGTGATTGCAATATATTACCCGTCGGTGGCACCAGATGGTGCCCATAGTCGGACCGTCGACGTCGTCATCGCCTGCGTGCTGAAGAGGATGCAGGTCGATGTCGGGCCGACCGATCTGGAACCTCTCGTATGCCCACAGCTGTACCAGCAGTGGGCATCCTCCGAAGGTCGCGTCGTGGCTGAGGCGTGCACACCCGTCGCAGAGCGCACGGTACGTGGCGCACAGAATTGCGGACCCCCACGAGTACTGCGGCACGGCGTCCAGGGGTGCGTCCGCGATCGCCCTCGCGAACTGGACGAGGTGCCTGTCCACGCTGTCCCCGTGGGAGCTCGTGAACAAGCACCAGCCGAAGAGCCACAGTAGGTAAGCCTCCAGGTGGCAGCTCATCCTGTACTCGTCCGCAGACTCGACGATCTGCGCCGGCTGTAAATTAAAGCTCACTTGTTATGGACTCGACGATCCGCACGCACCAGACGGCCGCTTCGTGATGGACGCGCTCATGCGCCGCCACGGCGGCGACCTGTTCCGGGGTCTCACCTCGCTGGTGGACGTCGGCGGCGGGTCCGGCGTTGCCGCCAAGGCCATCGCCGCCGCGTTCCCGCACGTCAAGTGCAGCGTACTGGAGCTGCCCCACGCCCCCACGTCGTCGCGAGCGTCCCGCCGGGGGACGACGGCGGCGTGGAGTTCGTCGCGGGGGACATGTTCGAGCACGTCCCTAAGGCCGACGCGGTCCTCCTCAAGGTCAGGACCCAGCCGCCTTCCTCGATCCTAGCTTCGCCGCACTGCGCTACGCAGTGAATGACTTTGGATGCGGCTCCTTTGGGCTTTTTTTGGCAGTGGATTCTGCATGGGTGGGGGGACGAGGAGTGCGTGCGGATACTGCGGCGGTGCAGGGAGGCGGTGCCGGCGAGGGAGGCCGGCGGCAGGGTGATCGTGATGGAGCTGGTGGTGGGGTCGAGCCCGGCGGACGCGAGGGCCACCGAGACGCAGCTACTGTGGGACGTGATGCTGATGGGGGTGGTCGGGAGCCCCGAGCGTGACGAGCTTGAGTGGGGCAAGATGTTCCACGACGCCGGCTTCAGCGGCTACAAGATCGTGGCCGTCCTCGGCATCCGCTCAGTAATGGAGGTCTACCCATAGATACCATCTGCATCTTCCTCGTGTTTTATTTTTGGTGTGCCTAGTCGTACTCACTGTCCTGCCATTGTACAACTTCATCTGCATATCCACATCTGCTTGCGAAGAACACTGAACACTGCCTATGCTGATACAAATAGTTTTAGGCAACATCTACAGTTATACATTGATCGTTGGTAAGAACAGGAATTTATCAAGCGGTGCATCAAGCATTCACAGGCAAACCTCGGCATAGGTCCACAAGAACACATGACATAAACATAGCATAAGCGTTCTGTACTGATACTGTCACGACCAAGGAGACAACAACCAAGGTTCGTGAAATCGTGATACAGCTTCAGGAGCAATACAGGAGCGCCTCTGAATTACAGGGGTACAGTACATATATAAGGTACAACAACGCTAATGCCAAAGATCACTGCCCTTCCCATGATTCTAAAGTAGCAATGCAGCAACGCTGGGTACAAATTGGCTTCATTGAAGGCATCAGGCACAAATGCTGCATGGAGTGCATCAGGATACGGTGAAACTATAAAGACAAACGAAAATGGTCATTATACCTGGGGGTGAAGGATGGAGTGGCTGCCCCTCATATGCATCTTCAACAAAGATCCCTTCTTGTGCAAATGACTAATTAGCTTTTGCACACCAATAGAGGGTATTGAGATACAAGGGCAGCTTACGGCATCTGCCAGAATACTGGGAAAGTAAACTTTCTTACAAAGCACTGGATGGGCTTAGATCATACTGAAGTAGCATCATATTCCTAGCGGAGCAGGGCATAGAGCGTGAAGAGCGCCAGGAGTAGGGCGGCTGTGTCCAAACAATTCCAGCATCCGTGGATTTTGGCAATCAGTTTCATAGTTCCCTTCCTTGGCACCATCCTCTTCTGTTGGCAAAATATTCTCAGTTAAGGAAAAACCAAAAAGTCTGCAGCTAGTTCTGCCAACCTCCCTTCCATCAGGCCCAGGCTTAGCAGTATCTCCAGGTGTTGAAGCCTTTCCAATGCCAAATGGGTCAGGCTGCCTGCCATTTGCATCTTTGTTGTCGTTCTTGCTAGCCAGTCCAAGCTGTGGAACCACTGTCTGGTTAAACAGAAGATCGGATGTGGGAGATGGCACTTGTGCCGGGGGCAGAGTAGAAAGCGAGAGAGTATCCTTGGGTTGCAGCTGATAATCCACTCATGGCAACTGAGGTACACATGTAGTTGAACGACCCATATCTGCCTTTCAATGAACATGCATCAGACATCATTCCTTGGAACAGAGGGACTGTCTGAGAGATTTCTTGACCTTGCAAGACCTCTGGGAATCCAACAGATTCACCGGAGCTTACAGATTGGTAGGTAAAACCGGAGTTTTGCAGTGGAAGTCTGCTTGTTGGACCACGCAACATGCAGCTTCGTGTATCAGTAAGGAATCTCCTAGCGTCGTAAGATTTAAATTTTGTGACATCAGCCGACTGAGGAGAACCTGTAACAGGATGAGTTATTGAACCCATCAATTCTTGACCTTGCAAGACCCTGGGGAACTTTGCAGTTTCCATGGAGTCCAGACGACCATTTCCATCTACAGTATTTAATCCAAAAATCAATTAACATATAGTTAAAGAATACCTTAAATACGTACAGACGTCAGCCTGTGCTGTCAGAACTTACACAGAGTTGGAACATCCAAATTGCCCTGAGGGCACAACTTGGTTCGTTTAGAACTGTATGGCTGAGACTCAGCAATACAGACTGAACCACCAACTGTCTCGATCTCCCATGGAGATGCTCTGTTTCGGCTGTTACAGTCAGTACCATCCTCCCATCTTACCTGTACAAAAAGGCAGCATTTCGATTTGCAGATATTAGTGAACCTGTATACCATAGATTCATTCTAAATAAAAAGGCAAAATTAGTAAATTGAATTCATCTTCAATGATGCTGCATCAAAGGTGTTATGTGCACAAAGTATATGAGCCCAAGGACCAGCATCGCACAAGGAGGCAGAATAGGCAGCACATGATTAGGGTCAAGCCTCCAATCCTTAGTTACCTTCTATTTGGATTTGTTATCAGATTGTTGGTTGATATTATCCTTAATTAGCGGATAGACATCAATTAGTGATTTAGTTGATAGGGGGGCCCGGCCACGCATCTACATAGGGGGGCATGCGGCTGTTCCATTGGCAAGCAAGAATAAAGAAATCAATCTAGTTCCTCTCCCCAATGTTCGTCCTCCCAGTCCAAGTCTTCCTCCCATCCTGAGCAGCCCACACAGCCTGGCTATCCTCCCGGTGGTGTTTATCCCTTGTAATGTACTAGTACATTACAAAAGGTGCCTCCATACAAACCTATATAAATACTAGATCAATGCCCGTGGGTTGCTACGAAAAATAAAATTGGTAACGAAACATAAAGGTCAAACAATAAAAAAAAATTGTGCTACAAGATCAAACATCTATTTCTCTCGATTACAAAAGTTTTTATGGTTTCTTCTCTAGTATGAATTAAAACAAAATATATTGTACGTAGTAATATATTACCAATCTCAAAAATCAATCAATCATTTTTATCCCTTTTTGCAATTTATATTACCAGGTCGCGTTCCTCTTCCTCTCGCCACGTTGCCTCGCTCGTCCTCGTTATCCACCGCCTTCGCAGGGGCGACACGGGGGCATCCCCCGAGCATGAGGCGCTGCTGCCGAAGCCACCGCCATTCCGGACCACTGGCCGCTACGCGGTCGCGCTCGGGACGTCCGCCGTCTTCGCCGCGGCGTCCGCCGTCCTCCTCGCGTTCTTCCTCCTGCCGAGCACGCCATGGCGCGCTGTGGAGTCCGCCTTCCTCGCCGCCCACTTCATCGCGCACGCTATGGCCGCGTGGTCAGTCGCCTCGGAGAAAGGGGACACCGCCGCCACCCAGCCTTTGCACCTCCGCGTCTTCTGGATCGCCACCACCCTCGGCGCCGCGCTCTTCTCCGCTTCGGCGGTGGTCCGCTGCGCCGACGGTTCGCTGCTCTTCCCAAATGACCCTCTCGCCTTTGCCGGCCTACTCGTCTCCATGCCTCTGGCGTACCTAGCCATTACTGGTTTCACTGGCCATGACGCCGGAGCCCATGAAAGTGAACCAGAAAACACCAGCGCCGAGGCGCCCGCCACACCGTGCTCCGCCGCGTCATTCCTCTCTCTCGCGACGGTCAGCTGGATCAACCCGTTTATCTCCACGGGGTATGCCAATGACTCTCTCACCGTCAACGACGTCCCATCGGTGTCGCCGGGCAACCACGACGAAGTGTCGTACGCTTTGTTCACGTCCAACTGGCCGGCGCTAGGGTCACGGCACCCGGTGGGTGTCGCACTCTGGCTGTCCTTCTGGCCGCAATTACTACTGACCGCGGCGCTCGGCCTCCTGCGCCTCGCGGCCATGTACGTCGGTCCGTCACTTATTGATCAGTTCGTCGAGTTCATTTGCCGCGGTGGCACGACATGGGAGATCTTGAATGAATTCCCTTGATTGATTCTGTGAAAACTGTACAGCATATATAGAGTACAAAAGGAATGATTGGCCGGCTATTAATTACCAGCAATAATCAAGGATTTTGCTATAATAATCAGCCATATTTAGAGAGATATGACTGGCTGTAAATCAGGAAAAAATAATTAGCAATAATGATCGGCCATTATTGGTGATATGGCGGGAGGAGGGGGGCTAGGAAGAACGGACCGCTGCCACCAACTGTAAATTTATATTAGTAGAGATTCTCCATCTAGAGCAAATGCATAGAACATAGCTTCCTTCTTATTTCCCAAGAAAAACAAGTCAAACATCATCGATTCATTGCTAAATGGCAGACATTTTCACCACTACACTTTGTTTATGGACAAGAACCCTTAGCCAAAGGCCAAAATCACAAATCGCATTCTACGCTGTTAGGCAAATCTTGTGGTATTAACCCTATTCTGATAAGGTGGCCAGACCAATCCCTTAAGAAAGATTGAATGTTTAGCCCTATTCATTGGAATCCAATAATCATTACATGGAATATGTTTTCCCAACCATTCTCTATATGACTAGAGGAGCTATGTGATAGTGGTCAATCTACGATATGCTAATGGAGAGACACCTACCATAAATCTTTCTAAAATCACGCTAGACAGCCAAGAGATAATGGGGTTCAGAATTAAGAGGCAAAATGCTTAATACAGTCGGCTGAAATGCATACCAGCAGGCTTCTCCATTTTGAGCCAGGCCATCTAATGGGGTCTACTTCACTAATGCCTGCAATAATTCCAGAGCGCCTACAACACGGAAAGTAAGACTCAATAAAATATTGCACAAAAGTGAGTTTTAGTTGAGTGGAAAAGGATATACCTCTCATTAACATCTTCACTCTCACACTGAATCTTAAACCTCATTCCAATACAAAAAGGATGATTCAAGCTCTTCAAGAACTTGCAATAAGGAACAATAAACTCTGATGCAGTAGCCCTGCAGAGTACAAGAATTCAGATTCAAATATGCAGGAGGATGTCATGCTTACAAATATATCAAGGCTCATATCGTTCTTGTTATTATTATCAGTGCAGCTATACTGCTACTTTTAAATGAATGCCAACCGCTTTGTCAACATCGTATTGTATCATGTCGGTATATATGTTTAGAACTTTGGAGCAGCCTTGACTAACATAAAAATGAATATTGTATGCTTTAATCAACAAACCTTGGGTTGCAACAAATGTGAAAAACACTTCTATGTTTCAAGGAATTAGCCACGGCACACAGAGTTTGTATCTTTGAGCTGCTGCTACTGAAAGCTTTAAAAAGGGCCTCATTTTTAAGCTGAATGGCTCTCCTTACACCCAGTCTTAGTTCACCATCATCACCTCTGCAAAGGAAAAAAAAACAATTTGCTGAATAAAGGTACAAAACACAAAGTTGTTGAGTTAGCACATTGTTCATATGCTTACCGGAGAAATAAGACTGCATCCCCTGAGACAAGTTTCTTTTTATTGACAAATGAACTCCATCCTGTTGTTAAAAGATGCCTACGTGGTTGACCTGGATGCAAAGGAACATTTCATAACATCACAGGAGATACTTTGCTCCATCACTTGCTAGAACAAGAAGATAGCTGATAGCAGTTCCCTCAGAATTGTAAAAGGCACTATTTCATAATAAAAAAAATGTTGAGTGAATAATGAAATTAGTTTTTTACTGCACACAATGTTCTTTATATGCAGTAGTATAAAATAACTCATAAAATAAAATAGTGAAACCTGCAAAAGCATAATCCAACTCATATCAGTAAGGAATGGCCGACTCAAAAAAAAAAAGGAAAAGAAAAGAAAAAGAAAAAAAAGATACATGAAGCATAGGAATATATGAGCAAGTTATCAAGAAGAGGGAAGCCTACGGCAATCCATCAAAACACTAATACAAAAGGAAACGACTGTCAGGAAAAAAAAAACAAGAACAATGTTCCAAAGTTCAAACTTCCAATGCATGGCTACATACAGGAAAAACTCCCAGTATATTGAAATTAGGAAAGGGTTGAAGCTACATCTGCCATATATTTCATAATGTGGACTACAATAGTCCTCCAAGATTTAGCTTAGGTATATCTTTGAAAACCAAAATGCAGTTACAAAGCTTTTAGCAGTGGTCTTTCTTTGCCTTTGAAATATATATGAAAGTATATGGAAGCATGATATAGAGCTACATAAGTTTCGCATAGAAGTGTCAAATGGAATTTACTAGCAACAGAATAAAAGGACATTGCATACTCCTGATAAAGTACTCCAATTGTACTGATCTCACCTCTATAAATATGGCGGAACCTCCATTTCACTCCATGCAAATCCTTGGCAACAAGCTCTTGGGAAGGCCTGAGCTGCTTGTAATCCGACGAACGAACAAAGCGATCAGAAGTGGCTAGAGTTGCAACACAAGCAAAGGAGTCATTTCGAGCGCCGAATGGTCCAAATCACCAGAGGTGGGAAGCAGTCCTCAGCAGCACGACGAGGTACAGAGAACCCTCCGTGCGTGCTTGTGTCAGAGGCCCTAAGTGTCTTGCAAAACATGTGCAGCATCCGGGACTTTTTTTCTCCATCACCATCCTCCATGTCATCCTCCGCTTCAATTCCACCACCACGCAGGTTTCTATGGAAGACCTGAACCAACCAAATGTGCGGTTGATGCATCTAATATGTCCATAGAAACAGCAACAGTGCAACAAAATGTTTTTTCCCTTTCCTTTCATGAAGAGAACAGTCAAAATCCGTAAGTATGTCAACTGTCACTGGTCACTGAGTTGATAAATGATGAGCCAGGGTGATCGATCAGGTACCACAATATGCAAATTGCGGCATGCTAGGCGAATGCATGCTAAATGAAGCCACATTGCACAAATAAAAGGTATACACTCAGACACAGTAGATCTATCTAGCAAGCCCCAAATGAGTAGCTAAACAAAAGTAGGTAGAACTAAAAAGGCCTAGTTTGCACATCTAAAGCACACATTACATCACACACCACGCCGAAACCTAAGAACGAGCCAAAGCAGCACATTTGACACCGCAAAAATCTCATCGAATTACGGGAGCACATGAATCCAATCGAGTGATTTAAGCAGCGATTTACCTCATCCTCCGCCACCAGCGCCAGCCGCGCGTACACCTTGATAAAGATAAGATTTGGTTTAGCCTGGTATAGTTAAGTTTAGCTTACCGGCATTCTGTTGTAAAGCTTATCTTATCTCTAACGCTAGTATTATGCTAGTATTTTGTTGTGCTGTTTAGATTCTCTGTATGTTCTGTTTCTCTGTTGCCGCACTGTAGCCGTCCGGCACATATGTAATCTGCATATATATTGACTAATACAGAGAAGTCTCCTGATTAAGAGAGGCTTTGCCAAATCCAGTATTTCTCCTTGATTGCTTTCATGGTATCAGAGCCTACAATCATCCAACGATGTCTTCCAATTCTTCTTCCTTTTCCAGCAATTCCACCATGGCCTCTAACACCTTTGGATCAGGTGCTTCGGCTAGCGCTGGGATTCTTCCTCTCCCGACGCTTGGTCACCTGATCAACATAAAATTGAATCAGGAGAACTATTTGCTCTGGAAGGCACAGATTCTTCCTTATCTTCGCAGCCAACAATTGATTGGCTATGTTGATGGCACAATTGAAGCCCCAGCGAGGATGATTACTCAGGGATCAGGAGATGGTGCTGTTGTGATCTCAACTCCTGAGTATGTTCAATGGCTACAGAAGGATCAGTTGATCCTTAGTGTTCTTTTATCTTCTCTGGCTCCAGATGTTCTCACGCAGGTTGTTCTTCTCTCCACTGCTCGTGAAGTATGGGAGGCTCTTGATCGCATGTTTTCGTCTGGTGCTTCTAGGGCGAAAATTATGCAGATCAGGCGTGAACTTGTCACTGTGCAGAAGAAGGATATGAGTGCAAAAGATTATTTCAACAAGGTTAAAAACCTTGCCGACACGCTGGCCACTCTTGGTCAGCCATTATCAGATGATGAGGTCACTACATATTTGTTTATGAGACTTGATAGTGGCTATGACCCCTTAGTCACATCTCTCAGCACGAAGATTGAACCCCTGACATTGAATGAGGTTTACTCACATCTTATGAGTTTTGAATTGCGTCATAAACAAAGCAATGCAAACTCTCATTTTCAGTGAATTCTGCCTCTCGTGGAGGAATTTTTCGAGGCAGCGGACGTGGCCGTGGTCGTGGTGGTCCTGGACGTCAGGATGGTGGCCGCGGCAGTCCTGGAAGCGGCCGAGGTAATACTGGAGGTCGGTTTTATCATGCCGGACGTGGCAACCGTGATGGATTCAATCATGGTGGCTCTCATCAGAATTCAGAAACACGGCCTACTTGTCAAATTTGTGGTAAAACAGGACACAGTGCTCTACGCTGCTATAACAGATTCAGTCACTCATTTCAAATGGAGGAGAATCCTGTTGCTGCTGCTGCTTCTACGCAGTCTTATTTGGTGGATTCCAATTGGTATTCTGACTCCGGAGCAACTGATCACATTACAAGTGATCTAGATCGTCTTACTGTGAGGGAACAATATAATGGTCATGAGCAAGTCCAGGCAGCTAATGGCACAGGTATGCAAATCAGTCATGTTGGTCATTCGAGTTTTCATACCCCTCACCGCAATCTTAAGTTGAAAACTATCCTTCATGTTCCTGAAGCATCCAAACATCTTTTGTCAGTTCATAAGTTTTCTAAAGATAACGATGTCTTTTTTGAGTTTCATCCAAATTTTTTCCTTGTTAAGAATCGCATAACGAAGACGGTTCTTCTTCGAGGGGGATGTGAGAAAGGGCTCTATCCCATCTCACCAGAGTTTTTGGGTCATCTTCATTCCGCTTTCTCCAGTGTCAAACCATCCAATGAGCAGTGGCATTATCGCCTGGGACACCCATCATCGGCCATCACACAGCATGTCATCCACAAATTTCGTCTTCCCATTGTCAAGAATTCAAATAAAGCGGCTGTCTGTGACACATGCCGACAGGGCAAAAGTCACCAGCTCCCTTATTCTTTGTCTGATCATGTGTCTTCCTCTCCACTTGAACTGGTTCACTCTGATGTTTGGGGGCCAGCTCAAGTTTCTGTAGGAGGTTTTAAATACTATGTTAGTTTTGTGGATGACTTTAGTAGATTTACTTGGATCTACTTGCTGACAAATAAGTCCGATGTATTTGATGTCTTTTGCCAATTTCAAACTCATGTTGAACGTCTCTTGAATACAAAAATTCTTGCTATGCAAACCGATTGGGGAGGTGAGTACCGTCGTCTCAATGCCTTCTTTAATCGCATTGGCATTGCTCACCATGTCGCTTGCCCATATGCTCATCAGCAGAATGGGGTAGTGGAACGAAATCATCGTCATATTGTTGAAGTTGGCCTATCTTTACTTGCTCATGCAACCATGCCAATGAAATTTTGGGCTGAGGCTTTTGTCTCTGCCGGTTATCTCATCAACCGCACTCCCACAAAAATTCTACATTTTGATAGCCCTCTCCACAAGCTTTTTGGTCGTGAACCTGATTACTCTTTCTTAAGGGTTTTTGGGTGTGCTTGCTGGCCGAACCTCCGCCCGTTTAACACACACAAACTCCAATTTCGCTCAAAACGGTGCGTGTTCATTGGCTATAGTCCTCTTCACAAAGGGTATAAGTGTCTTGATATGTCCACAGGACGTGTCTATATTTCTAGGGATGTCATCTTTGATGAAAACATTTTTCTTTTCTCTAGTTCTTCCCAAGCGTCCACACAACCCTCTGGCTCTCCTGTGTCTCTTCCTGCTTCTTTGCCAATTCAACCGATCACGTCTCCTTTCCCGTGTTCGGTCGCAGGGGGTGAAAACTCTAGGACTAACGATAATACTGAGCAGCATCCGCAGGATACTGAACAAAGTGCTGGAGGAGGAATTGGTGGTGATGGTTCAAATACTACTTTAGGCCCAAGTGGCACTGAAACATCTGAATAGACTGGAATACCAGAACAGTCTGAACAATTGTTACAACAGCAATCACAGCAGCCAACCGGGCATCCCATGGTGACAAGGTTAAAGGACAATATTCTAGTACCTAAGCAGCGAACTGATGGCACCATACCATATTCTCTTCTGACTTTTACAGAACCAACATTCTTTAAAGAAGCAATAAAGGAGAGAAAATGGAGAGATGCTATGGATGAAGAGTTTGAAGCATTACTCAAGAACAAAACTTGGAAGCTTGTGCCGTTTGATAATCAACCTAATATTATAGACTGCAAATGGGTCTATAAAATAAAGCAGAAGGCTGACGGGTCCATACATCGTCACAAGGCAAGATTGGTCGCAAAAGGATTCAAACAACGCCAAGGAGTGGACTATGAGGAAACTTTTAGTCCGGTAGTGAAACCTGCCACCATCAGAGTTATATTGTCTCTAGCAGTGTCACAAGGATGGAATCTACGGCAACTCGACGTAAAAAACGCTTTTCTGCATGGTGTTCTTGAAGAAGTGGTCTACATGAAGCAGCCCCCAGGCTATCGAGATAAGAGATATCCAAATCATCTTTGTTTGTTGCTGAAATCACTATATGGACTAAAACAGGCTCCAAGGGCATGGTTTGCTGAATTGAGCTCAAAGTTACTAGAACTTGGGTTTGTACCATCTAAGGCTGATGCATCCTTATTTGTGTTCAGACACAATGGGGAGATGGCATACATTTTAGTATATGTTGATGATATAATCTTAGCCAGTTCTTCACAGCAACTCATGCAGAAGATAATTGTGCAGTTGCAGGAAGCATTTGCCATCAAGGATCTTGGTGATCTACATTATTTTCTTGGTATTGAAGTTAAGAAAAATTCTGATGGTCTCAGCCTGACTCAGAGGAAGTATGTGTCTGATTTGCTTAACAAAACAAACATGAGCAAGTGCAAACCAGTCAATATTCCAATGTCACCTGTGGAAAAACTGTCTCAGGCTGAAGGTACGCCTCTATCAGAACAAGAGGCCACTATGTATCGAAGTGTGGTAGGAGCATTGCAGTATTTGACACTCACTAGACCTGACATTGCATATTCAGTAAATAAAGCATGTCAGTTCTTGAGTACTCCCACAGATAGACACTGGTCTGCTGTCAAAAGGATCCTGCGTTTCCTAAAAGGAACAATATCCATGGGTCTGCGCATCAACAAGAACTCAACAAATGTGTTGAGTGCCTTTTCTGATGCGGATTGGGCTGGATGTCCAGATGATCGACGGTCCACAGGAGGTTTTGCTGTTTTCCTTGGATCAAACCTGATTTCTTGGAGTTCTCGCAAGCAAACAACAGTGTCTCGGTCTAGTACTGAATCAGAATACAAGGCACTAGCTAATGCAACAGCAGAATTAGTTTGGGTTCAGGCTTTGCTGAAGGAACTTGGCGTTTTTCAATCAAGACCACCCAGTTTGTGGTGTGATAATCTTGGTGCCACTTATCTTTCAATGAATCCTATGTTTCATGCCAGGACAAAACACATTGAGGTGGATTATCACTTTGTCAGAGAAAAAGTAGCACTCAAGTTGCTGGATATCCGGTTTATTTCATCCCAAGATCAAGTGGCTGACATATTCACTAAGGCGCTGCCTGTCAAACAATTTTCGGAATTAAGTTCCAATCTCAACCTGTCGGTTGTGATTGAGGGGGTGTGATAAAGATAAGATTTGGTTTAGCCTGGTATAGTTAAGTTTAGCTTACCGGCATTCTGTTGTAAAGCTTATCTTATCTCTAACGCTAGTATTACGCTAATATTCTGTTGTACTGTTTAGATTCTCTGTATGTTCTGTTTCTCTGTTGCCGCACTGTAGCCGTCTGGCACATATGTAATCTGCATATATATTGACTAATACAGAGAAGTCTCCTGATTAAGAGAGGCTTTGCCAAATCCAGTATTTCTCCTTGATTGCTTTCACACCTCATCGGTCGCCGCATCCGCCTGCACACAGCCCGTGTAAATGTAAACCCCGTCATCAAAACAAGAGTTATGGCCAGAAACAAAAAACCCCCGTGACATGAGCACAGTACTCCACTCACGCATAGCTCGACATCCACGACGCGGCACACCACGTGCGGCGGCAGGGCCACCGCCACCTCCCCTGCGCCGCCGCCGGCCGCAGCGAGGTGCCCCTGCGGCAGGTACACGACCGCGCTGCCCCGCCGCGGCAGCGCCACCACCGGCCCCGCGCACGCGTGCCACAGCTCCCGGCACACCGGCGGCGGCGGCGCGTCGTCCTCCTCGTCAACCGTGTTGAGATCGATGCCCATGGCGCCCACCCCCTACCCACTAGAGCCCCTGCGGTCTTGACCCCCCTTCCGGACGAGGAGGCTTAGTTAAAAGACCGGAGAATCAACTGCCGCCGCGAGGATGGGGATGAGAGGAGGATGAGGACCCCATTAATGCCTGCGAGGGCGTCGCCCTCCAGCCATCTCCCTCTTAGGCCCCCATGCCGCTCTGCCCCTGGGGCGACCGCGTCGTCTTCTCCTCGGCTGCCGAGCGCGTCGCGGTCGCTGTTGCTTGCTGGGCTGCTGCTGCCGCTGCCGCGTCGCTGTGGCTAGCCTGCGACGCCCATGCCTTTATGATTCTGTTTCGCGAGTGAGGTGTGGCTGTGAGGCCAAGGTGCGGTGCGGGCGAGGCGACCGGATTGGACGGGCTTCTTTTTGCCTCGGGCGTTTGGTTCTTTACTTGGGTGCCGTACCGCTGCTGCCGCTGCTTCTGCTGCTCATTTACTGGCTACTGTTCGCGGCCACAGCAGCTGCTTCCGCTTTAGGAGCCACTGTTCCCCCACCTGGAGGCCACCGCCGAGTAAAGAGCGCACAGTGCCATCCTCTCCTTCGTCCGTGTCTCTTGTAATAATCCTGTTGAGAGTGTGTCCAGAACCCGTTGGCCGTTGCTCCATCAAGTAATTATTATTAATATGTTTTGTATGCTTGCAGCGAGGAGTGTAAGGTTTTATTTTTATATCAAATTACGTTTGTTACTTGCAAGCTTAAATGTTTGCAGTTTGTCTAGTTGGAGACACGAAAAACCAACATTTTCAATGATAATCACAGTTTCACTGGGATGTCAGTTCAAATGCTGCTGCCCAGAATCATGTTGACGGGTTGGTCTTTTAATTGCTTAATCTCTCTTCCCTCCATTTAGAAATATAAGACGTATTTTGATTTTGCATATGGATTAAGGTTAAGATGAAATTGAGAAAGATATGAGTGAAAATGACTTAGATATTCCCACTTAATTATCTTGGAAGATGAGAGATAATAGTTTGTATGTGGTGGTAATGAATAAATGCATGTAGTTGAGAGAGAATAAATAGGGGTATAGTAAGAAAAATCTCATTAAATTTACATATAAACCTTATATTTCTAAACAAAATCATTTAAACTGTATGACTTATATTTCTGACAAAAGGGAATAATTACGTCTTTTCATTGGTAAGGCCAATTATGGCATGTCAATGACCTAGTTGTTGTCATCTTTACATTGTTTTCTGTTATAATTGTGCATAACTTTGATAAGATAGATAATCCCCACCCCCCCCCCCCCCCAATGTGGGTACCGGGTAGTACATCAAGTCTAAAAATGTCCAACTGTTAATTATGAGTGGCAGTATTAAGCTTGTATTAATGTTGTCTCTGTTGCTTCTTCAGATTGGGACTGGTTGTTTTTTTTTTTTTTTTGATTTTGGATTCTGATCCCACAATCCATCCCACCCATATGCACTAGAATCCACAATCTAATGCATATGTGCTTTTAAATTCCAGTTTTTAGATAATCAACTTCTCTACAATCACAATTCAGAGTCAGCTTTTAGAGAATTCAAAGTTAAAACGAGAACAAGCTACGTTTCTTCTTGGAGCCCAATTTTTCCATTTCTTTTTATGCTTTTCTCTGGCCTTTCCAAGGCCTCAAATCTCGCAAAGAGAAGACCCGCCAAAAAAAAAAAAAGCAAAAACAAAACAGAAGCCTGCTAAAAAACAAAGACAAAACAACAGCCCGCCTGAAAGAAGGCCATTTAGCTACACGTGACCCATTTTTTTTTTTAGGCTCGTTAATCATTTCATCAATTCTTCACTTTACTATTTCATGGAACAAATCTGATTCTCCTGTATTTTGATCGGATGGTGCAAAATCTAAATGATATACACCAAAAATATTATTCGAATGATGAATAGGCGCTCCCGTATAAAAATGCATAGGAGAAACTTGGTGCACCCAAGTTCAAGCCGAAAAGCACTTGAACTTAATTAGTGGGACGTACGTCCACACCATCGCTAACTGAGCTAGCCTCAGTCCCGGGGTCGGTACGTATTCAAAAGAAGCTTTGTTTTTGTTGGCTTGATTGGGAGGGCCTGATTGGTTTGTTTTCCATGGTTATCAATATTTGTCTTATTAAATTTAAATAGTTTTAATTAAATTTAATAATTACTTAGTTTGCCACTAAATTTTGATATGATTGTCTTCTCCCTTAATTCTTTAATTCATGTTCCTACCAATCTTTGACCAAAAGATTGGTTACCAAGTTTGGTGACCAAATTTTAATAAAGTTTAATGAGACAAATTTATCATCAAATCAAACGGGCCCATCCGTTTGCCACCGAGGGTGATACTAAGACCTTCTCCAACAGCTCCCCTAAAAGAATTGATAGCCTAAAATTTAGGTATCAGTAATACCTTTTTTACTCCAACAGAATACCTATCTCAATTCCTATTTTAGATATTACTGCAGAGAATTGGTAAATTTAGGTATTCTCTCTCCTCTACTTATATGGTTTTGAGGTTTAGAGATTCTGTTGGAGAGAGTAGAAATATAGGTATGGAATCTTTTTAGGAAGGTATATATATGAGGATATAGAGATCCAATTCTGTTAGAGAAGGTCTAAGGATGCCAGGTATGCCTCAGCATCTAAAAAATTTGAAAAGTGTTACAAGATCATCACTTCAATAGACAAAAAATGTTGATTGAATTGGTTCCAATTTTTGTGGTTTCGGATTTTTAAGACTTTAGAATTATTTGTATTGTATTTTTAGTAAATTTTAAATATATATATTAGATTTATTATCTTACAAAATTATTGTATAAAACTATAGAATTGTTTATGTAAAACGTACATCTTCAACAAAAAGTTTTCTAGTTTCACTATTGTTTGTCTGGATCTAGGTATTTTGATTGTTTGGTACACATATAGGTATGTTATTACGCGCATGTTCTGTCCTGTAGGACGGGTTGTCTGTAATGCGGTGAAATGACGTTATGGCTATCGGTCGGGTACCAGCAGTGTTTCCAACTGCCGGTGTTGTCCACCTATTAATGGCTACATCTATCGCCTCGACCACTTGAATACTAATAGGTTTCAAATTTCGTTTTTGGTTTATATCTCGCTCTCCACCGAATTCGAAATTTCGGTGAAATCTTGTTATTTCGGATAAAATCTAAATGAAATTCAAAAAACAAAATTCAAATCCGGAATTTTTTAATCGAAATTTCGGGAAAATTTTTAGCAAATTTCAACTGAACAAAAAATAGTACAAACGATATCGAAAATTTTTGAAGTTTTTTGTGGAGGTTCCTGACACATCAGTGATATTCCCATAAAAATTTTAGATTATTATAAAGTCTGAAGAATTTTTAAAAATTCAAAAATTACTACTGTCCTGATAAAACGCTGACCGGCAAGTTTGAACCAAATGAAAAATAGTCCAAACAACGTTAGAAATTTTTAAATTTTTGTGCATGGTTATGATGTATCATTAGTATTCTCATAAAATTTTCAGATAATGGTCAAGTTTCATGAATTTTTAAAAATTCGAACAGTGCTACTGTCCTCTTAAAAGGCTTACCAGCAAATTTGAACAAAATGAAAAATGGTTCAAACCATATTAGAAAATTTTTAAAATTTTTATGGATGGTCCTGATGTAAGATTAATGTTTATATAAAATTTTTAGATGCTGATCATACTTAAATTTTGTTTTAAAATTCTGATAGTGCTACGTCCTGATAAAAGCCTCATGATCAATATATATATTTGTTTTAACAATAAAAAAACGTTTCAAATTTTTGAAAATTTTACAGAAGGGTGTTAAGGAAATGCTTAAGATCTCATAAATATTTTGAATCATGATCACACTCCAGTGAAATTATAAAATTCTTACAAGGCATAGTACCATTTATATTCTTTCTCTTTTTTGATATTTGAAATATAATATAACAAATGAAGTTCATTGCTTACATAGATTTGATTGACCAAATTAAAAGTTGAAATTTTTTGAAAATTTTATATAATTGTACTGAGGCAATTCTTAATCTCTCATAAAAATTTTAGATCATGATCACACTCGAGAAAATTTATACAATTCTGACAAGGTTACTGTCCCAATTATATTCATTCTGTTTTTGATTTTTTAAAGATAAAAAATAAAGTTTAATTATTTTGAAAAAAAAATTGTATGATTCCACACTACTAAGTTGATCCGGGAGGATCTCCAAGTCCTGATCGCATGTGGCTTCGCGACCAAGTCCTGATCGCATACGGCTTCGCGACCTTAACCGTGTTCGGAAAGGATTCGCGACCTGGATGAGTCCGCGACCATGGATTGGTTCGCGACCAGGAAAAGGAATTCGTTCCCTGTTCGGAATTGTAATCCGATCCGAATGTGTATGACTAAGCTTATCTGTTTAGGATTAGTTATATGAGTCTAATATGTTTAGGTCTCTAAGTCTGATACGTACTCATACGATTGGACTATAAATACCTTATAATAGGTCTAGTTTAGATCATCGAATTCAATCGAATTCAATCGAAGAGTCATCGAACTTATTTGAGTTTTAGACACTTATAGTTCCTTCGACGTAGACAAGTGTGTCTAACGTTCGACGTGTAAAGCCCTCTTTGAAATAAAGAGTTGTGCAATTACTTTGGGTTTCGGTGTTTCCGAGTAAGATCCCGTTATTCCGCATATTAGAATCTGGGCGAGCCTAGTGCGAAAACTAAGACTAGCTCTCAAACGGATCAAGTTGGTATCAGAGCAACTTTCCTATCCTGTGGATGGTAAAGACTCGCCAGGGTTACAAAACTTCCGGCGAAACTCCAGGCGATCAGTTGACGGTTTCTATAGCCGCGTCTCCGACAATGTCTGACGATACCTCCGTTCAAGCTAACCTAGCCGAACAAGTGGCTAAGCTCTCCACCGACATGGAAACCGTGCTTGCTTGGATTAAGCAGCAGGCCATGATTGTACCTCCTGAAGTAGGGAAGGTTATGGGTGAGAAGACTAGTGAAGACTTGCGCAGGGCAGACGAAGATGAAGACGAAGGCGACCACAAGACCGACGACCTCGCCAACACCTCCTTAGCTGTCGGATCTTTTAAAGTCGACGTTAAGATTGATATACCCATATATGATGGGGTGATCGATGCCGAGAAGCTGGATTCTTGGATCGACCAACTTGAGACCTACTTTGACCTGAAAGGGTTTAGTAGCGCTCAAAAGGTCAAATTTGCACCTTTGAAGATGAAGGACCACGCCAAGATATGGTGGAAAGCCCTTGTTGCCAGTGGTAAAGCTGACGACCTTGCGTGGGGTCAATTCAAACGACTTCTGCGACAAGAATTCTATCCGATGGGTTACCTTGAGGAGAGATGGGAGCGTTGGCACAGATTGTATCAACGGCGCGACCAGACCGTTCAAGACTATATGACAGAGTTTCGGCGACAAACAATGGTCATCGGCATCTCACTGTTCGATCCTCAGGTATTTCGGAAGTACACATCTGGACTTCAGAAATCGATCAGTACTGAGCTAAGTCTGTTCAGAGTTCAAGACATCTCGACCGCGAGCACGACTGCTTTGGCGATTGAGAAGAAGAATAAGACCCGCAACGACAAGAACTTGAGGGAGATTTCAACCACGACAAGCTCCGGAGAGGGTACCCACGATACGGGTAACATTTGTGAGCACTGTCATGTTGCTGGGCACACAAAAGAGAAGTGTTATAAACTTCATCCTGAACTGCGACCAGAAAGAAAAAGGAGGGATGAACCAAGCACACGAACAGCTATGGTTACTTCTATTCCGCTCGCAGAGGAAATTATCCAGTTGGATTCGGTTGAAAAGGCGGACACAACTTTGTCTCTAATGGCAATGCCGAAGGAGAAAGGTTCGGGTTCATCAATTGACCACAACCCGACAGAGGAATTGTTCACTGTTAACATACAGGTGAAGCACGAGGTGGTCGCAGCCATCTTCGACCCCGGAAGCCAAAAGAATTTGGTCTCCTCCGGGCTGGTTCGACGACTTGGTTTGCAGACGACTCATCATCCTCGACCATATCCTCTGGGATGGTTCACTTCCGACGTGAATCAGCAAATCAAGAGTCAATGTACTCTAAAATTTGCAATATCTGCTCGTTACATCGACGAGGTTCAATGTGATGTCATCCCCATCGATGTTTGCCAAGTGATTTTTGGAAGTCCGTTCTTGTACGATCGTGACGCCCATTACCACCGAAGAGCTCAAGAATACGACCTCACAAAGGATGGGACGAAATTTATCATCAGCAAAAATGACCACGTCGACACCAAGAACTTGATGATAGCAAATCAGGCGAAACGGATTGTCAATGCATGCTTAAAGTGTGTGGTGAGCGTGATGCGTCCAATTAGCCAAGAGGATTGTGCTGCATCGAGTATGGAAAGTGGTGGTTGTTTAGCAAGCTTGCCGGAAGAAAACAACGCGCTATTCGCAGAGGTATATAGTCGATCACTACAACGACTAGTCGAAAACGACATGCAACTTGTCTCTACGGCGCCACTATTCAAACTTCGCAATCCTAGTTTTGGGATCGGTGATGGTATCAACCTCGACAAGAGGAAGGCTATCCACGAGTGGCCAAGGTCACCATCCTTGACAGAGGTGCCAAGCTCCATGAGCACCTATCCATACATTCGATTCAATGATTATAGCATTGCTCATCGTGTGTTCGTTCCAAAACTCCCAGTTGTTCTCTACATCTTCACCGTTGGTCACTAACGGGTGTTGGCTCCTTCTCAACAGGGGAGTCATGATCTGGGAGGATCTCAGGTCGAGTTCGCAACGGATTTGCGACCACGAAAAGGTTTGCGACATTGGAAATGTTTGCGACCTTGGGAAGGATTCAAAATCTTCGAGCCTTCAATGCTGGATGATGAGCCAGATACCATAGTACCATCTGTTGAAGACTTGGTCTATCAATGAGACGAACCTCTACACAAAGATGTAATTCTGGAGAAGAAGGTGACTACCACCCGTAGTGGCACTAAGGAGACTTTTCGAATCGGTCGGAAAGATCAACGAGCACGTGCGGCAAAGTGGTACACCAAAAAACGTGGACAAGCCCAATTTCCACATCTCCAGTTTGATCGAGAAGTCGAAACAGGGGTTGGCTCCTTCTCAACAAGGGAGTCATGATCCGGGAGGATCTCCAAGTCCTGATCGCATGTGGCTTCGCGACCAAGTCCTGATCGCATACGGCTTCGCGACCTTAACCGTGTTCGGAAAGGATTCGCGACCTGGATGAGTTCGCGACCATGGATTGGTTCGCGACCAGGAAAAGGAATTCGTTCCCTGTTCGGAATTGTAATCCGATCCGAATGTGTATGACTAAGCTTATCTGTTTAGGATTAGTTATATGAGTCTAATATGTTTAGGTCTCTAAGTCTGATACGTACTCATACGATTGAACTATAAATACCTTGTAATAGGTCTAGTTTAGATCATCGAATTCAATCGAAGAGTCATAGAACTTATTTGAGTTTTAGACACTTATAGTTCCTTCGACGTAGACAAGTGTGTCTAACGTTCGACGTGTAAAGCCCTCTTTGAAATAAAGAGTTGTGCAATTACTTTGGGTTTCGGTGTTTCCGAGTAAGATCCCGTTATTCCGCATATTAGAATCTGCGCGAGCCTAGTGCGAAAACCAAGACTAGGTCTCAAACGGATCATAAGTATAGTACCATAAATTTTTAAGATCATTATCAAGCTTGTACAATTTTATAAAAATCTAAAAGTGTTTCTACCAAAATTTCAAAATGTCTCAAAAATTCAGTTTTTCAACAAATTTTCAAAGAAGATGACCTTCTTAAGGGTTATTGGACCAAGTCCGATCAAATCCGACCCTAAAAGTTTAAAAACCGGCCAAAAATCATGAAATTTCGGCGAAATTTGGAGAAATTCTGCCGAAAAAAATGAAATTACCATAGCATTTTCGAATTTCAGAATTTTAGGCAAAATCTGATCAAAATTAAAAAATAAATTTGAAATTCCGAATTTCAGTCAAAATTATCGAAATTGCCGAAATCTTGGTGAAATTCAACCGATCAGAAAATAGTCAAAACGATGTTGAAAAAATTTGAAAATTTTTTGGAAGGTCCTTACACGTCACTAATGTTCCCATAATAATTTTAGATCATGATCAAGCGAAATTTTTTTATTAATAACCCAAAGCAAAATGATTATTTGAAAAATAACCCACACTTTGCGAAAATTGCGAAAGTATACTACCACCGCATCTAATCGCGCTTCACGACCGCGACAGGAAGGGGAAGGCACCTCTCGCGGACCACAACCGCGACAATTGCTTATTCCTCAACCCGTGCGCGACAAAAGCTGAGCCAGCGTCTGGTCTTTTCCATCTCCCATTTGTGACTGAAAGCTTGGCTCTTTTGTCGCATCTCCCACGCGTGACAGTAGCTGCTGTCCGTTTTCTCGCGAGATTTTTTGTGTTTTCGGCCAGCATTTAAGCCCCCGTCCGGTCACTCTCTCCCTCATTCATTTGACACTCTCCCACACTTGCTCTACTTCAAAATTTCTATGTTTAAACCAAATTTTCTTCAAATCTGGTCGTTATTTGAAGTCAGTGCAGTTGAGAAAGTTGTAGCTTGAAGAAAGATCTTCCAAACGTGGTAACTTTCGTTGAAATGCGATTAGTTTGCTAATTTATGTGCTAACTATGTGATTAGTAACTAAGTTGATGTTAAAAGTTAATATTAGCTGTTATATTTACGTTAGATGTTAATTAAGTATATGTTAACTAAATAGATGTTAAATGCTTATGTTTAAAACACCTCTTCTATGTTTATGTGAGCATTTACAGTAGTTTAATCACAGTTTTCTTCTGCTTTGTAAATCTTTCTTATGTTAAAGTTTTAGCATGAGGTGGAAATTAAGTTGGTGAAACTTGATCAGCAGGTGAATGTGGGTATTTGGTCATTGTACTGTAGCATTAGTAATTTTCTCTGATGTAAAACGGTTATTGTACTGTAGCATTATATTGTAGCATTATTCTATCATTTTATGTGACTCAAAATTCTTTTGACCTAATTCTAAATACAAGGGTTTACTTGAAATGTTCTTGAGATTTCATTTAGAATTTGTACCTTTCCTATATATCCCCATAAAATAGAAAGCTTTGTAAAGTGAAAAGGAATCAAAGTGAATTCTTTCTGGTCGAATTACTGTTCATTCAGTGTCTTTTTAAAGGTATTTTAGTAATATTGTAGCATACAATCATTAAATACTAAAACTTTAATTATTTTTGAGGGCTTCTATGAAAAGGGGTCTTTTATAAATAATCTCTTCATATACATGGTCATTTTTGCAATAAAAATTACAAAGTTTTTGCCACATGGGCCTCCTTGTAAGTTGATTCTCTTTTTTATTCAATAAGGCTTTTCTTTTCAGGATGCAATTAATTAAGGGGCTAAATTGTGATTATTCCTTTTGCAATTAAATCCTAAATTGGTGAAACATTAGTAATTATGTTTATTTCAATTTTTCATAATTTTTAGAAGTCTCTCTTGTGCATAGATTAGCTTTAGGTTTATGGCTTGTTCTATTATTTTATGTGATTCAAATTCTTTTGACCTAATTCTAAATACAAGGGTTTACTTGAAATTTTCTCGGAATTTCATTCAAAATTTGTACATTTCCTATATATCCCCATAAAATAGAAAGCTTTGTAAAGTGAAAAGGAATCAAAGTGAATTCTTTCTGGTCGAATTACTGTTCATTCAATGTCTTTTTAAAGGTATTTTAGTAATATTGTAGTATACAATCATTAAATACTAAAACTTTAATTATTTTTGAGGGCTTCCATGAAAAGGGGTCTTTTATAAATAATCTCTCCATATACATGGTCATTTTTGCAATAAAAATTACAAAGTTTTTGCCACATGGGCCTCCTTGTAATTTGATTCTCTTTTTCATTCAATAAGGCTTTTCTTTTCAGGATGCAATTAATTAAGGGGCTAAATTGTGATTATTCCTTTTGCAATTAAATCCTAAATTAGTGAAACATTAGTAATTAGGTTTATTTCAATTTTTCATAATTCTTAGAAGTATCTGTTGTGCATAGCTTACCTTTAGGTTTAGGGCTTATTCTATCATTTTATGTGACGCAATTCTTTTAACCTAATTTTAAATCAATGCAGGGTTTGTTTGAATTTATCCAGATTGCTCTACTTCCTCACATTATAGATTTCTATATGATAAAGCAATCAAATGCAAAAGAATTTGAAATTAAAAGCTTTTCAAAACATTAAGAGATTCGGGGCATGACAAGGGACCAGTTTGAGTCACACTCGGCCAAAACCAACAAAAACCAGATGAAACTAGACCAATTCGACCAGTTCCAAATCAAACTTGCTCAAACAGACCAAATCCAAGTATAATTCGACCACATCCGACCACTAACGACTACTAACGACCAGTTCCTTTTCGACCGTTGGCAAGTTTTTGTTCGAAAGAAGTCCTTTTCGACCGCGGGCGCTTGTTTTGCTGCAAAAAATGTCACGACTAGCAGTGTGGTCGTGTAGTAGTCGACCAGTTGTGTTTTTCTTCTCTCTTTGGCTTTCTTGGTTGTTGGAGTGTCAAAAGTGGTCGAATTGAGCCCAAATTTTGCAGGATTGTTCCCTGGAACATTGTGAATATAACAGTGGAAGCAACTTGTGAAAATAATGAAATTTTACACATAAAATGACACATCAAGGGAGTTTTCAGCATGAAATTTGCATGTTTTGAGAGTAAACTTAATGGTCTAAGCATATAATCATGTCTTTATTCTTTAATTCCAAAATTTTAATTATTTTGTAGGACTTCTGTGTAAAGTGTATTTTTATAAATATTTCCTTTAGTTCATGGTTCATTTTGGTTTTTCAGTGCACGAGCCTCCTTGCAATGTAATTCTTTCATTTTTATTTCATCGAGGCTTTTCTTTTATATTAATAATTGGCTAAGAGACTCAATTGTGAATATTATTTTCACAATTATATTCTTAAATTGGTAATTGGCTTTTCTTTCAATTTTTCATGATTTTTAGATATTTTCTTGTACATTGTTTAAAGTTAGGTTTTGAGCTTCATTTTATCATTTTATGTGACTCAAATTCGTTTGACCTAATTCTAAATAAATAGTAGGGTTTACTTGAAATTTATTTAAGATTTCATTCAAAATTTCTATGTTTCCTACATATCCTCAGAACATATAAAGCTTTTGTAAAGTAAAAAAGAATCAAAGGGTATTCTAAAGAAGAATTCGTATTTTCAAGGTTAATTATTTGAAATGGAAACGACCAGAGAAGAAGTATAAACGACCAGATGAGAAATGGACAAGGAAAGTATAAAAAAAGTTATTATTTTATGTGACATTACACAGGAAACGACCAAAGGAGAAATTGAGAAAATCTCTTTTCTGTCGCGGTTCCAGAATGGAAAAGGTCTATTGTCGCGGCTCCAGAATGGAAAACATGAGGTCGAAAACAGTATCAAGTGATTCTCACTTCTGTCGCGGCTCCAGAACGTAAAAGATTAATCTCGCTGGTCGAAAAAGGAAAATGTGTGAATAGCTTACTGTCGCGTCTCAAACCAGCAATAAATGTCTTCTCCCGGTCGACCAGGTTAGTCTCGCAATTTCATTAAACTGTGTGTCATTTCTCAAATTAGTTTTTTGCTTTGGGTTATTTATAAATTTTTTTCTGATCAAGCCTGAGTAATTTTAAAAAATTCTAAAAGTGCTACTGTCCTAATAAAAGGCTGATCGGCAAATTTCAATTGAATGGAAAATAGTGCAAATCAAGTTAGAAAATTTTGAAAATTTATGCAGATAGTTATAATGCATCAATAATGTTCTCATAAAATTTTTAGATAATGATCAAATCTGTAAAATTTTAAAAATTTGAACATTGCTACTGAAGGCTAACCGGCAAAATTCGACAGAATGAAAAATGGTTCAAAGCACGTTCAAAATTTTTTGTGGATGGTAATAATACATTCTTAATGTTCTCATAAAATTTTCAGATGATGATCAAGCTTGAGAAATTTTGAAAAATTGTGACAGTGCCGCTGTCCTAATAAAATCATGACGATACTATATGTATTGCTTACATAGATTTGATTAAGTAATCAAAACACGTTTATAATTTTTGAAACTGTGCTGAGGTAATTATTGAGCCCTCCTAAAAATTTTGGATCATGATCACACACGAGTGAATTTATAAAATTTTGACACTGTTACTATCTCAATTATGTTCATTATATTTTTGAATTTTTAAATATAACAAATAAAGTTAAATTCTTTTGAAAATTTTTATGTATGATCCTAGGCTGATAAATATGGTACTACAAATTTTTTAGAGCATGAACAAGTTGTTCAATTTTATAACAATCTGATAGCATTTTTCTTATTTTTATAAAAAAACATCACAAAAATTTGGTTTTTCAATAAATTTTCATAAAAGATGACAATCTTAAGTATTATTGACCCAAATCTGTTTCTCAAAAGTTAAAAATTGATCAAAAATCCTTTCAAAAAAAACTGTAGCATTTGAATTTTCTATCCAATCAGGATTTTACATCTCGTCCCCGATCGAAATCTGAGATCTCGATAAGAAATTCTGAAATTTCGCCGGTTTCTAGAACCTTGCTACTAAGTACAGACTCAGCTCTGGGCTCTCTCGGTCTCACCACTTCAGCATTTTGATTATGTTCATTTGTTCCAATTGACATATTTGACTGAGTTTTCCTGCTGATAAACTCCCCGACTTGGTTTGAAGTCTTGTACAATTGCCATTTTTTCCAAGTGATTTCACTATGAAATCTGATTGGTCGATTTTCTCCCAGCTTGATCATAACGGAGGATACCTGCATAAGTTCTCACTAAGTAGAGACGCGCGCGATGCTGCGCCGTGAGAAAAAATTTGATCCGAGTTTTTTGTAAATGTAATTTGCGGAACTACGGGTTTTTTTTCAAAATAACCGGTGGAAGGACCTACTTACGATTTCAATTTTTTGCAAAATAACTGGTGGAAGAAACTATATTTTTCCGCAAAATTTCGAAAGAACCGGCGTTTTTTTCCAAATTTCAAAAGAACCAGCGTTTTTTTTTGCCAAAATAACTGGTGGAAGGACCTACCTGTGACTCCAATTTTTTTTAAATCGGCCAAAAGAACCGGCGACCATGTCAAATTTGCGGAATTACGGGGGCCTTTTCGCCAAATAATCGGTGGAAGGACCTGTTTGCCATTTTAAATTTTTTAAAATCTCCCGGGTTGAAAGAACCGGACTACAGGGTCATGTTTGCAAAATAACCTGTAGAAGGACCCGTTCGCGATTTCTAATTTACTGCGGAAGGACCCGTTTGTAATTTCCATTTTTGCGGGGAGTTTTCGGAAAAACCGGTGACGTGGCGGCCTCATTGCGCTGGAATTCTTCCGCGTATAATAGAGGTATTATTAGACTCTCCAACATCTCGTGATATTGTTAGTAAACGAGATAACCCAATTAAACCACCCAACCCAACCCACCTGTTGTGCATGGAGGTGGGCATCGTGCAGAGCCGGGCTGGCCCGGCACTGGTCTATTGTGCTTCGTGTCTGAACCGTGCCGGGCCACGACGGTCCATCGTGCCCGTCGTACCGTACTATGCCAGCCCGTCTCGCCTTCGTGTCTGCTTCGTGCCGTGCCGGTCCAAGCCCGACCCATTTGCACTATTGTAACGAGACGAAAGGAGCTAGAGACACACGGAGTTGAAGAAGTGGACGCGAATATTATTAGAAAAAGAATTAAAATTTATTTATTCTTGAATAGTTACATAGAGTAAAGGGATGTGCTGAATACGAGCGAGAGAGTAGATAATGGGCGAGAAAGAAAGTGAGTGAGATAGGCGAAAGAGATTGAGATAGACGGGTGAGAGAGAGAGCTGAGAGAGATTGAGAGACGGGTTCTCCCCTTTTGCCCGTCTCTGTTAGGTGTCGGCGGTGAGAGTAGCGTCCATACTGTTGAGTGCATCTATAGCGCTCATGCTCAGTGAGTCGGTGACTTTCATACTGGGTTTCTTCCTCATGCCCTGGATCATCGGGCCCGTTACGGCCCATTCTACAGTATCGTGCCGGATCGGGCCGTCCATCGTGCCTGGTTCTAGAGCTCGGCACGGCCCATGCTACTGTGTCGTGCCGACCCGGCACAGTCCACTTCGTGCCGGACCATGATGTCGTACCTCGGCCCGGCCCAAAAAAACCCGGCCCGAATGCTCACCTCTAGTTGTGCAACAGCCCATGTGACTCATCTAAACCCACCCAACCGAAACCGAAATCGATTACTATTTGTCTACAGAACACCAACCCACCTAACCCACATTAACCCGTAGAAAACCACCCATGTACAGCCATAATGGATGCATCATCTTGCATGCGGCAGCAACGTTCTCGCCAGACGTGAAGTGAAAATCAACCACGTTTTCACGCATCGCCGAACGAACCGACGTGCGATGGATGCGCCTTCGATGCATCAGCATCACTGCAGGGCCGTGATGACTGATGCCACAGATCTGCCTGCCCGAGAGGCTCGCGCGGTGGAGGGGAAAAAAAACGGCGTACCCGCTGCGCTCGCTCAGCCAGTAAAAGCAGCAGGAGTAGTGAGCCGTCGGCCATCGCAGTCGTCCCTCCCCCTCCCGTACTCCCGTGTCTGGCTTCTTTTACCCACCGCTTCTTACTATTTATCGGTCGCGCGGGCCGAGGCCGCTCTGCCGCGGCAGCAGCTATCCCGGGGGGCGGTCCACCCTCACTCAAATCTCTTTTACGCACAGCTCACGCCGTCGTCTCTCTCTTTGCTCGTCGTCTTCTCCTTTTTGCAGCGAGCTGAGCTCGCGCACCGCTGCCGCAAGCCCGCAACTGCTCGCCTTTCCTGTGGTTGATGCATGGGGGCACGGCACGGGTGGCACGTCGGGTGACAAGACATAGAGCCGTTCTGCTTTCGCTTGGTCCCGGCGGGCTGTGGACTTTCCCGATAGGAGACTAGGGCATCGTTATTAGTGTGTTGGCTTGCGTCGTCGTCTCGGCTGTTATGGCCGGACCTACCTCGCGACCTATCTCTTTATGAAGAGACACCGAAGTAAATACTGCAGTGGTACTCGGTACTCCTGTCGCTCTTTTATTCACCTTTCAGCTATCAGCTTTTGCCGGTGTAGCTTGAGATCGCCAGGATGAGATGAGAGACTGCGCGCGCGGCAGATTCTCGTGGCGGAGGGCAACTTTATATTATCCCTTGCCGATCTGACAATATTTATCCTAAATAGGTTTCTACTTTCACAGAAAAAATGTTGTTTAGTGTGGTTACCTAGATAAAAAATTAGAGTAATTTTACAAGAGCACAAGTATATTTTCATAGCTATCAAGGAACTACAGATTTTGCTATTATGTTTTACACAAAACTACAGAGTTAAGAACTCCAGCAACATGCAAGTTGCAACATGGCTAACTGCGCCCACTTAACATTTTATTTCTTGTTGGCCCATCCAAATGTTGGACACGTCAGATCATGCATGTGCGTGGCGTCTTGTTGATGAAGTGTAAATCTTACGTCTGGATTTTGGCCCTAAAAGCGGAATAAAAAATAATTAGTCCGATTCTAAAAATTGATTGTCACAATATAACCTACCTATATACACTAGAATCCACAATTCATTTCATATGTGCTTTTGGATTCTAGATTTTGGAGAATCAACTTCTCTACAATCACAATCCATAATCAACTTTTAGAGAATCCAAAGCAAAAACAAAGGCCTTTAGACATGTAAGGTAGCTAAAAAATAAGGCTCGATTGCCACTGTCTTCACGCCACACCGAGAAGACACACGAGATCTTTGCTAGTGTGAAACCCTAGGCATCAGGCGATGAGATTTACTCTCTCAAGGCTTATTTTTAAAATTGTTCTGTTCATAAATATAAGGTTTGCATATGGATTTAATCAGGCCTATCCTTCTATACCCTTATTTATTCTCTCTCAATCATATGCAATTATTCATTATCACCCACACAAAGTATATCTCTCATCTTTCAAGATAATTAAGTCGGGGCATCTAAGTTATTTTTTCTCCTACCTTTCTCAATTTCAACACAATCTTAATCATATTCTTGTGCAAAATCAAAATGTCTTATATTTTTGGACGGATAGAGTACGTAAAGTGCAATAAGAATTATATAGGTGGGCAGGTCTGTCAGATTCTTAAATCTATAGCCCATCGAAACAAAAGAGCTTTAAATATATTTTTCCTTGAAATAGATTTTTAAATATATAGTTCTCTGATAGTTACGCCAGCATATCTATAGCTTTGCTTTCTGAAATTTACTTTAAAAATTAAAGAAGCTATCCCATATTATGATTTGTGAAGCTAGCTAAATACCCTTTGCCATGTACTAGCTAGTTAGGGGTGTAACCGGCTCGAATTTGATCAGATATCGCTCTTTTCATATACTACATCATATTTTTTGTTGGACTTGAAGTCAGATACAGATAGTACTGGATACGAATATAATGTGGATAATATCGATCACAGATTTGAAGCGAATACGGAACAGAGTCAATACGGTACCAAATATTTTTTGTTGGACATCGTGTAAAAATAGATACCGTACAAAATACACATATAACATATTTAATCAACCATATAAGTTTGAATGCAACAGAGCTATCGCAAAATAGTGGTTGTTGGATATGAGTAGATTGCCTGGTCCAGTTGTTTTAAAGTATACATCGCGTTTTTCCCCTTGTAACGACTGTTTCATCAAATATTTGCCTGGTCCGGTTAAAGCTGACCAAGCATGAAGCAGCAGCCTATGTATGTGATAGGTGGTGCTAATTCTTTTGTATGGGCGCCACTTCAGAGCTAGACCAAGTTAGTGTGGCTGTTTAGTTAATGAGCAAGTTAATAATCTGAAGAGAAGAGCAGGTACAGCCGTACAGGCTTACAGCGAGAAAAACATGACATGGCCATCATATGCAGCACTTCAGATAGCTATGGACTAGTCAAAATTTTCGGCTACTCGGGCTGGCTCGTTTGTTCTTCGAGCAAAAATCCATGGAGGCCAGCGATCAGGGATTCGGCGGAATCCCAGCCTAATCGCACAACCCTGGGGGATGGGGTGGCTAGTGGCGCCCGGCGGCCCGGGTGTCTGTGATGGTGATCCAGTTTCCACGGCTGGGCTGGGCTGCGAAAGTTCTACTGGGCCACATTATGATTTTCGGATGTCTCATTATTTTTTTTTGGAAATATCCTGATCCGGCGGATAGCACTATCTCCAATCCGAAAAAAAAATATCCAAAATCAATTTCGAATCTGGCAAATACCCAAAATGACTATCCGAATTAAATCCGAATACATCCAGTCGGTCGGAAACTGTAACGGTTTGATCTCTTGTCCGTACGTGATTCATTTGCAAACAATCTTGGTGATACATTGATGGATCGAAAATTGTCCGATGATATATTTGTTTTGTTGCTGCAACTTGGTATTGTTTTAACTTTGGGATACGCTTTCATAAACGTACTACACGCATGACGTATCTTGCTTCAAAGCTCCTTGTTTTAAATGCAAGAATTAATAAAATATTTCGATTTTGTCAAGAATTAGGAAATTTTCTTGTGTTTCAAACGGGCCATAGTTGACACAGTTCTCGGGTGGCAAACACAACTCTGAATTTCTATGCTAAATAACAAACAATTTGAACTAATTTACCTCACAAGATTATGTACTTTTTTTGAACTGAAATATTATGTAAATTTTAAAGAGTAAATGTGAAAACATCCCTTGTGCAAACTTCTGGATTTAACTATCTGTGCCTGAATGGCCAGGAAAGGTTAGCCCACGAAGTTAGCATCCAGATAGACATTGCCTTTGAGCTACATGACGGCGAGTGGTCGTATGCACATCGACACATTTCTGGCTGGACTGCCGAAACAATCTGTTGCCAGTCCAAACAACCCATCCAAATGGAAATGGCCCACATAAAAAGCTACGCGAAGATTGTTCGGCCTCATTTCGCGAAAGCCTTACGTCTACTAGTTTACGTCGACTACCAAAAAAAAAAAAAAACCCGATCTTTTTAGCGCTTCCCTGCTTCTGTTGAGCCTTGACGGTATTGAGTTAGGCTGAAATGTACGGTTTTTTGGGCCGTGGCCGCAACGCGATGCGCGCGCCTGTGCCTATAGCTACTAGCTACTTACCAAGCTTTCGGTTGGCCTGTCGGTTTTTTTTTTTTTTCAAATTTAGCCCTCAGCGAGATGGTAAGAATGGTATTGTTTCTCATCATGAAGCAGCGGCAAGCATGCCCTCCTAACTCAACAGATAGCTGGAACAGCAACAACATTCGTTGCGGCAGGTGGGATGAGACCATCGCGAGAGCCAATCTACCGAGAATGTTGGGTTTGGCAAGACTTTGCCGCACTGCTCATGTGTAGGATTAAGGATAACCGACTAGAGGGGGTGAATAGGGGGTTTCTAAATTTTTCGGCACTAATTGCAATTAATAAAATCACTAAACTAGAATTGCAATTAAGACAATTTACAACTAACTTTTCTAGTGATCACTAAGTACTCTAGCAATTTAAGTATGAGCAAGAAATAATTCTAAGTACAAGTAATATATTCAAATTGTTAGAATTATAAGTTTAGCACAATAATGATGAATGCAAACCACAAGAGAATGAAACATAAATTTATCCCGTGGTCTAGGAGATTTGCCGATCTCTCCTAATCCACGTTAATGTGACTTGAACAACTTCAAGTCGGCTCCAACCTCTTGAGCCTTCCTTGGTCACTAAGGTAGTTCTTCCCCGCTCCGGGTAGGCGAACTCCGGCCTTCACAACTTACCGGGGCTTCTCACAATCTTCATCAAGAAATTTACCGCGCATGAACGCCTCCAAACCGTCTAGGAGGCGGCAACCTCCAAGAGTAATGAGCTTTGACGGTCGCTTGAGGTGAATCAAGTATCTAAATGGATCAATTTAATGCTCGCACTTGATTTTCACTCAACTGCTCCTCAAATGTGAATTTAATGCAATAGAGTAGAAGAGATGCACACTAAAGCTCAATAATATACAATAGGAGTCCAAGAAGCCCTCTATGCTGCATATGGAGGTGTATTTATAGCCCTCATCAATTCTCCTAGCCGTTGTTACCAAACCCATGGAAAATTTAGGGTGGCCGGCACTACCGTCTATCTGGGGCTGGTACTGTCGGTCTTAGGTCCAACGATCGACTGTGGGCATTAAATGCACTGACAGACTAGCCATTACCCTGAGGTCGGCACTACCGCCTATGTTAGGCTTGTAGTGCCGGCCAAGCGGCACTACCGCCCATTTATAATTGGTAGTGCCAGCCGAGCTGGCTTCAAAAACACCCCCTCTGGAAAAAGACTACCACCCCTAGGATTGGTACTGTCGGCCGATTAGTAGTACCGCCCTCACGTGGTTCGTAGTGCCGGCCAAGAGGTAGTACCGCCCCATGGGGGCGGTAGTGCCGGTTGGGCACTGGACCAACAACACCCCTCTCTGTAATATAAGTACCGGGCCTAGGGCCGGTACTACCGACCAGAGCAGCAGTACCGCGCTACCATGGGCAATAGTGCTGGTCCATGTCTACCCAAGAGAGATTTTAATTTTTCTTTTTGTCTCAATTAAAGATAATCATTTTTGAGTATTGATTGACCCATTTTTCACTTAAAACACATCAACCTACTAATCAAGAGTCCTTCTTGATAGTACGGTATCTATTTTAGCAACCCGATCTTTCTCCAATACTCCTAGATCGGTAAAAGTTATGAAAAGATCCTTTACTTCATACCTTGTCTCTTTAGCTTGATGCATTGATCTTCTTTAGCTTCATTTTCATACTTCATTGTTTTTCATATATAGGACCAACCTATTTTCAAACACACTCAAGGAAAATATTAGTTCCTTAATCACGATTGTCATTAATTACCAAAATCAAGATAAATTAGAGGCTTAAATGCTTTCACCATGCTCAGTAGTACCTGTTCCTGCTGAGCACAAGTACCTCGATATCCCCTCCTACCGAGCTTAGCAGATACCTACTGCAGTACCCAAGCTTAGTAGGAGCCTAGGAGGGCATCTCTCGTACCAACCACTTGCTGCGGTAGAAGAGCGTGATAAGTAATGTGTGTCGTTTGCTGGTGCTTTCATGAGAAGATATCTAGATTTATAGTTTTTTTTAGAGGAAACCAACAATGAAAAAAAAGGTGCAAGTGAGCTGTATACACGATTTTTTTTTAAATAATACATTTTTTATTCAAAATTTCAAATATATACCACGGAAAAAAAAAACAGAAATATACCCCTGTCGCCTGTTGGTTGGGCGAAATACACATATAACCCAACCAACGGGCGACAGGGGGGGGCGACAGGAGGCCACGTCAGCCCCCGAGCCCCTGTCGCCCGATCAAATGGCGACAGGACCCTGTCGCCCGATGGTCAGGCAACAGCAAATAAATCGATTGATGGTCGGGCGACAGGAAGGGGGGGAGGCCCCTGTCGCCCGATCATCCGGTGACAGGGAGGCTTTTAAAGCCGTTGCCCGACGCTGTTCCTATTCGAGCCAAAGAACCGAAACAGACAAGAAAAAAGAGAAGAAGAGGAAGAGGGAGGAAAGGAAAAGTGGGAGAAGGAGAGGAGAGAAGAACTGCGCAACTATTTCGAGGTAAGTTTTTTGTTGTTTATTTTTTTAGCAGTAAATTTTAGATTTAGGTTTAGGTAGAGTAGAAATAATTTTAGATTTAGGTAAATTGATAGGTTGCGAATGTGTAGGTTGCGAATATAATTTGTGGCAGTAAATTGATAGGTTGCGAATGTAGATATAGGTTGCGAATGTAATTTGTGGCAGTAAATTGATAGGTTACGAATGTAAATTGATAGGTTGCGATTGTAAATTGACAGGTAAATAATTTTAGGTCTAGCGAATGTAGATATTTTCTTAGGGATAGAAGTACCTCGATATATATTCATGGAAATGTAGTTAGATCTAGGAAATCTATATATTATTAGGAATGTAGATGTTTTTTACGGATAAAAGTACGTCGATATATATTCATGGGAATGTAGTTAGATCTAGGGAGATATATATCCTGGGGAATGTAGATGTTTTGTACTGTTACATCTATGTTTTTTTAGCTTATACATATAGTTATGTTAGGTGTCACAATATTTTTTACGGATAGTAATTAATTCGTGGGTGAATGAACGGATTCGCAGATATGGCAGAACGAGTTCCATTTAGAATATATTATGAAGAGGGGGCTGTAATGCATGGTTTGGAGGGTGCGGATCTAAGTAACATGCAGTATGTGGACAGAAGTTTGAGTAGGGTTGAGGAGCGTACATTTGCTTCTGTGTTGAAATGGTTGTATTATACTTTTCGGATGGAACAAGAGAAGTGCGAGTTGAAGTTATTTTGCCTATGTAGTAAGCGAAACGACCCTTTTTACTGGGAGTTAGTTGAGCTGAAGGGAACCGCATCGTGGAGATCATATGTGAGGGAGGCAGAGCAACGGGGATGGAATCGGGTGCTATTAGTGCAAGCATATGACAGGGATGTTGCCCCCCAGCAGCAGTTGGACGCTAGTGAGTGTAGTCAGCCTCAGAATGAGCTCAGTTTCGGTGACACCGAAATTGGGGGATCTAGCCATGAGCAGCATGCTCAGCAATGCAACGATGACATCATTGGCCGAAGTGGTGAACAAGTTGAGTCTGGGGAGGATGATGAAAATGTTGGACAAGAAGCGCGGGGACAAGTAGACGAAGGTGAGCAAATTGATGAAATAACAGCGAGGATGGAAGAGGAAGACCGTGAGTACAACATAGCAGAAGTGGAGGACGACGATGAGTCGGATGAGGAAGATGGAGGTATGGAGCAGCTTGTGCCAGCCGAGTGGAGCATGCATCAATTTGATAGGATGGTTGTCAATGAAAGCAACGATATACCTTGGTAGTATAGTGACAATGAGGTTAGGCCCAACAGTATGTACCCGACAAAAGAGACTGTGCAGGATGCTGTGAAAGATTGGGCTTTATCATTAAGAAGGACTTTCAGGGTTAAGAAATCCACCCTAACCTGCTACAACGTGGTGTGTGAGATCCATGGGTGTCTGTGGAGAGTGCACGCGTACAAACCCAAATGGGGCACTGTTTGAGCTCGATGCTGACTGTTAGTCTTTGATGCTGACTGTCAGCGTGTACTGACAATTCTCCTACGTATTTCTAACGGCTAGATTTGTTTGTGTGTGTGTGTGTGTGTGGTGGGGGGGGGGGGGGGGGGGGTTATATATACTCTTCTTGCTGGTTGAGAGAGCATCTTTGGCACCTCATTTTATATTCCTAGGAAAGATCATTGTGTCTTTGAGCATAAAAGTTATATTCATAAAAGATTAGCCTCATTTCTTGACTTAGAGCATTTGTGAGAGGCTAAGAGTGTTTAGTGCACATCACCATCGCCTAGAAGGTCGTTGGAGGAGAGTCGTGATATCTCTGTTGGAGTTTGTCAGAGAGGCTGGCCAAGACTTGTGAAAGACATTAGTGCTTGCGTATCCAGAGTGGAGAAGGAGCAACCCGAGTGGAGATATCCTTCGTGGATATAGAAACGAGGCTCACGCGTGAGCGCTTCAATGAGGAGTCTCCGAGACCTCGATAAAAATTGTTATGTCACTTGGTTTCTCTCTTGCACACTTTATGTTTTCCTTGACTTATTTGCTTCCGCTTACTCTTGCTGCATATTGCATTTCATTTTCTATCTTGTTGAATGCAACTTGATTTTAGATAGTTTTAGATCCTTTTGTGAAAAATTGGTTTTCCTTCATATATTACAAAAATTGTTTTAGTCGAAAAGATTTAAATCCTCCTATTCATCCCCCTCTAGTCGACATCCTTGATCCTATAGTAGCTACGATGATGCTCCCTCCGAGTGCTACCCAACAGCAACTGGACGTTGTTGGGTTATCCGAGTGCTCAAAGCTCAGAGAGTTGATTGACTTATGGGGCAAGGTATGTTCCACCTTGCCATAGTTGTCGTACTTGTATTTGGGCTTTTGGCCTTACCCATGCTAAACATGCAGGTACACCCCAAAGTCACCCAGCACATGAGCACTGGAGAATGATCTTGACAATGCTCGGGGCGCATTGGCTATCTCCAAGGCACGAGTGTCACTGCCAATAGGAGCAGTTGAACTTCGGTGGTGGAGTGTTGTAGACAAAGAGCACCTCTCCAAGCTACTTGCAAGATCATCAAGTTTGTTGAAAGGTTGGCATTCTTGTCTCTGCTATTTGGAGTAGTAAGACCTTTTGTAATGCCCGACCTCCATTGACAGTCTAAATAAGACTGACAAGGAGCGAAGGAAGCTCTCAATGAGGCAAAGAGGGCACAAGAGTAGCATCAGGTTGCTCAACAAAGTGCGAGCACTGTGTGAAGACCTCCGGTCCAAGGACGGGACCATCACAGATCTTGACGAGTAGTTGGTGACGGTGAAAAAGGTCACCACACCTCCTGGCTGGATCACTAAAGTGCACTAGGAACTCCTTGAGGTGGCATCCTTCTTCTAGGCAGACTCTTCTGCTCCAGCTCTTTCAAGTGCCTTGGAGGCCATGGATGACCTTGTGGAGAGGGCTACAATGTTGAAGGAGAGACTACCAACGATCGTGGGATCTCTTTTGAGAGAATTTTGCGAAGTGGTATACTCCACGGTGCTTCGACTCCTCCAACGAGTGCTGGTGCACCATCCTGGAAGCGAGTATCTTCAACCTATCTTGGAGAGCACTAGAGGGACTTCACAAGAGGTGTGTGAGGCAGCGCTCGTGGAGGTCAAAGCCTACACTGACTTCGCGACTTCGTTGGTGAAGGACTGGATCCCCCCGAGCTAGTGACTGAAGTAGTTTTAGGATTTCCATTATATTGTAGTCTTTTTTATTTTTGCTTGTATAAAAAACATGTAAAGAAAACTTATCAGTGAAAACTAGTCCTTTTGTTATGCTTGTGTGCATTTTGTGAATGAATAAATCCAGCGCCCTTTTTAGCGTATTTTATGAATGTGAATTTGAAGCCCTTCGACCAAGCAGAACCATCATTACTCAAGGAAACTTGCGGGAAGCGCTTGTCATTGAGAGTGGGAGCCAAGCACAAAGGAGCCTCCAGGCCAAATTTTGAGGTTTAGCTGGCCTGAGTCTTGAAACCCATGCAAGTTACAGAGCAGATCTGTATCCATATCAAGTGTCACAAAAGGATGTTAGACTCAAATTAAAATAGCAGAACCTAGAATATTGTGAAAAGAAAAACTTATTTGGATTTGGCATAAAAAAAATAGGAATTTTCATTAGTGTTGCACATCAGAAATCAAGCGCTGAATTCCAACAAAAAATTGCCTCAACAAAATTTGGGCTTTACAATATTTAACAAGCATAGAGCGACGCTAAAAAAATAAAGGCCTTCTAGAACGGGGAAGATTAAGTGCTACGCTGAAGTTCGGGCTTTGACAAGATGACCAATGCAGGACTATTTACGTGTAGAACTTTGCGGAGCTGGTCCATGTTATAACTATGTGAAGCTCAAAACCGTCTAGCATCTAAAGACAATAGGCTTTGTGTTTAGAGCCCGAAATTATCTTGTATGGTCCTTCCCAGTTTGGGAAGAAGTTGTTGCAAAGAGCTGCAGCTATTACCCTCTTGAGGATAAGGTCTCCAGGTGAGAACGATTAGGGCTGGACCCTGCGATCATGGTAGCGTCGAAGGGATTGTTAGTAGTAGGTAATGTGCATTAGGGTTTGTTCTCACCCTTCTTCCAACATATTGATGTCTTCCAAGCGCGCTTCAGCCTCCTTCTCCTCATTTTCCCTTAGTGTCTGGATAGATCCGAGTCTAAGTTTAGCAGGGAGCACCACTTCCATGCCAAACACCAAAGGGAAAGGAGTCTCATTGGTTGAGCGGTTGGGCATTGTGCGAAGAACCCACAAAACGGAGTGCAATTCACTGCCTTAAGCAATTTCGTACCCTTGAACTCGATCGTAGATGTGCCGCTTGAGCCCTTGGAGTAGTGAACCATTGGCACGTTCTACTGCTCCATTATTTTATGGGTGAGCCACCGACGCAAAGCGGATCTTGGTCCCAACTTAGTGCAAAAGATCTTGAAGGGAGTACTACCGAACTGGGTGCCATTGTTGAAAATTAAATATTTTGGAACTCCGAAATGAGTGACGATAGTTTTCCAAAAGAACTTCTTTGCTCCAAAGGCCGTGATGCTGACGGTCAATTCTTCCTTGATCCATTCAGAGAATATCTCGACTGCCACAAACAAGAACTTGCAGCTCTCAGTAGTCGAGCGGAAAGACCTGAGGATGTCAATTCCCCAAGCGGCGAAGGCTATGAAGGTGAAATGGTCTGGAGTGCTATGGATGGCTTGTGTGACAAATGATCATGGAATTAGAATTGCTCACACTTATCTACTAGTTCTTGAGTGTCGGCCAAAACTGTGGTCCAGTAAAAGCTTTGTCGAAAAGCTTTACCAGCCAGCATCCGAAAGGAATGGTAGGCACCACATTCTCCTTTGTGTATTTCCCTCAATAAGTCCAGGCCTTGATTGTGAGTTACACACTTCATCAAAATTTCAACAGCGCCTCTTTTTCATAGTTGGTTCTCGACCATCATGTACATGCTTGCCTTGAGGTCGAGGCGATGGGCCTCGCCGTCATCTTCCGGAATGTATGTGCCTTGAATGTGTTCCTTGATTGAGTCCATTCAAGTTTGTTCTTGACCAATGGTAGCAATTTACTCTCGGTCGGTAGCGATGGAGTGGGGCGCTCAAGAACTTGAAGAAGACTCCTTGAGGTATCCCCCCTACGTTGATCAAGTGAGCTCACTCATCGGTCACTTGGTTATCGCGACGTGGAATATGCTGCACTACGAAGCCAAGGATGTGTTTTTCAAACTTTTTGACTTTAGCCACATAGGCTTCCATCGTCGAGTCCAAACATTGGTAGCGCTTGTTCACTTGGTTAGTAACAAGTTTTGAATCTCCTTTGGCTAGCAAATGGTGAACTTCTAGAGCTCGAGCCGCTCATAGGCCTGACAAGAGAGCCTCATATTCAGCAACATTATTAGTCGCTGGAAAGTCTAGCTTTGTGGCATAGTGAAATTGATCTCCCCCGAGGCTTATTAGGAGAGAGCCAGCACCCGCGCCTATGAGACAGTAGGAGCCATCAAAGAACAACATCCAAGCTGCCTCCAATAGGACATTGTCAATGCTCAGTGGGACTGTCCATTCATCCAAAAAGTCCGCTAAAACCTGAGATTTGATTGCCATTCGGCAAACAAATTGAAACTCGAAAACTCCTAGTTCAATATCCCACTTGGCAATGCGTCCAGTCGCTTCTTTGTTGCGAAGAACCTGCCCCAAAGGATACGAGGATGGCATCATAATGGAGTGGGCCTAAAAGTACTGTCTTAGCTTGTGTGATGACATTAGGAGTGCATACAGGAGCTTCTGCACCTCCGGATAGCGCTCCTTTGGGTATGAAGTACCTTGCTGATGAAGTACATAGGCCATTTCTTGTTGTCTCAATCAATTGCAAGCGTTGCACTCGCGACAACACTCATAACTGAGAGGTACAACAACAGAGGTTCGCCCTGAATGGGTCTAACCAAAACAGGTGGTGTTGTTAAATAGCTCTTGAGTTGCTTGAATGTCTCCTCCGCTTCAGCTGTCCACTCAAAGTGGTTGCTTTTGCGAAGCACTGAGAAAAATGGTAGTCTTTTTCCCCTAGCTTGCTAATGAACCTACTAAGGGCCACCATAGCACCAATAAGACGTTGAACTTCCTACATTGATGTTGGCGAGAACATCTCATCGACGGTGCTAACCTTATTGAGATTAGCTTCTATTCTTCGAGCAGAGATGAGGAAGCCGAGGAGTTTTCCGGACTTAACCCTGAACACACACTTTTGGAGATTGATTTTGATGCCATATTGCCAGAGGTTGGCAAAAGGTCTCAGCCAAGTCTTTGAGATGATTGGAGCGCATTGCACTCTTGACAACCAAGTCATTGACATAAATTGGGAAGTTACGACCAAGTTGTTCTTGAAGCATCTTGGTCATTGCTCGTTGATAAGTGGCTTCGGTGTTCTTTAACCCAAATGGCATCCTTACATAGCAGTAAGGGCCAAACGGGGTGATTACGGCCATTTTCTCTTCATCTTCGAGCACCATGCTGATTTGATGGTAACTTGAATAGACATGCAAGAAACTCATGAACTCACAACCAGTGATCGAGTCGACCAGTTGGTCTATCCAGGGCAAAGGGAAATAATCCTTAGGGTAGGCGCTGTTGAGATATGTGAAATCTATGCACATGTGCCATTTCCCATTAGAGTTGTTTACTAGCACAGGATTAGCAAGCCAATCTGGGTGCTCCACTTCTCAAATTATTCCTGTGCCAAGCAGTTTTGTCGATGATTCGGACTTGGAGTCCTTAATTGATCTTATGCAGATTTGTGAGTTGGATGTGAGACCTTTCAGGATGTTTATCAGGTAAGTTAAGACAAGTATGAAATGGAGACATGAAGATTTATATAGGTTCAGGCCCTCAGTGGATTGAGTAACAGCCCTACGTCCTATGGTGGTTTCATTATGTATGAGAATGTTACAGGGAAAAGAGATTATTACACAGGCTAATCAATCTCTCTTAATACTTCTGTCTATCATCTATTACTTGAGTTGTTCAAGTCTTCGATCTGTGTATATCCTTCTCCTATACAATTGTCATCCTCTTATACAAATCGAAAGGTGCCAATGTAGAGCAGTTCCGGAAGTTTAGACGGTTGCTAATATGCAGTTTGCATGACTGCACTGATCTCCTCGCCAGTTAACATGTGCAGTTATAGATAGCCACATATCCTAACTCCTGACAGTTGTCTTCAAACGTGGGAGAGTGATGAGCACATCACGACCGCACACTCACAAATATTAACACGAGCGCATGCGCGTTGCCTTGGACAACAGGTGAATTCGTTTCTTGGGTGAATTAATTATTTAATTATAGAACAAATGATATTACCAAATGATTGTTCCTTGCTTGTTGTTACATGTGAGGGAGTTCTGGATGAAGTTGTTGATCCAATTCTTAGCCAAGGAAGAATGAACACATTTCTGGCAACTTCGACCAACGATCACTTCGACTTCATCGATCAGAAGAACTCTGCGCTCGATCAGAAAGGCTCAAAGTCGCAGCATCCGAAAGGTTCAAGGTCGCAACACCAGAAAGGCTCAAGGTCGCAGCACCGCCCAAGGTTTCAGCCCATAGTCAGAGGCACACGGTCGCAGTCCATGGTTGGAAGCACATGGTGGCAACCTGAAGACCATATAGTCTGCCGACCAAGCATGATTGTTTAGCGACTTCAACCAAGCACCAATTTCAGCTTAGATGTCCAAGTTGGTCATGTGAGTATGTTTTGGAAAGATATTCAAAAGAACTTTCCAATGCATTAAGAATTATTGAAATCCAACATCGTATGCAACCATGAGACACAAAAGAATAGCAAGTGCACGAGATGAAAGAGGCCTGTTCGAATCCGCGAAAGTTAGTTCCGGATTTCTTTTTATAGTTTGTTAGGATTCTATTCTGTATCAAATTAGATTAAGATTACAATTCTGGTTTTAAACCTTCTATCTTTTTGTAGACACTATCTCCTATAAAAGAGAAGGCATGGTCATAGTTTTAGGTAGACTTCATTGATATACAGATTGTATGCTCGTGCCTTTACCGACTTGTACAATTCGGAGTCTCAATGTTCAACTCATAATTCAGATTATTGAGTGTTGATATACTTCCGCTGTTGCTCTTACTTTTCTTTATTGATTTGCTTGAGTTGTTCTTCGTGAACAGGTCAATCTAGCTTTGCTCGGTTGATAACCAATTGAGGAGTGGTTTAGCGATTGTGAGGTTGCTGGTCGCGTGTTGGATGGTGGTTAGCCACCCCTTCATCAAGGTCACAACTCGCATTTGTCCATGGATTTCTTCTACAATGGAAGATCGAGACCAAACTACATGCACGCATCTTAAGGCGAGGCATGTGCATATCAGTTAGTATCAGAGCTCACGTTGCCGATAGGAATTCAGTTGTCCCTAGTTTAGTTGTTTGATTTTTTTTTACCTAGAGTCCAGAAAATTATCAAACAAAAACAAGGAGGTGAAAGAAAAAAAAACAAAATCTTTTGAAGTACTTTAGCCTGTTGCTAGACACCAAGCCTTTCATCGATTGATCAACAATTAGGACTAGTACTCATGTGAACTATTATTCAATTTCACAATTTCTGAGATAACTGATTGTTTTTCCTTGATACACATAATATTTCCCTACCTACAACCCCACATATTCACCATTGGTCCACGTACCTCATATTGCAATCACTGTACTTATCTCCTTTTCTGGTTATCATGACCTAGCAAGCTAATCGCAAACATTAAGAGGGGTAAGAGCTTCGGTTGGTAAGGTTGGTGAGGTTGAGATTTCCACATATATTCAGTAGTTTGGTAGGAGATTTTTGTGTTTCTTGTTTTCACTAACCATGACAGGTTCGAAAAGCTCTCGTGGTACGTTGCATGATAGTGATGTTAATGTTGAGGAGAGCGTGGATCGACCAACAGATAGTCCTTTGCTTGACCTGCTTGGAGAATTGTCTTGACAGAATGGACGTTCGACTTGAGCAAGTTGAGCGGACGCCACCACGACAACATCCACCACCTCGATTCCCTCAAGGTCCAATTGAAGCCAATAATCATGATGTGGCCACCATTCCACTTCAACCAAGGGCGAACTTGAACGCTGCATTCCAGGAAGCCGCCAATGAAGAGCGATATGATAATTATGGGGCCGATAATGAGGAAGTCGTTTTGGATTCTGATCAAAAGGGATGATGCTTTGGGAAAGATCAAGTTTACTGTCCCTAGCTTTGATGGGAAGTTTAATCCAGAGCATATCTCAATTGGGAGTTGCTCGACGAACAAAAATTCAGTTGTCATCTGTATCCAGAAGATCGTCGAGTATGTGCCGCCACTAGTGAGTTTGTTGATTATGCTTCTATTTGGTGGAGTCAAATCCACCAAAGAGATAGAGCTCCTTACACTTTGGATGATCTGAAGCGCTTGATGAGGTCCAGATTTGTACCTGCTTATTTTGAGAGAGATTTGCTTAATAGATTTCAGAGATTGAATCAAGGTAGCAAATCTGTGGAAGACTACTACCAAGAGCTGCAAGTGGGCATGCTTCGTGCTAATGTGCAGGAGGAGGAGAATGCAAAGATGGCTAGATTCTTGGGTGGATTGAATCGTGAGATACAAGACATCCTTGATTTTTAGATGTATGCCTCTTTGGATTAGCTGTTTCATTACGCATGCAAAGCTGAGAGGCAAGCGCAAGGGAAACGACCAAGCTACAACAAAACTGGTCGAAGCTACCCTAGTGCGACCACGCCTTGGAAGAGCACTACTTCACAGCAAAAGAGTGCGGCACCCACTGGCAGAGCTATTTCCTCCACTACTCGAGTGCAATCCGCGAGTCGCCCTACTGCTTCAACATCCAAGGTTGCTGATTCGAAGACAACCACTACTGTCCCCACCAGAACTTCATCATCGGTCGCTTCTACAGGATGAACAAGGGAGATAGAGAGCTTGAAATGCAAAGGGAAGGGGCATTACATGTGTGATTGCCCAAATTAGCATGCCCTCATCGTCCGGGATGATGGAGAGTACACATCGGCCAGTGAGGTCGAAGAAGAATCTGACCACGAGGAGCAATAGGACATGTTGGGCTCTGACGCAGAGGAGATCACCTTTGATGCTGGCCATACCAGCCTTATTGTTCGTCGTGTTCTTAGCTCACAGATGGAGAAGGCGGAGCAGGGGCAGTGCCACAATTTATTTCAATCAAAGTTTGTGATCATGAAGCACTCATGCAAGGTCATTATTGATGGTGGAAGCTGTAACAACATTGCCAGTTTAGAGATGGTGGCGAAGCTCGGCTTGTGCACACGAACACACCCACAGCCATACTACATTCAATGGTTCAATTCATGTGGCAAGTTGAAGGTGATCGCGATGGTACATGTCCACTTCTCTGTAAGTTCCTATTCTGATTTTGTGGACTGTGATGTGGTACTTATGCAAGCTTATGCATTACTACTTGGACAACCATGGCAATACGACAAGGATACTACACATCATGGGCATTCCAACAAGTACTCTTTTGTGCACAACAACAAGAAGATTTCATTGGTTCCAATATCTCCGGATGAAATTCTCAAAGATGATTTAGATAGAGCTGAACGTGAGAGAAAAGAGACAGAGATGAGTGAGAACCACAAATCAGGGAGTGAGAGCCACCAAGCCAACTTGAGAGAAAAGAAAGAAAAGAGTGAAAAGAAAAGAGAGGTTCAGCTTAAGGGACATGTTCTATTAGCCACCAAATGTGAGATGCGAGAGCTCGAAACCCATCCCCAACAGTGCTTTGTGCTTGTGTGCAAAGATACTCTCTTTTCTACTAATGCTTTACCCTCTACTTTGCCCGTTTCGGTTGTTTCTTTACTACAGGAATTTGAGGACGTGTTTCCAACCGAGATACTTGTGGGGCTGCCACCATTGCGAGGGATAGAGCACCAAATTGACCTCATTCCAGGAGCATCCTTACCTAATCGACCTCCATATTGCACCAACCCGGAGGAAACAAAAGAAATTCAACGTCAGGTACAAGAGCTTCTCAATAAAGGGTATGTATGCGAAAGCTTAAGTCCTTGTGTTGTTCCTGTTTTACTTGTGCCAAAGAAGGATGGGTCATGGAGGATGTGTATAGATTGTCGAGCTATCAATAACATCACTGTTCGTTATTGTCTTCCGATTCCTCAGTTAGATGATATGCTTGACGAATTGAGTGGTTCGACCATCTTTTGTAAGGTTGATTTGCATAGTGGTTACCACCAAATTAGAATGAAACTAGGTGATGAATAGAAAACTGCATTTAAGACTAAATTTGGGTTATATGAATGGTTGGTCATGCCATTTGGTCTTACTAATGCACCTAGTACGATTATGCGCTTAATGAACGACGTGTTGTGTGCTTTTATCGGACACTTTGTGGTGGTTTACTTTGATGATATATTAATTTACAGCAAGACTTTGGATGAACATTTGGGGCATTTGCACCAAGTTTTTGCTGTCTTGAGAGAGGCACGTTTGTTTGCTAACCTTGAGAAGTGCACCTTTTGTACGAATCGAGTTGTGTTTCTTGGTTTTGTTGTGACTGTGCAGGGCATTGAGGTGGATGAACAAAAGGTGCAAGCAATTCGAGCATGGCCTACACCTACAATAGTCACACAATATGTGGAGTTTTCATGAACTTGCTGGTTTCTACCGCCGGTTCGTACAAGATTTCAGTACAATCGCTGCCCCACTCAATATGCTGACCAAGAAGAACATGCCTTTCAAGTGGGAACAGGTGCAAGAGGATGCTTTCAACACACTGAAAGATAAGCTAACCAATGCACCACTTCTACAACTTCCTGATTTTAATAAAACTTTTGAGATAGAATGTGATGCTAGTGGTATTGGAATTGGAGGTGTTCTCATGCAGGATAGAAAACTCATTGCTTATTTCAGTGAAAATCTTAGTGGTCCAACTTTAAACTACTCAACTTACAACAAGGAATTGTATCCATTGGTTAAAGTGTTAGAAACATGGCAACATTACCTCTGGTCGAAAGAATTTGTCATACATTCGGATCATGAAGCATTGAAGCACATTCGTAGCCAAAGTAAGTTGAATCGTAGACATGCTAAGTGGATTGAATTTATTGAATCCTTTCTATATGTTGTGAAATATAAGAAAGGTAAAGATAATTTGGTTGTTGATGCATTGTCTAGACGTTACATCTTGTTGTCCCAACTTGATTGCAAAATTCTTGGGTTAGAGAGTTTGAAAGAATTATATTTAATTGATTTGGATTTTAAAGACATTTACATTAATTGTAAAGAAGGAAGATGTTGGGCTCGATATGTACTGAATGATGGTTATTTGTCTAGAGCTAACAAGCTTTGTGTTCCCGCGAGTTCCGTTCGTCTTTTTTTTGTTGCAGGAGGCTCATGGCGGTGGTTTGATGGGACATTTTGGGATACACAAAACAGAAGACGTTTTGGCCACTCACTTCTACTAGCCAAAGATGAGGCGAGATGTTGAGCGTTATATACGACGATGCACTACTTGTCAAACAGCTAAGTCTCGCTTAAATCCACATGGATTATATATGCCTCTTCCTATTCCAAAAGTACCTTGGGAGGATATTTTTAGGGATTTTTTGTTGGGATTACCAAGAACTAAGAAGGGGAGGGATAGTATATTTGTCGTCGTTGAAAGGTTTTCTAAAATGGCTCATTTTATACCTTGTCATAAGAGCGATGATGCTACTCACATTCTTGATTTGTTTTTCAATGAGGTTGTTCGCCTCCATGGAGTGCCGAAGACAATTGTTTATGATCGTGATACCAAATTTTTCAGTCACTTTTGGAGGACGCTTTGGGGAATGTGATAAGTCTTAATTTGGTAGAATTTTACCATAGGTTTAGTATTAAAAATGTGCAAAAATGATGCTTAAAATTTCTTTGACACGTCATTTTATGTGACTTTTTGTAACATTTTTACAATTTGCTTTCACGAGTGTGTTCGTCATGTTTTAGGGAACAAACGTATTAAATTTGGAGTTATTTCGACATTGTTTGGATAGGAAACGAAGTGGAGAAAGAAGATGCTGAAAATATGAAAAAACACAAGAATCTGACCCAAAATTGGACCTGAATTTGACCCGAATTCCGAGTCCAAAACAAACCCATTAGTCGGTTTAAAGTCTAAATCTGAGACAATTTTCTTCCTAAATAAGTCTTGAGTTGTAATTGGTTAATTGTAGGACTTATGTAATATAAATAGAGAAACTTTTGGCTCAATTAGACATGTTTTTTTCTTAGGTTTAGAAGCCGTTAGGGCTTAGTTTTTAGTCTAATTTTCTTAGTAGAGCCCCCTTCTCTATTTTATTGCTTTTGTAAGCCGACAAGGATGGCAACTCCAATTCTCAAGCAATCAAGTAAGTTTTTATTTATTTCTTATTATTATTTCTGCATTCTTATGGCTTTTTGCCAGTAGATCCCTTTTAGGGTTAGGGATGACCTAATCTGGAATGTGTGATTCTTCCTAGGTTTTGATCTCAAGTTTTGGAGTTATTTTCTAATGTTTTCTTCCTCTAAACCTTAAATTCTCTTTTTGGCAACAAACGTAACATTTGAGCCTTAGCTATAATTTAGGGGAGTTCTTGAGTCCTTAGCACTTTGACGCGGGACTCTGAACAGGAGAGAGGCTCTCGCCAAACGTGATAGTGGAAGTGATCCTCTGACTGTTGACCCAGTACCCCGAACTGGAAACTTAATTTGTCTTGGAAAACAATGGAAATTAACTCACAATCCTCGGACCTTGGATAGAATTATGCTGGATGGTTATGGAATTTCCGAAGCCCTATGTTTTAATTCCTGTTTTATACATTCAGATTTCATACCTACAATTTACTGCTTTAAAACTCTAGATTGATAGCTTTAATAGTAGAATTAGTTATAGAAGAACAACCTCAAAACTCGTTTAGACTTAATCAGTGATCCATTAAGTTAGAAGACAAATACGCTTGTTCCTCATGGAATTCAACCCTCAAGTGCTCAACGTTCAACCGTCCACTTGCGGTATTACAAAATCACACCGTTTTAGGTGCGATCAGGAAGCTTGGAACGAAGCCGTTGTTTTCAACAACCTGTCATCCCCAAGCTAATGGCCAGACTGAGGTCGTCAACCAAACACTTGGTACCATGCTACGGGCAGTTCTGAAGAAAAATTTGAAGCTTTGGGAGGAGTGCTTACCACACATTGAATTCGCATACAACCGTGTCGTGCACTCTACTACCAAGTTTTGTCTGTTCAAAGTCGTCTATGGATTTAAACCTACTGCGCCAATTGATTTTGTTACCTCTATCGCTTTCTAAAAGAGGTAATCTTGATGCCGAACAGCGTGCTGACATGATTCGTAAGATACATGCGATGACCAAAGCCAATATTGAGAAGATGCAACTTCAATATAAGAAGCATGCAGATAAAGGCAGAAAAGAAGTTGTGTTCAAAGAAAGAGATTTAGTTTGGTTGCATTTGCTTCATGATCGTTTTCCAGAATAGCGCAAGTCCAAACTTATGCCGCGAGGTGATGGTCCATTCAAAATTCTTGCCAAGATTAATGATAATGCTTACAAGTTGGAGCTACCTGAGGACTATAGAGTGAGTGATACATTCAATGTTCCTGATTTATCTCCATAATTGGGTGAGAACAATGGGCAAGAGTCGAGGATGACTCTTTTTCAAGATGGGGAGTATGATGAGGACATCACAACCACACACTCACAAGTATTAATACGAGCGCATATGCGTCGCCTTGGACAATAGGTGAATTCGTTTCTTGGGCGAATTAATTATTTAATTACAAAAAATGATATTACCTAATGATTGTTCTTTGCTTGTTGTTACATGTGAGGGAGTTTTGGACAAAGTTGTTGATCCAATTCTTAGCTAAGGAGGAATGAACACTTTTCTGGCAATTTCGACCAACGATCACTTCGACCTCATCGATCAGAAGAACTCTGCGCTCGATTAGAAAGGTTCAAGGTCGTAGCATCCGGAAGGTTCAAGGTTGCAACACCAGAAAGGCTCAAGGTCGCAGCACCGCTCAAGGTCTCAGCCCATAGTTGGAGGCACATGGTCGCAACTTGAAGACCATACAGTCTGTCGACAAAGTATGATTGTTCAGCAACTTCGACCAAGCACCAATTTCGGCTTAGATTTCCAAGTTGGTTGTGTGACTATGTTTTGGAAATATATTCGAAAGAACTTTCCAACGCATCAAGAATCATCGAAATCCGACATCATATGCAACCAGGAGACCCGAAAGAATGGAATGTGCACGAGAGGAAAGAGTCCTGCCCGAATCCGCGAAAGTTAGTTCCGGATTTCTTTTTATAGTTTGTTAGGATTCTATTTTGTTTCAAATTAGATTAAGATTACAATTTTGATTTTAAACCTTCTATTTTTTGTAGACACTATCCCCTATAGAAGAGAAGGCATGGTCATAGTTTTAGGTAGACTTCGTTGATATACAGATTGTATGCTCGTGCCTTTGCCGACTTGTACAATTCGGAGTCTCAATGTTCAACTCATAATTCAGATTATTGAGTGTTGATACTTCCGCTGTTGCTCTTACTTTTCTTTATTGATTTGTTTGAGTTGTTCTTCGTGAACAGGTCAATCTAGTTTTGCTCGGTTGATAACCAATTGAGGAGTGGTTTAGCGATTGTGATGTTGCTGGTCGCATGTTGGATCGTGGTTAGTCGTCCCTTCGTCAAGGTCACAACTCGCATTTATCCATAGATTTCTCCTACGATGGAAGATCGGAACCAAACTACATGCACGCATCTTAAGGCGAGGCGTGTGGACATCAGAGAGGAAATTAACTTTTGCTTGAATCATGACCAAAAGACTCAGTCACTACCTAAGCTCTGGTAGCATCCTGATCGCGCATAGCTTGAGACCATAACCTGGCCTTGAGTCTGCAGCCTTCTGGTGGCAGGAAGATGATCCCCACGGTCGGAGTATTTTGCTAGAACTCAAACCCCTATATCATATCCGAATTATCTTAGATATGATATACAAATAAATGACTAGCTCGGGTAATAATCCTTGTCAGCTAGCCCCCAAATTTGAAGAGATAAAAAGATTATTACTTCAAATTTTTGAAGATCATTGGAAATAGTACCCGACGCTTCATCTTCTTCTGTTGTACTGTACACTGTGTGACGGTTAATTTCCCAAGAAGAGCTTCTAAACCCCTATATCATATTCCTTTTCATAAAATCCTTGACCACATAATCGAGGCAAAATGTAAGTGCATTTAGAAGCTCGAGGTCTCTAAGAACACGAATGATCCGGGAGGATTAGTTAGGTCTTGATCACACAAGGTTCTGCGATCATAACCGTATTCGGAAAGGTTTTGCTACCATGGATTGGTTCGCAACAATGAAAAGGAATTCGTTCCCTGTTCGGAATTGTAATCTGATCCAAATATATATAACTAAGTCTATCCGTTTAGGATTAGTTAGCTATATGAGTCTAATACATTTAGGTTACTGAGTCTGATACGTACTCATACGATTGGACTATAAATACCTTGTAATAGGTCTAGTTTAGATCATCGAAGAGTCATAGAACTTATTTGAGTTTTAGACACTTATAGTTCCTCCGACGTAGGCAAGTTTGTCGAACGTTCGACGTGTAAAGTCCTCTTTGAAATAAAGAGTTGTGCAATTACTTTGGGTTTCGGTATTTCCGCATAAGATCACGTTATTCCGCATATTAGAATCTGGGCGAGCCTAGTGCGAAAACCAAGGCTAGGTCTCAAATGAATTAAGTTGGTATCAGAGCAACTTTCTTATCCTGTGGATGGTGAAGACTTGCCAGGATTACAAAATCTCCGGCGAAAATACAGGCGATCAATTGACGGTTCCTACAGCCGCGTCTCCGACAATGTCTGACGATACCTCCGTTCAAGCTAACCTAGCCGAACAAGTGGCTAACCTCTCCACCGACATGGAAACTGTGCTTGTTTGGATTAAGCAGCAGGCCATGATTGTACCTCCTGAAGCAAGGAAGGTTATATGTGTGAAGACTGGTGAAGACTTGCGCAGCGCAAATGAAGATGAAGACGAAGGAGACCATAAGACCGACTACCTCCCCAACACCTCTTTAGCTGTCGGATCTTTCAAGGTCGACGCTAAAATTGAAATACCCATATATGATGGGGTGATCAATGCCGAGAAACTGGATTCTTGGATTGATCAACTTGAGACCTACTTTGACCTGACACTACTACAGAAATGCTTTTCATTATCGGTTCTCTTACTAATAGTGATCGGCACGATAGAAGAAATGTAGCACACTTCTATCGGTTGAAAACTGTTAGTAAAACATCTACATTCCCAACATCGCTAACGACTATTTCTTCTATCGGGTCAGATCTAAACCGATAGTATTGTGTAGGTTTTTTCTATCGGTTAGGTACTCGACACAGTTAGTATTGGAAACTTTATTCTATCAGTTGTAGCATATGAACCGATAGTATTGGAATATTTATTCTATCGGTTGTAGTACATAACCGATAGTACTGTGTAGTTTTTCTTATCGGTTATGTACTCGACACGGTTAGTACTGGAATCTTTCACAAATACAGCAATACAGAGATACATTGGATCATTCACAAATACACCAATATTTACAAATACACCAATATTCACATATTGAGTATATTCACAAATACACCAATACAAGTACACTAATACAGTAATATACACATGCATTGGACAGATTGAATTTATTCACATATTGATCGAGTTTATTTACAAATACACCAATGAATCTATTCACATATTGAGTTTATTCACAAATACAGCAATCAACACATTCAATATATATTACAGAAGTCAGTTACAATCGATCGTTGATAGCCACTTCTTCCATGACATATTGAGCCCAAATTGTTCGCAGCTCCTTCAATTGAGGCAACTCATATTGGTCTTTTAACATGGCGCTCTGCATATATGCGTGTATGAAGTTAGGAACGTACGTCACATCCAATTAATGTTCGACTTTGAGTCAGGAAAAATAGTTACCTTAGGGAATTGGGCAAAGTTTCTCCTGATCAGGTCATACATAAATCTCATGACATAGAAGCCACATTCCCACGATTGTGGCTGCTGATGGCACTGGGATAATTACATATGCAAAGATATAAACCCACATTAACTCGAAAGAACTAATTAAGCTTAAATTAAAAGACTCATCATGAGTACTTCCATCCGTATTAATTACCTCATATTCTTTCCAAGAAATTGTTGTGCCCTTCGACGCGTCATGCCTTCCTCCAGCACTAACATAATTTTTGAAAGCCCTGTATTTAATTTAGCATTGCCGGTTAATATGTTATTATTAATTAGCTAGTCAGAGAAAAATTTAAAACAACTGTGTTACTTACGCGTCTATGTGCCACGTGAGGGTGAAAACATGCGCCACCCTGTCGCTCATCGAATTGAGGTAATAGACCTCATTCATCCATGGGCAAATGACGGCGAGGACCTAGTGGCCCTTACATTGCATATATAAGCGAACCGTTTCATACATATGTTAGGCGTAACTTACAAGAATGAGTTAAATTAGTAGGAAATGCACTAACCTTTGGTGGTACGGCGCAAGGATGAACTCTCGGTCCTGCTGCGCTAGTAGTGCCCTTGATATATATTCCTCCGCATGTGCTTGGTCATGCTCTAGCATCGTGAGGCTTATTTTCTCTGGGTCGAGGAAACCCACCTTGTCACATGCCCTCATCGACGCCAGCCTATACATGCACCTGGATGCAAAGTAGACATTAGTAAGTAGTGCATACAAAGCAATTAGATTTATGAAATGAACTGTGATAACTTCAGACAACAGCAAACTCACAGGACTCTAGTCCGTATGATGGACATATCAAGCTTCCGCCAAATGAGGAGGTCGAACAATTCCTCGTGGGCCACCGATATGCTCCCGGCCTCACGGTGAAAATGACCTGGCCTGAAGTGAACCAAGAAGTTGATGTGGCGCCTAGACTGGGTCAGGTACCACACGTGGAGACTTCTGGTTATTTGATCCATATTGCGTAGAAGGTACTCCGACACGAGTGGGAACCCGTTCTTGAACGTACCCGGTTGGCTTTGTTTGGCCTTTCCTTTGGCCTTGCCCTTGCCTTTGGGCGGGGAGCGAGTGTATACCTTCGAAGGTTGGGGCGCGGTGCCGCCGGTCTCATTTGATGGTGAAGGGTTTGAGGCCGTCGGAGGAGGCATGGGGGCCGAAGGAGCTCGGTCATGTGTTGTGCTGGGGGTGGTGTTCTCAGGAAGTGAGCTAGTATCCATTGTCCACTTTAAGTTACGAACGCATAAGTTAGATTTTGCAAATTGAGTATATTAACTGAGTTGTAAGCTAGAATGGCTAGGGTTTACCTCCTGTAGTCTAACACCCTTCTTGGGCCACTGTATGTACGAGCCCAATGCCTCGCCAATTGTCCGCATTTCGTCCGTTGGGACGGGCAACGGAAAAGAGCTGTAGCCCGGGAGGGCCATGTCCACCTGTACCTTTTCGAATCCAGGCTCCAGAGGTACGCAGTGGATCCGGACATCCTCCCAAGACTGATATACGACCCCATTTGCAACCACTACAGGTTTGTCGCCTATGTTGATCACTAGGCTACAGCTCTCCGGCTTCTGCAATTTGCAACAATTATAACAGGTTAGCGAAACAGCTCTAACGTAACGGGAGTGGCATCAACCGAACTACATATATACCTCAAGAGTTGCAATGCCTCAATCAGGTCCACCGGATCCACGTGAACCTTCGAGCCGCAACTACTCGGCCTGGCAGCGTCGACCTCGGCAGCTGGATCTAAACCCTTGGACTGCACAACTCGGCTGAGGCGTTCATACTTCTCGTTCATTTGAGCAAACATGTCCGCAAATTGTGCAGTCACATCTGACCGTATCTTCTGAGACAGCTCCAATTCCCTTTCCTTCCAGCTGCGAGCCTTCTTCGCCTTTTGCCCGGGCTCCGAGAAGCCTTCCTTCCATGGCACCACACCCCCCACAGTTCATGTCCGCCCTGGATGCTCCTTGTTCCCTAGAGCCTGGGTAAGGATGTCATTCTCCCTATAGGGAGTGAACAATCCCTCGGTCGCCTCCTTCGAGCAAGAGATCTGTTACATTCAAAGCTCTCCATTGTGAGGAAAAAATATATACAAACATGTGCTCACACTAGTGATCATTGTTTTTTCTACCACACTCCATGATTCCAACCAGGAAGTTAGCCAACTTACGAGTCGCTGCATGACCTCGACATCCCTGGGGTTTGGGAACTCCACAGTCCCCATGGTCGACACGGTCCCTCTGGCCAGCCACCAGGGCTTGCATCGCGGATCGCGGATCTCGGAGAGTTGTAGGTCAGGGGAGTCGATGAAATTCGACGCCTCGTCTTCAGCCTTCTTCCACTGCTCCTCCTTCCCCGCATAGCAGCGAGAGCCAAGCCGGTGCGGGTGGTTGTTCCTCCTCTGGATTGCCTTGTTCTTCTCGCTGAGGGCCTTCGTACCAGAAACAAGAAAATTCATGCACCGCTGGTTACTGCATACAATGGTGTAACCAAGCAAAGGAACCATACATACCTTGAACTCAGAGGTCCCCTTCTGTTGGGTGAATTGCTCCCATACCTCCTCCGTTATGAAGGGGTACTTCTCGCATGGAGATTTTCCTTTAGCGAGGAAGGTACTGACGAGGACGCTCTTGAAGGTTTTCCACGTGTTGTTCATGTCCTTCAAACAAGCTATCTTGGGACCATCGTCGGGGATGTTCCACTTGGCTTGTTTCAAATGGTGCATATAAGCAGGACTTAACTAATCTCTGGGATAAATCAAGGGAATGTGATTACTCAAGAGTTCAGTGATTTTGATTAATGTTACCTTCACTTCCGCCCACAGCCTGTCCCTCTCGTCGGCCTTAACGTCCTTCCAGCTCTGGACGGTGATCTTCACCCTTTCCTTCGCCAACAAACCAACATAGGCAGCATAGTGGCCGGCGTTCTTCCCGATCGGTCTCCCGAACTGGTTGAACTCACTTGAAAGATCCGCGCGTTTGGCCAAACGGCCCAACATCGTCGCGCCTTGCGCCTTCCTCTTGTGTTGGGACGAGGCAGCGTCATCTACGTTCACCCTTGCCGAATCACTACTATCAGCCAAGGAACATGCCGACATGGATTTACCTAAAATTCCATGAACAGACCATCAATTGATATGAAGAAAGGTACATGACAAAGTTCATAACTAAAATGGAATGGCAATGATGAACCACCTCTTTTTGTTAAAATGTCAAATTTTCATTCAAAAGGCCAAAAATCATCAATTTCTATCAACATGGTCTTCAAAATAGATTTAAAATGGATTTGTAAACTCAATTTGCAAAGGGTTGTCAAACTGATACCTTCTTGCTTAACATAAAGATCATTTGATAACTCTTGATTGTAAAATTAATCCTATTTGGCAGAAAAATATATTTCATGCAATGAAAATCATTTCTTTAAATTTTCATTTCAAATGTATTTGATTTGAGCAATAGTTGATTCTTTTCACAAATGAAATATGAACTCTGCAAAATTCAGACTTTTCAATGTACTATCGGTTGACAATAACAAACCGATATGACATACTCTATTTCCTATCAGTTTGACAATTAAAACCGATAGTAATTAACTGATACCTTAATTCAGATTATGGTCTTTACTATCGGTTCTAAATAAGAAACCGAAAGTGGACTACACTGTACGACAAATTGCTAGTGATTTTCATCAAGTCTGTAATTCTCATAGCTATCAAGTTTGTAGTTCATGAATTTTCATCTAGTTTTATATTTCTAATCCATTGAACCACATATGAACTATTGCATATAAATTTAAGCAATTGACGCGAGCGGTTTAGTCAAGAACACTTACAGTCGTTCGTGGAGTGGCCGGAGGCGGTGGCGCGATGTAGTGGCCGGAGGCAGTTGAGAACCCAATTGCGATCGGCAATGGTGGCGCAGAGGAGCGAAAAAGCGAACATCGGGGAGGCTAGGGTTTTCCGCGCGCGAGTATTTGGAATGTGATCAGTTGCACTGGAGGGAAAATCGTGCGAGGTTAACCTAATATATGAATCTTTACTACCGGTTCATAACCACCAAACCGATAGTAAATACAATGTAAGTTAGGGTTTGGAGTGTTGGTATTGTTCACTATCGGTTTTATTATCAGTAACCGACAGTAAATTAAGAACAGGGGCTCATAACATAATATAAATCACTATCGGTTATGAACAATAAACTGATAGTAGAGTTTAATTTCATATCGGTTTGGAAATTGAAACCGATAGTACAATACAATGTTATTGACCCTAAAGGATTTTCCTGAGAACAATTACAGATGATCTCAGTACATCATTTTGCATTGTATTTCACTATCGGTTTTATGATTATTAACCGATAGTAAATTAATCCACTGTACAAGAGCAAACCAAAATATAGAACAGGGTTACCTTGCCAGATATTGTGTTGAAGAAATAACATAGCTTTGTAATTGTCTCTCTGACTTTGACTGGGAGAATGCCTCTGATAGCAATGGGAAGCATTTGTGACATCAGTACATGACAATCATGCGACTTCATACCAACCAGTTTCAAGTCTTTCATGGACACAAGTTTTTTCAAGTTCGCAGAATACCCGCATGGAACTTTGACACCATATAGGCACCGATAGAGTTCTGTTTTTTCTCTTTTTGACAGAGTATAGCAGGCCGGGGGGAGGTATGTCCGCTTTCCCATCTCCAACGGTGCAAGCTCAGTCCTTATGCCCATGTCGAGCATGTCACGGCGAACGTTGATGCCATCTTTCGTCTTTCATAGAATGTTCAACAACAAACCAATCAAACTGTCACAAACATTTTTCTCTACGTGCATGACATCAATGCAATATGGTAGATCCCAAAGAATCGATCTCTTCTTTCAAACATTTTTTCCTGGAGGTTTAGAACATTTACCGAACTCAACTTTGATATCCTTCACGCGCAAGTAAAGATCCACTACTACAGAAGTGCATTCCACTAACCCATATTTTCTAACGGTTATAAGCAATCTGGGAAAAATCCGATAGAATAGGACAAGAGCGGCAGAAAAGAGCCATTTTACTATCGGTTACACACTAGTCCAACGTTAGCGAAATAAAAATACTTTTTACTATCGGTCATTACTGTACAAACCGATATAATATATTAAATAGTACTATCGGTTTTCCATTTTTAACTGATAGTAAAATTACGCACTTTATACTATCGGTTATGACTGTACAAACCGATATAATATATTAAATAGCACTATCGGTTTTCCATTTTTAACTGATAATAAAATAACGAACTTTATACTATCGGTTATACTGTACCAACCGATATAATATATTAAAATAGTACTATCGGTTTTTCATTCGTCACAGATAGTAAAATTACTCAGTTTATACTATCGGTTCATACTGTACCAACCGATATAATATATTAAATAGCACTATCGGTTCTTCTCGCGTAACTGATAGTGAAATTACTGACTTTTTACTATCGGTTCTTACTGTACTAACCGATACAATATAGTGAAGTTTACTATCGGTTATATAAAACAAACCGATAGTAAAATGACATCATATAAAATAATGGTTATGACAGTGGGGACCTTATTTTACTATCGGTTTGTGTTTGTGAACCGATAGTAACATTGTACAACTTAATTAGGTCGACCCCTGCTCTAGACTGCGCTCTGCATGTTGGAATCATTTCAGGCGCGCACGACTCCAAGCTAGAGTGATCTGGAGAAGCTAGCTGAGAGGTTGATCATATTTCCATCCCCCTCGGTATTGTCATCTTCTCACCACCTCTCTCTCTCTCTCGATCACTCTTTTACACTCTCCCTCTCTCTCTCTACTTGCAATTCATTAAACTAGATACATGTAGCTCCAAACTAGCTAGAAGGCTAGGTTGGCTAGCTAGCTATAGCTTGCTGAATTTAAGCAGCTAGCTAGCTGGCTCTTCCAATTAATGCATGCATCAATTAAGTTAATTAGGGTTTCATATATATATACAAATCCATTTAATGTAATTAAGCAGCTCATGTACACACATATGGCCTAGCTAATTATGTTTCATGCATATATGCAAGCCCTGAGTCATTAATTATTTATTTGAATTTGTCAATTTTGTGAAATAATTGTAGATGGACCGAGAATATTGGATGTATGGAATAAAGCGTACTACTGTTGAGTATTTGGAGGGTGTGAATGAGTTTATTAAATTTGCTGAGCAAGAAAAGGCGAAGAAGGGAGAAAAAGATATGCATTGTCCTTGTATAGATTGTATGAACTTAAAAAGATTTGGCAACTCTGATCAGATTAGGAGTCATTTGATTCGTCGTGGTTTTAACGCACGCTATACCCGTTGGATATGGCATGGTGAAGACCTTGAGGAAACGAGCACCGCTACCACTCAGCAGCACCCGGAAGTGGATTGCAGTAATGATGATCATGATCAAAACATTGGTAATGTTCATTCGGAAGTCCATGTAGATGACGACAATTTAGATGAAATGTTACGTGATGTAGAAGAAGACTACAACGAAAACGATTTAGCTAAATTTGAGAAATTAATTGTTGATTATGAGAAGCCTTTGTTCCCCGGATGTGCAAAATTTACAAAGTTGTCTTCTGTGTTGAGATTATATAACTTGAAGGCAAGCAACGGTTGGAGCGATAAGAGTTTCACGGCGCTATTGGATCTGTTAGCGGACATGCTTCCAGAGGGAAATGAGTTGCCAAGATCGGTTTACCAGGCCAAAAAACTATTGTGTCCGTTGGGAATAGAAATCGAAAGAATACATGCATGCCCAAATGATTGTGTTCTGTACCGTAACGAGTACGAGGATTTGCATGTTTGTCCAAGATGCGGTGCATCGCTGTATAAGCATGGGGACATAATTTATCACAATGGATGTGATGAGGTAAAGAAAGGGCCTTTGGCCAAAATTATGTGGTATTTGCCTGTGATTCCCAGATTGAAACGGCTGTTTGCAAATCCGAAAGATGCGAAGTACTTGCGTTGGCATGTTGAAGGTCGGAAACAAGACGGAAAACTAAGACATCTAGCTGATTCCATTCAATGGAGAAACATTAACAGAACATTCGGTGAGTTTGGCGGCGAAGTGAGGAATATAAGGTTTGGGCTGAGTACGGATGGTATGAATCCACACGGAAATATGAGCAGTCGACATAGCACTTGGCCGGTTCTTTTATGCATCTACAATCTTCCTCCTTGGTTATGTATGAAGCGCAAGTACATCATGATGTCGTTACTAATTTCAGGACCCAGACAACCCGGGAATGATATTGACGTGTTTCTATCACTGTTAGTCGAGGACTTACATAAATTGTGGAGCGAAGGGGTGCGGGTGTGGGATGCACATAAGTGAGAGAATTTCATGTTGCGGGCCATGATATTTTGCACCATAAATGATTTCCCGGCCTATGGAAATTTGTCGGGGTATAGTACGAAAGGAGGCAAGGCTTGTACTATTTGCTTGGATGAAACTGAAAGCATGTGGTTATCGAACTGCAGAAAAACAGTGTACATGGGTCACAGCAGATTCCTTCCGATGCATCACGCCTACCGTAAGAAGAGGAAGTCATTCAATGGGAAGCCCGAGAAAGGATCAGCCCCAGTGTTTGTGACTGGTAAGGAGCTTTACTTGCGCGTGAAGGACATCAAAGTTGAGTTCGGTAAATGTTCTAAACCTCCAGGAAAAAATGTTTGGAAGAAGAGATCGATTCTTTGGGATCTGCCATATTGGGTGCACTTACAAGTTTGACATTGCATTGATGTCATGCACGTAGAGAAAAATGTTTGTGACAGTTTGACTGGTTTGTTGTTGAACATTCCAGGAAAGACGAAAGATGGCATCAACGTTCGCCGTGACATGCTCGACATGGGCATAAGGACTGAACTTGCACCGTTGGAGAAGGGAAAGCGGACATACCTCCCCCTGACCTGCTATACTTTGTCAAAAAGAGAAAAAACAGAACTCTGTCAGTGCCTACATGGTGTCAAAGTTCCATGTGGGTATTCTGCGAACTTGAAAGCTTGCTGGGTGGATCGAAAATAGAGTCCTGCAAGCTTCTGAGGGCGACGTAGATGAAGTTGTTACATGGTTGGCCAGAGGGCCTAGATTTACTGTAGGGACTTGGCAGAGGTATGACATCAACGGCTATTCATTTTACACAACAACTTAGGACGAGAAGAGTACTATGCAATGTAGTGGAGTGACACTACTTGCTATTTCGGAGGATGCCAGGGCAGTAAGGGCACTCGACTCATATTACGGTGTTATTGAGGAAATATGGGAGCTCGATTATGTATTACTTAAGATTCCTCTGTTTCGATACCAATGGGTCGAAATCCCTCGAGGTGTTAAAGTCGACAATTATGGGTTTACTCTCGTCGATCTCAGTAGAGTTGCACACCAAGATGATCCATTTATACTTGCTGAGCAAGCCACACAGGTGTTCTACATCGTTGACCCGGCCAACCCAAAGTTGCACGTTGTCCTTCACAGTAAGAGACGTATTGTTGGGGTCGAAGACGTTGTGGATGAGGAAGAGTATGATCAGTTCGACGAACTACCTCCATTTTTAGATGGAATTATTCAATCTGTCTCTACCAAAGATATTGACGAAACAAGTTACCTGTGAGACGACAACGAAAAAGGATTATGGGTGGACAATCATTCTTGACTAATTTGCAATATGTAAGTGACGTATATTACTTGGATATTTAATCGAAGAATTCTTCAAATCATTTTTCAAAAATTCTTTGGGAAAACATACGTGATGCATTGAGAATCATTTATGCAAATTTTCATTTCAATTGGAGTATATACTTGATTTGAGCAATAATTGATTCTTTTCACAAATCAATATGAAAACTGCAAATTTTCATTCCATGATTGGTCTTTACTGTTAATTTATTTCAAAATTATTGGAAGTCATTTGCATGGGGTTCCAGGTGTCTTTACAAGTGCAAAATGATGTACTGAGACCCATCTGTAATTGTTCTCAGGAAATCCCTTTAGATCAATTTAACAGTATTCTACTATCGGTTTAACTTCCAAACCGATATGAAATTAATATATACTATCGGTCTATTGTCATAAAACCGATAGTAAAATACAATGCAAAATGATGTACTGAGATCATCTGTAATTTTTCTAAGGGAAATCCTGTAGGGTCAATAACATTGTATTTTACTATCGGTTTCAAGTGCCAAACCGATATGAAATTAAACTATACTATCGGTTTATTGTCCATAACGGATAGTGATTTACACTATGTTATGAGCCCCTGTTCTTAGTTTACTATCGGTTTGGTATAATAAAACCGATAGTGAACAATGCCAACACTGCAAACCCTAACTTACATTTTTTTACTATCTGTTTGGTGGTTAGGAACCGATAGTAAATATTCATATATTAGGTTATAACCTTGCACGATTTTCCCTCCAGTGCAACTTATCACATTCCAAATACTCACGCGCGGAAAACCCTAGCTTCCCCGACGTTCTCTTCGCTCCTCTGCGCCACCATTGCCGATCATAATCTGGTTCTCCACCGCCTCCGGCAGTGCATTGCGCCACCGCCTCCGGCCACTCCACGATTGACTGTAAGTGTTCTTGACCAAATCGCTCGCGTCAATTGCTTAAATTTGTATGCAATGGTATATATTTTGTTCAATGGATAACAAATATAAAACTAGAGTAAAATTCATGAACTACAAACTTGATAGCTATGAAAATGACAGAATTGATGAAAATCACAAGCAAATTGTCATACAGTGTAGTCCACTATCGGTTTCTTATTTAGAACCGATAGTAAATACCTCAAACTGACCTTTCTGTTAATTATTTCCCATTTTGTAATTTTCATCTGAAATTTTGCTTCATTTAGATTTTAACATACTTTATGTTCCTGCAGAGAGACTAGCATAGTTTGCACTGCTAATCTCATATATTTTACTGAATACAAACTTGATTACTATCGGTTTTACTTGGAAAACCGATAGGAAATAGAGTATATCATATTTTCCACTGCTAATTTGAATTTTCTGTTAATTACTTCCCATTTTATAATGTTCATCTGAAATTTTGGTTCATTTAAATTATAATAGACTTTATGTTCCTGCAGAGAGATTAGCATAGTTTGCACTGTTGATCTTTTAATTTTCCTGAATTCACACTTGAGTACTATCGGTTTTACTTGGAAAACCGATAGGAAATATAGTATGTCATATTTTGCACTGCTAATCTAAATTTTCTGTTAATTACTTCCCATTTTCTAATGTTCATCTGAAATTTTGGTTCATTTAAATTTTAACAGACTTTATGTTCCTGCAGAGAGACTAGCATAGTTTGCACTGCTAATCTTTTAAATTTTCCTGATTACAAACTTGATTGCTATCGGTTTTATTTGGAAAGCCGATAGGAAATATAGTATGTCATATTTTGCACTGCTAATCTGAATTTTCTGTTAATTACTTCCCATTTTCTAATGTTCATCTGAAATTTTGGTTCATTTAAATTTTAACAGACTTTATGTTCCTGCAGAGAGACTAGCATAGTTTGCACTGCTAATCTTTTAAATTTTCCTGATTACAAACTTGATTGCTATCGGTTTTATTTGGAAAACCGATAGGAAATAGAGTATGTCATAATTTGCACTGCTAATCTGAATTTTTTGTTAATCACTTCCCATTTTCTAATGTTCATCTGAAATTTTGGTTCATTTAAATTTTAACAGACTTTATGTTCATGTAGAGAGACTAGCGTAGGGCACAACAATTTTAGTTATGAACTTTGTCATGTACCTTTCTTCATATCAATTGATGGTCTGTTCATGGAATTTTAGGAAAAGCCATATCGACATCTTCCTCGGCTGATAGTAGTGATTCGGGGAGGGCGAACGTAGATGGCGCTGCCTCGTCCCAGCGCAAGAGGAAGGCGCGAGGCGCGACAATGTTGGGTCGTTTGGCCAAGCGCGCGGATCTTTCATGTGAGTTCAACCAGTTCAGGAGACCGATCGGGAAGAACGCCGGCCACTATGCCGCCTATGTTGCCCTGTTGGCGAAGGAAAGGGTGAAGATCACCGTCCAAAGCTGGAAGGACGTCAAGGCCGACGAGAGGGATAGGCTGTGGGCGGAAGTGAAGGTAAAATTAATCAAAATCACTGAACTCTTAAGTAATCACATTCCCTTGGTTTATCCCAGAGATTAGGTAAGTCCTGCTTATATGCACCATTTGAAACAGGCCAAGTGGAACATCCCCGACGATGGTCCCAAGATAGCTTGTTTGAAGGACATGAACAACATGTGGAAAACCTTCAAGAGCGTCCTCGTCAGTACCTTCCTCGCTAAAGGAAAATCTCCATGCGAGAAGTACCCCTTCATAACGGAGGAGGTATGGGAGCAATTCGCCCAACAGAAGGGGACTTCTGAGTTCAAGGTATGTATGGTTCCTTTGCTTGGTTACACCATTGTATGCAGTAAGCAGCGGTGCATTAATTTTCTTGTTTCTAGTACGAAGGCCCTCAGCGAGAAGAACAAGGCAATCCAGAGGAGGAACGACCACCCACACCGGCTCGGCTCTTGCGGCTATGCGGGGAAGGAGGAGTAGTGGAAGAAGGCTGAAGACGAGGCATCGAATTTCGTCGACTCCCCTGACCTACCACTCTCCGAGATCCGCGATGCGCGATGCAAGCGCTGGTGGCTGGCCAGAGGGACCGTGTCGGCCACGGGGACTGTGGCGTTCCCAAACCCTAGGGACGTCGAGGTCGTGCAGCGACTCGTAAGTTGGCTAACTTCCTGGTTGGAATCATAGAGTGTGGTAGAAAAAACTATGATCACTAGTGTGCGCACAAGTTTGTATATATTTCTTCCTCACAATAGAGAACTTTCAATGTAACAAATCTCTTGCTCGAAGGAGGCGACCGAGGGATTGTTCACTCCCCATAGGGAGAACGACATCCTTACCCGGGCTCTAGGGAACAGGGAGCATCCAGGGCGGACACGAACCGTGGGGGCTGTGGTGCCATGGAAGGAAGGCTTCTCGGAGCCCGGGAAAAAGGTGAAGAAGCCTGGCAGCTGAAGGAAAGGGAAGTGGAGCTATCACTGAAGATACGGGCAGATGTGACTGCACAATTCGCGGACATGTTCACTCAAATGAACGAGAAGTATGAACGCCTCAGCCGAGTTGTGCAGTCCAAGGGTTTAGATCCAGCTGCCGAGCTCGATGCTGCCAGGCCGAGTAGTTGAGGCTCAAAGGTTCACGTGGATCCGGTGGACTTGATCGAGGTATTGCAACTCTTGAGCTATATATGCAGTTCGGTTGATGCCACTCCCGTTACGTTAGAATTGTTTCGCTAACCTGTTATAATTGTTGCAAATTGCAGAAGCCGGAGAGCTGTATCCTATTGATCAACATAGGCGACAAACCTGTTGCGGTTGCAAACGGGGTCGTATACCAGTCTTGGGAGGATGTCCAGATCCACTGCGTACCTCTGGAGCCTGGATACGCAAAGGTACAGGTGGACATGGCCCTCCCGGGCTACAGCTCTTTTCCGTTGCCCGTCCCAACGGACGAAATGCGGACAATTGGTGAGGCATTGGGCTCGTACATACAGTGGCCCAAGAAGGGTGTTAGACTACAGGAGGTAAACCCTAGCCATTCTAGCTTACAACTCAGTTAATATACTCAATTTGCAAGATCTAACTTATGCGTTTGTACTTAAAGTGGACAATGGATACCAGCTCACTTCCTGAGGACACCACCCCCGCCACAACGCATGAGCGAACTCCTTCGGGCCCCATGCCTCCTCCGACGGCCTCAAACCCTTCGCCATCAAATGAGGCCGGCGGCACCACACCCCAACCTTCGAAGGTGTACACTCGCTCCCCGGCCAAAGGAAAGGGCAAGGCCAAAAGCAAGGCCAAATAAAGCCAGCCGGGTACGTTCAAGAACGGGTCCCCACTCGTGTCGGAGTACCTTCTGCGCAATATGGATCAAATAACCAGAAGTCTCCATGAGTGGTACCTAACCCGGTCTAGGCGCCACATCAACTTCTTGGTTCACTTCAGGCCAGGCCATTTTTACCGTGAGCCCGGGAGCATATCGGTGGCCTACGAGGATTTGTTCGACCTCCTCAACTGGTGGGAGCTTGATATGTCCATCATACGGACTGGAGTCCTGTGAGTTTGCTGTTGTGTGAACTTATCACAGTTCATTTCATAAATCTAATTGCTTTGTATGCACTACTTACTAATGTCTACTTTGCATCCAGGTGCATGTATAGGCTGGTGTCGATGAGGGCATGCGACAAGGTGGGTTTCCTCGACCCAGAGAAAATAAGCCTCACGATGCTAGAGCACGACCAAGCACATGCGGACGAATACATATCAAGGGCACTACTAGCGCAGCAGGACCGAGAGTTCATCCTTGCGCCGTACCACCAAAGGTTAGTGCATTTCCTACTAATTTAACTCATTCTTGTATATTACGCCTAACATATGTATGAAACGGTTCGCTTATATATGCAATGTAGGGGCCACTGGATCCTCGCCATCATTTGCCCATGGATGAATGAGGTCTATTACCTCGATTTGATGAGCGACAGGGTGGCGCATGTTTTCACCCTCACGTGGCACATAGACGCGTAAGTAACACAGTTGTTTTAAATTTTTCTCTGACTAGCTAATTAATGATAACATATTAACCGGAAATGCTAAATTAAATACAGGGCTTTCAAAAATTATGTCAGTGCTGGAGGGAGGCATGACGCGTCGAAGGGCACAACAATTTCTTGGAAAAAATATGAGGTAATTAATATGGATGGAAGTACTCATGATGAGTCTTTTAATTTAACTTAATTAGTTCTTTCGAGTTAATGTGGGTTTATGTCTTTGCATATGCAATTTTCCCACTGCCATCAGCAGCCAAAATCCTGGGAATGTGGCTGCTATGTCATGAGATTCATGTATGACCTGATCAGGAGAAACTTTGCCCAATTCCCTAAGGTAACCATTTTTCCTGACTCAAAGTCGAACTTTAATTAGATGTGACGTACGATCCTAACTTCATACACGCATATATGCAGAGCGCCATGTTGAAAGAGTAATATGAGTTGCCTCAATTGAAGGAGCTGCGAACAATTTGGGCTCAATATGTCATGGAAGAAGTGGCTATCAACGATCAATTGTAACTGATGACTTGTGTAATATATATTGAATGTGTTGATTGCTGTATATATTTGTGAATATACTCAATATGTGAATAGATTCATTGATGTATTTGTGAATAAACTCTATCAATATGTGAATAAATTCAATTTGTCCAATGCATGTGTATATTATTGTATTAGTGTATCTGTGAACAAATTCAATATGTGAATATTGGTGTATTTGTGAATGATCCAATGTATCTCTGTATTGCTGTAGTATAGGTGCAAGATTCCAGTACTAACTGTGTCCACTACATAACCGATAGGAAAAACTACATAGTACTATCGGTTATATACTACAACCGATAGAATAAATATTACAGTACTATCGGTTCATATACAACAACCGATAGTATAAAGTTTCCAGTACTAAACGTGTCTACACAATACTATCGGTTTAGATCTCCGCCGATAGAAAAAACATACACATTACTATCGGTTTAGATCCTAGCCGATAGAAAATACCTACACAATACTATCGGTTTATATCCGAGCCGATAGAAAAAACCTAAACAATACTATCGGTTTAGATCCGAGCCGATAGAAGAAGTAGTCGATAGCGATTAGTGAACGTTGGGAATGTAGATGTTTTATTAACGGTTTTCAACCGATAGTAGTGTGCTACGTTTCTACTATCGTGCCGATCACTATCGGTAAGAGAACCGATAGTAGAGTGGATTTTTAACCGATAGTGAAAAGCATTTCTGTAGTAGTGATCCTTACCAGTCACAAACACTGGGGCTGATCCTTTCTCAGGCTTCCTATTGAATGACTTCCTCTTCTTACGGTAGGCGTGATGCATCGGAAGGAATCTGCGGTGACCTATGTACACTGTTTTTCTGCAGTTCGATAACCACATGCTTTCAGTTTCATCCAGGCAAATAGGACAAGTCTTGCCTCCTTTCGTACTATACCCCGACAAATTTCCATAGGTCGGGAAATCATTTATGGTGCAAAATATCATGGCCCGCAACATGAAATTCTCTCGCTTATGTGCATCCCACACCCGCACCCCTTCGCTCCACAATTTATGTAAGTCCTCGACTAACGGTGATAGAAACACGTCAATATCATTCCCGAGTTGTCTGGGTCCTGAAATTAGTAATGACATCATGATGTACTTGCGCTTCATATATAACCAAGGAGGAAGATTGTAGATGCATAAAAGAACCGGCCAAGTGCTATGTCGACTGCTCATATTTCCGTGTGGATTCATACCATCCGTACTCAACCCAAACCTTATATTCATCACTTCGCCGCCAAACTCACCGAATGTTCTGTTAATATTTCTCCATTGAATAGAATCAGCTGGATGTCTTAGTTTTCCGTCTTGTTTCCGACCTTCAACATGCCAACGCAAGTACTTCGCATCTTTCGGATTTGCAAACAGCCATTTCAATCTACGAATCACAGGCAAATACCACATAGTTTTGGCCGGAGGCCCTTTCTTTACCTCATCACATCCATTGTGATAAATTCTGTCCCATGCTTAGACCGCGATGCACCGCATCTTGGACAAACATGCAAATCCTCGTACTCGTTACGGTAAAGAACACAATCATTTGGGCATGCATGTATTCTTTTGATTTCCATTCCCAACGGGCACAATAGTTTTTTGGCCTGGTAAACCGATCTTGACAACTCATTTACCTTTGGAAGCATATCCGCTAACAGATCTAATAGCGCCGTGAAACTCTTATCGCTCCAACCGTTGCTTACCTTCTAGTTATATAATCTCAACACAGAATACAACTTTGTAAATTTTGGCACATCCGGGGAACAAAGGCTTCTCAGAATCAACAATTAATTTCTCAAATTTAGCTAAATCGTTTTCGCTGTAATCTTCTTCTATATCACATAACATTTCATCTAAATTGTTGTCATCTACATGGACTTTCGAATGAACATAACCAATATTCTGATCATGATCATCATTACTGCAATCCACTTCCGGGTGCTGCTGAGTGGTAGCGGTGCTCGTTTCCTCAAGATCTTCACCATGCCATATCCAACTAGTATAGCGTGCGTTAAAACCACGACGAATCAAATGGCTCCTAATCTGATCAGAGTTGCCGAACCTTTTTAAGTTCATACAATCTATACAACGACAATGCATATCTTTCTCTCCCTTCTTCGCCTTTTCTTGCTCAACAAATTTAATAAACCCATTCACACCCTCCAAATACTCAACAGTAATACGTTTTATTCCATACCATCCAATATTCTTGGTCCATCTACAATTATTTCACAAAATTAACAAATTAAAATAAATAATTAATGACTCAGAGCATGCATGCATGAAACATCATCAATTAGCTAGGCCATATGTGTGTACAGCTGCTTAATTACATTAAATGGATATGTATGAAACCCTAATTAACTTGATGCATTAATTGGAAGAGCCAGCTAGCTAGCTGCTTAACTTCAGCAAGATATAGCTAGCTAGCCAACCTAGCCTTCTAGCTAGTTTGGAGCTACATGTATCTAGTTTAATGAATTGCAAGTAGAGAGAGAGGGAGAGTGTGAAAGAGTGATCGAGAGAGAGAGAGGTGATGAGAAGATGACAATACCGAGGGGGATCGAATTATCAACCTCTCAGCTAGCTTCTCCAGATCACTCTAGCTTGGAGTGTGGATGCACGTACAGTAGAAATGAATCGAGGATGCAGAGCGCAGAGCAGGGGTCGAGATAAGTTGTACAATTTTACTATCGGTTCAAAAAACACAACCGATAGTAAACTAAGGTCTCCACTGCCATAACCATTAGTTTATATGACGTCATTTTACTATCGGTTTTTTATATAACCGATAGTAAAATTTACTCTATTATATCGGTTTGTACAGTATTAACCGATAGTAAAAAGTCCGTAAATTCACTATTAGTTACGAAAGAAAAACTGATAGTACTATTTCATATATTATATCGGTTAGTACAGTACGAACCGATAGTATAAAGTCTGTAATTTCACTATCAGTTATGAAAGAAAAACCGATAGTACTATTTCATCTATTATATTGGTTGGTACAGTAATGACCGATAGTAAAAAATGTTTGCATTTCACTAACGGTGTACCAGTATATAACCGATAGTAAAAAGCCTCTTCTCCACCGCTGTCGTCCTATTCTATCGGATTTTTCCCAGATTGCTTATAACCGTTAGAAGATATGGGTTAGTGGATTGCATTTCTGTAGTAGTGTGAAAGGGTTTAGTAGTGCTCAAAAGGTGAAGTTCGCACCTTTGAAGATGAAGGATCACGCCAAAACTTAGTGGAAGGCCCTTGTCACCAGTGGTGAAGCTGATGACCTTGCATGGGGTCAATTCAAACGACTTCTGCGACAAGAATTTTATCCGATGGGTTAACTTGAGAAGAGATGGGAACGTTGGCACAGATTGTACCAACAGCGCGATCAGACTGTCCAAGACTATACTACGGAGTTCCAGAGACAAGAAATAGTCATCGGCATATCTCTATCCGATCCTCAGGTATTTCGGAAATACACATCTGGACTTCAAAAATCAATCAGTACTGAGCTAAATTTGTTCGGCGTCCAAGACATCGCGACCACGAGCACAACTGCTATGGCGATCGAGAAGAAGAACAAATCTCGCAGTGACAAAGGCACGAAGGACAGTGCGACCTTGACAAAGAGAAAACCGAGTCCGAAGAAGAAGGCTTCAAAATTGGGCACGGGTGCCTTTTCAAACATGTCAAGTCGCGGGACACACCAAGGACAAATGCTACAAGCTTCATCCTGAACTTTGACCGAAGAAAAACGGACCAAGGAAAAGAACAGCCACGGCTACTGTGACTCCACCTGACAAAGAAGTTGTCCGAGTGAATTTGGTTGCTGAGGCGGATACGACATTGTCTCTAATGGCAATGCCGAAGGAGAAGGGTTCGGATCCACCAAACGACCATCACCCAATATAAGACTTTTTTTACCATCAACATCCAGGTGAAGCACGAAGTGGTCGCAACGATATTCGATCCCGGAAGTTAGAAGAATCTGGTTTTCGCTGGACTGGTTTGGTGACTTGGTTTGAAGACAATCACACACCCGCGACCATATCCGTTGGGTTGGTTTACATTCGACGTGAACCGACAGATTACGTGTCAGTGTGTGTTGAAGTTTGTAATCTTTGCACGATATATCGACAAGGTGCAATGCGATGTTGTCCCTATCGATATCTGTCAGGTGATCTTTGGGAGTCCATATCTGTATGATCGAGATGCTCACTTCTATCGGCATGCACAAGAGTATGGCCTCACCAAAGACGGAGTTCAATTCGTGATCAGTAGAGATATCCACGTCAACACTTCAAACTTAATTACCGCAAATCAAACCAAACGAATTGTCAATGCATGTCACAAGTACGTGCTTGTCATGATTCGACCCATTGATCAAGGTGAGGGTACTCGACCAGCGTTGTCGTTGGCATGCCAAGAGGATTCTAGTCATTTTTTGAGACTGCTGGAGAAATACACTGGTTTGTTCGAGACTACCCAGGGTCGTCCGCCGAAACGTCCAGTCGAGCACGAAATTCAGCTTGTGTCCGATGCGACACTACCCAATCTGAGTATGTATTGTAACTCAGTATTGGAGAATGAAGAGATCAAGAGATAACTTGGTGAGTTTCTAAACGATGGTGTCATTCAACCAAGTAGTTCACCTTGTGGATCTCCTGTGGTGTTAGTGCCAAAGAAAGATGGGACTTGGCGTATGTGCATCGACTACTGAGTACTGAACAAGATCACCATCAAGAACTGGTACCCCCTTCCTCGTATTGACGATCTGCTAGACCAATTGAAGCATGTTGTTGTCTTCTCTAAATTGGATCTTAAGTCAGGATATCATCAAGTCAGCATCTGAGAGGAGGATACATGGAAGACTGCGTTCGACAAGATCTTTTTGAATGGCTGGTCATGCCGTTTGGTTTCTGCAACGCCCCGACAACTTTCATGCGTCTTATGAATGAAGTATTGAGACAGTTCATCGACGACTTTGTGATCATTTACCTCGACGACATACTGGTTTATAGTCGTTCATGGGATGAGCACCTCATTCATGTCGAAAAGGTGTTCGAACAGCTGCGGCAACATCGACTTGGCCTCAACCGTAAGAAGTGCGTGTTCGGCCAACACACTCTACTTTACCTAGGATTCATGGTCGGCAACGGTACGTTGCAAATCGACCCAGATAAAGTAAAAGTGATTCACGAGTGGCCGCGACCGCAAACAGTTACGGACGTGCGTAGTTTTGTGGGAGCATGCCAATACATTCGGAAGTTCATACGACACTTCTCGATTGTGGCTTCTCCGTTGCATGCATTAATCAGGATCGATCAGAAGTTCGAATGGACAAGGAAACATGAGGACATGTTTCTCTTGCTGAAGAGGAAGATCAACGAGGCGCCTATGTTAGTTTTGCCGAAGCTACAAACACCATTCGAGCTAGAAATCAATGCCTCAGGTTATGCGATGGGCACAGTGCTCATGCAAGAAGGTCGACCAGTGACATATCACTCCGAGTTATTCCAAGGAGCTTAGAAGAACTACCTGACTTATGATAAGGAGTTATGCGCATTGCACCAGGCCATGAAACATTGGCGGTGTTACCTCTTGGGTAAAGAGATTGTTGTCCACACCGACCACCAACCGTTGCAATGTTTGCAAACTCAGTCCAAACTACAGCAAGCTCGGCACATGAAGTGGATGTTGTATCTGCAGTAGTTTAATCTGGTGATTAAGTACAAGAAGGGCGTACACAACAAATTGACGGACATGTTGTCGCGACCACCAGTTATGACCCTCTGTTTATCAGCATTCATGCAGATCGAGCCCTCATGTCATGATGACTATACCACTATGTACAGTGAAGACCCTGATTTTCAAATAGCACTGACTGAGCTCAAAACAGGGAAACCTACAGAGTTCGCTCATCGAGGAGGACTCTTGTACAAGAGTAATTTACTTTGTATACCTCGTGGAGCACCTCGAATTCAATGGTTGCGAGAAGCGCACACATCGAAGATAGCTGGTCACTTTGGGGTTACAAAGACTGTGCAAAATCTTCACCGAAATGTGTTCTGGCCGCATATGCAGCAAGATGTGGCTAGTTTTGTTCGAGGCTGTGGGCTCTGCAGCATCCCGAAACCAACAAACCAAAAATTAGGTTTGTACACTCCTTTGTCAGTTCCATCGCGACCATGGAAGAGCATATCCATGGATTTCTTGGGAGGATTGCCTAAGACCCGACGTGGCAACGACTATCTATTCGTGGTCGTTGATTGGTCTCCAAAATGATTATTCTTATACCTTGTCAAAAGACTATCACGGAAAAGAAGCATCTCGGGTATTCTTTCAACACGTTTGGACACACTTCAGCCTGCCGACTTCTATTGTGTCTGATCGCGATACCCGGTTCCTTAGTCACTTTTGGCGATCGCTCTGGACGATCATGGATACCAAGCTAAAGAGAAGTACTACCTTTCATCTGCAAACTGATGGTCAAACCGAGGTGGTAAATCACACAGTCGTTCATCTCTTGAGAGGATTTAACTCTAAGCATCCGAAGACCTGGGATGAAAGCATACCGTACCTGCAGTTTACTTTTAATCGAGCAGTGCATGGTTCGACTGGAAAGTCGTCCTTTGAGGTTTGTTTGGGATTTCTACCACAGAGTCCATTTGACATGGAGTTTGTGATCCCTACCTCAGCACAGAACAGGAAGGAAGCATCTGATCAGGATCGAGCACAAAAGTTCTTGGAAGGTATTCAACGACTCCATCGTGAGGTTGTACAGAACTTGCTGAAAGCTCAACTCAAGTATAAGGCGTGACATGATCGGCATCGAGTTGATGCGCAATTTCAAGAAGGTGATATAGTATGGTTACATCTGAGTAAGGAGAGACTTAAAGGTGAAGGTACGAAACTCAAACCCATTCGTTATGGTTCTTTTCGGATTTTCTGAAAAGTTGGTAATAATGCTTGTCAACTCGAGTTACCTCCATACATGGATATTTACTCTGTTGTTAATGTTGAGCACCTCAAACTCTTCGAGCCTTCAATGCTGGATGATGAGCCAGATACCATAGTACCATCTGTTGAAGACTTGGTCTATCAACGAGATGAACCTCTACGCGAAGATGTGATTCTGGAGAAGAAGGTGACTACCACCCGCAGTGGCACAAAGGAGACTTTTCAAATCGGTCGGAAAGACCAACGAGTACATGCAGGAAAGTGGTACACCAGAGAACATGGAAAAGCCCAATTTCCACATCTCCAGTTTGATCAAGAGGTCGCAACAGGGGTTGGCTCCTTCTCAACAAGGGAGTCATGATCCGGGAGAATTAGTTAGGTCATGATCGATAAGGCTCTACGATCATAACCATGTTCGGAAAGGTTTTGCGACCATGAAAAGGAATTTGTTTCCTGTTCGGAATTGTAATCCGATCCAAATATATATAACTAAGTCTATCCGTTTAGGATTAGTTAGTTATATGAGTCTAATACGTTTAGGTTACTGAGTCTGATACGTACTCATATGATTGGACTATAAATACCTTGTAATAGGTCTAGTTTAGATCATCGAAGAGTCATAGAACTTATTTGAGTTTTAGACACTTATAGTTCCTCCGACGTAGGCAAGTTTGTCTAACGTTCGACGTGTAAAGTATTTTTTGAAATAAAGAGTTGTGCAATTACTTTGGGTTTCGGTATTTTCGAATAAGATCCCATTATTCCGCATATTAGAATCTGGGCGAGCCTAATGCGAAAACCAAAGCTAAGTCTCAAACATATCAACGAATCGTCGCCTCTGGCCCTTATAAATAGCTGAGCTTCCTTGGTTTCAGACTCACAAGTTCTCACTCGCCAAGTCTTTAGAACTTCCTTTCATCTCGCAACTCCAAATCTTCTCCCTGTTCTCGTCTTTGATGGCGAACCAAAGCTTAAAACGAGTTATCGAGAGTGATGGAGAGGACTCATACATTGAAGAAGCTGTCGAGGAGATGATTCAAAAGGCAATTCTCTTTCGAAACATCCGTTCAAATCTTTATTTTTTAGCAAAATTCTTCAGAGCGATGCAATCTAAAACTCTTTAGACTTGGTGATTCTTCTTCTCAGCGTGGTCAAAGAGTGCTAACGCTGCGGGATGCATCTATTTCCGCATAAGGGAGAAGAAAGATTATCCCTTTCTACCTTTGCGGGACTCTGTGCATGGATGGAGTCAAAAATAGTTCTACTGCACCCCTCCATCAGAGAGCAACCTCTGGATCGAGAACCGACGACTAGAGAAAACCAGTGAAATGGATATTGTCCCCATTTTGAGCCAGGATTTATAGAAACAAGCTCAGGTAATTCTTCACTTAACTCACCAGGGGTTAATTGCACGGGATATCATCCGTGACTTTGTGAAGAATAGGATGAGTCATTGGAAGAGAAGGGAACATCTTGCTTGGGAGGTGGAATCCGTGGTGGACAACACCCTGGATTATAATACTGGTATGTGATTTGATTTACAAAGTACACAAAATTACTGATGAGAGATATCATGACAAATAATTTGCTTCTGCGACGCAGTTCTGTCCTTATCTGAGATTGAGAAGAGGACAAACAGCCTTCTGAAGCCATACAATGCAGCGACAGAAGGAACTCGAGTTTTGCCTCGACCTCAGATTTTAATGAGCAGCAGCAACAACTTGAGACAAGAACGTCAAAAGGTAAAGCCTCTTTTGAAAAACTTGTCTCTAAACTTCCGCCGATGTGTTGTGCATCGAAGAATGATCTGTCGAATCCCACAACTGCTTGAGGAGCAAACCATCAGGACAAATCAACCCAACAACTATTGAATCCCTACCGTTGACTGGAAACTATCCACTATATATAGACACAGAGAGAGAGACTTTTAGGTGTGATTTCGGCTTTACCAATCATGGACAAATCAACCCAACAACTCTAGCACATAAACCTTTGTGTCACACAAGGGGAAGTTCTATTTTGATCTCTAATTTTAGGTTCAAGCTCTTTTTAGGACTTCAATTTTTCTCAATTATAAATCCTAGTCTAAAAGAGGGTTCTTTATGTCACTAACAAATAGGTCTAGGTCCATATATCAGTAATACAAAACTTAACAAATTTTTTTATTTTTAAATGGAGGACCAAAATATGATCCGTACCAAAAGTTGAGGGACCAAAATAGACTTGAACCCAAAGTTGTTCAATCAAAGTAGGACTTTCAAAAAAACCAATTCTTGGACATTGGTCTGTCTTAAATTTGATTATTCCTGTTGCTAGTGGATTATATAGTCATTTTGATCCAGCTCAAGTTTGGCGAAAATGGTTTTAAATTAGATTATTCCTATTGCTAGTTTCCCAAAGCAAAAGTTACAAAAATTCTACAATTTTTTAGTTTTGTTGAATATTTTATGTTCATCACCAAACCATTTTTTCTTGAGTCTTGCCAGAGATCTGGTAGCTAATCTAGCGGCTGGGCGGGGAGTCGAATGGCAGAGAGGGGTTGCAGCAAAGTTGGCGCCGGTGCTGCCTGCCACTTTGTTTTTTGGCGTGTCATAGCTCTTTAGACAACTTGCCTTTACTCAACCAACAAATTATGAAACTTTGTTTGAACCCACCTTCTACTTGGTCTGTATTTCACTAGTTGACCCATAGAAGAAATTCCTCGCCTTCGTCCACATCATAAAGGATGCATAACCCTAGGGGTGAAAATGATCGGGTATATGGCTGGTGGTTACCCATATCTTAACACATTTTTTTTTATTGGAAACAATGGATATGAATATCGACTAATATGGATACAAATCTAGATAGTTACGAATTTGGATATGGAATGGATACGGATTGGATGTCAATATGGTTCCAAAACTAATCCGAATATTATTAACAATAAAAATACATATTGTAATTTAGAGAATTCCAAATATGAAGAACTTATAGTAATTTACAAATTTATTTATTTTACATCATAGTTATTATTGACAAATCGAAACACCTATAATAAAAAATGAAGTATGTGGGCATATCGATAATAAGTATAGATATGTTGTCTTAGAACGAAAATGGATATTCGTTTTCTCATTTTTGCGGATATCTGTCGGATACAGTTATAAAATCAGATATGACTCTTCCTATATTCTAATCCATATCCGGAAGAAAATAAAAATTGGATATGAATATGGATATAAATATCATCCAAATCTTAAAATTATAAACTATATTAAAAATTATACAGATACAGAATCGAATCAGACCGATACTGTCTACCCTATTTTCACCCCTAATATCCCCTGCCTTTGTACTCGTTCGCTCAATCAAGAGCGTTCCTTCAAGAATGCTTGGTTGGATTCATGCTAGCGGCTTGACTGCTTTCTAGCTAGGAGGTTAGCTTCTATAGTTGCAGTACTCTCTCCGTTCTATTTTACTTGCTGTTTTAGTTTTCTAACAAATTTTAATAAGTGATGTAAGATTATAACTCTATCCTATTGCTTGTTATTTTCATCTAAATAATTAAAAAAAATTTCTTCCATGCAACCACAAAAATTTTAAATTATATTTTGTGGGATGAAAAGAAGGGACCTACAGCTCCCCCAAATTCAATGACATACACAAAATATTCAAATATTATAGTAGCATAAAATTTTTTTCTCAATAATTAATAGTCAAGAGGAATAATGACGATGATGATACTTGATGAAGATAGTGTTGTATTTTTCCTCAAAAACATAGAATGAAGATATTTTTTATGTATAAAATTTTCTTTTAAAACAAGAAATAAAAAATCACAAGGTAGTACAAATTAGTGTTTTTTTCGCTGCAAGTCTTATTACTGGAAAGATTTTGTGGCTGCAAGGTTTTCTTTGTTAGATGTGAATCTGTGGTGTTTTCAACAAATAAAACAGTTATAAATCTACTGTTCAATCTTGTATGCTAAAACATAACCTTTGGAGTGACGTGATCCCTTTTATGTACTTCAGAATTTTAGACAACTTAATTTTTTATAGGCCATAATGTCAGCTTTAATTCAATACTATATTATTCCCCACACATTGTTGCGGTAAAGAAGCATGGAATAATATCATTTTAGATGTATCCAATAAAATATTTTATATTAAATAGTACTTTTGCATTATAATACTCCATTATGTGCCATTTATAAAATGAAAAAGCATCCAATAATAAATTGTTTGAAGTAGAATTATTGGCAAATGACAATTTATCGTAGAAATGACACAAATGGAAGCTCATGATCATATGAAGGAATATTGTAAGAAAATAAATTATATAGATTAATATAGTGCTCTTATTGATAATCAACTATAGTGATAAATGAGGAGCCACCCTCCTCCAATTCCTAAGGCCACCATCATATTCGAGTACATAAAACTTGAATGTATATTATGCCCTTAAAAAAGCATGAATATATACTTATGAACAACAAAAAGTAATATAAAAGGTAAATTATACATATATATATATTATGAAAAATATATCAAACGGCCTCGTCCAACATCCACCTCTTAATTATTGATCTCCACCTCAAATTCAACCATTACCAATTCATCCTGAAATCCGATCACAACCCTGCATAGATTAAGATATTGTGGATTACAAGTTTGACATTGGGAAAATAAGAAGATAAAAAAGTTTGACACACAATTTCTTGAACAGAGAGCATATTAACATATCAACACACCAGTTATAATATTACAGAAATTATTATGAATGTGTTAATCGACTTGGTTACTCAATCTACCCTTATTAAACGAATGGTTTGAATGTTTAATTGCCTCATGCAATGATATTGATACAGACACCTTCTTAGGTTGTATGTTCAGCAGGCGCCAAAGGAAATAAACTAGGCTAGAGAATTTATTTCTTTTTATATGTTTCTAGATTTTCTTTAAAGATATTTTCCTGTTTCCTTTAGAGATATTTCCTTGTTTAGCGATTTCTGTTAGACATGATTGTTAGGCTATTTATAAGGGAGAATACCTCCTAATTGGTTCAAGGAATAATACCTCCTAATTGGTTCAAGGAATAATAATGAAAAGCCTTCCTTCCCCTCATGTCTCTCCCCTTCTCCCTATTGGACCAGGCCTGCCCCCTGTTCGACCAGAGCACACACGCAGGAAAGCCCTGTGGGTGCTGTCGTGGCCGCTGGCTCCCTCTTCTCCTATAAATTAATTTTCAATCTACTTCTGCTTGAAAAGCTCGTATCAGTTTGGTATCAGAGCGCATGGCGCCCGATCCTCCGCCTGTCACAACCATGGATGAGATCAAATTGATGTTGGAGACCATCTTGAAGCATCAGCGAGAGCAAGATGCAGATAGAGCTGAGATTAAGCAAAGTGTTACGGCCCTAATGAAGTCACCAGCAAGCCCACACATCGAGTTGGTCACTGAAGTCGAGTCGCTGTTACCAACTGCGGGGGCCACTGTAGCTTCTCGACCGAGCCATTTCCACCGCGTCGATTGTCCTCTGTTCTCCGATGAGGAGGACCCATTGGAGTGGTTGACCCGATGTGATTCATACTTCCAGTTGAATGCGATTTTGGATGAAGACAAGTTTTACCTTGCGATATACCACTTGATGGGTGTTGGGCAATAGTGGTATTACAAGACGGAGCGTATGGACAGTGTACTGATTGGGCCACGCATTAAAGAAGCATGTCAACTGCGTTTTGGTCCCCCTTTTTGGACCAATCCAATTGTCGAGCTTTTCCTCTTGCGGCAAACAACCACCTTGGATGATTACGCGAAGGACTTCTACAGGCTCTTGTGTCGTGCCGACAACCTCACAGCAGAACATGAGATTGGCTTGTTCCTCTTTGGCCTATCCGAGGTGTTGCAATAAGAAGTGGAGCTGCAGATGCCGGTGACTTTAGACATAGCCGTTAGCCTCGCCTGTGCGTCAGAACGGCACCTTTGGTTACTTTGGGGCTCCGAGGTGAGCAAGCCCCCACCTAAGCCGCTGTCGGGAAGGGTGCTTGCACCAACACTAGCCTCACTGGCCCTCCCACAGCCGGTTTTCTTGGCCCTCCCCCGACTCGTGGGCCGACAGTTCCTCCAACAAAGCTGTTCCACCATCTTACATAGTCAAAGATGGAAGAGAGACGCTCCAAGGGCCTATGTTATAATTGCGATGAGTCATTTGTTTGAGGACAACTGGTGAAAGCGAGTATTCTGACTTGAGGTCGTGAGTGATGAGGATGAGGAAGTTGTGGAAGAACATGAAGAGGCAGAACCACAGATTTCGCTGCATGCCCTCACTGGGGCAACTGACATCCTCCGTCTCCAAGTGTATGTGAATGGGCAGCAATTTTTCACCTTGATTGACACCAGTTCGACACATAATTTTGTGAGCATCTCTATGGCAAAGGCAACTGGGGTGCGCCTTGTTCAACGATCGGGCGTCCGTGTAAGGGTGGCAAATGGAGATCGACTAACAAAAGTCGGTTATAGCCCATGCCTATCACTTCGAGTTGGTGAGGAACCCTTCAACATTCAATGCTATTGTATAGACCTTGATGAGTTTGATGTGGTACTTGGGGTGCAAAGGCTTCGTCCTTTCAGGCCTTTTCTGCTAGATCTAAACAGCTTATCAATAATGATGAAGTGGGAGGGTCGATGCATCACTTGGCATGGGGAATGCTCGATACCACATGCTTCGATCCTAGCAACAGCAGCCATTACGTCATATTTGCTGCCCACACTTTTGGAGGCCTTCCTCCAGTTCGCCGACTTCATCATCGCATTCACCTATTGCTAGGATCTGCACTGGTAGCAGTGCGTCCTTATCGGTCTCCGCACGTGCAAAAGGATAAGATCGAGCGTCAATGTGCTACCATGTTACAGTAGGGTATAATTCAACATAGCTCATCTCCTTATACTTCACCGGTTTTATTGGTCAAAAAGCAGGATAAGTCATGGTAGCTATGTGTTGACTACCGTGCTCTCAACGCTCTGACAGTCAAGGATAAATTTCCAATTCCTCTTGTGGAGGAATTATTTGATGAGTTGCGAGGCGCCTGATTCTTCTCCAAGATTGACCTCCGTTCAGGATATCATCAAGTTCGCATGTATACTGATGATGTACCAAAGATGGCGTTTCGAACGCATCATGGCCATTTGAGTTCTTTGTGATGCCGTTCGGCCTCACCAATGCCCCGGCCACATTTCAAGCTATCATGATCAACGTCCTCCGGCCTCTCCTTCATAAGTTTGTGATCATATTCTTTGATGACATATTGGTCTACCGTTCATCATGGGTGGAACACTTGTGTCATCTTCAGGTAGTTAACACTTATGCTCCATCACATTCTATTTTTAAAGGAGTCTAAGTGCACTTTTGGCACAACCTTAGTAGCTTATTTGGGACATGTCATTGGCCCTTCCGGTGTTTCCATGGATCTAGGCAAAGTTTAAGCAATAGACAAGTGGCTGACTCCAAAATCAATTCGGGCACTTTGTGGTTTTCTTGGACTGGCCAACTATTATCGACGTTTTATCCAATATTTTGGCCAAATTGCGGCACCTCTCACACAACTACTCAAGAAAGAAGCTTTTCGCTAGACACATAAAGCAGAAGGTGCATTTCAGACCCTTAAGTCGACATTACTAGCAGCACCCTCACTTGAAATGCCAGATTTTGATATTCCCTTCATCGTCGAGTGTGGTGCGTCCGGGTTAGGCATCGGAGCTGTCTTGCACTAAGGTGATTGACCTTTTGCATTGTTTAGCCACCCTATTCCATAGCACCATGCCAAATTGACTGCCTATGAATGAGAGTTGAGAGGGTTGGTCAAAGTTGTTCACCATTGGCGGCCATATTTATGGGGGCACCCGTTTATAGTCTGGATAGATCATTATAGCCTCAAATTTCTATTAGACTAGCGGCTTTCTACAGTTCCACAACACTAATGGGTCAATAAACTATCAAGGTTTGACTTTCGGGTTGAATACTGTTTGGGCCAGCTAAATACGGTGGCTAATGCATTGTCTAGACGTGACAAAGACGCTCCATCCCTCCATGTAATCTCTTTTCCAGCCTTTGGGATCTTTGATGCAATCTGTGCTGAGATCTCCCACTCTGCAACCTTTGACCAACTCCGGCAGCAGCAAACGGAAAATCTATTGCCCGATGGGTGGTATTTTTGTGATGGCTTGTTCCTGCGCCAAAAAAGGTGTTTGTTCCGACCTCTTCTTGTGTGGTGCACTAGATCCTTGTTGCATTGGGTGAGCCAAAACTTTTACATACCCAGCCTAAAGTTCTTGGTACAACAGTTGGTTAAGAGCTGTCCTCAATGTCAGAGAAACAAGGTTGAGCAATTCCATCCAGTAGGGTTGATGCAGCCATACCCATTTCAGATTCCGTTTGGAAGGACATTGCAATGGACTTCATCAATGGCTTTCCGAAGGTGCACGGGAAATTGGTTATCTTGATAGTGGTGGACTGGTTTTCTAAGTATGTGCATTTTATTCTCTTGTCACATCCATACACAGCGAGTTCTGGAGCAAGCACTAGTACAGAAATGTAGTCTACTAATCCCTATTTTCTAACGGTTGTACGCAATCTAGAAGAAAATCATTAGTGTACATGGTGCGCAGTGGAGTAAGGAATTTGTAGGCATTTGTACTAATGGTTTCGATGTAAGTTACCGTTAGAAAAAATAGTATGATTTTTTCTAACGGTTTAGAATATATTAACTATTAGAAGAAATATACATATACTAACGGTAGTATGTTTGGAACCGTTAGAATAAATCACATGACTTATTCTAACAATGCTTCATATATTTATCGTTAGAATAGAGGAAATTGTACTAACGAATTAATTTAAATACATATGCCCTAGAATTTTGCTTCTAGTCGAACCGTTCCAATTCCTTTTCTCCTCGAGCGTGACAAGCCCTACCTGAAACCTCGTCAGCCGCCGCACCTTTCTCCACCGCCAGGCACTTCATTGCGGTTCATTGCACCATCGCCGGCTGCTGCACCTTTCTCCACCGCTGCCAGCCACTAGGGTTTCTGGTGAATGAAGTCCAAGGACCTTGCAGCTTCAACTCCCTCGGCTAAATTTCGAGTAAGTAAACTAAGATCTAGTAATTTCGACTCATAAATTTCGACTCATTTACAAATTAACTACTGTATTTCATCTGACAGAGAAGATGAGGAAAATTTCTAATTAGACTTATGAACAAAGTTATTTGTTTTGTCAGTTTCTTGTTTAACATTCTTAGCTTGAGATGCAGGTTAATAGAACTTGTGATTGAATGACAAATAAAGTTATTTGTTTTGTTTGTTTCTTGAATACCATTCTTAGCTTGAGCTGCAGGTTAAGAGGATTTGTGGTTGAATGACAATCAAATACCATAATTAAATGGATAGAATTTGCTTTGATTGGTTCACGAAAGAATTTCACAAATAAAGTTTTTGTGTTTATTTCTTTCTTCTACACCAAATAAGTGAAATTCTTTATCCATAAGATCTAATAAGTTCTCTATTTAGAAAAATTCACAAAACTTGGTTTCAACAGATAGGTCTTATTTTCTGTGATTGTCTTTTGAGGGGTAAAAGGAATTCTATACCACAGAATTTTCATCTTGGTAGCTCTTTTCAGACAGGGAACCATTTAGGTAGCAGTAAACAATCTTAATTTGCTCTAGAATGCCTATTGATTTTGTGCAGGTCCTTGGACAATGTTCATAAGGGGCAATATATATAGTTGATAGTTCTTCATCCCAGTGCAAGAGGAGGGTGCGAGGCGTGATGATGTTGTGCCATTTGGTCATACGCACCAATCTTTTCTGTGAGTTCAACCAGTTTGGGAGACCAATTGGAAAAAACGCTGGGCAGTACGCTACCTACGTTGGCTTGTTGGCGAAAAAAAGGGTGAAGATCACCGTAGAGAGCTGGAAGGATGTGAAGGCCAACGAGAGGGTTTGTGGAGTACCCAGTCACATTTTATTGAGAGATACTGTAGGGTACCGCTGATTCGGCCCTACAGGAATAAATGGTAGAGGTGGGGAGTCGAACTCAAGACCTCTAGCTTGCCGCCTAGTGACTTTACAACTACACTAGAGACCCACCTCTTAGTTCCCAGTCACATTCACCTGCCTCACACAAAAGCCTATGAAGGGTGAGATCTTAGTTGGTTCGGTCGAGAAGATCCTCAAGCTTGGCTTGTTTCTCCACTCAGGACTTATAAAAATCATCTTACATTTGTATTGGTGATTTCCTCAAGCTCAACTCAACTCAACACACCAGTTCCAGCTCCTCACCACACTGGTTGGTGATTTCCTTGAGCCTCTCTGAACTGAACTCCTATGGTTAAGTCAAACGTGGTTCATACATTTGTTGTTTCAGATGAATGGATTTGTGATGTATTAGGTCTAACTTGTAATCGGTAGTTACATTGCTGTAGCAATGTGCCATGCTTGGTGTACCAACACTAGCTTACAACTTACTTAATATACTCAACTTGCAACGGTTCTCTTTTATGTACAATGTAGGGGCCATTGAGTCCTCATCATGATCTGCTGTTTTAGACGTGACTTTTGTAATATACATTGTATGTGTGAATTGGTATATTTGTGTATTTGTATTGGTGTATATTTGTGTATCTGTATTGCTGTTTCAGACATGTACTTGCACTAACGGTTGGGTTGTTACAAACTATTAGTTGAATTTTTTCTAACGATTCGTAATAGATTTATCATTAGAAGAAACATACTTATACTAACAGTTGTATTTTGGTGAACCGTTAGAATATATACTACAGAAATGTAGTTTGCTATCCTTTATCTTCTAACGGTTCTAGTGTTGTAAACCGTTAGTAAATATTCCACTATGAGTAAAACCCACTCGACCCTTGTTGTTTCATTATGTTCCATGCTCTGTCTCTCTATTTCCAATAAGAGTTCCACACTCCAAGCTACACTGCTAGAGTGATCAGCGCAAGTTAGAAGGAAGTTAATTCGATCCCTCTTTAATATAAGCTTGTCATCACCTCTCTCTCTCTCTCTCTCTTTACTTGCAAGCTAGCTGTCGCTCCAAGCTAGGGAGCTAGCTAGCTAGCTGGCTCTTATAATGTATCATGATTTATGAGTTCACTAGCTTGTATTGTGTAGTTAGGTTAATTAATGTTTGTGTGTGTGTGTGTGTGTATATATATATATAGCTTAATTGGCTAGGTTTCATGCATGCCTGACTCATTATGTTTTGCAATTTGTCTATTTTGTGAATTGTAGATGGACTAGGAATATTGGATGCGTGGAATAAAACATACTACTGTTGAGTATTTGGAGGGTGTGGATGGATTTATTAAATTTGCTGAGTAAGAAAAGGGGAAGAAGGGAGAAAAAGATATGTTTTGTCCTTGTACAGATTGTATGAACTTAAAGAGATTTAGCAATTCTGACCAGATTAAGAGCCATTTGATTCGTTGTAGTTTTAACGCACGATATACCCGTTGGATATGGCATGGCGAAGGTCTTGAAGAAACAAGCAGCACTACCAATCAGCATGACCCGGAAGTGGATTGCAATAATATCGATGATCATCCGAATTTTGATAATGTTCATTCCGATGTGCATATAGATGATGATAATCTAGATGAAATGTTACATGATGTAGAAGAAGATTACAGCGAAAACGACTTTGGTAAATTTGAGAAATTGCTTGCTGATTCTGAGAAGCCTCTGTTCCCTGGATGTGCAAAATTTACAAAGCTATCTTCTGTACTGAGATTATGTAACTTGAAGGCAAGCAACAGTTGGAGCGATAAGAGTTTCATGGCACTATTAGATCTTTAATGGACATGCTTCCAGAGAGAAATGAGTTGATCAGTTAACTAACCCAAAAAACTGTTGTGTCCGTTGGGAATGGAAATCGAAACAAGACATGCATGCCCAAATGATTTTGTGTTGTACTGTAACAAGTATGGGGATTTGCATGTTTGTCCAGATGCAGTGCATCGCGGTATAATCGTAGGGACCGAATTGACAGTGAATGTCACAAGGTAAAGAAAGGATCTCCAGCCAAAATTGTGTGGTATTTGCCTGTGATCTCTAGATTGAAACGACTGTTTGCAAATCTGAAAGATGCGAAGTATTTGCATTGACATGCTGAAGGCTGGAAACAAGACGGAAAACTGAGATACCCAACTGATTCTATTCAATAGAGAAACATCAGCAGAATATTTGATGAGTTTGGCGGCGAAGTTAGGAATATAAGGTTCGAAGTAAGTACAGATAGTATGAATCTACACAGAAATATGAGCAGTCGGCATAACACTTGGCTTGTTCTTTTATGCATACAACCAAGAGAATTTCATCTTGCAGGCCATCATATTTTGTACCATAAATGATTTTCCGACCTACAGAAATTTGTCGGACTATAGTACGAAAGGAGCCAAAGGCTTGCCCTATTTGCCTAGATGAAATTGAGAGCATATGGTTGCGGAACTGCAAGAAAACAATGTACATGAGTCACCGTAGGTTTCTTTCGATGCATCACTCCTACCGTAAGAAGAGGAAATCATTTAACGAGAAGCCTAATAAAGGATCAGGCCCAGTGTTTTTGACCGGTAAGGAGTTTTACTCGCGCATGAAGGACATCAAAGCTAAGTTCAGTAAATGTTGTAAACCTCGAGAAAAAAATGTTTGGAAGAAGAGATCGATTCTTTGGGATCTACCATACTGGGAGAACTTACAAGTTCAAAATTGCATTGGCGTTATGCATATAGAGAAAATGTTTGTAACAGTTTGATTGGTTTGTTGTTGAACATTCCAGGAAAGACAAATGATGGTATCAAAGTTCACCGTGACATGGTGAAAATTGGGATAAGGACTAAACTTGCACCGTTGGAGAAGGGAAAGCATACATATCTCTCCTCGGCCTGTTATACTTTGTCAAAAAGAGAAAAAACAAGAAACTATCGGTGCCTGTATAGTGTTAAAGTTCCATGTGGGTATTCTGTAAATTTGAAAAAACTTGTGTCCATGAAGGACTTGAAACTGGTTGGTATGAAGTCCCATGATTGTTATGTGCTGATGTCACAAATATTTCGCATTGCTACCAGAGGTATTCTCCCAGTTAAAGTCAGAAAGACAATCACAAAGCTATGTTATTTCTTCAACGCAATATCTTGCAAGATAAGTGCACTCCTACTATAAGCTAATTAGCTCCATTCATAGAACTTAATTGCCATATTTTTTTGATATGAATATTTGGCGCAACTGTGTCCTCGCAGGTAATTGATCCAGATGGACTGGATGATTTGCAACACGATGTGATTACAACTCTTTGTCAGTTCGAGATGTATTTCCCTCCATCTTTTTTGGATGTTATGGTCCATCTAATTGTTCACCTTATCAGAGAAATTAAGTTTTGTGGACCCATGTTCCTGTGCTATATGTATTCATTTGAGAGATTTATGGGTATCTTGAAGGGATACATAGGGACTTGTCATCGGCCCGAGGAGAGTATCATCAAAGGTTATGCCGCCGAGGAGATTATTGAATTTTGAACAAATTATATGGCCGGAGTTGACCCAATTAGCGTTCCTAAGTCCCGACACGAGGGTAGACTTCAGGGCATCAGAATGATTGGATTCAAAGCAGTGGTCCCCGCCAGTGATATGTACGCGAAAGCACATTTTTGAGTCTTACAATACATGACGGAGGTCGAGCCATATATACACGAGCACAAGGCAATGTTACGGTCATAGAATCCTTCGAACCCAGAGATTTGGGTCATCAGAGAACATAACAGGAAATTTGCTGGGTGATCCAAAAAGAGTCCCGCGAGCTACCGAGGGCTCCATAAGTGAAACTGTGACATGGTTGGCTAGAGTCCCAAGATTTACTATAGGGACTTGGCAAGGGTACGACATCAACGGATATTCATTTTACACAAGAAGCCAGGACGAGAAGAGTATTATGTAATATAGTGGAGTGACAATATTTGCTATTTCGGAAGATGCCAGGGAAGTAAGGGCGCTGAACTCATATGACGGTGTTATTGATGAAATATGGGAGCTTGATTACAGATTATTTAAGATTCCTTTATTTCGATGTCAATAGGTTGAAATCCCTTGAGGTGTTAAAGTTGATAATTATGGGTTTACTCTCGTCGATCTAAATAGTCGCACATCAAGACGATCCATTCATACTTGCTGAGCAATCCACACAGGTATTCTACATCGTTGACCCGGCCAATCCAAAGTTGCACATTATCCTTCACAGCAAGAGACATATTGTTGGAGTCAAAGACATTGTCGATGAAGAAGAGTGTAATATCGAAGATATTGATGAAACAAGTTACCTACAAGACGATCACGAAGAAGGATTATGGGTTGACGACCATTCTTGACTACTTTGTAATTGAAGAAAAAATCTCAGGCTAACCACAAGTTCTAGCATGCGGGGTTGTTGCTGGTGAATTAGTTCTTCAAGAACCAATTCCCAAGGTTGATATTTTCTATACTGTTGCAAATGTATTTATCAAAATAGCCTTGTTGATAAATGGGAATGCACTGACTTAGAGATTGCAACTGGTTTCTCTAGATTCAAAATTCTAACATTACAATACACTATTATAATCTTAAGAACTTCTAGAGAAAATTTCTTGTTACAATCCTTTCTGCAGTCTTTTGCTTCTTCAACAGGCCTGAAAAATCCTTTTCCAGTGCACTGCAGTACTACAGAAATGCTGGCCTGAAAGAAATTGTACTTTTCGAATGGTTAATTTCGTCGATCCGTTAGAAGAAAGCATGTGTTCTAATAGATAATTTTGTCTAAGCGTTAGAAGAAAGGTACTACAGAAAGTTAACTTAGAAAAATACTTTTTCCAGTGCACTGCACTACTACAAAAATACAGGCTTGAAAGAAATTGTACTTTTCTAATGATTAATTTCGTCGATCCGTTAGAAGAAAGCATGTATTCTAACGGATAATTTTGTCTAAGCGTTAGAAGAAAGGTACTACAGAAATTAACTTAGGAAAATCCTTTTCCAATGCACTACACTACTACAGAAATGCATGTCTGAAAGAAATTGCACTTTTCTAACGATTAATTTCGTCGATCCGTTAGAAGATGGCACATGTTCTAACGTATAATTTTGTCTAACCGTTAGAAGAAAGCTACTACAAAAAAATGCAGGCCTCAAAGAAATTATACTATTCTAATGGTTAATTCCTTCGAATCGTTAGAAAAGAAACTCACTAAATTAATAAACTCCGCCCGGGTAATTTCCCTCCAGTCGAACCATTCCAAATCTCTCTCTTCGAGCGTGAAAAGCCTCACCGGCGACTGCTTCCTCATTGTCGGACCACCATCGCCGAACGGTTCGTACCTTAGTGTTCGTCGCTGCCAGCGACCACTTCCTCGCTACCAGACCATGATCGTCATCGCCAGCTACCTCACAATTCACCACCGCCGCCTGCCAATATATTGCATCGTAAAGTATTCCTGCCCTATCCTTAATTTTCTCTTTTTAGCACTCAAACTAGGATTTGGCTAGCTAACTGCTCTTGTTTACAATGTAAACTAAGGTTGATCTCAGTGATCTTTAATTTTCTCTTGTTATCTGGTTGATCCATTCAATCAGTTTTGCCTTTTGGGAATTGATAAAAGATTATTAGTTTTTTATGTGAGTTTTGATAAGAGATTGTTAGTTTTGCCTTCTGGGAATTGATTCATTCAGTCAGTTTTGCCTTTTGGGATTTAAACTAGGTTGATCACAGTGATCCTTAATTTGTTATATTGGTTGTGAATGTATTAATCGTTAGAAGAAAGTACATGTTCTAACGGATGTTTATGTTTTAACCATTAGAAGAAATAGGTTTTAGTGTTGGATGAGATGTGCATTAAGCAATTTGTTCTATCGATTGTGAATGTATTAACCGTTAGAAGAAAGTACATGTTCTAACGAATGTTCATGTATTAACCGTTAGAAGAAATAGGTTTCAGTACCCCCTAAGACTTGCTTATTTAGTATTTGATTGGTTTAATAGGAAAAAAAGGTGAGTTGAAATGGGGTAAATTGGAGTGATGAAGTTTCAATTTTTTACAATCAACAATTTAGAATCAGATCTGTGTTTGATAATTATTATATGGTTCAGTACATAAACTTTTTCATGTAAACTTTAATCTTGTATATACTGTAGTGTTTTTGAGTATAGCTAGAATTGCATCATATGATCAAAATTTCTCGATGTATATGTACTCAACCTTTTTTATGGTTTGTTCATGAAATTTTAGGCAAAGCCATGTTGGCGTCTTCCTCATCTAATAGTAGTGGTTTGACGAGGGGCAACGTAACTGATGCTACTTTGTCCCAGCACAAGAGGATGGCGGGAGGCACGACGCTGTTGGGCCGTTTAGCCAAACACACCGGCCTTTATTGTGAGTTCAACTAGTTTGGGAGGCCGATTGGAAAGAACACTGAGAAGTACGCTGCCTACATTGGGTTATTGGCGAAAGAAAGGGTGAAGATCACCGTCGAGAGCTGGAAGGACGTGAACGCAGGCGAGAGGGATAGGTTGTGGGCGGAAGTGAAGGTAAAATTAATTGAAATCTCTGAACTCTTTCGTAATCACATTCTCTTGGTTTATCCTAAAGTTTAACTAACTCCTACTTATATGCATTGTTTGAAAATAGGCTAAGTGGAAAATCCTCGATGATGGACCTAAGACGGCCTGCTTGACAGACATGAACAACACATGGAAAACCTTCAAGAGCTGGCTCGTCAATACCTTCCTTGCTGCAGGGAAATCTCCTTGCGAGAAGTACCCTTTCATAACGGAGGAATTATGGGAGGAATTCTCCCAGCAGAAGGGGACTAGTGAGTTCAAGGACCTTAACGAGAAGAACAAGGCGATCCAGAAGAGGAACAACCACCCGCATCGGCTCGGATCTTAGGGCTATGTGGAGGAGCAGTGGAGGAAGGAAGACGAGGAAAATACTCGTCGATTCCCCTGACTTGCCGCTCTCCGAGAACCGTGATGCGAGTGCAAGCAATAGTGGCGAGGGAGAGGGTCCGTGTCATCCACGGGGTCTGTGGAGTTCCCAAACCCTAAGGACGCTGAGGTCATGCAATGAATGGTAAGTTGGCTAACTTCGTAAATTGTGTGTGCACAAGTCTATATATGTATTTGTCTCACAATGTAGCTTTAAATGTAAGAGATCTCTGCCAAGAAGGAGGTAACGCAAGGATTGTTTACTCCGCAGAGGGAGAACGACATCCTCACCCAGGCTCTAGGAAATAAGGAGCATCCCGAGCGGACGCGGACCATGGGAGTCATCATGCCATGGAAGGCCGGCTTCGAAGATCCATCTCCACCGAGGAAGAAGGCCCACTCCTGGAAGGAGAAGGAAGTGGACCTGGTCGAGAAGATACAGGTAGAGGTATGGGCAGACATGACTGCAGAATTCGAGGCCAGGTTCGCTGAAATGAGCCAACAGTTAGGACAGCTGAAAGAAATGATGCAGTCCAAGGCTATAGATCCAGCTCCTGAGGGTGATGGTACCCCGCAGGGTCGGCCGTGTAGTTGCTCTTCGAAGGTCTACGTGGATCCTGTGGATCTTCTAGAGGTATTGCAAGCCTTGAACTGTGCATTTAAGTTGATGCCACTCTCATTCTGTTAGAATTATTTCGCTAACCTCTTTTAATTGTTACAAATTTGCAGAAGTCATAGAGCTGCAGCCTAGTGACTCACCTAGGCGACGAGCACGTAATGGTTGCACATGAGTTCGTATATCTATCTGGGGAGGATGTCCAAATCCACTGCGTACCTCTGAAGTCGGGGTTCGCAAAGGTACAAGTGGACATGAACGTCCCGGGCTACACCACTTTTGCGTTGCCCATCCCAACAGAGGAAATGCGGACAGTTGCTGAGGCAGTAGGCTCCTATGTACAGTGGCCAAGAAGTGTGTTATAATATAGCAGGTAAATTCTACCCATTTTTGTTTGCAACCTACTTAATACACTCAACTTGCAAAATCTAACATATGTGTTCATAAATTGAAGTGGCCTGACAGCATACCACTTGAGTACCTCACCCCCAGCACAGGGCATGAGGGATCTCCTCCAGCCCTCAACCCTCAAAAGACAACCTCAATGCCAGCCAAAGGATCCACGCCTCCTCGGAAAGCCCCTTCGCCTGCAAAGAAAGCCATCAACACTCCGCCCTTGCCTTCGAAGGTACACACTCGCTCCTCGGCAAAAGGCAAGGGCAAAGGCAAAGGGACAAAGGGACAGCCAAATAAGTTTAAGAATGGGTTCCCACTCGTGTCGGAGGCAATTTTGCGTAAATTGGATCACACAACCAAAAACCTCCACGAGTGGTACCTACACCGAGCCCGACGCAACTTGAACTTCCTAGTTCCCTTCAAACCTGGACAATTCCACTGTGAGCATGGGAGAATATCCGTGGCGCACGAGGATTTGTTCGACCTTTTTAACTGGCAGGAACTTGATATGTCGATCCTACGGACTGGAGTCCTCTGAGTTTGCTAATGCTATATATTGTTGTAGTTTATTTAATAACTGTAGTAACTTTCGATGCAATACTAATGTTGTTCTTTGCATACAGGTGCATGTACAGACTGGCGTCGACGAGGGCGTATCACAAGGTGGGTTTCCTCGACCCAGAGAAAATAAGCCTCATGATGCTAGAGTAGGACACAGCACATGTGGAGCAGAACATATCAAGGGCACTACTGGCACAGCAGAACAGGGAGTTCATTCTTGCACCGCACCACCAAACGTTAGTGCATTTCCTACTAATTTAACTCATTCTTGTATGTTACACCTGACATATACTTTAAGAGATTCTCTTTTATGTACAACGTAGGGGCCACTAGGATCCTCCTCGTGATCTGTCTGTGAAGGAATGAGGTGTGCTACCTCGATTCAATGCGCGGTAGGTTACCGAAGGAATACGTGATCAAGGGGAATATGGACGCGTAAGTAACATGTTTGATTTAATTTTGACCTCACTAGCTAATGATAACATATTAACCAGCAATGCAAAATTAAATGCAGGGCTTTCAAAAATTATATGTCAACTGGAGGGAGGCATGACGCATCGGAGGTCGACCAAATTTCTTGGAAAGAATATGAGGTAATTAATAAGGATCAAACTACTCACGAGTCTTTTAGTTTATGCTTAATTAGTTTATGGAAAGAATAGCTAACATGTCTTTGCATATGCAATTATCTCAATGCCATCAGTAGCCAGAATCATGGGAATGTGGGTTTTATGTGCTGCAGTATATATATGACCTAGTCAAGACAAACTTTGGCTAATTCCCTCAGGTAAGCATTTTAGCTAACTCAAATTTAAAAATTGGATATGACGTTTTGATGAGGACATCACTAGCACAAGTAGCATTAGAGCTCGACCCGAGGAATATAAATGACTAATCACTCGAGTGAAGGCTAAACAACTACATCAACAGGTGACTCTGTTCCTTAAAGAATTTATGCTACTACATAATAGCTCTTGTTTAACATTGATCAGGAATAGAGAGGAAGAGCATAACAGAAAAAATATAGCCACATATGGGCCAAATAACTTCATTGAATCTGATTGTACACCTACTGAGTGGAAAGAGGATTTCCTAAGCTTTCCAACGAGCCCAAGATCACTCAATTCCGCCAAGGATTGCAACCGCTACAACCAAAAGAATTTTGCTTGGCATGCAGTCTGCCGACCAAACGATAATCCAATTTCAACTAAGCACCATTCTCCCCACGGATATCCAATTTGGTTGTGTGAGTACTTGTTGGAAAGGTATTCGAAAGAGCTTTTCAACGCATCAAGAATCATTAAATTTCAACATCGTATGCAACCAGGAGACAAAAAGAGTAATGACTGCATAGAAGGAAAAAGTCTCATCCGAATCCGAATCCAACTCGGAGAAAATTATTTTATCTTTTATAGTTTGTTAGGATTTTTATTCTGTTTTGAATTAGATTCAAATTAGAATTCTTGTTTAATTCTTCTATCTTTTGTACATACCATCCTCTTTAAAAGAGAGGCATGGTCATAGTTTTTAAGATACAAGACATAATACATTGATATTGAAATTTCAAATTGAAGCCTTAGTTTTAATTGAGAGTTGAATCTCTCCATCCTTTGTTCTTGTGATTTCCTTCAGAATTGCTCGAACGATCTTCGCGATCACCCTATCTGTGCGCCAATTCCGTGCGTGGTCGTGTGGATAGGTAATTCAGAGTGTGGTTGGGCGAATTCATTGATACGCAGGTCCTTGCTCTGCAAGTGGTTGGCTATCTCGTTTCGTCAGGTCATACTAGTTATCCAGGTATCTTCATATACTAGTTATCCAGGTTCTACGTCGTGAAGATCGGGCCACCCTCCATGAACGTGTCCTTCATTGGCGTGTTCATATCACGTTTGAAACTAGAAAGTTAATTACTGATGCTTCACACATGCATGCAGAGCACCATTTCCAAAGACAAATACGAGATTGCAAAACTTAGAAAGCTGCGACAAATTTGGGCTCAACATGTGATGAGGGAAGTGACTGTCAACCAGCCGGCATGACTGGCTTATTTAACTTATTATAATTTCTTTTTTTTCTTTGCATTCTTCTACTCTCTGTGAATTGGTGTTTTTTGTATATGTATTGGTCTATATGTGAATAAATTGAATGTGTGAATAAATTCAATCTATTGAATGTGAATAGATTCAGTCTGTTCAATGTTGATTGTGTATTTGTGAATGTACCTTTTTTGTATCTATACTGTATTGTGTATCTAAGCTTCTTCTAACGGCTAAACAATAAAGAAAGTTAGAAGAGAACAACATATTCTAATGGTTCACTAGTACAATCCGATAGAATAATATTACATAGTCTAACGATTCACTAGTATTATCCGTTAGAATATAGTAAGATAGTCTAACGGTTCACTAGTACTATCCGATAGAATAATATAACATAGTCTAACGGTTCACTAGTACTATCTATTAAAATATAGTAAGATATTCTAACGGTTCACTACAACTATCCAATAGAATACTATACCATTTTCTAATGGTTCACTAATGTTGACTGTTAAAAGATGGCAAGATTTTCCAACTGTATACTACGAACAACTGTTAGAATATAGTGTAATGTTTCAACCGATAATATTCGTTAACCGTTAGACTATAGTAAACTATTCTAATGATTAACCTAAAAGACTTGTAAGAATATTATAGACTCTTCTAACAGTTCACTAAGAAAACCAGTTAGAATATCATAAGCTATTCTAACGGTTTGAAACTGTTAAGAGTAGTGCTAGGCTTGTTTTGTCATGCCGATCACTAGTGGTATGAAAATCGTTAGTAAAGATGTGTTTTGAACTGTTAGTAGATAGTATTTTTGTACTAGTGAAGCATTTTTTGCCAAGATTGTATGACTCCATGGCGTACCAGCTTCAATTGTGAGTGATCGTGACATAGTCTTTACATGCAATTTTTGGAGGAATTGTTTAGCTTGATGGGCACCGGGTTGAACTTTACATCGGCTTTTCATCCTCAATCCGACGGACAATCAGAAGTGGTGAATCGTACCATTGAGATGAATCTCCATCGCTTGGCTTGTGATCACCCTCAAAAATGGTTGAGCTGGATTCCTTGGGCAGAATATTGTTATAATACCTCGTTTCACATAGCGTTAAAAGTTACCCCCTTTGAAGTCGTGTATGGCCGCCCCCACCAGCTCTGGTTCCCTACCAACACGAGTCAGCTTCTATCCAGGCTGTACACCAACAATTACAAGCTCAAGATGAATTTTTACAGGGCATTCTCTCTTGCCTACTCGATGCTCAAAGCCGTATGAAGTCCGTTCACGATAGGCAGCATCGTGCTGTGGAGTTTGCTACCACCCAGTGGGTTTGGCTTTGGCTTCAACGTCACCACGCGATTAGGATTACTGCCAATAAACCCTTTCTTTGGTCCTTACTTGATTTCGGAGCATATTGGATCGGTTGCTTACCGCCTTAACTTGCCTTCGGGAGCTCAGATACATAGTGTCTTTCATGTCAGTTTCCTTAAGAAATTTGAGGAAACTCCACCTGACGTACCTCCTCCATTGCCACCAGTGCTTAGCGGCCGCGTCCTTCCAATTCCTTCCAAGGTGCTTCGTGTAAGAATCGATTGGGGTCAACAACAATTGCTAGTCTAGTGGGAAGATCTCCCATCATCTGAAACTATTTGGGTTCCAACTGCATACTTTGTTTAGCTCTACCTGAAATTTCAGCTTGAGGACAAGCTACTTCTCAATAGTGGGGGAAATGATACGAACACCTTCTTAGGTCGTACGTTCAGAAGGCGCCAAAGGAAATAAACTAAGCTAGAGAATTTATTTCCTTTATATGTTTCTGGATTCCCCTTAAAGAGATTTTCCTGTTTCCTTTAGAGATATTTCCTTATTTAGCGATTGATGTTAGACATGATTGTTAGGCTATTTATAAAGGATAATACCTCCTAATTGGTTCAAGGAATAATAAAGAAAATCCTTCCTCCCCCTCCCGTCTCTCCCCTTCTCCCTGATCGACCAGGCCTGCCCCCTATTCGACTAGAGCACACACAGGAAAGCCCTACAGGTGGTGCCATGGTCGTTGGCTCCCCCTTCTCCTCATAAATATAATCTTCGATCTACTTCTGCTCGAGAAGCTCGTATCAAATATATGCATTAATCAAGGGTAATTGTAGCATATATGGGTATATTTTACTTTCAAAATATAGAACTAGACTTATTTAGGTATGAAATTTTTCCTATTACTACATTTTAAAAAATATGGAGGGAGCAGATCAAAAGACATAATTATTCAGGGCGAATAATTGTTACAAGATCAGCTAATCTACACTAATGAAAGTTGCACACCAATTGTTACATAGCAAATAGATGACTCTGGAACAAATTCTACATTATTATACTTGTGCCAAAATTTGTGGTTTGTAGTTTTTTTATTAAGAGGAAATTATGGAAAACTCTAGTTATTTTAACAATTGATTCAAAAAATCCCATATCTGAGAAAATATTTCAATTTACCCTAGTATTGTTACAAAATATTTCAATTTAGTTCAATTTTGTTATGTTTGTGTTAAATTTGACCCTTTTTATACACAAGCGACATGTAATGGCCACATGGTATATATGCTGCGTAATGTGGTTTCCTTATAGTATATTCTTATAATTATCTTACCATTTAGAAAGTTTGAGAATTTTAAAATATCTATAATAAATTGAAACATTTTTCCTAATATATGGGATTTTCTGAAATGAGCATTAAAAAAGATAGGTGTTTCTGTAATTTTCTCTTCTTAAATCGGTAATGAACTGGTTGTTTTCTATTTAGTTTCATTTTCCTTGCACTTTTAGATCGAACTAGCAGAGTGCAAGAGAAACAATATTATTGGCAATCAAACTGCAAGAACTGTAAATTAAGTTTTAATTACCTTCTTGAACCCTTCAAATATCCTAAATCCTCAACATGGTCGACACAAATATTAATTGAGTCCTCGAGCCTGGAAGAGTATCAAGCACATTGTTATTTTCTGAAAATTGATCCATATAATTGTAGATTAAGAAAAAAATTGATCCATATAATTGTAGATTAAGAAAGCATAATTGTAGATTAATACCAAAGTTTATGCTAACTAGGCATCTATATGTACAATATTTTCAAAAGTCATGTGTTGTTCATGTAAATCATAACCAGGAATTGGCAACTTATAGATTGGAGTAAATAATTTTTAGAAGTGTATTAACTTAAGTATTGAATTTATGACTATATGGACATAGATGAATAATCTAGTGGATAATTTATTAAACCACATGGACTTAAATGACAAATTTAGAAGTATAGGAAGCTAAATGATTAATTTCTTAAAGGACGTTTTTCCAAATAGAAAACATGTGAACTTCAAGTAATTTAGCATTATCTACTATTATCATTCATAATTTTATTAAATAATCATTTTTAAATTTAATTTCTCAAATGAACACTAGTCGAATTTAATTTAACCTAATGGATCCAGGCAACAATGCCATAAGTCTAGGTGTTGCTATATGCGTGGCACGCCTCACCCTACAACATTGATAGCCTACACTCTAGCCATGCACCCGTCCTAGCTGACCAGCTATGTTGTTGAAAAGAAACACAATACCTACATATGTTGGTTGATTTTTTAACTAAATGTGTTGTTTTTAATCAACAAAACCAATTTTCAATTGAAAATGTATTGCATTGAGTTTAATATATTTTTTAATTCATTTAGATTAGTATTGATCAATTTTCAATATATTTTGAACTTCGCTAGGAGATGGATTGCCTTGTTCATATATATACGCGCAGTAGAATTTGTAAAGGAAGTAACGGTATTGAGTTTGTTGATATGCCGGGGGACATACTTGTTTTGGGTGATCTTAATTGCTTAGTTAGCTTATAGGTGTCATACATAGCAAAATTTGGTGGGATTATTATGGTGATGAGGTACTAATGCAAGGAAGATGTGATGTTTGCAGTGGATCAAGATCATTTGCATAGGTAATGTGCATAAGATGCAAAATTGAAATAGAGTGAAATACATACAAGAGGTGGTTAAGTAGCCGCATTTCTAATCCATAGAAATTTGGGTGTAGAAGTCGAGCAAGACAATCTATAATAGATTAGATTATGTAAATGAAGTTGGTGTAGATAATGCAGCATAGGTATGATGACCATGGCGTTAGAAGAAGATTGGTTAAGTGATATTGGAATGATCGAGTGGGATGATCCCTTTGTGACAAGTTTTCACTTCAACTTGATTTGATTCTCTTGTTGGATGTCAATCCCCTATCTCGTTTGAAAATGTTGATCCCTAAGTAGAGGCATTGGTGCTAGTCCAAGCATATCTTAGGAGATTCCATTGAGATGTGTGCACAATGAGGCACGAATAAACAACAATTTTGACCCCTTAGTGTTTGTTGAACCACTAGTAGATGATGTCGAATATGAGCATGAATACACATTTGATTCAAGTGATGAGTGATCCATACGCCTGTTATTGGGGGAGGAGACACGCAATGTCCAAGAGACCACTAAAAGAGATCCAAGAGTTCCTAATTGGAACCATGGAAGACTTCTAATCGTGGTTTAAACATGCCTATTCATGTGCGAGCAAGAATATATATTTGATTCACCAATTCAACATACCTATTCATGTGCGATTATGGAAGGATTCTAATTGTGGCTTCCTGTTGGAACTCAAAGAACCCAGGCCATAGGTACCAAAACTATCCCCATCTCAGGGGTAACCAAGCTCTAAGATTAAACATAGATTTCATATAATCATGTCATATCATTCCAACATAATCATAATTTTGCATACTTACTATGATTTTTATCAGGGGAATGAAAAACGCAGATTTTTCAAGTGGATCGAGGATGAGTTTCATGCTAAAGCAACAAGGATCATCAACAACCTCAAAGATGACGACAACTTCCTCACAACTATGGTATACTTTGGAGACGAAGAGATCGATTTGAGCAATGATATGTCATTAGGTTGGATAACAAAGAGATAGAGGAGTTCTATTAGTTCTAGAGGATTTGCACTTACCGCTGCCACTGTGACAAGTGAACTACGTTTGGTGACTTATGTACTTGAATTCTCATTATATCATACAAATTATGACTAACTCAGAAGTACTATGCTCACTTTAGACATGCAATCCTACTTATTATTAGCACTTAATATATGTTCACTCTTCATAAGTAGATTTTTTATGCATGCTACAAATACTTATTGATTTTATCATTATCTTGCTGTCCCATGCATGCTACAAATACTTATTTTGCAAGAAAACATATATTTCCCTTTTTTGATTTCTTAATAAATAAATTAAAATAATTGTTAATTATTATTTTAATAAGTACATGGTCTAACCAAGGCCCAAATGCATCAAAAACACAAAAGGAGTCATGCAAGTTTGAACCGAATCGGAGTGAAAATGGGACACAAAATCTACTTCTTAAAATTTGGATATGGTGTTGGGATTGAATATGGGCTCACATGGTAAAACCTATAACTATAAAGTTGTAGGGATCATGGAGACAATTGAATATATAATTTGTTATTTTTGGAGCATAGATGATAAAGTTATGGCTCTTGGTCTGAAAGCTACATAGAAGTTGCATGGTCTATATGATCGACCTTGATTGTATGGGTGATGATATAACTCTCTATCGGGCGTAGAATTAACCCCAATTGAGAGGCCCCAAACCCCTTCGCACCTAAGTTATTTTGGGACATTTGATGAGACTTATCCATAAAGATTTGAAATTCAAAAGCTGCTCAACAATCCTAGGGGGTTGTTCCACATGATTTGGGATTCCGAATCAGGGATTTATCCTACAAATTCTCCTTTATTCAAATCATTCATCTCATCTCTTATTGTGAGAGAGGAGAAGAACAAAGGAGGCTAGAGGAGACACGAAGGGCAGCCAGCCCTAGGTTGGTGAGCTTCCTCTCCACCACTATCATGTATCTAGATTAGGCATTTTCTTTCCAATAAACCTTCAGTTATCTCTTCTATGGAGACCATTGCCACAAATCATGTTTAGATTGGATCTCTTTGAGTGATCCCATGTTCGTGCAAATCAAGGAAGTTTTTTTACTTCTATAGTTGAATTCTTTGTAGCTTTGTATTTATTGATGGAAACTCTTAATTTCTATACGAAACTACTTGATGATTGAGTTTTATGTTTCGTTCACTCCGAGTTGTTATTTCTACTAGTCTTGATATACTGGATGCTATAGTTAATGCTTAGTTCTTGTTGGATCTCAAGTACTATGATCATAGATCTATTTTCCAAATATGTATTTAATAGATAGGTTAGTCTCAGCTACTGATGGTCTTATAGTGACAGTATGAGTTAACTACTTTTGTCGGGTTAATTCTGAGGAGTCACAGGCATCACGAAGAAACATTACCCTAACCCTTGGATAAGGTTTCTAAACACGCACACATACACCTTGTGATGGGAGTGGTGTGGGGGTAATAGGGGCATGTGTAGTTCATATAGACAGTACGTCTAACTTAGGGTGTACCACATTCATATTAGTAGGGTAAAAATAGCAACCACACATATTCATATTCTCATAGTTAAGTAGTGAATCTAAATCTATAGATTAATCCTTTGACCCGTTCTTTTGCATGATTTGTGAACGTATCCTTTATTTTTGTTATTTCTATCAAGATCCGTGTTACTGTGGTTTTTGTGTAGATTCACTTCATCCTCATGGAAACGACATTCTTACTCGTCGAAACTTATGATCGACACTGTACGCTTGCGGGGAACATCAACCCCATATTTATAATCCACTACATACATACTCTTCTACAGCATGTCTGATCAACCTGTTTATTATTTCTCACTAAGTAAAATTGACAAGTCTGGTGTTTGTTCCAATACATCCCTCGCCTTCAATAAACGTTGTCTATGTGCATGAACGGGTCTAGAGATGTGATCTCCCAAACCCCCAAATTGTAGAAAAATGTTTCAATTTACTATTGTAAAAAAAATGTATCAATCTACCTCAATTTTGCTATGTTACCGTTAATTTTGACCCTTGTTACACAAGCGACATGTGACCACCACATGATACATATGTGAGCTTCCTTATATTATACTTTTGTATTTTGTTATTATTTGACGGTTTTTAGATTTTTGAAATACCTTGAATAAATTGAAACTTTTCCTAACACATACAGCCTAGGGGTTTCTATAATATTCTCTTTTATTAAATAGGTAATAAATTGGTTTTCTGTTTTGTTTGCAGAGTACAAGAGAAGCAATCAAACTACAAGAACTAAAAAAGTTTTCATTACCTGATTGGATCTATCGCATACCCCATTGATGGAGCTTGTTTAACGCCAATATTAAGTTTCTTCTCGAGCCTGGAAGAGTATCAAGCACATTGTTATTTTCTACAAAAAAAAAAAATATCCTTTGGCAAAATTGAAACATAATTGGAAGCATAATAGTAGATTAAGACCAAAGTTTATGCTAACTAGGTACCTATGTGTACAATATCTTCAAAAGTTATATAATAAATGTACTAACTGAAAGAAGGATCAAAATAAATAAGTTTTAAAGTATAGATATTGGAGTAAATACTTTTTAAAAGTGTATGGGCTTAAGTGTTGAATTTAGAACCATATGGAAATAGATAAATAATTTAGCTTTACACACTTAAAGTCTGTTCACCCCATATTTTATAATCATGCATCCACATGCATGCTCTCTACTAGTTGAATCATGGACCAATTTATTACTCTTCACTCTACTAAAATTGACAATTACTTCATTACTACTACACATTTAGCACACATTATCATTGAACAATATGCAATAATATAAAACTAGTGTATCACTCCAAAAGCTCAAATTGTATATACCAAAATTTCTCATATATAGGACTCAAACATGCACATGGGAAGGAGGGGTGGGGGTTGGGGTTGTGTGTGTGTGTGCAAAGCCGAGGATGACCACCACCATAGTTCGAGATTGACATTAGCAGAAACATACCAACACCGCATTATCCTATGTCGCTGACAAACAAAATTTTGGAGGCAGAGCACCCAAGTGTTGGGCCAATGTGCCACAACCCTGAGCATTAGCATTGGCACATCACACGCCTCAATAAAGGCATTTATTTGTGGTCTGCCTATTTGGACAACACACTAACTAACTAAGACAACATTGGACAGCTCAGACAACACTATCTGTGTGCACGGCTGGGTTGAGGCTGCCAACAACATAGGTTGACATGTTGGCACGTAGTTAGAAATACCTCTACCTATGGCATTGCTATCTAGATCCATCTAGTGAAATGAAATTGGATGAGGTTCTATTTTAAAAAATCGATTATTTAACAATGATTATTTGATTAAAAAAATACTCATCCATATTTTTATTACATGATCAGGCACAAGCTAATGGGCGTGAGAACATAAACGTGTGTGTGTCTACACATATATATACTTATAAGACTATGTATCCCTCTTATTTAAATTGCACTATGGATACTTTTTTGTTATTTTATATATATATATATATATATATTAAATTTCACTACTAGTCCCACCTGCAATATAAAAATATCAGTTTTTCTCCTATTTCTTTTAATTTTACAACACAAGTCCCACATCACACTTAAAAATTACAATTAAGTTCCCATATGTTACATTAAAAAATAATGTTAGCATAAATATTTTAAAAGATATTAAAAATTAAAAATCAATGAAAATTTATAAAACTTCAAATGTAAGAACATATTCTAGAAATAAAAAATTACAAAGTACATAACAATAACTTCAACATATTTATATAAAACTCCAATTTTTTTATCAAATAAAAATTATACTGTTCTTTAAAGTATATCCAAGAAAGAAAGCCAATTTTATTTTAAATTTTTAGTTTTTGAATTTTTTTGAATTATTCTATATTTGTCGGTTTTTCTATGTTTATTATATTTTTATCTCCTTTTTTAGTTTGTACAGTTTTCATGATATATTTAGTATTTTGAAAGATAACCTATATTTTAATTTTTTTATAATTCTATTTTTTTTGGTCTTATGTATGTTTCCTGCTAATTTTATTTTTTATTTTTAAAATATTTTGTAATTTTTGAATATTTTTTATGTTATTAAGATTTTTATTTTTCTAGACTCTTACAATTTTTTTAATTTTTAGTAACTATAAAATATTTTTTATTAACATTATTTGTGGAATTTCAAGAATAGGGATATACACACACACTTAGATCCGTTAAATGCGTTTGTTGAGATTATTGTCAATACATACTAGTATTTGGTTAAGTTGTATTTCATTGCGTACGTAGGTACACTGATGCAGTACCCACTAGAGCTACCTGCACCATGAATGCGCTAATGCATTATCCTTTGATCCTAAAATGGCAAGCTAGATAAATGTTGTAGAAGCTACACTATGCTATGTGGAGGCATAAATTATTTTATTCTAATTTGAATTTAATAATATTGTGGGTGGAAATTGCATAGATGATAGTGTGTGTTCTCTTGAGTTTTTAACTTATAAAATGTGGAAGTTTGGAGGTACTTTCCCCATGTAAGAATTTATTCTTAGTCAATAGTATGAAATTATTATGGAATGTACATGGCATCCTATGAAATGTATATAACATTTTTATAGAATATTTGTGGACAGTCAAATGAAAATTTTCTAATCCTCTAGTCAAATGTACATAGTTTTCTGATTCTTATGAAATGTACCTGAGATTAGATGATATTTGTAAGGTTCTTTCCTAATGTACATGGCATGTCTTAGTGGTAGTAGCTGTAGATGAAGTGTTAATTGAGTTTTTTTTTATAAATAACCCAGATTAAAAAATTAATTACAAAAATAACCCACAGTTGAAAGATTTTACAAAAATAGACCACTACATCAGCTTGTCGAGAGCTCAAGACTCGACAAGCTAACGTGTTGCATGGAAAAGTACTCTTGTCGAGTGCCTAAGACTTGACAAGTCTCTTGTCGAGTGCCTAGTGCTCGACAAGAGCTTGTCGAATTCCCACAACTCGACAAGTTATGCACCCTCGACCAGTTGTGCTCTCGACCAGGAACCTGTCGAGTGCCCAACACTCGACAAAATGCTGATCCCCGTCAAAAGTTGGTCCCCTCTGCTGTTGTTGCCTTCCTGTGAACCCATTCGTTTTCCTCCTCCGCAAACCACCAGAGAGCTCCCCTTCTCTCCCTCCCATTTTCATTGCGTGCTTTAGCTTTAGATCTAGCAAATTACAGTCTTTAAATTGATTTGATGTAGAAGAGAAATTTGTGGAGGATTCCGAACTCTTTAAAAGGGGGTAATTTTTTAAATGCAATTATGATTCTGTTAAGTATGTTGCTAATCACATAATTAGCAATAATGTAATATAGAAGAACTAGAGTTTATGTTTATGTGTATGTAATGTTCTAGCTTTCTACAACTTTATGTGTATGTGTGTATTGTAGGTAATATGTTTTTAGGATCTATGTGCACGTGTTATGTCTTTAGAAATTAATTTTTTTAATGTATATGTTTTTAAGAATTATGTGCATGTGTATGTTTAGGAATTATATGTATGTTCTATGTGTATAAATGAGGTTTTTTTAAAAATATATATGTATATGTTTTTAGAAATTATGTGCATGTTTTATGTTTTTAAATTACATTTTTTAAAATGTATATGTGTATGTCTTTAGAAATTATGTGCATGTGCATGTTCTGTGTTTAGAAATTTGGTTTTTTTAAATGTATATGTATATGTGTATGTTAGTGATCGAGAGAAGGTCTGCATCATATCGGACTGACACCGCGGGTTGCTCCACGCCATTGAGGTAATGCATGGGGCCCCAGATACTTTGTACAAGTGGGAGGATGTGTGTAGCTATTGGTGCATTCGGCACATTGTAGCCAACCTTTTCACACACATCCGCAGCAAACAAATCATGGATGTGTTCAAAAGGCTATACTTGCAAAACCAACCGAGCAAGTTCCAGGCTGTATTTGACAAACTGGAAGCATTGACAGTGAAGTACTCCACAAGAAGAGCCACCAATGCGGCCGATGATGCGAACTTCACCAAATTCTCTCAATGGATTCAGGACAAGGACATTAAGAAATGGTCCTTGTTGTACGACGAAAATGGCGCAAGATATGGGATAATGACGACCAACCTTTCAAAGGTGTGCAATTATGTGTTGAAGGGAGTGAGGTATTTGCTGGTGACTGATGTAGTGGAGATGACATGGCTTCGCACAGTTGATTACTTCAACAATAGAAGCGTTGCGGCCAAAATGCTAGTCAATGATCCTATGAGAACCTTGCCTGATGTTGTACAGTCATATACTTGACTGCTTGCGTAAACAAAGCCTAGAGGCATGAGGTGACAGTAATAAACAAGCTTCACCGAATAATTCAAGTTCGCCTCCGATAGAAGAACGTGAGCGGCCAACTTAGGTCTGGACGGGTACACAAGGTCATTCTTGGGGATGTCGGTGAATGCACATGCAACAAACTGAAGCTACTACACAAGACCTGCTCGCATGTCCTTGCTTCATGTGCGGCGCTTGGTGTGAGCCCTACACCTTGCCTTTCGGAGTACTTCAGTCCTGAAAACCTTTCTAAGACATGGAGTGGCGTGTGGAGAGTTTTTATGATGCTCGGTGATTACAAAGTAATCCCTGTGAGTGAGATGACCTGAATCCCAGATGTAAATCTTAGGCGAACGGGTCCTGGGGCGACGAAAGACATGCCGAATGCATAATGACATGGATGAGTCACAGAGGGGTATCTCATGAGCTAGGAAATGCTCGATCTATAGGTAGCCCGGACATAGTAGGAAGAATTGTTTGAATGCACTAAGACCGTCGACCTAGCTATGTTGTATGTGTTCGATGAAATTTTGTAATAAACTCAAGCATCATCGGCCGAGTTAGACCCGAATTTCCACTGGATGATTGTAATTCGTATGTTATTTTATTTTTTCATGTGGACATCTTAATGGTTTAATGGTTCCTGTTGTATATTATTTTATTTTCATGTTGTGTGCTATCTTCATGTTGTATTTTATTTTCGTGTTGAGTTGAGATGTCAATGCTTCATTTTTTCTACTAATGGATCAAAGTTTTCACAGATATGGCCCGGTGGGGACAAAGATCTTCCAGAGCTGCTAACCAGCATATATGATTGTGGACATCGTGGCCGCATGTTGTCCGAGGGCCGAGACCTAGAGCCGCTTGTAGTGTGTGCTCCGGTGGATTACTGGCCTCTCCATAAGGGCTACATCCCCATCCTTCGGGATGCAGGTTTATTGTCGTTCGCCCATATGCTACAGATAGGTCAACATATCACGCTGGACAGGTCATTGATCACCGCATTGGTAGATCGATGGTGTCCAGAGACCCACACTTTCCACTTCTGCTGGGGGTAGATGACGATCACGCTGGAGAATGTGACCATGCTACTTGGTTTACCTGCCAGTGGACATCCCATCGTTCCCCGCCCCGCACACAGATTGGCACGCGCAAATGCACCTCCGATTCCACATCGGTAACCACGGTGATGAGATCCCGGCATCCAAAGATGGTGTCCCCCATAGATTTTTGACACACTACCATGAGTGCCCTCATGATGCCCCAGGTGATATAGTTCGATGGCATCTTTTTGCTACTTACTGATTACGCTGTAGTATATTCTATTCTTTTCGACGCACGGTAACACTGTGTACACGTGGTTCATTCCCCTGGTGGAGAGTATCGTTGATGTGGACTCAGGTGCCATTCCATGTTACAACTGGGAGATGACAGTGTTATGTGCGACATACAAGGGGGGCTGTGCGAGGCATGTTGCAGACCTCAATCAGGTCATTGTTGTCCGCATGCCCTGTATTGCTGCAACTATGGTCATGGGAGCACTTCCCCGTTGGTCAGCTGCGTTTGGAGCGGCCCATCCATCCGTGTGGTGTGCCAGCGGACTACGAGGATTGGGTTGATCGACCCACCATAGGAGCCCGTTGATTGGGAGGTCGGCCTAGGTGATCATCATCCCAAATTCACCGCTGCTATATGGAGTACCAGGGAGAGTTTGATCTCTTGCTAGACGCATGCGTTATATAGAGACTGTGGACACCTGAGCACATATCTTAGATTGCACCGCATGACATTTCCTCGCAGTGCACCGCGGGTCAGGGCTGCTGGCTTATGCGCCGACACATGGTTTTCTCGCATGTAATGGAGCCATATTTTCCGGAGAGGGTGATGCGCCAGTTCGGGCTACACCAGCAGATACCGCCTCCGGAAAGAAATCGACAACGCCATCTCCTGCGGGAGATACACATGTATGTTTGCAACATTTTCTATATCTCAGTTACGTACTGAACATTTCTTTATTTCTTCTCATTTATGTGCATCACATTACTTTTTGCAGAAAAACACGTAAAGGAAAACACTTTGACAATTGGCAGAGCAAGAATGCCAAATGGGCTGACGAGTGGGAGGACCACGCAGCGACCGATGTTGTTGTGGAGGAGCAGCCGTACGACCCTGAGACGTACCAGGCTTATCTTGAATGGTATGTGCCACGCACTCGTACGCGATTTGCTCGTGCGGCCCCACCTTCGCCGACACAACTATCACATCAAGACAGTCTCTGATCAGGCCTTGATGTTGAGTACTCGGGCTGGATCCATCACTCGGTATGTTCGTGTTGGCTAGATCCTTACAGTAATTTCGCATGTGCAGGTTAACATAGTGGTGGCCATTGAGAGGCAAATGCGTTCCCTACTATCCAGCCTTGCTCGGGGAGGACGACAGTTTCAGATGGAGCTACATGGCGCCCTACGTTCCATCAACACCGGAGCACGGCAACTCATTTCCGACCTGAGTTGTGGCCGAAAGACAGAAGCATCTGTTCCACACCAGAGAGGGTCCCGGTCACCTACCCCGATGTCAGCTAGGCCTAGCCTGAGTGGTGCTCGACAAGGCACTTCACCGGCACGGCCCAATCAGCGTGGCACATCGTCAACTTGAGGAGGTGACGTAGTGAGTACGTCCGCTGGCCAATCTCGGCTTCGTCGTTCATCTTCAATGCACACTACTTGACACAGAGATCTATAGATTGGGGGCTCATTGAGACATCGCACTCCCGCCTCAGATGACTCCAACAATGAGGACGACATCCGTCAAGCCCAGGAGGATGTGAGTAAGCTATTGGCGGAGCGGCTTGCGACTGATGAAACTTGGGACCAGGCTCATATTGAGCAGATGGCCCAGGGACATGCACTACCTTGGGGGTCTACGCAGTTGAGCTGGGGGGAGCCCGTCGACCAGATTTATCAAAATGGTGAACCCGACGTGTACGCTCTGCAGGGAGACGAGGCCAAGTGGGCAGCACATCAACGAGATAATAAGGACTGAGTCTCGAGCATGCTAGGGATACAGGATCCCCATGCGCATCAATACTACCCACCAGATGAGTTAGTGCTGAGTGACGTGGTCCTTCTACCGCGGTTGGGCGGCCATTGTATGTGCCACCTAATCCATATTCACCGTCGCCTTTTCAGAGAGATAGGCATGGGTATAAGAGGCGTCGTCCGAACCCATAGCAAATATGTACTAACACCTTTATTTTTTCAACGTGTTATATTGTTTATTTAGGTAAATGCATTATTTTCTGGATTAAATTGTGCTAGGTCATTTTGACATATGTAACTCCGATTAATGATCCATTTTTGGCAATCTTATTGTTTTGGCTTCATAGTTTAAATGGTCAAAACAAATCATCAATCTAAGTTACAATTTAAAAGATATGAAGGTCGGAATATTCCAAAAATCCGGTATGAATTGTAAAATAGTCGACCTTGCAGCTTTCTGTGACAACAGCCTTCTTGAGTTTTCACGTCAACTTTTCCATCTTTTAAGCGTTGCGTCAAACAAACCTACAGAATTGAGTTGTCTTGTCCATTGTCTCGACTTTACAACTTTTCAAGACAGAAAGCAGCCCGAGTTGTCACCTCAACTTTTCCATCTTTTCACCTTTCCATCACAGAACCTCGTGCCCAAAGAAAAACGCCTCTCCACCGCTCCATAAGTCCGTGCCTCTAGCCTACAAATATGAAGTGTATCCCCCCTCATTTTTGCACTTAACCTATCTACTTCCTCATAACACTCATATGTAATTACTCCTTGTCTAATCTTATGGTTGCTTCTGGTTCGTCCTCCAGAGTAACAAGGATAGGATATGGAGCTATATGAGCTTCCACCGCATTGCCACTGCAACAAGATGTGCATGGTGCACATGTCCGTCGATGAACGATCGCTCCGGATGAGGTTTTATGGTTGCACAATGTCCAAAGTACCCTTGGCGAACTGATGTGAGTACTCTACAATTGCTATCGTTCACTTCTACACTATTTGACCTATTGATTTATCACATGTGTTCCCTGAGCGCAAGTACAACTTTGTTTAGTGGATTGATATCGAGATGTCGGAGGAAGCCAAGGAACGCGTAAAGTTTCTGCAAGAAGCAAAGGCTCACTGCAAGAGCTTCGGTCTCGCAGAGAACTAGGGTTCGGATGAGGTTGACCCGTACTGTGAGGCCGAATGGCGTTTCGCACCAGACCAACTTACGGAGGAACAAAGATTGGAGCGCTCTAGCCAAGCTAATCGTACTTTCAAACCTGAACCAAAGTCTCCTCACAACTTTCCCCGTCGTTGGCCCTTCTAGATGATTTTTGTACTTAATTTCCTTCAGTGTTGCTCGCTTACTCATGTACTTCATCCTTTTTCAATAATATATCTCTCACTAAATATATCTCGGCCTCACCCTAAACCCTAAACCTAAACCCTAAACCCTAAACCCTAGACCCCAAATCATCATTCTATGTGCATTTTGGAGTCTTATCTTACCACTTAATCAAGATATATACTTTCTATTAGGGGTGATATTTAATGCATATTTCCAATTAGGTGGGATTACCACAACTGTTAAGTCACAAAATTATTATGAAAAATTCTCAAAAAATTTGTATAGTACTCCTATAAATCATGAAAAAAATATTTATGACAAGAAATAAAATTCAAAAAATGACAGAAAGAACCAAAATTCACCAAATTTTTATATTAAAAATATATTTTTCTACAATCATAGGACACTTATTACCTGAATATACAATAATGTGATATATGTTGTTTGCATTTAAGCAATCAATGATTAAGAAGTGATCATAAATGTTCTCCAGATGCTTAGGAGCAAGCGCCAATAGTTAGGAAAGAGAAGACACATTAGGATAATAGAAAATGTTGTAGAAGTAGTGGGTGAATCAAACTTTATTATGGTGCTAAATTTGAATTTCTAATAATCTTACTCAAAACAAAACAAAAGAGCTTTGGTACAAATACAATACAATTCAAGTGGCAAATCAAAAACATCTTAAATACTAGTTATTCTCTAAATATGACCCAATACAAATAAAAAAAACTTCAAATGACTCAAAACCATATAACTGGAGACAACTTATGGACCAACAAATTAACTTCCCTGTAACCAAAAATATAGTGTAACGAAAACATCAACATGCAGAACAAATTTCCTTGCTTGTCAACCCTACCTAAACTTTGTTGAAATTAATGTACCATGAGCACCAAGTATTACTTGTGCAATGCCAACAAATTAAACAAATCTCTCCTAGTCTAATTGATTAGGACAGTACTCTCTTACCCCTTGGTCTAGGGTTCGAATAATACTTACTACAAAACAAAATATTTTTTTGGCTCGAGTCACCTGGTTGAGGGGCTGGTTGAGTGGGTGACTTATTGTGCCCTGGAGATTCGACAAGACTGATTTGGCGATCAATTTCTGTAAAATTTTAGATTATTTTTGTAATTGATTATTTTATGTGAGTTATTAATTAAAAAAATCTCAGTTAATTGCATATGAAGTCTTTATGGCAATAATGACTCAACTGTTAGTGATGATAGCTGTCAGAACTAATAGTTTTTAAATGAAATTGTGTGATGAATATATCTAGCAACATGTACTCATGTAATAGCAGAGCTCATGTACATTTTTATTGTAGAGTAAGTATATTTCATAAGAATGCTATGTACACTTGACAAGTCATACATGTTTGAGTTTGTACATTTTGATTCGTATGTAGTTCCGTGCATTTAAGTTTAGTTGTGGGTGCATTTATATACACTCTTATGTGTATTTGAACATTTTCAGATGTAGTTTTCTCTCTACCCGTTTCTATATTGGTATATACTTTCTAATTATTAATTATAAGCAAAGTAGAACTTTTTGAGCTATCATTAAAGACATGCTGTCATTGTAGTGACAATTTGAATTGATGGCTTACTATAAGTGCATTACTTTTTCTTTTTTTATAGGCACTGTCACTGCATGGACAACTGAACTGGACAATCATCATGTGAATTTGTGTACGTGTGCTGTGTGCACTGAATGAAATACTGCAATTTTTTTGAAGCCGGTATCATCATATACGAATCTCAAGAAATGATGGAGGGCTATAATAATAGGAGTACATTCTATTAAGAATAAAGTATCTTTTCTTTCTCTCTCTCCTCTCTCAATATATGTATATTTATATGTGTCGTAGCATACGCTACGTACTATTAATTCCGATCAGATAAAGTATTTGCCTCTGAGGAGAAAAATGATTCTATAGAGTTTTTATTCAATTTCTTAGACATATATCTTTTCTTAATTGAACTCTTAATTGATTAAGAGTTATACAAGTCACCCCCGTTGTCTCTCACAAGCAATCATCCTAGAATCATCCAGTTCTATGTTGAGTTCCTGAAATCTAGATAAAGTCAAGGAGATCTATTCTCGTCTAGCTTGAAATCAATATTCCACTCACCGAGTTTTCTCATGAGCACTTGATTAGGGATAGATTGTTCTATAGGTTAATCACCAAAACCACTTGTGAAGACTACCGAGTGCTTCATAACCGTTTTATAATAATCAATCTGTTCTATATATTATATGATATATAGTGCAAAACAACTAGGACTTTCTCTGGTGGTTTCTTCTGAAGCGATCTAGAGGATATATCAAAACAAAAAAAAATAGGGGTTCGTTTGCCGCTGAACTTGTATAAATCTCATCTCTTTACTTCGAGTTTGCATGTTGTTGAAAATTGGGTGGTCTCCATGTTCTGCCTAAAACAATTTACAAATATCTTGTGCCATGTACGGGTACCAGGATTACCCCACGTCCCGGTATATGATTTTAATATATATGTGCAACATGTATGAGCATGTGTTACCTGTAGGTAGTAGAGTTCCATATACGAACAGTACCATCCTTTGAACATGTGATTAATATTGGAAGCACGGGATGGGAACAGACAGAAACGATATTATCCATATGCCCTTCAAGTCTTTGAATACACTTCTTTGTGTGGTAGTCCCAAATCTGATTAAACATGAAAGAAGCATATGCTGTCAAAATGTACCATATACTCGAGTGTATTCTTCTACAAATATGCCTCACCTTGGCAGTTTCATCCACATTGGTAATTAGATATTGCTGACCATTAGCAGTAAAGAAATCAACAGAGCACAAACATGTTGAATTCACATCCAGTGTGAGTATACTACAGAGTGAACTAAGACTCCACACCTGAAAATTCAAGCAATGTATAATTGCAATGAGTAGTAAAAGTAGTTGCCAAGTTCCAGGCATTTCTCTGGTTGAGAGCTTGTTTGGGAAGTCCAGGATTGGATTGGTGCAAAATCAATCCATGAGGAGAATATTTATGAAATTTCTTGATTTTTATTTTTATTTTACTGACTTTTTTGATAAATTACATATTTTTTGTGATTTCTTGAATTTTTGGATTATTGGATTTGTTTTTAAAAAAACTGGACCCCATGGGCTTTTTCTCATGTCTTTCAAACGCTTCATGGATTTCTTACCCCTCAAAAAATTTTCTAACTAGAAAGTTAGATCATCCCATGAGGATTATTTAAATCTCCACTAGGAATCATTTAGCCATGAAAATTTTTCTCAAATTGTCGAACCAAGACCTAAAGTGACTTCACATCCCATAAATGCCTTTTCAACTCCAACAAGACTCCACATCTCATAAGACTATCTTCAACAGACTTAACTCTTAAAGAGAATATTTTCTGTCACGTGTGTGAGGAGAGTCTCAGAAAGGAGGCTTGATTTTTTGCTTGGCTCTATGCATGGAGCCCACGTCCTTTAAAACCAACCTAAGAGCCAAACACTTCAATAACTTAACTCTTACTTGATTTTTTGTATTTGCAATAATTAAACCATCAGTCTAGAACCAATATGCAATTCCTCTTAAAGTCGAATTCCAACATACAAAAAAGGCCAAGACTCATTAAACACTGGCCGTCAGGCGAAAGGATCTTTATGCAAATATCTGAAAATCCAGGACTAAAATGAAAAAGCACCAAAATCTTTTTCCAAAATCAATTTCATATAAAAAACATTCTTAGGAATTGACAGGTGGGCTAACATAGCATCAGGTCACCTATCATTCTCTTTGTGTGTAGCACAGGAGAGAGAGAAATTATTTATTCAATTTTTTATTTAATTCAATGGTCATTTTTTCATTTATTTCACTTACAGTTAGACCAATGAAATAGTGGACCCACCCGTCAATCACTGCAAGTCAAACGCATGTGCATGGGCGACAACAATGAAGCAATAGCACTCCTTGTGTTTTACGAGTTCAGTGGCCCCCATTTTCCTTGACTGTAATACGACGCGCCCTGTATTAACTTTGTTAGTGAAATATGGGGACAAAATCGGTGGGATCCAACTCTCAGCGATACGGGTTTAATTTCACACAGTGCGTGTGCGCACTAACATGGGCATACGCGACACACAATCTTTCATGCATGCACCAAAAACCCATGTCATGGATGCACGTGTTTTTCCCTGGACTTACATGTTAGAATTAATTTTTCGTGAATACGTTTAGGCAGATTTAATTTTTGTGGGGCTCGCAAAAACGCGTCGTATCGCGTTTGCTTCGTATCCAACAATGGCGTTTCCGCGGACACACTTGCTGGCCACTTGATTTCACCCGGAGCATGCGACTATCTCATCGCATCAAGCAATCATTGAGCATGCATCTGCCGTCGTCGACGCACGCCGCTGGAAGCGTCGCCGTTGGAATGAGCCAATATCAATCCTGCCATCAAAGATCCTATGCTTTTTGGGAACATTTGCCTTCTATAAACTATTTTATAGTTATACAAATACACCTACTATTATACTTAAAGTAAATGCTAAAAAATAGATAAAAGTACAATTACTGAAAAATAGACTCCACATATTAGTGATTATATTTTATTTCAATTCCCCGCTTCTTCTCTCTCCCCCTTCAGTATCATATCTCTCTGTGCATTTTCTCCCTCACCCCACCCACGAGAACAGGGAGGAAGAGGGATAATGGAGTTGGGAGAGAGAGAGAAGACAAGGATAGATGGAAATAAAAAGGGGGAAGAAAGTAGGAGAAAAAAGAATAAAAAAATTCCATCACTGACCTATTAAGTCTAACAGCATGGTAACGGCAATATATGTATTTATAAAATAAATATATGTTTTTGAAAAAAAATTGTGGGATGAGCCGTTGATAATAAGTGTGATTAGTGGGGGATTTATATAACTTTCCCTAGTTGTAATCTAAGACTCATGGACAAAGTTAACTATAATAGACTTCATTAATGTACTTGAAATTAGCCTGGCAAGCTACCTAGCTTCCATTCTGTTAAGTTTTGGTTACCAGAAGAACAAAGAGATAAAGAAAAGGGGCAAACCTTTATTTTGCCATCTGATGAAGCACTAGCAAAAGTATTTGTGTCATCCGGGTTAAATGTGAGCTGCCTCACTGTTGAAGAGTGCCCATAAAATATTTGAGTACACTTCCAATCCTTTTCCCAGTCCCAAAGTAAAATTGTGCCGTCATTAGATGATGATAACACATAAGGTTGCGTTGGATGAACAGCCAAAGATGTGATGTCATAGCTATGAGCTACAAATTCCTTGATCTTTTGAGTTGTATTATAATCGAACACATGGATAAACCCCTTCCCACCATCATACTCCACATGCGAGTCTTTTCGTTCACCAGCAACAAACCAATTCTGTCGTGCAATAAATTTAGCCGAATTAACTGCAATTGATTTGATTATGTTAGCACATTATGGTGTATGAGCAAAGAAAAGTAAACAATAAAATCATAGAGCATGCCTGATGCGTAATGTAGGGTAAATGAGGTCACCATTTCCTGGGGATAAATGAACAGATTAATTAGTCCTAGTTTTACCCTTTAATCAATCTATATTAAAGTTGTGCTCTAATGCTTCAATGTTTTAATAGAGGTAGTATGTACATAATTATTGCTTTCTTTTATTGAATTTATACATCCTTAACCCTACACATAGGGCCTCTATGCCTAATTAAGTTGTGAAACAGAGAGGGTAATTCAATTCACTAGTTTTACAAAAACTAGTAGTTTGATGAACAAAAAAAAAAAGACGAGGAAACTATAGTTTGCATTCTAAATATGTAATAAGCATGTTAGCCTTTTCCTTACTGAAACATATATACCAAAGGCCAGAGGTTCAAAATTCTTTGGAACTATCAAATGGTTAATTTGTGTAAAATGTTCTTTGTGTAAATTCTAATCTGCCTTGCATGGGTGGATCTATGTAGGGGGCAAGGGTTGCAAAGTGTGCCGTGGTTTTTGGTAATTACAAGGAGGTGGTAGCTACTAGGTACGTAGTAATTTGTCCCATCCTAATTTGAAAATTAATTATAAATTCTTTTAAATATAAAATCCTTCCATTGAAGTTCTTATGAAAATTTACACATTCATACTTTAAAAAATATCTATAAATTCATCTAATTCTAAATATAAGTATTGTTTTGTCTATTATGTTTATATTTTTATCCTCTTGAATTTAATTACTGGATCCACTATTGCTATCCTGGTTATTATATATATATATATATACACACACATTGTATTATACTCTAGCAAAGACTAAAGACATATGGTGGGCATTATATCATTCTACACTACACATCTAATAAATTCTTAAATAGAAGCTATGTATGTGAATTTTGGATCACACGAACAAGCACATTTTACTGAAATACAATCACTTGCCTGTGCCTGGTAGTTCCAAATGATAACATTAGATTCGTAGTAGTAGTGCCAGTCATCCACGCCAGTGCATGTAGGGTGTTTACTTAGTAAAATCCTGTATTGTATTGAGGTGAGAAGTAAAAATAACAAAAAGGAGGGGTGACTGGATACTTAGTTTTTAATATTTATCTATCCTATAATTTGTGAATTATCATGGACATGTACAAAGTTTAATATTATAACAATTTTTTATTTATTTATTTTTAATGTATTATATGGAGTGCATACTCTTTTGTTAAGATTTAAAAACATATGACCTGCAATGGGTGGTAAAAACCGGATACACCCCACGAAACTAACATTAGATCACTAAAAAATTATTACTCACCATGGTTCTGTTGGATGCAGATCAATGGACTTCATAAAAAAACCCATTTGCTTAGACATGATCTGATCCAAGAAACACCAATGAGCACTAATTAAACCACTCATAACTTTTGTCACAAAGGCAATAAAATTTGCAAGATCTAAGCAAGAGAACAAAATTCACCTTGCTTCTTGACCCAACCGGCTGCAACATGCACGATCACCGCCACAAACAACACCACCACCCAAAAAAAAAAAGTAGTAAACATCAGTATATAACACAGCAATGCATAATGCACCTGGGTGCCTATATATGCACCGACATGGTTTTTTTTTTTTTTGTTCAACACACATGTATTAAGGTCTGACAATTACAAATTTTGCTTAGTTGTTTACTTACTTAGCTGTACATCGTGTTTCATTGTTATCATCTGTGATTTTTCATAGAGAACATAGAGGAGGAACCATATTGAATGATTTTAAAAATAAAGATAACGGTAAATAGCACTCCTTCCTGAGCATTACATTTTACGTTTAACTATTTTAATAATAAAACAAATATATATAATAATATATTTGTTGGTATAAGTGATCTACTTGATCTTAAGGGCGTGTCCACAACAAGAGAACAAAAGATGAATTCTGTACGATTTACAATGAAAAGAAGTGAGACAGTTGATTGTAGGAATTAATTAGGGGTGAAAACGGATCAGATATGGACGGATAATTACTATCTCATATCTTAACCCATATGTTTTTGATACATCAATATTTATCGATATCAATGGATATAGATATAGATCCAGATAATAGATTCAAATATGTAATGGACATTGTTTAGATGTGAATATGACTTTCAAGATAGATATTTGGGCTTAAGATCAAATCGGATATCTATTTTATTATTTTAATGGATATCCGTTAGATACTCATTGGATACGGAATTAGATATCGCTCTTAAATTCCACATCCTAACTAGTATCCGGGAAAAAATAAAATACAGATACAAATATCGTCCAAAATTAAAACTCGTAGTAAGAATTTTACAGATATAGAATTGGATCGGCTAGATAGTATCCACCCATTTTCACCCTAGTAGGAATATATGAATATTTAACAGTCACATTCCTCCTTAAATAAAAAAAATTGAATCTTAATTTAAGAAAAATAAAACCAAAAATGGTTAAGATATTCGGCCAATCTCAATCTAGTAAGCCAGGCCAGCTTCATTTTTTATAGTCAACAAAAATGCTGACCTGGGTCTAGCTAGGATGTAATTTTATTAGTTTATTTTTATTTATGTATATCGAGTTGTTCATCAATAATATAAATTATATATATATATATATATATATCAACCCAGAGCCGAGCTCTAGCTCCAACGTTCTAAATAAATTAGTTTTAAGAATTTGTTTAATTGATTTGCAATTTAATTTAAAAATATTCAAATTTTGAACTGAAATCAAACTAAAAATAAGTTTTAATTGGTGAACAATGAAATGTAGAATTTCTGAACCTAATGACTTGTGAAATAATAAAAACAAATATATATAATAATAAAACGGTTTAATCACTCTAAATCATTTTAATTGATTTTCAATTCAATTCAACCCAATTTTAAACTATAATTGGAATTAGAAGTTTAAAATTTAATTTGTATACTAATAAATTAGCTCAATTCCGATTCTACTCCATATATACCTGACCAAACCCAATAAGCTAAAAGTTTAGATCAAAACCAATTCAAACACAAAATTGAATCAATTTGAGTTAAATTATTTAAAATTTAGTTCTCACTTAATTGAATCGAAATTTAAATTAAGCCTTAATTTAAAAACTATATTTCGGTCTTTATTATTAAGAAACCAATTTTCTTTTGGAACTAATAATAATTAACTAAATGACAATATAACTATGAGTAATCAGTCTGCACAATTATGATATATTCTAACCATGCAAAGTTAGAATAAACCAATGAAAATTAAAGCAATCCAAATACTATTCCAAATAAAAAAAATTAATCAGATTTTCTTTGTTGCAATGTAAAATTTCAAGATCTTCTTGAAACTAAAATAATATCATAAACAACTAAGTTAATCTAAAATAACTAGGTGATTGTGCCAAATTAAAATAACTGCTTATCTTCAAATACTTTTATAAAATAAAGTAGTTTATTATGAAACTAAACAATTAAACTAGTTAAGTTAGTTTAAAGACATACCTCCTAAATACTTTGTTAATCAATTTATCCTGAATATACTTGTCAGTTGAAGTGACTCTACATAGACTTTTAAAATTTCAAATTTTCAACCAAGTTATTCTCAACTCGCTTTTCTACTCAATTAATCTCCTCATAAATTCAAACCCTAATTTGTATCCTCTATTTTTCTAAATTATATTTCTGATGCTAGCTCGATCCTATTCATCTAATTTCATCATTCAATTGAATCTATCTCATTTTGCCCATTCAATTCCATCGCCAACTTGATCCAGTTTGTCCTATCCAAGTTAATCTCATAATCCATTTTGTTCACTCAATCACAACTATCGACTAGCTTCCACACATACATGTATAATTATATATGACTAATTTATGTTTGATGGACCTACATCCACGTTGTTTGTCGCTCGATTAGGTTTCAAGCGAATCAAGCCCCACGAGTTCGCCATTTCAGCAACTTCAACTAAACATCACACCAAGCAAGCAAGTCACTACCTTTTGACCATATTAAACCCATATGTTACCAAAACTCACGTATGTTGTTTTTTATAAGTATGAGTACATTCATGTGAATGAACAATCACAGGGAACTGATAGTAGAATTCTTATCAAGTAAACCAAACCGGTCAAAACGATAAGGATCTAAGCCACTTTGAGTGGAAATCTTTACCAAACAAACTAAGCTCGCCACAACAGTATGGATCTAATCCACTTAGAGTGGAAATCCATACCAGACAAGTAAAACCCTAAGGTATCTCAACAAGGATGCCATTTCAATTGCTATTTTCAATCAAATTTAGTATGTACTCATACAAGAGAATTCCTGAATAAATATATTTAACCTGTTGATGTCTATTTGAAAAACCAATGAATGTTAGTGGTGAGAATTGGTGGGCGAAAACTACATAAATGAGATAATGGTTGGATACTTCACCTTGAAAAATAAGAGCTAAACAGTTGTGCTATACATCTAGTGGCATGAAAATGTACCACCACAAGCCTGGTATGGGACAGGCATAACCTAATAGTCTTGCTAAGTAATAGCCCTACTCTTGTTAGATTTTCACTATCAGAATGATGGATTACAAAGATGTACAGAGTTTATAAGAAAAAACAAATATGATCTGTTGGTGAAAGTTTCAGAAGACCAAGAAACATTGGGATCATGTGCCAAGTCAAATATGACCTGTGAAAGATTCTGGACTGCACTTGTTTATCTTAAGAAAAAACAAATCAACTTCTTATTTTAACCCTGTCAACCCCTCTAATATAATTATGGTACTATATCCATAAATAGTAATAGTTGCAATTTTTTGTGTTGCTACTACATTATACTATAAACAAGAATTGAGGACCACAAATGTGAGAACAATTGTATCCTGAACAGTTGTGATATCAGGACTCATCGAACAAGTGGGCCACTCCCTCACAATATGTGTGTATATATATATATATATATGCCGAGCTTTACTCTTAGATATTTATGATAATCTCGTAGTGAGTGGGCAGTTGTACCATGATTGATTGTACCTGGTTAATTGGTGACTCTTTGTCATTGCTGCCATGACAATCTGCTTCTATTGTTCGGCAAGTCCCCAGCGGTTTTCTGTAAACTGTAATTTCTCCCATAGTAAGCATGCGGAGTACTTCCACTATATCAGGCCTTTTCTGTGGGTTCCTCTCCATGCATATTAGCCCTATTTCGGTGCACAGTTTTACTTGTTGGCAACATTCTTCCAATGATGTATTCCTTGACATTGTTTGCAACCTTCTCATCCATTCCTCATGTACCTATGAAATTGCAAACAAAAAAAAAGAAAAGAAAAAGCTAGACTGAATATGAAAAGGTTAAATAATCTATCAAAATGGACCCTTAAAACTAAAATTTATAGAGAAATTTTTCTTACACCCTCAACAAATTTCTGGAGATGCATTTCAGTGCGATCAGGGTATTCTTTTTTTCCCACTATTATCTCTATCATCATTACACCTAAACTGTATACGTCTGACTTTTTCGAGATAGTGCATTTCTCTATGTATTCTGGTGGTATGTATCCCCTGCATGATAATATGGATGCTTGAGAAACTAAAAGTGTAAAACAAATAAGCAATGAATTTCCCAAGAGATTTAGCTTACCATGATCCACTTAAATTTTTAGTGGTAGCATGGGTTTTATCATTTTCATATAATCTTGACAAACCAAAATCTGTGATTTTTGGCACCATATTCTCATCCAGCAATATATTTTCAGGCTTTAGATCTAAATGGAGAATATAAGTGCCATTCAATTCCTCATGAAAATAGTGTAAACCCTTACAAATCCCTTCAATTATTTTGTAACGTATGTTCCAATCAAGTCTATCACCTGTAGAAGCAAATAAAAGAAATGTAAACTCTTTAGAACCTTACAATATGAAGTGATAGATAGTTTCTTTAATTGGTTCTAGTTCTCTTTAATTGATGGACAGACACTAATATTAGATAGTATTGATTTCTCACTTAGGTCCAGGACTTTTGATTAAATTGCACTCCTATATCTTAAACTTGTATGAATTTTAACCTCTCTCCGGTGGGCTATTTTGGCAAGCCACATTAGACTATCGATTGACTTGGCATCCGATAAGGCATCCAATATTATTCCAACTTAGTAAAAATACTTGAGGACTCAAAATTTTGAGAAATTTTTTCTAAAAATCTAAGAAATTTATAACAAATCAAGAAAATCATAATTTTTTATGAAATTCTAATAATTGTTTCAGTGTATAAGATGCTATGTCAGTCGATATTCTAATGTAGCTTTCCAAAATAGCATGCCACTCCATATTTCTATTTTTTTTAGCTTACAGATGAACCTATGACATAAATACTAACAAGTTAATGTCAAGTTTTCACGTATTTAACTGTGGATTTACCATGCAATGTTTTGCATGTTTAGAGATATGTCAGGAAGATTTTATAATTTATGACCTATAACATAAATTTTTAGTTCTATTTATCTGCTTACAAACAAACAAAATAAGACATAGGAAACATGTATGGGTTCGGTGGAAAGTGGGGGATTTATCTATTGATTCACTTCAAAGTGCACCAACAATCAATTCGTCAGCAGGTTCATATTCGACAAAATAAAGTAATTTTCCAAAAGTATGTGAGCTTCAATATAAGGGCAAAAAGAATAATTAAATAAGGGAAAGCAGTTTTGTTGCCTGTTGCAGTACCATACCTTTAATATAGCCACTAAGGTCTCCTTTAGGTAGATACTCAAAACATAACAACATATTTATATGGTTTGCAAAAACGCTTTTGTCACCAAAAGGTATCAATTCACCGTCTTGTTGATAACAGTAACCTTTGAGATTTACTATATTTTGATGCTTGAGATTCATAAGATGTTCAATCTCATCTTGAAATTTCTTTTCACTCATTCCTTCACAGATTTGAAGCTTCTTCACAGCAAGTAGCACATTCCCCTTTTCATCCACACCCTATTGAAGTTCTTCCATTATGGATATGGGTTTTTGACCAATGTAGTTAACATATGAAAAGTTGGAAAATGCAAAAAACTAATCATACCTTATATACTGTTCCAAACCCACCGTGACCAAGTTTGTGACTAGAAGAAAAATGATTCGTCATCTTTTGCAAAGAATGTAATGTATATCTCTTTAGCATTGTACTTGAATCTTGTGTCTTGTTCTCCATGTGAATGTCCTTTTCTGGTTACCAAATAAAAACCTTCGCATAAGAAAAAGCATATGCTTATATTGTATAAAGAGCATAGTAGCGTAGATGAGTTGCTCCACCCATGCTTTCACCAAAACAAGATAAAATGTTTAATACAACACAAAATAAAAAGGTATGTTAGGTCTTGTCAAGGTTAAAAAGAACAGGAAGCCGGTTCGTTAATGTTTGGGGCATAATATTGATTTTAGATAGTTTTTTGTCTGTAATAAGACCACACGGTAACCTACATTGACAAGCATCATCACACGGTAATGACTATGGTATTCTTGAATCAAATTCTTGAAACATGTTGCATCAGATACAAAGAAGACGTTCCAAAAATGTCTTAGTGCTAAGTTTCAATCCCAAAACAAGCATTGTACTTCTATAATTTCTATAATTTTGATCATTTATCGCTTGATTTGAGTGTTGAAGAAACTATATTTGGTATCATATGATGTTATATAGCTCCCTGCCGACAAGTCTTGGCTCCTCCATTGCCCTGAAACATAAAATTTTACAACAATTTGTCCCCTCACATATTTTTTCTATTTTCAAACTACACCTACCATTTGCTCACCGATAGACTTTAACAGGTAGGAATTAAAGATGGAAATTACACGGAAACCCCCAAAAGTCATGGGAATGATTAATTACCTCGCAACTTTCTTGTGCCAGCATCCTCCCCTGAACTCAATTATGGTTTCAGTATGGCATGGTCAATTCTTTAATACATGAACCTGAAGGGTATGTATTTTTAAACAAAGATGTTCTCAACAGGAAATGTCATGCTCCCTTATCTATTGTCTTTGAATTGTTAATTAGTTTCAGCTCCTAGTGTAATACTTAGATGGTGTTTGGTTCATGAATTTTGTTTTTTTATTATGATTATGTATAATGAGAATACGTTATCCATTGTTTGATTAGACCACTCCATAATCAAAATTTATTTCAATATATCCCTCTAATACATTCCAATTGAATGTATTCCAAAAACCATCTCACCTTATTCCATCCTTCATTTGAATCAAACATATTTAATATTTACTCATTCCACTCTCAATTCCAATATATTCTAAAACTTATTATGATTGCAATTACGGTTCTGAATCCAATGTCACCTTATGTGCTCATAAAATTCTTATTAAGGATTAATACTTAATTAGTGAGTTGAAGAGTATTTATTAGATCAGTAATTGTTTCGAAACTTGTTCCTAAACTCTACAGTGACAACAAGAGAACTAAAAAAGCAGCACATAGGTCACAAGCTACTTGTGCTTCAATTATGGCTTGGCTCGAAAGGAAATAAGCCAAGTTTTAGCCATATTTTCATCTTGCTTTTGACAATAGAAATATAATGCCACAGATCAAAACGCTATCGTTGCACTCCATATTGAATTACTTGTACTTTCGTCTAAGTGGCATTATGTATAGATATCTCATCTTGGACTATTAAGATGGAATTAAACTCACATAGTTGGAATCTCACTGGCGAGTTGAAAAGGACCTAGCAAACTCAGATTTGACTGATTCCATCTAATTTTTTTTTTAAAAATAAAAATTATAATTTCCATCCTAAAGATTTAGGATAACTTTTCAAAGAAACTTCGTGGTTTTCCTCCCAAAGAATTAGGACAACTTTTTCAGTGGTTTTTCTTTTTCTAATTTTGGGATCAGATTACCAAACAATGGAGAACTAAAGCAAATTCATCTTAGTTGTACTATGCCATTTTTGAGCAGTCAAATCATTAAAATGCCTGAAATACTCCTATTAGTTGCCCTTTCTTTAGACTTATTCATGATTTTAAATAAATAGAAAGACTGAGATGCAAAATTCATAATTTTTAAAATTTTGGAAGACTGGAATACAAAAATCATGATTTTTAAAATTTTGCAATACAATACTATTTATTTAAAACAATGACCGATCTGACCAAAAAGCAACTGACAAGAGTATTTTAACCATTCTACCAAGTTGACTGATAAAAAATGGTATATAATATTTTTAAAAAATAACAAATAACAATAATACAAAAGTACTGGCATATTATATTAGACAGTGACATAGAATCATTTATCTCTAAAATTTTATGTGCATGTCCTCTTTTAATATATAATACAGATATAATTAATTTTAGATATAATTTTTTACATAAATCTATATTGTAATAGAGATAAAGTTAGTTTTTCATGTGAATAAGATGATGAATCTATATCTAGTGAATGAAATAAATAATTTTTTATTAATTTGGGAATTTCTAATATTTTTATACTTTTAATTTATTTGAGAATTTCTTGTATTTTTTATGTGATCGAGAATAAACATGGTGCTTCCAACGTCACTAGAATTTATTATATAATTGATAAGCAACCCGACTTGAGTCAATGACAATTTACGATCTAAAATCTCAAAAGCTCAATAACATGTTTAATGTAAAACATTTTGAGCATTGCGGATCAATCTTGTTGATTGTATTTGGTGTAGAATTGGGCTTGTAGTTCAATCTACTATGTACCTTTAAATTTTTATATTTTGTTTTCCTTTGTTTAATATGTTCTCACAGTAGAAGTCTTTCCTGCTGTTCTTTGCTCAAAAATTTTTTTTTTGAGCATCAATCGAAAATATATATTTATATGCAATTGGATCTAACAAAGATACAAGTAAAGCATGATTAAGCAGTTTCATGGGTATGGGTTTCTCAACATATAGTCAGAATTCAAAAGAACTCTTAAAGGTGAAGGAATCATCCACAAAGATATATAAATAGACAAGACACTCTAAAAAGGCTCTGCATGCTCGATCACAAAACAAATTGGAAAATTTCATTCATACACAAAGTCTTTCCTCAGAAGATTTACTTCAAATTCAAAAAGAACCCAAAGTTCAAAGACCATATATATTGGAGGAGTCATTTTGGATAAAACATATGTAAACACGCATGAATCTTCCCAAAAAAAAAAAAAGATCAGTTGAAAAGCACTAGCCTGTGGAGGAGAAGGCCTTCAGGGTCGTCGAAGCAATCCGGGAGGAGATGGGAGGACAAGAAAGGGAGGAGAGTGCTTAATTTGCAGATAATTTAATGGCAATAAGCATGTGATGGCTGGCCAATTTCCAATAAAAAAGAGACTGGTAATTGCTTGTTCGGTGCTACCAAGCATGGTTTCATTAATTAGTACTTTTTCTCCATTAAATAACATTGGTATTTTATTGTATATATAAAAAAAATGACGACGTTTAGGTCTTACCTAGTTCCAGCTCTCTCTGTTTACAAATACTTCTTTCGTTACATATTGTTTTATTTCTCAATGTAGTTTTTTTAAAATATATAAGATCACAATTTTTTTTCTAATGATTATAATTAATATGATAAATTTATTATTTATATTTAAATAATAAATGATCGAATAATGTAATAATTATGAGAGTGTTTGAGGAGATAAATTCATATTTCACTTAAAAAAGTAAAATAACATTCTTTTATCTATTAATTTTTCTCTAAATAAAAAATAGAAAAAAAGATAATGATTTTTTATCAATTTATTTTTTTGTTTTATTTCTAAGTATAGGTACTATTCTATAATTTTGAAATAAATTTGTACTCTATTTTCTTCGTCTAGCACGTGGATTGGTTGCTTACTCGACTTGCTAACCGTCGTTTCATTAATTAGTATTTTTTTCCAATAATAAAAGAGAGAAATGTAGTATACACAATTAGTAAATGCAGGTCTTTGGTGTCATCTATGAGTGTGCATCACTGTATGTGCCAGCAACTTGCTGCATGTGTCGAGTGGTGAAGTTTTATAGAAATCTTAAACGTGACTTTGAACACGAATTTTTTAAAACTTAACATCCAACTTAAAAATTATCGATCCGGAAGGTGTCAAACTAGAAGATTTTTAATGTATATAAAGTAATGAATTAATTCTTACAAGAATAATTACTGAGTGGCGAATGTGCATTGACTATAGAAAATTAAACAAGTCTACCAGGAAAGATCACTTTCTCCTTCCATTCAATGATCAAATATTAGAAAGATTAGCTAAAATTCAATGATCACTTTCCTTCATATGTGTAATCACTCAATAGATCAAGTGCTAACAATATGATTAGATTACAAATTTTCCTTCATCCTCTTAGCCACCGGGAAAAGTGTTCCCTCCCTTATGATTATACAAGAGCGGTTATCGATTGTCAGTTACCAGCAATTGTCGCCAGTTACCCCCACAGTGCGGCTGTATTGGCGGTTTCTAAAGATCATGTGCTAACCGACTTGATGTGAAACTTCATTTGCTGTGGAACTGTCACATTGTGAAGATCGTGGGTGTTTATGTGTCATTGGTCAAAAGTAATTGATATTTTGAACAGTGATCTTTGTACTCAGTTTCTTCGTCCGGAGAGGGTTTGAGCATAATATTTCAACTAGAATATGTTGTGTATTCGACTAGGTCTGGGCTTGACTGAGTCAATAGCTTAAAATTGGTCAAAACTATTGGTTAGATCAGTGGTTTTGAACTAGTCCAAACCATTGATTTAATTAATGGCTTTTAAACTGGTCAAAGGTATTGATATCTACTTAGTACAATGTTGTCTAAGAACGAGAATTAAATAAGCGCCTTAATCCTCATCAACTAGTCCCCCAATTCTAAACAAACTTAGTCTGTTCAAAGAGGGTATTAAGAATCTCACTAGCCCTTTGACCAGATGTTGAACAGATTGAGCAATTTGATCAGGATTTTAAGTCCTTCGAACAGAGTTGGTGTGGTTTTGAATTGCAATAATACCATATCTTGAAAAAAATATCTTGAGTAAAGAACTTTTGATTGTCTCATCAATGGGTGACATTTTTCCCCCAAATAGTCGCAGAAATTGAAGCGTCGCGTTGTAGCACCACTATACTGACTGTATAAAGGAAATCTTTAGGGAAAATTGGCGTACTCCGCTAAAAAATGTTTGTAAATTTTTTTCCATTTCTGAAAAGATTCTTCCATCCCCTTCATTTTGAATGATGGCCGGCTAGAGTTCTTCGAATTGCACTCCGTCGTTGTTGGAGTTAGTGAAGAAGTTGATTGATCCACTAGAGATCCTCGGACATCGAGCTCCAGCGGGAGATGAGAAGCATCTGAATCGTCAAGACAGGGAAGTAGTTTTATTTCTCCACTTCTTGTCGTGTGGCTTTCGACTCCCAACTAGTCGATTTTTGGCCTCTATTCTAGAGTTTTATGATCTTGAATTAGTGAATTTTGACCCCAATTCACTAGTCATCTTGAGCGTTTTCGTACATTTGTGTGAGGAGTTTCTTGGTGTAAAGCCTACCATTGACCTCTTTTCCTTTTGCTATCAGCTTTACTTTTTGAAAGTAGCTGGTCTTCCAGGATGTGTGTATTTCTGTCTTCGCGATGGGAGGAAGCGAGACTACTTGATCATGCCTCTTAAAGAATCCCAAATCAAATGGAAGAGCATATGGTTCTACTCTTGCCTACCGAGTGTGACCCATTGTTCTTCCGCAACAAGCGAGTGGAGAAAAATGAGAACTGGGATGCTCACCCCGTTCTCTCGGCCGAACTGAAGTCCCAGATCAAACAGATCAAGTCCCTATGTGGAAGGGGTCTGATTGGTCGATATGTGGTGGCAAGTTCCATTCGCCTTCGCCTAAATCCTCTCCGTGACAGCGAACACCCAGTGTGCATGTATACGATGATTCAAGATTCAACCCGGGATGATAATGAAGGTACTTTTCTTTTTCTTGGCCATTGAGACTTTTCTTGCCAACCAAAAATTGAAATTACTCTCTTATTTGTATATTTTCCCAAGGATGAATGCCGGGAAAGAATCCATTTCATGATCAGCCCCTTCAAACTGAATGTAGAGTGGGTCTCCAGTAAAGACATTCTCTCCGACCTAGTCAACGCCACTCAGGTAGAGAAAGGAAATTGAAAACATGTACGATCTTCAACGAGCTTTGACAATGTTTAGTTTTCTGATTTTGATTTTTTCCTTTCGTTAAATAGGCTCTGAATTTAACTTCCTAGGTGGGCACTGATAAGGAAACGATAGACAAGGCAGCCCCCCCCCCCCCCCCCCCGGCTGAGGCCAAAACTCTGTTAGTTACTGGTCGAAAGAGGAGTAGATTGGTCTTCAGCGACCAAGAAAGTGAGGAATACTCTCCTCCCCTTCTCACCCTGTCGCTCCAGCAAACAAGGGGGTACCATCAACAGTGGAGTCGGAGGTTGAGACTATAACGCCCCTGGTCGAAGCCTCCGGAAACAAAGTAGTTGAACCATCACCTACTAAACAATAGAAGAAGAATAAGAAGACTCGAGCTTTGCTAAGCTTTGATTTCAATATGGGGATTTCATACCCCATATCCAACAAGTAAGTTTTTTAGAGATTTTCTCACTTGTCAGATTTCTGTTTCGATGTCAGTGGTCTAAAAATTTTCTTGACCAGACCCTTGTGGTAGGACGAGGAAAGAGCATCTAGCGGTCAGGAGGCTAGTGCTTTTTCTTCGGTAGCTGGTGAAGATAAAACTGGTGCACCCGCGACCATTTCTTCGATCACTCCAGCTACGGAGGAAGAGGCTGAGGGAAATCTTTCTTCTTCCCCCATGGCTTAGGCTAAGATGTCTTCTCCGACTAGGGGGGAAATAGAGAAGGCTGTGGACATGGTTGATACACAATTTGACTTAACCTCTTCTTTGAAGCCTTTGTTTGGTTATGACGAGGAAGTTGAAAAAGTAGCCTTAGAATCTTCTCCCCTGCCCCTGGTGCCACTCAAGGATGTTTCGACCAAGGACTTCCCTGCTAAGGGCATGGAGGAGGAATCTGGGGCTATAGGAGAGCCCTCGGCGCAAGTCGTGCCAAGCCCACGAGGGAACTCAGGCTTGTCTGATCTAAGGCAAGTTTCTGCCCAGGAGTTTTATAATGTAAGAACATTAACTTCTCTCTTATTTTTCATTGCCATATGTCACTTTTTCAACATGAAAAAAGAACTGGCGATGTTCAACAACTTGGTGATCCGTTTGAGACCTAGTCTTGGTTTTCGCACTAGGCTCGCCCAGATTCTAATATGCGGAATAACGGGATCTTACTCGGAAATACCGAAACCCAAAGTAATTGCACAACTCTTTATTTCAAAGAGGGCTTTACACGTCGAACGTTAGGCACACTTGCCTACGTCGAAGGAACTATAAGTGTCTAAAACTCAAATAAGTTCTATGACTCTTCGATTGAATTCGATGATCTAAACTAGAGCTATTACAAGGTATTTATAGTCCAATCGTATGAGTACGTATCAGACTTAGAGACCTAAACGTATTAGACTCATATAACTAATCCTAAACAGATAAGCTTAGTTATACACATTCGGATCGGATTACAATTCCGAACAGGGAACGAATTCCTTTTCCTGGTCGCGGACCAATCCATGGTCGCGGACTCATCCAGGTCGGGAATCCTTATGCGATCAGGACTTGATCGCGAAGCCGCATGCGATTAGGACTTGGTCGCGAAGCCACATGCGATCAGGACTTGGAGATCCTCCCGGATCATGACTCCCTTGTTGAGAAGGAGCCAACCCCCGTTGCGACCTCTCGATCAAACTGGAGATGTGGAAATTGGGCTTGTCCATCTTCTTTTGTGTACCACTTTGCCGCACGTGCTCGTTGATCTTTCCGACCGATTCGAAAAGTCTCCTTTGTGCCACTGCGGGTGTTAGTCACCTTCTTTTCCAGAATCACATCTTCACGTAGAGATTTGTCTCGTTGATAGACCAAGTCTTCAACAGATGGTACTATGGTATCTGGCTCACCATCCAACATTGAAGGCTCGAAGAGTTTGAGGTGCTCAACATTGACAACCGAGTAAATATCCATGTATGGAGGTAACTCAAGCTGACAAGCATTATTACCCACTTTCCGCAAAATCCGAAAAGGACCATAACGAATGGGTTTGAGCTTCTTACCTTCAACTTTAAGTCTCTCCTTACTCAAATGTAACCATACCATATCACCTTCTTGAAATTGCGCATCAACTCGGTGCCGATCATGTCGCGCCTTGTACTTGAGTTGAGCTTTCAGCAAGTTCTGTTCAACCTCACGATGGAGTCGTTGAATACCTTCCAGGAACTTTTGTGCTCGATCCTGATCAGATGCTTTCTTGCTGTTCTGTGCTGAGGTAGGGATCACAAACTCCATATCGAATGGACTCTGTGGTAGAAATCCTAAACAGACCTCAAACGGCGACTTTCCAGTCGAACCATGCACTGCTCGATTAAAAGCAAACTGTAGGTACGGTATGCTTTCATCCCAGGTCTTCGGGTGCTTCGAGTTATATCCTCTCAAGAGATGAACGACTGTGCGATTAACCACCTCGGTTTGACCATCAGTTTGTGGATGAAAAGCAGTACTCCTCTTTAGCTTGGTGTCCATCATCATCCAGAGCGATCGCCAAAAATGACTAAGGAACCGGGTATCACGATCAGACACAATAGAAGTCGGCAGTCCGAAGTGTGTCCAAACGTGTTGAAAGAATACCCGAGCTGCCTCTTCTCCCGTGATAATCTTCCGACAAGGTATAAGAACAATTATTTTGGAGAACCAATCAACGACCACGAATAGATAGTCGTTGCCACGTCGGGTCTTAGGCAATCCTCCCAAGAAATCCATGGATATGCTCTCCCATGGTCGTGATGGAACTGGCAAAGGAGTGTACAAACCTAATTTTCGGTTTGCCGGTTTCGAGATGTTGCAGAGACCGCAGCCTCAAACAAACCTAGCCACATCTTGCTGCATACGCGGCCAGAACACATGTCGGTGAAGATTTTGCAACGTCTTTGTAACCCCAAAGTGACCAGCTACCTTCGATGTGTGTGCTTCTCGCATCCATTGAGTTCGAGGTGCTCCACGAGGTATGCAAAGTAAATTGCCCTTGTACAAGAGTCCTTCTCGACAAACGAACTCTGTAGGGTTCCCTGTTTCGATCTCAGTCAGTGCTGTTTGAAAATCAGGGTCTTCACTGTACATAGTGACATAGTCATCATGACATGATGGCTCGATCTGCATGAACGCTGATAAACAGAGGGTTGTAACTGGTGGTCGCGACAACATATCCGCCAATTTGTTGTGTACGCCCTTCTTGTACTTAATCACCAGATTAAACTGCTGCAGATACGACATCCACTTCATGTGCCGAGCTTGCTGTAGCTTGGACTGAGTTTGCAAATATTGCAATGGTTGATGGTCGGTGTGGACAACCGTCTCTTTACCCAAAAGATAACACCGCCAATGTTTCACGGCCTGATGCAGTGCGCATAACTCCTTATCATAAGTCGGGTAGTTCTTCTGAGCTCCCTGGAATAACTCAGAGTGATATGCCACTGGTCTACCTTCTTGCATGAGCACTGCGCCCATCGCATAACCTGAGGCATCGGTTTCCAGCTCGAACGGTTTCTGGAGATTCGGCAAAGCTAACACAGACGCCTCGCTGATCTTCCTTTTCAGCAAGAGAAACGTGTCCTCATGTTTCCCTGTCCACTCGAACTTCTGATAGATCCTGGTTAATGCATGCAATGGAGAAGCCACAATCGAGAAGTGTCGGATGAACTTCCGAAGGTATTGGCATGCTCCCACAAAACTACGCACATCCGTAACTGTTCGCGGTCGCGGCCATTCGCGAATCACTTTGACCTTGTCCGGGTCGATTTGCAACGTACCGTTGCCGATTATGAATCCGAGGTAAAGTAGAGTTTGCTGACCGAACTCGCACTTCTTACGGTTGAGGCGAAGTCGATGTTGCCAAAGCTATTCGAACACCTTTTCGACATGAATAGGGTGCTCATCCCACGAACGACTATAAACCAATATGTCGTCGAGATACACGATCACATAGTCGTCGATGAACGGTCTCAATACATCATTCATAAGACGCATGAAAGTTGCCGGGGCGTTGCAGAGACCAAACGGCATGACCAACCATTCGAACAGACCTTGCCGTGTTTTGAACGCGGTCTTCCATGTATCCTCCTCTCGGATGCTGACTTGATGATATCCTGACTTAAGATCCAATTTGGAGAAGACAACTGCATGCTTCAATTGGTCTAGCAGGTCATCAATACGAGGAAGGGGGTACCGGTTCTTGATGGTGATCTTGTTCAGTGCTCGATAGTCGATGCACATACGCCAAGTCCCATCTTTCTTTGGTATTAACACCACAGGAGATCCACAAGGTGAACTACTCGGTTGAATGACACCATTGTTCAGCAACTCACCAAGTTGTTTCTTGATCTCTTCATTCTCCAATACTAAGTTGCGATACATACTCAGATTGGGCAGTGTCGCATCGGACACAAGCTGAATTTCGTGCTCGACTGGACGTTTCGGCGGACGACCCTGGGTAGTCTCGAACAGATCACTGTATTTCTCCAGCAGTCCCGACAAACGACCAGAATCCTCTCGGCACGCCAGCGACAATGCTGGTCGAGTACCCTCACCTTGATCAATGGGTCGAATCATGACAAGCACATACTTGTGACATGCATTAACAATTCGTTTGGCTTGATTTGCGGTAATCAAGTTCGAAGTGTTGACGTGGATGTCTCTACTGATCACGAACTTAACTCCGTCTTTGGTGAGGTCGTACTCTTGCGCTCGCCGATGGAAGTGAGCGTCTCGATCATACAGATACGGACTCCCAAAGATCACCTGACAGATATCGATAGGGACAACATCGCATTGCACCTCATCGATATATCGTGCAGAGATCGCAAACTTCAACACACACTGACTCGTAATCTGTTGGTTCACGTCGGATGTAAACCAACCCAGCGGATATGGTCGCAGGTGTGTGGTTGTCTTCAAACCAAGTCGCCGAACCAATCCAGCGGAGACCAGATTCTTCTGACTTCCTGGATCGAATATCGCTGCGACCACTTCGTGCTTCACCTGGATGTTGATGGTGAACAAGTCCTCCGTTGGGTGACGGTCGTTCGGTGGATCGGAACCCTTCTCCTTCGGCATTGCCATTAGAGACAAGGTCGTATCCGCCTCATTAACCGAATTCACTCGGACAACTTCTTCGTCGGGTGAAGTCGCAGTAGCCGTGGCTGTTCTTTTCCCTGGTTCGTTTTTCTTTGGTCGAAGTTCAGGATGAAGCTTGTAACATTTGTCCTTGGTATGCCCCGCGACTTGACAATTTTCACAAAAGGCACCCGTGCCCGATTTTGAAGCGTTCTTCTTCGGACTCGGCTTTTTCTTTGTCGAGGTCGCATTTTCCTTCGTGCTTTTGTCGCTGCGGGATTTATTCTTCTTCTCGATCGCCATAGCAGTTGTGCTCGCGGTCACAATGTCTTGGATACCGAATAGACTTAGCTCAGTACTGATCGATTTCTGAAGTCCAGATGTGTGCTTCCGAAATACCTGAGGGTCGGATAGTGCGATGCCAATGGCCATTGCTTGTCGCCGAAACTCTGTCGTATAGTCTTGGACGGTCTGGTCACGCCGTTGGTACAATCTGTGCCAACGCTCCCCTCTCTCCTCAAGATAACCCATCGGATAGAATTCTTGTCGCAGAAGTCGTTTGAATTGACCCCACGCAAGGTCGTCAGCTTCACCATTGGCGACAAGGGCCTTCCACCATGTCTTGGCGTGGTCCTTCATCTTCAAAGGTGCAAATTTGACCTTTTGAGCGCTATTGAACCCTTTAAGGTCAAAGTAGGTCTCAAGTTGGTCGATCCAAGAATCCAGCTTCTCGGTATCGATCACCCCATCATATATGGGTATATCAATCTTAGCGTCGACTTTAAAAGATCCGACAGCTAAGGAGGTGTTGGCGAGGTCGTCGGTCTTGTGGTCGCCTTCGTCTTCATCTTCGTCTGCCCTGCGCAAGTCTTCACCAGTCTTCTCACCCATAACCTTCCCTACTTCAGGAGGTACAATCATGGCCTGCTGCTTAATCCAAGCAAGCACGGTTTCCATGTCGGTGGAGAGCTTAGCCACTTTTTCGGCTAGGTTAGCTTGAACGGAGGTATCGTCAGACATTGTCGGAGACGCGGCTGTAGGAACCGTCAATTGATCGCCTGGAATTTCGCCGGAAGTTTTGTAACTCTGGCGAATCTTCACCATCCACAGGATAGGAAAGTCGCTCTGATACCAACTTGATCCGTTTGAGACCTAGTCTTGGTTTTCGCACTAGGCTCGCCCAGATTCTAATATGCGGAATAACGGGATCTTACTCGGAAATACCGAAACCCAAAGTAATTGCACAACTCTTTATTTCAAAGAGGGCTTTACACGTCGAACGTTAGGCACACTTGCCTACGTCGAAGGAACTATAAGTGTCTAAAACTCAAATAAGTTCTATGACTCTTCGATTGAATTCGATGATCTAAACTAGAGCTATTACAAGGTATTTATAGTCCAATCGTATGAGTACGTATCAGACTTAGAGACCTAAACGTATTAGACTCATATAACTAATCCTAAACAGATAAGCTTAGTTATACACATTCGGATCGGATTATAATTCCGAACAGGGAACGAATTCCTTTTCCTGGTCGCGGACCAATCCATGGTCGCGGACTCATCCAGGTCGCGAATCCTTATGCGATCAGGACTTGGTCGCGAAGCCGCATGCGATCAAGACTTGGTCGCGAAGCCACATGCGATCAGGACTTGGAGATCCTCCCGGATCACTTGGTGAGTTGCCTTGAACAACTAGGTCGTGACTACGACCAAGTGGTCGCGAAGCTCCAGGAAAGGTATGACTTCTGGCACTTCATACTTCATGTAATTACTTTTGTTTTTCATATAAGCACATTGGCTGTAGGTGTCTTTTCCAGGGGAAATGAAAGAGCTTTCCTCAGCCATGGAGAGTCTGCAAGCTACTCTAGAAGCAGAAAATTTGAAGATGCAGACCAGCCATCAAGCCATGAAAGACGTCTTGGCCGAGGAGAAGGCCACCTCCTCCTCCCTGAGGGAGGAAGTTGATAAATTCAAGGCTCCTCTCGAGGAAGAGAAGTAGGCTCGAGTGACTGCAGAAACTAGTCGCCAACTCCTACAGGCTAAGCTCTCCTCCAAAGAGGAGATTCAACTACAGTATGAGGAGAATACAAAGCTCTTTGACTCTCTATGCGAGTTTGAAGGTGTCTTTCAAATTGTCAAAGGTCTTACGATCACTATAGACCTTATACTAAAAAGTAAGTTTAGATGCTTTCTTTTTCTCTTCTGACATTGAAATTTGATTCCAATACCTTTGTATTTTCAGAGAAGAAAAAGCAACTATCCTCAAATAATAATGAGCTGGTCAAATATAATAAGAAGTGCCAACAAACCAACAAGAGGTATGATATTACGTTTTCAAAAATAATAAACATCTCTTGATGGCCAAAAATCATCTTGACTAGGCTTTAAGAAACTTGGGGAATGAGTTGGACATTGAGCCCAGTAATAATTCCATTAAGTCCTTCAATTGTTTCATTCTCAAGCAATCAAAGGAACTGAAGGCCAGGACCTTTGATGTTCAAGAACAACAAGAAAAGGTTGTCTTATTGACAGTCGAAAGATTAGCCAATGCCATTTTCATCAAGCTGCGAGCAACCTATTCGGGTCTCGACCTCAATCCTATTGTGAATCAACTTTCTTGTTGTTCTCAGGATGAGGTCGTTAAGATCATCGATGAGGTATAGCTGTTGGTGAATCAACATCTACAAAGCATAAAAGTGACCAACGATGAAGGCGGCAGTTTGACAGGCAGGAAGGATCCAAAGACTCTTGATGAGCAGAATGTTAATGAGGAGTGATGGGACGTGGGGTGGTGCAATCTTTCGATGAGAACAATAACTATCGATTTGTGAAGACGACTCTCATGATCCGGCTACCAACCGTACACGACTGATACGCCCTGGCAATCGCTGAACAAACTTCGGATTGTTATCGACAGAACTAGAAGCACAATCGACCTGATCACGAAGATCTATTCCTGCAAACGATCGAAGAACAAGCAAGAACAAGGTAAAAAAGCAATCTGAAATTACAAATATAGATTGAATCACGAAAAAGAGTTGGGGTTCCGAATATAGATATTGATGTTGATCTAGCCAACCAAGAAGAATATCTTAATAGTTTCACAAAGAAAAGACTATGACTAAACAAAACCCACATAACCCTAATGGTTTGGTTAAATTATAAAGAGGAGGTAAAAGAGGTCGGTGGCCAGATAAGGAAACCTGAAACCGACATAGACTCTTTCTCTACTCGGACTCTAGCTCAATATATGGGCCTTGACCCTACCAAAAGGTGACGCGGCACCATAACATGACTAAAATAAACCTAGATAATTATCGTATGATTGACGGTTAGGTGGTAGCACCGTTATCCCAATCAGTTGGTCGAACAGCAACTCCATCGATTCGTTCGGTCCTCCAAAGCAACACCGAGGTTCCTGATAAGAATAAGATCACACGCATCAGGCAGCATTGAGTTCAAAGTATATGAATGTATTCCAATAAACGAATTTACCTGACAATTAAGTTGACGTGCGCGTGCTCTAGTGATCAGTCCTACTGATCGGTGAGGAGAAATAGAAGTTGTAGGACCGATAGCAGTGATGTCCTCATCATCCTCCCCTTCTTGCATTTGAGTCGTCCTCGACTCAAGCTCATCTTCCTCTCCCAAATATGGCTTCAAATCTGCAATGTTAAAGGTGGGGCTAACCCCAAAATCTGCAGGCAAGTCAAGCTTGTATGTATTATTGTTAATCCTCTCTAACATTCTAAAAGGACCATCAGCTCTAGGCAGCAACTTTGATTTTCTTAAGTCTGAAAACCTTTGTTTTTGCAAGTGTAACCAAACAAGATCGCCCGGTTCAAAAATTATTTCTTTTCTACCCTGACTAGCAGCAATCTTGTACTTTTCATTCATATGTTCTATATTCTCATTAGTTATTTCATGCAGTTTAAGAATCAATTCAGCACGTCGTTTAGCATCAATGTTTACCCTTTCCGAAGATGGTAAAGGTAATAAATCAATAGGAACACGAGGAACAAACCCATATACTACCTGAAAGGGACGCATCTTTGTGGTTGAATGCAGCGATCGGTTGTAAGCAAACTCCATGTGAGGCAAGCATTCTTCCCACATCTTCAAGTTCTTCTTCAAAACAGCCCGCAGCATGGTGGATAATGTGCGGTTGACAACTTCGGTTTGGTCATCGGTTTGGGGATGACTTGTAGTAGAAAACAATAACTTGGTCCCCAATTTCATCCATAGAGATCTCCAAAAATGACTTAATAACTTCGCGTCACGATCTAAAACAATAGTATTCGGCACTCCATGTAGTCAAACGATTTCTCTAAAAAACAAATCAGCAACATTTGTAGCATCATTGCTCTTTTGACAAGGTATAAAATGTGCCATTTTAGAAAATCTATCCACGACAACAAAGATACTATCCCTCCCCTTCTTTGTTCTAGGCAGTCCTAAAACAAAGTCCATAGAAATATCCTCCCAAGGTGTGCTAGGAATAGGCAGAGGCAGAGGCATATATAAACCATGTGGATTAAGTCATGACTTAGCTTTTTGACATGTAGTGTAGCGTGCAACGTAGAGCTTGACGTCACGCCTCATCTTCGGCCAATAGAAGTGAACAGCCAAGATGTCTTCCGTCTTCTTGACACCAAAGTGTCCCATTAGACCTTCTCCATGCGCCTCCTGTAACAACAAAAGAAGAATGGAGCTGGCAGCAATGCATAGCTTGTTAGCTCGATAAACAAAGTCATCATTTATCACAAATTTATTCCAGCTTCTTTCTTCTTTACAATTCAGCAATACATCTTCAAAATCAGCATCATGCGCATATTGTTGTTTAATGGTTTCTAATCCGAAAATCTTGAAATCAAGTTGAGATAACATAGTGTAACGTCTAGACAAAGCATCAACAATAACACTCTCCTTCCCTTTCTTGTGTTTGATAACATAAGGAAAAGATTTAATGAATTCTACCCATTTCGCATGTCTACGATTCAATTTGCTTTGACTTCTAATATGCTTCAAAGATTCATGGTTAGAATGGATAACAAACTCTTTCGGCCAAAGGTAATGTTGCCATGTCTCCAAAGTCTGAACTAAAGTATATAATTCTTTATCATAAGTTGAATAATTCAGACTACAACCACTTAACTTTTCACTAAAATAAGCAACATGTTTACCTTCTTGGATTAACACACCTCCAAGTCCAATTCTACTGGCATCACATTTAAGTTCAAAAGTCTTACCAAAATCAGGAAGTTGGAGCAATGGTGCGTTCGTATGCTTCTCTTTCAAGATGTTGAATGATTGTTCTTGTGCATGACCCCAAAAAAACGGAACTCCTTTCTTCGTGAGCTCATGCAATGATGCAGCAATGGTACTGAAATCCTTGACAAAACGCTTATAAAATCCAGCTAGTCCAAGAAAGCCTCGCACTTGGGTGACCGTTGTTGGAATCGGCCAACTTTGAATAGCTTCGATCTTGGCTTCATCAACTTCATTGCCCTGTGGAGTAACAACATAACCAAGAAACAAAACTCGATCGGTGCAAAACATGCACTTCTCAAGGTTACCGAACAAATGTGCATCACGTAAAACCTTAAAAACAACACGCAAATGTTCAAGGTATTCATCCAAAGATTTGCTATAGATCAAAATGTCATCAAAGTATACCACCACAAATTTGTTGATGAAAGGATGCAAAACCTCATTCATTAATCTCATGAAAGTGCTTGGTGCATTAGTTAAACCGAAAGGCATCACTAACCACTCATATAATCTGAATTTAGTTTTAAACGTTTTTTTCCATTCATCTCCTAATTTTATGCAAATTTGGTGATATCCACTACGCAAATCAATTTTAGAGAACACAACAGAGCCACTCAATGCATCAAGCATATCATCTAACCTAGGAATATGATGACAATATCGAATTATTATGTTATTGATAGCTCTACAATCCACACACATACGCCATGATCCATCTTTCTTTGGAACCAAAAGAACAGGGACAGCACATGGACTAAGACTTTCACGTACGTACCCCTTGTCAAATAAGTCTTGCACTTCACGCTGAATCTCCTCAGTCTCTTGTGGATTGGTTCTATATGGCGCATGGTTGGGCAACGAGGCTCCTAGAATTAGATTGATTTGATGCTCAATCCCTCTAATTGGAGGCAGCCTTGGTGGTACTTCCTTCGGAAATACCTCAGCAAACTCCTGCAAAACGTTAGCACACTACTACAGAAATGCATTTTACTAACCCATATCTTCTAACGGTTATAAGCAATCTGGGAAAAATCCGATAGAATAGGACGACAGCGGCGGAGAAGAGGCTTTTTACTATCGGTTAGACACTAGTACACCATTAGTGAAATGCAAACATTTTTTACTATCGGTCATTACTGTACAAACCGATATAATATATGAAATAGTACTATCGGTTTTTCATTCGTAACTGATAGTAAAATTACGCACTTTATACTATCGGTTCGTACTGTACCAACCGATATAATATATGAAATAGTACTATCGGTTTTCCATTCGTAACTGATAGTAAAATTACGCACTTTATACTATCGGTTCGTACTGTACCAACCGATATAATATATGAAATAGTACTATCGGTTTTTCATTCGTAACTGATAGTAAAATTACGCACTTTATACTATCGGTTCATACTGTACCAACCGATATAATATATTAAATAGTACTATCGGTTTTTCTCGCGTAACTGATAGTGAAATTACTGACTTTTTATTATCGGTTCTTACTGTACTAACCGATATAATAGAGTAATGTTTACTATCGGTTATATAAAACAAACCGATAGTAAAATGACGTCATATAAACTAATTGTTATGACAGTGGGGACCTTATTTTACTATCGGTTTGTGTTTTTGAACCGATAGTCAAATTGTACAACTTAATTAGGTCGATCCCTGCTCTGCGCTCTGCATGTTGGAATCATTTCTACAATACATACATCCACGCTCCAAGCTAGAGTGATCTGGAGAAGCTAGCTGAGAAGTTGATCATAATTCCATCCCCCTCGGTATTATCATCTTCTCATCACCTCTCTCTCTCTCGATCACTCTTTCAGACTCTCCCTCTCTCTCTCTACTTGCAATTTATTAAACTAGATACATGTAGCTCCAAACTAGCTAGAAGGCTAGGTTGGCTAGCTAGCTATAGCTTGCTGAAGTTAAGCAGCTAGCTAGCTGGCTCTTCCAATTAATGCATCAAGTTAATTAGGGTTTCATATATACAAATCTATTTAATGTAATTAAGCAGCTGTACACACATATGGTCTAGCTAATTATGTTTCATGCATATATGCATGCCCTGAGTCATTAATTATTTATTTCAATTTGTCAATTTTGTGAAATAATTGTAGATGGACCGAGAATATTGGATGTATGGAATAAAACGTACTACTGTTGAGTATTTGGAGGGTGTGAATGGATTTATTAAATTTGCGGAGCAAGAAAAGGCAAAGAAGGGAGATAAAGATATGCATTGTCCTTGTATAGATTGTATGAACTTAAAAAGATTCGGCAACTCTGATCAGATTAGGAGTCATTTGATTCGTCGTGGTTTTAATGCACGCTATACCTGTTGGATATGGCATGGTGAAGATCTTGAGGAAACGAGCACCGCTACCACTCAGCAGCACCCGGAAGTGGATTGCAGTAATGATGATCATGATCAGAACATTGGTAATGTTCATTCAGAAGTCCATGTAGATGACGACAATTTAAATGAAATGTTACGTGATGTAGAAGAAGATTACAGCGAAAACGATTTAGCTAAATTTGATAAATTAATTATTGATTCTGAGAAGCCTTTGTTCCCCGGATGTGCAAAATTTACAAAGTTGTCTTCTGTGTTGAGATTATATAACTTGAAGGCAAGCAATGGTTGGAGCGATAAGAGTTTCACGGCGCTATTGGATCTGTTAGCGGACATGCTTCTAGAGGGAAATGAGTTGCCAAGATCGGTTTACCAGGCCAAAAAACTATTGTGTCTGTTGGGAATGGAAATCTAAAGAATACATGCATGCCCAAATGATTGTGTTCTATATCGTAATGAGTACGAGGATTTGCATGTTTGTCCAAGATGCGGTGCATCGCGGTATAAGCATGGGCACAGAATTTATCACAATGGATGTGATGAGGTAAAGAAAGGGCCTCCAGCAAAAACTGTGTGGTATTTGCCTATAATTCCTAGATTGAAACGGCTGTTTGCAAATCTGAAAGATGCGAAGTACTTGCGTTGGCATGTTGAAGGTCGGAAACAAGACGGAAAACTAAGACATCCAGCTGATTCCATTCAATGGAGAAACATTAACAGAACATTCGGTGAGTTTGGCAGCGAAGTGAGGAATATAAGGTTTGGGCTGAGTACGGATGGTATGAATCCACACGGAAATATGATTAGTCGACATAGCACTTGGCCGGTTCTTTTATGCATCTACAATCTTCCTCCTTAGTTATGTATGAAGCGCAAGTATATCATGATCTCGTTACTAATTTCAGGACCCAGACAACCCGGGAATGATATTGACGTGTTTCTATCACCGTTAGTCGAGGACTTACATAAATTGTGGAGCGAAGTGGTGCGGGTGTGGGATGCACATAAGCGAGAGAATTTCATATTGCGGGCCATGATATTTTGCACCATAAATGATTTCCTGGCCTATGGAAATTTCTCGAGGTATAGTACGAAAGGAGGCAAAGCTTGTCCTATTTGCCTGGATGAAACTAAAGCATGTGGTTATCGAACTGCAGAAAAACAATGTACATGGGTCACCGCAGATTCCTTCCGATGCATCACGCCTACCGTAAGAAGAGGAAGTCATTCAATGGGAAGCCTGAGAAAGGATCAGCCCCAGTGTTTGTGACTGGTAAGGAGTTTTACTTGCACGTGAAGGACATCAAAGTTAAGTTCGGTAAATGTTCTAAACCTCCAGGAAAAAATGTTTGGAAGAAGAGATCAATTCTTTGGGATCTGCCATATTGGGAGCACTTACAAGTTCGACATTGCATTGATGTCATGCACGTAGAGAAAAATTTTTGTGACAATTTGATTGGTTTGTTTCTGAACATTCCAGGAAAGACGAAAGATGGCATCAACGTTCGCCGTGACATGCTCGACATGGGCATAAGGACTGAGCTTGCACCGTTGAAGAAGGGAAAGCGGACATACCTCCCCCCGGCCTACTATATTTTTTCAAAAAGAGAAAAAACAAAACTCTGTCAGTGCCTATATGGTGTTAAAGTTCCATGCGGGTATTCTGCGAACTTGAAAAAACTTGTGTCCATGAAAGACTTGAAACTGGTTGGTATGAAGTCCCATGATTGTTATGTACTGATGTCACAAATGCTTCCCATTGCTATCAGAGGCATTCTCCCAGTCAAAGTCAGAGAGACAATTACAAAGCTATGTTATTTCTTCAACACAATATCTGGCAAGGTAGGTAAACGTGTACTCCTAGCAAGTTAATTAGCTCCATTCGTGGAACTTGTCAGATTTTTTGGATCTGAATATTTGCTGCAACTGTGTCCTTGCAGGTAATTGATTTGGATGGACTGGGCGATTTGCAACGCGATGTGACTACAACTCTTTGTCAGCTGGAGATGTATTTTCCTCCATCTTCTTTTGATGTTATGGTCCATCTAATTGTTCACCTTGTCAGAGAAATTAAGTTTTGTGGACCCGTGTTCCTGCGCTACATGTATCCATTTGAGAGATTTATGGGTATCTTGAAGGGATATGTAAGGAATCGACATCGGCCTAAGGGCAGTATCATTGAAGATTATGCCGCTGAGGAGGTGATCGAATTTTGCACCAACTATATGGCCGGGGTTGACCCAAATGGCGTTCCTACATCCCGGCATGAGGGCAGGCTTCAGGGCATTGGAACGATTGGATTTAAAGCAGTTGTCCCCTCTAGTGATCTGTATGCAAAAACCCATTTTTAGGTCTTACAGCACATGACGAGGGTGGAGCCATACATAATAGGAAGTTTGGGTCACTCGACTCATATTACGGTGTTATTGAGGAAATATGGGAGCTCGATTATGTATTACTTAAGATTCCTCTGTTTCGATGCCAATGGGTCGAAATCTCTCGAGGTGTTAAAGTCATCGACAATTATGGGTTTACTCTCGTCGGTCTCAGTAGAGTCGCACACCAAGATAATCCATTTATACTTGTTGAGCAAGCCACACAGGTGTTCTACATCGTTGACCCGGCCAACCCAAAGTTGCATGTTGTCCTTCACAGTAAGAGACGTATTGTTGGGGTCGAAGACGTTGTGGATGAAGAAGAGTATGATCAGTTCGACGAACTACCTCCATTTTTAGATGGAATTCTTCAATCTGTCCCTACCGAAGATATTGATGAAACAAGTTACCTGCGAGACGACCACGAAGAAGGATTATGGGTGGACAACCATTCTTGACTAATTTGCAATATGTAAGTGACGTATATTACTTGGATCTTTAATCGAAGAATTCTTCAAATCATTTTTCAAAAATTCTTTGGGAAAACATACGTGATGCATTGAGAATCATTTATGCAAATTTTCATTTCAATTGGAGTATATACTTGATTTGAGCAATAATTGATTATTTTCACAAATCAATATGAAAACTGCAAATTTTCATTCCATGATTGGTCTTTACTGTTAATTTATTTCAAGATTATTGGAAGTCATTTGCATGGGGTTTCAGGTGTCTTTACAACTGCAAAATGATGTACTGAGACCCATCTGTAATTGTTCTCATGAAGTCCCTTTAGGTCAATAACACTGTATTCTACTATCGGTTTCGACTTCCAAACCGATATGAAATTAATATCTACTATCGGTTTATTGTTCATAACCGATAGTATTTCATTTTGTGTTATGAGAACCTTTTCTACATATTGGTTTGCTCTTGTACAGTGGATTAATTTACTATCGGTTAATAATCATAAAACCGATAGTGAAATACAATGCAAAATGATGTACTGAGATCATCTGTAATTGTTCTAAGGAAAATCTTTTAGGGTCAATAACATTATATTTTACTATCGGTTTCAACAGCCAAACCGATATGAAATTAAACGCTACTATCGGTTTATTGTTCATAACCGATAGTGATTTATATTGTGTTATGAGCCCCTGTTCTTAATTACTATAAGTTAGTAATAATAAAACCAATAGTGAACAATGCCAACACTCCAAACCCTAACTAACATTGTATTTACTATCGGTTTGGTGGTTCTGAACCGATTGTAAATATTCATATATTAGGTTATAACCACGCACGATTTTCCCTCCAGCGCAACTGATCACATTCCAAATACTCACGCGCGAAAAAACCCTAGCTTCCCCGACGTTCGCTTCTTCGTTCCTCTGCGCCACCATTGCCGATCGCAATCGGGTTCTCCACCGCCTCCGGCCACTCCACGAACGATTGTAAGTGTTCTTGACCAAACCGCTCGCGTCAATTGCTTAAATTTATATGCAATGGTTCATATGTGGTTCAATGGATTACAAATATAAAACTAGAGTAAAATTCATGAACTACAAACTTGATAGCTATGAGAATTACAGACTTGATGAAAATCACTAGCAATTTGTCATACAGTGTAGTCCACTATCGGTTTCTTATTTAGAACCGATAGTAAATACCATAAACTGAACTTTCTATTAATTATTTCCCATTTTCTAATTTTCATCTGAAATTTTGGTTCATTTAAATTTTGACAAACTTTATGTTCCTACAGAGAGACTAGCATAGTTTGCACTGCTAATCTTATATATTTTCCTGAATACAAACTTGAGTACTATCGGTTTTACTTGGAAAACCGATAGGAAATAGATTATGTCATAGTTTGCACTGCTAATGTTATAAATTTTCCTAAATACAAACTTGAGTACTATCGGTTTTACTTGGAAAACCGATAGAAAATATAGTATGTCATAGTTTGCACTGCTAATCTGAATTTTCTGTTAATTATTTCCCATTTTCTAATTTTCATCTGAAATTTTGGTTCATTTAAATTTTAACAGACTTTATGTTCCTGCAGAGAGACTAGCATAGTTTGCACTGCTAATCTTATATATTTTCTTGAATACAAACTTGAGTACTATTGGTTTTACTTGGAAAACCGATAGGAAATAGAGTATGTCATATCGGTTTGTTATTGTCAACCGATAGTACATTGAAAAGTCTAAATTTTGCAGAGTTCATATTTCATTTGTGAAAAGAATCAACTATTTCTCAAATCAAATACATTTGAAATGAAAATTTACAGAAATGATTTTCATTGCATGAAATATATTTTTCTGATGAAATTTTCCAAATAGGATTAATTTTACAATCAAGAGTTATCGAATGACCTTTATGTTAAGCAAGAAGGTATCAGTTCGACAACCCTTTGCAAATTGAGTTTACAAATCCACTTTAAATCTATTTTGAAGACTATGTTGATAGGAATTTATGATTTTTGGCCTTTTGAATGAAAATTTGACATTTTAACAAAAAGAGGCGGTTCATCATTGCCATTCCATTTTAGTTATGAACTTTGTCATGTACCTTTCTCATATCAATTGATGGTCTGTTCATGGAATTTTAGGTAAAGCCATGTCGGCATCTTCCTCGGCTGATAGTAGTGATTCGGCGAGGGCGAACGTAGATGATGCTGCCTTGTCCCAGCGCAAGAGGAAGGCGCGAGGCGCGACGATGTTGTGCCGTTTGGCCAAACGCGCGGATCTTTCATGTGAGTTCAACCAGTTCGGGAGACCGATCAGGAAGAACGCCGGCCACTATGCTGCCTATGTTGGCGAAGGAAAGGGTGAAGATCATCGTCCAGAGCTAGAAGGACATCAAGGCCGACGAGAGGGATAGGCTGTGGGCGGAAGTGAAGGTAAAATTAATCAAAATCACTGAACTCTTGAGTAATCACATTCCCTTGGTTTATCCCAGAGATTAGGTAAGTCCTGCTTATATGCACCATTTGAAACAGGCCAAGTGGAACATCCCCGACGATGGTCCCAAGATAGCTTGCTTGAAGGACATGAACAACACGTGGAAAACCTTCAAGAGCGTCCTCGTCAGTACCTTCCTCGCTAAAGGCAAATCTCCATGCGAGAAGTACCCCTTCATAACGGAGGAGGTATGGGAGCAATTCGCCCAACAGAAGGGGACTCCTGAGTTCAAGGTATGTATGGTTCCTTTGCTTGGTTACATCATTGTATGCAGTAAGCAGCGGTGCATTAATTTTCTTGTTTCTGGTACGAAGGCCTTCAGTGAGAAGAACAAGACAATCCAGAGGAGGAACGACCACCCACACCGGCTCGGCTCTCACGGCTATGCGGGGAAGGAGGAGCAGTGGAAGAAGGCTGAAGACGAGGCGTCGAATTTCGTCGACTCCCCTAACCTACCACTCTCCGAGATCCGCGATGCGCGATGCAAGCGCTGGTGGCTGGCCAGAGGGACCGTGTCGGCCACGGGGACTGTGGCGTTCCCAAACCCTAGGGACGTCGAGGTCGTGCAGCGACTCATAAGTTGGCTAACTTCCTGGTTGGAATCATAGAGTGTGGTAGAAAAAACTATGATCACTAGTGTGCGCACAAGTTTGTATATATTTCTTCCTCACAATGGAGAGCTTTCAATGTAACAAATCTCTTGCTCGAAGGAGGCGACCGAGGGATTGTTCACTCCCCATAGGGAGAAGGACATCCTTACCCGGGCTCTAGGGAACAAGGAGCATCCAGGGCGGACGCGAACCGTGGGGGCTGTGGTGCCATGGAAGGAAGGCTTCTTGGAGCCCGGGCAAAAGGCGAAGAAGGCTGGCAGCTGGAAGGAAAGGGAAGTGGAGCTATCTCAGAAGATACGGGCAGATGTGACTGCACAATTCGCGGACATGTTCGCTCAAATGAACGAGAAGTATGAATGCCTCAGCCGAGTTGTGCAGTCCAAGGGTTTAGATCCAGCTGCCGAGCTCGACGCTGCCAGGCCGAGTAGTTGCGGCTCGAAGGTTCACGTGGATCCGGTGGACCTGATCGAGGTATTGCAACTCTTGAGCTATATATGCAGTTCGGTTGATGTCACTCCCGTTACGTTAGAATTGTTTCGCTAACCTGTTATAATTGTTGCAAATTGCAGAAGCCAGAGAGCTGTAGCCTATTGATCAACATAGGCGACAAACCTGTTGCGGTTGCAAACGGGGTCGTATACCAGTCTTGGGAGGATGTCCGGATCCACTGCGTACCTCTGGAGCCTGGATACGCAAAGGTACAGGTGGACATGGCCCTCCCGGGCTACAGCTCTTTTCCGTTGCCCGTCCCAACTTCATACACGCATATATGGGCTCGTACATACAGTGGCCCAAGAAGGGTGTTAGACTACAGGAGGTAAACCCTAGCCATTCTAGCTTACAACTCAGTTAATGTACTCAATTTGCAAGATCTAACTTATGCGTTTGTAATTAAAGTGGACGATGGATACCAGCTCACTTCCTGAGGACACCACCCCCGCCACAACGCATGAGCGAACTCCTTCGGGCCCCATGCCTCCTCCGACGGCCTCAAACCCTTCGCCATCAAATGAGGCCGGCGGCACCACACCCCAACCTTCGAAGGTGTACACTCGCTCCCCGCCCAAAGGCAAGGGCAAGGCCAAAGGCAAGGCCAAACAAAACCAGCCTGGTACGTTCAAGAACGGGTCCCCACTCGTGTCGGAGTACCTTCTGCGCAATATGGATCAAATAACCAGAAGTCTAGGCGCCACATCAACTTCTTGGTTCACTTCAGGCCAGGCCATTTTCACCGTGAGCCCGGGAGCATATCGGTGGCCCATGAGGATTTGTTCGACCTCCTCAACTGGCGGGAGCTTGATATGTCCATCATACGGACTGGAGTCCTGTGAGTTTGCTGTTGTGTGAAGTTATCACAGTTCGTTTCATAAATCTAATCACTTTGTATGCAGTACTTACTAATGTCTACTTTGCATCCAGGTGCATGTATAGGCTGGAGTCGATGAGGGCATGCGACAAGATGGGTTTCCTCGACCCAGAGAAAATAAGCCTCACGATGCTAGAGCATGACCAAGCACATGCGGAGGAATACATATCAAGGGCACTACTAGTGCAGCAGGACCGAGAGTTCATCATTGCGCCGTACCACCAAAGGTTAGTGCATTTCCTACTAATTTAACTCATTCTTGTATGTTACGCCTAACATATGTATGAAACGGTTCGCTTATATATGCAATGTAGGGGCCACTGGATCCTCGCCATCATTTTCCCATGGATGAATGAGGTCTATTACCTCGATTCGATGAGCGACAGGGTGGTGCATGTTTTCACCCTCACGTGGCACATAGACGCGTAAGTAACACAGTTGTTTTAAATTTTTCTCTGACTAGCTAATTAATGATAACATATTAACCGGCAATACTAAATTAAATACAGGGCTTTCAAAAATTATGTCAGTGCTGGAGGGAGGCATGACGCGTCGAAGGGCACAACAATTTCTTGGAAAAAATATGAGGTAATTAATACGGACGGAAGTACTCATGATGAGTCTTTTAATTTAAGCTTAATTAGTTCTTTCGAGTTAATGTGGGTTTATGTCTTTGCATATGCAATTTTCCCAGTGCCATCAGCAGCCACAATCGTGGGAATGTGGCTTCTATGTCATGAGATTCATGTATGACCTGATCAGGAGAAGCTTTGCCCAATTCCCTAAGGTAACCATTTTTCCTGACTCAAAGTCGAACTTTAATTGGATGTGACGTCCGATCCTAACTTCATACACGCATATATGCAGAGCGCCATGTTGAAAAAGCAATATGAGTTGCCTCAATTGAAGGAGCTGCGAACAATTTAGGCTCAATATGTCATGGAAGAAGTGGCTATCAACGATCGATTGTAACTGACTTGTGTAATATATATTGAATGTGTTGATTGCTGTATATATCTGTGAATAAACTCAATATGTGAATAGATTCATTGATGTATTTGTGAATAAACTCTATCAATATGTGAATAAATTCAATTTGTCCCATGCATGTGTATATTACTGTATTAGTGTATCTGTGAACAAATTCAATATGTGAATATTGGTGTATATTTGTAAATATTGGTGTATTTGTGAATGATCCAATGTATCTTTGTATTGCTGTATGTATAGGTGCAAGATTCCAGTACTAACTGTGTCCAGTACATAACCGATAGGAAAAACTACACAATACTATCGGTTATATACTACAACCGATAGAATAAATATTACAGTATTATCGGTTCATATACAACAACCGATAGTATAAAGTTTCCAGTACTAAACGTGTCTACACAATACTATCGGTTTAGATCTCAGCCGATAGAAAAAACATACACATTACTATCGGTTTAGATCCTAGCCGATAGAAAATACCTACACAATACTATCGGTTTATATCCGAGCCGATAGAAAAAATCTAAACAATACTATTGGTTTAGATCCGAGCCGATAGTAGAAGTAGTTGATAGCGATTAGTGAACGTTGGGAATGTAGATGTTTTACTAACGGTTTTCAACCGATAGTAGTGTGCTACGTTTCTACTATCGTGCCGATCACTATCGGTAAGAGAACCGATAGTAGAGTGGATTTTTAACCGATAGTGAAAAGCATTTCTGTAGTAGAATGCTATTCACTATGATCTCTGAGCTTTAGAAGCAATATGAGAACATGACAGCTTATGACATGGCTGTGTCTCTTAGAAACTTATTCGAGGAGCAGGCCAGGGTGGAAAGATATGAAACCACTAAGAAATTGCATGATTGCAAGTTGGCAGAAGAGAGCTCGGTCAGTCCTTATGTGATCAAGATGATTGGTTATATTGAGAATTTGGAAAAGTTTGGTTTTCCCCTTAGTCAAGAGTTGGCTACTGATATGATTCTCCAATCGCTCCCTCCGAGCTATAACCAATTTGTCATGAACTATAACATGAATAATCTGGAGAAATCATTGACCGAATTGTATGGGATATTTAAAACAGCGGAACAGAACATTAAGAAAATTCCAAATAATGTAATGATGGTTCAAAAGGGAAAAAGCTTTAAGAAGAAGAAGAAGGGCAAGGGCAAGGCTAACGGAAAGGGCAAAACTCTAGAAAGATTCTCTAGTGCTAAGCCTAATTCCAAGGAAAGTCCAAGCCAGGTGCCACCCCTACTACTGAATGCTTCTAGTGCAAAGAATTTGGACATTGGAAGAGGAATTGCAAGAAGTACCTGGCAGATTTAAAGAAAAAGAAGGAAAGTGAGACTCCTTCAGGTATATATGTTATAGAAGTTCATTTAGCTACTTCTCCTTCCGACTCTTAGGTATTTGATACCGGATCGGCTACTCATATTTGCACTTCGATGCAGGGGCTTAAAAGGAGTAGAAATTTGGCTAAGGGCGAGATTCAACTTCGCGTTGGCAATGGAGCAAGAGTTGCATTATTAGCTATTGGAACTTTTATACTAGCTTTACCTTCAGAATTAGTTTTAGAATTTAATAACTGTTATTATGTTCGCGCCATAAGCAAAAACATTGTATCCGTGTCGTGTTTAGACACGCTAGGTTATGAATTTAGAATAAAGAACAATCGTTGTTCCTTTTATTTAAATGATATATTTTATGGCAATGCCTCATTGGATAATGGGATTTATCAACTAAATCTTGAATTACTTGTCTATAACATATGTACTAAGAGGCTTAGGCCCAATGATTTGAATCCCACATTTATCTGACATTGTCGTTTAGGCCATATAAATGAGAAATGCATCATGGAACTCTTAAAAGATGGTCTTCTAGACTCATTTGATTTTCAATCATTTGATGTGTGTGAATCTTGTTTACTTGGCAAGATGACAAAGGCACCTTTCACAGGTGAAAGTGAAAGGGCAAGTGACTTATTGGCTCTTGTTCATACCGATGTATGTGGACCATTAAGTTCAACAGCTAGAGGTGGTTTTCAGTACTTCATAACTTTTACCAATGACTTTAGTAGATATGGATATGTCTACTTAATGAGGCATAAATCTGAAACGTTTGATAAATTCAAGGAATTTCAGAATGAAGTACAGAATCAACTTGGCAAGACAATCAAAACCCTACGATCTGATCGTGGAGGGGAGTATTTGAGCCAAGAATTTAGTGATCATCTAAAACAACACGGAATTGTTCCACAATTGACCCCGCCGGGAACACTTCAGTGGAATGGTGTGTCAGAACGACAGAACAGGACCTTGTTGGACATGGTTCGTTCAATGATGAGCCAAACTGATCTTCCATTGTCCTTCTGGGGATATGCTCTAGAAACAGCTGTGTTCACATTAAATAGGGCTCCATCAAAAGCCGTAGAAAAGACACCATATGAGATATGGAATGGAAAGCGTCCCAGTTGTCTTTTCTTAAGATTTGGGGTTGTGAAGCTTATGTAAAATGTTTAATGTTTGATAAGCTCAAACCCAAATCAGATAAATACTTCTTTGTGGGCTATCCTAAGGAAACAAAAGGATATTATTTCTATAATCGACAAGAAAACAAAGTGTTTTTTACCCGAAACAGTGTCTTTTTGGAGAAAGAGTTTCTCTCAAAAGGAGTAAGTGGGAGCACAGTGCAACTTGAAGAAATTCGAGAACCACTGGAAGTTATTTCAGCACCCACTGAAGCTCAGCAAGACCTGTAAAATAATGTAGAAAATGCAGGACAAGCACCGGTTACACGTAGGTCTGAAAGGGTACGTCACATACTTGGAAGGTACATGTTCCTTACAATGGAGCAACGTGAAGTATTATTGATAGACAATGATGAGCCCAAGACTTACGAAGAAGCAATGATGAGCCCTGACTCTGAGAAATGGCTTGGAGCCATGAGATCCGAAATTGAATTCATGCATGACAATCGAGTGTGGAACTTGGTTGATCTGCCTGATGGTGTAAAAACCATTGAGTGCAAATGGGTTTATAAGAAAAAGATTGACATGGATGGTCATGTTCATATCCAAAAAGCACAATTAGTTGTAAAAGGTTTCAAGCAAATTTAAGGTGTTGATTATGATGAAACTTTTTTGCCCGTTGCTATGTTAAAGTCAATCAGGATCATCTTAGCTATTGCTTCCTATTTTGATTATGAGATATAGCAGATGGATGTCAAAACGGCTTTCCTAAATGGAAACCTAAGTGAGGATGTGTATATGGCACAGCCTAAAGGTTTTGTCGATCCAGATAATACTGGGAAAGTATGCAAGCTTCATAAATCCATTTATGGGTTGAAGCAAGCATCTCGGAGTTGGAATCTTCGTTTTGATGAAGTAGTCAAACAGTTTGGCTTCATAAAAAATGAAGAAGAGTCTTGTGTTTACAAAAAGGCAAATAGGAGCGTTCTTATTTTTCTGATCTTATGTGTGGATGACATACTTCTGATCAGAAATGATATTCCTATGCTTGAGTCTGCGAAGTCCTCATTGAAAAGTAGCTTTTCTATGAAAGACTTAGGTGAGGCAGCATATATTTTGGGTATTAAGATCTACTGAGATAGATCTAAAAGACTGATTGGATTAAGCCAAAGTACATATGTTGACAAAGTATTGAATAGATTGAACATGCAGGATTCCAAGAAAGGTTTTCTGCCTATGTCACATGGCATTAGTCTTAGCAAGAGTCAATGTCCTTCGACATGTGATGAGCGGGACCAAATGAATAAGATTCCATATGCTTCTGTTGTTGGGTCTTTATGTATGCCATGCTTTGTACACGCCCAGATGTCTCCTATGCTCTAAGTGTTACGAGCAGATACCAATCAGATCCAGGTGAGAGTCACTGGATTGCTGTAAAAAACATTCTTAAATACTTGAGAAGCACTAAGGATGTGTTCCTGGTTTATGGAGGTGAGGAAGAGCTCGTTGTTAGTGGTTACACCGATGTTAGCTTCCAAACTGACAAAGATGATTTCAAATCGCAATCTGGTTTTGTGTTTTGTCTTAATGGTGGAGCTGTAAGCTGGAAGAGTTCTAAGCAAGAAACTGTCACTGATTCTACAACAGAAGCAGAGTACATTGCTGCTTCTGAAGCTGCCAAAGAAGCTATTTGGATTAAAAAGTTCATCTCTGAATTTGGTGTGGTTTCTAGCATTTCAAGCCCAGTGGATCTCTATTGTGATAATAGTGGAGCCATTGCGCAAGCTAAGGAATCAAGGTCTCATCAGAAATCCAAACATATACTCAGGCGTTATCACCTCATCCGAGAAATCGTGAATAGAGGTGATGTGAAGATTTGCAAAGTGTGCACGGATTTGAATGTTGCTGATCCGTTGACAAAGCCTCTCCCACAACCAAAGCATGAGGTGCATACTAGAGCAATAGGTATTAGATACATTTGTGATTGACTCTAGTCCAAGTGGGAGTTTGTTAGTGATATGTCCTAGGGAAAATCACATGGATGTGTTTATCTTTGTTATATTTATGAACATTTGAATAATATGTTATTTTTGAATAAATTATGATCTTGGTTTGATCAACAAATATGTGACTTGTTCGTGAGACTCTAAATTTATTTGATGATATTATTCTAATATAGTCCCTGATCCATTATCTTTAAATAGGACATTATTGACTAGTGGATCAGTGCATTTATTGATTGATGGTTATGTTTCACGGACCATGGATATAAGATATCAAATCAATAATGTGGATATATATTGGAGAATATAATATTGGATAGACCCATTTTGAGACACTGTTTGGATTTGTTATTTAAGTGTCATCAGTTGGTCTCAAATAATGTTTATGATTGATCCTTAGACCTGAGACCATCATAGTTTCCTACATGTGTAGTAGTATACTTTGATACTACCAAACGCTACTTTTAACTAAGTAGTAATAAAGGTAATATTCGGGTATGCTATGAGTCATGCGGAGGAATATGAATGGTTAAGATGAAATTTGCATATCTCATATAATGTGAGAGGTATCTTTGGGCCCCTCGATATAGATGAATTGAGAAGTACATGGCCATGTCATTTGTGGTTGAGTGTCAACTATGGGAAAATCAATTCACTATGAGATCGAGAAATGATTGAACTATGCAAGGGTTGCACATTTCCTACCTTGGGTTTAATCTGGTATCGTATGGCAAGAGGATCAACATGAAGACATTATATAGGTTTGCTGATTATGATCTTTGTGTATATTTAGATAGTCGTTATGTCCTACTAGGGGCCACTATCGACTTACAATTTAAGTAAGTATTCCCCGGTTGTGACTAAATATACATGAACCTATAGGTTCACACACTTAACGGGTTAGAACAATGCAATTCGGATAAAGTCTATTTTGGTATGGTTTTCTGTATCAGACTCAGAGACTTAATATTAGAATTCTTATGCATTTGGATTGGGTTTAGACTCCTTATGTATTTGGATTGGGTTTGGTATGGGTTTCCGTATCAGATTCGGAAACTTAATTTTAGACTCCTTATGCATTTGGATTGGATTTGGTATGGGTTTCCGTATCAGATTAGGAGACTTAATATTATACTCTGTCGACGATTCGGACTCGCGGTCCTCAGCCGAACTTATGCAGAATTTGTAAATTGTGAGACCTTTCAGGGTGACCCTCCGGGAAGGTATGTAGAACAATGGAGAACTGGAGCACAGAGAGGTTTATACAGGTTCGGGCCCTCGATGGTGGGAATAATAGCCCTACGTCCTGTTGAGATTTAACTATATGTAATAAATATTTACAAGATGGCAGGAAAAAGACCCTCACAGGCGGGGGTTTTTTCTATGTAAAAGTACAGAAAGAAACCAAAGAGGCTTATAAAGAGCTATCTAATGTAGGCCGTAGACTTGGCTATTTGAGAAGTGTTGAATCTCTTGATTCTTCTGTTTGTTGATCAATCGATCTGTCTTCTCCCTGTCTAATACTCCACACCACCCTTTTATATTGGTCGAAAGGGTGCCATGTGGAAAAACTGCATCAAACAGTTGCTTGAATGGTTGGATGCGGTTTTTAGAGAACCGCTTTTAACCTCCACGCAGGTTAAACACGTGTTATTCATGGATAACTGCACGTACTAACCTCCTGACGTTTGGTCTTCCACGTGGAGGAATCTTCGGGATACTTGGAATAATTCGCTGTAGGAACAGTCGGACAGATGGACTCCAAGTACCCTGGTTGAAAATGTTCTGACAGCGGGATGTTGGCTGACCGCGCAACATCTCGGACATCCTGTTCGCGTATAGCATACGAACTCCTGACTGCGCAAACCTTGCGGTCTGGTCACGCAAAGCCTGTGACCTCGGGCTGATGCCTCTCAGAATAACTTGAGTTCACACTGCCAGACACATGTCTGGTTCGAACCTGTCTTGAACCAACAGTCCATTTATTTAAACTGACCCGGGTGTCAATCCTCGTCAGCTAGCCCCCAAATTCAAAGAAAACGAAGGGACGTGTTTATTTCGAATTTAAAGTCATGCCTTGGATTTTTAACCCAACTCTTCAAATTCTCCACTTAGTGGCGCACTAAGTGAGACGGTTGGTTACCCGAGACGGGTTCTGGACATTATGTGATGGGTAATGATAGCGCCGTTGAAATGTTTTTTAACCCGAGGTAAAATTGTAAATGCTTGTAAAAGCCCGAGGCACCTGGAATGCAAACTATCATCTTGGCGGCTATAAATACCGGGTCCTAGCTTCACAATTTCTTTTCACGGTTAAATCTTTTCTTCAGTCACCTTCACTCTTCCCTTCATACACCTCCTGATGGCAGATCACAGCATCATCGAGATTGAGAGTGATGAAGAGAAAGTTGTCGAACAAGGGCCTCAGATGCCTGAAGATCTATCTCCCTCAAGGAAGAAACCCAAGGTTGACGAGGGATCTTCCAGCGGAACGAAGGTGAAAGATGTAGCAAGTTTCTTTCTTCCTTCAGTTCCTATAACTCTTCCTGTTCATGCATCTCGGCAAGTTAGGCTTTCGACTTTGGAGAACAGTTCTTCTCCGCTTTTTCCATTTCATCCCAATGTTCCCAACCTTTATTTGGGTGATCAATATTTTGGTCGGCAAGCGGTGACTACCCCTCGACCAGATGATTCCCATCTTGGGTTGGCGAAGCAATCATATGGTGGGAAGGTTGCACTTCCACCACCGGGTGATCATCCGACTTCATCGGGTGATTTACTTCCCAGGATGCTTATATCAACGTGTCATAGGCAGGGACAGGTAATAATCCTCCTCTCCTTTTGCTGATAGTTATAGTTAGTACAACTAACTTTTGCAAATGTAGGAGATTGGAGGCTCCAGTGATCAGCCTTTTGCTACTCCAGCTCTCCCTTCCGGGCAGACTCTTCTGGAGGAGAAGAATGCCCTAGAGAAGAAGGCCGAAGAGATGTCTTCGATGATTCTGCATCTGGTAGAATGTTTTGAACGATCCCGTGAAGAGGCGCACCAGTTCCGTCGAGAGAGGGATCACGCTCAGCAACAGCGAGAACTCTCCGACTTGATTAGGGATAGTAGTGCGTCTCTTGTTAGGGACGATGTAGATAGACTTAGATTAGTTGCTAGTTCTCTGGGGGTTGTCAGTGTAGATTCTACTGACAACAACATGTCCCTTGGGGAACTTTGCAAACTTCTTTCGGATTAGGTCGACGCTTTAGTCGCCGGTATCCCTTTCTTATGTAAAGAATGCAAGAAATAAAACTTTCTTTTTTATATGAATATTCTTCACATCCTCTGTGCGAAAACATGGCCATAAACATTATGTTCGCGACCACTCATGCACAGGAAATTTCAGTTCTGCAATTAGAATCATGCTTTTATAAAAGCACCGCGACCAGCTCTGATACCGCGATCAAACTTAAAGCCACGGTTAGAACTGAAACATATTGCGACTAGAACTGTGGCTCGGTCAGACCGTTACTTCGACTAGAATCGGAGCTTAATCAAAAGCATGATCTTGATAATACCACAACCCGGTCAAAATACATCCATACGTCCAAAAATTGAGTCGTAGGATTTTTTCATGAAAATGTCCAAGGCATATAAAGGAAAAACGTCCTCTGAAAAGCTCTAAAAAACTTTTCAGGTTTTTGCACTTTCAGTTTCTGAAACAAAGAAGTCTTTTTGTTTCAGATCCGATGCCTGGAACGCTTTAAAGGGTCCGCCAGAGATAGTATCCATTATGGGAAATAAATAAAATACTCAATGGAACGTTTGAATGGAACGTTACCCTCATTAATGCGTCTCCTCGGGTCTATAAAAGGAGCAGGTATCTTCTTGAGGAAGCCACACAGCCAAAAATCCTCAATATTTCCGCCGCACAAAACCCTCGTTCTCCTCAGCCTTCGTCTTCCCAAAAAATCGCCAACTTTTCTTTCAACTTTCCACCAAAAAATGGTGTCCTGGAGCCGATCCATCCACCATTCTGAAGAGAGTTTATTGGCGTTGGAGAAGGAGGAGATCCTTCCTCCGCGGCTGCTAATTAACTGGCGGCCCGCGGAGAAGGACCAAGAAACCCCAACTGTCCAAGAGGGCGAGTTGGTGGTTTTCGAAGAATACTTGCGCTGCGGGTTCCGATTCCCCGAGAGTCGATTCTTGAAGGACGTCCTCGAGCACTACGGGTTGGAGCTAATCGACCTCCACCCAAAAGCGGTGTTGATACTAGTGGTGTTTCAACACCTGTGTGAGGCATTCGTCGGTGTATATTCCAATGTGGATCTTTTCCGGTGTTTTTACTTCTCGGCGTGGTCGAAGGGCGCCAACGCCGCCGGATGCATTTACTTCCGGCTGAGGGATAAGAAGGATTATCCCTTTCCGCCTCTACAAGACTCGGTGCATGGGTGGCATCAGAAATGGTTCTATTGCACCCCTCCCTCCGACAGCAGGTTATGGTTCGAGAACTCGCGGCCAGAGAAGCCAAGCGAGTTGGACACCCTCCCGGCGATGAACTCAGAGTTCATGAAGCACGCCGAGGTCATCCTTCACTTAGTCCAGGAGGGACTAACAGCTCGCGACGTCATCTAAGACTTTGTGAAGAACCGGGTGAGCCCCCTGCGTGAAAGGGCTCATCCGGCTTGGGAAATTAAGTCCATGGTGGATAGCACCTTGGACTATAATGAAGGTACTTATTTCCAGAACTTAATTTCACCATTTCTGAAATGCATCAATCTAACTCGTATCTGGGAACAGTTCTGCCCTCATCTGAAATCGAGAGGCGGACTAACTCCCTCCTCAGGGCCTACAACACCGAGGTAGAGGGCCCCAAGGGATCGCCTCGCCCCCAGAGCTTGATTCAAGCCAGCGACGACCTCAAACAGGAGCTCCGAAAGGTAAATTCCAACTTGGCCTCTGTTCTGCAGGTTTTATATATGTCCAGCAATAACAATCCCATTGGAATGAAATCAGCTCTTAGGGAGGTTCGCCGAGGCGACGTTCCCGAGCGAGAACGTCGGTTCCCTGGGGAAGCCGACGATGAAGAATGTGAAGAAGGTTTCTTCGAAACCCAGGACAAGGAGTCCTGCCCCCAAGAAGGCCAAGCCAAGTCTCGGGGAGGGGTCTTCACGAAGCATCCCTCCTACCGCAAGGAAGACTGCGGTAAGATATCACATCCCTTTTGTCTTTCCAGGTGCGAACTGGAATCACTTCTTCGTGGTACAGGGAGAGGGGAGCGAGGAGGAAGAAGATGATGTCCCCATAATTCTCCAGAGGAGGAAGATTGCGGTCTCCCCATCCGATGATGCTCCAACTCATTCCGCAGAAACAACTGCTACCACAGAGGTGGCCATAGCAGACTCCGCGGCCACCGAGAGCCACGTGGTCGCGGATAACACCCCAGCTCCTGAAGCCCCCGAGGCTTCAGGGTCAGTTGCCTCTGCTTCCCTGGTCGAAGGGACGACCATGGTAAGATTTTCCCACAGTCGCGTTTTCTTCAATTCCTTCTATACATTTGATAAGTTAATGTTTATACAGGGAGAAGAGCTTCCCCCTGCGACTCCTGTGAGTCCCAGGGAGGAAAATCCTCCACCTCCGCGGACAGAGGTAGAGGTAGTTGAGCAGGGGCCGGCTGCGGTTGTACACGAGGTGCCGGCTCCAGAAACCCAAGAGTCGCCAAGGCCTTCGGATGCAGCCCCGCCAACCGGTCCGGTTGCCCAGGTAAAGACTTGTCATTCGTCTTTATCTTTTCCTAGGAATGTGCTCACAGCTGAACACACCCTGGGGGGAGGCGCCCTATTTTCCAAGAGGAAGATCAGGACTGACGACAGTCTTCTTTCTCGAGGAGAGCCTTCCCTGAAATCCCAAAAGCAGATGGGATTTCAAATAAGGTAAGAACCTTTATCTCAGTTATATTGAAATAAACTGATAACCACAAAATACGATTGCTTGGATCATCTTCTCTTTGTCAGGCAAAGAGAGACAGCGTCCAGCCCTTCAACCACCTCGGGGGGGGGGGGGGGTTGAAGTTGCTACTGGTGCAGGAGCCTCCAGTGAGGAGCGCTCCGCCCCCTTGGTCCAGGAAGTCGTCCGGACCGTGAGGGGAGAAGCAAGCGCGGGGACCCAGTTGCGACCGACGGCGACTAGGGGTAGTGCCCAGCTGGCACTGCCACCAACTACCCTTGCTGTAAGCACTTCCGGGCCTTCATCGAGTCTTCCCGTTGGTCCGGAAGATGCCTCCTTACAGAAGTTTATGAAGGTATGATGAACTTCTGTCCTGGCGCCTAAATTGTACATAGGATACCTTTAACTTCCTTTCTTTGCATCACAGGGTTTATCCTGGATGATGGCCCAGTCGCGTGCTACGATGGCAAGCATGGAGGCCATACAGAGAGAACGGGACAGCTTGCACAGGTAAGGATCATTAATCTTTGGTTTGTATGGACGCAATTTGATTATGACCACCCAAATATTCTGCTACAGAGAGGTAGCATCGTTAAGGAAGGAGGTGGCCATAGTTAGGCTCCATTCGGTCTCAGTGGCTAGAAACCAAGAGATTGAAAACAACAAACTGCGGTCACAAATTGCTGGTAAGTCGATTCCTGATTGGGAAGACTTAAATCCATAACATGTGAGTAATATTTTCTCTTCATACAGCGCAAGCGGGTCAAATAACGCAGCTCAGTCAGGACAAGGGGCTCCTCGAGACCTCTATTCGCCTCTCCGACAGGTCGATCAGAGAGCTGAGCCTTTCAGTTTTTGAAAAACTGAAGGCAGTGGCTGGTCTCCTGAAGGCTGATGTGATCAAACCGACGAGAGATAATCTCAGCCTAGATGACTGGTCTACGCTAGTCATGGCCCAGGCAGAGTCACTTCTCGAGTATCTCCCTGAGGATACACGGCGACGAGAAGAGGCGATCAGATCCAGGGTTCGGTCGGCCGCTTCCGCCATTCTCAGCCGAGTTCGACTTCACCATGGCCCAGATGCAGATTTGAACCCATTGGTGGGACCGGTTGAGGTCGAAAGCGAAGAACTGCTAGAGGCCGTTATGGAGGAGATTAGGCCCCTTGTAGATAAGCTCCTGATTGAGCTTGGGATCGAGTGATCCCTATTTCTGTACAAAAACTGTTGTATATATAATGCAATGTATGTTAAAAACCCTTTTTTGAAAGAAAGTAAAATTTTTTTTTTTTTGCGATTTCATATCATAAGTTTCATACCATAAGCATATCCCCCTAGCCCCCGCCTGTGTTTATGAATACTGAAGTCTTAGTATTATAAGCATAGGAGAAAACATGAGTGTAACGACCAGGGGTGTGCAATTAAGCCAGTGATCATGATCAATATAACGTTTAACCTTATTGCGAACTGGCAGCCACTCAGATGACCAAGGACTTGCCAGAAAGCCCCGTATGCGTTGAGAAACGGCTTATTTAGGAGTGACTTATCTAGAAGTTGTCATGAGATCGACCAGCGAATCCGATTAAAACGTTGTAATGATCTGACCGCCGGAGACCAGCCCCCAGGTCGAATTCATATGGTCTGGGCTTAAAGAGAAGTACTCATCGTATGAAACTAAAACATGTTTTGTTTTTATAAAAAGATGCTAATTGAACAGGAAAAAGGGTGGAGTACTTACACGTAAAACTTGCGAAGCTGATCGATGTTCCAAGTATTGGACAAAATTCGACCATCCTCCATGGCTAACCGCGCGGATCCTGGTCGCGGCACTGAGACAACAGTGTAAGGGCCTTCCCACTTTGGGGAGAACTTGTTGCAATTAGACTGGTCTTGGATTTTTCGTAACACCAAGTCACCCATGTTGAGATTGCGTGGTCGCACCCTTTTACTGTGATACTTGCGCAAAGCTTGCAAGTATGCCGCGGACTTGATCAGAACGCGATCACGCCTTTCTTCTAAGAGGATGAGATCTTGTGATCGCTATTTGGACTGATTAAGCTGTTCGAATTGTTCAGTCCGAACAGATCCAATACTAACTTCCATAGGCAACACAGCCTCGGCCCCATAGACCAAATGGAAGGGCGTCCCACCGGTGGCTCAACTAGAAGTAGTTCGTAGTGCCCATAGAATGGTATAGAGCTCGTCTGCCCAAGCCCCCGAGCGGGTCTTAAGACGATCAAAAACATGTTTTTTGATGCCTTGCAGTATCTGCCCATTGGCCCGTTCTACGGCACCGTTGCTTTGTGGGTGTGCCACAGAAGCAAAGCACACCTTGGTCCCGATCTGATCGCAATAGTCCAGAAAAAGACCACTGGTGAACTGAGAACCATTATCTGTGATGAGACGGTTTGGAACACCAAATCGTGCAACAATGTTCTTATGGAAGAACTTTTGTGCTGCTGAAGCGGTGATATTTCGTACCGGTTCGGCCTCAATCCACTTCGTAAACGTGTCAATGGCTACGAACAGAAACTTGTACCCGTTGACCGCTTGTGGCATAGGACCAACAATATCCATTCCCCAGACCGCAAAAGGCCATGCGAGGGGAATCGTTTGTAACGCATAGGCAGGTTGATGAACCTGTCTCGCGTGGAATTGACATTGAGGACACATCTTGACCATATGCTTGGCATCATCGAGTGCCAAAGGCCAGTAAAATCCTTGTCGAAAAGCTTTTCCGACCAGTGTCCGATATGACGCGTGCGCACCGCATACACCATCATGTATCTCTTTCAAGAGGGATTTTCCTTCCTCCTGAGATATACAACGCATGAATACTCCTTGAGTACGCTTTCTGTACAGAATCCCATCTATGAGCTTGTACAGACGCGCTTTTCGAATTAACCGATCGCTTTCGGTTTCGTCCTCGAGTAGGGTCCCATGTTCAAGATAGACCCTCAATGGATGAGTCCAATCTTGTTCCTGACCGAGGTTGGTAACGCAGGCTATTACCGCATCATCCTCGACCGAAGTCATGATCGAAGGACGGTCCAAGTGTTCAATGAACACTCCTGCCGGAGTGGATGAGCGTGAGGACCCAATTTTGGATAATTGGCCTGCGGGAATGTTGCCCTTTCGCGGGATGTATTGGACTTCGAAATGACTGAAGTGTTTTTTCAATCTCCTCACTTCCCCCAGGTAATGAGCCATTGTCTCATCGGAGGTGCTGTACTCCTTGTTTACCTGGTTTACGACCAGCTGTGAGTCTCCCCTCACCACTAATCGACGGACTCCGAGGAATTTTGCTGCCCGGAGCCTTGCAAGAAGACCTTCATACTCTGCCGCGTTGTTAGTTGCGACAAAGTGTAGTTGGATGACATACTTAAGCTGTTCGCCCTGAGGCGTAACTAAGACCACTCCAGTCCCCGAGTGTTGAAAACTACGGGAGCCGTCAAAGTACATTGTCCAGTAATCGGGGCACTCCAATTCCTCTGGCACCTGCACGGGTGGCTCAGGGTTGGTCCATTCGACCACGAAGTCAGCCAAAACCTAAGACTTAACCGCCATGCAGGGCGTGAAATGGATATCGAAGGCACCGAGTTCGACCGTCCATTTGGCGATTTGACCAGACTTTTCTGGATTTCGGACAATATCCCCCAAAGGAAAAGAGGAGGGTACTGTGATCTTGTGAGCTTGGAAGTAGTGTCGTAGCTTACGGGAAGCCATCAGTAGTGCGTAAAGTATCTTCTGGACCTCAGGGTAACACTCCTTAGGACCATGAAGTACCTCTCTTACATAGTAGACAGGTCTGTGTATTCCTTCCCTTTCCGCGATCAGAACAGCGCTAACCGCGTGTGGGGTGGCCGCCAAATAAAAAAGCAATGGTTCTCCTTTGTCGGGAGAAGCCAGTACCGACAGACTAGATAGATATGCCTTTATCTCCTGAAACGCTTTTTCGGCCTCATCTGACCATGTGAAATTGTGGTGCTTCCGCAAGGCTTTGAAAAAAGGCAATCCCCTTTCGCCTAAACGGGATATGAAACGACTTAAGGCCGCCATGCGACCAGCCAGGCGTTAAACATCTTTCATGGTCGAGGGCGACCTCATCTGTTCGATGGCCCTGATTTTCTCAGGATTGACTTCAATGCCCCTGGAACAAACAAGGAAACCAAGAAGTTTTCCTAAAGAAACCCCGAAAGAACATTTCTCCGGGTTCAATTTTATTCCAAAGCGATTCAGATTACAGAAGGTTTCAGCGAGATTGTCCAAATGGGACAACCTCTTGGTGCTTTTCACAACCAAATCGTCTACATATGCTTCGAGATTACGCCCTATCTGGGAAAGAAAGGTCTTTTGCATCAAGCGCTGGTACGTGGAACCTGCGTTTTTGAGACCGAATGGCATTCTGACGTAGCAGTAGGTGCCGAACGGGGTGATGAAGGCAGTCTTCTCTTCATCTTCTTCTGCCATGCTAATTTGATGGTACCCTGAGTAAGCGTCCAGGAAGCTCATCAGTTCACAACCCGCGGTTGAGTCGACCAGCTGGTCAATGCCGGGAAGGGGAAAGTCGTCCTTCGGACAGGCACTGTTGAGGCTAGTATAATCGACGCACATGCGCCACTTGCCATTTGACTTGCGGACCATGACCGGATTGGTGAGCCATTCCGGGTGATTAACTTCGCGAATGAACCCGGCCTTTAGGAGTTTATCCAACTCCTCTCGGATGGCTTCCTGTCGGTCAACAGCAAAACGCCTGAGCTTTTGCTTTATTGGTCACTGTCCAGGTCGAATTGCTAACCTGTGCTCGATTACTTCCCTTGGGACACCGGGCATGTCGGACGGTTTCCACGCAAACACATATGCATTAGCCCGGAGGAAAGCAATGAGCTCGAGTTCCTATTCGTCATCCAGAGCTGATCCGACCCGAATTGTCTTGGATGGATCATCTGGGTATAAAGGAACCCGTTTGAGTTTCTCATCTGGTCGAGGAGCAGCCTTGATCGCGTCGGTGGCGACAGTGGCGACCTGGGCATCCCGGAGGGGAAGTTGATCGACCATCTCCAAAGATAGTCGGTCGCACGTGAGTGCCACGTTGCGACTGCCTCGGATCGAGATGACACCTTTGGGGCCAGGCAATTTTCTGCACTGGTAAGCATAGTGCGTTGCCATCATGAACTTAGCGAGAGTTGGCCTGCCAAAGATTGCATTATAAGCCGAATCACAATCGATTACATCAAAAGTAACCAATTCTGTTCGGAAGTTGTCCGGTTCTCCCAGTGTGACCGGGAGGACCACTTGTCCCAACGGCATCATGGAGGGGCCTGGGATTATCCCATAAAACAGATGGATTATGGGCTTGATCTTCGAACGAGAAATTTGCATCTCGTCGAGTGCCTTGACCAATAAAATGTCAAGGGAACTCCCTCCGTTGATCAGGACCCTTTCGACTCTCGCGTTACTGATGATCGGGGTTATGACCAAAGGAAGCCTCAATGGTAGAGTAAGCCCCACGGGACAATCAGAGCGATTGAATGTCAAAGGTGTATCTGACCAACGGGGGTACTGAGGTTCACCAAGAGATGACTCTGTTTGGTTAACCTCTCGGTAAAAGGCTTTAAACTGCCTTTTGGAAAAGAAAGAAGAACCTCCGAAAATAACATTGATATGATTTTGAGGTACCTGGTAAAACATTTCCTCGTCTCCGTCGATGTCTCTAAGCCCGCACGCCTGTTCTTTAGGCGGTAAGGTTGACATTGGCCCAACTCCCTGGTAGAAATCATCCAATTGCTTCAACCAACTCCTGCAGTTCTTGAGGTCGTGGCCTGCAGAGTTGTGGAGTGGGCACCACTTCTTGCCTTCCTGCGGATTAGTTGACTTTTCTGGCTGGTCGGCATTCCGACCACCAAAGGCAGTTTTATTCTTAAATGAAGGCCTGTTACCTTTGGTCGAAGGCGGCTTCTCTGCGACTGCGACCTCGCGGTATTGTCCAGAGCGATTCCTCTTCGACTTCTTTGACTTCCCGCCCGATGAAGATTCCGGCTTCTTGCTCGAATCTTCGTTCCTAGCATTTTTGAGACCAGGTTGAGGCGGCAAGTTACCTTTGTCGACCATCCGATTCCATTCAACTGCTTCGGCTGCGTCGGAGTATCGATCAGCCATGTCGAACAGATCGGCTACTGATCGAGGAGGGTGGATAAGCAAGTCCTCGGTGAATCTCCGGTATCGAACAGCATGCTTAAATGCCCTGATAACGGAGCCATCAGATATGTTTGGGATGGTATTCCTCACCCCGACAAACCTCTTGACAAACTGCCGAAGAGTTTCGGTTGAAGTTTGCCGTAACCGATGAAGATCATCCTCTCTACCCGGCTTTTGGTAACAATTTTGGAAGTTGCTGAGGATAGCGTCACACAGCATTTCCCAATTGTAGATGGAACCCTCAGGCTGGTTAAACAGCCAGGTTCTAGCCGGTCCTTCGAGAACTGTAGGCAGGTAGTTGGCCATGACCCGGTCATCGCCTCCTGCCGCTTGGATGGCAGTGATATAGATTTGAAGGAACTCAGAGGGGTTCTGAGTCCCGTCGAATCTTTCAATGGCCCCTGGTCGAAACTTATCAGGCCAAACGACCGCACGCAGGCCGGGCGAGAAAGCCTTGCAACCAACGTAGGGACCGTGAATTGCCCTGTGACTCTCGATTGGTTCACGAGCGACCTCACGCAACGGCGAAGTTACTCGTGGTCCCAAACGAGAGTGGACAGGAACCCGATCCCTACTACGAGAATCCTACGTTCACCGGTACTTGTCCTGTCGGGATGGTACGGGCGGCGGGTAACTTCGCCGGCCTGAACCAGAGTGAGGGCACTCTCGTTCGCGGGAACGTGTTACCGAGCGGGAAGAGGCCGTTGGGGTCGCCTCAGATGCGACCTCATCCAGTCTGTCCGCCAGGATTCTGAAAAAGGCCGGCTTTTGCGCATCCGTGACCGTAGGAGAAAAATTACGCATGACTTCCGCGATAGATCGCAGTCGACCATGGGTGCTTCTCCTAGGGGCACCAAGTGTTATTGTTTCTTCGTCCATCGGGAAGCGCTCCGGTGGCAAAGAAGGGGTTTGGTCATGTTTGTGACCACGCGACCGTCGAGAAGAACTCGGAGCAGCATCGTAATGAGCCTACGCATCTTGAAGAGCCTCTAGGGCCGTTCTTCGTAGTTCGTTGTTTTGTTGCTCGAGATCTTGATCCTCCTTCTGTTTGCGTTCCTGTTCTTCCCTAACAGCTTGCTGATCGGGGGTTTCTTCCGACAAGGCAGCAAACTGTCTGGGGAGAGAGGTTGCTGATGGAGAAAACATCTCAGTTTGTTCCGAGTCAGACTCGAAATCGAAGAGACGATGGAGGTTGTCGGGGTCAAATCTTCCTGGGCTAATTTCCGGGTCAACGTCATCTTTCCCCTCAATGGGGTCGTAAGACGGACCGGATTCATCGTCTAGCGCATTAAGAACCTCAGTAGGTTCTGACCTTGCGCTAGTTGCTCCCTGGTCGATGGACATGACCTGGAGAGATGATTCTACCTTTGGAAGATTTTCTTCCTCAGCTTCCTCCATCGGAACAAGATCGCTTGGAGAGGGCATCTGGATATGAGCATAATCATCGAGATCAAAATCGTTCTCGGAATCATATACTCCAGCCATGTTTCAGCGAACCTCCGGATCAAAATTAGGACGCCTTGAGAAAGGCCCCACGGTGGGCGCCAGCTGTCGACAATTCGAACTCGGGGTCCTCAGCCGAACTTATGTAGAATTTGTAAATTGTGAGACCTTTCAGGGTGACCCTCCGGGAAGGTATGTAGAACAATGGAGAACTGGAGCACAGATAGGTTTATACAGGTTCGGGCCCTCGATGGTGGGAGTAATAGCCCTACGTCCTGTTGAGATTTAACTATATGTAATAAAGATTTACAAGATGGCAGGAAAAAGACCCTCACAGGCTTATAAAGAGCTATCTAATGTAGGCCGTAGACTTGGCTATTTGAGAAGTGTTGAATCTCTTGATTCTTCTGTTTGTTGATCAATCGATCTGTCTTCTCCCTGTCTGATACTCCACACCACCCTTTTATATTGGTCGAAAGGGTGCCATGTGGAAAAACTGCATCAAACAGTTGCTTGAATGGTTGGATGCGGTTTTTAGAGAACCGCTTTTAACCTCCACGCAGGTTAAACACGTGTTATTCATGGATAACTGCACGTACTAACCTCCTGACGGTTGGTCTTCCACGTGGAGGAATCTTCGGGATACTTGGAATATTTTGCTGTAGGAACAGTCAGACAGATGAACTCCAAGTACCCTGGTCGAAAATATTCTGACCGTGGGATGTTGGCTGACCGTGCAACATCTCGGACATCCTGTTCGCGTATAGCATACGAACTCCTGACCGCGCAAACCTTGCGGTCTGGTCACGCAAAGCCTGCAACCTCGGGCTGATGCCTCTCAGAATAACTTGAGTTCACACCGCCAGACACGTGTCTGGTTCGAATCTGTCTTGAACCAACAGTCCATTTTTTTAAACTGACCCGGGTGTCAATCCTCGTCATACTCCTTATGCATTCGGATTGGGTTTTTTATGGATTTTCGTATCATATCCGGATTGGGTCTGTTATGGAATATACGTATCAGATACGAAGATTTAATATTAAACTCATCCTGCAATTCGGATAAGATTTGAATCACATCAGGAAACCTAATCTGTTAGAATTTCTTTTGCATGGGCAGTTCGGATAAGATTCTATCACATCAGGAAACTAATCTGTTAGGATTTCTTCTGCATGGCCCTATATGTAAAGATGTATGATGGGTTTTGAGGATCATCACAAAAATCATAGTTTCCATCTCTTTTGATAGCCCCTAAATCCTTGTCGTGCGCGTTGGTGCTAGCACACCATCATACGACGTTCCATCCTGGTACATGTGGATACCGGTAGAGGCGTTGCTACAATTGCTGCGCTAATTAGAACGATCCGTAAGCGGTCGTTGTCATCTACATTGCTGATCAGGATGATCCGCAAATGGTTGCTGTGAACATTTGATCGCTTCACCAAATCTGCTTCCGCTGTTGGTAACAATCTAATCTATGATCTATTACTTGCAGCCTTCGAATAAAATTTTTGAAATTCTATTAGTGTAGCTTACTCAGTTTCCTACAGCTTGTGAGTTTGGAAAGCGCACACGGTCATCTTATAGTAGTATTGGGCTTCGTAGTATTGAACCATTTGTATTTGTTCACTCAGATGTTTGGACCTCTCCGGTTATCTCTATTCATGGTTTTAAGTACTTTGTTACTTTCATTGATTGTTATTCCTGTATGACTTGGCTCTATATGATAAAGAATAAGAATGAAGTTTTGCGTTGTTTTCACGATTTCTGTGCTCTAGTGCAAAGACAATTTAATGCTCATGTTCGTATTGTTAGAACTGACAATGGAACTGAATATGTCAACAAGGAGTTTGCTATTTTTCTTTCAGCTCAAGGGATCTTGCATCAGACAACCTGTCCGGATACATCGGCACAGAATGGTGTGGCCGAGCAAAAAAACAGACATCTTTTGGAGACTACCCGCTCACTCATGTATAGGATGAATGTGCCAAAAATCCTATGGAGTGAAGCCGCTATGACAGCGGCTTACTTGATTAACAGCATGCCCTAAAGAGTGCTAGGCATGAAAACTCCCTGTGAGCTACTTATGGGAACGAATACATTTGTTGTCTCTCCGAAGGTGTTCGACTGTGTGTATTTTGTTCGGGATTATCGACCCTCTGCAGGAAAGTTGGACCCTCAGGCTTTGAAGTGTATATTTGTGGGATATTATTCTCGACAGAAGGGCTACATGTGTTGGAGTCCTCAGGCCAAATGGATGTTTGTGAGTATGGATGTTACTTTCCAGGAGTTTTGAGCCCTTCTATGGTGAGAAAACTGAACTGACGCCTTTATTTGGTGACATCTCTTCTCACCTACCTAGTGTTGGTCGAGAGGGGAGAATGATGAGGTGAATAGTGGTAACCATGGAGTGAGTAGTGGTGACCATGGTGGAGGTGGCGATGTTGTTGTGGGTATAATTCCATGTCCTGTTGCGGATGAGGGGGTGTGTGCCAATGGAGGTGGAGATTCTGGAATTCTGAAGACTTATGTGAGGAAGTGTTTTCGTGGCACTGGAGTTCAAGGGGAGCAGCAGTAGCCCTAGTCTGCTGTGATTGAGATTGACGACCAGTCATCCACGCAAGTCATTGTCCCTGACCCCTCATCGTTGTCTCACCTTTGACCTAGTCTCCCTATGAAACAGGTGGTAATGTATCTCTTGATCTTCCTATTACTCATCGTAGAGAGCCCCGAGTCAATGCTGGTAAGCCTCCAGCTAGGTATGGCTTTGAGGGCGATTTTTCTCATGTTGTCCATATTCTTCTATGTCTCTTGCATATAAATCTTTCATTGCATTATTACAATCTGTGCCCATATCAAAAGATTGGAAAGTGGCAATGCAAGATCCTTTGTGGCTTCGTGCTATGCAGAAGGAACTTCAGGCATTGAGGAAAAATGATACTTAGGAACTAGTCTCTCTTCCAGTCGGGAAGAAAGCTGTTAGATGCAAATGGGTGTATACCATAAAGCAAAATGCAGAAGGCAATATTTGTAGGATCAAGGATGCTGACTAGAGGGGGGTGAATAGGAGGTTTTAAAAACTTCAAATAAAAACAAGTTTTTATACCAAGAAAAACCAAATGCAATTTAATATATTAAAGAGAGAAGATACAGAACAAACACCACGATTTTTACCGAGGTATCGGAGACTCGCCCAGTCTCCACTAATCCTCGTTGAAGCACTCAAGTCACTTGAGTTTTGCCTCAATACTCACGAAAAGTATTATCTACTAACGGTTGCTCCTTGTCCACTCCGGAAAGGCGAGCACCAATGCCTTGTACAAACTTGCCGAGCCTCTCCAACAATCTCCGTTCTGGAGAGGTCAACGGCCACGCCTCCGAACCGTCTAGGTGAGGGCGCTCACCAAGAGTAACAGGCAGCGAGGTCTTCTCTTGACCTACAAACACGCACCGAGAAACTAAGTGAATGCAAATGCAAATGAACTGAAGTGCTCGGTGGATCAGAAAACACTCGACTTGATCAAAAGATCAAGATTTTAAGTAGAAAACTAAAACTCAAGAGTGTATAAAAAAATGCTACTGCTTGTTGTATAAAACACATGCCCAAAGCCACTATTTATAGCATCAAGAATCAAATGAACCGTTGGAGCTAGGGCTGAAAATCAGCAACTCAAACTGACAGTCAGTTTAGTGCACAACGGCCGACAAAATTTACGGATGAAACTTTGCTAGCCGTTCGTGGTCGTTTATGGAAAGCTGAAACCCACAACTGACAGTCAGTTATGCAAACTGACAGTCAGTTCGACCACAAACTCGACCAGAATCAAATAGAAACTCAGTTAAAAACACTGTGGTCGAATCCCCAACTGACAGTCAGTTTAGTACAAAAATTTTAAGCACAAAATAGACCCTCTCTGGACAATTATCAGTTAACACGAACAGACATTCAAACTAACAGTCAGCCTGAACAAAAACAGAGATAACTTTAAATCCAGAAATCCAAAAGAGGTGTTTAATATCTTGTTTGAAATATAATTTCAAGGGCTACATTTTTGTCAACAGAAACAAAAACCAGATCTGCCTAGATCTTTCTATAAAATCGAAAAACTCTTCTGCTGTCAAAAATTGAACTGAAAAACCAGATTTTTCAAATTAAGTTCAAACCAAATCCAACCAAACTGGATGCAATGCAATGACCTAAGTTTCTCGGTTTATGTTGGAGATCAAAAGAGAACTTTCGCCACCCCTCTTTATAGTACGGTTAAAACTAAAAATAATTTTCCTAACCGATCATCTCCGAACGCCGAGATCGGTAAAAATAAAATACGGATTACCTTAGGTCCTTTGCTTTTTCACATTTGCGTCTTGTCTTTATTTTTGCGACTTGTGCTTTTACGTATTTTGCGTTGGGTTCATTTTGTTCATCTCGACAATCTTCCCAACGGAGCCCTGTATTAATCAATCTCAAAAAGCACAGTTAGTCCTAAACACTCTGTTTTCATTAATCATCAAAATTAGGGTTAGGCATAAAGGCCTAGATGCAACAATCTCCCCCTTTTTGATGATTGATGATAACAAGTGTCCAACAATAAAATAAATGAAATAACTCCCCCTGAGTATATGCATCTCATCATATCACAGCATAAGCTATCACATATACATCAGAGCATCTCATACATACAAGCACTCACAGATATGCATAAGTCATATAAAAGTGTATCAGAGCATACAAATCTCAAAATCTCAAAACCAAGTCATCATATAATATATATATATATCAATGGTATATCAAGGTATCAGAGTTACACAGATATCATAACCAAAATCACATAGACATATATGATAAAAAAAATCTCCATAATATAAAACAACCATCTGTCCAAAATACTTCTCCCCCTTTGGCATCAAGCACAAAAAGGGAGGCAAAAAATACAAATCAGAGCCTAAGGCTCATCATCTGAAGAAAGTCCTAGAAAAGCTTTATCTCCGGAGCCTGCTGGAGATGCAGTCGGGTCGACGGCTGGAGACACTGGAGGAGTAGCAGCTGGAAACGAAGCAGGTACTGCAGGAGCTGGATCAGCAGGTCCTGAAGCAGTGCTCAGAGAAGACGAAGCCTGGCGGGCCCTCTTGCGAAGGACCGAAGATCTGGGAGCAGGCAGGCGACGCAGTATCTCCTCCTGCTGAGCAATCAACCGAAGCAACATCTGATGATGCTCCGCCTGGGTGGTGAGGATCTGCTGCTGCACCTAGATCACCTGATCAAGCCGAGAGCTAGAGGAAGAAGCCGATCCAGTGCCTGTCCCCGCAGCTGGAGCTGGAGCAGTCTTCTGAGCAGGAGCCTCATCCTCTGACTCCCCCGCAGCATCATCATCTGATGCGGGAGAACCAGGGTCCACAGCTGTAGCAGGGCGAGCACCGAGCCTGCGATCAGCTTGGCCCAGAGGATAGAAGAGAAGCGGATGATGGGGCCGTGGCAGCTCAGAATCCACAGCCCGGATATGAAGAAGCACCGCCATGATATACGAAGCATATATCAACTGACGGCGTGGAGAAAGAAGAACGTGTTGAATCTCACTAATGATGAGATCAGCAACGTCAAACGGCTCCTCCTGAAAGATGGAGATCAGGACGTGGAGGGCTAGATAGGTGATCCTAGACCTATCTCCGCTTATGGGGACCAGAGTGAGACGGAGGATCCGTAGGGCTAGGTCGACATCGCGGCGCAAGCCAGCAATGTGACGGAGCTGGAAGGGGCTGGAGTAAAGCATGGTGACCTCCCGACGCTCAAGATCCGGAAGGGTATGGAGCTGGCGGCCAGAAGGAGGGCGCACCAGTCCAAGCGCTGACTCCAGCTGCTCCTTCGTGACGGTGTAGACCTGGAGGCCCGTCATGAAGGTCATGAAGTCGCGCTGAGGGGAGATGAAGACGGTGGAATAGAACTGGCGGATGGGCCCCTCAGCCCAGTGCAGAGAGGAATCGGCGACAAGGTCGCGGATCCCTACGGAGCCAAAGAGGTCTGCGAGGGTGGCGATGCCTGTGCGAGAGGCGATCGTCCCCCACGACAGAGAGCGGTGAGCGAAAATGGGTGCGCGGCTATAGACGCTGGTGAACAGGTCTAGGTGGAGGTTTGTGTAGCAAGTGAGGACGTCGCACGCGTCGCGACCAGTGGGACGCGGCGAGAGGTAGGGGTTCACTGAGCGAAGTGAGCGAAGGCGGCTCGCGTGCCACCGGGAATAGTCCACGGGCACGCGCTCAGGTGGAGGCGAGGGATGGGTCTCAGTCGGTTGACCCAATGAACGCTGGCTATTAGCCGTGTTCTTCCGTTGGGCAACACGACGAGACGGTCCTGGCTGATCGGACATGTCTAAGAAACGACTGAAAACAGAGGAGAGGAAAAACAGAGACCTAAACTGATCGGCCGAACGGATTAGAGGAGGCTAACGACGACGTTTCACGGCACAGACCACAACACGAAGAGAGAAAAGAGAGTTCACCGCCGGTGAGCTGTCCACGGCACGGCACCGGCGAGGAACTGCGGCAATGAACTACGGCAAGGTGAAGTAGTGGTCGAGAACAGAAGCTAGATGCGGTGGAGGCGCAAATAAGAGCGGCGGCGGTCGTCGACGGCGAGGAGGAGATGCAGGCACCGAGGGACGGTGGCGCAACCACACCGGCGACGAGAGGAGGCACAAAAATGGCGGCGAGAAGAAAAGAAGCCGAGAAGACAAGGAAAAGAATGGGGGATTTTAGGGTTCGAGATCCCACAACTGACAATCAGTTTGATATACTGACAGTCAGTTCCAAACTCAGAAACATGGAACTGACAATCAGTGTACCACACTGACAGTCAGTTCACAGAACTGAATTTTGAAACTGACAGTCAGTATATGAGACTGATAGTCAGTTTGAGGCCCGAACACAACCAGGAGCTTCGACCAAAATCAATTGCACGTAACTGACTGTCAGTTTGTGAAACTGATTGTCAGTTAGGACAATGACTTCGACCAGAGACTATGACCAGGCTTCTAAGCACTAAACTGACTGTCAGTTATAAGAACTGACTGTCAGTTTGGGCAATTTCGACCAGTAACAGTCTAAGACCAGTGAGGGAATAAAATAATATTATTTTATACAAACAATCACATTTAGCACATCAACTAGCATTTGATATATCAATAATGTTCAGTTCACCCCTTAAAAAGTAAAATCTTGATTCATCTAGGGGTTTAGTGAAGATATCAGCTAGTTGCATATCTGTTCTAACATAATTCACATCAATATCTCCTTTTTCCACATGATCTCTAATAAAGTGGTGCCTTATTTCAATATGCTTAGTTCTAGAATGTTGAACAGGATTGTTTACAATTTTAATGGCACTTTCATTATCACATAAGAGTGGCACTTTATCAAATATAATCCCATAATCCAAAAATGTCTGCTTCATCCACAATAATTGAGCACAACAACTGCCTGCAGACACATATTCAGTTTCAGCTGTGGAGAGAGCTACTGAATTTTGTTTCCTAGATGACCATGATACTAAGGATCTCCCCAACAGCTGACAGCTACCAGATGTGCTTTTACGATCAATCTTAACCCAGCATAATCATAATCTGAATACCCAATTAATTCAAAATTTGCATCTTTCGAATACCAAAGGCCTAAACTGGGATGGCATTTTAAATACCTAAGATTCTTTTAAGAGCAGTTAAATGACATTCCTTAGGATCAGACTGGAATCTAGCACATAACACACACTAAACATGATATCAGGCCTAGATGCAGTGAGATATAATAAACTACCAATCATAGACCTATAAAGTTTAGAGTCGACCGATTTGGCGCTTTTGTCCATGTCCAGATGTCCATTGGTCGCCATAGGAGTTTTGATTGCCTTAGCGTCTTCCATCCCAAAGCGCTTGAGCAGGTCCTTCACGTACTTTGTTTGACTCACTAACGTACCGTTCTTGAGTTGTTTGATTTGAAGTCCGAGGAAGAAGCTCAGCTCACCAATCATGGACATCTCGAACTCGCTAGACATCATCTCTCCAAACTCATGACAGAAATGTTCATTAGTAGATCCAAAGATAATATCATCAACATAAATCTGACAAATGAACAAATCTTTTTCAATTTTCTTTGTAAAGAGAGTTGTATCAACCTTCCTAATTTTAAAACCTTTTGATAAAAGAAAGTCTCTAAGTCGTTCATACCAAGCTCGAGTAGCTTGTTTGAGACCATAGAGAGCTTTTGACAATTTAAACACATGGTTAGAAAATTTTGAATCGTCAAAACCGGGAGGTTGTTCAACAAACACAAGTTCAGAAATTTCACCATTTAAGAAAGCACTTTTAACATCCATTTGAAAAAGTTTGATATTGAAACATGATGCATAAGCAAGAAGTATACGAATAGCTTCAAGTCTTGCTACAGGTGCAAAAGTTTCTCCAAAGTCTAAACCTTCGACTTGAGTGAAACCTTGAGCAACAAGACAAGCTTTGTTCCTAATTACAACACCATTTTCATCTTGTTTATTTCGGAAAACCCATTTTGTTCCAATTACATTATGATCCTTGGGTCTTTCTACTAAAGTCCAAACTTCATTTCTAGAAAAGTTATTAAGTTCCTCATGCATGGCATTTACCCAATCAGGATCATTTAAAACTTCATTAACATGTTTGGGTTCTAAAGAAGATACAAAAGAATGATGTTCACAAAATACAGCAATACGAGATCGAGTTTGAACACCCTTACTGACATCACCCAATATTTGGTCTAGAGGGTGATCCTTGGTGATCGTTTGATGCCGCCTTGGTGCTTCATCTTGTACAGCTTCATCTTGATCTTGTTCTGGAGAATCAACATGAGAAGCTGATACATTTTGATCAACATTCTCAATGTTGACATCATCTTCTTGATCTTCTTCTCTTGGCTTGATGTTTTCAATGGTTATGTTTTTCACGACTTTTTGAAGATCTTCACCTGAAACTTCATGAGAGACTTGCTCCTTTTGTGAGCCTTTAGTTTCATCAAATTCGACATCACAAGATTCTTCAATGCAACTTGTATTTTTATTGAAAACACGATAAGCTTTGCTAGTGGTGGAGTATCCGACTAGAAAGCTTTCATCTACTCTTCTTTGAAATTTACCACCAAAATTTCTTTTCTTAAGAATATAACATTTGCATCCAAAAACTCAGAAATAAGAAATATTTGACTTGCGCCCAATAAGAAGCTCATAAAGAGTCAAATTTAGAAGAGGATGCAAATAAAGTCGATTTATAGAATAGCAAGCGGTATGCACGGCTTCAGCCCAGAAGCGAGTAGGAGTATCGTACTCACTTATCATAGTCCTTGCCATTTCTATAAGTGTTCGATTTTTCCTTTCAACGACTCCATTTTGCTGTGGAGTGTATGATGTGGAAAATTCGTGTTTGATTCTAAGAGAGTCACAAAAATCAAATAGAGTTGAATTAACAAACTCTCCACCATGATCACTACGGATTTTCTTGATGGATAATTCGAATTCAGTAGAAACACGTTTTGTAAAACTTTTGAAAACATCGGGGGTTTCAGATTTTTGGGAAATAAAGAAAACCCAAGTATAGCGAGTGAAATCGTCAACAATCACAAAGCCATAGTTGCTACCCCCGATACTTTGGAACTCGGAAGGTCCAAATAAATCCATATGAAAGAGTTCCAAAGGTTTACAAGTAGAAAGAATGCGCTTAGTTGGATGTGAAGTAGCTACTTGCTTGCCAGCTTGACAAGCGCTACAAGGTTTGTCCTTTTCAAAATTCACATCTTTTAAGCCAACAACCAAATCACGTTTTAAAAGTTTTCTCAATTGGTGCATTCCAACATGTGCAAGTCGTCTATGTCATAGCCAACCTTTTAAGGTTTGAGAGACAAGACATGTTGACAGAGATGCATCTTTTGAGTGAAAATCAACCAAATAAAGATTTCCAAAACGAAATCCTTTAAAGATCAAGGTTTTATCTTTTAAACTTTCAACCAAAACTTCTTTTGGGAAAAATGTGCAACTAAAACCAAAATCGCAAATTTGTGCAATGGAAAGCACATTGAAGTTCAAAGATTCGACCAACAAAACATTCGAAATAGAGAGATCATTAGATATTGCGATTTTACCCAAGCCTACCACATTTCCTTGACGATTGTCGCCAAAGGTAATCTTTTGGTTCTCGCTTGAGTTGTCTTTGAGTGAGGTGAACAACTTCTTGTTACCGCTCATGTGTTCGGAGCATCCGCTATCTAGCACCCAATGCCTCCCACCGGTCTTGTAGTTCACCTTTTCATCACCTTTGGCCATAAGGCAAATGGATGAGCTAGTTGAAGTGTTGATATTGCCAAGAGCTAATCCGGCCATCTTCTTGGAGCAACTTCTTTCGTTGTCGAAGTCGGAGTCGGAGCTTTCACCTCCGGACATCCATTCTCCAAAGCATGCTTCTTTGGTTTTTTCATTCTTCTTCTTGAAGAATTTCTTCTTTTTGTTCCATCCCTTGTTCTTGTTTAGACATCTTGAAGCTATGTGTCCCTTCTCATGACATCCATAGCAAATGATGTCCTTGAAGTTGTTCTGCTTTTGTCCCTTTGGTCGTGTGTCAATGTTGACACCCTTCTTATGCAACCTGCGAAGGAGTTTTTGAGTATTTTTTACCATGAGTGCGAGGTCTTCATCGGAGGAGCCATCGCTTGAATCGTTCCTTGCGTTTGCTTTGAAAGCCAAAGCTTTCTTCTTCGTCTCCAAGGGTTCGGCTGCTTCCTTCTTCTCCTTCTTGTGCATCCATGGGTGATGAGGTTCCCATAAAGATCGGTTGGTGTTGTGGTCGATAAATCGGAGTTTATGAGAACTGTGACCAAAGTGTCGAAACTTTCCGGTAAGGCCCTAAGCATCTTTCTCACAATCTCAAGGTCAGTAAAAACAACACCAAGAGCCTTGAGTTCATTTACAATGTTATTCAACCGAGTAAACATGGAGTCCATGGACTCAGTTGATGACATGGTAAATGTCTCATATTTTTGCCTCACCATTAGCAACTTTGCCTCTTTAATCTTTGTTGTGCCCTCGTAAATTTCTTCGAGGGTGGTCCAAACCTTATGAGCAGTCGTGAGATTGCTCACACGGTTGAACTCATTCAAGGATAAACCGGCAAAGAGTGCATTTTTCGCACGGGCATTTAAATGCAGTTTTCTCCTGTCGTCCTCAGAGTGACTTGCCGGATCATCCAGAGGAGTAAAACCGAGTTTAACAATATCCCATACATCAAGCCCCATAGCTTCTAGGAATACCGACATGCGCACTTTTTAATAAGGATAGTTTGTCCCATCAAAGATAGGCGCACGACCGGTATGACCAAGAAGGAAATCTCCACTTGACGACATCCTCTCTCTAGGCGGTAAAGCCTAATAAATCGAGAGACCGTGCTCTGATACCACGTGTAGGATCAAGGATGCCGACTAGAGGGGGGTGAATAGGAGGCTTTAAAAACTTCAAAAAAAAAATTTTATACAAAGAAGAACCAAATGCAATTTAATATATTAAAGAGAGAAGATAGAGAACAAACACCACGATTTTTACCGAGGTATCGGAGACTCGCCCAGTCTCCACTAATCCTCGTTGAAGCACTCAAGTCATTTGAGTTTTGCCTCAATACTCACGAAGAGTATTATCTACTAACGATTGCTCCTTGTCCACTCCGGAAAGGCGAGCACCAATGCCTTGTACAAACTTGCCGAGCCTCTCCAACAATCTCCGTTCTAGAGAAATCAACGGCCACGCCTCCGAACCGTCTAGGTGAGGGCGCTCACCAAGAGTAACAGGCAGCGAGGTCTTCTCTTGACCTCCAAACAAGCACCGAGAAACTAAGTGAATGCAAATGCAAATGAACTGAAGTGCTCGGTGGATCGGAAAACACTCGACTTGATCAAAAGATCAAGATTTTAAGTAGAAAACTAAAGCTCAAGAGTGTATAAGAAAATGCTACTGCTTGTTGTATAAAACACATGCCCAAAGTCCCTATTTATAGCCTCAAGAATCAAATGAACCGTTGGAGCTAGGGCTGAAAATCAGCAACTCAAACTGACACTCATTTTGCCTAACTGACAGTCAGTTTAGTTCACAACGGCCGACAAAATTTACGGATGAAACTTTGCTAGCCGTTCGTGGTCGTTTATGGAAAGCTGAAACCCACAACCACAAACTCGACCAGAACCAAATAGAAACTCAGTTAAAAACACTGTGGTTGAATCCCCAACTGACAGTCAGTATGGACAAACTGACAGTCAGTTTAGTACAAAAATTTTGAGCATAAAATACACCCTCTCTGGACAATTGTCAGTTAACATGAACTGACATTCAAACTGACAGTCAGTTTAGCATACTGATAGTAATCCTGAACAAAAATAGAGATAACTTTAAATCTAGAAATCCAAAAGAGGTGTTTAATAGCTCGTTTGAAAGATAATTTCAAGGGCTACATTTTTGTCAACAGAAGAAAAAACCAGATCTGCCTAAATCTTTCTATAAAATCGAAAAACTCTTCTGCTGTCAAAAATTGAACTGAAAAACCAGATTTTTCAAATTAAGTTCAAACCAAATCCAACCAAACTGGATGCAATGCAATGACCTAAGTTTCTCGGTTTATGTTGGAGATCAAAAGAGGACTTTCGCCACCCCTCTTTATAGTACGGTTAAAACTAAAAACAATTTTCCTAATCGATCATCTCCAAACGCCGAGATCGGTAAAAATAAAATACGGATTACCTTAGGTCCTTTGCTTTTTTACATTTGCGTCTTGTCTTCATTTTTGCGACTTGTGCTTTTACGTCTTTTGCGTTGGGTTCGTTTTGTTCATCTCGACAATCTTCCTAATGGAGCCATGTATTAATCAATCTCAAAAAGCACAGTTAGTCCTAAACACTATGTTTTCATTAATCATCAAAATTAGGGTTAGGCATGAAGACCTAGATGCAACAAGATTGAGAGATATAAGGCGAGACTGGTGGCAAAAGGATATAGTCAAACGTATGGGATTGACTATGATGAGACTTTTGCACTAGTAGCAAAAATGAGTACGGTGAGGACTTTAATCTCGTGTGCAGTAAACTTCAACTGGCCCCTACATCAGCTTGATGTGAAGAATGCCTTTTTGCATGGTGATTTACAGGAAGAGGTATACATGAAGGTCCCACCAGGTTTTGGTAACAGTGGAAAGGTGTGCAAGCTAAAGAAGTCCTTGTATGGCTTAAAACAATCTTCAAGGGCCTGGTTTGATAGGTTCAGACGTGCAGTATGTAGTATGGGTTATAAGCAGTGTAATGGGGATCACACTGTCTTTTTCAGGCACTCTGGAGCACTCATTACAATACTGGCTGTTTATGTTGATGATATTGTCATCACAAGTGATGATGCTGAGGAGATTGTCAATTTAAAGAACAAGTTAGGTAAAGAATTTGAAGTGAAGGATTTGGGTCATCTCAAATATTTTCTTGGCATAGAGATTACACGATCTAAAAAGGGTATAGTTCTCTCATAAAGGAAATATATTCTAGATTTGTTGAATGAAACTGGAATGTTAGGATGTAGTGTTGTCTCTACTCTTATTGAGCAGAGCCACAAGTTAAGTGATCAAGCTGGAGACCCAACTAACAAAGAGAGTTATTAGAGACTTGTTGGGCATCTTATTTACCTTTGTCACAGAAGACCTGATATTGTCTATGCGGTGAGTGTGGTAAGTAGATATATGAATAACCCAAGAGTGGAGCCAATGGACGCAGTATATAGGATTCTAAGATATCTGAAGGGTAGTCTAGGAAAAGGTCTCTGGTTCAGAAAGAATATGAATCTTGATGTGGTTGGCTATTGTGATGCTGACTGGGTAAGTTGTTTAGATGATAGGAGATCAACATTAGGATATTGTGTCTTTGTGGGAGGCAACTTGGTGTCATGGCAAAGTAAGAAACAGGATGTCGTTTCTCGATCTACAATAGAAGCAGAATACAGGGCTATGTCTTCTAGCTTGTGTGAAATGCTCTAGTTGAGAGGTTTGTTGTCAGAGTTACGATTGTTTCGAGGTGGAGTTTTGACACTGTGGTGTGACAATAAGTCAGCAATCAATATTACTAATAATCCAATGCAACATAACCGCACCAAGCATGTGGAAATTGATCGCTTCTTCATTAAAGAGCGCTTAGACGAAGAAAACTTGAAACTAGAGTATGTATCTTCTGGAGAGCAACTTGCTGATTGTTTAACAAAAGGAATTAATCCCAAAGAATGTGTATTAGTTTGTAACAAGTTGAGGATGATTGCTATTTATCGCCCAACTTGAGGGGGAGTGTTGGATATTAGGGATAATAGTTAGTAGCCTATTAGGATTCATATTGGTTCTTCTATTATGATTCTTATTAATCCTTTGTTAAGGGTTATAAAAGAAGAACAATTGTATCTTTTTTAAACATGCAATAAAGTCCTAAAATTAACTTAAATTCCCTTATATCAAGAAATTGTTTGTCAATTCATGTTTATTTTCCCAGTAACCTTAAAACCTTACAGATGCTTAGTAATTTTAATAAAAAACACAAATTAAAAGCTCTATTAGATATGACTAATTGTAGGATAGAAGTGAATTATTTCTCAAAGTGATTCTTTTAGAAGTGTAGGGACCTAAAATTTTGTATTTTGGAAGTACGGGGGTTCATGTGAATAATTTCTTAGAGTAAGGGATGTCAGTAACAAATCTTTTTTAGAAGCATGAGTATCTAAATGAATAATTTATCAAGTACAAGGACCTAAAATACAATTTTGACAAGAGAAAAACATTTGTTCTGACACAGCACATAAATTTAATACATAGGTTCTAATTTGGTGAGATTTTCGCTCCAAGTTACCTCAAGATTCAAGAATAACTACATGGAAATTCCTTTTTCGAAACTATTCTTCCAAACAGACATTTGTTCTGACATCACAGCACAGAAATTTAATATACAGGTTCCAATTTGGTGAGAGGTCCAAGTTACCTCAAGATTCAAGAATAACAACCTGGAAGTTCTTGTTTTCAAAATTGCTCTTTCAAACAGACTCTTAAGTCATTTTACAAAATCAAGCCTCGAATATATTTCTTTTCTTCAAATGCTTTTACAAAATAAATTCCACTTGATCTCAAAAAGAGTTTCAAATTTAGGAAATGCTATCTCAAAAGATGTTCCATTTCATTTAGTATGACTAAAATTTTGCTTTTTATGTTTAATTTATTGAGAGATAGTGGAGGATTGACACTATTTTGATCATGGAGTCCTCCTCGTCCAGTATCTATTTTTGCTTTTATTCTTTGTGGTTCCTGATCTCTTTCTTGAATGGTATTTATTTTAATTCATTGTATGTTGTTTTTGCCCCCACAACTTCCCAAAACAAAGGAATTAAACATTGATAGTGTGCATTAATCTAAGATAATTCATGAAAATCTTGTATTCCCCTGAAATATATAGTTCTTAAAGCTGGCTATTCTAACAAGGAAAAAGGAAAAGAGCAAGTACATGTTCTACTACACTTAACCTAGTGAAATGAATCTCAAGGGAATGGAGGCATCTCTTTCATGCCTAGTCTGCATGTGAACTTTCATCATTGCTAACATTGCACTTTTCCCATCTATTTAGCCTCTTTAAAATGTCCCTTATTGTGGGGCTTTTTGTCATATCGGTTTCCACACAGTTTAGACCTATTTTGATACATCTTTTTATTTGTTGGCAATCTATTTCCAGTGATGCATACCTTGGTGCCGCTTCCAACCTAGTCCTCCAATTTTTATGTACCTATGAAATTGTATAGAATGATATTATGCTAAGGTAAAGTGTAACATAATGTATGTTAAAGAGGACCTCAATCTTAAAGTTTTAGAGAAATTTTCTTACAAGCTTAACAAAGCCTTGTGAAGACATCCCCATACAATCGAGATAGTTCTTATGTCCTATTATTATCTCTACAATTATTACACAAACTGAATATGTCTGATTTGGTTGTGATTATATCTTTATATATGTATTTTAGTGCCATGTAACAACTTCAACACAACAAGAAATGTTTGAAACATTATAGGCACTTTAAAGCAAATGCATTTCATTTGATCACTATAAAGCTGTGGATTTATTAGAAGACATTCAATTTACAGTGATCCCTTAAGTGTTGTAGTGCATATTTGAGTTTATTGTTGACCGAAGAGTTTTGATAGTCCAAAATCCGTATTTTTTGGGTACCATATTTTCATCGAGCAATATGTTGGCAGGTTTTAGGTTCAAATAAATTATCAGAGTATTAATTGGTCATTCCTCATGAAGGTAATATAAACCCTGACAAATTCCTTCAATTATTTTGTAGCACTTCTTCTAATCCACCCACAAGATTCATCTACACAATTAACCGGAAGGAGATCACTCAGAGAAATCTTAGCTCTGAATATGTTTTATCTTTGCATGCCAAATAATATACGAAATGATTGATGCATTCTATTATATGTTCACATTCTCTTTCATTGATATGCTGATATTAATATCATATATTGAATTTTCATGACAGTCATAGTAGACGTAAACAAAATATAATCGAAGTGTTGAAATATGAGTAAATTGATTGGTGTATAAAAATCATTATGATTTCAGAGCCTAGAGGTCCCGGTTTCAATACTTATCTACTTCATTTATGAAGAAAAAATTGTAGTATTTAAGAGGGTTTGGACTTAAGATTAGAAGAAATCTAATGGTGGACTAGGTCTCAACCCATGTTGAATTCACATTAGTGGACTAGTACAACTTAGATGTAAAGAGTGTTGAAGTATGACCTAGCTCATGTCAAATCTATGTCATAGGCCTAGTTAACTCTAGACATAGAAATAGTATTGCAGTACACATAGATTACGTATCATATCCCCTAACAACTTAAGCTATTAGGTGGGTTGGCTAGTACATGAAAGCATGAAACTCAAAAAAAGGGATAGTCAAGCAACACTAGCTTCAATACCAAAAAAAAAAATTGAGAAAACGATGAAATAGAGGGAAAAAAAATGCATCCCATCTAGAATTTTCATACCAGAAAGATACTTCTCGACACTTCCATTAAGAAAATATTTGAAGCAGAATAACCTTTCTAGCATCTCTGCAAACAAAGGTCTTCCATTGTATTCTATGTGTATTAGTCGTCTTTCATAGCAGTGGCCTACAAACCTTACTATATTTTGGTGCTTAAGCCTCATAAGATGATCGACCTCATTCTTAAATTGTTTGTCTTGAACTTCTGGCATAGACACAAGCTTCTGTACAACAATCACTTCACCATTTTGCAGCACTCCATGTTTGACTTCTCTTAGTAATATGGACATGGGTTTTTGGATCACTTTGTTCACATTTGAAAAGGCAGAAAAGATAAATAGTACTTGATGTTGCCTTATTCACCACTTCAAAACCACCTTTACCAAGTTCTCGCTCATTGGAGAAAGGTGCGGGAACCTTCTCTACAAGTGAGCCGACTTCTGTTGCCTCCACATGTGTAGCAGGTTGGGCCTCCATAGGCCCCTTTGGCCGCTCCTCTGTGTTAGCGGTAGGACCGACGAGTGAACTGCCTGCATCTACGATCACTTCCCTATGGGGCAAAGGTGAAATGTTATTGGTTGCTTGTGAGAGATCCATCATGACAGTAAACATAGAAGAGATTACTTCGTCTTTCCAGACTTGGAACCTTAATCACACTTAGCAATACACATTAGTCTAAAAATCTTGTTATCATTAATCATCAAAATCAAGAGTAAAGATCTAGATGCAACACCATCCAAATATGATGGGATACTGTCCTATAAATTAGGGCCTCGCTGTTCTCAGAAGAGGTGCGCAACACGCAACACGCAAGAATAACACAAATAAGGAAGTTCAAGCTTTCAACTCTAAATCAATTTCATACAGTTGGGCTAGGGTCCTGAAATATCATCGCCACAAGTAACTATTCCCCTGAGTTGCTCCCAAGTGTTTGGTCTAAGGTAGTTTTCTTATATAGGTTAGCCACAAAAACCACTTATAAGTGCTTCCAAGCGCTTCATGATCATTTTGTTTCACTTTTGTAAATAATTCAAATTGACTAATATTCCCTCTTGTGGTTTCCTCCAGGACAATCCAGGAGAGGGTATAGCCAGGACATGGGAGGTAATTCATCGCTCTTGAATCTATATAAAAGTCTCGTCTCTGATTGAGCCATCTTTATTGCACCCTATGATCTCCTTGATACCTCTACAAACCTCTATTGTATATATTGAGTATATGAGCCTATCCGATATTTTGATATAAAACAAGTCATATTGAAAATCCAACATTTTTCAAGGTGTCTCTGAATCGTATTTGATGATATCTAGAAGCATTGGAATATTCTCTATAAAAAATAATAGTCCTCAATATGGTGCCACATAGGAATAAATTGACATATTATTATACAATGCATCTACATTTAATATTTTTATAACTATTCTCCGATTTGAGTTGCACACAACAAACCCGATAATGATACAAAGTTTTATGAAACAAGAATTTTCTTTTCAGACTGACTAAGAAAAAAATATATTTTTAGTTTTTTAGTTTTTATTTTAAATATAAACTACTAGATCTTAATCTAATAGTCATTACTTGATTAAAAGATTTTAAGTTGTCGTATTTTTTTATATTAAGATGTTGTATTTTTTTTATTGTTATATTTTATTATTTTAAGCTTTCATATTTTTCTAAATAGTTGCATTTTCTTTTCAGACTGTTCTCAAAAACCCACCATTGCGCACCATCCACGAGGTCCAACAAAACGCTCCTATCCCAAATAAAAGAAGCTTGGCACAAATGTTATCTAGAAGTGGGAATTTCGATCCAATTCAGAAGACACCACATCAGCTTGGCTGTGCGGTAGTCAAGGAAGATATGGTCGGTGCTGTCCACTTCCTTTTTCGTAAGGTGTAAGCTGACAGAATGACGTTTTGAAGCACCAGCAACAAGAACGCCTGAATCTTCAGTGTTATTTTGCCATTCCAAAGGGCATGGAAAATTCTTGGTTTTGTTCATCCAAAGGTAAGAGGCAAGTAAAGAGATCGTGTACTAAAGATGCCATTGTTCTCCAGCCCCTCCTTCCTGAGTTGTATTTGTGCCAGACATCCAGTTACTTCTTGCCAGTGACTTAAAGTTGTATTATCAAAGGTTCTTCTAAAGGATAGCTCCCATCCTTCAGGTATCCAGGCTTGGGCCACTGTCACCCTGGATTGTTTACAATTTGGTACAGGTCCGAAAATGACGGATATCCTTCAAACCAAACATAATGAAAGCGTGATATATTGTAGTTTCACTTATAATTCAGGCAAGTGAAAAAAGAAGAATTTTTGGAAGAGAAGTAAATAACACCATGTAATTGTGCATATCTCAAGTTATTTGAAAATCAAAGCGTCCACGTAGCCTGAAATACTCCACAGTGATTTTCTTTTGATGATCCATACAATGAACTCTAATATACAATTATATCATGAACATAGTTTAATTACACATCCCAAATTAATCAAAAAAAAGTGCAAACAATAATACTGCAGGTGCAGCTATATGAAACTCTTATCATCCACAGACATCTGGCTATACGTGCAACGACGCCAAGAAATCTTTGACAGGTGGATCATTATGATCAACACCAGGAAGCTGTAATTGTTTAAAAACAAAACCATTGTTGGCAATTCTATGTAATCAGAACAGCTAAAAATTGATCTCATTGTCATCAGTTCTAAAACAGACTTACTGAATTTAGGATAGATATCGCAAATTGTTGATCATCAGACACCTTTCTCTTGTCAGACTGAGCAGACATGTTCTTGTCCTGGACAGACATCTGAAGATCTGTGTATCAAATGTAATGAAATAGCTTCAGAACAAGAAAAGATTCAATATAAAGTTAACCCAAAAGCTTGCAATAGTAATTATCAATAGAGCAAAAAACAAAGATAGATAAATTGCAACAAGAGAAAAAAAAAATCAATGAAACAGCCACATTGGAGTATTCAAGATGATCATAGAATTAATTAAACATACAGAAGCGAGCATCTTGATGCAAGCTGAATAGGAATTGCAAGGTTTATCTAGGATTTTTTTTTTGGGGGTTCCAGTGTAGATACAAGTGTTCTTTTTCTGTACAGTTAACTGGTGATACAATGTATAAATTACCAGCCATAGAACATCATCAACTGTGTTCCATGGTATGCTTTTTGTCCCTTCCATTTGAATTTATGTAACAAGAAATCAAATCTGAATTAAAAAAAATGAAGCAATTTTCTAATGGTGAGAACATGAGCATGTTAATTGTCATTAACTAGTGAAGGCTATGTTTGATGAACAATTTAATAATTACTAAAGAAAATGATTATGTAGTTAAGCAATCAGCCAAGGTGCATGTCACCAATGAATAATGATCGATTTGTTTCACAATAGAGACAGAACTTCGAATATTCAAGTTTTTTCATGTCAACAAGTATAGCAAAGAGACTGAAAAACTATGAAGTCTGACAACTCTATTATCAGTCCAACTTCTCATGCAACTATGCAAGGAATAGTAGTAAATTTGTCATCTCCAAAATCAAAACAACATACAGAACAGTATATTGAATATAAATGTACCATATGCCAGCATGTTTAAAAATAACTTGACAAACCAAATAACATACCTAATGCCAAGTTCTGGTCATCTGCAGTAATTTTTGACATGGCAGCATCTGCTGCAGCTGCAGCTCCAGAGTTAGCATCCTCCATTGACATAGCAAGGACCTGCTCTAGTAGTTGAGTTTTGTCATCATAACAAGCTATATTAGCATCTTATATCAATCTAGACTGCAGAAACCACTCATATAACAAAATATCTAAATAATATCTTAGAAATAAAAGATTCTCAGCGGTGCATTTTAGTTGGATCAGATTATTACAAACTTCAATTATCAACACAGTTCCAGAATAAGGTACACATTTTCCTTTGTACTCATAGAAGTTCAGAAAAAGTCATGACACTACGTATTTAAGAAAGAATCCGAAAACTTGGCAGAACCTAAGCAGGGAGAAGGAAAAGACTATATTTATGGCAGAATCATGGACTCAATAGCACAAGTGATGACTGCCGAAATTTTTCCCAAAATATGCTCCATTTCATTTCATATGGCTAAAATTTGGCTTTTCATGTTTAACTGTTTGAGAGATAGTTGGAGGTTGACATTATTTTGATCATGGAGCCCTCATTTTTACAATTTCTATTTTTGTACTTATTCTTTGGGGTTCATGCCCCTCCTTCCCGCGCATTTTTTTTAATTCATTTTATGTAGGTTTTTGCCAAAATTTCCCAAAAGAAAGGTAGCAAATATTGCATGTGTTCACTAATCTAATCTATAGTTCGTAAATTCCCCCAGAAACATGTGGTTCTTAAAGCTGACTATTTTTATAAGGTAAAAAAAGAGTAAACGCGTGTTCTACTACATGTCCTAGTGAAATAAAATTCTAAGAGAATCAATGGCGTCACTTCCATAGGTGATCATACCTGATCTTCTAGTGACCTTTCATCATTGTTAACATGGAAATCCATACTTTGCCATCTATTGAGATTCTCAATAATTTCCCTTGTTGCAGGCCTTTTCTTCGGGTCGGTTTCCACACAGCTTAGACCTATTTGAATGCATACTTTTATTTGTCGGCAATCTATTTCTAGTGATGTATACCTCGGTGTTGCTTCCAACCTATTCCTCCAATTTTTAAGTACCTGTGAAATTGGATTAGAGATTGAATGAGATTATGCAAAGGTAAAATGTAACACAATCTCTGTCAAAAGGGACCTTGATCTTGAATGTTGATACAAGCTCAACAAAATCCTTGGAAGACATTCCAGTACCGTCTGGGTAGTTCTTGTGTCCCGTCATTATCTCTATGATTATTACACCCAAACTAAATATGTCTGATTTAGTTGTAATTATACCTTTATGTAGGTATTCTGGTGCCATATAACCACTGCATCACATGGTGAGTGTTTGAAGCATTAAGTACTTTTAAAGCAAATGCATTTCAGTTGATAACTAAAAGGTAACAGGTATAGGGACATTCAACTTACAATGTCCCCTTAAGAGTTTCAGTGTGAATTTGAGATTGCTGTTGATTGAAGAGTCTTGAGAGACCAAAATCTGCAATTTTTGGTATCATGTTGTCATCGAGCAATATGTTAGCAGGTTTTAGGTCCAAGTGAATAATTGGAGTATTAATTTTTCGTTCCTCGTGAAGGTAATATAAACCATAGCAAATTCCCTCAATTATTTTGTAGCGTCTGTGCCAATCAAGTCCACAAGATTCATCTGTACAAATAACCAAAAGGAGAGCATTTGAGAAATGTTAGATCTAAAAATCTTTTATCTTAGCATATTAAATGATATATGAATTGACTAACAAATTCTACTCTATGTTCTTGTTCTCTTTCGTTGATACACTGACATTAGTAGCATATATTGCTTTGTTCAACATCTACAGTAAAAGTGAACAAAATATAGTAGGAGCTATGATCAAGGCACATATACTTCAATAACAAAAGAAAAACAAAAAAAATGAAATAGACGAACAAAAATACACCCTATTTTGAATTCTCGTACCAGAAAGATGCCTCTCAAGACTTCCGTTAGGTAGATACTCGAAGCAAAGCAACATTTCTTGCACTCCTGCAAAATCATTTTTCCCAATACAATCTACATATACCTGCCGTATTTCATAACAATAGCCTATAAATCGCACTATATTTTGGTGCTTAAGTATCATAAGATGTTCAACCTCATTCTTAAATTGTTTATATTCAACTCCCAATGTTAATTTGAGTCTCTTCACAGCAATCATTTTCCCGTTTTGTAACACTCCCTGTTTAGACATTGACTTTTGGATCAGATATGGTTACACATATTTGAAAAAGAAAAAAAAATCAATACTTAAATCTCACCTTATAAACCACTCCAAAACCACCTCTACCAAGTTCTTGCTCATCAGAGAAGTCATTTGTGATATCTTTCAAATATTGTAACGGTAGATCGCATGGCTTTGCACTTTGATCTTGTAACATGCTCTCCAACTTATAATATCTGCTAGCTTCACCATCCGTTTTTAATTTTCTGATTACACAAACATTTTCACATAAGAGCAAGCATACATAAACGTGAATTACTGCTCCAAGATCATTTTGACAGGAAGCAGGTGAAAACATTACAACTAATTATACATATTTAGTGCAAAATTTTAGCATTAATCACAAATATAGTTTAGATCTTGTTTGATCTGGAACTGTAATCATAATTGTAATGCTTAAATTACATCGGAATCAGAGATGTAATTGGTGAATACAAAAGAAATATAATATGTTTGGTTTGAAATCTAATTTTGTCAGATCTCATCTTGCCAAATTTTTGGCATGCCCCAACTTTGGTAAGTTTTAACAAGAAAATAAATTAGTGATTGAACAACTTTTATTACTATGTCAAAATTTTGACAATAAATCAAACAGTAGCTAAATTTGATCAACATCACCATTTTTTGATGGGGCAACTTGTGACTTGTGATTACAAACAAAAATGCTTGAAAAAAAGAGAGATGATTTTGAAACACATCTCCCTTGGATGTATTTTGATAATGTAACTAAAATATATTTGAATTCGGGTATTATAATTATCAAGTGATTCAACCAAATAGTAAATAAAGTATTCCCATTACGGAACCAAACGCCTTAATATCCTTTTATTGGATCCGAGCGAATTTGATGCTTCAACCCAGAAGGTGATACAAAGTATTACAAAATTTTAGTCGGAATCCAAAAGAATACAGAGGTGAAACATGAACTATTGATCCAAAATCATTTTTGGCAAGCAGCAGGTTGCTGAAGCAACTAACCTCGAGGACGCCGCTGCTTCGGACGAGTTTTCGAATTGCCAAAGCATGCGTGAGCGCATCTTGAGGTGGCGCTGGTGCAAGGCCTCCTTCGTGGTTACGCCTTCTTCTGCGAGGCGCCGCAGCACCATGTCCATCGCCAAGGTGTCGTCGGAGACGAGGCTATTGCTAGTGTTGGTGTTGGTGGATCTAATTACATGGTGCGCATGGTCTGAGGACGTTGACGTTGACCACCTGGGCTCCTCGGGGTCGGACGCTTCGCCGCCGCCCTTAAGTCGCCACCTGGGCTCCTCGGGGTAGGAGTAGGAATCTTGACCCGGTGGCACCCAAGAAGTGCCGGCCGGGCCCGGCGACTTGAGGCCGAGGTCGGCGCGCGCCTTGGCGATGACCGAGAGGAGGAGTTGCTCGGGGGCGCCGGCGAGGCGGCTCAATTGCTGGTCGCCGTGGTCTTGAAGGAGCAGCAGGCCCATGATCTTGGCGGCGTGATCCGGGTCCAGCGCCTGTATCCGGGTGAACACCACCTTCGTCGCGTCGTACACCACCTGGCCACCGCCAAAGGCTTCCTCCTCGCTCGGTAGCTCCACAGAAGGACCGGCCGGCGCCAGCGATTGCGGCGAATTGAGGCCGAGGTCGGCGCGTGCCTTGGGGAAGACCGAGTGGACTTGCGGGCCGTAGGCGAGGCGGATCATCTCTCTCTCGCCGTGGTCTTGGAGGAGCGGCATGCCCATTATCTTGGCGGCCTGGTCCGGGTCCAGCGCCTGTATCCGCGCGGACACCACCCCCGTCGCCTCGTACGCCGCGTCCATGGCTTTCCAAGGCCCACTTCACTTCAAGAGAGACTTGGTACCTTTGCAGTGGAGTAGAGGGGAGGAATATTGGGAGTGGTTGCTGGCTGCCCGGTCAGTCGGTCACCGGCGAGAGAATACAACAGCACACACATGCTTACAATATCTTTACAAAGAAAGGAAATTTTTTAAATAACCCAAATAAAAAGAAAATTACTAAACTAATCCATTCTTTGAGGAAATCTCGGATGCACAACAAAGAATTGTCGCACTACAACTGGTTGAGACAAGTATGTCACGGCTTAAAGCGTGACAAACTGCGTCTCGCGTCTTTAAGTAGCGACAAACTCCAATTATTTGTTATTAGTTGATTTAACCCTAATTTTTTAATTTAATCCTAATTTTTGTAAACCCTAATTTGTAGTTAGTTGAAATATAGTTAATTTAAATAATTAACAAATTAACTAAACGATGTGGCAGGATTAACAAATTAGGGTTGTAATTAATAAAGAAGTTGTAATTAGTAAACCCTAAGTTGTTAAATCAAATAATTAACAAATTCGGATCATTAGTACACTTAATTTGCAAGCAGTAGGGTTTTCATTAATCATAATTGCATGTGTTTGGAATTAGGTGTGTTTTGGAAATGCTTCAAGTGGATCGAATTTGTTAGTGGTTGATGAGAGATGCGACAGTCTTCAGATGCTTGCAGGGGATAGGACGGATACAGAGGATTCTTTTCTATTTTCAACGAGTTGTCTAGTTCAAATGTCACATATATGCAGCATAATCACACTAGAGCCGAGTCGGGAGTACATAACTCTTTTATTTCATAAAAAATAAAAGAAAATTACACATCTTTGTGATAGTCGCATGAACTGATTGAGATATTTTTGCAGCAATATTTGATAACTAATTGTTATAGTGTTAATTTGTCTAATTTGAGATAAATCCATCTCATGTAGGATAGTGTCGATAGTGCTTTTCTCACTTTCATCTCACAGGGTGTAACGTCCCTAATTTTGCCCTATTTTCATTCTCTGAGCATCGCCTCATCACGCGCACCTCGCATCACCTGACTCCGAAAGAACCCAAACCAAAACCAATATAAGCGCGATGCGCTCTAAGATTCTCTCGTATCAAAACATCTCAAATCGGCCGATTCTATCTCAAAACCGAAAACGACCGCTTCTAGGAGGCCCAAAAAGTCTAAAATCTCCGTTTGAAGTCCGAATCGAGATCCGTCTTCTCCTACGCGTTCATATCGCTATTTAATACATATCATCCTTTAGAAACGTTTCCCAATTCGCGACGAAAATCAGAGTTTCAGCCGTTAGAAAAATCCGAAAACGAAAGTACCAGTTTTACTCAGCCCCGTTTTCGTTTTATCCGAAACCCTGCCAAATCTTCTCGTTTTCGCGCGTACTCAATTGGAACGAGTATGTAATAATTTTATCTAGCCCTCAGAAAAGTCGGATTTGCATTTGGGTCCCTAAATCCTAAAAATACCCAAAATGCCCCTGATCAAAGCACTGTGTACAGTGCACGGCACTGTACTGTGCCGTTGCCGTTGCCGCGCCGTGCGCGCGCTCTGCGTGCCGCCCGTGCGCCACCGTGCCGCGCCACCGCGTTTCTTCGCCGCCGGCACCGCCCCATGTGCGCCTCGCGTGCCCCGTGAGCTGCGCCACCTGTCCACGCCACGGCAACGCCTCGGGAACCCCAGATCACCGTGCCTCGTCCCGTCGCGTCCGCCACCGAACACAGCACCACCTGGCCGCGCGCAAAAGTCGCCGCTCCTGTGCTCCTCAGCCACGTCCAGCACCGGCATTGGGTGAGAGTGCCACCGCTGTCCTTTGCCCGAGCTGTAGCCATACCCCTTGATCCCTACGCCGGTGCACCGTCCCATCGCCACCGTCCTCGCCACCGGCTATCGTCGCAACCGCGCCCAGAAGCGCCCTCCCTCGGCCATTACCTCCCCCAAAGCTTCCAGAGGCTATAAAAGCCATGGCCCGTTATCCCTTCACCTCACCCACACAGCAAACACAAGCAAAACACTGTTCATCGTCTTCCTCGCGTCTCCACCTTCGGCCTCCACGGTGACAGCACACTCCGGTGAGTTTCTTTCCAAACTAAAGCCACCAACACACTCCACTTAACCCCTAGATGGTTCACGAGAAAAGAATTGAGCTCATTTCTTCCCTACCTCCGGCTATCACCGGTTTTCCGATTGCCTCTGTTCTGCAAATTCAGCCCAAACCAATTCGAATTAGGAGCCGTGCCAGTGAGAAGAATTGCTCCTTAGAGCATGCTTAACCACCCCAGCTAGCTAGTTTCGGTTTTCGTGCAGCAAATCAAAAACCCCCAAATGCCCAGCCGTGAGCCATGGCCATCTACTCCGGCGAGCCTCCAAACACAACAACTGGACAAACCAATGCATCAGCAGTGACCTCCACACTCCCAGGAGCAAGAATATGTGATCAATCTCCAAATTGATCAACCCTAGCTGCTCCAATTGCTCTGCCCTAGTTTCTGTTCAAAACAGCCACCTTGGCATCCAATTTCCGGCCAACTCCGGCCATCCCCGGCCAAACCCTCCAGCCAAACACCTCCTGACACTTAAGCCTACATGTTTGACATAGTTTGCCTTCAAATGCATGAGCCAATTGCTCAGGACACACAAGCCCTAATTCCAGCAGTACAATGGCATAGAAATTGCTGTGTCCTGGACCTTTTTGTAAATTCTGGAAAACCTAAGCCTTTTCTGCTTGTCCCACTTTGTCAAATAGCTTCGCCTTAGTCTAATGCACCCACTGTCCAATTTTCATCTCATTCAGAGCTACCTAGACCCTTTAACCCACTTTTCGGCTTTTAGGTCAAGTTCGGACGTGACCCGAACGTCGCTCTTTTGACGACCAATGTCCGTCGACCCTAAGAGTCTTATTTACTACTCTTCTTGTCCATTCTAAACTAGCACAATTCAACCCTTGGAAATCCAAAACCCAAACCCTAGTCCAGTTCAGGAATCAGAAGCCGTTCCAGTATAGCGCCTTATTATTTTATGTGAGCATAAGTTGACGTATTTTGTAAGTTGATTGTAATACCTTGTGTGTATGCCTGTATTTGAAGATCAAGACTTCGATTACGCGGAAGAGGAAACAGAAGAACCCGCAGACTACGACACTACTGCTTGGCAAGGCAAGTTTCCCTCCTTTGAACATATTGCGCCTATTATTTTATATGCAATTAATTATTTAGTGTTGGGGGAAAATACTAGCCAACGCCAGAAACGTCACCATGGGAGTTCTTTCTTCGGGGTAGGGAGAAACTTCTCCCGGAGCGCCCTTCTCCGGGCCGGGGAAGACGTCCCCCGGAGCCCTCCCCCGGGCTCGGGAGAGACTTCCCCCGGCGCACCTCCTCCGGGTTAGGGAGAGCCCCCTCTCCCGGACCCCCCTTCTCCGGGCCGGGGAAGACGTCTCCCGGAGCCCTCCCCCGGGCTCGGGAGAGACTTCCCCCGGCGCACCTCCTCCGGGTTAGGGAGAGCTCCTCTCCCGGAGCCCCCTTTCGCCGGGCCGGGGAAGACGTCTCCCGAAGCCCTCCCCCGGGCTCGGGAGAGACTTCCCCCGGTGCACCTCCTCCGGGTTAGGGAGAGCTCCTCTCCCGGAGCCCCCCTTCTCCGGGCCGGGGAAGACGTCTCCCGGAGCCCTCCCCCGGGCTCGGGAGAGACTTCCCCCGGCGCACCTCCTGCGGGTGAGGGAGAGCCCCCTCTCCCGGACCCCCCTTCTCTGGGTCGGGGAAGACGTCTCCCGGAGCCCTCCCCCGGGCTCGGGAGAGACTTCCCCCGGCGCACCTCCTCCGGGTGAGGGAGAGCCCCCTCTCCCGGACCCCCCTTCTCCGGGCCGGGGAAGACGTCTCCCGGAGCCCTCCCCCGGGCTCGGGAGAGACTTCCCCCGGCGCACCTCCTCCGGGTGAGGGAGAGCCCCCTCTCCCGGACCCCCCTTCTCCGGGCCGGGGAAGACGTCTCCCGGAGCCCTCCCCCGGGCTCGGGAGAGACTTCCCCCGGCGCTCCTCCTTCGGGTCAGGGAGAGCCCCCTCTCCCGGAGCTCCCTTCTCCGGGCCGGGGAAGACGTCTCCCGGAGGCCCTTCTCCGGGCTCGGGAGCCTTCCCCCGGCGCTCCTCTAGTGGGCACTGATTTCAAAGGGCCGCCACGTGTCAGAAATCGGTGCCCTGGACCTCGTCAAAAGACCGTTTTGCCCCCGATCCTACGGTGGTAAGAGGGGTAGTTCAGTAATTTGCATCTTTTGGGGTCTATATATACCCTTGTAACCCTCTTTTGTAACCTAAGACATTCATTTGTACTTTATCCAAAAAAGCAAAAAGGCGTGTTCTGGAGCCCTCTCCCCGGGAGAGAGCCCCCTAGCCGACACTCGTCGGGAGCACGTCGACAGGACTAGGGCCTCCACTGAGGCCCGAACCTGTATAAACCCCTGTGTCAATCTCTGGGATTGTCCAACGCGGGGTGACCCGTCGCACGGTCAGCTCGCGTTGAGGAACACGTGTTGCGCACGTCATCAAATCTGCCGAGGTATTTTTTATACCACGACAGTTGGCGCCGACCGTGGGGACTCGTGACAAATAGTCATGGCTCCAAGAAGGATGAGGCACTTAACCTCCGTCTCCAACGATGCCGGCCCTAACAACCCTGCACCGCCCGCGCAGGGGGCCATCGTCACAACACCCCCTCCCGGGGACACTCGGGGGGAGGCAACACTCAACTCTCCCATCATCCTTGGCGGGGGAACGACTCCTGCGAGCCTGCCCGAAGGTTCCGGTTTGGGAGGACTAAGAGTACCCCAGGTAATGCCTTCAACTTCAGGTGACCCGCTACTCGGGGCGCTGGTGGAGGGACAGCTTCGCGCACAACGTACTCTGGAAGAGTTGTTACGCGCCATAGCGCGGCCTCCGGCCCCCGCGTACCCGCACCCGTTCCAGTTCGGAGGGATGGCACCTCCGTTCATGATGGGACACCCAGGAACCTTCTTCGCTCCGGGGGCTTTCCCCTTCCCGGGAAGCACCCCCACCTCCGGAGGTCCTTCACTCCCGGGGGGTCAGCCCGTCTCCGGGGGCTACCCTTTCCTGGGAGGCGTCCCCACCTCCGGAGGTCCTTCACTCCCGGGGGGTCAGCCCGTCTCCGGGGGCTACCCTTTCCCGGGAGGTGTCCCCACCTCCGGAGCTCCACTCCCGGGGGGTCAGCCCGTCTCCGGGGGCTACCCTTTCCCGGGAGGCGTCCCCACCTCCGGAGGTCCTTCACTCCTGGGGGGTCAACCCGTCTCCGGGGGCTACCCTTTCCCGGGAGGTGTCCCCACCTCCGGAGCTCCACTCCCGGGGGGTCAGCCCGTCTCCGGGGGCTACCCTTTCCCGGGAGGCGTCCCCACCTCCGGAGGTCCGTCACTCCCGGGGGGTCAGCCCGTCTCCGGGGGCTACCCTTTCCCGGGAGGCGTCCCCACCTCCGGAGGTCCTTCACTCCCGGGGGGTCAGCCCGTCTCCGGGGGCTATCCTTTCCCGGGAGGCGTCCCCACCTCCGGAGGTCCTTCACTCCCGGGGGGTCAGCCCGTCTCCGGGGGCTACCCTTTCCCGGGAGGCGTCCCACTACTACAGAAATGCTTTTCACTATCGGTTAAAAATCCACTCTACTATCGGTTCTCTTACCGATAGTGGTCGGCACGATAGTAGAGGGCAGCACACTTCTATCGGTTCAAAAACCGTTAGTAAAACATCTACAATCCCAACGTTCACTAATCGCTATCGACTATTTCTTCTATCGGCTCGGTTTTAAACCGATAGTATTGTATAAGTTTTTTCTATCGGCTCGTATAAAAACCGATAGTATTGTTTAGGCCTTTTGTATCGGCTAGGATCTAAACCGATAGTAATCTAAACATTTTTTTCTATCGGCTCTTATATAAACCGATAGTATTGTTTAGGCCTTTTGTATCGGCTAGGATCTAAACCGATAGTAATCTAAACATTTTTTTCTATCGGCTCTTATATAAACCGATAGTATTTTGTCGACACATTTAGTACTGGAAACTTTATTCTATCGGTTGTTATATATAAACCGATAGTATTGTGTGGACACAGTCAGTACTGGAAAATTTATTCTATCGGTTATATTATATAACCGATAGTATTTTGTAGACTCGTTTAGTACAGGAAACTGTATTCTATCGGTTTCTAAATATGAACCGATAGTATTGTGTGGACACAGTTAGTACTGGAAACTTTATTCTATCGGTTGTAGTATATAACCGATAGTAATATTAGTTTTTCCTATCGGTTATGTAGTTGCACGGTTAGTACTAAATATTTACAAATATACATACAGCAATACAGAGATACATACAGCAATACAGAGATACATTGGATCATTCACAAATACACCAATATTTACAAATATTCACCAATATTCACATATTGAATTTGTTCACAAATACACTAATACAGTAATATACACATGCATTTGACAGACTAAATTTATGCACATATTGATCGAGTTTATTCACAAATACATCAATGAATCTATTCACATATATTCACATATATTCACAAATCAATGAATCAACACATTCAATATATATTCACAAATACAACAATCAACACAAGTCAGTTACTATCGATCGTTGATAGCCACTTCTTCGATGACATATTGAGCCCAAATTGTTCGCAGCTCCTTCAATTGAGGCAACTCATATTGCTCTTTCAACATGGTGCTCTGCATATATGCGTGTATGAAGTTAGGATCGTACGTCACATCCAATTAAAGTTCGACTTTGAGTCAGGAAAAATAGTTACCTTAGGGAATTGGGCAAAGTTTCTCCTGATCAGGTCATACATGAATCTCATGACATAGAAGCCACATTCCCACGATTGTGGCTGCTGATGGCACTGGAAAAATTGCATATGCAAAGACATAAACCCACATTAACTCGAAAGAACTAATTAAGCTTAAATTAAAAGACTCATCATGAGTACTTCCATCCGTATTAATTACCTCATATTCTTTCCAAGAAATTGTTGTGCCCTTCGACGCGTCATGCCTCCCTCCAGCACTAGCATAATTTTTGAAAGCCCTATATTTAATTTAGCATTGTCGATTAATATCTTATCATTAATTAGCTAGTCAGAGAAAAATTTAAGACAACTATGTTACTTACGCGTCTATGTGCCATGTGAGGGTGAAAACATGCGCCACCTTGTCGCTCATCGAATCGAGGTAATAGACCTCATTCATCCATGGGCAAATGACGGCGAGGACCCAGTGGCCCCTACATTGCATATATAAGCGAACCGTTTCATACATATGTTAGGCGTAACATACAAGAATGAGTTAAATTAGTAGGAAATGCACTAACCTTTGGTGGTACGGCGCAAGGATGAACTCTCGGTCCTGCTGCGCTAGTAGTGCCCTTGATATGTATTCCTCCGCATGTGCTTGGTCGTGCTCTAGCATCGTGAGGCTTATTTTCTCTGGGTCGAGGAAACCCACCTTGTCACATGCCCTCATCGACGCCAGCCTATACATGCACCTGGATGCAAAGTAGACATTAGTAAGTAGTGCATACAAAAAGTGATTGGATTTATGAAACGAACTGTGATAACTTCAGACAACAGCACACTCACAGGACTCCAGTCCGTATGATGGACATATCAAGCTCCCGCCAGTTGAGGAGGTCGAACAAATCCTCGTGGGCCACCGATATGCTCCCGGGCTCACGGTGAAAATGGGCTGGCCTGAAGTGAACCAAGAAGTTGATGTGGCGCCTAGACCGGGTCAGGTACCACTCGTGGAGACTTCTGGTTATTTGATCCATATTGCGCAGAAGGTACTCCGACACGAGTGGGGACCCGTTCTTGAACGTACCCGGCTGGCTTTGTTTGGCCTTGCCTTTGGCCTTGCCCTTGCCTTTGGGCGGGGAGCGAGTGTATACCTTCGAAGGTTGGGGTGTGGTGCCGTCGGCCTCATTTGATGGAGAAGGGTTTGAGGCCGTCGGAGGAGGCATGGGGGCCGATGGAGTTCGCTCACGCGTTGTGGCGGGGCTGGTGTCCTCAGGAAGTGTGCTGGTATCCATCGTCCACTTTAAGTACAAACGCTTAAATTAGATTTTGAAAATTAAATATATTAACTGAGTTGTAAGCTAGAATGGCTAGGGTTTACCTCCTGTAGTCTAACACCCTTCTTGGGCCACTGTATGTACGAGCCCAATGCCTCGCCAATTGTCCGCATTTCGTCCGTTGGGACGGGCAACGGAAAAGAGCTGTAGCCCGGGAGGGCCATGTCCACCTGTACCTTTGCGAATCCAGGCTCAAGAGGTACGCAGTGGATCCGGACATCCTCCCAAGACTGGTATACGACCCCGTTTGCAACCGCAACAGGTTTGTCGCCTATGTTGATCAATAGGGTACAGCTCTCCGGCTTCTGCAATTTGCAACAATTATAACAAGTTAGCGAAACAATTCTAACGTAACGGGAGTGGCATCAGCCGAACTGCATATATAGCTCAAGAGTTGCAATACCTCGATCAGGTCCACCGGATCTACGTGAACCTTCGAGCCAACACTACTCGGCCTGGCAGCGTCGACCTCGGCAGCTGGATCTAAACCCTTGGACTGCACAACTCGGCTTAGGCGTTCATATTTCTCGTTCATTTGAGCGAACATGTCCGCGAATTGTGCAGTCACATCTGCCCGTATCTTCTGAGATAGCTCCTCTTCCCTTTCCTTCCAGCTGCCAGGCTTCTTCGCCTTTTGCCCGGGGTCCGAGAAGCCTTCCTTCCATGGCACCACAGCCCCCACGGTTCGCGTCCGCCCTGGATGCTCCTTGTTCCCTAGAGCCCGGGTAAGGATGTCGTTCTCCCTATGGGGACTGAACAATCCCTCGGTCGCCTCCTTCGAGCAAGAGATCTGTTACATTGAAAGCTCTCCATTGTGAGGAAGAAATATATACAAAGTTGTGCGCACACTAGTGATCATAGTTAGGCAACTTACGAGTCGCTGCACGACCTCGACGTCCCTGGGGTTTGGGAACGCCACAGTCCCCGTGGCCGACACGGTCCCTCTGGCCAGCCACCAACGCTTGCATCGCTGATCGCGGATCTCGGAGAGTGGTAGGTCAGGGGAGTCGACGAAATGCGACGCCTCGTCTTCACCCTTCTTCCACTGCTCCTCCTTCCCCGCATAGCCGCGAGAACCGAGCCGGTGTGGGTGGTCGTTCCTCCTCTGGATTGCCCTGTTCTTCTCGCTGAGGGCCTTCGTACCAGAAACAAGAAAATTAATGCACCACTGCTTACTGCATACAATGGTGTAACCAAGCAAAGGAACCATTCATACCTTGAACTCAGGAGTCCCCTTCTGTTGGGCGAATTGCTCCCATACCTCCTCCGTTATGAAGGGGTACTTCTCGCATGGAGATTCGCCTTTAGCGAGGAAGGTACTGACGAGGACGCTCTTGAAGGTTTTCCACGTGTTGTTCATGTCCTTCAAGCAAGCTATCTTGGGACCATCGTCCGGGATGTTCCACTTGGCCTGTTTCAAATATAAGTAGGACTTACCTAATCTCTAGGATAAACCAAGGGAATGTGATCACTCAAGAGTTCAGTGATTTTGATTAATTTTACCTTCACTTCCGCCCACAGCCTATCCCTCTCGTCGGCCTTGACGTCCTTCCAGCTCTGGACGGTGATCTTCACCCTTTCCTTCGCCAACAAGCCAACATAGGCAGCATAGTGCCCGGCGTTCTTCCCGATCGGTCTCCCGAACTGGTTGAATTCACAGGAAAGATCCGCGCGTTTGGCCAAACGACCCAACATCGTCGCGCCTCGCGCCTTCCTCTTGCGCTGGGACGAGGCAGCGCCATCTACGTTCGCCCTCGCCGAATCACTAGTATCAGCCGAGGAAGATGCCGACATGGCTTTACCTAAAATACCATAAACAAACCATCCAATTGATATGAAGAAAGGTACATGACAAAGTAATTCACAGAATATTCAGATGAGCAGTGCAAACTAACAAATACTATATTTCCTATCGGTTTTAAAAGGAAAACCGATAATACTAAGGTCTATATTCAGGAAAATTTAAAAGATTAGCAGTGCAAACTATGCTAATCTCTCTGCTGGAAAATAAAGTCTATTAAAATTTAAATGAACCTAAATTTGAGATGAAAATTAGAAAATGGGAAGTAATTCACAGAAAATTCAAATTAGCTGTGCAAACTATGATGGCACTACTATTTACTATCGGTTTTCCAAGTCAAACCGATAGTAATCAAGTTAGCATTAGGAAAAATTTCAAAAATTGCTCAGCAGGAACATAAAGTAATTGCTCAGCAGGAACATAAGGTATGTTAAAAAATAAATGAACCTAAATTTGAGATGAAAATTAGAAAATGGGAAGTAATTCACAGAAAATTCAAATTAGCTGTGCAAACTATGATGGCACTACTATTTACTATCGGTTTTCCAAGTCAAACTGATAGTAATCAAGTTAGCATTAGGAAAAATTTCAAAAATTGCTCAGCAGGAACATAAAGTAATTGCTCAGCAGGAACATAAGGTATGTTAAAAAATAAATGAACCTAAATTTGAGATGAAAATTAGAAAATGGGAAGTCATTCACAGAAAATTCATATTAGCTGTGCAAACTATGATGGCACTACTATTTACTATCGGTTTTCCAAGTCAAACCGATAGTAATCAAGTCAGCATTAGGAAAAATTTCAAAAATTGCTCAGCAGGAACAGAAAGTAATTGCTCAGCAGGAACATAAGGTATGTTAAAAAATAAATGAACCTAAATTTGAGATGAAAATTAGAAAATGGGATATAATTAACAGAAAAATCAGTTTATGGTATTTACTATCGGTTCTGAGTAAGAAACCGATAGTGAACTACACTGTATGCTATGATTTTCATCAATTCTGTCATTCTCATAGCTATCAAGTTTGTAGTTCATGAATTTTGTAGTTCATGTATTAACTTAAAACGCATACACCTATTGACGGTATCAATGAATTGATCATGCAAGGAATTAACAAAGACCGCTCCCCAATAGCCTCTCAACTATAGCCTACACGGCAAATCCGGGGAACAAACACACAGACTCAAGATGATCGTCTCTCTCTCAAATAACCTCAAAGCCTAAACAACCAACCAATTTTAAGTTAATACAAGAAGGGTAGTCAAACCAATGCTGGAGAGAATTCAAGATAACAACTGATCAATCAGCTGTCTAGAATACGACTTGCTAATTTGGACGACACAAGTAAGGAGAGAACTGAAATAGAAACTTCAATCTCCCACCAACTCAGAAGAAAGCCAAAAGATCATATAATCAATTTCATTTCTTCACTAGCTCTACTTCAAGCAGCAATCACAGAATGCACAAGCAGTAGATAAACATTCAAATACGCAAGTGACTAAGAGCCAGACAAAGCAATCAATGACAGAATAAGACTTCAATTCATAGCTTCAATCACCCCAGTCCTGTCCATTCATACAGAAACAACACAAATTCTAGAAATTGAAGAATGGCGTAAGGCTCAGTCACTGAAATATCCAATTTAGCATTGCAGTTAGTAGCCAAAACACAGATTTTTGACACCAAAGTCTACACATAGTTCTAAATTTGCAATTAGATTAACTAAGAGCTTAGTTCCATACAAAAAGAACCCCAGTTTAATGCAAATGCAATTCAAACTATCTTCACCGAGCTTATCGGTTCATCCAATATTCAGGTTTGTTCTTTACAATCATCACAGGAAACAATTTCAGATAGGTGTATACCGTTCATGAATTTTACTCTAGGTTTCTATTTGTAATCCATGGAACGGGATATGAACCATTGCATACAGAATTAAGCAATACACGCGAGCGATTTGGTCAAGAACACTTACAGTGGATCGTGGAGTGGCCGGAGGCGGTGGCGCAATGCAATGCCGGAGGCGGTGGAGAACCAGTGGCGCAGAGGAGCGAAGAAGCGAACGTCGGCGATTCTAGGGTTTTCCGCGCGAGTATTTTTCGATTTGGAATGTGATCAGTTGCACTGGAGGGAAAATCGTGCAGGTTATAACCTATTAAATGAATATTTACTATCGGTTCATCACCACAAAACCGATAGTACAAACATGTAAGTTAGGGTTTTCGTAACACAGTGTAAATCACTATCGGTTGTAAACAGTAAACCGATAGTAAACTAAGTACAGGGGATCATAACACAGTGTAAATCACTATCGGTTGTGAACAGTAAACCGATAGTAAACTAAGAACAGGGGAGCATAACACAGTGTAAATCACTATCGGTTGTGAACTATAAACCGATAGTATAGTTTAATTTCATATCGGTTTCACAGTTATAACCGATAGTAAAATACAATTTCATTGACCCTAAAGGATTTCCCTTAGAAGAATTACAGAGGATCTCAGTACATCATTTTGTATTGTATTTACTATCGGTTATGACAGTAAACCGATAGTATATGTTAATTTCATATCGGTTTGGAGGTTGAAACCGATAGTATAATACTGTTAAATTGATCTAAAGGTATTTCCTGAGAACAAATACAGATGGGTCTCAGTACATCATTTTGCACTTGTAAAGACACCTGAAACCCCATGCAAATGGCTTGCAATAATTTTGAAATAAAATAACAATAAAGACCAATCATGGAATGAAAATTTGCAGTTTTCATATATATTTGTCAAAAGAATCAATTATTGCTCAAATCAAGTATATACTCCAATTGAAATGAAAATTTGCAGAAATGATTCTCAATGCATCACGTATGTTTTCCCAAAGAATTTTTGAAAATTGATTTGAACATTCTTCGATCCAAGTAATATACGTCACTTACATATTGCAAATTAGTCAAGAATGGTTGTCCACCCATAATCCTTCTTCGTGGTCGTCTCGCAGGTAACTTGTTTCGTCAATATCTTCGGTAGGGACAGATTGAAGGATTCCATCTAAAAATGGAGGTAGTTCGTCGAACTGATCGTACTCTTCTTCATCCACAACGTCTTCGACCCCAACAATACGTCTCTTACTGTGAAGGACAACGTGCAACTTTGGGTTGGCCGGGTCAACGATGTAGAACACCTGTGTGGCTTGCTCAGCAAGTATAAATGGATCATCTTTGTGTGCGACTCTACTGAGATCGACTAGAGTAAACCCATAATTGTCGACTTTAACACCTCGAGGGATTTCGACCCATTGGCATCGAAACAGAGGAATCTTAAGTAATACATAATCGAGCTCCCATATTTCCTCAATAACACCGTAATATGAGTCGAGTGCTCTTACTGCCCTGGCATCCTCCGAAATAGCAAGTAGTGTCACTCCACTACATTGCATAGCACTCTTCTCGTCCTGAGTTTTTGTGTAAAATGAATAGCCGTTGATGTCATACCCCTGCCAAGTCCCTACAGTAAATCTAGGCCCTCTGGCCAACCATGTAACATCTTCATCTACATCGCCCTCAGAAGCTTGCAGGACTCTATTTTCGATCCACCCAGCAAACTTCCTATTATGTTCTCTGGTGACCCAAATCTCTGGCTTCGAGGGATTCTGTTTCCGTAACATTTCCTTGTGCTCGTGTATGTATGGCTCCACCCCCGTCATGTGCTGTAAGACCCAAAAATGGGCTTTTGCATACAGATCACTAGAGGGGACGACTGCTTTAAATCCAATCGTTCCAATGCCCTGAAGCCTGCCCTCATGCCGAGACGTAGGAACGCCAATTGGGTCAACCCCGGACATATAGTTGGTGCAAAATTCGATCACCTCCTCCGCGGCATAACCTTCAATAATACTGCCCTCAGGCCGATATCGATTCCTTACATATCCCTTCAAGATACCCATAAATCTCTCAAATGGATACATGTAGCGCAGGAACACGGGTCCACAAAACTTAATTTCTCTGACAAGGTGAACAATTAGATGGACCATAACATCAAAAAAGGATGGAGGGAAATACATCTCCAGCTGACAAAGAGTGGTAGTCACATCGCGTTGCAAATCGTCCAGTCCATCCATATCAATTACCTGCAAGGACACAGTTGCAGCAAATATTCAGATCCAAAAAATCTGACAAGTTCCACGAATGGAGCTAATTAACTTGCTAGGAGTACACGCTTACGTACCTTGCCAGATATTGTGTTGAAGAAATAACATAGCTTTGTAATTGTCTCTCTGACTTTGACTGGGAGAATGCCTCTGATAGCAATGGGAAGCATTTGTGACATCAGTACATGACAATCATGGGACTTCATACCAACCAGTTTCAAGTCTTTCATGGACACAAGTTTTTTCAAGTTCGCAGAATACCCGCATGGAACTTTGACACCATGTAGGCACTGACAGAGTTCTGTTTTTTCTCTTTTTGACAAAGTATAGCAGGCCGGGGGGAGGTATGTCCGCTTTCCCTTCTCCAACGGTGCAAGCTCAGTCCTTATGCCCATGTCGAGCATGTCACGGCGAACGTTGATGCCATCTTTCGTCTTTCCTGGAATGTTCAACAACAAACCAATCAAACTGTCACAAACATTTTTCTCTACGTGCATGACATCAATGCAATGTCGAACTTGTAAGTGCTCCCAATATGGCAGATCCCAAAGAATCGATCTCTTCTTCCAAACATTTTTTCCTGGAGGTTTAGAACATTTACCGAACTCAACTTTGATGTCCTTCACGCGCAAGTAAAGCTCCTTACCAGTCACAAACACTGGGGCTGATCCTTTCTCAGGCTTCCCATTGAATGACTTCCTCTTCTTACGGTAGGCGTGATGCATCGGAAGGAATCTGCGGTGACCCATGTACACTGTTTTTCTGCAGTTCGATAACCACATGCTGTCAGTTTCATCCAGGCAAATAGGACAAGCCTTGACTCCTTTCGTACTATACCCCGACAAATTTCCATAGGCCGGGAAATCATTTATGGTACAAAATATCATGGCCCGCAACATGAAATTCTCTCGCTTATGTGCATCCCACACCCGCACCCCTTCGCTCCACAATTTTTGTAAGTCCTCGACTAACGGTGATAGAAACACGTCAATATCATTCCCGGGTTGTCTGGGTCCTGAAATTAGTAACGACATCATGATGTACTTCCGCTTCATACATAACCAAGGAGGAAGATTGTAGATGCATAAAAGAACCGGCCAAGTGCTATGTCGACTGCTCATATTTCCGTGTGGATTCATACCATCCGTACTCAGCCCAAACCTTATATTCCTCACTTCGCCGCCAAACTCACCGAATGTTCTGTTAATGTTTCTCCATTGAATGGAATCAGCTGGATGTCTTAGTTTTCCGTCTTGTTTCCGACCTTCAACATGCCAACGCAAGTACTTCGCATCTTTCGGATTTGCAAACAGCCGTTTCAATCTGGGAATCACAGGCAAATACCACACAGTTTTGGCCGGAGGCCCTTTCTTTACCTCATCACATCCATTGTGATAAATTTTGTCCCCATGCTTATACCGCGATGCACCGCATCTTGGACAAACATGCAAATCCTCGTACTCGTTACGGTACAGAACACAATCATTTGGGCATGCATGTATTCTTTCGATTTCCATTCCCAACGGACACAATAGTTTTTTGGCCTGGTAAACCGATCTTGGCAACTCATTTCCCTCTGGAAGCATGTCCGCTAACAGATCCAATAGCACCGTGAAACTCTTATCGCTCCAACCGTTGCTTGCCTTCAAGTTATATAATCTCAACACAGAAGACAACTTTGTAAATGTTTCACATCCGGGGAACAAAGGCTTCTCAGAATCAACAATTAATTTCTGAAATTTAGCTAAATCGTTTTCGCTGTAGTCCTCTTCTACATCACGTAACATTTCATCTAAATTGTCGTCATCTACATGGACTTCCGAATGAACATTATCAATGTTTTGATCATGATCATCATTACTGCAATCCACTTCCGGGTGCTGCTGAGTGGTAGCGGTAGTGCTCGTTTCCTCAAGATCTTCACCATGCCATATCCAACGGGTATAGCGTGCGTTAAAACCACGACGAATCAAATGACTCCTAATCTGATCAGAGTTGCCGAACCTTTTTAAGTTCATACAATCTATACAAGGACAATGCATATCTTTCTCTCCCTTCTTCGCCTTCTCTTGCTCAGCAAATTTAATAAATCCATTCACACCCTCCAAATACTCAACAGTAGTACGTTTTATTCCATACATCCAATATTCTCGGTCCATCTACAATTATTTCACAAAATTGACAAATCAAATAAATAATTAATGACTCAGGGCATGCATATATGAATGAAACATAATTAGCTAGGCCATATGTGTGTACATGCATGAGCTGTTTAATTACATTAAATGGATTTGTATATATGAAACCCTAATTAACTTGATGCATGCATTAATTGGAAGAGCCAGCTAGCTAGCTGCTTAAATTCAGCAAGCTATAGCTAGCTAGCCAACCCAGCCTTCTAGCTAGCTTGGAGATACATGTATCTAGTTTAATGAATTGCAAGTAGAGAGAGAGGGAGAGTGTGAAAGAGTGATAGAGAGAGAGAGAGGTGATGAGAAGATAACAATACCGAGGGGGATGGAAATATGATCAACCTCTCAGCTAGCTTCTCCAGATCACTCTAGCTTGGAGTTGTGCGCGGCTGAAATGATTCCAACATGTAGAGCGCAGAGCAGGGGTCGACCTAATTAAGCTGTCCAATTTTACTATCGGTTCAACAACATTAACCGATAGTAAAATAAGGTCCCCACTGTCATAACCATTAGTGTATATGAAGTCATTTTACTATCGGTTTGTGTTGTTGAACCGATAGTAATATTTAGTATATTGTATCGGTTAGTACAGTGATAACCGATAGTAAAAAGTCAGTAATTTCACTATCAGTTACCCGAGAAAAACCGATAGTACTATTCAATATATTATATCGGTTAATACAGTACCAACCGATAGTATAAAGTGAGTAATTTTACTATCTGTTACGAACGAAAAACCGATAGTACTATTGTAATATATTATATCGGTTCGTACAGTAATAACCGATAGTAAAAAATCAGTAATTTCACTATCAGTTAAAAATGGAAAACCGATAGTACTATTTAATATATTATATCGGTTTGTACAGTAATAACCGATAGTAAAAAGTATTTGCATTTCACTAACGTTGGATTAGTGTATAACCGATAGTAAAATGATGGTTTTCCGCCGCTGTCGTCCTATTCTATCGGATTTTTCCTAGATTGCTTACAACCGTTAGAAAATAAGGGTTAGTGGAATGCACTTCTGTAGTAGTGTCCCCATCTCCGGAGGTCCTTCACTCCCGGGGGGTCAGCCCGTCTCCGGGGGCTACCCTTTCCCGGGAGGCGTCCCCACCTCCGGAGGTCCTTCACTCCCGGGGGGTCAGCCCGTCTCCGGGGGCTACCCTTTCCCGGGAGGCGTTCCCACCTCCGGAGGTCCTTCACTCCCGGGGGGTCAGCTCGTCTCCGGGGGCTACCCTTTCCCGGGAGGCGTCCCCACCTCCGGAGGTCTGTCACTCCCGGGGGGTCAGCCCGTTCCCGAACCATCCCTTGCCCCGGAAGGAATTCTCCCCCCTGGGACTACGCCTATCCCAACGGGTATCCTCGGGGTGATTCCTACGTTACAGGCCGTTCCCCCGTGGGGAAGTCTTCCCACGTCGCGGGCCGTCTCCGTGGCCGGGACTCGTCCGGCCCGCGATTCCTCTCCCGCGCCGGTGACGGGCGCATATCCGCCTCCTCCCCCGGGTCCCCCTCCTCGGGCTCCCCCGGTGAACCAAACGCGGTTCACTCGGGAGGAGGTGGAGCGCATGCGCGCGGCAAGGTCCGAAGGCGCCCCGTCCCGGTACGGCCGGGAATCACTCGCGCGCAAGCGCGCCCTCCTTGTCCCTACAGACAAGGGTAAAAGACCCATGCAAGAGGCCTCCGTCACTTCCAGAGGTCCCCCCGAGATACAAGAGGTGAGCTCCACCAACCCCGAAGAGCGAAGGCGATACCGGAAGGCCGGCGGTCCGTTGGGACCCCTCTCCGATTCGGACAATGAACGCGCTTCCCCCGTGAAGGGGGATATCAATGCAAACTCTTCAAAGGAAGTGGAGGGGCTAACCAACCCCTTTGCCGCCGCCTCCGGCGTGTTCGGTGGCCGAAACCATATCGGCCGCCCCATATCGAGCACTACAACGGGGAGGCCGACCCCTACGAGTTCGTGCAGGTGTACTCCACGGCCATCTCGGCGGTTGGGGGGGACGAAAGCGTCCAATGCAACGTCTTCCCCCTCTACCTCTCGGGAATAGCTCGGTCATAGTTCTATAACCTAAAGAGCGGGTCCATCAACTCATTCGCGCAGCTGAAGCGCGAATTCTGCGCAAATTTCCAAGGGAATTACATCCGTCCCCTGGATTCGTCGCAGTTGTACACCGTTCGCCAACGGTCGGGGGAGACAATACGAAGTTTCTTCAAACGCTTCGCGCAGATCAAGAGCAAGGTGGCTCACGTCCCCGACTCGACGGTGATCGAAGCGTGCAAGAGTGGCATTCTCCCGGGAGAGCTCCACCGAAGACTCTCCCGGAGTTGCCCGTCCTCCGCCGACGAGCTCTTCAACGTACTCGAGAAATACGCGAGAGCCGAAGAAGACGATCTCTGGAAAAAGCACCAGGGGACCTCTATCCCCGGGGAGAGGGACGCGAAGGACCCCTCCAACAAACGTCCCCGGAGGGGGCCCCGCAACGAGCCAAGGCCTCGGGACACTTTCGTCCTCGAAGGCGGAGGCGGCTCTCGGGAGCCTAACCGGGGACAGCGCCCCTTTTCCAAGCCCAAAGGCGGTGGGGGAAGCCGATCCTCCCGTCCGCAAGAAGGCAAGGAGCCTGGAGCCACTTTGTGGTGCGCTTACCACAAGTCCAACTCCCATGCAACCCGAGAATGCCACGCGCTCCTCAACCACTTCGCGACATTCCTCGAGCAACATGGGCCGGGGGGAGGAGGAGGAGGCTCTACCTCCTTACCCCTTCCATCACCAGCCTTGGCGGCACTCCCCGCTCCGCCAGGGGGACGTCAGAGGCAAGGCCAGGAAAAGGGTTCGAGCAACGAGCTCCCCTTCCAAGCCTCCGAGAGGCACATCAATGTCATTGTGGGAGGATCCGCCTCCGGGCGAGATTCCAAACGCCAGCGCAAAGAGTATGCGCGGGAGGTGAAGGTAGTAGGGGCCGTTAACACGTCCCGGCCGTCCAAATGGTCGGACGTCCCGTTGACGTTCACCATCGAAGACGCGAGTGGGGTGCGCTTCCCCCACAATGACGCGCTGATCGTCTCAGCCACCGTGTTCAACTGCCGCCTTGCCCGAATCTTGGTGGACGGCGGGAGCTCCGCGGACGTCCTCTACCTAAAGGCGTTCAAAGAAATGCAGGTGGACGAGAAGCTCCTGCAACCCGCGGTGGGGCCCCTGCAAGGATTCGTCCCGGGGAAAACCATACATCCCGTGGGGAAGGTCGACCTCCCGATGACATTCGGCACACCAGATAATTACCGGACCGAAATGGTTCGGTTCGACGTGGTGGATCTCCCCTCCTCCTACAACGCCATAATGGGGAGAACCATCATCAACCGCTTAGGAGCAGCGGTCCACCACAACTATCTTTGCATGAAGATCCCCGGGCCAAGCGGGGTGATCTCAGTGCATGGGGACCAAGGTGTGGCTCGGTCCCTCTACGAGCGCGCCTCCGCAGTGATCGGGGACGTCAACCTGGTCAAGGCCCCGGGGGGAGGGAGCTCCCCCTCAATTCCAAACGTGCCAATTGCTCTCCCCGGGAAGTTCCTTCCCAAGCCTCGCCCTGAGGGAGACCTCCGGGAAATCTCGCTCTTCCAAGACGAGGGGAAGACTATCAAGATCGGGGCTGATCTCCCCGAGGAACACGCGACGTGACTCGCCGAATTCCTTCGCGAAAACGCGGACGTCTTCGCATGGAAGCCCGCGGATATGGGGGGTGTGCCCAGGGATGTTATTGAGCACAAGCTCGCGGTAATACCCGGTCGCCCCCCGGTGAAACAGAAGATGAGGAAGCTCTCCCTCGAGAGGCAGGAGGCCATCAAGGTGGAGATCGCTAAACTCCGGGAGGCGGGGTTCGTTCGGGAGGTCCTACACCCCGAATGGCTAGCGAACCCGTCCTCGTAAAGAAGGCAAGCGGCAAGTGGAGAATGTGCGTCGACTTCACCGACCTCAACAAAGCCTGCCCCAAAGATGACTTCCCGCTCCCGCGGATCGACCAACTGGTGGATTCCACCGCGGGATGCGAGCTGATGAGTTTCTTGGACGCCTACTCGGGCTATCATCAAGTTCGAATGGCGGAGGAGGACGAGGAAAAGACGAGTTTTATAACTCCCCTCGGTACCTTCTGTTATGTCCACATGCCTTTCGGGTTGAAAAACGCCGGGGCAACTTTCCAGCGCCTGATGAGCTTGGTCCTGAGGGATCAAATTGGTCGCAATGTGGAAGTGTATGTCGACGATGCGGTCGTCAAGAGCGCGCGCTCGGCCACTCATATTGTAGACTTGGGAGAAACCTTCCGCAATCTCCGTAAGTACGGGTTAAGGCTTAACCCGGAAAAATGTGCATTCGGCGTTCGCGGAGGAAAACTCCTTGGCTTCCTTGTGTCCCAAAGGGGCATCGAAGCCAATCTCGAAAAAATTCGGGCCCTCCTCGACATGCCTCCGCCGCATTCCGTCAAGGATGTGCAACGACTTACCGGCCGCTTGGCCGCGTTAAGTCGCTTTGTCTTGCGCTCGGGGGAGCGCGGTCTCCAATTTTTCAAGATCCTCCGCGGCCTTGAGGGGTTCCATTGGACTCCCGAGGCACAGGCTGCATTCGAGGACTTGAAGAAATACCTCGCGAGCCCTCCAATGCTCGTGAGCCCGCGTCAAGGGGAGCCCCTGCTCCTCTACCTCGCGGCTACTCCGGTCGCCGTCAGCGCAGTCCTCGTCAAGGAAGAAGACGGGCACCAACGCCCCGTTTACTATGTGAGCGAGGCTCTCCAAGGCGCTAAAACGAGATACACGAAGATGGAGAAGGTGTGTTACGCCCTTCTAATGGCCTCGCAGAAGCTCCGCCACTACTTCCTAGGCCACCCTATCACGGTGCCTTCCTCTCTCCCTTTGGGGGAGGTGCTTCGAAACAAGGAAGCCACCGGGCGAATAGGGAAATGGGGGGCCGAGCTAGCCCCCTTTTCGCTGTCCGTTGCCGGACGAACCGCGATCATATCGCAGGTTCTTGCGGACTTTGTGGCCGAGTGGGCTCCGGTCCCTGGACTGGAAGAAGAAGCGCGTGCCGCCCCGCCGCGCGACGACCACTGGACCCTCTTCTTTGACGGCTCCCTCTGCCTGGCGGGGGCTGGCGCGGGAGTAGTCCTGAGAAGCCCCGAGGGGAGAACCCTCGAATATGCGGCCAGGCTCGAGTTCCCCGCGACGAACAATGTTGCGGAATATGAGGCCCTTCTCCTAGGGCTACGTCTTGCCCGCTCATTGGGTATCCGACGCCTCCTCGTCAAGGGGGATTCTCAACTCGTGGTATGTCAAATGGACAAGTCTTACTTGTGCCATGACCCGAATTTGAGCCTCTACCTTGACGAGGTCCGGAAGATGGAAAACTACTTCGACGGCCTCGAGGCGCGCCGAATCCCGCGTAGGGACAACGATCGAGCCGACACCCTCGCCAGGGCAGCGAGTGCCCGAGGGCCTCTCCCCGAAGGGGCCTTCTTGGAGGTCATCTCGAAACCTTCCGCGACGGCTCCCGACCCGGACTCTGAGTCCCGCGACCCAGTCGTCGCGGAAATCGTCCGGGCCACATCCTGGATGGCCCCCCTTATCTCTTGCATCAAGGGAGAGGGGGAGCCCTCCGATGAAGCCAAAGCCAAGCGCCTTCGCGCTAAGGCGCGAGCGTACGTGCTGATAGAGGGGACATTGTACAAGCGAGGGGCCTCTGCGCTGCTTCGCTGCCTCCCGCGGGAGGAGGGAGTTCAGCTCCTTGAAGATATTCACCTCGGGTGTTGTGGCTCTCACCTCGGCCCCCGAGCCGTCGCGTCGAAAGCCATCCGCCAGGGTTTCTACTGGCCAACCGTCGCCCGCGACGCGAGAGACCTCGTCTCTGCTTGCGGGGCTTGCCAAAAAATGGCAAAGGGCTCCAACCTACCCTCCGCAACTCTGCAGGCAATCCCCCTCACGTGGCCCTTCGCGCGGTGGGGAATGGACCTCCTAGGCCCGTTCCCCCCGGCGTCGGGGGGATACAAGTACGCGGTTGTGGCCGTGGATTACTTCTCCAAATGGGTGGAAGCCGAGCCCCTCGCCGCCATCACGTCTCGTGCGGTGCAAAGGTTCTTTTGGAAGAACATAGTGTGCCGATTCGGGGTCCCCCGCGAGATTACTGTGGATAACGGAACCCAGTTCGACTCAGCGATCTTTCGTGAGTTCTGCCAGAACTTGGGTACGACCCTCCACTTCGCCTCAGTGGCTCACCCTAAGAGCAATGGGGCGGTGGAGCGCGTCAATGGAGTTATCCTCCAAGGGTTCCGTCGCCGCCTGGAGCAAAGCGCCTCCAGGCGTGGGGCATGGGCGGAAGAGCTCCCGAGCGTTCTCTGCTCCATGCGAACGACCCCGAGCCGAGCAACAGGGCGTGCCCCCTTCTCGCTCGTGTACGGGGCTGAGGCAGTGCTACCCTCGGAAATCAATTTCCGATCGCTGCGAGTCGAATTCCTCGAGGGAGTCTCGGCAGCCGCGTTTCAAGCCAACGAAGACAACCAGAGGCTGGAGGTGGACCTCGTGGAAGAAGAGCGGGACAGAGCCCTCCTCCGCAACGCCATTTACGAACGAGAGATGGCGCGCGCTTATAACAAGCGTGTTCAGGGGAGGGCCTTCCGTTTGGGAGACCTTGTCCTCAAGCGCGTCACCGACCCTCAAGTCCAAGGGAAACTCAGCCCAAAGTGGGAAGGGCCATACAGGATTTCCACAATCCTTGGCTCGGGGGCTTACAAGCTCTCTACTCTCGAAGACCAAGAGCTGAAGCACACATGGAACGCGGACCTGCTCCGCAAATTTTACACTTGACTCCGAGCCTCCCCCCGTCCCTTTGGGCTTCGCAAGGGGAGGGCGCGATGAGTTGTAGCAATGGCCTCAAAGGCCTCTTGCCCTCCGCCCCTTTTCTTGCGATCCCGCAGGGGGTGGGGCCATTGTACCAGCTTGTTTTAATCAATGCAAATGGTCTTTTCTCCATGTGTTTTTGTGCAGACTTCATTAATCGCCCCTGAGGCAATACCCTCATAACGAGGATGCCCTCCCCGTGAGGATGCCCCCTGGGGATGCCCTCATCACGAGGAAGCTACAGGCTCCAGCTCAGCCTTAAGTCCCGACGGCGGGAGCCCCGTTCCCCCTTGGGCGGCTTACAATATCCCCTCGTGGACTGAGGGCGTAAGCGGCAACCTGGTTCCCAAGGAACCGAGGTAACGAGTCACTTTGGGGGACCAGTCCCCCCCCCATACACTCTAGAGCTTGCTTTTATGCTCTTCCTCCTCCGGGAGCGATCTAGGTCGCGCGACCGATAGATCATCTATCCCCACACTCGCCTGCACGAGGATAACCCTTCGAGGGTGCCACCCCTCATGGGAACAACTGGGATATTTCTTATAGTTTCAGCGCGGGCCGCCTGTCTAGGTCACCCCCCGCTGCGGGGGGAGGAGACAAAAAGGAGATAAAAATACCCAGCTAATCCCATTCGAAATCGGGGGGCATCTAAAGCATCTGGAACCCTCCGGGGGAGGAGCCTTGCTCCCCGGACCTCCGTCCCCCGGAGTTGTTTCCTCCGGAGGAGTCTCCCCCGGGTTTTCGTTCTCCGGAGGAGGAACCTCCCCCGGAACTTCGTCCTCCGGAGGAGGAGCCTCGCTCCCCGGATTTTCGTCTCCCCGGACTTTCGTCCTCCGGAGGAGTTGTCTCCGGAGGAGGAGCCTCTCCCCCGGGTTTTCGTTCTCCGGAGGAGGAACCTCCCCCGGAACTTCGTCCTCCGGAGGAGGAGCCTCGCTCCCCGGATTTTCGTCTCCCCGGACTTTCCTCCTCCGGAGGAGTTGTCTCCGGAGGAGGAGCCTCTCCCCCGGGTTTTCGTTCTCCGGAGGAGGAACCTCCCCCGGAACTTCGTCCTCCGGAGGAGGTGCCTCGCTCCCCGGACTTTCGTCCTCCGGAGGAGTTGTCTCCGGAGGAGCCTCTCCCCCGGAACTTCGTCCTCCGGAGGCGGAGCCTCGCTCCCCCGGAGTCTATCCCCCAAGAATTTTTCCCCGGTGATTTAGAAGCACAAAATAAGCGAAAAGGAGCGATCTTTTTATTCCATGAAAAACAAGCCGGGAGACAGCCTCTCCCGGTAGGCTTACAGAATACAACCGGAAGTCGAGTACTCCCGGAGGATGTACGGGGGACTACCTACGTCTAACGTGGACTAGGACCCCCTAAACCTAGTGTCAAGCTCGCGCCACGTCCCGGTACAAGCCCTGGACTCGTCGCCTCACTGCGTTGAACATGTCCTCCGGCCAGTACTCATACCCTTCGGGAGGTTCGATGCGCAAAGGAATTGCCTCCTACACTCCCGGGGGAGGTTCTGGCAACTCCGCGCGGTGATTGTCAAAATTCGCCAAGTGCCAATCAGGCAACCACCGGAGTAAAGCTTGTCCCCCCCGGGGGACACCGGAGGCGAGACTCCCGGAGATGGGAGTGAGTTCCACGTCCTTCTCCGGGACCCCCGCCCCAGACACCTGACCATGACAAGATATTAACTTAGCAAAAATTTCCATTTCATTGGCGAATGATTTACACATCCGGGGTTCCCCCTACGGAACTACCGGGAGCAAAAATCCTATACAAAAAGATCCCCTAATCTAACCAGGGGGGACAGGAGGCTCATACTTGCCCGGCATCGTCCCCCCCGAGGGAGGCGTCGCCCGGAGCTCCTTCCCCGGCAGCTTGGTGGCGTCTTGTTCGCGGGGGCTCAATCACCCGGTCGTAGAAAGCCCCCGCCAACTCCTCCAGCGCCGCCCGGCGTGGCTCATAAAACTCCTGGAAGCTCCGGGGGACGTGGCGCCCAATAGCTTGGGCCCCGGCCCCCTGGTACTCCACCAAGGAGGCTGCGAGCGCGGCGGTGGTGGACGCCAAGGCCCGGGCACGGACATCCGCGGCCTCCGGAATCGCCGCGATGTGCCGGGTGAGGAACCTGCGCGCCTCCGCCAAAGACGCCAGCGGGTTGCGAGGATTCCCCTCCTCCCGGAACTCGACTCCGAGCCCAATCAACGTGGCCCGGAGTCGATTCCCCGCTGACACGAGGGCTCGCGCCCCCGTAGCCTCCGCCTCCTGAAGCGCCCGGGAGCGAGCCTCCTCGGAGGATGCGAGCTGCCCCCGAACACCCTCCAGCTCCCGGACGGCGGTGTCCCGGGCAACCTCCGCGGGGGCCAGCACTTCCTCCCGGAGGCGCTCCAGCTCCCGGGCAGTCGCGTCCCTCTCTTGGACGAACCTCTCCCGGGCCTGGACTGCCGCGTCCCTCTCCCGGACAGCGGCGTCACGCTCCGCTTCCGCGGCGGCCAAGGCCGCCCTTATGTCCTCGCTCTCCCGGGCGAGGCGAGTCCGGACGGCGCGAGTTACGGCGGTGGTCTAAGGAAAAAGAATGTCAATAAATGCAAGCGAGGAGGACGGAGTTTTCAAGTCTCTCACCTGTAAGGCCAGGGAGACGACTTCCCCGTACCGCTCATCAATGCCACCCTCCCGGACGTGAGCTCGCACCGTAGGGGTGACGAGGCTCAGGGAGAGCTTGCGCGTCTCCTCCGAGGAGAAGAGAGACGCTCCCCGCGCCGGGGAACGCGGATCTCCTCCCATAGGCAGGCCCCCGTGGCCAACCCCACACCCGGAGCCTTGGGGAGTGTCTCCCGGCAGTGGGGCGGGGGACCTCCCGTCCCCCGCTCGGGGAGGGCACTGTAGTGTCCTGGGGACTCTCTTCCCCGGTTGCGGTGTCGTCGAGGTGCCACCCCCGGGGGGAACGTGATGGCTCGCTCCCCCGGCAGGCGGTGTTGGGGAAGGCGCGACGTCGGGGGCAAAGAGCGCATCCAGGCGCGCGAAGGCCCTGTTGCCCCGGAAGTACACCCCCGGGGGATCCTCCCGAAGAGCTTGCTCCGGGGAAGGAGTGGCGTCGTAGTCCCCAGGGCATCGAGTTGCGCGACCAGCGTGGCCGTGTCCGTGGGGCTCTCTTCATGCCCCGGCTCCGGGGGCTGTGACTCCCGCTGGGGGGTGACTTGAGCCGGAGGAGTAGTCTCCCCCGGCCGCCGGGGGGCCATCGTGCTTTGGACCGGAGATGGCCTCACCTCCCCCGGCGTTCGGCGCGTCCCCGGAGTCGCCTGCGCCGGGGAGGACTTCACCTGCCCCGGGGGTCTTGTCTCTCCCGGCGCATCGGGCGTCCCCGCCGGCCTCTGTGCCGGCGCTGGTGAAGGGGGGTGGTCTTGATTCGAGCCCTCTCCCGGTACCCGGGCGGTCTTAGCGCGTTTGGCCGCCGGGAACGCCCCCGTCTCCCGCCGCCTGTGGGAGCCCGGGGTTGGAAGCGGAACCCTTTCCGGGAGGGTCATCCCGAAGGCCTCCGAGACGATGTTCCGGGGAGGACCCTCCCCAATGGCAGCAAGACACCGGGAGTGCTCGTCCTCGTAGTACCTCCCGAGGAGGTGCTCCGCCTTCTCCCGGGTGGACTTGTAGGACCTAACTGCAAAAAGCAAAGTTTTAGAAACATCCCCGCGATGTGTGAACTCCCGGAGAAAAGAAACTTACGCCGCGCCACCGGGAATCGCGGGGGACGAAGCTCCGGGCCCAGTCCCGGACCCTTCCTACTCCGGCTGAAGGGACTAAGCCGGAGGAGGAGCAGCTCCTCCGCTAAGTCTCGCATGCTCCTCCGGGAGCGAGCCTCCTTCATTTTTGCGACGGAGGTTAGCTCCTCCATCGTCAGCACCGGAGGGCCGGGGGAACGACCTAATGTCGCCGGCCTCGCGGAGTAAATCATCTCCGGGTCGCCCGCCCGGAGATAAAACCATCTCCAGCTCCATCCCTCCCAGTGCTCTTGGGAGGCGGCCACCGGGTACTCTTCCGCCCGGGAGGGAGCGAATTTTAGCATCACGGAGCCGCAAGTAAACTTGGGCCCGTGCTTCACCACCGGGGAGCTCTTTGCTTGCACCCGGTAGAAGTACTGGAAGAGGCGGAGAGTCCCCTCCACTTCGGCGGCTGTCTCGCTTAACCACAGGAACAGCCCCATCCTCACGAGAACGTTGGGCGTCAAGTGGTTGAGGGCTATCCCGTGCTCCCGGAGAAAGTCCCGGAGAAGCGGATGGATCGGGACCCTCAGCCCCGCTTGGATGAAGGCCATGAAGGCCACCACCTCTCCGTCCCGGGGGCTTGGGGTCACCTCCCCCGCAGCTGGGACGCGAATGTCCCTCTCCCCGAATATCCTCCGGGAGATGAGGGTCTCCCGGTCCCCGGCGGAGAACTCGGTTGTCCCGAGGTAATCGGAGGTCGCGTCCTCTGGGACACTCGAAGTCTTCCCGCGTCCCTTCGATGCCATTTCTTCTCCCGCAGGTTTTGTGAAACCGGGGAAGAAGTTACTTCCGGAGAGCGACCGGGGAAGAAATCACTCCCGAAGAATTTGGTGGATTATGAGGATTAAGGAGAAGGAAAGCGTGCCTCCCTTGAGGTGGGCCCCTCCTTATATAGGCAACTAAGGTGCCCCCGATGGCTGCCACGTGTCAGCTCGAGGGATCTACACCGTGAATACGAAAGGTCACACAAATATCGAGGCAATACATGGTTAACTTAAATAGTGCTCCTCTCCCGGATGAGGGCGAGTTATGGGCGTTATGTTCGCTCTCCGGGGGAGGGCCATGTTTCCCCTAAGCTAACGAATCGCACCCCCCGGCGACATCAAAATGTCCCCGGGGGCGCGGGGGGCTCCTGTTGGGGGAAAATACTAGCCAACGCCAGAAACGTCACCATGGGAGTTCTTTCTTCGGGGTCGGGAGAAACTTCTCCCGGAGCGCCCTTCTCCGGGCCGGGGAAGACGTCCCCCGGAGCCCTCCCCCAGGCTCGGGAGAGACTTCCCCCAGCGCACCTCCTCCGGGTTAGGGAGAGCTCCTCTCCCGGAGCCCCCCTTCTCCGGGCCGGGGAAGACGTCTCCCGGAGCCCTCCCCCGGGCTCGGGAGAGACTTCCCTCGGCGCACCTCCTCCGGGTGAGGGAGAGCCCCCTCTCCCGGACCCCCCTTCTCCGGGCCGGGGAAGACGTCTCCCGGAGCCCTCCCCCGGGCTCGGGAGAGACTTCCCCCGGCGCACCTCCTCCGGGTGAGGGAGAGCCCCCTCTCCCGGACCCCCCTTCTCCGGGCCGGGGAAGACGTCTCCCGGAGCCCTCCCCCGGGCTCGGGAGAGACTTCCCCCGGCGCTCCTCCTTCGGGTCAGGGAGAGCCCCCTCTCCCGGAGCTCCCTTCTCCGGGCCGGGGAAGACGTCTCCCGGAGGCCCTTCTCCGGGCTCGGGAGCCTTCCCCCGGCGCTCCTCTAGTGGGCACTGATTTCAAAGGGCCGCCACGTGTCAGAAATCGGTGCCCTGGACCTCGTCAAAAGACCGTTTTGCCCCCAATCCTACGGTGGCAAGAGGGGTAGTTCAGTAATTTGCATCTTTTGGGGTCTATATATACCCTTGTAACCCTCTTTTGTAACCTAAGACATTCATTTGTACTTTATCCAAAAAAGCAAAAAGGCGTGTTCTGGAGCCCTCTCCCCGGGAGAGAGCCCCCTAGCCGACACTCGTCAGGAGCACGTCGACAGGACTAGGGCCTCCACTGAGGCCCGAACCTGTATAAACCCCTGTGTCAATCTCTGGGATTGTCCAACGCGGGGTGACCCGTCGCACGGTCAGCTCGCGTTGAGGAACACGTGTTGCGCACGTCATCAAATCTGCCGAGGTATTTTTTATACCACGACATTTAGAATTTGGTACCTACACATGTATGTATAGATAGTTTTGATAAAAGTATATGTTGAGAAATGATGTGAATAGATAGTCCTACTTTGCAGACCCCCCCCCTTGGTTCATAACAAATTACTTTACCTTGTCACCTTAGGAGTAGGAATGTAGAATGGAAATACATGTCTATACTGATAAATGTGTAAAAGAAAAGAGGAAGGCAGAAGCATGAGCAAACTATTTCTAAAGATCATTTTATGTAAAAGAAATAGGGACTATTAGCGAGGGTTGGTTTGGATGGTTGGCGCTGTGTGCGCGGTGGGTTTGTGAAAGCCTCGCTAAGGGTCCATAAGGACGGGATCGTCGTGCTGTGCTTCTAGCGACCTGAAAACGTGCTAACCACCCGCCTGGTATGGGACAGGCACAATGTCATGACTCACCTAAAGTTAATCATTTCCTGCAATGGTTGTCGATCCGGTTTCCCGAGTGGAAATTGGTGGGCCACAGAGGGCCACGAGTGGTGTGAGGGGTAGAGTGGATAAGGCGTAAGAAGGAAGTCGCCCTAGCCTGGCTCTCGAGTCGTGCGCGGCCGAACCCGGAAGTGGGATTTCCATGCGTCCAGAGGAGGACTTCATGGACCCAAGGCTAGAAGAAAAGGCAGTGGGGAGGACCCACAACGATAATGAGGACCTTACGCGTGCTTGCCATGTATCATGTTGTAGGGAGTACCTACCTTGATAATGGGGCCGGTATTGTCTATGTATCGGGTAGGAAATTATTAACAATGGGTCAGTAAACTGTTGTGTAAGCTCAGCCTGGTCACCTGCGTATAAGTCGCAGGGAGCTGATCCGACATTTTAGTTGAGTTTTCGTGGTGGGTACAGTGGTACACCTCTGCAGAGTGTAAAAAGGTATTCGAATACTCCGAGCTCCCGGGTTTTCTGGAGCCTGGTCGTCGTGGGGTGAACCCGCGTCGTTGCAGCATGATTAGTATTGCTAAATTCTTTAAAATGAGATCAAACCATGGCAACTCATGGGAGTTTAGCCTGACTTTGCGAAAAATATACACATGTACAGTTTTGATAAATTACTTTGAGAAATAAAACCCCAGATTCAGGGAGATTTTCCAAAATACTAAGATACCTCTGTTTCCAATAAAATTTCATTAAGTATGGAACCATAGAGCTTGTCGTTGTCAATAACTGCATACTATATTTCCTTATGCGGAAACTTGTTGAGCTTTGTATGCTCACCCTTGCCGATCCAATAAGCACAGAGGAGGAATCAACTGATTTCATAGACTATGGAATCGAGCCGGCACAAGAAGACCCCGACACAGTTCCAGGAGATTCAAGCGCCTGAAGGGTCACCTAACCTCAGTGAGAGCGATGTGGGTTTCGCCCTGCTGCACGCTTTGTTGATTGAGGGAGATGTTTCCCCTCTGCCTTATTATTTTGCTGCTCTTACTCGACGTGGTTCCGCACACGTCGGTCATTGTAATATGGGTCTGAATGACCCCGTACGCTATGATTAATGTATGTATGTAAATGCCGTTGGATGTTCTGAAGTTTCAACTCCTGTGCACAAATTACCTGGGCATTTGTATTAGGTTCCCTCTAACGAGGGGCCCACACAGGGCGTCAACTCATGACATATAATTACATCTGCCTCACTTGTTGTCTCGACTATACTCTACATATAACCCCTCAACATTGTCGTAAGTCCAAGATATATTCATCTTAATAGAATGACCACATCTGCACATAAACTCATATGCTTCCAGTCAATCATGGGACTATATCAAGTCTTCCTGTATATAAAACTAGAAAGTTTAGGACAACACACATGTAACGAGTGTCACAAAAATATTTTAGACATATTTCGAAGTATAAGCTTACATGTATTCTTGGGGACATGTTTCCATAGTAAGAACAATGGCAAGAGTGTTTGCAATAGCACATGTGTTCAAGATCATGTATATTGGCTTAAATTATTTTCAAAATATTGACTTCATCCTGACGTTGGCCCCTTCTACTAAGAAGATAGTTTGTTGTCTATTTTGCCTTTCAGTACCACTCGTAGTCGAGCCACTCCAAGTATGTGCATCTCCTTTTGCCTTCTCTAGGGCATTCTAGAAATCTTCTCTTGTAGTCATTCTTCCTTGAAACTATTGTAGTCTTTGGCAATAAACCACAGTTATAGTGATGGATTCCTTAGAGTAGTGAGATGGCCTTCCAAATTTCGGCCCGTCTCTATAGAACATTTTGATAGGATTAAAAACCCGTCAAAGTTCCTATAGGTTTACTGTACAACGATTCAAGCTGCTGGGGGAAATGAAAAGATAATGGCCAATTATCACCCCACTATTTTGGAAGGATCGGTTCGATCATGTTACTCAACCAGCAAGCAGAATCCATTTATTCCTGGGAGTATCTTTGCAATCTCCTGATCACTAACTTTCCAGGAACGTATGCGCAACAAAGAAAAGAGGTTGACCTCCATCAATTGCGTTAAAAACCAGATGAGACACTAACCTAGTTCATAAAGCGTTTCGTCCGACTTCGAAACACAATCCCTGAGATATCAGAGTCATCTGTGATCCGAGCGTTCAAATTGGGGGTTCAATACACAAGGTTCACAGAAGACCTAAATATCAACCCGCCAAAGGACATAGAGGAACTATCAATATGGTTGATCTCTATGCCACGGCAAGCAAAGCAGTCTAATGGAACAAGATGGCCGATAAGGGAAACTTACCTCCGCAGACCAGATTAAATAAAAAATCGCCCAAAACTAACAAGGACAAGAAGAAATCGGGCTCGAAGAAGAAGGGGAATAATTCCCTGCGAGAGTTCACGAAATTCCCTGCGAGAGGTCACGACACTTGAGTCTTAACGACCAAGCCAAAGGCCAAACAATCATCTTCCTCTGGTCGCTCGAACGATAACTGACCAACAGCCCCTAAAAATCAGCATGATAAGGGTGAGACAATTATGACCAAAGACCAAAAGAACAAATGGTGCCCCTTATACAAAATGAAAAGACATGATTTGAAGCATTGCCAGTCATGGTTGCGCAAGCTTAATGATTTATATACCGAAAAAGGATCTTTTCCTACCCCACCGGGGGAGGAAAAATCTACCAAGGATCTTGAAGAACTGCCATATCAGTTTTTGAACTGGCACATCAATGTGATCATGGGGGATCCTCTGCCTATACCTCTAAAAGACAGTTTAAGGCTGCATGGCGTGAGGTAAATGCTACGGAGTGTTCACTAGCTGAGCTTTGGTATCCCCAGTGGTTGGAAACTACTCTCACTTTTGAGAGGGTAGACTGTTCGAAGAATTTACCATGACCACATCAATACCCTATGATCATTACACCCACCATTGACAACTGCAGGTGGGTAGAGAATTGGTCGATGGTGGAAGCGCATTGGACATTCTGTTTTCTAATGCCCTTGATGCCATGCAAATTCCTCAGTCCAAGCTCCAGCTGGTTAGGAAACCCTTCCATTATGTGATCCCGGGATCTTTGGCCAAACCAATTGGCCAAGTAACGCTCCCCGTGATGTTTGGTAATCTAGGAAAGTTCCGCACCGAACTTATCACTTTTGAAGTGGTCAACTTTGAAGCAGCTTACAATGCCATACTTGGTCGCCATACGTTGACAAAATTCATGATGGTCACGCACTATGCATATCAATGCATGAAGTTACCAGGACCAAATGGAGTTATCACAGTATCTGGCAACCGAAAGTCGTCCCTGTCTTGTGATAGGAAATTGCTTGAACTTGTCGACCAACTACCTCAATGCGAAGCAGTTTCTTCCGGTTCATTGATGGACAAAACTGCTAAAGTGGCTTCGAAGCCCCAAGATGAAATCTGCGAGGTACCATTACACACGGATAATCCTAGCAAGACTGTGCTGATAGGCTCAGGCCTAAACAGTAAAGCAAAAACTCAAACGTGTTCGCATGGCAACCATCCGACATGCCCTAGGTCCCCAGGGAGATGATAAAAGCACAGGTTGGCAGTTCAACCTGACAAGAGACTAGTAAAGCAAAAACTCAGACGTTTTGCTCTTGATCATCGAGAAGCGATCAAGATCAAACTTGATAAGCTCCTCAAAGTCAGGTTCATTCCTGAGGTTGAGCACCCCGAATGGCTCACAAACCCGGTCATGGTGAAAAAAGCCAATGGCAAATGGTGCATGTGCATCAATTTCACCGATCTCAATCATGTCTGCCCGAAGGATGATTTTTCCCTTCCGTGAATTGACCAACTTGTAGACTCAATCGCATGTTGCGAGGAGATGAGCATTCTGGACGCGGAGTCAGATAAGCATGGCATGCGAGGATGAAGAAAAGATTGGTTTCATTACCCCTTTTGGAATTTTTTGCTTTATAAAAATGTCATTTGGGCTTAAAAGTGCTAGCGTCACGTTCTAGCGCTCAATGTCAAAAGCATTCATAGATCAATTATCACACAATCTGGAAGCGTATGTTGCTGACTTGATTGTTAAGAGTATTCATAGCGCACTCTAACCATTTGTCAGATTTGGCAGAAACTTTTGACAATCTTCGGAAGCATCATATTAAATTAAACCCAGAAAAAATGTGTCTTTGGAGTCTCGTCTGGAAAGCTCCTCGGGTTCCTCGTTTTCGTCTGTGACATTGAGGCTAATTCTGAAAAGATCCAAGCTATCGAGCAAATGCGACCACTCTAGGATCAAGGATGCCGACTAGGGGGGGTGAATAGGAGGCTTAAAAACTTTGAACTATTTTAAAGACAAGAAGAACAAAAAGCAATAAAAGAGAGAAGAGAGAACAAACACCACGATTTTTACCGAGGTATCGGAGACTCGCCCAGTCTCCACTAATCCTCGTTGAACCACTCAAGTCACTTGAGTTTTGCCTCAATACTCACAAAGAGTATTATCAACTATTGGTTGTTCCTTGTCCACTCCGGAAACGCGAGCACCGATGCCTTGTACAAGCTTGTCGAGCCTCTCCGACAATCTCCGATCTGGAGAGGTCAACGGCCACGCCTCCGAACCGTCTAGGTGAGGGCGCTCACCAAGAGTAATAGGCAGCGAGGCCTTCTCTAGACCTCCACACACGCACCGAGAAACTAGGAGTATGCAAATGCAAATGAACTGAAACTCTCGATGGATCTAAAATACTCGACTTGATCAAAAGATCAAGATTTTAAGTAGAAAACTAAAGCTCAAGAGTGTATAAGAGAATGTTGCTGCTTGTTGTATAAAACACATGCCCAAAGCCCTTATTTATAGCCTCAAGAATCAAATGAACCGTTGGAGCTAGGGCTGAAAATCAGCAACTCAAACTGACAGTCAGTTTGCCTAACTGACAGTCAGTTTAGTGCACAACGGCCGACAAAATTTACGGATAAAAATTTGCTAGCCGTTCGTGGTCGTTTATGGAAACTTGAAACCCACAACTGACAGTCAGTTATGCAAACTGACAGTCAGTTCGACCACAGACTTGACCAAATCAAATAGAAACTCAGTTAAAATCAACTGTGGTCGAAACCCCAATTGACAGTCAGTATGGACAAATTGACAGTCAGTTTAGTACAAAATTTTTGAGCACAAAATACACCCTCTCTAGACAATTGTCAGTTTAATTAAACTGACATTCAAACTGACAGTCAGTTCAGCAAATTGACAGTCAGCCTGAACAAAAATAGTGATAACTTTAAAACCAGAAATCCAAAAGAGGTGTTTAATATCTCGTTTGAGATATAATTTCAAGGGCTACATTTTTGTCAACAGAAACAAAAGCCATATCTACCTAAATATTTCTATAAAATTGAAAAACACTTCTGCTGTCAAAAAGTCATCTGAAAATCCAAATCTCAAACCAAAATCAAATCAAATCCAACCAAAAAGATGCAATGCAATGACCTAAGTTTCTCGGTTTATGTTGGAGATAAAAAGAGGACTTTCACCACCCCTCTTTATAGTACGGTTAAAAATAAAAACAAAGTCCTAAACCGATCTGTCTCCTAACTCCGAGATCGGAAAAATAAAAACGGATTACCTTAGGTCCTTTGCTTTTCCGGCTTGCGTCTTGTCTTCATTTTCGCGACTTGTGCTTTTACGTCTTTTGCGTTGGGTTCGTTTTGTTCAATCTCGACAATCTTCCCAACAGAGCCCTGTATAAATTAATCTCAAAAAGCACAGTTAGTCCTAAACACTTTGTTTTCATTAATCATCAAAATCAGAGTTAGGCATGAAGGCCTAGATGCAACAACCACCAATGAATCCAAAAGAAGTGCAATGCCTAACTGGCTGTATGGCAGCGCTCAGTCGCTTCATATCACGACTAGGCGATAGAGGGCTTCCTTTTTTCAAGATCTTCAGGAAGCATGACAAATTTCACTAATTGGAAGAAGCCAATAAGGCATTCGATGACGTTAAGAAATATCTTGCCAACTCGCCTACTTTGGTTTCACCTATTCATGGAGAGCCATTGATGGTATATTTAGCTGCCACTAACCAAACAGTGAATTTTGTTTTAGTCGCAGAAAGAGAAGGTATTCAACGACCAGTGTATTTCATCAGTGAAGTCCTCCATGGGCCAAAAGAAAACTATCCACAAGTACAGAAATTACTGTATGCACTTCTCATGGCCTCAAGGAAATTAAGACATTATTTCCAAACACACAAGATCACACTTCCATCCTCTTTTCCACTTGGAGAAATGCTCAACAATAAAGAATCCTCTGGTTGAGTATCCAAATGGGTAGTAGAGTTGGGTGAGTTCGATATCATTGTAGTGACTCAAACGACAGTTAAATCTCAGGTTCTAGTTAACTTCGTCGCAGAATGGACCAATCCACAAGTGCAAGCCATCACCGAGAATTTTGACCAATGGACAATGTACTTTGATGGCTCTTTAAGCCTGTCCAGAGCAGAAGCCGAAATCGTTAATCTCTCCAAATGGTGAAAAACTTCAATATTCTATCCAGATAAACTTTCCCGCTACCAACAATGTGGCAAAATATGAAGGTTTAATAAGCAGACTCCGACTGGCTCAGTCCATCGGGATCCAGCACCTACTCGTAAAGGGGGACTAGTAGTTGGTCATAAAGCAGGTCGAGAAATAGTACCAATGTTTTGACCCAAAAATGTCAGTATACCTGGTTGAAGTAAGGAAAATGAAAAAACATTTTCTTGGGTTCGAAGTGCAGTATGTACCCCAAAAAGAAAACTTGACCGCAGACCAACTTACTCGCATTGGTTCATCATGGTCAACTCCCCAAGCAAGGACCTTTTTAGAGCAGTTAGACAAGTCTTCCTTCACACAAAAGGAAGCAACAACAGTAAATATTGCACTCCTCGAGTATGATGCCAATTGGATGATTCCATTCAAAAATTATTTGGCAAAGAGGACTTTATTTGAGGACGAAGCCGAGTCTGATCGAATGACTCGCAAAGCAAGCATGTATACACTGGTCGAAGGCAACCTCTACCACAAAGGAGTCTTAGGTGTATTAATGCGTTGTATTTCACAAGGGAATGGCTTATTCCTTCTGCGTGAGATAGATGAGGGTATGTGTGGAAACCATATGCTTCCTATCGAACATTGGTTGGAAAAACTTTCAGGCAAGGCTTTTATTGGCCCACCGCCCTACAAGATGCACGAACACTGGTCTAGGCATGCAAACAATGTTAGTTCCATGCCCAGCAAACGACCAGACCAGCTAGTGCTTTATAAACTATACCCCTCTCATAACCCTTTGCCACATGGGGTGTGGATATCTTGGGACCACTTCCACATGCCCTAGGACATTTTAAATTCCTGTTCATTGCTATTGATACATTCAAGAAGTGGATCGAAGTTGAGCCTGTGGTCTCAATCACCGCTCAGGTGGCCAAGAATTCCTCATAAGGAATATTTTCACGCACTTTGGTATCCCGAATCGTCTCATTGCAAACAACAGGAAACAGTTCATAAGCGACGTTTTTCAACAATACTGTGAGGATATGAGCATAAAAATCCATTTCGCCTCTATATCTTACACTCAAAGCAACAGGGTGGTCAAATGAGCAAACGGTCAAATAATCCAAGGCATTAAAAATAGAGTATTTGATCGACTACACAATTGTTCGGGGGCTTGGGTTGATGAGCTAAGCTCAGTTTTGTGGGCCGTTCATACTATAGAAAGTTGAGCGACTGGTCGAACACCATTCTATTTGGTCTATGGCACAGAAGCCATGTTACCACCAGAATTGCAAATTGGTTTGACATGAACAGATACTTACAATGAGCAAGAACAAAGTTCAAGATGAGAGGACGACATCAATCTACTAGAGGAAAAAAGGAACCATACTCTCACGCGATTAGTAGCTCACCAACAAGCACTAAGAAGGAACTACGACCAAAGATTTAACAAGCGTACTATCCAAACAGGTGACCTGGTCCTATGGAAAGTACAAGATAACTTTAATCGAACAAAACTATTCCCTAAGTAGAACGGGCCCTATAAGGTGGTCACGACCACAAGACCCGGTTCAGTCCGAATAGCTTTTTTAGACGGTTGTGTGCTAACCAATTCTTGGAACGCTAATCAATTGAGAAAGTTCTTTGTGTAAAGTATTTTTCTCAAAACAATAAAGATAAATTTCTCTTCGTTCTGATTGGCTTTAGCACTTTCATAAGTTTAATGGTCATCTACTGATCATAGAACTTGTTCGCTTTAACATTTTACTGATGTTGTATATTTTTGTCCTACAAAATATTTGAAATGCCCTAACCGATCAAGTTCTCTGGTGTATATGAATTCATCAATTGGGATGCTAAGCAAGTTACCTAGTCGAAGCCTTTTTCAACTCTTGCAATGCACAATCGCAGAAGGAACTTCCTGTGTCAAAGATTTTGATAATCGTAGATTGTGGAATATTCATCTATCTTATTAGGTAACTACTTTAGCTGCTCTCGAAACTGAACCACCATGCCCTAGCGTTCTCACTTTTGATTCGAAAAGCTATACACTAGCCTGAAAAAAGTCTAGGTTACAGGTGTAAAACCAAATTCTTGAAAACCGATGCATCATTTGTCTTAACATAATTACTGGAAGTCTCATATTGATCAATATGATCTTTATAACACTTCTTTATTATGTGCGAATTTCCTAGGTAGGAAAACATTGCCTAATCAAAACTTACCTTTGCACATGGTCTCACCCACTAAAGGAACTTTCTAGTGTCAATACAATTTTCCCTGCTTTAGTTGTTAGTCGGGATGACCACATAATTACTGGAAGTCTCATATTGATCAGCCTTTTTTCCTGTCAACTTCAAACTTTCTCAAGTTTAAAGTCCACAGGCGGGCGCTAAGATAAGATCGCAATCGCACACACATAAGTAAAAGACAATTTTCCAAATTTCTTTTCATGCTTCTTCAAAAGATGTTCTTACAAGGCTTTCTACTTGATAGGACTTTACGAGGATTATACACCTCATTTCGTTTGATGACAAACAAGTGTGTTTGACCACGAACAATTTCTGGTCAATGGTACGCAAACTGCGCTCAGACGCAACAGAACACAGTTGACCACAACCTGCTCTCACTATTACAGAAATGCATTCCACTAACCCATATCTTCTAACGGTTATAAGCAATCTGGGAAAAATCCGATAGAATAGGACGACCGCAGTGGAGACGAGGCTTTTTACTATCGATTAGACACTGGTACACCGTTAGTGAAATGCAAATATTTTTTACTATCGGTCATTACTGTACAAACCGATATAATATGTGAAATAGTATTATCGGTTTTTCATGCGTAACTGATAGTAAAATTACGCACTTTATACTATTGGTTCTTACTGTACCAACCGATATAATATATGAAATAGTACTATCGGTTTTTCATTCGTAACTGATAGTAAAATTACGCACTTTATACTATCGGTTCTCACTGTACCAACCGATATAATATATTAAATAGTACTATGGGTTTTTCTCGCGTAACTGATAGTAAAATTACTGACTTTTTACTATCGGTTCTTACTGTACTAACCGATATAATAGAGTAAAGTTTACTATCGATTATATAGAACAAACCGATAGTAAAATGACATCATATAAACTAATTGTTATGACAGTGGGGACCTTATTTTTACTATCGGTTTGTGTTTTTGAACCGATAGAAAAATTGTACAACTTAATTAGGTCGACCCTTGCTCTGCGCTCTGCATGTTGGAATCATTTCTACCATACGTGCATCCACGCTTCAAGCTAGAGTGATCTGGAGAAGCTAGCTGAGAGGTTGATCATAATTCCATCCCCCTCGGTATTGCCATCTTCTCATCACCTCTCTCTCACTCTCTCGATCACTCTTTCAGACTCTCCCTCTCTCTCTACTTACAATTCATTAAACTAGATACATGTAGCTCCAAACTAGCTAGAAGGCTAGGTTGGCTAGTTAGCTATAACTTGCTGAAGTTAAGCAGCTAGCTAGCTGGCTCTTCCAATTAATGCATCAAGTTAATTAGGGTTTCATATATACAAATCCATTTAATGTAATTAAGCAGCTGTACACACATATGGCCTAGCTAATTATGTTTCATACATATATGCATGCCCTGAGTCATTAATTATTTATTTCAATTTGTCAATTTTGTGAAATAATTGTAGATGGACCGAGAATATTGGATGTATGGAATAAAACGTACTACTGTTGAGTATTTAGAGGGTGTGAATGAGTTTATTAAATTTGCTGAGCAAGAAAAGGAGAAGAAGGGAGAGAAAGATATGCATTGTCCTTGTATAGATTGTATAAACTTAAAAAGGTTCGACAACTCTGATCAGATTAGGAGTCATTTGGTTCGCCGTGGTTTTAACGCACGCTATACCCGTTGGATATGGCATGGTGAAGATCTTGGGGAAACGAGCACCGCTACCACTCAGCAGCACCCGGATGTGGATTGCAGTAATGATGATCATGATCAGAACATTGGTAATGTTCATTCGGAAGTCCATGTAGATGACGACAATTTAGATGAAATGTTACGTGATGTAGAAGAACATTACAGCAAAAACAATTTAGCTAAATTTGAGAAATTAATTGTTGATTCTGAGAAGCCTTTGTTCCCCGGATGTGCAAAATTTACAAAGTTGTCTTCTGTGTTGAGATTATATAACTTGAAGGCAAGCAACGGTTGGAGTGATAAGAGTTTCACGGCGCTATTGGATCTGTTAGTGGACATGCTTCCAGAGGGAAATGACTTGCCAAGATCGGTTTACCAGGCCAAAAAACTATTGTGTCCGTTGGGAATGGAAATCGAAAGAATACATGTATGCCCAAATGATTGTGTTCTGTACCGTAACGAGTACGAGGATTTGCATGTTTGTCCAAGATGCGGTGCATCGTGGTATAAGCATGGGGATAGAATTTATTACAATGGATGTAATGAGATAAAGAAAGGGCCTCCGGCCAAAACTGTGTGGTATTTGCCTGTGATTCCTAGATTGAAACGGCTGTTTGCAAATCCGAAAGATGCAAAGTACTTGCGTTGGCATGTTCAAGGTCAGAAACAAGACGGAAAACTAAGACATCCAGCTGATTCCATTCAATGGAGAAACATTAACAGAACATTTGGTGAGTTTGGCGGCGAAGTGAGGAATATAAGGTTTGGGCTGAGTACGGATGGTATGAATCCACACGGAAATATGAGCAGTCGACATAGTACTTGGCCGGTTCTTTTATGCATCTACAATCTTCCTCCTTGGTTATGTATGAAGCGCAAGTACATCATGATGTCGTTACTAATTTCAGAACCTAGACAACCCAGGAATGATATTGACGTGTTTCTATCACCGTTAGTCGATGACTTACATAAATTGTGGAGCGAAGGGGTGCGGGTGTGGATGCACATAAGCGAGAGAATTTCATGTTGCGGGCCATGATATTTTGCACCATAAATGATTTCCCGGCCTATGAAAATTTGTCGGGGTATAGTACGAAAGGAGGCAAGACTTGTCCTATTTTCCTGGATGAAACTGAGAGCATGTGGTTATCGAACTGCAGAAAAACAGTGTACATGGGTCACTACAGATTCCTTCCGATGCATCACACCTACCGTAAGAAGAGGAAGTCATTCAATGGGAAGCCTGAGAAAGGATCAGGTCCAGTGTTTGTGACTGGTAAGGAGCTTTACTTGCACGTGAAGGACATCAAAGTTGAGTTCGGTAAATGTTCTAAACCTCCAGGAAAAAATGTTTGGAAGAAGAGATCGATTCTTTGGGATCTGCCATATTGGGAGCACTTACAAGTTCGACATTGCATTGATGTCATGTATGTAGAGAAAAATGTTTGTAACAGTTTGATTGGTTTGTTGTTGAACATTCCAGGAAAGACGAAAGATGGCATCAACGTTCGCCGTAACATGCTCGACATGGGCATAAGGACTGAGCTTGCACCGTTGGAGAAGGGAAAGCGGACATACCTCCCCCTGGCCTGCTATACTTTGTCAAAAAGAGAAAAAACAGAACTCTGTCAGTGCCTACATGGTGTCAAAGTTCCATGCGGGTATTCTGTGAACTTGAAAAAACTTGTGTCCATGAAAGACTTGAAACTGGTTGGTATGAAGTCCCATGATTGTCATGTACTGATGTCACAAATGCTTCCCATTGCTATCAGAGGCATTCTCCCAGTCAAAGTCAGAGAGACAATTACAAAGCTATGTTATTTCTTCAACACAATATCTGGCAAGATACGTAAGCGTGTACTCCTAGCAAGTTAATTAGCTCCATTCGTGGAACTTGTCAGATTTTTTGGATATGAATATTTGCTGTGCAACTGTGTCCTTACAGGTAATTGATCTGGATGGACTGGAAGATTTGCAACGCGATGTGACTACAACTCTTTGTCAGCTGGAGATGTATTTCCCTCCATCTTTTTTTGATGTTATGGTCCATCTAATTGTTCACCTTGTCAGAGAAATTAAGTTTTGTGGACCCGTGTTCCTGCGCTACATGTATCCATTTGAGAGATTTATGGGTATCTTGAAGGGATATGTAAGGAATCAACATCGGCCTGAGGGCAGTATCATTGAAGGTTCTGCCGCCGAGGAGGTGATCGAATTTTGCATCAACTATATAGCCGGGGTTGACCCAATTGGCGTTCCTACGTCCCGGCATGAGGGCAGGCTTCAGGGCATTGGAACGATTGGATTTAAAGCAGTCGTCCCCTCTAGTGATATGTATGCAAAAGCCCATTTTTGGGTCTTACAGCACATGACGGGGGTGGAGCCATACATACACGAGCATAAGGAAATGTTACGAAAACAGAATCCCTCGAAGCCAGAGATTTGGGTCACCAGAGAACATAACAGGAAGTTTGCTCGGTGGATCGAAAATAGAGTCCTACAAGCTTCTGAGGGCGCCGTAGATGAAGTTGTTACATGGTTGGCCAGAGGGCCTAGATTTACTGTAGAGACTTGGCAGGGGTATGACATCAACGGCTATTCATTTTACACAAGAACTCAGGACGAGAAGAGTACTATGCAATGTAGTGGAGTGACACTACTTGCTATTTCGGAGGATGCCAGGGCAGTAAGGGCACTCGACTCATATTACGGTGTTATTGAGGAAATATGGGAGCTCGATTATGTATTACTTAAGATTCCTCTGTTTCGATGCCAATGGGTCGAAATCCCTCGAGGTGTTAAAGTCGACAGTTATGGGTTTACTCTCGTCGATCTCAGTAGAGTCGCACACCAAGATGATCCATTTATACTTGCTGAGCAAGCCACACAGGTGTTCTACATCGTTGACCCTGCCAACCCAAAGTTGCATGTTGTCCTTCACAGTAAGAGACGTATTGTTGGGGTCGAAGACATTGTGGATGAAGAAAAGTATGATCAGTTCGACGAACTACCTCCATTTTTAGATGGAATTCTTCAATCTATCCCTACCGAAGATATTGACGAAACAAGTTACCTGCGAGACGACCACGAAGAAGGATTATGGGTGGACAACCATTCTTGACTAATTTGCAATATGTAAGTGACGTATATTACTTGGATCTTTAATCGAAGAATTCTTCAAATCATTTTTCAAAAATTCTTTGGGAAAACATACGTGATGCATTGAGAATCATTTATACAAATTTTCATTTCAATTGGAGTATATACTTGATTTGAGCAATAATTGATTATTTTCACAGATCAATATGAAAACTGCAAATTTTCGTTCCATGATTGGTCTTTACTGTTAATTTATTTCAAAATTATTGGAAGTCATTTGCATGGGGTTTCAGGTGTCTTTACAAGAGCAAAATGATTTAATGAGACCCATCTGTAATTGTTCTCAGGAAATCCCTTTAGGTCAATAATACTGTATTCTACTATCGGTTTCAACTTCCAAACCGATATGAAATTAATATCTACTATCGGTTTATTGTTCATAACTGATAGTATTTCATTTTGTGTTATCAGACCCTGTTCTACATTTTGGTTTGCTCTTGTACAGTGGATTAATTTACTATCAGTTAATAATCATAAAACCGATAGTGAAATACAATGCAAAATGATGTGTTGAGATCATCTGTAATTGTTCTAAGGGAAATCATTTAGGGTCAATAACATTGTATTTTACTATCGGTTTTAACTGCCAAACCGATATGAAATTAAAATCTACTATCGGTTTATTGTTCATAACCGATAGTGATTTATATTGTATTATGAGCCCCTGTTCTGAATTTACTATCGGTTAGTAATAATAAAACCGATGGTAAATATTCATATAACACTCCAAACCCTAACTTACATTGTATTTACTATCGGTTTTGTGGTTCTGAACCGATAGTAAATGTTCATAAATTAGGTTATAATCTCGCACGATTTTCCCTCCAGTGCAACTGATCACATTCCAAATACTCACGGGCGGAAAACATTAGCTTCCCCGACGTTCGCTTCTTCGCTCCTCTGCGCCACCATTGCCGATCGCAATCGGGTTCTCCGGCCACTGCATCGCGCCACCGCCTCCGGCCACTCCACGAATGACTGTAAGTATTCTTGACCAAACCGCTCGCGTCAATTGCTTAAATTTATATGTAATGGTTCATATGTGGTTCAATGGATTTCAAATATAAAACTAGAGTAAAATTCATGAACTACAAACTTGATAGCTATGGGAATTACAGACTTGATGAAAATCACTAGCAATTTGTCGTACAGTGTAGTCCACTATCGGTTTCTTATTTAGAACTGATAGTAAATACCATAAACTGAATTTTCTGTAATTAAGTACCATTTTCTAATTTTCATCTGAAATTTTGGTTCATTTAAATTTTAACAGACTTTATGTTCCTGCAGAGAGACTTGCATAGTTTGCACTGCTAATCTTATATATTTTCCTAAATACAAATTTGAGTACTATCGGTTTTACTTGGAAAACCGATAGGAAATAGAGTATGTCATAATTTGCACTGCTAATCTGAATTTTCTATTAATTACTTCCCATTTTCTTATTTTCATCTGAAATTTTTGTTCATTTAAATTTTAACAGACTTTATGTTCCTGCAGAGAGACTAGCATAGTTTGCACTGCTAATCTTATATATTTTCTTGAATACAAACTTGAGTACTATCGGTTTTACTTGGAAAACCGATAGGAAATAGAGTATGTCATATCGGTTTGTTATTGTCAACCGATAGTACATTGAAAAGTCTAAATTTTGCAGAGTTCATATTTCATTTATGAAAAGAATCAACTATTGCTCAAATCAAATACATTTGAAATGAAAATTTAAAGAAATGATTTTCATTGCATGAAATATATTTTTCTGATGAAATTTTCCAAATAGGATTAATTTTACAATCAAGAGTTATCGAATGACCTTTATGTTAAGCAATAAGGTATCAGTTCGACAACCCTTTGCAAATTGAGTTTACAAATCCACTTTAAATCTATTTTGAAGACCATGTTGATAGAAATTTATGATTTTTGGCCTTTTGAATGAAAATTTGACATTTTGACAAAAAGAGGTGGTTCATCATTGCCATTCCATTTTAGTTATGAACTTTGTCATATACCTTTCTTCATATCAATTGATGGTCTGTTCATGGAATTTTAGGTAAAGCCATGTCGGCATCTTCCTCGGCTGATAGTAGTGATTCGGCGAGGGCGAACGTAGATGGCGCTGCCTCGTCCCAGCGCAAGAGGAAGGCGCGAGGCGCGACGATGTTGGGCCGTTTGGCCAAACGCGCGGATCTTTCATGTGAGTTCAACCAGTTCGGAAGACCGATCGGGAAGAACGCCGGCCACTATGCTGCCTATGTTGGCTTGTTAGCGAAGGAAAGGGTGAAGATCATCGTCCATAGATGGAAGGACGTTAAGGCCGACGAGAGGGATAGGCTGTGGGCGGAAGTGAAGGTAAAATTAATCAAAATCATTGAACTCTTGGGTAATCACATTCCCTTGGTTTATCCCAGAGATTAGGTAAGTCCTGCTTATATGCACCATTTGAAACAGGCCAAGTGGAACATCCCCGACGATGGTCCCAAGATAGCTTGCTTGAAGGACATGAACAACACGTGGAAAACCTTCAAGAGCGTCCTCGTCAGTACCTTTTCGCTAAAAGCAAATCCCTATGCGAGAAGTACCCCTTCATAACGGAGGAGGCATGGGAGCAATTCACCCAACAGAAGGGGACTCCTGAGTTCAAGGTATGTATGGTTCCTTTGCTTAGTTACACCATTGTATGCAGTAAGCAGCGGTGCATTAATTTTCTTGTTTCTGGTACGAAGGCCCTCAGCGAGAAGAACAAGGCAATCCAGAGGAGGAACGACCACCCACACCGGCTCGGCTCTCGCGGCTATGCGGGGAAGAAGGAGCAGTGGAAGAAGGCTGAAGACGAGGCGTCGAATTTCGTCGACTCCCCTGACCTACCACTCTCTGAGATCCGCGATGCAAGTGCTGGTGGCTGGCCAGAGGGACCATGCCGGCCACGGGGACTGTGGAGTTCCCAAACCCCAGGGACGTCGAGGTCGTGCAGCGACTCGTAAGTTGGCTAACTTCCTGGTTGTAATCATAGAGTGTGGTAGAAAAAACTATGATCACTAGTGTGCGCACAAGTTTGTATATATTTCTTCCTCACAATGGAGAGCTTTGAATGTAACAGATCTCTTTCTCGAAGGAGGCGACCGAGGGATTGTTCACTCCCCATAGGGAGAACGACATCCTTGCCCGGGCTCTAGGGAACAAGGAGCATCTAGGGCGGACGTGAACCGTGGGGGGTGTGGTGCCATGGAAGGAAGGCTTCTCGGAGCCCGGGCAAAAGGCGAAGAAGGATGGCAGCTGGAAGGAAAGGGAAGTGGAGCTATCTCAGAAGATACGAGCAGATGTGACTGCACATTTTGCGGACATGTTCGCTCAAATGAACGAGAAGTATGAACGCCTCAGCCGTGTTGTGCAGTCCAAGGGTTTAGATCCAGCTGCCGAGCTTGACACTGCCAGGCCGAGTAGTTGCGGCTCGAAGATTCACGTGGATCCGGTGGACCTGATCGAGGTATTGCAACTCTTGAGCTATATATGCAGTTCGGTTGATGCCACTCCCGTTACGTTAGAATTGTTTTGCTAACCTGTTATAATTGTTGCAAATTGCAAAAGCCGGAGAGCTGTAGCCTATTGATCAACATAGGCGACAAAGCTGTAGTGGTTGCAAACGGGGTCGTATACCAGTCTTGGGAGGATGTCCGGATCCACTGCGTACCTTTGGAGCCTGGTTCGCAAAGGTACAGGTGGACATGGCCCTCCCGGGCTACAGCTCTCTTCCGTTGCCCGTCCCAACGAACGAAATGTGGACAATTGGCGAGGCATTGGGCTCGTACATACAGTGGCCCAAGAAGGGTGTTAGACTACAGGAGGTAAACCCTAGCCATTCTAGCTAATAACTCAGTTAATATACTCAATTTGCAAAATCTAACTTATGCGTTTGTACTTAAAGTGGACGATGGATACCAGCTCACTTCCTGAGGACACCACCCCTACCACAACGCATGACCGAGCTCCTTTGGCCCCCATGCCTCCTCCGACGGCCTCAAACCCTTCGCCATCAAATGAGGCTGACGGCACCACACCCCAACCTTCCAAGGTATACGCTCGCTCCCCGCCCAAAGGCAAGGGCAAGGCCAAAGGCAAGGCCAAACAAAGCCAGCCGGGTACATTCAAGAACGAGTCCCCACTCGTGTCGGAGTACCTTCTGCGCAATATGGATCAAATAACCAAAAGTCTCCACGAGTGGTACCTGACCCGGTCTAGGCGCCACATCAACTTCTTAGTTCACTTCAGGCCAGGTCATTTTCACCGTGAGGCCGGGAGCATATCGGTGGCCCACGAGGATTTGTTGGACCTCCTCAACTGGCGGGAGCTTGATATGTCCATCATACGGACTGGAGTCCTGTGAGTTTGCTGTTGGCTGAAGTTATCACAGTTCGTTTCATAAATCTAATCACTTTGTATGCACTACTTACTAATGTGTACTTTGCATCCAAGTGCTTGTATAGGCTGGTGTCGATGAGGGCATGCGACAAGGTGGGTTTCCTCGACCCAGAGAAAATAAGCCTCACTATGCTAGAGCACGACCAAGCACATGCGGAGGAGTACATCTCAAGGGCACTACTAGCGCAGCAGGACCGAGAGTTCATCCTTGCGCCGTACCACCAAAGGTTAGTGCATTTCCTACTAATTTAACTCATTCTTGTATGTTACGCCTAACATATGTATGAAACGGTTCGCTTATATATGCAATGTATGGGCCACTGGATCCTCGCCATCATTTGCCCATGGATGAATGAGGTCTATTACCTCGATTCGATGAGCGACAGGGTGGCGCATGTTTTCACCCTCACGTGGCACATAGACGCGTAAGTAACACAATTGTTTTAAATTTTTCTCTGACTAGCTAATTAATGATAACATATTAACCGGCAATGCTAAATTAAATACAGGGCTTTCAAAAATTATGTTAGTGCTGGAGGGAGGCATGTGCGTCGAAGGGCACAACAATTTCTTGGAAAGAATATGAGGTAATTAATACGGATGGAAGTACTCATGATGAGTCTTTTAATTTAAGCTTAATTAGTTCTTTCGAGTTAATGTGGGTTTATGTCTTTACATATGCAATTTTCCCAGTGCCATCAGCAACCACAATCGTGGGAATGTGGCTTCTATGTCATGAGATTTATGTATGACCTGATCAGGAGAAACTTTGCCCAATTCCCTAAGGTAACCATTTTTCCTGACTCAAAGTCAAACTTTAATTGGATGTGACGTACGATCCTAACTTCATACACGCATATATGCAGAGCGCCATGTTGAAAGAGCAATATGAGTTGCCTCAATTGAAGGAGCTGCGAATAATTTGAGCTCAATATGTCATGGAAGTAGTGGCTATCAACGATTGATTGTAACTGACTTGTGTAATATATATTGAATGTGTTGATTGCTGTATTTGTGAATAAACTCAATATGTGAATAGATTCATTGATGTATTTGTGAATAAACTCGATCAATATGTGAATAAATTAAATCTGTACAATGCATGTGTATATTACTGTATTAGTGTATTTGTGAACAAATTCAATATGTGAATATTGGTGTATTTGTAAATATTGGTGTATTTGTGAATGATCCAATGTATCTCTGTATTGTTGTATGTATATGTGAAAGATTCTAGTACTAACCGTGTCGAGTACATAACCGATAGGAAAAACTAAACAGTACTATCGGTTATATATGACAACCGATAGAATAAATATTCCAGTACTATCGGTTCATATACAACAACCGATAGAATAAAGTTTCCAGTACTAACTGTGTCTTAGCCGATCAAAAAAACCTACGCAATACTATCGGTTTATATCCGAGCCGATCCGAGCCGATAGAAGAAATAGTCGCTAGCGATTAGTGAACGTTGGGATTGTAGATGTTTTACTAACGGTTTTCAACCGATAGAAGTGTGCTACGTTTCTACTATCGTGCCGATCACTATTGGTAAGATAACCGATAGTAGAGCGGATTTTTAACCGATAGTGAAAAGCATTTCTGTAGTAGTGTCTGGTTGAAATACACAACCTAGCCATCCCTGGTTGGGAATTCTGAGATCCTTGATCAGAATACCAGTTACCTTTGACTAGAGACACGGTAGTCCCAAAAAGATAAGTTTCCCCCTTTAATCTCTTTTCTATCTCTTATCTTTCATAAGCCTCTTTAAATTAACACCATGGTCCAGACAGTTCCTCAATGTATACAGATTCATCAATTGAAGTATTAGGGGGTTACACAGTCAAAGCCTTTTCCTTCTCTTGTGACACGCAATCACAGAAGGAAATTCCTGTGGTCAACTTCACCCTATTATTTTCACTATTGGTTAATAAAATCTATACATCGACTGGAATAAGTTCAGATCACGGGAAGCAAAGATACTTCTATAGTAATTCATGTTAAACCAAATGTGTCAATCACATGTACTTTAACACGTCGGGACTAGAGAAGTTACAAACATACAAAAATATTGCTTCAAAATTCTCTTTCTATTCTTTCAAAAGAAATATATGTTCTTACAAAATGTTTCATTTCAGAGTTTATACATTTGACTGTTCGAAGGTCTGGTGAACTACAGCCTAATCGCCTCTAGACTCTCTCTCCCTCTGGTCGATAGCACCTGAAGAGGCCTCTAGCTCAATTGCGGCCTCCTGTTCTTCGTCTTCCTCCTTGCTGGGTTGAAAGGGATCTAGGATATCGACTAAAGGCGGGGTGAATAGGCGATTTTAGCAAATTAACAATTAATCAAGCAATTAATAGTAAATGAGAGCAAATAATTAAAACAAGATGAACAATGAACAATTTAACACATGGATATATCCCGTGGTCTCGGTGATTTGCCGATCATCCCTAATCCACGTTGAGGTAAACTCAAATCTCTAACCGCTCCTCTATCTAGTCAACCTTCTCTCGAGAAGTAACCTAGATCTTGAGCCGGATTAGTGTGATGAGTTATCCAAACCTCGATTTCACTAATGATGCACTTTACCGCTCCGGCAAGGTGTGCTCGACCCTTCCACAAGGTGTTTTGAGGCTTCTTCACAATCTTCCTTGAAGAGCTCTCCAAAACCTTCCTCCTAGCCGTCTAGGAGCCGGCAAACTCCAAGAGTTACAAGCCGGTGATGATCACTTAACCTTCTTCTAGTGCCACAAGATTGATTTTGTGATCTAAATGCAATGCACTACAAGATCTTAAATGCACACTCTCTCAAATTTAAGAATTAGAACCCTAGAGTGTATGAAACTTGCTTAAGCTCTCAAGGATGATGACAATGTTTACAAATATGCCAAAAGTCATGAACAGGGTCGTGCATGGGAGTATATATACCCCCCACAATAAATATAGCCGTTACAGGCCGTTGGGAGAAAAAGATCACTTGGCGGTCAGACCGCAGGTATAAAACCGGTCAGACCGCTGCAATTGCAACGGCATTAAACAGGCGCAATTAATGCTCACCTGCCTTTGTCAGGCAGACTCATGGTCAGACCGGAGCCAAATGCGGTCAGACCGTGAAACTGTCCAGAGAAGATATAGTTTCTGGACACTTCATACGGTCAGGCCGATAAATACGGATAGACCGGCTATACGGTCAGACCGTAGTTCAAAAACTCGGTCAGACCGATTTCTCGGTCAGACCGGTCTAACAAACGGTCAGACCATCATAACACAATACTTCAGAAAGATGGGTCATGAAGTACCAGGAGACTGACCTAGATTTTTACCAACGGACAGACTGACCTTTTTAAGGAATAAACTACACTTTGACATAACGTCGGTCAGTCCGAAACCCAATTCGATCAGTCCGTATATTCGGTTAAACCGGTCTAACAAACGGTCAGACCGACTGAGACAGAGTTTGGCAGAAATGAGTTGAAACAAGCATTTTCAAAGTATGTGACCTTCTAGTATGCAATGCAAGTTGATTTTATGATTTGTGGCACATAGATGAACTAATTCGTGATACACCACATGCTCCTCTTAATAGTACGGCGTTTATCCTGAAATCCGGTCAAAATTCTTCTCTAATCACCTTAGACCGGTAAAATGGTAAAAGATCCTATTCCGTACCTTTGCCTCTTTGCTCACTGTCCTTTCTTCATCATGTGGCTCTTTCTTTGCCTTTCCTTAACCTGTCTTTTGACTTTGATCTTGAAACAACTAAACAGGTAGCGTTAGTTCAATATTTGTAATCGTCATTAATTACCAAAACACTCTTTAGGGTCCTAAAAGCTACAATGTCCCCCTTTTTGGTAATTGATGACAACATAAAGAGTATATGATTGAATTTTGAGCATAAAAGGATTTTTCAATAAGCATAGTAGAGAAAGACACACTCCCCCTAAATGTATGAATATAAGAATTTGGCATTTTGGTGGAGTTCAAAGATGTATATAAGATGATATCTCAGTTCATTCTCAAAAATAGTCATGGAGTATCACAAGAGTATTCAAGACATCACATAGATCATAAATAAAACATTCAATTTAACACATGATATCAACATCACAAAAGTCATATGAAAATAAAATAAACACAACTCATATATCATGAAGTAACAATCTCACAAAAGTGTCATCCAACATAAATATCATCCACATAGAAGTTAAAAAAACTTTACAGCAAAGCAAAAGATCTCTCCCCTACACTCTTCTCTCTCCCCCTTCGGCATCAATTGCCATAAAAGCTAAGAATCGGCGGGAGCATCATCATCTGGAGGATGGAAGGGAGGAGTCTGTGGGAATCTGGTGTAGAAATGAGTGGAGAAGGCGTCGAAGCGCTACTCGAACTGATCCTGGCGCGACGAGAAGGTCTGGAACTGATCATTCAATGCCGCCAAGTCCGAGCGAGTGAGCTCGAGCCCCTGTAGAAGAGTAGCGAACTGATCCATCATCGGTTGATGGAACTGCTGCTGGAACTGTGTAAACCAGGCGGGGGCTTGGCTAGACTGTGCTGGCTGCTGTGCCTGAGGCTGAGGAGGAGGAGGCATGGGCTGAGTCGGCTTCTGCTGCTGCTGATGCTGTGCTCCATGGCCTCGAGCCAAGACGCGCGGGTTGACACTAAACGGCTTATAGCCGAGATGTCTGATGTCACATGATCCGCGAGGGAACTTCGTCTTCTGGAGCAGCAAAGACATGATATAAGGAGCAAAATATAGGTTCGGTAGAGTGGTTACCGAGACATCCTCAATTGTCTTCAAGATAAATGAGACAATGTTGATCCGATGACTCTTGAGGATGTGGTCGATGAAGTTCCAATAGTAATCTCGGACCGCTTCTCGATTTCCACTCTTTGGATGGATCGTGGCTAGTACGATTTTGTTGACTACAGCAGGGAGGACTTTGAGACCTGTAACGGTGCCAGGTACAATCCGCTGTCCACCTCTCGGCTGCTCATAGAACTGGAGCCATTCATCCTCTTGGAGGTAATCCTCATCCTCCATATTGATCCCTCCTTCATTTCCTCATAATTTATCTTGTTTGCCGCAGCAAACTCCTCAAAGGTGGCCTCATATCGCCTAGAGCCTGTCATCCACATGATCTTCTGGTCCACCCATCGGATCTCGATCGTAGCATAAAACTGTCTGATAGCAGTGGCGTTCCATGGGCATTTGTGCTCCACAAAGTCATACAGCCCTATATCCTTGAAGATCTGAACTAAAGGAGCCATGATGGGCTGATTCACAACATAAGTCCATTCGATCCATTTGTGTTCGAAGATATTCTTGTGGATCAAATGTCCGTAGAAGGCATCCTGCTGTGTCATCGTGTGGAAGTGAGGAGTAGTGGCGTCATTTTCATGATTGTAGGCGTAGGAGGTCCTAGCCTTTGTATAGTCGCTTGAAGTCCAATTCTTCTTCGGGCCTTGATAAGCGTGGACGTTTATTTCATCGTCCTCACTCTCGATGTCCATGCCCATATGCGAAGATCCACCACGATGTGATGACTGTTCTGTCTCTGAATCTCCGGCCGAGGGCACCCAATCATCATCCTGAGAGTTGCTACTGCTCGAGGGTTGAGCCCTTTTTGGCCGCTTCGCCAATTTCTTCTTATTGGTCCGGACGGAGACATTTCCTTGAGGACCTCGACCACTATAAGATTTGGAACATTTGCATAAGGTAGGATACTAGGAAACAGGAACAACGAAATGAGTCTATAAGACAACAGATCAGTAAACCATAGCTCTGCTGTTGCTGTCGGTCAGACCGAACAGGGGCGGTCAGACCGGCGCAACCGTAGAGTTAGGGTTTGACATGATTCCTAAGATTTACTTGATTTTAGGATGCAATGTGGACAAATATATGTGTGAGAATACTCATTGCATCAAGGGGATGAATCAATTTCAGGATATTACCAGATTTGGACTAGATTCATCACATTTGCCCTAAACCTCAAGATGAACAGGACACAAAAAAAAAAGAAGAGAGATCTAAGCAATATACCTAGAAGACATGGTTTGGAGGTGATCTTGAACCACGGTTTGTCCGGGCGTGGCTAGGGTTTGATCGGAGAGGAAGATTCCCAAAAAAAAAATGAAGCGCACGAGAAAGAGACAAGTGGGGAAGAGAGTGAAAAGGACAGAGATTCGAGATAAAAAGGTCTCTGGTCATAAAGGTTCGGTCAGACCGAGTGTGAGATACCGGTCAGACCGCTGGAAGAAGGAATTTTTAAGATGCTCTCTGGAGATGTATTCGGTCAGACCGTAATTGGTTCGGTCAGACCGCTGGAAGAACAGAAAATCTTGGAGGAATTTGTTTGATTTGATGCTCATTAGTGATTTTGATAGGGTATGATATATACATAATATAATTATAAGCAAGATATAGACAATATCACCAAAGGGGAAGTATTTATCTTACAACTTAACATATTTTTGGTTCATTTTACTCAATTGCCGATAAAGGAGCCTAAAGTGCTCTAAAAGAGGAAGTTCATGCAATCAAGTAACACTTTAAGCACAACCAATATGAGTTCAACATTTCAAGCCACATTTGATATATCAATGACGTTAAGCTCATTTCGGAGTTTACAAAAATGACTTTCATCTAAGGGCTTAGTGAAAATATCCGCTAATTGATTTTCGGTTCTCACATTATCTACCACCACATCACCTTTGCTAACATGATCTCTAAGGAAGTGGTGTCGGATATCTATATGCTTGGTTCGAGAGTGTTGAACTGGATTTGTAGCAATTTTCACCGCACTCTCATTATCACACAAAAGAGGCATTTTTTCAAATTTTATTCCATAATCCAACAATGTTTGCCTCATCCAAAGCAATTGTGCACAACAACTACCCGCGGAAACATATTCCGCTTCAGTGGTTGATAAAGCTATAGAGTTTTGTTTCTTGGAGGACCAAGATACTAAAGATCTTCCTAGAAGTTGACAACTGCCAGAGGTGCTTTTTCTATCCACTTTACATCCCGCATAATCGGAATCAGAATATCCAATTAATTCGAATTTAGCACCTTTTGGATACCACAACCCTATACTAGATGAATATTTTAGATACCTCAAAATGTGCTTAACGGCCATTAAATGAATTTCTTTAGGAGAGGCTTGAAATCTTGCACACATGCAAACACTAAACATAATATCAGGCCTAGAAGCAGTAAGATACAGTAGACTACCAATCATAGATCTATAAAGTTTTGAGTCTACCAGTTTACCTCCTTCGTCAGAGACAAGGTGACCGTTTGTGGCCATTGGTGTCTTGATTGGCTTTGCTTCTTCAAGTCCGAATTTCTTGAGTAGGTCCTTCACATATTTGCTTTGGCAGACGAAAGTTCCTTCCTTGAGTTGTTTAACTTGTAGTCCGAGGAAGAAGCTTAGTTCACCTATCAAAAACATCTCGAATTCCCTGGACATAATATTACCAAATTCCTCGCAAAAATCTTGGTTAGTAGATCCAAATATGATGTCATCAACATAAATTTGACAAACAAAGAAATCATTTTCAATTTTCTTAGTAAATAAAGTAGTATCAACTTTTCCAATTTTAAAGCCTTTTGAAATTAAGAAATCTCTAAGCCTTTCATACCAAGCCCGAAGTGCTTGTTTAAGACCATAGAGAGGCTTGGAGAGTTTATACACATGATTTGGCTTCGTGGGATCTTCAAATCCGGGAGGTTGTTTAACAAACACTAATTCATTAATTTTTCCATTTAAAAATGCACTTTTGACATCCATTTGATAAAGTCTAATATTATGAGATGACGCAAATGCAAGCAAGATTCTAATAGCCTCAAGTCTAGCTACGGGAGCAAAGGTTTCACCGAAGTCCAAACCTTCAACTTGAGTGTATCCTTGAGCCACCAATCTTGCTTTGTTTCTTACTACCACTCCGTTTGCGTCTTGTTTATTCTTGAAAATCTATTTGGTTCCAATGACATTGTGCTCATCTGGATTTGGTTCTTCTATCAATTCCCAAACATTGTTGCGGGTGAAGTTGTTTAATTCTTCATGCATAGCATTCACCCAATCCAGATCTTTTAAAGCTTCATCTACAAGTGTGGGCTCAAAAGAGGAAACAAAGGAGTAATTTTCACAAAATGAAGCAAGACAAGAACGAGTTTGAACACCCTTACACAAGTCACCAACAATTTGATCGACGGGGTGATCCTTTGAAATTGAGTAATGAATTCTTGGATGATCAACCGGGTTTTGTGAAGTAGAGGTAGAAGGTACTTCTGGTTGTTGTTGAGAGGAGTCTTCCACATTGACCACTTCAACTATTTGATCTTCTTGTGGAGGTGTTGACGAAGAGGGGATAAATTGAGTGGATGGATCTTCATCCTGATCACTATCTTCTTTCGGCTTGATATCCCCAATGGTCATGTTCTTTGCCACTCTCAACCCTTCATTACCTACATCATCCAAGTTGTCTTGCTCCTCTTGAGAGCTGTTAGTCTCATCAAATTCAACGTCATGTGTCTCTTCGACCAAACCGGAGTTTTGGTTGTAGACACGATATGCTTTGCTATTTGATGAGTATCCTAATAAAAATCCTACATCACATTTACTTTGAAATTTAGATAAGCGTGTACCTTTTCGCAAGATATAGCACTTACACCCAAACACTCGGAAGTAGGAAATGTTTGGCTTCCTTCCGATGAGAAGCTCGTAAGGAGTTTTCTTAAGTAGTCGATGACAATAAAGACGATTTGATGCATGGCATGCGGTGTTGATTGCTTCGGCCCAAAAAGTGTCCGAAACATTGTACTCCGAAAGCATAGTTCTTGCCATGTCTATCAATGTCCGGTTCTTTCGTTCGACTACTCCATTTTGCTCCGGTGTATACTTGGCCGAAAACTCATGTTTGATGCCCTTATCATCACACCAATTTTCAACCTTGGTATTCTTGAATTCGGAGCCATTGTCACTTCTCACCTTCTTGATCTTGAAACTAAATTCATTTTCGGCCCTTTAAGCAAAGCTTTTGAAAGTGTTAAACACAATTGACTTATCATGTAAAAAGAATATTCATGTATATCTCGAAAAATCATCTACAATGACAAGACAATAACTATTGCCACCAATGCTCACAAAAGTAGTTGGTCCAAATAGATCCATATGCAATAATTCAAGTGGACTAGAAGTTAACATTGTGCTCTTAGTTGGATGTGAGTTTGCAACTTGTTTTCCGGTTTGGCAAGCACTACATAATTTATCTTTTTCAAACTTCACATCTTTTAATCCAACAACTAAATCATGTTTAACTAATCTATTTAGTTGTTTCATTCCAACATGTCCAAGCCTTCTATGCCATAGCCAACCTTTAGATGATTTAGTGAACAAGCATGTACCAAGATTAGCATCATTTGAATTGAAATCAACTAAGTAGAGGTTTCCATGTCTAAATCCTTTGAATATCAACCTATTATCATCAATACTAGTGATAATCACTTCTTTTGGATAAAAAGCACATATAAATCCAAGATCACAAAGTTGAGTTACAGATAAGAGATTGAAATTAAGAGATTAACTAGTTATACATTAGAAATGGATAGGTCATTTGAGATGGCAATTTTACCTAAACCTTTTACCTTTCCTTTACTATTATCTCCAAATGTGATCTTGTCATACTCCGCACCTTTGTTATTTAGAGAGGAGAACATATTGTGATTACCGGTCATATGTTGAGTGCATCCACTATCGAGCACCCAATGTTGTCCTCCGGCCTTGTAATTTACCTACAAAACAAGGTTAGGTCCTTTTAGGTACCCAAATCCTTTTGGGTCCTTGGAGGTTAGTTACCAAGGATTTTGGGACCCAAATGGCTTTCTTTTTGGCACCAATTATCGGGGTTCCAACAAATTTGGCTTTAATATCGCCATTGTTCATTTTCTTCAAAACATAGCAAGAGTTGAATATAAGAGATGAATCACTTTTTCTAGCATGGCAATATTTCTCAATGTGACCTAGACTTTTACATTTGTTGCAATATCGCTTTTCTTTTACAAATATGGTTTTAGATGGAATAAATGCATGTTTCCCCTTTTTAGGAATGTAGCCTAGTCCTTCTTTTCTTAAGGAGAACCTTTGACTATCTAGAAGATGTCTTAATTTTGATTCTTCTACATAGCATTTAGCTAGATCATTTGTTAGTTTTTCAATTTTGTCCTTAAGGTCATTGTTTTCAAGACTAAGCACATGATCATCAATTTTAGTTCTAGATGGGAATTCAATTAAATCTTCACAAGATGTAGATGTGCTAGAAGTAAACATCATGGGCACGTCATTCAAAATATTGCAAGTGATGCCTATGTCATTACCCATTTTGTTGGCTTTATGAGTAATTAGTGAGTCATGAGCTTCCTTAAGCATCTCATCAGTTTCTTTGAGACTCTCATGAGATGTGTTTAGCTCCTCATAGGAATTTTGAAGAGTTTTGTATCTCTTCTTCAATTCCTTGAATTTTTCTTTTTCTTTACTCATATAGTCATCAAAACCGGTGATCATCTCAACTAGGTCATCATAAGTATATTCATCTTGATCACATGATACCTTCGATTCTCCTTCAGCCATGAGGCAATGAGGAGTGGAGAATAGAGATGGAGCTTCCTTGATAGCTACTCCGGCGAGTCCTTTGGGTGATGCTTCATCTTCATCTTCGGAATCGGAACTTGAAGCATCCGAATCCCATTCAATGAAGCAAGCTTGTCCATCCTTCTTCTTCTTGTAATATTTCTTGAAAACCTTCTTCTTTCTTTCTCCTTCCTTTTCGTACTTCTTCTTCTTCACCGATGTTTCTTCTTCCTTGTTTTTGCATTGTGCCGAGATATGGCCCTTTTCACCGCAATCAAAACATCTTCTTTCTTCAAAGGGGTTCCTTTTGGATGATTGTCCTTTCTTGAAGGACTTTCCTTGATATCTCTTCTTCATGAACCGCTTGAACCTTCTCACGAAGAGAGCCATTTCCTCATCGGTGCCTCTCTCATCGCTTTCTTCTTCATTATCTTCTCTTTTGGAGGCTTGAACTTTGAGTGCTATGTTCTTCTTCTTGGAGTCGGAAGCCTCATCTTTCACTTCTTCTTGAGATTTCTTGAATATGTCATGAGTGAGAATCTCACTCAAGACTTCCAAAGGAGTCACACTCTTCAAGTTTGAGCGCACAAGTAAGGTTACAATTGTATCATATTTCGAAGGTAAAGCTCTAAGAAATTTATGACAAAATTCCACATTTGTGACATCCATACCAAGCCCTTTTAATTCATTTACTATGTTATTTAATCGGTTGAACATCTCCGAGACATCTTCATTGGGCAACATAGCAAACTTTTCAAATTGGCCCTTATGGATAAATAATTTAGCATCCTTGACCATCGAGATTCCTTCATAAATATCCATAAGATTTCTCCAAATGTCATGAGCCGTTTCAAGTTTACAAATTCTATTGAATTCACCTAGATTTAGAGCACTATAAAGAACATTCATGGCTTGAGAATTAGCTAAGGCATTATCTCTATCTAGGTTAGTCATATCATCATCATCAAGAATTGCAAAGCCCTCATCCACCACTTTCCAAATCTTTCCACCCATGGCTTTAAGATAAACCATCATTCTAGTTTTCCAATAAGTATAGTTTGATCCATCAAAGAGTGGTGGTTTGCCAATGTTAATCCGACCTTCACTAGCCATTGTTATCCTACTCCTAGATGGTTAAATCCTCTAAATATGGAGTCATCGCTCTGATACCAATTGAAAGGGATCTAGGATATCGACTAGAGGGGGGGTGAATAGGCGATTTTAGCAAATTAACAATTAATCAACAAATTAATAGTAAATGAGAGCAAATAACTAAAACAAGATGAACAATGAACAATTTAACACAAGGATATATCTCGTGGTCTCGGTGATTTGCCAATCACCCCTAATCCACGTTGAGGCAAACTCAAATCTCTAACCGCTCCTCTATCTAGTCAACCTTCTCTCAAGAAGTGACCTAGATCTTGAGCCGGATTAGTGTGATGAGTTATCCAAACCTCGATTTCACTAATGATGCACTTTACCGCTCCGGCAAGGTGTGCGCGACCCTTCCACAAGGTGTTTTGAGGCTTCTTCACAATCTTCCTTGAAGAGCTCTCCAAAACCTTCCTCCTAGCCGTCTAAGAGCCGGCAAACTCCAAGAGTTACAAGCCGGTGATGATCACTTAACCTTCTTCTAGTGCCACAAGATTGATTTTGTGATCTAAATGCAATGCACTACAAGATCTTAAATGCACACTCTCTCAAATTTAAGAATTAGAACCCTAGAGTGTATGAAACTTGCTTAAGCTCTCAAGGATGATAACAATGTTTACAAATATGCCAAAAGTCATGAACAGGGCCGTGCATGTGAGTATATATACCCCCCCACAATAAATATAGCCGTTACAGGCTGTTGGGAGAAAAAGATCACTTGGCGGTCAGACCGCAGGTATAAAACCGGTCAGACCGCCGCAATTGCAACGGCATTAAACAGGTGCAATTAATGCTCACCTGCCCTTGTCAGGCACACTCACGGTCAGACCGGAGCCAAATGCGGTCAGACCGTGAAACTGTCCAGAGAAGGCATAGTTTCTGGACACTTCATATGATCAGGCCGATAAATACGGACAGACCGTAGTTCAAAAACTCGGTCAGACCGATTTCTCGGTCAGACCGGTTTAACAAACGGTCAGACCATCATAACACAATACTTCAGAAAGATGGGTCATGAAGTACCAGGAGACTGACCTAGATTTTTACCTACGGACAAACCGACCTTTTTAAGGAATAAACTACACTTTGACATAACATCGGTCAGTCCGAAACCCAATTCAGTCAGTCTGTATATTCGGTCAGACTGGTCTAACAAACGGTAGGACCGACTGAGACAGAGTTTGGCAGAAATGAGTTGAAACAAGCATTTTCAAAGTATGTGACCTTCTAGTATGCAATGCAAGTTGATTTTATGATTTGTGGCACATAGATGAACTAACTCATGATACACCACATGCTCCTCTTAATAGTACGGGTTTATCCTGAAATCCGGTCAAAATTCTTCTCTAATCACCTTAGACCGGTAAAATGGTAAAAGATCATATTCCGTACCTTTGCCTCTTTGCTCACTGTCCTTTCTTCATCATGTGGCTCTTTCTTTGCCTTTCTTTAACCTGTCTTTTGACTTTGATCTTGACACAACTAAACAGGTAGCGTTAGTTCAATATTTGTAATCGTCATTAATTACCAAAACACTCTTTAGGGGCCTAGAAGTGATGAGGTCATCACTCCTATGTATACGCCCGAGACTCCTCCAGTTGTGATGCAAGGACCCATCACAAGAGCACGAGCACGGCAATTGAATCAACAGGTGAGCTCGTTCCTAAGTGCCCGTGCATATACTTGTGAGGATGGTATGCTACCTAATGATATTATTGATTATATTGTACTTAGGAACTTTGGAGAGGATCATGAAGGCCTTGGGAACCAGCAAGGGCCAGGAGGGAGGCAAGGAGGGCGTCCAAGTCAAGTTGGAGGCCAATTCATCTCGGAGTCGACTACCTCGGCCACCAGGAGCAGTGTTCACTAAAATTGTCGCCCAGGCCACAAACAGGCTCCGATTTCGATGATCCACATATTCCTGGAAAGCTAAGGAGATAACCTTTCCAATGGCACCGGTTTCAGGTAATTTGGACTTCGGAGTCGACGGGAATTCACGTTGCAAGTTGGCGGACAGAATCTGTCCCAGGGTGCTGCGTCACCAATTTGGGCCGTTGGCCCATGTATCGTGTTGGAGCCCATCACGGACGCGTCTAGGGTCTCTAGGACGTCCCTTAGACCTTATATTCAGTAGCCGCCACTAGGGTTGAGGCGGGTTTTGCTTAGATCAATTCTGTCTTTGAACAGTGTCGCCGTTCATCGGTTTGTGAGACCCCAACTCGTGAGTTTCATCCTCAATTGCAAATTCAGTTGCATCTTTCTTGTTCTTGCTTGTGTTCTCGATTCACTGGCAGGGATTAGCCTTCGTGGCGAGGTCAACTGGGCAGCGCACGGTTGATAACCAGAGGACGCGTGGTGCTGCGATTGCAGGGGTTTTGATCGTGCCAATCAAGAAGCCGGATCGTGTGTGTCTCGCGCCGCCTAATCGACTTATCCTCCACCTGACGGAAGTTCAGGCATCCACGTTCCCATTAAGAAGCTACATGGGTGCAAGTTCTAGTCTATCCAAAATATTCTCAGATAATGGGCCAACTTGCTCAAACAACCTAGTGGACTCCTCCAAAAAAGTCACATTGAAGTTCTTCCATAGTAGGATTGAGATTGAGATCAGGATATTTGACCTTCAACTTCACAAAGATGGTTAGGACCACGCATTCGATAGTGTTGGTCATAGATCTTTGGTGCTCTCTCTTCAAGGTAGTAGCCCGTTTGACCAGGAGAGATGAGAGCTGGGGTACGGCACGGCCCGACCATCGTAGAAGATGAAATCTTTCTTAAGCTCATGGTCGATGGGTAGCCCCAAATCCCTCATAGCAGTGCCGAGTTGTGAGAGGGTGACTTGGAGATTATTGTCCAGCTTATCAAATTTAAGCTTCAACTTATCACACAGTTCCTTGGTACGCTCTCTTTCCACTCTCACCTTGGAAGAAAAAGAACAGTGTGAAGATGAGACAACTAGTATAGAAAATGGTCGAATCAAGCCATTGAAACCTTACCAAACAATTGTTCCTCGAGATCCTTTATACAATTGTCTTGGTCGGTATTGGTTCTAACCCAGGACTTGAGGTAACTCTGGATTCTCTCAAGCTCCTGAGAACGGCAGTCAAAACCTCTCTCCAGGACCTGGGCCAGTCTTTTGGAATTGTCGTGTTCGACCTCAACTACAGCATAAGACCTCAACAAGAGCGGACTTCAGCCTCTCGACCCCTCCTGGAGTGAGGTTGAGTTTACCTTCTCCTTAGCCCAACTCCTTATCAATGGCCTTTTTCACCTGAGACTAAGTGGCTATGGAGTCCACCAGATCACTTAAAGTTTTCATAAGCTTTTCAACCTCTTCCACGGAAGATGGAACCCACATTCTAGGAAGTAGGTGAACAATACCACTTTCCCATCAACAAGCACAGGGGCTCGCTCGCCCTTCGCCGCCAAACAACGGCTGAGAATGACCATTGGGTCCAAGCGACGCTCATCCTCTAAGTCCTTGAGGAGGCCTACAGTGCAATTCGAAACACTCCACCCTCATCATTACGGTGAGGAAGAAGCACTCCTAACGTCTTGTCTATAAGAGTCTCTTGGGATTATCAATAATCTCAAACCTAACAGACAAATTGTTTTAGGCTCCTGGCCCCTTAATTGAAAAAAAATTAAATGGCACAACATCTCAAAAATTATCCATTCGATTGAGATTAGGGGGCTAGCTGACAATGATTTATCATACACAATTAATCAAGTCATAAAAAAAACTATAATCCATCCTTGTCAAGTCTGTTCAACCAGGGTATGGTCGAACAAACGTCCACAACCATCCTGCGAGCAACCATGACTAGCTGGTCACGACCAAGCAGTGCAAGACCCCTTCGACCACGACCAACAGGACGTGACCAAGCGATGCAAGAACCTTCAACCTCGACCAGAAAACCACAAAACTAGTCGAAGGCCCCACTAGTCCTAGTTGGAGACCCATTTGGTCAAGCCACACCATTTCGTATAAGACAGTTTGAAGCACGATCCCCAAGAACTGTCAGAACAATCGCAAGTAGTGGAGATAGTTGGCAATAAATACCTCAGGCTAAGCAGTTTACATGTATATAAAAATCACATTTCTTGTAAATGCATAGGGAGACAGGACACACACAGACAACATATACGACAGAAACAAAGAGATTGAATACAATCACTCATCTTTGAGGACCTGAACCGGCCTGTATAAAAATTCTCTATACACCCTCTCATCGTTCGACACTCTTTGTTGATTCTTTTTTGTAAGTTCGACGGTCATATCTTTGATCGTCGACACATATAAATGAAATGTTCAACCACATAAAACATTTAAAAAAACCCACTAACTTGCACTCAATTTAATGTTTGCATCTACCAAGACATTTAAAAAATATTACCACTAAAACACTGCATTTAATGTTTACCTCCACTAAGACTTGAGTGATCATTTATATTATGACTAAACACACAACTATAAAACCCACTAACTTGGAAACTTTTTATATGCATTGGATAGCAACACAACATCTCAGTAGATTGATTGTGTAGTTTATTATATTTAAATGTACATATAATAAAATTTAAATATTCATAGGTAGATATGAGTCAAAAATACACGATCTCATATAACCATAGATTGTCAAATGTACCTATTGACGATCAATTGATGATCGTCAATCTTACAAAACATATGGTTAGATTGAACAATGTATGGTGGTCGAAAAGGTGATGAATCAGTTGGGAGAAAATGTTTTTATACAAGTTCGGACTCCCAAAAATATGAGTAATAGCCCTAATTCTTGTGTGTGTCATGACTCAAAAGATCAAATGTTTTCAATGAGTTTACAAATTCTTCTCTGTTAAGGAAAAAGATCCCCCTAATCTACACCATCTGTTCTCCTTTGATAGCGGTCGATGAATAGTTGTCACATTCTAGTTAATGGAAGAATTACTTGATAGTTGTTGAAGAGCTGTTTGACTATTGCTTGCGGTTCCCATGCAAAAACTTCTCTGGAATGGTTCGTGTGTAGCAGTTAGAGGAACTATCTCCAAAAATTAAGTGAGGGTTTTGCATTAACTATCTTTGACCAAGTCTGATCAAATATTCGACCAAGCCTGGACTTAGTCGAATTAGAAGCTCAGAACTAATCTAAGTTTGTTGTTCAAATCAATAACCTAGAGCTAGTCAAAACTATTGTTTAATACTTAGGACAATGTAGAAAGGTTAACATTGTCTAAGTACGATAAATAAATGTCTTAATCCTCATCAGTACCTATTATACAAATGAAATGTGCACAATACCTAAACCCCTACCATTACATGAGTGCTTGGGACACGGGTTGCTAGATATATCTATCACACAATATTTAAAACATATTAGAACTAGAGCACTCCATCTTGTAGCTGCATCCACTAGACTTGAGTCCTCATTGCTATTATGACTTAACATAAAATTATAAAACCCAATAGAGGAGAGAGAGGTAGTGTTTTCCTTATAGTTTAACATGGCTTATTTAAATTTGAATTTTTTTTCATAGTTTAACAGTTGCAAACTGCAGTCTAATATAAATATACACACAAATGATTCGAAATGTGCATACAAATGATTCAAAATGCACATACATATACTTGTATGTGCATAGAGAGAATCATTTTTCTATTAAATAGAATGACATGTACATTGGCACAAAAGAAAGTATACATCAACATATGTACAAACAAATAAATAAAATATACATACAAATGATTCAAAATATACATAGAATTAACTGAAAATATACATACATAATCTCAGTAACAAAGTCTTATAAGAACAGAAACTCTCCCAAGAATAGATCAATAAGCAGAAATAGTCACTGTTTGATGAATTTTTGTAATAAAAAATTCATTAGAAAAGTCCCATATGACCAAAAGTCTAAAATAAAAATCCACGTATATTTGGGCTGTAAAAAAATGATCAAAAATCAGGTCAAAAACCCCATTGTTCAAAAAACTGGTCAAAATTGGACTAGTCAAAATCTGGTCAAAAAACTAGTCAAAATTAGACTGGTCAAACCTGGTCAAAATTGGACTAGTCAAAACCTGGTCAAATTTGACTCGTATTCGATCTGATTGCACCAACATTCAGCCCGAGTTCGAACAGGACTTATCTCTAACTTTTCTTTTATTTAAATAACCAAAGTCTATCTCCTATTTAAATTCAAAAAGGAGATAATCTCTGTCTTTATTCTTTTGTTTATTTAAATAATAAAATATATCTCCTATTCGAATTCAAATCCCCTAAATATCTCTAGTTGTTGAATGGTTGCAACCAACTTAGAGCCTCTATAAACAAGAAGAGCATGGGTGAGTTTTGCTCCCTTTCATAAGTATGTATCATGCATTGCATAGTTGCTCTGATGTCCTTATTTTCCATGTCGCTGGGTACTGATGAGTCGAAGGTGACATGCTTTTTTGTCTGTGACTGATGAAGTCAGACACTATTCATGCCGGGTACTGATGAGATGAAGACATCCATTGTTTGCTACTGACGATACTGAACAACTCCCTGGTCGGGCACCGACAAGGCGAAGGCCACATTTTGTGATAGCACCATAAACTGACGAGGCTATGGATTTGCATACTTGCATGCATGGGCATACGCATTGCATTCATTCATTCAAAGGCAAAGTTATTTTGAAGTTTGAAGATGACAACCATCAGCACAGCTTAATAGAGGTTTTCTGTGGATTTGTTTTGTAGATGTAATTAACCAAGAGCTTTTTAAAAGACCTAAGATACCATGAACCATGCAATCTCCTGAAGCCAAGATATACTTTTCTCTGGTGCAATGAGAGATTATAAATCCCAAAGAGACTTATAACTTGTAATCATTTTCAGAATTAATAAAGTACAGTGCTTCGTAAGATTGTGCATTCTCTACCCTTTATTTGTATACTTATTTATACTGGCACGCTCGCAACACAAAAGGGGATAATTACCTTGAAGAGAGATCTTCCCGGTGAAACAGTCACCAGCATAATTGAAAATATACATAAAATCAATTGAAAGTGTACACAGGTGCAATTGAAACTGTACACATGTATAATTTCAAATGTCAACTGAAATGATTGAACTTGCACACAATATAAGTGAAAATGTATGCATATCATTTATTTATTCTTTAGCAAAAACATGAGAAAAGAACAAGAACTCTCCTATGAAAATCTATTTTTACAATCTCACATATCTCTAGAAAGGAAAAAAAACAACAACAAAGACCAAGCTAGTTCAGCCTCTGAATATGATTAACTAGAAAAGAGAGAAAAATCAACAAAAAAGACATAAGTAAATAAAAAAAATAAAAACTCTATAGAATTATCGTAGATCCTCAAGAGGCAACAATCTCTCTTGCCATTTCAAGCCGCCCTAAAAAATAAAAAAATTTGCAATCTTAGTAACAACTATAGAAAAAAACTCTTACTTCTCTCCAAACTTTGGACTGCAGTCAAATCCAAAACTATAACAAAATACAGCCTTTTAACTCCACGCAAATAACACCCACACTACCCAAAACATCTCACTAAAAATTATCAAAAGAAAAGAAACGGTAAAAAAAAGAGGCGCCATGTGAGGCCACCGTCCTGCTCCATGAGCCCACTTCACTAATCTTCACATATGTCCGCATCTGTCATCGTCAATCTCAGCGAGCACAACATGAGAAGATGGCTAATGATTTGCAAAGAAGGATGGGAAAAGATGTTTGATTCATGAGAAAAGAGAGTTGTGAGATTTTTTAGAGTAATGAGAAGGAAAAGAGGTAGATGGAGTGTTATAGAGGGATATGAAAAGTCGGAGAGATTAGTGGTGAGAGGATAGAGAAAAAATGTGAGAAAGAATCTCTAGTATTGGGAAGTAGAAAAGGTGGAAAGAGAAAGTAAGTGAATGAATAGTATATTAATTTTTCTACAACATTAGACTCTTTTTAATTGAATGATACGTAGACCACACAACAAGAGGTCTCACTATTTCATGACATATGCACTATAAAACATTTGTCATCTATTTTCAATAAAAAAAGATTAGTCTTTTGAGTATAGAATTTGGCACATATATTGTATGGTATAGAGTTGATTTAAATACACAAATACCATATAACTACACACTAAGCTCAACGAGGATACTTCAACAGTAGTAATTGTGGGAGCAAACACTCTTAGGAGTAAAAGATATTTTAATATATATATATATATAAACAAAAATCGCTTTTAATACTTCAAAACAGTAATCGATAAGACTCTCACACTTGTTGGCGAATATTTACATTTAATTTAACTCTGTAGAGGTGTTTCATACCATAGCTGTTCTTAGGCACAACAATCGGGGCCAAACGCATCCTACTGTGTTTCTTTTAACACATTACTAGTACTAAGAAAATAAAGTGTTTGACCATATAGTTCATAAGGAGTCTGTCCGAACATATGTATCCGCACTAGTACACAAGTCATTGTAGTGAGCTACAATCGACTACTGCTACCACTCCCAACACACTGTCTTATGGGTTTCATCAACCATAAGATTACTAGACTCAATGTGCCCTATCTTAGAATTGTAGTGATTACGAAACAAGCATTGGATACTCACCCAATGATTATTACTCAATAAATTATTAACCGACAACAATAATAACTACACACCTACAAGAGGACAACTACATAATTGATAACCAACAACAAATATAAACCATGTAACTCAAACCATTGCTAACAACTTAGATCATGCATTCTACTAACCATAAATTGACAAACTAAAACATGCATATTTCATATCTGATAATTAAATAATGATATGTTGCAATTAAATAATTAAGCAATGCTATAGGGATTTGATATGCATCAAAGATGGTACACATAGGTTTGCCTTGTTCATAGATCAGATTTGTTGCTTCCTCCTTGTAGATTTGTGCATCTAGTGATGGATCTGGCAATCGAACGAAACATGAAAACAATTTGATAATTATTCAAAAATAATTAAAAAAACACAAAGCTCTAAATCAAGGTTTCAGGCGCTCTAGGATTTCTAAAGATGGATTAGCTAGGGCTAGAAACTTACAGGTTGTTACAATTATTTTTTAGGAAAAAAGATGCATGCTCAGCTAAGCACTCTACTGAAATAACAAGTGGAAAGTGAGAATGGAGAGCAGCTCTATCACAGGTGATCATACTTGCTCTTTGGATGACCTTATGTCGTTACTTAGATGCCAATCCATACTTTCACTTATGTTAAGCTTCTGGATTATTTCTCCTGTAGTAGGCCTTTTTGTTGGGTTAGTCTCCCACGCAGTTCAAATCTATTAAAATGCATCTTTTGTTTGTTGGCAATCTATTTCCATTAATGTATACCTCTATGTTTCTTTCAACCTATTTATCCAATTTTTAAGTACCTGTGAAACTGGAACAAGAGCTAGAACGACCTTATGCAAAGGTAAGATATAATACAATTATACAATCATTGTCAAAAGTGAACTCGGTCTTCAACATTCCAACAAATTTTCTTACACGCTCAACAATGTTTCGGGAGTTTTGAAATACCAAACTCTTGGCACCATGTTGCCATCAAGCAATATATTGCCAGGTTTCAAGTCCATATGAATAATAGGTGTATCACTTTGCCATTCTTTGTGAAGATAATGTAATCTCAGGCAAATCCCTTCAATTATATTATAGTGGTGACGCCAATTAAGTATGAGTATCCATAACGAAAGCTTGATAGGAATGTAAACACCAAAAGCTTTTCTCTTTGCTTGCTGAATAACATTTGAAATGACTGCAAACAATCTACTATATATTATCATTCCCCTTCCGTTAATAGGTCAACATTAGTATCAGATATGTGAACAGAAATCGAACCATATGAACTTCAATACCAAAAGAAAAAGGAGAGATGCAGCTATAGAGAAAGGAAAATCTATTGCGTGTTGAGTTGTCGTACATGAAATATACTTCACGAGACTTCCTTTTGGAAGATATTCAAAACAGAGCAACCTTTTTGGCAGAATTTTTTTTTTATGAACAATCCATTAAAAAAGAATTTCCAAATTAACTTGAAACTTCTTAAAATATTAGAAATGACTTTCAGTCGCGAGCTCCCATTCGCGACTGAATTTCAGTCGTGGGCCCAGTTCACGACTGATTAGGTGGCATGGCGTTAGAATAGTTCACGTGGTTGTCATGGGCTGGTGTGATCGTCGCGGGATAGTGTGGTCGTTGAAGATGTAGGAGTGATCGTGGTCGATACAGGAGTGATCGTCAAAACGTCAAGTAGTCATCGGAATGTCAAATGGATCATATCGCGGTTTCAGAGATGGCGGTGCTAGAGTTTGGTGGTGGCGAGCGGCAGCGAGGTTGAGGGAGGCGGCGTGTGGTGAAGGGATCTAGCAAGGCGCGCGGATCTGACAAGGGAGACAGTTGCACAAGGAGCAGCCGCAGCACAGCGCGGAGTGGTGCGGTAGAGAGGCGATGAAAGGAGAGAAGACTAACGGCTCGTTGGCTCGCGAGCTCCTGGACTGTGCCACCTAATCAGTCGCGAACTAAGCCCGCGACTAAAGTTCAGTCGCAAACGGAAGCTCTCGACTGTAGGTCATTTATGATATTTTAAAAAATTTTGGATTAGTTTTGAAATTCTTTTTTTAATAGGTTATTCGTAAAAAAACTTCCTTTTTTCCGTGACATTTCATATATTTTTGCTTCGATTTGTAACAATAGCCTACAAATTGTACTATATTCTTGCTGTTTAATATTCATAAGAATATCAACCTCATTCATAAATTTATCTTGAGCTCCCAGCGCTGAAAAAAGCCTCTTCACAACAATCATTTCTCCATTTTGTAGCACCCCTATTTAAAGACAAGGGTAGTTCGTCAACATTGGTTAACAATTGAAAAGATGAAAAAGACAGTTTAGTCTTATAAACCACAACAAAACCACCTCTATCAAATTCTCTCCTCGGAGAAATCATTTGTGATATCTTTTAAATAATGTAGTGGTATAAAACTTGGTTTTGTACTTAGATCTTGTAACATATTCTCCCTGTTATAAGGTACGCTAGGTTTATCGTCAATTTCTGATTTCACAAAAACAATTTCAAATAAGTCATGGGTATATTTGTTCTCTACATAAGGCATAGTAAATTCAATGATCTATATGAGTTACTCCAACTAATTGAAGCATGATATTGTACAACAAAGCACAAAATAAATTATTTGAAAATCATGAAACCCACATATGATTATATTAGGTGTATTACATTCACCTTTCAGCAATATTTTACAAACATACTATGCTTGATCAAAATACAATTTGAGCATCAGTCCAAAATACATGTTTCTCCACTCAGTTGATGCTTCGATCTAGAAGGTGATGGATAAATTTTTGCATACTTTCTTCAATCCAAAACATTGAAGGTATATGCTCCAAAATCATTTGAACGCATGAGGTTAAGGCACTAATATATCATTATAGATCATAATAATATCGTAGAAGATATTAGATTAGAACTAATATGGAGATTAGAGAGAACCCAGCAGCGAGGTTGAAGAGGATGTTGCCCCTGGAAATGGTGATGTGAAACAATCAAAGAGGGGGAGTGCATAAGGAAAGGTTGCCTGTTGACCTAGATAAAACAAATAATAAGGATAAATTAGTGATCGAAGGCCCTCTAGTATTTATTTTGTTTAATTTAAGCCTCTACTTGTTTGTTTGTTTATTCTAATCAGTATCCTGTGCTATTCGATTTTCTTTATTAGTTAAGAATCTCTACTTGATCTTTTGTCTAACCAGTCCCCCGTTATTTAGATGTTTGGCTAATCATGTCCTATCTTGTGTGATTGTCCAACAATATAAAATTATGAGAAAATTTCTTTCATATCGATGTAGAGGTTTCAAAATTGAGATTTGTGAGACTCATAAAATGGAGTCAAATCTATATATCAGAGAAATTTTTAATAATAAATAATAAATATTAATTTTATAGTGACATAAAAAAATTTGCCTATACAATTATGTATACCCTTGTTCAACTATCAGAAAGAAAATCTGTGGTTGCTAGATATCGACGACATTGGCTATACTAATAAATTAAATTGTTACTCCTCTCAAGCAATAAGCAATAAAGAGCCCTGGAGCAAAACTTTACCACCAAAAGAGAAATACTAATTTGTTCTCAAATTAACGTTGCACATAAGTTTAATTTATTCAGCCAATATGGAGAGTAGGTAGATATTTTTTAAAAAATACTAGCACCATCTATGCAATATATTGAAAAAACTAGATTTAATCTCTATCTTTTCTTGTCCTTCACATTTCTTCTTCCTCTTTCTCCTCCCCTCTCCCCATCCCTTGCCCCCATCAGCCACCATCGTCGACTGAGCCACTACAGCCTACAGCCGACGATGCATTCACCGCCTCATCACATTGCAGCCATAACCCGCTCTTCCGCCACTCGTCTCCACTGTCAGCCGCCATCACCCACCGCTATCATCCGCAACTGGTGATACCTCTCCTACCGCTTGTTACTCGAGATGATAAGAAAGGGGTTAGGTGAATTTTAAAGAGATAGATCTAAAGAGATATTTGGTCCAATAATAACAAAACATATATAAGATAAAAAAACAGATGTTGGTCATTAGCAAAACTCATTTATTTGTGTTCAATTTGGGCAAAATAGACATGCCGTTTTTGCTTTTTAAAAGTAAGCCTTACTTAAATAAAGCTAACATTGCACTTAAGATGTGATGGACATCCTCCAACCAATAAGCATGGAGACTTATAGAAATTAATTAAGACTTGCATTCATAAAAAAAAAGTGCATAGAAATGTTGATTAGGGACGGGGACGAGAGAATCTCGGTCCAGTCGTCGATCTGGGTCCGCTTAGTCGCTGAAATATACAAATGTACAAGTAGAATGGTATACTTCATGTATACAAACTTAAAAGTTTTATATCATATCTTAAATATTTGTGTAATATTTCTTGTATATGACTCATTTTATATAGTTTTGCTATATAATGTACTATCAAATTATCTTTCTTCTACTTTTTTATATGTTAAACCTACAAAATAAATACAGTAGGATTTAAAATATGTAAATCCAGAGCCTCCATAGGGACCCTAATCACACAAAATCACCCGATCACAAAATTGTGATGTGGATAATGAAACAATTAAAGCGATGCTGGCCTTCGGTAGCCCAAGAGTGTATTTGTCTGTCTGTGACACACTTAGGTAAAGAACCTCCTCCCTCTTTCTATACCTAAATTTTTTGTAGCGAAAGCAAAGGCCTGTGTGCTTAAATTCGGCCTAAAAGGGTTTTTAAATAAATTTACTAGGGATAGATTAAGGCTATACTAATTACTTGAATTCAAGTATAAATATGGGGTTTTGGCCAGCCCAAGGCCCATTACCAGGCCCGTGCATTTCACGTGGGTTGCATTGCTTGCCAAGCTTGTAGCCATGCCTTTATTATTTAAGCTCATGCATGCCTACCTACATGCATACGTGTAGTCACCATTAAAGAAAAACAGCATTTCTTTCATCCATTCATTTAATTTGTTTAGCTTTAATTATAGACTGAGTTAAGTGATATGGAAGATTAAGAAAATTTTATTGGATCTAACTTTATGTTAAGACGTCAAACTAGTCTGCTAGTGGCAAGCTTTCCAGTTTCCAGTCACCAATCATTTAAGAACTTAGACCGAGACGAGCTTTATATGAAAATCATGCATCTCGACCAAATTCTAGTATGTCATTACATAAGCCTCTGGTGGTGGCAGTAAGGTCGGCGAGGGTTAGGTATTTGAGGGAGGGGTGATAAATGGATAAGGATAAGAGTAACCCATAAGAAAGACTTTACATCTGGGCTTAATTGGTAAGCGGGCCGATCTCATATGTCATCTAGTCCATATAATGTCATCATATTAAGTCTGATTTATATTAAAAAGATTATTTTGAGTCGGTTTGTTCTTTTGAAACTAGATTGGCTAATATGATTTTTTTGCCCTAAACCTATTTGAAAATAAAATTAATAAAAAGATTAGAAGAAAATCTATTTGAAAACAGACAAGTAACAAGTTACATGAGCATGTCTAGACATCACAGTTGGGGACCTTGTGTTTATTGCTACAACCACTGGTCCACTTGTCTAGCATAAGTCATTACATAAGCTTCCGAAGTCTCTCGGGAAGAACTGCTTCATTTGATTCATGCGTCAACATGTATCTAGTATGTCACAGCGATAGGAGCGCATAGAATCCTACGATAAAAAAAATACAAACGGGCCAAACTAATATTTTTTATAAATAACTCAAAGAAAAAAATTAATTACCAAAATAATTTAGAATTGCTGTATTTTATAAAAATAACTCATTATGTCAGCCTCTCGAGTCCTAGAGACTCGACAAACAGTTTATCGAGTGCTCGTTCTGGAGTGTTGACAAGCCATTTGGCTTATGTGACGGCTCAGTAATGGTCATATCAGTTTAAAACTGGTCGTATCAGTACGAGACTTAGTCGTGACTGTATCAATACGAGATTTAGTCGTGGTCGTATCTAGTATAGAAACTGATTGTATTAGTATTGAAACTAGTCATAGTCGTATCAGTTTAAAACTGGTAATATCAGGACTGAGTCGTTATAGGAGTTAGAGGACTTGTCGAGTGTTGAGCACTCGACAAGCCGCTTATTGCGTTTTGAAGTCGCGACAAGCGGTTTGTCGAGTGCCCAGCATTCAACAAACCGATTTCCACCCCTGCATTGTGATAAGCTGCTTGTCAAGTTTCCAGGACTCGAGAGACTAATGTGGTGGATTTGTTTTGTAAAAGACAACAGCACTGGGTTATTTTTTGCAATTAATATTTTTCTATAGGTTATTTATAAAAAATATTCAGGGCCTAACATATTTGTCAAGTATGCATGCATGCATGAGCAACCAGTGGTGTTTGGAAAATTGGTGGTAACCATTAGTAACCGGTATATAAACCAGACTAAGAAATCAAAAGCCACTCGGTCTGAAAATAAATTAAAATGTGGCAGTTTGAATTCATATTTTGATTTTTTTTTCAAAACATGGAATTTCTGTTAGTTTTCGAAACCTAGCAGCAAGCTACTCGTCTTATACACTGTGATGTGAATACTGACCGGTTTGAATTTGTCCCTAAGCTCCTTGCCGTTCCGTGTCGGTATAAAGCGTAGGACGAACAGCGCGCATTCTCCAATCGACTCGTCGGAAAGGGACGACGACGATCTGCACCATGACCCAGTAAAGCTTGTGAGTAGACTGACCCGAATGCATACAGTGCCCAATGCTCATTAATGCAGACAGGAAGGAAGAGCTACAAAGAACAAGAGAGAACATTCTTGTGAGTGAGTACATCCCTTTTTATTCCTTTATTTTTGTCTCCAGACTCAATTTTGTCCACCTAGTTTAAAACAGTTAAAATTAATTCATCCACTTTTAAAATTAAATATATATATATATATATATATATATATATATATATATATATATATATATATATATATATATATATATATATATATTAGTCCCTAAATAAGTTTTCAGTTAGTTTGATAATATGATTTTAGGAGTAAGAATGATGTAGCAATCTATGTCATCGTCAATAGATTGATAGCACAAAATAATCTTATTTTCTTTGGTATATAATGTACTATAGCATTGATTTTAGACTCTTTATTACATGTCAATGGATCATTTTCATAATGTTATATGTTTTCTTTTACCAATCAACTCAATAAAATGTTCAAAATACCCTTTATCAGTTGCCCTCTATTTAACCTAATCATGATTTTAAATAATAGAAAAACTATAACACAAAATTTCTAATTTGAAATCTGTAACACAAAATTTTTAAAATTGAAAATTTTTTGCTTTACAGTATTTTATTTATTTAAAATCATCATTAGGTCTAATTAAAGGACAACTGACAGTGGTATTTTGATCATTTTTCTGAGTTGACCAGTCAAAAATAATATATAACATCAGAAAAAATTCAATTGCATATTACAAAGAGTCCAAAAATGAGTAACATATTATATTATGCAACAGAGTCTATAGAAATGTAATCAAATTTTCTTAAATAGATTGGTAGCACAAGACATCAGTACAGACACTATTCTAGATGTGGTGTAAGGTATTATAGGGGTAGGTGCGGCCTATGCCAATGCCCAAGATATTATTTGTTATCATAGTCAACTCATAGTTATAATCATAAATTAGCAATATATAATAATCATGTTATGAAAACAACTCAAAAAATCACTAAGAGACTAAAAAAGAATCAGATTTTAAAGTAGAGGGAATAATTTTAATTGTTTTAAAGTAATAGACTAATTTGAGCCTAAAGACAAAATAGAAGACTAAAAATGTATTTTACCCTGATTAAGACTAAGACGAGTAAATTGAAAAATATTGTGTATAGCAGATGACAATCTTGCAGAGAATAACCTTGCACTTCATGCATGATATGTTCAGCTATTACTAACTTTCGGACGGCCCAATTATCTTCTCTCGCATGGACCAGATAGCACTAACAAGCACACCAAGATATCAAGGAATCAATATTTACTTGGAGCCTATAACCATTATTTTTTTTGGCTGTCCAGGTACTTGTTTTTCTTTTAAAAAAATTTATATCATCTATAATATAGATTTAAAAACTAAAATCAATATCCACCCTCCCTCTCCCTCTCCCTACACTTGTTCCTCTTCGCCTCCTATCACTACCACCACCACCGCTAACACTCCCAACATGTCATTGTTCCTGTGACCACCAATAACCACGGATGATGAGGACGACATCCACCTCATCCACCACCCACTCATATCCCTTGTCTTAGCTTCCTCTGCCCCACTAACCACCAATACTCATGGTTTAGCGGTGCTTTACCACCTCAACCATCATCCGCATTATCGCCCATCTTCCCTGCCAACTGCCTACTAGAAGACTAGATCTAAGAAAAACAATTTTATCCAATAATAAAGATGGATATATACAAGATAAAAAAACAAGTGTCTACCACTTAGCAAACCACACACCCCCCCCCCCCCCCCCACCCCCCTTTTTTTACATTATACTCACATGTATGGTGTATGGTGGTGCTAAATATATGCTATGCCTCCAGCCAACAGTCTGATGAAGCAACATCATTCTTGAATAGTTTAATAGCCCAATCAAATAATGTGCCCTCCATGTATTCTCCATCTGTGAAAGAATTTGCCACGGTTGCTCCCGTGATTGTAGTATGTAATTTATCCGAATGAATTAGTGGTTGTCTGTGAATTAGACATTTCTTAATGTTACAGTCCGTTACAACAAAAGAATTATTCATTTCAACACCAAGCACAAAAAACTACAAAGATCTCTATTGCTTAAAAAGGGTCAATCCTGTTTAGATAAAAAGAAATATTTATTGAAGGAAAGAATCCCAATAGAATTTTATATTAATTACACTAATATACAAATTTGATCAATAAAAATCCACTATAAATGAGTCAAAAACTGTTATTTCAAACAAGTCATAAGAATTTGAAACATATTATGAAACTAGAATTAACTAATATTCAAACAAGAATTTGGCTAGACTCCTATCGTTGAGTCAAGAGATAACATAACAATCTCCTCCTGACTTAAAATCTTAAAAACAAATACAAAACTCGGTAAAGCAGCAGAACCGAACTTCAAATGAAAAAGATCTTAGTAGCACTTTAGCAAGTCCTAATGATTGTAACTCTTCTTTGTTCTTGTCTTCTCGCACAAACAACTACGAAAGGGACCTTGAAGACTCTGATACCAAAATATAAATTCTTAGTTGTTTAAAATAGTTATCATATGTATTTATTATACTAGAAATTCAAAGTGTTATAACTTTCTTGATGTTTTTAAATTTGAATCTCTAACGATCTTACTCAAAATGAAACAAAAGAGTTCTAGTACAAATGAAATCCAAACTAAGTGATGGCTCAAAAATTTCTCAAATACTAATTATCCTCTCTACATGACAAATAGTTTTTGAATAATAAATAACCACCATCAATGAGGACTTAATTGAAGCAATTGTAAAATCACTAAAAATCAACGATTTTTTTTTTCTCATTTGATGTGTTAAGAATAATGAAGATTGATAGTTTTTTTTATCTAACACTAGATATTGGAGAAAACTGTGATTCATACCTTTTTTTTCGTTCTTTTTGGTTGTGTATAATTTTAAAGTCTAATATTATATGATTTGCATGTAAAACACATGCAATAAAATTGATAATTTTGCAGCTTTGTCAACCATACATGCACTAAATTTTGTATTAGAATTTGATAAATTTTCTTCACTTTGAAATTGTTTTACACAACATTAGATAAAAATAATAATTTAGAACAATAACAATTTTTTATGAACATGCGAGAAACATGCACCCACTTAATAGTACAAGCAAAATATGTGATCAAATCGTGGTCAAATCATTCAAAGGATGTATAGAACACTTTTATTTTTTTAGTAAATTGCAAGTAGTGCTTAAAAAACACGGGTTTAAGATATCAAAAGCAAACTTACACCAAGAGTGTAGAAATCAATGTACAGCATTAGATCTTAATTAGGTTCATATGCAGACCGGGATGTTTGCGCTGAAAAAAAAAGTATTTATGAAACCAAAATTACTATTTTGTTTGGTAAATGGAACCGGGTTTACAAATAATTTGAAGTAGCGTAAAATTTCTCTCTGTAAATAATACCTTTCATATATGAAGAAGATAATTCAGAAGGCTTTCGGCTTGCTTGGATCTTGTAGTGATTTTTTACGGAATAATAACTCTGCCTCTGTTGGAGAGCAAGAAAGCCTGGCTATTATTTTTCCTTTCTTGAAACAGAAAGTATGTATGTAAATCTGATGCTCAAGTAAACTTAATATGAGTACCTTGAACAGACAAACAAACGTGCTGTTGATTTGGGACTTAATTCACTTCACTTCATCTCTCCTATGGATATGATATCCCCATCCCCGACAATCCATTCAACAACTGTACACACACACATATAATTAAGAAGAATAGATGAGTGATTCATACACAACATCTCATTTTTTTATTGAGGGTTCTAACAATTGATATCCTTTCGCAAATAATTGAAATGCAATTTCATGATATGTATCTTTAATTGCTGTAAACTTATTAAGTTCTTCTGTCAAGCCTTGATTAATGAACCTACAAAATCCCTCAAATTGGATATGACTAAATCCGGGTATTGTGGACATTCCCTCATTTCCATTCCGGAGCATCCATAATGAATTTTTGGTTTAACTGATCAAGTAAAGAAAATTAGCCCTTTCTACTGGACTTAGATCCATAAATTTTCTCAATTGGAAGATCTTCCATATGGATAATACACATTCTAGTTGACCAAGTCTAATGTTAATTGTTCGTTCGTCCTATTCTCATATTTAGATCAGAACCAAGAGGTACTGGATTCTCTTTTGGATAGACCTTGAAAAGAGAAGAAACGTTTTGATCTTTGGTTATCCTTTGACTATATGACCATTAACTAAAATATGTCTATGGTTGACTAATTGCTGGGTCTCAGGAATGGTTGAAGTCATACCTAATCGAAAAAGGATTTTGAATTTCAAGTATTCAGTTTCACCAATAAGATGCGGAGACTTGCTTCACATTTGGAATTACAAAAAAAGGATTTTTTATCGGAAAGAGATCTATGAAGGCTTTTGGGAAAACATCAACGTTTGCTGGCTTATTTGGCAAAGGAAAATAGAGAGAGAGAGTGTGTGTATAAGATATTTCAAATGAGAACTCTTCTCAGGATTTTCAAAAATTCTCAAAAAATTTGTGGTGATAGGAAAGAGAATGATAGACAATCTTACAAAATTTTTATGGTCTAACTTGATCTATTAGCCACAAAAAGTGAGATGTGAGAGTTAGAAAACCATCCCCAAGAGGGCTTTGTGCTTATGTGTAAAGACGCTCTCTTTTCTACTGATGTTTTACTCTCTACTTTGCCCATTTCGGTTGCTTCTTTACTGCAGGAATTTGTGGACGTGTTTCCAACCAAGATACCAGCAGGCGGGCGGCCACCATTGCGAGGGATAGAGCATCAAATCAACTTCATTCCAGGGGCATCCTTGCCTAACAGACCTCCATATCGCACCAACCCTGAGGAAACAAAAGAAATTCAACGCCAGGTACAAGAGCTTCTCGACAAAGGGTATGTACGCGAAAGCTTAAGTCCATGTGCTGTTCCTGTTTTACTTGTGCCAAATAAGGATGGATCATGGAGGATGTATATAGATTGTAGAGCCATCAACAATATTGCTGTTCGTTATCGTCATCCAATTCTTCGGTTAGATGATATGCTGGATGAATTGAGTGGTTCGACCATCTTTTCTAAGGTCGATTTGTATAGTGGATACCACCAAATTAGAATGAAACTAGGTGATGAATAGAATACTGCTTTTAAAACTAAATTTGGACTATATGAGTGGTTGGTTATGCCATTTGATCTTACTAATGCACCTAGTACGTTTATGCGCTTAATGAATGAAGTGTTGCGAGCTTTTATCGGACACTTTGTGGTGGTCTATGTTGGATCAGGATGTCGACTAGAGGGGGAGGGGGTGAATAGGAGACTTTTAAAATTTGTTTTTGCAAATGAAAAATTCAGATAAAACAAGTAATAGAAAAAGATAAGAGATTGAAACCGATATATCCCGAGGTATCGGAGACACGCCCAGTCTCCACTAGTCCTCGTTGAAGCACTCAGTCCTTGAGTATAGCTTCAGTATCCACACAGGACACTATCTACTAAGGTTGCTCCTTGTCCCCTCCGGAAAGGCGAGCACCAAGCCTTTTACAAGTTATCGCGTCTCTCCGACAATCTCCGATTTGGAGAGATCAGCGATTTCCGCCTCCGAACCGTCTAGGTGAGGGCGCTCACCAAGAGTAATAAGAAGCAAGGTCTACTCTAGACCTCCAATGCACACCGAGAAAAATATCTAGAAATGGGAATGCAAGAACAATATGCTCGATGTGGCTAAAACTCTCACGACTCGATCAAAAGATCAAGTTTTTTTTTTTTTTTGTAAAACGAAGAAGCACTAGTGAGAAAGTAAGAAAGGCTGTGTTGCTGTGTTTTCTTGTGTTGAAACAGTAGCTCAACACCTCTATTTATAGCCTTCGTGGTCAAAAGAGCCGTTTGTGCTCGAGCTGAAAAATAGTAACTAAGACTGACAGTCAGTCTCACAAACTGACAGTCAGTCTAGTGTATCACCAGAAAGAGTAAAAATAGGATCACAACAGCTCGAACGTTGTGGACTAAAACGGTAAAAAGAAACAGTCCAAACTGACAGTCAGCTACAAAGACTGACAGTCAGTGTCCACAAAATCAACAGTGAAAAACAACGGCTAAAAACTTTATAACCGTTGAAGCAGATAACAACAAAAATTTACTGCCCAAACTGACAGTCAGTGTGTCAAACTGACAGTCAGTCTCACAGAGAAAAACAGAATCAAAAACCAACTCAAAAACTCTCTGTGGTCGAAACCCACACTGACAGTCAGTATACTCATACTGACAGTCAGTTTAGTACAAAAAATCTGAGACAGAAAAACATGCTCTCTGGAGATTTGTCAGTTTGCACTAACTGACATTCATACTGACAGTCAGTTACCAACACTGACAGTCAGTCTAGTACAACAAAAATCAGCTCAATAAAAACATACTCTCTGGAGATTAGTCAGTTTATCAAACTGACATTCATACTGACAGTCAGTTACAAAGACTGACAGTCAGTCTGGATAAAAACAGAGAAAACTCAAAATCCAGAGATCTGATTCAAATGATTTCAGTTTTGTTTTGAAGATATTTTCGAGAAGAACATTTTTGACAACAGCAACAAAAATTAGATCTTTTCAGGTCTTTCTCAAGAAGTAAAAACCTCAACTGTTGACAAAATTCAATACATCAAAACAAATTGTCGAAAAACCACAAATAATGATATGCGTGCATTGACCTAGATTTTTCTCGGTATGATTGCAGATGTAGAGAGAACTTGCGTCCCCTCTTTATAGTACGGTTTAAACTAAGAATAAAATCCTTAAACCGATCGATCTTCATGCACCCTGAGATCGGTAAACCTAGAACTACAACATACCTCGATGCATCAGTTTAGTCCAGCAAAAACAATTTCTTTTTGCGTCTTCTTATGCTTTTGAACAACTTAACTTCAACATTTTGATCACAAGCCCTCGCTTTTTGTGCGTTTGTCTGAAATCTGCAACACTAACTCAAACACATAGTTAGTCCAAAAAATACTTATTATCATCAACCATCAAAACACATCAGGGTTAGGCATGAAAGGCCTAGATGCAACAGTCTACTTTGATGATATCTTAATTTACAGCAAGACTTTAGATGGCCATTTGGGGCATTTGCGCCAAGTTTTTGCTGTCTTAAGAGAGGCACGTTTGTTTGCTAACCTTGAGAAGTGTACCCTCTGCATGGATCGAGTCGTGCTTCTTGGGTTTGTTGTGCACAGGGCATTGAGGTGGATGAACAAAAGGTACAAGCAATTCGAGCATGGCCTACACCTACAACAGTCACACAAGTGCGGAGTTTTCACGAACTTGATGGTTTCTACCACCGGTTTGTACAAGATTTCAGTACGATCGTCTCCCCACTTAATATGCTGACCAAGAAAAACATGCCCTTCAAGTGGGAATAGGCGCAAGAGGACGCTTTCAACATGCTGAAAGATAAGTTTACCAATACATCACTGCTACAACTTCCTAATTTTTATAAAATTTTTGAAATAGAATGTGATGCTAGTGGTATTGGAATTGGAGGTGTTCTCATGCAAGATAGAAAACCCGTTGCTTATTTTAGTGAAAAGCTTAGTGGTCCAGCTTTAAATTACTCAACTTACGACAAGCAATTATATGCATTAGTTAGAGTGTTAGAAACATGGCAACATTACCTTTGGCTAAAAGAATTTGTCGTACATTCGGATCATGAATCATTGAAACATATTCGTAGTCAAAGTAAGTTGAATCGTAGATATGCTAAGTGGATTGAATTTATTGAAACCTTTCCTTATGTTGTAAAATGTAAGAAAGGTAAAGATAATTTGGTTGCTGACGCATTTCTAGACGTTACATCTTGTTATCCCAACTTGATTGCAACATTCTTGGGTTGGAAAGTTTAAAAGACCTATATTCTACTGATTTGGATTTCAAATACATTTACATTAATTGTAAAGAAGGAAGATGTTGGGCTTGATATGTACTGAATGATGGCTATTTGTTTCGAGCTAACAAGCTTTGTGTTCCGCAAGTTCCGTTCGTATTTTGTTGCTACAGGAGGCTCACGACGGTGGTCTAATGGGACATTTTGGGATATGCAAAACAGAAGATGTTTTGGCCCCCCACTTTTACTGGCCAAAGATGATGCAAGATGTTAAGCACTACGTACGGCGATGCACTAGTTGTCAAATAGCTAAGTTTCGCTTAAATCCACATGGGTTGTATATGCCTCTTCCTATTCCGAAAGTATCTTGGGAGGATATTTCTATGGATTCTGTGCTTGGATTACCAAGGACTAAGAAAGGGAGGAATAGTATATTTGTCGTCGTTGATAGGTTTCTAAAATGGCTCATTTATATCTTGTCATAAGAGCGATGATGCTACCCATATTGCTGATTTGTTTTTTAGCGAGGTCGTTCGCCTCCATGGAGTACCAAGGACAATTGTTTCTGATCATGATACTAAATTTTTGAGTCACTTTTGGAGGATGCTTTGGGGTAAGCTTGGAACGACGCTATTGTTTTCAACGACCTGTCATCCCAAAACTGATGTCCAAACTGAGGTCGTCAACTGAATACTTGGTACCATGCTACGAGCAGTTCTCAAGAAAAATTTGAAGTTTTGGGAGGAATGTTTGCCACACGTTGAATTCGCCTACAACTGTGTTGTGCATTCTACTACCAAGTTTTGTCCATTCGAGGTCATCTATGGATTTAAACCTACTACCCCAATTGATTTGTTACCTCTATCACTTCCAGAACGAGGTAATCTTGATGTCGAACAGCGTGCTGAGAAGATTTGTAAGATACATCAAACAACCAAAGCAAACATTGAAAAAGATGCATGTATAGTATAAGAGGCATGCAAATAAAGGCAGAAAGGAAGTTGTGTTCGAAGAAGGAGACTTAGTTTGGTTGCATTTGCGATAAGATCGTTTTGCCAGAACAGCACAAGTCCAAACTAATGCTGCGAGGTGATGGACTATTCAAAATTCTTGCCAATATCAATGACAATGCTTACAAGTTGGAGCTACCAGAGGAATATGGAGTGAGTAATACATTCAATATTGCTGATTTATCTCCATACTTGGGTGAGAACGATGGGCACGAGTCAAGGACGACTCTTTTTTAAGAAGGGGAGTATGATGAGGACATCACGACCACACACTCACATGCATTAACACGAGCGCATGTGCGTCGCCTTGAACAACAGGTGAATTCATTTCTTGGGCGAATTAATTATTTAATTATAGAACAAATGATAATACATAATGATTGTTATTTGTCTATCTCTACATGTGAGGGAGTTCTTGGTGAAGTTGCTGATCTAGTTCTTAGCCAAGAAAGATTCAATACTTTTCTGGCAACTTCGAGCAACGATCACTTTGACCATTCCGACCAGAAGAACTCTGCTCGCCATACAGCCTGCCGACGAAGCGACGATCAGATGTTTAATCAGAAACTTCAACCAAGCGCCAATTTCAACACAGAAGTCAGAATCGGTCGTGTGAGTACTTGTTGGAAAGATATTCGAAAGAGCTTTCCAACGTATCAAGAATCATTGAATACTGACATCATATGCAACCAGGAGATGTGAAAGAGTAACAAGTGTATGAGAGGAAAGAGTCCAGTCCGAATCCGTGAAAAGTAGTTCCAGATTTCTTTTATCTCTTATAGTATGTTAGGATTTTATTCTGTTTCAAATTAGATTAAGATTTGAATTTTAGTTTAAACCTTCTATCTTTTGTAAACACCATCATCTATAAAAGAGAAGATATGGTCTTATTTTTAGGTAGACTTCGTTGAATATTGTACTCTTGTGCCATGGTTTTCGACTTGTACAATTTGGGGTCTCACAATTCATCTCATAATCAGATTATTGAGAGTTCATATCTTTCCGCTGTTGCTCTTGCTTTTCTTATTAATTTGCTTGAGTTGTTCTTCGTGAACAGGTCAATCTAGCTTTTCTCAGTTGATAACCAATTAAGGAGTGGTTTAGCGATTGTGAGGTTGCTGGTCGCGTTCTTGGATTGTGGTTAACCTCCCCTTTGTCAAAGTCATAGCTTACATTTATCCACGGATTTCTCCTACGACGGAAGATTGGGACCAAACTTCATGCACGCATCTTAAGGTGAGGCGTGTGCATATCAAGAACGAATAAACATGGATGCGTCTAAGCGTGCTGAGTACGTGAAGAACCCCCATGCAAAGACAAAGGAACATATTGAGAAGATAACCTAGCAATATGCGACCAGGGTGAACAAAAAGAAGAGGAAGATGGTGTTTTCACCAGGTGACCTTGTATGGCTACACTTGCAGAAGGATAGATTTCCCGAACAGCGCAAATCAAAACTCATGGCACGTGGCGATGAACCTTCAACGGTTTTGAAAAGATCAATGATAATGCCTACAAGATAGAGCTATTAGGGGAATATGGAGTTAGTGCTACATTTAATGTTTTGGACCTTTCTCTATTCTTCGGTTCTACACTATCAGACTCGAGGACGAGTCGTTTTCAAGAGGGGGAGAATGGTGAGGGCATCTCTAGCACTAGCACTCGACCAGAGGAACATATGAGACCAATCACTCGAGTGAAAGCCAGACAACTAAATCAACAGGTGACTTTGTTCCTTAAAGAACTAAAGTATGATGAGAATATGCTGCTACCTAATAGCTCTTGTTTAACATTGATCAGGGGTAGAAAGGGAGAGTATAAAAGGAAGGACATAGCTACATATGGGCCAAATAACTTTATTGAATATGGTCGTACATCTATTGAGTGTAAAGAGGATTTCCAAATCTTTCCAAAAATCCCAAGATCACTCGATTTTGTCAAGGATTGCAACCGCTACAACCAAAAGAATTTTCCTCGGCATGCAGTTTGCCGACCAAGCGATAGTCCAACTTCGACCAAGCGAAATTCTCAGCACAGATGCTCAATTTGATCATGTGAGTACTTGTTGAAAAGGTATTCAAACGATCTTTCCAATGCATCAAGAATCATTAAATTCCGATGTCGTATGCAACTAGGATATCCAAAAGAGTAGCAAGTGCACGGAAGGAAAAGTCCAGTCCGAATCCGAATCCGACTCGTAGAAGATTGATTCTGGACTTCTTTTATCTTTTATAGTTTGTTAGGATTTTTATTCCGTTTTGAATTAGATTCAGATTAAGTCTTCTATCTTTTGTACATACCACCCTCTATAAAATAAAGGTATGGTCATAGTTTTTGAGATACAAGACACAAGACATTGCTCTTGAAATTTCAGATAGAAACCTTAGTTTTAGTTAAGAGTTGAATCTCTTCATCTTTTGTTCTTGTGATTTCCTCCGGAATTGCTCGAACGATTTTCATGATCACCCTATCTATGTGCTAACTCCGTGCGTGGCCGTGTGGATAGGTAATTCAGAGTATGGTTGGGCGACTTCATTGATACGTAGGTCCTTGTTCTAGAAATGGTTGGCTATCTCGTTTCGTCAGGTCATATATATATGTCAGTTTTCAATGATTCTGGATTTGTTGGAAACCTCTTTTGAATTCCATTCCAACAAGTACTCTCACGACCAACTTGGACATCTGTGCTGAGAATGGTGCTTGGTCGAAGTTTCCGATCGAACATCGGACTGTCGCTTGGTCAGCATACTGCATGTCAAGCAAGTTCTTCTGGTCGAGCAACTCGATCAAAACCGAGCTGTATGCTGGAATACAGACTCATAAGGGTGCAGGTCTTCTTTTCTTCTCCATAATCATCATGCAATGGTTTCTCTTTCATGTACCTAAGTATCATAAAAGAAGAACACATAGGAAGTACTGCTAAATCATTAAAATCAGAAATTAAATTTAAATTAGCTTTCACCTAGTTTTGGATCTTTTTAACATGGCTACGCGTAATTGGACCATGGTATGCTTTTTCATTTATTGTCAAAACTAGAATCACCAAGTGTATGTATAGCATCATCATACATTGGTGTTGTTCGTGTAGCTGCTCATGCAGGTGTATATATGTCCTCATAAACTGTGATGGACAGTTGCTGTTGTTGCAGGATTAGGAACTTGGAGTGGGAGAGGAGGAGGAAGAAACAAGAAGAGCTGCTAATGTTGACTTGAGGTGTGCGTGTGTGTGATCCTGACAAGAGATATGTGTGTGTGTTGAACTATGTATATATATGGCTGTGTGTGTGTGTATACATCTATGTGTATGTTGGTGTTTAGTGCAAGGCCTGAAGGAGAGATGGATTCAGAAGTCCGAATTTTAAACTGAATTGAATAGAGAATATGTAAAAGGATTTAATTGCAAATATGAAAGTTGATTGGACTAAATTGTAAACATCCATAATTTGGAAATAAGTTTGAATTTAGTCCAATAAAAATAGTTGACATGAGAGGCAAGTTTAAAGGAGTCCAGAGTGAAATGAGATTGAATCAACAATGAAAACGAAAACAGAATTAGGGTAAAAGTGAATAGTACTTTTACTTAAAACAGCTGAAAACGCGAATAACTGAGTCTCGAGGTTGAACCTGAACTTGATATAGAAGGGAAACTTTTATAAAATAGTAGAAAGAATATGGTCATTCAGTCTAATTGGAATTCTGAGGTGTCTAGGAGAATTTGGCTGATTCTGCGTCAGAAAGGACTGAACTGCGATTAAGAAAACCAGGAGGTTGGACTAGTTTGTAAATATTTTAAAATAAACTTAATAACCTAACCTTTTGTATCAAAATGTATTCAAGGTAAAGGAGTGTTGTAGACTATTTTATCAAATTAGAGTTTAGTTTTGTTATAACTAATTAGGGCTTTTGAATCATATTAGAATTATTGCGTAAAAGATATAGTTTTACATTTAGAAATCATAAACTATCCTCATTAGATGATAAATGACCTTTTTATAAGAATGGAAAATAGTGTTTTAGTGAAATAAGTACACATGTATGTGCATATATGCACAAGTATATTTAAGCAGAATACCTTTGAACTCTTGGGAAATTAATTCTAAGTTTTTGGTTAAGACTGCTCGATTGTATTCTTAAAGCTTTTAGAGTTAAGATAAAAATGAAATTTTGTTGATAATTCCAAAAGGGTAGACTTTAGAAGATAGTTTTGTGACCAAGTTTAAAATAGAATTTTTAAGGTCTGATTTTTGTTAAAATAAAATTTTAAACTCTATTTTTGGGGTGTTACATTTTGTCACAATCAAATGTTGAGGAGGCTTGTCCCATAAGGCTGATGATACCGCCGCACCAGTGAGACCATCGACAAGGCCTATGACGATGACACCCGTCACACTCCAAGCCACCATTCTGAGGCATGTTGTACCATCGTCAAAGCATGATTTCATGTGAGCTATACTCAATGGTGCTTCCAGCCTACTTCAATTTCTAAGTACCTGTGAATCGAAACAATGAACTAGAATGATACTACTCAAAGGTCAAATGCAAACTATAAGGTCTATAAATTTTTCAATCTTGTTGAAAATAGAAAGCTCACATATAAATTTTGGGGGAATTTTAAAAAAATCCACTAAAGGAGTTTCAAATTCCCTCATAAGTCAAAACGAAGCGTGGGGTCCACATAAGTCTTTAACATATCCCTGTATGTCTTTAACCATTTCAAAAAAAATCCACTCCCTTTAGGTTTTCTTTAAGTATAAAAAATATTAAAAATTTCAAAAATCATTATCACTGACATGTGGGATCCACGTGCCAATGACTATGATTCTTCTACTATTTTTTTTTCCTTTTTTACCTCCCATCTTTTTCCTTCTCCTTTCCTCCCTCTTTCCTCTCTCTTTGGTGAGCTCTCCTCTACTGTCATTGTGGTGGACGATGAGAAGATGATAGCCACCATCGACATAGAGGATGAGGCCAGCTGTGAGGTGGACGACAATTATGGCAGGTCCAATGCTAGGATCGACAAGGGTGAGGGTAGCAACATGGTTGTCAGTGTTGTTTCATATGATGTGTTCAAATTTACTTTATGTTAGTTATGCCTCTAAATCCAAATCCAATATATTTTGATATCCTTATTTGTTTCGTTTAAAAATATGTATTCCAACTGAAAGGAGGTGTCATATTGCAACACAGTTTCCCACTAGGACTATAAAGAGATACTTGGAAGAAGATTTTTTATGCGAGTCACTTTTGGAACGAGAGATTCCTTGTACTCATATTTTTCATAGTGATTTTACTGTTCGTCGCCCTGGGATTTCTTTTCCCTCTCTTCTTAAGGGTTTTCTCCCTGTTAAATCTTTGTATCCTCGATTCTTCATTTTTTTTTGGTTGAATTGATTTTGCTTGCTTCAATGTTTCCTAACAAGTGGTACTAGAGCTTCTAGTTGGATCTGTTTTTTAGATTGTTTGATTGGGTTCTTGCTCTCTGATTTGAGCTACCCATCCAGAATCTACTTTTATTCGGATTTCAAATCATTGTGGTTGTTTTTCAATCGTTAAGATGTCGTCTACAAAATCTGACATCGAGAAGTTCGATGAAAAGATTAGTTTTTCTATTTGGCAAGTTTAGATGAAAGTCGTCCTTACTTAGATTGGTGCGAGGAAAGCCCTGTTCGGTAAATCAAGCAAACCGACAACCATGACCAATGACGAATGGGATGAGTTAGATGATAAGGCTCATTTAGCTATACAACTTTGCCTGTCAAAGGATGTTCTACATAAAGTTATTCATGAGTCTACTGCTGCAGATTTGTGGTGCAAATTGGAGTCCTTGTACATGACAAAAAGTCTTGCCAACAAGCTCCTCCTCAAAGACATTTGTATACGCTTCGTATGGCCGAAAGTACTACTATCCAATCTCATCTTAATGAGTTTAATTCCATCATCATCGATCTTGAGAATTTAGATGTGAAAATTGAGGATGAAGATAAAACTATATTTTTTTGTTGCTTCTCTGTCTTCTATTTACAAGCACTTTAAATAAATTATGCTTCGTAGAAATCATGATACCTTGAGTTTTGAGGATGTTAAGTTAAGTATGTTATCTAAGGAAAAATTTGATGCTGATTCTCATTCTGAAAAAAAGGCTGAGGGTTTGATTGTTAGAGGCAGATCTAATGATAGAGGCAATTTTAGTAGATCAAAATCCAAATATAAGTCAAGAGGATGAAAATCCAACATATTTTGTTGTTATTGCAAAAAGTCTAGGCATGAAATTTCTAATTGTTTTAGGTTAAAGAATAAACAAGAAAAGGAAAATCAGAAACAACCATCTAAGAAACCTGCTAAGATTAGTGTTGTTGAAACTGATTCTGATAGTGAGATTTTAATTACTACTTCAAAATTGATGCGTCAAAATAAATGGGTAATTGATTATGCATGTAGTTTTCATGTTTATCCTCATAAAGATTGGTTTTCTACTTATGAGCCTGTTGCTAGTGGTGATGTTCTGATTGGAGATAAGTTTCCGCTGGAAATTGTGGGAATTGGTTTTGTGCAAATTAAAACCCATGATGGTGTTGTAAGAACTTTAACTAATGTTCGCCATGTTCCTAGAATGAAAAGATATTATTTCATTAGGCTCTATGGAAGGTTTGGGGCACAAGTATACTGGTGAAAATGGTGTCCTTAAGATTTCTAAAGGTGCTCTTGTTTTGATGAAAGTTTATCGAATAAATAGTTTATATTACTTGCAAGATTCTACAGTTACAGTTCTGTAACTATTTCCACATCTTTGTCTGCTCCTTACATTACCAAATTGTGGCATATGCGTCTAGGTCACATGAGTGAGAAAGGTATGCATCTTTTGAGTAAGAAAGAACTTTTATGTGGTAATGATATTAGTAAACTGGAATTCTATGAACACTATGTTTTTGGTAAACAAAAAAAAATTAGTTTTTCTATTGTAAGTCATCAAACAAAAGAAATTCTTGATTATATTCATTCTGATCTTTGGGGTCATTCTAAAGTTCCTTCTCTTGGTGGATATCATTATATGATATTTTTTATTGATGACTTTTCATGTAAAGTTTGGGTCTATCTTTTGAAACACAAAAAAGAGGCTTTTTCAGATTTCAAAATGTGAAAGGTTCTTGTTGAGAACCAAATAGGTTGAAAGATCAAGAAACCCAGTACTGACAATGATTTTGATTTTTATGAATGCAAGTTTAATAAGTTTTGTACATATCATGGTATTGCTAGACATCTCAATGTTCCAGGAAAGCCTCAATAAAATAGTGTCACAGAACGTATGAACCAGACACTTCTTGAGAGAGCTCACTGCATGCTCTCAAATGCAGGTTTATGGAAACATTAATTGTGGGCTGAAACTATTTCTATAGCTTGTTATCTGATAAATTGTTCTCCACATTCATCTGTAGAATTCAAAATTCCAGAAGACGTTTGGTCAAGTAATCCTGTTGATTACTCTAATTTGAGAATTTTGGGTTTCCTTACTAATGCTCATATTAGCAATGAAAAATTAGAACCTAGAGCACAAAAGTGCATATTTGTTGGTTATGGTTCTAGTGTTAAAGGGTATAGTTTATGATGCTCTACTTCTCGCAAGTTAATTATTAGTCATGATATGACTTTAATGAAGATACTTTATGTTCATCTGAAAATGATCCTATTGTTTGCTCTCCTACAAATGTGCAAGAGATTACTACAAAAAAGGTGGAGTTTGAGGTAGAGGCATCCACTCCAAACGTTGATTCTTCCACACAATCTAATTCTGATACAAGATCTTCTATCACTCATGATCATTGTATTGCTCGAGATAGAACAAAGAGAAATACCAAACTATCGGTTAGATATCGTGATACTGATAACTTGGCATCTTATGCCCTTCTTGTTGCACAGGATTTTGGTGAAACTTTTGAACCCTCTTCTTATTCTGAAGTTATTTCGTGTGATAACTCTTCTTAAGTGGTTAGCAGTACTTATGAATGAAGAGATTGAGAGCTTTCATAAAAATGGCACCTGGGGCGGTAGAGCCTCTCGAAAGTATGAGACCATTAAGTTGCAAATGGATTTACAAGAAAAATGATGATATTCCTAGAGTTGAACATGCAAAATGGAAAGCTTGGCTTGTGGTAAGACGCTTCGATCAAAGAGAAGGTATTGATTTTAATGAAGTTTTCTCACTTGTTGTTCGCCATTCCTCTATTTGGATTTTATTCACTTTTATTGCTTTGTTCAATTTAGAGTTAGAGCAACTTGATGTGAAAACTGCCTTTCTATATGGAGATTTGGAAGAAGAGATTTTTATGAAACAACCTGAGGGTTTTGTTGCTACTGGTAAAGAGTATTTATTTTGTCGTTTAAAGAAATATCTTTAGGTCTTAAGCAAGTTCCTAGGCTGTGGTACAAAAGGTTTAATTCTTTTATGATTACTCAAGATTATTCTCGTAGCAATGGTAATTGTGTATACTTCAGGCATTTCTATGATGGGTCTTTTGTTTACTTTTTGCTATATGTTGATGATATGTTAATTTCTTCTTGTGACAAATCTTTGATTAACCAGTTAAAGGCTCAATTTAGTTGTGAGTTTGATATGAAAGATCTTAGTGCTGCTAAGAAATTCTTGATATGGAAATTCACATGGATCGTCAGGTTGGTAAATTATTCTTGTCTCAGAAAAAGTATGTTGAGAAGATACTTGATAAATTTAATATGAATGATTGCAAACCCGTATCCACACCTTTTGCTGCACATTTTAAATTATTTTTAGATCAATGCTCTAATGATAAAGTAAAGAAAAAATTTATGTCTTGTGTTCTTTATTCAAGTGTTGTTCGCAGTCTCATGTATGTTATGGTATGCAATAGATTTGATTTGGCTCATGTTGTTAGTGTTGTTAGCATATTTATGCATAATCCTGGTAGGGAGTATTGGAATGTTGTTAACTAGATTCTTCGTTATTTAAAAGGGAATTTTGATTTTTGACTTGGTTTTTGATAAAAAGAAGGTGAAAACAAAAAATATTATTGGGTTTGTTGATTCTGATTATGTTGGTGATATTGATATATGAAAGTCTATCTCTGGTTATATCTTCTCTTTTTGTGGTTCTGCTATCAGTTGAAAAGTTTCACTTCAATCAATTAATGCACTCTCTGCTACTGAAACGAAATATATTTCAGCTACTGAAAGTGTAAAGGAAGCTGTTTGGTTGCGTAGTCTCTAAACTGGGTATTATTCAGGATATCAATACTGTTTATTATGATAGCCAGAGTGATATTTATTTAACTAAGAATGATACGTATCATGGTAAGACTAAGCACATTGATGTGAAATATCACTTTATCCATGACATTATTGTTGCAGGTCAAATCATAGTGAAAAAAGTGCATACAAATGACAATCCTGCGGATATGCTCATGAAATCACTGTTAGTTTCCAAGTTCAAGCATTGCTTGGACTTGATTGGTATTCATGGCAACTAAATGTCCCTTGGGGCTTTCTAGCGGCTAGTAGTTTGTGGATTTTAAGTCAAGGTGAAGATTGTTAGTTATGTCTCTAAATCCAAATCTAATATATTTTGGAATCCTTATCTGTTTCATTTGAAAAGATATATTCCAACTGAAATGAGGTGTCCTACTGCAACATGATTTCCCTCTAGGATTATAAATATATGTTTGGAGAAAGTTTTTTTTATGCAAGTCACTTTTTCATATTTTCACTTTATATTTTGAGAATGAGAGATACCTTGTATTCTTATTTGGCAAAGTGATTCTGCTATCTACCACCTAGGGTTTTTTTCCCTCTCTTCTTGAGGGTTTTTTTTCTGTTAAATCTTTGTTCTTCATATTTTTTTGGTTGAATTGATTTTGCTTGCTTCGATTTTTCCTACTACTTTCATATGATGATTATTTTATAATTTTTACTGGTATATAATTAAGAAAATAATTATCAAAATTGTATTTTGAAGACAACGAAAAGTTTAGAATGACAATAAAATAGAATAGAAGACTAGACAACTAACCAAAGGCAAGGATGTCAATTTTCTCCGTTTCCCATCTATCTACCCATGAATCCCTGAATTATGACTTATGGTTGATGGGAAAATTCCTTGCAATTTCGAATTGGGTTAGAGGTGAAAATACCTCCCTCGTCGCCAATCTCATTAAATCATTGAAATATGCAAATATGCAGGTATTATCATCTACCTTCATGCATATAAACTTTAAATTTTATATATGTTTAATATTTGTGTTCCATTTGTGATATAAGGCTCATTTTAGAGTGTTTATATAGAGAAAATTACTTCTATAGTACCGTAAAAATATCAATTAGTAAAATATCATTTAAATGTTCTAATTTGGTAAAATACCACTGAAAATGTTCGAGTGAACAATTTTTTTCTTAAATAAAGCTACCAATTGCCTTCCGAAGACTTAGTTGATTCGGTAGAATGCAAAAGGCATATTATTTATGTACAGGAATTACGCACAGGTTGGAGTTGAGTGGGAGCAGCATGTTGATGTATGAGTAGTGAGTAGTGACAAGGATTAGCTCCATGCTATTAGTCCTTTCTTTCATGTAAGAAGCTAAAGCTAGAATTCTCGCGGATCAAATGTGGCATTTCAACATTTGTGACGTCGATTCCTGTCTCTGCTCTCGCTATATCATTCACCGAAAAAGGAATGCTGCATCCCATGAGAGGTATTATGAACAACACTACTGAACAGACTTCAAATTAGCAAACATTTGAACTTGAATGGATAGTAACCTCGTATCATCATCCAACAAGAAAGAGCTGCTGACTGCATTATTTGAGTCTTCGACCATCCTCATTCTCATGCTTGAAATGACCTAGAATCGGATTTTGCATAATGAAAGAATCATAGTTCAGTGATAAAGCAATACTTGAAATAGTAACACATGGAGCTTGCATTAAATGAAACTGAAGTGCATCACACTTACCTCTGATGAAATCGAGTGGGTGCCGTATATATCATCCCAGTACATTGTAATGATTCGATATAATTGTTGTATGCTAAGGACCTGAAAGCTTAAAAATACATGACGAAGCATATAAACAATATATGGTTCTGGCAGAACTTTGTTTGAAGTTTACTTACTGGGCACATTTCGTTAGTGATCTCCTCGAATGTTTTCCGTGGCTTTTGATGGAGTACCTAATGACAAAAATTTGTTTAGACTATAATATCTATCTCTAATAATTCCCAATATATAACACTTACAAGAAACCCAGCGGCTTGCCTTAAATGCATCAATTCATCTCAGGAGGAACTTGAATACTATGTGTACCACATAACATTAATTAGCACAAGATCTAATATTTTCTCTAAATACAAGGGAATTTTGTTTATCAAACCTCCTCAGTCACATCGACACACCACTGTTCTAACAGAATCCTGCTTTGAGGTATTCTCCATTGCTCAAAGAACAACACTCACGACGAAGAAGCAAGCTATATGAAAAGAAAATTTTCAGACTTGCTGAAAGGGTGAACAGATCTGTATGAAAAAATATCTAGAGAAAGAGTGAATTCTTACCTATTAAATAATTGAACGTTAACGAATGAAAATACTTGAGTGAACAACTTTCTAACTAAGAATGGATGGACCTGTACATGCCAGTAAAAATTGTTAACACATAATCTTACTACTAGAAAGAAATGTGTGAGCACTCTTTTTTGTGTGACGTACATAATTGGCTTTCAAAATATTGAAGTATGATGTGAAGGTTTCCATGATGCTCTGCCAACGTTCCATCAATTGTTTGGTCAGTTTTTCAAGAGCACGAGAAGCTTTAACTTGACGCGCTCGAGATGTTCTTGGTGCCTGCACAAACAAAGCATCTGAGCCTGAATTATTTCCCCTTTTGTGGTATATTCTACCTGTCATTGACTGTACCTGAAAGCATAAACCAAGAAGGGCAGATGTTTCTTTCTTCAGATTCTCTCTTATCAGGCTATACATTTTCTCAACATAAGCTGTAAGCTGCTGCTTGAAAAGAAGAGCAGGATACTTGACTTCAACTTGACGAAGATTGCCCGGTCCACTTTGTGGTGAAGCTCAAGATCCCTTTTATTTTGAGAAATAGTCAAGTAGATAACTCAGACTAAAACCTCAGTACTGATGTGAGTATGCGAACAAGAGAGACACAGTTTACCGCAGACATTCTCCCAAATAATGATGCAGCAGATGTCCTCCTTCCCGGATGAAGCTGAGCAGTTACTTTCAGTGTCCTTTGTAATAGCAAGAGTAATGTAGATGCATTGGACAGGTAATATGCTAGCTTGTCATTATCATCATCAGCCTTTGTTAAAAAAAAAAGAAAAAAAAGCTTAACTGTCCTCATAATATCAATAAGAATTCTGTTATGTCTACATCTACTTTAGTTCTGATTTTGAAATTTTTTTAAAATAATCCATTAAAAAAATTGCAGAAATAGTGGACAGCAAAATAAGTATTTTGCAAACTAACATTCAGTCGTTAAATCGTATAATGACTAAGGCTTTTTTGCCCGATAGCCAAGTTGAATAGCAAAAGAATCAACAGGTCAAAATCAGCCATGTCATCATTTAACTAGAGATTGGCTCAACAGGTTGAAAATAATTAGTTCCATCTCTAGTTTAAATGACAACTAGACTGAAAAATTACATATTGAAAATACTAAATTCAACTTGACAACTAGGCTGAATTTTCCATGAATTTTCAGCCCTAATACATAGGTAGGACAGGAGATTGTTCACCTTATCGCCATTCAACTTGACGACTGGTTTTTGCCTACTAAGTTGTCGGCCTAATCGCTAAGTTGATTGGTGACAAAACTGATTTTGACCTGTCAGTCCTATTGCCATTCAACTTGGTGATTGGACTGACAGAAAAATCCTAGTCACCAGGTTGAATAGTGATCGGGCTAGAAAAGGTCTCAGTAGCCATTGAACCTAGCAATTGAAGATTAGTTTTGCAAATGTTTTTTGCAGCCGACTATTTTTACAAACTTTTTGTGAATTATTTAAAAAAATTTATGATTGTTGAGTTTCTATGACAAGGGTATAAAGAATTGATTTGTAGCTGAATCATTCTTCTCTTTTTCAAAAGATTTGTAATCTGCAATTCTAAACAAACAAGAAAATAAACATAAAACATAACGTAAACTGTAATGCTCAGGAAGAAGTGCTATTTACCTCTATCGCTGTACCAATTGTTTGAATAATACGATCAAAAACACTGGTTCTTTCAGCTTCAAATAATCCCCAGTGCAAAAGGCACCTGTAGATGAGACAAGCAGCAATAGGCCTACCATTGGAGAATCCCAGATCTTGCGATACGAACTTGATAAGCAGGTCCTGTTTTCCTAGAGCATATAGTTTGTACTTAGTGTAAACCATGAGGATCAAATTAACTACACAACTAGCTTTATAAATGATAAAAGGGGAACACAAAACTAGTCTAGGTAGTATTCACATTTAATCTAATGGCAGCATTCATGTTCATTGATTGATATTGAGATATAGCTGAAACTTCTCAGCTTTGTATTTCTGAAAGACTTAGTGCTCAAAATAGGCAAGAAAGTAAACTCATTTTTTGGGAAAGAAAACACCTACTCAGGACTTCTGTTAAGCATCTTAATTAGAAAAAATTGAAACTTATGTTCAACGACTCTCAAAAAAATTGTTCAAAGGAACTCACCTCAGAAAAGGTGCCTCCTAGATTCTTAACGCCAAATTGTAGCTGATTGTTTGTGTAACATCCCTATTTTCGCCTTACTTGCATTCTCTGAGCATCGCCCAGATACATGCATCTCGCGTCACCTAACTCTGAAAGGACCCAAGACCATAACCAATATGTGCAGAATGTACCCTAGGATCCCCTCGTATCGAGAAGTCCCAAATTGGCTAAGTCTTTCTCTTTTCCGAAAACGACCGCTTCTAGAAAGCCCTAAAAAGTCCGAAATCTCCGTTTGAAGTCCGAATCGAGATTCGTCTTCTCCTACATGTCCGTATCGCTATTTGATACATATCATCCTTTAGAAACATCCCTAAATTCGCGACGAAAACCAGAGTTTCAGCCGTTCGAAAAATTTGAAAACGAAAATACCAGTTTTATCCGACTCTGTTTTCATTTTGTCCGAAACCCTGTCAAATCTCCGCGTTTTCGCGCAAACTCAATTGGAATAAGTCTGTACTAATTTTATCTAGCCTATGGAAAAATCAGAATTGCAATTAGATCCCTAAATCTTGGAAATTCCAATTTTGCCCTCGGCCGAAAACAGGACAGTACAGTAATGTGCACTGTGCTGTTGTCGTTGCCGTGCCGTGCGCGCGCTCTACGCCACCGCCCGTGCGCCACCGTGCCGCGCCACCGCGTTCTTCGCCGCCGGCACCGCCTCGTGTGCGCCTCGCGTGCCTCACGACCCCAGCCACCTGTCCACGCCACGGCGACGCCTCGGGAGCCCCAGATCGCCGTGCACGTCTCGTCGCATCCACCACCCACCCCAGCATCACCTGCCCGCGCGCAAAGTCGCCGTCCCGTGCCCCGAGACCTCGTTGCCTGCAACCACCCGCCTTGTGCCATCGTCGCCGTCCTTCGCCGAACTGTAGCCATACCCCTTGAACCCCACGCCGGTGCGCCGTCCCATCGCCACCGTCCTCGTCTCCGGCAAACTGCGCCCGGTTGCGCCCTCCCTCGGCCAGAGCCTCCCCTAAGCCACCTGGAGGCTATAAAAGCCAGGGCATCGTGTTATCTTCACCACACGTACACGCCATTAGCAGCAGAGAGCTCCCCCTTCACTGTTCTTCTTCTCCAGCGCGCCGCAGGTGAGCTCTCTCGACGACAAGCTTTTCCAGTAATGCATTCTTCAAACTAAAGCTACCAGCATACTCCTCTTAGTCCCTAGATAGTTCACGAGCAAAGAATTGAACCCACTTCTCTTCTAACTCCGGCTATCACCGGATTTTCTATTTCCTCTGTTCAGCAAAATTCAAACCGATCCAAAAGGATTTAGAACTCGTGCTAGTAGAAAGAAACACTCCTTAGAGTACGCTCTATTGCCCCAGCTAGTTAATTTTGGTTTTCATTCAGCCAATCAAAAATCCCCAAATCCCCCGGCCGTGAACTCCAGCAGTTAACTCCGGCGAGCCTCCAACCGCCACCTCCAGGCAATCCAATGATCCAGCAGTGACCTCTACACTCCCAGGAACAAGAATATGTAATTTGTTTTGAAATTGATCAACTCTAGGTGCTCCAATTGCTCTGCCCTAGTTTCTGTTCAAAACAGCCACCTTGGCATCAAATTTCCGGCCAACTCCGGCCATCTCCGGCCAAACCCTTCAACCAGCCACCTCCTGGAACCCAAGCCTACATGTTTGACATAGTTTGCCCTCAAATGCATGAGCCAATTGCTCAGGACACACAAACCCTAATTTCAGCAGTACAATGGCATGGAAATTGCTGTGTCCTGGACCTTTTTGTAAATTCTGGAAAACCTAAGCCTTTTCTGCTTGTCCCACTTTGTCAAATAACCTTGCCTTAGTCTATTACACATGCTGTCCAATTTTCATCTCATTTAGAGTCACCTAGACCCCTTAACTCACTTTTCGGCTTTTAGGTTAAGTTCGGACGTGACCCGAACGTCGCCCTTTTGACGTCTAATGTCCGTCGACCCTAAGAGTCTTATTTACTACTCTTCTTGTCCATCCTAAACTAGCACAATTCAACCCTTAGAAATCCAAAGCCCAAACCCTAGTCCAGTTCAGAAATCAAAAGCCGTTCCAGTATAGCGCCCTATTATTTTATGTGAGCATAAGTTGTCGTATTTTGTAAGTTGATTGTAATACCTTGTGTGTATGCCTGTATTTGAAGATCAAGACTTCGACTACGTGGAAGAGGAAGCAGAAGAACCCGCAGACTACGACACTACTGCTTGGCAAGGCAAGTTTCCCTCCTTTGAACATATTGCGCCTATTATTTTATATGCATTTAATTATTTAGAGTTTGATATCTACACAAGTATACATAAGATAGTTTTGATAAAAGCGTATGTTGAGAAATAATGTGAGTAGATAGTCCCATTTTGTGGACCCCCCCTTGTTTTCATAACAATTTACTTTACCTTGTCACCTTAGGAGAAAAAGTATTACTTTAAAAGGGATATGCACTCATAGAAGTATATGTCAACACTAATAAATGTGTAAAAGAAAAGAGGAAGGCAGAAGCATGAGCAAACTATTTCTAAAAGATCATTTTATATAGAAGAAATAGGGACTAGTAGCGAGGATTGGTTTGGATGGTTGGCGCTGTGTGCGCGGTGGGTTTGTGAAAGCCTCGCTAAGGGTCCATAAGGACGGGATCGTCGTGCTGTGCTTCTAAGCGGCCTGAAAACGTGCTAACCACCCGCCTGGTATGGGACAGGCACAATGTCATGACTCACCTAAAGTTAATCATTTCCTGCAATGGTTGTCGATCCGGTTTCCCGAGTGGAAATTGGTGGGCCACAGAGGGCCACGAGTGGTGTGAGGGGTAGAGAGGATAAGGTGTAAGAAGGAAGTCGCCCTAGCCTGGCTCTCGAGTCGTGCGCGACCGAACCCGGAAGTGGGATTTCCATGCGTCCAGAGGAGGACTTCATGGACCCAAGGCTAGAAGAAAAGGCAGTGGGGAGGACCCACAACGATAATGAGGACCTTACGCGTGCTTGCCATGTATCATGTTGTAGGGAGTACCTACCTTGATAATGGGGCCGGTATTGTCTATGTATCGGGCAGGAAATTATTAACAATGGGTCAGTAAACTGTTGTGTAAGCTCAGCCTGGTCACCTGCGTATAAGTCGCAGGGAGCTGATCCGACATTTAAGTTGAGTTTTCGTGGTGGGTACAGTGGTACACCTCTGCAGAGTGTAAAAAGGTATTCGAATACTCCGTGCTCCCGGGTTTTCTGGAGCCTGGTCGTAGTGGGGTGGTCCCTCGTCGATGCAGCATGATTAGTTTTGATAAATTCTTTAAAATGTGATCAAACCATGGCGGCTCATGGGAGCTTAGCCTGACTCTGTGAAAAGTATACACATGTACAGTCTGATAAATTACTTTGATAAACAAAACCCCAGATTCTGGGAGACTTTCCAAAGTATTAAAATATCTCTGTTTTCAATAAAATTACCCTAAGTATGAGGACCATAGAGCTTGTTGTTGACATTTACCACATATAACATCTCCCTATGCGGGAACTTGCTGAGCTTTGTATGCTCACCCTTGCTGATCCAATAAGTACAGAGGATGAATCAGTCGATTTCATAGACTATGGAATCGACTCAGCACAAGAAGACCCCGACAACGTTCCCGGAGATCCAAGCGCCTGAAGGGTCACCAAACCTCAACGAGAGCGATGTGGATTGCGCCCTGCTTCACGCTTTGCTGGATGAGGAGGATGTTCCTCACTGTTGTGTTGTACTACTTTGGATGATTGCTTTTTGGCTCGAACCCTGTTTTGGGTTCAGCCCCTAACTGATTTTGCTACTTATATTTTGACGTGGTTCCGCACACGTCAATTACTGTAATATAGGTCTGAATGACCCCGTGCGCTTTGCTAATGTATGCATGTAAATATGGTTGGATGTTCTGAAGTTTTAACTCCTGTGCACAAATCACCTGGGCATTTGTAGTAGGTTCCCTCTAACGAGGGGCCCACAGTTTGTCTTTGTTTCCTCATGATGATTCACCTTCTCCAAACCTGACGATGAGGGCAAATCCTCCTTGGACCCCGCACATAATAGGGATGATAGTTGGGGTGGTCGAACATAAACAACTGGTAACTCCACCTCATCCACCGCATTACTTGACATTTTATTAAACATATCTACAGTGATATTCTTGGTTGTGAGGCCACCCTCCTTAACTATAACACTCTGTACAAGGAATTTGTCGTTGCACTGCATGTCCATTGGTTTCTCCTGTTGAGCCTCCATGGTTACTATAACACATAACATGGACCGTGGCAGCACAAGGCCATCGCGTGGTAGCACATTGTACTTATTTGGGCTTGTTGTCCCCGTTACCACAAAATAGAACGCAACACATGTTGAATCTTGAGCCCTAATTAGGATTTTGGTGATTAATGACATCTGTAAGATTTGCGACTAACCTATGTATGTGAGACTCAGGTTAATGAGAAGATAAAGCATCACGAGAGTGAAAATCAAGATTATCAAGACTCCATGAAGCAAAAATGACGAAAACCTCGACAAGAGTACAAATATCTAGACCTAGCGTTTTTATGTTTTGAAACTTTCTAGGTTAGATGGTCGTACTATTAAGAGGGGTCTAAGCACAAGTCTCTTGATCAACCTTGAGGTCTTTAGAAACTCATTTGAATATGCATTTAGCCTCAAATCAAAATTGAGTAAAAATTCAGCAATTCTGTTTTCGTTTTGTACTGGCCGGACAGTGTCTGAAGTGACCAGACAATGTCCGGCCAATACAAATATCTTCTGAATTTTGCAAAACGTTAAACAAAGACAAATACACTTGTCCGGTGCATCTGTCCGATATAGGCCGGACACTGTCCGAAGTGACCAGACAATGTCCGGCCAATACAATTCTTACGGCAAGTTAAATTGAGACAAATGTATTTGTCCGGAAGCTTTTGTCCGAAACGCACCGGACATTGTCCGAAGTGACCGGACAATGTCCGGTCAATACATTTTCTAGTAAGATGAAAATACATGTGCTAACAGAGACATATGTATTTGTCCGGACAAATCACATATGTCCGGCATATACATTTGATATGCCGTTTTAAATCAAGTGTCAACAGAGACATATACATTTGTCCAGACGTTTTGTCCGGACAAATCGATTTGTTCGGTGTGTACATGTACTGTTAAACATGAGTGTTAACAGAGACATATACATTTGTTCGAACGTTTTGTCTGGACAAATCCATTTGTCCGGCCTTCACAAAAATTCTCAAACGGCTACTGACACTTGAAAATCACGTTAGCAACGGTCGTCTTTTCGTACTGACCGGACACTGTCCGAAGTGACCGGACAATGTCCGGCCAGTACAACTTTCGCCCAATTTTCTTGAAAACGACCGTTTTGCTGAGAGTATATATACCCCACTGTTTGTAGATGTTACACACACACGAAATACATCTCTAAACTCTTGTGCAACAGTGTGCAAACCCTCTCACACTCATTCTCTAGCAATTGAAGTCAAAACTTGAGCAAACCTTGAGTGCTAGTTGAGCGAAGTTGATTTCAAGCCATTGCATTTGCATATTTGTTCTTCAAGCTTTGAGGTTGATCAAGCAAGGTGCTAGGCTTGTTACTCTTGGTGATTGCTGTCACCTAGACGACCCGGGAGGTCCGGAGATCTCTCTATTGACGGTGTGTGTCGGAGAGGCCCGGCGATTGGTTGTAAAGGCTCGGAGCTCGCCTATCCGGAGAGGAGAAGGGCTACCCCCAGTGAAATCGAAGCATAAGCTCTAGCGAAGAGCGCTTCAACGAGGATTAGTGGAAATTGGCAAATTTCCGAGACCTCGGGAAAAATTCGATCTCTTCGATTATTTCTATTACTTGCTTTATATTCCTAGAGATTGAATTGTTGCTCTTAATTCTTTAGAAATTGTAAAACTTGTCTTGTGTGGTTATTCATATCTTTTGAGCATTGTTATTGCAATTTAGGTTGTTAATCACTAGATTAAAAGAAAAATTTAAAAACCGCCTATTCACCCCCCCTCTAGTCGGCATCATTCGATCAACACGTGGTATCAGAGCACTAGGTCTCTCATTTTAGGCTTAACCGTCTAGAGAGAGGATGTCGTCGATCAAAGAAAACTATAATGGAAAGGTCCCCTTCTTCAAAGGTGATAGCTATTGCTATTGGAAAATTAGGATGGCGGTTTACCTAGAATCCATTAGTCTTGACGTTTGGAGGGTCACTAGAGATGGTTTTAGAGCTCCCATTGATTTAGAAAATCTCACACCTCTAGAAGTAAAAAACCTCCAAGCAAATGCTCAAGCAAAAAATGCCATATTTAATGGTCTTGACTTAAGTGAGTTCAACCGCATTAGTAATCTTGATACATCTTATGAAATGTGGAAAACCTTAGAAGTAATTCATGAAGGCACATCTAAGGTCAAAGAAGCTAAACTAATTAAATTAACTAGAGAATACAACTCTTTCTTCATGCTTGAATCTGAAAATGTTAGTGATATGTATACTCGACTCAATCTATTAATCAATGATCTCAAAGGTTTAGGAACAAAAGTTGAAGATATTGATATTGTGTGTAAAATGCTTATGATTTTACCATCGAGCTTTGATACAATTGTGACAGTGCTTATCAATGGTGATCTCACATCCACAACTCCTACCGAGCTCTTGGGTACTCTTATTACCCATGAAATGCAAAAAGAGGAGAAGAAAGGGATTGTGGAAGCATCCGGATCAAAGAAGAAAAACTTGGCATTTAAAGCAAATGTCGAGGAGGCCAAGGAGGATAGTTCGGATGAGAGCTCCGATGGTGATCTAGCTCTTCTTGTGAGAAAAACCCGGAAGCTCCTAAACAAAATCAACAAAAGGGGGTTTGAGTTTGACAAAAGGCGAGGATAGCACAAGAAGACCGGATTCAAGAACATTACATGCTATGAGTGTAATGAGAAGGGACACTTTGCCTCAAGATGTCCAAATAAGAAGGGTGATCATCAAAGATCACATGAGAGAAAAGATGACGGTGAAGGCTCAAAAGGTAAAAAGAAGCTCTTCAAGAAGTTCTACAACAATAGGAGCAAGGGACAAGCCTATATTGGTGAATGGTACTCCGGATCGGAGGAATCCGAATCGGATGATGAAGTACCATCAACTTCTAAAAAGATGGCTGGAATTGCTATTGGAGAGGCCTCTTCACTTGAAAACTGTAACATCCCTATTTTCGCCTTACTTGCATTCTCTGAGCATCGCCCAGATACATGCATCTCGCATCACCTAACTCTGAAAGGACCCAAGACCATAACCAATATGTGCATAATGTACCTTAGGATCCCCTCGTATCGAGAAGTCCCAAATTGGCTAAGTCCTTCTCTTTTCTGAAAACGACCGCTTCTAGAAAGCCCTAAAAAGTCCGAAATCTCCGTTTGAAGTCCGAATCGAGATTCGTCTTCTCCTATAGGTTCATATCGCTATTTGATACGTATCGTCCTTTAGAAACATCTCCAAATTCGCGACGAAAACCAGAGTTTCAGCTGTTGGAAGAATCTGAAAACAGAAGTACTATTTTACCCGACTCTGTTTTCGTTTTGTCCAAAACCCTGCCAAATCTTAGCGATTTCGCGCGAACTCAATTGGAATAAGTATATAGCATTTTTATCTAATCCTCAGAAAAATCAGAATTTCATTTGGATCCCTAAATCTCAGAAATGCCCAAAATGCCCCTAAGCCAAACACGGTGTACAGTACACGGCACTGTACTGTGCCTGTGCCTGTGCCGTGCCGTGCGCGCGCGCTGCGTGCCGCCCGTGCACCACCGGCCGCGCCACCGCGTCCCTTCGCCGCCGGCACCGCCCCACGTGCGCCTCGCGTGCCCCGTGAGCTGCGCCACTTGTCGAAGCCACGACGACGCCTCGGGAACCCCCAGGTCGCCGGGATCGTCCCGTCGCGTCCGCCACCGAACACCACTTCGCCTGGCCGCGCGCAAAGTCGTGGTCCCGTGCCCCGAGACCTCGTTGCCCGCAACCACCCGCCTTGTGCCATCGCCGCCGTCCTCTGCCGAGCTGTAGCCATACCTCATGACCCCCTCACAGTTCGCCGTCCCATCGCCACCGTCCTCGTCTCCGGTAAACTGCGCCCAGTTGCGCCCTCCCTCGGCCAGAGCCTCCCCTAAGCCACCTGGAGGCTATAAAAGAGCACCACCACCACCACCTTCTCAGCACACAGCAAACACAGCCAAAACACCCCCCGCTCCTGCTACTGTTCTTCTTCCCCGAGCTCCACCTTCGGCCTTCACGGTGACAGCACTCTCCGGTGAGGATTTCTTCAAACTAAAGCTGCCAGCATACTCCTCTTAGCCCCTAGATGGTCCACGAGCAAGGAATTGAGCTCATTTCTTCTCCAACTCCGGCTATCACCGGTTTTCTATTCTTCTTTGTTTTGCAAAATTCAACTCGATCCAGATAGATTCAGAACTCGTACTAGTGAGAAGAAGTACTCCTTAGAGTATGCTTAAGCACCCCAGCTAGTTAATTTTGGTCTTCTTTCAGCCAATCAAAAATCCCCAAAACCCCAGCCGTGAACTCCAGCAGCTAACTCCGGCGAGCCTCCAAACACAACCATTGGATGATCCAGTGTACCAGCATGCATCTATTCACTCCCAGGAGCAAGAATATATAATTTATTTTGAAATTGATCAACTCTAGGTGCCCCAATTACTCTGCCCTAGTTTCTGTTTAAACCAGCCACCTTGGCATTCAAATTCCGGCCAACTCCGGCCATCCCCGGCCAAACCCTTCAACCAGCCACCTCCTGACACTTAAGCCTACATGTTTGACATAGTTTGCCCTCAAATGCATGAGCCAATTGCTCAGGACACACAAACCCTAATTTCAGCAGTACAATGGCATGGAAATTGCTGTGTCCTGGACCTTTTTGTGAATTCTGGAAAACCTAAGCCTTTTCTGCTTGTCCCACTTTGTCAAATAGCTTTGCCTTAGTCTATTACACATGCTGTCCAATTTTCATCTCGTTTAGAGTCACCTAGACCCCTTAACTCACTTTTCGGCTTTTAGGTTAAGTTCGGACGTGACCCGAACGTCGCCCTCTTGACGTCTAATGTCCGTCGACCCTAAGAGTCTTATTTACTACTCTTATTGTCCATCCTAAACTAGCACAATTCAACCCTTAGAAATCCAAAGCCCAAACCCTAGTCCAGTTCAGAGATCAAAAGCCGTTCCAGTATAGCGCCCTATTATTTTATGTGAGCATAAGTTGTCGTATTTTGTAAGTTGATTGTAATACCTTGTGTGTATGCCTGTATTTGAAGATCAAGACTTCGACTACGTGGAAGAGGAAGCAGAAGAACCCGCAGACTACGACACTACTGCTTGGCAAGGCAAGTTTCCCTCCTTTGAACATATTGCGCCTATTATTTTATATGCATTTAATTATTTAGAGTTTGATATCTACACAAGTATACATAAGATAGTTTTGATAAAAGCGTATGTTGAGAAATAATGTGAGTAGATAGTTCCATTTTGTGGACCCCCCTTGTTTTCATAACAATTTACTTTACCTTGTCACCTTAGGAGAAAAAGTATTACTTTAAAAGAGATATGCACTCATAGAAGTATATGTCAACACTAATGAATGTGTAAAAGAAAAGAGGAAGGCAGAAGCATGAGCAAACTATTTCTAAAAAGATCATTTTATATAAAAGAAATAGGGACTAGTAGCGAGGATTGGTTTGGATGGTTGGCGCTGTGTGCGCGGTGGGTTTGTGAAAGCCTCGCTAAGGGTCCATAAGGACGGGATCGTCGTGCTGTGCTTCTAAGCGGCCTGAAAACGTGCTAACCACCCGCCTGGTATGGGACAGGCACAATGTCATGACTCACCTAAAGTTAATCATTTCCTGCAATGGTTGTCGATCCGGTTTCCCGAGTGGAAATTGGTGGGCCACAGAGGGCCACGAGTGGTGTGAGGGGTAGAGAGGATAAGGTGTAAGAAGGAAGTCGCCCTAGCCTGGCTCTCGAGTCGTGCGCGACCGAACCCGGAAGTGGGATTTCCATGCGTCCAGAGGAGGACTTCATGGACCCAAGGCTAGAAGAAAAGGCAGTGGGGAGGACCCACAACGATAATGAGGACCTTACGCGTGCTTGCCATGTATCATGTTGTAGGGAGTACCTACCTTGATAATGGGGCCGGTATTGTCTATGTATCGGGCAGGAAATTATTAACAATGGGTTAGTAAACTGTTGTGTAAGCTCAGCCTGGTCACCTGCGTATAAGTCGCAGGGAGCTGATCCGACATTTAAGTTGAGTTTTCGTGGTGGGTACAGTGGTACACCTCTGCAGAGTGTAAAAAGGTATTCGAATACTCCGTGCTCCCGGGTTTTCTGGAGCCTGGTCGTAGTGGGGTGGTCCCTCGTCGATGCAGCATGATTAGTTTTGATAAATTCTTTAAAGTGTGATCAAACCATGGCGGCTCATGGGAGCTTAGCCTGACTCTGTGAAAAGTATATACATGTACAGTCTGATAAATTACTTTGATAAACAAAACCCCAGATTCGGGGAGACTTTCTAAAGTATTAAAATATCTCTGTTTTCAATAAAATTACCCTAGGTATAAGAACCATAGAGCTTGTTGTTGACATTCACCACATATAACATCTCCCTATGCGGGAACTTGCTGAGCTTTGTATGCTCACCCTTGCTGATCCAATAAGTCCAGAGGATGAATCAGTCGATTTCATAGACTATGGAATCGACTCAGCACAAGAAGACCCCGACAACGTTCCCGGAGATCCAAGCGCCTGAAGGGTCACCAAACCTCAACGAGAGCGATGTGGATTGCGCCCTGCTTCACGCTTTGCTGGATGAGGAGGATGTTCCTCACTGTTGTGTTGTACTACTTTGGATGATTGTTTTTTGGCTCGAACCCGGTTTTTGGGTTCAGCCCCTAGCTGATTTTGCTACTTATATTTTGACGTGGTTCCGCACACGTCAATTGCTGTAATATAGGTCTGAATGACCCGTACGCTTTGCTAATGTATGCATGTAAATATGGTGGGATGTTCTGAAGTTTTAACTCCTGTGCACAAATCACCTGGGCATTTGTAGTAGGTTCCCTCTAACGAGGGGCCCACAGGGGAAAGTGGTATCAGAGCAATCCTCTCGACTGTAGGTCATGACCCTAGATAGAAAATGGCGTTCCTAGCAGAAGAAACGTTGACTATTTTAAAATTAAGTAATTGAGAAAACATAATTTGTTAAGAAAAGATATTATACGATTACTTCTTCAAAAACTTTCAAAACTTTTGTACCAACTTTATTTAAGAACTTCTGTACCCTCAGATGGCGTCAGGAAAGAAGTACGTTCATGGTGACGAGCTTGGATCGTGGGCCCTACTACTATGGATGATGCTACAATTTTTAGGTGCCCGTGACACCCAAAGGCCCGTTTACTGTGTCCAACAAGAGATAAGGGAAGATCGCCCTTATGGATGTCGTGCTTCGGTGGTAGTATACGAAGTACCTGGCCACGCCAGAGGAGCCAGACGACATGAAGCCCTAAGAGGAGAGGAGAACGACGCCATATTAGATGCTGCTCGTCTCGCTGTAGGAGCTTTTCGCCAGCTATATGATGATATGCTGGAGAACTCTCCTTTTCGTTTTGTGCCCTATCAAGCAGTGAGAACCGATCGCCGTATTGTCCGACCCGCCTGTGACGAAGAAAATGCAACTCTCACCAAGACTCGGGATGTTGTGCACGCATCAGAAGCGGGGTATAATCGCCTACTCCGTGAGTGCAACATCGCTCGAGATGATCGACACTTTCTGGAAGGAAGGTTGATCCAAGCCAACCACGACCTCCGGGAGAAGGATGCACAGATCCAAGAGCTGACTGCCGCAAGAGAAGAACAAGGCTCAAGCGTGATCAGCCAAGAAGACGCAGAATCTGCAACCAAGAAGAACCGCCTGAAGCTGAGGATCACTGCAAGAAAGAAGGTGGGCAAACCAAGTTGGTATCTCAGTGGATTTACCCCTGCAGCTCGAGGGATTGTCATAAATGAATACATCCCTATACAACCTCGACTTGCAAAGAAAGAGGTAATCCATGGGAAAGGAAAGGAAATTGCCCACGAAGCGGCGGATGGTGATAGAGACACGGAGGCTGAACCCATGGACGCTGACGACGACGACTTAGAGGAGGATCCCGAAGAGGTCATTCCATACGACTCTGCGGACGAGGAATGAACATATCAAACCCTCTAAGTAGCCACCTTTGGTACTTTGTACCCGACCTTTGGTCGTTAAACCTGGTAGTTGTTGAGATTGTGATCCCTGTAGTGTAGATAGAGTAGCTTTTGAATGTAAGCCTTGTTCTATGTATGCATTAATAAGAAGAGATTTCTAGAAAAATAAACGCTTCTATGAGCCTCTCTTGAACCTATGCTAACCATACTTTTCTTTCCCTAGTCAAAATTCTCATCTTTTCCCTATCATTTCTCCGCAGCAATATGGTGAGCCCAAGAGGAAGAGGCCAGAGAGGAAGAGGAAGATCCGCTGGGAGGGGAGAACCCTCCAACGCAGACCCTGTCTTCAACATGCCAGGACCTTCATCAGCTCCGTCTAGCAACAACCTAAATGACATCCTAATATGGATGGAGTGGAATCGCCAGGAGGCAGCGGCCACTCACAACCAGATCCTTGAAGAGTTAATGCAACAAAGGACGCCCACTACAAGCGCATCAGGAGCATCTTCGACCCCATCCCGACTGTCAGACTTTCAGAAGACACGTCCCCCAGTCTTCTCAAGCTCCGAGGACCCCTTAGTAGCCGAAGATTGGCTACGCGACATTGAGAGGAAACTAAACACTGCTAAGTGCAGTGACGAGGAGAAGCTTTTGTATGGATCCCATCAGCTAGCAGGAGCTGCAGCTGCATGGTGGGAGAATTACGAGACTGTGCACCCAAATGTGGATTCCATCACGTGGAAGGAATTCAAGGACCAGTTTCGTCAATATCACGTCCCGAGGGGAGTGATACAAGCCAAGCGCCGAGAATTCATTAACTTGAAGCAAGGCAACAGCACAATAAAGCAGTACTTGCATCAGTTTGTGCAATTATCTCGTTATGCCCCAGAGGACATAAATACAGAGGAAAGGAAGATTGAGAGATTTTGTGAAGGACTGCAATACACATGGCAATACCATCTATCCTCACAAGTCTTCACCAATTTTCATGTCCTCATCGATCGATTGATCAAAATGGAGGAGAAACGAGGGAAGGTGGAAGAGGAGCGGAAGAGGAAAGTTCAACCAAACTTCTTCCAAGGAGGAACGAGCAGGAGGCCTATGCCACCATTTCGCCCAAGTTTTAGACCTCCACAGCGTCCTCAAAGACCTACACCGCCAGCTGCAACATCATCTCAGCCAGCACCCTTGTGCCCTGCCTGCAAAGAGCACCATTTCTTCAGAGATTGCCCGATGCGGAACGTGGAATGTTTCCACTGTGGACGGAAGGGCCACCGCAAGGACACTTGCCCATTCAGGCAATTACCCATCAGTATGGCTCGAGCACAAGCTGCAAGATCCCACCCCTCAACGCCAGCTTTTCAGCGAGGTTCTACACCAAACAGAGGTGGTAGAGTACCAAACTTCAGAGGCAGAGGAACACCGATGCCCATCAGAGGTCGACTCAACTACACTTCAGTTGCAGAAGTCGAAGGAGCCTCAGACGTGGTGATAGGTAAATTTCTTATTCATGAAGAAATTTCAATTACCTTGTTTGACCCTGGAGCAACACTTTCATTTGTGTCAAGGGCGTTCGCAGCTAGATGTGAACTACCTATTAGCATTCTCGATCGTCCCATCTTAATTCAAGCCCCAGGAACTAAGATGCCCGCAGATTCTATCTGTAGAAATATCGCCTTTTTCATTGGCAACCTAGAATTCCTGGCAGATTTGCTAGTATTAGATCTCCAAGGACTAGATATCATTCTTGGCATGGATTGGCTGTCAAAGCACAAAGGTCAGATGGATTGTGAAAGGAAGTCAATCACCCTGACGAATCAAGAAGGGAGTCAGATCACCTTCCACGCAGAGAGATCATCACCCAGCAATCGCCTGCTGAACTGCGCCAGGGAAACAAGCATGGATGAAGTACCTGTGGTATGCGAGTACCCAGAAGTTTTTCCAGAGGAACTTCCAGACATGCCACCCGATAGAGACATAGAGTTTTCTATTGAGCTTAAACCGGGATCAGCCCCGTATGCCCGAAAACTCTTTAGGATGACCAATCAAGAGCAAGAAGAATTGAAGAAACAAGTGGAAGAACTGGAACAGAAAGGATTTATCCGAACCAGTTCATCATCATGGGGAGCCCCAGTACTCTTCGTAAAGAAGAAAGATGGTGGTCTTCGCTTATGCATAGACTACAGGAAGTTGAATGACATGACCATCAAAAATAAATACCCTCTTCCAAGAATAGACGATCTGTTTGACCAGCTGAGAGGCGCAGCTGTGTTCTCAAAGATCGATCTAAGATCAGGGTATCATCAGTTGAAAATCCGAGAAGCAGACATACCTAAAACTGCTTTCGTATCTCGGTATGGGCTATATGAGTTTACTGTAATGCCCTTTGGTCTAACGAACGCTCCAGCAGTGTTCATGAATTTAATGAACAAGGTCCTTATGGAATTTTTAGACCAATTCGTCATTGTCTTTGTGGATGACATTCTCATCTTCTCAAGGACAGAAGAGCAACATGCAGAACATCTTCGGCAAGTATTGGAGAAACTAGCTACACATCAGCTATATGCGAAATTTGAGAAGTGTGCATTTTGGTTGAAAGAAGTATCTTTCTTGGGCCACATTATCTCTGGAAAAGGTGTAGCAATGGATCCAAGTAAGATTCAGGCCATATTGGAATGGAAACAACCAACCACAGTCACAGAGATCAGAAGTTTCCTAGGATTGGCAGGATATTACCGAAGGTTCATAGAAGGATTCTCGAAGATCACAAAACCCCTCACAAGGCTGCTAAAGAAGGACATCACTTTTGATTGGACTGAAGCCTGCAGCAGAAATTTTGCAGAGTTGAAGAGACTCTTAACGACTGCACCCATTCTTATCTTGCCTGATGATAAGAAGAATTTTGTTGTATATTGTGACGCATCCAAACAAGGACTAGGTTGTGTCCTTATGCAAGAGGGAAAGGTAGTAGCTTATGCTTCAAGGCAACTACGACCTCATGAGGAGAACTACCCAACGCATGATTTGGAACTAGCCGCAGTAGTGCATGCATTGAAAATGTGGCGGCACTATTTGTTGGGAAATAAATGTGAAATTTACACTGATCACAAGAGCTTGAAGTACATTTTTACTCAAGCGGACCTGAACATGAGACAAAGAAGATGGTTGGAATTGATCAAGGACTATGATCTAGAAATTCATTACCATCCTGGAAAGGCGAATGTAGTAGCAGACGCCTTGAGCAGGAAGTCTTATGTCAGCCAGATGAACGTAACTGGAATTCCAAGTCAGTTACTCAGAGAGTTTGAAAACTTGAAATTAGAATTGGTTGATCAAGAAATGATTGCCACTATGAAGGTAGAATGTGATCTAAAGATGCAGATCAAGGAAGCTCAAGAGGTCGACCCAAGTCTTCAAGAGCTAAAGGAGGACATCAAATCTGGAAAGGATACAAGCTTCAGAGAAGATGATCAAGGAATCCTGTGGAATCGAGACCGAATTTGCGTCCCTAACGACCAGAAGATCAAGGACTTGATATTGAGTGAAGCACACAACACGCCTTGCTCAATCCATCCTGGAAGTACTAAAATGTACCAGGATCTGAAGAACCAATTCTGGTGGAGTGGAATGAAGCGAGAAATAGCAAAATATGTGGCATCCTGTGACACCTGTAGTAGAGTGAAAGCTGAACACCAAAAACCTGCAGGACCTCTACAACCCCTACCTGTGCCAGAATGGAAATGGGATGAAATAGGAATGGACTTCATAGTTGGATTGCCAAAAACCTCAAAAGGATATGATGCTATATGGGTCATAGTGGATAGACTAACAAAGGTGGCACATTTTGTGCCAGTGAGTACCACATACTCCACTAAGAGGTTGGCAGACCTGTACCTTACAAGGATTGTGGCCTTACACGGTATACCAAAAGCAATTGTTTCGGATCGTGGACCACAATTCGTGTCAGATTTCTGGAAAGAATTCCAAACGCTCTTAGGAACTAACCTGAAGTTCAGTACAGCATATCACCCTCAGACAGGAGGACAAACTGAAAGAGTAAATCAGATTCTAGAAGATATGCTAAGAGCTGGTGTCTTGGACTATGGTAACACATGGGAACAATTTCTACCATATGCTGAATTTTCGTACAATAACAGCTATCAAGCCAGCTTGCAAATGGCACCATTTGAGGCATTATACGGACGGAAGTGCCGCACGCCTATATATTGGACTGAAATAGGCCAGAAGCAACATCTCGGATCCCAACTGGTAGAAGAGGCCGTTGCACATGTGAAGATCATGAGAGAACGGCTGAAGATAGCTCAATCAAGACAGAAGAACTACGCTGATCGTAGAAGGAGAGAATTAACATTTGAAGAAGGAGACCATGTGTATCTGAAAGTGACGCCTTTTAAAGGAGTACACAGATTTCAGATAAAGGGAAAGTTAAGTCCCAGATACATTGGACCATACCGGATAAGCAAAAGGATAGGAAAGGTGGCTTACAGATTGGAACTGCCACCAGAGTTGAAAGGAGTCCACGACGTATTTCACGTCTCACAACTGAGGAAATGCTTAAGAGCACCCGAAGACGAAGTGCCACTAACAGGAGCAGAAGTCCAACCTGATCTATCCTACCAAGAATACCCTGTGAAGATACTCGAAAGAAGGGAAAGGAACTTGAAATCAAGGACTATTAAGCTTTGCAAGGTGCAATGGAATCATCATTCAGAAAAGGAAGCAACTTGGGAAAAAGAAGAAGGCCTGCGTCAAAACTATCCATACCTCTTCAGCAAGTCACCTAAATCTCGAGGACGAGATTATTCTTAAGAGGGGTAGGTTGTAACATCCCTATTTTCGCCTTACTTGCATTCTCTGAGCATCGCCCAGATACATGCATCTCGCATCACCTAACTCTGAAAGGACCCAAGACCATAACCAATATGTGCATAATGTACCTTAGGATCCCCTCGTATCGAGAAGTCCCAAATTGGCTAAGTCCTTCTCTTTTCTGAAAACGACCGCTTCTAGAAAGCCCTAAAAAGTCCGAAATCTCCGTTTGAAGTCCGAATCGAGATTCGTCTTCTCCTATAGGTTCATATCGCTATTTGATACGTATCGTCCTTTAGAAACATCTCCAAATTCGCGACGAAAACCAGAGTTTCAGCTGTTGGAAGAATCTGAAAACAGAAGTACTATTTTACCCGACTCTGTTTTCGTTTTGTCCAAAACCCTGCCAAATCTTAGCGATTTCGCGCGAACTCAATTGGAATAAGTATATAGCATTTTTATCTAATCCTCAGAAAAATCAGAATTTCATTTGGATCCCTAAATCTCAGAAATGCCCAAAATGCCCCTAAGCCAAACACGGTGTACAGTACACGGCACTGTACTGTGCCTGTGCCTGTGCCGTGCCGTGCGCGCGCGCTGCGTGCCGCCCGTGCACCACCGGCCGCGCCACCGCGTCCCTTCGCCGCCGGCACCGCCCCACGTGCGCCTCGCGTGCCCCGTGAGCTGCGCCACTTGTCGAAGCCACGACGACGCCTCGGGAACCCCCAGGTCGCCGGGATCGTCCCGTCGCGTCCGCCACCGAACACCACTTCGCCTGGCCGCGCGCAAAGTCGTGGTCCCGTGCCCCGAGACCTCGTTGCCCGCAACCACCCGCCTTGTGCCATCGCCGCCGTCCTCTGCCGAGCTGTAGCCATACCTCATGACCCCCTCACAGTTCGCCGTCCCATCGCCACCGTCCTCGTCTCCGGTAAACTGCGCCCAGTTGCGCCCTCCCTCGGCCAGAGCCTCCCCTAAGCCACCTGGAGGCTATAAAAGAGCACCACCACCACCACCTTCTCAGCACACAGCAAACACAGCCAAAACACCCCCCGCTCCTGCTACTGTTCTTCTTCCCCGAGCTCCACCTTCGGCCTTCACGGTGACAGCACTCTCCGGTGAGGATTTCTTCAAACTAAAGCTGCCAGCATACTCCTCTTAGCCCCTAGATGGTCCACGAGCAAGGAATTGAGCTCATTTCTTCTCCAACTCCGGCTATCACCGGTTTTCTATTCTTCTTTGTTTTGCAAAATTCAACTCGATCCAGATAGATTCAGAACTCGTACTAGTGAGAAGAAGTACTCCTTAGAGTATGCTTAAGCACCCCAGCTAGTTAATTTTGGTCTTCTTTCAGCCAATCAAAAATCCCCAAAACCCCAGCCGTGAACTCCAGCAGCTAACTCCGGCGAGCCTCCAAACACAACCATTGGATGATCCAGTGTACCAGCATGCATCTATTCACTCCCAGGAGCAAGAATATATAATTTATTTTGAAATTGATCAACTCTAGGTGCCCCAATTACTCTGCCCTAGTTTCTGTTTAAACCAGCCACCTTGGCATTCAAATTCCGGCCAACTCCGGCCATCCCCGGCCAAACCCTTCAACCAGCCACCTCCTGACACTTAAGCCTACATGTTTGACATAGTTTGCCCTCAAATGCATGAGCCAATTGCTCAGGACACACAAACCCTAATTTCAGCAGTACAATGGCATGGAAATTGCTGTGTCCTGGACCTTTTTGTGAATTCTGGAAAACCTAAGCCTTTTCTGCTTGTCCCACTTTGTCAAATAGCTTTGCCTTAGTCTATTACACATGCTGTCCAATTTTCATCTCGTTTAGAGTCACCTAGACCCCTTAACTCACTTTTCGGCTTTTAGGTTAAGTTCGGACGTGACCCGAACGTCGCCCTCTTGACGTCTAATGTCCGTCGACCCTAAGAGTCTTATTTACTACTCTTATTGTCCATCCTAAACTAGCACAATTCAACCCTTAGAAATCCAAAGCCCAAACCCTAGTCCAGTTCAGAGATCAAAAGCCGTTCCAGTATAGCGCCCTATTATTTTATGTGAGCATAAGTTGTCGTATTTTGTAAGTTGATTGTAATACCTTGTGTGTATGCCTGTATTTGAAGATCAAGACTTCGACTACGTGGAAGAGGAAGCAGAAGAACCCGCAGACTACGACACTACTGCTTGGCAAGGCAAGTTTCCCTCCTTTGAACATATTGCGCCTATTATTTTATATGCATTTAATTATTTAGAGTTTGATATCTACACAAGTATACATAAGATAGTTTTGATAAAAGCGTATGTTGAGAAATAATGTGAGTAGATAGTTCCATTTTGTGGACCCCCCTTGTTTTCATAACAATTTACTTTACCTTGTCACCTTAGGAGAAAAAGTATTACTTTAAAAGAGATATGCACTCATAGAAGTATATGTCAACACTAATGAATGTGTAAAAGAAAAGAGGAAGGCAGAAGCATGAGCAAACTATTTCTAAAAAGATCATTTTATATAAAAGAAATAGGGACTAGTAGCGAGGATTGGTTTGGATGGTTGGCGCTGTGTGCGCGGTGGGTTTGTGAAAGCCTCGCTAAGGGTCCATAAGGACGGGATCGTCGTGCTGTGCTTCTAAGCGGCCTGAAAACGTGCTAACCACCCGCCTGGTATGGGACAGGCACAATGTCATGACTCACCTAAAGTTAATCATTTCCTGCAATGGTTGTCGATCCGGTTTCCCGAGTGGAAATTGGTGGGCCACAGAGGGCCACGAGTGGTGTGAGGGGTAGAGAGGATAAGGTGTAAGAAGGAAGTCGCCCTAGCCTGGCTCTCGAGTCGTGCGCGACCGAACCCGGAAGTGGGATTTCCATGCGTCCAGAGGAGGACTTCATGGACCCAAGGCTAGAAGAAAAGGCAGTGGGGAGGACCCACAACGATAATGAGGACCTTACGCGTGCTTGCCATGTATCATGTTGTAGGGAGTACCTACCTTGATAATGGGGCCGGTATTGTCTATGTATCGGGCAGGAAATTATTAACAATGGGTTAGTAAACTGTTGTGTAAGCTCAGCCTGGTCACCTGCGTATAAGTCGCAGGGAGCTGATCCGACATTTAAGTTGAGTTTTCGTGGTGGGTACAGTGGTACACCTCTGCAGAGTGTAAAAAGGTATTCGAATACTCCGTGCTCCCGGGTTTTCTGGAGCCTGGTCGTAGTGGGGTGGTCCCTCGTCGATGCAGCATGATTAGTTTTGATAAATTCTTTAAAGTGTGATCAAACCATGGCGGCTCATGGGAGCTTAGCCTGACTCTGTGAAAAGTATATACATGTACAGTCTGATAAATTACTTTGATAAACAAAACCCCAGATTCGGGGAGACTTTCTAAAGTATTAAAATATCTCTGTTTTCAATAAAATTACCCTAGGTATAAGAACCATAGAGCTTGTTGTTGACATTCACCACATATAACATCTCCCTATGCGGGAACTTGCTGAGCTTTGTATGCTCACCCTTGCTGATCCAATAAGTCCAGAGGATGAATCAGTCGATTTCATAGACTATGGAATCGACTCAGCACAAGAAGACCCCGACAACGTTCCCGGAGATCCAAGCGCCTGAAGGGTCACCAAACCTCAACGAGAGCGATGTGGATTGCGCCCTGCTTCACGCTTTGCTGGATGAGGAGGATGTTCCTCACTGTTGTGTTGTACTACTTTGGATGATTGTTTTTTGGCTCGAACCCGGTTTTTGGGTTTAGCCCCTAGCTGATTTTGCTACTTATATTTTGACGTGGTTCCGCACACGTCAATTGCTGTAATATAGGTCTGAATGACCCGTACGCTTTGCTAATGTATGCATGTAAATATGGTGGGATGTTCTGAAGTTTTAACTCCTGTGCACAAATCACCTGGGCATTTGTAGTAGGTTCCCTCTAACGAGGGGCCCACAAAAACAAGTCATCATTGTGTCTTATGGCGAGTAATGATGCTAAGGTATCGGATCTCGAACCTTTTTATGAGGAACTTGTTGATATGGTTACAGAATTAAATAAGGCACTAGGTAGGTTAACTAAGGAAAATAAAGTGCTTAAAAAGGAATATTCAACACTTAGCGATTTATATGCCGAACTAAATGACTCGCATGAGGCACTCCTAGTTAAAGATATTATTGATTCTAAACAAACTAGTGATATAGGAATTATTTGTGATATTTTAGATGAATCATCCCATATTGTCTCTCATTCAAAATCAGTCACTTGTGATGATTTAGAAATTAATCATGAAAATGTTTGCAATGAAATTGTTGGTAACAACTCAAATTTGATTTTAGAAAATTTGGAACTCAAGGCACAAGTGGAAAAGCTAAATCTAGAATTAGCAAAATGTTTTAAAGGAAAATAAATCTTAGACAAACTTCTTAGTGAGCAACGATGTTCATTTAGGAAGGAAGGTTTAGGATATTGACTGAACAAAAGAAAGAAGTTGAGTACTAAAGTGACTTTCGTTAAGGCTACAAATATGTTTTGTCACAAATGCCATAATGTAGATCATTTACGAAATAATTGTCACTCAACTTCTAAAGCTAAAGAAAATGAGTATCATTCCCATTATATGCTTAAGAAAACCAAGTATGGAAAAGTAGTTGCTAAATTCATTGGTTTACCTTATCAAAACAAACATAAAAAGAGTATTTGGGTTCCAAAGACCCTTGTTGCTAACTTCCAAGGACCCAAACAAGTTTGGGTACCTAAAAGCGTCTAACCTTTCTTCTAGGTGAACTACAAAACCGGTGGGAGGCATTGGGTGCTTGATAGCGGGTGCACTCAACACATGACCGGTGATGGAAGTCGTTTCTCCTCATTTGAGAATGGTTGCAATGGCATTGATAAAATCACATTTGGTGATAATAGCAAAGGAAAGGTAATTGGGTTAGGTAAAGTTGCAATCACAAACAACCATTCCATCTCAAATGTATTACTTGTTGAATCCTTGAATTTCAATTTGCTTTCGGTTGCAAAAATTTGTAATTTGGGTCTTAGATGCATTTTCGAACCAAATGGCGTTATCATTGAAAGCTTAGAAGACAAATCTCTAATTTTCAAAGATTTTCGATATGGAGATTTGTATTTGGTGGATTTCGGTTCAAAAGATTCTTGCATTTCAACTTGTTTGGTTGCCAAAAATTCTTTGGGATGGCTTTGGCATCTTCGTTTGGCTCATGTTGGAATGCATCAATTAAACAAACTTTTAAAAAGAGATTTGGTCTTAGGTATGAAAAATGTAAAGTTTGAAAAGAATAAACTCTGTAGTGCTTGTCAAGCGGGAAAACAAGTTGCTAGTACTCATCCCGCTAAAAACATTTTGTCAACATCTAGACCACTTGAGCTTTTACATATGGATTTGTTTGGTCCATTGGAAACTCAAAGTATTGGTGGTAGTAATTATTGTTTTGTCATTGTTGATGATTTCTCCCGATTTACTTGGATTTTCTTCTTAAATCATAAGTCCGATGCTCCAAGTATGTTTAAAAGATTTGCAAAACGTGTTGAAAATGAATTTGAATTTTCCATCAAGAAACTTCAAAGTGATCATGGTGGAGAGTTTCAAAATTTGGATTTTATTTATCTTTGTGATGAATCTGGAATTAAACACGAATTTTTCGTACCATATACTCCTCAACAAAATTGTGTTGTGGAAAGGAAAAATCGAACATTAATCAAAATGGTTCGAACTTTGTTGGATGAATATAAAACACCCACTAGGTTTTTGGCCGAGGCAGTCAATACTGTTTGTTATGCCATAAACCGGCTCTATACTCATCCATTGTTAAATAAAACTCCCTACGAGCTAATTGTTGGAAGAAAACCAAATATTTCATATTTTCGAGTTTTTGGTTGCAAATGTTACATTCTTAAAAAACACATGCATCTTGGAAAATTTCAAAGATGTGTTGATGAGGGTTTTCTTGTTGGATATTCATCAACTAGCAAAGCTTATCGTGTTTTTAACATTATAATCGAATGCATTGAAGAAACGTGCAATGTTGAGTTTGATGAATCTAATGGCTCTCAAGAAGAGTATGAAGATTTTGAGAATGTAGGAAATGAGGAACTACGAGAAGCTATGAAGAACATGACGATTGGGGACATCAAGCCCAAAGATGAAGATTCAAAGTTACCCGATCAAGAAAATGAAGTAGTTTCTATGGTTCCGGAGGCTACTACTCAAGTTGATCTTGATCCGGAGATGAAGGAAAATGAAGATCAAGCATTGCAAAATCCAAGACTTCATCAAACCATCACTAAGGATCATCCCGTCAACCAAATAATAGGTGATGTTGGTAAAGGTGTTCAAACTCACTCTAGAATCGCATCTTTTTGTGAACATGCATCTTTTATTTCTAGTATTGAGCCTAAATGCATTGATGAAGCACTAGCGGACCTGGATTGGATAAATGCCATGCATGATGAATTGAATAACTTTACTAGAAACAATGTTTGGGAACTTGTAGAAAAACTTCTTGATCACAATATAATTGGCACAAAATGGGTTTTTCGGAATAAACAAGATGAAAATGGCATAGTTGTAAGAAATAAAGCTAGATTGGTAGCACAAGGTTATTCTCAAATTGAAGGATTAGATTTTGATGAAACTTTTGCTCCCGTAGCTAGACTAGAAGCCATTCGTATCTTACTTGCATTCACATCATGTTTTGAAATCAAACTATTTCAAATGGATGTTAAAAGTGCCTTCTTAAATGGTGAAATATCGGAACTTGTATTTGTAAAGCAACCACCGGGCTTTGAAGATCCAAAATATCCTAATCATGTCTATAAACTCTCAAAAGCCCTTTATGGTCTTAAGCAAGCCCCTAGGGCTTGGTATGAACGATTGCGAAACTTCCTAATTTCACAAAGCTTTAAGGTTGAAAAAATTGATACAACTCTCTTTACCAAAATCATAAATGATGACTTCTTTGTTTGCCAAATCTATGTCGATGATATAATTTTTGGTACCATTAATGAATCTCTTTGTCAAGCTTTTGGTGAAACCATGTCCAAGGAATTTGAGATGTCTATGATAGGATAATTGAGTTTTTTCCTCGGACTTCAAATTAAGCAAATCAAAGAAGGTATATTCGTGAGTCAAATCAAATACATAAAGGATTTGCTCAAAAGATTCGGTATGGATGATGCAAAGCAAATCAAGACTCCCATGGCTACAAATGGTCATTTGGACTTGGACGAGGGAGGTAAATCGGTAGAACTCAAATTATATCGTTCTATGATTGGTAGTTTATTATATCTTACTGCTTCTAGACCGGATATTATGTTTAGTGTATGCATGTGTGCTAGGTTTCAAGCTGCTCCTAGAGAATGTCATTTAACTACAGTAAAAAGAATCTTTAGATACTTAAAACATACAACAAACATAGGCCTTTGGTACCCTAAGAATGTTAGCTTTGATCTCCTAGGATATTCGAATTCGGATTATGCCGGTTGTAAAATTGATAGAAAAAGTACTTCCGGTGGATGTTAACTTCTATGAAGATCATTAGTCTCTTGGACTTCAAATAAACAAAATTCGGTTGCACTCTCAACTGCCGAGGCGGAATATGTTTCGGCCGGTAGTTGTTGTGCACAACTATTATGGATGAAGCAAACTTTGTTAGATTATGGCATAAGAGTCAATTGTATTCCACTTTTATGTGATAATGAGAGTGCCGTTAAAATTGCTAACAATCCCGTTCAATACTCTCGAACAAAGCACATTGACATTAGACATCACTTTCTAAGGGATCATGTATCAAAAAGGGATATAGTGATTAGTCATGTTTCAACCGAAAATCAATTAGCGGACTTATTCACTAAACTCTTGGATGAGTCAAGATTTAGCAAGTTAAGAAATGAATTGAATGTTATTGACATTTCAAATGTTATTTGATCTCTTGCTTGTCTTGGAGTGACTCTTAGTATGATTGTGTCTAGCATGTATACTATTACTTATATATATATACATACTCAATCAATGTAGGCATCTATGCCAATCACTTCCTATTTTGAAGAAAAAGACCAAAAGTTCACCTCTTTGTCTTTTTTCAACAAAACTTGGATAACACATTAAGGGGGAGCAAATTCAAGCTCATTGAATGCCTGTATACCCAAATTGTGTACAAAAGTGAAAAGAAAGGATTTCGAGCTAAAATGTAGAATTTTGACAAAATTGAAGATTTAGGGATCGTGTTTTGGCCTAAAATGACTTATTTCCATAAATTAAAATCGGTTGAGTTTTCACAAAAATTTTCTACATGAAACACTTAGAGATCAATCATTCAAAGATAGTTCATCTTGAACTTTTTCTCAAAAGACCAACGATTTGCAAGTTATCACATTTTTCAAGTCGCCCGAAAACGAGCTTTGACACGAAAATACCCAAAACATGCATTTTGTGAATTTCGCTGTTTGAGCCAAAATCTCTTCCATGTTTTGGCTTGAAATAGTGTTTCAAATTCATACAAGTCCAAACATCTCAGAAAAATCCAAGTTTCATTGAGATTTGATGATTTGGTGAAAACCCGTTCTGATTTACTCGTTTTACCCGAAAACGTGCTTTGGAGGCTCATATTAAGATCTTCTTCTCTCATATCCATTCAAGGCTATCTGGCTATATTCCCAACATGGTATTTGAGTTTATACTAGAATCAAACTTCTGGTTGAAGCAATTTTGCGAAAAATTCAAAATTTCAGAACTTTCAGGCCCTTTTCTAAACTGACCGGACATTGTCTGGCCAGATCGGACTTTGTCCGGTGTGTGCATACCTGTTCGGTTATTAAAATCTCCCGAAGTTTTCTTTCTTCCCCAAATCGACAGAAGCCTTTTGTTTTACCCTACTGCTCATCCCTCTCACTACTGTTCTCCTCTCCTCACCGGACACAAGGTCTCGTCCGATCTCCTCTCATCCGGCCTCGGATTTGGGCACCTGTGCATCTCCTCTTTCCTTGGTTTGGGTCAGTTTTTCCTATTCTTTTCTCTGAATCATACATTGCATCTCATTTCATTCTAGGGTTTGAAATTGACTAAATGCTTTGCATGCCTAAATTACTTAGAGATTCATGAAATTGATATCTAGGAGTGATCACATCTCAGTTGATTTTTGCAAAATTGCATGGTATGAGTATCAAGATGCTTTCTAGGGTTAGATTTTGTGACAAAATCAAGTATGGTTCTTATGGAAATGTAATAAACTAGTTGGATCAACTGTTAAAACATAGATTCACATCAAATTTGTACAAGGTTATGGCATGCACAAGATGAATATATAGATGAGTATATAGAGGATGATTTCTTTGGCTTGCATTAGATGCTTAACATGAACAAAGCTAAATGACTAGGGCCAAAATTGAATCAAACCACAATTAAATTGCAGAAAGTGATGATATGAAGTCTAAACAAGCCTCTAATAGTAAATGCATGAATGTGATATAGTTTAAATTGAGTTAAATAAGTTTTCATATACACATGAGGACTAGTTCGTGCTATCATATACACATTAGGATCAGTTCATGCATTTCATGGCATTCTCATCGAGTCACATCTTGATCAAATTCTATATCTATCTCTCTCTCTATCAGAGTTAGAATGTCAGGAAGAGTGAAACAGACTAGTCGTCGCCATGGCCCTGGATCTTCCCAACAGGCACAACCCATTGATTGGGACTCTTTGGCGGTAGATGAGGACGATGCCGCTCCAGCATCTCCCATAGGCTCTCTCAGTGCTGATTCAGACTCTGATGACAGCAGCAGTAGCAGTGGTGATCAGCAACCTAGGGGCCATCAGACCTTCACTGCTAGTGCGATTCGGCGGCTTCGTCGAAAGAACCACTATGAGCATCCGAGGACCTACACTGAAAGGAACTTTTAGAATGCCTTTCAGATGTCCCAGTACTACACCCGGTTCTCCTCCGCCAAAGTCTTTGAGCATCAGGCCATTGACTGGAACTTGATCGAAAGCAAGGTGAACTATCCACTACGGAGCAAATTCCTGGTCGTCAGTATGTACTCCTTCACCGAGATGAAGGAAGATTGGAAGTGGAATGTGGATATCATCCGATCGTTCTTTGCATCTCTCCATGTAGCCTCGGATCGATCCCACATAGTATTCATGAACAACAACTCGAAGAGAACTCTCACGAAGGCACAGTTCGAAGAGGCTCTACAGATTGAGCATGTCGACAACAGCCTCTTTGCCTTCGATGAAGTTCGAGTTGAAGATGTCGTCCATCTTTTCGACAATCCAGATCCAAACATCGGTAAAGTCTCTCAGCTGATCCCTCCGGTGGAAATTCTTGAAAAACTCAATCACATGACCATCTTGCCCAAAACCGGAGATCACGGGGCCGTCACATCCACTATGCTACGTCTGCTGAAGGCCCAAGTTGATGAGACTCCTTTCGACATCATTGAGTTCATGTTTCACGAGATGCAGGAGGTTCAGATGGACTCGAAGAGGCTTTTGCCCTTCGCACCCTTCATCGCTCACACCCTGACCTACTTTGGGCTGCATCGAGCGTCTCATCCCTCCTCGATGGAGTATTACCGGATGAAGAGCTTGGGGATCCTTATCCGCTACGAAAATCAAGTAGGATCACCAGCTCATGAAGATGAGCATATGTCTCCGGTAGCGGGAGCTCCTTCTCCACTCCAGTCCTACTCCATATCTCAGAGTCCTGATGTCTCGGCTCCTTACATGATGATCATGGAGCGTCTAGATCAGATGTCTATGAGATTCGAGACTCGCTTTGATGAGGTCGACTCCAGATTGAGCTCCATCGACCATCGACTCAACGTCATCGAGCCTCGTATCGATTCTATGAGTCAGGACATCTCTGAGTTGCAGGGACGCTTTGACACAGGCCAGTATTAGCATCGTCGTCGCGGTGATTCTTCTTCTGATCATCCTCCGCAGTCCTAGATCCATTTGTACTTATGTTTTTATGCTAGTTGTGTGTATGTCTTCTCCCTTTATGGTTGTTTGATGACAAAGGGGGAGAGAGTGTTATGTTGTTATGTCATTTGTTATCATGGATTGTTATGTCGTATTGTGGATATTGTTATGGATATATGTTGTTATGTCGTGTTGTTTGGACATATGTATGGACAGGTTATTGTGAATTGTTATGAAATAAAATTGTTGTTTGGATATGTATATGTGGTCTCATATATCTTGTTATGGACATGTTCATGAGCTTGGATGTAAGATTCAGGGGGAGCACTATTTGCTTATATTAATTTTTGATATCCATGTGTTTTATGCATAACGGTTGTCATCAAGCACCAAAAAGGGGGAGATTGTTGAATCTTGAGCCATAATTAGGGTTTTGGTGATTAATGACATCCGTAAGATTTGCGACTAACCTATGTGTGTGAGACTCAGGTTAATGAGAGGATAAAGCATCACGAGAGTGAAAATCAAGATTATCAAGACTCCATGAAGCAAAAATGACGAAAACCTCGACAAGAGTACAAATATCTAAACCTAGCGTTTTTATGTTTTGAAACTTTCTAGGTTAGATGGTCGTACTATTAAGAGGGGTTTAAGCACAAGTCTCTTGATCAACCTTGAGGTCTTTAGAAACTCATTTGCATATGTATTTAGCCTCAAATCAAAATTGAGTAAAAATTCAGCAATTTTGTTTTCGTTTTGTACTGGCCGGACAATGTCTGAAGTGACCAGACAATGTCCGGCCAATACAAATATCTTCTGAATTTTGCAAAACGTTAAACAAAGATAAATACACTTGTCCGGTGCATCTGTCCGATATAGGCCGGACACTGTCCGAAGTGACCGGACAATGTCCGGCCAATACAATTCTCACGGCAAGTTAAATTGAGACAAATGTATTTGTCCGGAAGCTTTTGTCCGAAATGCACCGGGCATTGTCCGAAGTGACCGGACAATGTCCGGTCAATACATTTTCTGGTAAGTTGAAAATACATGTGCTAACAGAGACATATGTATTTGTCCGGACATTTTGTCTGGACAAATCACATATGTCCAGCATATACATTTGATATGTCGTTTTAAATCAAGTGTCAACAGAGACATATACATTTGTCCAGACGTTTTGTCCGGACAAATCGATTTGTCTGGCATGTACATGTACTGTTAAACATGAGTGTTAACAGAGACATATACATTTGTCCGGACGTTTTGTCTGGACAAATCCTTTTGTCTGGACAAATACATTTGTCCGGCCTTCACAAAAATTCTCAAACGGCTACTGACACTTGAAAATCACGTGAGCAACGGTCGTCTTTTTCGTACTGACCGGACACTATCCGAAGTGACCGGACAATGTCCGGCCAGTACAACTTTCGCCCAATTTTCTTGAAAACGACCGTTTTGCTGAGAGTATATATACCCCACTGTTTGTAGATGTTACACACACACGAAATACATCTCTAAACTCTTGTGCAACAGTGTGCAAACCCTCTCACATTCATTCTCTAGCAATTGAAGTTAAAACTTGAGCAAACCTTGAGTGCTAGTTGAGTGAAGTTGATTTCAAGCCATTGCATTTGCATATTTGTTCTTCAAGCTTTGAGGTTGATCAAGCAAAGTACTAGGCTTGTTACTCTTGGTGATTGCTGTCACCTAGACGACCCGGGAGGTCTGGAGATCTCTCCATTGACGGTGTGTGTCGGAGAGGCCCGGTGATTGGTTGTAAAGGCTCGGAGCTCGCCTATCCGGAGAGAAGGGCTACCCCCAGTGAAATCGAAGCATAAGCTCTAGCGAAGAGCGCTTCAACGAGGATTAGTGGAAATTGACAAATTTCTGAGATCTCGGGAAAAATTCGATCTCTTCGGTTATTTATATTATTTGCTTTATATTCCTAGAGATTGAATTGTTGCTCTTAATTCTTTAGAAATTGCAAAACTTGTCTTGTGTGGTTATTTATATCTTTTGAGCATTGTTATTGCAATTTAGGTTGTTAATCACTAGATTAAAAGAAAAATTTAAAAACCGCCTATTCACCCCCCTCTAGTCGGCATCCTTCGATCAACAACACAGTTATCTGTCTTGTTAGTTAACTACTCGAAGCAAGATATCTGCTTGTTTAGCTCGAAGCAAAAGCGGAACTCGAGGGGGTTTATCCCAAGCAACTCCTTCGGGACTCAAATTGTGCGAGAAATAATTCTAAGGACTCAAATTGTGCTGCGGATGTTAGGATGAAAAATAAAGTTCCTGTTTCCTAATTTTTGTATGATACTAAACTCAGTCCTTGTAATATGAATTTCCATCATATTTATTGCCATGGTGTACTGCCATTATTTTAGTGTGTGTGTGTGTGTGTGTATTACACGTTTGTGAATATTACTTTCATTGGTCCGGCGTGAAGAAGGAAGCAGGATTCAAAGCTAATTTAATTAATTAGTTCAAATTTAGGTAGTAGGGGTGTGCACAGGGATGATGGGACCCCATGAAGCCCATATTTAGTGACATTTTTAATGCATATAAGTTGAATATAAGGTACAACTTACATATTAAAGTAGTTTTACTTTTTATTCTATCCAAAGTTCAATAAAATCTTATCTTTCATTGTAGCAAAGGACGGGCTCCATGGAGTTCCAATTTTATATATATAAGGGTCAGGGCTTAATTTAGAGGTAATCAACAATGTTTTTCAATTTTATTAGTTACTTTCAAAATACCAGAAGAAGCAAGATAAATATAGCAAATGTAAACTTTATCATACCAGTAGGTCTAAAATATGAAGTATTATTGCTATGTGATAACTATGTAGATAAAAATTCTAACAACCCAAAAAAAAAAAGAATATTGTGCCCCTTGGAATATATGGTCCTCAAATATAGTTACGTTTTATGGGGAAAAAAGCAAATGCATACCTGGTTCACCGATGACCTTGTGTCATTGCTAAGATGCATATTTGTGCACTCCCTTCTATTAAGCTTCTCGGTTATTTGCCTCGGGGTAGGCCTTTTCATTGGGTCAGTCTCCACGCAGTTCAAACCTATTTCAATGCATCTTTTGATTTGTTGGTAATATATTTCTAGTGATGTATACTTTGGTATTGCTTCCAACCTATTCCTCCAATTTTTAAGTACCTATTAAATGGAATAGAGTGCTGTAATGATATAATGCAAACGTAAAATGTAACATAATCTTTCAAAAGAAAGACCTCGATCTTGAATGTTCAAACAAAATTTTCTTACAAGCTCAACAAAGTCCTTGGGAGATATTCCAGTACCATCTGGGTAGTTCTTCTGTCTCGTCATTATCTCTATAACTATTACACCCAAATTAAATATGTCTGATTTTGTTGTGATTATGCCTCTATGTAGGTATTTTGGTGCCATCTAGCCACTGCATTAGATAATGCATGTTTGAACATTATGAGCATAGTAAAGAAAATGTATTTCAATTTATCACTACAAAGCACTCGATTTATTAAGAGGTATTCAACTTACAATCATCCCTCAAGAGTTGTAGTGCAAATTCGGGTTTGTTGTGAACCGAAGATTTTTGAAAGACCAAAATCTGCAATTTTGGGTACCATGTTGTCATCGAGCAATATGTTTGTAGGTTTTAGATCCAAATGAATAACAGGAGTATTAATTTGCCATTCCTCGTGAAGATAATGTAAACCCTGGCAAATCCCCTCAATGATTTTGTAGCGCTTGTGCCAATCAAGTCCACAAGATTCACCTACACAATAAACAAAAGGAGAGAATTCAAGAAATGTTAGCTCTGAAAATTATTATCTTTGCATGCTAAAAGATATATGAAATGAATGATAAATTCTGCTATATGTTCTTGTCATCTTTTGTTAATATGCTGATATCAATATCATATATTGGTTTTTCATAACACTTATAGTATGTATAAACAAATTAAAAATGGTGTTGAAGTATAAATAGATTCCATGGTGTATAAAAATCAAGATGGTTTCAAAGATCAGAGAACCTGTGATTGAAACTTGTCTGGCACATTTGTGAATCAAAGATTTTTATTAGAGGTTCTAGTCCTTCAATTAGGAGAGTCCCAATGCTGGACTAGGACCTATTCCATGTGAAATCCACCTTATAGGTCTAGTCAAATCTAGATGTTAGAGAAGTGTTCAAATATAACCTTAGCTAGGTCTTGGCCCATGTCAAATTCAATCCATAGGCCTAGTTGGACATAGATGTAACAGTGAGTATTGAAATATGAATAAATTGTGTGTCTTACCTCAATAACTTAAACTTTTGGTTGGGTTGGTTGGTGCATAAAACTCAACAAGGAGTGATACTCAAACAACATGAACTTTGATAGAGAAGAATAAAGAGAAAATGATGAAATAGAGAAACAAAGATACATTCCATGTTGAATTGTCATACCAGAAAGATGCTTCTCAAGGGTTCCATTAGGCAAATATTCGAAGCAGAGCAACCTTTCTGGCATCTCTGCAAAGAAACACTAGTACAGAAATGCAGTCTTCTATCGGTAAAAAAAACCCTTCTACTATCGGTTTTTGTACCGATAGAGATAGACACGATAGAACAAGACTGGACATTTTCTATCGGTAAATAACCGACAGAAGAAGTTCACTATTCTATCGGCATATTATGAATCTACCGATAGAAAACCCGTCGTATTCTTACGTCCAGCAGTTGGAAAAGTACCACTATTCTAACGGTTAACTACAAGATTACCGACAGAAAAAAGCTTAGTACTCTATCGGCATATTAGGAGTGTACTGATAGAAAACTCGTCGCTAGCGGATTGAAAAGTACCACTATTCTAACGGTTAACTACAATATTACCGACAGAAAAAAGCTTAGTACTCTATCGGCATATTAGGAGTGTACCGATAGAAAACTCGTCGTCAGCGGCTGGAAAAGTACCACTATTCTAACGGCTAATTATAAGTTTACCGATAGGAAAACTCATACTATTCTATCGGCATCTTACAAGTTTACCGATAGAAAACTCGTCAATAGCGATTGGAAAGTACCACTATTCTAACGGTTAACTACAAGATTACCGACAGAAAAAAGCTTAGTACTCTATCGGATATGTATGAGTTCACCGGCAGGAAAGGTCACACTCTTCTAACGGTTAATTTTGATTGTACCGATAGAAAAAAGGATAGTAGTCTCTCGGTTGTTGATGAATTTACCGATAGAGCATTCACATATACAGTACTTTATTTGCATTCACAATACAGGACATTCACATATACAGTACAGATGCAATACAGTATAGATTGGATACACAATACAGTACAGATGCAAGGTAAATTCACAGAACAAATTGACACATTAGGCAGTTATTCACATTTATTCACATATGTATGGACAAATACAGATTGCAATCCAATGTGGACATTTATTCACATATATATATTTATTCACATGTATATGAACAGTCTATGCAGAGTACACAAAAAGGAGAAAATTGTCATGCTGGATGGTTGGGCGCTACTTCCTCCATGACATATTGTGCCCAGATTTGTCGAAGATATATAATCTTTGCATTTTTATATTGGTCTTTCGACATGGCGATCTGCAAGCATGTGTGCATACTGAGTAACTAACTTCGATCCTAATTTAGAACGTGACACCCATTTTTGAAATTTGAGTTAGCTATCGATGCTTACCTGGGGGAATCGGGAAAAGTTTGTCTGCACTAGGTCGTACATGTAGCGCAGCACATAAAACCCGCATTCCCACGATTGCGGCTGCTGATGGCACTGAGATAATTGCATATGCGAATACATGTTAGCTATATATTGTTTCCATAAACTAATTAAGCATAAACAAAAAGTCTCGTGAGTACCTCATATTCTTTCCAAGCTAGTACGGAGCCCTGCGGTGCGGCATGCCTCCCTCCAGCGGACACATATTTATCAAAAGCCCTGCATTTCAGTTAGTATTGCCAGTTAATGTATTATCATTAGCTAGTGAGGTCAAAATATAAATCAAACATATAAGTTACTTACGCCTCCATATTCCCCTTGAGCACATATTCCATCGATAATCTGTCACGCATCGAATCGAGGTAGTACACCTCGTTCCTCGGCGGACAGATCACGATGAGGATCCAGTGGCCCCTGCATTGTACGTAAAAGAGGACCGCTAGCTCAAAGTACATCTCAGGTGTAACATACAAGATTGAGTTAAATTAGTACGAAATGCACTAACCTTTGGTGGTACGGCACCAGAATGAAGTCCCTGTCCTGCTGCGCCATCAGCGCGCTGGATATGTACTGCTCAGCGTGCGCGGCGTCCTGCTGTAGCATCGTGAGGCTTATTTTCTCTGGGTCGAGGAAACCCACCTTGTCACACGCAGCCTCCGATGCTAGCCTGTACATGCACCTGCATGCGAAGGACGAGATTAATATTAATTTCACAGAAAGTTACTCAGTATTCAAATGAACTGCAACATTAATGCAGAGTTAGCAAACAGAGTTAGAAAACAGCAATACATAGCATCAGCAAACTCACAGGACTCCAGTCCGTATGATGGACATATCGAGCTCCCGCCAGTTGTAGAGGTCGAACAGATCCTCGTGTGCCACGGATATAGTCCCGGGCTCACGGTGGAACTGCCCAGGCCTGTAGGGAACTAAGAAGTTCAGGCTGCGCCGAGCTCGATGTAGGTACCAGTCGTGGAGGTCTCTGGTTGATCGATCCAATTTCCGCAAAGATGCCTCCAACAGGAGTGGGAGCGCGTTCGTGAACGTCCGCGGCAGTCCCTGTCGCCCTTTGCCCTTGCCTTTGCCGCCCTTGCCTTTTGCCGGGGACTGAGCGCGTACCTTCGAAGGCAAGGGCGAGGTGATGGCGGCTTTCTTCTGAGGTGGAGGCGTGGATGCGCTGGGTGGGGTCGAGGCCGTCTTTGATGTGTCCAGGTTCGCACGAGATCGGCCCTCATGCCCCGAGCTGGGGGCGCAGTCCCCTGGTAGCCCCGCGGCAGGCCACTTCAATTAATGAGCACGTATGTTAGATTATGCAAGTTGAGTGTACTGAGTAGGATGTAATCTAAAATGTGTAGGATTTACCGGTTGTATTACAAGACACTTCTTGGGCCACTGTACGTAGGAGCCCACTGCCTCGGCAAGTGTCTGCAGTTCCTCTGTTGGGACTGGCAACGGAGAATCGTTGTAGCCCGGCATGGCCATGTCCACCTGTACCTTTGCGAAACCCAACCGCAGAGGTACACAGTGGACCCGGACATCCGGCCCAGACGGATATACGAAGCCGTGTCCAACCACTTCCTGCCCGGCGCCTACGTGATTCTGTAGGATGCAGCCCTCCGGCCCCTGCAAATTTGTAACAATTAAAATAGGTTGGCGAAACAACTCTAACAGAATGGGAGTGGCATCAACTTAAGTGCACAGATGAAGGCTTGCAGTACCTCAAGTAGATCCATTGGATCCGCGAGTACCTTCGAAGCGCAACTGCTTATCCGACCCCGCGGGGTACCGTCGTCCTGGGGATCCGCATCTAAACTCTTGGCCAGCAATGTTTCTCTCAACCGTGCAAACTCTTCCCTCATTTGTGCGACCTCGGTCTGCACCTCAGACTGTACCTCAGCCCGTATCTCAGCCCGCATCTCCGCCCGTATCTCCTCCCGTACCTCAGCCCGTATCTTATCGGAGAGGTCAGCTTCCTTTTCCTTCCAGGTGCGGGCCTTCTTCCTCGGTGGAGCCGGATCTACGAAACCGGCCTTCCACGACACAATGGCTCCCACGGCCCGTGTCCGCCCAGGATGCTCCTTATTTCCTAGAGCTCGGGTGAGGATGTCGTTCTCCCTCTGCGGGGTAAACAATCCCTCCGCTGCGTCCTTCTCAAAAGAGATCTGTTACATTTGAAGGTACCTTGTGAGACAAATTGCCTTATATACACTTGTGCGCACACAGTTTACGAGGTTAGCCAACTTACCATTCGCCTCACAACGTCGGCGTCCCCAGGGGTTGCGAACTGCACAGACCCCGTGGACGACACGGACCCCCTCCCCCTCCACCATCGCTTGCACCTCTCATCCCTGATCTCGGAGAGCGGCAACTCAGGGGTGTCCATGACAGGATTTTGTTCGTCTTCCTTCTTCCACTGTTCCTCCTTCCCCGCATAGCCCCGGGATCCGAGCCGATGCGGGTGGTCGTTCCTCTTCTGGATCGCCCTATTCTTCTCGCTAAGGGCCTTGAACTCCTCAGTCCCCTTCTGCTTGGTGAATTCCTCCCATACCTCCTCCGATATGAAGGGGTACTTCTCGCAAGGAGATTTCCCCGCAGCTAGGAAGTTACTGACGAGCCAGCTCTTAAAGGTTTTTCCATGTTCCGTTCATGTCCTTCAAGCAGGCAGTCCTAGGTGTATCGTCGGGGATGTTCCACTTAGCCTGTTTCCGAAAAATGCATACAATTAATCACGAGTTAGTTAAACTTTAGTATAAGCCAAGAGAACGTGATTACGAAAGAGTTCAGCGATTTCAGTTCATTTAACCTTCACTTCCGCCCACAACCTATCCCTCTCGTCCGCCGTCACGTCCTTCCAGCTCTGGACGGTGATCTTCACCCTTTCTTTCGCCAACAGCCCAACGTAGGCCGCGTACCTCCCAGCATTCTTTCCAATCGGCCTCCCAAATTGGTTGAACTCACAAGAAAGATCAGTGCGTTTGGCCAAACGCCCCAACGTCGTCGCGCCTCGCCCCACCCTCTTGCGCTGGGATGTAACAGCCCCATCTTCAGTAGTTACGATGGGGTTGGCCCTAGTCGAACCACTAGTACCATCCGATGAAGACGACGACATGTCTTCCCCTACAAAACCTTCAACAAACCATATATATGGCAATTAATTCGCCTTGGACTTCCATAACTCAGCCCAGGACTGGAGACTAACTAGGGCGGCAAAAGGGAAAATAATACAAAAAGAAAGACATGCATAAATTACTTACTGAACTCTTCAGAAATATTTTCTATCGGTAAACACATGAGCTGCCGATAGACCATAACAATTACCTCCACACAAGACAATTTTTCTATCGGCAAACACGTGAGATACCGATAGAACATAACAATGTTCTCTACATATGGAATTTTGTTGACAAGCCACCATTCACTGTCATCACATAACATTCTCGATGATTTGCTACACTAATATTCATGGGCCAGCATTATTATTTCACACGTAAATATGCACACAAGCATCTAAGTGCTACTGTGCATAATCTTTAGCCTAGCCTGTATGTGAGTCATCAGGACTTCACAGCTATTAGGTTGGGAAAAGTCATGTATATAGGCATTTGAAACATATACATCGAAGACCCATCCACATTGCCATATATTCATACGAAGTGAGTAAAAATTCCCAACCAAACTAGTACATTGCATGGCTCATGTCCTTCCAGATCCAAATTAAGTTTTACTACTTGTGCAGAAAATTTTCTATCGGTAAACACATGAACTACCGATAGAATATGTGTAAGAACACCTCCAACATATAATCTGCATTACATGGCAGTTGGATACAATTGATCACACATACAGCAGTATAGAGAAGTTAAAATCTCAAAACAGGTTCATTACAGCACTGGAACATATTATGTAAACCCTAATTAAAATCAACATTGCCTGCGGAATGTACATAAGCCAACACAATAGGGAACCCTAGTGTAATTGCAAAACTCCAAGAATTAGTACGTGCAAAACACTAGGATCAAATAAAGAAGATGTTGGAAATAGAACGACGAATTAGGGTATTTACGGTGGCGATCAGTTCTGGTGATGCAGAGGCGGTGTAGAACGCAGCAGCGGCGGGCGAAGGACGAAAATAAGAACCGGTGGCAGTGACGAACCAGTGTCCAGCCGGCGATCGTCGTGTGGGAGAGAGGAAGTGAGTGCTCACGGCGGAGGTTGGGGTTTTCTTCGCTCTCGAAGAGACGCAGTGCTCTAAGGTGGAACTGTTCGAGTGGAGGGAAACTAAAGGGCCGTGTACGAGTAATAAAGTAGCGGAGGAACTTTTCTATCGGTATAACAAAATGATACCGATAGACTTATGTAATTTTCTATCGAAACAACAAAATAATACCGATAGAAAAAGTAAATTTCCCGGAAAAATATTCGAATTAGTGATTGCATTTTTCTATCGGTATAAACAATAAATCCTGTGAGACCAATTTTCCACAGAAAATTTTTTTAAAGTGCTTGAGATTGGGTGCCATTTTTCTATCGGTAAAAACAACAAAATACCGTGAGAGTAATGAAAAGGTGCCCTTTTCTATCGGTATAAACAAAAAAATCCCGTGAGCCCAATTTTCCCCAGAAATTTTTTTTGATTAAGTGCTTGAGATTTGTGTGCCCTTTTTCTATCGGTAAAAACAACAAAATACCGTCAGAGTAATGAAAAGGTACACAATTTAACATCAAACAGACCGTGGTTGAAAGCTGCAGAATGTTAAAGAAAGAGGGAAGATAGCCGGAAAATTGGAAAATTGACATAAAAAGAAATTGTTCATTCATTGTTGTTTTATCACTTACAAAAAAAAATAAAACCCAAAATGCTAGGTCAAGGGGTGGTCTTAGCCCTGGCTGCATGTAGAATAGAGTCAGTTAGACTTGCAGCCAGGACGCAGGACTCCTCTAGCGACAAGTTGTCCCTAGGATCAACTACTACCGCGTCAAGAAGGCCTGCGACCTCCCTCAGCTTCGCTATGGTATCCTTCATAGTCAAACCGCAGCCAGCGATGGTCATATCCGCGGCTTTCTTCTCCTCGCGAAGACGCCTCATCCTCGCCCTAGCATTGTCACCATCCGTCTTCATGCGCTTAATGCGCTGGAAGAGATCGTCAAGGTCAAGCCGTAGCTGAGTGTGCTTGTCTGTAAGGAGCTTGTGCTCCTCCTGGAGGGCCCTCAGGTCAGCCTTCACTTTGGCAGTGTCTTCCACGGCTACCATTCCCTGTGCAAATCAACAGGTCAAGAATGAACTGAACATGGATTAACAATACAGGGGTAAACCGAGGAGATTTAGAGTTCTTACCGGGGAGGCCGTGGATGACGATCCCATGGAGGTTGCCATTGTGAAAGAGAAGATGAGGAGTCCAACCGTTCGAGAATTAGAAAAACAACAAAATACCGCGACGCATGGCGAGGTACTTATAGAGTTTCCAAGGCGACGCATGGCGACACGGTTGAGAATTCGAAGCGGCAGAGTATTCTTCTATCGGTAAAAACAGGAAAAAACCGTCAGACAACAAATACCGTGAGACAAATGAATTTATTCTAACGGTAAAATAGAACAATACCGATAGAAAACGTTTTGAAGTGCCTGAGAGAAGATGTCCTTCTCTATCGGTATAAATAACAAAATACCGTCAGGGATTTTTGCTGAACTTAATTTGAAGAGGCTGCGATGAGATTTTTGCAAGTGCTATTTGAAGGGAAGAATTAAATATTTACAGGATAAAGGTACTGTACATGTTAGAACTCATGCTGTGGAGTAAAATTGAGATGTATTAATGCTGTGAACTAGCTTATCATTAAATTCTAAAGAAAAATGTACTGCCTGATGTATTAATGATAAGCCTCACCTTGCTGCAGAACTTGTGGGCTGTTTGCTTGGCATTTATCCCTGAAATAGAAATTAATCATCAATGGTTCTCAACCCATAATCCTTCTTCGTGGTCATCTCGCAGATACGTTGTTTCGTCGATATCTTCAGTACGGATAGATTGAATGTCCTCTAAAAATGGAGGTATTTCATCGAATTGGTTATACTCCTCTTCGTCGACAACATCTTCGACCCCAACAATACGTCTCTTGCTGTGGAGGACAACATGCAAGTTTGGATTGGCCGGGTCAACGATGTAGAATACCTGTGTGGCTTGCTTTGCAAGTATGAATGGATCGTCTTGGTGTCCGACTCTACCAAGATTGACGAGAGTAAACCCGTAACTGTCAACTTGAACACCTCGAGGGATTTCGACCCATTGGCATCGAAACAGGGGAATCTTAAGTAATCCGTAATCGAGCTCCCATATTTCGTCAATAACACCGTAATATGAGTTCAGCGCCCTTACTGACCTGGCATCCTCGGAAATAGCAAACAGTGTCACTCCGCTACATTGCGTGCTACTCTTGGCGTCTTGAGCTCTTGTGTAAAATGAATACCCATTGATGTCGTACCCCTGCCAAGTCCCTACAGTGAATCTTGGGCCTCTAGCCAACCATGTCACAGTTTCACTTACGGAGCCCTCGGCAGCTCGCGTGACTCTTTCTTGGATCCACTCAGCAAATTTCCTGTTATGTTCTCTGCTTACCCAAACGTCTGACTTCGAAGGATTCTGTGACCGTAACATTACCTTGTGCTCGTGTATGTATGGCTCGACCTCCGTCATGTGTTGTAAGACCCAAAAATGTGATTTTGCGTACACATCACGAGCGGGGACGATAGCTTTGAATCCAATCGTTCCAATTCCCTCAAGCCTACCCTCGTGTCGGGACCTAGGAACACCAATTGGGTCAACCCCGGCCATATAATCTGTGCAAAATTCAATCACCTCCTCGGCGGCATAACCTTCCATGATACTCCCCTCGGGTCGACGACGAGTCCTTACGTATCCCTTCAATACACCCATAAATCTCTCAAATGGATACATGTAGCGCAGGCACACAGGTCCACAAAACTTAATTTCTCTGATAAGGTGAACAATCAGATGGACCATAACATCAAAAAAGGATGGAGGGAAATACATCTCGAGCTGACAAAGAGTTGTAACCACGTCGCGTTGCAAAGCGTCCAGTCCATCGGGATCAATTACCTACGAGGACACAGTTGCGCCAAATATTCATATCAGAAAAATCTTCTCATTAAGCTCCACAAATGGAGGTAGTGAACTTATAGTACGAGTGCACGTACTTACCTTGGAAGATATTGCGTTGAAGAAATAACATAGGTTTGTGATTGTCTCTCTGACTTTAACTGGGAGAATGCCTCTGATAGCAATGGGAAGCATCTGTGACATCAAGACATGACAGTCGTGGGACTTCATGCCAACCAGTCTTAGGTCCTTCATAGACACAAGTTTTTTCAAGTTCACGGAGTACCCACATGGAACTTTAACACCGTGCAGGCACCGACAGAGTTCTGTTTTTTCGCTCTTGGACAACGTGTAGCAGGCCGGGGGGAGGTATGTACGCTTTCCATTCTCTAAAGGTGCAAGCTCAGTCCTTATCCCCATTTCCACCATGTCACGACGAGCTTTCACACCATCCTTTGTCTTTCCCGGAATGTTCAACAACAAACCAATCAAACTGTCACAGACATTTTTCTCTACATGCATGACGTCAATGCAATGTCGAACTTGTAAGTGCTCCCAGTACGGTAGATCCCAGAGAATCGATCTCTTCTTCCAAACATTTTTTTCTCGAGGTTTAGAATGCTTACCGAACTCAACTTTGATGTCGTTCACGCGTGAGTAAATCTCCTTACCGGTCAGAAACACTGGAGCTGATCCCTTCTCAGGCTTCCCGTTAAATGATTTCCTCTTCTTACGGTACGTGTGATGCACCGGAAGAAACCTGTGGTGACCCATGTACACTGTTTTCCGGCAGTTTCGCAGCCAGATGCTCTCAGTTTCATCTAGGCAAATAGGGCAAGCCTTGGCTCCTTTCGTACTATACCCCGACAAATTGCCGTAGGCAGGAAAATCATTTATGGTGCAAAATATCAGGGCCCGCAAGATGAAATTCTCTTTCTTGTATGCATCCCACACCTGCACACCCTCGCTCCACAATTTCTGTAAGTCCTCGATTAAAGGTGCTAGAAACACGTCAATATCATTTCCGGGTTGTCTGGGTCCTGAGATTAGTAACGCCATCATGATGTACTTGTGCTTCATGCATAACCAAGGAGGAAGATTGTAGATGCATAAAAGAACCGGCCAAGTGCTGTGCCGGCTGCTCATATTACCATGTGGGTTCATACCATCTGTACTCAGCCCGAACCTTACATTCCTAAGTTCGCCGCCGAACTCAGCAAATGTTCTGTTGATGTTTCTCCATTGAATAGAATCAGCTGGGTGTTTCAGTTTTCCGTCTTGTTTCCGGGCTTCAGCATGCCAACGCAAGTGCTTCGCGACTTTCGGATTTGCAAACAGCCGCTTCAATCTAGGTATCACAGGCAAGTACCACACAGTTTTTGCCGGGGGCCCTTTCCTTACCTCGTGACGTTCACTGTCAATCCGGTCCCTACGCGTATACCTCGATGCGCCGCATCTTGGACAAACATGCAAACCGGAGTACTCGTTACGGTACAACACACAATCATTTGGGCATGCGTGTATTCTTTCGATTTCCATTCCCAACGGACACAACAGTTTTTTGGCTTGGTAAGTAGATCTTGGCAACTCATTTCCCTCTGGAAGCATGTCCGCTAGAAGATCTAATAGTGCCGTGAAACTCTTATCACTCCAACCGTTTCCTGCCTTCAAGTTATATAATCTCAGCACAGAAGACAGTTTTGTAAATGTTGCACATCCAGGGAACAGAGGCTTCTCAGAGTCAGCAATCAGTTTCTCAAATTCACAAAAGTCATTTTCGTTGTAATCTTCCTCTACATCACGTAACATCTCATCTAGATTGTCATCATCATCATCTATGTGCACATCGGAATTAACATTACCAAAATTGGGATGATCATCGATATTATTGCAATCCACATCCGAGTCGTGCTGATTGGTAGTAGTGGTGCTTGTTTCCTCAAGATCTTCGCCATGCCATATCCAACGGGTGTATCGCGCGTTAAAACCACGACGAATCAAATGACTCTTAATTTGATCAGAGTTGCTAAACCTCTTCAAGTTCATACAATCTGTACAAGGACAGAGCATATTTTTCTCTCCCTTCCTCTCCTTTTGTTGCTCAGCAAATTTAATAAACTCATTCACACCATCCAAATATTCAAGAGTAGTACGTTTTATTCCATACATCCAATATTTCCTGTCCATCTACAATTAACAAAATTTAACGAGTAAGCCATGCATGAAACCTGCCCGATTAAGTTATGTATATGTACATGTACAGCCTCTTACAACAGATACATGTGTTGAACCCTAGCCTGACGAAATTAACACTAAGTAACCTAGCTAACTACACAATACAAGCTAGTTAGCTCCTAAAACATGACGCATTTCCAGCTACCAAGCTCCCAAGCTTAGAGCTACAAACTTGGAACTACACAATACAGCTAGCTTGCAAGTAGAGAGGAAGGGAGATCTAGAGGGAGAGAGAGATAGGTGTCGACGATTAAGCATACCTTAAAGAGAGGGGCGCAATCAACTTCCCTCCAGCCTGCGCTGATCACCCTAGCAGTGTAGCTGGAACTTTCGTCACAAACAGAGGGACACAGAGTGCAACAGAACAAATTAAAGAGCAGCTCAGCAATGGTCGACTGGGGTTTTCCTTATAATGGACATTTTTCTAACGGTAAATACATGAAATAACCGTCAGACTAACTTAGCTAATTTGCCGCTCACATATTCTATCGGTAAAAACACACACATACCGTTAGAGAATATACATTACTGAGCAAATATATGTATTTTTCTATCGGTAAATATGTACATTTACCGTTAGAATATGCATGACTAAACAAATATATGTGCTTCCTATCGGTAAATATGTGTATTTACCGTTAGAATATGCATGACTGAACAAATATATGTATTTTTCTATCGGTAAATATGTGCATTTACCGTTAGAATATGCATGACTAAACAAATATATGTGTTTCCTATCGGTAAATATGTGTATTTACCGTTAGAATATGCATGACTGAACAAATATATGTATTTTTCTATCGGTAAATATGTGCATTTCCGTTAGAATATGCGTGACTGAACAAATATATGTGCTTCCTATCTGTAAATATGTGTATTTACCGTTAGAATATGCATGACTGAACAAATATATATGTTTTCCTATCGGTAAATATGTGTACTTACCGTTAGAGGAGGTACTGTTACCAAACTGGGACAAACATGCACATGCCATTTCTCACATTCAAGGAATCATATCAATGTAACATCAAACAGATCTTACATCAAACGGATCTTAACTTGAAGATAAAGCAATATATTTCAAGAAATGCTAATTTGTGGATTAACTAGGAGACACAAAAATACTTTTCGTAGGTAGTTGGGACTTCATCTTGCCAAAGAAATTACAGATGCCAGTTCACAAATTCAGGTACAAACATACACATGCCAGTTCACCAATACAAATTCAGGTACAAACATACACATGCCAGTTCACAAATTGAAGTGCATGTCTGAAACAGCAGTACAAATACACACCTACCTACCAATACAATTAAATACACAAATGCTCCCTGCACATTCAAGTTCATGTCCCAATTAGCAATACATGATACACAAATATACAACAATATACAAATACAACAATTCACACATTCGATGTATATTACAAAAGCCACGTCTGAAATTAACAACAGATCACGACGAGGACCCAGTGGCCCATACATGCATTTTACATAAAAGGGAACCTTTGCAGGTTGCCACAATGCAACTACCGACTACAAGTTAGACTTGATACATCACAAATCCATTCATCCAAAACAGCAAATGTCTGAACCACATTGGACTTAACCATAGGAGTTCAGTTCGAAGACGCCCGAGGAGCTGGAACTGCCGTCGACATACATTTGTACGTAATGGTGATTTCCTCGGACTCAAACTCGATCAACTCAACTCAACTCAACTCAACTCCATTAACAAAAAGAACCTACCTTCCAAGATGTTGTTCTGTGTAGTGATGGTGTAGAATGGCTGTGCAAATAACAACAATTCTTCTTCTCCAAGCAGGTAAGCATCTGGCCACAAGCTGGTGCATGCAAAAACATGTAAGATGCTTTCTATAGGTCCTGATTTGAGAAACACGCCGGGCTTAAGCATCTTCTCGACCGAGCCAACCAAGATCTCGCCCTTCACGTCCTTCCAGCTCTCGACGGTGATCTTCACCATTTCTTTCGCCAACAAGCCAACGTAGGCAGCGTACTGCGATGAAGAACCGTGAAATACGTTGCCCCTCACGAGCATCATCCAAGGACCTGAACAGATCATAATCATATTGAAAAGAAGACACATCAAAATGAAGGATACAAAAAAAGCAGAATTATTGCCATAATCGGATTAGAATAATCTAACAATATTGCAGAAATTTTACGTACCTTCCTTGGGATGCCGACGTCTAGAGGGCGTCGATGGAGGTGCGGAGGTGCAGCGGTCCCCTGTAGAGGTGCGCCGGCCGTCCATGGAGCTTACGGGTTAGGACTACGAGCCCAGATGAACTGTGAGAATGAAAGAGACATACCCGTGTATTTATACAATTATATATTTTCTATCGGTAAGAAAACAGAATACCGTTAGTAATAAAAACATCTGTAGAAGCCGAATGGTTCTATCGGCACAATAAATATTACCGATAGGAATTTTTGTACATACTCTATCGGTCTGTACGTACACTACCGATAGAATATTACTAGTGTAGAAGGCCAACAGTTCTAAGATATTTTGTGCAATATTCTACCGGTATAAACATGCATTACCGATAGAATAAAACTATTAGAAGACGAACAGTTCTAAGCAATTTTCTATATATTCTAACGGTAAAAGAATCCATTACCGATAGAATAAAAATATTTGTAGAAGGTCAACTATTCTATCGGCGAACTACATATTGCCGATAGGAACTTTTAATATATTCTGTCGGTATATTCATACAGTAGCGATAGAATAAGTCTAGTTGTTGAAGTCGACCAGTCCTATCGGCGCACAACATTCTTCCGTCAGTACTTATGCATCTCTTCTAACGGCAAATATGTTCATCACCGCTAGAGTAAATCATACTATTTATTCTATCGGTAAGTTTCTTAGAAACCGATAGGGAAAATACATCCGTCGGGCTTTTTTGACCGCGAGGCACATTTTCTATCGGTTTTGTGCTGTTTCGCTAATAACCGATAGAAGATAGGGGTTAGTAGACTACATTTCTGTACTAGTGAAATATTTTCCATTGTGCTCTATATATTTTTGTCGTATTTCATAACAATAGCCTAAAAACCGCACTATATTTTTGTGCTTAAACCTCAAAAGATGATCAACTTCATTCTTAAATTGTTTTTCTTGAACTTCCAGCCATGCGACTGTAAATCGGTCTAGTTGGGAAATAGTATCAAAAAACACTCCACGACTGTAAGATATTGCAAAACAAATAATATTAGCCATAGTATGTTGTAGTCAAGTGTCGACCGTTTATTTAATGATTGACATTAATGTTTTTGGTCATTTGGCAACATTGATGGAGAGTAGCTTAAACAAGGGCAGTGTGGACAAAGAAGTTCGGGTTGCGGGCGTGACATAGTGTGGCAGTGAAGAGCTGGGGAAACATGGTGAGTAGTGAGGGCGGCCTCAAACAAGAGTAGTGTACCTGAAGGATGGAAAACGACAGTGATGTTTTGTCAGAGACCGCGAGGAAGGTCAAATAACCAAAGGCATTAATGTCAATCATCAAACTAATGATTTGGATTTGATGACAGTATCTTATAGCTAATATTATTTGTTTTAAAGTGTCCTATAACAGTTGCGTGTTTTTGAATGTTATCTCCCTAATGGACTATTTTGGAGTTTCCAATAACCAATTTTCTCTTTATAATTTTGTAACCTAATTTATGTACTTTTTGTACTCCAAAACCAAAGGCATTAATCTAAATCTAGTACTCTTTATTTTCTATTTCTTTATTAATGCAAGTTTAATCCTTCTTATCCGGTATCTTTCTGGACAATAGATTTTCTCAAAAAAAAAACAAATAGAAAACATAAAACAAAGAATCCATCATTTGGGAGCTGAATCAATACAAAAATGGAAAATCTTTCAAAACATCTACATGTTTAATGCAAAATTTTCGCATGGATCTGAAACATACATTATTTCAAAAGAACGGACAACAGAGAACCCTTCAACTGGGATATCGAGTCAATACCCAAGGAATTCCATAATCTGGGACGTCTTGAATCAAAACATCTAATGTTTATTGCAAAATGTTAGTGTGCAGTTGGATCCCAGAGAATTTGATGTGGCCTCGATCTAGAAGGTGAAGGAAAAAAATTGTATCAGCTAAATTTTTCTTTTGCCTGACAAAATTCATTCGGAGTTCAAAAGAATACTACAAGAACATGAACACTTGGAAAGAAGCAGGTTGCTAACCTATATAGTGCAGAGCTGTTGCATTAGCTGCCGTGTGCTAACCTATAATTTTTCTGCTTTGCCTGACAAAATTCAATCAGAATTCAAAAGAACATAAAGTTTCAGAGAACATGGAAGGTTAATTTCAATGTGGAAAAAACATATAAAAGAAAGAATATTTGATTAAATGCTAACCTGTAGATCGGAGAGGTGTTGGATTAGTTGCCGTGAGGAGAAGTGAGGATTAGCAGAGCTACTCGTTGACCGGAGGAGAGGGGATACACATCGAGAAGATACTACACTTGTCGCTTGGAATTCAGATTAATAAAAACGTATGGAGAGCACGTGCACTCTGGTCAGTATTTCTTTATTGAATGATATTTTAAAAACAGGCGCTATCACAATGTATTTCGATAAAATGGATCTGAGAGAACACCATAGAATCAGGTGTTTAGATTCTGAAGGTAATGTTATTGATGGTCGTGTTAGTCCACTCCATCCATTCCACATAATTATATTTTGTTCATGTTATCACATATTCTAGTTGTTAGGAGTGCCTCTTGGAATTGGGATATTAGAATTCATGTGTTCTTTTATAAGTTGGGATTGAAATCTATATAAATTCATGAGAGATCGATTTAGAGACCAAACATGAATTAGAGAGACCAATTCAGAAGCAAAAGGGATAGAGAGGACAAAAAAAGAGTTTTTTTAAAGTAGAAAATTTTTGTAAGGGGCAAGAATTGGGGGTCCAAAACATATAAGAGTTGTTTAAGAATATCAATTTTTTGTACTCTTTTCAAATTGTCTTTAAGAATTTGCGATCTTTTTTCGCCAATATTTTCTCCGATTGTTGATGTTTCACCAACATTATCTAGATTCTCTACAAGATCTCCCTATTCTTGTTCTCGTTATTATGTGCACAGGCCATATCTCATGAGGTTAAATCCAATGCAGTGTCGAAGCTTCCGCTAGTCCTAATAAGTGAAGGGGTCTAAAAAATATGAAAGTTGTTTAAAAGCGTCAATCTCTTTTACTATATGGAGTTGTGCTTAAGAAATTACAATCTTCTTCACCAATCTTTCTCTCCCTGATTGTCATTGCTTTATCGAGTTTTCCCTGTTAGATCTCCTTATTCTTGTTGTCGCTATCATACACGCTTTGACCGTATCTCATGAAGTTAGATCCGATCTGGGGCTGAGGCTTTAGCTAGTGCCTGGTCCTAACAAGTGGTATCAAAGCTAGGATAGAATATCCTAACAAGTGGTATCAATGTTAGGGAGCTACTAGGTTGTATTTAGATTGGATTTGCTGAGACAATCATAAACGTCGGATGCATAAAATAAAAAATGATGTCAAATGGGTAGAGCTATCTAGTATAGAAATTTGATGACAGAAGGAGTTGGATGATTCAGCTATGCTTGTTGTTGGTGAACCAGATATATCAGATAATAGACTTTGATTGCTGCTTCCACATATGTTTGGTGATGAGCTGTTCGATGAAGGATTCCTGTGCCCAATAGAGTGGTATGTTGGAGCATGTCACACACTGTCAAGTTAACAATATGCGCTTGACTTAAAGAGAAATCTAATATCAATGAGGGCGCATGAATTTCATGGTTGCGAGTTATGCTTGCAAGATGAAGTCATGTAGATCACTAGCAAGGGGTAGGTGACCATGAAGAGTATCTGTATCATTGGAACATACTGATCGGTAGGTGGAGTAGTTAAAGAGATATTTGATGGAAATCCTGATCAAGTAGAGCAAGCCACGTCATAAGTGGTAGGTATTTAGATCTCAAATGCAGTAAGGTCTGAAACTGCATATAATATGGTTGCAAACTTCAACAATCGTAGAGGTGAAGCTACAAGCCGTTGGCTATGGAAAGTAGCAATGGGATTAGTCATGCAATACTAGCAAGCAGGTGAAGCTCGAAGACGGTACAAGCCTATGATATGAAGGGTCATAGATGTGGATAGTAAATAATCAAGTTGCACAACTGAGGAGCTCTCATGTGATAGGTCTAAGCAGTCAAACTCGGATGCACATATCTCACAAAAATGCATAAGCCCTTAAAGTGGAGGCAATATAAAAGAAGTGAGAAAGACTTGGGAGAAAATTCTTGGAAGAGTATAATAAACTCAGTGGATAAGAGTCAAGGTGGAGATTGTTAGGAATGTCTCTTATCTAATCATATTAGGGTTGGATAGCTATCAGAAATCCTAGTTAAATTGTGTTAGATATATGTTTTCTTTTGTAAATTCGAATTGAGATGGGAATAACATCCCTTTATATCTTCCAGCAAAACATTCATCGAGCAAGCGGAAACCCTTTTAAAGTAAGCTATTCAAGAACAGCTAGAACGGTTTTCACTTAGGAACAAACATAAATTTTGCATGTTTACTCTTAGTTTTAAGGAAAAGAGCTATGTATCATATTTATACTTAATGCTCTCCAATTCTACTTCTATCGAAAATCCTATAAGAATTTTTTAGGAGTGAATTCATTACATTTGTCATATATTCTATATATCAAATTAGATAGATCTCTTCATGGAGTACGATTCACTTTCAAAATTTCTTGATGGTGAAATGGTAAACACGGAAGATTCAAATATTGTGCTAAAGAGTGTGGAGATTCGAGTCCTCTTCAAGGCATAACATAGAGAATGCTCAACATGACTTAGAAAAATCAATCTATACTGGAAATAAGAGGGCCATAGAGAGAGCAAAAGGTTAAGATTTTCTTAAATAGTTGACTATTGTAGGGAGCAATAATTGAGAAGTCCAAAAGATACGAGAGTTATTTGAGAACATCAAACTCTTATTTTTTTTGAAGTCGTACTTAAAAAATTGCCATCTTCTTCACAACATTTTCTCTCTGATTGTTCTTGCTTCACCATCAATATCCGAGTTTTCTTTGCTAAATCTTCATAATATCATTCTTATTATTGTACATGTTTGGATCATATCTCATGAGATCAGATCAGATCTGAGGTTGAGGCTTCCATTGATCCTAACACTAGCATGAGGGGTGGTAGATCTACCATCCTTCATTATGGCATTAGACTTACACTTAGCAATTTTGCCATCAAAACTGAAAATTTTTTGGTTATATGGACCCAGGGTGGCAAGGGTGGAGGCAAATGGGTGGAAATCTGTGGCCGACAGGATTTCTGAAACCTAGCCTAATTTGAGGTACATTGAGGCAAGCGAGCTTGTGCCAAGCATAGTAATCTCGCTGATAGAGAAGTACCGTACGTTGGATTGTACCCTTATTTGTATTTTTAGGGTAGTTGTTAGGTTGTTTGGTTTGCATCTTTATCGAGATATGCTCGGTTTGAAATTTGTCTGGAAATGATAACTTCATGTCTTCACCATACATGAACATGTAACACTTGGAACCTTATCTAGACATGCCTCGAAGTCTTAAATTTTTAAAGTCAAGTGCATAAAAAACCAGTTATGTCTCTATGAGGACCACGTAGTTGGACGCCACGATGCTAGTTGACAGAGGAGTCACGATGCTGATGGAACCAAAACCTAAAGCTATGCGCTGGATTTTTTTGTTTTAGAAAAGATTACTGTCAGACTGTGCAGTATCTGTCAGGAGTTCCTTGCAACCACCTCTCAGCCTAAGCGGGTGCCACTGCTTGCCCTGTATTTGCTTGTCATCATCCGGCATTTGAGTCGTTCGGGCCATTTTGAGATAGTTTCGAGCCTCAAGAGGCATAATAATAATAATAATAATAATAATAAAGATTTTCTTTTAGAAGCCCAACCCAGCACAAGGCCTTGGGCCCAGAGGCCCAATATTTCTCAGCTTTAAAATTCAGCCCCTAGGACTTTTCTATTTCCAGCCACACTGCAAATTTTGCACAAAACCCCCTCAGATTCACTGATTTTGCAAATCAGTCCAATCTACACTAGGGGTAGAACTTTAGCTCGCGGCTCACGAGATGCTCGGGCTCGACTTGCTAACAAACGAGCTGAGTTCGAGCTATCTTCATAGCTCGGTTCAAAAATGAGCCGAGCCCAAGCCCGCTCGGGCTCGGCTTGGTATATATACATACAAAATAACCTCATATGGGTGGCTCCTCTCATACTCGATATACTCGTTGCCCCCTCCGCAGCCCCGCCCCCGCCGCCTGGAGCCCCTCCGCCGCCCCGCAGCCCTGATACCACGTGTAAAATCAAGGATGCTGACTAGAGGGGGGGGTGAATAGGAGGCTTTTAAAACTTTAAAATTAAAACAAATATTTGCAAGTCAAGAACAAATAATAAAATGAGCAAGAAGAGAAGAGAACGAACACAGTAGTTTTTACCGACGTATCGGAGACTCGCCCAGTCTCCACTAATCCTCGTTGAAGCACTCAAGTCACTTGAGTTTTGCCTCAATACTCACAAAGAGTATTATCAACTAGTGGTTGCCCCTTGTCCACTTCGAAAAGGCGAGCACCGATGCCTTGTACAAACTTGCCGAGCCTCTCCAACAATCTCCAAACTGGAGAGGTCAATGGCCACGCCTCCGAACCGTCTAGGTGAGGGCGTTCACCAAGAGTAATAGGCAGTGAGGTCTTCTCTAGACCTCCAAACACGCACCGAGAAACTAAGAATATGCATATGCAAATGAACTGAACCTCTCGGTGGATCGAAAAACACTCGACTTGATCAACAGATCAAGATTTTGTATAGAAAAACTAAAGCTCAAGAGTGTATAAGAGAATGCTGCTGCTTGTTGTGTAAAACTCATGCCCAAAGCCCCTATTTATAGCCTCAAGAAACAAATGAACCGTTGGAGCTAGGGCTGAAAATCAGCAACACAAACTGACAGTCAGTTTCGTGTACAACAGCTGACAAAATTTACGGATAAAAATTTGCTAGCCGTTTGTGGTCGTTTATGGAAACTTGAAACCCACAACTGACAGTCAGTTATGCAAACTGACAGTCAGTTCGACCAAAAACTCGACCAAATCAAATAGAAACTCAGAAGAAAACAGCTGTGGTCGAAACCCCAACTGACAGTCAGTATGGACAAACTGACAGTCAGTTTAGTACAAAAATTTTGAGCCCAAAATACACCCTCTCTGGACAATTGTCAGTTTAATCAAACTAACATTCAAACTGACAGTCTGTTCAGCAAACTGACAGTCAGCTTGAACAAAAACAGCTATAACTTTAAATCCAGAAATCCAAAAGAGGTGTTTAATAGCTCGTTTGAACGATACTTTCAAGGGCTACATTTTTGTCAACAGAAGCAAAAACCAGATCTGCCTAGATCTTTTTGAAAATAGCAAAAACGCTTCTACTGTCAAAAGCTCAACTGAAAATCCAAATAACTCAAATCAAGTTCAAATCAAATCCAACCAAATAGATGCAATGCAATGACCTAAGTTTCTCGGTTTATGTTGGAGATAAAAAGAGGACTTTCGCCACCCCTCTTTATAGTACGGTTAAAAGCTAAAAACAATTTTCTTAAATCGATCTATCTCCGAACTCCAAGATCAGAAGAAAATGAAATCACAGATTACCTTAGGTCCTTTGCATCTTCACGTTTGTGTCTTGTTTCTGTTCTTCTGCACCTTGTGCTTCACTTCATATTGGGTTCATCTTGATCATCTCGTATTTCTTCCCGAACAAACTCTGTATCAAAGAATTTCAAAAGCACAGTTAGTCTAAAACACTTAGTTTTCATTAATCATCAAAATTAGGGTTAGGCATGAATGCCTAGATGCAACAATCTCCCCCTTTTTGATGATTGATGACAACAAGTGTTTTATGAAAAATATAAATGAACTAACTCCCCCTGAGTGTATGCATCCCATCATATAAGCCAAAATTAGAGCATAAACCAATACTCATACATCAGAGCATCTCATAAAATCATCATACACTGATATGCATATATATCATCACCAAGTCATATCAATATGTATCAGAGCATACAAATCTCAAGACCAAGACATCACAATAACATACATATCAAAGCATTCAACATCACAATGTCAGATCATCATATATATCCAAGGACAGGCACCGGAGGAGGAGGCAGATCCGGTGCCTGTCCTTGCAGTCGTAGCTGGAGCAGCCTCCTGAGCAGGGGCCTCGTCCTCTGACTCCCCCGCAGCATCATCATCTGATGCGGGAGAACCAAGGTCCACAGCAGCCGCAGGTCGAGCACCAAGACGGCAATCAGTCTGGCCTGGAGGATAGAAAAGAAGGGGATGATGGGGCCGCGGGAGCTCAGAATCCACAGCCCGGATATGAAGGAGCACCGCCATGGTATACGGAGCGTATATCAACTGACGGCGCGGAGAGAGAAGGACGTGCTAAATCTCACTGATGATGAGATCAGCAACGTCAAATGGCTCCTCCTGGAAGATAGAAATCAGGACGTGGAGCCCAAGATAAGTGACTCTGACCCTATCTCTGGTCATGGGGACCAAGGTGAGCCGGAGGATCCGTAGGGCCAGATCAACATCGCGGCGCAAGCCAGCGATGTGACAAAGCTGGAAGGGGCCAGAATAAAGCATGGCTACTTCCCGACACTCGAGGTCTGGAAGGGTATGGAGCTGGCGGCCAGAAGGAGGGCGTACCAGTCCGAGCGCTGACTCAAGCTGCTCCTTCGTGACGGTGTAGACCTGGAGGCCCGTCATGAAGGTCCCTCAACCCAATGCAGAGAGGAATCGGCGACAAGGTCGCGGATCCCTACAGAGCCGAAGAGGTCTACGAGGGTGGCGATGCCTGTGCGAGAGGCGATCGTACCCCACGACAGAGAGCGGTGAGCGAAGATGGGTACATGACTGTACACACTGTTGAATAGGTCAAGGTGCAAGTTGTTATAGCAGGTAACAACGTTGCACGAGTCGCGACCAGAGGGACGCGGCAGCAGGTAAGGGTTTGTGGAGCGGAGCGTGCTAAGGCGGCTAGCGTGCCATCGAGAGTAATCCACGGGGACACGCTCAGGCGGAGGCGGAGGCGGAGGCGAAGGCGGGTTCTTGGACGTCTGACCCGATGAACGTTGGCTGTTTGCTGCATTCTTCCGTCGGGCCACACGAAGAGAAGGACCCGGCTGATCAGACATGGCTTAACAGAAAACAGAGAAGAGAAAAACAGAGACCTGAACCGATGAACGAAGAAGCCGAAACGACGAACAGAACTGGTTGACGGCAACGAATCGGCCTGAAAGACCAGATCGGCCGGCACGACGAGGCACAACACGACGAGGTGGAACACAATGGTGGCACACGACGAGGTGGAGCAACACCGGTGAGCAAATCCAGCGAATAGAGGATCCCCGGCCAACGAGGTCGAGATGAGCCAAGAATGAGGTGGAGGCAGCAAGGAGCGTCGGTGCCGCTCGTCGGCGAGGAGACGGTGGCGGCGGCGCACGGTGGACGAAAAAAAACATAGGCGCGGTGAGGAGATGGCGAGAGAAAAAGAAAAGGCGGCGAGAGGAAAACGAAGAGCCAAAACAGAATTGAGGGTTTTAAAGCTCAAGAACCAAACTGACAGTCAGTTCAGAAGCCAGGGTTTTGAAACTGACAGTCAGTGTGGAACACTGACAATCAGCTCAAAAACCTGGGATCTGAAACTGACAGTCAGTGTGAGTATCAAACAAACGACCAGGAGCTACGACCAAAATCAATTGCTCATAACTGACAGTCAGTTTGTGAAACTGACTGTCAGTTTGGTCAACGACTTCGACCAGAAACTAAGAACAGCCTCCTAAGCACTAAACTGACTGTCAGTTTGGTCAATTTCGACCAGAAGCAGATTTGGACTAGAGAGGGAATAAAATAATATTATTTTATACAAATAGCACATTTAGCACATCAACTCGTATATGATATATCAATAATGTTCAGTTCACTCCTTAAAAAACAAAATCTTGATTCATCTAAGGGTTTGGTGAAAATATCTACTAGTTGCATATCTGTTCTGACATAATTCACATCAATATCTCCTTTTGCCACATGATCTCTAATAAAATGGTGCCGTATTTCAATATGCTTAGTTCTAGAATGTTGAACAGGATTATATGTAATTTTAATGGCACTTTCATTATCACACAAGAGTGGCACTTTATCAAATATGATTCCATAATCCAAAAATGTCTGCTTCATCCACAATAATTGAGCACAACAACTGCCTGCAGACACATATTCAGCTTCAGCTGTGGAGAGAGCTACTGAATTCTATTTCCTAGATGACCATGATACTAAGGATCTCCCCAACAGCTAACAGCTACCAGATGTACTTTTACGATCAATCTTGCACCCAGCATAATCAGAATCCGAATATCCAATTAATTCAAAATTTGCATCTTTCGGATACCAAAGTCCTAAACTGGGATAATATTTTAAACACCTAAGATTCTTTTAAGAGCAGTTAAATGACATTCCTTAGGATCTGATTGAAATCTAGCACATAAGCACACACTAAACATGATATCAGGCCTAGATACAGTAAGATACAAAAGACTACCAATCATAGACCTATAAAGTTTAGAGTCGACCGATTTGCCGCTTTTGTCCATGTCCAAATGTCCATTGGTCGCCATGGGAGTTTTGATTGCCTTAGCGTTTTCCATCCCAAAGCGTTTGAGCAGGTCCTTCACGTACTTTGTTTGACTCACGAACGTACTGTTCTTGAGTTGCTTGATTTGATGTCTGAGGAAGAAGCTCAGCTCACCAATCATGGACATCTTGAACTCCCTAGACATCATCTCTCCAAACTCATGATAGAAATGTTCATTAGTAAATCCAAAGATAATATCATCAACATATATCTGACAAATGAACAAATCTTTTTCAATTTTCTTTGTACAGAGAGTTGTATCAACCTTCCCAATTTTAAAACGTTTTGACAAAAGAAAGTCTCTAAGTTGCTCATACCAAGCTCGAGGAGCTTGTTTGAGACCATAGAGAGTTTTGGACAATTTAAATACATGGTTTAGAAATTTAGAATCTTCAAAATCAGGAGGTTGTTCAACAAAAACTAATTCAGATATTTCACCATTTAGAAAAGCACTTTTAACATCCATTTGAAAAAGTTTGATATTGAAACATGATGCATAAGCAAGAAGAATACGAATAGCTTCAAGTCTTGCTACAGGTGCAAAAGTTTCACCAAAGTCTAGACCTTCGACTTGAGTGAAGCCTTGAGCAACAAGACGAGCTTTGTTTCTAATTACAACTCCATTTTCATCTTGCTTATTTCTAAAAACCCATTTTGTTCCAATTACATTATGATCCTTGGGTCTTTCTACTAAAGTCCAAACTTTATTTCTAGAAAAGTTATTAAGTTCCTTATGCATGGCATTTACCCAATCAAGATCATTTAAAGCTTCATTAACATGTTTAGGTTCTAAAGAAGATACAAAAGAATGATGTTCACAAAATGCAGCAATACGAGAGCGAGTTTGAATACCCTTACTGACGTCACCCAAAATTTGGTCTAGTGGGTGATCCTTGGTGATCGTTTGATGCTGTCTTGGTGCTTCATCTTGTGCTGCTTCTTCTTGACTTTGTTCTGGAGGATCAATGTGAGGTGGTGGTACATTTTGATCAACATTTTCGATGTTGACATCATCTTCTTGATCTTCTTCTCTTGGCTTGATGTCTCCACTGGTTATGTTCTTCATGGCTTCTTGAAGATCTTTACCTGAAACTTCACAAGAAACTTGCTCCTTTTGTGAGCCATTAGTCTCATCAAATTCGACATCACAAGATTCTTCAATACAAAAAGGAATTTTTATTAAAAATGCGATAAGCTTTGTTAGTGGTAGAGTATCCGACTAGAAAGCCTTCATCTACTCTTCTTTGAAACTTACCACAAAAATTTCTTTTCTTAAGAATATAGCATTTGCATCCAAAAACTCGGAAATAGAAAATATTTGGCTTGCGCCCAATAAGAAATTCATAAGGAGTCAAATTCAGAAGAGGATGCAAATAAAGTTGATTTATAGAATAGCAAGCGGTATGCACGACTTCAGCCCAGAAGCGAGTAGGAGTATCATACTCACTTAGCATAGTCCTTGCCATTTCTATAAGTGTTCGATTTTTCCTTTATGACGACTCCATTTTCCTGTGGAGTGTAGGATGTAGAAAATTCGTGTTTGATTCCAAGAGAGTCACAAAAATCAAATAGTGTTGAATTAACGAACTCTCCACCATGATCATTGCGGATTTTCTTGATGGATAATTCTAATTCAGTAGAAACACGTGTTGCAAAACTTTTGAAAACATCGGGGGTTTCAGATTTTTGGGAAATAAAGAAAACCTAAGTACAGCGAGTAAAATCGTCAACAATCACAAAACCATAATTGCTACCCTCGATACTTTGAAACTCAGAAGGTCCAAATAAATCCATATGAAGAAGTTCCAAAGGTTTACAAGTAAAAAGAATGCGCTTAGTTGGATGTGAAGTAGCTACTTGCTTGCCAGCTTGACAAGCACTACAAGATTTGTCCTTTTCAAAATTCATATCCTTTAAGCCAACAACCAAATCACGTTTTAAAAGTTTTCTCAATTGATGCATTCCAACATGTGCAAGTCGTCTATGCCATAGCCAACCTTTTGAGGTTTGAGAGACAAGACATGTTGAAAGAGATGCATCTTTTGAATGAAAATCAACCAAATAAAGATTTCCAAAAAGAAAGCCTTTAAAAATTAAAGAATTGTCTTTTAAACTTTCAACCAAAACTTTTTTTGGATAAAATGTGCAACGAAAACCAAAATCGGAAATTTGTGCAACGGAAAGCAAATTGAAGTTCAGAGATTCGACCAACAAAACATTCGAAATAGAGAAATCATTAGAAATTGCGATTTTACCCAAGCCTACCACATTTCTTTGACGGTTGTCGCCAAAGGTAATCTTTTGGTTCTCGCTTGAGTTGTCTTCAAGTGAGGTGAACAACTTCTTGTTGCCGGTCATGTGTTCGGAGCATCCGCTATCTAGCACCCAATGCCTCCCACTGGTCTTGTAGTTCACCTGCATAAAAAGAATTAATTTCTTTTAGGTACTCAAACCTTTTTAGGTCCTTCAATGTTAGTAATCAAAGCTTTGAGCACTCAAATAGATTTCTTTTTTTTATTCAACATGGGTGCACCAACATACTTTGCTATAGCATAACCTTTCTTCGACTTTTGAAGCTTGTAGCAAGTATCAAAATAATTTGGAGTCATTAAGGGACATGCTTATGCGAATGACCAGTTTCATGGCATTTATGACAAAATGTGTTGCATGCTTTAACAAAGATAGTTTTAGAGTTTGGTTTCTTTCCGTTCTTCAGAAAATATCCTAATCCTTCTTTTCTAAATGAACATTTTTGTTTACTAAGGATTAGATCAACAGATACTTTGCTTTGTAGCAATTTTCTAAGCCTTTTCCAAGTTTTTCAACTTGTGCCTTAAGTTCATTATTTTCATTCAAGATATTATCATTAGAAGCACATGGAGTATGATGACTACTAGAAGGAGAATCATCCAAATTACATGAAGTGGAAACATCTACCTTAGATGAAGCATTAGTGACATCTTTTATGAGCATGCTTTCATTAGAATCTTTTAGCTCTGAGTATTGAGCTCGTAGGGAAGAATGTTCTTCCTTAAGCGCCTTATACTTCTTTTTAGTCTTTCCAAAAACTTCATTTAATTCGGTTATCATTTCAACTAAATTATCATATGAAGGATCATTGGTGTACCTTTTCATCGCCTTTAGCCATAAGGCAAATGGATGAGCTAGTTGAAGTGTTGATGTTGCCGAGGGCTAATCCGGCCATCTTCTTGGAGCAACTTCTTTCGTCATCGGAGTCGGAGTTGGAGCTCTCACCTCCGGACATCCACTCTCCAAAGCATGCTTCTTTGGTTTCTTCATTCTTCTTCTTGAAGAATTTCTTCTTTTTGTTCCATCCCTTGTTCTTGTTTGGACATCTTGAAGCTATGTGTCCCTTCTCATGACATCCATAGCAAATGATGTCCTTGAAGTTGTTTTGCTTTTGTCCCTTTGGTCGTGTGTCAAGGTTGACACCCTTTTTATGCAACCTGCGGAGAAGTTTCTGAGTATTTTTTACCATGAGTGCAAGATTTTCGTCGGAGGAGCCATCGCTTGAATCGTTCCTTGCGTTGGCTTTGAAAGCCAAAGCCTTCTTCTTCGTCTCCGAGGGTTCGGCTACTTCCTTCTTCTCCTTTTTGTGCATCTCATGGGTGATGAGGTTCCCATAGAGATCGGTCGGTGTCGTGGTCGACAAGTCGGAGTTTGTGAGAACCATCACAAGAGTGTCGAAACTTTTTGGTAAAGCCCTGAGCATCTTTCTCACAATATCAAGGTCAGTGAAAATGACACCAAGCCCCTTGAGTTTATTCACAATATTATTCAACCGAGTGAACATGGAGTCCACGGATTCAGTTGATGACATGGTGAATGTCTCATATCTTTGCCTCACCATAAGCAGCTTTGCCTCTTTTACTTTAGTTGTGCCCTCGTAAATTTCTTCGAGGGTGGTCCAAACTTTGTGAGCAGTCGTGAGATTGCTTATACGGTTGAACTCGTTTAGAGACAAACCCACAAATAATGCATTTTTCGCATGGGCATTTAAATGCAGTTTTCTCCTGTCGTCCTCAGACTGACTTGCCGGATCATCCGGAGGAGTAAAACCGAGTTTAACAATATCCCATACGTCAAGCCCCATGGCCTCTAGGAATACTGACATGCGCACTTTCCAATAGAGATAATTTGTCCCATCAAAGATTGGTGCACGGCTAGTATGACCGAGAGAAAAACATCAGTAGACAACATCCTCTCTCTAGGCGGTAAAGCCTAATGAATCGAGAGACGAAGCTCTGATACCACGTGTAGGATCAAGGATGCCGACTAGAGGGGGGGTGAATAGGAGGCTTTTAAAACTTTAAAGTTAAAACAAATATTTGCAAGTCAAGAACAAATAATAAAATGACCAAGAAGAGAAGAGAACGAACACCGCAGTTTTTACCGAGGTATCGAAGACTCGCCCAGTCTCCACTAATCCTCGTTGAAGCACTCAAGTCACTTGAGTTTTGCCTCAATACTCATGAAGAGTATTATCAACTAGTGGTTGCTCCTTGTTCACTCCAGAAAGGCGAGCACCGATGCCTTGTACAAACTTGCCAAGCCTCTCCAACAATCTCCAAACTGGAGAGATCAATGGCCACGCCTCCGAACCGTCTAGGTGAGGGCGCTCACCAAGAGTAATAGGCAGTGAGGTCTTCTCTAGACCTCCAAACACGCACCGAGAAACTAAGAATATGCAGATGCAAATGAACTGAACCTCTCGGTGGATCGAAAAACACTCGACTTGATCAACAGATCAAGATTTTGTATAGAAAAACTAAAGCTCAAGAGTGTATAAGAGAATGCTGCAGCTTGTTGTGTAAATCTCATGCCCAAAGCCCCTATTTATATCAAGAAAAAAATGAACCGTTGGAGCTAGGACTGAAAATCAGCAACACAAACTGACAGTCAGTTTGCCTAACTGACAGTCAGTTTCGTGTACAACGGCTGACAAAATTTGCGGATAAAAATTTGCTAGCCGTTTGTGGTCGTTTATGGAAACTTGAAACCCACAACTGACAGTCAGTTCGACCAAAAACTCGACTAAATCAAATAGAAACTCAGAAGAAAACAGCTGTGGTCGAAACCCCAACTGACAGTCAGTATGGACAAACTAACATTCAGTTTAGTACAAAAATTTTGAGCCCAAAATACACCCTCTCTGGACAATTGTCAGTTTAATCAAACTGACATTCAAACTGACAGTCAGTTCAGCAAACTGACAGTCAGGCTGAACAAAAACAGCTATAACTTTAAATCCAGAAATCCAAAAGAGGTGTTTAATATCTCGTTTGAACGATAATTTCAAGGGCTACATTTTTGTCAACAGAAGCAAAAACCAGATCTGCCTAGATCTTTCTAAAAATAGCAAACACTCTTCTTCTGTCAAAGCTCAACTGAAAATCCAAATAACTCAAATCAAGTTCAAATCAAATCCAACCAAATAGATGCAATGCAATGACCTAAATTTCTCGGTTTATGTTGGAGATAAAAAGAGGACTTTCGCCACCCCTCTTTATAGTACGGTTAAAAGCTAAAAACAATTTTCCTAAACCGATCTATCTCTGAACTCCGAGATCGGAAGAAAATGAAATCACAGATTACCTTAGGTCCTTTGCATCTTCATGTTTGTGTCTTGTTTCTGTTCTTCTGCACCTTGTGCTTCACTCCATATTGGGTTCATCTTGATCATCTCGTATTTCTTCCCGAACAAACTCTGTATCAAAGAATCTCAAAAGCACAGTTAGTCTAAAACACTTAGTTTTCATTAATCATCAAAATTAGGGTTAGGCATGAATGCCTAGATGCAACAGTTTCCACCCCTGGTTTACACCCAGCTTGCCCTGGGTACTGCCACTTGTTCACCAGAACAGTGAAAGTAGACACCTCTGCCCAAAGTAAGTCGGTTACAAGCATAATACACCAGATAAATCAACCTTACAACACAATTACACACACAACAGCACAGACAATAAGGAAGTAATAGTGGTGCATGTAGAACTTAGAAAGAGAGAGAAGAGAAGAAGGAAGAGAGGAGAGATAGCAAGCAATTCAAGCACTCATTCATTCCTTTTGACTTGTGAATCACAGGAGCAACACAGGAGCAAGAAGAAGGAATTCAGGATCTATAGCAAGGTGACAATTAAACCTAACACCATTTTTAGCATATTTCAATTGTCCTGTTGAGAGGTTATGAAGACAGTAGTAAATTCTAGCTTGCGATTGATTTCCCCAAACACCAAGGAATTTTTAGATTATTGCTTCCCCATGAGGTGTTTGCATCATCATCATCACAAGATCACATAGACATAAACATTACAACATATTCGTCCATCAATCACAGCTTGTAGATAGCTCAATACATGAACACAAGCATCACAGGACTAGATCCCAGACAAAGTTGGCACAGTCGTCGAGTCCTCACGCGAACATACGACCACACCCTAGAAGCTGGTCGACTATCAACCACACCAAATTCAATGCCAGCCAATGTCAGCCAATGGCATTAGCCCTGTTTAGCCACTTTCGTGCATGCAAGTTGAAAATCACTTTGTCTACCAAGTTCTTGCTCTTATTTCCTACGTTTTCTTCAACTGTCGCATCGCAAGGAAACCTTGTCTTTACCTATTTTTAGCTATGTCGTCCCAGGCGAATGTCGCTCGTCGACGTTCGAATGTCGCTCGTCGACGTTCAAATGTCGCCTCGTCAACATTCAATTTGGAAATCGACTTCGTCCTAACCTCCCAACTGTCCAACCAAAACTCTTAACAATATTTTGATTACTTGTCGACTCAAGACTCAAAGAAAACCCTAAAAGGCCAACCTAAGCCTTGTCAGTCCGCGTCCAATGTCTCTCCCATCGACATGCCTATGTCGTTCGTAGCTTTAGGAACCTCAAATTGAAAATCCGTTCACGTCACTGTGTCCATATTACCATCAAACTTCTAAATATATGATCTGATTTTGCATCCGAGCCCCAGATCAAAATCCTCTTTCTATCAAAGTTCATTCTCGAGTTGATTATCTCGAACTCATCTTGTCTATTCGATCTCAACCCTCGATTACCTTTCACGCACACATATATTACTATGTATAACTATTTTCTTGATTGATGACCATGTATGTGATAACGTTGGATATAACTTTAGGTTTCGAAGGAAAATCATCAAGAAGCGAGGAGACGACAAGAACTAATGACACTACAGCCGAGTGAAGCAAGTCACTACTTCTTGACCATATTGAACTTATATATTATAAAAATTTACATATGTTGTTTTTGATAAAGCATGGGTATATGTATGTAATTGAAACAACCACATGTAGCTGATAATAGGGTGTTTTTGTTTATCCAGTTAACCAAATCGGTTGAGACAATAAGGATCTAAGCCACCTAGAGTGGAAATCTTTACCAAATAAGCTGAGTTTGCTGTAGCATTGGATCTAAACCACCTTGAGTGGAAATCCTCACCAAGAAAGCTAGGCTCACCGTAATGGTTTGGATCTAAGCCACCTACAGTGGAAATCGATATACTGGGTAAGCAAAACTTTAAAATAGTTCAACAATCAATGTTTATTTAAAAAACAAATGAATGTTAGTGGTGAGGATAGTAAGATTGGTAGGCGAAGACTGCATAAGTGGGATAGTGGTTGAATACCTCACCCTAACGAATAAGGATTAAATAGTTATGCTATACATCTAGTAGCATGAAAATGTACCTCCACAAGTCTGGTATGTGACAGGCATGACCTAGTATCCTTGCTGAATAATTAACCCAGCTCTACATGGAAGAGAGAAATTGTTGATTATGTGAGTGTTTGTGTTGACCATTCCAATGACCCACTACTGGACAAAAGGGAGTACCCTTACCGCGTACCAGTACTGGGAAAGGGTCGAGGTGGGGGTATAGTCTGCCAAAACAGTATCAAGGCTATCAATTCGGTGATAGACCTTATAATGTGTAGAGCCAAGGTTAATATAAAGCATGGTGAACAACGTGTTATCCTCAGCTCAGTCGCATGCAGAACTGTTTCGTGTAAGTGATATGACAGTAGTAGTTGAGGAATTTTGTGGGTAAAGCAGTACACCTTTGCAGAGTTATAAAGAATATTCGAGTACTCCGTGCCCCCAGGTTCTTGGGGCATGCCGCAGTCAATGAGTTCAAATCATGTTGTGTGGCACGAGTAGTATTATGAACTTTCGAAATGATTTCATCTATTCATATACATATGCTTTGAAACCTTTTAATTACTGCAATAACTTACATATCTGTTCTATTGGTCAACTCTTCATGTATATGTATATACAATTGTTTTATTGTGACTTGCAGAATACACTGTACTCACTCTTGCTGATCGTCTCATCAGCGAAAGGGAATTGGCAGAAGCTTCAGAAGACCAAGATATCATAGGGTCATGTGCCAAGTCAGGTATGACCTGTGAAGGACCCTGGACCACGCTTGGGCCTCTCAAAAAGGAGCAAATTAACTTCTTATTTTGACTCTGTCAGCCTCTATAATGTATTATGGTTTTATATCTATAAATAGTAATGGTTGTAAATTTTTAGTACTAATACAATATTGTGAACAAGAACTGAGATCCACAAAAGTGAGGACAGTTGTGGTGTAAGGACTCACCAAATAGACGGGCCCGTTACTGCCCTCACACCTGTTGTCGAGGCCAGCCTGTTCTGAGACTACAGAAAAGTTTACAAAGCACACAATGGAGCACAATCCAAGTGAAATACATGGCATGGTATAATGGTGAAGGTTCAGACTTACGATTAAAGGTTATGCATGTATATTTCACACAGAAAAAGTTTCACATACTTTAGTCCAGTAACAATTAAGCTCCAATTTATTTTGCAATCCTGAGCCCATGTTTGTAGGGCGCTATCCAATGACCCACTAAGATGACCAGATCATTGGCTGTCCAAAGAATGCCTACCACTGCTCTGATCATCATGATGTTGATTGGCAGATATGACCACTACATCAGCCACTGATGAGGATAATCCTTCTGGATTGGCAGACTAGAATTACATCACGTAATCGCGCCATTGCATCACGTAATCCACGTCTGCCTGCACTTGTAGAACAAGAGTTAATTTTGAGAAATAGAGAAGAGATATAGAGAGGGAAAGGAGAAGCATGAAAAATTTGTAAAATACTAGTTAGTGATATTTTCGGTAAAATATTTTCCAAAGAAATGTTTTAAAACTTTATTTAGTTTTATCTTCTAAATATTCGCAACTTTATATGGAGAGATTTGGTTGGCTTAATCCTTTATTTTAATCTTTAATTACTTTGACCAAGTTTTTTAACGGTCATTTGGACCTAGCCTCATTCTGTTACTAGCTTTGAATACTCAAATATAAATTCCTGGTCTTTTGCCTAGTTGCAAGCAACGTTAAATCTTTTTTGTTATAAATGACACACTGCCGATCCTTAAAAATGCATCTTAAAACAGTTATATACATGGTTGCTTTCCACATATTGTACATGCCATACATTACTCACATGAGTTTTTCTATATCTTTCTCAAAATATATTTTGACTTCTTTCTATTCAGCTTGAAGAGCTTGACGATGCTAGTCAATCTGCAATCGTGCCAATTGAGAGACACGATCTGGGTTGTACATTGGGATAAAAGAGCATAATACTCTAAAAATTAGGACACAATTTGGTCTTAGGCAGTGTATGTTATTATTTTATTTATTATTATTTATTATTAAATCCTACAAACAGATATATGTGTCTTATATATCGGTGATAGTTTTTTTATTATTTTTTAATTGATTCATTTAGAATTTAGTGGAAATATGATAGGAGGGTTTTCTATGAAACCGTTAGCAACTTGCTTGGGTACAAGTTAAAAAATATTGTAGAGTAATTGAGATTACCACTAACATTTTTTTTTAAATTGCAGCTATGTCAGGTGGGGCAAAGGAATTTTGTTTCTGCGCTTGTTCCAGTGGCAAATGATAAAGAAAATAGTGAAGTCTTTAACCTGATGCAGCATTCATATGCATCAATTCTTAGCAATGAAATTCCAAAAACTTTGAGCTTTGCATTTATGAAAGAGCATATTTTTAAAATAGCTTGGAAGTTGTGTTCAAGGAACTCACCTTATATGTAGTGTCCCCTAGTTCCTCATGCGCTCTTAAATGCGTTTGGGTGGACGTTTTTGTTTTCTCTTGATAATTCATATTGTCCAAACTTGACGATGACAATGAGGAATGAGGATGATGAACCCTCCTCGGACCCCACATGTAATAGGGATGGCAGTTGCGTTGATGGGATATAAACAATTGTCAACTTCACCTCATCCATCATATTGCTTGACATTTCGTTAAACATATCTATAGTGATATCTTTGGATGTCAGGCCGTGCTCCTTCACTATGACACACTGTATGAGAAATTCATCATTGCACTGCGAGGCCGGTGGTGCCTCTTGTGTTTCCAATGTAACTATGATCCAAAATATTGACCTTGGTGGTACCAGTCCATTGGGTGGTTGCACATTGTATTTGCTCATTGTCCTCATTAACACAAAATGAAAGGCAACATAATTATCTGTCTTGTTGGTTAGCTGCACCATGGAAGAGATTTGCTTAAGCTCAAAGCAGAAGGGGAGCTCAAGGGGGTTGATCTCGAGCAAATCCTTTGAACCGGACCTTATCTGCCAGTAAGAAGTCAAGAGATTAGTAAGGAACGGCAATTTCCCTTACTTTTCTTGTTTATTTTTGCAACTGCTATTTCGTAAACCGCCTACATAAAAATTATACAGTATGGACTGCATATCTTAAGGATGGAAGTAAGGCTTACACTCACTAACTTTTATTAGGGTAACATTCAAAAGTTTTTTTATAGAGATATTGAAGTTGGATACATATAGCATGAATTCCCATCATTTCTATTGCTGCAATATAATGTTATATTGTTTGAGATGTTTTTGCACTTAATCCTATATCTTTATCAAATATATCAATTGAGCCCCACTACTTCATAGGAAATAAGGCTCAACGTTTTTGTAGTGTGTTGCAATTAGGTCCCATCCATCCTCAATGGCTTATGTGGCTCATCCTCATACTAACACATGGCAAGGAACCACTAAAAAAATAAAAAAATAGTGAGCTTGGATTAATTTTTTTCAAAAATAGAATAAAATTAAAAATACTCATAAAATAATATTAATAAAAAATAAATCAGAAAATTGAAAACTTGAAAAGTGTAAAAAATACTACTGGAAAATTAAAGCAAATTTAGGAAAATCAAATGTTGACAAAAATTCTCAAAACATTTTGCACTTATCCATATCTTTTTCAAGTTTCATTTTCTCTACATTTTTATCTTACTTTTAGATAAGTTCCGAAATATTCCTAATTTTTATTTTTTATATATTTCCAAAACTTTACTTAATTTTGAGAAAACGTGTCATTTTAGTTTTTTGAGGTTATATTTGGTATTGTAGTGAGGTAGTAATAAACATGATAGCAAAAGTGCTCTAAAAAGTTGTTTTTGGAAAGCTTATATAAATAAAGTTTTACTTATTTGGTAGTTCCACTGCTGTTTGATGGCAATTTAGTATGTCAATGATAAATTGGATTAGAGAATTTGTTGTCAATTTCACTGTGGTTGGGGAAAAAATATGTTAAGCTCTATTTTCACCATACCACTATTTCTTGCAATTGCTTTGTAACAAAGGTAAATAAAAAAAAATCTCCCAAACAGGTAGATTAGACAAAATATTTTGCAAAACATGTTTTCATCAGATGCACCGTACTCTCCAACACAGCCTAAACAATTTTAAATTTCTTTTTTTTTGAATTTTTATATTTTGTTGAATTTTGCCAAAATATCCTAAAGAAATGTAGAATTTTTTGATTTTTATAATTCTATCAAAGTTTCTTGCTGGGAGTGATAACACAGACACACATTCAATATGTATTACAAAGGTATGAGATCTAATTTCCAAAATTTAAATAGCACGCCTCAAATTAAACATTTAAGAGCATTCACATGTCAACCCATGCAGTTTGAGTGTGTGCTCATGCAAATGGAGGTCGCGAGTTTGACTCCAAACCCCTTTATTTTCATGTGTGTACTTTCTTAGAGTATTTTGTTGGCGTGTGTGTGGGTGTGCATTGGAGGGGATAGGTTGGTTGAAGGGTGTTGCCAACAAAATTGATACTTCTGTTTGTAGAATAGTTTCTTAGAAAAAATGAAATATTTAGAAAACTAGGAAGTTGAAGGTTTCGAGGTCAATTGCGACTTCAAGACTTCGACCTAAAAACCTTCAAGCCTAAGTTGAAGGAGACTTCAATTCTCGACGCAAAGGGTCTTTAATCCTCAATTTGACGGAGATTTTGAGTCTACACTCAGAGGAACTTCAATTCTCGACTCGAAGAAGACTTTAAGTCCATGATTTGTGGACTATCAGACCCACAAGTAATACAAATCATGGGACCACGAAGGCACAGGGAAAGAGGTCATACCTCAAAGAGGTAATATTCCTAGAAAGGTAATTTTCTTTATTTTAATATCTACTACCTGAGGTAGTAGTCCCCTAGAGGTCAAGCCCTTAAAGGTTAAGTCCTCTGAATCATATGATTGACTCTTGAGAAGTCTAGGTATGGATACCATAGTTTGATAGAAAGATTTTACTTCGCAAGAGAGAATAAAGTTCCTGAAGGTCAATAATTACTTTCGGGGATGACAGTCATCCCAAGATTGACAAGGTTCCTAGGGACACCTTGGCCTCCAGGAAGTCCAAACCTTGGAGAAGTTGACTGAGTTGTTAGGTTCTCGGGGGAATACCAACCTCCAGGAAGTAAGGGGCCATGCCATAAAGTTGAACTTATCTACAGCTGGGGGTCCACGAGGAAACTTGTCAACAATATTCTATATACATTCAGCACTACATTGAAGACTATAAATACAAGAACCTTGCCTCTAATCCAAAGGCTATAAGATGGGCGTTTAGGACATTCAGCACTACATTGAAGACTATAAATACCACTTATATTACCTCATTTGTAATTTTCCACCCTTTCAATACAAAGAAACTCCAAAATAATTGATGTGTCTTGGGGACTCCTCTCTTGTAGGAAGTTTTCCAATTTATTCTAAGTCAGGAGAGCATCGATTGGACTAATGTTCCCCGTAGAACAGAACGTGAACCATTTAATCTCTTGTTTTCTTATCTCTTTTGACTTGGAGTGATTCCCTTACGCAATCATTTTGAATCCTGAAATGTTTGTGATTTATGTGATTGTTCAGTTGGGAAATCTATCACTCCACATCTCTATAACTAGTTTTTTTTTTTTTCCAAATTTTATTATATTTTGGATCTATATTATACATACTTTGTTTTCAGTATATTCCATGTATATTGAAAAGATATATCTCTAGCACCACATTTTGAGGGAGATATAGTAGGGGGAGAGCAAGCCCTGCTGTGATCTCCAGCACCAAGTTGAACACTGGATACGTATTCGACATCCAACTATCTTAGATTGTCTCCGAATTACGTTTGATGACATATAGAAGTGTCAGAATATTCTGTTATTTGTCCCTAATATGGTGCCACATAGGAATAAATTAATACAATATTTTTGCTACAATTAATAAACTTTATGTAATGCACATGCTGCAGTAATTTATATATTTATTTTATGATGTATAGCAATGCATGCCCGTTGAATACTCAAATCTCTCATCCACATTTAATATTTTTATAACTATTGACCAATTTGAGTTGCACATAACAAACCCGACAATGAGATAAAGTTCTGTACAATAAAATTGTTTCTTTTTTGTTTTCTTTTGATGAAATATAGACGTGCCTTCGTGTTGATGTTGTGTTGTGCTTGTGTCGGTCTCTGTCCAACCTAATCTATAAGTATTGAATTAATGATCGTCATGCACGGGGATATAACCATATTATCATCATGTATAAAGCATACTGCACTAGTCTTTGTGGAGATGGCATAATGGATTGGTTGTATTTGTTGGTATAAGTGATCTATTTGATCTTAAGGGTGTGTCCCCAAGAAGGGAACAAAAGATGAATTATGCCCTATTTATACTGAAAAGAAGATAAGAGACATTTGATTGTAGGAATTAATTATGGGCAAAAATGGATCGGATATGGACAGATAGTTACTATCCCATATCTTAACCCATATGTTTTTTATACATAAATAGATATAGATATCAACGGATACAGATATAGATTCAGATATGCAATGGGCACTTATTGGATGTGAATATGGCTCTGAAAATAATCCAGATATCATTAACAATAAGAATATATATCATAATTGAGGAATTCCAAATTTAAAGAATTTATATTAATTTATAATTTTCTTATTTTTCTTTGTAGTTATTATTGAACATGACCAAACACCTATCATAAGAAAAATGAAGCATATAGTAAAAATAAAGATAAAATTCAACTATATAGATGTAGTCAACTGTGCTCAATACCATTTGACATCCATAAAGAACCTAAGGTGGAAGCTAATGTTGGATCCACCACCTTTTCTTTGGTTTAAAGACAGATATTTGGGCTTAAGATCAAACTGGATATCTATTTTATTATTTTAGTGGATATCCGTTTGATATTCATTGGATACGGAATTGGATATCGCTCTTAATTTCCATATCCTAACTAGTATTCGGGAAAAAGTAAAATACGGGTACAGATATCGTCTAGATCTCAAAATTGCAACTCGTATTAAGAATTTTACGGATATAGAAGTGGATCAGCCGGATAGTGGCTACCCATTTTCACCCTAGTAGGAATATATGAATATTTCCTACAAGAACAATCACATTCCTCCTTGAATAAAAAAATTGAATCCTAATTTAAGAAAAATAAAACCGAAAATGGTTAAGATATTCGGCCCAATCTCAGCCTAGTAAGCCCGGCCAGCTTCATTTTTTATAGTCAACAAAAATGCTGACATGGGTTTAGCTAGGATGTAAGTTTGTTACTTTATTTTTATTTATGTATATCGAGTTGTTCATCAATAATATAAATTAAATCTTTGTAGAAGAAAGATTATATATATATATATTTATTTATTTATTTATTTATGATAATCTCAAAGTGGGGCAATTGTACCTGGTTAATTGGTGATTCTTTGTCATTGCTGTCATTACAATCTGCTTCTATTGTTCGAGAAGTCCCTAGTGGTCTTCTATAAACCGTAATTTCTCCCCTATCAGGCCTTTTCTTTGGGTTCCTCTCCATGCATATTAGCCCTTTTTCCGTGCATAGTTTTACTTGTTGGCAACATTCTTCCAATGATGTATTCCTTGACATTGTTTGGAACCTTCTCATCCATTCCTCATGTACCTATGAAATTGCAAAAAAAAAAGAAAGAAAAGAAAAAGCCTAGACTGACAATATGAAAAGGTAAAATAATCTATGTCAAAATGGACCCTTAAAACTAAAATTGATAGATAAATTTTTCTTACATCCTCAATAAATTTCTGGAGATGCATTTCAATGTCGTCAGGGTATATCTTTTTTCCCACTATTATCTCTATCATCATTACACATAAACTGTATATGTCTGACTTTTTTGAGATAGTACATTTCTCTATGTATTCTGATAGTATATATCCCCTGCATGATAATATGGATGCTTGATAAACTAAAAATGTAAAGAAAATATGCAATGAATTTCTCAAGAGATTTAACTTACCATGATCCACTTAAATTTTTAGTGGTAGCATGGGTGTTTTTATCATTTTCATATAATCTTGACAAACCAAAATCTGTGATTTTTGGCACCATATTCTCATCCAGCAATATATTTTCAGGCTTCATATCCAAATGGAGAATATAAGTGCCCTTCAATTCCTCATGAAGATAGTGTAAACCCTTACAAATTATTTAAATTATGTTGTAACGAATGTTCCAATCAAGTCTATCACCAGTAGAAGCAAATAGTAAACTCTTTAGAACCTTATAATATATATGAAGTGATAGATAGTTTCTTTAATTGGTTCTAGTTCTCTTTATTTGATGGACGGACACTAATATTAGATAGTATTGATTTCTCAGTTAGGTCTAGGACTTTTGATCAAATTGCACTCCTATATCTTAAACTTGTGATAATTTCTCACTTAGGTCTATGAATTTTAAAATCTATCCAATGGGCTATTTTAGCAAGCCACGTTAGACTATCGGCTGACTTGGCATCCGATAAGGCATCCAACAATATTATTCCAACTAAGTAAAAATACTTGAGGACTCAAAATATTGAGAAATTTTTTTCTAAAAAATCTAAGAAATTTATAACAAATCAAGAAAATCATAATTTTTTATGAAATTCTAATAATTGTTTTAGTGTATAAGAAGCTATGTCAGTCAATATTCTGATGTTGCTTTCCAAAATGGCATGCCACTCCATATTTCTATTTTTTAGCTTACAGGCGAACCTATGACATAAATATTAACAAGTCAATGTCAAGTTTTCACTTATTTAATTGGCAGATGGATTTATCATGCAATGTTTGCGTGTTTAGAGATTTGCCAGGAAGATTTTATAATTTATGGACCTATGACATAATTTTTTTAGTTCTTCTATTGATCTGCTTACAAACAAATAAAAATAAGACCTAGGAAACATATATGGGTTCGGTAAAACGTGGGGGATCTATCTATTGATTCACTTCAAAGTGCATCAACAATCAATTTATCAGCAGGTTCATAGTCGACAAAATAAAGTAATTGTCTAAAAGTATGTGAGCTTCAATATAAGGGCCAAAAGAATAATTAAATAAGGGAAAGCAGTTATGTTGCATGTTGCAGTATCATACCTTTAATATAACCACTAAGGTCTCCGTTAAGCAGATACTCAAAACATAACAACATATATATATCGTTTGTGAACTCTCTTTTTTCCCCACCAGGTAATTCACTGTCTTGTTGATAACAGTAACCTTCGAGATTTACTATATTTTGATGCTTGAGATTCATAAGATGTTCAACCTCATTCTGAAATTTCCTTTCACTCATTCCTTCACAGATTTTAAGCTTCTTCACAGCAAGTAGCACATTCCCCTTTTTATCCATACCCTGTTGAAGTTCTTCCATTATGGATATGGGTTTTTGATCAATGTGGTTAACATATAAAAAGCTGGAAAATATAAAAAACTAACCATACCTTATATACTATTCCAAACCCACCGCTACCAAGTTCATGAGTAGAAGAAAAATGATTCGTTATCTTTTGCAAAAAATGTAATGTATATCTCTTTAGCATTGTACTTGAATCTTGTCTCTTGTTCTCCATGTGAATGTCCTTTTCTGGTTACCAAATAAAAACCTTCGCATAAGAAAAAGAATATGCTTATTTTGTGTAAAGAGCATAGTAGCACAGATGAGTTGCTCCACCCATGCTTTCACCAAAACAAGATAAAATGTTTAATACAACACAAAATAAAAAGGTAGGTTAGGTCTTGCCAGGGTTAAAAAAAACTGGAAGCCGGTTTGTTAATATTTGGGGGGCAGGATACTGAATTTTAGATAGTTTTTGGTCTGTAATATGACCACACGGTAACCTACATCGACAAGCATCATCACACTGTAATGACTATGGTATTATTCATTCCTCATTGTTTTAGTCGATTCATCCATTCAGAGGTCTGTAGGTTTAAAAAAAATATGAAAAATACTGTAGGACAAAGAGAAAGATGAATGTTATGGAACACTGCAAATTTTCATGACAAACTCAATGGTATGTTGGAGAAAAAAACAAGTTTATGCTAAATTTATGTTTGTGTGTGTATAGTGGAGTTCCAACGTATTTTTTGAGAATTTTTGCTCATGAAAGTTTTAGTTGAAATAAACAAAATTATTAGTTATTTGGGGAAATTTTAGAAACCTCCTAATTCACTCCAATTGTCAAAAATTCCCGATACACACCACAAAATAGAGGCGAAAGGAAGGCCAGAGCCAGCCTAGGCCTCGGCCCCCTTGGCCCACCAAAGTTGCTATACCCCCAATCTCTGGATTATTTACAACAAGTGTATAAACCCAAGCCCAACCAATAGAAGAGATCCAAACTAGATTATAGTCTTGAGAAACAAATTGTTGCGTGGTGACTCCTGTGGCTGCGTGCATGGCTATGTTTGCACTCAGCATGCGTGCAACAGTGTGAGTAGAAGGCATCGAGTCGAGAGGTGAGACCATGAGCGGTCATTGTCATGAGTCATGACATTACCTGTCCTTGGCATACGATTACATGGAGATAGAGTACTAAGAGGGACTCAACTACAAGTCTTGGTTGCACCATTGCCCTGAAACATAAAATTCTGCAATAGTTTGTCCCTTCACAAATATTTTTTCTATTTTCAAACTACACCTACGATTTGCTCACCGATAGACTTAACAGGTAGGAATTAAAAATGGAAATTACACGGGAACCCCCAAAAGTCATGAGAATGTTTAATTACCTCGCAACTTTCTTGTGCCAGCATCCTCCCCTGAACTCAATTATGGTTTCAATATGGCATGGTCAATTCTTTAATACATGAACCTAAAGGGTATGTATTTTTAAACAAAGATGTTCTCAATAGGAAATGTCATGCTCCCTTATCTATTGTCTTTGAATCGTTAATTAATTTCAGCTCCTTGCATAGACTTAGATGGTTTATGATTCATAAATTTTGTTTCTTATTCTGATTATATATAATGAGACTATGTTATCCATTGTTTGGTTAGACCACTCCATAATCACAATATTCATATGCAAAATATATTTCAATATATCTGTAACGTCCCTAATTTTTGCCCCATTTTTCATTCTCTGAGCATCGCCTTATCACACGCATCTTGCAGCACCTAACTCTGAAAGAGCCCAAACCAAAACCAATACAAACGCAATGTGCTCTAAGATCCCCTCGCATCGGAACATCTCAAATCGGCCGATCCCATCTCAAAACCGAAAACGACCGCTTCAAGGAGGCCCAAAAAGTCTAAAATCTCCGTTTGAAGTCCGAATCAAGATCCGTCTTCTCCTACACGTTCATATCGCTATTTGATACGTATCGTCCTTTAGAAACGTTTCCCAATTCGCGACGAAAATCAGAGTTTCAGCCGTTAGAAAAATCCGAAAACGAAAGTACCAGTTTTACTCAGCCCCGTTTTCGTTTTATCCGAAACCCTGCCAAATCTTCTCGTTTTCGCGCGTACTCAATTGGAACAAGTATATACTATTTTTATCTAGCCCTCAGAAAAATCAGATTTGCGTTTGGGTCCCTAAATCTCAAAAATACCCAAAATACCCCTGGAGCAAAGTACTGTGTACAGTACACGGCACTGTACTGTGCTGTTGCCGTTGCCACACCGTGCGCGCGCTCTGCGTGCCGCCCGTGCGCCGCCGCGCCGCGCCACCACGTCCCTTCGCCGCCGGCACCGCCCCACGTGCGCCTCGCGTGCCCCGTGAGCTGAGCCACCTGTCGAAGCCACGGCAGTGCCTCGGGAACCCCGGACGCAGCGCCCTCGCCCCGTCGTGTCCGCCACCGAACACCGCACCACCTGGCCGCGCAAAAGTCGCCGCCCCGGTGCCCCGAGACCACGTCGCCTGCAGCCATTCGTCGAGTACCATCATCGCCAGGCCGTACCCGAGCTGTAGCCATACCCCTTGATCCCCACGCCGGTACACCGTCCCATCGCCACCGTCCTCGCCACCGGCTACCGTCGCAACCGCGCCCAGAAGCGCCCTCCCTCGGCCATTACCTCCCCTAAGCCACCTGGAGACTATAAAAGCTAGCACACACCACCACCTTCACAGCACACGGCAAACGCAGCCAAATCACCCCCCCTCCTGCCACTGTTCTTCTTCCCCGAGCTTCACTTTCGGCTCTCTCGGTGACAGCACTCCCTGGTGAGTTTTTCTCCAAATTGAAGCTACCAATCCACTCCTCTTAGTCCCCAGATGGTTCACAAGCAAGGAATTGAGTTCTTTCCTTCCCTAACTCCGGCTATCACCGGTTTTCTATTCGTCTGTGTTTCTTAAATTCCACCTGATCCAATTAGTTTTAGAACTTGAGCTAGTGAAGAGGTTTACCCCTTAGACCATGGTGGATCACCCTAGCTGATCAGAACTGTCATGCATTAAGCCAATCAAAAACCCCCAAATCCCCAGCTGTGAGCTCCGGCCATCTACTCCGGCGAGCCTGCAACCGCAGCCACTGGACAAAAATCGTTATCAGCATGAATCTACACACTCCCAGGAGCAAGAATATGTGCCTAGTTTTGAAATTGATCAACTCTAGATGCTCCAATTTCTCTGCCCTAGTTTCAGCCCAGTTCACCACCTTGGCATTCAAATTCCGGCCAACTCCGGCCATCCCCGGCCAAACCCTCTGGCCAGACACCTCCTGACACTTAAGCCTACATGTTTGACATAGTTTGCCCTCAAATGCATGAGCCAATTGCTCAGGACACACAAGCCCTAATTTCAGCAGTACAATGGCATAGAAATTGCTGTGTCCTGGACCTTTTTGTAAATTCTGGAAAACCTAAACCCTTTCTGCTTGTCCCACTTTGTCAAATAGCTCCGCCTTAGTCTAATGCACCTACTATCCAATTTTCATCTCATTCAGAGCTACCTAGACCCCTTAACTCACTTTTCGGCTTTTAGGTTAAGTTCGGACGTGACCCGAACGTCGCCTTTTTGACGTCCAATGTCCGTCGACCCTAAGAGTCTTATTTACTACTCTTCTTGTCCATTCTAAACTAGCACAATTCAACCCTTGGAAATCCAAAGCCCAAACCCTAGTCCAGTTCAGAAATCAGAAGCCGTTCCAGTATAGCGCCTTATTATTTTATGTGAGCATAAGTTGTCGTATTTTGTAAGTTGATTGTAATACCTTGTGTATATGCCTGTATTTGAAGATCAAGACTTCGACTACGTGGAAGAGGAAACAGAAGAACCCGCAGACTACGACACTACTGCTTGGCAAGGCAAGTTTCCCTCCTTTGAATATATTGCGCCTATTATTTTATATGCAATTAATTATTTAGAATTTGGTACCTACACATGTATGCATAGATAGTTTTGATAAAAGTATATGTTGAGAAATGATGTGAGTAGATAGTCCTACTTTGCAAACCCCCCCTTGGTTCATAACAAATTACTTTACCTTGTCACCTTAGGAGTAAGAATGCAGAATGGAAATACATGTCAATACTAATAAATGTGTAAAAGAAAAGAGAAAGGCTGAAGCATGAGCAAACTATTTCTAAAAGATCATTTTATGCAAAAGAAATAGGGACTACTAGCGAGGGTTGGTTTGGATGGTTGGCGCTGTGTGCGCGGTGGGTTTGTGAAAGCCTCGCTAAGGGTCCATAAGGACGGGATCGTCGTGCTGTGCTTCAAGCGACCTGAAAACGTGCTAACCACCCGCCTGATATGGGACAGGCACAATGTCATGACTCACCTAAAGTTAATCATTTCCTGCAAATGGTTGTCGATCCGGTTTCCCGAGTGGAAATTGGTGGGCCACAGAGGGCCACGAGTGGTGTGAGGGGTAGAGAGGATAAGGTGTAAGAAGGAAGTCGCCCTAGCCTGGCTCTCGAGTCGTGCGCGACCGAACCCGGAAGTGGGAATTCTATGTGTCCAGAGGAGGACCTCATAGACCCAAGGCTAGAAGAAAAGGCAGTGGGGAGGACCCACAACGATAATGAGGACCTTACGCGTGCTTGCCATGTATCATGTTGTAGGGAGTACCTACCTTGATAATGGGGCCGGTATTGTCTATGTATCGGGCAGGAAATTATTAACAATGGGTCAGTAAACTGTTGTGTAAGCTCAGCCTGGTCACCTGCGTATAAGTCGCAGGGAGCTGATCCGACATTTAAGTTGAGTTTTCGTGGTGGGTACAGTGGTACGCCTCTGCAGAGTGTAAAAAGGTATTCGAATACTCCGAGCTCCCGGGTTTTCTGGAGCCTGGTCGTCGTGGGGTGAACCCGCGTCGTTGCAGCATGATTAGTATTGCTAAATTCTTTAAAATGAGATCAAACCATGGCAACTCATGGGAGTTTAGCCTGACTTTGCGAAAAATATACACATGTACAGTTTTGAAAAATTGCTTTGAGAGATAAAACCCCAGATTCAGGGAGATTTTCCAAAATACTAAGATACCTCTGTTTCCAATAAAATTTCATTAAGTATGGAACCATAGAGCTTGTCGTTGTCAATAACTGCATACTATATTTCATTATGCGGGAACTTGTTGAGCTTTGTATGCTCACCCTTGCCGATTCAATAAGCACAGAGGAGGAATCAACTGATTTCATAGACTATGGAATCGAGCCGGCACAAGAAGACCTCGACACAGTTCCAGGAGATTCAAGCGCCTGAAGGGTCATCTAACCTCAGTGAGAGCGATGTGGATTTCGCCCTGCTGCATGCTTTGTGGTTTGGGGGAGATGTTTCCCCTCTGCATTGTTATTTTGCTACTCTTACTTGACGTGGTTCCGCACACGTCAGTTATTGTAATATGGGTCTGAATGACCCCATGTGCTATGTTATTGCATGTATGTAAATGCCGTTGGATGTTCTGAAGTTTCAACTCCTGTGCACAAATTACCTGGGCATTTGTATTAGGTTCCCTCTAACGAGGGGCCCACAATATCCTCCCAATACATCCCAATTAAATGTATTCCAAAACCATCCCATCTCATTCCATCCCTCATTTCAATCAAACATATTTAATATTTACTCATTCCACTCCTAACTCCAATGTATCCTCAAATCAATATGATTGCAATCACGGTTATGAATCCAACACCATCTTATATGCTCATGAAATCCTTATTAAAGATTTATACTTAATGAGTTGAAGAGTATTTATTAGCTAAGTAATTCTTAGATATGATTAAAATTTGAAATTTGTTCCTAAACTCTACAGTGACAACAAGAGAACTAAAAAAGCAGCACATAGGTCACAAGCTACTTTTTCTTCCATTATGGCTTGGCTCACAAGAAAATAAGCCAAGTTTTAATCATATTTTCAGCTTGTTTTTCACAACAGAAATATAATACCACAGACCAAAACACTATCCTTGTAGCCTACACTGACTTATTTGTACTTTCATCTAAGTGACATTGTATATACATATCACCTATCTTGGACTATTAAGATGGAACTAGACTCATATGCTTGGAATCTCACTGGCGAGTCAAATAGGACCTAGCAAACTCATATTTGACTGATTCCATCTAATATGTTTTAAAAAAATTAAAAATTATAATTCCTCCTAAAGATTTAGGATAACTTTTTCGGTGGTTGTTCTTTTTGTAATTTTGGGAGCAGATTACCAAACAATGGAGAACTGAAGCAAATTAATATTAGTTGTACTATAGGTTTTAAATTTTTAGAATCTACCTACCCTGTAATCTTATTTTGTTGATTTCTGACCACAAAAAAAAGTGTGAAGGTGGTCTGAAGTTTAAGACCTTATTTACATCTTAATTGCTCATATTAATACAAACTAGTCAAAATCCTACACAATTGTGTAGCTAGTCTCTATATGATTTAAAATTTTGAGAAAATTGATTTTATATCACTGAAACTTGGTGCCTAATATAATATGCCTCTGCCACTGACTTATAGACTATTTGTTATATGCCACTGATTTTTTTTCCTAAAATTATATGTCATTTTTGAGCAATCAAATCAGTAAAATGATTAAAATACCTCTATAAGTTGCCATTTCTTTGAATTACTCATGATTTTAAATAAATAGAAAGGCTGGGATGCAAAATTCATAATTTTTTAAATTTTGAAAGACCGGAATGCAAAGATCATGAGTTTGAAATTTTGCAATACAATACTTCTATGTATTTAAAGCCATGATTGGTCTAATCAAAAGGCAACTGATAGGAGTATTTTAATCACTTTATCGAGTTGATTGGTCAAAAATGGTATATAATATTTGCAAAAAAAAAACATATAACAAATATTATATTAGACTGTGGTATAGAATCAATTTTCTCTAAAATTTTATGTATGTTCTATATACATGTCATCTTTTAATATATAATACATAAATAATTGATTTTAGATATGATTTTTCACATAAATATATACCATAATAGAGATAAAGTTAGTTTTGCATACGAATCAGATGATGAATCTATATCTAATGAATGAAATAAATATGTTTTTATTAATGTGGGAATATCTAATATTTTTCTTTTTTTAATTATTTGGAAATTTGTTGTATTTTTTATGTGATCCAGAATAAGCGTAGTACTTCCAACATCACCGGAATTTATTATATAATTGATATGCAACCTGACTTGGAGTCAATGACAATTTATGATGTAAATTGTCAAAAGTTCAGTAACATGCATGTTTAATGCAAAACATTTTGAGCATTGCGGATCAATCTTGTTGATTGGATTTGGTGTAGAATTGGGCTCGTAGTTCAATCAACTATGTACCTCTGTAAATTTTTATATTTTGTTTTCCTTTGTTTAGTATGTTCTCACAGTAGAAGTCTTTCCTAGCGTTCTTTGCTCAAAAAAATTATTTTTGAGCATCAATTGAAAATATATATTTATATGCAATTGGATCTAACAAAGATACAAGTAAAGCATGCTTAAGCAGTTTCATGGGTATGGGTTTCTCAACATATAGTCAGAATTCAAAATAACTCTTAAAGGTAGAGGAATCATCCGCAAAGGAATATAAATAGACAGGACACTCTAAAAAGGCTCTGCATGCTCGATCACAAAACAAATTGGAAAAATTCATTCATACACAAAGTCTTTCCTCAGAAGATTTACTAAAAATTCAAAAAGATCCCAAAGTTCAAAGACCATATATATTGAAGGTGTCATTTTGGAGAAAACATATGTAAACATGCATGAATATTCCCAAAAAGAAGAAAAAAAGATCAGTTGAAAAGCACTAACCTGTGGAGGAGAAGAAGGCTTTCAGTGTCGTCGCAGCAATCCAGGAGGAGATGGGAGGACAAGAAAGGGAAAGTGGTTAATTTGCAGATAATTTAATGGTATGGCAAGAAACATGATCCGTTTGAGATCTAGTCTTGGTTTTCACACTAGGCTCACCCAGATCTAATATGCGGAATATCGGGATCTTACTCGAAAATACCGAAACCCAAAGGTTGATCGAAAATACAGTTCAAAGTAATTGCACAACTCTTTATTTCAAAGAGGGTTTTACACGTCAAACGTTAGACACACTTGCCTATGTCGAAGGAATTATAAGTGTCTAAAACTCAAATAAGTTCTATGACTCTTCGATGATCTAAACTAGACCTATTATAAGGTATTTATAATCCAATCGTATGAGTACGTATCAGACTTAGTAACCTAAACGTATTAGACTCATATAACTAACTAACTAATCCTAAACAGATAAGTTTAGTTATATATATTCGGATCGGATTACAATTCCGAACAGAGAACAAATTCCTTTTCATGGTCATGAAATCTTTCCGAACACGGTTAAGGTCACGAAGCCGTATGCGATCAGGACATGGTCGCGAATCCGTATGCGATCAGGACTTGGTCGCGAATCCGTATGCGATCAGGACATGGTCGCTAATCCGTATGTGATCAGGACTTGAAGATCCTCCCGGATCATGACTCCCTTGTTGAGAAGGAGCCAACCCCTGTTGCGACCTCTCGATCAAACTGGAGATGTGGAAATTGGGCTTGTCCATGTTTTTTGATGTACCACTTTGCCGCACGTGCTCGTTGATCTTTCCGACGATTCGAAAAGTCTCCTTTGTGTCACTGCGGGTGGTAGTCACCTTCTTCTCCAGAATCACATCTTCGCTTAGAGGTTCGTCTCATTGATAGACCAAGTATTCAACAGATGGACTATGGTATCTGGCTCATCATCCAGCATTGAAGGCTCAAAGAGTTTGAATCCTTCCCAAGGTCGCAAACTTTTCCAAAGTCGCAAACCTTTTCGTGGTCGCAAATCCGTTGCGAACTCGACCTGAGATCCTCCCAGATCATGACTCCCCTGTTGAGAAGGAGCCAACTCCCGTTGGTGACCAACTGTGAAGATGTAGAGAACGATTGGGAGCTTTGGAACGAACACACGATGAGCAATGCTACAATCGTCAGATCGAATGTATGGATAGGCGTTCATGGAGCTTGGCACTTCCGTCATGGATTGTGGCCTTGGCCACTCGCGGATAGCCTTCCTCTTGTCGAGGTTGATACCATCACCGATCCCAAAGCTAGGATTGCGAAGTTTGAATAGTGGTGCCGTAGAGATGTTGCATGTCATTTTCGACTAGTCGTTGTGGTGATCGACTATGTACCTTTGGAATAGCGCGTTGTTTTCTTCCGACAAGCTTGCTAAACAACCACCACTTTTACTCGATGCGGCACAATCCTCTTGCCTAATTAGACGCATCACGCTCAGCACACACTTTGAGCATGCATTGACAATCCGTTTCACCTGATTTGTTATCAACAAGTTCTTGGTGTTGACGTGGTCATTTTTGCTGATGATGAATTTCGTCCCATCGTTTGTGAGGTCGTATTCTTGAGCTCTTCGGTGGTAATGAGCATCACGATCGTACAAGAACGGACTTCCAAAAATCACTTGGCAAATATCGATGAGGATGACATCGCATTAAACCTCGTCGATGTAACGAGCAGATATTGCAAACTTCAACACACACTAACTCGTAATCTGTTGGTTTACGTCGGATGTAAACCAACCCAGCGGATATGGTCGCAGGTGTGTGGTTGTCTTCAAACCAAGTTGCCGAACCAGTCCAGCGGAGACCAGATTCTTTTGACTTCCGGGATAGAATATCGCTGCGACCACTTCGTGCTTCACCTGGATGTTGATGGTGAACAAGTCCTCCGTTGGGTGATGGTCGTTCGGTGGATCGGAACCCTTCACCTTCGGCATTGCCATTAGAGACAAGGTCGTATCCGCCTCATTAACTGAATTCACTTGGACAACTTCTTCATCGGGTGAAGTTGCAATAGCTGTGGTTGTTCTTTTCCTTGGTCCGTTTTTCTTTGGTCGAAGTTCAGGATGAAGCTTGTAGCATTTGTCCTTGGTATGTCCCGTGACTTAACAATGTTCACAAAAGGCACCCGTGCCCAATTTTGAAGCGTTGTTCTTCGGACTCGGAGTTTTATTTGTTGAGGTCGCACTTTCCTTCGTGCTTTTGTCGCTGCGGGATTTGTTCTTCTTCTCGATCGCCATAGCAGTTGTGCTTACGGTCGCGATATCTTGGGCGCCGAACAGACTTAGCTTAGTACTGATTGATTTCTAAAGTCCAGATGTGTATTTCCGAAATACCTGAGGATCGGATAGCGATATGCCGATGACCATTGCTTGTCTCCGGAACTCCGCCGTATAGTCTTGGACGATTTGGTCGTACCGTTGGTACAATCTGTGCCAACGCTCCCATCTCTCCTCAAGGTAACCCATCGGATAGAATTCTTGTCGTAGAAGTCATTTGAATTGACCCCACGCAAGGTCTTCAGCTTCACCACTGGCGACAAGGGCCTTCCACCATGTCTTGGCGTGGTCCTTCATCTTCAAAGGTGCGAACTTCACCTTTTGAGCGCTACTGAACCCTTTCAGGTCAAAGTAGGTCTCAAGTTGATCGATCCAAGAATCTAGTTTCTCGGCATCGATCACCCTATTATATATGAGTATTTCAATCTTAGCGTCGACCTTGAAAGATCCGATAGCTAAAGGGATGTTGGCGAGGTCGTCAGTCTTGTGGTCGCCTTCGTCTTCATCTTCGTCTGCCCTGCGCAAGCATTCACCAGTTTTCTCACCCATAACCTTCCTTACTTCAAGAAGTACAATCATGGCCTACTGCTTAATCCAAACGAGCACGGTTTCCATGTCGATGGAGAGTTTAGCCACTTGTTCGGCTAGGTTTGTAACATCCCTAATTTTGCCCCATTTTTCATTCTCTGAGCATCACCTTATCACACGCACCTTGCATCACCTGACTCTGAAAGGACCCAAACTACAACCAATACAAACGCAATGTGCTCTAAGATCCCCTCGCATCGGAATATCTCAAGTCGGCCGATTCTTTCTCAAAATCGAAAACGACCGCTTCTAGGGGACCCAAAAAGTCTAAAATCTCCGTTTGAAGTCCGAATCGATATCCGTCTTCTCCTATACGTTCATATCGCTATTTGATACGTATCATCCTTTAGAAACGTTTCCAAATTCGCGACGAAAATCAGAGTTTCAGCCGTTGGAAAAATCCGAAAACGGAAGTACCAGTTTTACTCAGCCCTGTTTTCGTTTTATCCGAAACCCTGCCAAATCTTCTCGTTTTCGCGCGTACTCAATTGGAACAAGTATGTAATAATTTTATCTAGCCCTCAGAAAAGTCAGAATCGCAATTGGATCCCTAAATCTTGGAAATGCCCAAAATACCCCTAGAGCCAAACACTGTGTACAGTACACGGCACTGTACTGTGCCTGTGCCCGTGCCGTGCGTGCGCTCTGCGTGCCGCCCGTGCGCCACCGCTCTGCGCCGTGCCGCGCCACCGCATCCCCTTACCGCCGGCACCGCCCCGTGTGCGCCTCACGTGCCCAGCAAGCTCCGCCACCTGTCCAAGCCACGGCAACGCCTCGGGAACCCCAGATCACCGTGCTTCGTCCTGTCGCGTCCGCCACCGAACACAGCACCACCTGGCCGGGCGCAAAAGTCGCCGTTCCTGTGCGTTTTAGCCACGTCCAGCACCGGCATTGGGTGAGAGTGCCACCGCCGTCCTTTGCCCGAGCTGTAGCCATACCCCTTGATCCCCACGCCGGTACACCGTCCCATCGCCACCGTCCTCGCCACCGGCTATCGTCGCAACCGCGCCCAGAAGCGCCCTCCCTCGGCCATTACCTCCCCCAAAGCTTCCAGAGGCTATAAAAGCCAGAGCTCACTACCTCTTCATCACACACACACAGCAAACACAACAGAGCCACTGTTCATCGTCTTCCTCGTGTCTCCACCTTCGGCCTTCACGGTGACAGCACACTCCGGTGAGTTTCTTTCCAAACTAAAGCCACCAACACACTCCACTTAACCCCTAGATGGTTCACGAGCAAAGAATTGAGCTCATTTCTTCCCTAACTCCGGCTATCACAGGTTTTCCAATTGCCTCTGTTCTGCAAATTCAGCCCAAACCAAATCGAATTAGGAGCCGTGCTAGTGAGAAGAATTGCTCCTTAGAGCATGCTTGATCACCCCAGCTAGCTAGTTTCGATTTTCATTCAGCCAATCAAAAACCCCCAAATCCCCAGCCGTGAGCTCCGGTCATCTACTCCGGCGAGCCTCCAAACGCAACAACTGGACAAACCAATGCATCAGCAGTGACCACACTCCCAGGAGCAAGAATATGTGATCAATTTCCAAATTGATCAACCCTAGCTGCTCCAATTGCTCTGCCCTAGTTTCTGTTCAAAACAGCCACCTTGGCATTCAAATTCCGGCCAACTCCGGCCATCCCCGGCCAAACCCTCCAGCCAGACACCTCCTGACACTTAAGCCTACATGTTTGACATAGTTTGCCTTCAAATGCATGAGCCAATTGCTCAGGACACACAAGCCCTAATTCCAGCAGTACAATGGCATAGAAATTGCTGTGTCCTGGACCTTTTTGTAAATTCTGGAAAACCTAAGCCTTTTCTGCTTGTCCCACTTTGTCAAATAGCTTCGCCTTAGTCTAATGCACCCACTGTCCAATTTTCATCTCATTCAGAGCTACCTAGACCCTTTAACCCACTTTTCGGCTTTTAGGTTAAGTTCGGACGTGACCCGAACGTCGCCCTTTTGACGACCAATGTCCGTCGACCCTAAGAGTCTTATTACTACTCTTCTTGTCCATTCTAAACTAGCACAATTCAACCCTTGGAAATCCAAAGCCCAAACCCTAGTCCAGTTCAGAAATCAGAAGCCGTTCCAGTATAGCGCCTTATTATTTTATGTGAGCATAAGTTGTCGTATTTTGTAAGTTGATTGTAATACCTTGTGTGTATGCCTGTATTTGAAGATCAAGACTTCGATTACGCGGAAGAGGAAACAGAAGAACCCGCAGACTACGACACTACTGCTTGGCAAGGCAAGTTTCCCTCCTTTGAACATATTGCGCCTATTATTTTCATGCATATAATTATTTGGAATTTGGTACCTACGCATGTATGCATAGATAGTTTTGATAAAAGTATATGTTGAGAAATGATGTGAGTAGATAGTCCTATTTTGCAGAACCCCTTGTTTCATAACAAATTACTTTACCTTGTCACCTTAGGAGTAAAAATGTAGAATGGAAATACATGTCTATACTAATAAATGTGTAAAAGAAAAGAGAAAGGCAGAAGCATGAGCAAACTATTTCTAAAAGATCATTTTATGCAAAAGAAATAGGACTACTAGCGAGGGTTGGTTTGGATGGTTGGCGCTGTGTGCGCGGTGGGTTTGTGAAAGCCTCGCTAAGGGTCCATAAGGACGGGATCGTCGTGCTGTGCTTCTAGCGACCTGAAAACGTGCTAACCACCCGCCTGGTATGGGGCAGGCACAATGTCATGACTCACCTAAAGTTAATCATTTCCTGCAATGGTTGTCGATCCGGTTTCCCGAGTGGAAATTGGTGGGCCACAGAGGGCCACGAGTGGTGTGAGGGGTAGAGAGGATAAGGTGTAAGAAGGAAGTCACCCTAGCCTGGCTCTCGAGTCGTGCGCGACCGAACCCGGAAGTGGGAATTCCATGCGTCCAGAGGAGGACTTCATGGACCCAAGGCTAGAAGAAAAGGCAGTGGGGAGGACCCACAACGATAATGAGGACCTTACGCGTGCTTGCCATGTATCATGTTGTAGGGAGTACCTACCTTGATAATGGGGCCGGTATTATCTATGTATCGGGCAGGAAATTATTAACAATGGGTCAGTAAACTGTTGTGTAAGCTTAGCCTGGTCACCTGCGTATAAGTCGCAGGGAGCTGATCCGACATTTAAGTTGAGTTTTCGTGGTGGGTACAGTGGTACGCCTCTGCAGAGTGTAAAAAGGTATTCGAATACTCCGAGCTCCCGGGTTTTCTGGAGCCTGGTCGTCGTGGGGTGAACCCGCGTCGTTGCAGCATGATTAGTATTGCTAAATTCTTTAAAATGAGATCAAACCATGGCAACCCATGGGAGTTTAGCCTGACTTTGCGAAAAATATACACGTGTACAGTTTTGATAAATTACTTTGAGAAATAAAACCCCAGATTCAGGGAGATTTTCCAAAATACTAAGATACCTCTGTTTCCAATAAAATTTCATTAAGTATGGAACCATAGAACTTGTCGTTGTCAATAACTGCATACTATATTTCCTTATGAGGGAACTTGTTGAGCTTTGTATGCTCACCCTTGCCGATCCAATAAGCACAGAGGAGGAATCAACTGATTTCATAGACTGTAGAATCGAGCCGGCACAAGAAGACCCCGACACAGTTCCAGGAGATTCAAGCGCCTGAAGGGTCATCTAGCCTCAGTGAGAGCGATGTGGGTTTCGCCCTGCTTCACGCTTTATTGATTGAGGGAGATGTTTCCCCTCTGCTTTATTATTTTGCTACTCTTACTCGACGTGGTTCCGCACACGTCGGTTATTGTAATATGGGTCTGAATGACCCCATATGCTATGTTATTGTATGTATGTAAATGCCGTTGGATGTTCTGAAGTTTCAACTCCTGTGCACGAATTACCTGGGCATTTGTATTAGGTTCCCTCTAACGAGGGGCCCACAGGAGGGAAGTTGTATCAGAGCTATCCTCTCGACTGTAGGTCATGACCCTAGATAGAAAATGGCGTTCCTAGCAGGAGAAACGTTGACTATTTTAAAATTAAGTAATTGTGAAAACATAATTTGTTAAGAAAAGATATTATACGATTACTTCTTCAAAAACTTTTAAAGAATTTTGTACCAACTTTATTTAAGAACTTCTGTATCCTCAGATGGTGTCAGGAAAGAAGTATGTTCACGGTGACGAGCTCGGATCATGGGCCCTACTATTATGGATGATGCTACAATTTCTAGGTGCCCGTGACACCCAAAAGCCCGTTTACTGTGTCCAACAAGAGATAAGGGAAGATCGCCCTTACGCGTGTCGTGCTTCAGTGATAGTATATGAAGTACCTGGCCACGCCAGAGGAGCCAGGCGACATGAAGCCCTAAGAGGGGAAGAAAACGACGCCATATTAGATGCTGCTCGTCTCGCTGTAGGAGCTTTCCGCCAGCTATATAATGATATGCTGGAGAACTCTCCTTTTCGTTTTGTACCCTATCAAGCAGTGAGAACCGATCGCCGCATTGTCCGACCCGCCTGTGACGAAGAAGATGCAACCCTCTCCAAGACTCGGGATGTTGTGCACGCAGCAGAAGCGGGGTATAATCGACTACTCCGTGAGTGCAACATTGCTCGAGATGATCGACACTTTCTGGAAGGGAGGTTGATTCAAGCCAACGCCGAACTTCGAGAGAAGGATGCACAGATCCAAGAGCTGACTGCCACAAGAGAAGAACAAGGCTCGACCGTAACCAATCAAGAAGACGCAGAATCTACAACCAAGAAGAGCCACTTGAAGCTAAGGATCACTACAAGAAAGAAGGTGGGCAAACCAAGTTGGTATCTCAGTGGATTTACCCCTGCAGCTCGAGGGATTGTCATAAATGAATACATCCCTATACAACCTCGACTTGCAAAGAAAGAGGTAATCCATGGAAAAGGAAAGGAAATTGCCCACGAAGCGGCGGATGATGATAGGAACATGGAGGCTGAACCCATGGACACTGACGACGACGACTTAGAGGAGGATCCAGAAGAGGTCATACCATATGACTCTGCGGATGAGGAATGAACGTATCAAACCCTCTAGGTAGTAACCTTTGGTACTTTGTACCCGACCTTTGGTCGTTAAACCTGGTAGTTGTTGAGATCGTGATTCCCGTAGTGTAAATAGAGTAGTCTTTTAGTGTAAGCCTTGTATTATGTGTAAATTAATGAAAAAGGAGATTTTTTTTTAGAAAAATGTAAACGCTTCTATGAATCTTCTTCAAACCTATGCTAACCATACCCCCCTTTCCTCAGTCAAAATTCTCATCTTTTCCCTATTATTTCTCCGCAGTAACATGGTGAGCCCAAGAGGAAGAGGCCAGAGAGGAAGAGGAAGACCCGCTGGAAGGGGAGAACCCTCAAACGCAGACCCTGTCTTCAACATGCCAGGACCTTCAGCAGCGCCATCCAGCAACAACATAAATGATATCCTAATGTGGATGGAATGGAATCGCCAGGAGGCAGCGGCCACTCACAACCAGATCCTTGAAGAGTTGATGCAACAAAGAACACCCACTACAAGCGCATTAGGAGCATCTTCGACTCCATCCAGACTGTCAGACTTTCAGAAGACGCGTCCCCCAGTCTTCTCAAGCTCCGAGGACCCCTTAGTAGCCGAAGATTGGCTACGCGACATTGAGAGGAAACTAAACACTGCTAAGTGCAGTGACGTGGAAAAGCTTTTGTATGGATCCCATCAGCTAGCAGGAGCTGCAGCTGCATGGTGGGAGAATTACGAAACTGTGCACCCAAATGTGGATTCCATCACATGGAAGGAATTCAAAGAACAGTTTCGTCAATTTCACGTCCCAAGGGGAGTGATACAAGCCAAGCGCAGAGAGTTCATCAATTTGAAACAGGGCAACAGCACAATAAAGCAGTACTTGCATCAGTTTGTGCAATTATCTCGTTATGCCCCAGAGGACATACTTACAGAGGAAAGGAAGATTGAGAGATTTTGTGAAGGATTGCAATATACATGGCAATACCATCTATCCTCACAAGTCTTCACCAATTTTCATGTCCTCATCGATCGATTGATCAAGATGGAGGAGAAACGAGGAAAGGTGGAAGAGGAGCGGAAGAGGAAGGTGCAGCCCAACTTCTTCCAAGGAAGAGCAAACAGAAGGCCTATGCCACCATTTCGCCCAAGTTTTAGACCTCCTCAGCATCCTCAAAGACCTACACCTCCAACTGCATCATCATCACAGCCAGCACCCTTGTGCCCTGCCTGCAAAGACCACCATTTCTTCAGAGATTGCCCTATGCGGAACGTGGAATGTTTCCACTGTGGACGGAAGGGCCACCGCAAGGACACTTGTCCATTTAGGCAACTACCCATCAGTATGGCTCGAGCACAAGCCACAAGACCCCAATCCTCAACACCAACATTTCAGCGAGGTTCTTCATCAAGCAGAGGTGGAAGAGTGCCCAACTTCAGAGGCAGAGGGACACCGATGCCCATCAGAGGACGACTCAACTACACCTCAGTCGCGGAAGTCGAAGGAGCCTCAGACGTGGTGATAGGTAAATTTCTCATCCATGAAGAAATTTCAATTACCTTGTTTGATCCTGGAGCAACACTTTCATTTGTATCAAGGTCGTTTGCAGCTAGATGTGAACTACCTATTAGCATTCTCGATCGTCCCATCTTAATTCAAGCCCCAGGAACCAAGATGCCCGCAAATTCCATCTGTAGAAATATCGCCTTTTTCATTGGCAACCTAAGATTCTTGGCAGATTTGCTAGTTTTAGATCTCCAAGGTCTAGATGTCATCCTTGGTATGGATTGGCTGTCGAAGCAGGATTGTGAAAGGAAGTCAATCACCCTGACGAATCAAGAAGGGAGTCAGATCACCTTCCACGCAGAAAGATCATCACCTGGCAACCGCAGACTGAACTGCGCAAGGGAAGCGAAAATGGATGAAGTGACCGTGGTATGCGAGTACCCAGAAGTTTTTCCAGAAGAACTTCCAGGCATGCCACTCGATAGAGACATAGAGTTTTCTATTGAGCTTAAACCGGGATCAGCCCCATACGCCAGAAAACTCTTTAGAATGACTAACCAAGAGCAGGAAGAGTTGAAGAAACAAGTGGAAGAACTGGAACAGAAAGGATTTATCCGAACCAGTTCATCATCATGGGGAGCCCCAGTACTCTTCGTGAAAAAAAAAGATGGTAGTCTTTGCTTATGCATAGACTATAGGAAGTTAAATGACATGACCATTAAAAATAAATACCCTCTTCCAAGAATAGACGATTTGTTTGACCAGTTGAGAGGCGCAGCTGTGTTCTCAAAAATCGATCTAAGATCAGGGTATCATTAGTTAAAAATCCGAGAAGCAGACATACCTAAAACTGCTTTTGTATCTCGGTATGGGCTATATGAGTTTACTGTAATGCCCTTTGGTCTAACAAACGCTCCAGCAGTGTTCATGAACTTAATGAACAAAGTCCTCATGGAATTCTTAGACCAATTTGTCATTGTCTTTGTAGATGACATTCTCATCTTCTCACAGACAGAAGAGCAACATGAAGAACACCTTCGGAAAGTATTAGAGAAACTGGCTACACATCAACTATATGCAAAATTTGAAAAATGTGCATTTTGGTTGAAAGAAGTGTCTTTCTTGGGTCATATTATATCTGGAAAAGGAGTAGCAATGGATCCAAGTAAGATTCAAGCCATATTGGAATGGAAACAACCAACCACAGTCACAGAGATCAGAAGTTTCTTAGGATTAGCAGGATATTATCGAAGGTTCATTGAAGGATTCTCCAAGATCACAAGACCCCTCACGAGGCTGCTAAAGAAGGACATCGCCTTTGATTGGACTGAAGCCTACAGCGGAAGTTTTGCAGAGTTGAAGAGACTCTTAACGACTGCACCCATTCTTATCTTGCCTGATGATAAGAATAATTTTGTTGTATATTGTGACGCATCCAAGCAAGGACTAGGTTGTGTCCTTATGCAAGAAGGAAAGGTAGTAGCATACGCTTCAAGGCAGCTACGACCTCATGAGGAGAACTACCCAACGCACGATTTGGAACTAGCCGCAGTAGTACATGCATTGAAAATGTGGCGGCATTATTTGTTGGGAAATAAATGTGAAATTTACACTGATCACAAGAGCTTGAAGTACATTTTTACTCAAGCAGACCTGAACATGAGACAAAGAAGATGGTTGGAATTGATCAAAGACTATGATCTAGAAATTCATTACCATCCTGGAAAGGCAAATGTAGTAGCAGACGCCTTGAGCAGGAAGTCTTATGTCAGCCAGATGAACGTAACTGGAATTCCAAATCAGTTACTTAGAGAGTTTGAAAACTTGAAACTAGAATTGGTTGATCAAGGAATGATTGCCACTATGAAGGTGGAATGTGATCTAAAGATGCAGATCAAGAAAGCTCAAGAGGTCGACCCAAGTCTTCAAGAGTTAAAGGAGGACATTAAATCCGGGAAGGATACGAGCTTCAGAGAAGATGATCAAGGAATCCTGTGGAATCAAAATCGGATTTGCGTCCCTAACGACCAGAAGATCAAGGACTTGATATTGAGTGAAGCACACAACACGCCTTACTCAATCCATCCTGGAAGTACTAAAATGTACCAGGATCTAAAGAACCAGTTCTGGTGGATTGGAATGAAACGAGAAATAGCAAAGTATGTGGCATCCTGTGACATATGCAGCAGAGTGAAAGCTGAACATCAAAGATCTGCAGGACCTCTACAACCCCTACCCGTACCAGAATGGAAATGGGATGAAATAGGAATGGATTTCATAGTTGGATTGCCAAAAACCTCAAAAGGATATGATGCTATATGGGTCATAGTGGATAGATTAACGAAGGTAGCACATTTTGTGCCAGTAAGTACCACGTATTCCACTAAGAGGTTGGCAGACCTGTATCTTACAAAGATTGTGGCCTTACACGGTATACCAAAGGCAATTGTTTCCGATCGTGGACCACAATTCGTGTCAGATTTCTGGAAAGAATTCCAAACGCTCTTAGGAACTAAACTAAAATTCAGTACAGCATATCACCCTCAAACGGGAGGACAAACCGAAAGAGTAAATCAGATTCTGGAAGATATGCTAAGAGCTGGTGTCTTGGACTACGGTAATACATGGGAGAAATTTCTACCATATGCTGAATTTTCATACAATAATAGCTATCAAGCCAGTTTGCAAATGGCACCATTCGAGGCATTGTACGGATGGAAGTGCCGCACGCCTGTATATTGGACTGAAATAGGCCAGAAGCAATATCTCGGATCCCAATTGGTGGAAGAAGCCGTCGCACACGTGAAGATCATGAGAGAACGACTGAAGATAGCTCAATCAAGACAGAAGAACTACGCTGATCGTAGAAGAAGAGAATTATCATTTGAAGGAGGAGACTATGTGTATCTGAAAGTAACACCTTTCAAAGGAGTACACAGATTTCAGATAAAAGGAAAATTAAGTCCCAGATACATTGGACCATATCAGATAAGTGAAAGGATAGGAAAGGTGGCCTACAGATTAGAATTACCACCAGAGTTAAAAGGAGTCCATGACGTATTTCACGTCTCGCAATTAAGAAAATGTTTAAGAGCACCCGAAGATGAAGTGCCACTAACAGGAGCAGGAGTTCAGCCTGATCTATCTTACAAAGAGTACCCTGTAAAGATACTCGAGAAAAAGGAAAGGAACTTAAAATCAAGGACTATTAAGCTTTGCAAAGTGCAATGGAGTCATCATTCAGAAAAAGAAGCAACTTGGGAAAAAGAAGAAGACCTGCGTCAGAACCATCCTTACCTCTTCAGCAAATCACCTAAATCTCGAGGACGAGATTATTCTTAAGAGGGGTAGGTTGTAACATCCCTAATTTTGCCCCATTTTTCATTCTCTGAGCATCACCTTATCACACGCACCTTGCATCACCTGACTCTGAAAGGACCCAAACTACAACCAATACAAACGCAATGTGCTCTAAGATCCCCTCGCATCGGAATATCTCAAGTCGGCCGATTCTTTCTCAAAATCGAAAACGACCGCTTCTAGGGGACCCAAAAAGTCTCAAATCTCCGTTTGAAGTCCGAATCGATATCCGTCTTCTCCTATACGTTCATATCGCTATTTGATACGTATCATCCTTTAGAAACTTTCCAAATTCGCGACGAAAATCAGAGTTTCAGCCGTTGGAAAAATCCGAAAACGGAAGTACCAGTTTTACTCAGCCCTGTTTTCGTTTTATCCGAAACCCTGCCAAATCTTCTCGTTTTCGCGCGTACTCAATTGGAACAAGTATGTAATAATTTTATCTAGCCCTCAGAAAAGTCGGAATCGCAATTGGATCCCTAAATCTTGGAAATGCCCAAAATACCCCTAGAGCCAAACACTGTGTACAGTACACGGCACTGTACTGTGCCTGTGCCCGTGCCGTGCGTGCGCTCTGCGTGCCGCCCGTGCGCCACCGCTCTGCGCCGTGCCGCGCCACCGCATCCCCTTACCGCCGGCACCGCCCCGTGTGCGCCTCACGTGCCCAGCAAGCTCCGCCACCTGTCCAAGCCACGGCAACGCCTCGGGAACCCCAGATCACCGTGCTTCGTCTTGTCGCGTTCGCCACCGAACACAGCACCACCTGGCCGCGCGCAAAAGTCGCCGTTCCTGTGCGTTTTAGCCACGTCCAGCACCGGCATTGGGTGAGAGTGCCACCGCCGTCCTTTGCCCGAGCTGTAGCCATACCCCTTGATCCCCACGCCGGTACACCGTCCCATCGCCACCGTCCTCGCCACCGGCTATCGTCGCAACCGCGCCCAGAAGCGCCCTCCCTCGGCCATTACCTCCCCCAAAGCTTCCAGAGGCTATAAAAGCCAGAGCTCACTACCTCTTCATCACACACACACAGCAAACACAACAGAGCCACTGTTCATCGTCTTCCTCGCGTCTCCACCTTCGGCCTTCACGGTGACAGCACACTCCGGTGAGTTTCTTTCCAAACTAAAGCCACCAACACACTCCACTTAACCCCTAGATGGTTCACGAGCAAGGAATTGAGCTCATTTCTTCCCTAACTCCGGCTATCACAGGTTTTCCAATTGCCTCTGTTCTGCAAATTCAGCCCAAACCAAATCGAATTAGGAGCCGTGCTAGTGAGAAGAATTGCTCCTTAGAGCATGCTTGATCACCCCAGCTAGCTAGTTTCGATTTTCATTCAGCCAATCAAAAACCCCCAAATCCCCAGCCGTGAGCTCCGGTCATCTACTCCGGCGAGCCTCCAAACGCAACAACTGGACAAACCAATGCATCAGCAGTGACCACACTCCCAGGAGCAAGAATATGTGATCAATTTCCAAATTGATCAACCCTAGCTGCTGCAATTGCTCTGCCCTAGTTTCTGTTCAAAACAACCACCTTGGCATTCAAATTCCGGCCAACTCCGGCCATCCCCGACCAAACCCTCCAGCCAGACACCTCCTGACACTTAAGCCTACATGTTTGACATAGTTTGCCTTCAAATGCATGAGCCAATTGCTCAGGACACACAAGCCCTAATTCCAGCAGTACAATGGCATAGAAATTGCTGTGTCCTGGACCTTTTTGTAAATTCTGGAAAACCTAAGCCTTTTCTGCTTGTCCCACTTTGTCAAATAGCTTCGCCTTAGTCTAATGCACCCACTGTCCAATTTTCATCTCATTCAGAGCTACCTAGACCCTTTAACCCACTTTTCGGCTTTTAGGTTAAGTTCGGACGTGACCCGAACGTCGCCCTTTTGACGACCAATGTCCGTCGACCCTAAGAGTCTTATTTACTACTCTTCTTGTCCATTCTAAACTAGCACAATTCAACCCTTGGAAATCCAAAACCCAAACCCTAGTCCAGTTCAGAAATCAGAAGCCGTTCCAGTATAGCGCCTTATTATTTTATGTGAGCATAAGTTGTCGTATTTTGTAAGTTGATTGTAATACCTTGTGTGTATGCCTGTATTTGAAGATCAAGACTTCGATTACGCGGAAGAGGAAACAGAAGAACCCGCAGACTACGACACTACTGCTTGGCAAGGCAAGTTTCCCTCCTTTGAACATATTGCGCCTATTATTTTCATGCATATAATTATTTGGAATTTGGTACCTACGCATGTATGCATAGATAGTTTTGATAAAAGTATATGTTGAGAAATGATGTGAGTAGATAGTCCTATTTTGCAGATCCCCCTTGTTTCATAACAAATTACTTTACCTTGTCACCTTAGGAGTAAAAATGTAGAATGGAAATACATGTCTATACTAATAAATGTGTAAAAGAAAAGAGAAAGGCAGAAGCATGAGCAAACTATTTCTAAAAGATCATTTTATGCAAAAGAAATAGGACTACTAGCGAGGGTTGGTTTGGATGGTTGGCGCTGTGTGCGCGGTGGGTTTGTGAAAGCCTCGCTAAGGGTCCATAAGGACGGGATCGTCGTGCTGTGCTTCTAGCGACCTGAAAACGTGCTAACCACCCGCCTGGTATGGGGCAGGCACAATGTCATGACTCACCTAAAGTTAATCATTTCCTGCAGTGGTTGTCGATCCGGTTTCCCGAGTGGAAATTGGTGGGCCACAGAGGGCCACGAGTGGTGTGAGGGGTAGAGAGGATAAGGTGTAAGAAGGAAGTCGCCCTAGCTTGGCTCTCGAGTCGTGCGCGACCGAACCCGGAAGTGGGAATTCCATGCGTCCAGAGGAGGACTTCATGGACCCAAGGCTAGAAGAAAAGGCAGTGGGGAGGACCCACAACGATAATGAGGACCTTACGCGTGCTTGCCATGTATCATGTTGTAGGGAGTACCTACCTTGATAATGGGGCCGGTATTGTCTATGTATCGGGCAGGAAATTATTAACAATGGGTCAGTAAACTGTTGTGTAAGCTCAGCCTGGTCACCTGCGTATAAGTCGCAGGGAGCTGATCCGACATTTAAGTTGAGTTTTCGTGGTGGGTATAGTGGTACGCCTCTGCAGAGTGTAAAAAGGTATTCGAATACTCCGAGCTCCCGGGTTTTCTGGAGCCTGGTCGTCGTGGGGTGAACCCGCGTCGTTGCAGCATGATTAGTATTGCTAAATTCTTTAAAATGAGATCAAACCATGGCAACTCATGGGAGTTTAGCCTGACTTTGCGAAAAATATACACGTGTACAGTTTTGATAAATTACTTTGAGAAATAAAACCCCAGATTCAGGGAGATTTTCCAAAATACTAAGATACCTCTGTTTCCAATAAAATTTCATTAAGTATGGAACCATAGAACTTGTCGTTGTCAATAACTGCATACTATATTTCCTTATGCGGGAACTTGTTGAGCTTTGTATGCTCACCCTTGCCGATCCAATAAGCACAGAGGAGGAATCAACTGATTTCATCGGCTATGGAATCGAGCCGGCACAAGAAGACCCTGACACAGTTCCAGGAGATTCAAGCGCCTGAAGGGTCATCTAGCCTCAGTGAGAGCGATGTGGGTTTCGCCCTGCTTCACGCTTTGTTGATTGAGGGAGATGTTTCCCCTCTGCTTTATTATTTTGCTACTCTTACTCGACGTGGTTCCGCACTCGTCGGTTATTGTAATATGGGTCTGAATGACCCCATATGCTATGTTATTGTATGTATGTAAATGCCGTTGGATGTTCTGAAGTTTCAACTCCTGTGCACAAATTACCTGGGCATTTGTATTAGGTTCCCTCTAACGAGGGGCCCACAAGGTTAGCTTGAACGGAGGTATCGTTTGACATTGTCGGAGGTGCGGCTGTAGGAACCGTCAATTAATCGCCTGGAGTTTCACCGGAGGTTTTGTAACCCTGGCGAGTCTTCACCATCCACAGGATAGGAAAGTTGCTCTGATACCAACTTGATCCGTTTGAGACCTAGTCTTGGTTTTCGCACTAGGCTCACCCAAATTCTAATATGTGGAATAACGGGATCTTACTCAGAAATAGCAAAATCCAAAGGTTGATCGAAAACACAGCTCAAAGTAATTGCACAACTCTTTATTTCAAAGAGGGTTTTACACGTCAAACGTTAGACACACTTGCCTATGTCGAAGGAACTATAAGTGTCTAAAACTCAAATAAGTTCTATAACTCTTCGATGATCTAAACTAGACTTATTACAAGGTATTTATAGTCCAATCGTATGAGTACGTATCAGACTTAGTAACCTAAACATATTAGACTCATATAACTAACTAACTAATCCTAAACATATAAGTTTAGTTATATATATTCGGATCGGATTACAATTCCGAACAAAGAACAAATTCCTTTTCATGGTCGCGAACCAATCCATGGTCGCGAAATCTTTCCAAACACGGTTAAGGTCACGAAGCCGTATGCGATCAGGACATGATCGCAAATCCGTATACGATCAGGACTTGGTCATGAATCCGTATGCGATCAGGACTTGAAGATCCTCCCGGATCAAAACATGTGATGGCTGACCAATTTCCAATAAAAACGAGACTGGTAATTGCTTGTTCGGTGCTACCAACCATGGGTTCATTAATTAGTACTTTTTTCCCAATAAATAACATAGGTATCGTATTGTATATATATAAAAAATGAGGACGTTAGGTCTTACCTAGTTCCAGCTCTTTCTGTTTACAAACACTTCTTTCGTTTTTTACATATCGTTTTATCTCTCAATATAGTTTTTAGTTTTTTGAAAAATATATAAGATCACAATTGTCACACCTCAAGTTCCAGCATTCTTCTCCCTACATCTTTTGTTACAAAAATTTTATATTAATTTAAATAATACCAAGCATCTTTGTACTTTATGGTCGATATATATATATATATATATATAGTTCGGTGAGAAGGACTACAATATGGTGTTATGAGTAACAGTGAAAAGGAAAGGAAGTATTTCATCCACATAGCAGCTGCCATCAGAAGCATCTGGAGAATTTACTATATACAGACATGTACACAAATATAGAGTAGTTTATACTGAAATCAGCAGCAATAGTAGTCGGTTCTTCTCTCTCTCGCGTTCAGCCACAGCAGCAGTAGTCCAGGTTCGATATTCTTGATCAATCTCTGTATATTATTTGATCCTCATGATCTCTAGTAGCTATAAGTTCAATTTTCGATGAACTTCGGCGAAAATTCCAGCCGGAACAGTGACAAACTCCCCAGCCGCACCTCAGTTCATCAATTGTATCCACTTCTACTCTACTTTAGCGTGCCGAATTATTGTTGTTTTAGCGTTCTTTGACAAATTCTTGGAAATTATTGCATCGGACTCCTAGGCTGGTATCAACGATTGGAATCCAGAGGTCTTTCTGTCGAAGTTATGCAAAAATAAGATGGATAATGAAGGGAGCCAATCAGACAAGTACCAAGGTATTCAAGATATCTAAGGATCTAAGACACGGGATATTTATCCAGGTTTGGGCCCTCATAGCTGAGTAATTACCTTACTTCCTGTGTATTTGCTTATGTGGGAAAAATGATTACAGAGAGAGACTGTTACAACGTATGTATATTAGCTAATCCTATCTAACTAAGTCTAATCTTCTCCGTCGTCTTTTCTCCTCCCTTGAAGGCCTTTTTATGCTTGCCAAAGAGATTGTCGATTATCCTCCTGAAGCCACGTCCCACGATCGCTCATAACCGCCTTAAGGTGGTAGCTACGGGTTGTGGGTATGTGGTGGTTGCCGTAGATCATGGTTACGTGGCAGTCAGGCAGTTTTGACTTGGCGTCATGGAACTGTCTCACCATCCTAACCTCCTTTGACGGTTACCTTGTTAGGGACTTATAATTATATTGGGAATAATCATAAGGATCAAGGTATGGTTATGATAAAGGGTGATCGTGTACCTCTGTGACCACTATAATGATATTGAACTTTGTATCTGCGAGGGAGTCTGGTTGTAGGGAGATATCTCTGCGGCCATAGCATTCGCAGATACAGCACAAGGCATGCATTTTATTGGTAATAAGTGTCTTATTATAATTTGCATGAAATAAATATGGTTCTTGGGTAATATCTAGAACATTTTTGGATTATCCGGTGCCTCTTCCCCTGGCCCTTGGCGACCATAGGAAGATACTTGCAACCATGGTGCGCCATGTGCGACCATGGAATGCTATGCACGACCATGGAGGCCTAGGTACAGCTAAAAATTCTTGTTAGTCGGGTCCCAGGAACTCTTAGAAACCATTTGCGTTGCCGCTGACGAGCTATAGCGATGAGAATTCCACTGGCGGCGAGATTTGGAAACCTAAGGCGCTGTCAAGGTCAAGCCAAATTTTGTTTCGTCAATTTAGCCAATCAATGATCAAATTGGTTGTGCCATAACCCTTCCTACTACCCTAGCTACCTCCCCACCAAATCCAGTGAAGTTTGATGGCCACACGCAGGAGAATTTGTGGCGTCCCATCGTAGGCGACGGTGAAGCATTAGAGTAGGAATTTCACCACCTGCATCCAATTGCCGGCGCATACACCCAATTGAAGTCATCCTCAACGTCGCCGAAGTACTCATTGACGACCCCGTCACTTCTTCTCTGACGATGGTGAGATTTAAAAAATTGTCCTTTTCTCGCGACCGCACCATGGAGAGGAGCCTTAAGTCACCATCGAAATTGCCACCGTAATTGCCCTCCATTGATGACATACCAGCTTCACGGTAGATCCTTAGCTTGTTTTTTCTCATCGTTGTCGTCCTTGTCACTGGCCATGTCAAACCAATGCTTTAGGGTAGATCTTAAGCCCAAATATCTGATGGAGCAGCAGCAGCCGGTATAGCCAGAAATCAATGCTTCAGGGAGCCAAAGGAGCGAGCAACATCAGGTGAGCAACGATTATGCAGGTCTAAGCACCCGACCATTAGGTCCATCGGCTCGAGGAAAGGAGAAGGTCGTTCCATGTGCGGACGACCAATCACGAGGGCCGGGTACTATCCGACGTCGCGTAGGAGACGCCAGGGTCTATCACCGACAGATGCTCCGATGGCAATATCCCAGTTTGCCGCCGGAGGACAGTCGAGTCATGTACCAGGACAAGGAGGTCACACCCTCGCGCGACCTTGTTGGGCCTTGCAGGAGGCCACCTGACCATGAGGCATCTGAGGAGGAGGAGGAGAGAAACTCCGACCAGTGTGTACCCCTACAGTCACCACCATACGATTAGGACCTATGAGGAGACTCTATTGTAGATAGGGAAGGCGAGAAACCGATCTTGCTTCTTTTTGTTGTGATCGATGTCGACCCACATTTTGCTGACCAAATAGTACATGTAAAAATTAGCTGTGCATGTATGATATTGCTAATGGCCTAGAAGTCGCATGTGAAATAAATAAAAAAATACTTTGAGAAGAAATGAGCGTCACTGTGTAACTATGATCTTACTAGAATGTGTTATCTTTTATAAAGTGGTGTGTCGTAAGTGATATCCTCATCTTACCAAGCTATCTCCTCGAGAAATCTTATTGTGAGTTTTGAGTTTTGATCTTAGTATGGTTATGACTATTAACAGGATGTCTAGTATTGGAAGGCAGTCAACATTTGGTGAACAAGAAGGGGGAACCTCCTCACAAAGAGGTAGACCGAGGGGTAGAGGAAGTTCGCAAGCACCAATGCAAACGAGATCAGAAGAAGCCTCAATGGGTGTAGCCAAGGTGTTGGCTCAGGTGTTAAGGGAAAATCGAGAAGCCCAAGCACAAATGATGCGGGACAATCAAGAAGCACAAGCCCGATTACTGGATCACATGGCTAGAAGACAACCAGTAGATGCACCTACGAAAGGAATTGTGGTAAGTGCTAGACTTGCTGATTTTCAAAAGACAAAACTACCAACTTTTTCTAGTACTACAAACTCTATCATAGCAAATGATTGGTTAAGGGATGTAGAGAAAAAATTGGACACTGTGAGGTGTAATGATATTGAGAAGGTTCTATATGCACCCATCAACTCTCCGAACCAGCAACAACATGGTGGATAAATTATTAGAATATTTATCCCAACAAGGAAACTACTACATGGGCAGAATTTTCAGATCAATTCCACAAAACCAATATTCCAACTGGTGTGATGGCAGTGAAACGCCAAGAATGCATGAACCTTCATCAAGGTAATCAGACCATCACGGAATATCTACATCGGTTTAGCCAGTTGGCCTGATATGCACCAGGGGATGTTGACACTGAAGAAAAGAAAATCGAGCACTTTATTGATGGACTACAACATACTATGCAGTTGCACATTGCATCACATGAATTCACAGATTTTCAAGTTCTGGTGAACCGTGTGCTGCAAATAGAGGAAAGGAGAAATGCAGTAGAGGATGATAGGAAAAGGAAATAAAAGCTCCAGATTGGTTCCCAAAGTAGCTCGACGTGTGGGCATATGACTACCACACCATCTTATCACACTAGTTTTCCACCTCAGCAAACCATCTTAAGACCAATGAAAATTAAATGCCCCATATGTCAAGGAGGATGTCATCAAAGGGATTTTTCGAGGGATAGGATAATTTGTTTCCATTGTGAGCGACCTAGACATCCTAGGGAATTTTGCCCATGGAAGCATTTACCTTCCCAGACTGCCAGGAACCCACATGGAGACCAAACAATAGAGGCCAAAGCATCGTCAACCACATCATTTCAACCATATGCTAGGGGCACAAGACTAGCTAATCGAGGTAGGACATCAATGAATCGACAAAGAGGTCGGGACCATCGACGCCAGGACGAGGAATGCTAAATTATGCTATGATGGAAGAAGTAGGAGAGGTTACCGACATGGTGATAAGTAGGTTCCTCATCAACTCTGAAATTGCATTCATGTTATTATATTCAGGCACAACACATTCTTTTGTGACCAAAGAGTTTGCTAGCAAGAATAAATTATATATAACCCCTTTAGACAAAAAGATTAACAATGATATGCTGGGGCTAGGACAATAGTAACATCAATTAGTCAAAGGTTCCATTCGACATTTGTGGAGAAATATTTTATGTTGATCTCTTAGTAATGGAGATACAAGGGCTAGATGCAATTTTAAGAATGGACTGGTTGTCACCACATAAAATCCAATTAGATTGTGAGAAAAAGACAATTGCACTTGTTAGTTCTAAAGGAAAAGAAGTGCTATTTTATGTAGTAAGATCACCATTGTTAGAGGCAAGAAAACTACCCATAGTATGATAATAATGGATGTTACATATTTTCTAGTGATGAATGAGTACTTAGATGTGTTTTCAGAGGGGGATGCTACTTGACAGAGATTTGAATTTATTATTGACTTGAAACCAGGGACAGGCCTATCTCCAAACACCCGTATAGGATGTCAATCAAGGAATTAGAAGAACTCAAGAAGCAAATAGAAGACTTGAAAGAAAAAGGTTTTATTAAACCTAGTGTATCACTGTGGGGCGCACTAGTCCTTTTTTTGAAAAAGAAGGATGGGGGACTAAGATTATGTGTGGATTATCAAGCTTTGAATGAGGTTACAGTGAAAATAAGTATCCTTTGCCTAGAATACAAGACTTGTTTGACCAGCTCCAAGGAGCTAGTTTCTTTTCAAAAATTGATCTCCGATCGTCATACCATCAGATAAAAGTTAAAAAAGAGGACATACCTAAAACAACTTTTACTATAGGATATAGACTATATGAGTTTACAGTGGTCCCATTTGGATTGACAAATGCCCCGACTGTTTTCATGAATGTGATGAATAAAGCATTCATGGAGTATTTGGATCAATTTGTGGTTGTCTTCATTGATGACATAGTGATATACTCTAAGAGCGAAGAAGAACATGTTGAACACTTAAGGAAAGTATTGGATATATTACGAGAGCATCGGTTATATGCCAAGTATAATAAATGTGAATTTTGGATGAAAGAAATTTTGTTCTTAGGGCATATCATGACTGCTAAGGGTATCTTAGTGGATCCAGCTAAAATTCAAGCAGTAGCAGAATGGAAGCAACCTAAGATAGTGGCTGAGGTTAGAAGCTTTTTAGGTTTAGCTGGATATTATCGAAGGTTCATTGAGAGATTTTCTAAGATCAGTAAGCCACTTACTAGATTATTAAAGAAAGATACATCATTTGAGTGGATAGAAGACTGCGAGAGGAGTTTTAACGAATTAAAACATAAATTGACTACAGCCCCTATCTTAGTGCTCCCAAATAATAATAAGGATTTTCAAATTTACTGTGGTCCATCAAGACAAGGATTCACTACTACATAAATGCAATCCACTAACCCATATTTTCTAACGGTTATAAGCAATCTGGGAAAAATCCGATAGAATAGGACGACAGTGGCGGAGAAGAGGCCTTTTACTATCGGTTATACACTGGTACATTGTTAGTGAAATGCAAACATTTTTTACTATCGGTCATTACTGTACCAACCGATAGTATAGATGAAATAGTACTATCGGTTTTTCATTCGTAACTGATAGTAAAATTACGGATTTTATACTATTGGTTCGTACTGTACCAACCGATATAATAGATGAAATAGTACTATCGGTTTTTCTTTTGTAACTGATAGTGAAATTACGGACTTTTTACTATCGGTTACTACTGTACAAACCGATATAATAGAGTACAGTTTACTATCGTTTATATAAAACAAACCGATAGTAAAATGACGTCATATAAACTAATTGTTATGACAGTGGGGACCTTATTTTACTATCGGTTTGTGTTTTTGAACCGATACTAAAATTGTACAGCTTAATTAGGTCGACCCCTGCTCTGCGCTCTGCATCCTCGATTCATTTCTATCGTATGTGCATCCACGCTCCAAGCTAGAGTGACATGGAGAAGCTAGCTGAGAGGTTGATAATTCGATCCCCCTCGGTATTGTCATCTTCTCATCACCTCTCTCTCTCTCTCTCGATCACTCTTTCACACTCTCCCTCTCTCTCTGTACTTGCAATTCATTAAACTAGATACATGTAGCTCCAAACTAGATAGAAGGCTAGGTTGGCTAGCTAGCTATAGCTTGCTGAAGTTAAGCAACTAGCTAGCTGGCTCTTCCAATTAATGCATCAAGTTAATTAGGGTTTCATACATATCCATTTAATGTAATTAAGCAACTGTACACAGATATGGCCTAGCTAGCTAATTGATGATGTTTCATGCATATATGCATGCCCTAAGTCATTAATTATTTATTTCAATTTGTCAATTTTGTGAAAAAATTGTAGATGGACCGAGAATATTGGATGCATGGAATAAAATGTACTACTTTTGAGTATTTGGAGGGTGTGAATGGGTTTATTAAATTTGCTGAGCAAGAAAAGGCGAAGAAGGGAGAGAAAGATATGCATTGTCCTTGTATAGATTGTATGAACTTAAAAAGGTTTGGCAACTCTGATCAAATTTGGAGTCATTTGATTCATCGTGGTTTTAATGCACGCTATACCCGTTAGATATGGCATGGTGAAGATCTTGAGGAAATGAGCACCGCTACCACTCAGCAGCACCCGGAAGTGGATTGCAGTAATTATGACCATGATCAGAACATTGGTAATGTTCATTCAGAAGTCCATGTAGATGACGACAATTTAGATGAAATGTTACGTGATGTAGAAAAAGATTACAGCGAAAACGATTTAGCTAAATTTGAGAAATTAATTGTTGATTCTGAGAAGCCTTTGTTCCCCGGATGTGCAAAATTTACAAAGTTGTCTTTTGTGTTGAGATTATATAACTTGAAGGCAAGCAATGGTTGGAGTGATAAGACTTTCACGGCGCTATTGAATCTGTTAGCGGACATGCTTCCAGAGGGAAATGAGTTGCCAAGATCGGTTTACCAGGCCAAAAAACTATTGTGTCCGTTGGGAATGGAAATCGAAAGAATACATGCATGCCCAAATGATTGTATTTTGTACCGTAATGAGTACGAGGATTTGCATGTTTGTCCAAGATGCGGTGCATCACGGTATAAGCGTGGGGACGGAATTTATCACAATAGATGTGATGAGGTAAAGAAAGGGCCTCCAGCCAAAACTGTGTGGTATTTGCCTGTGATTCCTAGATTGAAACGGCTGTTTGCAAATCCGAAAGATGCGAAGTACTTGCGTTGGCATGTTGAAGGTCGGAAACAAGACGGAAAACTAAGACATCCAGCTGATTCTATTCAATGGAGAAACATTAACAGAACATTCGGTGAGTTTGGCGGCGAAGTGAGGAATATAAGGTTTGGGCTGAGTACGGATGGTATAAATCCACACAGAAATATGAGCAGTCGACATAGTACTTGGCCGGTTCTTTTATGCATCTACAATCTTCCTCCTTGGTTATGTATGAAGCGCAAGTATATCATGATGTCGTTACTAATTTCAGGACCCAGACAACCCGGGAATGACATTGACGTGTTTCTATCACTGTTAGTCGAGGACTTACATAAATTGTGGAGCGAAGGGGTGCGGGTGTGGGATGCACATAAGTGAGAGAATTTTATGTTGCGGGCCATGATATTTTTCACCATAAATGATTTCCCGGCCTATTGAAATTTGTTGGGGTATAGTACGAAAGGAGACAAGGCTTGTCCTATTTGCCTGGATGAAACTGAAAGCATGTGGTTATCGAACTGCAGAAAAACAGTGTACATGGGTCACCACAGATTCCTTCCGATGCATCACGCCTACCGTAAGAAGAGGAAGTCATTCAATGGGAAGCTTGAGAAAAGAGCAGCCCCAGTGTTTGTGACTGGTAAGGAGCTTTACTTGCGCGTGAAGGACATCAAAGTTGAGTTCGGTAAATGTTCTAAACCTCTAGGAAAAAATGTTTAGAAGAAGAGATCGATTCTTTGGGATCTACCATATTGGGAGCACTTACAAGTTCGACATTGCATTGATGTCATGCACGTAGAGAAAAATATTTGTGACAGTTTGATTGGTTTGTTGTTGAACATTCCAGGAATGATGAAAGATGACATCAACGTTCGCCGTGACATGCTCGACATGGGTATAAGGACTGAGCTTGCACCGTTGGAGAAGGGAAAGCGGACATACCTCCCCCCGGCTTGCTATACTTTGTCAAAAAGAGAAAAAACAGAACTCTGTCAGTGCCTACATGGTGTCAAAGTTCCAAGCGGGTATTCTGCGAACTTGAAAAAACTTGTGTCCATGAAAGACTTGAAACTGGTTGGTATGAAGTCCCATGATTGTCATGTACTGATGTCACAAATGCTTCCCATTGCTATCAGAAGCATTCTCCCAGTCAAAGTCAGAGAGACAATTACAAAGCTATGTTATTTCTTCAACACAATATCTGGCAAGGTACGTAAGCGTGTACTCCTAGCAAGTTAATTAGCTCCATTCGTGGAACTTGTCAGATTTTTGGGATCTGAATATTTGCTGCAACTGTGTCCTTGCAGGTAATTGATCTGGATGGACTGGACGATTTGCAACGCGATGTGACTACAACTCTTTGCCAGCTGGAGATGTATTTTCCTCCATCTTTTTTTGATGTTATGGTCCATCTAATTGTTCACCTTGTCAAAGAAATTAAGTTTTGTGGACCCGTATTCCTGCGCTACATGTATCTATTTGAGAGATTTATGGGTATCTTGAAGGGATATGTAAGGAATCGACATCGGCCTCAGGGCAGTATCATTGAAGGTTATGCCGCCAGGAGGTGATCGAATTTTGCACCAACTATATGGCCGGGGTTGACCCAATTGGCGTTCCTACGTCCCGGCATGAGGGCAGGCTTCAGGGCATTGGAATGATTGGATTTAAAACAGTCGTCCCCTCCAGTAATCTGTATGCAAAAGCCCATTTTTGGGTTTTACAGCACATGACGGGGGTAGAGCCATACATACACGAGCACAAGAAAATGTTACGGAAACAGAATCTTTCGAAGCCAAAGATTTGGGTCACCAGAGAACATAACAGGAAGTTTGCTGGGTGGATCGAAAATAGTCCTGCAAGCTTCTAAGGGCGACGTAGATGAAGTTGTTACATGGTTGGCCAGAGGGCTTAGATTTACTGTAGGGACTTGGCAGGGGTGTGACATCAACGGCTATTCATTTTACACAAGAACTCAGGACGAGAAGAGTACTATGCAATGTAGTAGGGTGACACTACTTGCTATTTCAGAGGATGCCAGGGCAGTAAGGGCACTCGACTCATATTGCGGTGTTATTGAGGAAATATGGGAGCTCGATTATGTATTACTTAAGATTCCTCTGTTTCGATGCCAATGGGTCGAAATCTCTCGAGGTGTTAAAGTCGACAATAATGGGTTTACTCTCGTCGATCTCAGTAGAGTCGCACACCAAGATGATCCATTTATACTTGCTGAGCAAGCCACACATATGTTCTACATCGTTGACCCAGCCAACCCAAAGTTGCACGTTGTCCTTCACAGTAAGAGACGTATTGTTGGGGTCGAAGACGTTGTGGATGAAGAAGAGTATGATCAGTTCGACGAACTACCTCCATTTTTAGATGAAATTCTTCAATCTGTCCCTACCGAAGATATTGACAAAACAAGTTACCTGCGAGACGACTACGAAGAAGGATTATGGGTGGACAACCATTCTTAACTAATTTCCAATATGTAAGTGACGTATATTACTTGGATCTTTAATCGAAGAATTCTTCAAATCATTTTTCAAAAATTCTTTGGGAAAACATACGTAATGCTTTGAGAATCATTTATGCAAATTTTCATTTCAATTGGAGCACTTGATTTGAGCAATAATTGATTCTTTTCACAAATCAATATGAAAACTGCAAATTTTCATTCCATGATTGGTCTTTACTGTTAATTTATTTCAAATTTATTGGAAGTCGTTTGCATGTGGTTTCAGGTGTCTTTACAAGTGCAAAATGATGTACTGAGACCCATCTGTAATTGTTCTCAGGAAAACCCTTTAGGGTCAATAACACTGTATTCTACTATCGGTTTCAATTTCCAAACAGATATGAAATTAATCTCTACTATCGGTTTATTGTTCATAACCGATAGTATTTCATTTTGTGTTATGAGAACCTGTTCTACATTTTGATTTGCTCTTGTACAGTGGATTAATTTACTATCGGTTAATAATCATAAAACCGATAGTGAAATACAATACAAAATGATGTACTGAGATCACCTGTAATTGTTCTCAGGGAAATCTTTTAGGGTCAATAACATTGTATTGTACTATCGGTTTCAATTTCCAAACCGTTATGAAATTAATATCTACTATCGGTTTATTGTTCATAACCGATAGTGATTTATATTATGTTATGAGACCATGTTCTCAATTTACTATCGGTTAGAATAATAAAACCGATAGTGAACAATGCCAACACTCCAAACCCTAACTTACATTGTATTTACTATCGGCTTGGTGGTTACGAACCGATAGTAAAGATTCATATATTAGGTTAACCTCGCACGATTTTCCCTCCAGTGCAACTGATCACATTCCAAATACTCGCGCGCGGAAAACCCTAGCCTCCCCGACGTTCGCTTTTTCGCTCATTTGAAATACATTTGAAAAGAATCAGCTATTGCTCAAATCAAATACATTTGAAATGAAAATTTAAAGAAATGATTTTCATTGCATGCAATATATTTTTCTGATGAAATTTTCTAAATAGGATTAATTTTACTATCAAGAGTTATCAAATGATCTTTATGTTAAGCAAGAAGGTATCACACTAGTACAGAAATGCAGTCTACTAACCCCTATCTTCTACGGTTATTAGCGAAACAGCACAAAACCGATAGAAAATGTGCCTCGCGGTCAAAAAAAGCCCGACGGATGTATTTTCCCTATCGGTTTCTAAGAAACTTACCGATAGAATAAATAGTATGATTTACTCTAGCGGTGATGAACATATTTGCCGTTAGAAGAGATGCATAAGTACTGACGGAAGAATGTTGTGCGCCGATAGGACTGGTCGACTTCAACAACTAGACTTATTCTATCGCTACTGTATGAATATACCGACAGAATATATTAAAAGTTCCTATCGGCAATATGTAGTTCGCCGATAGAATAGTTGACCTTCTACAAATATTTTTATTCTATCGGTAATGGATTCTTTTACCGTTAGAATATATAGAAAATTGCTTAGAACTGTTCGTCTTCTAATAGTTTTATTCTATCGGTAATGCATGTTTATACCGGTAGAATATTGCACAAAATATCTTAGAACTGTTGGCCTTCTACACTAGTAATATTCTATCGGTAGTGTACGTACAGACCGATAGAGTATGTACAAAAATTCCTATCGGTAATATTTGTTGTGCCGATGGAACCATTCGGCTTCTACAGATGTTTTTATTACTAACGGTATTCTGTTTTCTTACCGATAGAAAATATATAATTGTATAAATACACGGGTATGTCTCTTTCATTCTCACAGTTCATCTGGGCTCGTAGTCCTAACCCGTAAGCTCCATGGACGGCCGGCGCACCTCTACAGGGGACCGCTGCACCTCCGCACCTCCATCGACGCCCTCTAGACGTCGGCATCCCAAGGAAGGTACGTAAAATTTCTGCAATATTGTTAGATTATTCTAATCCGATTATGGCAATAATTCTGCTTTTTTTGTATCCTTCATTTTGATGTGTCTTCTTTTCAATATGATTATGATCTGTTCAGGTCCTTGGATGATGCTCGTGAGGGGCAACGTATTTCACGGTTCTTCATCGCAGTACGCTGCCTACGTTGGCTTGTTGGCGAAAGAAAAGGTGAAGATCACCGTCGAGAGCTGGAAGGACGTGAAGGGCGAGATCTTGGTTGGCTCGGTCGAGAAGATGCTTAAGCCCGGCGTGTTTCTCAAATCAGGACCTATAGAAAGCATCTTACATGTTTTTGCATGCACCAGCTTGTGGCCAGATGCTTACCTGCTTGGAGAAGAAGAATTGTTGTTATTTGCACAGCCATTCTACACCATCACTACACAGAACAACATCTTGGAAGGTAGGTTCTTTTTGTTAATGGAGTTGAGTTGAGTTGAGTTGAGTTGATCGAGTTTGAGTCCGAGGAAATCACCATTACGTACAAATGTATGTCGACGGCAGTTCCAGCTCCTCGGGCGTCTTCGAACTGAACTCCTATGGTTAAGTCCAATGTGGTTCAGACATTTGCTGTTTTGGATGAATGGATTTGTGATGTATCAGGTCTAACTTGTAGTCGGTAGTTGCATTGTGGCAACCTGCAAAGGTTCCCTTTTATGTAAAATGCATGTATGGGCCACTGGGTCCTCGTCGTGATCTGTTGTTAATTTCAGACGTGGCTTTTGTAATATACATCGAATGTGTGAATTGTTGTATTTGTATATTGTTGTATATTTGTGTATCATGTATTGCTAATTGGGACATGAACTTGAATGTGCAGGGAGCATTTGTGTATTTAATTGTATTGGTAGGTAGGTGTGTATTTGTACTGCTGTTTCAGACATGCACTTCAATTTGTGAACTGGCATGTGTATGTTTGTACCTGAATTTGTATTGGTGAACTGGCATGTGTATGTTTGTACCTGAATTTGTGAACTGGCATGTGTAATTTCTTTGGCAAGATGAAGTCCCAACTACCTACGAAAAGTATTTTTGTGTCTCCTAGTTAATCCACAAATTAGAAAATTGCTTAGAACTGTTCGTCTTCTAATAGTTTTATTCTATCGGTAATGCATGTTTATACCGGTAGAATATTGCACAAAATATCTTAGAACTGTTGGCCTTCTACACTAGTAATATTCTATCGGTAGTGTACGTACAGACCGATAGAGTATGTACAAAAATTCCTATCGGTAATATTTGTTGTGCCGATAGAACCATTCGGCTTCTACAGATGTTTTTATTACTAACGGTATTCTGTTTTCTTACCGATAGAAAATATATAATTGTATAAATACACGGGTATGTCTCTTTCATTCTCACAGTTCATCTGGGCTCGTAGTCCTAACCCGTAAGCTCCATGGACGGCCGGCGCACCTCTACAGGGGACCGCTGCACCTCCGCACCTCCATCGACGCCCTCTAGACGTCGGCATCCCAAGGAAGGTACGTAAAATTTCTGCAATATTGTTAGATTATTCTAATCCGATTATGGCAATAATTCTGCTTTTTTTGTATCCTTCATTTTGATGTGTCTTCTTTTCAATATGATTATGATCTGTTCAGGTCCTTGGATGATGCTCGTGAGGGGCAACGTATTTCACGGTTCTTCATCGCAGTACGCTGCCTACGTTGGCTTGTTGGCGAAAGAAAAGGTGAAGATCACCGTCGAGAGCTGGAAGGACGTGAAGGGCGAGATCTTGGTTGGCTCGGTCGAGAAGATGCTTAAGCCCGGCGTGTTTCTCAAATCAGGACCTATAGAAAGCATCTTACATGTTTTTGCATGCACCAGCTTGTGGCCAGATGCTTACCTGCTTGGAGAAGAAGAATTGTTGTTATTTGCACAGCCATTCTACACCATCACTACACAGAACAACATCTTGGAAGGTAGGTTCTTTTTGTTAATGGAGTTGAGTTGAGTTGAGTTGAGTTGATCGAGTTTGAGTCCGAGGAAATCACCATTACGTACAAATGTATGTCGACGGCAGTTCCAGCTCCTCGGGCGTCTTCGAACTGAACTCCTATGGTTAAGTCCAATGTGGTTCAGACATTTGCTGTTTTGGATGAATGGATTTGTGATGTATCAGGTCTAACTTGTAGTCGGTAGTTGCATTGTGGCAACCTGCAAAGGTTCCCTTTTATGTAAAATGCATGTATGGGCCACTGGGTCCTCGTCGTGATCTGTTGTTAATTTCAGACGTGGCTTTTGTAATATACATCGAATGTGTGAATTGTTGTATTTGTATATTGTTGTATATTTGTGTATCATGTATTGCTAATTGGGACATGAACTTGAATGTGCAGGGAGCATTTGTGTATTTAATTGTATTGGTAGGTAGGTGTGTATTTGTACTGCTGTTTCAGACATGCACTTCAATTTGTGAACTGGCATGTGTATGTTTGTACCTGAATTTGTATTGGTGAACTGGCATGTGTATGTTTGTACCTGAATTTGTGAACTGGCATGTGTAATTTCTTTGGCAAGATAAAGTCCCAACTACCTACGAAAAGTATTTTTGTGTCTCCTAGTTAATCCACAAATTAGCATTTCTTGAAATATATTGCTTTATCTTCTAGTTAAGATCCGTTTGATGTAAGATCTGTTTGATGTTACATTGATATGATTCCTTGAATGTGAGAAATGGCATGTGCATGTTTGTCCCAGTTTGGTAACAGTACCTCCTCTAACGGTAAGTACACATATTTACCGATAGGAAAACATATATATTTGTTTAGTCATGCATATTCTAACGGTAAATACACATATTTACCGATAGGAAGCACATATATTTGTTCAGTCACGCATATTCTAACGGAAATGCACATATTTACCGATAGAAAAATACATATATTTGTTCAGTCATGCATATTCTAACGGTAAATACACATATTTACCGATAGGAAACACATATATTTGTTTAGTCATGCATATTCTAACGGTAAATGTACATATTTACCGATAGAAAAATACATATATTTGTTCAGTCATGCATATTCTAACGGTAAATACACATATTTACCGATAGGAAGCACATATATTTGTTTAGTCATGCATATTCTAACGGTAAATGCACATATTTACCGATAGAAAAATACATATATTTGCTCAGTAATGTATATTCTCTAACGGTATGTGTGTGTTTTTACCGATAGAATATGTGAGCGGCAAATTAGCTAAGTTAGTCTGACAGTTATTTCATGTATTTACCGTTAGAAAAATGTCCATTATAAGGAAAACCCCAGTCGACCATTGCTGAGCTGCTCTTTAATTTGTTCTGTTGCACTCTGTGTCCCTCTGTTTGTGACGAAAGTTCCAGCTACACTGCTAGGGTGATCAGCGCAGGCTGGAGGGAAGTTGATTGCGCCCCTCTCTTTAAGGTATGCTTAATCGTCGACACCTATCTCTCTCTCCCTCTAGATCTCCCTTCCTCTCTACTTGCAAGCTAGCTGTATTGTGTAGTTCCAAGTTTGTAGCTCTAAGCTTGGGAGCTTGGTAGCTGGAAATGCGTCATGTTTTAGGAGCTAACTAGCTTGTATTGTGTAGTTAGCTAGGTTACTTAGTGTTAATTTCGTCAGGCTAGGGTTCAACACATGTATCTGTTGTAAGAGGCTGTACATGTACATATACATAACTTAATCGGGCAGGTTTCATGCATGGCTTACTCGTTAAATTTTGTTAATTGTAGATGGACAGGAAATATTGGATGTATGGAATAAAACGTACTACTCTTGAATATTTGGATGGTGTGAATGAGTTTATTAAATTTGCTGAGCAACAAAAGGAGAGGAAGGGAGAGAAAAATATGCTCTGTCCTTGTACAGATTGTATGAACTTGAAGAGGTTTAGCAACTCTGATCAAATTAAGAGTCATTTGATTCGTCGTGGTTTTAACGCGCGATACACCCGTTGGATATGGCATGGCGAAGATCTTGAGGAAACAAGCACCACTACTACCAATCAGCACGACTCGGATGTGGATTGCAATAATATCGATGATCATCCCAATTTTGGTAATGTTAATTCCGATGTGCACGTAGATGATGATGATGACAATCTAGATGAGATGTTACGTGATGTAGAGGAAGATTACAACGAAAATGACTTCTGTGAATTTGAGAAACTGATTGCTGACTCTGAGAAGCCTCTGTTCCCTGGATGTGCAACATTTACAAAACTGTCTTCTGTGCTGAGATTATATAACTTGAAGGCAGGAAACGGTTGGAGTGATAAGAGTTTCACGGCACTATTAGATCTTCTAGCGGACATGCTTCCAGAGGGAAATGAGTTGCCAAGATCTACTTACCAAGCCAAAAAACTGTTGTGTCCGTTGGGAATGGAAATCGAAAGAATACACGCATGCCCAAATGATTGTGTGTTGTACCGTAACGAGTACTCCGGTTTGCATGTTTGTCCAAGATGCGGCGCATCGAGGTATACGCGTAGGGACCGGATTGACAGTGAACGTCACGAGGTAAGGAAAGGGCCCCCGGCAAAAACTGTGTGGTACTTGCCTGTGATACCTAGATTGAAGCGGCTGTTTGCAAATCCGAAAGTCGCGAAGCACTTGCGTTGGCATGCTGAAGCCCGGAAACAAGACGGAAAACTGAAACACCCAGCTGATTCTATTCAATGGAGAAACATCAACAGAACATTTGCTGAGTTCGGCGGCGAACTTAGGAATGTAAGGTTCGGGCTGAGTACAGATGGTATGAACCCACATGGTAATATGAGCAGCCGGCACAGCACTTGGCCGGTTCTTTTATGCATCTACAATCTTCCTCCTTGGTTATGCATGAAGCACAAGTACATCATGATGGCGTTACTAATCTCAGGACCCAGACAACCCGGAAATGATATTGACGTGTTTCTAGCACCTTTAATCGAGGACTTACAGAAATTGTGGAGCGAGGGTGTGCAGGTGTGGGATGCATACAAGAAAGAGAATTTCATCTTGCGGGCCCTGATATTTTGCACCATAAATGATTTTCCTGCCTACGGCAATTTGTCGGGGTATAGTACGAAAGGAGCCAAGGCTTGCCCTATTTGCCTAGATGAAACTGAGAGCATCTGGCTGCGAAACTGCCGGAAAACAGTGTACATGGGTCACCGCAGGTTTCTTCCGGTGCATCACACGTACCGTAAGAAGAGGAAATCATTTAACGGGAAGCCTGAGAAGGGATCAGCTCCAGTGTTTCTGACCGGTAAGGAGATTTACTCACGCGTGAACGACATCAAAGTTGAGTTCGGTAAGCATTCTAAACCTCGAGAAAAAAATGTTTGGAAGAAGAGATCGATTCTCTGGGATCTACCGTACTGGGAGCACTTACAAGTTCGACATTGCATTGACGTCATGCATGTAGAGAAAAATGTCTGTGACAGTTTGATTGGTTTGTTGTTGAACATTCCGGGAAAGACAAAGGATGGTGTGAAAGCTCGTCGTGACATGGTGGAAATGGGGATAAGGACTGAGCTTGCACCTTTAGAGAATGGAAAGCGTACATACCTCCCCCCGGCCTGCTACACGTTGTCCAAGAGCGAAAAAACAGAACTCTGTCGGTGCCTGCACGGTGTTAAAGTTCCATGTGGGTACTCCGCGAACTTGAAAAAACTTGTGTCTATGAAGGACCTAAGACTGGTTGGCATGAAGTCCCACGACTGTCATGTCTTGATGTCACAGATGCTTCCCATTGCTATCAGAGGCATTCTCCCAGTTAAAGTCAGAGAGACAATCACAAACCTATGTTATTTCTTCAACGCAATATCTTCCAAGGTAAGTACGTGCACTCGTACTATAAGTTCACTACCTCCATTTGTGGAGCTTAATGAGAAGATTTTTCTGATATGAATATTTGGCGCAACTGTGTCCTCGTAGGTAATTGATCCCGATGGACTGGACGCTTTGCAACGCGACGTGGTTACAACTCTTTGTCAGCTCGAGATGTATTTCCCTCCATCCTTTTTTGATGTTATGGTCCATCTGATTGTTCACCTTATCAGAGAAATTAAGTTTTGTGGACCTGTGTGCCTGCGCTACATGTATCCATTTGAGAGATTTATGGGTGTATTGAAGGGATACGTAAGGACTCGTCGTCGACCCGAGGGGAGTATCATGGAAGGTTATGCCGCCGAGGAGGTGATTGAATTTTGCACAGATTATATGGCCGGGGTTGACCCAATTGGTGTTCCTAGGTCCCGACACGAGGGTAGGCTTGAGGGAATTGGAACGATTGGATTCAAAGCTATCGTCCCCGCTCGTGATGTGTACGCAAAATCACATTTTTGGGTCTTACAACACATGACGGAGGTCGAGCCATACATACACGAGCACAAGGTAATGTTACGGTCACAGAATCCTTCGAAGTCAGACGTTTGGGTAAGCAGAGAACATAACAGGAAATTTGCTGAGTGGATCCAAGAAAGAGTCACGCGAGCTGCCGAGGGCTCCGTAAGTGAAACTGTGACATGGTTGGCTAGAGGCCCAAGATTCACTGTAGGGACTTGGCAGGGGTACGACATCAATGGGTATTCATTTTACACAAGAGCTCAAGACGCCAAGAGTAGCACGCAATGTAGCGGAGTGACACTGTTTGCTATTTCCGAGGATGCCAGGTCAGTAAGGGCGCTGAACTCATATTACGGTGTTATTGACGAAATATGGGAGCTCGATTACGGATTACTTAAGATTCCCCTGTTTCGATGCCAATGGGTCGAAATCCCTCGAGGTGTTCAAGTTGACAGTTACGGGTTTACTCTCGTCAATCTTGGTAGAGTCGGACACCAAGACGATCCATTCATACTTGCAAAGCAAGCCACACAGGTATTCTACATCGTTGACCCGGCCAATCCAAACTTGCATGTTGTCCTCCACAGCAAGAGACGTATTGTTGGGGTCGAAGATGTTGTCGACGAAGAGGAGTATAACCAATTCGATGAAATACCTCCATTTTTAGAGGACATTCAATCTATCCGTACTGAAGATATCGACGAAACAACGTATCTGCGAGATGACCACGAAGAAGGATTATGGGTTGAGAACCATTGATGATTAATTTCTATTTCAGGGATAAATGCCAAGCAAACAGCCCACAAGTTCTGCAGCAAGGTGAGGAACTTATCATTAATACATCAGGCAGTACATTTTTCTTTAGAATTTAATGATAAGCTAGTTCACAGCATTAATACATCTCAATTTTACTCCACAGCATGAGTTCTAACATGTACAGTACCTTTATCCTGTAAATATTTAATTCTTCCCTTCAAATAGCACTTGCAAAAATCTCATCGCAGCCTCTTCAAAAATCCCTTTTTTCTGACGGTATTTTGTTATTTATACCGATAGAGAAGGACATCTTCTCTCAGGCACTTCAAAACGTTTTCTATCGGTATTGTTCTATTTTACCGTTAGAATAAATTCATTTGTCTCACGGTATTTGTTGTCTGACGGTTTTTTCCTGTTTTTACCGATAGAAGAATACTCTGCCGCTTCGAATTCTCAACCGTGTCGCCATGCGTCGCCTTGGAAACTCTATAAGTACCTCGCCATGCGTCGCGGTATTTTGTTGTTTTTCTAATTCTCGAACGGTTGGACTCCTCATCTTCTCTTTCACAATGGCAACCTCCATGGGATCGTCATCCACGGCCTCCCCGGTAAGAACTCTAAATCTCCTCGGTTTACCCCTGTATTGTTAATCCATGTTCAGTTCATTCTTGACCTGTTGATTTGCACAGGGAATGGTAGCCGTGGAAGACACTGCCAAAGTGAAGGCTGACCTGAGGGCCCTCCAGGAGGAGCACAAGCTCCTTACAGACAAGCACACTCAGCTACGGCTTGACCTTGACGATCTCTTCCAGCGCATTAAGCGCATGAAGACGGATGGTGACAATGCTAGGGCGAGGACGAGGCGTCTTCGCGAGGAGAAGAAAGCCGCGGATATGACCATCGCTGGCTGCGGTTTGACTATGAAGGATACCATAGCGAAGCTGACGGAGGTCGCAGGCCTTCTTGACGCGGTAGTAGTTGATCCTAGGGACAACTTGTCGCTAGAGGAGTCCTGCGTCCTGGCTGCAAGTCTAACTGACTCTATTCTACATGCAGCCAGGGCTAAGACCACCCCTTGACCTAGCATTTTGGGTTTTATTTTTTATGTAAGTGATAAAACAACAATGAATGAACAATTTCCTTTTATGTCAATTTTCCAATTTTCCGGCTATCTTCCCTCTTTCTTTAACATTCTGCAGCTTTCAACCACGGTCTGTTTGATGTTAAATTGTGTACCTTTTCATAACTCTGACGGTATTTTGTTGTTTTTACCGATAGAAAAAGGGCACACAAATCTCAAGCACTTAATCAAAAAAATTTTCTGGGGAAAATTGGGCTCACGGGATTTTTTTTTTTATACCGATAGAAAAGGGCACCTTTTCATTACTCTCACGGTATTTTGTTGTTTTTACCGATAGAAAAATGGCACCCAATCTCAAGCACTTTAAAAAAATTTTCTGTGGAAAATTGGTCTCACGGGATTTTATTGTTTATACCGATAGAAAAATGCAATCACTAATTCGAATATTTTTCCGGGAAATTTACTTTTTCTATCGGTATTATTTTGTTGTTTCGATAGAAAATTACATAAGTCTATCGGTATCATTTTGTTATACCGATAGAAAAGTTCCTCCGCTACTTTATTTCTCGTACACGGCCCTTTAGTTTCCCTCCACTCGAACAGTTCCACCTTAGAGCACTGCGTCTCTTCGAGAGCGAAGAAAACCCCAACCTCCGCCGTGAGCACTCACTTCCTCTCTCCCACACGACGATCGCCGGCTGGACACTGGTTCGTCACTGCCACCGGTTCTTATTTTCGTCCTTCGCCCGCCGCTGCTGCGTTCTACACCGCCTCTGCATCACCAGAACTGATCGCCGCCGTAAATACCCTAATTCGTCGTTCTATTTCCAGCATCTTCTTTATTTGATCCTAGTGTTTTGCACGTACTAATTCTTGGAGTTTTGCAATTACACTAGGGTTCCCTATTGTGTTGGCTTATGTACATTCCGCAGGCAATGTTGATTTTAATTAGGGTTTACATAATATGTTCCAGTGCTGTAATGAACCTGTTTTGAGATTTTAACTTCTCTATACTGCTGTATGTGTGATCAATTGTATCCAACTGCCATGTAATGCAGATTATATGTTGGAGGTGTTCTTACACATATTCTATCGGCAGCTCATGTGTTTACCGATAGAAAATTTTCTACACAAGTAGTAAAACTTAATTTGGATCTGGAAGGACATGAGCCATGCAATGTACTAGTTTGGTTGGGAATTTTTACTCACTTCGTATGAATATATGGCAATGTGGATGGGTCTTCGATGTATATGTTTCAAATGCCTATATACATGACTTTTCCCAACCTAATAGCTGTGAAGTCCTGATGACTCACATACAGGCTAGGCTAAAGATTATGCACAGTAGCACTTAGATGCTTGTGTGCATATTTACGTGTGAAATAATAATGCTGGCCCATGAATATTAGTGTAGCAAATCATCGAGAATGTTATGTGATGACAGTGAATGGTGGCTTGTCAACAAAATTCCATATGTAGAGAACATTGTTATGTTCTATCGGTATCTCACGTGTTTGCCGATAGAAAAATTGTCTTGTGTGGAGGTAATTGTTATGGTCTATCGGCAGCTCATGTGTTTACCGATAGAAAATATTTCTGAAGAGTTCAGTAAGTAATTTATGCATGTCTTTCTTTTTGTATTATTTTCCCTTTTGCCGCCCTAGTTAGTCTCCAGTCCTGGGCTGAGTTATGGAAGTCCAAGGCGAATTAATTGCCATATATATGGTTTGTTGAAGGTTTTGTAGGGGAAGACATGTCGTCGTCTTCATCGGATGGTACTAGTGGTTCGACTAGGGCCAACCCCATCGTAACTACTGAAGATGGGGCTGTTACATCCCAGCGCAAGAGGGTGGGGCGAGGCGCGACGACGTTGGGGCGTTTGGCCAAACGCACTGATCTTTCTTGTGAGTTCAACCAATTTGGGAGGCCGATTGGAAAGAATGCTGGGAGGTACGCGGCCTACGTTGGGCTGTTGGCGAAAGAAAGGGTGAAGATCACCGTCCAGAGCTGGAAGGACGTGACGGCGGACGAGAGGGATAGGTTGTGGGCGGAAGTGAAGGTTAAATGAACTGAAATCGCTGAACTCTTTCGTAATCACGTTCTCTTGGCTTATACTAAAGTTTAACTAACTCGTGATTAATTGTATGCATTTTTCGGAAACAGGCTAAGTGGAACATCCCCGACGATACACCTAGGACTGCCTGCTTGAAGGACATGAACGGAACATGGAAAACCTTTAAGAGCTGGCTCGTCAGTAACTTCCTAGCTGCGGGGAAATCTCCTTGCGAGAAGTACCCCTTCATATCGGAGGAGGTATGGGAGGAATTCACCAAGCAGAAGGGGACTGAGGAGTTCAAGGCCCTTAGCGAGAAGAATAGGGCGATCCAGAAGAGGAACGACCACCCGCATCGGCTCGGATCCCGGGGCTATGCGGGGAAGGAGGAACAGTGGAAGAAGGAAGACGAACAAAATCCTGTCATGGACACCCCTGAGTTGCCGCTCTCCGAGATCAGGGATGAGAGGTGCAAGCGATGGTGGAGGGGGAGGGGGTCCGTGTCGTCCACGGGGTCTGTGCAGTTCGCAACCCCTGGGGACGCCGACGTTGTGAGGCGAATGGTAAGTTGGCTAACCTCGTAAACTGTGTGCGCACAAGTGTATATAAGGCAATTTGTCTCACAAGGTACCTTCAAATGTAACAGATCTCTTTTGAGAAGGACGCAGCGGAGGGATTGTTTACCCCGCAGAGGGAGAACGACATCCTCACCCGAGCTCTAGGAAATAAGGAGCATCCTGGGCGGACACGGGCCGTGGGAGCCATTGTGTCGTGGAAGGCCGGTTTCGTAGATCCGGCTCCACCGAGGAAGAAGGCCCGCACCTGGAAGGAAAAGGAAGCTGACCTCTCCGATAAGATACGGGCTGAGGTACGGGAGGAGATACGGGCGGAGATGCGGGCTGAGATACGGGCTGAGGTACAGTCTGAGGTGCAGACCGAGGTCGCACAAATGAGGGAAGAGTTTGCACGGTTGAGAGAAACATTGCTGGCCAAGAGTTTAGATGCGGATCCCCAGGACGACGGTACCCCGCGGGGTCGGATAAGCAGTTGCGCTTCGAAGGTACTCGCGGATCCAATGGATCTACTTGAGGTACTGCAAGCCTTCATCTGTGCACTTAAGTTGATGCCACTCCCATTCTGTTAGAGTTGTTTCGCCAACCTATTTTAATTGTTACAAATTTGCAGGGGCCGGAGGGCTGCATCCTACAGAATCACGTAGGCGCCGGGCAGGAAGTGGTTGGACACGGCTTCGTATATCCGTCTGGGCCGGATGTCCGGGTCCACTGTGTACCTCTGCGGTTGGGTTTCGCAAAGGTACAGGTGGACATGGCCATGCCGGGCTACAACGATTCTCCGTTGCCAGTCCCAACAGAGGAACTGCAGACACTTGCCGAGGCAGTGGGCTCCTACGTACAGTGGCCCAAGAAGTGTCTTGTAATACAACCGGTAAATCCTACACATTTTAGATTACATCCTACTCAGTACACTCAACTTGCATAATCTAACATACGTGCTCATTAATTGAAGTGGCCTGCCGCGGGGCTACCAGGGGACTGCGCCCCCAGCTCGGGGCATGAGGGCCGATCTCGTGCGAACCTGGACACATCAAAGACGGCCTCGACCCCACCCAGCGCATCCACGCCTCCACCTCGGAAGAAAGCCGCCATCACCTCGCCCTTGCCTTCGAAGGTACATGCTCAGTCCCCGGCAAAAGGCAAGGGCGGCAAAGGCAAGGGCAAAGGGCGACAGGGACTGCCGCGGACGTTCACGAACGCGCTCCCACTCCTGTCGGAGGCATCTTTGCGGAAATTGGATCGATCAACCAGAGACCTCCACGACTGGTACCTACATCGAGCTCGGCGCAGCCTGAACTTCTTAGTTCCCTACAGGCCTGGGCAGTTCCACCGTGAGCCCGGGACTATATCCGTGGCACACGAGGATCTGTTCGACCTCTACAACTGGCGGGAGCTCGATATGTCCATCATACGGACTGGAGTCCTGTGAGTTTGCTGATGCTATGTATTGCTGTTTTCTAACTCTGTTTGCTAACTCTGCATTAATGTTGCAGTTCATTTGAATACTGAGTAACTTTCTGTGAAATTAATATTAATCTCGTCCTTCGCATGCAGGTGCATGTACAGGCTAGCATCGGAGGCTGCGTGTGACAAGGTGGGTTTCCTCGACCCAGAGAAAATAAGCCTCACGATGCTAGAGCAGGACGCCGCGCACGCTGAGTAGTACATATCCAGCGCGCTGATGGCGCAGCAGGACAGGGACTTCATTCTGGTGCCGTACCACCAAAGGTTAGTGCATTTCGTACTAATTTAACTCAATCTTGTATGTTACACCTGAGATGTACTTTGAGCTAGCGGTCCTCTTTTACGTACAATGCAGGGGCCACTGGATCCTCATCGTGATCTGTCCGCCGAGGAACGAGGTGTACTACCTCGATTCGATGCGTGACAGATTATCGATGGAATATGTGCTCAAGGGGAATATGGGGGCGTAAGTAACTTATATGTTTGATTTAAATTTTGACCTCACTAGCTAATGATAATACATTAACCGGCAATACTAACTGAAATGCAGGGCTTTTGATAAATATGTGTCCGCTGGAGGGAGGCATGCCGCACCGCAGGGCTCCCTACTAGCTTGGAAAAAATATGAGGTACTCACGAGACTTTTTGTTTATGCTTAATTAGTTTATGGAAACAATATATAGCTAACATGTATTCGCATATGCAATTATCTCAGTGCCATCAGCAGCCGCAATCGTGGGAATGCGGGTTTTATGTGCTGCGCTACATGTACGACCTAGTGCAGACAAACTTTTCCCGATTCCCCCAGGTAAGCATCGATAGCTAACTCAAATTTCAAAAATGGGTGTCACGTTCTAAATTAGGATCGAAGTTAGTTACTCAGTATGCACACATGCTTGCAGATCGCCATGTCGAAAGACCAATATGAAAATGCAAAGATTATATATCTTCGACAAATCTGGGCACAATATGTCATGGAGGAAGTAGCACCCAACCATCCAGCATGACAATTTTCTTCTTTTGGTGTACTCTGCATAGACTGTTCATATACATGTGAATAAATATATATATGTGAATAAATGTCCACATTGGATTGCAATCTGTATTTGTCCATACATATGTGAATAAATGTGAATAACTGCCTAATGTGTGAATTTGTTCTGTGAATTTACCTTGCATCTGTACTGTATTGTGTATCCAATCTATACTGTATTGCATCTGTACTGTATATGTGAATGTACTGTATTGTGATGCAAATAAAGTACTGTATATGTGATTGCTCTATCGGTAAATTCATCAACAACCGAGAGACTACTGTCCTTTTTTCTATCGGTACAATCAAAATTAACCGTTAGAAGAGTTTGACCTTTCCTGCCGGTGAACTCATACATATCCGATAGAGTACTAAGCTTTTTTCTGTCGGTAATCTTGTAGTTAACCGTTAGAATAGTGGTACTTTTTAATCGCTATTGACGAGTTTTCTATCGGTAAACTTGTAATATGCCGATAGAATAGTGTGAGTTTTCCTGTCGGTAAACTTATAATTAGCCGTTAGAATAGTGGTACTTTTCAATCCGCTAGCGACGAGTTTTCTATCGGTATACTCCTAATATGCCGATAGAGTACTAAGCTTTTTTCTGTCGGTAATCTTGTAGTTAACCGTTAGAATAGTGGTACTTTTCAATCCGCTAGCGACGAGTTTTCTATCGGTACACTCCTAATATGCCGATAGAGTACTAAGCTTTTTTCTGTCGGTAATCTTGTAGTTAACCGTTAGAATAGTGGTACTTTTCGAACTGCTGGACGTAAGAATACGACGGGTTTTCTATCGGTAGATTCATAATATGCCGATAGAATAGTGAACTTCTTCTGTCGGTTATTTACCGATAGAAAATGTCCAGTCTTGTTCTATCGTGTCTATCTCTATCGGTACAAAAACCGATAGTAGAAGGGTTTTTTTTACCGATAGAAGACTGCATTTCTGTACTAGTGTCAGTTCGACAACGCTTTGCAAATTGAGTTTACAAATCCATTTTAAATCTATTTTTAAGACCATGTTGATAGGAATTGATGATTTTTGGCCTTTTGAATGAAAATTTGACATTTTAACAAAAAGAGGTGGTTCATCATTGCCATTTCATTTTAGTTATGAATTTTGTCATGTACCTTTCTTCATATGAATTGATGGTTTGTTCATGGAATTTTAGGTAAAGCCATGTCGGCATCTTCCTCGGCTGATAGTAGTGATTCGGCAAGGGCGAACGTAGATGACGCTGCCTCGTCCCAGCGCAAGAGGAAGGCGCGAGGCGCGACGATGTTGGGCCGTTTGGCCAAACGCATGGATCTTTCATGTGAGTTCAATCAGTTCAGGAGACCGATCGGGAAGAACGCCGGCCAATACGCTGCCTATGTTGGTTTGTTGGCGAAGGAAAGGGTGAAGATCACCGTCCAGAGCTGGAAGGACGTTAAGGCTGACGAGAGGGATAGGCTATGGGCGAAAGTGAAGGTAAAATTAATCAAAATCACTAAACTCTTAAGTAATCACATTCCCTTGGTTTATCCCAGAGATTAGGTAAGTCTTGCTTATATGCACCATTTGAAACAGGCCAAGTGGAACATCCCCGACGATGGTCCCAAGATAGCTTTCTTGAAGGACATGAACAACACGTGGAAAACCTTCAAGAGCATCCTCGTCAGTACCTTCCTCGCTAAAGGCAAATCTCCATGCGAGAAGTACCCCTTCATAACAGAGGAGGTATGGGAGCAATACACCCAACAGAAGGGGACCCCTGAGTTCAAGGTATGTATGGTTCATTTGCTTGGTTACACCATTGTATGTAGTAACCAGCGGTGCATTAATTTTCTTGTTTCTGGTATGAAGGCCCTCAGCAAGAAGAACAAGGCAATCCAGAGAAGGAACGACCATCCACACCGGCTCGGTTCTCGCGGCTATGCAGGGAAGGAGGAGCAGTGGAAGAAGGCTGAAGACGAGGCGTCGAATTTCATCGACTCCCCTGACCTACAACTCTCCGAGATCCGCGATCCGCGATGCAAGCGCTGGTGGCTGGCCAGAGGGACCGTGTCGACCACGGGGACTGTGGAGTTCCCAAACCCCAGGGACGTCGAGGTCGTGCAGCGACTCGTAAGTTGGCTAACTTCTTGGTTGGAATCATAGAGTGTGGTAGAAAAAACTTTGATCACTAGTGTGCGCACAAGTTTGTATATATTTTTTCCTCACAATGGAGGGCTTTGAATGTAACAGATCTCTTGCTCGAAGGAGGCGACCGAGGGATTGTTCACTCCCCATAGGGAGAACGACATCCTTACCCGTGCTCTAGGGAACAAGGAGCATCCAGGGCGGACGCGAACCGTGGGAGGTATGGTGCCATGGAAGGAAGGCTTCTCGGAGCCCGAGCAAAAGGCAAAGAAGGCTCGCAGCTGGAAGGAAAAGGAATTGGAGCTGTCTCAGAAGATACGGTCAGATGTGACTGCACAATTCGCGGACATGTTCACTCAAATGAACGAGAAGTATGAACGCCTCAGCCGAGTTGTGCAGTCCAAGGGTTTAGATCCAGTTGCCGAGGTCGACGCTGCCAGGCCGAGTAGTTGCGGCTCGAAGGTTCACGTAGATCCGATGGACCTGATTGAGGTATTGCAACTCTTGATCTATATGTGCAGTTCGGTTGATGCCACTCCTGTTACGTTAGAACTGTTTCGCTAACCTGTTATAATTGTTGCAAATTACAGAAGTCGGAGAGCTGTAGCCTATTGATCAACATAGGCGACAAACCTGTAGTGGTTGCAAACGGGGTGATATATCAGTCTTGGGAGGATGTCCGGATCCACTGCGCACCTCTGGAGCCTGGATTCGCAAAGGTACAGGTGGACATGGCCCTCACGGGCTACAGCTCTTTTCCGTTGCCCGTCCCAATGGTCGAAATGCGGACAATTGGTGAGGCATTGGGCTCGTACATACAGGCCCAAGAAGGGTGTTAGACTACAAGAGGTAAACCCTAGCCATTCTAGCTTACAACTCAGTTAATATACTCAATTTACAAAATCTAACTTATGCGTTTGTACTTAAAGTGGACGATGGATACCAACTCACTTCCTGAGGACACCACCCCCAGCACAACGCATGACCGAGCTCCTTCGGCCCCCATGCCTCCTCCGACGGCCTCAAACCCTTCGCCATCAAATGAAGCCGGCGGCACCGCGCCCCAACCTTCGAAGGTATACACTCGCTCCCCGCCCAAAGGCAAGGGCAAGGCCAAACAAAGCCAGCCGGGTACGTTCAAAAACGGGTTCCCACTCGTGTTGGAGTACCTTCTGCGCAATATGGATCAAATAACCAGAAGTCACCAAGAGTGGTACCTGACCCGGTCTAGGCACCACATCAACTTCTTGGTTCACTTCAGGCCAGGTCATTTTCACCGTGAGGCCGGGAGCATATCGGTGGCCCACAAGGATTTGTTCGATCTCCTCAACTGGCAGGAGCTTGATACGTCCATCATACGGACTGGAGTCCTGTGAGTTTGCTGTTGTCTGAAGTTATCACAGTTCATTTCATAAATCTAATCACTTTGTATGCACTACTTACTAATGTGTACTTTGCATCCAGGTGCATGTATAGGCTGGCATCGATGAGGGCATGTGACAAGGTGGGTTTCCTCGACCAAGACAAAATAAGCCTCACGACGCTAGAGCACGACCAAGCACATGCGGAGGAATACATATCAAGGGTACTACTAGCGCAGCAGGACCGAGAGTTCATCCTTGCGCCGTACCACCAAAGGTTAGTGTATTTCCTACTAATTTAACTCATTCTTGTATATTACGCTTAACATATGTATAAAATGGTTCACTTATATATGCAATGTAGGGGCCACTAGGTCCTCACCGTCATTTGCCCATAGATGAATGAGGTCTATTACCTCGATTCGATGAGCGACAGGGTGGCGCATGTTTTCACCCTCATGTGGCACATAGATGCGTAAGTAACACAGTTGTTTTAAATTTTTCTCTGACTAGCTAATTAATGATAACATATTAACCGGCAATGCTAAATTAAATACAGGGCTTTCAAAAATTATGTTAGTGCTGGAGGGAGGCATGACGCGTCGAAGGGCACAACAATTTCTTGGAAAGAATATGAGGTAATTAATACGGATGGAAGTACTCATGATTAGTCTTTTAATTTAAGCTTAATTAGTTCTTTCGAGTTAATGTGGGTTTATGTCTTTGCATATGCAATTATCCCAGTGCCATCAGCAGCCACAATCGTGGGAATGTGACTTCTATGTCATGAGATTTATGTATGACCTGATCAGGAGAAACTTTGCCCAATTCCCAAAGGTAACCATTTTTCCTGACTCAAAGTCGAACATTAATTCGATGTTGTGACGTACGTTCCTAACTTCATACATGCATATATGCAGAGTGCCATGTTGAAATACCAATATGAGTTGCCTTAATTGAAGGAGCTGCGAACAATTTGGGCTCAATATGTCATGGAAGAAGTGGCTATCAACGATCGATTGTAACTGACTTGTGTAATATATATTGAATGTGTTGATTGCTGTATTTGTGAATAAACTCAATATGTGAATAGATTCAATGGTGTATTTGTGAATAAACTCGATCAATATGTGAATAAATTCAATATGTCCAATGCATGTGTATATTACTGTATTAGTGTATTTGTAAACAACTTCAATATGTGAATATTGGTGTATTTGTAAATATTGGTGTATTTGTGAATGATCCAATGTATCTCTGTATTGCTGTATTTGTGAAAGATTCTAGTCCTAACCGTGACGAGTACATAACCGATAGGAAAAACTACACAGTACTATCGGTTATGTACTACAACCGATAGAATAAATATTCCAGTACTATCGGTTCATATACTACAACCGATCGAATAAAGTTTCCTGTACTAACAGTGTCGAGTACCTAACCGATAGAAAAAACCTACACAATACTATTGGTTTAGATCCGAGCCGATAGAAGAAATAGTCGTTAGCGATTAGTGAACGTTGGGAATGTAAGTGTTTTACTAACGGTTTTCAACCGATAGAAGTGTGCTACGTTTCTTCTATCGTGCCGATCATTATAGGTAAGAGAACCGATAGTAGAGTGGATTTTAAACCGATAGTGAAAGAATTTCTGTAGTAGTGGTTAGTCGGTTTAAAGTCCGAATCTGAGACAATTTTCTTCCTAAATAAGTCTTGAGTTGTAATGGGTTAATTCTAGGACTTATGTACTATAAATAGAGAAACTTTTGGCTCAATTAGACATACTTTTTCTTAGGTTTAGAAGTCGTTAGGGCTTAGTTTTTAGTCTAATTTTCTTAGAAGAGCCCCCCTTCTCTATTTTATTGTTTTTGTAAGCCGACAAGGACGGCAACTTCAATTCTCAAGAAATCAAGTAATTTTTTATTTATTCTTATTATTATTTGTGCATTCTTATGGCTTTTTGCGAGTAGATCTCTTCTAGGATTAAGGATGATTTAATCCGGAAGGCGTGATTAATTCTTCCTTGGCTGTGATCTCAAGTTTTGGAGTTATTTTCTAATGTTTTCTTCCTCTAAACCCTAAATTCTTGTTTCTGCAACAAATGTAACAATTAAGCCTTAGCTAGAATTTATGGGAGTTCTTGAGTCCTTAGCACTTTGACGCGGGACCCTGAATAGGAGAGAGGCTCTCACCAAATGTGACAGTGGAAGCGATCCTCTGAATGTTGACCCAGCGTCCCGAACTGGAAACTTAATTTGTCTTGAAAAATAATGGAAATTAACTCACAATCCTCGGACCTTGGATAGAATTACGCTGGATTGTTATGGAATTCCCGAAGCCCTAGGTTTTAATTCCTGCTTTATAAATTCAGATTTCATACCTGCAATTTACTACTTTAAAACCCTAGATTGATACGTTTAATAGTAGAATTAGTTATAGAAAAACAACCCCAAGACTCGTTTAGACTTAATCAGTGATCCATTAAGTTAGAAAGGCGAACACGCTTGTTCCTTGTGGAATTCGACCCTCTAGTGCTCAACGTTCAACCGTCCACTTGCGGTATTACAAAATCACATTGTTTTAGGTGCAATCAAGTTTTTGGTGCCGTTGCCGGGGAACAACGGTAATTCATCTTTTTAGATTAATTTTTGTTGATATAAGTCAATCTCACTTCTCGATTTTGCTTCTATTTTTCTTTTTCTTCTTTGTGCACCACTAACCTTTTAGGGAAGTAGTGCAAATCTGATACAATCAAGAACGAGCCACATGGACAATCAAACACCGAAGGAAGCCGAATCACCACAGATGGGTGAACAAAAGAAATTGAAGGATTATGGAATCCCGTTCAGCATAGGGTTTCAGTCAGGTATTCTTAGACCAACAATAAAAACTAATAATTTTGAAATTAACCTTGCACTATTGAAGCTGACACAAAAAAATCAATTCAGTGGTTTTGCCACTGAAGATCCTTCACTGTATCTCCATATTTTTCTTGAGCATCGTGATACTTTTAAAATTAATGGGGTTTCACAGGATGCGCTACTACTTCGTCTTTTTCCTTTCTCTCTTCGAGATAAGGTGAGAGCATGGTTGTACACTCTACCGCCCGCTTCAATAGCAACGTGGGATGAACTCTCACACATTTTTCTCAATAAATTTTTTCCTCCATCTAAAACTGCATATATTCGAAACCAGATTGTTTGTTTTACTCCGCAGGGAGGAGAATCACTCTACTAAGCATGGGAGCGGTACAAAGAACTTTTAAGGTCATGCCCACACCACGGCCTGGAAAAGTGGCTTGTAGTTCAAACGTTTTATAACGCTTTGACTTACACGGCACGGATGAATGTTGACGCCACAGCTAGCGGTGCACTCATGAACAAAAGCGTTGACGAAGCTTATGATCTAATTGAAGGTATGGCACAAAACTACATGCAATGGGGGAATGAACACGCTATATCAAGACTGATCCAACCACAACACCAAATCCCTCAACAACAACAATCATATGAAGCACCATGGCCATCGTTTCAGCAACAACAACAACAACAACAACCACCGTACCAGCCACCACATCAACGACAAAATCAACCTGAACAATCCAACATCGAGCGCATGCTATAAGCTTTTCTAGCAAATCAAGAGAACGAAAAAGTTGCACTGAATCAGAAGATCGACTCCATCTCTACACATGTTTGCATGCTTGAGACTCAATTCGTGCGAATGGCCAATCACGTACCAATAATTTCTAACTCTCTTCCTTGTCAACCTATCAACCCTCATAATTCTGAACATATTAATGTTATATCTTGTGTTGATACTTTTGATTTGAAAGGTGCAGGAACTTGCCCAAAAGAGAAGGTGCAATCGGAACCAACAAAGATGCCTACTGAGGATTCGACGCTGACGACTGAACTTAAGTATGATGATCCACTTGGGCCGATAGACGACCTCAGAAAGGATGAAAATCAAAAGAAACAGAATCAGGTAATAATGAGGTAACACATGTTTCTAAACCGACTCCATCTTTTCCAAGTTGTTACCTCCAGTCTAGTTCTAATGACAAATCCTTTGATACCCTGAAAAAATTAAATGTGACTATACCTTTTGCTGATCTTATCACTGAAATTCCTTCATATGAAAAATTCTTAAAAGAAATTCTTACAAATAAAAGGGATTTGGATGATTTAGAAACAACTCAAATTGATATATGTGAGTGTACAATTGCTTTTCATATGGGGAATGAGAAAATATTGTTTAAATTGCCTGAAATTGCTAACTACCCTATGTATGAGGACACCACATGCAGGATAGACCCTCTTGAGACTATATTGCAGGGTAAACAAATTGGAAATGATGCTCTAGATGACAACACAGAGACGAGCAATAAAAAGGATGATCATGCCACTACAAACATATTATCGTTGTCCAATCGACTCTTAACGGTAAGAAATCATGACAATCCCTACGCGAACAAGGTACCAAATCTCACATCCCATCCTTCCTCGGTGAAATATATGCTTCTTGATAGAGATAAACAAAATCCTATGCTTATAGATGCCAATATAACTGATAAACCATCAAGTACATTGATCAATAAATTAACACTGCATCGCAAGGCATTAGAATATTCTATTGATGATCTAATTGGTATAGAGCCTCCACACCGATTAAACCTAACTACTATGAAAGCTAAAAAATTTGAATTCCTAGACAATAGGCTTAGGTCTCCCATTGCACCAAACATTCAAAATCAGTATTGGGAACCTCCATTAAGATCATGCTATGATCTATGTCGAGCGGCACGTTAAACCAGCGCTTATCGGGAGGCAACCCGATGCTTTTTATTTCTTTTATTTTTCCTTTCTTCTTTCTCTTTCTTTTTCTTTTTCTTTTTCTTTTTCAGGGCCAACCAAATTCCAATTACGACATTCAAATCCATATCACAGCATGTTCAAAAAAAAAATCGTGAATCCGACTTGTGATCTCCAAGGTACGTAAGTTTTTCTTTTTATTTTCCTTTTCCTTTTTTTTTCCTTTTCTTTTTAGGTTTTCACTTGCGACGCCTTGGATTGCACCATTGGAGCTACGTGGACCGCAACATCCTTTTTCACTATGTCATCTTCCACCATGACCGCAAACGGTAATCTGTATCTCTTTCCATACATTGCGGACAATGTCTGATTTAGCTTGGGGGGGTGTTCACTTAACCATTTTATTAGTCTTTATCGAATCATCATTCCACCACATTCCATCATAAACTGAAAAAAAGAGAGATTTATCACTTGGAATACATAGTTGTGAAGATGATCTTTAATCAATTAGATGACTATTCTATCACATCTTTGCATATAATCCATTGAACTTAGCTCTTTTAAACATTTCAATTTCTTATGTTTAGTTTTTACCTTAAATTGATCATTAAAGATTGAACTTGTCTTTTAAATTATCATTGACTTCTTCTAAATTGAAGGTTTCTAATAAACTATTATCTAAAATTAACTCTCTTATATCACTTTTTATACCTAGATTGCTAATTGCCCTTCTCTTTAAAAATAAAAATGTGTAAGAGCGAAGTATAATCGATCCACTAGGGGGAGGCGATGGTGAATCGTCGACTAGCTGGGGAAGGGATGATTTACTTAACTAATGCACACAAAAAAGTTATATTTTCAATAAAAACGGTTGTTTAAGATGCGGCTTTGTCTAGTCTCGTGTAACCTATATGCGACCCGCTGGGGGGAGGCAGTGGTGAATCGTTGACTAGCTAGTGAAGGGAAGGTATACAGAGCATTGAGGTTGCTTACAGGGGCTCGGGAAACCGACAAAGCTGCCTTTCTATAAGTGCACTGAAATAAGCGTCTTCAGTTTTGTCTCCTCTAGTCGCGATAGAATGATCCAGTAAAAAACATTCTGGCCAAGAGCACGAAAAAGTTGAAGAAAAAAAAAATAAAAGTAAAAAAAGTGAACAAAAAAACAGAACTATAATTGTTTTAATTTTTCTAAAGGACAATCTAGCAAACTTTGTATAAATTGTAGTATAATGAGTGTTTTCTTTAGCTATGGTTTGTTCTAAATCCTATATGAAAGAAGTTGTCAAGATGATTTAATTGATTAAGCTCTCTCTTTTCTAAGGTTGAAATTTGATGATATGAATATTTGCAATTGGAGAGTTTAAATTGCTTAGATCAATTGCCTAATATGTACAAATGTGATGAGATTTTTTGAAAGATTGTTTATAGAAAATCTGATTTACCAAGGCATCTCAATTTTTTAAAAATTATTCACATTCTTTGCTTGAGGACAAGCAAAATGCTAGTTTGGGGGAATTTGATAAGTCTTAATTTAGTAGAATTTTATCCTAAATTTAGTATTGAAAATGTGCAAAAATGATGCTTAAAATTCCTTTGATACATCATTTTATGTAATTTTTTGTAATATTTTTACAATCCGCTTTCACGAGTGTGTTCATCATATTTCAAGAAACAAACGTACCAAATTTGGAGTTATTTCGACATCGTTTGGATAGGAAACCAAGTGGAGAAAAAAGATGCTGAAAATCTGAAAAAACACAAGAATCCGATCCGAAATTGGACCCGAATCCGACCCCAAAACCCGATTTTCGAATCCAAAACAGACCCGTTAGTCGGTTTAAAGTCCGAATCTGAGACAATTTTCTTTCTAAATAAGTCTTGAGTTGTAATTGGTTAATTCTAAGACTTATATACTGTAAATAGAGAAGCTTTGGGCTTAATTAGACATACTTTTTCTTAGGTTTAGAAGCCGTTAGGGCTTAGTTTTTAGTCTAATTTTCTTAGAAGAGCCCCCTTCTCTATTTTATTGCTTTTGTAAGCCGACAAGGACGGCAACTTCAATTCTCAAGAAATCAAGTAAGTTTTTATTTATTCTTATTATTATTTATGCATTCTTATGGCTTTTTGCGAGTAGATCTTTTCTAGGATTAGGGATGATTTAATCCGGAAGGCGTGATTCTTCCTTGGTTTTGATCTCAAGTTTTGGAGTTATTTTCTAACGTTTTCTTCCTCTAAACCCTAAATTCTCGTTTCGGCAACAGACGTAACAGTTAAGACTTAGCTAGAACTTATGGGAGTTCTTGAGTCCTTAGCACTTTGACGCGGGACCCTGAATAGGAGAGAGGCTCTCGCCAAACGTGACAGTGGAAGCGATCCTCTAGCTGTTGACCCAGCGCCCCGAACTGGAAACTTAATTTGTCTCGGAAAACAATAGAAATTAACTCACAATCCTCGGACCTTGAATAGAATTACGCCGGATTGTTATGGAATTCCCGAAGCCTTAGGTTTTAATTCCTGCTTTATAAATTCAGATTTCATACCTGCAATTTACTACTTTAAAAATCCTAGATTGATATGTTTAGTAGTAGAATTAGTTATAGAAAAACAACCCAGCTCCCTCCTACGTCGTCATTTCCATGATCCATGTAGCTGTCGTAGTTGCCGCGGCCTTCCATCCCGCGCCCCCTCCAAACCCTAGCCGCCACCATCTTGTGCTACCACCCCACTTGTGCCACCACCACCACTTTGATTCTGTTGCCAGTCTCGTCTCGTGGGCTGAAGGTGATATTCGCATCATAGGCATCACCGTGTGTACTTGAGTTTCCCTACTCTACTCTTTATTTGGCCACCACACTGACAACTTCAAGGTCCTGGACGCATCTCCAACCTTGGCAAGTCATTAGTAATCTCCATCAACTCTTTAGTGACAATTGGGCAACAACTCTCCCTCTTTCTCTAATTATTCTCCTCGCACATATTGACTATTTTCCTGTGATGATTGCTTGTAGCACAGTGATGAACAAATCTCAAATCAAACGTTAAATTGAGCTTGAATTTCTTTGAATTGAATTGGACTTAGTTTTTAGATTAGTAAATTTGAGTTTAGCTTGTGTGATGAAGTTGGACGTTGTTCCAGTGTTCTATTTCATATCAAAGACACTTGTTCATTGTGTGATGAAATAGATATATATTCTAAATGAACCATATTTGGCCTGTCACTGTTGAAACTTGTTTGCATGAATACCAGTGCCTATTCTATATTGTCTTCTATGATTGTTTTATGAGAATATCAGTGTTTAACTCCAGTGATTGTATTCTTTATTAAATTAATTTCAATATTTATTGGTCATGCAGGTGTTTGAATCTGCTGCTTGTGTCATACTTGCTATTATATGTTATCTAAATAAGCATAGCTTCAAACAGAAGTATTGAGCTATTATTTGATGCTTTCTAACTATCAGAAATAAAAGCATTTTTACAATGACAAAAACAAAATGAGTGAACAAGAGTAAATATGTCATTTCGTCATTCCGCTACCCTAACGGCTTCTAATTGATAGTAATGACAAAAAAAAAGTAAGAGCTGACAAAACCATAGCAAAAGAAAAGAAAGGGCGACTCGCAGAAACAAAAATATGCTGTCTTCAATGGGTATGGACAAAATTTTCCAAATAAGAATAGCTTACTGGAGCCGAGGTCGAGCTTCTAATGCTCTTCTTTCCAGTCAACGCGCAACTACTCTCTCCAACCTGGCTGCGGGCCTAGTCCAATCTCCAGCTAATTATTTCCCCAAGGTGCTCTAATGGCGCTTTGGCAACCTGCTGCCCTCGATCTCTCAAAAAATGCATCACGAAAGGGCGAAGAAGAAAGCACCAAGAAGACATGGGCGCTCGTGTACGAGGCGACCAAGGGATTGAGCCGCCTCGCGCCGCCCCCGAGAAAGAACTCCTCTCCGTCGTCCGCAAGGCGCGCGGCGACCTCGGCCTCAAGTCGGTGGCCTTCGACGACACCACGAGGACGGCGACCAAGGACGCCCCGAGCTCGGCGGCCGACCTGCTGCCTCAGCGTGCTTGATGGACCTGACGTTCAGCGCTGGTTCTCCATGACCACCGTCGGCGAAGGCGACTAAGTGGAACCGGCGGCCGAGTGGGTCTTCGTCGGCGCATGCGACGAAACGGAGGCGTCCTCCAGGTTGGTGATAATATTTTTGTCCAGGCTGCTGCTTGTCAAAATGATTTAGGATCAGTAGTTCATATTTATGCAAGCTTGCTCCTATGTGAAAATGTTGCTGTGTAATCAGATATTATAACTTGGAGGGCATTCTACAAGATAAAAGTTACAATATTTAAAAGATATGACAAATAACTTCTTTCATGAAAGAATTTGATAGAAGTGGTTTTGAAGTGGTATACAAAGTAATTAAAATTCAGTATTGTTTTCTTTCTATCCTTCTTAAGTATTAAATATCTGTGAACTAATTGATCCAACATCCTATGTCCATATGAATAAGCGATGTTAAACAGAGAGTGCTACTAAATAGAAAAATAATTTCTGTGAAGAAGCTTGTGTTTATGCTAGGAGTTCAAGATAAAAAATTTAGGAACGACGTTGATCATCTTATGAAGATTAGGCAACAAAATATAGTACAGTTTCCGTACTACTATTCTGAAACACAGCAGATATAGGTAGACTGCGAATTTTTTTTTGTAGTGATAGCGCATTAAAAAAAGAAAAATACTAAAATAACATTGAATAAAACTAGATTGCAAAAATAACTTCGGTCGTCAAGTCTGATAGCGACTTACTCGAAAAAACTTTCAGTCACCAGGCCAAATAGTGACTTAATGCTTTAGTCGCTGACCCAATTAGCGACTGCGGAACGACCAACTAGTCGCCAGACCAACTGACGACTGATGGAGTTATATAACGGGTTGGTGATTTTTGTCAATGCTGTATTATTTTTTGTTCTGTGTTATTTTTGACTTTTTTATATACAGATTATCCGCATAGAAATTTCCGTAGACTGCAATGGAAAATATGATTTTGTAGATATGCAAAAAATGTTGCTTTCTTCGAGTATTTGCCTAACGAAATCCTTGACTACTTTGAGAGGCATGGCCAACAAATAAAAGGATGAGTTGAAATAGGTCTAAATTGTGCGGAGACTGACCAGATGAAAAGGCATGCTATGGTGTGTGTGTGTGTGGAATAATCCAAAAGATTAATAGAATGGAATGTACAAATATGCATGTTAGCAGTCACGCAGGGTCATCAGTGGAACAAGTACGATCATTTAGAGTAGCGGTGTGACTTCTATTCCACTAAAGTATGTAGGTGAATGTGCATTTTCTTTTTACCCATAAAGTGTAACTATATTTAAGGACCAAATATTTCAAGGGAACATGGTATTCTTTTTGGGTCGTTACAATTTTTACCTATATTGGTATCACATAGCAATAATAGTTTACATTTTAGGTCTACAGGTATGGTAAAGTTTACATTTGCTAATTTATCTTATTTATGTTGGTATTTCGAAAGTAACAGATTAATAAAATTGAAATACGTTGTTGATTACCTCTATATTAAGCCCTAACCCTTATATATATAAAATTGGAACTCTATGGAGCCCTGCTATAATGAAATATAAGATTTTATTGAACTTTGGACGGAACAAAAAAGTAACTATTTCAATATGTAAGCTGAACCTTATATTCAATCTATATGCATTAAAAATGTCATTAAATATACTATAATTTTTATTTTTATATCAACTCATTTAAATGGAGGTATCTCCTACCTTAAATGAAAGTAATATTGTATATTAATTTAAAACTAGATTTACATAGTGTAGGATGAATTAGGTATGTCATAAATTGTTTAAGATGTGCATACCTCAACATATCAAAAAATCGTGTAGTATGTATATATCTTGAAGCAAAACACACTATAAAATCATAGACTATGGGCTTCATGGGGTCCCATCCTTGTGCACACCTCCACTACCTAAATCTCAACTAATTAATTAAATTAGCTTTTGAATCCTGCTTCCTTCTAACATGTTTAATGATCTTCAAACTGGACGAATAAAAATAATATTGAGAAATGTGTAATATGTATAGACTAAAGTAATAACATTACACTATAGCAACAAATATGACGGAAATTCATATTAAAGGAATCTAAGTTTGGTATCCTAAAAAAATTAGGCAACAGAAACTTTATTTTTCATCCTACCATTTGTAGCACAAACTGTAAGATTCTTTGCAAAATAATTCAGTTGCAAAAAGTAGCAAAAAAGCAAGGGAAATTGTCATTCCCCACTAATCACTTGAATTCCTTCTCACAGATAAGATCAGTCTGAAAGGAGCTGATTGGGATCAACGCCCTCGAGCTCCACTTTTGCTTTGAGCTAAACAAGCAAATCTCTGGTTTCGTGCAGCTGTGCAGCTAACCAGCAAGACAGATGACTATGTTGCCTTATATTTTGCAGTAACAAGGTAACAAGGACAACAAACTCAAACAAGTGCAATGTGATACCATTCATTGGCCTTGTGAAGCCATCGGTCTATGGCACGTGACATAGTAACAATGGAGGCGCAATAGCAGGAACGAGTGGATATGAAATGCAACGACAAATCCTGGGAAGGTGTGTTTAGCTCAGGGAAAAAAATGAATAATGAAAAAGGTACATGCAACTTGTTGGGGGGGGGGGGGGGGGGGGGGGTGTGGTGATGATCGTAGACCAACTAGTTTCAGAATTTTTTTTTCAAATAATCCAAAAAAACAAATTTGAAAAAGAATCCAAACCTTTTAAATTTTGCAAAAATAATCCTCTGTCGTGAACCGGGCGACGCGATTGATCTTCAGTCGCTAGCCGGGCTAGCGACTGAAGATGTGGCACGGCCCAACGCCCCGCTGGCCCAGGTGCCGTGCCACGCCAGCTTTCAATCGCTAGCCGGACTAGCGACTGAAACTCACAGCATTTCTGTCGCTAGCCCGGCTAGCGACTGAAGTGGCTAAACCCACCCCACAATTAGAATTGAGAAAATTTTGTCGTCTGGTCACGGTCGAAGGACTTGTGATAATTTCGTTTGGGAATTAGGACTTGTTTGCAAATCTTGAGATTGGGAGGACTGATTTGAGATCTAATTTCACACACAAGTGTAACTTTATTCTAGGAGCTTATTCAGCATGAGTTTCGATGAAATTCGACAAGATTCGATGATTTTGGGATAATTCGAAAAAAGGGTACTTTAGGGTAATTAGGGTTTCGAAAAATGGCGAGACTTGAAACTGAGGCCTCGGATGAGATTTTGAAAATCTTACAGAAGGGAAACTTGCTCAGAATAGTGAATGGGAGATACTCCTTGAATTAGATCGAAGTTTGGAGATGAGATGTCGGTTTTAGCCTTTTTAGGGTCCGCGGAAAATCTGAAAAAGGTATAAGCCGCGATAATTCTGGGCCGATTTGCGAAAAGGGGCAAGACGACAAAGTTTTGGTATCGGTACCGTACAAGTGCATACATTCCTTTCGTTTTGTATAAATTTTATGAATATGTACTAATTTCGCATTTATACCGTGCTTTTGATACCTAGTTTTGTCTCGTTGGTTAGACGCATTTGTACGAAACTAGACATCTCCACGCGAAAGATGGTAGGTGCAAAAGCCGAAAAGACTAATCATATGAAAACTGAAAAGATGAATAGGTAAAGGCTGAAAAGCAGAAATGCATAGTTATACAAAAGTAGAACAGTAGAAAAGTGTGACAAAAAACCCCAAAAAGTTGGAAACCTGACAAAAATGTACGACAAAACTGAACAGTCTGACAAAAGCCTACATCAGACTACTGCCCCCTCCTCCCCCTCTGTGGGGGGGGGGGGGGGGGGCTGATACTCCGATGGTGTGTACTGAGAGGGGGGCTGATGATCCCTGACACGCCGCCTCCTTGCTGGTGGTGTCTGCGCAGATGGCGAAGCCTGGGAAGGCTGTGTCGGCTGCATAGGCGGTGGAGCATCGGCAAGGAAGCTAGGAGGCAGCTGTGTCGGCTGCGTAGGATGCTGCTGTGTCTGGTCGAGAGGCTGGTGCCATGCAGGAGTATCGAGCTCTTCATCCGAAGAGCAATCGGTAGGCACGAAACCCGTGTGCGGTGGTGGAGAGCTCGACGATGACGGACGGTCCGCTGGTGGCACATGCGGCGAAGGACCCGGCACCAGTGATGGTGGGGGAATCACGGTCAAGTGAAGTGGCAACAGCACTCTGAAACCGACCAGAATCTGATCGACCTGCCGTTCGACCTCCGAACAATGTGCGTACACATCGTCGCTCGGCATGGTGGGTCCGAGGCGGGACCTGACCATCATGTCCCGTGCACCAGCAGAGATGCCGCCGAGGATGTCTAGCTGTGCACACGAATTAATGCAATTATAGAACGACAATCCATGTGAAAGTAAGGTTGCAAAGAGCTAAGGAACTCACAGAAGAGTGGATTCGCCCAGTTAGGCGTCGGTCGTAGCGGTCGTCGATGGTGGCGGGAGGGATGGGCTCATCAGGCGCGGCTGGTGTACTACCCGCCAATCAGTAGATCGTGCAAGGTCGGTACCAGGACAGATAGGAAAATGGATGTCGTGGCTGTACGGCCTGTGCTCCTCAACCGTGCGTGTGTGGGCCCAATCCATCCACTCCTACACATAGGGCCGCTACCGATGAACAAAATAGTCCCTCACTCGACCCTTCCTGGATTGCCTGCGGACAAAGCAATTAGTTAGTGACGGAAATCATGTCTAAAATAACATGTGAATGTAATGCATATTTGACGTACTCGTGGATATGGTGTGGGATCTGTCGAGGAGGCGGCACGGGGACAAGCTGGCGCAGGCTGAACTGGCGCATAACTGGCTCAGGCGAGTAACCCTCAATCATGTGCGAGAAGACGAGTAGAACCTGGGTGCGCCAGTACACAGTATCCTGCGTACAAATAGAAGAAAGGCCAACTGGAGCGACGGATTGGAGTTTCGCGGTGGTCCACGAATCCCAGATGACGTTGTCGTCGAGGAGCAGATTGAAGTCTGTGGCGTACGAAGGATAACAAAGGTGTGCCTGATCTGTGGCCTACCTCAAACACAGCCTAGCCCACCTCCATCCATCACGGGGCCATCCCTCGCATCCTCAGCTAACGCGAATTGATCCCGCGGAACCAGCGGTCGACCGATGGGGAAATGCTCGTACGACCACATCTGTAAGAGGATGGCGCAGCCAGCAAAAAGAAAGCTGACCTGGTCTCTGTTCGTGGTGTCGCACAACCCCCTGTAGGTGTGGCAGAGCACGGCGGATCCGAAACTGAACCACGGCACGTGCCCTAGGGCCGAGTCGGCAATACTCCTGGCGAGCTGAACGTACTGCCGCTCGCAGATGTCTCCGTGGGTGCCAGGGAAGAGCAACCACCCAAATAGGTACAGCAAGTACGCCTCAAGGTGGCGCCTGAAGACCTCCTCTGGAGCCACCACGGGGAGCGCACCATCGCGCACTGCGCGAAGGTAACTCTGGGGAACTCCCGCGTCCTGCGCAAACCCCCCGCTGGCCCTACTCCCTCGAAGCGCTGTAGGAAATCTAGGCGCCATGCAGCTCTCTCGGTGGCCGCTGGGACATATATCACCCCGCGGATAGGAAGGCCAAGCAGCATGCTGACGTCCTGCAGCGTGATAGTGAGCTCACCAAAATTGAAGTGGAACGTGTGCGTCTCTGGCCTCCACCGATCCACAAGTGCAGTAATGAGAGCTCAGTCGAAAGGGAATTGCCTCGCTCAATCTACCATGCAGGCGAACAACAACAGTCCGGCCTCGAGCAAATAAGGTGCGAATCACTCATCTAGAGGCCACATCTCACGCGGTGTCTTCATGCGCAGAGATGAGAGAACGGTGCCCTGTAGAAGGCATCGAGTACGGTGACGCTCCTGATGGTGCTGTGCAATCAGCTCGGAAGACTGATGGTCGTCCGCCATACCTGTAGTTGTCACATATTGGTATTATAACCGTACTTCTCCGCGACATGTGCAATTATCACTTTCTGTGTCATTGCCGTATTTTCCTTTTTTACTGAGAATATCAGGTTGCTAACAAAACTGGAAGTGATATTTCTATGCTGCTGCACCGTGCCATCAGCCAGACATCCGTGGTCTTCGATTCTGGTCACCTGAAAGAACGGGCTATCTCGTGGCCGAGTGACACGTACATATCATGGACAATTCTCGACTAAGCACCTCACAGTCCACAGGCTCGGATTTGATTTGACCACCGAGAATGACCTATTTAGTGAAACAGCCCACGCAGTTATGGCTTTCTTTGCATCCTTTTTACTCCGAAACAACTGTCCAAGCTGGACGGTTGATTCATTATAGGACATCGCGAATTCAGCTCATCACGAACTACAGTGGAAATCAAAGATGATGGATCAGTCTATTCATTTATAGGATTCTGTTGTTCCGTGGGTTCATCAGGAGATTCATACATTTCTGACGGATCAGTATACTCCTCATTAAAATTCTCCTTCAATTCTGGCAGTTCTTCAGTTGCATCTACTTGATGGTCGCCAAACGAAGTTGTATCTCTTACAGTTTGCAAAGGTACACTGCCAGTTGCACTGGCATTGGTACTGCCACCTGCACCGGTATCGGCACCGCCACCGCCATCGTGACCTCTGGTACAGATATTAGTGCTGCTCTTTTCTCTTCCTACGGAATGGCTGCCCTTCGAACTATGTGCGCGTAAGATTTCAACGTATAGTATGATGACTCCGGCACCATAGCCTGGATTTGTCACAAATCATCCAAACGAACCCCATGATTTGTCACCTTTCAGTCTCTTCAACACCCATTTGTTTCCATCCGAAATTATGCTTTTGACCCTGAGATTATCCGTCGCAGCATTGAGTTGTAACAGGTCGACTAACCACATCTCCAAATCATTGAAAGACATTGACTGTGATTGTCTCATTTGACTGTAAACATGCATACAACCACCAAGATCATCACCGTTTGCTCCATTACGGATTATACTAGCTCCATAATAAACGCAAACCGTACTGGGTTGCTCCATAGCCTAATCAATTTGTCATTCTGTGTTAGGTTTAAATAGGATAGTGCAATGATGCGCACTAACTGTAGCGGAGTGTATAATTAGAAGACCAACATTGCTCAAAGTACTACAAAAAACATGGTTTTTCAAACAACAAAAATTTTCCAACACTGCATTTCAATCGCTATTGGGCTACACGATTTTTGCCTACAACCCTAAAAAAAATAGCCCCTCTCCCTCTAAACCCATGCGAGAAAGGCCAAGACGGTGAGGGCGACAACGGTGATGACTACGGCAACGAGGCCGCGACCCCTAACCCTAACCCTAACTGAAAGCCAACCCTAACCCTAACCCTAACAAAAAAACCAACCCTTAACCCTAACCCTAACCTTAACTAAATGAAACTTTTCAATTTACATATTATCAATCATTTTAACATACATACTAACAAACGTTTACATCTACATATTAACAAATATTTTAATCTACGTGCATACTAATAAAATTCAAATTTGAAAAACATCACATTTTTTAGTCCATCACATACTAATAAAGTATAGGTTCTTCAAATTTTTTAATCTACGAACATACACTAATATACAGGTTCTTTAAATTTTTTAGTCCATCACATTCACGCATTTACCATCTGTATAAAAATATAATCTAAATCATATCTAAATACTACGAGTTAACGATCTAATTAATCTAAATATACGAGTTAATGAAAATATACCTCTTCAAAAACAGTTTTTCTCCTCCTCTTCCTTCTCTCTGGTAATTTCTGGATTTTCGGAAAAATGAAACGGCCGTATTGTGTGAAAGCAATGCGCGGCATTTAAATACCACTTCAGTCGCTAGCCGGGCTAGCGACTGAAAGCTGGCGTGGCATGGCACCTGGGCCAGTGGGGCGTTGGGCTGTGCCACGTCTTCAGTTGCTAGCCCGGCTAGCGACTGAAGATCAGTCGCGCGGCCCGGTTCGCGACAGAGGGCTATTTTTGTAAAATTTAAAAGGTCTGGATTATTTTCAAATTTTTTTTTGGTTATTTGAAAAGAAAATTCCTAGTTTCAAGAAAGGTGCACCAAAAAAATATCATAAAAAGAATGCATGCTACCCGTCGGGGGAGGTGGTGATAAATTATGAACTAATTGGTTTTAGAGAAAATGTACTCCGAAATGTGTAGCTATTATATTTTTTATTTAAGACAACATGAAAAATTTGGCGTAACTTATGACAATTTTGATTGTGAAATTGACAAATGATTTAGTTTAAACCCTTCGTGCCGACATTGTAATGAAAAAAGTTTTTGAAAACTTTGCTATTTTCTTTTTAAGGTTTAAATTAATACTTTGTACACTAGCATTTGAATTCAAATTTTTAGGATCAATTATTACATACTCTTTCATATGCTCTTGAATACTGAATTAGTTCATGAAATGAAATGAATAATTCGAACCTCCGCTCATTCTTGTTTGACATTTTTGGAACTTACTTCTCATCACTTAAGGATAAACAAGATTTTAGCTTGAATGATTTTGATGTGCATGAATTATACGTAATTATTGCCTTGAGTTAGAGTCCTGTTTGTTTGATCCGACGTTCAAAACTCATAATTATACACATTATATTTGTAAATTGAACAAAATACTGTCGAGAATTTATTTTCTATCTATTTCAAGATAACACGACAATATGAGACGAGTTGGAAGCAAACATGTAAGTGAGCGACGTGAAACGGTATGAAACGGACAAAACCACGCGAAACCTAGGCCGGCACAGGGGCTGAGACGGGCGTGTCCTGCATGAGCACGCCCGGTGCTGTCACCTGTGCCCGACTCAGCCCCCACGCGTGCCACAAACCATCAGATTGAAGCTAGTTCTGGCTGCGACACACCCATGCCCAATCACTGAAGCTCCATAAAACTGGGCTGTGATCACTGAAGCTCGCAGTAATCAGATGTCATTGCTTGTTAGGACAAGCAATGGGCAGCAGCAGTAATCGCTGAAGCTCGCAGCACTGAGGCTCTGATCACTAGTAGATCAACAAGCTCCATAAAGCATACATCTCTTATTACCCCGGATGAATTCAGATGTCATTGTTTTCAAAGTTAAGGATGCTTTTAAGAACCAGTGGAGTTAATGGCCATGCATTGCCTACTTTTTTCAGACATATGAGCGATCCAGCATCAAAAAAATGGCTTTGATTCTGTGCGCAAGACCTGCCCTATGACGATGACTGCAAATTTTGTTTTGAAAAGGCTCATAGTGCCATGGTGTGAGAAGAAAGCAAATTCCCGGGATAAGAAAGCAGGAAATGCTGATGTTATCTCACTTCATAGTGAACCAAGACGAGCAGCGGGCAGCAGCCGCAGGCGCAAAGAGAAACACAAAAAATTACTTGGAGCTTGTTGCCACGTTCCTCTTCGTCGCGATCTTACTATTGAGTTCGAAAGCAAGAGAAAATGTGGCAGACACGGTATACACCTTGTCATATCTGCTAATGTCTAGAGTTATGCTTATTATTGTCTTTATTTACAACTCTAGGACTTACAAAAGAGTTTATCGGGTATTTTCTAGATAGCATTTCCTAATATCATAAACTAACCAAGAAAGGATACCTGTCATATTCAGCAGAAAGCCATAGATTATATATTGTCTAACAACTGGGATCATGTGTAGGGCTGAAATTGTGGTGTTGATTTATCTTTGTACAAGCTACGGAATACTGCAATTAGTAGAACCCGAGACGAGAAGCGGGCAGCAGGATAAATGAAATTGGTCTCTATACTTTATGAGTCGGCTCAAAATAGTTTTTTTGCTGTTAACATTTGTTTCTTACAATTATTTTCAGTATTTTTCTAAACCTTACTTAATACAACCACTGTATATAATTAATATGGGTCATTTTGATCCATTTGATTTTCTGTTTTTCAATACTTTTCTAGCTCACTTTAGTTTTGGTCTGAATTCGAAAGGAGTATTTTGAGCAGGCTCAACAAGTAGAGGGATCAATTTGTTCCCTTTGCATATAGAGACCAAAATGAGTTTTTGTGTAAAATAAAGACAAAAAAATGCTTTTATCCCTTTTTTACATCAAATTTACAAATGTAATGTAGAGGAAAATAAGAGTTCATCTTAGAGGTTGTATGATTCATTCATTTCTCATCAATATGCTTGGCTTCTAATTATGCCTGAGACTTGATTGGAATCCTAAGATTTTTTGTCCGATCAGATATGCATGAAATTTACTTATTTGGATGGTTATGGCTTAGTGAGACTGCGGCGACATGATATACCACCCACTTGGTAGCACTTCCAGTCTTCGAACATTTTTTGAATAAAACCAGATTATCCGACAAATGTTCATAACAGAGTAGTGAAACAGAAATATGAGCTTAATTAAACATGACTTAACATAACAAGATACTTAATTACATATACAAACATATGTATGTTTATTACAATAAAAGTGAGTTTAGGGGTGATCGTGGCGGTCAATCTTCATTGCCAGTGATGAAGTAGGTTGGATCGAAATCACAAATGTCCTCCCCTAGGTAACCTTCTTTTGCATCGGTCAGCATTACATCGCCGATGGAATATTCAAAGTCTAACAAGGATATACAAATAGCAAGAATGAGTGTCAAAGCACTCAACAAGCAATTTGAAAGTATAAATGCATGATGTAGACCTTAACTAGTCAAAAGAATATTATATTATATTAACAAGAATGAGTTTTCAGTCAAAATTTATTTGTGATTGTAAAAGACTCCAGTTATTAAACAAAACTCTACTGAACACTTGTACCACTGGGTGAGACCACCTATAGACCTCCTTTCCTGCCTCGACGCAACTTAATTCCAACTTGGAAGTAAGGATTGAATATTCACATTTTACTCTGCAGAGGGGTATCACTTTACCCACAAAAATTCTTGATTTTCATGTCGGTGTTCATCAACATCACTCCGTATTTCTGGAAATGCGTTACATCATCAAAAGAATATAGCCTTTTTCTAATCCTTTCACTAGATTCCTCCACAGGCATGGCATCTCCATAGCTTTGTAGTCGGACTGATAAGCTATAACCACCAGTTGAGCCTATAGCTCCGGGGCCCGCCTTCGGGTCATGATTTTATTATACATACATATACATATACGTTCCCATGTTGAGGTGTACTAGTTTCTGGATAAAATACTTGACTAAGCCTATCTCATACCAGGTCTATGATTGATACGAGTAATACCGCACTGGGTAGAAATGACAGTTGGTTATATCCTAGACTTTATAAACATACGTTATCACGAGATTCGAGCCCTCCTTCGGCTCTCATCAAGATTACTCAACTTCTATCTATGGCACCTTCATTAGGGCTGACATTTTATTTTCTATAAATATTCCTTTTGATGCAAGATGGTAAAACTACATAGATTATCAACAAGAGGATAACAAAATAAAATCAACCAAGCATGATCAATATGGTCAAGAATAAAACTTGCCTGGAGTAGCAAATTCAAGATCCGAGATGTGTATGTTGTCCTGGGGCTCTTCGCTCAGATCCACTCCTAGAATTAAAATAATTGAGCATATAAGTTTTTAGAATATTGGTGATCACTATATAAGGATGCAGCATTAAGTACTAAATGCTCTCGCCTCTCTCGCAATGTGGAAACTCAGCCCAAACTAACTCTTAACATTTTCTAGCGCGCTCGAAGAATCGCAAAGATCACTCTCCTAGACAAAAGTGAGAAAACAAATTTAGTTCAATTGAACTACAAAATGGAATTGCATAAAAACCTCGGGTTGGTTAGTTCCCAAAAGGAATAATACTATTTGCATTTGTTTTTCTAATTGTTGAAATATAAATTTTAAAATAATTAAGTTAAGATATTGATTTAATGTTAAGACTATTTAATTGATAGACTAATTGATTTAAACTAGCTAATTGGAATAAAAGTAATTTATAGTTTTAAAATTCTTTTGCCTGGATAGAAGTTTATATGAAAGTAATGAAAATAATTTAAATTGGTTTATTAAAAGAGCGAGAATATATTGGTGTGTATATGCATATATCTTATTTGATTAAACTCTTATTAAGCTAGGTATAAATTAAGAAATTATTAATGTTAATTGGTCAATAATATTTAATTAGTTAAATTTCTAGATTAAACAAATTTTAATAAGATGGTAAACAATAGTTAATTAAGCATTAATTTAGAATTTAAAATAGAATTGAAATTAGAAAAAGAAAAAGAAAAAGAAAAGAAATATGAAAAAGCACCCACCGCACACTCACACCACACGGCCGCGTCACCTAAACCCTACTCTCACCAAATTCCGGTTGGCGATCATCTTGCCGGCAGTGACTCACCTCCGATTTGGCTCATCGTAGTTCCCACCGTCCTGATTCCCATCAAAACCACTAACTCCTAAACCCCACCGTTTGCCCTAACCCTAATTTCCTGGAACCTCGCCGCCACTAACCCTTGCTAGCAGCTCACCTATCTCAATGGTGCTTGCGCCTCAGGTAAGTCTTCTAATCTCTAGTGTGGCTTTGGCGCCAGGTTTGGGTCTTGTTTTGATTGGATTTTCTCTGTTCTGGTCCTGTGATGCTTGTGTTCATGTGTTGAGCTATCTACAAGCTGTGATGGCTGTGATTGATGGACGAATATGTTCTTATGTTTATGTTTGTGTGATCTTGTGATGATGATGATGCAAATACCTCATGTGGAAGAAATAATCTAAAAATTCTTGGGTGTTTGGGGAAATCAATCACAAGCTAGAATTTACTACTATCTTCATAACCACTCAACAGGATAATTGAAATATGCTAAAAAATGGGGTTAGGTTTAATTGTCACCTTGCTGAAGATCCTAAATTCCTTCTTCTTGCTCTTGTGTTACTCCTGTGATTCACAAGGCAAAAGGAATAAATGAGTGCTTGAATTGCTTGCTATCTCTCATCTCTTCCTTCTTCTCTTCTATCTTTTCTAAGTTCTACACCACTATAACTTCCTTATTGTTTGTGCTGTTGTGTGTGTAATTGTGTTGTAAGGCTGATTTATCTGGTGCATTATGTTTGTAACCGACTTACTTTGGGCTGAGGTGGCTGGTTTCACTGTTCTGGTGAATAGGTGACAGTACCTAGGGCAAGCTGGGTGTAAACTAGGGGTGGAAACAAGTCGAGTTTGACCGAGTTGGCCCTGGCTCGGTCAGGCTGGCAAGCTGGCTCGGTTATCTCACCGAGTTGAAAAGGCAACTCAAACTCGGCTCATTCCAACTTGCGAGCTGGACCAACTCGGTTGTTTTCGACACTTCTTAGGGCGCTGGAGGAGGCGCGCGGGGGTGGGGGGTGGGGGGGCTCAAGGCGGTGGACGGGCTCCGAGGTGGCGGCAGTAGTGCTCGGGGCGGCAATGGAGAGGCATGGGGTGGCTGCGGAGGGGGCTTCGGGGCCGTGAGGGGCTCCATGGTCGCGGAGGAGCTCAATGGTCGCGGAGGGGCTCAAGGCACCGATGAAGGGGTACGGAGCGGCGGAGGTGGCTTTGAGTTGGCGAAGAGGGCTCCGGGGCCGCAGAGAGGCTCAGGGCAACGACGGAGGGGGCTCTGGGGCGACGGAGGGGCTCCGAGCGGCAGTGGAGGAGCACGGGGCGGCGGAGGGGCTCCAGGTAGTGGCGGAAGGGCACAGGGCGGCGGAGGGGGCAACAAGTATATTGAGTATGAGAGGAGCAGCCCGTACGAGGTTATTTTGTATGTATATATACCGAGCTCAAGCTCGAGCTCGGCTCATTTTTGAATCTAACTATGAAGATAGCTCGAACTCGGCTTGTTTGTTAGCAAGTCGAGCCCGAGAAACTCGCGAGCCACGAGCTAAAGTTCCACCCCTAGTGTAAACTGGACTGATTTGCAAAATTAGTGAATCTGAGGGGGTTTTGTGCAAAATTTGCAGTGTGGCTGGAAATAGAAAAGTCCTAGGGGCTGAATTGCAAAGCTGAGAAATATTGGGCCTCTGGGCCCAAGGCCTTGTGCTGGGCTGGGCTTCTAAAGAAAATCCTTTATTATTATTATTATTATTATTATTATTATTATTTTGTTTTATGCCTCTTGAGGCTCAAAACTATCCCAAAATGGCTCGAATGACTCAAATGCCGGATGATGACAAGCGAATACAGGGCAAACAGTGGCACTCGCTTAGGCTGAGAGGTGGCTGCAAGGAACTCCTGATAGATATTGCACAATCTGACAGTAATCCTTTCTAAAACAAAAAAATCCAACGCGTAGATTTAGGTTTTGGTTCCATCAGCATCGTGACTCCTTTGTCAACCAACATTGTGGCCTCCAACTAGCCGACCAGCTACATGGTCCTCATAGAGACATAACTGGTTTTTTATGCACTTGACTTTAAACATTTAAGACTTCGAGGCATGTCTAGATAAGGTTCCAAGTGTGACATGTTCATGTATGGTGAAGACATGAAGTTATCATTTCTAGATGAATTTCAAACCGAGCATATCTCGATAAAGATGCAAACCAAACAACCTAACAACTAACCTAAAAATACAAATAAGGGTACAATCCAACGTATGGTACTTCTCTATCAGTGAGATTACTATGCTTGGCACAAGCCCACTTGCCTCAATGTACCTCAAATCAGGCTAGATTTCAGAAATCCTGTCGGCCACAGATTTCCACCCATTCGCCTCCACCCTTGCCACCCTGGGTCCATATAACCAAAAAAATTTTAGTTTTGATGGCAAAATTGCTAAGTGTAAGTGTAATGCCATAATGAAGTATGGTAGATCTACCACCCCTCATGCTAGTGTTAGGATCAATGGAAGCCTCATCCTCAGATCTGATCTCATCTCATGAGATATGATCCAAACATGCACAATAATAAGAATGAGAATATGAAGATTTAGCAAAGAAAACTCGGATATTGATGGTGAAGCATGAACAATCAGAGAGAAAATGTTGTGAAGAAGATGACAATTTTTTAAGTACAACTTAAAAAAAATAAGAGCTTGATGTTCTCAAATAATTCTCGTATCTTTTGGACTTCTCGATTATTGCTCTCTACAATAGTCAACTATTTAAGAAAATCTTAATCTTTTGCTCTCTCTATGCCCCTCTTGTTTCCAGTATGGATTGATTTTTCTAAATCATGTTGAGCATTCTGTATATTATGCCTTGAAGAGGACTCGAATCTCCATGCTCTTTAGCACAATATTTGAGTCTTGCGTGTTTATCATTTCACCATCAAGGAATTTTGAAAGTGAATCATATTCCATGAAGAGATCTATCTAATTTGATATATAGAATATATGACAAATGTAACGAATTCACTCCTAAAAGATTCTTATAGGATTTTCGATAGAAGGAGAATTGGAGAGCATTTAGTATAAATATGATACCTAGCTCTTTTCCTTAAAATAAGAGTAAACATGCAAAATTTATGTTTGTTCCTAAAGTGAAAACCGTTCCAGCTGTTCATGAATAGCTTCCTTTAAAAGGGTTTCTGCTTGCTCGATGAATGTTTTGCTGGAAGATATAATTGGATGATATTCCCATCTCAATTCGAATTTACAAAAGAAAACATATACCTAACACAATTTAACTAGGATTCCTGATAGTTATCCAACCCTAATATGATTAGATAAAAGACATTCCTAACAATCTCCACCTTGACTCTTATCGGCTGAGTTTATTATACTCTTCCAAGAATTTTCTCCCAAGTCTTTCTCACTTCTTCTGTAGTGCCTTCACTTTAAGGGCTTATGCATTTTTGTGAGATATGTACATCCGAGTTTGACTGCTCAGACCCATTACATGAGAGCTCCTCAGTTGTGCAACTTGATTAGTTACTATCCACGTCTATGACCCTTCATATCATAGGCTTGTACCGCCTTCGAGCTTCACCTGCTTGCTGGTACTGCATGACTAATCCCATTGCTACTTTCCACAGCCAACGGCTCGCAACTTCACCTCTACGATTGTTGAAGTTTGCAACCATATTATATGCAGTTTTGAACCTTACTACATTTGATATCTAAATACCTACCACTAATGATGTGGCTTTCTCTACTTGATCAAGATTTCCATCAAATATCTCTTTAACTACTCCACCTACCAATCGGTACGTTCCAATGATACAGATACTCTTCATGGTCATCGACCTCTTGTGAGTGATCTACATGACTCTATCTTGCAAGCATAACTTGTAACCATGAAATTCATGCGCCCTCATTGATATTAGGTTTCTCTTTAAGCCAAGGGCATATCATAATCTTGACAGTGTGCAACATACTTCAACATAACCACTCTATTGGGCACAGGGATCCTTCATCGAACATCTCTCTCACCAAACATATGTGCAAGCAACAATCAAAGTCTATTTATTGATATATTTGGTTCACCAACAACAAGCATAGCTGAATCATCCAACTCCTTCCGCCGTCAAATTTCTATATTAAATAGCTCCACCCACTTGACAACATTTTTGATTCATGCATCCGACGTTTATGATTGTCTCAACAAATCCAATCTAAATACAACCTACTAGCTCCCTAACACTGATACCGCTTATTAGAATATTCTATTCCATACAACTTGTTAAGACCAGGCACTATCTAAAGCCTCAGCCCCAGATTGGATCTAACTTCATGAGATACGGTCAAAGCATGCACGATAGTAAGAATGAGAATAAGGAGATCTAACAAGGAAAACTCGGTAAAGCAATGACAATTAGAGAGAGAAAGATTGGCGAAAAAGATTGCAATTTCTTAAGCATAGTTTCATATAGTAAAAGAGATTGATGCTCTCAAACAACTCTCATATTTTTTTAGACCCCTCCACTTATTAGGACTAGCGGAAGCTTCGACACTACATTGGATTTAACCTCATGAGATATGGCCCGTGCGCATAATAATGAGAATAAGAATATAGAGATCTAGTAGAGAATCTAGATAATGATGGTGAAATATCAACAATTAGAGAGAGAAAAGTTGACGAAAAAGATCGCAACTTCTTAAAGACAATTTGAAAAGAGTATAAAAGATTAACACTCTTAAACAACTCTCATATCTTTTAGACCCCTTAACTCTTGCTCCTTACAAAAGTCTGCTTCTTAAAAAAAACCCTATTTTTTGTCCTCTCTATCTCGTTTGCTTCTGAATTGATCTTCCTAATCCATGTTTGATCTCTAAGCTCATCTCTCATAAATTTATATAGATCTCAATCCCAACTTATAAAAAAAACACATGAATTCTAATATCCCAATTCCAAGAGACACTTCTAACAACTAGAATATGTGACAACATGCACAATATAATTCTGTGTGGAATGGATTGAGAGGACTAACACCACTATCAATAACATTACCTTCAGAATCTAAACACCTGATTCTATGGTGTTCTCTCCGATCCATTTTATCGAAATACATTGTGATAGCATCTGTTTTTAAAATATCATTCAATAAAGAAATACTGACCAGACTGCATGTGCTCTCCATACGTTTCTATTAATCTGAATTCCAAGCGACAAGTGTAGTATCTTCTCGGTGCGTATCCCCTCTCCTCCGGTCAACGAGTAGCTCTGCTAATCCTCACTTCTCCTCACGGCAACTAATCCAACATCTCTCCGATCTACAGGTTAGCATTTAATCAAATTTTCTTTCTTTTATATGTTTTTTCCACATTGAAATTAACCTTCCATGTTCTCTGAAACTTTATGTTCTTTTGAATTCTGATTGAATTTTGTCAGGCAAATCAGAAAAATTATAGGTTAGCACACGGCAGCTAATGAAACAGCTCTGCAATATATAGGTTAGCAACCTGCTTCTTTCCAAGTGTTCATGTTCTTGTAGTATTCTTTCGACCTCCGAATGAATTTTGTCATGCAAAAGAAAAATTTAGCTGAGACAATTTTTTTCCATCACCTTCTAGATCGAGGCTACATCAAATTCTCTGGGATCCAACTGCATATTAACATTTTGCAATAAACATGTAGATGTTTTGATTCAAGTCCCAGATTATGGAATTCTTTGGGTATTGACTCCATCTCCCAGTTGAAGGGTTCTTTGTTGTCCGTTCTTTTGAAATAATGTATGTTTCGGATTCATGCTAGAATTTTGCATTAAACATGTAGATGTTTTGAAAGATTTTCCTTTTTTGTATTGATTCAGCTCCCAAATGATGGATTCTTTGTTTTATGTTTTCTATTTGTTTTATGTTGAGAAAATCTGTTGTCCAGAAAGATACCGGATAAGAAGGATTAAACTTGCATTAATAAAGAAATAGAAAAGAAAGAGTACTAGATTTAGATTAATGCCTTTGGTTTTGGAGTACAAAGAGTACATAAATTAGGTTACAAAATTATAAAGGGAAAATTCGTTATTGGAAACTCCAAAATGATCCATTAGGGAAATAACATTCAAAAACATGCAACTGTTATTAGGACACTTTAAAACAAATAATATTAGCTATAAGGCACTGTCATCAAATCCAAATCATTAATTTGATGCTTGGCATTAATGCCTTCGGTTATTTGACCTTCATCGCGGTCTCTGACAAAACCTCACTGTCGTTTCCCATTCTTCAGCTACACCATCCTTGTTTGAGGCCGCCCTTACTGCTCACCATGTTTCCCCAACTCCTAGCTGCCACAATATGTCACACCCCGCAACCCGAACTTCTTTGTCCGCATTGCCCTTGTTTAAGCTACTCTCCATCAATGTTGTCAAATGACCAAAAACATTAATGCCAATCATTAAATGAACGGTTGACACTTGACTACAACATAGTATGGCTAATATTATATGTTTTGCGATATCTTACAGTCGTGGAGTGTTTTTTGATACTATTTCCCAAATAGATCGATTTTGGAGTGTCTAATAACCAATTTTACCAATTAGAGAACAATTAGAAGAACTAATGTGTGTTAGTCCAGTTTTGTAACTGCCCCTCCTCCCGATTTGTCATCCTGCTTTTCCAATATTTTAAGATATCTTTGAGAGAGAGACTTACATCCTTCCAGTGTGGGAGTAACTTGTTTGAAGATGAACCCATTTTAGTTAAGTAATTAATCCACAAGCTAGAGCAATTGCTCATATGAAACATATGCCTTGCTCTCATGTGGAAGTGTTTTTGTGTGATTAGAAATGGACTCTGAAGATACAAGATATTATAATCTTGAGTGTGGAAGTGTTATTGCTTAATCACAAATGGATGGTGAAGCCAGCAGACATTACAACCTGGAGTGCATGTTACAAGATCAAAGTGCAAAGCCATGCGATCTACCATTACAATATTTAAAAGATATCACAAAGGACTTCTCTGATGAGCAAGAACTTGGAAGAGGTGGTTTTGGAGTGGTTTATAAGGTAAGGTTACAATCGTCTTTTCCCATTCTGAAATATATGCAATCACAGCTGATCAAAATCCTATCCATATTAACAAGAGATGTTAAATAGGGAGTACTACAAAATGGGGAAGTCATTGCTGTGAAGAAGCTTGTGTTCATGCTGGAAGTTCAAGAAAAACAATTTAAGAATGAAGTTGATCATCTTATGAGGTTTAAGCACAAAAATATAGTGCGGTTTTTAGGCTACTGTTATGAAATACGACAGAAATATATAGAGCACAATGGAAAATATTTCTTTGCAGAGATGCCCGAAAGGTTGCTCTGTTTCGAATATTTGCCTAATGGAACCCTTGAGAAGCATCTTTCTGGTACGACAATTCAACATGGAATGTATCTTTGTTTCTCTATTTCATCATTTTCTCTTTATTCTTCTCTATCAAAGTTCATATTGTTTGAGTATCACTCCTTGTTGAGTTTTATACGCCAACCAATCCAACCAAAAGTTTAAGTTATTGAGGTAAGACACACAATATATTCATCTTTCAATACTCACTATTACATCTATGCCCAACTAGACCTATGGATTGAATTTGACATAGGCCAAGACCTAGCTAAGGTTATATTTGAACATTTCTCTAACATCTAGATTTGACTAGACCTATAAGGTGGATTTCATATGGAATGGGTCCTAGTCCAGCATTGGGACTCTCCTAATTGAAGGACCAGAACCTCTAACAAAAATCTATTATTGACAAATGTGCTAGACAAGTTTCAATCACAGGTTCTCTGATTTTTGAAACCATGTTAATTTTTATGCACCATATAATCTATTTATACTTCAACATCACTTTTAATTTGTTTACACATACTATAAGTGTTATGAAAAACCAATATATGATATTGATATCAGCATATTAACAAAAGATGACAAGAACATGTAGCAGAATTTATCATTCATTTCATATATCTGTTAGCATGCAAAGATAACAATTTTCAGAGCTAACATTTCTTGAATTCTCTCCGTTTGTTTATTGTGTAGATGAATCTTGTGGACTTGATTGGCACAAGCGCTACAAAATAATTGAGGGGATTTGCCAGGGTTTACATTATCTTCACGAGGAATGGCAAATTAATACTCCTATTATTCATTTGGATCTAAAACCTGCAAACATATTGCTCGATGACAACATGGTACCCAAAATTGCAGATTTTGGTCTTTCAAAACTCTTCGGTTCACAACAAACCCGAATTTGCACTACAAGTCATGAGGGATCATTGTAAGTTGAATACCTCTTAATAAATCCAGTGCTTTGTAGTGATACATTGAAATTCATTTTCTTTACTATGCTGATAATGCTTCAAACATGCATGATCTAATGCAGTGGCTACATGGCACCAGAATATCTACATAGAGGCATAATCACAACAAAACCAGACATATTTAGTTTGGGTGTAATAGTTATAGAGATAATGACGGGAGAGAAGAACTACCCAGATGGTACTAGAATATCTTCCCAGAACTTTGTTGAGCTTGTAAGAAAATTTTGTTTGAACATTCAAGATCGAGGTCCTTCTTGTGAAAGATTATGTTACATTTTACCTTTGCATTATATCATTACAGCTCTCTATTCCATTTAATAGTTACTTAAAAATTGGAGGAATAAGTTGGAAGCAATACCAAAGTATACGTCACTAGAAATATATTACCAACAAATCAAAAGATGCATTGAAATAGGTTTGAACTGCGTGGAGACTGACCCAACGAAAAGGCCTACCACGAGGCAAATAATCGAGAAGCTTAATAGAAGGGAGTGCACAAATATGCATCTTAGCAATGACACAAGGTCATTGGTGAACCAGGTATGCATAAATATGCATTTGCTTTTTTCCCCATAAAACGTAGCCATATTTGAGGACCATATATTCCAAGGGAACACAATATTCTTTTTTTTGGGTTGTTACAATTTTTATCTACATAGTGATCACATAGCAATAATGCTTCATATTTTAGACCTACTGGTATGATAAAGTTTACATTTGCTATATTTATCTTGCTTCTTCTGGTATTTTGAAAGTAACTACTAAACTTGAAAAACAATGTTGATTACCTCTAAATTAAGCCCTGACCCTTATATATATATAAATTGGAACTCCACTGAGCCCGTCCTTCGCTATAATGAAAGATGAGATTTTATTGAAGGTTGGATAGAATAAAAAGTAAAACTACTTTAATATGTAAGTTGAACCTTATATTCAACTTATATGCATTACAAATTTTGCTAAATATAGTAATGTACTATAATTTTGTTTTTTTTATATCAATTCATTTAAATGGAGGTATCTCCTACCATAAATGAAAGTAGTATTATGTAAACTAGATTTTGATAGTTTATTACAGGATGAATTAGGTATGTCATAAATTGTTTTAGATGTGAATACCTCAACATATAAAAAATTCGTGTAGTGTGTACATATCTTGAAGAAAACCAACACTATACAATCGTAGAATATGGGCTTCATGGGGTCCCATCCCTGTGCACACCCCCACTACCTAAATTTGAACTAATTAATTAAATTAGCTTTTGAATTCTGCTTCCTTCTTCACGCTGGACCAATGAAAGTAATATTCACAAATGTGTAATATATATATATATATATATATATATATATATAATGGCATTACACTATGGCAATAAATATGATGAAAATTCATATTACAAGGATCTGAGTTTACTATCATACAAAAATTAGGCAACAGGAACTTTATTTTTCATCCTAACATCCGTAGCACAATTTGAGTCCTTCAAATTATTTCTCGCAGATAAGGTCAGTCCCAAAGGAGCTACTTGGGATCAACCCCCTCGAGCTCCGCTTTTGCTTCGAGCTAAACAGGCAGATGTCTTGCTTCGTGCAGTTAACTAACAAGACAGATGATGGTGTTGCCTTCTATTTTGTGGTAACGGGGACAACAAGCCCAAATAAGTACGATGTTCTACCACGCGATGGCCTTGTGTTGCCACGGTCCATGTTATGTGTTATAGTAACCATGGAGGCGCAACAGGAGAAACCAATGGACATGCAGTGCAACGACAAATTCCTTGTACAGAGTGTTATAGTTAAGGAGGGTAGTCTCACAACCAAGAATATCACTGTAGATATGTTTAATAAAATGTCAGGTAATGCGGTGGATGAGGTGGAGTTACCAGTTGTTTATGTTCGACCACCCCAACTGTCATCCCTATTATGTGCGGGTCCAAGGAGGATTTGCCCTCATCGTCAGGTTTGGAGAAGGTGAATCATCATGAGGAAACAAAGACAAACAATCAGCTACAATTTGGCGTTAAGAAACTAGGAGGCACCTTTTCTGAGGTGAGTTTCTTTGAACAATTTTTTTGAGTCGTTGAACATAAGTTTCAATCTGTTCTAATTAAGATGCTTAACAGAAATTCTGAGTAGGTGTTTTCTTTCCCAAAAAATGAGTTTACTTTCTTGCCTATTTTGAGCACTAAGTCTTTCAGAAATACAAAGCTGAAAAGTTTCAGCTCTATCTCAATATCAATCAATGAACATGAATGCTGCATTAGATTAAATGTGAATGGTACCTAGACTAGTTTTGTGTTCCCCTTTTATCATTTATAAAGATATTTGTGCGGTTAATTTGATCCTCATGGTTTACACTAAATACAAACTATATGCTCTAGGAAAACGGTGACCTGCTTATCAAGTTCATATCGCAAGATCTGGGATTCTCCAATGGTTGGCCAATTGCTACTTGTCTCATCTACAGGTGCCTTTTGCACTGGAGATCATTTGAGGCTGAAAGAACTAGTGTTTTTGATGGTATTATTCAAACAATTGGTACAGTGATACAGGTAAATAGCACTCCTTACTGAGCATTGCAGTTTACGTTATGTTTTATGTTTCTTTTCTTGTTTGTTTAGAATTGCAGATTACAAATCTTTTGAAAAAGAGAAGAACGATTCAGCTACAAATCAATTATTTATACCCTTGTCATAGAAACTCAACAATCATAAATGTTTTTTAAATGATCCACAAAAAGTTTGTAAAAATAGTCGACTGCAAAAAGTATTTGCAAACCTAACCTTCAATTGCTAGGTTAAATGACTACTGGGACCTTTAATAGTTCAGTCACCATTCAACTTGATGATTAGGACTTTTCTGTCAGTCCAATCGCCAAGTTGAATAGCAATAGGATTGACAGGTCAAAAGCCTTGTCGCCACTCAACTTGGCGGCTAGGCCGACAACTTAGTAGGCAAAAACTAGTCGTCAAGTTGAATGGCGATAAGGCGATTAATTCCCCGTCCTACCTATGTATTAGAAATGAAAATTCATGGAAAATTCAGTCTAGTTGTCAAGTTGAATTGAGTATTTTCAATCTGTAATTTGTCAGTCTAGTTGTCATTGAAACTAGCGATTGAACTAATTATTTTCAATCTATCAGGCCAATTGCTAGTTAAATGGTGACATGGCTGATTTTGACCTGTTGATCCTGTTGCCAATCAACTTAGCAACTGGGCAAAAAAGCCCTAGTCATTATACGATGATTGAATGTTAGTTTGCAAAAGTTTTTTTGTTGTTGACTATTTCTGCAATTTTTTAATGGATTATTTTAAAACAATTCCAAACATCAGAACTAAAGTAGATGTAGACATAACAGATTTCTTATTGATATTATGAGGACAGTTAAGGTTTTTTTTTTTAACAAAGGCTGATGATGATAATGACAAGCTAGCATATTGGCTGTCCAATGCATCTACATTACTCTCGCTATTACAAAGGACACTGAAAGCAACTACTCAGCTTCATCCGGATAGGAGGACATCTGCTTCATCATTATCTGGGAGAATGTCTGCGGTAAATTGTGTCTCTCCTGTTCGCATACTCAGCAGTACTGAGGTTTTAGTCAGTTATCTACTTGACTATTTCTCAAAATACAAGGGATTTCGAGCTTCACCGCAGAGTGTACCGGGCAATCTTCGTCAAGTTGAAGCCAACTATCCTGCTCTTCTTTTCAAGCAGAAGCTTACAGTTTATGTTGAGAAAATGTATAGCCTGATAAGAGACAATCTGAAGAAAGATACCTCTGCCCTTCTTGGTTTATGCATTCAGGTACAGTCAATGACAGGTAGAATATACCACAAAAGGGAAAATAATTCAGGCTCAGATGCTTAGTTTGTGCAGGCACCAAGAACATCTCGAGCGCGTCAAGTTAAAGCTTCTTGTGCTCATGAAATACTGACCAAACAATTGATCGAACATTGGCAGAGCATCGTGGAAACCTTCACAACATACTTCAATATTTTGAAAGCCAATTATGTACGTCACACAAAAAAGAGTGCTCACACATTGCTTTCTAGTAGTTAGAATATGTGTTAACAATTTTTACTGGCATGTACAGGTAAATCCATTCTTAGTTAGAAAGTTGTTCACTCAAGTATTTTCATTCGTTAACGTTCAATTATTTAATAGGTAAGAATTTACTCTTTCTATAGATATTTTTTCATACGGATCTGTTCACCCTTTCAGCAAGTCTGAAATTTTTCTTTTCATGTAGCTTGCTTCGTCGTCGTGAGTGTTGTTCTTTGAGCAATGGAGAATACCTCAAAGCAGGATTGACACTGTTAGAACAGTGGTGTATCGATGTGACTGAGGAGGTTTGATAAACTAAATTCCCTTGTATTTACAGAAAATATTAGATCTTGTGCTAATTAATGTTATGTGGTACACATAGTATTCAGGTTGCTCCTGGCATGAATTGATGCATTTAAGGCAAGCTGCTGAGTTTCTTGTAAGTGTCATAGATTGGGAATTATTAGAGATAGATAGCATTGTTTCCTAAGTTGAGCTTCCTTAGTGGGCAATTGGATACTGTATAGTCTAAACAAATTTTATTCATTAGGTATTCCATCAAAAGCCACGGAAAACATTCGAGGAGATCGCTGCCGAGATATGCCCAGTAAGTAAACTTCAAACAAAGTTCTGCGAGAACAATATATTGTTTATATGCTTCGTCATGTATTTATAAGCTTTCAGGTCCTTAGCATAAAACAATTATATCAAATCAGTACAATGTACTGGGATGATCTACACAGCACCCATTCGGTTTCATCAGAGGTAAGTGTGATACACTTCAGTTTCACTTAATGCAAGCTCCATGTGTTACTATTTCAAGTAATGACACTACCAGTATTGCTTTATCACTGAACTATGGTTCTTTCATTATGCAAAATCCAATTCTAGGTCATTTCAAGCATGAGAATTAGGGCGAACAAAGACTCAAATAATGCAGTCAGCAGCTCTTTCTTGTTGTATGATGATGAGAGGTTACTATCCATTCAAAGTTCAAATGTTTGCTAATTTGAAGTCTGTTCAGTAGTGTTGTTCATAATGCCTCTCATGGGATGCAGCATTCCTTTTTCGGTGGGTGATATAACGAGAGCAGAGACAGGAATCGAGGTCACAGATGTTGAAATGCCACATTTGATCTGCGAGAATTCTAGCTTTAGCTTCTTACACAAAAGAAAGGACTAATAGCTTGGAGCTAATCCACAAACTGCTAGGCGCCAGAAAGACTCGTAGGGCATTTAGTTGCTATGAATATCAATCAAATACAAACAATGCTTGAATTTAGAAAGTGAAAGTAACTTTATGAACATATCTACAAGATTGTTATTTGTATGCATCTTTTTCACTATGATTTGACCTACAGCAATGTCATAGATAAAGTGATATTTCCATCAACGTTTTGTGGTTTTATCATGATATATATCATTCATAGTTAAACAAATAGTACTTTGATTATCATAATAAACGGTATTGATATTCTGAATAATACCAAATTTAGAAACAAGACCATGCAACCAAACAGCTTCTTTTAGACCTTCAGTAGCTAAAATATATTTCGTTTCAGTAATATATTTTATTTCAGTTGTAGAGTGTAGCAATCAATTGAAGTGAAACTTTCCAACTGATAGCAGAATCACAAATAAAGAAGATATAACCAGAGATAGACGTTCGTTTATCAATATTGTCAGCATAATTAGAATAAAAAACTCAATAACATTGTTTTTTTCACCTTATTTTTGTTGGAAACCAAGCCAAAATAAGAATTCCCTTTCAAATGCAAGATCTCTTCGCCTGTTATCTACATAACTTTTTTGACACGATTGTGCCGCCTTCAACTTTTCTCTAATAAGTTGTACATATGCTTCGGCATCTCTTACTATATCTGGTCCTAATAATTTTCCTTCCCCCACTTCGGTCCAATTTAGAGGTGTTTTGCATTTTTGACCATATAATGCTTCAAAGGTGCCATACCTAAACTTGATTGATAATTATTGTTATAAGCAAACTCAACTTATGATAGGCATGATTCCATGATTGTTCATGATCTAACACACAAGCTCTCAACATATCTCTAATATTTGATTTACTCGTTCAGTCTGTCCTCCTAGCTGGGGATGGTAGGCTGTACTAAAATTCAATTTTGTCCCTAGTGCTTCATGCAAACTCTTCTAGAATTTGGAAGTAAATTGAGATGCTCGATCCGAATCTATTTTCTTGGGTACTCCATGTAATGTTACTATTTTAGTGAGGTAATTTTAGCCAACTTAGCATCATCTTATGTCATTTTAATCGGTATAAAATGTGCTACCTTTGTTAGTGTATCCACAATTACCCAAATAAAATCATACCCATTTTTGGTTTTTGGTAACTCTACAATAAAATCCATCCCAATCTCATTTCATTTCCATTCAAGTATTGGCAACGACTGTAATAATCCTGTTGATCTTTGGTGTTCGACCTTGACTCGCTGACAGGTGTCACACTTTGCAACATATTCAGCAATTTCCTTTTTCAAATTGTGCCACCAAAACTGACTTTTCAAGTCATGACACATTTTTGTGCTTTCTGGATGTGAGGAATATGGGGTATCATGTGCTTCTCGTAATATCAACTCTTTAATCTCCTTTACATTTGGAATGCATATCATATTTTTATACCATAAATTACATTGTTCATCCTTTCTGAAGCCAATTGCTTTACCTTTCTCTAAATTCTCCATTAGTTGTAAAATTTCTTTATCTTTCCTTTGTGCCTGTTGGGGGAAATCTCCGCGAGACTAAGTCTAGGTAAGTTGTGCCATTCGCCCGGGGACAAGGCCCCCGGTGCCTGTCCCGGGCGCCGCCTTTCGCCCGGGACAAGGCCCTCGGTGCCTGTCCCGGGCATCGTCGTCCTCCCGGAGACAGAAGTCTCCAGTCCCGGGTCATGTGCGGGTCGCGTGACAAGCGCCTCGGGAATCAGTGGCCACCTGTCAAGCATCCGAGGCACCTGGCCGGGAGAAGGACGTTGCTACCTCTCGATCCGACGGTAGCGCCTAGGGTAGTTTAGTCTTTTTGCTTCTTTGGGGGCTATAAAAGCCCTTGTACCCCCTCTTCTAAGAACAAGTTGCTCATTATTTGCTAGAATAGCCAATCTCATAGGTGTGTTCCGGAAACCTCTCCCCGAGAGAGCTTCCCCAGCCGACTCCGGTCGGGAGCACGCCGACAGGACTAGGGCCCCCACCGGGACCCGAACCTGTATAAACCCTCGTGTTATTTGTTGTGCTTGTCCGGCGAGGGAGGACAAGTCACCCGGTCAGCCCGCGTCGTGTTTTCTTCGCTAGGATCGTTCACAAAACCTGTCAGGGTGTTCGTAACACCACGACAGTTGGCGCCGACCGTGGGGACTCGTGACAAGACGCCATGGCTCCCCCAAGAACAAGGGCCCGCGCCCTTCCTGGTGACCCGGCGCCACCCGTCCGGGACACGACTGTCCCGGAGCTTCTGCCCGGAGGCGGCCAGACCCAGGTACCACCTCCTACCTTCCCTCTTAACTTAGGTGGTTTGACCTCCGGGTCGGTCCCGGTGACCGCGGCATCCTCGGCCGGGACTAGCCTCCCCCCGACGGCTCCCCCGGCTCCCGGGACGCCCTGCTTGAGGCTTTAGTGGAGGGCCAGCTCCACGCCCAGCGCTCTATGGATGAGCTGCTTCGCGTGTTGGCGTGGCCACCGGCCCCCACATACGCGCAGTACCCTTACCCGGGGCTTATGCCCCCGTTTATGGGTCACCCGGTGGCCCCTCCGGTTTTCGGAGGCCTGGCCGCCCCGTATGACCCCTCCGGTGGTTACCTTCCCCCGGCGAGTCATACGTCCGGACCCTTCCCGGCACCTGGATCCTTCCCGATGCCGTGGGGTTACTTCATGCTCAGGCCCTTCGCGGCATCGGGGGGATATCCTGTTCCAGGCCCATTCCCGGGGCCGGGGGCCCATTACATGCCGGGGGTTATCCCTGTGCCGGGAGCTAGTCCCGCCCCACGTGTCGCGTTTACCGCACCGGGGGCGGTCGACAGAGCAGCTCTCGTGCCTCAGCGGACCCCTCCCAACGGCGCCCCGGTTCCGGACGTCGCCACGAGGGCTCCCCCCTCGCCGGTTTCGGATAATACAAGGGCTTCTCCCTTTTCGGATCCGGTTGTCGCCGCAGGGGCTCCCCCCTCTCCGGTTTCGAACGTCGCCGCGGGCACCCCCTCCCCGGTTTCGGATGATACAGGGGCTTCCCCCTTTCCGGTCCCGGGGATCTCCGCAGGGGGTTCCCCCCAGCCGGCCCCGGTAGCCTCCGGGCCGGCAGCTACAGTGCATGAGCTCCCTCCTCCCCCGGGGCCACCCCCGAGGGTGCCCCCAGCGGACCAGGTCCGTTTCTCCCGGGATGAGGTCGAGCGAATGCGCACGGCTAAGTACAGGGAAGAGTTTCCCCCGGGTCGCGGACGCGGGGAGCCTCGCTCCCGCACCGGCCAGGGGAAGAGACCTTCTGAAGAGCCAACCTCCCGGGGGGGTAGCCCGGACGTTCGGGAATTCAGTTCCGACCAAGAAGAAAAGCGTCGTTACCGCCACACTGGCGGACCTCTTGGGCCGCTTCCCGACTCCGACAACGAAGGCACGTCCCCCGTCAAAGGGGACAGTGACCGAGACTCTCCCCGGGAAGTGCAGGGGGCTAACCAGCCGCTCTGCCGCAGACTTCGGTGCATCTGATGGCCGCGGCCTTATCGCCCGCCACACATCGAGCATTACAATGGTGAGGCCGACCCCTATGAATTTGTGCAGGTATACTCCACCGCCATCTCGACGGCTGGGGGGGACGAGACGGTACAGTGCAACGTCTTCCCCCTCTACCTCACCGGGATCGCCCGGTCCTGGTTCTATAACTTGAAGGCCGGCTCCATCAAGTCCTTCGTGCAGCTCAAGCGCGAGTTCTGCGCGAACTTCCAGGGGAACTACGTGCGTCCCCTGGATTCTTCGCAGCCGTACACCGTCCGGCAGAGGACGGGGGAGACCATCCGCAACTTCTTCAAGTGCTTCGCTCTAGTGAAGAGCAAAGTGGCTCACGTCCCCGACTCCACCGTCATCGAGGCGTGCAAGAGCGGGATCCTCCCGGGGGAGCTCCACCGGAGGCTCTCCCGAAGCTGCCCCTCCTCCGCCGACGAGCTCTTCAATGTACTTGAGAAGTACACTCGGGCGGAGGAGGAAGACCTCTGGAAGAAGAGCCAGGGGGCCCCCGCCCCCGCCGATCGGGGGGGGGGGGCCAGGGACCCCCTCAAACGCCCAGGCAGGCTGGCCGTAACGAGCCACGGCCTCGGGACACCTTTGTCCTCGAGGGCGGAGACGGCTCGCGCGACCCCCCGAGGGGCAACCGCCCCTTCCCCAAGCCGAAAGGCCGTGGGGGAGGACAGTCTTCCCGCGGTCGGGAAGGCCCCGTGGGGAGGAGCAGGGAAGGACCGTGGTGCACCTTCCACGGGTCCATTACCCATGCTACCTGAGAGTGCCACCAGCTGCTGCAGCACTTCGCGGCGTTCCTCGACCAGCATGGGCAGGGGGGGGGGACTCCGGCCTCTTTGCCCCCTCAGCCGGCTGTACCGGCCCTTCCTGCTCCTGCGGGGGGACAGCAGGGACAGACGCAGGAAGGGGAGCCGTCAGAAACTCTCCCGTTGCAAACTTCCCAGCGGCGTGTTAACGTCATAGTGGGAGGGTGTCGCGTCTGCCATGACTACGACGTCACCTGTGAGGAGCCCAGCTCGGTGTAGCTGGTCCCTTAAACCACTTGACTTCCTAGGATGAGTCAATCACAGGAATACATTGAAGCAGCAAAATAATACAGTAGTCATATTTGTATGGCCATCAGGCCTTAGGACAAAACGAGGTACAGTGCCTTACAAGGCACAAGGGTCCAACAAAATAACACATCTGGTCGACGGAAGCTAGGCCCAAAAGCAATCCACAGGAAACAGAGGTTGACAGCAAGACAGCACCACATCAGGACTCCGGAGGAAACTGCTCATCATCTCCTGGGTCCGCAGCATCTTCAGGGTATCCTCCAAGGTCGTAGAACGCCCCATCTATTGATGAGTTGTTGCAAGGGTGAGTACTTATGTACTCAACAAGTCATAGGAAAGGTAGAGATACATATAGTATAAATGACATGAACCTATGCTATTGGGGAAAGAGTGAGGGGTTTCTCAAAATACATTTCTTTCTCATTTCTTACTCAACTTCTGATCATACTCATGGCAGTAAATAAATCATATTGATGGTGATACATATATCCCATATCCAAGGCGATATATCCTCATATTACAGTACTTTTATTCAAGCCTTTCAATCTTATACTCATAGCAGTATCTCATATATTTTTAGGGCATAAACCACATGCCTCTTAGTTATCATATGCTTAAGGCAATTCCACATGCCCCTTAGCTAACACATGTTTACTAGATTATGGTATTACCGCGACACGTCAACACATGACAGCCCACCGCAATGCCCCTTATCGTGACAACACATGCCACTTGGGTAATCTTGAGCTAACAAATTTTAGTTTATAAAACAATACTTGTGTCACACCCCGTGGATTTAATCCACCGCGGCATACTCCTAAAACTCAGGAGTACGAAGTATTCGAATACATTTTTAACTCTGCAGAGGTGTACTTCTTTTTAAATCCACTTTTTCACTCGACTTTCAAGTCGGGCCAACTCCATGCGACTTATACGCATGTGACAAGGCCGAGATCACACAACGTTTTGTAGTCTAGTATTAACAGTATCCCTGCCCGGTAAATGGACAATACCATCCCAAGTACCGTTGTGGGTCCTCCCCACTGCCTTACTTCCTAGCCTGGGTCTATGTTCCCGCAGGACACATAACCTCTTTTGATTACAGTCGCGCACGACTTAATCTGGCGTAGGGCGTCTTCCTTCTTTACACCTTATCCTCTCATAATTTTTCTGATCTCACACCACTCATGGACGAACTGCGTCCCACCAGTTTCCACGCGAGAAACCGGATCGACAAGCCATGCAGGGAACTGATAACACTAAGAAAGCTACTAGATTGCGCCTGTCCCATACCAGGTAAGTGGTTGGTACGTTTTTCATGCCACTACACGCACAACACAAGGTTCTAGTCCTTATATGCCAGTGACCAGATCATACCACGAACCATGCACCTTCAGTGCCTGCACATCCAGTGCAGCCAAGCACCTCCAGTGCTACCACCATTCCATACCAAAATACTGGTCACGGCTAGGGGCTCTATTTCATGAATATAGATGTACATGTATATATACTTTTATTAGTTCATGGCTTGCTATCTTAACAAGTTCACATTCATCAAGTATTCAATCAATCACTGCCATAATATCATTGATCTCAACACATGCAATATTAATGAGATATCTACTCATGGAATAGCATAGCAATTCATAAAATATAGGTTCAATATGATCAAAGTATGACTTGTCTTTCGCGTCGTAAGTATCAGCAGTTGATGGCGGTTCAGTGACAAGGTCTTCAATCTCGGGCTCTTGCTCTGAACAAGATCAAACAAGCAAACAGGTATTACAATCAATTCTACTCTTACTAATCCACTACATGCAATGATGCAAGGAGAAATACTCTAGTGATACAAGATTTGGAAGCGATTTGAGTTTAACTATGGTAACTAGGGTTAAGATTAGTTGTTAAGGTTTACAAGGTTCCAAAATATCAGGGTAATGTCAAGGTTGTGACTGGTTCGCCCAAAAACAGCGAATGTCTTCAGGTTGACACTCGGTTCAAGCCATCGACATAAGGTCAATGGGTGATAGAGGGCTCAACTCAAGTTGTGACAGTAGGGAAAAGTGTAGATCACAACGTCAGGAGTCTAAGGGACAAAGTTATTTTCAAAGTGCATGGCTGGAGGTGGGTGAAAAGGCTCAATGCCACTGGCTGACATAGGCTGACAGTGCTCTAGAATGGCATTGGCATGGTTTGAACAGTTTCCAGTGGCCAAAGTAGGTTTTGATTCAATCATATGGTGCACAAGATAGTGAGGCAGCTATTTGACAAAGTAATTTCTGTTTTTCATGACCAAAGGTGGGTGAACAGGGCTAATGCCACTGGCTGACACAGCCTGGCATAGGGTTGACATGGCCAGAAGCTAGGGTTAGCCATATCTTTTGATTCAAGACTCCAAATGATGCACCACTTTGTCTGGTAGTTAGGAATTTGTAATAGGAACAAATGTCTCAACAAGATCTAGGGCAGGAGATGGCCGAAAAGTGATGAAAACCGGCAAAGAAGTTGACTGGCCTGGAGCACATGCAATATGAACAGTTCAGCCAACTAGGGCATAGCTATATCTCACAATCTAAGCCGAATTAGAAGTCGTGATAGAAGACAAAGTTGCTCATAATGATCCAAAACATCTAGATGGCAAAGTGGGTAGGGCTGGATCGGCTGGATTTAGGAGATATTGGCTGGAGAAAAGATGAACTCAAACCAGATTTGGGCATTTCTGATTTAAAGTGATTGAACTCAATTCCTTGCTTGTGTATGGTCCTCAGGGTACTAGAAATGCATTGGTGAAGTTAGATTAACAGATTACTCAACAGAGAAGCTTAATCAGTAAGTACAAGTTCATGTTCATGGCTGGAAATTGGGGGTTTTTGTTTTACTACAAATTTGTTCAAACCAATAGTTCAGGGGTCTTAAGTGAGCTATTCTAAGCATCTTTCACTACTGGCTCGAAGATCAATTCATTCTGGATTGTAGTTAATTGCTCATCGGAGTAAATGAGCAGAAGTGGCAATTATCGACGATTGAGTGAGATTGAAGTTAATTCCTAGCTCTAATAGGGTGAGGGAGGTAAGGGGAACTTACTGATGGTGCTAGATCGAGGAGAGAGGCTCTGAAGAAGCTTGGATCTGATTTCACTTTTGCTGCCACTGGAGAAGATGAACAGTGTGAGTATTTCTCTGTGGTTGCTGCTCTTTGCTGGTGTGCTGAGGACAGTGAAGTGTGGGGGAGTATTTATAGCTGAACCAGGGAGCTTGGCAACGGTTGAAAATGCCTAGAAAGTTGAAGCCGGCAAGGATGCGATGCAAAGCTAACAGGAGGAGCTTGCCGGCGAAGTGACCTGGTGCCAGCGGCCGTGAAGCCTTTTCCCAGCTGTCTCGGTCGAATAGATGGTGAAGTGAGTGCTACTCTCGGCATGGAGGACAAATGGCACAAAATGGCTGCTGGAAATCGGGTGTGAGTATGTTAAACCGAGGTGGAGAACTGCTGGCCTCGGGGAGAAACACCGGGGAAGATCCACAGTGCAGTGACGACTAGACACGTGGCAGGAGGTAAGTGGGTGATGCACTGTAGCAGGTGGTCGAGGCTACGAGTGCAGCAGGTCGCATGAACAGTGATGGGGCCTGTGATCACATGTGATATCGAACAGGCAATGGGGTTGGTGCTCGTGCGCTTGCTCCAGGTCGTGGTCCATGGCAGTAGCTCGAGGTCGAAGCAACAGTAGCTGGTCGATTTGCACTGCTCTGGTCGAAGTCGAAATAGCCCATTTGGTCGTGAACAGCAGGTTTTGGTCGAACCAGGGGTATAATTGTAATGATTTCGGTTGAAAAGTGGACTGATTTGTAAATCTGGCTTTAAAGAGGTTTAATTTGGAATTTGATTTCATGGATGAGTATAATATTTCTATTAATACTCATTTAGCTCAAATCTGGAGAAAATTTGATAAGGTTTGAGGGATTTCACCTATTTTCGAACATAGGGTAAAATTAGGGTAAAATAGATCTGAATTTTGTCGATCTCGAATTCTGATGATTGGGGTGAGATTTTGAAGTTTAAACAGAAGGGAAATCTGTATCAAATAGTATTTGGGAGGTGTTCCCTGAAGAAATTCTGAGGTTGTAGTTGATTTGTGGATTTTAGCCTTTTCAGGCTTCCAGGTAAATAGAAAAGGACTTATTCGCAGTAAAATTTGGACTAAACTGCGAAAAGTGCTTAGGTGAAACAATCTGGTTCCCAACTTTTGAAGTAAGATGAGGACACATCTAGGAACATATTTCAAAAGATACTTGAGTCTGGATAGGGTTAAATCATGATAACTCAATTATCTGGAAACTGGGGTACTTAGGGTAAATCTGAATTTTCTGTTTTCGAAAAACAGAAAGAGGCTTAGATACTGGGAGTTAGGGTTAGAATTCAATCTGGCTCCTGAAGACTTTTATCTTCAGAATAACTGGTAGATTAAATCTGGATGGTCAGATCTTGATCTGGATCTAGAGAATAGAATTGGAGACTTTTAGGGTTTGAGAGAGATTAGGGTTCAGCTGATCTGGCTACAATTACAGGGATACATGCATGCAGGATTTTATGCAAAAACTTTTCACCCCAAAACCAGGGTGTTACAAGCCTACCCTCCTTAAAGAAATCTCGCCCCAAGATTTACCTAGAGAAGGGAAGAGGTAGGGATAAGCCTGCCGTAGATCAACCTCTTTCTCCCAAGTCGCTTCTTCCTTTGAGTGATCTTCCCATTGAACCTTGCAAAGCTTGATTCTCTTTCTTCTGAGTTGACGCTCATCACTAGCCAGGATTTGCAGTGGTTGAGCGAGGTAAGTGAGATTCTTCTGAAGTGGAATCCCCTGGTGTTCTACCTGATCCGTTGGGAAGGTGGACCTCCCCATGACGTTCGGCACCCCGGAGAACTACCGGACTAAGATGGTCCAGTTTGACGTGGTGGACCTCCCCTCCTCCTATAACGCGATCATGGGGAGGACCACGATCAACCGCCTGGGAGCCACAACCCACCAAAACTACCTTTGCATGAAGGTCCCCGAGCCTCATGGTGTGATCACCGTCCGGGGAGACCAAGACGTGGCCCGCGCTCTATACGAGCGCGCCGCCACCACAATCAGGAGCGTCAACATCATTAAGGCACCTGGGGGGGAGGTCTCTCCCTCGGAACTAGACGTCGCTGCGATACCTCCCGGGAGGCCCCTCCCCAAGCTGCGTCCGGAAAGGGGCCTCCAAAAGGTCCTGCTGTCCCCAGACGACGGGGACAAAACCGTCCGGATCGAGGCAGAGCTCCCCGAGGAGCATGCAACACAACTCGCGGCCTTCCTGCGCGAAAACTCCGACGTTTTCGCGTGGAAGCCCTCGAACATGTGGGGCGTCGCCCGGGATGTCATCGAGCACAAGCTCGCGGTGACCCCCGGTCACCCCCTATCAAACAGAAGCTGAGGAAACTCTCCCTTGAACGCCAAAAGGCGATCAAGGTACAGATCGCCCGACTCCGAGAGGGGGGGTTCATTCGGGAGGTCTTGCACCCCGAGTGGCTCGCGAACCCGTCCTCGTGAAAAAGTCAAATGGCAAGTGGCGGATGTGCGTGGACCTCACCGACCTCAACCACGCCTACCCCAAGGACAACTTCCCACTCCCGCGGATTGACCAACTGGTCGACTCCACCGCGGGGCGCGAGTTGATAAGCTTCCTGGACACCTACTCAGGCTACCATCAAGTCCGGATGGCGGAAGGGGACGAGGAAAAGACGAGTTTCATAACTCCCCTCGGAACCTTCTGCTACGTCCACATGCCCTTCGGGCTGAAGAATGCGGGAGCGACCTTCTAGCACCTCATGACGCTGGTCTTCAAAGACCAAGTCGGCTGCAACGTCGAAGTCTACGTAGACGACGCAGTCGTCAAAAGTCCCCGCACAGCCACCCACGTCGACGACCTAGCGGAGGCCTTCCGCAACCTCCGCGCGTATGGGTTGAAGCTCAACCCGGAAAAGTGCGCCTTTGGCGTATGTGGGGGGAAGCTCCTGGGTTTCCTTGTGTCCCAACGGGGCATAGAGGCAAACCCCAAAAATATCCGGCCGTTCCTGGACATGCCCCCGCCACGCTGAGCCACTTCGTCTCGAGGTCGGGGGGACGCGGCCTCCAATTCTTCAAGATTCTCCGGGGGCTCGAGGGGTTCTGGTGGACCACCGAGGCCCAGGTGGCCTTCAACGACCTCAAGAAGTACCTCACGAGCCCTCCAATGCTCGTGAGCCCATCCCCCAAAGAGCCCTTGCTCCTCTACCTTGCCGCAACCCCGGTCGTCGTGAGCGCGGTATTGGTGAAGGAGCAAGGGGGGCAGCAGCGCCCCGTGTACTACGTGAGTGAAGCCCTCCAAGGGGCTAAAGCCCAGTACACAAAGATAGAGAAAATATGCTACGCCCTCCTGATGGCGTCCCAGAAGATTCGCCACTACTTCCTGGGACACCCCATCACCGTCCCGTCATCTCTCCCCCTGGGGGAGGTGCTGCGAAACAAAGAAGCCATCGGCCGGATCGGGAAGTGGGGGGCCGAGCTCGCCCTCTTCTCCCTTTCCCTCACAGGACACTCCGCCATCAAGTCACAGGTCCTCGCCGACTTCCCCGCGCCGCCCCGACGCAGTGACCATTGGACACTCATGTTCGATGGGTCACTGTGTCTCGCCGGGGCCGGTGCGAGAGTAGTCCTCCGGAGCCCCGAGGGGAAGGAACTCAAGTACGCAACGCAGCTCGAGTTCCCCGCAACCAACAACGTCGCCGAGTACGAGGCTTTGCTCCTCGGGTTGCGCCTTGCGCGCTCCCTGGGGATCCGATGCCTCTTAGTGAAGGAAGACTCTCACCTCGTGGTTTGCCAAATGGACAAGTCCTACCTGTGCCATGACGCAAACTTGAGCCTGTATTTGCAGGAGGTGCGTAAGATGGAGCAGCACTTCAATGGCCTCGAGGCCCGGCATATCCCGCGAAGGGACAACGACCGGGCCGACACCCTAGCCCGGGCAGCCAGCGCCCGGGAACCGCTCCCCAAAGGGGCCTTCCTGGAGATCATCGCGAAGCCCTCGGTGGCCTCCCCGGACACGGGCGACAAGCCTCGCGTCCCGAAGGTCACCGAGATCACCCGGACTCCGTCATGGATCGACTCCCTCGTCTCCTTCATCAAGGGGGAGGGGGACCCTCCTAACGAGACCGAGGCTAAGCGCCTCCGGGCCAAAGCCTGGGCATACCTCCTGCTGGAGGGGAAGCTCTACAAGTAGGGGGCCTCCACCCTCCTCCGTTGCCTCCCACGGCCGGAGGGACTCCAGCTTCTCGAAGACATCCACGCGGGGAGCTGTGGCTCTCACCTAGCCCCGCGCGCCATCGCGGCCAAGGCCCTTCGCCAGAGCTTTTACTGGCCCACGGTGATGCGCGATGCACGAGACCTTGTCTCCGCGTGCAAGGCTTGCCAGAAGATGGCCAAGGGTTCGAACCTCCCCCCTATAGCGCTGCAGACTATCCCCATCACTTAGCCCTTCGCGCGCCGGGGGATGGACCTCCTAGGGCCCTTCCCCCCAGCACCCGGAGGATACAAGTATGCGGTGGTCGCAGTCGACTACTTCACTAAGTGGGTAGAGGCTGAACCCTTGGCCAGCATAACGTCCCGGGCTGTTCAGCGGTTTTTCTGGAAAAATGTCGTTTGTCATTTTGGTGTCCCCCAGGAAATCTCTGTTGATAATGGGACCCAATTCGACTCGGCTTATTTCCGGGAATTCTATGAAGGCCTGGGGCTCGTCATCCACTTCGCCTCAGTGGCCCATCCCCGGAGCAATGGGGCTGTTGAGAGGATCAACGGTGTAATCCTACAAGGGTTACGCCGACGACTCGAGCAAGCCGCTTCTAAGCGGGGTGCATGGGTAGAGGAGCTCCCTAGCATCCTCTGCTCCATGCGCGCAACTCCGAGCTGGGCATCGGGGCGTACTCCCTTCTCCCTGGTTTATGGGGCTGAGGCAGTCCTCCCCCCGGAGGTTGGCTTTCGGTCACTGCGAGTCGAGCTCCTAGATGGGGCTACGACCGCAGCGTACCAAGCCAATGAGGCAAATCGATGGCTGGAGATCGATCTCGTGGAGGAGGAACGCGACCGAGCGCTCCTCCGCCATGCCATCTACGAGCGAGAGATGGCGCGTGCATACAACCAGCGCGTGTGCAAGAGGGCTTTTCGCCTTGGGGATCTTGTCCTCAAGCGCGTCACGGACCCCAAGGCTAGGGCAAGCTCTCCCCCAAATGGGAGGGCCCCTACAGGATCTCCGCGGTCCTGGGCTCGGGGGCTTACAAGCTCTCCAATCTTCAAGAGAAGGAGCTGAAGTACACGTGGAACTTGCGTTTACTTCGCAAGTTTTACGTCTAGCCTACACAGGCCCGTCCCCTCCCCCGGAGCGATTACGCCGGAGGGGGAAGGGAGACCTTATACTTACTGTCCCCTCCCCTGGAGCGATTGCGCCGGAGGGGGAGGAGGGCCATTGTAATCATCGTTCCCTCCCCTTTCGCGATTTCGCGGGGGGAGGCGTTGTATTTTGGTTCATTGTTAATACAACTGGATTTTCTCTTCAACTGTCTCAATGCAGGTTCTTTATACTACCGCCCCACGGCGATGCCCTCCCGTGAGGACGCCCTCTTAACGAGGATGCCCTCCCCATGAGGAAGTGGACTCTCATGACCCAAGAAGTCCCTCCCGTACGGCGGCTTACGATCACCCCTCGTGGACGGAGGGTGTAAGCGGCAACCCGGTCCTCAGGGACCGTGGTAACGTGTCACTTTGGGAGACTAGTCCCCTACCCAAATACTCAGACCCGTCATCAGGCACATCCTCCTCCGGGAGTTGATGGTCTCCCCAGCCGGATGGATTTCTTGGATATTCTTCCCCGGAGACCTTATTCCCGGCTCCCCGTTCTCACGGCGACCGGACAATTGTCTCCCGGAAAGTTTATCTCCGGAAATCTCATCTCGGGTTTTCTCGGATGTTTCTTCCCCGGAGACCTTATTCCCGGCTCCCCGTTCTCACGGTGACCAGACGATCGTCTCCTGGAAAGTTTATCCCCGGAAACCTCTTCTTGGAATTTGTTAACTTGGAAAAATTCTTAAGTCATGGGCCTTCATCCCAGGAGCTTTGTCACCCCCACAGCGCACGGAGCTCCCCTCCGGCCTGCTATGGAGGGGGGGGGTAAGGAGCACCCGAGAGTCGTCCGGACCATCCAAGAAAAACTAGCAAACTTAGCTCTATCTTATCAAAAAGAAAATTCTCAAAGCAACAAACAAACACAACTTTATTGATCATTCAACCGGAGGACATATTCCCCCTCCGGTGGGCATCGGAAACGGTACAACCCGGGCCATAACCCGGAAATTCCCTACGTCCTAAGGCTCCTACGCCTAATAGTCCCAAAGGCCCTCCGATAGCTCCCGTGTCAGGTCCCGGTACAACCCACGTATGCGGCGCTGAGCTTCCCGGAGCAGGTCCTCGGGCCAATACTCGTAGCCCGCCGGTGGAAGTATCCGAAAAGGGGGGATCATCCGGGACCCCGAACGCGGAGGGGATAGTTCAGCACGATGATTATCAAAGTTATCCAAGTGCCACTCCGGATGCCATCGCAACCGGATCGGCTCCAGGACAACGTCCCCGCTGCGTTCCCTGGAGAAGAGGCTCAACAAGATTAAAGCGGCTTGGGAATCCCCCGGGGGGCACCTACCGGGGCTCTTAGGCCTCGCCCCCGGGGAACTTCTTCCGGACCTTCGCCCGAGAGTAGCCTCCCGGGAAACCTAGTAACATTGTATTCATTCAAGACTTAGAAAAATTTCAACTTTTATTGCATTTCAAAATGTCTTTTTACAAGTGTCCGGGGCTTCTTCTAAGAAGCTACCGGGAACAAAATTCTAAGAAAGCAAAAAAGGGGGTCCTAGCTAAGACCTGGGGGCAGGCTCATACTTGATCATTGGCGTCCTCCCCCCGGGGGGCTTCTGCCGGGGCCGGGGCATCCACTCCCAGAGGCGCCGGTGCCGGGGCATCCACCCCCGGAGGCGCTGGTGCCGGGAACCTCACCCGGATAATCCTGTCGTAGAAGCCCCCGGCGAGCTGCTCCACCTCCCGGCGAGAAGGCTCGAAAAACTCCGGGAAGCTCAGGGGGATGCGGCCCCCGATTGCCCGGGCGCCCACCCCCCGGTGTTCCACGAGTCCGGCCGCGTCCGCCACCACGGGGATTGCCCGGCCTCGCGCCTGGGCATCTGCGGCCTCGGGGATCAGGGAGACTTGTGCGTTAAGAAAACGTACAGCCTCTGTGAAAGTGGTCGGGGGCACCTCGAAGCTGCTCCCGGAGCCTAGGCTCACGCCAAGGCCCTCGAGGGCCGAGCGGACGGAGCAGCCTGCGTCCATCACCGCCCGGACACTCGAGCCCTTGAGTTCCCGGAGGGCTTCCTCCTTCACCTTGGCCTCCCGCCGGAGACGGTCGTTGGCGGTCTCGGAGGCATGGACTTGAGCCCGGACCTGGGCCAGCTCCCAGAGGGCGTCATCCCGCTGCTCCAGGAAGGCGGCGGCCCTCTCCTCCGCCTCCTTCAGCAGCCGGCTGATGCGCTGCTCAAGCCCCCAGGTAATGGCCGCCCCCTACAAACTCAAGAGTTAGGAAAAATTCGAGTTTGGAGGGCCAAAAGAAAACACCCACCGGTTCGGGTAAGTACCTGGATTTGGAGAGACTGAAGCTCCCCAAAACGCTCACGGAGCGTCCCCTCTGAGATGTAGGCTTGGACCTTCCGGGTCTGCAGGCCCTCTGCGTAGCGGTCGACCTCCCCCGCTGAAAGCAAGGGGGTCTCCCTCCCAGTGTCGGTCCCGTCGCGGCCGATGACGGGCCCCCGGACTTGAGTGCCCGGCATAATGTGGGCCGGGGTGGCGATGGTTGGCATTTTCGTCGCCGAGGAGGTGGCCTCCGAGGAGGTAGCCGAGGAGCTTCTGGAGGGGGTCCCTCCCGGGGGGGAATCATGAGCCCCTTTCCCTTGCAAGGCTGCGGGTCCCTCGGGATCTCCGCTTCCGGAGGGGCCTCATAGACCAAGGGGCTCCCCCCTCGTCTACCGGCCATTCCACCCGCGGGGGCGAGGCCTCCGCGAACATCACCTCCGGCCTCTCCGACTCCAAAGGCGCCGGGGCCGCCAGGAGGGCTGTCGCCGAAGGCGGCGAGGGGGCGTAGTCCGCCGAATCGGATGCCTCCCCGCCCACGGCCGGTCCCTTCCCCCGAGCCTCGACGGGGCTCTTCGGAGGAGGGGGCGTAGTTTCCTTCTAGGCCGGCGCCCGGGCGCACCCGGTCCCGGGGGTCTCGTCCCGGGCCTTCACCGGCGTCGAGGCCAGCGTCGTCGATGGGACGGGGGCTTTTTGAACCCTGGCCTTCTTTGGCTCAAAGCCCCCGGCAGCCTCCTTCCCCTGCTTGTGCCATCCGGGGGTAGGGAGGGGCTTCCTTTCCGGTAGCCTTAGCCCGAATGCCTCGGCTACCAGGTTCCGGAGAGGGCCCTCCCCCACGACGCGCACGATGCGCTTGTGCTCGTCGGCGAAGTACCTCCCCAGGAGGTTCTCCGCCTTCTCCCGGTCCGACGGGTACGGCCGTACTGCGAAAGGTAAGAGTTAGAAAAATTTACGAATTAAATGAACTGTCATAAGGAACTTACGTCGGCTCACCGGCTTCTGCGGGGGCCGCTGAGCCGGGCACATCCCGATCCCCCTCCTCCCGTGCGGGAAGGGGGAGATCTTCAGGAGCATCACCTCCTCGGCGGCGTCCCGCATAGAGCGGACGCCCCGGGAGGCGACAACCTTGCTAAGGAGCCTTAGCTCCTCCTTCGTCCACACCGGGGGCTTCGAGGCGGTCGATTGGCTGTAGGTGGGGGCCTCCGGGGAATACACCACCTCGTCGTCCCAGACCCGGAGGTAGAACCACCTCAGGATCCAGTCGCCCCAGTGGTCCCGGGAGGCCGCCACCGGGTACTCAACTACCCGGGACGGTAGCATCTGGACCATCACCGAGCCGAAGGGGGACTTGGGTCCTCCCTTCACCATGTGGGAGCTCCTCGCCGCCGGCTCATAGAAATACTGGAAGGCTCGCAGTGTGGGCTCCCGTCCGGTCGCCATCTCGAAGAGCCATATGAATAGGCCCATCCAGATGATGGCGTTCGGCGTGAGGTGGTTCAGAGCCACCCCATACTCCTTCAAGAACTCCCGGAGCAATGGGTGCATCGGGAGCCGGAGCCCCACCTCGAAAAAGGCCTCGAAGGCCATGATCTCTCCAGGCCTGGGGCGGGGGGCTCCGTCTTTCTTCACACGGATCTGGACGTCCCCGTCCGCGACAACTCCCCGATCAATCAAGGACTCTAAGTCCACGGTCGTAAACTCGGAGGCCCAGAGGAAGTCCGCAGCAACTTCCTTCGGGGGCACCTCCGTGGTCTTCGCTCGGCCCTTGGGTGTCATTAGGTTTTTTCCGGTGACTAAAGATTCCGGGAACTGGAGGGACCTAAAGGTTCCGGAGGCTAGGCTCTCGGGAACTAACTACCAGAAAAGGGCTACCGGGAGAGCTAAGGGTGTTGGAGTTTGGAAAATTTGGAATGAGCTCTTCGGGCCCCCCAAGGCCCTATTTATAGAGGCGAAGCGCAACCCAGATGCGCGCCACGTGGCACTTCGTGGTACATCCGTGCCGTTGAAATTCAAACCGCGCGTGGGAAACGAAGGGACGGGCGCGCGGAATGAGGCGCCGGTTCGAACCGCGAGCGGCATTAATGGCCAAATGACGCGGTCATAAACGCGCGACACGAAACCGAAGCGTCACGGTCCCGGTAGCTTGTCCCGGAGATTTTCCCGGTAACATGAACCATACCCTCCGGGAACTCGAGCATCGTCCCCGGAGAGCATGGGGGGCTGCTGTTGGGGGAAATCTCCGCGAGACTAAGTCCAGGTAAATTATGCCATTGGCCCAGGGACAAACATTCGCCCGGGGACAAGGCCCCCGGTGCCTGTCCCGGGAGTCGTCGTCCTCCCGGAGACAGAAGTCTCCAGTCCCGGGTCACGTGCGGGTTGCGTGACAAGCGCCTCGGGAATCAACGGCCACCTGTCAAGCATCTGAGGCATCTGGCCGGGAGAAGGACGTTGCTACCCCTCGATCCAACGGTAGCGCCCGGGGTAGTTTAGTCTTTTTGCTTCTTTTGGGGCTATAAAAGCCCTTGTACCCCCTCTTGTAAGAACAAATTGCTCATTATTTGCTAGAATAGCCAATCTCACAGGTGTGTTCCGGAAGCCTCTCCCCGAGAGAGCTTCCCCAGCCGACTCCGGTCGGGAGCACGTCGACAGGACTAGGGCCCCCACCGGGACCCGAACCTGTATAAACCCTCGTGTTATTTGTTGTGCTTGTCCAGCGGGGGAGGACCGGTCACCCGGTCAGCCCGCGTCGTGTTTTCTTCGCTAGAATCGTTCACAAAACCTGTCGGGGTGTTCGTAACACCACGACAATGCCTCCTTGATTTCTTCCTCTAGGGCTGGTGTAATAGTTAGTGAAGCCATCATTTCATCATTGACCGATTCAATCCTTTGTCGATCTAATTCTTGTAACTCTGATGCCTCTACCTCTCTATCGTGCATCTTCCTTCTCAAGGCATCTGCGACTATATTAGCTTTTCCTGGGTGGTATTATATATTAGTCCTTAATTAACTCTAACCACCTTCGTTGTCACATATTAAATTAGGCTAAGAAAAAACATACTTCAAACTTTTGTGATCTAAGAAAATCTCACAACAGTTTCCAAGTAAATAGTGTCCCCAATTTTTTAAGACATGTACCACTGCTGCTAACTCAAGATCATGAGTTGGATAATTTTCTTCAGGTGGTCGCAGCCATCTTGATGCATAAGCAACCACTTTCCCCTCTTGCATTAGTACATAGCTTAATCACTACTACAGAAATGCTTTTCACTATCGGTTAAAAATTCACTCTACTATCTGTTCTCTTACCGATAATGATCGGCATGATAGTAGAAACGTAGCACACTACTATCGGTTGAAAACCGTTAGTAAAACATCTACATTCCCAACGTTCACTAATCGCTAACGACTATTTCTTCTATCGGCTCGGATCTAAACCGATAGTATTGTGTAGGTTTTTTCTATCGGTTAGGTACTCGACACAGTTAGTACTGGAAACTTTATTCTATCGGTTGTAGTATATGAACCGATAGTACTGGAATATTTATTCTATCGATTGTAGTATATAATCGATAGTACTGTGTAGTATTTCCTATCGGTTATGTACTCGACACGGTTAGTACTGGAATCTTTCACATATACATACAGCAATACAGAGATACATTGGATCATTCACAAATACACCAATATTTACAAATACACCAATATTCACATATTGAATTTGTTCACAAATACACTAATACAGTAATATACACATGCATTGGACTGATTGAATTTATTCACATATTGATCGAGTTTATTCACAAATACATCAATGAATCTATTCACATATTGAGTTTATTCACAAATACAGCAATCAACACATTCAATATATATTATACAAGTCAGTTACAATCGATCGTTGATAGCCACTTCTTCCATGACATATTGAGCCCAAATTGTTCGCAGCTCCTTCAATTGACCCAACTCATATTGCTCTTTCAACATGGCGCTTTGCATATATGTGTGTATGACGTTAGGATGGTACGTCACATCCAATTAAAGTTCGACTTTGAGTCAGGAAAAATGGTTACCTTAGGGAATTGTGCAAAGTTTCTCCTGATCAGGTCATACATGAATCTCATGACATAGAAGCCACATTCCCACGATTGTGGCTGCTGATGGCACTGGAAAAATTGCATATGCAAAGACATAACCCCACATTAACTCGAAAGAACTAATTAAGCTTAAATTAAAAGACTCATCATGAGTACTTCCATCCGTATTAATTACCTCATATTCTTTCTAAGAAATTGTTGTGCCCTTCGACGCGTCATGCCTCCCTCCAACACTAGCATAATTTTTGAAAGCCCTGTATTTAATTTAGCATTGCCGGTTAATATGTTATCATTAATTAGCTAGTCAGAGAAAAATTTAAAACAACTATGTTACTTACGCGTCTATGTGCCATGTGAGGGTGAAAACATGCGCCACCTTGTCGCTCATCAAATCGAGGTAATAGACCTCATTCATCCATGGGCAAATGACGGCGAGGACCCAATGGCCCCTACATTGCATATATAAGCGAATCGTTCATACATATGTTAGGCGTAACATACAAGAATGAGTTAAATTAGTAGGAAATGCACTAACCTTTGGTGGTACGGCGTAAGGATGAACTCTCGGTCCTGCTGCGCTAGTAGTGCCCTTGATATGTATTCCTCCGCATGTGCTTGGTCGTGCTCTAGCATCGTGAGGCTTATTTTCTCTGGGTCGAGGAAACCCACCTTGTCACATGCCCTCATCGACGCCAGCCTATACATGCACCTGGATGCAAAGTAGACATTAGTAAGTAGTGCATACAAAGTCATTAGATTTATGAAACGAACTGTGATAACTTCAGACAACAGCAAACTCACAGGACTCCAGTCCGTATGATGGACATATCAAGCTCTCGCCAGTTGAGGAGGTCGAACAAATCCTCGTGGGCCACCGATATGCTCCCGGCCTCACGGTGAAAATGACCTGGCCTGAAGTGAACTAAGAAGTTGATGTGGCGCCTAGACCGGGTCAGGTACCACTCGTGGAGACTTCTGGTTATTTGATCCATATTGCGCAGAAGGTACTCCGACACGAGTGGGGACCCGTTCTTGAACGTACCCGGCTGGCTTTGTTTGGTCTTGCCTTTGGCCTTGCCCTTGCCTTTGGGCGGGGAGCGAGTGTATACCTTCGAAGGTTGGGGTGTGGTGCCGCCAGCCTCATTTGATGGTGAAGGGTTTGAGGTCGTCGGAGGAGGCATGGGGGCTGAAGGAGCTCGGTCATGTGTTGTGGCGGGGGTACTGTCCTCAGGAAGTGAGCTGGTATCTGTTGCATCTAGGTCTTCATGCCTAACCCTAATTTTGATGATTAATGAAAACAAAGTGTTTTTGACTAACCGTGCTTCTGAGAGTTTTGATACAGAGTTTGCTCGGGAAGAATTACGAGATGATCAAGATGAACCCGACATGAAGTGAAGCACGAGGTGCAGAAGATCAGAGACAAGACGCAAATCATGAAGATGCGAAAGACCTAAGGTAGTATGAGTTTTTATTTTTACCGATCTCGGCGTTTGGAGATGATCGGTTAGGGAAATTATTTTTTAGTTTTAACCCTACTATAAAGAGGGGTGGCAAAAGTCCTCTCTTTATCTCCAACATGAACCGAGAATCTTAGGTCATTGCATTGCATCTTTTTGGTTGGATTTGGTTTGATCTTAATTTGAAAAATCTGGTTTTTCAGTTCAGTTTTTGATAGCAGAAGAGTTTTTCGATTTTCTAGAAAGATCTAGGCAGATCTGATTTTTTCTTCTTTGGACAAAAATGTAGCCCTTGAAATTATCTTTCAAACGAGCTATTAAACACCTCTTTTGTATTTCTGGATTTAAAGTTGTCTCTGTTTTTGTTCAGGCTGACTGTCAGTTTGCTAAACTGACTGTCAGTTTGAATGTCAGTTCGTGTTAACTGACAATTGTCCAGAGAGAGTGTATTTTGGGCTCAAAATTGTTGTACTAAACTGACTGTCAGTTTGTCCATACTGACTGTCAGTTGGGGTTTCGACCACAAAGTTTTTAACTGAGTTTCTATTTGTTTTTGGTCGAGACTGTGGTCGAACTGGCTGTCAGTTTGCATAACTGACTGTCAGTTGTGGGTTTCAGCTTTCCATAAAAGACCACGAATGGCTAGCAAATTTTCATCCGTAAATTTTGTCGGCCGTTATGCACTAAACTGACTGTCAGTTAGGCAAACTGACTGTCAGTTTGGGTTGCTGATTTTCAGCCCTAGGTTCAACGGTTCATTTGATTCTTGTGGCTATAAATAGGGGCTTTGGACATGTATTTGATACAACAAGCAGTAGCATTTCTTATACACTCTTGAGCTTTAGTTTTCTACTTAAAATCTTGATCTTTTGATCAAGTCGAGTGTTTTCCGATCCACCGAGCACTTCAGTTCTTTTGCATTTGCATTCACTTAGTTTCTCGGTGCGTGTTTGGAGGTCTAGAGAAGACCTCGCTGCCTGTTACTCTTGGTGAGCGCCCTCACCTAGACGGTTCGGAGGTGTGGCCGTTGACCTCTCCAGAACGGAGATTATTGGAGAGGCTCGGCAAGCTTGTATAAGGCATCAGTGCTCGCCTTTCCGGAGTGGACAAGGAGCAACCTTAGTAGATAATACTCTTCGTGAGTATTGAGGCAAAACTCAAGTGGCTTGAGTGCTTCAACGAGGACTAGTGGAGACCGGGCGAGTCTCCGATACCTCGGTAAAAACTGCTGTGTTCGTTCTCTTTCTCTTTTGCTTATTTTATTTGTTCTTGATTTGCATTTATTTGTTCAAACTTAAAAGTTTTTAAAAGCCTCCTATTCACCCCCCTCTAGTCGGCATCCTTGATCCAACAGTATCCATCGTCCACTTGAAGTACAAACGCATAAGTTAGATTTTGCAAATTGAGTATATTAACTGAGTTGTAAGCTAGAATGGCTAGGGTTTACCTCCTGTAGTCTAACACCCTTCTTGGGCCACTGTATGTACGAGCCCAATGCCTCGCCAATTGTCCGCATTTCGTCCGTTGGGACGGACAACGGAAAAGAGCTGTAGCCCGGGAGGGCCATGTCCACCTGTACCTTTGCGAATCCAGGCTCCAGAGGTACACAGTGGATCCGGACATCCTCCCAAGACTGGTATATGACCCCATTTGCAACCACTACAGGTTTGTCGCCTATGTTGATCAATAGGCTACAGCTCTCCGGCTTCTGCAATTTGCAACAATTATAACAGGTTAGCGAAACAATTCTAACGTAACGGGAGTGGCATCAACTGAACTGCATATATACCTCAAGAGTTGCAATACCTCCATCAGGTCCACCGGATCCACGTGAACCTTCGAGCCGCGACTACTCGGCCTGGCAGCGTCGACCTCGGCAGCTGGATCTAAACCCTTGGACTGCACAACTCGGCTGAGGCATTCATACTTCTCGTTCATTTGAGCGAACATGTCTGCGTATTGTGCAGTCACATCTGCCCGTATCTTCTGAAACAGCTCCACTTCCCTTTCGTTCCAGCTGTCAGCCTTCTTCGCCTTTTGCCCGGGCTCCGAGAAGCCTTCCTTCCATGGCACCACACCCCCCACGGTTCGCGTCCGCCCTGGATGCTCCTTGTTCCCTAGAGCCCGGGTAAGGATGTCGTTCTCCCTATGGGAAGTGAACAATCCCTCGGTCGCCTCCTTCGAGCAAGAGATCTGTTACATTCAAAGCCCTCCATTGTGAGGAAGAAATATATACAAACTTGTGCGCACACTAGTGATTTTTCTACCACACTCTATGATTCCAACCAGGAAGTTAGCCAACTTACGAGTCGCTGCACGACCTTGATGTCCCTGGGGTTTGGGAACTCCACAGTCCCCATGGCCGACACAGTCCCTCTGGCCAGCCACCAGTGATTGCATCGTGGATCGCGGATCTCGGAGAGTGGTAGGTCAGGGGAGTCGACGAAATTCGACGCCTCGTCTTCAGCCTTCTTCCACTGCTCCTCCTTCCCCGCATAGTTGCGAGAGCCGAGCCAGTGTGGGTGGTCATTCCTCCTCTGGATTGCCTTGTTCTTCTCGCTAAGGGCCTTCGTACCAGAAACAAGAAAATTAATGCACCACTGCTTACTGCATACAATGGTGTAACCAAGCAAAGAAACCATACATACCTTGAACTCAGGAGTCCCCTTCTGTTGGGTGAATTGCTCTCATACCTCCTCCGTTATGAAGGGGTACTTGTCGCATGGAGATTTGCCTTTAGCGAGGAAGGTACTGACGAGGACGCTCTTGAAGGTTTTCCACGTGCTGGTCATGTCCTTCAAGCAAGCTATCTTGGGACCATCGCCGGGGATGTTCCACTTGGCCTGTTTCAAATGGTGCATATAAGCAGGATTTACCTAATCTCTGGGATAAACCAAGGGAATGTGATTACTCAATAGTTCAGTGATTTTGATTAATTTTACCTTCACTTCCGCCCACAGCCTATCCCTCTCGTCGGCCTTAACGTCCTTCTAGCTCTGGATGGTGATCTTCACCCTTTCCTTCACCAACAAGCCAACATAGGCAGTATAGTGGCCGGTGTTCTTCCCGATCGGTCTCCCGAACTAGTTGAACTCACATGAAAGATCCGCGCGTTTGGCCAAACGGCCCAACATCGTCGCGCCTCGCACCTTCCTCTTGCGCTGGGACGAGGCAGTGCCATCTACGTTCGCCCTCGCCGAATCACTACTATCAGCCGAGGAAGATGCCGACATAGCTTTACCTAAAATTCCATGAACAGACCATCAATTGATATGAAGAAAGGTACATGACAAAGTTCATAACTAAAATGGAATGGCAATGATGAAACAGCTTTTTTTGTTAAAATGTCAAATTTTCATTCAAAAGGCCAAAAATCATAAATTCCTATCAACATGGTCTTCAAAATAGATTTAAAGTGGATTTGTAAACTTAATTTGCAAAGGGTTGTCGAACTAATACCTTCTTGCTTAACATAAAGGTCATTTGATAACTCTTGATTGTAAAATTAATCCTATTTGGAAAATTTCATCAGAAAAATATATTTCATGCAATGAAAATCATTTCTTTAAATTTTCATTTCAAATGTATTTGATTTGAGCAATAGTTGATTCTTTTCACAAATGAAACATGAACTCTGCAAAATTTAGACTTTTCAATGTACTATCGGTTGACAATAACAAACCGATATGACATACTCTATTTCCTATCGGTTTTCCAAGTAAAACCGATAGTACTCAAGTTTGTATTCAGGAAAATAGGAAAATATATAAGATTAGCAGTGCAAACTATACTAGTCTCTCTACAGGAACATAAAGTCTGTTAAAATTTAAATGAACCAAAATTTCAGATGAAAATTAGAAAATGGGAAATAATTAACCGAAAATTCAGATTAGCAGTGCAAACTATGACATACTATATTTCCTATCGGTTTTCCAAGTAAAACCGATAGTACTCAAGATTGTATTCAGGAAAATTTATAAGATTAGCAGTGTAAACTATGCTAGTCTCTCTGCAGGAACATAAAGTCTGTTAAAATTTAAATGAACCAAAATTTCAGATGAAAATTAGAAAATTCAGTTTATGGTATTACTATCGGTTCTAAATAAGAAACCGATAGTGGACTACATTGTATGACAAATTGCTAGTGATTTTCATCAAGTCTGTAATTCTCATAGCTATCAAGTTTGTAGTTCATGAATTTTACTTTAGTTTTATATTTGTAATCCATTGAACCACATATGAACCATTGCATATAAATTTAAGCAATTGACGCGAGCGGTTTGGTCAAGAGCACTTACAGTCGTTCGTGGAGTAGCCGGAGGCGGTGGCGCGATGCAATGGCCGGAGGCGGTGGAGAACCCGATTGCGATCGGCAATGGTGGCGCAGAGGAGCGAAGAAGCGAACGTCGGAGAAGCTAGGGTTTTCCGCGCGTGAGTATTTGGAATGTGATCAGTTGCACTGGAGGGAAAATCGTGCGAGGTTATAACCTAATATATGAATATTTACTATCGGTTTATAACCACCAAACCGATAGTAAATACAATGTAAGTTAGGGTTTGGAGTGTTGGCATTTGTCGACGATTCGGACTCGGAGTCCTCAGCCGAACTTATGCAAAATTTATAAAATGAGACCTTTCAAGATGACCCTCCGGGAAGGTATGTAGAACAATGGTGAACAAGAGCACAGAGAGGTTTATACAGGTTCGGCCCTCGATGGTGGGAATAATAGCCCTACGTCCTGTTAGGATTTCACTATAAGTGATAAAAGTTTACAAACTAACTGGAAGAAACCTTCACAGGCGAAGATTTTTCCTATGTAAGTATACAAAAAGAAGTCCTAGGAGACTTGCAAATGTTGTCTCAACTAGGCCGTAGACTTGGCTGTTTTAAGTGGTTGAGATGTGTTGTATCTCACTTGTATCAGAAGCCTTGTTCTTCCAAATGGATCGAATCCTCCTGCTTGATGCACCTTGCCACCCTCTTATACTAGTCGAAAGGGTGCCATGTCGTAACTGCATCAGATAGTTGTTTGGACGGTTGGATGCGGTTTAGAGAACCGCTCTTAACCTCCACACAAGTTAAACACGTGTTATTCATGAATAACTGCACGTATTAACCTCCTGACGGTTGATTCTCCACGTGGAGGAATATTCGGGATACTTGGAATATTCCCACTATAGGGATAGCCGGACATATGAATTCCAAGCATCGTGGTCGAGAATACTCTGACCGCGGGATGTTGGCTGACCGCGCAACATTTCGGTCATTCTGTTCGCGTATAGCATATGAACTTTTGACCGCGCGAAGCCTGCGATCTGATCACGCAAAGCCTGCGACCTTGAGCTGATGCTTCTCGAAACAACTTGAGTTCGCACCGCTAGACACGTATCTGGTTCGAATCTGTTTTGAACCAACAGCGCATTTATTTGAACTGACTCGGGTGTCAATCCTCGTCAGCATTATTCAATATCGGTTTTATTATTACTAACCGATAGTAAATTAAGAACAGGGGCTCATAACACAATATAAATCACTATCGGTTATGAACAATAAACCGATAGTAGAGTTTAATTTCATATCGGTTTGGCAGTTGAAGCCGATAGTAAAATACAATGTTATTGACCCTAAAGGATTTCCCTTAGAACAATTACAGATGATCTCAGTACATCATTTTGCATTGTATTTCACTATCGGTTTTATGATTATTAACCGATAGTAAATTAATCCACTGTACAAGAGCAAACCAAAATGTAGAACAAGGTCTCATAACACAAAATGAAATACTAGCGATTATGAACAATAAACCGATAGTAGATATTAATTTCATATCGGTTTGGAAGTTGAAACCGATAGTAGAATATAGTGTTATTGACCTAAAGGGATTTCCTGAGAACAATTACAGATGGGTCTCAGTACATCATTTTGCACTTGTAAAGACACCTGAAACCCCATGCAAATGACTTCTAATAATTTTGAAATAAATTAACATAAAGACCAATCATGGAATGAAAATTTGCAGTTTTCATATTGATTTATGAAAATAATCAATTATTGCTCAAATCAAGTATATACTCCAATTGAAATGAAAATTTGCATAAATGATTCTCAATGCATCACGTATGTTTTCCCAAATAATTTTTAAAAAATGATTTGAAGAATTCTTCGATTAAAGATCCAAGTAATATACGTCACTTACATATTACAAATTAGTCAAGAATGGTTGTCCACCCATAATCCTTCTTCGTGGTCATCTCACAGATAACTTGTTTTGTCAATATCTTCGGTATGGACAGATTGAAGAATTCCATCTAAAAATGGAGGTAGTTCGTCGAACTGATTATACTCTTCTTCATCCACAACGTCTTCGACCCCAACAATACGTCTCTTACTGTGAAGGACAACGTGCAATTTTGGGTTGGCCGGGTCAACAATGTAGAACACCTGTGTGGCTTGCTCAGCAAGTATAAATGGATCATCTTGGTGTGCGACTCTACTGAGATCGACGAGAGTAAACCCATAATTGTCGACTTTAACACCTCGAGGGATTTCGACCCATTGGCATCAAAACAGAGGAATCTTAAGTAATACATAATCAAGCTCCCATATTTCCACAATAACACCGTAATATGAGTCGAGTGCCCTTACTGCCTTGGCATCCTCCGAAATAGCAAGTAGTGTCACTCCACTACATTGCATAGTACTCTTCTCGTCCTGAGTTCTTGTGTAAAATGAATAGCCGTTGATGTCATACCCCTGCCAAGTCCCTACAGTAAATCTAGGCCCTCTGGCCAACCATGTAACAACTTCATCTACGTCGCTCTCAGAAGCTTGCAGGGCTCTATTTTCGATCCACCCAGCAAACTTCCTGTTATATTCTCTGGTGACTCAAATCTCTAGCTTCGAGGGATTCTGTTTTCGTAACATTTCCTTGTGCTCGTGTATGTATGGCTCCACCCCCGTCATGTGCTATAAGACCCAAAAATGGGCTTTTGCATACAGATCACTAGAGGGGACGACTGCTTTAAATCCAATCGTTCCAATGCCCTGAAGCTTACCCTCATGCCGGGACGTAGGAACGCCAATTGGGTCAACCCCGGCCAAATAGTTGGTGCAAAATTCGATCACCTCCTCGGCGGCATAACATTCAATGATACTGCCCTCAGGCCGATGTCTATTCCTTACATATCCCTTCAAGATACCCATAAATCTCTCAAATGGATACATGTAGCGCAGGAACACGGGTCCACAAAACTTAATTTCTCTGACAAGGTGAACAATTAGATGGACCATAACATCAAAAAAAGATGGAGGGAAATACATCTCCAGCTGACAAAGAGTTGTAGTCACATCGCGTTACAGCAAATATTCAGATCCCAAAAATCTGACAAGTTCCACGAATGGAGCTAATTAACTTGCTAGGAGTACACGCTTACATACCTTGCCAGATATTGTGTTCAAGAAATAATATAGCTTTGTAATTGTCTCTCTGACTTTGACTGGGAGAATGCCTCTGATAGCAATGGGAAGCATTTGTGACATCAGTACATGACAATCATGGGACTTCATACCAACCAGTTTCAAGTCTTTCATGGACACAAGTTTTTTCAAGTTCACAGAATACCCGCATGGAACTTTGACACCATGTAGGCACTGACAGAGTTCTGTTTTTTCTCTTTTTGACAAAGTATAGCAGGCCGGGGGGAGGTATGTCCGCTTTCCCTTCTCCAACGGTGCAAGCTCAGTCCTTATGCCCATGTCGAGCATGTCACGGCAAACGTTGATGCCATCTTTCGTCTTTCTTGGAATGTTCAACAACAAACCAATCAAACTGTCACAAACATTTTTCTCTACGTGCATAACATCAATGCAATGTCGAACTTGTAAGTGCTCCCAATATGGCAGATCCCAAGGAATCGATCTCTTCTTCCAAACATTTTTTCCTGGAGGTTTAGAACATTTACCGAACTCAACTTTGATGTCCTTCACGCGCAAGTAAAGCTCCTTACCAGTCACAAACACTGGGGCTGATCCTTTCTCAAGCTTCCCATTGAATGACTTCCTCTTCTTACAGTAGGCGTGATGCATCGGAAGGAATTTGCGGTGACCCATGTACACTGTTTTTCTGCAGTTCAATAACCACATGCTTTCAGTTTCATCTAGGCAAATAGGACAAGCCTTGCCTCCTTTCGTACTATACCCCGACAAATTTTCATAGGCCAGGAAATCATTTATGGTGCAAAATATCATGGCTCGCACATGAAATTCTCTCGCTTATGTGCATCCCACACTCGCACCCCTTCGCTTCACAATTTATGTAAGTCTTCGACTAACGGTGATAGAAACACATCAATATCATTCCCGGGTTGTCTGGGTCCTGAAATTAGTAACGACTGCGCTTCATACATAACCAAGGAGGAAGATTGTAGATGCATAAAAAAACCAGCCAAGTGCTATGTCGACTGCTCATATTTTCGTGTGGATTCATACCATCCGTACTCAGCCCAAACCTTATATTCCTCACTTCGCCGCCAAACTCACCGAATGTTCTGTTAATGTTTCTCCATTGAATAGAATCAGCTGGATATCTTAGTTTTCCGTCTTGTTTCCGACCTTCAACATGCCAACGCAAGTAATTCGCATCTTTCGGATTTGCAAACAGCCGTTTCAATCTAGGAATCACAGGAAAATATCACACAGTTTTGGCCAGATGCCCTTTCTTTACCTCATCACATCCATTGTGATAAATTCTGTCCCCATGCTTATACAGCGATGCACCACATCTTGGACAAACATGCAAATCCTCGTACTCGTTATAGTATAGAACACAATCATTTGGGCATGCATGTATTCTTTCGATTTCCATTCCCAACGGACACAATAGTATTTTGGCCTGGTAAACCGATCTTGGCAACTCATTTTCCTCTGGAAGCATGTTCGCTAACAGATCCAATAGCGCCGTGAAACTCTTATCGCTCCAACCGTTGTTTGCCTTCAAGTTATATAATCTCAACACAGAAGACAACTTTGTAAATTTTGCACATCCGGGGAACAAAGGCTTCTCAGAATCAACAATTAATTTCTCAAATTTAGCTAAATCGTTTTCGCTGTAATCTTCTTCTACATCACGTAACATTTCATCTAAATTGTCATCTACATGGACTTCCGAATGAACATTACCAATGTTCTGATCATGATCATCATTACTGCAATCCACTTCCGGGTGCTGCTGAGTGGTAGCAGTGCTCGTTTCCTCAAGATCTTCACCATGCCATATCCAACGGGTATAGCATGCGTTAAAACCACGACGAATCAAATGACTCCTAATCTGATCAGAGTTGCCGAACCTTTTTAAGTTCATACAATCTATACAAGGACAATGCATATCTTTCTCTCCCTTCTTCGCCTTTTCTTGCTCAACAAATTTAATAAACCCATTCACACCCTCCAAATACTCAACAGTAGTACTTTTTATTCCATACATCCAATACTCTCGGTCCATCTACAATTATTTCACAAAATTGACAAATTGAAATAAATAATTAATGACTCAGGGCATGCATATATGCATGAAACATAATTAGCTAGGCCATATGTGTATACAGCTGCTTAATTACATTAAATGGATTTGTATATATGAAACCCTAATTAACTTGATGCATTAATTGGAAGAGCTAGCTAGCTAGCTGTTTAACTTCAACAAGCTATAGCTAGCTAGCCAACCTAGCCTTCTAGCTAGTTTGGAGCTACATGTATCTAGTTTAATGAATTGCAAGTAGAGAGAGAGAGGGAGAGTCTGAAAGAGTGATCGAGAGAGAGAGAGGTGATGAGAAGATGACAATACCGAGGGGATGGAATTATGATAAACCCTCAGCTAGCTTCTCCAAATCACTCTAACTTGGATGCACGTACGGTGGAAATGATTCCAACATGTAGAGCGCATAGCAGGGATCGACCTAATTAAGTTGTACAATTTTACTATCGGTTCAAAAACACAAACCGATAGTAAAATAAGGTCCCCATTGTCATAACAATTAGTTTATATGACGTCATTTTACTATCTGTTTGTTTTATATAACCGATAGTAAACTTTACTATATTATATCGGTTAGTACAGTAAGAACCGATAGTAAAAAGTCAGTAATTTCACTATCAGTTACGTGAGAAAAACCGATAGTACTATTTAATATATTATATCGGTTGGTACATTATGAACCGATAGTATAAAGTGCGTAATTTTACTATCAGTTACGAATGAAAAACCGATAGTACTATTTCATATATTATATCGGTTGGTACAGTACGAACTGATAGTATAAAGTGCGTAATTTTACTATCAGTTACGAATGGAAAACCGATAGTACTATTTAATATATTATATCGGTTTGTACAATGATGACTGATAGTAAAAAATATTTGCATTTCACTAACGGTGTACCAGTGTCTAACCGATAGTAAAAAGCCTCTTCTCCGCCGCTGGCGTCCTATTCTATCGGATTTTCCCCAGATTGCTTATAACCATTAGAAGATATGGGTTAGTGGAATGCATTTCTATAGTAGTGAGGCGATAAATCACTAGTGCATGATGATATGAATGCATTTGAGCTTCCACACTAAATAGATTCAAGCTACTAGTTTTCGGACCCCTCTTAATAATACGGTCAAACTAGCAAAAAGAATCCTATCAACCCGGTCTACCTCTAAACACCGAGACCAGTAAAATCCTAAGAAAACAATCCTTAATCTTGGATTTTACCTTCGGTGAAATTCGACCTCGTGAAACTCGACCACTCGACTCTTGTCCTCGCAAAACTCGACCTCGCTAAACTTGACCTCGCTTGAGATGACTCATGTCGGCATCATCCTCTTCACGCCCATGCTTGCTTTCATCTCGCAACCAATCTAAGACTACAAGACATACACTCGATGCACAACATTAGTCTCATAATCAGTTTGTCATTCATCACCAGAGAAGTTACTCCACACAGGAGTTAGCTCAATAATTTCTCTTTCTGGTGAAATGATAAAACCACATTCAACAGATAGTAAGAGATGAATCATACAATCATATAGATCCATATATGATAAAGACATACGCACATGATCTATACTACTTACGTCATGATAGCAATAAGCACAGATGACTAATATGACGAGCTCCCCCTCAACATGTGTATTGATATCAAAACAACAATAAGGAGTCATCAAACTTCAGAATTTAACAAATCACAATTCAATGTACTTGTGCTAAACTAGAATTTATTCAATTTGTCATTTAATCATCAAAGCTATAATTCTCCAGATTAACTTTAATCATCAAGGGTTTATCCAAAACATCATTAATCACCAAAACCTAGATATCTAGATCGACCTAGCTAGATCCATCAACGACAATGGTAAAAACAAAATATGAGCTAATGTAGCAATGACAAAAAAGAAAGGGTGACTTTTTTTAGTGGTAGAAACAAAAATATGTTTTTCTTCAAATGTACAGACAAATATTTCCCATTCTTATTTTAGGCATCATTTTATAATTTACCAAAATGTAATTTTGAACATTAATTTTTATAACTATATACTGATAAAAATTATAAAAAAAATTATCTTATGAAAGTAAATTCATGATAAATCTATCAATATTATTTTTATATAGTGAATCTTGTTGTTTTATTTTTGTATATTAGTGGTCACAATTATAATATTTTTTCCACATAACCTACTATTGAGAAAATCTTCTGTAATCCCTAGGAGTATCACATTGTGCCATTCTACCTCCATTCTTTTTTACTTGTTAATTTAAATTTTTCACGGTCTCTTAGATACAAGTTTAACCATTAATTTCTAGAATTATATAACAATGAAAATTATAAAACAAATATTGTGTGGAAGTAAATTTGATGTCAAATCTTCTAATATTATTTTGATACGATGAACCTTATATTAATAGTCAAAATTGAAAAAAAAATTGACTTGCACGTATTTCAAACGAAAAATAAAAAGAATAGAAGAAGTATCACACAAACTATTGTTGAAACAAATTTCTCCAATTCTCTTATTATAATTTATGAATCATGCTCTTCTTGAGAGGACCATGTTGTGCCTATCATTTTTTTACCTACAATCCTTAGATTGTACTTTCAGGTAATATTAACCTTTCAATCATGACGTTTGAACCGCTTACATCATTCTTTCATATAAAGCTCACTAGGTGGGAACACATTGTGATATATTTCTATCCTCTGTCTAGAGAATAAAAAGTAGGTGTTTTTTCTCTATTTGGATTATTAGATAAAAAATTAACAATTTAGATCAAGGTGAATGAGAAATTTAGAATTTTTTGTGAGATAATTAATCATCTTAAGTTATCTTTTATATCAATCTACACTATTCAAATTCTAATTAAGTGGTTGAGATTTTGAGATAAACACTCTTCACCTTTTTTAACACTATGGTTTAATTTGGCCCAAGAAGCCTAAGAGTGCACGTGTTTAGTCTCATATGTCAAATACAACTTAAGAAAAAACCATATATAATCCTTAAGGAAGCAGCTACACCAACTGAGTTAAGTATTTTAGGCGAAATGACGACCGAAGCGATGGATGTATCTAGGGTGTTAAATATAGTATCAAAGTTGATCCTTAGCTTCATTGTGTCATGTGCCATGCTTGCTTGAGAATGCACGGCATGTAATGCATCATTTTTTTGAGAAAACACGTCATTTCTTTTACAACCATTAAATGTTCTTTTACAAAACTTGACTTTCCAACCATACTATTTTATGCACACACACATGTTTCTTTATTAAATTTACCACTTAAACTCCCCGACAAAAAATCAATTATTAAGATCATTTGTATTTGTCCACAACTATTATTATGAATATTCTTCACTTACAATGTTGACTAGTAGTATAGTTTCACATAAACAACGTCTTCGCTTCTTTCCTCAGTATCGTGCAAGGCATATTCTAGTTTCACCTATAATTCAAGCAAAGTAAAAATATAATTTTGGAAGAGAAGCAGATAACACCATGGAAGAAGTGCATATCTCAAATTACATGAAAATACAATTTCTCAAAGTTATTCCAAAGTTATTTAGACCAACTATTGTATTCAGTTCCCCACAATAGATTACACCATGCAAGATATACACACTATAGTTTCACCTATAACTATTGTGTCCATATCTCAAATTAGAAAACATAGAATCATGCAATTTATCTTTCCTTCTTATAGTTCTTCATTCCAAACAGTCAAATATTCTCAATGATGAAGTTGATCTGCATAACAAGAATAACCAGCAAACTTAATTAGTACAATTTTACTCACTTTTTTCATCAAGCAGTATGTCTTGGTGTATGTTACAATATCATACAACCAATTGTATGTTTACAGAACATTCTTCACAGATTTGTCTACAGATACAACTCACAGTGTCATGTTCAGCCTCTGCGCCCCTGGTGCATAAGTTTCAGGATCCTAGAAGCTTTCCTCTTTCCACGGTCCGTGCCAATTTCTGACAACTCCTTGAGTGCATCCTCCACTCCAGCTGCCTTTGCAGCCATCGTTTGCGCTACATCCGCGGAACAAAGAGACCATAGAACAGCAGCAGCATTCTCTTTATTGCGAAGGGACCCAGTTTTAATCACCTCAACAAATCGGGGGATTGGTTCCGTTTGTGCAATTGAAGCATTGCTTTTTTTGCTATTAGCAAGAATTGACAGAAGAGCAAGAGCCTCGCCAATTATTCTCCGAGTAGGATCCACCAAGATATCCATTAGATGGAGGACAATTCCAGCTTCCACTGCTCGCACCTTATTTCTCTGGGAAATGCATAGGTTAAAAATGGCCGCTGCTGCATCTTTCTTGCCTGCCAGGCTCCCGTAACACAAAAGATTGACGAGTGGAGGTATTGCACCAGCTGCACCAATGGCCACCTTGTTTTCATCTATAACTGACAAGCTGAATAGTGTGGCCGCTGCATTTTCTCTAGCTTCCATACTGCTCCCACTTTTCAGCACCTCTACTATCGTAGGGATAGCATGACAGTCTACAATGCTCGCCTTGTTACCATCGTGGATCGAGAGGTTCAAGAGTGCTGTGACGGCATGTTCTTGGGTTCTCAGATCCGAATAGGAGAGTAGATTGACCAGCTAGGGAATTGCTCATGCAGCAATGCAACTCCGGGTGTTCGCGTTTCTCCTCAGGCGCCGTCTCTCTCACCAGATCTATGCGCCTCATCAGATCCCGCTGTCACATGCAGTCTCCCTCAATCTCACTGCCACTCACCACCACCAAACCCTAGCATCACTATCCCCGAAACAGCCAACATGATCCACTTGATACTCCGATGACCATTCGACATTTCGACAATCATTCTTACGTCAACCACGACCACTCCGACATCTTCAACAACCACTCCATGATGACCATACGCGACCACACCATCCCACGACGACCACACCATCCTATGACGATCAAGTAAACTACTCTTGAGTCGTGCCACCTAATTAATCGCGAACTGGACCCACAACTAAAGTTCAGTCGCAAATAGGAGTTTGCGACTAAATGTCGTTTCTATTATTTTAAAAAGTTTCGAGTTAGTTTTGAAAATTTTTTTAATGGGTTATTTGTAAAAAAAGTTCTAAAATTTATGATGCCTGAAGGCCTAAAATATAAACTACTACTGCTATGTGATAATTGTGTAGCTAAAAACTGTAACGGCCCAAATTATAGGTCTTTTTGAATACTGATTACAAGATATAAAAGCTAGTGACCAAGTAAAAGTTAGAATTTGGTGCTACTAAGTTTGTATTGGAGCTAGCACGCTAAATAGGACATAAGGAAGGCCATACTCGAAAGTCAAGGCCATATTAGATTTTATTGCTTGATGTATCTGAAACAAATTTTGATTTCATGTCCGTAGAATTTCTAATATTAAGAAAGATTTATCTCAAAGGATTCTCATCTCGTTTAGTTTGACTGTAATTTAAATTTTTCTTATCTAATTTTTAAAAAAAATTTGCACCATTTAGACTATACATTAAAAATGTACTTCCAATCTCCAACTTTTATCTTTCCTCACATTTCTCCTATATCCCACTACTGCGGCCCCAACCCACGCGTCGCTGCCATCTTGTCCTCCTTTGTCTCCTCCTCCTTCTCCCCTCCTCCCCCACCAGTCACTGTCATTCTTGGTCAGCAGTTCCATTACTATCTCACCACATCACCTCTCTTTCTCCTCCGTCGCTGCCTCACCACACCACCTCCCTCTCTTCTTCGTCACTACCTCATCTTCCCGCAGTCGCTACCTCACATTGCCTCTATCCATCACTAGCAGTGCCAATACTGTCTCATCACCCTGTCTTCTCCCACCACCGAAGAAGTTAAAGTGGGGATAAATAAATCTTAAAGGGTTAGATTTAAGAAGAGAAATTTAATTTGAAAGTGAAAAAAAATGCATGTAAGATAAAAAAAATAGTTTTTCATCAACAAAACTCTACTTTATTTTTAGGGAACGGGGTTTTCACATTTTTCGATTAGAGGTTCAGTTTGCACAGTTCTGTTTTTATTTCTTAATCTCAGCTGGTGCTCCTTGCCCTCCTTAATGTATAGTTCTACTTTTATTTTCTTAAATTAGTTTTTCAGTGTTTTCCCTACAACTACTTAAAAAATTTGGTAAACAATATGGCCTTATTAGAAAGCCAAGCCCTTCATGGACTTTTTTTTTCTTGGCATACTTTAGAGAACTGCAGCTCAACAAAGTTTTTGATATTAGGAGATGTTACCTCGACAGTGTTATATTTAATTTAGTACGACTAAAATTTGGTCTTTTATATTTAATTGGGGCTGTCTAAGATGCAGATTGTTGGTTTTTAAGAAATTCACATCTACACTATAAATTTAAAATCTAGATTCAATCTCAAGTTTCCATCTCTCCTCCTCCACTTCCTCCTCCCTTCCATTGCCCTTCCTCTCTCATCTCCTCCCCTTCTCCCTTGCCGGTTACCGCAGCGATTGGCAGTGGAACTGCCACCTCACCTCGCCATGCCGCCTCCCTCTCTCCTCTATTTCCACCTCCTCTCTCCCACGGCCGCCAACTCTCATCACCTCCACGCCCCATCAAAAAAGTTAAGGAAAGAATTAGATGAACTCTAAAGAGGTATATCTAAAAAGAGATGATTTGATCTAATAGTGAAAAGAGGAGTATACAAGATAAGAAAAAACTAGATAGGTTTATGTTAGTAAAACTCTTAATTTATCAAGAGAAGGGGATCTTGTTTTGGGTTTAGCTATTTTATTTTGCCATACAAACTTCATCTCAACGGTGCTCTTCTTTGTAATAATTTCTATTTTTGTTTCAAATCTGTTAGCTAATCTAATATAGTTGATAGGATTATTTGTTCCCTTGAAACATATGGATCTTAAATGTGGCTAGATTTTATATGGAAAAAGAAAGCCGATGCACATTTAGTTACACGCTCTAGTCGAAATAAAAATGAGTGGGGAGTACTTCTACCCAACATGATCATACCTGGTCCAACAATGACCTGTCGTCATTGCTAAGATGCAAACTCAAACATTCCCTTCTATTAAGCCCCTCAATTATTTCCCTTGTAGATGTCTTTTCGTAGGGTCAGCCTCCACACAATGTAGACCTATTTCAATACATCTTTCTATTTGTTAGCAATCTATTTCCAATTACATACATCTTGGTGCTGCTTCCAACCTATTCCTCCAATTTTGAACTACCTATGAAATGGAATACAGAGCTATAATAATATAAAACAAATGTAAAATATAACATAATCTTTGTCAAAAAGGTATTGGGTCTTCAAACAAAATTTTTTTATAAGTTTAAGGAAGTCCAGGAAAGACATCACATTACCGTATGGATAGTTCTTACATCCTGTCGTTATCTCTATAATTATTACATCCAAACTAAATATATCTAACTTGATTGTGATTATGCTTCTGTGTGTATTCTGGTGTCATGTAACCACTGCATCACAACATGAATGTTTGATGCATTATGGGTACTGTAAAGCAAGTGCATTTCAGTTGATCACTAAAAACCAACGGATTTATTGAGAGGTATTCAACTCACGATGATCCCACAAGAGTCTTGATAAAAATTTGGGTTTGTTGTTGACCAAAGAGCTTTGAAAGTCCAAAATCTGCAATTTTGGGTACCATCTTGTCATCGAGTAATATGTTCGCAGGTTTTAGATCCAAATAAATAATAGAAGTATTAATTTGCCACTCCTCGTGAAGGTAATGGACCCCCGACAAATCCCTTCAATTAATTTGTAGTGTTTCTGCTGATCAAATCCACAAGATTCATCTACACAAATAACCAAAAGGTGAGCATTCCATAAATGTTAGCTCTTGACTTGTTTTTTCTTTGCATGATAAATAATATATGAAATGTTTGACAATTTCTAACATATATTGGTCACTCATAACATTTGTAGTATATGTGAATAAAACATAATAGGAGTGTTAAAATAAAAGTAGATTGGTTTGTGCACAAAAATCAACATAGTTTCTGGACCAAAAATCCTGAGTTCAAAACCATATGGAGGAGAATCCCAAGGCTTGAGTAACTCCTAACCTATGTCAAATCAATTTCATAAGCTTAGTTGAGCCCAAATGTGAGAGTGCCTATTGAAGTGTGAGCAAGTTAAGTTTTTTGGTTGGTTAGCAACTTAACAAGGAGCAATACTCAAATAACACGAAGTTTTGATAACAAAAGAAAATGCAGAAATAGATAGACAAAAATGCATCGTGTGTTAAACTGTCTTACCAAAAAAATACTTGTCAAGGCTTCTATTAGGGAGATATTCGAAGCAGAGCAACCTATCTGGCGTCTCTACAAAAAGGCATTTTCCATTGTACTCTGCATATTTCTGTCATATTTCATAGCAATAGCCTAAAGACCGTACAATGTTTTGTTGATTAAGCCTCATAAGATGATCAACCTCCTCCTTAAATTTTCTGTCTTGAACTTCGGCATACACACAAGTCTCTTTACAGCAATCACTTCCCCATTTTGTAGCCCTCCCTGTTTAATCTCTCTTATTAACATTAACATGTATTTTTGAATCACTTGCTTAACACTTGAAAAGGCAGAAAATATACATAATACTTAATCTTACCTTATAAACAATTGGATTTGAGAAAAGATATAATTTATTAATAAAAAACTTGGTATATATACCCCTTGTCCCCTTTTACACTTAGCACCACATATTATTTGCCTTTTTACATGTATAGATAACATATACCTATCTCTCAACACTCTCCCTCAAGATGGATGAAAAATATCACTCAATCTTATTTTGTTACAAAGTTTAGACAACACTATAGAGTTAAGACCTTTTGTGAGACAATCCGCCATTTGGTCTCTAGAACAAACAAATTGAAGATGCAATGCCCAATTCTCCAGTTTCTCCTTGATGAAAAATCGATCAATCTCAATATGTTTTGTCCTATCATGTTGAATGGAATTGTTAGCAATACTAAGAGCTGATTGGTTGTTGCACAAAAGCTTCAACGGATTGTGCTGATCAATCTTCAACTCCTCCAAGAATGTCTTCAACCAGAGTAACTCAGACACTCCTAAAGCCATGGTCTTGTACTCAGCTTCAACTGTGGATCTTGTCACAACTGATTGCTTCTTGCTTCTCCAGGAGACCAAATTTCCTCCCACAAACATACAGTAGCCAGAGGTCGATCTTCTGTCATTAGCATAGCTCGCCCAGTTTGCGTCACTGTAGGCTTTAACATCTAAGTGACCATGGCATTGAAACAACAGCTCTTTCCTAGAAGTTTCTTTCAGGTACCTCAGGATATGATAGACGACATTCATATGCCCTTTCCTGGGATCATGCATGTAGTGGCTCACTACGCTGACAATGAATGAGATATTAGGATGAGTATTACCCAGATTTATCAAACGGCCCACCAATCGCTAATACCTTTCACGGTCCAAGGGCTCTCCTACTTCCGCACAAAGCTTGTCTCTGATCAATAGGAGTAACAACAGGTCGACATCCTAACATACTAGTCTCCTCAAGTAGATCCAGAACAAACTTTCTTTGAGAAAGAAAAATTCCCTTGGAGCCATAAGCGACCTCAGATCCCAGAAAGTACTTCAATTGTCTCAGATCCTTCACCTAAAATTCCTTGCATAACCTTTTCTTCAAGTGAGCAATTTCCTCCTCATCATTCCCAGTGATGATTATGTCATCCACATATATAACAAGAATTATAACTTGTGAGCTTCTACACTGAAAGAATACAATATGATTAGCACTGATATGCTGATATTCCATCTTCACCACTGCTCTTCTAAAGTGATCAAACCACGCTTGGGGAGACTGTTTTAGCTCATAGAGAGACTTCCTTAACCTGCACACCTTCCCAGTCATTTTCTTTGTATCAAAGCCTGGTGGGACTTCCATATAGACCTCCTCCTGTAGGTCGCCGTGAAGAAATGTATTCTTCACATCCATCTGGTGTATTTTCCATCCTTCATTCACTTGATCAAAGTCCTCACTGTGTTCGTCTTGGCTATTGGCAAAAAAGTCTCATTGTAGTCAATCCCATAGGTTTGACTATAGTCTCTGGCAACTAGTCTTGCTTTGTAACACTCAACCTTCCCTTCTAGTGTTTGCTTCATAGTGAACACCCATCTACACCCAACAACTTTCTTCCCTGTTGGTAGTGGTCAAGCTCTCAGATACCATTTTTATCAAGAGCACCAAGTTCCTCCAACATAGCTGCTTTCCACCTTGGGTCTTCCTTAGCAACTTGCCAACACTTGGGAACAGAAACAATATCTAGGGATACCACAAAGGCTCTATGTGTAGGTAAGATGTTGAAGTATGAGATAAAATAAGCAATGTCATGTTCAAAACCAAGACGATTAGGGGGATCGCTTGCATTTTTACAAGAAGTCCTCCTTAAAGGGACAGGAGATGCACAAGGAGAGATTGTACCACTGTAATCAGAAGGATCCTCAGTAGGCAACGAATATGCTCCTAGAGTTGAGGTAGGTAGAGGCTAGAGACTTAGACTTGGCACAGAAGATTGAGAGACAGTGGTACCAGCAGACCCCTTATTCTTCTCCCTTCTCTTGTACACAATCAATTCATCTCTCCCTGTACAAGGACCCCCAGTAAGCTCCCCCTCAAGTGTATGCTCCTCTTCATGCAACTCCTCCTCAATAACATGCGCCTCCTCATCCTCACCATCATCATCTTGTAACTCCACAACGAGTGTCGTCGAAATTGGGCATAGAATAGGCCCTACAATTAGCTTTGTACTTCTCTCCCCTCTCGACCATCACCACTTGTGATGAGAGAGCTATGATCTATAGGTGATGAAGTGCTATAGTAGGGTTCCCATTCCCTAAATGTTACGTCCATGCTCACATGGACCTTCTTATCCACTAGGCTCCAACAAACATACCTTTTCGAGTCGAAGAATATCCACAAACATACATTTCACAACATAGGGATCCAACTTCCCAACTCCAAACTTGTTGTCCTTCACAAAGCAAACATAACCAAACACTTTCAATGGAACGATATATTCATTCTTCCCATGCAACACTTCATATGGAGTCTTCCAGTCCAAAATTCGTGAGGGCATTCTATTAATTAGATAAGCAATAGCTAAAACATCATAACTCCACAAATTTTTTGGGAACATTCATCCCCATCATCATACATTGAACCATCTCTAGAAGATGCATGTTCTTCCTTTCGACCACTCCATTCTGAGCTGGAGTGTAGGGACAAGTGGTTTGATGATGAATCCCAGCAACGAATAAATAGCTCCGTCATGTTTTATTAGTGTACTCCAGACCATTATTTGACCTCAGTATTTTTACCTGTGCACCATATTGAGTTTGGATATACTTGTGAAAGTCTTGAAAGCATGCAAACACCTCACTTTTACTCTTCATCAAATAAATCCACGCCAAACGAGTATGACAATCAATGAATGAGACAAACCATTTAAATTAATTAATTGAAGTTGTGGAGCATGGGCCCCACACATCAAAATGTATCACATCAAATGAAATAAAACTCCTATGACCATAATTCACATATGAGCTTCTGGTGTGTTTTCCAAACTCAGATGCATCACACACAAATTTCTGTCTATCTGCTCCCATAAATAAGTCTGGAAATTCTCTACTCAAAACAGGAAAAGAAGAACGTCCCATGCGTCGATGAAGTAGTAACAGCTGCTACTCCACACTTTGCAACTCCGCTTTAGCTAAAACGGTCATCACTGCTTTGTTCAAACCATCTTGGTCCAGGTACCATAGTCCTCTATGCCAAGTGTCAGTCCCAAATCTTTTTCCCAACCCCTTCTGGATCTCCACCTTAGGATTGTCAAAGTGAATAGTGCAGTTAATTTAAGGATAAAAGCATTAATGGATAGCAAGCTAACAAGAAAAGAAGGAACATGCAAAACATTAGGTAATGTGAGAGACTCAGTGCACTTGATAGAACCAACACCAACCACAGGTTGTGTTGTTCTATCAGTAGTGGCAATCCCATTAGGTTTGGACAGATAAGTATATGTCTCAAACTCTTGCTAGGCACCTGTGACATGATGGAGTGCACCTGAATCTAACACCCAATCCTGTGAGTTGGGCAGGCATATGGATGCAAGTGCTTATGTGGAAATACCTACACCAAAGTGTGCGAAAGTGACAACCGATGGATGATGATAATGAACTACTGGTCCCCTTCACACTATCTCCTGAAGGTTTTGCCTTTCTCGTCAGCTCAATCATCTCCTTCTCATGTGCACTCAGCTCCATAAAGTGGCCAAAGTAGGACTCCTTATCAGTTGCAGCTAGATGAGCTCTATAGCCTATAGATGGACCTCCCCGGCCCCCTCTACCTCCTGAACGACCCCCTCGGCCTCAATCACGACCCCGAGAGGCCTGTCCTCTTTCTTTCTTCGGACAGAACTGGGCGATGTGACCCTTCTCTCCATAGGTGTAACATTCCACATTCTCCATGGAGCCTCTGGGAATCTTTTGAGTCTGAAGTTGCAAGTGGTGACTTTTCTTCAACTACACTTGGACCCTTAAGCATCAACACCATCCTACTCTCCTCATAGATCATAGCAGCTATGGCTTCATCAAGAGAGGGAATCTCCTTGTAGCCCAAGAGTGCTGACCTTCTTTAGTGGAAAGTGTTGCATCTAGGCCCTTTTTGGTTGATTTTGATTATTGATGACATTAAGTGTCTTGGACTAACCGTGTCTTTGAGCTATTTGTATGCAGAACTATTTCTGTAAAGTTTGCAAGTGATTTGGGAGGATCTGTAAGGTCACAAGCGCAAAGAAGTTGCGAGCCAAGGTCGCAAATGCAAAGTCGCTGTGTCACCCGAGGTCACAAGCCAAGGTTGCAAGGCGCAAGGTCGTCAAGAAGGAAGTTGCAAAGACCTCAAGTAAGTGCTTATTTATTGTACTGATCTCGGAGTTTGGAGTTGGACCGGATTTTAAGAAATTTTTTTTTAGTTTAATCGTACTATTAAGAGGGATTGCAAAATCTCTTTTTGTTCCGACAAAAACTGAGAAACTCTTAAGTCACATGTTGCATTCGCATTCATTCACAATCTTGGTCGAATATGAGAATCTCAAGAGGGACTAAAACTGGTCATCCGAGTACTGTTCATTTGACCAGGCACTATTCATTCGACCAGATAATGTTCATTTGACTAGACACTGTTCATTCGAGCAGGCACTTCTCATTTGATCAGACACTTCTCATTCGACCAGACACTTCTCATTTGACCAGACACTGTTCATTCGACCAGACATTTCAACGGCTATTTACTAGCCGTTAGAGGTCGAAACTAGCTGCTAGCTGTATTGATTTCTTTTCTTTTCGACTATAATGGCTAGCTGAGAGGTTGGCCTATATACATAGGTATTTTGAGCAGTTTTCTCACATATCTTGAAGCCACATTCTCATACACACTTTCGAGCAACTTTTCTATACATATTTGAGCAATTTTTAAAACAGTTTTTTAGCAGATTTCTATACTGTTTTGAGCATTTTTTTTAAAACACTTTTGAGTAGATTTCTATATATATTCGAGCAGTGTTTTTAAAACTATTTTTGAGCAATTTCTACATATTAATGAGCCATATTCATATATACACTTGAGACAAAGTTCCCTAGTACGAAAATCTTAATTTATTGATCAAGTATCATTCTTTGTGAATTAAGAGAGAGCCTCCGAGAGTATTCATTCGCATTATTTGCATCCTTAGAGTTTCTCAGTGGTCGTTGGAGGTCAAGATAAGATCTCGCAACTTGTTATTCTTAGTGATCGCCTTCACCTAGACGGTTTGGTGGTGTGGCCATTGATCTCTCTATTGAAAAAGCTTGTTGGAGAGACTCGGTGTGCTTGTGAGAGGTTTGGTGCTCACTTTTTCAGAGTGGAGAAGGAGCAACCCTAGTGGATAATATCCTTTGTGTATATTGAAGCAAGACTCATTCATTTGAGTACTTCAACAAGGAGTAGAGGAGACCAGGCTAGTCTCTGAGACCTTAGAATACATCGTTGTGTTTGATTCTCTTTCTCTCATTTGTATTTGTGCAATCTAAATTGTTGAATTGATTCAGTCTTTATTTGCACTTAGTTTTAATCTTGCAAAAGTTGTTTTATTCAAAGAGTTTTTAAAGCCTCATATTCATCTCCCCACTCTAGTCAGCATTCTTGATCCTACAAAAAGCACTGTTAAGACCCTGTAGAAATGTCATGGTCCACAAACTTGACCCTCACACAGTCTGGATTCTCACACCTTCCATAGTTGGGGTCGTCACACACACCCCTATCGAAGTAGTCAAGGTCTATCCAGAGTCTCTGTAGCTCTACAACATACTCCTGTATTGAATGGTCACCCTATGAGGCACCTCTGATCTACTCCTTTCTCTGAAAAATCTCATATTGTTACCTTCATTGGCGAACCTTTTCTGCAAGTTACTTTAGATGTCTTCCACTAACTGTAGCCAAGACAAAGCCAGCGATCGAATGAGTCATAGAGCCAAGAAGCCACACATAGATTGTCATGTGAGTGAACCTCCACGCTTGCCACTCATTGGACCTTCGATTTACTGGTTCCTTCATCACTCCTGTCAGGTAATCCTTAAGTCCCCTTGCAAAGAGGACTACCATCACTCATCGAGACCAACTCAGATATGTCCCAATTACATCAAGTTTCAAGTCAATCGGCATCAACTCCACCTTAGGGGGTGGAAGTAGTGGTAGTGGTACAACAGGGGCTACCAAAGAAGATGACGCCCCCCCCCCATCCCCATCTTGAGGAGACTCACCAACGTCACCAACATCTTCTTCGCCTTATCATCCATTAACCTTAACCTCCTTTGCCATTCTGAATACGCTCTTCTCAGAGAGTACACAGACAACACGTAACTCCTATTCATCTTCTTCACTTGGGGTGACCGAGGAGCAGTCTTGCTCTGGTGCAGCACAACAGTAGTAGAGGAGCAAACTTGAGAGGCGACGGACTTCACCAAAGACACCTTAGCCCAGTATGCAACTTGGAAAGAGCAATTTTTCCATACGCACACACAGTCTCACGAATAGAGTCCACACTTAAACATCTGCACCATTGACGATTCGCAAGAGCCCCCAAATCTGCAGGATCATGGTCTCAAGCTCCTCTTGGTCAACCCTCAGCACATGCTTGTTGTCCAGCATCTCAATCTCCCTGACATACTTATCTCTCACCCTCTTCACCACCATGAATAGAGTCCACGCTCACCGCACCACCTTGATGCCCACAACATAGATCACAAGCCATCCTTAGGTCGCTGGTTTGAATCCGGTAGGTTGGCAACAGGGGCAGCGGCATTGGCCACGTGAGGGAGCAATGGCGCCGGTCGCGTGAGGGAGTAGTGATGAGTACGAAGCTAATGGGTGCAGGGAGTGCTTTGTGGAGCCAAACGAGGTAGAGGGAGGGAACAGGAGAGCACGGAGGTGCGAACGGCGTCTCAGATGGGGAGGCAACATAGGATGGTGTTGAGGATATCCGAGGGGAGGGATGTCAGGTCGTCCTACTCGCACGATGGCGGGGGTGGTGATGGCAGCCGGCACCTCTTAAGGAGAGGGTTCGAACGCGGTAGGGGAGAAATGCGGCGGTTGGGGTTGCAGCGGTGCACGATGGCAGCGGCGGCAACAAGCAGCAGCGCCCGATGAAAGATCCAGAAGCATATCTATTTATTGTATGATAAATTTAGATGATATTAGACACACCACGTTAATGCTGCATCCATATAAAAATACTATAAATTCTCAAATAAATTAAAAAATATACTATAAATTCTCATATTAATCCTTAAAAAAAGAAATATCCATTTCATTCATTATATTTATTACAATATACATTCATCTTGTAAAAAATCGTATCCAAAACTAATTATATCATATGCACGTTAAAAATCATATCCAAAACTAATTATATCTCTATTATAATATTAGAATAAAATATATTTCTATAAAATATATATATAATTTTAAATCATGTAAAGATTAATCACACAATTAAGTGAGGTTTCGACTAATTTACCTAAATGTCTGCATCAAGTAAATGCACCCAACTGACCCAAAGAATCCATTATAGTGGGGTTGAATGATCAATACCAAATTAACGGGGAAATCTTGCATAAGACAAGATATATAGTCGTTTATTGTTAAAAAAAATTAGTATCAGTCCAAATCAAGCATAGCTTTTTGGGTCTCGCATGCAAAATTCAGGCGGAATTCAAAAGAACACAATGTTGGGAGAAAACATTGAATTGCTCAAGAATAATTTGGCAACAAGCAGGTTCTTAAAGCATTTCTAGATCAAATTGGAGGAAAAAATTACAAGTAATTAACTGGAGAGATGGTGGATTAGCCGCTGTGAAACAAGGGAGGAGAAGAGAGCAGCTTAGTCAAACCAAACTCAAATAAGCCGCCACTCTGCCTTTGGTCGTTGCATCGTCAAACCGCACAAACATCGCGCCAGGATCCATCGTCGTCTGAGCGAGCATTGCCGCCTCCGCTCCATTGTGGGTAAACCTCAAACCTGCATTTAACGGTGTGTTAAAACCTCAAGGCTCGTAAGTTGCTATGGCTCGACTCTCACTCAGGTTTGGCTCAAAAGAAAGTTAGCTGATTTTAAGTCAAATTCTCAGCTCATTTTTGTTGTAAGCTGAGTTAAGCCAAAAGTCAGCTTATTTGAGTTTGGTTTGACTAAGCTCGTTTGAAAAAAGACCCAAAAATAATTATTGTTATATTTAAATTATGCTATCTACGTTTACACTCCAATTTTGTTCTATAAATTCTTTTTTGTTAATAACACATCAAATTTCCTAATTGCACCTATCCCCAACTAAAAAATTTTATTTTGAACGCCGCAGACTAGCTCCTACATTCAAATCTCAATTTCTCATGACCTAACTATATAAAACAATATAACAACCATATACTCTCTCTTCCTCTTTCTTATTATGGTAGCTCCATGATAACAGTGAATTCCCGCCAATATTTGCTATCATTTTACTAAATAAATTAATCAATTCACCTCATTTAGTCTTAGTTTTATTTCGAATTCATTAAAATTTAGTTTATTTGCTTTTGATCTATCCTAATCCTTTATTTTTGACGATTCAGAAACAACATAGCATAAAATGACTAAGAAACTTGAAGAAACACAAATGATACTACTTTAAGATACTAATTACAACTAGTATTATAAATAGTATGGAATTCTGGAGCACTAAAGAGAAACAACATACATCAACATAGCCACATACAATTTGCCACACAAGTGTGCAATTCATATGAGCAATCCGTATGCATCTCTGGCTTACAGATAAGGTCAAACAATTTATAATCACGAAGATTTTGGAGTCGATTAACCTTCATACAAACAGAAAAATAATTTAGAACTCTCTAGACTCTTGGTCTATATGAAGACAAGGAAAGAAGGGGATCAAGGATCATCTGATCATAAGGGGGATCCATTATCAACCATAGGGGCTGCCATCATCCATCCATCATCTTTAGTTTAGTCTCTATCATATTTATTAGTTTTTCATAAATCAATTTTTTTTGTAATTAAGATGTTGGAGACAGTGCCTACGTCTGTCAAATCAATATCAGGTAAAACCCTAACAATCTCTAGATATATTGGATTTAATCTATGAATAAAATATGAGGCGATTTTTTTTTCTATTTGTTGTCTTTCTATCTTTGTTTCATTTTATTGGAGTGATTTGCTTCATGCTATATTATACTTAGACACCCTAATAATTCTAGTCGTTAGGATCAATCACCACCTTGAGAGAGAGGTGAAAGATTTGGATTCTCAAGCCACGAATTTATAATTAATTTAGATTCTAGCCTCCTCAATGACAAATAGAGAATAAGGTTAAGATTGATTATTCGAAGAGATAACGGATACCACAAAGTGTAAAGATTTGCCGGATCATGCATTATTGTCACAAAAGCGGGACACATCTTGGTTGATTGTAAGGTATAGTAGCATCATAAGAACAAGATGCATCTTTATAAGAAATAGCCACCTAAAAAATAGATTATAATAGAAAATTAATGAAAAAAGCCCATATTACTCTTCTGTACTGTAACATCCCTGATTTTTGCCCTATTTTCATTCTCTGAGCATCGCCTTATCACACGCACCTTGCACCACCTGACCCTGAAAGGACCCAAACCATAACCAATATAAGCGCGATGTGCTCTAAGATCCCCTCGTATCGGAATATCCCAAATCGGCCGATTCTTTCTCAAAATCGAAAACGACCGCTTCTAGGAGACCCAAAAAGTCTAAAATCTCCGTTTGAAGTCCGAATCGAGATCCGTCTTCTCCTATACGTCCATATCGCTATTTGATACGCATTGTCCTTTAGAAACGTTTCCAAATTCGCGACGGGAATCAAAGTTTCAGCCGTTGGAAAAATCCAAAAACGAAAGTACCAGTTTTACTCAACCCTGTTTTCGTTTTACCCGAAACCCTGCCAAATCTTCTCGTTTTCGCGCATACTCAATTGGAATGAGTATGTGATAATTTTATCTAGCCCTCGGAAAAGTCGGATTTGCATTTGGATCCCTAAATCCTGAAAATGCCCAAAATGCCCCTGGAACAAAACACAGTGTACAGTGCACGGCACTGTACCGTGCCCGTGCTCGTACCGCGTGCGCGCCCTGCGTGCCGCCTGTGCGCCACCGCACTGCGCCGTGCCGCGCCACCGCGTCCCCTCTCCGCCGGCACCGCCCCGTGTGCGCCTCGCGTGCCCTGCGAGCTCCGCCACCTGTCCACGCCACGGCGACGCCTCGAGAACCCCCCCCCAGATCGCCGTGCCTCGTCCCGTCGTGTCCACCACCGAACGCAGTAACACCTGGCCACGCGCAAAAGTCGCCGTTCCTGTGCGTCTCAGCCACGTCCAGCGCCGGCATTGGATGAGCGTGCCACCGCTGTCCTTTGCCCGAGCTGTAGCCACGTTCTTCGACCTTCACGCCGGTGCACCGTCCCATCGCCACCGTCCTCGCCTCCGGTTGTCGTCGCACACGCGCCCGGTTGCGCCCTCCCTCAGCCAGTACCTTCCCCACAGCATCTAGAGGCTATAAAAGCCAGAGCACATTATCTCTTCACCTCACCCACACAGCAAACGCAAGAAAACCACTGTTCATCGTCTTCCCCGAGCTCCACCTTCAGCCTTCACGGTGACAGCACTCTCCGGTGGGTTTTTCTCCAAATTGAAGCCACCAACATATTCCTCTTACTCTCTAAATGGTTCATGAGCTTAGAATCGAGTTCATTTCTTCTCCAACTCCGGCTATCACCGGTTTTCCATCTAGCTCTGTTTTGCAAAATTCAGCCCGATCCAAATAGAATTAGAACCCGTGCTAGTGAGAAGAATTGCTCCTTAGAGTATGTTTGATCATCCCAGCTAGTTAGTTTTGACTTTCAAACAGCTAATTGAAAACCCCCAAATCCCCAGCCGTGAGCTCCGGCCATCTACTCCGGCGAGCCTCCAAACGCAACCACTAGACAAACCAGTGTACCAGTAGTGATCTCCACACTCCCAGGAGCAAGAATATGTGATCAATTTCTAAATTGATCAACCCTAACTGCTCCAATTGCTCTGCCCTAATTTCTGTTCAAAACAGCCACCTTGGCATTCAATTTCCGGCCAACTCCGGCCATCCCCGGCCGGCCAGACACCTCCTGACACTTAAGCCTACATGTTTGACATAGTTTGCCTTCAAATGCATGAGCCAATTGCTCAGGACACACAAACCCTAATTCTAGCAGTACAATGGCATAGAAATTGCTGTGTCCTGGACCTTTATGTGAATTCTAGAAAACCTAAGCCTTTTCTGCTTGTCCCACTTTGTCAAATAGCTTCGCCTTGGTCTAATACACCTACTGTCCAATTTTCATCTCATTCAGAATTACCTAGACCCCTTAACTCACTTCTCGGCTTTTAGGTTAAGTTCGGACGTGACCCGAACGTCGCTCTTTTGACGTCCAATGTCCGTCGACCCTAAGAGTCTTATTTACTACTCTTCTTAGCCATCCTAAACTAGCTCAACTCGACCCTTGGAAATCCAAAGCCCAAACCCTGATTCAGTTCAGAAATCAGAAGCCGTTCCAGTGTAGCGCATTATTATTTTATGTGAGCATAGTTGTCGTATTTTGTAAGTTGATTGTAATACCTTGTGTATGTGCCTGTATTTGAAGATCAAGACTTCGATTACGCGGAAGAGGAAACAGAAGAACCCGCAGACTACGACAATACTACTTGGCAAGGCAAGTTTCCCTCCTTTGAACATATTGCGCCTATTATTTTATATGTATTTAATTATTTAGAATTTGGTACCTACGCATGTATGCATAGATAGTTTTGATAAAAGTATATGTTGAGAAATGATGTGAGTAGATAGTCCTATTTTGCAGACCCCCCTTGTTTCATAACAATTTACTTTGCCTTGTCACCTTAGGAGAAAAAGTGTAGAACATATGTGTGTATTCATATACACACTACCTTAAGAGGAAATATGTACCCATAGAAATATATGTCTATACTAATAAATGTGTAAAAGAAAAGAGGAAGGCAGAAGCATGAGCAAACTATTCCTAAAGATCATTTTATGTAAAAGAAATAGGGACTACTAGCGAGGGTTGGTTTGGAAGGTTGGCGCTGTGTGCGCGGTGGGTTTGTGAAAGCCTGGCTAAGGGTCCATAAGGACGGGATCGTCGTGCTGTGCTTCTAAGCGACCTGAAAACGTGCTAACCACCCGCCTGGTATGGGACAGGCACAATGTCATGACTCACCTAAAGTTAATCATTTCCTGCAATGGTTGTCGATCCGGTTTCCCGAGTGGAAATTGGTGGGCCACAGAGGGCCACGAGTGGTGTGAGGGGTAGAGAGGAAAAGGCGTAAGAAGGAAGTCGCCCTAGCCTGGCTCTCGAGTCGTGCGCGACCGAACCCGGAAGTGGGAATTCTATGCGTCCAGAGGAGGACCTCATAGACCCAAGGCTAGAAGAAAAGGCAGTGGGGAGGACCCACAACGATAATGAGGACCTTACGCGTGCTTGCCATATATCATGTTGTAGGGAGTACCTACCTTGATAATGGGGCCGGTATTGTCTATGTATCGGGTAGGAAATTATTAACAATGGGTCAGTAAACTGTTGTGTAAGCTCAGCCTGGTCACCTGCGTATAAGTCGCAGGGAGCTGATCCGACATTTAAGTTGAGTTTTCGTGGTGGGTACAGTGGTACACCTCTGCAGAGTGTAAAAAGGTATTCGAATACTCCGTGCTCCCGGGTCTTCTGGAGCCTGGTCGTAGTGGGGTGGTCCCTCGTTGTTGCAGCATGATTAGTATTGATAAATTCTTTAAAATGAGATCAAACCATGGCGACTCATGGGAGTTTAGCCTGACTCTGTGAAAAGTATACATATGTACAGTTTTGATAAATTACTTTGAGAAATAAAACCCCAGATTCAGGGAGACTTTCCAAAGTGCTAAAATATCTCTGTTTTCAATAAAATTACATTAGGTATGGGAACCATAAAGCTTGTTGTTGTCAATAACTACATACAATATTTCCTTATGCGGGAACTTGCTGAGCTTTGTATGCTCACCCTTGCTGATCCAATAAGTACAGAGGATGAATCAATGGATTTCCTAGACTATGGAATCGAACCGGCACAAGAAGACTCCGACAAAGTTCCAGGAGATCCAAGCGCCTGAAGGGTCACCTAACCTCAGTGAGAGCGATGTGGGTTTCGCCCTGCTTCACGCTTTGCTGGATGAGGAAGATGTTCCCCTCTGCTTTGCTGATGCACTTTGGTTGTTTATATTCTGGCTCGAATCCTGTTTCGGGTTCAGCTTCTAACTGATCTTGCTACTCTTATACGACGTGGTTCCGCACACGTCGATTAATGTAATATGGGTCTGGATGACCCCGTACGCTATGCTAATGTATGTATGTAAATGCTGTTGGATGTTCTGAGGTCTCAACTCCTGTGCACAAATTACCTGGGCATTTGTATCAGGTTCCCTCTAACGAGGGGCCCACATGTACTTTCAAAAAAGTAGAGATAACCATCTATACATCAAAACCAGACATCCTACACGCTTTGCTTCAAAAATCGGTGCAAATTTCATTCTAAATCAGGGTGGTATTATATGATGATGTGGACACTTTTGCAATTTTATAGGTTTCAACGCTAATGTGGACAAAGTTGGGCCAAAAATAGCCCGCCACGTAAGAGGGGCAGCCATGGAGGAGAGGATGCTGCTCACTGGTTAGGGTAGGACACGAGTTGAGCACGAGCGAGCCCAGACAAGTTCAGTTCGGGTTCGATAGTGTATTGGGCTTGGCTCCAAATATTCACAAACTTAGAACCAGAATCGGGCTTGACTCGAAGCAAGCTCGATAGAGCTTAAGCTCGGCTCGATAAGCAAATAGATGTAGTTCAAATTTGCTTTTCTTGTGAAGTTTAATTGGACTCGCTTGAACTTGATTAGGCTCGACTCGAAAATGTGCATTACAATTTAATTCGAATTTTAACGAGTCGAGCTCGAGCAAGTTCGGGAAGGCTCGGACTCGACTCAAATTTCACTTGAGCTTCACCTCAGGCTCGACCTCGACTCATTAAAGGCTCGAGCCGATTCCAAACCAAACTGATCTTTGAGCCAATCCCAAATAGCTCACGAACTTTAATCTTTTTGTCCAACCCTATCACTGGCCAACCGATGGACAGGCGATGGCGAGTACAAATCAGGAGGCTGGATCAGGAAGCAGTCGTGCCTAGCAGAGGCAGATGTAGTGCGCGCAGGAGGTGAGGACGCTCACGAGGGTGCTTCAAATGATGGCGTCACGCACGGTCATTTCGTCGAACAGTTAGGACGCAACATTGGGAGACCAACATTAGCATAGATCCAAACTCTTTCTGATCACCTGCACCATTAATACATCGTCCATCATCATCGGAGTGGCCTCACCACGTGCTCGCCGGAGCGACATTGCCCCCACAAGCCACACACACATGCTGTCGCACATGCACACAGGAGCACTTGTCCATTTGAGTATTCCCACACACACTTGGTGAGCAGTATAGAGGGAGGGAGATGGATTGAGAAAGAGCGTTACCTAGACGGCACACAGGCACCATTGGAGCATGAGGTGTAGACACCAGTCCGATGTCTGGCACTTGCATGCCATGGGCATGGCTGATGGACAATACAACAGCGGAAACTACCAAATTACGGCCTGGCTTGAGCGGCGAGGTTTGTTAGGCGCTGCCGGCAACAACGAAGTGGACTTTTACGAGAGTAGGCGACGCGGCAACCATCATAGTCACAAATGTGGGAGTTTTGGTCGACGAGAGCAGACGGCCATTTGCCCAGTTTTTAAATTTTTTATAGATGCTACGATCATTGAAACACCGAATTTTTACAATTTGTAATTTGATATACTGATTTTTAGTACAAATTTAAAATTTTCATTATTTGTTTTTAAATTTCAGGAACTTGATAATTTTAATTTAATTTTTGATTTCTTTAATGCTAAGTATTTAAGTTTGTATAAGGTTTCGTAATTTTAATTCCATATTTTAATTTTTTTTTCTTAATATTTAGTCTCAAACTCAAATGTTTCCAAATTTTAAAATTTTAATTTCATATTTTTAATTTTTTTCTTAATACTTAGTCTTAAAGTTTGTATTGGTTAAGATTTTAGAAATTAATTTATCTTAATTTTGATTTTTTAATATTTTATCTGAAAGTTGTATTAATCAAATTTTTTTTATAAATCTGAGTCGGTATAATTGAGGTCCAGTCAATAGATGGCCAAATCTTTTATTCTCAATTAATGTGAGAATTTCTTGATTTTTCGTTTAATATGGTGGCGAAGTCTATAATTAGTAATATATAAATAGATACATAGTTATGTCAGTCAAAATTATAAAAATAAAACACGTGATTAATCTAAATATTTATAAATATATACATAATTAAAAAAATTTGACCACATATATATTATAGTGACGGATTCTTGTGGATGGAAGAAACATTTTCTTTTCAATGACCATTAATTAAATTGTTATCTCACACAATCTTAGATCTTTCAATTACATTCCTCTCTCCAGATCTATGATTTTTTATTAGTTATTCCACTTCAAATAATCAATTATTGAGATTCTCATTATTGCCCACAACTATTATTCTGAATACTTTTCCAACTAGAAGGTTAACTACTATTGTAGTTTCACTTAAAACAACATCTTTCAATCTTAACGCTGCAGCAAAACGCAGGACAGATTCTAGTTTCACATATAATTCAAGCAAAGTTAAAAAAAGAAAAAAAAGGAAGGGAAGTGAATAACAGCATTTAAGGTGCATATCTCAAGTTACGTGAAAATCCAAGCGTCCACATAGCCTGAAATACTCCACAGAGATTTTCTATTGATGATCCATGCAATGAACTCATAATATACAATTACACCATGAACATAGTTCCATTACACATCCAAAATTAGTCAAAGAAAGTACAAACAATAAGTCATTCGGAAATGGAAAATGGTGCAACCCCAGGACACAAAGGAATTATCTTCTGGATCTATTGGCCGAACCTACACATGACTCCATCCCCATCAGGGTTCCATTTGTAGCCTTTTCTTTCCCCATTTATTAGCTGATGATAAAGTTAATCTCCCAAGGTCTAATTGCCAGAGTCTTGATTTCTGGAATAGTAGCAGTAAGTTAAGAATCAGAACCACTTGTTGAAATACCAACACTGAAGTTTCTCAACATATGAATATGCACAACATGCCATAAGAAACATATTATGTGGCTAAGCATGTCAGCTCTTAGTTTATTGAATCATACTTTTAGATGATGAAAGACAACCAAGAATAGCCAAACAAGCTTTGCAATCGCAAAATATGCCTTTCAACAATAGATAAATGTGAAGATACAGCATGTTGGAATCTTACAGAGAAGGCAGAAAGGAGAATACTGAAAAGTTAGTTCTTTTCATCCTCTGGTTTGTCTTTTTTCTTCTTCTCTTGCTGAAAAAAAGAAATCAATACTTAGAACCGACCATGATTTAACACAAAATTTGATGAATATATGTAGAGATACTAGAGTAAAAATTCAACGTAATACACGAAAAACATACAACAGGAGAGGTGAGATGCAACTCAAGGTTTATTGCATAGCAGAATGAGATTATTTCAAGCCGTCATTACAAACTAAATGTCTACAGTGAGTTAAGTCATTTGACACCTACATATTGTATCATAAAATGGAGCATTACTAATTTCATTTCACCAAATCAGTCATACCAGTGCAAGATGAAACTACATAGTGACAAGCTCTCGTCAAGAATAACCACCTATTTCTTCCAGATACTGAAGACTAATACTGCAATTTCTACTACAACTTATGCAAACAACATTATGTGTTTCAAAGCCTTGACTGATTACTTATTTGGACAGAGGAAGAGGAACAAGGCCCAAACAAAGATGCCTCTTTTCTTCTAAACTGAAAGCAGAAGTTCAACTTAACATTCCATGAAGAAGGACAAATAAGTTACAAACCATGCTCTGTGCAGGTGCAGAACCACAACCATACATCCAAGATTGAACTGTTCCTATTGATCAGGTTTGCGACAAACAGGGGACCTTGAGATCCTCCCGCCGTTTGAATCTACAAAACCTGATGCAGATAACTTGTGCCTGCTAACAAATTCAAATGACACAAAACAAGATAATGAGGCAATCGAACACAAGTGCAGAGCTCAAAAACAATAGAAACATCTTAAGAGGACAACAGCATAGCTATATCATGCAAAACTCTCTGTATGAGCAGAATAGGGTGGGAAGACCTTAAACAACAAACTCAATAGGAGAAGCATACCTCCCCAGAGCCGAGGAACAAGTCTATCATATCCTTGAGAGATAACTTGTTAGGATCAACTATCAGGCGTCACCTTCGCCTTAGGATCATCAACCTCAGGATGTGAAGTCATGGCCTATTATTTAATCCAAGTAAACACGGTATCCATATGGGAGGAGAGTTTGACCACTTGATCAGCCAAATCAGTTTGAGCTGAGGTTTCTTTAGACATGGTCGAAGACGTGGTCATCGGTGCCGTTGAACATTTGCCTCAGGTAGTGGTAAGTTCTTGCGGAAGCTCGCCGAACCTCTCATAGTCAAGGCAAGTTTTCACCATCCACAGAACAGGATAGCGCTCTGATACCAACTTGATCCAATTGGATACTCAACCCAATCAGATATAAACTGGTTTTGCTTGAAAGACAAAAACACAAGTGGTCGTATTCCAGAATAAAGGAAAAAGAACGACTCTTTAATTATGAAGAACTTGTACACTCTGATTCGAGCTAGCAACTGATCCCTTTTGATCTCTATTGATCTATGTCTATGAGTTAATTATCTAATTCTATTACAGGGTATTTATACGACTACGACGAGTCTAGCAATTGTACGATGAGTCCAACTGTGAAGTCTTTCTACAAAACGACTTGGTCTTGCTCGGCTACGATGAATTCCAATTGCAATACAACTTGGTCTGCGGAATAACCAAATCTAGTCGATTCAATATCGGACTCGACCACAGACAACTAGTTGATTCAATGTCGGACTCAATCATTATTAACCCGAGATCATCTCGGATCACTGTCCAGTAAGCCAGCAAATATGACCGATGATGAATGGGATAAGTTAGATGAGAAGGCTCTTTCAGCTTTACAACTTTGCCTATCGAAGGCATTTTGCTTGAAGTTATTTGTGAGTCTACTATTGTAGATTTGTGGTGCAAATTGGAGTCATTGTACATGACAAAAAGTCTCGCCAACAAGCTCCGCCTCAAAGAACATTTGTACATGCTTTGTGTGGCCGAAGATACTACTATCCTGTCTCATCTTAGTGAGTTTAATTTCATCATCATCAATCTTGAGAATTTAGATGTGAAAGTTGAGGATAAAGATAAAGCCATATTATTGGTTCTCTCTCTGCCTTCTACTTACAAGTACTTTTAAAAAAAATTCTGCTTTTTGGAAATCATGATACCCTGAGTTTTGAGGATGTTAAGTCAAATATGTTATCTAAGGAAAAATTTGACGTTGATTCTCGTTCTAAAGAAAAAAGTTGAGGGTTTGATTGTTAGAGGCAATTTTAGTAGATCAAAATCCAGATCTAAGTCAAAGAGACATAAATCTAACATAGTTTGTCGTTATTGTAAAAAGTTTGGGCATGAAATTTTTAATTGCTTTAAGTTAAAAAATAAACAAGAAAGGGAAAATCAGAAACAGCCATCTGAAAAACTGCTAAGATTAGTGTTGTTGAAACTAATTCTGATGGTGAGGTTTTAATTACTACTTCAAAATTGATGCGTTAAAATAAATGGGTAATTGATTTTGCGTGTAGTTTTAATGTTTATCCTCATAAAGATTGGTTTTCTACTTATGAGCCTATTGCTAGTGGTGATGTTCTGATTGGAGTGAGTCTCCACTGGAAATTGTGGGAATTGGTTCTGTGTAAATTAAAACCCATGGTGGTGTTGTCAGAAATTTAATAAATGTTTGTCATGTTCATAGAATGAAAAAGATCTTATTTCATTAGGCATTGTGGAAGCTTTGAGGCACAAGTATACCGGTGAAAATGGTATTCTTAAGATTTCTAAAGGTGCACTTGTTGTGATGAAAGTTTACCGAATAAACAGTTTATATTACTTGCAAGATTCTACAGTTAAAAGTTCGGCAATTATTTCCAAATCTTTGTCTGATCCTTACATCACCAATTTGTGGTATATGCGTCTGGGTCACATGAGTGAGAAAGGAATGCATTTTTTGAGTAAGAAAGGACTTTTATGTGGTAATGATATTAGTAAACTGGAATTTTGTGAACACTGTGTTTTTGGCAAACAAAAAATGTTAGTTTTTACAAACAAAAGAAATTCTTGATTTTATTCATTCCGATCTTTGGGGTCATTCTAAAGTTTCTTCTCTTGGTGGATGTCGTTATATGATATCTTTTATTGATGACTTTTCACGTAAAGGTTCTGTCTATTTTTTGAAACACAAAAATGAGGCTTTTTCAAATTTCAAAAAGTGGAAAGTTCTTGTTGAGAACCAAACAAGTTGAAAGACCAAGAAACTCTGAACTGAAAATGATTTAGATTTTTATAAAGGCGAGTTTAATAAGTTTTGTGTAGATCATGGTATTGCTAGACATTTCACTGTTCCAAGAAAGCCTCAATAAATATTGTCACGGACTGTATGTACCAGAAACTTCTTGACAGAGCTCACTGCATGCTCTCAAATGCAGATTTGAGGCATAAATGTTAATTGTGGGCTGAGACTATTTCTATAACTTGTTATTTGGTAAATTGTTCTCCACAAGCATCTATGGAATTCAAAATTGAGGAGGATGTTTGGTCAAGTAATCCTGTTGATTAATCTAATTTAAGAATTTTTGATTTTCCTGCTTATGCTCATATTAAGAATGAAAAGTTAGAACCTAGAGCACATAAGTGCATATTTGTTGATTATGGTCCTAGTGTTAAAGGGTATCGTTTACGGTGTTCTACTTCTTACAAGTTGATTATTAGTCATGATGTGATTTTTAGTGAAGATACTTTATGTTCACTTAAAAGAGATCCTATTGTTTTCTCTCCTACAAATATGCAAGAGATTACTACAGAAAAGGTGGAGTTTGAGGTGGAGCCATCCACTCCAAACATTGATTCTTCCACACAATCTAATTCTTATACAGTATCTTCTATTACTTATGATCATTGTATTGCTCAAGATAGAACAAAGAGAAATACCAAACTGCTGGTTACATATTGTGATACTGATAACCTGGCAGCTTATGTCCTTCTTGTTGCAAAAGATTTTAGTGAAATTTTTTAACCCTCTTCTTATTCTGAAGCTATTTCTTATACTAATTCTTCTAAGTGATTAACAGTTATGAATGAAGAGATCGATAGTCTTCATAACAATCCTAGCTATTCTTAGCATGGTATTGGCTTTTTCTCTTTATTAGTATTTCCTCTGCACCTAGGACTTGGTAGCACTTCATGAAGGTAAGAGATCTTTAAGTTGCAAATAGATTTACAAGAAAAAGGATGATATTCCTGGAGTTGAACATGCAAAATGAAAAGCTTGGCTTGTGGTAAGAGACTTCCATCAAAGGGAAGGTATTGATTTTAATAAAATTTTCTCACCTGTTGTTTGCCATTCTTCTATCAGGATTTTATTTGCTTTTGTTGCTTTGTTCAATTTGGAATTAGAGCAATTTGATGTGAAAACTATCTTTCTATATGGAGATTTGGAAGAAGAGATTTTATGAAACAACCCGAGAGTTTTGTTGCTACCGGTAAAGAGCATTTATTTTGTCGTTTAAAGAAATTTCTTTATGATTTTAAGTAACCTCCTAGGCAGTGGTACAAAAGGTTTGATTCTTTTATGATTGCCCAAGATTATTCTTATAGCAATTATGATAACTGTGTATATTTCAAGTAATTCTCTAATGGGTCTTTTGTTTACTTGCTACTATATGTTGATGATATGTTAATTGCTTCTTGTAATAAATTTTTGATTAACCAATTGAAGGCTCAATTTAGTCGCGAGTTTGATATGAAAGATCTTGGTGTAGCTAAAAAAATTCTTGGTATGAAAATTCACATGAATGGTTAGGCTGGTACATTACTATTGTCTCAAAAAAAATGTTGAGAAGATACTTGATAAATTTAATATGAATGATTGCAAACTTGTATTCACACTTTTTACTGCACATTTTAAATTATCTTCAGATCAATGCTCTAATGATGAAGTAGAAAAAGAATTTATATCCCATGTCCTTTATTCAAGTGTTGTTCATAGTCTCATGTATTGTATGGTATGCAATGAACTTGATTTGGCTCATGTTGTTAGTGTTGTTAGCAAATTTATGCATAATCGTGGTAGGGAGTACTAGAATGCTATTAAATGGATTCTTCGTTATTTAAAAGGGAATTTTGATTTTGACTTGGTTTTCAATAAAAATAAAGTGAAAACAAACAATGTTATTAGGTTTGTTGATTCTAATTATGCTGACAATATTGATAAACGAAGGTCTATCTCTAGTTATATCTTTTGTCTTTGTCGTTTTGCTATCAGTTGAAAATTTTTACTTCAATCAATTGTTGCATTCTACTACTGAAACAGAATATATTTTAACTACTGAAGGTGTAAAGGAAATTGTTTGATTGCATGGTTTTGTTTCTGAACTTGGTATTATTCAGGATATCAATACTGTTTTATTATGATAGCTAGAGCTATTTATTTAACTAAGAATGATATATATCATGGTAAGACCAAGCACGTTGAGATAAAATATCACTTTATTCATGATATTATTACTCCAGGTCAAATCATAGTTAAAAAGATGCATACAAATGACAATCCTGTGGATATACTCATGAAGTCACTTTTAGTTTCCAAGTTTAAACATTGCTTAGACTTGATTGATATTCATGACAACTAAATTCCCCACGGGACTTTCTGGTGGCTAGCAGTTTGTCGATTAGCTACATGTTATTAGTCCTTTCTTTCATATAAGAAGCTAAAGCTAGAATTCTCGCGGATCAATTGTGGCATTTCAACATCTGTGACCTCGATTCCTGTCTCTGCTCTCGCTATATCATCCACCGAAAAAGGAATGCTGCATCCCATGAGAGGCATCATGAACACTACTGAACAGACTTCAAATTAGCAAACATTTGAACTTTGAATGGATAGTAACCTGGTATCATCATCCAACAAGAAAGGGCTGCTGACTGCATTATCTGAGTCTTCGGCCATCCTAATTCTCATGCTTGCAATGACCTAGAATCGGATTTTGCATCATGAAAGAACCATAGTTCAGTGATAAAGCAATACTGGTAGTGTCATTACTTGAAATAGTAACACATGGAGCTTGCATTAAGTGAAACTGAAGCGTATCACACTTACATCTGATGAAACAGAGTGGGTGCTATATAGATCATCCCAGTACATTGTACTGATTCGATGTAATTGTTGTATGCTAAGGACCTGAAAGCTTATAAATACATGACAAGGCATATAAACAATATATGGTTCTGGCAGAACTTTGTTTGAAGTTTACTTACTGGGCACATCTCGTTAGTGATCTCCTCGAATGTTTTCTGTGGCTTTTGATGGAATACCTAATGAATAAATTGTGTTTAGACTATACAGTATCCAGTTGTCCACTCATAAAGCTCAACTTAGGAAACAATGCTATCTATCTCTAATAATTCCCAATATATAACACTTACAAGAAACCCAACGGCTTGCCTTAAATGCCTCAATTCATCCCAGGAGGAACCTGAATACTATGTGTACCACATAACATTAATTAGCACAAGATCTAATATTTTCTGTAAATACAAGGGAATTTAGTTTATCAAACCTCCACAGTCACATCGATACACCACTCTTCTAACAGAGTCAATCCTGCTTTGAGGTATTCCCCATTGCTCAAAGAACAACACTCACGACGAAGAAGCAAGCTACATGAAAAGAAAATTTTCGGACTTGCTGAAAGGGTGAACAGATCCGTATTGAAAAAAAAATATATAGACAGAGTGAATTCTTACGTATTAAATAATTGAACGTCAACGAATGAATATACTTCAGTGAACAACTTGCTAACTAAGAATGGATGGACCTGTACATGACGGTAAAAATTCTTAACACATATTCTAACTACTAGAAAGCAATATGTGAGCACTCTTTTTTGTGTGACGTACATAATTGGCTTTCAAAATATTCAAGTATGTTGTGAAGGTTTCCACAATGCTCTGCCAATGTTCGATCAATTGTTTGGTCAGTATTTCATGAGCACGAGAAGCTTTAACTTGACGCGCTCGAGATGTTCTTGGTGCCTGCACAAACTAAGCATCTGAGTCTGAATTATTCACCTTTTTGGTATATTCTACCGTCATTGACTGTACCTCAATGCATAAAACAAGAAGCGCAGATGTATCATTCTTCATGTTGTCTCTTATTTTTTCACACATCATCTCAACATAACCTTTAATTTGCTGCTTGAAAAGAAGAGCAGGATACTTGGCTTCAACTTGAAGATTGCCCGGTCCACTTTGCGGTGAAGCTCGAAATCCCTTGTATTTTGACAAGAGTCAAGCAAATAATTCAGACTAAAACTTCAGTACTGCTGTGAGTATTAGAACAGGAGAGAGACAATTTACCCCAATTATTCTCCCAAATAAAAAAGTATGATTTGGTCTCCTTCGCTGAGTAGTTGTTTTCAGTGTCCTTTGTAATAGCAAGAGTAACGTAGATGAATTGGACAGCCAATATGCTAGCTTCTCATTATCTTCCTTAGCCTTTGGAAAAGGAAAAAAAAACTTAACTGTCCTCATAATATCAATAAGAAATCTGTTATCTCTACATCTCCTTTAGTTCTAATATTTGGAATTTTTTTAAATAATCCATTAAAAAATTGCAGAAACAGTCGACAACAACATTTTTTTGCAAACTAACCTATAATCAATAGGTTGAATGGCGATTGGGCCTCACTAGGTTGAATGGTGAGTGGGACTTTTTTGTCGGCTCAGTTGTCAAGTTGAATGGCAACATGATTGATGGATCAAAATCAGTCATGTCGCCATTCAATTTGACGATTGAGCCTATAGATTGAAAATAGTCAATTCAATCACCAGTTAAATAGCGATTAGGGTGACAAATTACAGATTGAGAATAAGTAGTTCAACTTAGTGACTAAGTTGAATTTTCCTTGAATTTTCAGCCCTTATACAAAGGTAGGGCAAGGGGCTATCAATCCTGTCACCGTTCAACTTGGGACTAAGTTTTGTCTTTTAGGTTGTTGGTCTAGTCGCTAAGTTGAGTAGCGACAGGACTGTTTTTGACTTGTCGGTCCTATAACCATTCAACTTGGCAACTGAGTTGACAAGCTCTAGTTGCCAAGCTGAATGATGAATGAGTCAGAAAAAATCTTAGTCACCATTTAATTTAGCAACTGAAGATTAGTTTTGTAAATATTTTTTGCAGTCAACTATTTTTACAAATTCTAAACAAAGAAGAAAAGAAACATAACATCTACTTCACTTCTTGTTTTCTTAATTTTTGTTATGAGGGTATAAAGAATTGATTTGTAGCTGAAACATTCTTCTCTTTTTCAAAAGGATTGTAATGTAAACAAACAGGAAAAGAAACATAAAACATAACGTAAACTGTAATGCTCAGGAAGAAGTGCTATTTACCTCTATCGCTGTACCAATTGTTTGAATAATACGGTCAAAAACACTGGTTCTTTCAGCTTCGAATGATCCCCAATGCAAAAGGCACCTGTAGATGAGACAAGCAGCAATAGGCCTACCATTGGAGAATTCCAGATCTTGCGATATGCACACGACCAGCAGGTCCTCTTTTTCCTGGTGTGCTCCTAATTGTGGCTGATCGGATGTCTTTGTTTTCTGCAAGAAAGCAAGTCATTTTAATTGATTTTCAATCCAATTCAACCCAATTTTAAACTATAATTGGAATTAGAAGTTTAAAATTTAATTTGTATACTAATAAATTAGCTCAATTTCGATTCTACTCCATATATACCTTACCAAACCCAATAAGCCAAAAGTATACATCAAAACCAATTCAAACACAAAATTCAATCAATTTGAGTTAAATTTTTTAAAATTTAGTTCTCACTTAAATGAATCAAAATTTAAATAAAGCCTTAATATAAAAACTATATTTCAGTCTTTATTATTAAGAAACCAAATTTTCTTTTGGAACTAAAAAAAATTAACTAAAATGACAATATAACTATGATTTATCAGTCTGCACAATTATGATATATTCTAACCACGCAAAGTTAGAATAAACCAATGAAAATTAAAGCAATCCAAATACTATTCCAAATAAAAAAATATAATCATATTTTCTTTGTTGCAATGTAAAATTTCAAGATCTTGAAACTAAAATAATATCATAAACAACTAAGTTAATCTAGAATAACTAGGTGATTTTGCCAAATTAAAATAACCGCTCATCTTCAAATACTTTTAAAATAAAGTAATTTATTATGAAACTAAACAATTAAACTAATTAAGTTAGTTTAAAGACATACCTCCTAAATACTTTGGTAATCAACTTATCCTCAATATACTTTAGTCAGCCGATGAAAAGTGACTATGTAGAATTTTAAAATTTCAAATTTTCAACCAAGTTATTCTCAACTCATATTTCCACTCAACTAATCTCCTCATAAATTCAAACTCTAATTGTTATATCCTCTACTTTTCTAAATTCTATTTTCGATGCTAGGTCGATCATGTTCATCTAATTTCATCATTCAATTGGATCTATCTCATCTCACCCATTCAATTCCATCGCCAACTTGATTCAGTTTGTCCTATCCAAGTTAATCTCATAATCCATTTTGTTCACTCAATTGCAACTATCAACTAGCTTCCACGGATACATGTATAATTATATATGACTAATTTCTGTTTGATAGACCTACGTCCACGTTGTTTGTCACTCGATTAGGTCTCAAGCAAATCAAGCCCCACGAGTTCACCGTTTCAGTAACTTCAACTGAACATCACACCAAGCAAGCAAGTCACTACCTTTTGACCATATTAAACCTATATGTTACAAAAACTCACATATGTTGTTTTTGATAAGTATGAGTATATGCATGTGAATGACTAATCATAGGTAGCTGATAGTAGAATGGTTACCAAGTAAACCAAACCGGTCAAAACGGTAAGGATCTAAGCCACTTTGAGTGGAAATCTTTACGAAACAAACTAAACTCGCCACAACGATATGGATTTAAGCCATCTGGAGTGGATATCCATAGTAGACGAGCAAAACCCTAAAGTATCTCAACAAGGATCTCATTTCAATTGCTACTTTCAATCAAATTTAGTATGTACGTATACAAGAGAATTCTTGATTAAATATATTTAACCTGTTGATGTCTATTTGAAAAACTAATGAATGTTAGTGGTGAGGATAGTAGGATTGGTGGGAGAATATAGTATAAGTGAGACAGTGGTTAGATACCTCACCCTGACAAATAAGGACTAAACAGTTGTGCTATACATCTAGTGGTATGAAAACATACCACCACAAATCTGGTATGAGATGGGTATAATTTAGTAGTCTTGCTAAGTAATTAACCCAACTCTACATGGATGAGTGGGACATTCTGGTGGGTATCTCATTCGACTATATGATTGCCGGTTGGGGAAAGATCTATTCCATGCATTAACCCTTACACTATACCACTACTGGACAAGGAGAAAACCCCTACCGCGGACTAGTACTGAGAAGGGGTCAGGGTGGAGGGTTTAGCCTGCAACAATGGTATGGTACCAATCCGATAGTAAATCTTATACTGAGTAAAGCCAATGTTATTATAAGGCATGGTGAACAGCGTGTTATCCTCAACTTAGTCACATGCAGAAATGTGGCATATAAATAAATTGAGAAATCTTGTGGATAAAACTATACATCTCTGTAGAGTTTTAAAGAAGTATTTGGGTACTCCGTGCCCCTGAGTTCTTGGAGCATGCCGTGGTCAATGAGTTCAAATCATGTTGTGTGGCACAAATACTGAGTACTCTATACTTATTCTTACTGATTATCTCATCAACAAATAAGAGTTACTTAAAATTTCAGAAGACCAAGATATCTTGGGATCATGTGCCAAGTCAAGTATGATCTATGAAGGACTTTAGACTGTGCTTGTATCTCTTAAGAAAAAACAAATCAACTTCTTATTTTAATCCTGTCAACCCCTCTAATATAATTATGGTACTTATCCATAAATAGTAATAGTTGCAATTTTTTATGCTGCTACTACATTATACTATAAACAAGAACTGAGATCCACAAATGTGAGAATAATTGTATCCTAGACAATTGCGGTGTCACCGAACAGACAGGCCACTCATATATATATATATATAGCGAGCTTTACTCTTAGATATTTATGATAATCTCGTAGTGAGTGGGTAGTTGTACCATGATTGATTGTACCTGGTTAATTGGTGACTCTTTGTCATTGCTGCCATGACAATCTGCTTCTATTGTTCGGCAAGTCCCCAGTGGTCTTCTGTAAACTGTAATTTCTCCCATAGTAAGCATGCGGAGTACTTCCACTATATCAGGCCTTTTCTGTGGGTTGCTCTCCATGCATATTAGGCCTATTTCGGTGCACAGTTTTACTTGTTGGCAACATTCTTCCAATGATGTATTCCGTGACATTGTTTGCAACCTTCTCATCCATCCGTCATGTACCTATCAAATTGCAAAAAAAAAAAAGAAAAAAGAGAAAAAGCTAGACTGACAATATGAAAAGGTAAAATAATCTACGTCAAAATGGACCCTTAAAACTAAAATTGATAGATAAATTTTTCTTACATCCTCAATAAATTTCTGGAGATGCATTTCAATGTCGTCAGGGTATATCCTTTTTCCCACTATTATCTCTATCATCATTACACCTAAACTGTATACGTCCGACTTTTTCGAGATAGTGTATTTTTGTATGTATTCTGGTGGTATGTATCCCCTGCATGATAATATAGATGCTTGAGAAACTAAAAGTGTAAAACAAATAAGCAATGAATTTCCCAAGAGATTTAGTTTACCATGATCCACTTAAATTTTTAGTGGTAGCATGGGTTTTATCATTTTCATATAATCTTGACAAACCAAAATCTGTGATTTTTGGCACCATATTCTCATCCAGCAATATATTTTCAGGCTTTAGATCCAAATGGAGAATATAAGTGTCCTTCAATTCCTCATGAAGATAGTGTAAACCCTTACAAATCCCTTCAATTATTTTGTAACGTATGTTCCAATCAAGTCTATCACCTGTAGAAGTAAATAAAAGAAATGTAAACTCTTTAGAACCTTACAATATGAAGTGATAGATAGTTTCTTTAATTGGTTCTAGTTCTCTTTAATTGATGGACAGACACTAATATTAGATAGTATTGATTTCTCACTTAGGTCCAGGACTTTTGATTAAATTGCACTCCTATATCTTAAACTTGTATGAATTTTAACATCTCTCCGGTGGGCTATTTTGGCAAGCCACATTAGACTATCGATTGACTTGGCATCCGATAAGGCATCCAATATTATTCCAACTTAGTAAAAATACTTGAGGACTCAAAATTTTGAGAAATTTTTTCTAAAAATCTAAGAAATTTATAACAAATCAAGAAAATCATAATTTTTTTATGAAATTCTAATAATTGTTTCAGTGTATAAGATGCTATGTCAGTCGATATTCTACTGTAGCTTTCCAAAATAGCATGCCACTCCATATTTCTATTTTTTTTAGCTTACAGATGAACCTATGACATAAATACTAACAAGTTAATGTCAAGTTTTCACGTATTTAACTGTGGATTTACCATGCAATGTTTGCATGTTTAGAGATCTGTCAGGAAGATTTTATAATTTATGGACCTATGATATAAATTTTTAGTTCTATTTATTTGCTTACAAACAAACAAAAATAAGACCTAGGAAACATGTATGGGTTCGGTGGAAAGTGGGGGATTTATCTATTGATTCACTTCAAAGTGCACCAACAATCAATTCGTCAGCAGTTCATATTCAACAAAATAAAGTAATTTTCCAAAAGTATGTGAGCTTCAATATAAAGGCAAAAAGAATAATTAAATAAGGGAAAGCAGTTTTGTTACTTGTTGTAGTACCATACCTTTAATATAGCCACTAAGATCTCCGTTAGGTAGATACTCAAAACATAATAACATATGTGTTTCACCTGCAAAAACTCTTTTTTCACCATAAGATTCCAAGCTACTATCTCGTTGATAACAGTAACCTTCGAGATTTACTATATTTTGATGCTTGAGACTCATAAGATGTTCAATCTCATCCTGAAATTTCTTTTCACTCATTTCTAGAGAGATGTTAAGCTTCTTCACAGCAAGTAGCACATTCCCCTTTTTATCCACACCCTGTTGAAATTCTTCCATTATGGATATGGGTTTTTGACCAATGTGGTTAACATATGAAAAACTGTGAAAATATAAACCACTAATCATACCTTATATACTGTTCCAAACCCACCGCTACCAAGTTTGTAAGAAGGAGAAAAATGATTTGTTATCTTTTGCAAAAAATGTAATGTATATCTCTTTAGCGTAGTACTTGAATCTTGTGTCTTGTTCTCCATGTGAATGTCCTTTTCTGGTTACCAAATAAAAACCTTCGCATAAGAAAAAGCATATGCTTATTTTGTATAAAGAGCATAGTAGCGTAGATGAGTTGCTCCACCCATGCTTTCACCAAAACAAGATAAAATGTTTAATACATCACAAAATAAAAAGGTAGGTTAGGTCTTGCCAAGGTTAAAAAAAACAGGAAGCCGGTTCATTAATGTTTGGGGTAGGATACTGAATTTTAGATAGTTTTTTATCGGTAATATGACCACACGGTAACTTATATTGACTAGCATTATCACATGGTAATGACAATGGTATTCTTGAATCAAATTCTTGAAACATGTTGCCTCAGATTCAGAGACCACGTCCAAACATGTCTTAGTCCTAAGTTTTAATCCCAAAACAAACATTGTAGTTCTATAATTCCTATAATTTTGATCATTTATCATTTTATTTGAGTGTAAAAGAAACTATATTAATATCATATGATGTTATATTTGTCTTGCCGAAGTCTTGGTTCCGCCACCGCCCAACAGATTGTCCCCTCACAGATATTTTTTCAATTTTCAAAGTACACCAACCATTTGCTCACCGATAGACTTAACGGGTAGGAACTAAAAATGGAACGCAAAATATATTTTTAAACAAAGATGTTCTCACTGGGAAATGTCATGCTCCATTATCTATTGTCCTTCAATTGTTAATTAATTTTAGCTCTTAGTAAAGGTTTAGATGCTGTTTGGTTTATGAATTTTATTTTTTATTTTGATTATTTATAATGAAAATATGTTATACATTATCTGATTAGACCACTCTATAATTACAATATTCATATATAAAATATATTTTAATATATCCTCCTAATACATCTCAATTAGATGTATTCTAAAACCATCCCACCTTATTCCATCCTTCATTTGAATCAAACATATTTAATATTTATTCATTCCACTCCCAACTCCAATATATGCTAAAATCTATTATGATTGCAATTATTATTCTGAATCCAACCCCACCTTATGTGCCCATGAAATTCTTATTAAGGATTTATACTTAATTAGTGAGTTGATGACTATTTATTAGATCAGTAATTGTTAGATATGATTAAATTTTGAAACTTGTTCTTACACTCTACAGTGACAAGCTTCTTGTGCTTCAATTATGGCTTGGCTCAAAAGGAAATAAGCCAAGTTTTAACCAAATTTTCAGCTTGGTTTTCACAAAAAAAAAATACCACAAACCAAAACACAACTGTTGCACCCCACATTGACTTACTTGCACTTTCATCTAAGTGGCATTGTATATACATATCTCTCATGTTGGATTATTAAGATGAAACTAAACTCACATGGTTGAAATCTCACTGGCAAGCCAAACAAGACCTAGCATACTCAGATTTGACTGATTCCATCTATATTTTTTTTTGAAAAAAACTAAAAAGTATAATTTCCTCCTAAAGATTTAGGATAACTTTTGAAAGAAACTACGTGGTTTTCTTCCCAAAGATTTAGGATAACTTTTTCGGCGGTTTTTCTTTTTCTTATTTTGGTATGAGATTACCAAACAATGGAGAACTGAAGCAAATTCATCTTAGTTGTACTATGCCATTTTTGAGCAGTCAAATCAGTAAAATGACTAAAATACCCCTATCATTTGCCCTTTCATTAGACTTACATATAATTTTAAATAAATAGAAAGGCGGGGATGCAAAATTCGTAATTTTTAAAATTTTGAAGGACTGGAACACAAAAATCATGATTTTTAAAATTTTGCAATACAATACTTCTATTTATTTAAAGCAATGATCAGTCATACCAAAAGTAGTTTTACTTTTTGTTCTATCCAAAGTTCAATGAAATCTTAACTTTCAATATATATATCAGTCAAATCAGTAAAATGACTAAAATACCCCTATCATTTGCCCTTTCATTACACTTACATATGATTTTAAATAAATAGAAAGACAGAGATGCAAAATTCGTAATTTTTAAAATTTTGAAGGACTGGAACACAAAAATCATCATTTTTAAAATTTTGCAATACAATACTTCTATTTATTTAAAGCAATGATCAGTAGTTTTACTTTTTGTTCTATCCAAAGTTCAATGAAATCTTAACTTTCATTATAAAAAAGCAATATATATATATATATATATATATATATATATATATATATATCAAGGCTTAATTTGGAGGTAATCAACAATATATTTCAATTTTATTAGTTACTTTCAAAATACCAGAAGAAGAAAGATAAATATAGCAAATGTAACTCTCTCTCTCAAAGATATCTTAAAATATTGGAAAAGCAGGTTGACAAATCGGGAGGAGGGGACTGACATACATTTAGTTCTTCTGATTGTTTTTTAATTGGGAAAATTGGTTATTAGACACTTCAAAATCGGTGTATTTGAGAAATAGTATCAAAAAACACTCCACGATGGAGTTTTGTCAAAGATAACGAGAAAGGTCAAATAACCAAGGGCATTAGTGTCAATCATCAAATTAATGATTTGGATTTGACAACAGTGCCTTATATCTATTATTATTTGTTTTAAAGTGTCTTATAATAGTTGAGTGTTTTTGGATGTTATTTCTCCGATGTACCATTTTGGAGTTTCCAATAACCATTTTTCCCTTTAATTATAATTTTGTAACCTAATTTATGTCTGTTCCAGGTTTGCTGGTGAGCTGGTGAACTTGGGGATCTAAATCTAGTACTCTTTGTTTTCTATTTCTTTATTAATGCAAGTTTAACCCTTCTTGTCCGGTATCTTTCTGGACAACAGATTTTCTCAATATAAAACAAATAGAAAACATAAAACAAAGAATCCATCATTTGGGAGCTGAATCAATACAAAACAAAGGAAAATCTTTCAAAACATCTACATGTTTAATGCAAAATTTTAGCATGAATCCGAAACATACATTATTCCAAAAGAACGGACAACAAAGAAACCTTCAACTGGGAGATGGAGTCAATACCCAAAGAATTCCATAATCCTGGACTTGAATCAATACAGAAAGGCCAATCTTTTAAACCATCTACATGTTTATTGCAAAATTTTAATATGCAGTTGGATCCCAGAGAATTTGATGTAGCCTCGATCTAAATTGTCTCAGATAAATTTTTCTTTTGCCTGACAAAATTCATTCGGAGTTCAAAAGAATACTCCAAGAACATGAAAACTTGGAAAGAAGCAGGTTGCATTAGCTGCCGTGTGCTAACCTATAATTTTTCTGCTTTGCCTGACAAAATTCAATCAGAATTCAAAAGAACATAAAGTTTCAGAGAACATGGAAGGCTAATTTCAATGTGGAAAAAAACATATAAAAGCAAGAACATTTGATTAAATGCTAACCAGTAGATCGGAGAGATGTTGGATTAGTTGGCGTGAGCAGAAGTGAGGATTAGCAGAGCTACTCGTTGACCGGAGGAGAGGGGATACGCACCGAGAAGATAGTACACTTGTCGCTTGGAATTCAGATTAATAGAAACGTATGGAATTTTAGATCGGAGATATGTTGGATTAGCTGCTAACCTGTACGTAGATTGGAGAAATGTTGGATTAGCTGCCGTGAGGAGAAGGGAGGATTAATTAGTAGAGCTACTCGATCGTTGACCGGAAGAGGAGAGGATACAAAGAAGAAGAAACACACCGAGAAAGAAATTAAACTACACTTGTCGCTTGGCATTCAGATCAGATTAATAAAAACGTATGGAAACAAGGAGCACATGCACTCTGGTCAGTATTTCTTTATTGAATGATATTTTAAAAATAGATCGTATCGCGATTTATTTTGACATAGTTGATCTTGAGTAGGAGATGCTAGGATCTTGAAGGCAACGCTATCAATGGTGGTGTACTAGTGTTAGCTCTCTCTACCCATCCTACACAAAATTGTATATTGTCTATGCTAACACACGATCTAGGGTTAGGAATGCTAGATCTACCGCTCTTGATTATAGTGTTAGACTTTATATTTAATAATTTGTTTAAAAAAACCATAACATCCTAATCCAATTTGGTTTGAGAGGTCTAATATTATATGGGTTAATATCATATTAATAATTCAATTTGAGAAAATATTTGTATATAAGTCCAAAAAAAAAATCAATCATCTTAACAAAATTAATCTTTTTAGACAGAGAAAGGTGAAAACCTAAGTATTTGCGAAACACATGTATTCATGTGAATTCTAGAGACTATCACCATTTGTTATGGAACCATAACTAATATCGAGAAGAGTTTTTTGAAAATTTGCTGAGAGAGGAGGCTAAGACAGACATAGTTCTTTTCTAACGTGTATAACAGCATGCTTAAAATTGAACTAGTTTTGACTACATGCATGGATCCCACGGTGGCAAGGATGGAGGGGCAAGGCAAATGGGCGGAACTGTGACCGGCAGGCGGATTTCTGAAACCTTGCCTGACTTGAGGTACATTGAGGCAAGCCGGCTTAAGCCTAGCGTAGTAATTTCACTTACACAGGATAAGTACTCTACGTTGGATTCTTTGCTTATTAATAATCTCAAGGTTGTTTGCTTTATGTCTCCATACATAGATATATCATATTTGCAGTCTTAGTCTAGACATGTCTCAAAGTCTCAAATGCTTAAACTCGAGTGTTTGAGAAAATTAATCATGTCTTACTAGTCCATAACCACTTTGACAAATCAATCTTATATATATGAATGATAGGACAAAAAAAATATTAGGATTCTAACTAAGTCTCCGACATGACTAGAAATCAAGTATAATGAGAAGGAAGTGAGTGAATAGAACAAGTTCTTTGGAAACCTTGTTAATTTTCTTCTACATTACATTTGTAAATTTAAGGTGATAAAAAAAAGCACTTATTTGGTGATCAGGTAAGTGTTTTAGTAACATGTGCTTTGATATTATGTTATAAATTGGAATAAAAAACAATATACTTTATTCTAAACCAACAAGTCTCATATATATATATATATATATATATATATATATATATAGAGAGAGAGAGACTGAATACAAAAAAAAAAAAAAAAAAAGCAGTACTCGATATAACTTTTGTTTAATTGTGCTACTCTAGCTGAAGTTTGTACAATTAGCCCTGTTGGTCTAATCAAATAAACACAGGTTTGTGCCCCTCTATTTGTTTGATAGATGACACTCAGGTGTTCTGGAGCGAAACTTTGCAAGGAATGGAAAAGAGACAAATTTACACATTAGATCCCTACGTTGTTTTGAGTATTTGTTAATATTTTTGTTAAGTTATGTATATTTTTTTTTATCTTACATATTGATTTTTTATCATTAAATCAAAATTCAATTTAGATTTAGTTCCTCTAAATTTTACTTTGTCTTTCTCCTTAACATAACTAGTTATGACGATCTAACAATTTGAGGAGACAAGATAGGGAGGTGGCGATGGGCAGTAGCACCCATGGGATGGGGGGTGGATATTGGGGGTAGTCGAAGAGGGAAAGGTAAGTATCAATCTATGATTTTGAACGAATGATATGAATTGTGCAATTTTTTTAAATTAAAGAACAATTATATGCACATTAGACATATCTAATTGTTAATTTTGGTCTGTATACTTTCAAAGGCATCATTAGACCTTGCATTTTGTGAAGGACAAATTTTGTATATGCAGCTGAATAGTATGCAGATTTTGGATTTATCACCAAATTTTTGACACTTCTGCATAGAAGCAGATATGGCACTACAATCAGTGGTTACTACCTCTATCCATGTCGTACATTTGGCCTCGATTTTTTTTTTTTTTTTTTTTTTTGAAAAAGTTAGTGGAGCGAGGTCAAGTCATCTGGGGTAAAAAAAAAAGAAAAAAGTACAGAATAGCTGCACTAATTTTTCCTAGGAGCATGTGCAAGATTCAAATTTCTCTCCTCAAACCCAGCGGGAGGTACATCTCGTATCAACTAAAATGTACAACTAGTATGACAAAATGTACATAAGTAATACTGATTGTTAACTCAACCTCTATTATGTTCATAATTTTAATGATTAAAGACAAATTAAATTGAAAACTAATGTGTTTATTGAATTTATATCTCTAGTCTCATTTAGATTATAAGATGATCAAGTTTTCTCAAATATGGATGAGCCCCACCAATAAAATTGAAGACTAAATATCTATTTTTAGGATTTTACCGATCTTGGTATTTGGAGATGACAGGATTGCTATACTTATTTGCTAGTTATGCCATACTATAAACGGATTTAGCACATGTTTGTATTGTAACCCCAACTTGCCCCACCTTGTCTTACAAAAAATTGGTCATATTGACCAAAATTGACTATTGTTTGATTAATTGTCAAAATTTTGGCACACCAATAAACGTTATCCTAATTGTAGTTCAATTTCTTGTCAAAAGTTGGCCAAAATTGAGGCTAAAAAATTAATGATCAATTTGGAACAAACCAAAATTTGATAAGACTAGTGGGGCAAAGTTAAGTATAAATAAAACATACCCTTAGTAGGTTGAGTAGATCTTGAGTGAAAAACTTAAAAGCGTGCATCATTCATTCACTAAACCATCATTTTTGAGTTGATTTGGATAGTTGATGACAGCATCTGTCGGGGCCGTATGGGGGTCTGCCAGGGTGGGTTCCCCGTGACTTACAACTTCTCAGAATACAATTATAAATAGAAGTGTATATCACAATCATGACTTTCAAACACTTATTATACAAGATTAAATTTGAGTGACCAGTTACAGTATTATAATATTGTTTTATCGTAGAGGCCATTATGGCCAAATTTTATTTATACTACACACACCTATGTACTAATGTAGACAATTCACCCACAGTCAAGTTCGACTGTGAGCCATGGCCTTAAAATTTCTAATCGAAATCATCCTCAAGTGGCTCTTTGTCGGCTTCATACTCCTCAATTGGATTATGACTTTGAGAATGAGTACAGGGTATTCAGCAAGTCAAGTACATGCATTTATACTTGAATAATGGATAAACATCATGAAAGGTTCATGAAATTAATTATAATAAATAAATTCATAAAATACCAACACAATGTAATTTGTTGTGGTAAATTGACCAATTATTCAATTAACTACATATAGATATTTTAAAGAGTAGATTTAACATGATTGCATTCAAAATATTATTTAGAAAGCTACTTGTGCCTGACCACATGATAAATTTACTGACCATGACATATCCTAATCCAAGAGTACGGAGTGTTTGAATACATTCTTTACACTCTACAGAGGTATACCACTTTTCTCACAATTTACTTGGGCTACCATTATCAGCGCATATACATACAACAATATTGCATGCGACTGAGCCAAAAATCACATGCCCAACCAAGGTTTTATTATGTATCAGGTAAAACTCGTAGCAGTTGTAGTGGGCAAAACCCCCTACTCAGGTCCCTTTCCAGTGTTGGTTCACGGTGGGGTAATTCTCTTTTGCCTAACAGTGAATCAATGTAGGGACCGTTCACAACAATCACATTATTTTCATTCGACACTGTCCATGCAGAGCTAAGTTAAGTATTTGGTAAAATTATTAAGTTATGCCTGTCCCATACTAGACTTATGATTAGTATGGTAATATGTCACTGGAAGTAAGGCACAACGATTTAAACCTTAAGTGTTTGGGTGGAGAACTGACTACATTACACTATGTGCATCATGCACTATCAGCACTTCAATCCCATCTCACCCAAACATTTTTATTTACATTTTAATTATAGCATGGTGCACAAATTACTTTTTGAGTAGAATAATTATTAATTTACTATATACTTGAACTGTATAATCGAATTGCTAAAATTTCTTTTATTAACCCCACTATCTCAAAATGTTTAGATTTATGGTTTATTTGCACCACTACAAAATACAATATCACAGTCGGTTCAAAACAGTCATCACAGACGGTTCTGAACCGTCAGTGATATTCGAGTCAGTGATAGTTCGAGTACTATCACAGACAGTTTTGAGCTCAAAACCATCTATGATAACTTATCTTCACAGATGGCTCTAAACTCAGAACCGTCTGTGATGTTGATAACTTTTTTATGATTGCTTTGTTTTCTTGGCTAGCCTCAGGAATCATACTAGCCATGTCCTTTGTACATTAGCATTTCAGATATATATACAAACACAACCAGCACTTGCACATATACATTTCAAGAATTTCAGTATATATATACATTTCAATAATCTGGGAAGAAATTTACAAATCTATGACAAGATAACATATTGCAAGATGCACTTAGAAAACAAGACATGAATCTCATCGCCAGGTACGTTGCTCTGAGCCCCCGACCGGTTCATTTTGGCGCCTGAGTCATCAGCATCCCAAATCCTGAAACTTTCAACCCTAATTTGCTCAAAGTGTCCACCACATAAATGTAGTACACAAATCTAGTATATGGAATTATATTAGTTGCTAACATACAGGAGGAGGAGGAGGAGGAGGAGGAGAGGGAGAGGGAGGAGGGGCACCTGAGATGTCAGAGGTAGGGAGGTTGGGTCAGAGGTGGCCAGGAGAAGGCACCGGAGGTCGGGAGGAGTAGCCGGAGGAGGAGGCACCAGAGGTAGGGAGAGCTAGGGCAAGTGAAGTGAAAAGTCACAAAGTGTGGAAATGAGCGGGACGAAACCAGCCTTAAATTTTATAGAGCGTGGTTCAGATTGTAAACTATCACAAACCGTTTTGAGTTCAAAACCGCCTGTGATAATCCAACACTATCATAGACGGTTCTGAGATCATATCCTACTGTGATAGTGCTGGATTATCACAGACGGTTTTGAGCTCAGAACTGTCTGTGATAATTACTATCATAAACAGTTTTGAGATCAGAATCGTCTGTGATAGTGCTGGATTATCAACAATTCAATTCAGAAATTGCAAGACAGAAAAATAGTCCCAAGCTAGTCTATGTCGTTGCTGACCTAAACTTGCTTGTGACCCAGTTAAAACAACACGAAGCACACAACTCAGCAAAGGATTCAAAAGAGGCAATCACTTCACTTTTGTTTTTTTTCTTTTTTTTTTTGCGATCTGACCAAGAAATCACAAGCTTAAGGTCAAGACACAAGGATTACACAAATTTGAAGCAAGAAAAACTCAAACTAGATGCAAAAGATCGACAAAAATGGTTGCCGAAACTTCGGAGGTTGTTTTGAGGCCCTAAACGACGTTTTTGGGGGTTCGTTCGGCTGCGCGTACATGGCCGTAAGTTTGCTGTTGAAAGAGCACTGATTTCGGACATGGATTTTCAAAAATAGCTTTTTGTAAGCTTTCCAACGGGCCAAAGAACGCCCCAATCAGAGCTCATATGCAAAAGTTATGGCTGTTTTACTGCAGGGTGGTCGAATTCCACCGTGGAATGAAAAAAACGTCGTTCGGTTCTGAGGTCAGAACCTACTGTGATAGTGCTGGATTATTACAGACGATTTTGATCTCAGAACCGTCTGTGATAATTACTATCACAGACGGTTCTGAGGTCAGAATCTACTGTGATAGTATTAGATTATCACATACGGTTATGAGCTCGAAACCGTCTGTGATAATTAGAATATCACGTCGGTTTTGCCCTCACAGTCGGTTTTGACCTTAGAACCGTATGTGATAACTTAACATTTTTTCCCGACAGGCTTTCACAGACGGTTTTGTTCATAACCGTCTGTGATGTGCCGTTCTGAATGTCTGTTTCTGTGGTAGTGTTGTGGCATGTTTATCATTTTATCTACAAGTTGTTTACTAATTTTGTTATTTAGACGTAATAATAATATGGAGTTCTTGTGCCTAAATAGGCTTAGAAATATTCTATCATTATAATATAATGTATTAAATTCAAATGATCAAGATCAATTGACTTGCCTTGTCCTTCTACAGGTAGATCCTCTGACACAATCTCGGCAATTGGTCCCTTAGCGGTAGGTGTCTCGGGTCCTAATTTAAACATATATGAAATACATTATCAACCAAAAATAACTCTGTAACACTTAACAAATACATATATAAAAGAAAGTGCATACTGAAAATTTAATATGTAAGTATTTATAACCTAGATTAACTTATTTTAGGTTGGTACGCTGGTTGAATTAGATAAATCAGATCGCAAGAAGTATGAATGAAAAACAAAAATGAAAATGAAAACAGGATAAAATAGTATTTTATTATTGAAGATTAACTAAAATGCAAATATCTTTAATCTGAGGTCGAAATTGAACTTACTGTACAAGGAAAACTTGTGTCAAAGAGTACAGAGGGTACGACCAATCAGTCTGATTCAAATTTGGAAACGAATTAGAGAACCTAGTCCTTTTTAGCTTTTGAATTAAAAAAAAACTGATTCGCCATAAAGTTGGATTGAATCATGAAAAATGGCTAAATAAACTAAATTAATTAAGAAATGTTAGGACTGGTATGCAAGCATAATAAGACTCAGTGTTTTAAAAGAATCCTGGAGAAACCATTTAGGAATTAAGCTAACAGGGTTTTTGAAAACGGTAATTAGGCTCTGAAGACTAACTTATATAAAATAGGTTGAGGGCTTTCACTGTTTAAGTTAATGTATATTTCTGGCCTTTTGGAAGAATTTAACAGTTTTGAAGTCTAGAGAATTAAACTGCAATACAAAAAATAAACCAGGATCACGACGCTTTTGCAATTTCTGGTCTAATAAATGATTTACACCAGGGAAAAATTATATGGTTAGGTTCTAATTAGTATAATAAACAAAATGACAAGAACAGAATTAAATTTGGAGGCTTCTAAGGCTCTCTCCAACGCCGGCGCAACGACGCGCTGACAGGTGGGCCCCACGCGAAAAAATTAATTAAATAATCGCGAGAGGAGAGAGGAGACGCCTGAGGAAGCAGCAACGGCGAGGCTCTGACAGGTGGGGCCCGCAACGCGTGTGCGGGCGAAGCAGCAGCGTTGGAGCACGTGTGGACGCTTCGTCACGCGGTTTGTGGGGCCCACAGCGCGGAAAACGGTGAGTTTGTACCCTCCAGAGAAATAGCGCTGACAGGTGGGTCCAAATCCATCTCGGGGCCACATGACAGTGTCTGTGTGTGCGGTGCAGATGTGCGGGACGAGGCGCGGTGGGCCCCACAAAGCGCGTGGCTGGTGTGAACGCGTTACGCGCGCGTGTGCATGCTGTGTCACTGTCGGGTGGGCCAGCGTTTGTAGAGGGCCCGCATGTCAGTTGCTGTTTGGAGTTAGGGCTGGGAAATTTAGCCGTTTGAGTATTTGCTGCCCTCGGTCCCACCTGTCAGTGACTGAAAATTTAGCCGTTTAAATTAATCCGTTTAAAAATAGCCGTTGGAGTTTAATTTATTCATTTCTGAGGTTAAAAATTCATAAAAAATCTAAAAAATTCCAAAAAAATTGCAAAAAAATCCTGAAAATTTGTGTGACCCCCTGGTTATAAATATGCCAAATTTTCAGCTCATTTAGCCTCAAGAAAACCAAAATCACACACTTTGCACTCTCCTGTTCATCCAGTATTTTCCGAAAAAATTTCCAATGGCCAATAATCCCCCCGGCGGTTATGTTAATTGGTTTGGCGAACCAAATTTAGATGAGGAGAACTTCCAAGCGCCAAACAGTCAAAATCCGCCCAGTTTTCAGCCTCCTCCCCCACCATACCCGATGTGTTATCCATCGTACGCTGCACCCCCTCCATACGACCAACTACATCCATATGCACATCCGTACGCGCAATCCCCCTACGGCCCTTACGGCCAAAATCCTCATTACGTTGGAGCTCCGACCATGTCTGCAGGAATCTCGCCTCCTGAACCACCAAGCAAAAATTCCCAGTCCACGTCCGCATCGGATACCGGGAGTCCGCATAGCTCGGTCCCGGGAGTGATCGAGGCCGAGGACAACGCTGGCAAAGGCGCACGAAGGTCTGGGGCACAGCGTAAACGAATGCTCTGGTCCCAACAGGACGACATGCGACTTATGAGTACTCATCTAACTACTAAAATCCGCTATGGTAGACTTTGTTATTAAATTTGGATTTTTCGTGCTCCAGATCAGTGCATGGTTAAATAACTCCCTCGACCCGGTCGATGGGAACAATCAAAAATGTGACGAGTACTGGTCAAAGGTGGTTGCCGAGTACAACGAGAGCAGTCCGCCTGATCGCAGACGAGATCTCAGGCACTACAAAGACCATTGGCAAAAGAGCAATAAAAAAATTGTTCAGTTCAATGGTATTTACTGCAGGTTGCGCGATGCCTATGCTAGTGGTCGTTCGGATGACCAATTGACGTCGCAAGCACGCGACATGTACAGACAAGAGGTGGCTCAGGCCTTCATCATGGAGCACTGGTGGAGAGCCGTATGTGGTCAACCGAAATGGTGCCGAAGCTACTTGGATTCTTCCAAAAGAGCTCGCCTCAACGAAGAAGGTGCTCACACGTCGTCGTCGAACAACGACGATGACCCCGTCGAGCTTCCACGACCTATAGGGCGAGACGCGGCAAAGCGGAAGGGTAAGAGCAAACTAGGCGGAACATCATCGGCGCGCGAGGAGACCCTAGAGCGCATCGACAAAGCCAACGCCGAGCTTAATACTATGGCCGACAAAGCCCTTGCTGTAGCCGATAAATTGCAGGGGATGGCCAGAAGCAAAGAGAAGGCTTCATTGATGAAGTCGTTGACGAAGCTACTTGGGATGGATACATCCCATTTATCGGACAACCGTAAGGCGACGCATGAGGCTGCAATAGAATACATCAACGAGCAGCTTAACAATCTGAAAAACAAATAGTAGACCGAACATTGTACTTTTCATTTAAACATTTGTACTCGCACTATTAATTTAAGTGGTTTTGGATTCACTTGTTTGTACCAGCGTATGTGATCGATACTTTTGGATTATAGCCGTTGGAGCTGACACATCTGTTCGATGCATTTGGATTTTAGCCGTTGGAGTTGACGCATGTGATCGGTACTTTTGGATTTTAGCCGTTGGAGCTGACGCATGTGATCGGTACTTTTGGATTATAGCCGTTGGAGCTGACACATCTGTTTGATGCCTTTGGATTATAGCCGTTGGAGCTGACACATCTGTTCGATGCCTTTGGATTTTAGCCGTTGGAGCTGACGCATGTGATCGGTACTTTTGGATTTTAGCCGTTGGAGCTGAGACATTTACTCGATGTCTTTGGATTTTATCCGTTCGAGCCGACGCATGTGATCGATGCCTTCGGATTTTAGACCCCTATATATTTGCACCCCTCCATGCCCTCATCTTCACAACTCAGTTATCTCAACTTCACAACCGAGGCCTCCGCTCTTGGTGATATCAACTTCACAACCAATCCCAAAAAAATGTCGTCCAGCTCAACCACAAGTAGTGATGAGGACGAAGGCATTAACCAAATGGAAGAGTTCGCGGCGGGGTTAGCAAAGACCTGTCTAACGGTCGAACCCCTTATGCGTCACGCTCTTCATGATGTTGAAGCCAGCATTGGTGCTGGTACCTCGCACCGCCGCCGACGAAGTAGCAGAAGGTATATCGAAAGAGCTCGCGAAGACGGTCATAACCGTCTAGTCGCGGACTACTTCGCCGATGTTCCGGTCTACCCCGGCTACTTGTTTCGCAGAAGATTCCGCATGGGGAGACCCCTCTTTCTGCGAATCGTCGAAGCTCTCGGGGAGTGGTCCCCGTACTTCACCCAGAGGAGAGATGCCCTCAACCGAAAGGGGCTATCTCCATTGCAGAAGTGCACTGCAGCTGTGCGCATGTTGTCGTACGGCTCGCCCGCTGATGCTGTCGACGAGTACGTACGCATCGGAGAGTCGACGGCCATTCGGTGCCTGGAGAATTTCGCCGAAGGAATCGTTGATCGGTTCGCGGAGGAATATCTCCGTAAACCTACTGTCGAAGACCTCCAGCGTCTGCTCCAGGAAGGAGAGGACCGAGGTTTCCCAGGGATGCTGGGAAGCATCGATTGCATGCACTGGGAATGGCGCAATTGCCCAATTGCATGGAGGGGCCAATTTACCCGTGGTGATCAAGGAGTCCCTACAATAATACTTGAAGCGGTCGCATCCAGAGACTTGTGGATATGGCATGCCTTCTTTGGTGTTGCCGGATCCAACAACGACATCAACGTGCTTAATCAATCCCCCCTTTTCACTGATGTGTTGCGCGGTCAAGCTCCTACGGTTCAGTACTCTGTTAATGGGACAGAGTACAATATGGGGTACTACCTGGCCGACGGTATTTACCCCGAGTGGGCTGTCTTCGTGAAGACCGCACCCTTGCCCCAAACGAACAAACTCAAGTTATTCGCACAACATCAAGAAGGGGCAAGAAAAGATGTGGAGCGAGCGTTTGGGGTGTTGCAAGCTCGATTTGCTATTGTCCGCGGCCCCGCTCGATTTTGGCAACGATCAACTCTTGCCAATATCATGAAAGCGTGTGTCATCCTCCATAACATGATAATCGAGGATGAGCGGCACTCTCATGACCCGATCACTCAATTGTACGATACTGAAGGCACATCAACCGTAACACCGCCTACTATCCACAGCAGTGCTCCGCCAATTTTTGAACATATGCTAGATCGAAATAATGCGATCCGTGCTCGCCCAACACATCAGCAACTGAAACGGGATCTTATCGAGCACATCTGGCAGCGTTTCGGGGCCGGCGGTACCGATGAGTAGTTGTTTGTGCGGTTGTTAAGGGCCGACTGTTGCCGAATTTTAATTTAGTGTATGTCATATTTTTTCCCGTGTGCCATTTAAATAAAAATAATTTAAAATATTTTTTGTTATTTACAACAATTTTATTTTAATTTGTTGTCTTCGAATTATCTGAATTTTATTTTATCAATTTGTTAATGTGTAATAAATAATGTATGTGCGGGCCCCACGCGAAGCGCCAAGCGAAGCGCCGGTGGGTTGGAGAAGGGTGGTGCTTCAGATGGTGCCTCGCGAAGCGCCAAGCGAAGCGCCGATGGGTTGGAGAAGGGTGGTGCTTCAGATGGTGCTTCGCATACGTGGCACAGAATATACTGGAGAATATTCTGTTGAAGCGCCAAGCGAAGCGCCGGTGGGTTGGAGACAGCCTAAGTACTCGGTTGACTCAACTAATATTAGTGGCTGGCAAATCCTATACAATTTGAATGTCTACTGCTGGCATTGCCTGGTTTTTAGTTCACGCCATGTACAGCGGATGGCAAGGGCCTAGCCGGCGGCGAGTTGGTCGGCAATTTGGGTTGGGCTCGGGGTCATGGCACCAGGGGGCCCCACTAACCTCGACAGTGACGACCACAATGATGGCCGTTGATCGGCCGCCAGAATTTAACAACGGCGTTCACTGATTCAAGGCGGCCGGCGACGAAGAAGACGACAGTCATGAAAACTAGACTAGGGACTTCCCGTATAGCTTCTATGACACTAGTGGAGAATAGCAATGGTGGCAGTCTGGACGGCGACTTCGCCGGAGCTCTTCCCCACGGTGCGGCCGCGAGAACAGAGCGAAATTTTCAATCTCGCCGGCGTTGGAATTGTAGGAACGGCGGGGTCGTCGACGGTGACTTCGATGAGGTTGAGGGTGACTCCAATTGGGTGTAGGTGTAGGGAATTGGACAGAGACGGCCGAATTTGACATCGGTGCTCTACCGTCACCTGTGACAGGACACTGGCAGTTCTTCGGCGAGTGACCATCAAACTACGCCAAATTTGGTGGAAAGACAGCTAATGTAGTGATAAAGATGATAGCAAAGTCAGTTTGATTGTTGGTTGGCTAAATCGATAAAACAGCGTTTGGCTCGACCGCCACAATTTTTCAAATTTCCAGAACTGGCCGCCGGTGGAAATTCCACCGTCGCAGCTCGCCGGCGACAGTGGAAGGGGTGCCTGGGAGTGCCTGGCACCCAGCCTGGGAGTCCGATGTACTGTTTGTAGTATTGTGTATACATGTATATTGTAGTATTGCAGTGAATTCTTCTGATGCCAGCTGCTGCGTGGAGAATTCACCTTTCTTTTTCACTGCTTGACTGTAATAACATGTTGAAGTGTTTTTCACCACAGGGCCAAGCAAGTTTTCAAGTCCAATTGCTTATCCTCTGTCATGGAAGGAGGAGGTGGCCTCTCCTTCCTTTGTGATGGCAATAGTGTGATTGAGGCAAGTCTTCTCTTTCTTTTTTTTTTTTTAAAAAAAAAAAGTTCCTCACCTCCAGAGTTGGGCACATATAGTATCTATAGACATATATAACCTTAATCACAGTGAAACACAAAAATGTCTGGGAAACTAATATAGATTTTTTTTTTGTGCGGGTCAGATCTAACAGAAAATGTAGGGAAACATACACAAAAAAAAAAAAGGATGTGACAGCATCAATGATCAAATTTGAGAAATATAACTCAGTTGGAAGCATTAGAGTGGCTGCACTAAATATTTTATGATTTTTTCAGTGATCTAGGTCAAACTAGGTCTTGCTTATTTTTACAAAATTGTATCTCTGAGTTTGCTTTCTATAGAGTCAAAAAGCACCTAAATCCAATGTCATAATCAAAAGTTATGCCCATTTTTTCTGAGCGTTGTGCAGTTTGTTAGACTACACCGAACATGTGTTTGAAGTAAGGCCAGATATAAGTCTGATGGTATAAGATTTTCAACAGACACTTTGATTTTTTGTCCGATGTACAAAATGGTTAGTTTTCTAGCCGTTGAAAACTAGCCATTATAACAGATTGGACATGTATCCACACCCAGCTGGATATGTGTCCAATCTAGCAAAATTTGGCCCCTCTAGTTCCAACAACTATATTTCTTGTTAGGGGCAATAAATAAGTGTCTTTGAACTTTCATTTGCAAGTTTTGACATAAGAATTCATTGACATATTACCAAAGAAAACTTTAGAGCATTCAATTCTCACTCATTGAAATAAAGTGAAAAATATAATGAGCTCATTTGCATCCATCGATCATTTAATGAGTTGAGAGTCTTGTATGAACTTCACCTCTTGTGTTTGAGTTCCTTAGTATTTGATTTGTGTCAAGTGAAAATTTTGAGTTTATTACTATGTTGGAGGCTAATTATCTCTTCACCGATGAAGAATGTTGGAGAGGTCTGGAAGTGTTGTGAAAGGTTTAGTGGTCACCTATCCAGAGTGGAAAAGGAGTAATCTTAGTGGAACTGAAGCAAGATTCGTATGAGAGTACTTCAATGAAGAATAGGGGAGATACTAGTGAAGTCTTCAAGAAATCTAGAAAAATTCTTGTCTCTTTCGATTTAATTCTTGCCCTCCATAATTTGATCTTGTATAGTTTGATTTTTCATCATTCTTATTTGTCACCTTAGGATTGCAAATTTATCACTTTGAACACTTGAGACATTCCTCTTGATTAGGATGTTTGTGAAAGTTTTTTACTTAATTCTTGCAAAAGCATATTTGTGCAAAGAATTAACCAAAATATTTTAAAAGATTTATTCACCTTCCTCGAACCTACACTGATCATCTAGGATTAGTTAGAATGTACATTAGGTGAGATTAATAGTACGTCAGGGTATGAAACATTTATAGTGGATTATGTAACGTACATATCATAATCTTTAATGTCCATCTCATAGCCTTTGATTTTAGGGCGAAATGTACAACATACTGATAAAAAATGTTCATATGTTAAATCAAAATGTATATTGTTTTTTAAGGAAGTGTACATTCATGTCATATAAGTGGACATTGATCAACTATAAATGTACATCGGTTACATGTAAAAATTTCGTGAGTTCCAAACAGATTTCCTTCCCAGCACAAAAACAAAGAGTACATTGGTCCGAAACAAATGAACATTTGTTCAAAGAAAAAATGCATATTACACTAATGCAAAAAGGACAACACCATCAAGCTTCTTGTGGAGGCCAGGTGGTAGTCTGACCGGCATAGATCTACAAGGCCATTGAAACATGGAGTAGTTTTGGTTGCCACAGCCTCATGTCGCTGCCGGCATAAATCTACATGGCCACCGGAGCTCTCATGGGCATAGGCTTGGGCATAGATCACCAGAGATTGCCACAACTCACATGCGCATCACCAGAGTGCAAATCTGTGCCGTTCATCACCCCCGTGCGCCACAGCCCATCACCACTCAGACGTTCACCAGCTCACACGACTGTCCACCACCCATGGTCGCACGTGCCTGCTCGCCCGAGCTTGCATGGCCTCTTGCCGCCACCTCGACGCCGTGCCACCCGAGCTTGCACAGTCTTGCACTGCCTCCTCACATCGCTGGAAGACACCGCTTTGTGCAACCACGATTGGGTTGTCACAGCCATGTCCGGCTCAGGCCTCTGTGTTAAAGGGAAAAGAACTTAGGGAATTCGCCACACTTGGGGCGCTGTGATTCCATTGCTTAAGAAGGAGATTACATGCAGCATTACATGGTAATGGCCTAAACATGGTAAGCCTAAATTGGTGATTATCTATACAAAGAAGGTCAATCATACATGCCGTGATTTCCTCTCTAACATCCCCCCTCAGCCGATGCGGGATCATTGTGAACGCAAAGGCTGGAGCGAAAGTCTTGAAACAAATACGTCGGTAGACCCTTTGTCATGACATCCGCAAACTGTTGGCGAGACGGAACATGAAGAACGCGCACATGCCCGAGAGAGACTTTTTCACGAACAAAGTGAATGTCGATCTCGATATGTTTAGTACGCCTGTGCTGAACCGGATTGGCAGACATGTAGACTGCCGAGACGTTATCGCAGTAGACGACCGTGGCTGACCGAACTGGATGGTGCAATTCCTGGAGGAGCTGCCGTAGCCAGCAGTACTCGGCAACGGCATGGGCGACAGCTCGATATTCTGCCTCCGCACTAGATCGTGATACGGTAGCTTGCCGTTTTGAGGACCAGGACACGAGGTTGTCACCGAAATAGATGCAGTAACCGGAAGTTGAACGGCGAGTGTCGGGACAGCCTGCCCAATCGGCATCGGAGTAAGCCGTGAGGGAAGGAGTGCCTGTGGCATGGAGCTGCAGCCCAAAGTCAATGGTGCCCTTGAGATAGCGGAGAACCCGCTTCACCAAGTTGAGATGGGACGTCCGGGGAGCATGCATGTACAAACACACTTGCTGGACTGCATGGGCAATGTCTGGCCTGGTGAGCGTGAGGTATTGAAGGGCGCCAGCGATGCTGCGGTACTCGAATGGGTCAGCGACCGGGTCACCGACAGTAGCCGAGAGCTTGCACCGAGTGTCGATGGGTGTTGGGGACGGGTTGCAGTGCAGCATGCCAGACCGCTCCAGGAGATCTCGGATGTATTGGCGCTGAGACAGGAAGAGACCTGTCTTGGAGCGCTGTACTGAAATGCCGAGGAAGAAGCTCAGGGCGCCGAGATCAGTCATGGCGAACTCGGTTTGGAGCGCCGTGGTGATGGGGCGGAGGAGCGTGGTCGAGGAGGCCGTCAAGATGATGTCGTCTACGTACACCAGCATGTAGGCGAGTTCGGAACCTCGACGAAGGACGAAGAGGGAGGCATCCGACTGGGAGGCGACGAAGCCGAGGCGATGGACGTAGTGGGCGAACTGCTGGTACCACGCCCGAGGTGCCTGTTTGAGGCCATACAAGGATCTGTGGAGCAAGCACACATGGTCAGGATGCGTCGGGTCAATGAAACCAGCCGGCTGTTGGCAATAGACAGTCTCCTGAAGGTGACCATGCAGGAAGGCGTTCTTGACGTCGAGCTGGTGCACCGGCCAATGGCGAGAGATAGCAATGCTGAGAACCACCCGAATGGTCGCCGGCTTGACGACAGGACTGAATGTTTCATCAAAATCAACCCCTGACTGTTGAGAATAGCCACGCACGACCCAGCGTGCCTTGTACCGAGCAAGAGACCCATCGGAGTGGAACTTGTGCTTAAAAATCCATTTTCCGGTGACAACATTTGCACCAGGCGGGCGAGGAACCAGAGACCAAGTGCGATTCTGTTGGAGCGCCCGAAACTCGTCCTCCATAGCTTGGCGCCAGTGCGGGTCATGGAGGGCGGTGTGGTATGTGCGAGGCACCGGGGATAAGCCAACATTGTCAACAGCCGCCAGGTTGAGACGATCAACCGGACGCACAACACCCGCCTTAGCCCGTGTGAGCATGGGGTGAGGTCCTGGCGCGGGGCGAGGACAAGGGGCCGCGGGTGGTCCCGTGAGCGACGACGTCGAAGATGTCACCGGTCTTGGGGAGGGAGAGGCAGCAGGTGGAGACGCCTCGTGTATAGCAGGCAGACGACTCGTGGGCAGCGGTGTAGACAGAACCTCCGGCGGAGCTGTGGATGGCGCCACGGATAGCTTCAGAGGTGTCGCCTCAGGGGCAGGCGACAGAGCAGCAGCACTGGTTGTTGGAGAAGGAGCAGCAGACGGTGGAACTGGTGAAGAGTGAACAACCAGGGGCGGAGGTGCTGTAACAAGAACATCCAAAAAGTCCAACGAGCTGGTGGAGGGGTTAGGGTTCTGTTGAGAAAAAGGAAAGGTGGTTTCATCAAATATAACGTGCCGGGAGATGATGATGCGATGGGTAGAGAGGTCGAGACAACGGAAACCTTTGTGAGAATCGGGATAACCGAGGAACACGCATGCAGTGGAGCGAGGGGCCAATTTGTGTGGAGCGGTGGCAGAGGTATTAGGATAACAGAGGCAGCCAAAAATGCGAATGTGGGAATAGGAAGGTGGTGTGCCGTGAAGACGCTCGTAGGGAGTAGTGAACTGGAGTGGCTGACAAGGACGCCGATTAAGGAGATAGGTTGCAGTGGACAGGGCCTCGGCCCAATAGGATGGCGGCATATGGGCTTGAAAAAGGAGTGTGCGGACAACGTTGTTGATGGTTCGAAGGGCTCGCTCAGCTTTGCCGTTCTGGGGAGAAGTATATGGACAGGAGAGGCGTAGGGCGATACCTGCACCATTGAAAGCGTCGCGAAGGGTGTGGTTGAGGAATTCAGAACCATTGTCGGTTTGGAGCATTTGCAGTTGGTGTTGAAACTGGGTGCGGACGAGTGCAAGGAAGTGAATAATGCACTGAGTGACATCACTTTTATGGCGCAGAGGAAATGTCCAAAGAAAGTGGGAAAAATCATCCAGAATCACAAGGTAGTACTTAAAACCAGAATTGGTCAAAATGGGAGAGGTCCAAACATCACAATGAATTAATTGGAAGGGACGTTTTGTAACGGAACTAGAGTGATTGAAAGGCAGCCGCGTGTGTTTCCCGAGTTGACATGCATGGCAGATCGGGTGGGCTATTTTATTACATGAAATGAGCTTAGACTGACGAAGTGATGACAGGGAGTCGCGGCCGGGGTGACCAAGGCAACGATGCCACAGTTCCGCGGAGGCAGTGGACGCAAGGAGGCAGGAGGGCTGTGCGGTGACGCCGGAGAAGGTGTAGAGGTCCCCCCGGCTATTGCAGCGAAGAATCTCTGTCTTGGTGCGAAGATCCTTAATAGAAAAACCAGAAGGATCAAATTCCACTGAACAGGAGTTATCGCAAGTGAGTTTACGAACAGAAATGAGGTTACGAACAAGGTTAGGAACGGCAAGAACGTTATGGAGTTGAAAGGGAGGAAGACTGATATGTCCAATGTGGGTGATAGGCATGGAGGACCCATTACCTACTGTCACACGGGAAGAAGAAGAAAAGGGTTTGGAGGACAGGAGGATACCAGCGTCGGAAGACATGTGGGATGACGCGCCCGAGTCAAGAACCCACTCGCCCATTGGTTGAGGCTGGAAGGCCATGTTGTTCAGCGCTGAGATTAGGCCAGCTTGGTCCCAGCTAGCCGAGGTTGGCAATGCCTGCGGCGTGTTGTGGACGGGTGCCAGGGTGGTGGTGTAGGCCTGTGCGGATGTCGACCGCGGAGGTGGGCCAAGGAGTCCAGCCCCAGAGTTACTGGTAGGGACGCCGCACCAGGTCCCCTGGGCCGTCTGGAGTTGGTCGGTGTAGGGGTTGAAGCAGATCCATGGACCGACGTTGGTGCTGTTGGAGCGCCGCTCGCCGCCACCAGCCCCCTTGTTGCTGTTGTTGTTGCGCCGGTAGTTGCGGTTTCCCTGTTTGCGCCGATCACCGTTGCCACTATTGCGATCACCCCCACGATCGTTGTCGCGGTCACCACGTCCGTGGTTGCCGCCGTTGCCCTGGTTGCCGGAGGTGGTGATGAGGGCAGTGTCGCTGCTGCCTGTCGTGGGAGACGTGGCTTTGTTGCTGATCTCCTTCAGGTGAAGAAGAGATCGAGTCTTGATAAAACTGGGAAACGGAGACTGCATCGGGATGAGAGTTTTCATGTCGGCGTAGCGTTCGTTGAGGCCACGAAGGGTGTTGAGAACCAGTGTCTCATCGGACACCGGTTGGCCAACGTCGCGGAGGGAGTCGGCGAGCGACTTCATCTTGTTGCAGTACTCAGTGATGGAGGATTCCCCCTGAACCAGGGAGCGGAACTCAGCATCAATGAAGACAGCACGGCTGAGTTTGTTGTCAAGGAAAAGATCCTCGACGCTCGTCCAAGCGGCGCGGGCGGACTGATCTGGTTCCATAATGATGGAGAGGATCTCTTCTGATACTGAGCCATAAATCCATGAACGGACAATATAGTCCTCACGGATCCAGTTGGGGTTGGCTCTCTCCGGCGGCGTGTCATCAACGACGTGAGCCATCAGTTCATACTTGCCGAGCAGCACATTCATGAAGGTGCGCCACATCGAATAGTTGGAGGCTTTGAGATCAAGGGTGATGGGAACATGGGTTTTGACACTGGCAACATTGATGGCCTGTGCCGAGAAGGAGGTAGGCGCAGTAATGGCTGAGGTGAGAGCAGCGGCAGTGCCATTGAAGATAGCAGCACTGGTGGAGTCACCCATGGCGGAAGCACAGGAGGAGGAGAGATTAGGGGCTAAGGAGCAACTGCTCTGATACCATGTTAAAGGGAAAAGAACTTAGGGAATTCGCCACACTTGGGGCGCTGTGATTCCATTGCTTAAGAAGGAGATTACATGCAGCATTACATGGTAATGGCCTAAACATGGTAAGCCTAAATTGGTGATTATCTATACAAAGAAGGTCAATCATACATGCCGTGATTTCCTCTCTAACACTCTGTACAGCGCGCGGGCCGCCGCCGCCCACCTCCATGCCTCCGCATCCACGTGCGGCAGCCACCCGCACACGTCCACGGTTGGTCGAGGGTGGGTGGGGAATATAATGTTGTTTTTGAACTATATATAACTATGCCTTCCCCTCTCTCTATTATTTGAATTCTTTAATACATGAATCTTGAGAAAATAATTGGACGACTCAGATAGCTAAAGTAATTACAAACATATATACCAAGTATTTATTCCACAGTGTAGTAAGTAGTAACCACTAATATACATATCAAGTTAGTGGCTGGAGTATCACTTATATTGTGCTTTCAACTTTTAGTATAGAGTGGCACATACACTATTATTTCTCCGAAGGCTCCGACTGAAAAGTATTGTGATTTCAGCTCTTATATTGGATCATTCAGGTACATGTACTTTAAGATGCTTCATTGAAGGCCCTGTACTTTGAAACATTGCTTACTTAAATTCCCTTATATTAAGAAATTGTTTGTCAATTCATGTTTTTTTTCCCAGTAACCTTAAAACCTTACAGATGCTTTATACTTTTAATAAAAAAACACAAATTAAAAGCTCTATTAGATATGACTAATTGTAGGATAGAAGTGAATTATTTCTCAAAGTGATTCTTTTAGAAGTGAAGAGACCTAAAATGTTGTATTTTGAAAGTACGGGGGTTCATGTGAATAATTTCTTAGAGTAAGGGATGTCAGTAACAAATTTTTTTTAGAAGCATGAGTATCTAAGTGAATAATTTATCAAGTACAAGGAGCTAAAATACAATTTTGACAAGAGAAAAACATTTGTTCTGACACAGCACATAAATTTAATATATAGGTTCTAATTTGGTGAGATTTTCACTCCAAGTTACCTCAAGATTCAAGAATAACGACATGGAAATTCCATTTTCAAAACTACTCTTCCAAACAGACATTTGTTCTGACATCACAGCACAGAAATTCAATATACAAGTTCTAATTTGGTGAGAGGTCCAAGTTACCTCAAGATTCAAGAATAACAATCTGGAAGTTCTTTTTTCAAAATTGCTCTTCCAAACAGGCTCTAAGTCATTTTACAAAAGCAAGCCTCAAATATATTTCTTTGCTTGAAATGCTTTTACAAAATAAATTCCACTTGATCTCAAAAAGAGTTTCAAATTTAGGAAATGGTATCTCAAAAGATGTTCCATTTCATTTAGTATGACTAAAATTTTGCTTTCTATGTTTAATTTATTGAGAGATAGTGGAGGATTGACACTATTTTGATCATGGAGTCCTCCTCGTCCAGTTTCTATTTTTGCTTTTATTCTTTGTGGTTCGTGACCTCTTTCTTGAATGGTATTTATTTTAATTCATTGTATGTTGCTTTTGCCCCCACAACTTCCCAAAACAAAGGAATTAAACATTGATAGTGTGCATTAATCTAAGATAATTCATGAAAGTCTTGTATTCCCCTTCAATATATAGTTCTTAAAGCTGGCTATTCTAACAAGGAAAAAGAAAAAGAGCAAATACATGTTGTACTACACTTAACCTAGTGAAATGAATCTCAAGGGAATGGAGGCATCTCTTTCATGCCTGGTCTGCATGTGAACTTTCAGCATTGCTAACATTGCACTTTTCCCATCTATTAAGCCTCTTTAAAATGTCCCTTATTGTGGGACTTTTTGTCATATCGGTTTCCACACAGTTTAGACCTATTTTGATACATCTTTTTATTTGTTGGCAATCTATTTCCAGTGATGCATACCTTGGTGCCGCTTCCAACCTAGTCCTCCAATTTTTAAGTACTTATGAAATTGTATAGAATGATGTTATGCTAAGGTAAAGTGTAACATAATCTATGTCAAAGAAGGCCTCAATCTTAAATTTTTAGACAAATTTTCTTACAAGCTTAACAAAGTCTTGTGAAGACATCCCAATAAAATCAAGATAGTTCTTATGTACTATTATTATCTCTACAATTATTACACAAACTGAATATGTCTGATTTGGTTGTGATTATATCTTTATGTATGTATTTTAGTGTCATATAACCACTTCAACACAACATGAAATGTTTGAAACGATATAGGCACTTTAAAGCAAATGCATTTCATTTGATCACTATAAGCTGTGGATTTATTAGAAGAGATTCAATTTACAGTGATCCCTTAAGTGTTGTAGTGCGTATTTGAGTTTATTGTTGACCCAAAAGTTTTGATAGTCCAAAATCCGTATTTCTTTTGGTAACATATTTTCATCAAGCAATATGCTCCCAAGTGTTTGGTCTGAGTTAGTTTTCTTGTATAGGTTAGCCACAAAAATCTCTTATAAGTGTTTTCAAGTGCTTTATGATCATTTTTTTCCACTTCTGTACTTTATATTCCTGAATAATTCTGGTTGACTAATATTCCCTCTTGTGATTTCCTCTAGGTTGATCCAAGAGAGGGTATAGCCAGGACATGGGAGGAAATTCATCACTCTTGAATCTATATAAAAGTCTTGTCTCTGATTGAACCATCTTTGTTACACCCCACGATCTCCTTGACACCTCTACAAATCTCTATTGTATATTTTGAGTACATGAGCCTATCCGATATTTTGATATAAGACAAGTCATATTGGAAATCCAACATTTTTCAGAGTGTCTCCGAATCGTATTTAATGATATCTAGAAGTGTCAAAATATTCTCTGTAAAAAATAATATTGTCCTCAATATGGTGCCACATAGAATAAATTGATATATTATTATACAATGCATCTACATTTAATATTTTTATAACTATTCTCCGATTTGAGTTGCACACAACAAACCCGACAATGATACAAATTTTTATAAAACATGAATTTTCTTTTCAGAATGACTAAGAAAAAATATTTTTTTAGTTTCGTTGTTTCTATTTTTAATATAAACTACTAGATCTTAATCTAATAATCATCACTTGATCTAAAAGATTTTAAATTGTTATATTTTTGTAAGTTGTCGTATTTTCTTATATTAGGATGTCGTATTTTTTTAGGTTGTTATATTTTGTTATTTTAAGTTGTCGTATTTTTCTAGATTGTTGTATTTATTTATTTAGGTTGTCGTTTTTTTAGATTGTCTTTTTTATTTTAAGTTTTTGTTTTTTATTTTAAATTATCATATTTTATTATTTTAAGTTATTGATTTTTTAGATTATCTTATTTTTTTATTTCAGGTTGTCAAAATTTTTTTAAAAAAACTTTGTATGTAAAAATTATGAATACCACAGTCATATCTTTTTTTTTAATTTTAAATGGAGTAATACTACATGTTCTATTAGGCAGAGGAAGAAGAATGTACAAGCAGCTACAATACGGCAGCAGTGCACTACAGTCAACAAAATGCAGAAATTTAAGCAAGGCCATTTGAGCGACAACTGTTGACAACGAACTCGCCATCTTCACCGCCTTCTCCATCCTCTCACATAGCTTTAGCAGCACCCCCTCCCGGAGATGTGCATCGTCTGGCATCAAAAGCTTCCTCCATGACTGAAAAAAATTAGAGCATTCTGAAAGTCACTTGCATTGGCGATGTTATGCTGTTCTCAAAAACCCACCATTGCGCACCATCCACAAGGTCCAACAAAACGCTCCTATCCCAAATAAAAGAAGCTTGGCACAAATGTTATCTAGAAGTGGGAATTTCGATCCAATTCAGAAGACACCACATCAGCTTGGCTGTGCGGCAGTCAAGGAAGATATGGTCGGTGCTGTCCACTTCCTTTTTCGTAAGTTGTAAGCTGACAGAATGACGTTTTGAAGCACCAGCAACAAGAAAGCCTGAATCTTCAGTGTTGTTTTGCAATTCCAAAGGGCATGGAAAATACTTGGTTTTGTTCATCCAAAGGTAAGATGCAACTAAAGAGATCGTGTACTAAAGATGCCATTGTTCTCCAGCCCCTCCTTCCTGAGTTGTATTTGTGCCAGACATCCAGTTAGTTCTTGCCAGTACTTAAAGTTGCATTATCAAAGGTTCTTCTAAAGGACAGCTCCCATCCTTCAGGTATCCAGGCTTGGGCCACTGTCACCCTGGATTGTTTACAATTTGGTACAGGTCCGCAAATGCAATCTTTAACCGATATCCTTCAAACCAAACATAATGAAAGCGTGATATTCTCTAGTTTCACTTATAATTCAGGCAAAGTGAAAAAAGAAGTTTTTTTGGAAGATAAGTAAATAACACCATGTAAGCGTGCATATCTTAAGTTACTTGAAAATCAAAGCGTCCACGTAGCCTGAAATACTCCACACAGTGATTTTCTTTTGATGATCCATACAATGAACTCTAATATACAATTACATCATGAACATAGTTTAATTACACATCCCAAATTAATCAAAAAAAAGTGCAAACAATAATACTGCAGGTGCAGCTAATGAAACTCTTATCATCCACAGACATCTGGCTATACGTGCAACGACGCCAAGAAATCTTTGACAGGTGGATCATTATGATCAACACCAGGAAGCTGTAATTGTTTAAAAACAAAACCATTGTTGGCAATTCTATGTAATCAGAACAGCTAAAAATTGATCTCATTGTCATCAGTTCTAAAACAGACTTACTGAATTTAGGATAGATATCGCAAGTTGTTGATCATCAGACACCTTTCTCTTGTCAGACTGAGCAGACATGTTCTTGTCCTGGACAGACATCTGAAGATCTGTGTATCAAATGTAATGAAATAGCTTCAGAACAAGAAAAGATTCAATATAAAGTTAACCCAAAAGCTTGCAATAGTAATTATCAATAGAGCAAAAAACAAAGATAGATAAATTGCAACAAGAGAAAAAAAATCAATGAAACAGCCACATTGGAGTATTCAAGATGATCATAGAATTAATTAAACATACAGAAGATAGCATCTTGATGCAAGCTGAGTAGGAATTGCAAGGTTTATCCAGGATTTTTTTTTTGGGGTTCCAGTGTAGATAGAAGTGTTCTTTTTCTGTACAGTTAACTGGTGATACAATGTACAAATTACCAGCCATAGAAGATCATCAACTATAGTTCCATGGTATGCTTTTTGCCCCTTCCATTTGAATTTATGTTACAAGAAATCAGATCTGAATTAAAAAGAAAAATGAAGCAATGTCTAATGGTGAGAACATGAGCATGTTAATTGTCACTAACTAGTGAGGGCTATGTTTGATGAACAATTTAATAGTTACTAAAGAAAATGATTATGTAGTTAAGCAATCAGTCAAGGTGCATGTCTCCAATGAATAATGATCGATTTGTTTCACAATAGAGACAGAACTTGGAATATTCAATTTTTTTCATGTCAACAAGTATAGCAAAGCAACTGCAAAACTATGAAGTCTGACAACTCTATTATCAGTCCAACTTCTCATGCAACTATGCAAGGAATAGTAGTAAATTTATCATCTCCAAAATCAAAACAACACATAGAACAGTATATTGAATATAAATGTACATATGCCAGCATGTTTAAAAAGAAATTGAGAAACCAACTAACATACCTAATGCCAAGTTCTGGTCATCTGCAGTAATTTTTGACATGGCAGCATCTGCTGCAGCTGCAGCTCCAGAGTTAGCATCCTCCATTGACATAGCAAGGACCTGCTCTAGTAGTTGAGTTTTGTCATCATAACAAGCTATATTAGCATCTTATATCAATCTAGACTGCAGAAACCACTCATATAACAAAATATCTAAATAATATCTTAGAAATAAAAGATTCTCAACGGTGCATTTTAGTTGGATCAGATTATTACAAACTTCAATTATCAACACAGTTCCAGAATAAGGTACACTTTTTCCTTTGTACTCATAGAAGTTCAGAAAAAGTCATGACACTACGTAATTTAAGAAAGAATCCGAAAACTTGGCAATTCCAAAGCAACAAGATAAATGTAGTGAGCCAAATCTTAGCAGAACCTAAGCAGGGAGAAGGAAAAGACTATATTTATGGCAGAATCATGGACTCAATAGCACAAGTGATGACTGCCAAAATTTTTCCCAAAATATGCGCCATTTCATTTCATATGACTAAAATTTGGCTTATCATGTTTAACTATTTGAGAGATAGTTGGAGGTTGACATTATTTTGATCATGGAGCCCTCATTTTTAGAGTTTCTATTTTTGTACTTATTCTTTGGGGTTCATGCCCCTCCTTCCCGCACATTTTTTTTAATTCATTTTATGTAGGTTTTTGCCAAAATTTCCCAAAAGAAAGGTAGCAAATATTGCATGTGTTCACTAATCTAATATATAGTTCGTAAATTCCCCCAGAAACATGTGGTTCTTAAAGCTGACTATCTTTATAAGGTAAAAAAAAAAGAGTAAAGGCGTGTTCTACTACATGTCCTAGTGAAATAAAATTCTAAGAGAATCAATGGCGTCACTTCCATAGGTGATCATACCTGATCTTCTAGTGACCTTTCGTCATTGCTAACATGGAAATCCATATTTTTCCATCTATTGAGATTCTCAATAATTTCCCTTGTTGTAGGCCTTTTCTTCGGGTCGGTTTCCACACAGTTTAGACCTATTTGAATGCATACTTTTATTTGTCGGCAATCTATTTCCAGTGATGTGTACCTCGGTGTTGCTTCCAACCTATTCCTCCAATTTTTAAGTACCTGTGAAATTGGATTAGAGATTGAATAAGATTATGCAAAGGTAAAATGTAACACAATCTCTGTCAAAAGGGACCTTGATCTTGAATGTTGATACAAGCTCAACAAAATCCTCGGAAGACATTTCAGTACCGTCTGGGTAGTTCTTGTGTCCCGTCATTATCTCTATGATTATTACACCCAAACTAAATATGTCTGATTTGGTTGTAATTATACCTTTATATAGGTATTCTGGTGCCATATAACCACTGCATCACATGACGAGTGTTTGAAGCATTAAGTACTTTTAAAGCAAATGCATTTTGGTTGATAACTAAAAGGTAAGAGGTTTAGTGACATTCAACTTACAATGTCCCCTTAAGAGTTTCAGTGCGAATTTGAGATTCTTGTTGATTGAAGAGTCTTGAGAGACCAAAATCTGCAATTTTTGGTATCATGTTGTCATCGAGCAGTATGTTAGCAGGTTTTAGATCCAAGTGAATAATTGGAGTATTAGTTTTTTGTTCCTCGTGAAGGTAATATAGACCATAGCAAATTCCCTCAATTATTTTGTAGCGCCTGTGCCAATCAAGTCCGCAAGATTCATCTGTACAAATAACCAAAGGGAGAGCACTTGAGAAATGTTAGATCTAAAAATCTTTTATCTTAGCATATTAAATGATATATGAATTGACTAACAAATTCTACTCTATGTTCCTGTTCTCTATCGTTGATACACTGACATTAGTAGCACATATTAGATTGTTTAACATCTACAGTAAAAGTGAATAAAATATAGTAGGGGCCATGATCAAGGCACATATACTTCAATAACAAAGGAAAAACAAAAAAAATGAAATAGACAAACAAAAATACATCATATTTAGAATTGTCGTACCGAAAAGATGCCTCTCAAGACTTCCGTTAGGTAGATACTCAAAGCAAAGCAACATTTCTTGCACTCCTGCAAAATCATTTTTCCCAATGCAGTCTACATATACCTGTCGTATTTCATAACAATAACCTATAAACCACACTATATTTTGGTGCTTAAGTATCATAAGATGTTCAACCTCATTCTTAAATTGTTTATATTCAACTCCCAATGTTAATTTGAGTCTCTTCACAGCAATCACTTTCCCATTTTGTAGCACTCCCTGTTTAGACATTGACTTTTGGATCAGCTATGGTTACACATATCTGAAAAAGAGAAAAAAAATCAATACTTAAATCTCACCTTATAAACCACTCCAAAACCACTTCTACCAAGTTCTTGCTCATCAGAGAAGTCATTTGTGATATCTTTCAAATATTGTAACGGTAGATCGCATGGCTTTGCACCTTGATCTTGTAACATGCTCTCCAGCTTATAATATCTGCTAGCTTCACCATCCGTCTTTAATTTTCTGATTACACAAACATTTTCACATAAGAGCAAGCATACATAAACGTGAATTACTGCTCCAATATCATTTTTGACAGGAAGCAGGTTATCGGAGCATCTTGGGGAAAACATTACAACTAATTATACATATTTAGTGCAAAATTTTAGTATCAATCACAAATATAGTTTAGAACTTATTTGATTTGAAACTGTAATTATAATTGCAATAGTTAAATTACATTGGAATCAAAGATGTATTTGGTGAATATAAAAGAAATATAGTATGTTTGGTTTGTAATCTAATTTTGTCTGATCTCATCTTGCCAAAATTTTGGCATGCCCCAACTTTGGTAAGTTTTGACAAGAAAATAAATTAGTGATTGAACAACTTCTATTACCATGTCAAAATTTTGATAATAAATCAAATAATAGCTAAATTTGATCAACATCATCTTTTTTTATAGGTGGCTACAGACAAAAATGCCTGAAAAAAGAGAGATGATTTTGAAACACATCTCACTTGGATGTATTTTGATAATATAACTAAAATATATTTGAATTCGGGTATTATAATTATGGAGTGATTCAAATCAAATAGTTAATAAAATATTCCCATTACGGAACCAAACGCCTTAATATCATTTTATTGGATCCGAGCGAATTTGATTCTTCAACCCAGAAGGTGATACGAAGTATTACAAAATTTTAGTCGGAATGCAAAAGAATACAGAGGTGAAACATGAACCATTGATCCAAAATCATTTTTGGCGAGCAGCAGGTTGCCGAAGCAACTAACCTGGAGGACGCCGCCTCTGCTTCGGACGAGTTTTCGAAAAGCCGAAGCATGCGTGCGCGCATCAGCTTCTGGGGGTTGCGCCGCTGTTCCGCGTTGCGCCGCAGTTCTTCCGCGTTGCGCCGCTGTTCCGCGTTGCGCCGCAGTTCCGCGTTGAGCCACTGTTCCGCGTTGCGCTGCTGTTCCACGAGCGAGTGTTCCGCGTTGCGCCGCTGTTCTTCCGCGTTGCGCTGCAGTTCCGCGTTGAGCCACTGTTCTTCCGCGTTGCGCCGCAGTTCCGCGTTGAGCCACTGTTCCGCGTTGCGCTGCTGTTCCACGAGCGAGTGTTCCGCGTTGAGCCACTGTTCCGCGTTGCGCCGCAGTTCCGCGTTGAGCCACTGTTCCGCGTTGCGCTGCTGTTCCACGAGCGAGTGTTCCGCGTTGCGCCGCTGTTCTTCCGCGTTGAGCCACTGTTCTTCCGCGTTGCGCCGCAGTTCCGCGTTGAGCCACTGTTCCGCGTTGCGCTGCTGTTCCACGAGCGAGTGTTCCGCGTTGCGCCGCTGTTCTTCCGCGTTGCGCTGCAGTTCCGCGTTGAGCCACTGTTCTTCCGCGTTGCGCCGCAGTTCCGCGTTGAGCCACTGTTCCGCGTTGCGCTGCTGTTCCACGAGCGAGTGTTCCGCGTTGAACCACTGTTCCACGTTGCGCCGCTGTTCCACGAGCGAGTGCCTTGAGGAGACGAGGCTATCGCTAGTGCTGGTGTTGGTGGATCTAATTACATGGTGCGCATGGTCTGAGGAAGTTGACGTTTACCACCTGGGCTCCTCGGGGTCGGACGCTTCGCCGCCGCCCTCAAGTCGCCGCCGACGCCCGTACTCCTCAAGACGCTTAGCTGCGGGGATGTAGAAGAACCGTCGGTTCCGGCCGCCGGCCGGCGACTGACGCCCGTACTCCTCGGGGTAGGTGTAGGAATCTTGACTCGGTGGCACCCAAGAAGTGACGGCCGGGCCCGGCGACTTGAGGCCAAGGTCGGTGCGCGCCTTGGCGATGACCGAGAGGAGGAGTTGCTCGGGTGCGCCGGCGAGGCGGCTCAATTGCTGGTCGCCGTGGTCTTGAAGGAGCAGCAGGCCCATGATCTTGGCGGCGTGATCCGGGTCCAGCGCCTGTATCCGGGCGAACGCCACCTTCGTCGCGTCGTACACCACCTGGTCACCGCCGAAGGCTTCCTCCTCGCTCGGTAGCTCCACAGAAGGACCGGCCGGCGCCAGCGATAGCGGCGAATTGAGGCCGAGGTCGGCGCGTGCCTTGAGGACGACCGAGTGGAGGACTTGCTCGGGGCCGTAGGCGAGGCGGATCATCTCTGTCTCGCCGTGGTCTTGGAGGAGCAGCATGCCCATGATCTTGGAGGCCTGGTCCGGGTCCAGCGCCTGTATCCGCGCGAACACCACCCTCGTCACCTCGTACGCGTCCATGGCTTCCCAAGGCCCACTTCACTTCAAGAGAGACTTGGTACCTTTGCAATGGAGTAGAGGGGAGGAATTTTGGGAGTGGTTGCTGGCTGCCCGGTCACCGGCGAGAGAATACAACAGCACACATGACAGCGCCTACAATATCTTTACAAAGAAAGAAAATTTTTTAAATAACCCAAATAAAAAAATAATTACTAAACTAATTCATTCTGCGAGGAAATTGCATTGTTAACTTATCACATAAACCTATCATAACTCGAATACACAACAAAAAGTTGTCACACTACAACTGGTTGATACAAATATGTCACTGCTCGAGTCGTGATGAACTATGTCTCGCGTCTCCAAGTAGTGACAATCTCCAATTATTTGTCATTAGCTGATTTAACCCTAATTTTTAATTTAATCCTAATTTTTGTAAGCCCTAATTTGTAGTTAGTTGAAATATAGTTAATTTAAATAATTAACAAAACGATTTGGCAGGATTAACAAATGAGGGTTGTAATTAATAAAGAAGTTGTAATTAGTAAACCCTAAGTTGTTAAATCAAATAATTAACAAATTTGGATCATTAGTACACTTAATTTGCAAGCAGTAGGGTTTTCATTAACCATAATTGCATGTGTTTGGAATTTAGAGTGTTTTGGAAATGCTTTGAGTGGATCGTACTTGTTGGTGGTTGATGAGAGATGCGACATACCTCAGATGCATGCAGGGGGTATGACGGATACAGAGGATTCTTTTCTATTTTCAACGACGAGTTGTCTTGTTCAAATGTCACCTATATGCAGCATAATCACACCAAAGCCGAGTCAGGAGTACGTAACTTTTTATTTCATCAAAAATAAAAGAAAGTTACAGATCTTTGTGATAGTCAGCATGAACTGATCGAAATATATCTACAGCAATATTTGGTAACCAATTGTTATAGTACTAATTTTAATTTGAGACAATCCATCTCATGTAAGATAGTTTTATAGTGTTTTTCTTACTTTCATCTCACAGAGTGTCAACTCATGACCTATAATTGTATTAGTCCTATTTGTTGTCTTGACTATACTCTACATATAACCCCTCAATATTGTCGTAAGTCCAAGAAATATTCATCTTAACAGAATGACCACATCTGTACATAAACTCATGTGCTTCTAGCCAATCATAGAGTTATATCAAGTTTTCTTGTATGTAAAACCAAAAAGTGTAGGACACCACGCATGTAACGAGCATCACAAGGATGTTTTAGACATATTTGGAAGTACAAGCTTACATGTGCTCCTAAGGACATGTTTTCATAGTAAGAATAGTGGCAAGAGCATTTGCAATAGCATATGTGTTCAAGATCATGTATATTGGTTGAAATTATTTTCAAAATATTGACTTCGTCTTGAAGTTGGCCCCTTCTACTACGAAGATAATTTGTTGTCCACTTTGCCTTCCAGTACTACTCATAATCGAGCCACTTCAAGTATGTACATCTCCTTTTGCCTTCCCTAGGGCACTCTGGAATTCTTCTCCTGTAGTCGTTCTTCCTTGAAACTATTGTAGTTTTCGACAACAAACCACAATTACAGTGACGGATTCTCTAGGTTTGGCCTTCATCCTACAAATGGATGAAAAGAGGTCATGTAATAAGCAAATGTAGAAGTACTTATTTGAGGAAAAACGGATTTATTATTTACCTCTCGTGGTCTTATTCTTCGCCCCTGGTTATGCTCACTCTCCATGATCGCAGAGGTTAGTGACAAAGAGATAAAAATTTGAGATGGTTTGGATGAATTTATAGGAATGGAACAATGAACCTAAAAGAGTGTTATGAGCTGTGAACATGAGAAATTTAATTCAGTTGCACATATTGATGAAAGATTGGTTTAACGTGTCGCTAAAAGGATGTTGCAACATTAAGTTGAAAAGCCGTGTAAAAGACTGAAAAGCTAAAAAATCAAGAAAATTGAAAAAGTGGATGTCTACATACAACAAAATATATAAGAATCTGGAATAACCAAATTATCTAATTGATATAGTAATGAACAAAATCTGAAATTACAAAATTGTCCAATTAATTAAGTTCAATACAAACTACATGATGAGGTCTAAGGATTTTACCTGCCGCTTTTATCCGGTGGCCTATCTCTTTGAAAAGACGAAAGTGAATACAAATCCATCAGGACATGTCCTCTCTGCCCGACTGCTAGAGAAGATCCATAGTGCTTTGTTTGCCCTAATGGTTGAGATGGCTGTGTGGGTGGTAAAGCATCAAAGATCTGACTCTGTCGAAACTCATCATGCAGGTAGGAGTAATGAGCGTAAGGTTCAAACATCCCTAGCATGTTAGACACCTAATCTTCATATTCCCTCTACTATGATGACTACTCAGCCTCCTCCCCCTGTGGAACATATATGGCCTGCTCTCCCTGCTCAAAGTGCAACTCATTTGAGGGCTAGTCCTAGTATGCCTATACCCCCTACTGTGGTATCCATTGAGGCATCCAATGATCTGTATACTATTAGCTCATCTAATCCAACTTCCCCTAATCCTAAAGCTCATCTACTGCTACCTATTATGCCAAAACCCTATTGGCATTCTCTTGGGCTCTTCTAATATCCTCCTAGTCGTTTGAATCGTCGGAATCATAGCCCCTTGGCTTAGGATGTGTTGATGACTCTTCTATCTGCAATGCTCCTCCTTGACGAGTATACATCAATAATGAGCATGGAAGTTGAGCTGGGGTAGTAGATGACCCCACTATATCAGTCCCCCATGCAGATGATGTGTTGTATTAAGTAAGATGTGCACTAGAGATACTAGAATGTGCGAATGATGGCCTCTGTTGAGCACCAATCAAGCTAGGGTGCACAGATCTTGGGCTAGGTGGGCTACTCGCAATACGTCTTGGCACAAATGCATCACTTGTACGCCTACAACTTAGGTCACTCATGAGTAGTTGGGCACCAATGTTCATTGCATAGATGGCACCAGTGAACTCAAAATGGCACCAACAACCTCCAAGTGATATGCCAACCAAAATCAACTTATTTTGTCTCTCAATGGTAGTTGTGATGTCAAACTGCAGAAGACAAGTTACTATATGTTGTAGTAGAATCTTATATATCCTATGCAAAGATTCTGGCATGACGAAGAAGATCACTACTTTGGTCTTCGTTGGTGTAGCAAGCTGCAGCCTACCTCCACGACATCCACCATGCGCAAGGGAAGGACACCACTCACTATCAAGATTTGGACGGGGAAGTTGGAGACTTTTTTTTCTTGTGTTTGGGTGAGGAAGATGTCTTGGGGCGATGTCATTTTTGATGTTGAATATGATTTTGAAGTCAACCAATACTTGCCAGTTGCTGGTGATTCTGATCGCCAAACAACCAAGACAGATTGTGAACAATCACCAACCCAAGATGATTCTAGTCATCAAGGAGTTGAGTTCATGGAAATCGAATCTTCAAGCCGTGATGACATTCATTCAAAACCCAAGTCAGGCTCGGGGACTGACAAAATCTTATCAAGTTCCAACTGTGGTTACAATAGGGTAGTGGGGGTCATTGGGGAAGACGATAAGCCACCTCCCCTTGATGATCCAATTTGTCATTTGCCTCAATTCGATTTGCAGATGAATGATGCACCCAATGACAATGTTGGTGCACAAGAAGCTGGGGTTGGCCTATTACCACCTCTAGACCTAAGCACACCAATAATTGGTGGAGGAGAACGTGTGACTCAACCTGCACTAACACATAGGGAATCACCCATGCAACCACATGAATCGGCAGCACAACAACTCTGAGTTGCAACAATTGCACGAACTTCCACCCGACTTAAACAATGTTCCAAGATTTGCCCAATTTGCTGCTAATTTGGCGAGGACTTTGAGCTAGAGATTTCTGCTCACTGAAGCAGGAGCCAACACCGAATAGGACTCTACTCCACAAGGAACACACTACGACCAGTTCGTAACTCAAATAACAAGCATGATCAGTGTGATGATCATTTCCCTTCAGAGCATAGACAACCTGTCGGGTGCAGTGTCCACGAGCGTCTAGGCTTGCGTAATGTTTATGATCGCCTTGGCCCCTGACAAAATGTGGGATACACGCGACCGTGACCACCAGACTCTACATCAGAGCCAAATTCTCAGTGATGCTGCCATGAGGTTATCATTGGATGCAAAGCATTCTCTGCTAACCTTAGAGCAATGAGATGGCCTTCCAAATTTCAGCCCGTCTCTGTAGAAAGTTTCGATAGGACTAAAAACCCATCAGAGTTCCCATAGATTTACTATACAATGATTCAAGCTGCTAGGGGAAATGAAAAGATAATGGCCAATTATCACCCCATAGTTTTGGAAGGATTGGTTCGATCATGGTTACTCAACCAACAAGCAGAATCCATTAATTCCTAGGAGCATCTTTGTGATCTCCTGATCGCTAACTTTCAAGGAACCTATGTGCGACAAAGAAAAGAGGATGACCTCCATCAACTACGTTAAAAACCAGATAAGACACTACCCTAGTTCATAAAGCATTTCCTCCAAGTTCAAAACACAATCCCTGAGATATCAGAGTCATCTATGATCCGTGCGTTCAAACAAGGGGTTCGATACACAAGGTTCATAGAAGACCTAAATATCAACCCACCAAAGGACGATAAGGAAACTTACCTCTGCAAACCAGGTTGAAGAAAAAATCTTCCAAAGCTAACAAGGACAAGAAGAAATCGGGCTCAAAGAAGAAGGGGAATAATTCCTAGTGAGAGGTCACAAAATTCCCTGCAAGAGGTCACGACTCTTGAGTCTTAACGACCAAAGCCAAAGGCCAATCAATCGTCTTCCTCTGGTCGCTCGAACCATAATTGACCAATAGCCTCTAAAAATCAACATGATAAGGGCAAGATGATTATGACCAAAGACCAAAAGAACAAATGGTGCCCCTTATACAAAATGAAGGGACATGATTTGAAGCACTGTTGGTCATGGTTGCACAAGCTTAATGATTTATATGCCAAAAAAGTATCTTTTCCTATCCCACCCGGGCAGGAAAAATCTACCAAGGATCTTGAAGAACTACCATATCAGGACTGGAACCGGCACATCCATGTGATCATGGGGGATCCTCCGCCTACACCTCTAAAAGACAGTTTAAGGCTGCATGGCGTGAGGTAAATGCTACGAAGTGTTCACTAGCTAAGCTTCGGTATCCCTGGTGGTCGAAAACTACTCTCACTTTTGAGAGGGCAGACTGTCCAACGAATTTACCATGACCACACCGATACCCTCTGATCATTACACCCACCATTGGCAACTACAGGTGAGTAGAGAATTGGTCGATGGTGGGAGCACATTGGACATTCTGTTTTCTAATGCCCTTGATGCCATGCAAATTCCTCAGTCCAAGCTCCAACTGATTAGGAAACCCTTCCATTGTGTGATCCCAGGATCTATGGCCAAACCAATTGGCCAAGTAACGCTCCCCGTGACGTTTGGTAACCTAGGAAAGTTCCGCACCGAACTTATCACTTTTGAAGTGATCAACTTTGAAGCAGATTACAATGCCATACTTGGTCTCCATACATTGACAAAATTCATGATGGTCACGCACTATGCACATCAATGCATCAAGTCACCAGGACCAAATGGAGTTATCATAGTATTTGGTGACTGAAAGTCGGCCCTATCTTGTGATAGGAAAGCACTTGAACTTGTCGACCAACTGCCTCAACGCAAAGCAATTTCTTCCTGTTCATCAAAGGACAAAACTGCTAAAGTGGCTCTGAAGTCCCAAGATGAAATCTGTGAGGTACCATTACACACGGATAATCCTTCCAAAACTGTGCTGATAGGCTCAAGCCTAAATAGCAAATAAGAAGTCACGCTCATCACCTTCCTCCATGCTAATGAAGATGTGTTCGCATGGCAACCATCCGACATGCCCGGAGTTCCTAGGGAGGTGATAGATTACAGGTTGGCAATTCAACCTGACAAGAGACCAGTAAAGCAAAAACTCAAACGTTTTGCTCCTGATCATCGAGAAGCGAGCAAGATCAAACTTGATATGCTCCTCAAAGTCAGGTTCTTTTGTGAGGTTGAGCACCTTGAATGGCTCACAAACCTGTTCATGGTGAAAAAAACCAATGGCAAATGGTGCATGTAAATCAATTTCACATATCTCAATCGTGCCTGCCAAAGGATGATTTTTCCCTTCTGTGAATTGACCAACTTGTAGACTCGATCACAAGTTGCGAGGAGATGAGCATTTTGGACACGGAGTCAAATAAGCATGGCGTGCAAGGATGAAGAAAAGATTGGTTTCATTACCCCTTTTGGAATTTTTTGCTTTATAAAAATGTCATTTGGGCTTAAAAGTGCTAGCATCACGTTCCAGCTCTCAATGTCGAAAGAATTCATAGATCAATTATCACACAATCTTGAAGCGTATGTTGATGACTTGATTGTTAAGAGTGTTCATAGCTCTAACCATTTGTCAGATTTGGCAGAAACTTTTGACAACTTCGGAAGCATCATATTAAATTAAACGCATAAAAAATGTGTCTTTGGAGTCTCGGCTGGGAAGCTCCTCAGGTTCCTCATTTTCATCCATGACATCGAGGCTAATTCTAAAAAGATCCAAGCTATCGCGCAAATGCGGCCACCAGTGAATCTAAAAGAAGTGCAACACCTAACTGGCGGTATGGCAGCGCTTAGTCGCTTCATATCACGACTAGGCGATAGAGGGCTTCCTTTTTTCAAGATCTTCAGGAAGCATGACAAAATTCACTGGTTGGAAGAAGCCAATAAGGCATTCAATGACGTTAAAAAATATCTTGCCAACTCACCTACTTTGGTTTCACCTATTCATGGAGAGCCATTGATGGTATATTAGTTGCCACTAACCAAACAGTGAGTGATATTTTAGTCGTAGAAAGAGAAGCTATTCAACGACCAGTGTATTTCCTCAGTGAAGTCCTCCATGGTCCAAAGGAAAACTATCTACAAGTATAGAAATTACTGTATGCACTTCTCATGGCATCAAGGAAATTAAGACATTATTTTCAAACACACAAGATCACAGTTCCATCCTCTTTTCCACTTGGAGAAATGCTCAACAATAAAGAGTGCTCTAGTTGAGTATCCAAATGGGTAGTAGAGTTGGGTGAGTTCGATATCACTATAGTGACTCGAACGACAGTTAAATCTCAGGTTATGGTCAACTTCGTCACATAATGGACCAATCCACAAGTGCAAGCCATCACCGAGCATTTCGACCAATGGACAATGTACTTTGATGGCTCTTTAAGCCTCTTCAAAGCAGGAGCCAAAATCGTTAATCTCTACAAATGGTGAAAAACTTCAATATTCTATCTAGATAAACTTTCCCACTACCAACAATGTGGCAGAATATGAAGGTTTAATAACCAGACTCCAGCTGGCTCAGTTCATTAGGATCCAATGCCTACTCATAAAAGGGGACTCGCAGTTGGTCGTAAACCAGGTCAAGAAATAGTACCAATGTTCCGACACAAAAATGTCAGCACACCTGGTCCAAGTAAGGAAAATGGAAATACATTTTCTTGGGTTCGAAGTCCAGTATGTAGCCCGAAAATAAAACTTGACCGCAAACCAACTTACTCGCATTGGTTCATCACGGTCAACTCCCCAAGCAAGGACCTTTTTAGAGCAATTGGACAAGCCTTCTTCACACAAAAGGAAGCAACAACAATAACTATTGCACTCCTTGAGTATGATGCCAATTGGATGATTCCATTCAAAAATTATTTGGCAAAGAGGACTTTATCTGAGGACGAAGCTGAGTCTGATCAAATGACTCGCAAAGCAAGCATGTATACACTAGTCGAAGGTAACCTTTACCACAAAGGAGTCTTAGGTGTATTAATGCGTTGTATTTCACAAGGGAATAGCTTATTTCTTCTGCGTGAGATATATGAGGGTATGTGTAGCAACCATGCTTCCTATCGGACATTGGTTGGAAAAACTTTCAGGCAAGGCTTTTATTGGCCCACCACCCTACAAGATGCACAAACACTAGTCTAGGCATGCGAACAATGTCAGTTCCATGCCCAACAAATGACCAGACCAGCTAGCACTATATAAACTATACCCCTCTCATAACCCTTTGCTACATGGGGTGTGGACATCTTGGGACCACTTCCACATGCCCCATGAAATTTTAAATTATTGTTCGTTGCTAGTGATACATTCAAGAAGTGGATCGAAACTGAGCCTGTGTTCGCAATCACCGCTCAGGCGGCCAAGAAATTCCTCACAAGGAATATTGTCACGCGCTTTGGTCGCCGGAATCATCTCATTGCAAACAACAGGAAACAGTTCATAAGCGACATTTTTCAACAATACTGAGGATATGAGCATAAAAATCCATTTCGCCTCTGTAGCTTACACTTAAAGCAACAAGGCGGTCGAACGAGCAAATGGTCAAATAATCCAAGTGATATGCACACGTCTCGCCTTAATATGCGTGCATGTAGTTTGGTCTCGATCTTCCGTCGTAGGAGAAATCTGTGGATAAATGCAAGTTGTGACCTTGACGAAGGGGCGGCTAACCACGATCAAACACGCGACCAGAAACCTCACAATCGCTAAACCACTCCTCAATTGGTTATCAACCGAGCAAAGCTTGGTTGACCTGTTACGAAGCACAACTCAAGCAAATCAATAAAGAAAAGCAAGAGCAACAGCGGAAGGATAATACTCAATAATCTGAATTATGAGTTAAACATTGAGACTCCGAATTGTACAAGTCGGCAAAGGCATGAGCATACAATCTGTATATCAACGAAGTCTGCCTAAAACTAAGACCATGCCTTCTCTTTTATAGAGGATGGTGTCTAAAAAGATAGAAGGTTTTAAAACCAGAATTCTAAATGAATTTGAAACAGAATAGAATCCTAACAAACTATAAAAAGAAAATCCCGAGCTACTGTTCACGGACCCGAACAGGACTCGTCCCCCTCATGCACTTGCCATTATTTCGGGTCTCCTGGTTGCATAAGATGTCAGAATTCGATGATTCTTGATGCGTTGGAAAGCTCTTTCGAATATCCTTCCAACAAGTACTCGCACAACTATCTTGGACATCTATGCTGAAATTGGCGCTTGATTGAAGTTTCTGAACAGTCAAGCTTGATCAGCAGACTGGATGATCCTCAGGTTGCAACCATGGGTCCTTAAGTCTGGTCGGCTGCGACCATGTGCCGATCATGGGCTGCGACCTTGTGCCCTCAGCCTGCGACCATGTGCTCCCAATCATGGGCTGCGACCTTGAGCCTTTCTGACCGAACACAGAGTTCTTCTGATCAATGAAATGGAAGGAATCATTGGTCGAAGTTTCTAGGAAATTGTTCATTCTTCTTGGCTAAGAATTGGCTCAACAACTTCGTCCAGAACTCCTTCATATGTAACAACAAGCAAAGAGCAATCATTAGACAATATCATTTGTTCTGTAATTAAATAATTAATTTGCCCAAGAAATGAATTCACCTGTTGTCCAAGGCGATGCGCATGTGCTCGAGTTAAAACATGTGGATGTGTGGTCGCGATGTCCTCATTACCAAGGCATTAAAAGAGAGTATTTGATTGACTGCAAAATCATTTGAGGGCCTGGGTCGATGAGCTAAACTCAGTTTTGTGGGCCGTTCGTACTATAGAAAGTTGGGCGACTAGTCGAACACCATTCTATTAGGTCTATGGTGTAGAAGCCATGTTACCACCAAAACTGCAAATTGGTTCGACATGAACAGATGCTTACAATGAGCAGGAACAAAGTTCAAGATGAGAGGATGACATCAATCTACTAGAGGAGCAAAGGAACCATACTCTCGCACGATTAGCGGTTTACCAACAAGCGCTAAGAAGGAACTATAACAAAAGAGTTAACAAGCGTACTTTCCAAACAGGTGACCTGGTCCTACGGAAAGTACAAGATAACTCTAATCGAACAAAACTATCCCCTAAGTAGGACGGGCCCTATAAGGTGGTCGCGACCACAAGTAATCCATTTGAGACCTAGTCTTGGTTTTCGCACTAGGCTCGCTCAGATTCTAATATGCGGAATAACGAGATCTTATTTGGAAATACTGAAATCCAAAATAATTGCACAACTCTTTATTTCAAAGAGAGCTTTACACGTCGAACGTTAGACACACTTGTCTACATCGAAGGAACTATAAATGTCTAAAACTCAAATAAGTTCTATGACTCTTTGATGATCTAAACTAGACCTATTACAAGGTATTTATAGTCCAATCGTATGAATACGTATCAGACTCAATAACCTAAACGTATTAGACTCATATAACTAACTAACTAACTAATCCTAAACAGATAAGCTTAGTTATATATATTCTGATCGGATTACAATTCCAAACAGGGAACAAATTCCTTTTCATGGTGCGAACCAACCCATGGTCGCAAAACCTTTCCGAACACGGTTATGGTCACGAAGCTGTATGCGATCAAGACTTGAAGATCCTCCTGGATCATGACTCCCTTGTTGAGAAGGAGCCAACCCCTGTTGCGACCTCTCGATCAAACTAGAGATGCAGAAATCAAGTTTGTCTATCTTCTCTGGTATACCACTTTGCTGCACGTATTCGTTGATCTTTCTGACCGATTCGAAAAGTCTCCTTTGTGCCATTGCAGGTGGTAGTCACCTTCTTCTCCATAATCACATCTTCGCGTAGAGGTTCGTCTCATTGATAGACCAAGTCTTCAACAATGGTACTATGGTATTTGGCTCATCATCCAGCATTGAAGGCTCAAAGAGTTTGAGGTGCTCAACATTGACAACCGAGTAAATATCCATGTATGGAGGTAACTCGAGTTGACAAGCATTATTACCCACTTTCCGCAAAATCCGAAAAGGACCATAACGAATGGGTTTGAGTTTCTTACCTTCACCTTTAAGTCTCTCCTTACTCAGATGTAACCATACCATATCACCTTCTTGAAATTGCACATCAACTCAATGCCGATCATGTCGTACCTTGTACTTGAGTTGAGCTCACAGCAAGTTCTGTTCAACTTCACGATGGAGTCGTTGAATACTTTTCAGGAACTTTTGTGCTCAATCCTGATCAGATGCTTCCTTGCTGTTCTGCACTGAGGTAGGGATCACAAACTCTATGTCGAATGGACTCTGTGGTAGAAATCCTAAATAGACCTCAAACGACGACTTTCCAGTCGGACCATGCACTTCTCGATTAAAAGAAAACTGTAGGTATGATATGCTTCCATCTCAAGTCTTCGGGTGCTTCGAGTTATATCCTCTCAAGAGATGAACGATTGTGTGATTTACCACATCAGTTTGACCATCAGTTTGCGGATGAAAAGCAGTACTCCTCTTTAGTTTGGTGTCCATCATTGTCCAGAGCGATCGCCAAAAGTGACTAAGGAACCGGGTATCGCGATCAGACACAATAGAAGTCGGCAATCTGAAGTGTGTCCAAACATTTTGAAAGAATACCCGAGTTGCTTCTTCTCCTGTGATAGTCTTTCAAGAAGGTATAAGAATAATTATTTTGGAGAACCGATCAACGACCATGAATAGATAGTCATTGCTACGTCGGGTCTTAGGCAATCCTTCCAAGAAATCCATGGATATGCTCTCCCATGGTAGCGATGGAACTGGCAAAGGAGTATACAAACCTAATTTTCGGTTTGCCAATTTTGAGATGCTGCAGAGACCACAGCCTCGAACAGAACTAGCCACATCTTGCTACATACGCGGCCAGAACACATGTCGGTGAAGATTTTGCAACGTCTTTGTAACCCCAAAGTGACCAGTTACCTTCGATGTGTGCGCTTCCCGCAACCATTGAATTCGAGGTGCTCTACAAGGTATGCAAAGTAAATTGCCCTTGTACAAGAGTCCTTCTCGACGAACGAACTCCGTAGGTTTCCCTGTTTCGTGCTCAGTCAGTGTTGTTTGAAAATCAGGGACTTCACTGTACATAGTGGCATAGTCATCATGACATGAGGGCTCGATCTGCATGAACGCTGATAAGCAGAGGGTCGTAACTAGTGGTCGCGACAACATGTCCACCAATTTGTTGTGTACACACTTTTTGTACATAATCACCAGATTAAACTGCTGCAGATACGACATCCACTTCATGTGCCGAGCTTGCTGTAGCTTGGACTGCGTTTGCAAATATTGCAACGGTTGATGGTCCGTGTGGACAACAGTCTCCTTACCCAAGAGATAACACCGCCAATGTTTTATGGCCTGATGCAGTGCACATAACTCTTTGTCATAAGTAGGGTAGTTCTTCTGAGCTCCGTGAAATAACTCAAAGTGATATGCCACTGGTCGTCCTTATTGCATGAGCACAGCGCCCATGGCATAACCTGAGGCATCGGTTTCTAGCTCAAATGGTTTCTAGAGATTCGGCAAAGCTAACACAGGCGTCTCGCTGATCTTCCTCTTCGGTAAGAGAAACGTGTCCTCATGTTTCTCTGTCCACTCGAACTTCTGATCGATCCTGGTTAATGCATGCAAAGGAGAAGCCACAATCGAGAAGTGTCGGATAAACTTCCGAAGATATTGGCATGCTCCAAAAAACTGCGCACATCCGTAAGTGTTCGCAGTCGCGGCCACTTGCGAATCACTTTTACCTTGTCTGGGTCGATTTGCAACGTACCGTTGTCGACCATGAATCCTAGTTAAAGTAGACTTTGCTGGCCGAACTCGCACTTCTTACAGTTGAGGCGAAGTCGATGTCGCTGAAGCTGTTCGAACACTTTTTCGACATGAATGAGGTGCTTATCCCACGAACGACTCTAAACCAGTATGTCGTCGAGATAAACGATCACAAAGTCATCGATGAACTGTCTCAATATGTCATTCATAAGACGCATGAAAGTTGCCGGCGCGTTGCAGAGACCAAACGGCATGACCAGCCATTCGAACAGATGTTGTCATGTTTTGAACGCGGTCTTCCATGTATCCTCCTATCGAATGCTGACTTGATGATATCCTGACTTAAGATCCAATTTAGAGAAGACAACAGCATGCTTCAATTGGTCTAGCAGGTCGTCAATACGAGAAAGGGGGTATCGGTTCTTGATGGTGATCTTGTTCAGTGCTCGGTAGTCGATGCACATATGCCAAGTCCCATCTTTCTTTTTGCACTAACATCACAGGAGATCCACAAGGTGAACTACTCGGTTGAATCACACCATCGTTTAGAAATTCTCCAAGTTGTCTCTTGATCTCTTCATTCTCCAATACTGAGTTGCGATACATACTCAAATTGGGCAGTGTCGCATCGGACACAAGTTGAATTTCATTCTTGACTGGACGTTTCAGCGGACGACCCTGGGTAGTCTCGAACAGATCACTGTATTTCTCCAGCAGTCCTGACAGATGATCAGAATCCTCTCAGCACGCCAACGACAACGCTGGTCGAGTACCTTCACCTTGACCAATGCGTCGAATCATGACAAGCATGTAGTTGTGATATGCATTGACAATTCGTTTGGTTTGATTTGCGGTAATTAAGTTCGAAGTGTCGACGTGGATGTCTCTACTGATTATGATCTTAACTCCGTCTTTGGTGAGGTCATACTCTTGCGTACTGATCCGTTTGAGACCTAGTCTTGGTTTTCGCACTAGGCTCGCCCAGATTCTAATATGCGGAATAACGGGATCTTACTCGGAAATACCGAAACCCAAAGTAATTGCACAACTCTTTATTTCAAAGAGGGCTTTACACGTCGAACGTTAGGCACACTTGCCTACGTCGAAGGAACTATACGTGTCTAAAACTCAAATAAGTTCTATGACTCTTCGATGATCTAAACTAGACTTATTACAAGGTATTTATAGTCCAATCGTATGAGTACGTATCAGACTTAGTAATCCTAAACATATTAGACTCATATAACTAACTTAACTAATCCTAAACAGATAAGCTTAGTTATATATATAGGATTACAATTCCGAACAGGGAACGAATTCCTTTTCCTGGTCGCGAACCAATCCATGGTCGCGAAACCTTTCCGAACATGGTTAAGGTCACGAAGCCGTATGCGATCAGGACTTGGTTGCGAATCCGTATGCGATCAAGTTAGAAGTGTTGACGTGGATGTCTCTACTGATCACGAACTTAACTTCGTCTTTGGTGAGGTCGTACTCTTGCGCTCGCCGATGGAAGTGAGCGTCTCGATCATACAGATACGAACTCCCAAAGATCACCTGACAGATATCGATAGGGACAACATCGCATTGCACCTCATCGATATATCGTGCAGAGATCGCAAACTTCAACACACACTGACTCGTAATCTGTTGGTTCACGTCGGATGTAAACCAACTCAGCGGATATGTTCGCGGGTGTGTGGTTGTCTTCAAACCAAGTCGCCGAACCAATCCAGCGGAGACCAGATTCTTCTAACTTCCTGGATCGAATATCGCTGCGACCACTTCGTGCTTCACCTGGATGGTGATGGTGAACAAGTCCTCCGTTGGGTGATGGTCGTTCAGTGGATCGGAACCCTTCTCCTTCGGCATTGCCATCAGAGACAAGGTCGTATCCGCCTCATTAACCGAATTCACTCGGACAACTTCTTCATCGGGTGAAGTCGCAGTAGCCGTGGCTGCTCTTTTCCCTGGTCCGTTTTTCTTTGGTCGAAGTTCAGGATGAAGCTTGTAACATTTGTCCTTGGTATGCCCCGCGACTTGACAATGTTCGTAAAAGGCACCCGTGCCCGATTTTGAAGCGTTCTTCTTCGGACTCGGCTTTTTCTTTGTCGAGGTCGCATTTTCCTTCGTGCTTTTGTCGCTGCGGGATTTATTCTTCTTCTCGATCGCCATAGCAGTTGTGCTCGCGGTCGCGATGTCTTGGACGCCGAACAGACTTAGCTCAGTACTGATCGATTTCTGAAGTCCAGATGTGTACTTCTGAAATACCTGAGGGTCGGATAGTGGGATGCCAATAACCATTGCTTGTCGCCGAAATTCTGTTGTATAGTCTTGAACGGTCTGGTCGCGCCGTTGGTACAATCTGTGCCAACGCTCCCATCTTTCCTCAAGGTAACCCATCGGATAGAATTCTTGTCACAGAAGTCGTTTGAATTGCCCCACGCAAGGTCGTCAGCTTCACCACTGGCGACAAGGGCCTTCCACCATGTCTTGGCGTTGTCCTTCATCTTCAAAGGTGCAAATTTGACCTTTTGAGCGCTACTAAACCCTTTTAGGTCAAAGTAGGTCTCAAGTTGGTCGATCCAAGAATCCAGCTTCTCGGCATCGATCACCCCATCATATATGGGTATATCAATCTTAGCGTCGGCTTTAAAAGATCCAACAGCTAAGGAGGTGTTGGCGAGGTCGTCAGTCTTGTGGTCGCCTTCGTCTTCATCTTCGTCTGCCCTGCGCAAGTCTTCACCAGTCTTCTCACCCATAACCTTCCCTACTTCAGGAGGTACAATCATGGCCTGCTGCTTAATCCAAGCAAGCACGGTTTCCATGTCGGTGGAGAGTTTAGCCACTTGTTCGGCTAAGTTAGCTTGAAAGGAGGTATCGTCAGACATTGTCGGAGACGTGGCTGTAGGAACCGTCAATTGATCGTCTGGAATTTTGTCGGAAGTTTTGTAACCCTGGCGAGTCTTCACCATCCACAGGATAGGAAAATTGCTCTGATACCAACTTGATCCGTTTGAGACCCAGTCTTGGTTTTCGCACTAGGCTCGCCCAGATTCTAATATGCGGAATAACAGGATCTTACTCAAAAATACCGAAACCCAAAGTAATTGCACAACTCTTTATTTCAAAGAGGGCTTTACACGTCGAACGTTAGGAACACTTGCCTACGTCGAAGGAACTATACGTGTCTAAAACTCAAATAAATTCTATGACTCTTCGATGATCTAAACTAGACCTATTACAAGGTATTTATAGTCCAATCGTATGAGTACGTATCAGACTTAGTAATCCTAAACATATTAGACTCATATAACTAACTTAACTAATCCTACACAGATAAGCTTAGTTATATATATAGGATTACAATTCCGAACAGGGAACGAATTCCTTTTCCTGGTCGCGAACCAATCCATGGTCACGAAACCTTTCTGAACACGGTTAAGGTCGCGAAGCCGTATGCGATCAGGACTTGGTCGCGAATCCGTATGCGATCAGGACTTGAAGATCCTCCCAGATCACGTATGCTGATGGAACTGAGCGTCTCGATCATACAGATACGGACTCCCAAAGATCACCTGACAGATATCGATAGGGACAACATCGCATTGCACCTCATCGATATACCATGCAAAGATTGCAAACTTCAACACACACCGACTCGTAATCTGTTGGTTCACGTCGGATGTAAACCAACCCAGCGGATATGGTCGCGGGTGTGTGGTAGTCTTCAAACCAAGTCGCCAAACCAGTCCAGCGGAGACCAGATTCTTCTGACTTCGTCGGGTGAAGTCGTAGTAGCCGTAGCTGTTCTTTTCCCTGGTCCGTTTTTCTTCGGTTGAAGTTCAGGATGAAGCTTGTAGCATTTGTCCTTGGTATGTCTCGTGACTTGATAATGTTCACAAAAGGCACCCGTGCCCGATTTTGAATCATTCTTCTTCAGACTCGGCTTTTTCTTTGTCGAGGTCGCACTTTCCTTCATGCTTTTGTCGCTGCGGGATTTGTTCTTCTTCTCGATCGTCATAGCAGTTTTGCTCGCGGTCGTGATGTCTTGGACTCCGAACAGACTTAGCTCAGTACTGATCGATTTCTGAAGTCCAGATGTGTATTTCCGAAATACCAGAGGATCAAACAGTGAGATGCCAATGACCATTGCTTGTCGCCGAAACTCCGTCGTATAGTCTTGGACGATCTGGTCACACCGTTGGTACAATATGTGCCACTGTTCCCATCTCTCCTCAAGGTAACCCATTCACTAGTACAGAAAAGTTTTCTTTTGTCGGTAAAAAACACCCTTCTACTATCGATTTTTGTACCGTTAGAGATAGACACGATAGAACAAGACAGGACATTTTCTATCGGTAAATAACTGATAGAAGAACTTCACTATTCTAACGGCATCTTAGACGAACACCGGTAGAAAACCCGTTGTAGTCTGACGTTTGTGAAAGAGTTTACCGATAGAAGAAATATAGTACTCTCTCAGTTGTGAATGAGTTTAACGGCAGGAAAAGTAACACTCTTCTAACGGTTAATTTAGAGTATACCGATAGAAAAAATCTTAGTATTCTCTCGGTTGGAAATGAGTTTACCGATAGAAAAAACGATTGTACTCTCTTGGTTGTGTATGAGTTTACCGGCAGGAAAAGTTAAACTCTTCTTACGGTGAATTACGTGTGTACCGATAGAATAAAGTATAGTACTTTCTCGGTTGTGAAAGAGATTATCGATAGAAAAATCATAGTACTCTCTCGTTTGTGTATGAGTTCACCGACAGGAAAAGTTACACTCTTCTAACGGGTAATTACTAGTGTATCGATAGAAAAAACAATAGTAGTCTCTCGGTTGTGAACGAGTTTACCGATAGAAAAAATGATAGTAGTCTCTCGGTTGTGAATGAATTTACCGATAGAAATACAGTACAGATGCTTCACATATACATTACATTCTTTACATTCACAATACAGTACATTCACATATACAGTACAGATGCAATACAGTATAGATTGGATACACAATACAGTACAGATGCAAAGAAGGGTAAATTCACATATACATTGAACAGATTGACACATTAGACAGTTATTCACATTTATTCACATATATATGGAAAAATACAAATTGCAATCCAATGTGGACATTTATTCACATATATATATAAATAGTCTATGCACAGAGTACACGAAAAAGAGAAAATTGTCATGGCGGTTGGTTGGGCGCAACTTCCTCCATGACATATTGAGCCCAGATTTGTTGAAGATCTCTAATCTTTGCATTTTCGTATTGGTCTTTCGACATGGCGATCTGCAAGCATGTGTGAATACTGAGTAACTAACTTCGTAATTTTGAACGTGACACCCAATTTTCAAATTTGAGTTAGCTATCGATGCTTACCTGGGGGAATTGGGCAAAGTTTGTCTGCACTAGGTCATACATGTAGCGCAGCACATAAAACCCGCATTCCCACGATTGCGGCTGCTGATGGCACTGAGATAATTGCATATGCGAAGACATGTTAGCTATTGTTTCCATAAACTAATTAAGCATAAACAAAAAGTCTCGTGAGTACCTCATATTCTTTCCAAGCTAGTAGGGAGCCCTGCGGTGCGGCATGCCTCCCTCCAGCGGACACATATTTATCAAAAGCCCTGCATTTCAGTTAGCATTGCAGGTTAATGTATTATCATTAGCTAGTGAGGTCAAAATTTAAATCAAACATATAAGTTACTTACGCCTCCATATTCCCCTTGACCACAAATTCGTTCGATAATCTGTCACGCATCGATTCGAGGTAGTACACCTCGTTCCTCGGTGGACAGATCACGATGAGGATCCAGTGGCCCCTACATTGTACGTAAAAGAGGACCGCTAGCTCAAAGTATATCTCAGGTGTAACATACAAGATTGAGTTAAATTAGTACGAAATGCACTAACCTTTGGTGGTACGGCACCAGAATGAACTCCCTGTCCTGCTGCGCCATCAGCGCCTTGGATATGTACTGCTCAGCGTGCGCGGCGTCGTGCTCTAGCATCGTGAGGCTTATTTTCTTTGGGTCGAGGAAACCCACCTTGTCACACGCAGCCTCTGATGCTATCCTGTACATGCACCTGCATGCAAAGGACGACATTAGTATTGCACAGAAAGTTACTACATTTCAAATGAACTACAACAATGCAGAGTTAGCAAACAGAGTTAGAAAACAGCAATACATAGGATCAGTAAACTTACAGGACTCCAGTCCGTAAGATGGACATATCGAGCTCCCGCCAGTTGTAGAGGTCGAACAGATCCTCGTGTGCCACGGATATACTCCCGGGCTCACGGTGGAACTGCCCAGGCCTGTAGGGAACTAAGAAGTTCAAATTTCGCCGAGCTCGGTGTAGGTACCACTCGTGGAGGTCTCTGGTTGATCGATCCAATTTGCGCAAAGCTGCCTCCGACACGAGTGGGAACCCGTTCCTGAACCTCTCCGGCTGTCCCTTTCGCCCTTTGCCCTTGCCTTTTGCCGAGGACTGAGCGCGTACCTTCAAAGGCAAGGGCGAGGTGATGGCAGTTTACTTCCAAGGTGAAGGCGTGGATGCGCTGGCTGGGGTCAAGGCTGTCTTTGCTATGCTCAGGTTCGCACGAGATCCAGCCTCATGCCCCAAGTTGGGGGCGCAGTCCCTTGGTAGCCTGGCGGCAGGCCACTTCAATTAATGAGCACGTATGTTAGATTTTCCAAGTTGAGTGTACTGAGTAGGATGTAATCTAAAATGTGTAGGATTTACCTGTTGTATTAGAACACACTTCTTGGGCCACTGTACATAGGAGCCCACTGCCTCAGCAAGTGTCTGCATTTCCTCTGTTGGGACTTGCAATGGAGAATCGTTGTAGCCCGGCATGGCCAGGTCCACCTGTACCTTTGCGAACCCCAACCGCAGAGGTACGCAGTGGATCTAGACATCCTGCCCAGACGGATATACGAAGCCGTGTCCAACCACTTCCTGCCCGTTGCCTAGGTGAGTCAGTATGATGCAGCCCTCCGGCTTCTGCAAATTTGTAACAATTAAAACAGGTTAGCGAAACAACTCTAACAGAATGGGAGTGGCATCAACTTAAGTGCACAGATGAAGGCTTGTAGTACCTCAAGTAGATCCACTGGATCCGCGAGGACCTTTGAAGCGCAATTGCTTATCTGACCCCGCGGGGTACCGTCACCTTGGGGATCCACATCTGCACTCTTGGCCAGCAATGCTTCTCTCAACCGTGCAAACTCTTCCCTCATTTGTGCGACCTCAGACTGCACCTTAGCCCGTATCTCCGCCCGTATCTCCACCCGTACCTCAGCCCGTATCTTATCGAAGAGCTCCGCTTCCTTTTCCTTCCAGGAGCGGGCCTTCTTCCTCTGTGGAGCCAGATCTGCGAAACTGGCCTTCCATGACATAATGGCTCCCACGGCCCGTGTTCGCCCGGGATGCTCCTTATTTCCTAGAGCCCAGGTGAGGATGTCGTTCTCCCTCTGAGGCGTAAACAATCCCTCCATTGCCTCCTTCTCAAAAGAGATCTGTTACATTTAAAGGTACCTTGTGAGACAAATTGCCTTATATACACTTGTGCACACACAGTTCACGAGGTTAGCCAACTTACCATTCGCCTCACAACGTCGGCGTCCCCAGGGTTTATGAATTGCACATACCCCGTGGACGACACGGATCCTCTCCCCCTCCACCATCGCTTGCACCTCTCATCCCGGATCTCTGAGAGCGGCAACTCAGGGGAGTCGATGATAGCATTTTGCTCGTCTTCCTTCTTCCACTGCTCCTCCTTCCCTGCATAGCCCCGGGATCCGAGCAGATGCGGGTGGTCGTTCCTCTTCTGAATCGCCTTATTCTTCTCGCTAAGGGCCTTGAACTCCTCGGTCCCCTTCTGCTTGGTGAATTCCTCCCATACCTCCTCCAATATGAAGGGGTACTTCTCGCAAAGAGATTTCCCCGCAGCGAGGAAGTTACTGACGAGCCAGCTCTTAAAGGTTTTCCATATTCCGTTCATGTCCTTCAAGCAGGCCGTCCTAGGTGTATCGTCGGAGATGTTCCACTTAGCCTGTTTTCAAACAATGCATATAATTAATCACGAGTTAGTTAAACTTTATTGTAAGTCAAGAGAACGTGATTACGAAAGAGTTCAGCGATTTCAGTTAATTTAACCTTCACTTCCGCCCACAACCTATCCCTCTCGTCCGCCGTCACGTCCTTCCAGCTCTGGACGGTGATCTTCACCCTTTCTTTCGCCAACAGCACAACGTAGGCCTCGTACTTCCCAGCATTCTTTCCGATCGGCCTCCCAAATTGGTTGAACTCACAAGAAAGATCCGTGCGTTTGGCCAAATGGCCCAACGTCGTCGCGCCTCGCCCCCCTCTTGCGCTGGGATGAACCAGCTGCATCTTCAATTACGTTGGGGTTGGCCCTAGTCGAACCACTAGTACCATCCGATGAAGACGACGACATGTCTTTCCCTACAAAACCATCAACAAACCATCAAAAATTTAATGGAAACACAAACCAAATCATTTTACAAAGCAAAAGGATCTATTTTAAATTTTTTTCTATCGGTAAACATAGAAACTACCAACAGAAGATAAGATTCTATTTCTGAGCATTTTCATCTACACATTTTCATATAGGAAGCAGGCAACATATGGCAATTAATTCTTCTTGGAGTTCCATAACTCAGCTCAGGATTGGAGACTAACTAGGGCTGCAAAAGGGATGTCTGAAGAAAATAATACTAAAAGACATGCAAAAATTAATTGCTGAACTGTTCATAAATATTTTCTATCAGTAAACACATGAGCTGCCGATAGACCATAGCAATGTTTTCTATCGGCAAAGATACGAGATACCGATAGAACATAACACAAAATCTCAAAATAGGTTCATTACAGCACTGGAACATATTATGTCAACCTTAATTTAAATCAACATTGCCTGCGGAATGTACATAATCCAACACAATAGGGAACCCTAGTGTAATTGCAAAACTCAAAGAATTAGTATGTACAAAACACAAAAATCAAATAAGGAAGATGTTGGAAAAAGAACGACGAATTAGGGTATTTACGGCGATCAGTTGTGGTGATGGAGAGGCGGTGTAGAACGCAGCGGCGCCGGCGAAGGACGAAAATATGAACCGGTGGCAGTGGCGAACCAGTATCCAGCCGGCGATCGTCGTGTGGGAGAGAGGAAGTGAGTGGTCACTGCGGAGGTTGTGGTTTTCTTCGCTCTCGAAGAGACGCAGTACTATAAGTTGGAACTGTTCGACTGGAGGGAAACTCAAGGGCCATGTACGTGTAATAAAGTAGTGGATGCCCTTTTCTATCGGTACAGACAACAAAATACCATCAGACAAATTTATTTATTCTAACGGTACAACACAATAATACCAATAGAACAAGTAAATTTTCCCCGAGCAATATTTGAATTAGTGGGTACCCTTTTCTATCGGTACAAACAATAAAATACCGTGACACCAATTTTTCCCAGAGTAATTTTTGAAGTGCCTGAGATTAAAGTAGTGGATGCCCTTTTGCTATCGGTACAAACAACAAAATACCATCAGACTAATGTGTGTATTCTAACGGTAGAGCATAATAATACCAATAGAATAAGTAAATTTTTCGCAGGGGAATTTTTGAAGTGCCTGAGACACATTAAGGTAGTGGACACACATCACACCAGTTCTCACCTTCAAAGAATCATATGTACGTACAATGTAACATCAAACAGACCGTGCTTGAAAGCTGCAGAATGATAAAGAAAGAGGGAAGATAGCCGGAAAATTGAAAAATTGACATAAAAACAAATTGTTCATTCATTGTTGTTTTATCACTTACAAAAAAAATAAAAATCCAAAATGCTAGGTCAAGGGGTGGTCTTAGCCCTGGCTGCATGTAGAATAAAGTCAGTTTGACTTGCAGCCAGGACGCAGGACTCCTCTAGCGACAAGTTGTCCTTAGGATCAACTACTACCACGTCGAGAAGGCCTGCGACCTCCCTTAGCTTCGCTATGGTATCCTTCATAGTCAAACCGCAGCCAGCGATGGTAATATCTGCGGCTTGTTTCTCCTCGTGAAGACGCCTTGTCCTCGCCCTGGAATTGTCACCATTCGTCTTCATGCGATGAATGCGCCGGAGGAGATCGTCCAGTTCAAGCCGTAGCTGAGTGTGCTTGTTCGTAAGGAGCTTGTGCTCCTCCTGGAGGGCCCTCAGCTCGGCCTTGACTTTGCCAGTGTCTTCCACGGCTCCCCTTCCCTGTGCAAAATCAACAGGTCAAGAATGTACTGAAAATGGATTAACAATACAGAGGTAAACCCAGGAGATTTATAGTTCTTACCGGGGAGGGCGAGGCTGACGATCCCATTGAGGATGCCATTGTCAAAGAGAAGATAAGGAGTGGAAGAGTTTGAGAATTAGAAAAATATGTAAAGTAGTTGGCGATTTCACTGCCGAGGTACTTATAGAATTTCCAAGGCGACGCATGGTGACACAGTTGAGAATTCAAAGCGTCAGAGTATTGTTCTATCGGTACAATCAATAAAATACTGTGAGACTAATTTTTCCCAGAGTAATTTTTGAAGTGCCTGAGATTAGTAGTGGATGCCCTTTTGCTATCGGTACAAACAACAAAATACCGTCAGACTAATGTATTTATTCTAATGGTAGAACATAATAATACCGATAGAATAAGTAAATTTTTCGCAGGAAAATTTTTGAAGTGCCTGTAAAGTAGTGGATGTCCTTTTCTATCAGTTAAAACAACAAAATACCGTCAGACAAATGGATTTTTGGAGAGCTTAATTTGAAGAAGCAAGAGGCTGCAATGAGATTTTGGAAAGAAAATTTGAAGGGAAGAATTAAGTACTTACAGGATAAAGGTACTGTACATGTTAGAACTCATGCTGTGGAGTAAAATTGAGATATATTAATGCTGTGAACTAGCTTATCATTAAGTTCTAAAGAAAAATGTATTGCCTGATGTATTAATGATAAGTTCCTCACCTTGATGCAGAACTTGTGGGCTGTTTGCATGGCATTTTTCCCTGAAATAGAAAATAATCATCAATGGTTCTCAACCTATAATCCTTCTTCGTGATCATCTCGCAGATACGTTGTTTCGTCGATATCTTCAGTACGAATAGATTGAATGTCTTCTAAAAATGGAGGTATTTCTTTGAATTGGTTATACTCCTCTTCGTCGACAACGTCTTCGACCCCAACAATACGTCTCTTACTGTGGAGGACAACGTGCAAGTTTGGATTGGCCGGGTCAACGATGTAGAATACCTATGTGGCTTGCTTTGCAAGTATGAATGGATCATCTTGGTGTCCGACTCTATCAAGATCGACGAGAGTAAACCTGTAACTGTCAACTTGAACTCCTCGAGGGATTTCGACCCATTGGCATCGAAACAGGGGAATCTTAAGTAATCCGTAATCGAGCTCCCATATTTCGTTAATAGCACCGTAATATGAGTTCAGCGCTCTTACTGACCTGGCATCCTCAGAAATAGCAAACAGTGTCACTCCGCTACATTGCGTGCTACTCTTGACGTCTTGAGCTCTTGTGTAAAATGAATACCCATTGATATCGTACCCCTGCCAAGTCCCTACAGTGAATCTTGGGCCTCTACCAACCATGTCACAGTTTCACTTATGGAGCCCTCGGCAGCTCGCGTGACTCTTTCTTGGATCCACCCAGTAAACTTCCTGTTATGTTCTCTGGTGACCCAAATCTCTGACTTCGAAGGATTCTGTGACCGTAACATTACCTTGTGCTCGTGTATGTATGGCTCGACCTCCGTCATGTGTTGTAAGACCCAAAAATGTGATTTTGCGTACACATCACGAGTCGGGACGATAGCTTTGAATCCAATCGTTCCGATGCCCTGAAGCCTACCCTCGTGTCGGGACCTAGGAACGCCAATTGGGCCAACCCCTGCCATATAATCTGTGTAAAATTCAATCACCTCCTCGGCGGCATAACCTTCCATGATACTCCTCTCGGGTCGACGACGAGTCCTTACGTATCCCTTCAATACACCCATACATCTCTCAAATGGATACATGTAGCGCAGACACACGGATCCACAAAACTTAATTTATCTGATAAGGTGAACAATCAGATGGACCATAACATCAAAAAAGGATGGAGGGAAATACATCTCAAGCTGACAAAGAGTTATAACCATGTCACGTTGCAAAGCGTCCAGTCCATCCGGATCAATTACCTACGAGGACAGAGTTGCGCCAAATATTCATATCAGAAAAATCTTCTAATTAAGCTCCACAAATGGAGGTAATGAACTTATAGTACGAGTGCACGTACTTACCTTGGAAGATATTGCGTTGAAGAATAACAAAGGTTTGTGATTGTCTCTCTGACTTTAACTGGGAGAATGCCTCTGATAGCAATGGGAAGCATTTGTGACATCAGCACATGACAGTCGTGGGACTTCGTGCCAACCAGTCTTAGGTCCTTCATGGACACAAGTTTTTTCAAGTTCGCGGAGTACCCACATGGAACCTTAACACCGTGCAGGCACCGACAGAGTTCTTTTTTTTGCTCTTGGACAACGTATAGCAGGCCGGGGGGAGGTATGTACGGTTTCCCTTCTCCAAAGGTGCAAGTTCAGTCCTTATTCCCATTTCCACCATGTCACGACGAGCTTTCACATCATCCTTTGTCTTTTCCGGAATGTTCAACAACAAACCAATCAAACTGTCATAGACATTTTTCTCTACATGCATGACGTCAATGCAATGTCGAACTTGTATGTGCTCCCAGTACGGTAGATCCCAAAGAATCGATCTCTTCTTCCAAACATTTTTTTCTCGAGGTTTAGAATACTTACCGAACTCAGCTTTGATGTCCTTCACGCGCGAGTAAATCTCCTTACCGGTCAGAAATACTGGAGCTGATCCCTTCTCAGGCTTCCCGTTAAATGATTTCCTCTTCTTACGGTATGTGTGATGCACCGGAAGAAACCTGCGGTGACCCATGCACACTGTTTTCCGGCAGTTTTACAGCCACATGCTCTCAGTTTCATCTAGGCAAATAGGGCAAGCCTTGGCTCCTTTTGTACTATACCCCGACAAATTGCCATAGGCCGAAAAATCATTGATGGTGCAAAATATCAGGGCCCGCAAGATGAAATTCTCTTTCTTGTATGCGTCCCACACCTGCACCCCCTCGCTCCACAATTTTTGTAAGTTCTCGATTAAAGGCGCTAGCAACACGTCAATATCATTTCCAGGTTGTCTGGGTCCTGAGATTAGTGACGCCATCATGATGTACTTGCGCTTCATGCATAACCAAGGAGGAAGATTGTATATGCATAAAAGAACCGGCCAAGTGCTATGCCGACTGCTTATATTACCATGTGGGTTCATACCATCTGTACTCAGCCCGAACCTTATATTCCTAACTTCGCCCCCGAACTCAGCAAATGTTCTGTTGATGTTTCTCCATTGAATAGAATCAGCTGGGTGTCTCAGTTTTTAGTCTTGTTTCCGGGCTTCAGCATGCCAACCCAAGTGCTTCGCGACTTTCAGATTTGCAAACAGCCGCTTCAATCTAGGTATCACAGGCAAGTACCACACAGTTTTCGTCGGAGGTCCTTTCTTTACCTCGTGACGTCTACTGTCAATCTGGTCCCTACGCGTATACCTCTATGCGCCGCATCTTGGACAAACATGCAGACTGGAGTACTCGTTACGGTACAACACACAATCATTTGGGCATGCGTGTATTCTTTCGATTTCCATTCCCAACGGACACAACAGTTTTTTGGCTTGGTAAGTAGATTTTGGCAACTCATTTCCCTCTGGAAGGATGTCCGCTAGAAGATCTAATAGTGCCGTAAAACTATTATCGCTCCAACCATTGCCCGCCTTCAAATTATATAATCTCAGTACAGAAAATAATTTTGTAAATGTTGCACATCCGGGGAACAGAGGCTTCTCAGAGTCAGCAATCAGTTTCTCAAATTCACATAAGTCGTTTTCATTGTAATCGTCCTCTACATCACGTAACATCTCATCTAGATTGTCATCATCATCATCAGAATGAATATTATCAAAATTCGGATGATCATCGATATTATTGCAATCCACATCCGAATCCTGCTGATTGGTAGTAGTGGTGCTTGTTTCCTCAAGATCTTCTCCATGCCATTTCCAACGGGTGTATCGCGTGTTAAAACCACGACGAATCAAATGACTCTTAATTTGATCAGAGTTGCTAAACCTCTTCAAGTTCATACAATCTGTACAAGGACAAAGCATATTTTTCTCTCCCTTCCTCTCCTTTTGTTGCTCAGCAAATTTAATAAACTCATTCACATCATCCAAATATTCAAGAGTAGTACGTTTTATTCCATACATCCAATATTTCCTGGCCATCTACAATTAACAAAATTTAATGAGTCAGCCATGCATGAAAACTGCCCGATTAAGTTATGTATATGTACGTGTACAACCTCTTACAACTGATGTGTTAAACCCTAGCCTGACGAAATTAACACTAATTAACCTAGCTAACTACACAATACAAGCTAGTGAGTTCCTAAAACATGAGGCATTTCTAGCTGGCTAGCTCTCAAGCTTGGAGCTACAAGCTTGGAACTACACAATACAGCTATCTTGCAAGTAGAGAGGGAGGGAGATCTAGAGGGAGAGAGAGATAAGTGATGAAAATTAAGCTTACCTTAAAGAGAGGGGAGCAATCAACTTCCTTCCAGCTTGCCCTGATCACCCTAGTAGTGTAGCTGCGAGCGTGGAACTCTCATCGCAACAGAGGGAGACAGAGTGCAATAGAACAAAACAACAGCTCAGCAATGGTCGAATGGGGTTTTACTTATATTGGACTTGTTTCTAACGGTAAATACATGAAATGCCCGTTAGACTAAGTGCGCGTAATTTTGTACTCACATATTCTATCGGTAAAAACACACTTATACCATTAGAAAGGTACTGGTGCATTATTGCTGAACTGGTAAAGGTGTTGTTCTATCGGAAATATGTGTATTTACCGTAAGAAAAGGTACTGGTACATGGCTAAAACAAAACCAAACTGGGTAATGCATGACACAGCAAACTGGGTAATGCATGACACAGCAATCTGGGAAATGCATGACACAGCAAATATTGTGATGTTCTATCGGAAAATATGTCTATTTACCGTTAGATGATGCATGACACAGCATATACATGCGTTGTTCTATCAGAAATATGTGTATTTACCGTAAGAAAAGGTACTGGTACATGGTTGAAACAAAAGCAAACTGGGTAATGCATGACACAGCAATTTGGGGAATGCATGACAGCAAATATTGTGATGTTCTAATGGTAAATATGTCTATTTACCATTAGAGGATGTACTAGTACCAAACTGGGTAATGCATGACACACATGAAACCAGTTCTCACATCCAAAGAATCATATCTAAACACAATGTAACATCAAACAGATCTTAACTGGAAGATAAAGAAATATTTGAAGAAATGCTAATTTGAAGATTAACTAGGAGACACAAAAATACTTTTCTTAGGTACTTGGTACTTCATCTTACCAAAGAAATTACAAATCTCTACTTACATGAGATCTTGGTTTGCCTCCATTCCTTTAAGAAAATGCAAGAGGAAACATAAAAAATGAGTACTATTTAAACTCATTCTAGTTAATGACTGAAAACAAAAGCAAGCTGAGTCATGTACGACACAGCAATTTAGGTACAAATTAACATACACATGCCAGTTCACAAATTTAAGTGCATGTCTGAAACAGCAGTACAAATACACACCTACCTACCAATACAATTAAATACACAAATACTCCCTACACATTCAAGTTCATGTCCCAAATAGCAATACATGATACACAAATATACAACAATATACAAATACAACAATTCACACATTCGATGTATATTAGAAAAGCTACGTCTGAAATTAACAACAGATCACGACGAGGATCCAGTGGCCCATACATTTTACATAAAAGAGAACCTTTGCAAGTTGCGACAATGCAACTACCGACTACAAGTTAGACCTGATACATCACAAATCCATTCATCCAAAACAGCAAATGTCTGAACCACATTGGACCTAACCATAGGAGTTCAGTTCGAAGACGCCCGAGGAGCTGGATCTGCCGTCGACTTACATTTGTATTGGTGATTTCGTCGGACTCAAACTCGATCAACTCAACTCAACTCAACTCAACTCCATTAACAAAAAGAACCTACTTTCCAAGATGTTGTTCTGTGTAATGATGGTGTAGAATGGCTGTGCAAATGACAACAATTTTTCTCTAAGCAGGTAAGCATCTGGCCACAAGTTGGTGCATGCAAAAAAATGGCTGAAACACCGATATAAATGTAAGATGCTTTCTATAGGTCCTGATTTGAGAAACACGTAGGGCTTAAGGATCTTCTCGACCGAGCCAACCAAGATCTCGCCCTTCACGTCCTTCCAGCTCTCGACGGTGATCTTCACCGTTTCTTTCCAAGTTGGCATTGAGCATCCTACTGTGAGATGAAGATATTACATTTATACTCTTATTGACATTTCACTATGTTAGATAGAGTTTGTATTGCAAATATATCCTGATAATTTTCTTCATTTGACAGAATCAACAAGCAATTGAACATTATCTGTCCCACAGTGATATTATGTAGTTGTTTTAATAAAAAACAGGAACAAGACACCGTACATAATCATATTGAAAAGAGGCACATCAAAATGAAGGATACAAAAATTACAGAATAATTGCCATAATCGGATTAGAATAACCTAACAATATTGCCAAAATTTTACGTACCTTGCTTGCGATGCCGAAATCTAGTTGGCGTCGATGGAGGTGCGGAGGTGCAACGGTCGCCGGTAGAGGTGCACCGGCTGTCCATGGAGCTTACGGGTCAGGGCTACGAGCGCCCGATGAACTGTGAGAATGAAAGAGAAAACAATCGGGTATTTATAGTACTAGATAAGTTCTATCGGTACATAACCTCATACCGTTAGTAATTTAAGATATATTCTAACGGTATAAACATAAATTACCGATAGAATAAGACTAGTTGTAGAACGCGAACAGTTCTAAGATATTTTCACTATCTTCTAACGGTATAAACATACATTACCGATAGAATAAAACTATTTGAAGACGAACAGTTCTAAGCAATTTTCGATATCTTCTAACGGTACAAACATCCATTACCGATAGAATAAAAATATTTGTAGAAGGCGAACGGTTCTATCGGCATAGTACATATTGCCAATAGGAATTTTTGAGATATTTTGTCGGTATAAACATAGTTCACCGATAGAGTAAAACTATTTGTAGAAGTCGACTAGTCCTATCGGTGCACAACATTCTCCCGTCAGTACTTATGCATCTCTTCTAACGGTAAATATGTTCATCACCGCTAGAGTAAATCATACTGCTTCTTCTAACGGTAAGTTTCTTACAAACCGATAGGAAAAATACATCCCATATGCCTTTTATGACCGCGAGGCACATTTTCTAACGGTTTTCTACTAAATCGCTAATAACCGATAGAAGATAGGGGTTAGTAAACTGCATTTCTGTACTAGTGATTGGATAAAATTCTTGTCGTAGGAGTCGTTTGAATTGACCCCATGCAAGGTCGTCAGCTTCACCACTGGCGACAAGGGCCTTCCACCAAGTCTTGGCGTGGTCCTTCATCTTCAAAGGTACGAACTTCACCTTTTGAGCGCTACTGAAATCTTTCAGATCAAAGTAGGTCTCAAGCTGGTCGATCCAAAAATCCAGTTTCTCGGCATCAATCACCCCATCATATATGGGTATATCACTCTTAGCGTCGACCTTAAAAGATCCGACAGCTAAGGAGGTGTTAGCGAGGTCGTCGGTCTTATAGTCGCCTTTGTCTTCATCTTCATCTGCCCTGCGCAAGTCTTCACCAGTCTTCACACCCATAACCTTCCCTACTTCAGGAGGTACAATCATGGCCTGCTGCTTAATCCAAACAAGCACGGTTTCCATGTCGGTGGAGAGTTTAGCCACTTGTTCGGCTAGGTTAGATTGAACGGAGGTATGGTCAGACATTGTCGGAGACGCGGCTATAGGAACCTTCAATTGATCGCCTGGAGTTTCGCCGGAAGTTCTATAACCTTGGCGAGTCTTCACCATCCACAGGATAGGAAAGTTGCTTTGATACCAACTTGATCCGTTTGAGACCTAGCCTTGGTTTTCGCACTAGACTCGCCCAGAATCTAATATGCGGAATAACGGGATCTTATTTGAAAATACCGAAACCCAAAGTAATTGCACAACTCTTTATTTCAAAGATAGTTTTACACGTCGAACATTAGACACACTTGTCTACATCGAAGGAATTATAAATGTCTAAAACTCAAATAAGTTCTATGACTCTTCGATGATCTAACTAGACCTATTACAAGGTATTTATAGTCCAATCATATGAATACGTATCAGACTCAATAACCTAAATATATTAGACTCATATAACTAATTAACTAACTAATCCTAAACGGATAAGTTTAGTTATATATATTCGGATCGGATTACAATTCCGAACAGGGAATGAATTCCTTTTCATGGTCGCGAAACCTTTCCGAACGCAGTTATGGTCAGGAAGCCGTATGCAATCAGGACTTGAAGATCCTCCCGGATCAACAAGACTTGGTTCGGTCCGTATAGCTTTTTTAGATGGTTGTGTGCTGACCAATTCTTGGAACGCTGATCAATTGAGAAATTCTTTGTGTAAAGTATTTTTCTCAAAACAATAAAGATAAATTTCTCTTCATTCTGATTGGCTTTAGCACTTTCATAAGTTTAACGGTCATCTACTGATCATAGAACTTGTTCACTTTAACATTTTACAGATGTTGTATATTTTTGTCCTACAAAACATTTGAAATGACCTAACCGACCAAGTTCTCTGGTGTATAAAAATTCATCAATTGGGATGCTAAGCAAGTTACCCAGTCGAAGCCTTTTTCATCTCTTGCGATGCGTAATCACAGAAGGAACTTCCTGTGTCAAAGATTTTGATAATCGTAGATCGTGGAATATTCATCTATCTTATTAGGTAACTACTTTAGATGCTTTCGAAACTGAACCACCACACCTTAGCGTTCTCACTTTTGATTCAAAAAGCTATACACTAGCCTAAACAAAGTCTAGGTTACGAGTATAAAACCAAATTCTCGAAAGCCAATGCATCATTTGTCTTAACATATTGATCTTTATAACACTTCTTTATTATGTGCGAATTTCCTAACCTAGGTAGGAAAACATTGCCCAATCAAAACTTTTCCTTTGCACGTGGTCTCACCCACTAAAGGAACTTTGTAGTGTCAATACAGTTTTCCCTGCTTCAGTTGTTAGTCGAGATGACCACATAATTACTGAAAGTCTCATATTGATTAGCCTTTTTTCCTGTCGACTTCAAACTTTCTCAAGCTTAAAGTCCACAGGTGGGAGCTAAGATAAGATCGCAATCGATCGCACACACATCAGTAAAAGACAATGTTACAAAAAATTTTCATGCTTCTTCAAAAGATGTTCTTACAAGGCTTTCTACTTGGTAGGACTTTACGAGGATTATACACCTCATTTCGTTTGATGACAAACAAGTGTGTTCGACCATGAACAATTTCTGGTCAATGGTACGCAAACTGTGCTCAGGCGTAACAGAACATAGTTGATCACAACCTGCTCTAGTTGAAATACGCAACCTAGGCCATCTCTGGTTGGGACTTCTAAGATCCTTGATCGGAATACCAATTACCATTGACCAGAGACACGGTAGTCCCAAAAAGATAAGTTCCCCCTTTAATCTCTTTTCCTTATTCTCTTTTCTATCTCTTATCTTTCATAAGCCTCTTTAAATTAACACCATCGTCCAGATACTTCCTCAATGTATACAGATTCGTCAATTGAAATATTAGGGAGTTACATAGTCGAAGCCTTTTCCTTCTCTTGCGACGCGTAATCACAGAAGGAAATTCCTGTGGTCAACTTCACCCTATTATTTTCACTATTGGTTAATAAAAGCTATACATCGACTAGAATAAGTTCAGATCACGGGAAGCAAAGATATTTCTATAGTAATTCATGTTAAACCAAATGTGTTAATCACATTTACTTTAACACACAGGGGCTAGAGAATTTACAAACATACAAAAATATTACTTCAAAATTCTCTTTATATTCTTTCAAAAGAAATATATGTTCTTACAAAATGTTTCATTTCAGAGTTTATACATTCGGCTGTTCGGAGGTCTAGTCAACTGCAGTCTGATTGCCTCTAGACTCTCTCTCCCTCTGGTCGACAGCACCTAAAGAGGCCTCTAGCTCAACTGCGGCCTCTTGTTCTTCGTCTTCCTCCTTGCTAGGCGCAAGTTCCAGTCCGTCCAAAATGTTCTCAGATAATGGGCCAACTTGCTCAAAGAACCTAGTGGACTCCCCTAAAAAGTCACACTGAAGTTCTTCCACAGTAGGATTGAGATTGAGCTCAGGGTATTTGACCTTTAGCTTCACCAAGATGGTTAGGACCACGCATTCGACAGTGCTGGTCATAGATCTTTGGTGCTCTCTCTTCAAGGTAGTAGCCTGTTTGACCAGGAGAGATGAGAGTTGGGGCACGGCCCGACCATAGTAGAAGATGAAATATTTCTTAAGTTCGTGGTCGATGGGCAGCCCCAAACCCCTCATAGCAGTGCCGAGTTGTGAGAGCGGAACCTGGAGATTATTGTACAGCTTATCAAATTTAAGCGTCAGCTTATCACACAGTTCCTTGGTACACTCTCTTTCCGCTCTCGCCTCGGAAGAAAAGAACAGCGTGAAGATGAGACAACTAGTATGGAAAATGGTCGAATCAGGCCATTGAAACCTTACCAAACAATTGTTCCTCGAGATTCTTTATACAGTTGTCTTGGTCGGTAATGGTTCTAACCCAGGACCTGAGGTAACTCTGGATTCTCTCAAGCTCCTGAGAACGGCAATCAAGGCCTCTCTCCAGGACCTGGGCCAGTCTTTTGAAATTGTCATGTTCGACCTCGATTACAGCATAAGACCTCAACAAAAGCGGACTTCAACATCTCGACCTCCTCCCAGAGTGAGGCTGAGGTTACCTTCTCCTTAGCCCAACTCCATCTCAATGGCCTTTTTCACCTGAGATTGAGTGGATAATGAGTCCACCAGATCACCTAAAGTTTTCATAAGCTTGTCGACCTCTTCCATGGAAGATGGAACGCAGATTCTAGGAAGTAGGTGAACAATACCACTTTCCCGTCAACAGGTGCAGGGGATCACTTGCCCTTCACTGCCAAACGTCAGAGAATGACCAGTAGGTCCAAGCGATGCTCATCCTCTAAGTCCTTGAGGAGGCCTATAGTGCAATTCGGAACACTCCACCCTCATCATTACGGTGAGGAAGAAGCACTCCTAATGTCTTGTCCATAAGAGTCTCTTGGGATTATCAATAATCTCAAACCTAATGGATAGATTTTTTTAGGCTCCTGGCCCATTAATTGAAAAAAAAAATGTCACAACATCTCAAAAATTACCCGTTCGATTGAGATTAGGGGGCTAGCTAACAATGATTCATCATCCAGAATTAATCAAGTCATAAAAAATACTATAATCCATCCTAGTCATGTCTGTTTGACCAGGGGATGGTCGAACAAACATCCACAAACATCCTGCGAGCAACCATGACTAGTTGGTCGCGACCAAGTAGTGCAAGATTCCTTCGACCACGACCAACAGGATGCAACCAAGCAATGCAAGACCCTTTTGACCTCAACCAGAAAGCCACAAAACTGGTGGAAGGCCCACTAGTCCTTGTTGGAGACACATTTGGTCAAGCCACACCGTTTCATATTAGACAGTTTGAAGCACAATCCCCAAGAACTGTCGGAACAATTGCAAGTAGTGGAGATAGTTGGCAATAACTGCCTCAGCCTAAGAAGTTTCCATATATATAAATATCACATTTTTTGTAAATGCATAGGGAGACAAGACACACACAGACAACATATACGACAAAAACAAGGAGATTGAATACAATCACACAAGACATAGGGTTCTTACTCATCTTTGAGGACCTGAACCTATATAAAAATTCTCTATGCACCCTCTCATCGTTCTGACACTATTCGTTGATTCTTTTTCGTAAGTTGGACGGTCATATATTTGATCATCGACACATATAAATGAAATGCTCAACCACCTAAAACATTTAAAAAAAACCCACTAACTTGCACTCAATTTAATGTTTGCATCTACCAAGACATTTAAAAAATATTACCACTAAAACACTACATTTAATGTTTGCCTCCACTAAGACTTGAGTGATCATTTATATTATGACTAAACACACAATTATGAAACCCACTAACTTGCAAACTTTTAATATGCATTGGATAGAAGCACAACATCTCAGTAGATTGATTATGTAGTTTATTATATTTAAATATTCATAGGTAGATATGAGTCAAAATGCATGATCCCATATAACCATAGATTGTCAAATGTACCTATCGATGATCAATTGATGACCATCAATCTTACAAAAAGTATGGTTAGATGGAACAATGTATGGTGGTCAAAAAGGTGATGAATCAGTTGGGAGAAAATGTTTTTATACAGGTTCGGACTCCCAAATATGAGTAATAACCCTACTTTTTGTGTGTGTCATGACTCAAAAGATCAAACATTTGCAATGAGTTTACAAATTCTTCTCTATTAAGGAAAAAGATCCCCCTCGATCTACACCATCTATTCTCCTTTGATAGCAGTCGATGAATAGTTGTCAGATTCCAGTTAATGGAAGAACTACTTGATAGTTGCTGAAGAGCTGTTTGACTGTTGCTTGCGGTTTCCACGCAAAAACTACCCTAGAATGGTTCGTGTGTAGCAGTTAGAGGAACTACCTCCAAAAATTAAGTGAGGGTTTTGTGTTAACTATCTTTGACCAAGTCTGGTGAAGTATTCGACCAAGCGTGGACTTAGTCAAATTAGAAGCTCAGAACTATCTAAGTTTCTTGGTTGAATCAATAATTTAGAGCTAGTCAAAACTATTGTTTAATACTTAGGACAATGTAGAAAAGTTAACATTGTCTAAGTACGATAAATAAATGTCTTAATCCTCATCAGTACCTATTATACGAATGAAATGTGCACAACACCTAAACCCCTACCATTACATGAGTGCATGGGACACGGGTTGCTAGATATATCTATCACACAATATTTAAAACATATTAGAACTAGAGCACTCCATCTTGTAGCTGCATCCACTAGACTTGAGTTCTTATTGCTATTATGACTTAACGTATAGTTATAAAACCCAATAGAGGAGAGAAAGGTAGTGTTTTTCCTTATAGTTTAACATGGCTTATTTAAATTTGAATTTTTTTTCATAGTTTAATAGTTACAAACCACAGTCTAATACAAATATACCAACAAATGATTCAAAATGTGCATACATATGATTCGAAATGGACATATATATGATTCAAAATGCACATACATATACCTGTATGTGCATAGAGAGAATCATTTTTTCTATTAACTAGAATGACATGTACATTAGCACAAAAGAAAGTATACATCAACATATGTACAAACAAATAAATAAAATATACATACAGATGATTCAAAATGTACATAAAATTAACAGAAAATATACATACATAATCTCAGTAACAAAGTCTTGTAAGAACAGAAACTCTCCGAAGAATAGATCAATAAACAGAAATTGTCACCAACATAATTGAAATGTACGTAAAATCAATTGAAAGTGTCCACAGGTGCAATTGAAACTATACACATGTATAATTTCAAATGTCAACTGAAATGATTGAACTTGCACACAAATATAAGTGAAAATGTATGCATATCATTTATTTATTCTTTAGCAACAACATGAGAAAAGAAAAAGAACTCCCCTATGAAAATCTATTTTTACAATCTCACATATCTCTAGAAAGGAAAAAAAACAACAACAAAGACCAAGCTAGTTCAACCTCTGAATATGATTAACTAGAAAAGAGAGGAAAATCAACAAAAAAGGCACAAGTAAATAAAAACTGTATAGAAGTATCGTAGATCCTCAAGAGGCAACAATCTCTCTTGCCATTTCAAGCGCCCTAAAAAATAAAAAAATTTGCAATCTTAGTAACAAACTCTAGAAAAAAACTCTTCTCTCCAAATTTTGGACTCTAGTCAAATCTAAAACTATAACAAAATACAGTCATTTAACTGCACGCAAATAACACCCACAGTACCCAAAACATCTCACCAAAAATTATCAAAAGAAAAGAAATGCTAAAAAAAAAAAGAGGCGCCATGTGAGGCCATCGTTGTGCTCCATAAGCCCACTTCACTAATCTTCACATATGTCTGCATCTGTCATCGTCAATCTCAGCTAGCATAACACAAGAAGATGGCTAATGATTTGCAAAGAAGGATAGGAAAAGATGTTTGATTCATAAGAAAAGAGAGTTGTGTGATTTTTTTAGAGTAAATGAGAAGGAAAAGAGGTAGATGGAGTGTTATGGAGGGATATGAAAAGTTGGAGAGATTAGTGGTGAGAGGATGGAGAGAAAAATGTGAGAAAGAATCACTAGTATTGGGAAGTGGGAAAGGTGGAAAGAGAAAGAAGTGAATGAATAGTAGATTATTTTTTTCTACAACATTAGACTCGTTTTAATTGAATGACATGTAGACCACACATCAAGAGGTCTCACTAATTCATGACATATGCACTATAAATATTTGTCATCTGTTTTCAATAAAAATAGATTAGTCTTTTGGGTATAGGATTTGACACATATATTGTATGGTATAGAGCTGATTTAAATACACAAATACCATATAACTACGCACTAAGCTTGATGAGGTACTCCAACGGTAGTAATTGTGGGAGAAAATACTCTTAGGAGTAAAAGATATATATATGTGTATGTGTGTGTGTGTGTGTGAAACAATGACAAGGGATATGGTTTCTACAACGACAGATGAACATGATTTTAGAAACAGTAAAGTAAAACAAAAATCACTTTTAATACTTCAAAACAATGATTGATAAGACTCTCACACTTGTTGGCGAATTTACATTTAGTTTAACTCTACAAATATGTTTCATACCACAGCTGCTCTTAGGCACAACAGTCGGCGCCAAACACGCCCTACTTATTTCTTTTAACACATGACTAGTAATAAGAAAACAAAATGTTTAACCATATAGTTCATAAAGAGACTGCCTGAACATATGCATCCGCACTAGTACATAAGTAATTGTAGTGAGCCGCAATCGACTACTGCTACCACTCCCAACACACTGCCATATGGGTTTTATCAACCATAAGATTACTAGACTCAATCTGCCCTATCCTAGAATTGTACTGGTTATGAAACAAGCATTGGACACTCACCAAGTGGTTATTACTCAATAGATTATTAACCGACAACAACAACAACTGCACACCTACAAGAGGACAACTACATTATTAATAACCAACAACAAATATAAACCATGTAACTCAAACCATTGCTAACAACCTAGATCATGCATTCTGCTAATCATAGATTGACAAATTAAAACATGCATATTTCATATCTGATAATTAAATAATGATATGTTGCAATTAAATAATTAAGTAATGCTATAGGGATTCGATATGCATCAAAGATAGTATACATAGGTTTGCCTTGTTCATAGATCGGATTTGTTGCTTCATCTTTGTAGGTTTCTACGTCTAGTGATGGATCTGGCAATCGAACGAAATACGAAAACAATTTGATAATTATTCAGAAAATAATAATAAAAACACAAAGCTCTAAATCAAGGTTTCAGGCGCTCTAGGATTTCTAAAGATGGATTTGAGTTAGAAACTTACAGGTTGTTATTAGAAGGAATCCATAGATAGGATAGAATCATCTCTGGTGTAAATCCTACTGGCTATAGATAGAGATCTCTTCAAATATAAGAACAATCATGTATAGATAGCAACTAATGATCCTATCTATATTTGGCCGGTATCTGTCTGTAATTGCCATGTCATGGGCTGTTCATGACTATATTAACACGTAGTCGCGGCCTCTATGGAGGTAACATACGATTCACCAATTTACATGGTATCAGAGCTGCCTCTTCCTATCCACCAGCCCCGAAGATAATCATGTCATTCACCGCCGGTTCCTCGTCGGCACCCATGCCGCTGACAAAGATCGGCCCCTCTGTCTTGGAGAAACTCACCCGCGACAACTATTGCTATGGAAGGCGCAGGTATTGCCTGCAATTCGCGGCACCATGCTAACTGGCTACCTAGATGGTTCCATTGCAGCGCCAGCAGAAACAATCTTCGTCACAAACACGGAGAAGAAGACCGAGGTTCAGACGAACCCAGCACATGTCCAATGGATCTCGCACGATCAGCAGGTTCTTGCATATCTGCTCAACTCGTTGTCGAAGGAAGTCCTGACCCAAGTGGCGACAAAGACAACGGCAGCAGCAGCGTGGAAAGCTATCGAGGAGATGTTCTCCTCACAATCAAGAGCTCGAGTGACCAACTTGAGGGTCGCTCTTGCTACTACTCAGAAGGGCGAAATGTCCACGGCAGCCTACTTCTCCAAGATGAAGGCTCTCGGTGATGAGCTTGCAGCCGCTGGCAAGGTTCTAGAAGAAGAAGAGATGGTGTCCTATATCCTCACAGGATTGGACATGGATTATAACCCTCTTGTATCGTCAATTGTTGCAAGAACAGATCCAATCATGGTGAGCGATTTGTATGCACAAGTTCTTAATTATGATACACATATGCAGCTTCTGCAGGGCTCCAATGCCCAGTTTCAATCCTCAGCAAACGCAGCATCACGCGGGCGTGGCAGAGGCCGTGGCAGCCGTGGCCGCACAGGTGGCCGTGGCTACGGACGCAGTGGTCAAGGAAACCACAGCTCCAGGGCTCCTTCACGACAAGGAGGCCAGAGTTCAGAACCTAACAGACCTCAATGACAAGTTTGCAAGAAGTTTGGTCACATTGCTGATGTTTGTTGGCACAGATTTGATCCGGACTATCAACCTGAACAAAAGGTTGTAGGATCGGCGTCTATATCTTATGGAGTTGATACGAACTGGTATGCAGATACAGGTGCCACCGATCACATCACTTCAGACTTGGAAAAGCTAACAGTTCGAGATAGATACACTGGTCAAGACCAGATACATACTGCAAATGGCAAAGGTATGAGAATTAGTCATATTGATCATACCGTTATTCCCACTTCTTCTCAGAATCTTCATCTTAAAAATGTACTTCTTGCTCCTAGTGCTACCAAAAATCTTGTTTCAATTCATCGTTTAGCAAAAGACAACAAAGCCTTTCTTGAATTTCATCCAAATTTTTTCTTGATAAAGGATCAGATGTCGAAGAGAGTACTTCTTCAAGGCAGATGTGAAGGTGGTCTTTATCCTCTCAACTTGGGGTCCCCATCCAATAATAAGCAAGTTTTTGGCATCATCAAGCCTTCATCCACAAGATGGCATAGTCGTTTAGGTCATCCTTCATTCCCTATAGTTCATCGTGTCCTTCATGATAATAAACTCCCGTGTTCTAGTTATTTGGATGAAAAGTCGATTTGTGATTCCTGTCAAAAAGCTAAGAGTCATCAGTTGCCTTATCCTATATCTACCAGTGTGTCAACAGAACCTCTAGAACTTGTCTTCTCCGACGTGTGGGGACCTGCTCCTCCTTCTGTTGGCAAGAACACATATTATGTAAGCTTTATTGATGACTATAGCAAATACACTTGGATCTATTTGATAAAAAAGAAGTCTGATGTCTTTCAAGTATTCATGAATTTTTAGAATCTTGTTGAAAGAAAGTTTAGGAGAAAAATTGTTACTATGCAAACCTACTGGGGAGGTGAGTATGAGAAGCTCAATTCCTTCTTCCAGAAAATTGGAATTACACACCACGTCTCCTGCCCCCATGCTCATCAACAGAACGGCTCAGCAGAGCGGAAGCATTGTCACATCGTTGAAGTAGGTCTTGCTCTTCCTGCCAATGCTTCTATGCCTCTAAAATATTGGGATGATGCTTTTCTTACCGCCACATATCTCATCAATATTATTCCCAGCAAAGTTATTGATTTTCACAGTCCTACCGAGCGCCTATTACATCACAAACCTGATTACACACACCTTCGCATTTTTGGCTGTGGTTACTGGCCAAATCTTCGACCTTACAACCCTCAGAAGCTTTCTTTTCGCTCTAAACAATGTGTCTTTCTGGGTTATAGCTCCCTTCATAAAGGATTCAAATGTCTAGATCTATCTACTGGGTGAGTTTATATTTCTCGCGATGTTATTTTTGATGAATCTGTTTTCCCTTTTCAACATCTTCATCCACACGCCGCGGTTCACCTTCGCCAAGAAATTCTTCTTCTTCCACCTAACCTTGTTCATGGTTCTGGTTCTGATCACGGAGGGGAACAACAGTATGATTGTGTGACTAATGATCATAACCAAACTATGTTACAGCCTGTTACTAATGATCATAACCAAACTATGTTGCAGCCTGTTAGCTTGCAGGAAACAAGTGATAATGAAGCGGCAGGAACTGTTCATGGTCAAGAAGTTGTCGATGCAGCACATGCAGCACATTCGGAGGTAGATCCCAGAGAGGATTCTCCCGCCCAGCCTGGGACGCCCTTGTCGCCTACCAGCACGCCGGTCCAAGGAGAGACATCTGCGACAGGATCTGCTGTCATGTCTCCGACGGTACCTACGCCTGGATCCTCTGCGGCGCATGTGCCTGGTGAAATTACTCCTCCTCAGACAACTGTTCATGCAAGACCTCGCACCAGACTACAACATGGCATTGTGAAGCCAAAGGTATACACTGATGGTTGCATCAGGTATGGTTTTTTGAGTGCATCAGGTGAACCGAACACTGTACAAGAAGCTATTGATGATCCTAAGTGGAAAAAGGCGATGGATGAAGAATATTCAGCTCTTATTAGAAATAGAACCTTGCACTTGGTTCCTGTGGAGAAAGGCAAAAATATAGTAGATTGCAAATGGGTCTACAAAATCAAGAAAAAGGTTGTTGGTACAATAGATAGGTATAAGGCTCGCCTGGTTGCAAAAGGGTTCAAACAGCGATATGGGATTGATTGCGAGGACACTTTCAGTCCAGTTGTTAAAATTGCTACAGTTCGTCTAGTCTTATCTTTGGCTATTTCACGGGGCTGGAATCTAAGACAGTTGGATGTTCAGAACGCGTTTTTACACGGTGTTCTGGAAGAGGAAGTTTATATGAAGCAGCCGCCAGGTTTTGAAGATAAACAAGTTCCACAGTATGTGTGTAAACTGGACAAAGCCATCTATGGACTAAAGAAAGCTCCACGAGCCTGGTACCCTCGATTAAGTATTAAACTACAAGAACTTGGGTTTGTGCCGTCCAAGTTAGATACATCACTTTTCAGTTACAACAGGTCATGAACTACAATTTATGTTCTAGTTTATGATGATGATATTATTGTAGCAAGTTCAAGTGAAAATGCTATGTCGGCTCTTTTATGTGATCTTGGGAAGAACTTTGCACTGAAAGATCTTGGAGATTTACATTATTTTCTTGGGATTGAGGTGAAGAGAACTGGTGAAGGACTTCTGTTATCACAGGAAAAATATGCTTCAGATCTACTCACTCGGGTAGCCATGAAAGACTGTAAACCTGTCAGTACTCCATTGTCGACAACAGAGAAACTTTTAGCTTTTCAGGGAGAACCTCTAAGTGCTGAAGATAGTACAAGGTATAGAAGCATTGTGGGTGCTCTTCAATATCTAACAATCACTCGGCCAGATATAGCCTTTGCGGTCAATAAAGTTTGTCAGTATCTTCATGCTCCAACAACAGTGCATTGGACAGCTGCTAAACGCATTTTACGATATATAAGTGGGACATTCAGTTTTGGTCTCTTGCTAAGGAAGTCCTCATCGACTTTGTTGAGTGCCTTTTCTGATGCTGATTGGGCAGGATGTATAGATGATCGAAGGTCAACTGGAGGATTTGCAGTGTTCTTCGGACCGAACCTCATATCATGGAGTGCAAGAAAATAAGCTACTGTGTCCAGGTCAAGCACAGAAGCCGAATACAAGTCTTTAGCTAATGCTACTGCAGAAATCATCTGGATGCAGTCAGTATTGGCCGAATTAGGAGTTTATTTGAGAAAATTACCCTGTCTTTGGTGTGACAACTTGGGTGCGACATACTTATCTGCAAATCCAATATTCCATGCAAGGACAAAACATATAGAGATTGATTATCATGTTGTGAGAGAACGAGTTGCAAATAAATTGCTGGATATACGCTTCATTGCGTCCAAGGACCAAGTTGCCGATGGATTTACCAAGGCGTTATCAATGCGAGATCTAGTTAATTTTCGACACAATCTTAACTTGACTAAGTTATGATTGAGGGAGGCTATTAGAAGGAATCCATAGTGTAAATCCTACTGGCTATAGATAGAGATCTCTTCAAATATAAGAACAATCGTGTATAGATAGCAACTAATGATCCTATCTATATTTGGCCAGTATCTGTCTGTAATTGCCATGTCGTGGGCTGTTCATGACTATATTAACACGTAGTCGCAGCCTCTATGGAGGTAACATACGCTTCACCAATTTACAGTTGTTACAATTATTTGTTAGGAAAAAAGATGCATGTTCAGCTAAGCACTCTACTGAAATAACAAGCGGTAAGTGAGAATGGAGAGCAACTCCATCACAGGTGATCATACCTGCTCTTTGGATGACCTTATGTCGTTACTTAGATGCCAACCCATACTTTCACTTATGTTAAGCTTCTGGATTATTTCTCCTGTAGTAAGCCTTTTTGTTGGGTTAGTCCCCCACGCAGTTCAAACCCATTAAAATGCATCTTTTTGTTTGTTGGCAATCTATTTCCATTAATGTATACCTCTGTGTTTCTTCTAACCTATTTCTCCAATTTTTATGTGCCTGTGAAACTGGAACAAGAGCCAGAACGAAGATATAAAACAACCCTTGTCAAAAGTGAAATCGGTCTTCAACATTCCAACAAATTTTCTTACACGCTCGACAAAGTTTCCGAAGACATTCCATTACCATCAGCCATCAGGCTAGTCCTTACATCTCATAATTATCTCTACGATTATCACACCCAAACTAAATATATTTGACTTGATTGTGATTATACCTTTTTGTATGAATGTTTGAAGTATTATTGGTATCTTAAAGTAAAAGCATTTCAGTTGATCACTACAAGGCAGTGAATTCATTGATAGCCATTCAACTTACCAAGAACCCTTAATAGTTCTAGTGCAAATTTCGGTCTATTGTAGACTGAAGAGTTTTGAAATACCAAACTCTTGGCACCATGTTGTCATCAAGCAATATATTGCAGGTTTCAAGTCCATATGAATAATAGGTGTATCACTTTGCCATTCTTTGTGAAGATAATGTAATCTCAGGAAAATCCCTTCAATTATATTATAGTGGTGACGTCAATTAAGTCCACAACTTTCATATGTATGAGTATCCATAACAAAAGCTTGATAGGAATGTAAGCACCAAAAGCTTTTCTCTTTGCTTGCTGAATAACATTTGAAATGACTGCAAACAATCTACTATATATTATCATTCCCCTTCCGTTAATAGGTGAACATTAGTATCAGATATGTAAACAGAAATCGAACCATATGAACTTCAATACCAAAAGAAAAAGGGGAGATGAAGCTATAGGGAAAGGAAAATCTATTGCATGTTGAGTTGTGGTACATGAAATATACTTCTCGAGACTTCCTTTTGGAAGACATTCAAAACAGTGCAACCTTTTTGGCAGAATTTTTTTTTTACGAATAATCTATTAAAAAAAGAATTTCAAAACTAACCTGAATTATTTTAAAATATCAGAAATGACCTTCAGTCCGAGCTCCCATTCACAACTGAATTTCAGTCGCAGGCCCAGTTTGCAACTGATTAGATGGCATGGCTCAGGAGTAGTTCACGTGGTTGTCGCAGGCTGGTGTGATCGTCGCAAGATGGTGTGGTCATCGTGGAGTAGTTGTTGAAGATGCCGGAGTGGTCGTGGTCGATGCAGGAGTGATCGTCGGAATGTCGAGTGGTCGTCGGAGTGTCAAGTGGATCATGTCGGCGGTTTCGGAAATGGTGGTGCTACGGTTTGGTGGTGGCGAGCGGAGCCAAGGTTGAGGAAGGCGGTGTGTGGCGACGGGATCTGGCGAGAGAGACGGCACCTGAGAAGAGCGACGACGAAATCGACAATGCGGTGCGGCGTGCAATGACACTAGTGCACAGGGAGCAACCACGCCATGGCGTAGTGTAGTGGAGAGGCGATGAAAGGGAAGAAGACCGACGGTTCGTCAGTTTGCGAGTTACTGGGCCGTGCCACCTAATCAGTCACGAATTGAGCCCGCGACTTAAATTCAATCGCGAACGGGAGCTCGCGACTGAAGGCTATTTCTGATATTGAAAAAACTTTTGGGTTAGTTTTGAAATTGTTTTTTTAATGGATTATTAGTAAAAAAAAGCTTCTTTTTTTCCATGACATTTCATATATTTCTGCTTCGATTTGTAACAAAACCTCTATCAAAACCACAGACAGACAATCACACAAAATAACGGGGACTGGATATACTATGCTTGATCAAAATACAATTTGAGCATCAGTCCAAAATACATGTTTCTCCAATCAGTTGATGCTTCGATCTAGAAGGTGATGGATAAATTTTTGCATACTTTCTTCAATCCAAAACATTGAAGGTATATGCTCCAAAATCATTTGAACGCATGAGGTTAAGGCACTAATATATCATTATAGATCATAATAATATCGTAGAAGATATTAGATTAGAACTAATATGGAGATTAGAGAGAACCCAGCAGCGAGGTTGAAGAGGATGTTGCCCCTGGAAATGGTGATGTGAAACAATCAAAGAGGGGGAGTGCATAAGGAAAGGTTGCCTGTTGACCTAGATAAAACAAATAATAAGGATAAATTAGTGATCGAAGGCCCTCTAGTATTTATTTTGTTTAATTTAAGCTTCTACTTGTTTGTTTGTTTATTCTAATCAGTATCCTCTGCTATTCGATTTTCTTTATTAGTTAAGAATCTCTACTTGATCTTTTGTCTAACCAGTCCCCCATTATTTAGATGTTTGACTAATCATGACCTATCTTGTGTGATTGTCCAACAATATAAAATTATGAGAAAATTTCTTTCATATCGATGTAGAGGTTTCAAAATTGAGATTTGTGAGACTCATAGGAGTCAAATCTATATATCAGAAAAATCTCTAACAATAAATAATAAATATTAATTTTATAGTGGCATAAAAAATATTTGCCTATATAATTATGTATACCCCTTGTTCGTATATCAGAAAGAAATCTGTGGTTGCTAGATATGGACGACATTGGCTACTAATAAATTAAATTGTTACTCCTCAAGCAATAAGCAATAAAGAACCCTGGAGCAAAACTTTACCACCAAAAGAGAAATATTAATTTGTTCTCAAATTAACGTTGCACATAAGTTTAATATTTATTCAGCCAATATGGAGAGTAGGTATATATTTTTTTAAAAAAACTAGATTTAATCTCTATCTTTTCTTCTCATTCACATTTCTTCTTTCTCTTTCTTCTCCCCCTCTCCCCATCCCTTGCCCCTATTAGCCACCATCGTCGACTGAGCCACCACCGCCTACAACCGGCGATGCATTCGCCGCCTCATCACATTGCAGCCATAACCCGCTCTTCCGCCACTCGTCTCCTCTGTCACCCGCCACCACCCACCACTGCCATCCGCAACCGGTGATGCCTCTGCCACCGCTTACTACTAGAGATGATAAGAAAGAGACTAGGTGAATTTTAGAGAGATAGATCTAAAGAGGTATTTGGTTCAATAATAAAAAAACATATATAAGATAAAAAAAACAGATGTTGGTCCTTAGCAAAACTCATATTTATTTGTGTTCAATTTGGGAAAAATAGACATGCCGTTTTTGCTTTTTAAAAGTAAGCCTTACTTAAATAAAGCGAACATTGCTCTTAAGATGTGATGGACATCCTCCAACCAATAAGACTGTCTCCAACTCTAGCTCCTTCTTGACAGACTCTCCAGGAGAATATTCTCCACCACATCAGCCAAGAATCTACACCAAAAATTTCTCCCCCTTCAATGCATAGACTCTTTAAGAGGCTACAGCCTCTCCTCGCTCTCCAATGCAAAGCCTCTTCCAGAGGCTCTTCACTGTCCCGCCGCCGCCTCGTCCATCTCCATCCCCGCCGTCGTCGCGGTCGCCTCATCCATCCCCTGTTCACCTCGTTGGCGTCACCACCTCGTCCCCGCCCCAGTCCGCCGCCGCCTCGTCCATCCCCGTCACCGTCGTCGTCGACGCCGCCTCATCCATCCCCTGTTCACCTCGTCAATGTCGCCGCCTCATCCCCGCCCCGGTCCGCCGCCGCCTCATCCATCCCCGTCCCCGCCGCCATCGCCGCCGCCTCATCCATCCCCTGTTCACCCCTTCAGCACGACCGCCTCGTCCCCGCCCCGGTCCACCGTCGCCTCGTCCATCCCCGTCTCCTCCGCCGTCGCCGTCGCCGCCGCTTCATCCATCCCCTATTCACCCCGTCGTCCCCACCCCAGTCCGCCGCCGCCTCGTCCCTGCCTCTTCCCCCGTCCGCCGCCTCCTCCAACGCGTGAAGTCACTATTCCGCGCGACCACGACTGTCTCCAACGTTTCAGTTCGACCGGCGCGCGTGGTGGGGACCGCCACTTCACGACTGCACCACGACCGCCTGGTCAAGCGGCTCGTCACTGTTCCGCGCGTCGCTCGCGCAAGCTCGACCGCGGCTTCGACCGGCACACACCCCGTCGTGGTCGCGCGTTGGAGAGAGCCTAAGCATGGAGACTTATAGAAATTAATTAAGACTTGCATTCATAAAAAAAAGTGCACAGAAATGTTGATTAGGGACGGGAACGAGAGAAATTTGTCCGGACAATTTTCTCTCGGTCCAGTCCTCATCTGGGTCCGCTTAGTCGCTGAAATATACAAATGTACAAGTAGAATGGTATACTTCATGTATACAAACTTAAAAGTTTTATATCATATCTTAAATATTTGTGTTATATTTCTTGTATATGACGCATTTTATATAGTTTTGCTATATAATGTACTATCAAATAATCTTTCTTCTTTTTTATATGTTAAACCTACAAAATAAATACAGTAGGATTTAAAATATGTAAATCCAGATCCTCCATAGGGACCCTAACCACACAAAATTACCCGATCACAAAATTGTGATGTGGATAATGAAACAATTAAAGCGATGCTCGCCATCGCTAGCCCAAGAGTGTATTTGTCTGTCTGTGACACACTTAGGTAAAGAACCTCCTCCCTCTTTTACTCACTTTTTATCCCTCGCATGGCCTCTTTCTATACCTAAATTTTTTGTGCTAAAGCAAAGGCCTGTGTGCTTCAATTCGGCCTAAAAGGGTTTTTAAATAAATTTACTAGGGATAGATTAAGGCTATACTAATTACTTAAATTCAAGTATAAATATGGGGTTTGGGCTAACCCAAGGCCCATTACCAGGCCCGTGCATTTCACGTGGGTTGCATTGCTTGCCAAGCTTGTAGCCATGCCTTTATTATTTAAGCTCATGCACCCCTATCTACATGAGTTTTTTTTATTAATAACCCAGATTTAAAAAATAATTACGAAACTAACCCACAGTTGCGATAATTTACAGAAATGACCTGCCACGTCAGCTTGTCGAGTTCCCAGAGCTCGACAAGCTGCATGTCGCACAGGCGCCTCCTTGTCGTGGTCGGAAGGCACAACTAGAGGCTTGTCGTGTCCCTCGACTACGACTAGCCACGACCACTTGTCGCATGTGGAGAACTTGACAAGCGAAAAGAAATAATATTGCGGGAACGGGAATTCGAACCTGGGCCGAGGACACGACAGCGAGCGAGCGAGTCAGTTGGGCTAGCACTCTTAGCTGCACTAGAAGGGTTAGCCTAATTAATATCCCTATCTCACATGTCTTGGGTCCAGAGCATGACAAGAAAAATGTTTTAATTGCGGGAACGGGGATTCAAACCCGAGCCAACTACGTTGCAAAGCTCCTACCAGCTGGACTAAGACACTTATGTGATATATGAGCACTGCACATTTTAATATTGTGCAGCTTGTCGAGTTTCCAGAACTCGACAAGCTGTTGGTCCCCTCTTTATTCTCTGGTCCCCTGCGCTCAACTCACTCACACACACACACACTCATTCATTTGAAACAGTAGCAGCAGCACACACACACTTCATCTCATATTTTCCACCCTAGATCTAGCAAAATCCGTCCGATAAATTTATTCGGTGTAGAAGAGAAAGTTGTAGAGAATTGCGAGTTCTTCGAAAAGAGGTAATTTTTTTCGAAATGCATTTAAGATTCTGTTAATTATGTTGCTAATGATGTGATTAGGGTTTATATTTATGTTTATGTGTATACAAGAGTAGGTATTATGTTTTTAGGAATATGTTTAGGAAATATGTGCATCTGTATGTATGTTTGTAAAATAGATTTTTTTAAATGTATGTGTGTATGTTTGGAAATGTATGTGTATATGTTTGGAAAATAGGGTTTTATAAATGTATGTGTGTGTTTGAAAAATAGATTTTTGAAATATATGTGTGTATGTTTGGAAAAATAGGGTTTTAAAATGTATGTTTGTATGTTTGGAAAATAGGTTTTAGAAATATATGTGTGTATGTTTAGAAATATATGTGTATGTTTGGAAAAATAGGGTTTTTAAATGTATGTTTGTATGTTTGGAAAATAGGTTTTTGAAATGTATGTGTGTATGTTTAGAAATATATGTGTGTATGTTTGGAAAAATAGAGTTTTTAAATGTATGTTTGTATGTTTGGAAAATATGTTTTTGAAATGTATGTGTGTATGTTTAGAAATATATGTGTGTATGTTTGGAAAAATATGGTTTTTAAATATATGTTTGTATGCTTGGAAAATAGGTTTTTGAAATGTATGTGTGTATTTTGGAAAAATAGGGTTTTTAAATATATGTTTGTATGTTTGGAAAATAGGTTTTTGAAATGTATGTGTGTATGTTTAGAAATATATGTGTGTGTATGTTTGAAAAATATGTTTTTGAAATGTATGTGTGTATGTTTAGAAATATATGTGTGTATGTTTGGAAAATAGGGTTTTTATAAATGTATGTGTGTATGTTTGAAAAATAGGCTTTTGAAATGTATGTGTGTATGTTTGGAAAATAGGGTTTTTAAATGTATGTGTGTATGTTTGAAATGTATGTGTATATGTTTGGAAAATAGGGTTTTATAAATGTATGTGTGTATGTTTGGAAAATAGGGTTTTTAAATGTATGTGTATTTCGTTTTAGAAACTATGTGCACACAATAGAAAATATAAAATTAGGTTATTTTTAGTTGTGCACATGCATACTGTATGTCTAAAAATTAGATTTTGGACATATATGTGTATGTATTTAGAAATTATGAAACTAGGTTTTTTTTCAATTACATGCATGCATGCATGCTCTATATTTAGAAATTCTGTTTTTGAAATGTATATGTGTATGGTTTTAAAAACTATGTGCATGTGTGTATGTTTGTAGAAAATATAAAATTAGGTTATTTTTAATTATGCACATACATACTCTATGTGTAAGAATTAGGTTTTGTAAAATATATATACGTATGTATTTAGAAATTATGAAACTAGATTATTTTCAATTACATGCATGCATGCATGCTCTATGTTTAGAAATTATGTTTTTCAAATGTATATGTGTATGGTTTTAGAAACTATGTGCATGTGTGTATGTTTGTAGAAAATATAAAATTAGGTTATTTTTAATTGTGCACATGCATACTCTATGTCTAAGAATTATGTTTTGTAAAATATATATGCGTATGTATTTAGAAATTATGAAACTAGGTTATTTTCAATTACATGCATGCATGCATGCTCTATGTTTAAAAATTGTGTTTTTCAAATGTATATGTGTATGTATGGTTTTAGGAACTATGTGCATGTGTGTAATGGTGTCATGTTATTTACGCGTGAGATGAATGTGTGTAGGGAATGGAGAGTCCGAAAAAATTTGCATATTTTATGGTGACGGCATAATTCGCGAGGGGCAAAGCGGGGTTGATATGAGCCGTTGCCAGTATATGACGGGCGAGCTAAGCGTACATAACACCTCATTCCTAGAGCTGAATTTGTGGATCCTGAATATGTTCGGGAAGCGGCCTCGTGATAAAATGGCTCTAATTGAAGGGCTCATCGTTCGTGAGGTAGATAATGAGCCATACTGGATGTTGCGCGAACTTAAAGGGGACAAATCTTGGAGTTCTTATATTCGAAGAGTGGAAGACCCCCATGGCGGACTGCTCGGCCAGTTCGCGATGTATGTGCAATTCTGCAACGTACGAGCAGCCGAGTGTGCGGTGGAGGGTGAGCCAAACATCATGCCCGGTCCTGCGAGATTCAGGGCTAGCGAGTGGTCGGATGTATTCTGCCATACTCGCGTAGATGTGTGCGAGGTACTGGATTGCCTTCCATCAGTGTCCGACGAAGATGATTCGACGGACTCGGAGGCATCCGATGGCTCTGATGACGATACTCCTGGTCCCCCGCAGGAGTGGCTAGATCACTCAGCATATAGTCAAGCTGTGTTGCCAACGGATCAGGGTTCGAGGTGGTCTTTCGAGCACGGTGGCTTACAAGTAGAGCAGGAGTTTCAAAGCAAGGAAGATCTAAAGAATGCCGTGGTGAGCTGGTCCCTCGCAATTAACCGGCAATATAAGGTCATCAAGTCAAACCCCAACCTTTTTGTCGCAGCCTGTGTAACAGCAGGCTGCCCATGGAAGATTCGTGCGATTCGGCCGAAGGACGACATCGGTTTTGTGGTGACAAGGGTTACCGCACACACATGCCTGCTCACGGAGGCGCTAGACAGACACAGGAACCTGACGTCGGCGTACGTCGGTAATATCATCCAGCCGGCTGTGCGAGAGAACATTTCGATAATGCCGAGAGAAATAATGAAGCAAGTTGCCGATAGGTGTGAGTACACTATACGGTATGCAAAGGCCTAGAGAGCAAAACAGAAGGCAATTGAGAGCATGTTCGGCATATTCGACCACGCCTACAACAATGTGATGCGGTTGCTGCGCAACATCGCTCAGACCAACCCAGGCACATTTTTAGATTTCTTCGATCAGCCAGCTACACGTCGAGATGGTAGCCCCATACAGAACACTCGGGTATTCCGTCGATTATTCTGGTCATACCGCCAGTGCATCGAGGCATTTGCTTATTGTCGTCCGATCATATGCGTGGATGGTACGTTCCTGACCGAAAAGTACAAGGGCTGTCTTCTCATTGCTGTTGCTGCGGATGCTAACGACCAACTGCTTTCATTGGCGTACGCGATCGTCGAGTCTGAAAACTCAGAAAGTTGGTTGTGGTTTCTGGTCAACGTGAAGCGGGCGGTTGTTGGTGATCGAGGGAAGGTCTGCATCATATCGGACCGCCACCGAGGGCTACTCCATGCCATTGAGGTAATGCGCGGGGCCCCAGATGCTCCGTACAAATGGGAGGATGTACGCAGCCGTTGGTGCATGTGGCATATTGCAGCAAACCTTTTCACACACTTCCGCAGTAAACAGATCATGGATCTGTTCAAGCGGCCGTGCATGCAAAATCAACCGAGGAAGTTCCAGGCTGTGTTCGACAAATTGGAGGCGCTGACAGTGAAGTACTCCACGAGGAGGGCCAGCAATGCTGCCGATGATGCGAACGTGAGCAAATTCTCCCAATGGATTCAAGACAAGGACATCGAGAAATGGTCCTTGCTGCACGACGAAGATGGCGCAAGGTTTGGGATAATGACGACGAACCTTTCAGAGGTGTGCAATTATGTGTTGAAGGGAGTCCGGTGTTTGCCGGTGACTGCTGTAGTGGAGATGACATGGTACCGCACAGCCGAGTACTTCAACAACAGAAGTGTAGCCGTCAAAATGCTAGTCGACGATCCCATGAGAACCTTGCCAGATGTTGTGCAGTCCTACTTGACTGCTCGCGTAGACAAGGCCCAGCGGCACGAGGTGATAGTTATAAACAGACTGCACCGAATCATTCAAGTCCGCCTTCGGCAGAAGAACGTGAGCGGCCAACTGAGGCCTGGACGGGTGCACGAGGTCATTCTTGGGGATGTCGCTGAGTGCTCATGTAACAAACCGAAGCTACTGCACAAGCCCTGCTCTCATGTCCTTGCTTCATGTGCGGCGCTCGGTGTGAGCCCTGCGCCTTACCTTTCGGAGTACTTCAGCCTTGATAACCTTTCAAACACGTGGAGTGGCGTGTGGAGAGTTATTATGACGCTCGGTGACTACAGAGTTATCCCTGCTGGCGAGACTACCTGGATCCCAGATGTAAATCTAAAGCGAACGGGTCCAGGGCGACGGAAGACACGCCGAATACACAACGACATGGATGAGTCACAGGGGGGTACCTCACGAGCTAGGAAATGCTCGATTTGTAGGTAGCCCGGACATAGCAGGAAGGATTGTTTGCATGCACCCGGACCATCGACCTAGCCTTGTAATAAACTTTGTAATACGCTTATCATTTGCATTGGATTGTTGTAATCCGTATGAAACCTTGTAATATGATTCATGTTATGTTACTTTCATGTCGTGTGCTATCCATGGGTATGATACTTTCAATAACGGTTCCTGTTGTATGTTATGTTACTTTCAATAATGGTTCCTGTTTTATGTTTTGACAGGCATGGCTGGCGGGGATAGAGATCTTCCAGAGCTGCTGAGCAGTACATGTGATCGTGGACATCGTGGCCGCATCTTGTTCGAGAGCGGGGACTTGGAGCCGCTGGTAGTCCGTGCTCCCTTGGAGTGCTGGCCTCTGCATGAGGGCTATATCCCCATCCTACGGGATGCAGGTTTATTGCCGTTCGCCCGTATGCTACAGATAGGTCAGCATCCCACACTGGACAGGTCGTTGATCACCGCATTGGTAGATCGATGGCGTCCGGAGACCCACACTTTCCACTTCCGCTACGGGGAGATGATAGTCACGCTGGAGGATGTGAGCATGCTGCTTAGTTTACCTGGCAGTAGACATCCCATCGTCCCCCGGCCTGCACGCCTAGATTGGCGCGCACATATGCACCTCCGATTCAACATTGCTAACCACGCTGACGAGATCCCGGCATCCAGGCGTGGTGTCCCCCACCGATTTCTGGCGCGCTACCGTGAGTGCCCCGATAATGCCCCCGCCGATGTAGTTCGGCAGCATTTCTTCGCCTACTTGCTGGTGACGCTGCAGTATATTTTGTTCCCTTCCACGCACGGTGACACTGTGTACACGTGGTTCATTCCTCTGGTCGAGAGTATCGTCGATGCCGACGCAGGGGCCATGCCACGTTACAACTGGGTGATGGCAGTGTTGTGCGCGATGTACAGGGGGCTTTGCGAGGCATGTTGCAGGACCGCAGCTGGATCATTGCTTTCCGCATGCCCTGTACTGCTGCAGTTGTGGTCATGGGAGCACTTCCCCGTTGGTCGGCCGCGTTTACAGCGGCCCATCCATCCGTACGGTGCGCCAGCGGACTATGAGGATTGGGTGGATCGGCCGACCATGGGAGCCCGTTGGCTGGGAGGTCGGCCGAGGTGGTCATCGTCACAGATTCACCACTGTTACTTGGCATACCTGGGAGAGTTTGATCTCCTATCGGATGCGCGCGTCATATGGCGACCATGGACACCGGAGCACATCTCCCAGGTTGCACCGCATGGCATTTCCTTGCATCGCACCGCAGGCCAGGACTGCTGGGTTACACGCCGGCACATGGTGTTCTCACATGTGGTGGAGCCGTATTTTCCGGAGAGGGTGATGCGCCAATTCGGGCTACATCAGCAGATACCGCCCCCGGAAAGAAATCGACAACGCCATCTCCCGCGGGAGATTCACGTGTATGCCTCGAACATTTTCTATATCTCATGTACGCACTCATATTTATTAATTTCTTTGCTTTATGTGCATCGCGTCACCTTTTGCAGACAAACACGTAGAGAAAAACACTTCGACAACTGGCAGATCAAGAATTCCAAATGGGTCGACGAGTGGGAGGACCACGCAGCGACGGATGTTGTTGTGGAGGAGCGGCCGTATGACTCTGGGATGTACCAGGCCTATCTTCAGTGGTACGTGCCGCGCACCCGCACGCGACTCGCTCGTGCGGCCCCCCCTTCGCCGACAGAACTATCACATCAAGACAGTCTTCGACTCGGCCTTGATGTTCATTTCCCAGGCCGAATACATCGCTCGGTACGTTCGTCTTCGCTGGATACTTATGTTGGTCTCTTATCTTATCTATTTTTCCATAGTTCCCATATGAGTTTCGCATGTGCAGGGTGACTTAGCGTTGGCCATCGACAGGCAGGCGGCAAACCTGTCCTCTGGCTTGCAAGGAGGACGACGCTTCAAGACGATGGCGCGTGCTGCCCTACATTCCATCCGTGTAGCAGCACAACGACTCTTCTTCGACGTAACTTGTGGCCGAAAGACAGATGCATCAGTTCCGCACCGGAGAGGGGCCCGGCCACCTAGCCCGATGTCAGCCCAGCCTAGCCTGGGTAGCGCAGTCATCGTGACACATCGTCGACCTGGGGAGGTGACATACCGGGGACGTCCGCCGGCCCGTCTCGGCTTCGTCGTTCCTCGTCAATGCACAGTGCTCGATGCAGAGATCTACATATTGGGAGCCCGTCGAGACATCGCACTCCCGATTCAGATGACTCTGATGATGAGGACAACATCCGTCGTCAAGATGAGGACGACATCCGTCGTCAAGACAGGGACGATGCGAGTAGGGCGTTGGCAGAGCGGCTTTGAAAGGGATTTAGGATATCGACTAGAGGGGGGTGAATAGGCGATTTAAACAAATTAACAATTAATCAAACAATTAATAGTAAATGAGAGAAAATAACTAACACAAGATGAACAATGAACAATTTTAACACAAGGATATATCCTGTGGTCTCGGTGATTTGCCGATCACCCCTAATCCACGTTGAGGCAAACTCAAATCTCTAACCGCTCCTCTATCTAGTCAACCTTCTCTCGAGAAGTGACCTAGATCTTGAGCCGAATTAGTGTGATGAGTTATCCAAACCTCGATTTCACTAAGGATGCACTTTACCGCTCCGGCATGGCGTGCTCAACCCTTTCACAAGACGTTGAGAGGCTTCTTCACAATCTTCCTTGAAGAGCTCTCCAAAAACTTCTCTCAAGCCGTCTAGGAGCCGGCAAACTCCAAGAGTAACAAGCCGGTGATGATCACTAGACCTTCTTCTAGTGCCACAAGATTGATTTAATGATCTAAATGCAATGCACTAGAAGATCTCAAATGCACACTCTTACAAATTCGAGAATTTGAACCCTAGAGTGTATGCAACTTGTTTAAGCTCTTATGGATGATGACAATGTTCAAATTATACTCAAAAGTTGTGAACAGGGCCGTGCATGGGAGTATATATACCCCCCACAATAAATATAGCCGTTACAGGCCGTTGGGAGAAAAAGATCACTTGGCGGTCAGACCGCAGGTATATGTCCGGTCAGACCGCCGCAATTGCAACGGCATTAAACAGGCGCAATAAATGCTCACCTACCCTTGTCAGGCACACACACGGTCAGACCGGACCCAAATTCGGTCAGACCGTGAAACTGTCCAGAGACGACATAGTTTCTGGACACTTTATACGATCAGGCCGATAAATACGGACAGACCGGCCAGACGGTCAGACCGTAGTTCAAAAACACGGTCAGACCGATTTCTCGGTCAGACCGGTCTAACAAACGGTCAGACCGTCATAACACAATACCACGGAAAGATAGGACATGAAGTACCAGGAAACTGACCTAGGTTTTTACCTACGGACAGACCGACCTTTTAAATGTATACACTATACTTTGACATAACGTCGGTCAGTTCAAAACCCTATTCAGTCAGTCCGTCTATTCGGTCAGACCGGTCTAACAAACGGTCAGACTGACTGAGACAGAGTTGAGCAGAAATGAGCTGAAACAAGCATTTTCAAAGTATATGACCTTCTAGTATGCAATACAAGTTGATTTTATGATTTGTGGCTCATAAATGAAGTATTTCGTGATACACCACATGCTCCTCTTAATAGTACGGCAACAATAATAAAATCCGGTCAAAATTCTTCTCTAATCACCTTAGACCGGTAAAATAGAAAAGACCCTATTTCATATATTTGCCTCTTTGATCAATGTCCTTTCTTCATCATGAGGCTCTTTCTTTGCCTTTCATTAACCTGTATTTTGAGTTTCTTCTTGACACAACTTAGCAGGTATTGTTAGTATAGTATTTGTAGTTGTCATTAAATACTAAAACACTCTTTAGAGGCCTAGAAGCTACAATCTCCCCCTTTTTGGTAATTGATGACAACATAAAGAGTAGATGAATGAGTTTTAAGCATAAAAGGAATTTTACAATAAGCATCGAAGAAAAAGACTCACTCCCCCAAATGTATGAATAAGAGAATTTTGGCATTTTGGTGGAGTTCAAGCATGTGTATAAGATGCTATCTCAATTCATTCACTATATAACCATGAAGTATCACAAATAAGATTTTCAATTCTACACATGATATCATCATCACAAGGTCATATGAAAATAACAAAAGCACATCTCATATATCATGAAGTAACAATCTCACAAAAGAGTCATCCAACATAAATCATAAAAAAAACATTCAACTAAACAAGTTAACTTAAAATTTCTTTACACCAAAAGTTCTCTCAGGTCTCTCCCCTACTCTCTTCTTTTCTTTACACCAAAAGTTCTCTCAGGTCTCTCCCCTACTCTCTTCTCTCCCCCTTTGGCATCAATTGCCATAACAGCTAAGAATCGGCGGGAGCATCATTATCGGGAGGATGGTGAGGAGGAGTCTGAGGGAAACGGGTGTAGAAGTGAGCGGAGAAGGCGTCAAAGCGCTACTCGAACTGATCCTGGCGCGACGATAAGGTCTGGAACTGATCATTCAAAGCTACCAAGTCTGAGCGAGTGAGCTCAAGCCCCTGGAGAAGAGTAGCAAACTGATCCATCATCGGCTGATGGAACTGCTGCTGGAACTGTGGAAACCAGGCGCGGGCTTGGCTAGACTGAGCTGCCTGATGTGCCTGAGGCGGAGGAGGAGGAGGCATAGGCTGAGCCGGCTGCTGCTGCTGCTGATGCTGTGCTCCATGGCCTCGAGCCAAGACGCGCGGGTTGACACTAAACGGCTTATAGCCGAGATGTCTGATATCACATGATCCGCGAGGGAACTTCCTCTTCTGGAGCAGCAAAGACATGATAAATGGAGCATAGTAAAGGTTCGGCAGAGTGGTTGCCAAGACATCCTCAATTGTCTTCAAGATAAATGAGACAATGTTGATCCGATGACTCTTGAGGATGTGTTCAATGAAGTTCCAGTAGTAATCTCGGACCGCTTCTCGATTTCCACTCTTTGGATGGATCGTGGCTCGTACGATTTTGTTGACTACAGCAGGGAGGACTTTGAGACCTGTAACGGTGCCAGGTACAATCCGCTATCCACCTCCCGGCTGCTCATAAAACTAGAGCCAGTCATCCTCATGGAGGTAATCCTCATCCTCCATATTGATCCACTCCTTCATTTCCTCATAGTTTATCTTGTTTGCCGCAGCAAACTCCTCAAAGGTGGCCTCATAACGCCTAGAACCTGTCATCCACATGATCTGCTAGTCTGCCCATTTGATCTCGATCGTAGCATAAAACTGTCTGATGACAGTGGCGTTCCATGGGCATTTGTGCTCCACAAAGTCATACAGCCCTATATCCTTGAAGATCTGCACCAAAGGAGCCATGATGGGCTGATTCACAACATAAGCCCATTCGATCCATTTGTGTTCGAAGATATTCTTATGGATCAAATGTCCGTAGAATGCATCAGGTTGTGTCATCGTGTGGAAATGAGGAGTAGTGGCGTCATTCTCATGATTGTAGGCGTAGATGGTCCTAGCCTTTGTATAGTCGCTTGAAGTCCAATTCTTCTTCGGGCCTTGATAAGCGTGGACGTTTATTTCATCGTCCTCACTCTCGATGTCCATGCCAACATGAGAAGATCCACCACGATGTGACGACTGTTCTGTCTCTGAATCTCCGGCCGAGGGCACCCAGTCATCATCCTGAGAGTCGCTATTGCTCGAGGGTTGAGCCCTTTTTGGCCGCTTCGCCAATTTCTTCTTATTGGTCCGGATGGAGACATTTCCTTGAGGACCTCGACCACTAGAAGATTTGCAAGAGATAAAGCAGATAAGATACTAAGAGGTAAGAACGAAAGAAGTGAATCGATAAGATAACAGATTAGCAAACTCTGGCTCTGCTGTTGATTTCGGTCAGACCGAACAGGGGCGGTCAAACCGGCGCAACCGTAGAGTTAGGGTTTGACATGATTCTTGAGATTTACTTGATTTTAGGGTGCAATGTGGACAAATATATGTGAGAGAATACTCATTGCATCAGGGGGATGAATCAATTTCAGGATATTGAAAGGATTTAAACTAGATTCACCATAATTGCCCTAAACCCCGTGATGAACAGGAAACACAAAGATAAAGAAGGGAGATCTGAGTAATATACCTAGAAGACATGATTTGGAGATGATCTTGAACCACAATTTGTCCGGGCGTCGCTAGGGTTTGACCGGAGAGGAAGATTCCAAAAAAAATTGAGGCGCACGTGAAAGAGACAAGTGGGGACGAAGGTCAAAAGGACATAGATTCGGGATAAAAAGGTCTCTGGTCATGAAAGTTCGGTCAGACCGTAGGCAAGATACCGGTCAGACCGCTGGAAGCAGAAAATTTAAGATGCTCTCTGGAGATGCATTCGGTCAGACCGCAATTGGATTGGTCCGACCGCTGGAAGGACTAAAAAATCTTGGAGGATTTTTTGATTGATTTGATGCTCATAAGAGATTTGGATAGGGTGATATATAAATATAAGATAATTATAAGAGAGATAAAGACAATATCACCAAAGGGGAAGAATTTATCTTATAACTCAACATATTTTTGGTTCACTTTACTCAATTGCCGATAAAAGAGTCTAAAAAGCTCTAAGAGAGGAAGTTCAAGCAATCAAGTGATACTTTAAGCACAAGCAATATGAGTTCAACATTTCAAGCCACATTTGATATATCAATGACGTTAAGCTCATTTCGGAGTTTGCAAAAACGACTTTCATCTAAGGGCTTAGTGAATATATCCGCTAATTGATCTTCGGTTCTCACATTATCTACCACCACATCACCTTTGCTAACATGATCTCTAAGGAAGTGGTGTCGGATATCTATATGCTTGGTCCGAGAGTGTTGAACTGGATTTGTGGCTATTTTCACCGCACTCTCATTATCACACAAAAGAGGCACTTTTTCAAATTTTATTCCATAATCCAACAATGTTTGCCTCATCCAAAGCAATTGTGCACAACAACTACCCGCGGAAACATATTCCGCTTCGGCAGTTGATAAAGCTACGGAATTTTGTTTCTTGGAGGACCAAGATACTAAAGATCTTCCTAACAGTTGACAACTGCCAGAAGTGCTCTTTCTATCCACTTTACATCCCTCATAATCGGAATCAGAATATCCAATTAATTCGAATTTAGCACCTTTAGGATACCACAACCCTATGCTAAATGAATATTTTAGATACCTCAAAATGCGCTTAACGGCCATTAAATGACTTTCTTTAGGAGAGGCTTGAAATCTTGCACACATACAAACACTAAATATAATATCGGGCCTAGAAGCAGTAAGATATAATAAGCTACCAATCATAGATCTATAAAGCTTTGAGTCTACCGGTTTACCTCCTTCGTCAGAGACAAGGTGACCGTTTGTGGCCATTGGTGTCTTGATTGGCTTTGCTTCTTCAAGTCCGAACTTCTTGAGTAGGTCCTTCACATATTTGTTTTGACTGATGAAAGTTCCTTCCTTGAGTTGTTTAACTTGTAGTCCGAGAAAGAAACTTAGTTCACCTATCAAAGACATCTCAAATTCCCTGGACATCATATTACCAAATTCCTCGCAAAAATCTTGGTTAGTAGATCCAAATATGATGTCATCAATATAAATTTGACATACAAAGAAATCATTTCCAATTTTTTTAGAAAATAAGGTAGTATCAACTTTCTCAATTTTAAAGCCTTTTGAAATTAAGAAGTCTCTAAGTCTTTCATACCAAGCACGAGGTGCTTGTTTAAGACCATAAAGAGCCTTGGAGAGTTTATACACATGATTTGGCTTTGTAGGATCTTCAAATCCGGGAGGTTGTTTAACAAATACTAATTCATTAATTTTTCCATTTAAAAATGTACTTTTGACATCCATTTGATAAAGTCTAATATTATGAGATGAAGCAAAAGTAAGCAAGATTCTAATAGCCTCAAGTCTAGCTACGGGAGCAAAGGTTTCACCGAAGTCCAAACCTTCAACTTGAGTGTATCCTTGAGCTACCAATCTTGTCTTGTTTCTTACTACCACTCCGTTTGCATCTTGTTTATTCTTGAAAATCCATTTGGTTCCAATGACATTGTGCTCATTCGGATTTGGTTCTTCTACTAATTCCCAAACATTGTTGCGGGTAAAATTGTTTAATTCTTCGTGCATAGCATTCACCCAATCCGGATATTTTAATGCTTCATCTACAAATGTGGGCTCAAAAGAGGAAACAAAAGAGTAATTTTCACAAAATGAGGCAAGACGAGAACGAGTTTGGACACCCTTACGCAAGTCACCAACAATTTGATCGATGGGGTGATCTTTTGAATTGAGTGATGGATTCTTGGATAATCAACCGGGTTTTGTGAAGTAGAGGTAGAGGGTACTTCCGGTTGTTGTTGAGAGGAGTCTTCCACATTGACCACTTCAACTATTTGATCTCCATGTTGAGGAGTTGATGAAGAGGGGATAGCTTGAGTGGATGGATCTTCATCTTGATCACTATCTTCTTTCGGCTTGATATCCCCAATGGTCATGTTCTTCATCGCCACTCTCAACCCTTCATTCCCTACATCATCCAAGTTGTCTTGCTCCTCTTGAGAGCCGTTAGTCTCATCAAATTCAACATCATGTGTCTCTTCAACCAAACCGGAGTTTTGGTTGTAGACACGATAAGTTTTGCTATTTGATGAGTATCCTAATAAAAATCCTACATCACATTTACTTTGAAATTTAGATAAGCATGTACCTTTTCGCAAGATATAGCACTTACATCCAAACACTCGGAAGTAGAAAATGTTTGGCTTCCTTCTAATGAGAAGCTCATAAGGAGTTTTCTTTAGTAGTCGATGACAATAAAGACGATTTGATGCATGGCATGCGGTATTGATTGCTTCGGCCCAAAAGGTATCCGAAACATTGTACTCCGAAAGCATGGACCTTACCATGTCTATCAATGTCCGGTTCTTTCGTTCGACTACTCCATTTTGCTTCGGTGTATACTTGGCCGAAAACTCATGTTTGATGCCCTTGTCATCACACCAATTTTCAACCTTGGTATTCTTGAATTTGGAGCCATTGTCACTTCTCACTTTCTTGATCTTGAAACTAAATTCATTTTCGGCCCTTTGAGCAAAGCTTTTGAAAGTGTTAAACACAATTGACTTATCATGTAAAAAGAATATCCATGTATATCTAGAAAAATCATCTACAACGACAAGACAATAACTATTGCCACCAATGCTTACAAAAGTAGCTGGTCCAAATAGATCCATATGCAATAATTCAAGTGGACTAGAAGTTGACATTGTACTTTTAGTTGGATGTGAGTTTGCAACTTGTTTTCCGGCTTGGCAAGCACTACATAATTTATCTTTTTCAAACTTTACATCTTTTAATCCAACAACTACATCATGTTTAACTAGTCTATTTAGATGTTTCATCCCAACATGCCCAAGCCTTCTATGCCATAGCCAACCTTTAGATGATTTAGTGAACAAACATGTACCAAGATTAGCATCATTTGAATTGAAATCAACTAAATAGAGGTTGCCATGTCTAAAACCTTTGAAAATCAACCTATTATCATCAATACTAGTGATAATCACTTCTTTTGGATAAAATGCACATATAAAACTAAGATCACAAAGTTGAGCTACGAATAAGAGGTTGAAATTTAGAGATTCAACAAGCAATACATTAGATATGGAGAGGTCGTTTGAGATGGCAATTTTACCTAAACTTTTACCTTTTCTTTGCTATTGTCTCCAAAAGTGATCTTGTCATATTCCGCACCTTCGTTATTTAGAGAGGAGAACATGTTGTGATTACCGGTCATATGTTGAGTGCATCCACTATCGAGCACCCAATGTTGTCCTCCGGCCTTGTAATTTACCTACAAAACAAAGTTAGGTCCTTTTAGGTACCCAAATTTTTTTGGGTCCTTGGAGGTTAGTTACCAAGAATTTTGGGACCCAAATGGCTTTCTTTTTGGCACCAATGATCGGGGTTCCAACAAATTTGGCTTTAATATCGCCATTGTTCATTTTCTTTAAAACATAGCAAGAGTTGAATATAATAGATGAATCACTTTTTCTAGCATGGCAATTTTTCTCAATGTGACCTAAACTTTTACATTTATTGCAATATCCCTTTTCTTTTACAAATATGGTTTTAGATGGAATAAATGCATGTTTCCCCTTTTTAGGAATGTAGCCTAGTCCTTCTTTTCTTAAGGAGAACCTTTGACTATCTAGAAGATGTCTTAACTTTGATTCTCCTACATAGCATTTAGCTAAATCATTTGTTAGTTTTTCAATTTTGTCCTTAAGTTCATTGTTTTCAAGACTAAGCACATGATCATCAATTTTAGGTCTAGATGGGAATTTAATTAAATCTTCACAAGATGTAGATATGCTAGAAGTAGACATCATGGGCAAGTCATTCAAAATATTGCAAGTGATGCCTATTTCATTACCCGTTTTGTTGGCTTTATGAGTAATTAGTGAGTCATGAGTTTCCTTAAGCATCTCATGAGTTTCTTTGAGACTCTCATGAGATGTGTTTAGCTCATCATAGGAATTTTGAAGAGTTTTGTATCTATTCTTCAATTCTTTGAATTTTTCCTTTTCTTTACTCATATAGTCATCAAAACCAGTGATCATCTCAACTAGGTCATCATAAGTATATTCATCTTCATCACATGATACCTTCAATTCTCCTTTAGCCATGAGGCAATGAGGAGTGGAGAATAAAGATGGAGCTTCCTTGACAAACAGCTTCATCTTCATCTTCGGAATCAAAACTTGAAGCATCCGAATCCCATTCAATGAAGCAAGCTTGTCCATCCTTCTTCTTCTTATAATATTTCTTGAAAACCTTCTTCTTGCTTTGTCCTTCCTTTTCGTACTTCTTCTTCTTCACCGATGTTTCTTCTTCCTTGTTTTTGCATTGTGCGGAGATATGGCTCTTTTCACCGCAATCAAAACATCTTCTTTCTTCAAAGGGGTTCCTTTTGGATGATTGTCCTTTCTTGAAGGACTTTCCTTGATATCTCTTCTTCATGAACCGCTTGAACCTTCTCACAAAGAGAGCCATTTCCTCATCGATATCTCTCTCATCACTTTCTTCTTCATTGTCTTCCCTTTTGGAGGCTTGAGATTTTAGTGCTATGTTCTTCTTCTTGGAGTCGGAAACCTCATCTTTCACTTCTTCTTAAGATTTCTTGAATATGTCATGAGTGAGAATCTCACTCAAGACTTCCAACGGAGTCACACTCTTCAAGTTCGAACGCACAAGTAAGGTTACAATTGTATCATATTTTGAACGTAAAGCTCTAAGAAACTTATGACAAAATTCCACATTTGTGACATCCATACCAAGCCCTTTTAACTCATTTACTATGTTATTTAATCGGTTAAACATCTCCGATACATCTTCATTGGGCAACATAGCAAACTTTTCAAATTGGCCCTTATGGATAAATAATTTAGCATCCTTGACCATCGAGGTTCCTTCATGAATATCCATAAGATTTCTCCAAATATCATGGGTCGTTTCAAGTTTACAAATTCTATTAAATTCACTTAGATTTATAGCGCTATAAAAAACATTCATGGCTTGAGCATTCGCTAAGGCATTATCTCTATCTAGGTTAGTCATGTCATCATCATCAAGAATTGCAAAGCCCTCATCCACCACTTTCCAAATCTTTCCACCCATGGCTTTAAGATAAACCATCATTCTAGTTTTCCAATAAGTATAGTTAGATCCATCAAAGAGTGGTGGTTTACCAATATTGATCCGACCCTCACTAGCCATCTTTATCCTACTCCGGGATGGTTAAATCCTCTAAAAGGAGTCCTAGCTCTGATACCAATTGAAAGGGATCTAGGATATCGACTAGAGGGGGGTGAATCGGCGATTTTAACAAATTAACAATTAATCAAACAATTAATAGTAAATGAGAGCAAATAACTAACACAAGATGAACAATGAACAATTTTAACACAAGGATATATCCCGTGGTCTCGGTGATTTGCCGATCACCCCTAATCCACGTTGAGGCAAACTCAAATCGCTAACCGCTCCTCTATCTAGTCAACCTTCTCTCGAGAAGTGACCTAGATCTTGAGCCGGATTAGTGTGATGAGTTATCCAAACCTCGATTTCACTAAGGATGCACTTTACCGCTCCGGCAAGGCGTGCTCAACCCTTTCACAAGACGTTGAGAGGCTTCTTCACAATCTTCCTTGAAGAGCTCTCCAAAAACTTCTCTCAAGCCGTCTAGGAGCCGGCAAACTCCAAGAGTAACAAGCCGGTGATGATCACTAGACCTTCTTCTAGTGCCACAAGATTGATTTAATGATCTAAATGCAATGCACTAGAAGATCTCAAATGCACACTCTTACAAATTCGAGAATTTGAACCCTAGAGTGTATGCAACTTGCTTAAGCTCTCAAGGATGATGACAATGTTCAATTATACTCAAAAGTTGTGAACAGGGCCGTGCATGGGAGTATATATACCCCCCACAATAAATATATATAGCTGTTACAGGCCGTTGGGAGAAAAAGATCACTTGGCGGTCAGACCGCAGGTATATGTCTGGTCAGACCGCCGCAATTGCAACGGCATTAAACAGGCGCAATAAATGCTCACCTGCCCTTGTCAAGCACACACACGATCAGACCGGACCCAAATTCGGTCAAACCATGAAACTGTCCAGAGACGACATAGTTTCTGGACACTTTATACGGTCAGGCCGATAAATACGGACAGACCGGCCATACGGTCAGACCGTAGTTCAAAAACACGGTCAGACCGATTTCTCGGTCAGACCAGTCTAACAAACGGTCAGACCTTCATAACACAATACCACAGAAAGATAGGACATGAAGTACTAGGAGACTGACCTAGGTTTTTACCTACAGACAGACCGACCTTTTAAATGTATACACTATACTTTGACATAACGTCGGTCAGTCCGAAACCCTATTCGGTCAGTCCATCTATTCGGTCAGACCAGTATAACAAACGGTCAGACCGACTGAGACAGAGTTGAGCAGAAATGAGCTGAAACAAGCATTTTCAAAGTATATGACCTTCTAATATGCAATACAAGTTGATTTTATGATTTGTGGCACATAGATGAAGTATTTCGTGATACACCACATGCTCCTCTTAATAGTACGGCAACTATCCTAAAATCCGGTCAAAATTCTTCTCTAATCACCTTAGACTGGTAAAATGGAAAAGGCCCTATTTCATACCTTTGCCTCTTTGATCAATGTCCTTTCTTCATCATGAGGCTCTTTCTTTGCCTTTCATTAACCTGTATTTTGAGTTTCTTCTTGACACAACTTAGCAGGTATTGTTAGTATAGTATTTGTAGTTGTCATTAAATACTAAAACACTCTTTAGGGGCCTAGAAGTTACAGGCTTGCGGCTGACGAAGATTGGGGCCAGGCTCATATTGAGCAGGCGGTCCAGGGACAAAGACACTCAGTCCCTGGGGGGTCTACTTGGGAGAGTTGGGGGGAGCCCGCCCACGACTACATACATGTGGATGACGATCGTGAGTACTACGCTCCGCAGGGGGTCGAGCCCAGTTGGGTGGCTCAACAGCGGGACAACGACGACTGGGTCTCGAGCATATTAGGGTTGCACGACCCTCATGCACATCAGTACTACCAACCGGATCAGTTGGCGCCTAGCGAGCTCAAAGATCACCCTCCACCGACACAGCCATCTCAGGGTCATGCAGGTACTGAGCGGCATGGTCCTTCTACGGCGGCTGGGCGGCGATCACATGTGCCACCTGATCCGTACTCACCATCGCCTTTTCAGAGATAGACATGGGCATAAGAGGGGTCGTCCGAACCCATAGCGAATATGTACTAACACTTTTATTTTCCAGTGTGTTACATTCAAAATGAATCATGCAGTTCACTAGATTTCTTATATATTTTTATTATATGTATATACATACATAGATATATATACATACTTACATATATTTGTATAGATATATATACATATACATATATATATGTGCGTATATATAATATATATATATATATATATATATATCTATACAGTGCGTATGTATGTATGTACATACATAAATACATACATACTATATAATTATATATACATATATATACATACATACATACATACATACATATACATACATACATATACATACATACATATACTTACATATACATATACATATACATATATATGTTTACATACATAAACATACATACATATACATACATATACATACATATACATACATACCTAGACATACATACATATACATACATATACGTCCATATACAAACTCCTGTAGTACTAGAACAATTAAAACTCCTAGCCCAGCTGATGGGAAAAACTCCTAGCCCAGCTGGTGGGAACTCTCTTCTACCTCGTTGTCCACCTGGTTTCGAATTCCCACTGATCTTGATTTGGGTTCACAGGATAGATTTTGAGATTTTAGGGTTTTAGATAGATTAGGGTTGAACTGATCTTGTTACTGCCAAACATAAAAGTCTTCAGAAGCCAGATTCAATTCCATCTCTAACTCTCAGATGGGTATGTCAATACCTTAATCCAGAAAGTTGGCAGCCAAATCATATCATCTAAGCCTTTTTCACATATCAGTCCAAATTATATCGTAATTTAGTCCTTTATCTGATATCTGGAAACCCAAAAAGGCTAAAATCTTCAGATTAACTCCAAATTCAGAATTTCTTCAGCAAATCTCTTTCAAATGCTATTTGATACAATTTTCTCTTCTGTCCAGATTACGAAATCACATCTTAAATGCCATAATTCGAAATCGACAAAACTCAGATCTTATTTTACCCTAAAGTACCCTATTTTCAGTTTATATCGAAAATCATCAAATCAAGTCATATTTTATCAAATCTCTTGCTAGATGAGTATAACGTATAAGTTTATACTCATTTGTGAAATCAGATTACAAATCAGTCTAAAATTCAATCAAAAATCCTTGCAATCAAGTCCCTGGTTCGACCACCTCTACTGTACACGACCTCGTCTACTGTTTGCGACCAGAGGGCTTAGTTCACGACCAGTTCTTGTCGAGCTCTGGATCCACGACATGTGAGAGAGGGATATTAATTAGGCTTACCCTTCTAGAGCAGCTAAGAGTGCTAGTCCAACTGGCTCGCGCGCCCGCTCTCGTGTCTTCGGCCCGGGTTCGAATCCCCGTTCCCGCAAATTATTTCTTTTCCCTTGTCGAGTTGTCCACATGCGACAAGTGCTCGCTCAGCTAGTCGTGGTCGAGGGACTCGACAAGCCCTAGTCGTGCCTTTCGACCACGACAAGCACGTGCCCCTGCGACTTACAGCTTGTCGAGCTCTGGGAGCTCGACAAGCTGACGTGGCAGGGCAATTCTGTAAATTATCGCAACTGTAGGTTAGTTTCGTAATTATTTTTTAAATCTGGATTATTAGTAAATAAAACTCCTATCTACATGCATATGTCTAGTCACCATTAAAGCAAAACAGCATTTCTTTCATCCATTCATTTCATTTTTTTAGATTTAATTATAGACTGAGTTAAGTGATGTGGAAGATTAAGAAAAATTTTATTGGATATAAATTTATGTTAAGACATCAAACTAGTCTGTTAGTGGCAAGTGCTTTCCAGTTTCCAGTCACTAATCATTTAAGAACTTGGACTGTGACGAGCTTTATACGAAAATCATGCATCTCGACCACATCTTTAACTAATAGGATTTCCCAAATAAAGTTACCTTCATAGTTAAAACTATATAATATCATCTTTGTTCTCAAATAGTTGGCACAATTTTTTTTTTTGAGAAACTTTGATATCTAATGTAGTCATAAATATCTACAACAGCTACACAAAAATGACATGATTAAATTTTCATGAGAAATGCTTTCATTATATAATATTATAATAATTTTTATTGATTTATTATACTAAAAATTTATAGTCCAGGTTGTTTATATAAAAATCAAAAATGACAAAAGGGAGGTAGCAGGTTACATTGGCCTTTTTACGCATCACAGTTGGTGATGTTTATTTCTACGACAACTTCTCAGTATAAGTCATTACATAAGCCTCTGGTGGTGGCAGCAAGGTCGGCAAGGGTTAGGTATTTGAGGGAGGGGTGATAAATGGATAAGGATATGAGTAACCCATAAGAAAGATTATACATCTGAGCTTAACTGATATGCGGAGTGATCTCATATATCATCTAATCAATGTTATGTCATCGTATTAAGTCTGATTTATATTAAAAAGACTATTTTAAATCGATTCAAAACAAATATGGAGGGACTATTTTGATTCTTTTGAAATTAGATTGGCTAAAATGATTTTTTTCGCTTAACCCATTTGAAAATAAAATTAATAAAAAGATTAGAAGAAAATCTATTTGAAAACAGACAAGTAACAAGTTACATGAGCATGGCTACACATCACAGTTGGGGACCTTGTGTTTATTGCTACAACCACCGGTCCACTTGTCTAGCATAAGTCATTACATAAGCTTCCGAAGTCTCTCGGGAAAAACTGCTGCATTTGATTCATGGGTCAACATGTATCTTAGCATGTCAAAGCGATGGGAGCGCATAGAATCCTACAATAAAAAAATACAAAGGGGCCAAACGAATATTTTTTATAAATAACACACACAAAAAAATTAATTATAAAAATAACTCAAAATTACGTATTTTATAAAAATAACTCATCACGTCAGCCTCTCGAGTCCTGTAGACTCGACAAGCAGCTTGTCGAGTGCTTGTTCTGGAACTGTGACAAATCATTTAACTTCTGTGACAGTTCGTCGTGGTCATATCAATTTAAAACTGGTCGTATCAGTACGAGAATTAGTCGTGACTATATCAGTATGAGATCTGGTCGTGGTCGTATCTAGTACAGAAACTGATCGTATTAGTATTGAAACTAGTCATAATCATATCAGTTTAAAATTGGTAATATCAGGTCTGAGCCGTTATAGGAGTCAGAGAGCTCGACAAGCTGCTTGTTGCGTTTTGAAGCCACGACAAGCGGTTTGTCGAGTGCCCAGCACTCAACAAGTCAATTTCCACCCCTGTATCGTGATAAGCTGTTTGTCAAGTCTCTAGAATTCGAGAGACTAATGTGGTAGTTTCAATTCATATTTTAATTTTTTTTCTTCAAAACATCGAATTTCTGTTAGTTAAGTTATGTTTAGCATTTACAAACAAGACATTTTGAAAATATTTAGTCAATTGAATAGAGGTATATACCGGTTTTCGACTAGTAATTGCTAGGTACTGGTCTCATCCAAAATCAAGTATTATTTTGAATCGCCACCCACCCAGTTTTTCTCCGGTTTCCACCGATAACCGGTCGAAAACCAGTAGCAGAAATGGAGCAAAACCGGTTTTCGAAAACTAGCAGCAAGCTACTCGTATTATACAATGTGATGTGAATACTGACCGGTTTGAATTTGTCCCTAACCTCCTTGCCGTTCCATGTCGGTATAAAGCGGAGGAGCGCATGCACTGGTAGTTCCCTCCTTTGGAACATCTATGTACTCTATCGGCATCGCTCTCCAATCTACTGTCATGCTTGGACAACAAACATGCATACATTCAGTCAATCTATTCACAAGCTTTACTGGGTCATAGTGCAGATCGTCGTCGTCGTCGTCGTCCCTTTCCGACGAGTCGACGACAACAAACTCTTGCGCCATCCTCCTCCGTCATCCCGAATGCATACAGTGCCCAATGCTCATTAATGCAGACAGGAAGGAAGAGCTACAAAGAACAAGAGAGAACATTCTTGTGAGTGAGTATATCACTTTTTATTCCTCTATTTTTGTCTCCAGACTCAATTTTTCCACTAGTTTAAAACAGTTCAAATTAATTCATCCATTTTTAAAATTATATATATATATATATATATATATATATATATATATATATATATATATTAGTCTCTAAGGCTATCTCTAACAGACTTGGCACTTGCTTGGTTCTTAAACGGAATATTCCCTACCACGTGTGCGAACACCATCTCAAAGCACCAAGCCTCCAACAGCTTGGCTCTTGCTTGGTTCTTAGCGTGGCCCCACACTCCTAACCACCAACCAAACACCAAGCAAGAGTCAAGCACTCCAATAGTTTGGCTCTTGTTTGGCTCTATACAATTTAACAATTATATATTCAACGAATTTGTATTAATTCATTAAATTCAATATTACCAATATATTAATATATTACCTACGAAATTAAATTCAATATTTGCAACAAAAAAAATAAATTCGACATTTTGGATTTAAAAATTGCACTTGAAAAAAAAATAGATATTAAAATTCGAATAGCGGTATATGACATAATTGCGAAATACAAAAAAATTAAATTTGCAAACAAATGCCTACTACAAAATCCGGTAAGATGCTACTCGTCGGCGTTTCTTCCGAAACGTTGCCAAATGTGCTCGATCAAGTCTCTTTTGAGTTGCGTGTGCGTAGGTTGAGCACGGATGGCAGTATTTCTTCGAAGTACATCTTCGAATAAAGGTGTACCCCCAGTGTGAATCACAGGCGGTACTACCGTGGATGTGTCCGGATGATCATTGTAGTCATAGTTGGCGGCATTGTCGTCACGCTCGTTCTCTATGATCATATTGTGCAAGATGACACAAGCCCGCATGATCTTCATGAGAGTTGACTGTCGCCAAAATCGTGCCACACCGTGCACGATGGCAAATCGAGACCGTAGAACTCCGTAAACCCGCTCAACATCTTTTCTCACTCCTTCTTGTTGTTGCGCAAACAACCGATCTTTCACCGTCTATGGGAGGGGTATCGTCTTTACAAAGACAGCCCACTCCGGGTATATACTATCAGCGAGATAATACCCCATGTTATACTGTCGGCCGTTGACAGAGTACTGAACATGAGGAGCCCGCCCTTTCAACACATCGGTGAATAAGGGCGATTGGTTTAGCACATTGATATCGTTGTTGGAGCCTGCAACACCAAAAAAAGCATGCCATATCCAGAGATCATACGAAGCTACCGCTTCAAGTATAATCGTCGGGACTCTATAATCTCCACGAGTGAATTGACCTTTCCATGCTACGGGGCAATTTCTCCATTCCCAGTGCATGCAATCAATGCTTCCCAGCATACCTCAAAAGCCACGGGACTCTCCTTGTTGCAGTAGGCGGTGGATATCCTCAACGGTGGGGCTGCGAAGATATTGGTCGCCAAATATGTCGATGACACCTTGTACGAAGTGCTCCAAGCATTGAATCGCCGTGGACTCCCCAATCCGCACGTATTCATCGACAGCATCGGCGGGGCCACCGTACGTGAGCATACGCATTGCTGCGGTGCACTTCTGTAAAGAGGAGAGTCCATGGCGATTAGTGGCATCCCTTCTTTCGGTGAAGTAGGGGGACCACCCACCTAGAGCTTCAACGATGCGGAGAAAAAGGGGTCTCGCCATCTGAAAACGCCGGCGGAAGATATTGTCAGGGTAGACGGAATATTCGGAGAAGTAGTCGACGACGAGCCGTTGATGCCCCTCTTCGCGATCTCTGTCAACATATCTCCTATTGCTGCTTCGGCGGCGTCCGCGGGATGATGAAGCATCAAGTCGGGCGTAAAGACCAGCGATGATACGATTTTCCTCCTCCTCCTCTATGAATTCCACTAAGAAATCCTCAATTTGGTTCATGGCATCCTCCTCGGAGCTCTGTGTGTTGGAACTAGAGCTAGAAGATATTTTGTCAGTGGCTAATGAAACTGGGTTTTTAAAGAGCTACGCCGTTTGAGAAGATAGTTGGATAGTGAAGAGAAGTTTTGCGGAGGGGGTGAATATATAGACAAAGAGTCCAACGGCTATATTCCAACGGCTATATTTGAACGATAATTTTCGAACGTCTATTTTGCAACGGCTATATTCCAACGGCTATATTTGAACGACAATTTTCGAACGTCTATTTTGCAACGGCTATATTCCAACGGCCAGATTCCATAGTTGGATATCAGAGTAAAATTAAATAGAAAATCATATATAGATTAATAACAGAGGATACATGGTTGACTACAAGAGATAATTCAAAATAAAATAACTAATCATCGCCAGCATTAAGTTTCTCCCTTAGAATCTTCAGCCCTGCATCGTACTCTGCTTTTTGCGCATCGTCGAAGATGGATTTGTCGAGACTCATCATTTTCCAGTACGCCTTATACAAGGCGGACCTTTCCTTCGCCTTCGCCACGTCGCGCAAGTTATCTGACATACGGAGTATGTCCTTCCTCTTCTCGGCTCGGTTGGGTTCATTTTGGATAAAGGCATCGAGATCTTCTCTCGTTGCCGACGTAGAATCCTGCGAGTCATCAACCTTTCCCTTACCTCTGCGCTTCGCCTTAGCAGAGTCTCGTCCTTCCGGCCGTGTCTGCGCTGGTGGCACGTCATCGTTGTTGGACGATGACGTGTATGTGCCCGACTCGGACAATCTGCTTCTTTTGTTGGGAGGATCAACATAAGCTGCGGACCACTTAGGTTGACCGCAAACTACCGTCCACCAATGATCCAACACAAACGGATGACCCATCTCCGTCTTGTACATCTCGCGGGCCTGCGCCATGAGTTAGTCGTCTGAACGACCGCTGGCATAGACTTCCTTAAGTCGGAGCCAAACACCGTTGAATTGGACCACCTTTTTATTGGTTCATTGCCAGTGGTCCTTACAGTGTTTGGTCTCCCTTCTCCTACTTGCCGGCACTGTCTCGTTGTATGCCGCTGCTACGTTGGCCCAGTACATATCGCACTTCCTATTGTTTCCATCAATAGGATCAAGCGAATTGTTGAGCCAAGAGCTAATCTGCATGTAGTTAAAAAAATTTGGATATCGAAGTCGACCTAAATATATTTCTTTCATATCACTCGTGTATGAAAATTCAAAATGTTACCAGTTTTATATCGTCATCGTTGGACCACGGTAAGCGCTTCAGCTTTCGGCCAGCATCCACAGCAGCTCTGATGTTGGTGTCATCGATGATAGGTCGGGCGTCCAGATCGGCCGGAGCAGAGTCTGGAGTACCGTTCTCGGAGACAGACGCAGAGTGCGGTTGAGGTGGGGAAAACTACGGACAAGTCGGTGGCATGCCGACAAAATGAAAATTTTGGCTATATTGTGGGGGCGGTGGAATTGCGTGGCCGTGTGGTGGATATGGACGATAATTTTGGCTGTATTGTGGATACGGCTGGTAATTCGGTGGATACGCTTGGTAATTCGGTGGATACGGCTGGTAAGTCGGTGGCTGCGAAAAACTGGGTTGCTGTTGGGTGTTTGGGGTTTCAGTGTTTTCGCCGGGAGATTGGGAAGAGCCAAGCCAATTAATGAAACCGCCAGGTGGATTAGAACCCATGTGAAATTTTTGGAAATTTTTGTAGTAATTTTGGAGTGGTTTTGGGTGTGGATGGATGAAGAAGTGTGAGTGAAAATGGTGAAATAGCATGTCTTTATATAGGGGAGAGCTGGGAAAAAATTCAGTGATTTTTTGTGATTTTTTTGGATTTTTTTGGATTTTTTAATGATTTTTTAATGATTTTTTAGGACAAAAATGAATTAAAAAGCACTCCAACGGCTGGAAAAAAACGGCTATTTTTTCTGAGGCTGACAGGTAGGACCCGCATTTATTCTCTCCTCAACGGCTCTTTTTTCTAATTCACTCGCTGACATGTGAACCATCAGAAATCCGACCCCACATGTAAGCCTCTACGACTATAATTAATTAGGTATATAAATATTTCATTTAACATATATGCGGTTATTACCTGTACGGTTAATTCTTCTACACCATTCAATGGCAAGTGGGCCATCAATTTTCCTGGCCCCACGGATCAGTGACTCGAGCTAATACAAACGCGCGCCGCCGATGTCATCAACGCGGCGCACTCCCGGGTGGCGGGCCCCACGTGGATTTAAACCGCGTGCGACGCGGCTTTACGCTCTACCCGCGTATGCCGTGTGGGGACGCGTCTCATGGGGCCCATATGTCAGCGATGTTTTCAAGATTTGGCATGGTGCGTGCAAGGACTGACACCGGCACGATATACGTGCGCGTGGGGCCCACGCTACAAAATCGCTGCCACGTCCAAATGCTGCACCCAATGAATGACATGTGGGGCCTTTTATTCGCTGGTCCCACATGTCAGATCCTTATTTACGCGGGTATGTGTCGCCGTTCGTCGTCTCAGTGGGTCCCGCGAAGCGCGTTCGTTCGCGTCTTCGTCTTCTCCAACGGGGGCGCATCCTCGCCGCGACCTCACCTCCCGTTTGCCTCATCCCGTAGCGCGCGGACGTCACCTTGCGCCGAGCAAACGCCGAGAAGTTTTCTGCCACCGTCGACGCGAGCCGCCGCTGCCGTCGCCGTTGGAGTAAGCCTAAGTAGGTTTTCAGTTAGTTTGATGATATAATTTTAGGAGTAACGATGATGTAGCGATCTATGTCATCGTCAATAGGTTGGTAACACAAAACAATCTTATTTTCTTTGGTATATAATGTAATATGTCATTAATTTTGGACTCTTTATTACATGTCAATGAATTATTTTCATAATGTTATATGTTATTTTTACCAATCAACTCAGTAAAATGATCAAAATATCCTTTTATCAGTTGCTCTTTAATTAAACCTAATCATGATTTTAAATAATAAAAAAACTATAACACAAAATTTCTAATTTGAAAATTGTACCACAAAATTTCAAAAATTGAAATTTTTTTCTTTACAGTATTTTATTATTTAAAATCGTAAGTAGGTCTAACTAAAGGACAATTGACAATGGTGTTTTGATCATTTTTCTAAGTTGATCAGTCAAAAATAGCATATAATATCAGAAAAAATCTGATTACATATTACAAAGAGTCCAAAAATGATTGGCATATTGTATTATGCACTAAAGTTTAGTGACCTAAAATCAATTTTGCCTAAATAGATTGATAGCATAATACATCAATACGGACACTGTTCTAGATGTCGTGTAAGGCATTATAGGATTTGGTGCGGCCTATACCAATATCCAAGATATTATTTGTTATCATAGTCAACTCATTGTTATAATCATAAATTAGCAATATATAATAGTCATGTATGAAAATAACTCAAAAAATCACTAAGAGACTAAAAAAGATTCAATTTTAAAAATAGAGGGAATAATTTTAATTGTTTTAAAGTAGATAGATTAATTTGAGCCTAGAGGCAAAATAGAAGACTAAAAAATTTTACCCCCGATTAAGACGAGTAAATTGAAAAATATTGTTGTTGAATTGCGTTGTATACCAGATGACAATCTTGCAGAGAATAACCTTGCAATTCATCCATGATATGTTCAGCTATTACTAACTTTCGGACGGCGTAATTATCTCCTCTCGCATTGACCAGATAGCATTAACAAGCACACCAAGATATCAAGGAATCAATATTTACTTGTAGGCTATAATCATTATTTTTTTTTGACTGTCCAGGTACTTTTTTTCCTTTAAAAAAATTTATATCCACTATAATATAGATTTAAAAACTAAAATCAATATCCACTCTTCCTCTCCTTACACTTGTTCCTCTTCGCCACCTGTCACTACCATCGCCACCCCTAACACTCCCAACATGCCTTTGCCCTGGTGGCCACCAATGACCACACTTGTCTAGTTGATCGCTCTTCATGTGGCCACCGATGATGCGGATGATATCCACCTCGTCCACCACCCACGCACATCCCTTGTCTCACCTTCCTCTCCCCCACTAACCACCAAGACCTGTGGTTTGGCGGCGCCTCACCACCTCGACCAGCACCTGCATTATCGCTCATCTTTCCTGCTAGCTGTCTCTTAGAAGACTAGATCTAAAAAAAGCAATTTTATCCAATGATAAAATGGATATATACAAGATAAAAAAAAACATGTGTCTACCACTTAGCAAAACCCCTTTTTTTTTACATTATACTCACATGTATGGTGGTGCTGAATATATGCCTCCAGCCAACAGAGCCTGATGAAGCATCATCTTTCTTGAATAGTTTAATACCCAATCAAATAATGTGCCCTCCATGTATACTCCATCTATGAAAGAATTTGCCACAGTTGCTCCCGTGATTGTAGTATGTAATTTATCCGAATGAATTAGTGGTTGTCTGTGAATTAGACATTTCTTAATGTTACAATCCGTTACAACAAAAGAATTATTCATTTCAACACCAAGCACAAAAAACTATAAAGATCTCTATTGCTTAAAAAGGTTCAATCCTGTTTATATAAAAAGAAAAATTTATTGAAGGAAAGAATCCCAATAGAATTTTATATTTGTCGTGGTATAAAAAATACCTCGGCAGGTTTGATGACGTGCGCAACACGTGTTCCTCAACGCGAGTTGACCGTGTGACGGGTCACCCGCGTTGGACAATCTTAGAGATTGACAAAGGGTTTATATAGGTTCAGGCCTCAGTGGAGGTCCTAGTCCTGTCAACGTGCTCCCGACGAGCGTCGTCTAGGGGGCTCTCTTCCGGAGAGAGGGCTCCAGAGCACGCCTATTCGTTTTTTGGATTGAGTACAAATGAGTGTCTTAGGTTACAATAGAGGGTTACAGGGGTATATATAGACCCTAAAAGGCACAAATTACTAAACTACCCCCGTTACAACTGTCGGATCGAGGGCAGGATAGAGTTTTGGCGAGGTCCAGGGCACCGATCTTGGACACGTGGCAGCCCTCGAAATCAGTGCCTCCCGGAGAAGATGCGCCGGGGGAAGTCTCCCCCGAGCCCGGAGAAGGTGCTCCGGGGGAAGTCTCCCCCGAGCCCGGAGAAGGAGCTCCGGGGGACGTCTCCCCCCGAGCCGGGAGAAGGTGTCCCGGAAAAGAGGGGAGATGCTTCTGGCATTGCTAGTATTTTCCTCCAACAGAAGCCCCCCGCACCGCTGAGGACATTTGATTTGTTCAGGAGAAAACGACCCTCTCCCGGAGAGCTCCGCCGGGCACAACTTGTCCTTCTCCGAGAGAGGGGTGCTATTTAAATTAACCATGTATCACCTCGATATTCGTGTGGCCCTTCGCATTCACGGAGGAGATCCCTCGAGCTGACACGTGGCAGCCATCGAGGGCATCTCGGCCCCCTATATAAAGAGGGGCCCGCTCCTGGTAGGGCACACTTTTTCTCCTTAGCCTTCATATTCCACCATATCCCCCGGGAGTAATTTCTTCCCCGGCTTAAAAAACCTCTCCGGGAGAGACCAAGAGATGGCGTCAAAGGGGCGCGAGAAGGCATCAAGTGTTCCGGAGGACGCAACTTCCGATTACCTCGGAACAACGGAGTTCTCTGCGGAGGACCGGGATACTCTCGTCTCCCGGAGGATTTTCGCGGAGGGAGACATCCATGTCCCGGCTGCGGGGGAGGTGACCCCAAACCCCCGGGACGGGGAGGTGGTGGCCTTCATGGCCTTCGTCCAGGCGGGCCTGCGGCTCCCCATCCATCCCCTTCTCTGGGACTTCCTCCGGGAGCACGGGATCGCCTTAAACCACTTAACACCCAATGTTCTTGTGAGAATGGGGTTGTTTTTGTGGTTATGCGAGACCACCGCCGGAGTGGAGGGGACCCTCCGCCTCTTTCAGTACTTCTACCAGGTGGCAGCGAAGAGCTCCCCGGTGGTGAAGCACGGGCCCAAGTCTACTTGCGGCTCGGTGATGCTGAAATACGCTCCTTCCCGGGCGGAAGAGTACCCGGTGACAGCCTCCCAAGAGCACTGGGAGGGATGGAGCCGGAGATGGTTCTATCTCCAAGCGGGCGACCCGGAGATGATTTATTCTCCGAGGCCGGCGACCCTCGGTCGCCCCTCCGGTCCCCCGGCCTTGACGATGGAGGAGCTAACCTCTGTCGCGAAGATGACGGAGGCTCGCTCCCAGAGGAGTATGCGGGACTTAGCGGAGGAGTTGCTTCTCCTCCGGCTTAGCCCTTTCAGCCGGAGTAGGAGGGGTCCGGGACTCGGCCCGGAGCTTCGACCTCCGAGGTTCCCGGTGTCGCGACGTAAGTTCCCAATCCCAGGAATTTTACACGTTTCGTAGGAATTGGTTTTGCTGATTGTTTGCCTTTTGCAGTTAGGTCCTACAAGTCCACCCGGGAGAAGGCGGAGCACCTCCTCGGGAGATACTATGAGGACGAGTACTCCCGGTGCCTCGCTGTCATTGGGGAGGGTCCTCCCCGGAACATTGTCGCCGAGGCCTTCGGGATGACCCTCCCGGAGAGGGTTCCTCTTCCAACTCCGAGCTCCCACAAGCGGCGGGAGGCGGGGGCACTCCCGGCGGTGAAACGCGCCAAGATCGTGCAAACTCCGGGCGAGAGCTCCAATCGAGCCCACGCCCAATCGCCAGCACCGGTGAGGAGGCCAGTGGGAACACCCGGGACCCCGGAAAGGATGAGGCCTACTCCGGGGAAAGTGAGGTCCCCCCCGGTCAAGACTTCGGAGACGCCCCGGACGCCGGGGGAGGTGAGGCCATTGCCGGCCCAAACTCCCACGGTGGCACCCTGGGGGCCGGGGGAGGCTGTACCTCCGGCACGAGTGACTCCCCCGGGGGGATCGCAGCCCCTGGAGCCGGGGTACGTGGAGAGCCCCACGGACATGGCCACGTTAGTCGCCCAACTTGACGCCTTGGGGGCATCAGGCGTGTACGACCACGTGGTCGTGGAGGAGGATGAGCCCACCTTCGGGGACTACGGCGCCACTCCTTCCCCGGAGCAAGCCCTCCGGGAGGATCCCCCGGGGGTGTGCTTCCGGGGTAATGGCTCCTTTGCGCACTTGGATGCACTCTTCGCTCCCGACGTCGTATCTTCCCCGGCACCACCCCCCGGGGGAGCGAGCCATCACGTCCCCGCCGGGGGCGATACCTTGGCGACACCGCGTCCAAAGGGGGAAACCCCCCGGACGTCACAGCGCTCACCTCGCGTGGGAGACGGGAGGTCCCCCGCCCCTTCCCCAGGAGACGTTCTCCAAGGGTCTGGGAGCGGGGTCGGCGACGGGGGCCTACCGATGGGAGGTGACCCCCGTTCCCCAGCGAAAGGGGTATCTCTCTTTTCCTCAGAGGAGGCGCGCAAGCTCTCCTTGAGTCTCGTCACCCCTAAGGTGCGAGCTCATGTCCAGGAGGGAGGCATCGACGAGCGCTACAGGGAGGTTGTCTCCTTGGCTTTACAGGTGAAGAATTTACCCTCCCACTTTATCTCTTGCAATGTTACTGACCATCTTCTTTCTTAGACCACCGTCGTAGCCCGCGCCGTCCGGACTCGCCTCGCTCGGGAGATTGAGGACATGAGGTCGGCCTTAGCCTCCGCAGAAGCGGAGCGCGACGCTGCCATCCGAGAAAGGGATGCGGCGGTCCAAGCCCGGGAGAGGTTCGTCCGGGAGAGGGACGCGACCACCCAGGAGTTGGAGCGCGTGCGGGCGGAATTGTTGGCCCCCGCGGAGGTGGCCCGGGACACCGCCATCCGGGAGCTGGAGAGCGTCCGGGAACAGCTGTTGTCCTCTGAGCAGGCTCACTCCCTTGCACTTCAGGAGACGGAGTCCACGGGGGCTCGAGCCTTCGTGTCGGCGGGGAATCGGCTCCGGGCCACGCTGATCGGGCTCGGGGTCGAGTTCCGGGCCGAGGAGAACCCCCACAACCCGCTGATATATTTGGCGGAGGCTTGTCGATTCCTTACCCGGCACATCGCGGCGATCCCGGAGGCCGCGGACGTTCGAGCCTGGGCCTTGGTGACTACCACCACCGCGCTCGCAGCCTCCTTGGTGGAGTATCAGGGGGTCGGGGCCCAAGCTATCGGGCGCCTTGTCCCCCGGAGCTTCCGGGAGTTCTACGAGCCCCGCCGAGCGGCGCTGGAGGAACTGGTGGGAGCTTTTTACGATCGAGTGATTGAGCCCCCGCGAACGAGGCGCCCCCAAGCGGCCGACGAGGAGGTTCCGGGCGACGCCTCCTCCGGGGGGGACGACGCCGGGCAAGTATGAGCCTCCTGTCCCCCCCTGGATAGATTAGGGGATTCTTTTTTTGTATATGATTTTTGTTCCCGGTAGTTCCGTAGGGGGAACCCTGGACTTGTATATCATTTGACGATGAAATGAAAATTTTTGCTAAGTTTATCTTGTTATGGTCAGGTGCCCGGGGCGGGGGTCTCGGGAGAGGACGTGGAACTCCTTCCCATCTCCGGGAGTCCCACCTCCGGTGTCCCCCGGGGGGACAAGCCTTGCTTCGATGGTTGCCCGATTGGCACTTGGTGAATTTTGACAACCACCGCGCGGAGTTGCCTGAACCTCCCCCGGGAGTGTGGGAAGCAATTCCCTTGCGAATCGAACCTCCCGCAGGGTGTGAATACTGGCCAGAGGACACGTTCAACGCAGCGAGACGAAGAGTTCGGAGCTTGTACCAGGACATGGCGAGGGCTTGATGATGGGCTTAGGTGCTAGTTCACATTAGACGTAGGTAGCCCCCCAAATGTCCTCCGGGAGTGCTCGACTCCCGGTCATGTACCCTGTAAGCCTACCGGGAGAGGCTGTCTCCCGGCTTGTTTGCCATGGAATAAAGAGGGCACTTGTTTTTGCTTCACGCCTAGACCTCGAGGGCGGTAGGTGTCGTTTCGGGTGACGATTTTCAGGGAATTGAAGCTCAACCTCCGGGGGAGGTGAACTCCGGAGGATGTAGTCTGGGGAAGCAGGGTTCCACGAGGTGACCTACTCCGGGGGAGCGAGGCTCAACCTCCGGAGGAGGTGACCTACTCTGGGGGACGAAGTCCGGGGGAGCGAGGCTCAACCTCCGGAGGTGACCTACTCTGGGGGCGAAGTTCGGGGGAGCGAGGCTCAAACTCCGGAGGTGACCTACTCTGGGGGAGATGACCTACTCCGGGGAACTCCTCCGGGGGACGAAGTTCGGGGGAGCGAGGCTCAACCTCCGGAGGACGAAGTCCGGGGAAGCAGGGTTCCACGAGGTGACCTACTCCAGGGAACTCCTCCGGGGGGAGCGAGGCTCAACCTCCGGAGGAGGTGACCTACTCCGGGGGACGTAGTCCGGGGGAGCGAGGCTCAACCTCCGGAGGAACTCCTCCGGGGGACGAAGTTCGGGGGAGCGAGGCTCAACCTCCGGAGGAGGTGACCTACTCTGGGGGACGTAGTCCGGGCGGGGAGGTGAGGCCCAAGGTGAATTCCAGATGTCTCCTGCAGCGGGGTATTTGATCTCCTCCCCCCGCAGTGGGGGGTGACTAGACATAGGTGGCCCCTACTGGTGCTGAGAAAAAATCTCTGCCATTCCCTTTGAGGGGGGGGGCATCCACAAGGGGTTATTCTCGTGCAAGCGAGCGCAAGGGTAAAAGATCTATCGGTCGCACGACCCAGATCGCTCCCGGAGGAGGAAGAGCGTAAAAACGAGCTCTAGAGTGTATGGGGGGGACTAGTCCCCCAAAGTGACTCGTTACCTCGGTTCCTTGGGAACCAGGTTGCCGCTTACGCCCTCAGTCCAAGAGGGGATATTGTAAGCCGCCCAAGGGGGAACGGGGCTCCCGCCACTGGGACTTTTAAGGCTGAGCTGGAGCCTGTAGCCTCCTCGCGATGAGGGCATCCTTAGGGGGCATCCTCACTGGGAGGGCATCCTCAAGATGAGGGTGTTGCCTCAGGGGCGCTTAAAGAATTCTGCACAAGACCACATAACAGGGAGAAAAAACTACTCGCATTGATTTAAACAAGCTGGTACAACACCTCCGCCCTTTGCGGGATCGCAGAAGGGGGGGAAAAAAGGGGCTTGAGGCAATTGTTACAACTCGCCGCGCCTTCCCCTCGCGAAGTCGCCCAAAAAGGGGAAGGGGGGAGGCTCGGAGACTAAGTGTAGAATCTGCGGAGCAGGTCCGCATTCCATGTGTGCTTCAGCTCTTAGTCTTCAGGGGTAGAGAGCTTGTAAGCCCCCGAGCCAAGGATCGTGGAAATCCTGTATGGCCCTTCCCACTTTGGGCTGAGCTTCTCTTGGGCTTGAGGGCCGGTGACGCGCTTGAGGACAAGGTCTCCCAAACGGAAGGCTATCCCCCGAACACGCTTGTTGTAGGCGCGCGCCATCTCACGTTCGTAAATGGCGTTGCGGAGGAGGGCTCTATCCCGCTCTTCTTCGACGAGGTCCACCTCCAGCCTCTGGTTGTCTTCGTTGGCCTGAAACACGGCGGCCGAAACTCCCTCAAGGAGTTCGACTCGCAGCGATCGGAAATTAATCTCCGAGGGGAGTACTGCCTCAACCCCGTACACGAGCGAGAAGGGGGTACGTCCTGTTGCTCGGCTCGGTGTAGTTCGCATGGAGCAGAGGATGCTCGGAAGCTCGTCTGCCCATGCCCCACACCTGGAGGCGCTTTGCTCCAGGCGGCGGCGGAGTCCTTGAAGGATAACCCCATTAACGCGCTCGACCGCCCCATTGCTCTTGGGGTGAGCCACCGAGGCGAAGTGGGGGGTCGTGCCCAAGTTCTGACAGAACTCGCGAAAGGTCGCGGAGTCGAACTGGGTTCCGTTATCGACGGTAATCTCACGGGGGACCCCGAATCGGCACATTATGTTCTTCCAAAAGAACCTTTGCACCGCACGAGACGTGATGGTGGCCAGGGGCTCGGCCTCCACCCACTTGGAGAAGTAGTCCACGGCCACGACTGCGTACTTGTACCCCCCGGGCGCCGGGGGGAATGGGCCTAGGAGGTCCAACCCCCACCGGCGCGAAGGGCCAAGTGATCGGGATGGCCTGTAGGGTGGCAGAGGGCATGGTGGAGCCCTTTGCCATCTTTTGGCAAGCCCCGCAGGCAGAGACAAGGTCTCTCGCATCGCGGGCGACTGTTGGCTATTAGAAGCCCTGGCGAATGGCTTTGGTCGCGACGGCTCGAGGGCCGAGGTGAGAACCACAACACCCGAGGTGAATATCCTCGAGGAGCTGAACTCCCCCCTCCCGCGAGAGGCAGCGAAGTAGTGCAGAGGCTCCTCGCTTATACAACGTCCCTTCTATCAGCACATACGCTTGCGCCTTAGCGCGAAGGCGTTTGGCTTCGGCATCGTCGGAGGGCTCCCCCTCTCCCTTGATGCAAGAGATAAGGGGGGCCATCCAGGATGTGGCTCGGACGATTTCCATGACGTCGGGGTCACATGACTCGGAGTTCGGATCGGGGGCTGTTGCAGAAGGTTTCGAGATGACCTCCAGGAAGGCCCCCTCGGGGAGAGGCCCTCGGGCACTCGCCGCCCTAGCGAGGGTGTCAGCACGATCGTTGTCCCTACGTAGGATACGACGCGCCTCGAGGCCATCAAAATAGTTTTCCATCTTCCGGACCTCGTTAAGGTAGAGGCTCAGATTCGGGTCATGGCACAAGTAGGATTTGTCCATTTGACACACCACGAGTTGAGAATCTCCCTTGACAAGGAGGCGTCGGATACCCAAAGAGCGGGCAAGGCGTAGCCCTAGGAGTAGGGCCTCATATTCCGCGACATTGTTCGTCGCGGGGAACTTGAGCCTGGCTGCATATTCGATGACTCTTCCCTCGGGGCTTCGGAGGACTACTCCCGCGCTGGCTCCTGCCAGGCATAGGGAGCCGTCAAAGAAGAGGGTCCAATGGTCGTCACGCGATGGAGTGGCACGCGCTTCTTCTTCCAGCCCAGGGACCGGAGCCCACTCCGCCACAAAGTCCTCAAGGACCTGCGACTTGATCGCGGATCGTCCGGTTAGGGAGAGTGAGAAGGGGGCTAGCTCGGCCCCCCATTTCCCTATTTGGCCGGTGGCTTCCTTATTGCGAAGCAATTCCCCCAAGGGGAGGGAGGAAGGCACCGTGATGGAGTGGCCTAGGAAGTAGTGGCGGAGCTTCCTTGATGCCATCAGGAGGGCATAACAGACCTTCTCCATCTTTGTATATCTCGTTTTGGCACCCTGGAGAGCCTCACTCACATAGTAGACGGGGCGTTGATGCCCGTCTTCTTCCTTGACAAGGACCGCGCTGACGGAAATTGGGGTGGCCGCGAGGTAGAGGAGCAGGGGCTCCCCCTGACGCGGGCTCACGAGCATTGGAGGGCTCGTGAGATATTTCTTCAGGTCCTCGAACGCAGCCTATGCCTCAGGGGTCCAATGGAACCCCTCAAGGCCGCGGAGGATTTTGAAGAACTGGAGACCGCGCTCCCCCGAGCGCGAGACAAAGCGACTTAATGCGGCCAAGTGGCCGGTAAGACGTTGTACATCCTTGACAGAACGTGGTGGAGGCATGTCGAGGAGGGCCCGAATTTTTTCGGGATTGGCTTCGATGCCCCCTTTGGGACACAAGGAAGCCAAAGAGTTTCCCTCCGCGGACGCCGAACGCGTATTTTTTCGGGTTAAGCATTAACCCATACTTGCGGAGATTACGGAAGGTTTCTCCCAAGTCTTCACGGTGGGTGGCCGAGAGCGAACTCTTGACGACCGCGTCGTCAACGTACACTTCCACATTGCTGCCAATTTGATCCCTCAGGACTAAGCTCATAAGGCGCTGGAAAGTTGCCCCCACGTTTTTCAACCCGAAAGGCATGTGGACATAACAGAAGGTGCCGAGGGGAGTTATGAAACTCGTCTTTTCCTCGTCCTTCTCTGCCATTCGGACTTGGTGATAGCCCAAATAGGCGTCCAAGAAACTCATCAGCTTGCATCCCACGGTGGAATCTACCAATTGGTCGATCCGCGGGAGGGGGAAATCATCTCTTGGGCAAGCTTTATTGAGGTCGGTGAAGTCGACGCACATTCTCCACTTGCCGCTTGCCTTCTTTACGAGGACGGGGTTCGCTAACCACTCGGGGTGTAGGACCTCCCGAACAAACCCCGCCTCCCGGAGTTTAGCGATCTCCACCTTGATGGCCTCGTGCCGCTCGAGGGAGAGCTTTCTCATCTTCTGTTTTACCGAGGGGCGACCGGGCATTACTGCGAGCTTGTGCTCGATAACATCCCTGGGCACACCCCCCATGTCCGCGGGCTTCCATGCTAAGACATCTGCGTTTTCACGAAGGAAGTCGATGAGTCGCGTCGCGTGTTCCTCGGGGAGATCAGCCCCGATCTTGATAGTCTTCCCCTCTTCCTGAAAGAGAGAGACTTCCCGGAGGTCCCCCTCGGGGCGAGGCTTGGGAAGGAACTTCCCGGGGAGCGTGACTGGCGCGTCTAGGGCCAGGGAGGAGCTCCCTCCCCCCGGGGCTTTAACCAGGTTAACATCCCCGATCACTGCGGAGGCGCGCTCGTAGAGGGAGCGCGCCACATCCTGGTCACCATGCACGGAGATCACCCTGCTCGGCCCGGGGATCTTCATGAAAAGATAGTTGTGGTGGACCGCTGCTCCTAAGCGGTTGATGATGGTTCTCCCCATTATAGCGTTGTAGGAGGAGGGGAGATCCACCACGTCAAACCGAACCATTTCTGTCCGGTAATTATCTGGGGCGCTGAATGTCATCGGGAGGTCGACCTTCCCCACGGGGTGTATAGTTTTCCCCTGGACGAATCCTTGTAGAGGCCCCGCCGCGGGTTGTAGGAGCTTCTCGTCCACCTGCATTTCTTTGAACGCCTTTAGATAGAGGACGTCCGCCGCGCTCCCACCGTCGACCAAGATTCGGGCGAGGCGACAGTTGAACACGGTGGCGGAGACGATCAGCGCGTCGTTGTGGGGGAAGCACACCCCACGTGCGTCTTCGACGGTGAACGTCAATGGGACATCCGACCATTTTGACGGCTAGGACGTGTTAATGGCCCCTATCACCTTCACTTCTCGCGCATACTCTTTGCGCTGGCGTTTGGAATCTCGCCCGGAGGCAAATCCCCTTACAATGACATTAATGTGTCTCTGGGAGGTATGGAAGGGGAGCTCATCGCTCGAGCCCTTTTCCTGGCCTTGCTTCTGACGTCCCCCTAGGAGAGCGGGGAGTGCCGCCAAGGCCGGCGATGGAAGGGGTAAGGAGGTAGGGCCTCCTCCCCCCGGCCCATGTTGCTCGAGAAATGCCGCGAAGTGTTGGAGGAGCGCGTGGCATTCTCGGGTTGCATGGGAGTTGGACTTGTGAAAAGTGCACCACAAAGTGGCTCCAGCCTCCTTGCCCCCTGGCTTGGGGGCCTCTCTCGGACGGGAGGATTGGCTTCCTCCGCCGCTTTTGAGCTTGAAAAAGGGGCGCTGTCCCCAGTTAGGCTCCCGGGAGCCGCCTCCGCCTTCGAGGACGAAAGCGTCCCGAGGCCTTGGCTCGCTGCGGGGACCCCTCCGGGGACGTTTGTGGGAGGGGTCCTTCGAGTCCCTCTCCCCAGGGCAGGAGGTCCCCTGATGCTTCTTCCAGAGGTCGTCCTCTTCGGTTCTGGCGTACTTCTCAAGTACGTTGAAGAGCTCGTCGGCAGAGGATGGGCAACTCCGGGAGAGTCTTCGGTGGAGCTCTCCCGGGAGAATGCCACTTTTGCATGCTTCAATCACCATCGAGTCGGGGACGTGAACCACCTTGCTCTTGATCTGGGCGAAGCGTTTGAAGAAACTTCGTATCGTCTCCCCCGACCGTTCGCGAACGGTGTACAATTACGACGAATCCAGGGGACGGATGTAATTCCCCTGGAAATTCGCGCAAAACTCGCACTTCAGCTGCGCGAAGGACTTAATGGACCCGCTCTTGAGGTTACAGAACCACGACCGAGCTATCCCCGAGAGGTAGAGGGGGAAAACGTTGCACTGGACGCTTTCATCCCCCCCAACCGCCGAGATGGCCGTGGAGTATACCTGCACGAATTCATAGGGGTCGGCCTCCCCATTGTAGTGCTCGATATGGGGCGGCCGATACGGCTTCGGCCAACGAACACGCCGTAGGCGGCGGCAAAGGGGTTGGTTAGCCCCTTCCACTTCCTTTGGGGAGTCCGCATCGCTATCCCCCTTCACAGAGGAAGCGCGTTCATTGTCCAAATCGGGGAGGGGTCCCAACGGACCGCCTGCCTTCCGGTATAGTCTTCGTTCTTCGGGGTTGGTGGAACTCACCTCTTGCACCTCGGGGGGACCTCCGGAGGTGATGAAGGCATCTTGCATGGGTCTCTTGCCCTTGTCCGTTGGGACGAGAGAACCACGCCTATGTGCGAGCAATTCCCAGCCGTGTCGGGACGGGGCGCCTTCGGACCTTGCCGCGCGCATGCGCTCCACCTCCTCCTGGGTGAACCGCGTTTGGTTCACCGGGGGAGCCCGAGGAGGGGGTCCCGGGGGAGGAAGCTGATGTGCATCCGTTACTGGGGCGGGAGAGGAATCGCGGGCCGTAAGGGTTCCAGCTATGGAGACGGCCCGTGGCGTGGGAAGACTTCCCAGCGAGGGAAAGGGAGTCGCCCCCGAGACACCTCTTGGGACAGGCACAGTCCCGGGGAGGGGAATCCCTTCCGGGGCAAGGGACAACTTGGAGACGGGAGGACGTCCGGGGAACGAAAGCCCTCCGGAGGTGGGAGCACCTCCCGGGAGAGGATAGCCCCCAAAGACGGGCGTACCCCCCGGGAGAGGAAGTCCTCCGGAGGTGGGAACACCTCCCGGGAAGGGGAAAACCCCCGGCGCGAAGAACCCTCCTGTGTGTCCCATCATGAAGGGGGTGGCATTCCCCCGAACTGGAACGGGTGCGGGTATGCGGGGGCCGGAGGCCGCGCTATGGCGTGCAACAACTCCTCTAGAGTATGTTGCATGCGAAGTTGGCCCTCCACAAGGGCCCCGAGCAGCGGATCCCCTGGAGTTGAAGGTACCGCCCGGGGGACGCTTGGTCCCCCCAAAACGGGATCGTCACGCTGGCCCGCAGGAGCCATTCCCCCGCCAAGGGTGACGGGAGAGACGCGTGTTGCCTCCCCTCGAGTGACCTCGGGAGGAGGTGACGTAATGACAGCCCCTTGCGTCGACGGTGCAGGGTTGCTAGGGCCAGCGTCGTCGGAGATGGAGGTCAAGTGCCTCGTTCTTCTTGGAGCCATGACTATTTGTCGCGAGTCCCCACGGACGGCGCCAACTGTCGTGGTATAAAAAATACCTCGGCAGGTTTGATGACGTGCGCAACACGTGTTCCTCAACGCGAGCTGACCGTGTGATGGGTCACCCCGCGTTGGACAATCTCAGAGATTGACAAAGGGTTTATACAGGTTCAGGCCTCAGTGAAGGCCCTAGTCCTGTCGACGTGCTCCCGACGAACGTCGGCTAGGGGGCTCTCTCCCAGAGAGAGGGCTCCAGAGCACGCCTATTTGTTTTTTGGATTGAGTACAAATGAGTGTCTTAGATTACAAGAAAGGGTTACAGGGGTATATATAGACCCCAAAAGGCGCAAATTACTAAACTACCCTCGTTACAACCGTCGGATCGAGGGCAGGATAGTCTTTTGGCGAGGTCCAGGGCACCGATCTTGGACACGTGGCAGCCCTCGAAATCAGTGCCTCCCAGAGAAGGTGCGCCGGGGGAAGTCTCCCTCGAGCCCGGAAAAGGGGTTCCTGGGGAAGTCTCTCCCGAGCCGGGAGAAGGTGTGCCGGGGGACTCCCCCGAGCCCAGAGAAGGTGCTCCGGGGAAAGTCACCCCCGAGCCCGGAGAAGGAGCTCCGGGGGACGTCTCCCCCCCAGCCAGGAGAAGGTGTCCCAGAAAAGAGGGGAGATGCTTCTGACATTGCTAGTATTTTCCCCCAACAATATTAATTAAACTAATATCCAAATTTGATCCATAAAAATCCACTATAAGTGAGTTAAAAACTGTTATTCCAAACAAGTCATAAGAATTTGAAGCATACCATGAAACTAGAATTAACTAATATTCGAACAAGAACTTGACTAGACTCCTATGGTTGAGTTAAGAGGCAACATAACAATCTCCTCCTGACTTAAAATCTCAAAAACAAATACAAAACTCGGTAAATCAGCAGAACCGAACTTCAAATGAAAAAGATCATAGTAGCACTTTAGCGAGTCCTAATGATTGTATTTCTTCTTTGTTCTTGTCTTCAGGCACAATCAACTACAAAAGGGACCTCGAAGACTGATACCAAAATATAAATTCTTAGTTGTTTAAAATAGTTATCATATGCATTTTTTATATTATAAACTCAAAGTGCCATAACTTTGCTGATATTGTTAAATTTGAATCTCTAGTGATCTTGTTCAAAATAAAACAAAAGGGTTCGAGTCCAAATGAAATCCAAACTAAGTGATGGCTCAAACATATCTCAAATATTAGTTATCCTCTCTACATGACAAATACTTTTTGAATAAGAAATAATCACCATCAATGAGGACTTAATTGAAGCAATTGTAAAATCACTAAAAATCAACGATATTTTTGTTTCTCATTTGATGTGTTAAGAATAATGAAGATTGATAGTTTTTTTTATGGAACACTAGATATTGGAGAAAACTGTGATTCATACCTTTTTTTCATTCTTTTTGATTGTGTATAATTTTGAAGCCTTATATTATATGATTTGCATAGCTGTAAAACACATGCAATAAAAGTAATAATTTTGCAGCTTTGTATACATGCACTAAATTTTGTATTAGAATTTGATAAATTTGCTTCACTTTGAAATTGTTTCACACAACATTAGATAAAAATAATAATTTAGAATAATAATAATTTTTTATAAACATGTGAGAAACATGCACCCATTTATTAGGAGAAGCAAAACATGTGGTCAAATCATTCAAAGGATGTATAGAACACTTTTATTTTTTAGTAAATTGTAAGTAGTGATTAAAAAACACAGGTTTAAGATATCGAAAGCAAACTTACACCAAGAGTGTAGAAATCAATGTACAGCATTAGATCTTAATTAGGTTCATATGCAGACCGGGATGTTTGCGCTGAAAAAAAAGTATCTAGGAAACCAAAATTACTATTTTGTGTGGTAAATGGAGCCGGATTTACAAATAATTTGAGTTAGCGCAAAATTTCTCTGTAAATAATACCTTTCATATATGAAGAAGATAATTCAGAAGGCTTTAGGCTTGCTTGGATCTTGTGGTGATTTTTTACGGAGTGATAACTCTGCCTCTGTTGGAGAGAAAGAAAGCCTGGCTATTATTTTTCCTTTCTTGAAACAGAAAGTATGTATGTAAATCTGATGCTCAAGTAAACTTAATATGAGTACCTTGAACAGACAAACAAACGTGCTGTTGATTTGGGACTTAATTCACTTCACTTCATCTCTCCTATGGATATGATATCCCCATCCCCGACAATCCATTCAACAACTGCACACACACACATACATACATATATATGTGCGTGTGTGTGTTTATCAATGACTAAAGAATATGAATTTTGTACTTATGATAGTCATGAATTGAATTACAATCAAATTACTTTGAGTCGATTACCAATCTCCATAATTGGAGATTACACAATTCAAACAATTAGGAATTCGACTCAAAGTAAAATAGACGAAAAAAAATCTTGGGATTCAAGAACAATTACTGATTACTAAGATTTTGTTTTTTTTTTTGCTAGAAAATAACCAAAATCTTGCAGGCACATATTATTAAGAAGAATAGATGAGTGATTCATACAAAGCATCTCTTTCTTTTATCAAGGGTTCTAGCAATTGATATCCTTTCGCAAATAATCGAAATGCAATTTCGTGATCTGTAATTTTAATTGCTGGAAACTTATTAAGTTCTTCCGTCAAGCCTTGATTAATGAACCTACAAAATCCCTCAAATTGGATATGACTAAATCCGGGTATTGTGGACATTCCCTCATTTCCATTCCAGAGCATCCATAATGAATTTTTGGTTTAACTGAACAAGTAAAGAAAATTAGCCCTTTCTATTGGTCTTAGATCGATGAATTTTCTCAATTGGAAGATCTCCCATATAGATAATATACATTCTAGTTGACCAAGCCTAATGTTAATTGTTTTGTTTCGAAGCAAAGATATCCACGGGAGTTGGTTCATTCGTTCTGTTCTGATATTCATCTCAGAACCAAGAGGTACTGGATTCTCTTTCGAATAGGTCCTGAAAAGAGAAGAAACATTTTGATCTTTGGTTATTCTTCGACTATAAAACCATTAACTAAAATATGTCTATGGTTGACTAATTGCCGGGCCTCAGGAATGGTTGAAGTCATACCTAATCGAAAAAGGATTTTGAATTTCAAGTATTCAGTTTCACCAATAAGATACGGAGACTTGCTTCATATTTGGAATTACAAAAAAAAGATTTTTTATCAGAAAGAGATCTATAAAGACTTTTGGGAAAACATCAACGTTTGTTGGCTTATTTGGCAAAGAAAAATAGAGAGTGTGTGTGTATAGGATGTTTCAAATGATAACTCTTCTTAGGATTTTCAAAAATTCTCAAAAAATTTGTGGTGATAGGGAATACAATGATAGATAAACTTACAAAATTTTTATGGTCTAACTTGATCTAAATTGACAAAAAAGAGAAATCATTAATAAATAGTGATATGTGCAGTAAAAATTACCACAAATTTTGTAGGATTGTCTATAATTCTCTTCTCTATCACTATAAATTTTTTGAGTATTTATGAAAACCCCAAAAGAAAAATTCTCACGAGTTTTCATCGAGAGAAGAGTTCTCATTTGAAACATTCTCTGTAATCTAAGTAGTTTCATGAGAAGGGTAACTGTTCTTGCGTAGAAGATAATCAATCAATCCGCAACCAAGGTTATAATCTCAAAGAATAAAACAAAGATGTGTAAAGTGTTGAATTATTATTGGCAATGCTTGTGCCCATTCATTTAACTCTGATGATTTAAAATAGACAGTATTTATGAACTAGATACTAGAATTATAGAGCAAGTATCAAATTAAAAATAGGGAGGGTGGTTAGTTTAAGTAATTTTCATGTATTATTTACATGATCATCCAAACTTCCCATCAAATACATGGTTTGTTTTAATTCACATGGTCATGCATAGCATACATAGTCTATGTTATTTACATAGTTGTAGATGGTTCATGATATTAAAATTGTCATACGCTACTTGATAAATTAGATTAAAATCAAATAACTAACAGAAATTACGTAATTAATTTATAATTTATGTGGCTTCTTCTCGAGGAATTATCCCCGTGGTAATTATCGAAGGTAAGTGTGGTTGGGAAAGATTCAGCACAGAAGGGGTGTCAAGGATGGCAACCAACCAGTTGATGGCTTGGAGACAGAGGACATGGAACATTGTGAGAAGTGAAGAGCATGTAGGATGCATTCGGGTCTTTGCCCATTACTAGATGATACAAAATGTTAAAATCTTCGTACCTAAAATACTATTATTTAATTAACAGTGGATAATCTTTTTCGAATAGTGACTCAGGTATCTGCCATTCAAGACAAGCTCAGAACTAGAGCTATCGAATGAATGTGAGTACAGATAATGCGTCATACCTTGGGTATGGAGTGGAGTTGTTTGGCACCCAAAATGGAGAAGAAAAAGAAGCATCTAACAGTATATGCAGCTACGAGTGCAATCATGTTGTTCCCCATAAACATTTGCGATCGCCATTGCTGTGGGATGACGATACAGCAGTGCTAATTAAAGATGACCGGCAATGTTGGAGAAAACTTAGGCAAGGGAGATGGATGGCTAGAACAAGAGATTAAAGATTAAGGCACGGTAAAGAGCACGAGAAGGATGAGATCAGTCTTGAATTTAGATGTTGAACCGGGTCGCACAAATATCAAATTGTTGTAAAAGGAATTGAAGTAAGGCTCAAGAAGATTGCATGATCGAGCGTTAAAACTTTATTGTGATAAAGTTAAAGTTAAAAGAGATGTATTAGTATTAATAAGTTCTTTAGAAAATTATTTACAAGTGGTAATATCTGTTATATTTATAATACACACTAACACAATAATCTAATTAAATATATATATATGAAAATAAAAAGAATTAAAAATAAAATCTAAAACCACTCTTTGCATGATTCAAACTCTAATTATCCGAATGCACATTAGGCAATCTTTTTTTCTCTCTCAAGCCCATTTACCAAACCAAAGCCCATATAGGTGTCTATAAATAGAGAACTTTTTTTTTTATAAATAACTCAGAAAAAACTAATTGCAAATATGACCTAGAGTTACCGTATTTTACAAAAATAGCCCACCACATTAGTGTGTCGAGTCCTGGAGACTCAACAAACGACGTTTGTGTTTTAGGGGCTAGTAATTGGCTTGTCGAGTGCTTGTCGCGGCGACAAGCAGATTGTCAAGTACCCACTCGACAATCGCTCTAATTTGTAATGCATGTGTGGTCGCAGGTCAAAGTGTAGGTGGTTGTCCCTTCTGGAGTGGTCAAAGAATTAGTTGGTCGATGACGACCAAAATCGATGAAGTTACACCTCACCACGATAATTTTCGACCACCTCCACGACGACCTTCGACCACTTCCCCTCGACTACTACTTTCAAAACCACGCCACCGACTACTAGTACTCGTGAGAACTGAGCCGTTATAAGAACTAGAGAGCTTGTCAAGTGTCCAGCACTTGACAAGCCGATTTTCAGCCTTTGTCGAGTTTCCAGAACTCGACATGCTGACATGGCGGGCTATTTTTGTAAAATACAACAACTCTGAGTCATTTTTGCAGTTAATGTTTTTCTGTGGATTATTTGAAAAATAAATTCATAAATGGAGCTCCCTCCCTTTCCTTCCCTCCCCACAGTCCCACAGTCCCACACCACCACTACCACCACCACCACACCACACACACCCTCTAGGGTTTTCCGTCGTCCCCTCTGGGAATGAACAAAGCAAGCAAGCAAGAGTTTTTTTATTAATAATCTAAAATAAAAAAATAATTTGAAAAATGACCCACAGTTTACCGAAATTACAAAAATGATTTTTTTGGACACGATAAGTCAATTATCGCAGTCTGGAACTGCGAGAGGATGAATCCACACTTATTGCGTCTCAGAGCCTTGACAGAAACATTTTCTCCACCCCATCCGCGACAGAAACTGGTCGAATGGTCGAATGATTGAAGTGTACGACCACGATCAATTTCAACAATGATACAACCAATTTGCGTACTAGACACGACCGCGACCAAGTCTAATATTGATACGACAGCTGCCGGGTCTAGTTATGATACGATCAGCTTTGAACTGTTACTGATACGAGTAAGCTTCGACCACTTGACCACTCGACTACCCGTCTATTCGACCAGTTTCTGTCGTGGATGGGGTGGGGAAAAAGTTTCTGTCACGGCTCTGAGACGCGATAAGTGCGGATTCGTCCTCTCGCGTTTCCAGACCACGATAATTGACTTATCATACCCAAAAAAGTTATTTTTGTAATTTCGATAAACTGTAGGTCATTTTTAAAATTATTTTTTTGTTATTAATAAAAAAAAAGGTCAGCAAGCAATGGTGGTGCTGCTGCTACTCCTGTTCGTTCCCCCTTCTTTTCTTCTACAAGATCCTAGTTCTAATTTCTCTCTCTCTCTCTCTCTCTCTCTCTCTCTCTCTGTGGGTGTGTATATATAATTATACATAGGGGAAGGGCACACTGTGCGTGCGCTGCGGCCGCCGCAGCTTCCGCCTCCAGAAGAGCACCTGCGCCTCGTGCGGTTACCCCTCCGCCGCATATGTTTATGTCTACATTGCTATCTACTGCGCGCTTCTTAACAATGCAGCAAATTTATAATTTACGTTATGCACTTATCATCTACTTGTCTATCCTGAGTGAGATTCACCTGGCATCCCATCATCATCTTATAATGATCTTTACTGAAAAGCATATAATACTGAGCTGAATCTGTCTTAAAGCATATGAGTTTAAGTTCAAGTGTGAAGACATTTCTTTTACTCCTCTAGGATTGCCTAAACTTACATGTCTTATTATTTTCCTCTTCTTTTTTTTTAATATAAATATAAATTTGTCCCCTTTGGCACTGTCTGATGATGAGGAAATTGCACTAAGATGACCAACAATATGATGGGGGTTTTCTCACATGCTTCCAAAATGCAACCCCCTGATGATATATATATTTGTTTTTTTGCCCAGAATTTTTCAATTCTAGAGGACATGCCCTATTTTCTTTTCAGGAAATGACGAATGATCATACTGATCCGTGTTGCTGATGAGTTGTGACTGACAACTATGCTTTCAACTGATCCATTTGTCGTTTTTAAGTGTAGTGAAAAGTTTCTTGCTTCGTTTTTCCTTGTGCTCTCCTAATTTGGTGCCTTGTTCAATATGCTTTGCTATGAGGAACTATGAAACTATATCCGCATGTCAGACTTCAGAGATGCTATGGCATTAATGAGAAGATGTTCCATATTTCTGAGCAACATTTGTATCAGGAACATTAATTTGAATTCAGCTGATTTCACCTATAGTTGACTGCCCTGTTAATATGACTTTTTTTAGCAAAGTTTGCTTTGCCCATGAACATATATCTCTGTTCTTTCGTTTAGTCAGGACTCAGGAGAGCTTTTTCAGTAGTTTCCTTGTAATTTACTTATGTATGATCTTAATCTTCTCTGGCAACATTGGAGCATTTGTCTTGGTAAAATTTGATTCCGAAGCTCTATTTTTTTTTCACCCTTGAGCTTTTTCTAAAGAAAAAAGAGGAGATGAGCTTTTCGACTAATAGAAACATCTAACCATGTCTACTCATCTGAAATTGCTCATATTCTCAATTCATCTTTACTTCTTGTTGCTCTTGTGTGTCTGCTGAGGATCAAGTGATGAGGAAAAACTGCAACAATATGATGGAGTTGTATTCATGTGATTCCTAAGTATTTAAGTCGCTGACGATCCATCCCCCTACAAATGGACTATCTTTCCAACATTTTTCTTGTGTCCATTATCTTTCATAAGCAACTTGTTCCTTTTCTCCATTTTCTGTGAGGGAATCCAAATAAGTTTCATTTGAACTTGATTTGTTTTGCCTTCAATTGAGGTTCACTCAGCTCTGCTTGTTTTAGCTTCAAGAATAAATGATATTTTTATTCTATCAGTATCCTTAATGGTCAGAGTTAGTTCTTCACTTTATGTTGCATTCCACCTCATCTTGGTGACAAGTTGTGTAGCTTCCTTTACCTTTGTTTGGTACTCTATCGTAAAACTGTTGTATGTTTTGTTTTCTGAATGGAGATAGTTTAAAATTGCTGTTCATAGCTCCAGATAACTGGAGTGTGAAGGCCATCAGTCACAAGACCACAGGAACTGTAAGGATGAGATAGCTTCCGCATGTTCCTCGCAGATTCAAGAGCAACTTCAGAAAAGGTAACTATGCCTACTTGACTGATTGTTAAAGGAGCATCATGTTATCTTCAAATTTTTTTGTCTAATAACCCAATTAAAAAAACAAATTCGAAAACTAGCCCACACCTTTTAAAAATTTCAAAACTGATCCTCTAACATTTGGAAAGGTTTGAGTGGAGTGGGAGTCGAACTCGAGCCAACAGGTGATGTTGGTGCATTGGGAATCAACTAGGCTATGTAATATTTTTGAAATTTTTTCTCATTGCACATATTAATACTTTACTTACTAATTAATTGGTTAAATGGAAACAACACGCATCACATTACTATATATTCGGGTGATATGTGTTATATGATTGTAAAAGGATATTTTTTTAATAAGAAAATATAACTTGTAGACAACCTACTCCGTAGAATTATATTTCTTTTATATAAATTTTATGAATATATAATTGTAAAAAGTAAAAAAGATGTGTTATATAATTATAAAATGTAAGGATTAGAATTGTATCTTGATTACTAATGTTGTACAAAGTTTCATAGAGATATTTACTATAAAATGTAAGGATTATAAAGTTTCGCAGAGGTATCAGCATACAAAGTCTTGATGCGGCATGAAGGCTAGGGTTTCGGTTTCAATTTCCACATATGGCAATGCGGAAGAAAACAAAGTCTAGGGTATTGATTTTCAGTAGAAAGTCTTGATGCGGTAGATAAAATATAAAGTTATACGTGTGTGTGACAGTTGCAAAAACAATTAGAACGAGGCCTACAACAGCAAAAGGTGATCAAACTGTGGTGCGCCACCTGATCCGAGTAGAGAGTGTCAATCTCGCCTAAAAGATTATTTATAGTATTCCTCTCTACCTCATTCCAATCTGGGTCGAACCACGACATGTAATTGCACTATCCCTCTCCTCTTGGCAGCCACAATGTATGTAATTTTTACCAGCAGTGTCGTAGGTCCAAGACGTACTTATTCTAATATCATCTCGACATCTGCACATAAAGTCATCTGTGTCGAAGGCATCGTCGGGCCAGTTGAACTCCTTAGCAGGACGTGTTGTTGGGTACGTATCTCCATGGCAAGAGCAAAAACACGAACAAATGTAGCAACACATGTGTTGAACGTCGTGCATGTTGATCAACAACTCCTCTATGAAGTCAAGCTGCTCGCGAAGTCTCTTCTTTCTGTAGAGAAGATAGAGTATCGTATGTACAGCCTTTACGCTCCACTCACGGTCGAGCCACAGCAAGAAAGTGCACTTGCGAGCATCTTCCCTTGGACACTCGAAAAATCTCCTCCCATAGTCACCCTGAACGGAGGACGTGGTAGTCTTCGGTAATAAACCGCAGTTGCAATGACATGGCCCTGAACTTTGTCCATCATCCAATGAACAGAAGGGAACAACCCAGAAAGTGACGCATAAATTGGCGCTTCATTTATGCAAGCTAATTACGTACTTACCTTGGTGCGTCTTCGTCTCCGGCCACAGCTACTGTCACCCGCCATGTTTGGATGGGCGTGTGAGAGAAGTGTGAGTTGTGTTATGAGCTAAACGACTTAATTTATAGAAGTGCAAATCATGAAGAGTTCAATCGTTGGTTGGACGCATCTATAGGAAAGCAGATGTCTCCGTTCAAAAGATGAAAGGTACAAAACTTGAAAAGTAGAAAAGACTAATCGTATAAGAGCAAAAATGTAGAGTTGTACAAAAGTAGAACAGTAAAAAAGTGCGAAATATGTATTGTAGAATAGTTGGAAAGCTAAAAAACGTACAAAAAAACTGAACAGTATGATGAAATCCTACGTTAAACTACTGCCCCCTCGTCCCCCTCTGTGGCCAGCCCTGATACTTCGATGGTGTGTAGCGAGAGGGGGGCTAACAATCCCTGACGCGCTGTCTCCTCTCCTGTGGTGTTTGCCTAGACGGCGGAGCCTGGGAAGGCTGTGTCGGCTGCGTAGGCTGTGGAGCATCGGCAATAAAGTCAGGCTGCGTAGGATGCTGCTGTGTCTGCTGTGGCTGGCCGAGAGGCTGGTGCCACGCAGGAGTATCGAGCTCTTCATCCGAAGAGCTGTCGGCAAGCACAAAAAGCAGAGGTGGAGGGCGCGACAACGACGGACGGTCCGCTTGTGGCACATGCGACGAAGGACCCGGCAACGACAGTGATGGTGGGGGAATCACGGTCAACTGAGGTGGTAGCAGCACTTTGAAATTGATCAGAATCTAATTGACCTGCCGCTCGACCTCTGCACAATAGGCGTACACATCGTCGCTGGCCATGGTGGGTGCGAGGCGGGACTTGAGCATCATGTCCCGTGCACCGGCAGAGACGGCGCCGAGAGTGTCTAGCTGCGCACACGAATTAATGCAATTATAAAATGACAATTCATGTGAAAGTAATGTTGCAAAGAGCTATGGAACTTACAGAAGAGTGGATTCGCCTGGAAGGCATAGGTCGAAGCGCTCGTCAATGGTGGTAGGAGGGACGAGCTCATCAGGCATGGTTGGTGGACCGCCCGCTAATCGGTAGATAGTGCGAGGTCGGTACCAGGACAGGTATGAAAATTGGATGTCATGGCTGTATGGCTTGTGCTCCTCGACCGCGCATGTGTGGGCCCAATCCATCCACTCCTGCACATAGGGCCGCTGCCAACGAATGAAATCGTCCCTCACTCGACCCTTCCTCGATTGCCTGCGGACAAAATAATTAGTTAGTGACCGAAATCATTTATAAAATCTTGTGTGAATGTAATGCATATTTGACGTACTCGTGGATATGGTGCGGGATCTGTGGAGGAGGCGGCACCAGGACAAGATGGCGTAGGCCGAACCGCATAACTCGCTCAGGCGAGTACCCTTCAACCATGTGCAAGAAGACGAGAAGAATCTGGGTGCACCAGTAAACAGCATCCTCCGTACAAAGAGAAGAAAGGCCAATTGGAGCGACGGACTGCATGTTTGAGGTGGTCCACGGATCCCAGATGACACTGTCATCGAGGAGCAGATCGAAGCTCGTGGCGTACGAAGGATAGCAGAGTTGCGCCTGATCTGTGGACCACCTCAAACTCAGTCTAGCCCACATCCATCCCATCACGGGGCCGTCCCTGGCATCACCGGCCAACGTGAACTGATCCGCGGCACTAGCGGTCGGCCGACGGAGAAATGCTCGTACGACCACATCTGCAAGAGTATGGCGCACCCAGCGAAAAGAGAGCTCACCTGGTCTCTGCTTGTGGTGTTGCAAAACCCCCTGTAGGTGTGGCAGAGCACGGCGGATCCGAAATTGAACCGCGACACATGCCCCCAAGTCCGAGTCGGCAATACTCCTGACGAGATGAACGTACTGCCACTCGCAGATGTCTCCGTGGGTGCCAAGGAAGAGCAACCACCCAAACAGGTACAGCAAGTACGCCTCAAGGTGGCACCTGAAGACCTCCTCTGGAGCAGCCAAGGGGAGCGCACCATCGCGGACTGCGCGCAGGTAACTCTACGGAACTCCCGCATCCTGCGCAAACCCACCGCTGGCTTTACTCCCTCAAAGCGCTGCAGGAAATACAGGCGCCATGCAACTCTGTCGGTGGTCGCGAGGACATATATCTCCCTGCGAATAGACAGTCCAAGCAACATGCTGACGTCCTACAGCGTGATGGTGAGCTCGCCGAAACTGAAGTAGAACGTGTGCGTCTTGGGCCTCCATCAGTAGTGTAGTAACCAGGGCTCGATCGAAGGGGAATCGTCTCGCTCGATCTACCATGCGGGCGAACGGCAATAGTCTAGCCTCGAGCAAATAAGGCGTGAACAGCTCATCTAGAGGCCACATCGCACACGGGGTCCTCATGCGCAGAGCTGGTAGAACGGTGCTCTATAGAAGGCGCCAAGCACGGTGACGCTCCTGATAGTGCTGTGCAATCAGCTTGGGAAGCTGATGATCGTCTGCCATACCTACAGTTGTTACATATTAGTCGACAAGTTGAAACATTACAATTAATTAACATACATTCAGTATTACTTATGAAAATTCACAAGGCATTACAACATTACAGTTTTATTTAAACAAATTCACTACAACTCATACAGGAAAATTGAATTGCTTCAGTTCTCAAAAAAGTTGATGTGCCTACCACTTGCGGGCATCGATTTCTTGTGTGACCAAGCTGCCTGCAAGCGCTGCATCTGCGTAGGTCGTCTTCACGCTCCGTGGCATCCATATCGTTGTGTATCCTCCTGGATTGATGTTGGCCGACATGGCTCACAAGGAGCCTCTTGTTTGGATCCACGTGATGGCATCTTCCGGTGATAGCTCTCGATAGTTTTCCCTCGCCGCAAACCCATGGAAGACACCCTCCCAGGTTTTCCACAAGTACTGTAGAGTATAATAGGTTGATATACTGTGCCGGATCGATCTCAGGAACGGAGCAGGCAGCGATAACATGCGAGCAAGGAATGTGCAGCAGTTGAGGCTTGTTGTATGTACATTGGGCATTTGCATTTATAATTCGACATTCGGGACCCGACCTGCTCGCAATGTGCCACGGACATGTTTGTGCCTTAGTCGAACCTCATAGTTTTCGTTCAAACGACTCAGCATTGAGACATCATGTGTCAACGACTTTCTCATCTGAAATTAGAGATAATCATTAATCTTTTTGTGCTAGTGCACTAAAGGGTCATACACAAGTGCTGATGCCGCCAAACTCCTACTGTCGTAGTACGCTACTGTGCGATAGAATGTCATCTCAACTATTGCAGTGAGTGGTAAGCATCGCACACCTTTCAGGATGAAGTTGTACACCTCGGCCAGATTTGTCGTCATGATTCCGTACTGCGCCCCGCCTGTATCGTGCAGCAAAGACCACTTTTCATTTGGTTTGGGCTGAATCCATTGACTGAAACTGAGACGACTCCGGCGGTTTCCCTCGCCGGTAACGCCGCCATCTTTTGGTGCACCTGGCTTTTGCAATTCCTTCAGCGTACCTTCATCCAACGACTTCCATATATCTAACAACTTCGACTCTTGGTTCTGATTAGCAAGCCGTTTAAACACCTGTATCAGGCTCCTGCTCTTGTAACAAGTGTGAAAATTCATGGCAAGATGCCGAGAACACCAATGACTCTGCAGGTCATCCCAACTCAACGATGGATCCACTCCCGATTGCATGTACTCAATTGCATTCAGCATTCCTCTGTTTCGATCGTGAATCAAGCACACGCGCTCCCAATCTTTGATGACCTCATTCTTCAATTTGCCAAAGAACAATAGCTAACTGCTGTAGTCCTCCCCCTCAACCACGGCATATGCTATGGGGAGAAGCTGGTCGTTGGCATCAGCAGCCACGACAGTCAGTAGAGTACCCTGGTATTTTCCGGTCAAAAATGTTCCGTCAATGCAAAGCACGGGTTTCATATACCTAAACGATGCAACGCACTGTTAGCATACCCAGAAAAATCTCCACAGTACCATACACCCAGGAATCACAACACCCTCTGAGCCGATTGCCGGCGTATCAACAATTTCGGTGATTGTGCCTGGATTTGCTTTGCATATGCGTTGCAAGAGCCTCGGTATGAAGTTGTATGCCTCAACATATGTCCCAAAAAACTCCTCCAGCGTCCTCTATTTAGCCCTCCATGCCTTCCGTACTTGATCTTGTAACCGTACTTCTCAGCGACATGTGCAATTATCACTTTCGGCATCATTGCCGTATTTTCCTTTACTACTGACAGGATCAGGCTGGCAACAAAACTGACAATGATATTTCTATGCTGCTGCACCATGCCCTCTAGACATCTGTGGTCTTCGACTCTAGTCACCTGAAAGAAAGGCTCGTCTTGTGGCCGTGTGACACATATGTACAATGGACAGTTCTCGAGTAAGCACCTCACAGTCTACAGGCTCATATTTGATTTACACACCCAGAATGGCCTATTCAGTGAAACAACCCACACAGTTATGGCTTTCTTCGCATCTTTCTTAGTCTGAAACAACTGCCCAATTTGGACGGTTGATTCATTGTAGGACCATTGCGAATTCAACTCATCAAGAACCATAGCGGAAATCAATGATGATGAATCAGTCCATTCATTTATAGGATTCTGCTGTTTTGTGGGTTCATCGGGAGATTCATACATATCTGACGGATCAGTGTACTCCTTCTCATTAAAATTCTCCTCCAGTTCGTCAGTTCATCAGCTGCATCTACTTGATGGCCGCCAAACTGAGATGTAGCTCAATCTGTTTGCATAGGTACACTAGCAATTGCACTGGCATTGGTACTGCCATCGGCACCGACACCACCGTCGCAACCTCCGGTGCTGACATTAGTAGTTCTCTTTGCTACGGAATGACTGCCCACCAAACTATGGATGCTTAAGATTTCAGTGTACAGTATGCTGACCCTGTTGGATCTAGGTAGATCTTAGTATCTAGGTTTTGATGATTAATGACGTTTTGGATAAATCCATGATGATTAAAATTAAATCTAAAGTATTAGATTTGATGATTAAATGACAATTTAGATAAATCCTGATTTAGCACAAGTAATTAAATTGATTATCGGTAAACCCTGAATTGGATGTTTTTCCCGATTGCGGGTTTGATGTTGATGCATATATAGAGGATGAGCTCGGTGGTTGCATCAAGTTTGTGCTAATTGATTGCTCAAGATGTTATATGTTAAATCTTGAGGTTGATGACTTCAGTTGTGGATTTGATATCGATGCACATGTTGACGGAGAGCTCAGGATGATTAGTTATCCATGTTTGTGCAAAAGGTTGATGACTCCGTGTTCTGGATTTGATATCTCTATGTATGATTGAGAGAGAGCTCATGATATTAGTCATCCATATTGATTGATATCATAACTTGAGTAGTATGGATCGTGTGTGCATTTCTTGTATCATATATGGATCTATATGATTGTGAGATTCATCCATTACTCATTTGTTGTTCATTGAAAGTGGTTTTGTCATTTCACCGAAGAAAGAAATTGTTGAGTGAACTCCTATGTGGAGTGATTTATCTGGTGGTGATTAATGACGAACTGCAAATGAGACTAACGTTTGCGCATTGAGTGTATATCTTCTAGTCTCAGAATGGTTGCAGGATGAAAACAAGCAAGGGCGTGAAGAGGATGAAAATGATATGAGACATCCCGATCAAGGTCAAGCTTAGTGAGGATGAGCTTTGCGAAGACAGGCATCAAGCGGTCGAGCTTCGCGTGGTCAAGCTTAGCGGGATCGAGCTTTGCGATGACGAGCGTCGAGCGATCGAGCTTCTCGAGGTCAAACTCCACCTAAGGTAAAATCCAAGATTAAGGATTGTTTTCTTAGGGTTTTACCGGTCTCGGTGTTTGGAGACAGACCGGGTTGATAGGTTTCTTTTTACTAGTTTGACCGTACTATTAAGAGTGGTCGGAAACTAGTAGCTTGAATCTATGTAGTGCAGAAGCTCAGATGCATTCATATCATCTTGCACTAGTGTCTTGCATTGCTAGTGAGTCTAAGTGTAGTTCATGTGCATTAGATTAAATGTTTTGAAAACTGCACTTAGTCGTGATCGCCAACTGTTTAAATTGGTTTATTTATCTAGAGCTGGTCGTGGAAGTATTTGCATATTCTGATCATATCAGTATTGATACGTGGTCGTGGTCGTGTCGCTTGTTTGGCGGCTTTATGTTTAGGGTTTGGGCGTGGTCGTAGGAGTTCGGACTGGTCGTACCAGTCTTCGACTCGCTTGCGTACGCTCGACCAAACCCTATCGACCACCTGTTTTCGATCGGATGTCAAGACCTGTGTGGTCGTGGTCGTTGCTAAGTGACACAAATCACATCCACGAGAAAACGGCAAATCCGTATGTGCAAATACTCTAAAATTGCATTTCAGATGGATTTTGGATTGGACATTTTGATAGTAAGAAAGTTTCTGAGTTTTCTAGAAGTTTCTAGACCTTTCTAGGTCTTGCTCCTGTTGACAAAATTGTAGAACTCTGAGTTATCTTTCTAACAAGCCAAAAATCACCTCAATCGGATCTTTGGATCAAAAGTTATGCTTGTTTTACTGTCAGTATGCAGTGGCCGGACAAATGCATCCGTCCGGGGCTATCTGTCCGAAGTGGCCGGACTTTGTCCGAAATGACCGGACATTGTCCGGCCTGTACAAGTTTTTTGAGCCGAGAGTTAACAGAGATATATCCATTTGTCCGGACTTTTTGTCCGGACAAATAGTATCCGTCCGGCCTTCACAAATTTCGCCCAACGGTCACTGACACGTTTGCAACGGCAGAAATTTTTGTACTGGCCAGACAGTGTCTGAAGTGGCCGGACAATGTCCGGCCTATACAACTTTTGGCCCGGTTTCTTGCAAACGGCTAGTTTTTCGTTGAGGCTATAAATACTTCATGTTTGGCTTCATTTTTGGGTGCTCAAAGACTTCATTCTTCAGCTGAAAACCTAGCCAATTGAGTTGCATATGTGTTATTGCATTTAGAGGCTAGAATTGAGCCCAAATCTTGAGTAGATTTGAGAGAGAGCTTGAGAGAGATTGTGTGAGTGTTTAGTGCACTTCATCTCCATTAGATTGCTAGTGCTAGAGTGTTGAGCATATCATTTGCATCATTGAGTTTCTAGCACGTGGTTGATTCAAGTGAAAGTGCATCCGGCTTGTTACTCTTGGCGATCGCCTTCGCCTAGACGGTGCCGGAGGAGAGCCGAGATCTCTCCAATTGAAGTTTGTCGGAGAGGCCGGCAAAGGATTGTGAAAGGAGTGGTGCTTGCTTATTCGGTGTGGAGAAGGAGCAACCCTAGTGAGATATCCTTCGTGGATATAGAAGCGACGCTCCGAGTAAGTGCTTCAACGAGGAGTAGGGGAGACCGGGCGAGTCTCCAAGACCTCTGTAAAAATATTGTGTCAATTGCGTATTTATCTTTTGCATTACATTCATCTTGACACAATTGCTATATTTACTTTTGTTGCATGATTTGTTGAATAACTTACATGGTTGAATGCAACTAGTTGATTAAATTGTTTTAAGCCTCATTATATAATCTAGGTTAAACGATTATCTTGTTGAAATTGCTTAGTGGGGAAGAAAATTTAAAAGCCTCCTAATCACCCCCCTCTAGTCGGCATCCTCGATCTTACAATTGGTATCAGAGCAATGTCTCTCATTTATCGGCTTAACCGCTAGAGAGAAAGGATGAATTCGCTAGAGAAATTTGGATTGATTGCTCCTAAATTTGATGGCTCAAATTATACACGTTGGAAAATCATGATGAGTACTCATCTTGAGGCATTGAATTTGAAATTATGGAAATTAGTGCAAAAGGGTATGGATAGTTCATTATCTTCGGATAAACATACTCTTCTATTATATACAAAGGCTAAAAATGTGCTTCTTGAATCACTTAGTCATGATGTGCTAGAACTAGTTAGTGATTGTTTGACCGCTCACGATGTTTGGTTAACTCTTGAGACTTTATTTGTCGGCACATCTAGTTTTGAGCGTGTTAAGATGCGCTTGCTATTGCGGGACTTCGAGGCATTTGTGATGTTGGAGCATGATACACTCTCCACCATATATGATCGCTTGATCAATATCACAAATGAGCTCAAAGCCCTTGGTGCTAACATTTCCGATCTAGATATTTGTAGAAAATTGCTCCAGGTATTGCCGGATGGTTGCTATGGAGACTTCATCACCAATCTTGAAAATGGTGACCTTTCCAACACTTCACCGAGCGAGCTCATTAACATGCTTATGTCAAATGAGGCAATGTCCCAAGAAAAGGACATGTGTTCCACCTCCAAGCATATTGAGGACAATGATTTAAATGCGGAGGATCAGGAATCTTTGAGCGAGCTCAATCGAAGATGATGCGGTTTGCCCTAGCAAGACAAAGGCTAAACCGAGCAAGAAGAGCTCAAGAAAAGGTAGAAAGAAAGGGTCAAAGTTGGAGTCTTCAACTCAAAACAATTCTATATGCCCTTGGGTATCCGACTCGACGGTATCAAACTCTAACCTCTCTAAGAATGAGCTAATGGACATAATTGTAGAATTAAAAGATTTGCTTGGCAATTTAACTCAAAAATTTAGCACTTTGAAAAATAATTACTCATTTTTTAAAGTGCAACATCTAGAATTGAAAAATTCTTATGATTCTTTGCTTGCCAAGAACACTATTAGCTCAACATGTGTATTAGATGTTAGAGTTGCTTGTGAATCATCTATTGATCCATCTCTAGAGTCACACACTTCTACTTCACATGCTAACAATAATTCATTGGTTAATTCATGGTTAAATTCAAATGCTAGCTTTGTGAACACTAGTACTTCATGTGATAAGTTGTCAAATGATTCATTTATAGATTCACATGCTTGTACGGACGATACTAGTAACTCATACCATGATTCATCTAGTGATACATCTTTATGCCATGGTGATAGTACTAGTGGTTCTACTTTTGATATGCCTAGCTCATCTAGTGAGTTTTGTGCTATGCCTTCTAGTTCATCAACTAGTGATGAGATGCCGTCATGTTCCTATCATAAGTCATGTATTAACACGGAATCATCTCAAGAACGTAAAATTGAAAATGATGAACTAAAGACTATAGTAAATAGATTGGGCAATAATCTTACTAGATGTCATATGAGGAGTGCCATACTTGCAAAAACCCCCTTTAGATCATAAAAAATCGTTTAGAAAGGGAAAATTAAATCATGCATACTCAACTAGTAAGTGGTATCAAATTCCTCATTACACTCATACAAACTCTTTTAAAAAGCCCTCTCGAACTTCATGTTCTTCATATCATGTGAAAGGGAAACATTCATATGAGTATGCATCTAGCTCTTTTAGAAATGTATCTTTTGGCTCTTATTTAATTTCTTGCTCTAAAAAGGGTTTATTTGCAAAACCTATTCATTTTCAATTTCAAAAACCTAAAGATAGAGCTATTTGGGTATCAAAAGACCTATGCGACAAGGCTAGAGAGCCTCGTATGATTTGGGTACCGAAAAGAGTTTAAATCTTTTTGATGTGTTAAACTAAAACATTTGCATTGCATATTCTTCTCTTATTCTTGGTTATTTTAATCCATATGCCTAATTTTTCAAAAGTATGAAAATTTAAATCTTATTTGTTGCATCTTTTGGGGGTTATAATTTAAAATGCTTCCGGTGTCTATTGCACCCCATATGTAAGACTTTTCAAAATTGCAAGCATATGTTTTAAAAAATGAGCTTAATTGGTCAAAATGGCAAATTTCCATTCAAAAGGCCAAAAATCGTCATTTTCTATCTAAATGGTCTTCAAAACGCATTTAAAAGGTTTTTAGAGGCTTTGGATGAAGAAATGATGTTAAAAAGTATTTCTATTGAAAATTAGCCTCAAAAGGATCTTCGAGTATCTTGTTTTTCAACAAAATCATTTTCAAACGCAAATCAAAATCTATTTGAAATTTGCAAAAACTTGCTTTACAAAACACTTAGATATTACTATCCCGAAGAAATTTGATGTTGGAAACTTTCTCAAAAGAGTTCTCATTTGAAAGTTATGGGTATTTGAATTTCACTGAAAAACTTGAATTGACATGAAATACCCTAAATATGCAAAACATGAGTATAGCTATTTTGATGGTCCATATTTGCGAGCGTTGGTTCAAAATGATATGTTTAACTCATGTAAGCCCTTTCATGTCAAAAATATCATGAAAATCAAATTTGAACTCTATTTGCAAAAGTTTGTCAAAATTCAGTCCTTTTACTTAATACAAACACCATTTGGCCATAACTCTCAATTGAAAATTCCTTTTTAGAAAATTCTTTTTGGAAAATGTACTTGATGCATTGAGAATCATATCTGCAATTTTCATCTCATTTGGACATGATTTGAGCAAAATTGACTCTTTTCACAAATTGAAAATGAAATCTGCAAAATTCAGTTTTCTCGTGGCTTTGGGCTGATTTGTCATTTTCATATCTCTTTATTGGTTGACTATTTGAAGAAAGTTTCTATATGAAATTTTATCCTCTATGATTGGTATTTTTGGATAATTTATTTCAAAATTATTGGAAGTCATTTCCATAGATTTCCAAGTGCGTTTAAAAGTGTAAAATGAATCTCTGAAAACCTGAAATCTGAATCTTTAGATCTGATCAACATTTGTCTTTTTCATATCTCATTGTTGGATCATAGTTTGGCTTCACTATAAAAGGCAATCTTGTTCCTCATTGAAGTATCTATCTCCAAAATTTATTTTAGAATTTTTGGAATTTTTTTGAATATGTTTTGATGATTATAAAGAAGCCAACATGTTTAAGAAAATTTTAGTCTATTCGGATATTAATCTCTCAATTCTTTCAAATGACTAAAATATTTGAATCTTGGATCTTCATGGAATGTTCTTGTGTTGATGTGTTCTATCTCTATGAAACTTTTCATAAATTTTGGTGGTTATTTGAATGTTTTCTCGATTTGAGTCCTTTTGGATTATTGTTGAGCTCTTGATTTTCAAATAGATAATTTTCATCACTTGCACATTTTTCATGATCAAACTTGGATGACACATTTAGGGGGAGCAACTTCAAAGTTATTGAATCCTTGTATACCCTAATTGTGCATATACATCAAATAGTGCAAACTCTTGATAAAAAGGGTCATTTTCGAGCAAAAAGGTAAAAAGAGCTCAAAACTTTCAAAATGTTTAAAATTACCACAAATCCTTCATAAATATGTTTCAAATATGGTTTCAAAGGTTTTGAAAGTGAAACAAAAGAGTTTCGAGCTAAAATGCAAAATTTCGACAAAATTGAAGTCTTCGAGATCTTGTTTTGGCCCAAAACGATTTATTTCCATAAAACAAGATGGGTTGAGATTTGATCAAAAGTTTCTACATGAAACATTTAGAACTCACTCACCCGAAGATAGTTCATATTGAACTTATTCTCAAAAGGCCTATGATTTTCAAATTATTACATATCCTAAGTCGCCTGAAAACGGCTATCAACCCGAAAATACCCAAAAGTGCATTTTTGTGATTTTGGCTATTTAGACTAAACTTTCTTCCATGTCTTGGTTTGAAATGGTATTTCAAACTCATCTAAGTCCAAAACTTCAGAAAAATCCGAGTTTCTTCAAGAATTGAAGCTTTTCATGAAAATCATTTTTGTTTTACTCTTTTACCCAAAACTCACTTTTCGAAAATTGATTTCATGATCTCCTTCAAATAAAATTCATTCAATTGGTATTCAACAAAGTTCATGTCATGATATTCAAACCTCTTATGGAACTTGAATCAATGGTTGAAGCAAAATTACAAAAATCACAAATTTCAGAAGTTTCAGTAGTTTTAACTGAACTGTCCGGACATTATCCGCCCAGAGCCGGACTCTGTCCGCCCATTCGGACTTTGTCCGGCCCTAGCAGACTTTGTCCGGCCTATGTAAAATTGGATGATCTTTGAACTTTTCAGCTGGTTCTTCTCCTTTCCTGTTTTGGTTACATCTTTGCTCCCATTTTTCCTATATTTGCAACTCGGCATTGTTCCTATGATGGGGTTTTGGAAAAGCCTTGTGATTTGTGTTTTTACATATCCAAAACAAATATGGTTCTTATGAATTTGAAGCATGATTCGCATGAATTTGAGATTTGAGTGTTTTTGTGAAAATTTGAACTTTCACTAGGTCATATGCATTTCTCTCACCTTGTGACCAAAAACGTTTTGACAAACCTTAGGTTGGCATATCCTTCATTTGTATGTTCTTTTTGAGTTAAATTCCAAAAGAAGTGAATTTTTTAGGATTAAATCTATTGTTTCCAATTGAGTTGTTTTAAAAGCTCAAAATCCTTTCTTATATCAAATGATTTTCAAAATGAGAAGTTTGACACAATCATCATCAAACATTCAATCGAAACATTATATTCTTGTGTGTCAAAAACATATTGATGACATTATTATCATTACTACTAATGACTCCCTCTATCAAGAATTTGTTTTTAAGATGATGTTTAGGGAAAGCGAGATGATTCAAGAGCTACTTCACTTCCATGCATGACAAAACAAGCAACTCAAAAATGCGATGTTCAAGAGTAAATTCAAGCATGTGAAGCAATCGCTCAAAAGCGTCGAGATGCAAGATGATGAAGCTATTACAACTCTCAAGCCTACTAATAAACATCTCGACATGGACAAACACAAAAAGCGGTCAATTCTAAACTCTATCGATCCTTGATTGATAGTTTTTGCTTTCTTTTACGGCATTTAGACTCGTCATCATATTTAGTGATTGCAAATATGCTAGAATTTGATTATCTCCTAAGAAATGTCATATGATTGCCATGAAATGCATTCTTAGGTAATTGAAATGCAATCCTAGATAGATCCTTGATATCCAAAGAGTATGAATAGTGCATTTAGTGGATCCGGATTATTTGATTATTTGGATTTACTTGATTATTTGAATTCGGATCCTATGATTTGCAAGAAAAATCAAAAGAGTACATCCAGTGGTTGTTATGCTTAAATTCTTATGGATGAAACAAAACATTGGTTATAGAATTGCCTTCGAATTGATGCCACTTATGAAATATTGAAAGTGCCGTAAAAATAGTGAACAATTTGATTGAAAACTCTTGATTAGAGTATATTGATATACGACATCATTGTCTAAGAGACTTTGTGGCTTAAAGAGATTTAGAGATCAATCATGATATGGAAAATATGCATCTAGCGGATATGTTCACATCAAACTATTAAATGCATCAAGACTTTGAATGATTGAAAATGGATCAAATGCCATAGAGATAAATGACATCGATATATTCATTGTATGTTGATTGTTTTGATATCTTCTCCATATTTTGAATGTGATTTTTAAAATCCCTTGAAACAAACCTTCTTGAAATCATGCTTTTGCATAAAAACCATTTCATATAAAATCTCATACCCTAGAAAATATCGTTTCTCCAAATTTAAGTTCTCAATACTTCCTTTTTATGCTTGATGACAAAGGGGGAGAGATAGTATTTGTGATAGTATTTGAGAGAGAATGTTTTAGAGATAAGCTTTAGAGAAAACCTTAGGGGAAGAGATTTAGAGAGAATTTGGGAGACATTAGAGTCAGTTGAGTAAATTGACAAAGGGGGAGAGATAGATATCAAATGGGTACAAATTGGTGATTTGATATTGATATCTGAGAAAGATGATAGGAGAAAATTGAGATTAATAATGATATTTGGGGAGAGATATTATTTGATATCATTAACATCAATCTTTGGAAGAGATATTTGAGTTAGAGAAAATTGAGATAGTTGATATTTTGGAAAATGACTTGATTGAACTTGTGCTCAATTGTCATTTATATCTCTAAACTCATATAATTATATATTGTGTTCAGTTCCGATATACTATTGCATATATTGAGGGGGAGCTGAATAATCTGTTTTGGATTTATTAAGATTATAAAAGGTGTTGTCATCAATCATAAAAAAGGGGGAGATTGTTGGATCTAGGTAGATCTTAGTATCTAGATTTTGATGATTAATGACGTTTTGGATAAATCCATGATGATTAAAGTTAAATCTAAAGATATTAGATTTGATGATTAAATGACAATTTAGATAAATCCTGATTTAGCACAAGTAAATTGAATTGATTATCGGTAAACCCTGAATTGGATGTTTTTCCCGATTGTAGGTTTGATGTTGATGCATATATAGAGGATGAGCTCGGTGGTTGCATCAAGTTTGTGCTAATTGATTGATCAAGATGTTATATGTTAAATCTTGAGGTTGATGACTTCAGTTGTGGATTTGATATCGATGCACATGTTGAGGGAGAGCTCAGTATGATTAGTTATCCATGTTTGTGCAAAAGGTTGATGACTCCGTGTTCTGGATTTGATATCTCTATGTATGATTGAGAGAGAGCTCATGATATTAGTCATCCATATTGATTGATATCATAACTTGAGTAGTATGGATCGTGTGCGCATTTCTTGTATCATATATGGATCTATATGATTGTGAGATTCATCCATTACTCATTTGTTGTTCATTGAAAGTGGTTTTGTCATTTCACCGAAGAAAGAAATTGTTGAGTAAACTCCTGTGTGGAGTGATTTATCTGGTGGTGAGTAATGACGAACTGCAAATGAGACTAACGTTTGCGCATTGAGTGTATATATTCTAGTCTCAGAATGGTTGCAGGATGAAAACAAGCAAGGGCGTGAAGAGGATGAAAACGATATGAGACATCCCGAGCAAGGTCAAGCTTAGCGAGGATGAGCTTTGCGAAGACAGGCGTCAAGCGGTCGAGCTTCGCGTGGTCAAGCTTAGCGAGATCGAGCTTTGCAATGACGAGCGTCGAGCGATCGAGCTTTACGAGGTCAAACTCCACCTAAGGTAAAATCCAAGATTAAGGATTGTTTTCTTAGGGTTTTACCAGTCTCGGTGTTTGGAGACAGACCGGGTTGATAGGTTTCTTTTTACTAGTTTGACCGTACTATTAAGAGGGGTCGGAAACTAGTAGTTTGAATCTATGTAGTGCGGAAGCTCAGATGCATTCATATCATCTTGCACTAGTGTCTTGCATTGCTAGTGAGTCTAAGTGTAGTTCATGTGCATTAGATTAAATGTTTTAAAAACTGCACTTAGTCGTGATCGCCAGCTGTTTAAATTGGTTTATTTATCTAGAGCTGGTCGTGGTCGTATTTGCATATTCTGATCGTATCAGTGTTGATACGTGGTCGTGGTCGTGTCGCTTGTTTGGCGGCTTTATGTTTAGGGTCTGGGCGTGATCGTAGGAGTTCGGACTGGTGCACCAGTCTTCGACTCGCTTGCGTACGCTCGACCAAACCCTATCGACCACCTGTTTTCGATCGGATGTCAAGACCTATGTGGTCGTGGTCGTTGCTAAGTGACACAAATCACATTCACGAGAAAACGGCAAATCCGTATGTGCAAATACTCTAAAATTGCATTTGAGATGGTTTTTGGATTGGACATTTTGACAGCAGGAATGTTTCTGAGTTTTCTAGAAGTTTCTAGACCTTTCTAGGTCTTGCTCCTGTTGACAAAATTGTAGAACTCTGAGTTATCTTTCTAACAAGCCAAAAAATCACCTCAATCGGATCTCTGGATCAAAAGTTATGCTTGTTTTACTGTCAGTGTGCAGTGGCCGGACAAATGCATCCGTCCGGGGCTATCTGTCCGAAGTGGCCGAACTTTGTCCGAAATGACCGGACATTGTCCGGCCTGTACAAGTTTTTTGAGCCGAGAGTTAACAGAGACATATCCATTTGTCCGGACTTTTTGTCCGGACAAATAGTATCCGTCCGGCCTTCACAAATTTCGCCCAACGGTCACTGACACGTTTGCAACGGCAGAAATTTTTGTACTGGCCGGACAGTGTCTGAAGTGGCCGGACAATGTCCGGCCTGTACAACTTTTGGCTCGGTTTCTTGCAAACGGCTAGTTTTTCGTTGAGGCTATAAATACTTCGTGTTTGGCTTCTTTTTTGGGTGCTCAAAGACTTCATTCTTCAGCTGAAAACCTAGCCAATTGAGTTGCATATGTGTTATTGCATTTAGAGGCTAGAATTGAGCCCAAATCTTGAGTAGATTTGAGAGAGAGCTTGAGGGAGATTGTGTGAGTGTTTAGTGTACTTCATCTCCATTAGATTGCTAGTGCTAGAATGTTGAGCATATCATTTGCATCATTGAGTTTCTAGCACGTGGTTGATTGAAGTAAAAGTGCATCCGACTTGTTACTCTTGGTGATCGCCTTCGCCTAGACGGTGCCGGAGGAGAGCCGAGATCTCTCCAATTGAAGTTTGTCGGAGAGGCCGGCAAAGGATTGTGAAAGGAGTGGTGCTCGCCTATCCGGTGTGGAGAAGGAGCAACCCTAGTGAGATATCCTTCGTGGATATAGAAGCGAGGCTCTGAGTGAGCGCTTCAACGAGGAGTAGGGGAGACCGGGCGAGTCTCCGAGACCTCGGTAAAAATATTGTGTCAATTGCGTATTTATCTTTTGCATTACATTCATCTTGACACAATTGCTATATTTACTTTTGTTGCGTGATTTGTTGAATAACTTACATGGTTGAATGCAACTAGTTGATTAAATTGTTTTAAGCCTCATTGTATAATCTAGGTTAAACGATTATCTTGTTGAAATTGCTTAGTGGGGAAGAAAATTTAAAAGCCTCCTAATCACCCCCCCCCCCTCTAGTCGGCATCGTCGATCTTACAGACCCCACCACCATAGCATGGATTTGTCACAAATCGTCCAAACAAACCCCATGATTTATCACTTTTCAGTCTCTTAAGCACCCATTTGTTTCCCTCTAGAAGCATGCCTTCAATCCTAAGAATATCCATCGCAGGGTTGAATTGTAACAAGTCGACTAACCACATCTCTAAATCATTGAAAGACATTTATTATATGTAGCTTCTAGGCCCCTAAATGGTGTTTTGGAAATTAATGACAATTACAAATGTTGAACTAACGAACCCTGTTAAGTTGTGTCAAAAAAAATCAAAAGACAGGATAATGAAAGGCAAAAAAAGAGCTAAATGATGAAGAAAGGATATTGAGCAAAGAGGCAAAGGTATGGAATAGGACTCTTTTCATTTTGTCGGTCTAAGGTGATTAGAGAAGGATTTTGACCTGATTGTAGGATAGTTGCTGTACTATTAAGAGGAGCATGTGATGTATCATTAAATAGTTCATCTTTGTGCCACAAGTCATAAAAACAACTTGCATTGCATACTAGAAGGTTATATCTTTTGAAAATGCTTTTATCCACTCAAATCAGCCAAGTTCAGTCTCTGTCGATCTGACCGTGTTAGCCGGTCTGACCGCAGAAATGGTCTGACCGAGAGTTGTTTCGGACTAACCGACAGTAATGGTGAAGTTTTTTTAATTCCTAATATGGTCAGTCTGTCCATGGTTAAACATTGGATCAGACTCCTAGAGCTTCATGATCACATTTTGTGAAAATTAGTGTGTTAGTCGGTCTGACCGTTTGTTGGTCCGGTCTAACCGCTAAACCGGTCTGACCGAGATCTTGTACTGCGGTCTGACCGTGTAGCCGGTCTGTCCGAGGTTTTCAGCCTGACCGTAAATTGTGTCCAGAAACGATGTTGTCTCTGGATAGGTTCACAGTATGACCGCCGTTGGCTCCGGTCTGACCGTGAGAGTGCCTGACACGGGTAGGTGAGCATTTATTACGCCTATTTAGTGCCGTTGTAATTGCGGCGGTCTGACCGGGTTTATACTTGCAGTCTGACCGCCAGGTGATTTTTTTTTTCTCTAACAACTTGTAACGGCAATATTTATTGAGGGGAGTATATATACTCCCATGCATGGTCCTGTTTCATACTTTTGATAGATGTGTGAACATTGACCTCATACTTAAGAGCTTAAACACGTTTCATACACTCTAGTGTTCAATTTCTTGAATTTGAGAGAGTGTGCAATCAAGATCTTCTAGTGCATTGCATTTAGTTCACTAAATCAATCTTGTGGCACTAGAAGAGTATTAAGTGATCATCACCGGCTTGTTACTCTTGGAGTTTGTCGGCTCCTAGACGGCTAGGTGGAAGGTTTTGGAGAGCTCTTCAAGGAAGATTGTGAGGAAGCCTCAAACACCTTTTGAAGGGGTTGAGCACGCCTTGCCGGAGCGATAAAGTGCATCTCTAGTGGAATCGAGGTTTGGATAACTCATCATACTAATCCGGCTCGAGATCTAGATCACTTCCTGAGAGGAAGTTGACTAGATAGAGGAGCGGTTAGAGATTTGAGTTTGCCTCAACGTGGATTAGGGGTGATCGGCAAATCACCGAGACCACGGGTTATATCCTTGTGTCAAGTTGCTTGATATTCATCTTGTTTTTAGCTTTTGCCCTTAATTGTTGTTAATTGCTTGATTAGTTGTAGAATTGCTAAAATCGCCTATTCACCCCCCTCTAGTCGATATCCTAAGATCCTTTTCACTATGGTTGTATCATTTGACCATAAACATGCATACAAACACCAAGATTATCACCGTTTGCTCCACTACAGATTATACCAGCTCTGTAATAAACGCAAACCGTACTGGGTTGCTCCATAGTCTAATCAATTTGTCATTCTGTGTTAGGTTAAAACAGGATAGTGCAACGATGCGCAACAACTACAGCAGAATTGCTTCAACTTCTAATTAATTTACTCCTAAAACATGCACCGATATTTCTTATGTATTATCGTTATTTCATTAATCACTAATCAATGAAAACAAAATGATATTTAATTCTCCTATCCTAGGGTGAAGCGGATATTTTAATTTTTACTTGTCCTAAATCATAGAGTGAAGCAGAGAAGTATATTTCAAAACCTAAAAGCCTGAAACCCTAAAACCATGGAGATCGAAACTCGCGAGCTATTCAGGATTGGATCAAAGATTGGCTCGAGGTCTTAATGAGTCGAGGCAACACTCTCAATGTTTGTTGCTACTACCTCTTTCATCGCATGAATTGTATGCTTGCCGAAACCCTAACCCTAACCCCGAGTCATCGAAACCGTAACCCTAATCCTAAGTCACCAAAACCAAAACTTAGTCTAAGTGGCCCTAACCTTAACCATAACAAAGACTCGTCCTAACCCTAACCCTAACCATACTATTATTCTAGGATTACGATTTCAGTGGGTGGAGGCAGGGGCCGATGGATGTGGCTACTAGTGTTAAGGTTTCAGTGGTAATAGTATGGTTGTAGTGTGATATTGAGACTATGAGATTGTCAAAACTAATTTATATCTTGTATTGTAGTTGAGTATATAATTAGAGGAACAACATTGCTAAAAGTATTCGAAAAAATTTGGTTTCTGAAATAAAAGAAATTTTTCAAAACTCCATTTCAGTCGCTATTGGGCTACACGATTGAAATGCAGGTTTCAGTCAGTAATGGCCTAAGCGAAAAATTAAATTTCTAAACCCTACAACCCTAAAATAATAGCCGCCCTCGCTCTAAACCCGTGCGGGCAAGGCCAAAACGGCGAGGGCGATGACGGTGACGACGAGGGCAGCGAGGCCGCGAGGGCCCTAACATAATATAAAACAAACTTTTAAATCTACATACTAACAATCATTTTAATCTATAGACTAACAAACATTTATATCTACAAACTAACTACTAACATACATTTTAATCACATACTAATAAACATTTTAATCTAAATACTACGAGTTAACGATCTAACAAAAATTTTAATCTAAAAATACGAGTTATCGAACTAACAAATATTTTAATCTAAATATACGAGTTAACAAAAATGTACCTCAATAAACAAATTTGAATAACCTCCGAAAACCGAACCTTGAACAAACAGCCAACAGTTTTTCTCCTCCTCTTTCCTCTCTTCTTCTCTTTCTTCTCTCCCTCACCAATTTTTCGGTTTTTCCGAAATAATGAAGTGAGCCGTACTGTGAAAGTGACTGCCGCTGAACATATGGGGCTTTCAGTCGCTAGCCCGACTAGCGACTGAAATGTTGCGGGTTTCAGTCGCTAGCCAGGCTAGTGACTGAAAGCCGGCGTGGCATGGCATCTGGGTCACGGGTGCGTTGGACCGTGCCACGTCTTCAGTCGCGCGGCCCAATTCGAGACAGAGGGTCATTTTTGCAATTTTTAAAAGATACAGGCTAGTTTTTGAATTTGTTTTTTTAATTGGGTTATTAGGAAAAAAAATTTGTTATCTCCTCTTACTTCACAATAATTATCGAGGTTCACATACAAAATCAGAGAATAATACATGAGTTGGACGCTTGCAATAGTTGAGGTCAAATATTCCTTGCATCTTACTGTTTTCAAGCAATTCTGATATCTTTTATACTTGAAATACAGGAACTGAGGCTGCTCCTAGTAAGAGAGCCGCCGCTGCTGCCAACTAAGCCTAGCTTGCACCTCTGAAGCTAGCATTTAGAAAACTGCTGGGATTGTGTTAGCTGGTTTTTGTCTTCAAATTAGCCTGTAGTGGGATCTGTTTTGATATCTTATCAGACAGTCTCATTTAAGTCCAGATTATTTGAATACTGTGCTGCAGCCATGTGGTATGTTTTAATACATACTCCATGTTTTTAATGAACAAGATTTACTTGTGTATATGTGCTTGTTTGAAGGATCGATCCCTTTTAGCAAACTTCAAACTTATTCGATGCATCTTGAATCTACTGAAGTTGCTCGAGATTAAAGTTACATGGTATGGGGCATTATTTATGACAACAGGCTTCCAAATTTATATACTGTCTTGTCTGTATGATCAGATTCTGACCCCAATTACATTCTTTTTGCCAACTCGATTCATACAACCATATGCTTATCAGCTAGAACTCTCAAGCAACAACCAAGTGAAAGGGCATTCAGCGTTTATACTTCATCATGAGCAGATTCTACTTACGATGCCCTGTATCTCCCCCTCTGGTTGAAATTACTGTAGAATGTTGATGAATTGAGATGCATTAATCTTCCTGTGGTTGTCTGCAGTCCGCAGAGCAAAGTATTATTCTTGTTGTAGTTCAATCATGTATCCTCAGTCAGTTACAGTATTCTGAACCATGATCCAAGGAATGGAAAAACTGCAACTAACAATCGCATAAACAGAGGTGCTTCTTTGTACTTCCCCATCCTTCCTGACATTCTTCTCATTGGGGCTTCCAGGCCAGCATCACCTGTTCCCGTCGATGGCGATGACCTCTTCCTGCTATCAGAGGAGTTCCTCTCCGCATCTAGTTCATCCCATCCGCCATAACCACTCTTCCTATCTGGATCTCCCTTGCTGGCGTAATCAGCATTGCCTGATACCCATGATTGGTAGCTCTGTCTTCTGCTGTATGCGCCATCGCCTTCACCCTTTTTTCGCCCTGTGGAGTTGCTATAGTTGGACCTTGCAAATGGTTGCCTCCTGGTGTTAGACCTGCTCCTCTGTCTATGGCGGTCTTTTCCCCATATTGTGTCAATTGCTAAAGATATGGCAGACTGACCGAGTGGAATTGCCAGAGCCAAAACGAAAGCCTTCAGCCCTGATGTGATGATCATCGACATAGCAATGAACGGCAGCAGGTACCCATACGACTTGAAAATCTAGCATGATGCAAAATGGTGGTTCAGTTAAAACAACAGTTTTAGCAGTAAAGAATTCTCCAAGCTGAGCACACTGAAATTGCAAACAAATGCAAAGATCTTTGTGGTTGTGATGGCAAAGTTAATTTGAAAGCACATTCCACGTAACTATGAAAAGAGAAGTATTTGATTGCTGACTATGATAACCACATGATAAAAAAAAAAGCCTAAGGATTTTGAAATATGATGTAATTCAACGGCATACGGTTGATATGATAGTCCCAAGTTGGCCTACTGGGCAGGACTAACAAGGCAAGGCAGTCTTCATTTAACATGCTTGCACTGTTCATTACATACTCAAAATTTTGCTTGTTTCATCCATCACCCCTTCAATTTAACCTTAAATTCCACCTACATACACCCAAAAGTTGCAGCTCTCCTCATGGATTTCACTGAAACCCCACATTAGCTTGCAATTTCTCATTCCAAAACAATTCAAGAAAGGAAGAGCGAGGTGGGACCTTGAAGAACCAGATCTTCTCCCATGGCTCCTCAAACAGCTCCGCGCTACCGAACTCGTCGTCAAACTCGAACTCCAAGTCCTCTTTCTGCTGCTCTTCCTCAGCCTCATCCACGGCGGACCACCACCTCCTCCTGCTCCTCTTGTCGTTGCTCCACGGCTCCTCCTCTGCGTTGGAGAACCAGGAGCGCCGGCAGCGGCGGAGCACGCGGTGGAACCGGTCGGAGACAGACGACGGCGACGGCTTGGCAGAGTGAGGGTTTGGAAGGAGGAGGAGGGGTTTGGAGGTGAGGCATTTCCCTAATAGCAGCATGGCAATGGCATTTCACTTTTACTCACTCACGGACACGAACGACATGCAACTTTCACTCAGATAAGGCCTTTTCTTTTTCTTTTTTTTTTATTTTCTGTTACAGCATGAGAGAGAATGACATCTCCATGCTGCCAGGTGGCAATTTTACTGTTTAATGATCCCGTATTCCCGTGCCACTAATCATATATTATACCCACTCATACACTAATCAATCATACGTAGTTTGTACAATATTAATTCCTTTTTTTAATCAAGTACTCCGTCATATTTAGGTCCCAATATGGCACTTAATTATATCACATGGTTTACATACATACTTCGAGATATCTAGCATTACTGACTTACGAATATATCGCATGGTTTACGTACACACTTCCGATATCTAATGAATTTTTTTTAAATAATCTAGATTAAAAAAATTAATTGCAAAACTAGTCCACAGTGAATCAAAATTACAAAAATAACCCAACATATTGCCACGATAAGCCGCGTGTCACGGCTCTTTGGCTAGCATGTCCCCAGTCGTTCCCTTGTGAAAAAATGAGATATCACACCCCAGAGCCGCGAGAATTTAGACTCAGTTCTGCTCAGGTTGGCACGTCTCAGTGCGAAGCTATTACGGCTCCAAGCCGCAATAGCTCTGCCCCTTTTATGCACACTCTTTTCCCACACGCTGTTTTTTCTTTTCTGTATTGTGTTGTCTGTCTTCTTCGTCTTGGAACAAATGTTGATGATTTATTCACTTCATACTCCCTCACACAAAGCCTCACACTCACACTCACATTCATTCTCTTTTTCTCCTCTCTTCACTTGCTTCTTTTTTTATTCCAATTATTTCAAAACTTAACCCTAATCTCAAATTGGTGAAGTTGCAAACATTCGAGTTCAAGTGACGCTCTTCTAAACTACGTAAATTTTGTTCAAATCCAATAATACGGTTGCTAATCTTTATTTTGGATGTACTTGTTAATGTTGTAATGGAGGTTAGTTTTATACTAATAATTTCATTTTTTAGTAATTATTTGTATGCATGTGTTAATATTGTTATTGTTAAGTTAGTGATTGTTTGCATATATGTGCTCATTGTTTGTATGTTTATATTGAAATTTTTGTACGGATAACATTTATAAAAAAGAAAAACCACAAATAAATTAAAGGTACAAAGAACTGCAAAAATGGCATCTATCGTCAACCAAACTGGCGATTTACTACTTACAGAACAAAAGTTGACATTCTAGCTGGCGACTTGTAAAAACGAGTGAGTCGACAGCCTACCTGGCAAATGTAAGTTAGCTATAAAAGTCGCCAACAGCCCCCCTATGACTAATTGAGCAACAGCAACAGAAAAAAACTTGGTCATCAGTAGCCAACTTGGTTGGCGACTGAAGGCTAGTGGCTTAAGTCGCCAGCCTAGTTGGTGACTGGTGGTCGTTTGCATTAGATTAACTTCTAGAGTAGCGACCGAAGTTTTTTTTGTAAATATTTTTTCTTCCAGGTTATTTGATGGTTTTTTTATATACATTATCCATACAAAAATTTTGTTTATATTAGTAATTGTTTGCATGTGCATGCCGATGATTGCATGCTTTTGTTCCATGTTTGCATGTGTATGATGGTGGTTGCTACCAGTTTCCATGTTTGTATGTGCATGATGATGATTGCATATATGTGCATCCTGAATGTTTATATTATTTATTATTAATTATGTAGCATGTTATTTATGTTAAATGAGATGCTGTTAGGTATGTTAGTATCATAGTAATGATGGCTTTGAGATTTTTTAAAATCAACAAAATAAGTAGATAATGAAACAATGAAAAAAATAAAAATAAATTTATAATTTTTTATAAATTAAAAAACTGAGGAAAAATATTTGTACTAATCAAAACAGTGAATTAAAATGAGAAAAACAATTAAAAATTGCAAACGGTGACTAAAAATTTGGAAAAAGTTATGAAATGAGGAAAAAATATTTTGTGTAGTTAGAAAAATGTGACAACTTAATTTACTTACAGTATTTCCATATAAGAAGATTTTTTTTAAAAAAATGTTACAATCTTAAAAAAAAGACAACCTAAAAAAATACGACAACCTAATAAAATGACAAATTTTCTAATTACTTTTGCAAGAAAAATAATTTTTTGTACAAACTACATATATTAAAAAAAAGTTTTGGCCAAACATCCTACAACAATCTAATTTTACATTGTACTTTGTGAAATTTATTCGAGAAACCGAACATCATGCGGCGAGCCTTTACTTAAAGATGAATCAAATGTTGATATAAATTTTTCTACAGTTATAACTTAAATATTACACATATTAGTTAGTTGTGCTAATTATGACAAATAAATTTTGTAGATATAACTGAGGAGGATATACAATTTCTAGAGCTACTAACTAGCATGTATGATGTTGCCCATCGTGGATGTTTGTTGTTGCGAAGACAAGACCTTGAGCCACTTGTATTGAGGGCTCCCATGAAATTCTAGCCTCTTCATGCTAGATACATCCCTGTTCTCGCAACTACGGGTCTACCTACCATCAGAGCTCCCATTGTTCCACCACAAGCACCTACAGACTAGTGCACACAGCTACACATTAGATTTGACATTGTCAATCAGGTAGATCGTAATCCCACATCTACGCGTGGTGTGCCTCATGTAGGATCAAGGATGCCGACTAGAGGAGAGGTGAATAGGAGGCTTTTAAAATTTCTTTCTCAACTAAACTACTTTAAAAGATGTTTAGGATAACCTAAGGTTGCAACGGGTTTAACAACAATCTAATCAACTAGTTGCATTCGACCATATGAAATATTTGACATACACATGCAACAATAGTATATTAAGCAATTGTGTCAAGATCAATATGAATCATACAAAAGAGAGACAATTGACACAATGATTTTTACCGAGGTCTTGGAGACTCGCCCGGTCTCCCCTACTCCTCGTTGAAGCACAAAAGCGTGAGCGTCGCTCTATATCCACGAAGGATATTTCACTCGAGTTGCTCCTTCTCCACACCAGATAGGCGAGCACCAAACCTTTCACACGTCATTTGTCGGTCTCTCCAACAAACTTTAACCGGAGAGATGGTGACTCTCCTCCGACACCGTCTAGGCGAAAGCGATCGCCAAGAGTAACAAGTCAAATGCGCTCACTTGAACGAATCAAGTGCTAGAAGCTCAAGGATGCAAATGAATGCACACACACTAGCACTAGCTTGCAAATGGAGATGAAGTGCACTAAACACTCTTAGTCTCTCACAATTGCTTCTCCTCTAAGTGCTCTCAAAGATTTGGCTCAAATCTTGGCTCTAAATTCAATAGATCGATTCCAAAGAGTTTGGCTAGTTTATACACAGGAATATCAGGTGTTTGAGCAACCTCAAATGAAGGCAAACACGAGATATATATAGCCCCTCAAAGAAACTATCCGTTTGCAACCTGCTGACACATTTTTATACAGGCCGGACACTGTCCGGCCAGTACACCAAAATGCGACCATTGCAAACGTGTCAGTGACCGTTGGGAGGTTTTTGTAAAGGGCGAACAATATCCAGCCATATCGGACAAAAGCCCCCAGACATATATATCTGTCTCTGTTAACACTCGGCTCAAACAAATTTGTACAGGCCGGACAATGTCCGGCCATACCGGACAAAGTCTGGTCCGCCCGGACAAAAGCCCCGGATGGATGCAAATGTCTCTAGTTACACGTCGAATTAGCTCAAAGAAAATTATACAAACCGGACAAAGTCTGGTCATGCCCGGACAATATCTAGCCAATGCACATTGACAGTAAAATAATCATAACTTTTGATCTAGTGATCCGATTGAGGTATTTTTGACTTGTTGGAAAGATAACTCACAGTGCTACAATTTTTTCAACAAGAGCAAGACCTAGAAAGGCCTAGATATTTCCAGAAAGTTCAAAAACCTTCCTACTGCCAAAATGTCCAACACAAATGTCATTTCTAAATGCAATTTGTCTGTTTTTCACGGATATGTTTGCTGACACTTAGCAATGACTACGATCACACAGGTCGAACATCCGGTCGAAAACAGGTGGTCGAGTGGATTTGGTCGAGCGTACGCAAGCGAGCCGAAGACTGGTACAACCAGCTCGAACTCCTACGACCATGACCAAACCCTAAACAGAAAACCGCCAAACGGGCGACACGACCACGACCACGACCACGACCACGTATCAAACAAGGATACGATCAGAATGTGCAAGTATAACCATGACCAGCTCTAGAAAATAAACCAATTTAAATAGTTGGCGATCAAGACTAAGTGCAGTTTTCAAAGCATTTTCTCTAATGCACCACAAACTACACTTAGACTCTCTAGCAATGCAAAAGGCGATAAAATAGTGCAAGATGATATGAATGCATTTGAGCTTCCACACTAGATAGATTCAAGCTACTAGTTTTCAACCCCTCTTAATAGTACGGTCAAACTAGCAAAAGGAATCTTATCAACCCGGTCTATCTCCAAACACCGAGACCGGTAACATCCTAAGAAAACAATCGTTAATCTTGGATTTTACCTTCAATGAAGCTCAACCTCGTGAAGCTCAACCACTCGAAGCTAGTCCTCGCAAAGCTCAACCTCGCTAAGCTTGACCTCACTCGAGATGACCCATATCGGCATCATCCTCTTCACGCCCTTGCTTGCTTTCATCTCGCAATACGCTTTGAGACTACAACACAAACACTCAATGCACAATGTTAATCTTATATATAGGTCATCATTAATCATCACCAGAGAAATTACTCCACACAGGAGTTAACTCAACAATTTCTCTTCCAGGTGTTTAATGACTGAACCAATCTCAATAAGCAACAAATGAGTAAGAGTTGAAATACATAATCATATAGAATTGTATATGATAAAGACATACGCACACAATCTACACTACACATGTTATGATGGCAATCAAATCAGATGACCAATATGATGAGCTCCCCCTCAGCATATGCATCGATGTCAAAACCTCAATAAGGAGCCATCAAACTTAAGATTTAACACATGACATTTCGATTAATCAATCAGCACAAGCTTGATGCATCCACATAGCTCCCCCTCAACATATGCATCAATATTAAACCACAACAAGGAGTCATTGACTTCTAGGGTTTAACAAACAATTCTATTTACTTGTGCTAAATCAGGATTTATTCAAATTGTCATTTAATCATCAAAACTGTCATTATCCAAATTAACATTATATCATTAAGGGTTCATCCAGATTGTCATTAATCATCAAAACCTAGATCGACCTATATCCAACACCTCATAGATTTTTGCTACGATATCATGACTGCCCGCTTGATGCACCAGATCATGTTGTGCGACAGCATCTATTTACATACCTGATGGTTATATTCCAGTACATTTTGTTCCCATCTGCACATGGGCATACAATATACATTCATTCCATTGGTGGAGAGTATAGTGGATGCTCTGCCCAGGCAGGTTCCATGCACTGCCGATATGCCTAGAATACACGAAGCGGGTCCCTGCAATTCTCTATGGGATTGTCGTCTTGGACGACCACTTACTAATCAAAGACATCCACAAATGTGCCTTGGTTCATCAGTGTGATGTTGCGAGTCAACCTTATCACGATGTTGTACACATCCTCGAATGTGCCATACATGTCCTTAATAGTCTTCTATTTTGCTCGCCATGTCTTGTTGTAGCTAATACGGTAACCACACCAATATGCTACTTGCTTTATAATCTCTCCTGGCATTATCGATATGTTCTACCGCACTGAAGACTAGATGAGGTTGCTCACATATGTCGAAGTCATCTTTCTGTGGCTTTTTAATGCCTCAGTAAGCATGCAAGTGTGCGCAGTAATTCTTGTCGCCACAAAACTGATTTCATCCTTCGGCTGCATTGGCACGAATCTTCCATGAGCACCCGGTGTTAGACATCCTACAACATATAAACTAGGGGTCGACTTCACCACCTTATACTATCGGTTGAGTATGAGAGACCATCTAGCAATTGCATTTTGTACATCTTCTTTGGTACGAAATTTCTGCTCCAGCTGGATTCTATCCTGGTCAAAAAAAACCATCTTGAATTCTGGTTCGTCGGTAGTACTACCGAATTGAAGCTAGAATGATCGAGCCACTCTCTTGGGGGTCTCAAATTATCTTCATCAAAGTCATCAAATTTTTCTGCTTGTGTCGAGTCATCTTCGTCAGACACACTTCGAAGCCCCTCCAAGAACTTACACACATCCACATGTGTGTGGCAAAACATTTCTAACCACTCACTAGCCATGAATCTTGACAGACTCGATGGATGCCTTTCTCCTGCCCACGAGCTGCTACTAGTGCCGACATCCATGTGACCCTCCGGCGATTATAGGTCATAGATCGACATAAAATACAAATCGGCCGCCCAATCCGACACGAGGGTGCTTCACTCTGGTCACAAACGAGCTCTATGAGTTGTTCCCCTTTAGTTCACGCAACACCCCATATGGGTCATTTGCAATCTCTTTGACAATGAGTGCCTCTACTTGGCTGCCTCATGTTGTGGACTCTTGCCAAATATACTAAAGATCCATAACTTCAAATCTGAGAAAGATGTTTTCTGTATATTCCAATTGGTCATGAGATATTTGCAGCAACTCATATCTACACCGGATGTGCCACCACAAATTAAACCGTCACCGTAAAATATGCAAAAATTATCAAATTGCTCCATTTCCTACAAATCAACATAATTAACATAACTAACATAATTTTTAATCTACTTTAATTAACATCATGAGAATAAAAATATAATTGCTACACCGAGTACATTTAGCGCAAATAAAAATTGCCACACTGCTAACTAACTTTATGTTTTTCCAAATTATTATTATGATACACCGAGTGTATTTTAAAAGAAATTGACAATCCGCTTCAACGAGTGTACATGTTGTTTCATGTCTCAAATATACCAAATTTGAAGCAACTCTATCAAATGATGAAGCCGGAACAATTTCCACAACGACAACACCCTATTTTTAAAACTTCTACATGAAATTTTTTTTCTTTGATTTAAATAATTTTATAACTTGTTTTAAAATTTTAAATATTTTTCCTCAACTTTAATATCTTTAAAATTTGCATATATTTTTATAATTTATACCTTCACTATTTGCATTATTAAACAATGTGACTTCTATGATTTTTAAACAATTTCAAAGGTATCCCCTATTTTTACTAACTACATGAACAATATTGACAGTTAGTACACATGTAAATAATTTATAACAAAACCATCATTACTACTACATCGTTAATATTGTTAATGCAAACAGTTGTTAATGTTATTACTAACAAAAATATTTGCAAACAGTTAGTAAAAATACTTATTAACTAACCCATATTATTACTAACTACATTAACTACAGATAATTAGCCAAAAAATTTTCAAATTTCAACAAAACTTACCTCATTTGGAAGAGCATTACTTGGTCTACAATTTTTCCAACTACCCCAACTTGAGATTACGGCAAGATTTCAAGATCTTTGGATTGGAAGAGAAAGAAAGAGTGAGATGGGGAGAAGGAATGGAGCAGAGGAGAGTGAGGGACTAGAGAGAGTGAAAATGAAGGAGATGTTTAGGGGAGGAGAGGGAGCGAAGTACTACTGCTGGTGAGCATGTCGCGGCTCTATGCTGTGACTAGTATGAATCGAGTCGAGATGAATCAAGCAAAGTCGAAGTTAAGCTTGTCGTGGCTTGGGAGCGCAATAGGCTAATGTGTCAGTTTCCTATGGCTCAGGAGGAGGGTGGATCTAAGCCACGACAAACTGACGTGTTGGGTCAATTTCGTAATTTTGATCTATTGTAGGCTAGTTTTGCAATTACTTTTTTAATCTGGGTTATTAAAAAAATTCGATATCTAATATTACTAACATATAAGTAGGGGTGTAATCGGATTCGGATGTAATCGAATAATCTGGATACTAAATCTCCAAAAATCAGATTAAGATTTGGATATATATCTGATTGTTTTCTCGGATTCGAATTCGGATTTGGATATGGTATGAGATATTGGTTTCGGAGTCAGATTCAAATTCGGATAATATATACATTCGCTTAATAATTTAGTATTATTTATTTTGCATTTATATTATAATAGCAATTCTAAATCATACTTTACTTTATAATTATATACTTAGTAAGTACTTTCTATCATGTTGCTCTTGAACCCAATCAAAAAATATTGTAGAAATAAAATTATGTTAAAAACTCAAAATAACAATATAATCCGTATAACATTCGAATTCGATTCAAATGGTGTAATAATCCGATTTGAATTCGTATTTGATAACTATCTGATTTGTATTCAAATCGGAATATGTCTGAATTCGTATTCGAATTCGATTAAAGATAATAAAATTTGGATTTGTTATGACCATTATCTGATTTGAATCCGCTCCGATTACACCCCTACTTAGAGGTGTAAGTTGGGCCGTGCCGAGCCGGCACAGTATGGGCCCGTCGGGCTGGTAGCTTGGGCCATGCTGTGCCGAGTTGGGCTGTGCTAGGCTGGTAGCTCGGCGGAGAGGCCTAGTACAATATGATAGCCCGCGGGCCACAGTGCGTGCCGAGCCGGCATAGGCACTGCCTGTTTCGAAGTGGTGGCCAAAGTCGTCGTCTCGTCGATGAGGATCGTTGCAGAGGTCATCACAGGGGCGAGGCCACGCTGTGTGGAGTGGAAACAACAGTGGATCATCGGCGAGCACGCGAGATCTATGGCGTGTGAGGCGGTTTGCCGGTGGTGAGAAAAGATGGGAAGAAGAAGGAGGCGGCGGCGCTAGTAAAGAAGTGTGGCGATGAGAAATTACCAAACTAGGAGAGGCATTGCTGTCCGAAGGCCCGGCGTTGACAACGGAGAGGACGAAGGAGTGCTTGACGGCGGCGTGGCAAGGAATTAGGAGAGTCGTCGCCGTCTGAAGGCTCGGTGCCGACGACAGAGAGGACGAAGGAGGCGGCACGGGTGGAGCAGATCTGGTGGATCTGGCGACTAGCGGAGTGTCGATGTGGCGTGGTACAGCTGCGCAACATATGGCCCAGATCTGCGGCAGCGCGGCATGAGCACGCGAGAGGAGGGTGTGGTCGGTGTGCTAATGGGCCATGCCGCCATTGAGGAGGAATGAGGAGTACATGCTAACGCAAGACAGCGAGATGAGCGTGCCGGTATGTGGAGAGGAGGGCAACAAACGAAGACAACAGACTCGCAGAGGAGAGGACTGAGAGGAGGGCGTGGTTGCATGGAGCCGCTCGTGGAGGCGTCAGGCATGCTAATGGGGTGTATTGGCCTGCATGCTAAAGGGCCGTGCCGGCCCAGGCCGACGTGTGCTACGATGTCGTGCCGTGCTGCTCGTTGGGCCGAGGTTTGTGGCTTGGCATGACCCGGTAACCCGTGTCATACTGACATGGCCCATTAGCTTTCGTGCCGAACAATGTCACGTGTTGTGCCGAATTTGCAGGCTTTGGATCGGCTCGGTACAACTTACACCTCTACCCCTACCTATAAGAATGTCGCATGGTTTAAGTCCTACCTAGCAAATTAGGTTTGGTTAATTCGTTTCCGACTTGCCGAGAAGTTTGGTCATGGACATGGAGGCGGAGGGCGCGAGAGCTTGCCGGGCCGGCCAGGCGGCCCTCGCCGTCCGCCTGGTCAAGCGCCTCGCGGATGAAACGAACGGCGGCAACCTCGTCTTCTCGCCGCTGTCCATCTACACCTCCGTCGCTATGCTGTCGGCCGGCGCATGCGGGCGCACCCTCGAAGAGCTCCTCCGCGTGCTCGGCGCGCCGTCGCGCGACGAGCTCCCCGCGTTCGTCAGGGGCACGGTGAGGCACGTCCTCGCCGACCGGTCGGCTACGGGCGGGCCGTGCGTCGCGTTTGCTGCCGGCGTGTGGAGCGATGCGAGGTGGCTGCTGAAGCCGGCCTACCGCGACGTCATCGTCGGCTACTACAACGGCGAAACGTGGACCGTCGACTTCATGGAAAAGGCACGTACTTTAATTTGTCTTTTTTTTTTTCTCACGAATTGTTATGCTAGAGAAAATCATAAATATATATATATATATAATGTAAATATATCTAAGACCTTGAACTTCACATCACAACTATCATAAAATTGATTGAGAATTAAAATGATCAAATAAATAAAATCGTGGTTTTGTGCTTAAACATGTTATTAGTTAAATTTGCAATCTAATATGTTCATAAAAATGCGTCGTGATCATTAAGTAAACTAATCTATTTATATCCTATCAATAAATTGGGGGAGAAAAAGTCCATCTATTGTTTTGGAAGATCAAAACCCTAACGAGTGCAGATATAATATGTTAGGCACGCTTTTGAATCTACAGTTTTATGCTTTTGGATTTACAGTTTTTTAGGTTGCTTTAAGTGAGGTTGTAACCTATTGCGTAAATAAACCCTAAAAGATAGTTTATTTAATAAAGTCAATCTTGGTCGAACAACTTCGCTAATTCTTTCTGTCTAAGATTGTAGATTATAAATTATGTAAGCTCAGACTTATTTGATAAGGTCTGGCTCGGCCGAACATGTTGGCTTGCAACTCTAACTTAGCTATTTCTTTCTGCGCAGGCAGAGGAAGCAAGAGAGCAAATACACAAATGGGTCGCCGAGGTGACCCGAAACCTCATCACCAGTGTCCTCCCCGAAGGCTCGCCAGGGCCGGACACCGTCCTCGTCAAGGCCAACGCCGTCTACTTCAAAGGCCAATGGTTATATCCTTTCTCCGACGAGGACACCCAGGAGAAGCAGTTCCACCGCCTCGACGGCAGCTCCGTCGACGTGCCCTTTATGCAGAGCTGGCGCCCTCAGTTCATCTCCTCCTTCACCTCCGGCGGCCTCCGATTCCAAGTCCTCAAGTTGCCGTACAAGATGCACGACTGCCCGCCGTCGGACGACTTATTCTCGCCGTGCCCGGAATGCCGCCGTCTCCCTCTGTACTCGATGTGCGTCTTCCTCCCGGAGGACCGCGACGGTCTGTGGAGTATGCTCGCCGCTGTGACACCGGACCCGGAGTTCTTGAAGAAGCACTTGCCGATGGTGCAGGTCGAGGTGGGCAAGTTCAGGATACCCAAGTTCAAGCTGGTCTTCACGAGTACGATCTCGGGCGTGCTGAAGGAGCTGGGGATGGAGCTGCCGTTCGACAAGGAGAACGCCGACTTTTCGGACATGGTGGAGTACGGCGGCTTCGGCGCGCTGCCGATTTTTGTCCAGGATGTCGTGCACAAGACCGTCGTCGAGGTGAACGAGGAGGGGACCGAGGCGGCGGCAGCGACGGAGTCGGACGACGAAATTGCATTCTCGTTGGAGGATAGTTACGTGCTGCCGAAGCTGGTGGACTTCGTCGCCGACCACCCGTTCGCCTTCTTCATCATCGAGGAGGTGTCCGGCGCCATTGTTTTCTCCGGGCATGTCCTGGACCCTTCTTGTGAATAGAACGATTTTGGAAGAAAGATCTTAAGGCAAGAGCTGGGTTTTTCTTTTTTTATTTTGATTTTGATTTTTGAAGTAGAAATATGATTTCACAAATTATAATTTCAATCCCTCAATTTAGCTGAATTTCTTCTTCCAATTCAGTGAAGTTAGTACCATATTTGGAAAGTGAAATTCAGAGATGGACAAGGTAATTTGCTACGTGTCTAGTAGTTGGTCATCGGCATGAGATGGGTCTATTTGCATTTCAGAAAGACCATGATCTCAAGTCTAGCAGTCAGATCATATGATTGGGATAAGTTATGAAGATGTAATATGATGTGTTTGATTGGTTGTGTGAGATAATATAAATTGAGATATTTTTTGATTGTTTACATGATTAATGCAACTACAAAATAAATAAAGTAGAAAAGAACTACCTAAACTAGTTAATAAGGCTTATTCTGTTTTAGTAGCCTTATTCTATCTTAATAGTTCTTAATCGATCTTAATTCATACTAAAAATTGTTAATATAAACTAATTATTTTTTCGAAAGCTTTAATATACACTAATTAGTAGGGGTGTAAATAGGATGAGGATAATTGTGGATATCTGTTTACCGAATTCGATAAAATAGTTATTTGATAAGAAAATTAGCATCTGGCAAATAATTCGAATTCAGATTCAGATTTATTAGTTTTATTTATTTGGATTCAGATCCAAATTCGTATGGGTTTATATATGAAATGGACGCGGATATCCGGATTATCCAAAAAAATCCAACAGAAATTAAACCCAGGCCGCCTAGTAACCCAAAAGCCAAAGCCCAAAGCCAAGTTGGGCAGGCCCACCGCCCACCCCCAACCCATGCTATGCAACTGTGCAACTGGCCACAGACCTAACCCTAATTTTTTATTTTTTCCAACTTCCACAACTCCACGTCTCCCCCTCCACCGCTCCATGCCTCCACGAGACCAGAGTCCCCCCACGAGAGCACACTGCTACGAATTCTCCGCCGGCGCACAATCCAAGCTTGCCACAGGCCACCGCCCGCCCAATCTCTCGGCTGCCGATTGCAGCTGCTGCTTGCCAACCCCAGCCACCGGCATAGATCAGCCGTCGTCCCCCTTCTTTTTTCGGCCGCATTGCTCTCTTCTTCCACAGCTATGCCATCTCTTACTCACACTCCACGCATCGGCGAGAATGAGCAAGTCCTTGCCGTTGGCACATCTCTTTCTCCTCCCTCAATTAGCACCGCCACTGCTCCACACCGGCGAGCTACCATTTGAGCCACTGCGCCACTTGTTTCCTCTCAACAACACTGCCGCCTCGTCCAATCTCTCCCAGTCTCTAATATGCACTGAATCTGCCACCATCTTCGCTCCTCGCCGCCTTCTGCGCCGCCATTCTACAGACTCCCTCGTCGAAAACCTAATTTGGGGATCATGGTCCCAGATTGGAGTCGCCGGCACTTGTGCGCCTGAGGCCAAGTCCAAGACGCCGCATATGAATGATATATGGTTATTGTTTTGAATATCTTGTCAAATATCTGGTATTCTGGTTATTGTTTTGAATCATCAAGATGCCTGAGGCCAAGTACAAGACGCCGCTTGTGTTCCTAAACTTTTCTTGTTATTGTTTTGAAATGTAATACACTAATACTCCATGTCTCCATGTATTGAAAATTAAAAGGTAAATATCTTGTATTGTTTTTGCGAAGCTGCATATGCTTCAATACACAAAACCTCAGCAAAAATTTAAAGTGATAATTGGACTGCATTTGCTTTCTCACCACTTTTCTCCAATGCAATGATATCTGGTGTTTCCAATATGATTGCTATCTGCTTCATTCCCTGTCTGAGTAAACTGCAAGCGTATCTGTGAAAAGCAGTGTTGGATACGCTATTCTGAATCATTTTGTTGCATGAGTATCACTTAGTTCATTGAGAATCCCCTACATACCAGATACATTTTTTTTTCATGATCTTTAATATTTTGGAATGCCCCTTAATTTGTCTTCTATTTTTTCTTACATGGTGATCTTTTTTCTCAGAAGCTGATGCCTGTGATTGTGTTCTTCATAGTAAAGGTCACAGAATGAATTGTAACTGCTAAAATCAAAATTTGAAGTATAGCCATGGAAAAAAACTAAAGATGTTTTTTTCCTTGGGTTTACGAGTACAAAATTTGGTCATCTATTGTTCAAACTGTTGGTGTGGTTATGAAGTTCTGTACCGCTTGTTCAATTTTTGTTTTTGCTATAGTATTTTGTAGCTTTCTACCCCTGTTGCGTTGAGATAGAAAATGAATTGAAAGTAGCACTTTTATTAATCAACAAATATTTAATGTAACATAATTATTTTGTCCGTATAGCGTCCGAATTTGTACCGAATTAACGAAAATCCGATTCGAATTCGTATCCGATTAACATCTGTATCGTATTCGAATCCGAGAAAATCATAATCTGTATTCGTATCCAACTAAAAAATATGTTATAGGATATGATTTAAATAATATCTTATCCGAATCCGACAGTTTTACACCCCTTCTAATTAGAGTTGAGCACAAAGTGGTCTGGCCGGCTCAACCCGACGTTATGGTCAGACCCGACCTTTCTATGCCAATTTTAAAAAACCCAATTTGAGCCTAACCTAGATCGAATATTTGAATTTTGCTCAGTCAAACTTGGCCAGCCCAATATGAGTGTTCAGTTTGGGCTGGTCCGAGTTCAAGTTGAGCTGATGCAATTGGATATTTTGTCGGCTTGGCCTGAGATGCCTAGGTCTAACACTAATCACTCTATAATCACGCCATTAGACTAGCTTGTTGGTAAGATACATTCGGTGGTTGCATTTCTACTTAGCCAAGCTCGCGGAAATTTTTTTGCATTAAACAAGACAAGCTCGATTTCAAGTATAGTCTAACCAAACACGAGATTGTTGCATCCCATGAGTAAAGGCAAACCCTAATACGATTTACCAAACAAACTCTATATACACAAATTTGTGTATAAAAATTGTTTTTATTCTTTAAACCACTAATAACAGCACTCTTTGATAATAAGATATGTCAGAAAATATGTTCAAATAGGAGACATAGAGCAACATTCTTTTCATTTTTATTGTGGTTCGTGGTTTGTTCGTAATGGAGCTGAGATATATTTATGGCGACCGAGGCTAATAAAGGGAAACTATTTAGTTATAAATTAAACCTAACAAGAAACATCTACCAAATATAAATGTGAGAAACATCTTAAGATAAAGGGTATCTATATAGTGCACACGTATTATTTAGCAATTTAGTATATATTTTTTCAAAATTTCTCCTTTTCCTACATATTAAAATTCAAACTTGTTTACTTCTACTAACATGTAATTTTAAAATAAAAGTTCATATTTTCTCATAAAAAATTTATTTTAGTTAAACTAATTTCATGAGCTTTCTCTTAAATTATATAAAAATTTACAACTAAAGTACATGCACTTACAATTAGTATAAATACTAACTTACAATAAATATTTATAAAGAATAGTACAAATTTAAAACTAAAATATATGAGTTTAGAAATAAAAAAATAATATATTTAAGTGTTGCTATGGAGAAGTCCTATCCTTCAGGCCATAACCTCCTAGAAAGGACATAGGTCTCCAGGTAGAGGGGTCACCGAAGAAATCCCCAATTTTCTAGGTGGTTCCCCGGGTAACAACCCAGGTCCTCAAGCCCTCGTTCCCTGGGCGGTTGCTAGAAAGGGCTCAGGCATCCTCGGATAGTTCCCTGGGTAAGGGTTCATACTTCCCCGGGTGATTCTCTGAGTAAGAACCTAAGTCTCCCCAGGTGGTTCCCAGGATAAGGGCATAGGTCCTTGAACCCCGTTTCCTCAAGTGGTTCCCCAGGAAAGTCCCCAGGTCTCCCCAAGTGGTTCCATGGGCAAGGGCTTAGGATCCGATTAGGGGTGGAAACGGGTCGGGTTCGGGTCGGATGTACCTAAACCCATATCCGCATCTGCATATTTCTTCCAGATATGGATGCGGATGCGGATACGGATATGAAAGAAACAAATACGGAAACAGAGCAGATATTTTGCTGATACAGACACAGATATTAAATAGATTCGGAGCAGATACAGACACGGATATTAAATGGATTCGAAGCGAATACGGATACGGATAGGCCTTTTGATAAAAATAGAGTTCAAAAATGGTGAACTTATTCACATCCAAGTTCCTAAACACTAAGCCCAGCACAAATTCGGTGGGATTCATACGATAGAAGCCAGAGATTCAAAGCCAAGGAGGACTCGTCCGACGGCGGAGGCTCATGTTATAGGCATCAAATAATGTCTCGGGCCATAACGACTGGATACACGGAACCTATGAATATAGGAGGGCATTAACTATATTTCCTGACACGGTGTCCATTGTTCAATGAATTTATTTGGCCATCTATTTGTGCTAGGATTGCTAAGCTGCCTGCAGAAACTGATGGAAGTATGGAACATGTCCCTGGAGCTTGTCTTCAGGTGGAGTTCGCGCATCTGGGCCGTTCGTTTTCTGTTCAACGCTCGTGATTGAACTCTATTGCTCAGGGTTTTTTCAATTTTTTTGAAAAAGTATTCAAAAATTATTAAAGTCTTCCAAATGTTGGAGGGAACATAACCTAAGTCTTCCAAATGTCGAGGTGGAGGTGGCGACTGGACACTGCGGCGGAGGCGCAGGCGGTGGAGGTGGAGGCATGGGCGGCGGCAGCTGGAGGCGGAGGCCTAGGCATGGGCAGCGGCGGCTAGACGCGGCGGCAGAGGCCGAGGCGAAGGCAGCGGTGGCTGGACGCGAAGGCGCGGAGGAGGATACGCTGATACGCACACTATCACTGATATAATATTATATATGTTATACGGATCCGGATTGAAGCCGTATCCGCATCCGTATCCAGTATATTTTAGTGAAACCCAACTCCATATCCGCATCCGGAATTTTCAAAAAAAAACTACATCCGCATCCGCAACCGAACCCGGGTCCGATCCGAGTTTTCATATCCGTATCCAGCTCCGTCCAGATCCGGAGCCAGGTTGAACCCGACCTGACCTGGCTCCGTTTCCACCCCTAGATCCGATCCCTGGTTCCCTAGGTGGTTCCCTCGGTTGGAGTGTAGGTTGTCAGGCCCCAATTCTCTGAGTGGTTCCCTGAGTAAGAGCGAGAGTCTTCAAGCTCTAGTTCCCTAAGTAAGGGTGCAGACCACCCCATATGGTTCCCTGGGTAAGGACCTAGGACCAGAGCCCATTTCCCAAGCAGTTCCCAAGAAGAGCCCAGTAAAGACCTAGGTCCTTGAGCCCTGGTTCCCTAGGAGTTCCCTAGGTAGGGGCGCAGGTCTCTGAGCCCCAGTTCCTTGGGTGGTTCCTTAGATAAGGACCCAAGCCTCCCTGGGTTGTTCCCTTGATAAGGGCCCATGTCCCTGAGCCCCTTTTCCTTGGGTGATTGGGTCAGGGCCCAGATCCAAGAGCCTCGGTTCCCTGAGTGGTTCCCTGGGTCAAGGCCCAAGCCTTCTCAAGTGGTTCCTTAGGTAAGGACGTAGGTCCCTAAGCCCCAGTTTCCTGGTTAAGGGTCTGGGTCCCTAGGAGCTAACACCTCATAATGCATCCCGGGAACCAAAGAGGACACATGTCAGAGATCCACCCATCGTGTTCGGCAAAAGGACCTTCGTGCCCTCGATCCGATTGTCCAAGTTAGGGTCGTTTAGTTATTTGTACATATTGGGGTCTATATATATACTCCTTGTACCTCCTTGTAACCCAACTAATTCATTGGCAATCAATTCACACTGGTCAATAGGCACATTTAGGAGCTCTCTCCCCGTGAGACAGAGACAATAGTCCTAGCCGGCTTACGCCGGGGCCATGTCGACAGGAGAACAATTCCCACTGGAGCCCGAATCTGTATAAATTCTTCATATCACTACTTTGTGATTGCCAGCATGGAGTGACTTGTCGCACGGTCAACTCGTTATGCCTTATGCGTGTTTCACGTAAGAAAACCTGTCGCAGGGTTCCTAACACCACGACAAGTGTAATTCTATAAAGTTGCAATTACTATCATAAAAGTTAATAGAAAACTATATATATTTATACTAGAAATATATATATATAAAACAACAGTACTAACATGGGAATAAAAATCAAATCTAAATTATATAATTGTCAGGGACCCGGTCTCGTGGGCAACTGCCCAAGATAGGTTGCCTTCAACAAGCATGCCAGAACCACAACTCAAGCATAAATATAATTATTTTATAACCATTAACTAACTGAGTTTGGAGCAGCGAAGGCTTTACGCCATATTTACAATAAAAGCCGACCAGGCAAATATAAAGTGTTTAAGATTTTTAAACAACGCGGTGAGCTCAAACACAATTGAGCCCATCTTGGAATGTAACCTCAAACCAAATGGTTGAAGCTGAAATCTTCAGGAGATTTCGGTTCTTCTTCCTCTAGTGTAGTTTCCTCAATAAAGATATCCACTGGGTGGGCTAGCAAGAGTGAGTACAAGACTATTCAGCAAGTCTCAGTTTAACAATTCAACTCATTGCATAAGTGGAAATATCAATGAACAATTCATGGAGCATAGAATAGTAAACTTTGCAATTAATTAAGTTTCCATGACAAGAAAAAATCAATAACCAATAGTACAGTGATTGAAAGTATTTCCAATTCTGAAATTTAAAAGTTGGATCTGGGCTAAATAGCCTTGTTTGAGTCTGTTTCAATTAAAATCTTCAAAAACTATTGTCCTACTCAAATTTTACCTATGGCATACCCTATACCGGGGGTACAAAGTATTCGAATACATTTCAAACTCTGTAGAGGGGCACCGCTTTACCCACATGAGTTCATCAACCTTTCCTGTTAGGCCAATTTCATGCATAATTTTGCATGCGACTAGGTTGGGGAATCAAGAATTTCAAATGCTTTGCATTAATTTATATCCCTGCCCAACAAATGATCCATGAGATCAATTTTGTTGTTGTGAAGTATATATCAATTGGAGGCATACTTCACTCCTTCACGAAACTCAAGGTTACGAACAGTCACTCCACTCGCATCTCTCATCATCCATTTAGGCCATAAGTTTATGTGACTAAACTTATTAAGGTTCGAAAATCACAGATTCGGAGTCCTAACCATGAGGATGGTTGAAACGTGGGGGATTGGCTAGCGGTGGTGGGAGCTTGGAGAAAATTTGAAGTCGATGTTGACGGCTGCGCGAGCAGGAACCCAAGCGAAGAACTTCGATGGTGAGGCACGGAAACAACTGAAACTTAATAGAAATCAAATTAAGATTAAGGCTAAGATGGTGACGCGGTTAGGTTCCCCGACGCACAGCCACAGCGGTCAGACAGTGAAGCCCTAGAAGCTTTTTAAACAGCGACAATGGTGATAATGGCGACCAGTGGTGCTCCGACCAAAGCAATTGGTCGTAAAGCATTAGGGGAACATGGGAAGCTCTGCTGACTAACTTTGACTCATTGGAGATTACCGGACTACAGTGGTTGGAAGTGGCGTGGCACTGGAGCTCAAGCTAGGCGCACTTTGGGTGTGTCTGGCTATGTCTGGGCGCTCTCTGGGTGTGTCTGGGCTGACAAGGGTGTGTCTATAGGGCATTGAAGTGAATTTTTGCAAAATTTGACTACGTCATAGTCCTTAAAACACGTTTTTACTTATATCTAGAAGGTTAGACTGGATTTACCTTAGGATTTCGTCAGTTTTCTCTAATTTTTACATGATTATCTCTTGGCATGAGGTGGCAATCAATGTGTAAAACTTGGGCAACCTAGCTAACAACTGTGTGAGGGTATTATGATCATTTTACTGTAGCTCCAGGAATTTTAAAGAATTAAATTAGTAATTTTACACTAAATAAGTCCAAAATGACATGATAGGGACCTCTTTTTAATTTGTAAAAATTGGTTGACTGTAGAGAAAATGGGGATTTTGGAAAAATGGTATTTTGGACAATTTACTATTCATTTAGTGAAATTTTGATGGCATTTTGGTAATTTTTCAACTCTGCAATCATGACTTTCTTATTCAATTCAAAAACATAATTAGGTTTTGAGGACCCCTTTGCAAAAGGACTTTTTTTGTGAAGATTCATTTTAGTTTGAGGTTCAATTTGTTATTTTATTTCTGTGATTTTATGTTGCATGGACTTCTTTGCGATTTTGCTCTTTTATTTCATATTTGCAACAAAGTTTCTTTTTGTATTTTAAAAATTAAACAAAGAGCCCAATTGCAATTATTCTTTTTACAAAAAAAGTCTATAAGTTGCAAAACACTAATAATTTATTAAAACTCAGATTTGCATGATTTTTTTACAAATTTTTTAATATTTTTTCTATATGAAAGTTAATTAAGTTTTAAGACTATAACTTATCATTTCATGTGAATTAGATTTTGGGCTTAATTAAAAATGGTTTAAAGGACTTAATTGAAAATTATTTTGGACTCACTTGTAATTATTACTTTACATAAGGGTGTATATGAATGGCGTCTACATGCTCATGCATTGGAATGCATATGAGAACTTTAGTCAAAACCTGATAAAAGAAAAAATTAATGATGTGACAATAATATTACATAAATTTAAAATAGAAAAAAATACTAACAAATAAATAAAATCTACTGTCTTACAACAAAAATATATAAATTTACTGTCACAATATCCAATTAATATATACACAAAAGATTTTTCTACCAATTTCTGATCTTATCTAGCAAAATTTTACTTACAAATGTTTAATTAGGACTAATCATTATCCGCCACATAATCAGAAAAAAATGTGTACCAATTTGTTATGTTATGAGCATATAAGATATAACAAAATCCATGTAATATGTACAACTTTTGTTAAAAATAAATTGATTGGGTGCAAATCAAGAGTACGGGGAGATACAACTTTTGTATGCTTATTTTTGTTTGTTATTTTTGTGTTTCTTATAAGATTATAATATAATTTGTGGTAAGTGGTCCTATGTGATTTTCACCGAATAGTCTGATTCACACCAATAAAAGAAAAATATAGTCTGACACACAAAAATGCAAGTCACTCAGAGGTAGATTTCAGGAATTAATAAGGGCAGAGATAATTTTCTGTAAAGAATTTATAATATATTTGAAGGGATTGTGATCTTCCCAAAATTATTTCATGATGACTATACCTCGTAAAAGTCTAAAAAAAATGTTTGATTGGTGTTTTTAGAGTTTTTTTTTATAAATAACTCACTTAAAAAAATCATTTACAAAACTTACCCACACTTCGAAAATTTCACAAAAATGGACTGCCACATTATCTGAGCTGGCAAAAACTGGTTTTAATTGTGGCCAATATGGGATTCGAACCCTGGCCGTGGATGTGAGATAAGGGGGTGGGAACCAGCTAGGCTAGAAGCCTTTTGCTGCTCAAGTACCACTAGACTGTATAATATTAATTCATAATGAGTCATCTGAAGTTCTATTGTGTTTGCACATGACTCTTTTGTTTTGTCTTGGATAAGATTATCAAAAATTCACCAAATGTTTATATTAAAAATATAATTTTATACAATCATACTTGACTAGAAATTTTTTTTGAATTGTAGGAGGCAGGATTCGAACCCAGGACCAGGGGTGAGAGAGTAGTGTGCTATGATTGATTGCTTAAATGCAAACATCACATATCACATTATTGGTCTTTGTATGTATTTTTTAAAATTTTATTTCTTGTCGTAAATATTTCTCTCTCATGATTTATAGGAGTACTATACAAATTTTTTGAGATGTTTTCATGATAATTTGGGGTTTAAGGTTTAGGGTTAGGGTTTAGGGTTAGACCGAGGTATATTTAGTGAGAGATATATTATTGACAATGGATAAAGTACATGAGTAAGCCATAAACATTGAAGGAAATTAAGCACAGAATCATCTAGAAGGGCCAACGATGGGGAAAGCTGCAAGAAGGCGTTGGTTCCACCCTAAAAGTACGATTAGCTTCGCGTCGATGCTCCAATCTTTGTTCCTCCGTAAGTCGGTCCGGTGCGAAACACCATTCGGCCTCATAGTACGGCTCAACCTAATCCGGACCCCAGTCCTCTGCGAAACCGCAGCTCTTGAGGCGAGCCTTTGCCTCTTGTAGAAACTTTACGCGTTCCTTGGCTTCCTCCGACATCTCAATATCAATCCACTGAACAAAGTCACACTTGCGCTCGTAAATCTAAGGAACACATGTGAGGCCGACAATAGGTCAAATAGTGTACAAGAAAACAATAAGAATAGTACAGCACTCACATCAGTTCGCCAAGGGTACTTGGACATTGCGCAACCGTAGAACCTCATCCAGAGCGACCGTTCATCGGCGGACATGTGCACTGTGCATATCTTGTTGCAGTGGCACCACGGTGGAAGCTCACATAGCTCCATACCCTCATCCTTGGTCACTCCGAAGGACGAACCTGAAGCAGCCATAAGATCAGACAAGGAGTAATTACCTGTGAGTGTTGTGAGGAAGTAGATAGGTTCAATGCGAAAATGAGGGGGGATGCACCTTGTATTTGTAGGTTGGAGGCAGGGACTTATGGAACAGTGAGGAGGCATTTTTCTGTGGGCACGATGTTGTATCACGGAAAGGTGAAAGTATGGAAAAGTTGAGGTGACAACTCAGGCCACTTTCTGTCTCGAGAAGTTGTAAAGTCACGAAAATGGAAAAGGCAACTCGTTTCTGTAGCTTTTTTTGACAGAACGCTTAAAAGATGGAAAAGTTGACGTGAAAACTCGACCAGGCTGTTGTCATAGAAAGCTGCAAGGTTGACTGTTTTATAATTCATACTGGATTATGGGAATATTTTGACATTCATATCTTTTAAATTGTAAGTTTGATGGATGATTCGTTTTGACTATTCAAACTATGAGGTCTAAACAATAAGATCGCCGAAAACCTATTTAACTGGAGTTACACATCTCAAAACGACCGAGCACAATTTAATCTAGAAAATAATGCATTTACTAAAATAAATAATGTAACACGTTGAAAAATAAAAGTGCTAGTACATGTTTGGTATGGGTTCGGACGACCTCTCTTATGCCCATGCCTATCTCTCTAAAAAGGCGATGGTGAGTACAAATCAGGTGGCACATGTGATCGTCGCCCAGCCACGGTAGAAGGATCATGCCGCTCAGTACCTGCATGACCCTGAGATGGCTGTGTCGGTGGAGGGGGATCTTCGAGCTCGCTCAGTGCTAACTCATCCGGTTGGTAGTACTGATGTGCATGAGGGTCCTACATCCCTAGCATGCTTGAGACCCATTTCTCGTTGTCTCGCTGTTGTGCTACCCAATCGACCTCGCCCCCCTGCGGAGCGTAGTACTCAGGATCGCCGTGGTGATACATCTGGTCATGGGCGGGCTCTCCCAAGCTCAGCTGTGTAGACCCCCAAGGAACTGAGTGTCCCTGTCCCTGTGGCGCCTACTCAATACGAGCCTGGCCCCACTCTTCGTCAGCCGCAAGCCGCTCTGCCAAAGCCCTACTTGCATCCTCCTCGTCTTGACAGATTTCATCCTCATCGTCGGAGTCATCTGAATAGGGAGTGCAATGTGTAGATGAGCCTCCAATATGTAGATCTCTGCGTCGAGCAGTGTGCATTGATGAGGAACATCGAAGCTGAGACGGGCCAGCGAACGTACTCGATACGTCACCGCCCCAAGTCGACGATGTGCCGCGATGGCTGCGCCGTGCCAACAAAGTGCTCTGTCGAGCACCACTCAGTCTAGGCCGAGCTGACATTGGGCTAGGTGGCCGGGGCCCTCTCTGGTGTGGAACCGATCCATCTGTCTTTCGGCCACAAGTCAGGTCGGAGACGAGTCGTCGTGCTCCTATGTTGATGGAACGTATGGCACCACGCAGCTCCGTCTTGAACCGTCGTCCTCCCCGAGCAAGGCCAGACAGCAAGGAGCACATTTGCCTCTCGATGGCCACCGCTATATCAGCCTACACATGCGAAACTCATATGGGAACTCTAGAAAGATAGATAAGATAAGAGACCGACATAAGTATCCAACCAAGACGAACGTACCGAACAATGGATTCGACCTGGGAACTCAACATCAAGGCCTGATCGAAGATTGCCTTGATGTTATAGTTCTGTCGGCGAAGGTGGGGCCGCAAGAGCAAGTCACGTATGGGTGCACCGCACGTAACACTGAAGATAGGCCTGGTACATCGCAGGGTCGTACGGCCGCTTCTCCACAACAACATCCGTCGCTGCGTGGTCCTCCCACTCGTTGACCCATTTGGAATTCTTGCTCTGCCAGTTGTCGGAGTGTTTTCCTTACGTGTTTGTCTGCAAAAGGTGACGTAATGCACATAAAGCAAGGAAACAAACAAATGTTCAGTACATAACCAAGATATAGAAAATGTTCCAGGCATACACGTGAATCTCCCGCGGGAGATGGTGTTGTCAATTTCTTTCTGGGGGCGGTATCTGCTGGTGTAGCCCGAACTGGCACATCACCCACTCCGGAAAATATGGCTCCACTACATGTGAGAACTCCATGTGCCGGTGCATAAGCCAGCAGTCCTGGCCCACGGTGCAATGCGAGGAAATGCCATGCGGTACAACCTGGGAGATGTGCTCTGGTGTCGACGGTCTCCATATGACGCATGCGTCCAACAGGAGATCAAACTCTCCCTGGTACGCCAAGTAACAGTAGTGAATCTGTGACGATGACCACCTTGGTCGACCTCCCAGCCAACGGGCTCCTATGATCAGTCGATCAACCCAATTCTCGTAGTCCGCTGGTGCACCATACAGATGGATGGGCTACTCCAAACACAGCCAACCAACGGGAAAGTGCTCCCATGACCACAGCTGTAACAGTACAAGGCATGCGGACAACAATGATCCAGTCGAGGTTCTGCAACATGCCTTGCAAAGCCCCCTGTACGTTGCACACAACACTGCCATCGCCTAGTTGTAATGTGGCATGGCCCCTGGGTCCGCATCGATGCTACTCTCCACCAGGGGAATGAACCATGTGTACACAATGTCACCGTGCGTCGAAGGGAACAAGATATACTATAGCACCACCAGTAAGTAGGCGAAAAGATGCCGCCAAACTACATCGCCGGGTGTAGCTTCTAGGCCCCTAAAGAGTGTTTTAGTAATTAATGACAATTACAAATGCTATACTAACGATACCTGCTAAGTTGTGTCAAGAAGAAACTCAAAAGACAGGTTAATGAAAGGCAAAGAAAGAGCCTCATAATGAAAAAAGGACATTGATAAAAAAGGCAAAGGTACGAAATATGGTCTTTTTCATTTTATCGGTCTAAGGTGATTAGAGAAGAATTTTGACCGGATTTTTGGATAGTCGCCGTTCTATTAAGAGGAGCATGTGGTGTATCACGAAATACTTCATCTATGTGCCACAAGTCATAAAATCAACTTGCATTGCATACTAGAAGGTCATATTCTTTGAGATTGCAGGTTTCAACTCTTTTCTGCCAAACTCTGTCTCAGTCGGTCTGACCGTTTGTTAGACCGGTCTGACCGAATAGACGGACTGACCGAATAGGGTTTCAGACTGATCGACGTTATGTCAAAGTGTAGTGTATTCCTTTAAAAGGTCAGTCTATCCGTAGGTAAAAACCTAGGTCAGTCTCCTGGTACTTCATGTCCTATCTTTCTGATGTATTGTGTTATGACGATCTGACCGAGAAATCGGTCTGACTGTGTTTTTGAACTACGGTCTGACCGTCTGGCCGGTCTGTCCGTATTTATCGGCCTGACCGTATAACGTGTCCAGAAACTATGTCGTCTATGGACGATTTCACGGTCTGACCGCCATTGGGTCCGGTCTGACCGTGTGTGTGCATGACAAGGGCAGGTGAGCATTTATTGTGCCTGTTTAATGCTGTTGCAATTGCGGCGGTCTGACCGGGTTTATACCTGCGGTCTGACCGCCAAGTGATCTTTTTCTCCCAACGGCCTGTAACGGCTATATTTATTGTGGGGGGTATATATACTCCCATGCACGGCCCTGTTCATAACTTTTTGTATATTTGTGAACATTGTCATCATCCTTGAGAGCTTAAGCAAGTTTCATACACTCTAGGGTTCTAATTCTCGAATTTGTGAGAGTGTGCATTTGAGATCTTCTAGTGCATTGCATTTAGATCACTAAATCAATCTTGTGGCACTAGAAGAAGGTTAAGTGATCATCACCGGCTTGTTACTCTTGGAGTTTGCCGGCTCCTAGACGGCTCGAGAGAAGGTTTTGGAGAGCTCTTCAAGGAAGATTGTGAAGAAGCCTCAAAACGTCTTGTGAAAGGGTTGAGCACGCCTTGCCGGAGCGGTAAAGTGCATCATTAGTGAAATCGAGGTTTGGATAACTCATCACACTAATCCGGCTCATGATCTAGGTCACTTCTCGAGAGAAGGTTGACTAGATAGAGGAGCGGTTAGAGATTTGAGTTTGCCTCAACGTGGATTAGGGGTGATCGGCAAATCACCGAGACCACGGGATATATCCTTATGTTAAAATTGTTCATTGTTCATCTTGTGTTAGTTATTTGCTCTCATTTACTATTAATTGTTTGATTAATTGTTAATTTATTTAAATCGCCTATTCACCCCCCTCTAGTCGATATCCTAGATCCCTTTCACCGGGGGCATCATTGGGGCACTCACGGCAGCGTATCAAAAATCAGTGGGGGACACCACGCTTAGATGCCGGGATCTCGTCACCGTGGTTACCGATGTCGAATTGGAGGTGCATTTGTGCCCACCAATCTGCGCGTGCGTGTCGGGGGACGATGGGATGTCCACTACCAGGTAAACCAAGCAGCATGCTCACATCCTCCAGTGTCACCGTTATCTCCCCCCAGCGGAAGTGGAAAGTGTGGGTCTCTAGACGCCATCGATTTACCAATATGATGATCAACGACCTGTGCAGTGTGATATGTTGAACTATCTGTAGCATACGGGCGAACGGCAATAAACCTGCATCTCGAAGGATGGGGATATAGCCCTCATGGAGAGGCCAGTACTCCACGGGAGCACACACTACAAGCGAATCCAGGTCCTAGCCCTCGGACAACATACGGCCGCGATGTCCACGATCATATATGCTGGTCAACAGCTCTGGAAGATCTCTGTCCCCGCCGGCCATGCCTGTCAAAACTTTGATCAATTAGTGAAGAAAATAAAATACATACACACGGATAGTACACAACATGAAAATAACATAACATACAACAGAAACCATTATTGAAATTAAGATGGCCGCTTACTCTGAAAGGTAAAGCGTAGGGCTCACACCGAGCGCCGCACATGAAGCAAGGACATGCGAGCAGGGCTTGTATAGTAGCTTCGGTTTGTTGCATGTGCACTCAGCAACATCTCCAAAAATGACCTCGTGCACCTGTCCAGGCCTAATTTGGCCGCTTACGTTCTTCTGCCGAAGGCGGAATTGAATTATTCGGTGAAGCCTGTTTATTACTGTCACCTCGTGCCGCTGGGCCTTGTCTACACGAGCAGTCAAGTAGGACTGCACAACATCAGGCAAGGTTCTCATGGGATCATCGACTAGCGTTTTGGCGGCAACACTTCTGTTGTTAAAGTACTCGGTTGTGCGGTACCATGTCATCTCCACTACAGCAGTCACCGACAAACACCTCACTCCCTTCAACACATAATTGCACACCTCTGAAAGGTTGGTCGTCGTTACTCCAAACCTTGCGCCATCTTCATCGTGTAGCAAGGACCATTTATCAATGTCCTTGTCTTGAATCCATTGAGAGAATTTGCTGATGTTCGCATCGTCAGCAGCATTGCTGGCCCTTCTCGTGGAGTACTTCATTGTCAACGCCTCCAATTTGTCAAACACAACTTGGAACTTCCTTGATTGGTTTTGCATGCATAGCCGCTTGAACAGATCCATGATTTGTTTGCTACGAAAGTGTGTGAAAAGGTTTGCCGCAATGTGCCGTATGCACCAACGGCTGCGCACATCCTCCCATTTGTACAGAGCATCTGGGGCCCCGCACATTACCTCAATGGCGTGGAGCAACCCTCGGTGTCGGTCCGATATGATCCAGACCTTCTCTCGATCACCGACAACTGCCCGCTTCACATTGACCAGAAACCACAACCAGCTTTCTGAGTTCTCAGACTCAACGATCGCGTACGCCAATGGAAACAATTGGTCATTAGCATCCGCAGCAACAGCAATGAGAAGCGTGCCCTTGTACTTTCCAATCAAGAATGTACCATCCATGCATATGACCAGACGACAATAAGCAAATGCCTCGATGCATTGGCGGTATGACCAGAATAATTGACGGAGCACCCGAGTGTTCTGTATGGGGCTACCGTCTTGACGTACAGCTGGCTAATCGAAGACATCCAGAAACGTGCCTGGGTTGGTCTGAGCGATGCTGCGCAGCAACCGCATTACATTGTTGTAGGTGTGGTCGAATGTGCCAAACATGCCCTCAATGGCCTTCTGTTTTTCTCTCCAGGCCTTTGCATACCGTATAGTGTACCCACACTTGTCGGCAACTTGTTTCATAATTTCTCTCGACATTATCGAAATGTTCTCTCACACGACCGGCTGGATGATGTTACTGACGTACGACGACGTCAGGTTCTTGTGTCTGTCCAGCACCTCCATAAGCAAGCATGTGTGTGCGGTAACTCTTGTCACCACAAAACCAATGTCATCCTTCAGCCGCAAGGCACGAATCTTCCATGGGCAGCCTAGTGTTACATAGGCTACGACAAATAAGTTGGGGTTTGACTTGACAACCCTGTATTACTAGTTAATTGCGAGAGACTAGCTCGCCACGACATTCTTCAGATCTTCTTTGCTCTGAAACTCCTGCTCTACTTGTATGCCACCTCGCTCAAAAGACCATCTCGAACCCTGATCCGTTGGCAGTACAACTTGACTATATGCTGAATGATCAAGCCACTCTTGCAGGGGAGCAGGATTATCATCATTAGAGCCGTCGGATGCCTCTGAGTCCGTCGAATCATCTTCGTCGGACACTAATGGAAAGAAATCCAATACCTCGCACACATCTACGTGAGTATGGCAGAATACATCCGACTACTCGCTAGCCCTGAATGTTATAGGACCGGACACGATGCTTGGTTCACCCTCCACCGCACGCTTGGCTGGTCATATGTTGCAGAACTGCACATACATCGTGAACTGGCCGAGCAGTCCGCCATGGGGGTCTTCCACTCTTCGAATAAAAGAGCTCCAAAATTTGTCTCATTTAATTTCGTGCAGCATCCAGTATGACTCATTATCTACGTCCCGTACAATGAGCCCTTCAATTAGAGTCATTCCCTCGTGAGGCCTCTTCCCGAACATATTCAGGATCCATAAATTCAGGTACATAAATGAGGTGTTATATACGCTTAGCTCGCCCGTCACATACTGGCAACGGCTCATATCAACCTCTCTTTGCCCCTCGCGAACTAAGCCGTCACTGTAAAATATGCAAATTTTTTCCGGAGTCTCCATTCCCTACACACATTCATCTCACGCGTGAATAACATGACACCATTATGTCTGACAACCCTATAGACCTATTTTCCTTTTAAGTTCAACAATTATGCATCCATGTATTTTCATAAGTTACGAATACATTCTTTTCTATCCTAAAAACTTGCAACTCCTTCCTACTAACTCAGATCTGCGTTCAAGCTGCACAGATGTGCATTATTCTGTATGTTATTCAAATTTGCCGTCTGAAAGCATGCATGCATGCACATAATTAAAAATAACATAATTTCATAATTTCTAAAAACATACACATATACATTTAAAAAACCTAATTCCTAAACATAGAGCATGCATGCACATAATTAAAAATAACCTAGTTTCCTAATTTCTAAATACATACACATATACATTTACAAAACCTAATTCTTAAACATAGAGCATGCATGCGCACAATTAAAAATAACCTAATTTCATATTTTCTAAAAACATACACACATGCACATAATTTCTAAAAACATACAAATATACATTTAAAAAACCTAATTTATAAACATAGTTGCACATAATTAAAAATGACCTAATTTTATATTTCTAAAAACATACATATATACATTTAAAAAACCTAATTTATAAACATAGTTGCACATAATTAAAAATAACCTAATTTCATAATTTCTAAAAACATACACATATACATTCAAAAAAGCTAATTCCTAAACATGGAACATGCATACACATAATAAAAAATAACCTAATTTCATAATTTCTAAATACATACACATATACATTTACAAAACCTAATTCCTAAACATAGAGCATGGATGGGCATAATTATAAATAACCTAACTTCATAATTTCTAAAAACATACACATATATATTTTAAAAATCTAATTCTTAAACATAAAGCATGCATGCGCATAATTAAAAATAACCTAATTTCACATTTTCTAAAAACATACACACATACACATAATTTCTAAAACATACACATATACATTTAAAAAATCTAATTTATAAATATAGTTGCACATAATTAAAAATAACCTAATTTCATAAGTTCTAAAAACATATACATGTAAATTCAAAAAAACCTAATTCCTAAATATACAACATGCATGCACAACAGAATCTTTACACATAAACATAAACCCTAATTACATCATTAATAGAATCTAATACCTACATTTACACATGCATGCTTAACAGAATCTATACACATAAACACTTTTACACATGCATGCTTAACAGATTCTATACATATAAACATAAACCCTAATTACATCATTAGCAACATACTTGACAGAATCTTAAATACATTTCAAAAAAAATTACCTCCTTTCAAAGAGCTCGGAATTCTCTACAAATTTCTCTTCTACACCGAATCAATTTATCGGACAGATTTTGCTAGATCTAAAATTGAAGATTAAGAGGAAAATAAGAGAGAGAGAAGTGTGTGTGCTGGATGTTGTGCCCAACACTCGACAAATGAATTTATATTAATTTAGCCAGTGCTACTTGAGCAATCAAAGCTCCTAGTCCAACCGGTTAGCACCCCCGCTCCCACCTCTCGCTTGTCGAGTGTCCAGTACTCAACAGGCTGACGTGGCCTGTCATTTTCGTGAAATTTTCAAATTGTGAGTTTTTTTTAAATGATTTTTTTAAGTGGAAAAAACTCGTGTTCTCAAATTGCCTAGCTCCAATACGATTTGTCCCGTTTTAAGAAAGCTAATGATCAGTTTGCCTCGCACGGGGAATTCAATTTCGATGCCTCATACGCGACAAGTTATTTAATCTTGTGTAAAGAAACATTTACTGGTCATCAAAAGTTTAGATGCTACAAATATGAGAATTATTAATAGATAAATATCTATTTTTTATTTTGTATATATCTTTCTTTATCTCAAATCAAACCATCTCTTTAAATCTAGTTCTTTTAGATTCACCAAACTCATATAGATTACAATCCTAATCAATATAGATTACTTATGTATTTTAACCACACATTCTTTTAATCTAACGGATGCATTTTATTTGATATAAATTTAAATCTTTATGAATTGCAGTCGTATCTAATATGAATCATGAATATATCTTAACCATTTTATTCATATAATCTAATAGATAAATAAATAGGTATATCTTACATAAGAGCAGGTTGAATTTGTTCCTAAATATATATTTTGATAGGAAATAAAAGGCTATTGATACGCATTTAGGGCATAACCCAATGATCCACCACGCAGTGCAACGTAGTTGCAAATTGTAACGAAGAAACCAAGATTTTTATCTCATCATGGAAACAAACGCCGGCCTGACGGCGCTCGCTGCCCGCCTCGCGGAGCGCTTCGCCGCCGAGGCGGCCGACGGCGGCCGCAACCTCGTCTTCTCTCCGCTGTCCATCTACTCCGCGTTGGCCCTGGTGGCCGCCGGTGCCCGCGGCCGCACCCTCGACGAGCTGCTCTCCGTTCTCGGCGCGGCATCGCGCGACGAGCTCGTCAGCGGCACGGCGAGGCGGGCGCTCGCCGACCAGTCCGGGTTGGGCGGGCCGCACATCGCGTTAGCCTGCGGAATATGGAGCGACGCGACGCGGCCCGTGAAGCCCGGCTTCCGCGACATCGCCGTCGGGACGTACAAGGCCGAGGCGACGGCCGTCGACTTCCGGAACAAGGTCATTCATTACTCGACATGCTTACCTAATATAGACATAGGTGAAAAATTTAGAATTTCTTACAGAATAGTTAACCATATCACAAAAAACACAATTTGTCTTTATTCTCTACAACAAAGATATAAATATGTTGGAATAGTCTCTAAACTTGTTCCTTTGTGCTTTTTTTTTGTCAGCTAATGTAATGATGTGATATGCCACAATAGATGACACACATCTTTTTAGAGAAACTAAACATTGTTCTTTGCTTTTTTGCTCAGCCGGAGGAAGCAAGGGAGCAGATCAACACATGGGTGGCACAGGCCACAAGAGGCCTCATCAGATCACTCCTCCCTCCGGGATCCGTTATCTGGAGCACCGGCGCGGTGGTCGGCAACGCCGTGTACTTGAAAGGCGAGTGGCACGAACCGTTCAACAAGAGGCACACAAGGAAGAACAAGTTCTACCGTCTCAACGGGACCTCCATTGACGTGCCCTTCATGCAGAGCTACAACAAGCAGTTCATAGCCTCCTGTGATGGGTTCAAAGTGCTCCGACTCCTGTACAAGAGGAAAGAGTACATTACTCCACGGCTAATTGGTCCATTTGATGATGATCAAGTGGATCTTGCAAGATACTCCATGTACATCGTCCTTCCAGGTACATAGAGAGAAAAAGAAAAGTTTTTACAAGACCCACCTACGTTTAAGAAAATCGGAATTAGAGTGGTTTCTGGTCCGACTAATTTGTCGAAAACCACCCGAGAACCTGGCAGTTAACGGATTTATTTTTCATAAACCCATAAATCGACTGATTCTTTAATTCGTTAATTCAGACCACCTCAAATTAACTTGGTTATGAATCTAAGTAAAAACTGTGTGAAATTTAGCATCATGCTTTGTCGGTTTGGCTGGTGAATGCTCGTCGGTTCCCTTCCCGCTGGTTTGCTAAACCCTGGCCTCAATTGCTTTGACATGGAGCATAATTGTATTCAGGCCACCTAGTTGTACAATACAACAGATGAAATGATAAACAAAAGTAAGCCTTAATCTTATTCTTCTTATGTTGAGACAGGGTCTTACATAATTTGCTCTTTTTTTTTTCAGAGGCGCACGACGGGCTGGGGAGCTTGATGAACAAGATCACATCCAACCCTAGCTTCTTGCATGAACATTTGCCAAGTAAACGTGTCCCGGTTGGCGAGTTCAGAATGCCCAAGTTCAAGCTCTCCTTCTGTGATAACATCAGCGGCATTCTCCAAGAATTAGGGCTACGGGTCCCTTTCTCCCTGGAAGCCGACCTGTCTGACATGCTGGAGGAGGACGGCTCAGGCATGCCGCTGGTATTGGAGGACGTCGTCCACAAGGCGGTGGTAGAGGTGAACGAAGAAGGCACCGAGGCGACAGCCGCCACCGCCCCAATGATGTTCGAGGGTCCATGCGGACGACGGAGGCGGTGCCGGAGCCGGTGGACTTCATCGCCGACCATCCGTTTCCGTTCTTCATAGCGGAGGATTTGTCGAGTGCAGTCGTTTTCGCAGGCCATGTTGTTGATCCCTCAATTGTGTAATAAAATACCACACCACCCCAAAAATTTTGAAATTATGATTTAGAGGTCTAATAAAATGAGATTGAACTCATATAATAAATATAAAATAGTAAAAATATTTGCTCAGGTATAACAAATTTGCACTGAAAATAATCTTTTGAATACATGAATAAGCAGCGGCGTGCTGAAGTCTTTCTTTCTTCATTTATCAAATGGCACCTTCATGGCTATGCTTGTTAAATTTTTAGAGTCTAGGTGACCACCTCATAGACTTCGTGGTATACTGCTTTAGTTTTTTTCTACTTATCATTTTAAAAAATAGTCATCCTATATTTTAAGATAAAATATGATCTTATCTTTCTAAAATATTTTCATATTTATTGTTTAAATTGGTCATTAATTGTTTCGATACAAACAACACAACATATTACATTGATATGAGTAAAATTATAATCTTACAATTAAATCCCTTCTTAAAAACAATATAGAGAGCTATCTTAGAAAAAAGAAGGGAATGTATCTTTGTTGACTTAGATGTCCATGTGTACCCTCAATTATGTTTTCAAAGCATTGGGGCAGCAAATTTTATTGAACCTCCTTGACATTGATTTATCTCAACAAATGTCAATTTGGTAATACGAGCAAATACTATATATACAGAAAAGTTCTTATGACATACAAATTTTTTAAAAAAGTTGATTAGATGATGCAGAATAAAGAAAAGTGGGTGCAATTCAAGATAAAATTGACTATGGTTAATTATTGACGGTGCATATCAATTTTTATAAGAAGTTTGTAAAAAGTTTTTAGTGCTTGCAATCTTTTTGAATTATAATACTCTATATTACAAACATATCTTCTATTATATAGTCTAATTTTGAATTCTAATACTCTATACTCCGCAGAGTATAGAGTATAGAGTATTAAAACACAAGGTGACCGCTACACACTAGTCTAATTTTTTTTATCTATCTTAATTTAAACATATAGATCAAAGATATGCTTGGGCCCTTTGTGCCACACTATTACAGAAGTGCATTCCACTAACCCATATTTTCTAACGGTTATAAGCAATCTGGGAAAAATCCGATAGAATAGGACGACAGCGGCGGAAAAGAGGCATTTTACTATCGGTTACACACTAGTCCAACGTAAGTGAAATGCAAATACTTTTTACTATCGGTCATTACTGTACAAACCGATATAATATATTAAAAAGTACTATCGATTTTCCATTTTTAACTGATAGTAAAATTACGCACTTTATACTATCAGTTATTACTGTACCAACCGATATAATATATTAAATAGTACTATCGGTTTTTCATTCGTAACAGATAGTAAAATTACTCACTTTATACTATCGGTTATTACTGTACCAACCGATATAATATATTAAATAGTACTATCGGTTTTTCAGTCGTAACTGATAGTAAAATTACGCACTTTTTACTATCGGTTCTTACTGTATTAACCGATACAATATAGTAAAGTTTACTATCGATTATATAAAACAAACCGATAATAAAATGACTTTATATAAACTAATGTTATGACAGTGGGGACCTTATTTTACTATCGGTTTGTATTTTTGAACCGATAGTAAAATTGTACAACTTAATTAGGTCGACCCCTGCTCTGCGCTCTGCATGTTGGAATCATTTTAGCCGCGCACGACTCCAAGCTAGAGTGATCTGGAGAAGCTAGTTGAGAGGTTGATCATATTTCCATCCCCCTCGGTATTGTCATCTTCTCATCACCTCTCTCTCTCTCTCGATCACTCTTTCACACTCTTCCTCTCTCTCTACTTGCAATTCATTAAACTAGATACATGTAGCTCCAAACTAGCTAGAAGGCTAGGTTGGCTAGCTAGCTATAGCTTGCTGAATTTAAGCAGCTAGCTAACTGGCTCTTCCAATTAATGCATGCATCAAGTTAATTAGGGTTTCATATATACAAATCCATTTAATGTAATTAAGCAGCTCATGTACACACATATGGCCTAGCTAATTATATTTCATGCATATATGCATGCCCTGAGTCATTAATTATTTATTTGAATTTGTCAATTTTGTGAAATAATTGTAGATGAACCGAGAATATTGGATGTATGGAATAAAACGTACTACTGTTGAGTATTTGGAGGGTGTGAATGCGTTTATTAAATTGTGTCCATGAAAGACTTGAAACTAGTTGGTATGAAGTCACATGATTGTCATGTACTGATGTCACAAATGCTTCCCATTGCTATCAGAGGCATTCTCCCAGTCAAAGTTAGAGAGACAATTACAAAGCTATGTTATTTCTTCAACACAATATCTGGCAAGGTACGTAAGTGTGTACTCCTAGCAAGTTAATTAGCTCCATTCGTGGAACTTGTCAGATTTTTTGGATCTGAATATTTGCTGCAACTGTGTCCTTGCAGGTAATTGATCTGGATGGACTGGACGATTTGCAACGCGATGTGACTACAACTCTTTGTCAGCTGGAGATGTATTTCCCTCCATCTTTTTTTGATGTTATGGTCCATCTAATTGTTCACCTTGTCAGAGAAATTAAGTTTTGTGGACCCGTGTTCCTGCGCTACATGTATCCATTTGAGAGATTTATGGGTATCTTGAAGGGATATGTAAGGAATCGACATCGGCCTGAGGGCAGTATCATTGAAGGTTATGCCGCCGAGGAGGTGATCGAATTTTGCACCAACTATATGGCCGGGGTTGACCCAATTGGTGTTCCTACGTTCCGGCATGAGGGCAGGCTTCAGGGCATTGGAACGATTGGATTTAAAGCAGTCGTCCCCTCTAGTGATCTGTATGCAAAAGCCCATTTTTGGGTCTTACAGCACATGACGGGGGTAGAGCCATACACGAGTACAAGGAAATGTTACAGAAACAGAATCCCTCGAAGCCAGAGATTTGGGTCACCAGAGAACATAATAGGAAGTTTGCTGGGTGGATCGAAAATAGAGTCCTGCAAGCTTCTGAGGGCGACGTAGATGAAGTTGTTACATGGTTGGCCAGAGGGCCTAGATTTACTGTAGGGACTTGGCAGGGGTATGACATCAACGACTATTCATTTTACACAAGAACTCAGGACGAGAAGAGTACTATGCAATATAGTGGAGTGACACTACTTGCTATTTCGGAGGATGCCAGGGCAGTAAGGGCACTCGACTCATATTACGGTGTTATTGAGGAAATATGGGAGCTCGATTATGTATTACTTAAGATTCCTCTGTTTCGATGCCAATGGGTCGAAATCCCTCGAGGTGTTAAAGTCGACAATTATGGGTTTACTCTCGTCGATCTCAGTAGAGTCGCACACAAAGATGATCCATTTATACTTGCTGAGCAAGCACACAGGTGTTCTACATCGTTGACCCGGCCAACCCAAAGTTGCACGTTGTCCTTCACAGTAAGAGACGTATTGTTGGGGTCGAAGACGTTGTGGATGAAGAAGAGTACGATCAGTTCGACGAACTACCTCCATTTTTAGATGGAATTCTTCAATCTGTCCCTACCGAAGATATTGACGAAACAAGTTACCTGCGAGACGACCACGAAGAAGGATTATGGGTGGACAACCATTCTTGACTAATTTGCAGTATGTAAGTGACGTATATTACTTGGATCTTTAATCGAAGAATTCTTCAAATCATTTTTTAAAAATTCTTTGGGAAAACATACGTGATGCATTGAGAATCATTTATGCAAATTTTCATTTCAATTGGAGTATATACTTGATTTGAGCAATAATTGATTCTTTTCACAAATCAATATGAAAACTGTAAATTTTCATTCCATGATTGGTCTTTATTGTTAATTTATTTCAAAATTATTGGAAGTCATTTGCATGGGGTTTCAGGTGTCTTAACAAGTGCAAAATGATGTACTGAGACCCATCTGTAATTGTTCTTAGGAAATCCCTTTAGATAAATTTAACAGTATTCTACTATCGGTTTCAACTTCCAAACCGATATGAAATTAACATATACTATCGGTTTATTGTCATAAAACCGATAGTAAAATACAATGCAAAATGATGTACTGAGATCATCTGTAATTCTTCTAAGGGAAATCCTTTAGGGTCAATAACATTTTATTTTACTATCGGTTTGAACTGTGAAACCGATATGAAATTAAACTATACTATCGGTTTATTGTTCATAACCGATAGTGATTTATACTGTGTTATGAGCCCCTGTTCTTAGTTTACTATCGGTTTGGTATAATAAAACCGATAGTGAACAGTGCCAACACTGCAAACCCTAACTTACATGTTTTTACTATCGGTTGGTAGTTATGAATCGATAGTAAATACTCATACATTAGGTTATAACCTTGCACGATTTTCCCTCCAGTACAACTGATCACATTCCAATTTCCAAATACTCGCGCGGAAAACCCTAGATTCCCCAACGTTCGCTTCTTCGCTCCTCTGCGCCACCATTGCCGATCAGAATCTACTTCTCCACCGCCTCCGGCACTGCATTGCGCCACCGCCTCCGGCCACTCCACGATCGACTATAAGTGTTCTTGACCAAATCGCTCGCGTGTATGCTTAAGTTTGTATGCAATGGTTCATATCCTGTTCAATGGATTACAAATATAAAACTAGAGTAAAATTCATGAACTACAAACTTGATAACTATGAGGATGACAGAATTGATGAAAATCACTAGCAATTTGTCATACAGTGTAGTCCACTATCGGTTTCTTATTTAGAACTGATAGTAAATACCTTAAACTGAATTTTCTGTTAATTATTTCCCATTTTCTAATTTTCATCTGAAATTTTGGTTCATTTACATTTTAACATACTTTATGTTCCTGCTGAGAGACTAGCATAGTTTGCACTGCTAATCTTATAGATTTTACTGAATACAAACTTGATTACTATCGGTTTGACTTGAAAAACCAATAAGAAATAGACTAATCTGAATTTTCTGTTAATTACTTCCCATTTTCTAATTTTCATCTGAAATTTTAGTTCATTTAAATTTTAACAGACTTTATGTTCCTGCAGAGAGACTAGCATAGTTTGCACTGCTAATCTTATAAGTTTTCCTGAATATAAAGTTGAGTACTATCGGTTTTACTTGGAAAACCGATAGGAAATAGTGTATGTCATAGTTTGCACTGCTAATCTGAATTTTCTGTTAATTACTTCCCATTTTCTAATTTTCTTCTGAAATTTTAGTTCGTTTAAATTTTAACATACTTTATGTTCCTGCAGAGAGACTAGCATAGTTTGCACTGCTAATCTTATAAATTTTCCTGAATATAAACTTGAGTACTATCGGTTTTACTTGGAAAACCGATAGGAAATAGAGTATGTCATAGTTTTCACTGCTAATCTGAATTTTCTGTTAATTACTTCCCATTTTCTAATTTTCATCTGAAATTTTGGTTCATTTAAATTTTAAAAGACTTTATGTTCCTGCAGAGAGACTAGCATAGTTTGCACTGCTAATCTTCATATCAATTGATGGTCTGTTCATGGAATTTTAGGTAAAGCCATGTCGGCATCTTCCTCGGCTGATAGTAGTGATTCGGGGAGGGCGAACGTAGATAGCACTGCCTCGTCCCAGCGCAAGAGGAAGGCGCGAGGCGCGACGATGTTGGGTCGTTTGGCCAAACGCGCGGATCTTTCATGTGAGTTCAACCAGTTCGGGAGACCGATTGGGAAGAACGCCGGCCACTATACTGCCTATGTTGCCTTGTTGGCGAAGGAAAGGGTGAAGATCACCGTCCAGAGCTGGAAGGACGTCAAGGCCGACGAGAGGGATAGGCTGTGGGCAGAAGTGAAGGTAAAATTAATCAAAATCACTGAACTCTTGAGTAATCACATTCCCTTGGTTTATCCCAGAGATTAGGTAAGTCCTGCTTATATGCACCATTTGAAACAGGCCAAGTGGAACATCCCCGACGATGGTCCCAAGATAGCTTGCTTGAAGGACATAAACAACACGTGGAAAACCTTCAAGAGCGTCCTCGTCAGTACCTTCCTCGCTAAAGGCAAATCTCTATGCGAGAAGTACCCCTTCATAACGGATGATGTATGGGAGCAATTCGCCCAACAAAAGGGACTCATGAGTTCAAGGTATGTATTGTTCCTTTGCTTGGTTACACCATTGTATGCAGTAAGCAGCGGTGCATTAATTTTCTTGTTCCTGGTATGAAGGCCCTCAGCGAGAAGAACAAGGCAATCCAGAGGAGGAACGACCACCCACATCGGCTCGGCTCTCGCGGCTATGCGGGGAAGGAGGAGCAGTGGAAGAAGGCTGAAGACAAGGCATCGAATTTTGTCGACTCCCCTGACCTACCACTCTCCGAGATCCGCGATCAGCGATGCAAGTGCTGGTGGCTGGCCAGAGGGACCGTGTCGGCCACGGGGACTGTGGCGTTCCCAAACCCCAGGGACGTCGAGGTCGTGCAGCGACTCGTAAGTTGGCTAACTTCCTGGTTGGAATCATAGAGTGTGGTACAAAAAACTATGATCACTAGTGTGCGCACAAGTTTGTATATATTTCTTCCTCATAATGGAGAGCTTTCAATGTAACAGATCTCTTGCTCGAAGGAGGCGACCGAGGGATTGTTCACTCCCCATAGAGAGAACGACATCCTTACCCGGGCTCTAGGGAACAAGGAGCATCCAGGGCGGACACGAACCGTGGGGGCTGTGGTGCCATGGAAGGAAGGCTTCTCGGAGCCCGGGCAAAAGGCGAAGAAGGCTGGCAGCTGGAAGGAAAGGGAAGTGGAGCTATCTTAGAAGATATGGGCAGATGTCACTGCACAATTCACGGTCATGTTCGCTCAAATGAACGAGAAGTATGAACGTCTCAGCCGAGTTGTGCAGTCCAAGGGTTTAGATCTAGCTACCGAGGTCGACGCTGCCAGGCCGAGTAGTTGCGGCTCGAAGGTTCACGTGGATCCGGTGGACCTGATCGAGGTATTGTAACTCTTGAGCTATATATGCAGTTCGGTTGATGCCACTCCCGTTACGTTAGAATTGTTTCGCTAACCTGTTATAATTGTTGCAAATTGCAGAAACCGGAGAGCTGTAGCCTATTGATCAACATAGGCGACAAACCTGTTGCGGTTGCAAACGGGGTCGTATACCAGTCTTGGGAGGATGTCCGGATCCATTGCGTACCTCTGGAGCCTGGATTCGCAAAGGTACAAGTGGACATGGCCCTCCCGGGCTACAGCTCTTTTCTGTTGCCCGTCCCAACGGACGAAATGCGGACAATTGGCAAGGCATTGGGCTCGTACATACAGTGCCCCAAGAAGGGTGTTAGACTACAGGAGGTAAATCCTAGCCATGCTAGCTTACAACTCAGTTAATATACTCAATTTGCAAAATCTAACTTATGCGTTTGTACTTAAAGTGGACGATGGATACCAGCTCACTTCCTGAGGACACCACCCACGCCACAACGCATGAGCGAACTCCTTCGGCCCCCATGCCTCCTCCGACGGCCTCAAACCCTTCGCCATCAAATGAGGCCGGCGGCACCACACCCCAACCTTCGAAGGTATACATTCGCTCCCCGCCCAAAGGCAAGGGCAAGGCCAAACAAAGCCAGCCGGGTACGTTCAAGAACGGGTCCCCACTCATGTCGGAGTACCTTCTGCGCAATATTGATCAAATAACCAGAAGTCTCCACGAGTGGTACCTGACCCGGTCTAGGCGCCACATCAACTTCTTGGTTCACTTCAGACCAGCCCATTTTCACCGTGAGCCCGGGAGCATATCGGTGGCCCACGAGGATTTGTTCGACCTCCTCAACTGGCGGGAGCTTGATATGTTCATCATACGGACTGGAGTCCTATGAGTTTGCTGTTGTCTGAAGTTATCACAGTTCGTTTCATAAATCTAATCACTTTGTATGCACTACTTACTAATGTCTACTTTGCATCCAGGTGCATGTATAGGCAGGCGTTGATGAGGGCATGTGACAAGGTGGGTTTCCTCGACCCAGAGAAAATAAGCCTCACGATGCTAGAGCACGACCAAGCACATGCGGAGGAATACATATCAAGGGCACTACTAGCGCAGCAGGACCGAGAGTTCATCCTTGCCCCGTACCACCAAAGGTTAGTGCATTTCCTACTAATTTAACTTATTCTTGTATGTTACGCCTAACATATGTATGAAACAGTTCGCTTATATATGCAATGTAGGGGCCACTGGGTCCTCGCTGTCATTTGCCCATGGATGAATGAGGTCTATTACCTCGATTCGATGAGCGACAAGGTGGCGCATGTTTTCACTCTCACATGGCACATAGACGCGTAAGTAACATAATTGTTTTAAATTTTTCTCTGACTAGCTAATTAATGATAACATATTAACCGGCAATGCTAAATTAAATACAGGGCTTTCAAAAATTATGCTAGTACTGGAGGGAGGGATGACGCGTCGAAGGGCACAACAATTTCTTGGAAAGAATATGAGGTAATTAATACGGATTGAAGTACTCATGATGAGTCTTTTAATTCAAGCTTAATTAGTTTTTTCGAGTTAATGTGAGTTTATGCCTTTGCATATGCAATTTTTCCAGTGCCATCAGCAGCCACAATCGTGGGAATGTGGCTTATATGTCATGAGATTCATGTATGACCTGATCAGGAGAAACTTTGCCCAATTCCCTAAGGTAACCATTTTTCCTGACTCAAAGTCGAACTTTAATTGGATGTGACGTACGATCCTAACTTCATACACGCATATATGCAGAGCGCCATGTTGAAAGAGCAATATGAGTTGCTTCAATTGAAGGAGCTGCGAACAATTTGGGCTCAATATGTCATGGAAGAAGTGGCTATCAACGATCGATAGTAACTGACTTGTGTAATATATATTGAATGTGTTGATTGCTGTATTTGTGAATAAACTCAATATGTGAATAGATTCATTAATGCATTTGTGAATAAACTCGATCAATATGTGAATAAATTCAATCTGTCCAATGCATGTGTATATTACTATATTAGTGTATTTGTGAACAAATTCAATATGTGAATATTGGTGTATATTTGTAAATATTGGTATATTTGTGAATGATCCAATGTATCTCTGTATTGCTGTATGTATATGTGCAAGATTCCAGTACTAACCGTGTCGAGTACATAACCGATAGAAAAAACTACATAGTACTATCGGTTATACTTCAACCGATAGAATAAATATTCCATTACTATCGGTTCATATACAACAACCGATAGAATAAAGTTTCCAGTACTAACTGTGTCTACACAATACTATCGGTTTAGATCCCAGCCGATAGAAAAAACATACACATTACTATCGGTTTAGATCCTAGCCGATAGAAAAAACATACACATTACTATCGGTTTATATACGAGCCGATAGAAAAAACGTAAACAATACTATCGATTTAAATCCGAGCCGATAGAAAAAATAATCGATAGCGATCAGTGAACGTTGGGGATGTATATGTTTTACTAACAGTTTTTGAACCGATAGAAGTGTGCTGCTTTTCTACTATCGTGCCGATCACTATCGGTAAGAGAACCGATAGTAGAGTGGATTTTTAACCGATAGTGAAAAGCATTTCTGTAGTAGTGCCAATAATAGATCAACGAATGTTTGACACAACGTTGATTTGCTAAATTTTTTTTACATGATTACAATGTTTAGATTTCATTTCATCTCAATCAATTTTAATCACTGACATGTGAATGACTCAACCTAAAACTCATGCGCATCCAACCCTATCTTCTAAATGATATCCTCGCTGTAGGCTCATTAGAAATATATATACCATTATTTTTATTTTTAATATTTTTAAATGTATTATTTATAGCGGTGTCTATATATCGATATTTTTGGAAAAGTATCATTTATAAAACCGTGTATCGTTATTGATATCTATTATGTTTGCAATGTCCTTCTGCGGGCAGAGAAATCAAGAAAGAAGATCAGCAGATGGGTAACACAAGTCACAAACAATCTCATCACCTCAGCTCTTCCAAAAGGATCAGTACATCCAGATACTTGCCAATGCCATCTACTTTCAAAGGAGAATGGGGCAACCCATTCAACAAGAGATACACCAAGGACAACAAGTTCTACCTTCTTGATGGAACCTCCATTGATGTGCCTTCCATGCAGAGTTACAAGAAACAATGCATAGAATCATATGATCCTTTCACCCGGTTAATTTGTGTCATTCTCGCCCTTCTGTGTTTTTCTATACTGGACGAGGTGTCTGGCGCGGTCACACTCACCCTTTCGTGTTTTTTCATAGTGCACAAGGTGTCGGGCACTGTCATTCTCGCCCTTTCGTGTTTTTCATAGTGGACGAGGTGTCGGCCACTTTCCTCCTCGACCCTTCCAAGAACAACTAATCTGCGTCTTACTTCAATTTCTCTCAGTTAACTGAATCTCTGATTTGCTTCAATAGACTTAAGTAAGAGGTATAAATAGGCCTATGAATTGTGTCAAATTTTTTTTTTTTTTGCTAAAAGAAAACTAAAATTAAGATTCTTGAACAGATCAATCTCTTTCACTAGAACCCATTTGATTCATAGAGAAGTCTACCATATACATAACAAAATATCATTAAGATAACATATAAATGGCTACTTAAATTATACGCATTTTACAAAAAAAAAAAAACCCACCAAATTTAAGATCCTGTAATCCTAATAAAAACATAACTATCAGAGGTTCAGAAAGCACACAAAACGGGTGAAAGGATGCAGAGGCTGCACTAAAATTCAGCAGCGGCTCTTACTGCAGCTCCTCGCCGGCCGGCCGCCGGAGTTGCACGGGACGGCGTCCGTCAGCATCTTCACCACGTCCCTCATGCTCGGCCTGCCGGCGGGCAGCTTGGCGGTGCAGAGCACGGCGATCTTGAGCACCTTCAGCATGTCCTCCTTTGACGAGGCGGCGATCCGCGGGTCGAGAGCTTCGTCTAAGCTATCTGGACTGAGTGAATTGAGCTTGGTTGACATCCAGAAGACAATGTCCTTCCCCTCCCCGAAGTGCGGGTCGATGGGGCTCCGGCCGGTGATGAGCTCCAGTAGTACCACTCCAAAGCTGTATATATCGGTCTTCTCTGTCACTTTCAGAGAGTACGCGAGCTCTGAAAAGCGACCCAAACAAACTTGTAAGAGAGGTATCGCAGAATAAAAACTGCACAGATCTTATCTGTCCAGTTTTCTTTCTGAAACACTAAAAACTTTCCTAAAACTTATCACACGCCGACCAAGACTCACCGGGGGCAAGGTAGCCATGGGTGCCGGCGAAGCAGCTGAACTCGGCGGAGTCCTCGGCAATCTTGGCGATCCCGAAGTCGGCGATCTTCGCCTCATAGTCCTCATCAAGCAGTATGTTGGTCGACTTGATGTCGCGGTGTATGATCGCCGGCGAGCAGTCATGGTGCAAGTACATCAATCCCTTAGCGGCGCCGACGGCGATCTTGTGCCGCATCCCCCAGTCTAGCTCTGCGCCGCCGCCCTTCGCCTCCCGCCGGAGCGCCTGGTGGAGGTTCCCGCGCGGCATGTACTCGTAGACCACGAAGTTGAGCTCTCCGCGCGACATGCACGCGTGGAGCTTCAGTATGTTGCGGTGGCGCACCGTGCCGAGGATGGCCATCTCGGCGGCGAGCACCCTCGCCGCGTCGCCCTTCCACAGCCGCTTCACGGCCACCGTGCCCCGGCCCTTGAGCTCCACCCGGTACACGCGCCCCGTGCCGCCGGACCCGATGAGGCTCTCCTCCCCGACGCCGCATATCTCCTCAGCGTCGATCTCCGGCGGGTGGAACGACTCCAGCTTCCACTGATCTCTCGCCTTCCCCTGCTCCAAATCGCCATTCTTGAGCTCCTCGAGCAAGAAGCTTCTGTAGCTCACGAACAGTATCCCGACGACCAGTAGTAGCATTGCCGTCACAAGAACCGGCACGAGGAGCAGTGATCTCCGGGCAAGGCTGTCGTTGCGGTCGTCGCCGACATCGCACACTCCAAGGTCGGACTTGCCGTCAACGCAGAGGTCGGGGTTCTGTGCAAACGCCTTGTCGCCGGCGATGAAGAGTAGCCCCGGTGGCACGGTCCCGGTTAGCCGATTTGAGGAGAAGTCTATTGAGCTCAGCTTGAGCAGCTGCAGGCTTGTCGGAATCGGTCCGGTGATCGCGTTCAACGATAAGTTCAGTGAATTCAGAGATGACAGCATTGACAGAGAGGTGGGGATCGGCCCGGTCAGGCCGTTCCGGGAGACGTCGATCTCGACGAGCCTGCTGCACCCGCCGAGCTGGGCAGGCAATGGCCCTGTCAGTGAGTTGTCTTTCAGTAACAGTGATGTTAATTGGTAGAGATTGCCGATATCCGGTGGTATGGTGCCTGAGAAGGAATTGTTTGATAAGTATAGCTTCTGGAGCTGCCCGAGCTGGCCGATTTCTGCTGGTATTGGCCCACCGAGTCTGTTGTTCTGCACGCTGAGCTGGTTCAGACTCGATGATTTGCCAATTAGGGGAGGAATGCTACCGGTGAACCCGTTGTCCGATATGTCCATGATCATCGCATCGGGGAGAACCCAGAGCCCCGCCGGGAGGCTCCCGGTGAACCGGTTCTGGTTGATTCGGAACCTTTGCAGGGACTTGCATGTCGCATACTCACTGGGGAACTCGCCCGAGAAGCCGTTCTGCAGCGCGAGAAGGAACTTCAAGCTGTTGCTGCTGCATAGGTACCTTGGGAACGGCCCAGTGAAGCCGTTCGTGGAGATGTCGATGCTGGTAAGCGGGGCGAACCGGCCGAAGTTCGCCGGAAACTCGCCGGAGAACCGGTTCTCATAGATGGAAAAACCTTTAAGAAGCCGCAACTCGCTCCACTCGGCCGGAATCAGCCCGGAGAAGTTGTTGTGGTAGAGCTGGATCACCTGCAAGTTCTTGAGCCCGGCGAACTCGGCCGGGATCCCGCCGCTGATCTGATTTTTTGAAACATCAAGCTCACCCAGCCCGGTGATCTTCCCTATCTCCGACGGTAGCTCCCCGGTCAGGTTGTTCTGATACAACTCAATCTTCCACAGGTTCCGGAGGTTGCCGATGGCCGCCGGAATCTCGCCGGAGATATGGTTCATCGATAAATCTATCGTCTCCAGCATGGTGAGCTCGAAAATGGAAGCCGGTATCTCCCCTGTCAAATTGCATTTCGCCATGTACAGATACGTCAAGTTCTTGAGCTTTCCAATGGTTACAGGCATCTCACCTTCATCAAAGTTGTTCAAGCCGAGACTAAGCGTGACAAGGCTAGACAATTCCCCCACCCACGCTGGGAACCGGCCCGAGAACCCGTTGTTATCGACATAGAGCACCTGCAGCCGCGTAAGCGGCGACAAGTCCGGCATCTCACCGGTGAGGCTATTGAAGGAAATGTTCAGGACCCGGAGCTGGGTGCAGCTGCTCAGTTCAGGAGGCACAATGCCTGACAAGCTGTTCGAGTCGAGTACGAGATGATTCAGAGATCGAAGTGAGCAGATGGCCGGTGAGATCGACCCCGAGAGGCTCTTGTTCGAGAGCGATATCTTGGTGACCATGCCGGAGACCGCGTCGCACCGGACGCCGAGGAACCGGCAAGGGGAGGTAGCATTTGTCCATGTCTGAAGACTGTTCAGGGGGTCAATCAGGCTGGCTTTGAACTGAAGAAGGGCTTGTGTTTGGAGATCAACTTGGCAATTTGAGTTCAGAGAAATGGAGAGAATTATGATCAAAGGGAGGCAAACAAGGTTGTGACCTCTCATTGCTAAAATTGGTATTTGCAAATCTCACAAGAACTTAATTTCATGTGTGTTTCTTCAGAAAACCTGAAAAATTAGAACAGATTACATGATCAGTAATCAGATTTTAAAGGGAAGAGATGATAAAGTTGGAAGAGTTTAGATGATTCCTAGTGGTTAAAAGAAGTATGAGTTCCTAATTGAAGGATCAATTTTGTGTCAACCTGCAAATCAGTAGTACTTGTTGCAGAAAATGGTGATTTTTTTCGTTCTTCAGATTTAGTCTTGTATGTAGCTATACTTTCAGCATAAAAAGGAAAATTGTAATTTCCATTCAAATTATAATTTAACTAAGTTAGGACGCATTTGTTCCAATTTATTCAAACTATAGTTTCTCAAATAAATTGAAATTGGGTTAAAGAATGGATTTAGATGTCAGACTTATTTTTTAATTTGAAGTCATTTTTGAATTAGAAACTCTAAATAAATTTAAATCCTTCTCTACCAATTTATTGACCTTATAAATTAGTTCAAGCAATTCCTTAATATGGTCGTGACTTATCATGACACTTTCAATTATCATACATCTTCGGACAGAACAAAACAAATTAACCAAGAGCCTTTAAAAAAACTTTTGCTCTTAAAAATATGACAAGACAAATCAAAACTTTCTACATCAAAATACTCTATAGATAGACAAAACTTTACACCTTATTTTATAATTGATATGATTATAATTGTTATGAGATTTGGACAGGCAACAGTTGCTTTGGATTGTAACACATGATCATGGATCATGACTTGCCATCTACTACTGATGCCTTCCACTTCCAAATACCTAAAAAAGCCCTAGATTGCTACATGGCACATCTGATATTCACTATTTTTCCTTAAATTAATGGAGCACAAAAGCACAGAGCACTTGCTAATTGCAATGGGATCAGATGATGAAATGCACATACTTCTTTTAATGGAATAATAGTCTTCACCACTTACTATGTTAGTGAGCAATCAGTATCTGAAAATGACAAATATAGCAATTATAATACTTGCGTAATGACCAATATAATAACGCAAGAACGACACGATACGAGTAGCATCAATTTGATCAGAAGAAATTTTTTCTTTATTGGTTATACCTTGATCCAATTTATTTTAACCGTTTTACCTAACTCGAAAAAAAAACTTGATCGATTTTCTTTGTCGAATATGTTTCAGTTCCAGCTCTACTCGGTGGATATCGCAACCTTTTTTGTTTGTCCTCAGTAGAATACTCCAAATGAGTCGAGGGAAAATTTTTAAATATTAAATGTATAAATGATATGATTTATTCAAGAGTGATGGATCTGAAACGAATGGTTATGCTATGAATTTTGTCGTTACCCCTAGGGGATCTAGATCAGCATCAAACTTAATGACTATTTTTCCCTTATGTTGCGAACACTATGTTTTTTTTTAAAAAATTGAATTTAATTCAGTACATATAATGAAATTTTGTCACTTTTCTACTCCTTTCTTGGACATTTTATATCTATAGAAGCTCAAATCAGCATCAAACATAAGTTCGGTATTTTATATTTATATTGACCAAATTACTTTGATATTTAAATAAAAATTAATTGTTCATGAGTTTGTTCGATCTGTGCTTATATCATTTCTACAAAAACAAGCTTGGGGTGAAACTATGGTCCGATTTCTTCAAAATAAGGTGGTTCCTAATTCTTCGAAAATTTTTGGCAACTATTATTTTCTTTGTGGTTTTTTAAAAAAATTTTAAGTTTTTTTTCATCATTCTTGTATAATCACCTATTTACACTTTTTAAATAACTTGCAACCTCCCCTAATATCAGTCATACTAATCATATCGAACTAGACGGATCATGATACAATAATATGGTTAGTTTGCAACAAAAAATCAAACCCGTGTGTCACACGTACTATATATTGTAAGATAATATTTTTATTTTTCATTATAGTTTACTGTCTTATGTGCTCTGTGTTCTAACTTCCACTGAATTGTTTCACTGGAATCCAGTTATTAGTTTTTTTTTTTTTTTGACAACAATCAAGTTATTAGTTAACCTGACTTTTATGACCAACAGTATAAATACTGCAGACAACATATGTAACTGGAATGTGGGCCCATCGGCTACTGTTGGTCTTTTTTGTCGAGCAATTCTGTCCTATGTGGAATAATTAAAATGAAACCTCCACGTATAAGTAACACCAATCAAGTAAAAAACTAAAATATAGCTCAAAAATAAATAACACAAATAAAAACAAATCAAACTAAAAAAAGCAAATTTTTGTATCACTATGAAATTTAAATTTGTTATATTTGTCATTAGATATAAAATTGACATGTGGATTAGACTCATTTTATCAATCTCATATCATAATATAGAACTTTTGTAGTATCAAAAAAAAATTTCTCAACCTCAAAGTGTGGATATGACCTCCTCTTTCTCTTACAGAGATGTGCTAAACGGCTCTAGAAATAGCATTATTAAAGAACTACTCATGGAAACATTCAATTCTTGAACAAACACTATGAACAATAGAATGCCATGCATATAAGTCAACCAAACAAAAACCAAGATAGAAATAATCCTAATTGCTCAATTACCTATCAAATCACCTCAAATCCCACATGTTAATTCTTGAGCAGCTTGTTCCTTTTTTTTTTTTTTTTCCTTTTCTTTCTTTTGATCAAATGAAGACCACCACGACGACCAAGAAGAAGAAGAAGAAGAAGAAGAGAAGAGAAGAGAAGAGAAGAGAAGAGAAGGAAGAGCGGTGGTGATGGAGAGTGAATGAGAGTTTTTGGTAGTTGTTTTCGTGTGTGGGGGCATTTTGGCAAATAATGCGCATGTTGGCATGTATATAGCTCTACAAAGGCAATCAAATTGCACAAGGGGAGATGTGACCCCCCAGAAAAAGTTGTTGCTTGTGGAAGTGCCGTTTGAGCTGTGGCTGCTTCTTGATTGGTGTTGCTATGCAAATGCTGTGCACTCCTTGTCTTAGTGAGGATTCTCTATACTGTGAGTAGAAATTGAGCGGATCAAGTCGAGTTATTGACCAATTGTAATATAATTGGCACGTCATTCAAGATTTTTAGTGGAGATTAGAGTTCACATCTTTGTAAATGAAGATTATAGTTAATTCTGATGACACAGATGTGCAGATAATTATTTTTGGAAATTAGTTGGTAGTTGATATTGCAACATTTTAGATGACTGATTTTTAGTTAAGTTTTCTAGTCAACTCCTACTCTTAGAGAAATATAGAGGCCAAGAGTATTCAAAAAATATATACAAGATTTTACTAAATGGTTGGTAAAAATATATGGTTGCACCTCACTGTGAGGGAAGAGCCACAAGACAATTTGTGCCAAATGTATTAGACATATATGGATGTGTGGTGGGGGAAGGGGCACAGGAAAATCGAGTGTGCGTGTGTGTGAACAACAAAACATATCATTTTTGTTGACGATTGAAGTTTTGTCTCGGATGTAAACGTGATATTTGCATAATAGAATTCCTGTTGAATGTTTGGTGGCAATATATTTATTTGTTGAAATGCAGGTGATATTTGTAGGATTATATATAGAGCAATGTTGTAGTATTTATTGTACTCCAAAATAGTTGAACATGAAAAACTTTGTATGAACAAACTTTTTTGGAGTAGCACCCATTGTCAAATGGGTTTATTTTTTTAAATAAATAATAAAAAAAAGCATTTCCTTATATACATAGCCACACCATCTAAATAAGCAATTGTATTTTAGCACTATTTTCAATATCTCCCATGTCCAATGGAAGAGGCACTATCCATTGAATTTTTGCAAGATAGATCTTTTGGTATGTGAATTTTTATAAAGAGTCCAAATAAACTCTTTTATAACATAAAAAGATGACCCATTCAAATATCTAAAATACTAAGAGATCTCAATAAAAATAATTATCTTGTTCCACCACTATTTGTAACACAATCTATTATCCGAAACAACACGTGTCGCTCATCTTTTAATGTAGTGCAGGAATAAGAACCAGCACCACCCTGTCATCTCATACCATACAAATCATGTGAAAACCATTAGTAGCATAGAACCGTGAAGGAAATGGCTCAGTTTGCCAGATAAAAACTCTAAAAAGTCATATTTGTACTCCCGAAACTTTAGGAGTGTTACAGAGAATCTGGACAATGTTGCATGCATGGGTCACGTGCGGATAGGAGATAGCCGGGTGCTGCTTCCTTCACATTTGTGGCAAGTATGCAACATAATTGAAAGCTCTTCTCATCACATGAATGGGCAGGGTCTCCTATGTTTTTCGTATAGATACTTGTATATATAGTATTACTCACTTATAAAATAAGTGATATTTTAATTATTTTTTAAATGAAATAAGTAATACTCTACAATTTCGAGATAAAATAAATACGTGCCATTTCTTTTTCGTATGGTAGGAATATTTAGTTAATGTATGTATCTAAACACATAAGTAATAGAGAGGTCTTATGATTAGTTCTGAAAAATCCATAGATAAACTTAATATGTAATTGGTGAGGCTTAAATATTGACATTTAATTAGACAACACTAGTATAACATTAGAGCCATCAGTGCTATATATGTCTTCCTGTGTGCTTATTCTTATTTTATATATCGACTAATGAAATGAGTTGGATAATTGTTATAAAGAAAACAATTAATACAATGTAAAATATAAAATTTTATTATTTATTAATCTATATGAAAATTGCTAAAATATCACTTATTTTTAGAATGGAGAGAGTATTCGTTAGACCATTTTGACTGCATTACATCATGAGATGAAATAAGATTATGAGAAAATTTCTTCTTTATCATTACAAAAGTTTTGAAATGATTTGAGATTGACAAGGTGGTACTAGAACCACATGTCATTGAGACATCCAATGACAAATACAAAATAATAAAATTTTATAATGATATAAAAAATATCTGCCCCTGTATCCTATAAAATAATTGACGATTTATCATTCTCTTGGATGCTAAGATAGGGATAATGATTGACAAATTTTTTTTCATGGAATAATCTGAGGTATGATTGTAGGAACAATATTAACATGAACATAATTGACCTATCTGCATCAGGTAGATAAAAAGAGGTCAGGAAATGAGGTCATCAGTGAGGCAAATCTCGTGTGGAGTTCACATGACATTAGTAATTAATATGTGGTGCTTTATCATTTTTTGGTAATTTTATTAGTTTGCTTTTCAGGCAATCTAAATTGACATATCCAGCAGATTAATTTGTTGATTGTATTTTTGCAGAGTCATTAGTCAGATTTGTCAAAGGAAAAAGGTTTCAGCACATGATCACTTGCAAAAACTTTTTGTTTGTTTGACATGAGTGATTTGATTGAATCAGAACGATTCACTCTAATATTCTCTAGTGTGTTTCGATTTGATCAGGTGTTACTAATGTCCTAATTTTTTGATGAGATTGATCTGCGCAAAGAGGTGGATGTTTTAACCCTTGTGTTTAGTAAAATAGTAGTTGCCACTAGTAGTCAGATTGGCGCACTGTGTTCGATTTAGGGTTAGCGTTTCCGCTGGTGATAACAAGTTGTAAATAGGGATATGTACTAATGAGGCTTAACAGAATTAATTTGGGCTCAAAATTGCAAATCATGTTGGCTTCGATTTCATCTTAAAAAGAGAGCTTGTTAGATCAAACATCATTTTGGGTTTAATGGTCCAAAACCCACCCATATATGAATATGTCCACTGTTATTAGTAAAAGTAAAAGAGAAAAACATGTGTTGAATTCACAAAGTCCACCAGTCAACCACTGTCTCCAAAAATTTCGCAAAGTAATTCCTATATATATATACTTTCTGTTTAAAACGATCACCTCCAAAAATCATTGCATGATTTAGTAAGAGATCAATGAAAATCACCCATATAACTCTCATAATATACTTCATTACTGATTTTACAGTTTTATTAAAAGGACCACTAACGATGCTATATATATATATATATATATATATGAAATTTCTATAAATATTTATAAAAAAGAAAGGTTCCACACGTGTTCCTATATCTGGTGCTGAATTCAAACAACCCACTAGTCAACTACTACCTCCAAAAATTTCATAAAAAATAATTCCCGCACATACTCTTCCTACTTAAAATGAGTGCTTCCATTGTCAAATTTGTAATTTAGTGTACACTAGTGAGAGCCACTCATGAATGATATAACTCGTGATGATTGCTATAGCAATCCTAGTCAACACGCAATAGCACTATCATGTGATCCTTATGGGTACGCGTGTTTGGGACTCGTTAGAATTATTTTTTCTGGCTCTAAATTAATTGTCACAGTTGACGTATCGATTTTCCCCATGTGTTATTAGTAGCGCTTCATCGGACCGTCAGTTTAGGACCCTCAACAGATTTAGGAAAGAAAAAACTCTATAATACTACTCTTTATACTTCCAGAAAAATATAGATAATCCATATAATTTGGAACCAAACAAACAACTTATACTGTGTACATTCAAAACTAATGAAAATATAAGGTGCCACGACATTCACATGGAGAGATGCTGGGAAAGCTATGCCTTTATTGTTGCTCCATTCAAGTTTGAATAGATCTATTGGTTTTTATGTGATATGTTGAAATGCATGATTCGTTTCGTTTAGTTTTTGCTAGACTTCTAGTACTAGTTTTCTTTTTTTTTTTTTTAGTTTTTTAATCAGGAGATAATTGATATTTTTTTTGTTTCTTTTTGGTAATTTTGATTACACATTGGTCATTGGATCGACCTCTATATATCCTCTTATCTTTTTTAGTTATAATCGATTGGCTGATGAGGAGGTGATTGTGCTGTTGGTGGCAGCAAGAAAGATGGTGATGACGACAGAGGAGGGTGTGGAGGTGGTGTAGTAAGATGGCGATAACATCAGTAATTGCAGTAGTCGGAGGGAAGAGAGATGAAGTTGGGCAACAAGGTAGGGGTGTAAGGACTGATGAGGTGGGAGTGAGTGGGAAGGGGTTGGAATGGAAGGAATAATATGGATGGGATGTGATCCAATCAAATGACTATAAATGTTGTTATTTTTGCAAAAAGAAAAAAATACGCACAACCTAGACTTTTTTTTATAAAATTATTGGTATTTATTATAAGAACAATTATTTTGCATTACAGTTAGTAAGCACTACACATAGCAAGTTCATATATCTCCAAATTCTAAAAAAATTAAAAAATTAAAAAACATAGAGAAAGACATATTATGACACCCGACAAAATTTCATCACAAAACACAATCATATGTAGGAGAAATAAAAAAGACAAAGAATTGGTGAATATGTATGTTAGTGTGAACTTGTTTTTTTTGTTTATCCTAAATATTGTCATGTTTGCTTTTTTGGGTTTTCATAATATGAATTCCTCCATATTCTTTAATTTTTTCATAATTTTTAAGAATTTAAAGGTATACAAACTCGTTATATATATATATATATATCCTCGTTCTTATTATAATAACCTTGTTTTTGCTCATCCACTAACCAAACTTCCATAGATACTGACAACAAAAAGGATGTTGCATTTGGCGATTGGACTATCAAACAACTTTTTTGAATATTGCAACCTATGCGTGCAAATACTAAAATACAACCAAATTTTTAAAGAGAACCCTTCCTAAAGGGAAAATTTTCTCAACTATGGACTATTGGGCCCGTGAATACCCCCACTGTTTCTGGGAGAAAAATCGGCCACAGTTCTAACTACAACTGTAATATGTACTACACTATCACATTAGCCATTTAATCACTGTATAATAGTCCAGATTTAATCATTGATCCAAAATTTACAGTGTTGATTATTGATCTAATGACATGTATATGTTTTGTAGTTTAAATACAACTGCAGCAGCTCCAAATTCCTGTTTCTATTTTCTTGTGACGTTGTATGGTTCATGAAGTTAGAAAGTGACACACTCCGTAGATAATTAACGAATTATTGGGGGGCCATCAGTATCTTGTACCATGACAGCCATCTATAATTTTTCTTCAAATTTAATTATTGTTTGGAAGCATGGAAACATCTCCCCCAACATTAACAAAGATGGTGACAAATTGAGCTAGGGCGGCAAGCAAGAAACTATTTAACAAACAGACAAAACAAAATCATAGCATTTTGAGAAGCACATATCCAATGTGGATTAGATGTGATCCCAATGGTTAATTTGGTAATTTTGTTCCTTATTAATTTATACTCTATCCTTTCTTTGCTTGTCTTTTTAATTCTTTATATAGTTTTATGTTTGTGATTGTTCGATAGAATTTTTTCAAATTAATATGTCTGACTTGTGGGTCCGTTTGATAAAAAGTTTAAAATGTAAAAAATACATGTGTGTGGACATGAGGAAGAAAATATACATATGCATGTTTTATTCTCCAATATAAACATATGCATATATAATTTTCCCCATACAAAATAAAATCAAGTCGTAATCGATGAACTGCCGGTTCGGCTACATAAGGACCTATCTGTAAATGCGTCTTAACTTTTTCGTCGGTCGTCGAAATAAGTTTTTCTATGGAATTTTAGAAATCTTATGATGTGAAAAGTATATTTGCTACAAAGTTATAGCATGAAAGTCATGAAGACAATACAGTCTGTCTTGGTTAAGTTAATGTAGGGACCTAGTCATAAATCGATTATAACTTTTGGTACTTTTAATAAAATCAAAGGTTCTATGATCTTTCAGAATCTTTTAAAGATTTTTAACCTATAAAATGTACTATTATTGCATAAATGGCATATTTGAAGGTTTGCAGCATGCACAAATGCTTTCCAAGAACTGAAACAAAAAATGGCTATAATTTTTTATACGCTGCCCAAATAAGGCAAATAAATATTTTATCGTACTCTCTTCGTTGATACGAACGCAACAGTATATAATTTGCCTATGTAAACTTTCATTTTTATAGTTGATATTTTTTTGAGACTCGAATAGCACATCGGACTAGACCCAAGTCTTGGGTCTGTCGCACGAAATCTGAGCCACCTCAATTATGTTCAAATTAAATATTAAAAATATTTTAATTTAATGCATAATTCTGAAATAAAAGATAAAAGGAAGATTATCTTCATGACTATCTCTTCACCTATTTAAAATAATCATATTCTAAGAATATTATCTTTTCAAAATTCAAATCCCTACTATCTCTTATTGTTAGGTGGTTTGAATCATTCCACACTCTCTATAAATAGAGATGGGTCTCCATCAGTTGTAGGGAGACCTTCCCTTCTCCCCCTTCGTGAAGAGCTCTACCGAGTAACGTCTCACCAGAGTTCTTCGTTTATCTTCTTTACATTTGTTCCACGAGCAAATATTTGGAGTCATGGGAGCTATCATTGATGGTGAATATTGCTCATTTACATAAGCATGCATCATGAATTGCATGGTGGGTAGATGTTCGTTCATTGGTGCCCGTTCTAGCCAATTCATGAAGACGAAGAGAAGCATGGAGCAATGTTGAAGAGTAATGTCTGCTATAAGAAGGTCCAATCACCTATGCAAAAGGAGCCCTAGTTTAATTGACTGATAATTGGATGACAGAAGGTGCAAGATAAGTAAATCCAAATATCTTCTCATTGTGCCACAGGATTAGATCTAAGGGAGGCGCAAGACGCGTCTGTCAACGATTGGAACCGAGGGTCCCTCTGCCAAGCTTATGCAAAGAAGAAAGTGAGGTGAGATGGAGCCAATCAAACAAATTCTAGAGATGTTCAAGGTATTAATGAATCTATGGACATGGGAGCAGAGTTTATCCAGTTTCAGGCCCCCTTTAAGCTGGGTAATAGCCCTACGTCCTGTGAGATTAATTATGTGAAAAAGGTTATAGAGAGGCTCTTTACAGTAAGTAGCTAGCTAATCTTATTGGCTAAACCTAGTCTTCTCTCTGTCGGTCCCCCTTTGATCCTCCTTTTGAAGGCCTTTTTGTACTTGTCGAAGAGATTGCTGGTTATTCTCCTGATGGCGTGCCCCACGATCTCTCTTAACAGTCTAGAAGTGGGGATAGTGAGATCTTGGGTGGCGGTTGTCGTGAATCATGGATACATGGCGGTTTAGGACAGCTTTGACTGGGTCATCGTAGAACCGCCTTACCGTCTTGACCTCCTTCGACGGTTACCTTGTCAGGGACTCATGATTGTTTCGGGGCCAATCATAAGGACCAAAGTGAAGTAATGTTTAGGAGTGCTCGCGTATTACTGGGACCACGATAATGAGGTTGGTTCTTGTATCTGTGAGAGCGAGGACCACAGGAATTGCCTCTGCGACCTTGTCGCTCTTAGACACAGCAAAACATAAGTTCTGTGATAACAAATGTCTTGAATTTTGCGTGAATTAGGTATGATTTTTCGGTTATATCCAAGACACCCTTGGATTACCCTACATCCTTCTTTCCGGCCTTGAACGACCATGGTTAACGCTGCGACCATGGTTACCCGCGACCACGCGGAGTTGGTGCGACCTTTGAGGCCTTAAAAGAGTAACTAATAATCCTCGTTAGCATCACTTTAGATCTATCCTAAGTTGCGGCGAATAGTGGGCGTCTGCTGAATTTCAACTTGACGTGATGACGGTGAATTGAAGATGATTTATGATCTACAAGTTTGATTGGCCCCAAATTTTAATGGCCGATAGAAGACTCAATACGAAGTATGTCCACCAAGTTTCAATTTTATCCGAGGTCAGAAAGGTCTGTTGGATCTATATTTTGATGATTAATGACAATTTGGATAAACCCTATGATGATTAAGTCTCTCTCCAACGTGCGACCACGACCGGGCGCGCGCTAGTCGAAGCCACGGACGACCATGGACGAGCGACGTGCGGAGTAGTGCCGAGCCGCTCAAGCAGGAGGTCGTGGCATGGTCGTGAAGTGGTGGGCCCCACAGCGCGCCCTGGTCGAACGAACGCGTTGGAGGCACTCGTGGTCGCATGGAACAGGGAGTTCACGCGGTTTGTGGGCCCAGCTGCAGTACACGTCAGGATTTCTTGATTGGCCCGCCTTTTATTGCACGCACACGCACATACGCATGACATGTGTGGACATAGGTTTTCTGGCCCACTTGTAAGTGGCTGTTGGAGCTCATAACGGTTGGATGGAGTTTTTTCCAGTTTTTAAAGTGATCCAACGGTCATTTTTTGCATGGCCCCACCTGTCAGTGGCATTAATTCTGGCCGTTGGATTTTTAGCCATTCGGAAATTAGCTGTTACACATTATTTAATTGTTTTTCTATTAAAAAATTACCCAAAATTCTCAAAAAATCCTAGAAAATTCAGAAAAATTCTAAAAAATTCCCAAAAATTCACAGAAGGCTGTCTATAAATAGAGGCTTCATATGTTCATTTCATCACACCCATTTCACACATCTTACAATATTTTACACACTACTTTTCACACACTTTGTGCACTAAAATTAGTTTTAAGCTTCGATATGGATAGTAATCCTCCTAAGGGTTTTGTAAACTGGCTTAGCTCTCCTAGTTCAACTGGAGAAAATCTGGAAATACCAGATAATTCAAATCCACCACCATATCCACCCGCTAATCTTCATTTTCCACAACCATCTTATCCATCCGGGTATACTCTCTACCCCCCCCGGCCCGCAGTATGCATATGCTCCTCCATATCCGCATCCCGCCGCATATGCACCACCGCACTCATTTCCACAAGGCCATCCATATACACCGTACGGGCTGAACTATCATTTTGTCGATGCCCTAGCTTCGTATGGTCATCCTTCGCCACCGGCAAGCCTTGGGCAAAATGTCAGATCCCCATCACCCCCAGACATGGGTACGCCACAATCTACACCGGAGCTCGGAGCAGATGACGACGACGACCATGGTCTCCCGGGTCCTGCCGGGCGCAGGCGGTTGCTTTGGCAACCGGCCGACGATGTTCGACTTGTGAGTATTCCATTTTGACATTCAGATATTGTGGTAGGAATTATTTCGACATTTTGCTGGATTTTATTTGAAAGTTACATGAAACCATTTATAATTCGGTTGCGCAGATAAGTGCGTGGTTGAACAACTCGCTGGACCCAGTTGACGGGAACAGCAAAAAGTATGACACGTACTGGGCGAGTGTGGCTGCGGCGTACAACGCGAGCAGCCCACAAAATCGTAGAAGGGAGGTCAAGCATTGTAAAGACCACTGGTTCCGGACTAACATAAAAGTTGGCCAGTTTAATGGTTGTTGGTGCAAGCTAAAGGAAGTGTACGCTAGTGGTCGTTCAAACGACCAACTAATGGAACAAGCACGCGAGCTGTACATGAGCGGGATGGGGCAAGCATTCACTCTAGACCACTGGTGGACGAATGTTCGAGACCAACCTAAATGGAACCGAACATATGTTGACACTGGCAAAAGAGCACGGCTGAGCGAGGATGGTGCGCACACATCGTCCTCGTCCAATCTAGATGAGCTGCTCGTGGAGGAGACGCGCCCAGAAGGTCGTGACACCGCCAAGGAGAAGCGCAAGGGGAAGGCAAACAAAAATCTCCCTTGGGCAACACATCCGCGCAAGAAGACCTACAAGCCTTCGTCAAGACTAATACTGAGTGCGTCGAGGCAACAGACCGTGCGGCCTCCACTCTAAGAAAACACGACCAGCTCAACCAGAAGCTGGTCCTTGCAAGGTCTTTCACAAAACTGGTCACCATGGACAAATTCAACTTCACCGACGAGGAAATGAAGGATCATACAGAAGCGTTGAAGTTTGTAAAAAATTTGATCCGGGAGGCCAACCTAGACTAGGCTGAGTAGTGTAGCATTTTATTTTTGACGTGTCGTTGTACACATATGTATCATTCTTTTCTGCAATTGAAATATGTTTGGAAAATATCGGTTGGACTCATATGTTTGGAAAATATCGGTTGGACTCATATGTTTGGAAACTAGCCGTTGGACTCATCTGTTTTGAAAGTAGCCGTTCGACTCATGTGTTCGAAAAATAGCCGTTGCACTCATCTTTTTGGAAAATAGCCGTTGGGATATTCGACCTGGCCTATATAAACCGAATCGACCATGCAAATATTTTTCATCCCCACCAATACTCCTCACTGCCAAATCCCTCTCCCTCAAATATGCCGTCCAGCTCTGGTTCAAGCTCATATAGTGAAGATGAAGAGTTCGTAAATACCTTACGGAGTGTCCTTGCGGGATTCGTCAACCCAGATCCTGCCATGGTGGAGTTAGAAGAGCGTGTACTTGCCGGTATACAAGCAAGGCTGCAAGCTTCTACCTCGCGCCGTCATCGGCGCGGTGGCAGATGATACATCAACAGGGACCGTGAAACCGGTCATATCCACCTCATGGCAGACTACTTTTGCGAAGATCCGGTGTACGCCGACCACCTGTTTCGTCGGAGGTTCCAAATGAGCAAACCCCTCTTTCTACGTATCGTCGGATCTCTTGGTGAGTGGTCCACCTTTTTCACCGAGAGAGTAGATGTCGTTAACCGCCGAGGGTTGTATCCATTACAGAAGTACACAACGGCCATTCGTTTGTTGACGTACGATTCTCCTGCTGATGCTATCGACGAGTATGTACGGATTGGTGAGTCCACAGCAATTTCGGCGAGGAATATCTTCGATGCCTGACCATCGAAGACATGCAGCGCCTATTGCAACAAGGAGAGGCGCGCGAGTTTCTAGGAATGCTTGGAAGCATAGACTGCATGCACTGGGAATAGAGAAATTGCCCAGTAGCATGGAAAGGGCAATTTACTCGCGACGATTATAGAGTCCCGACCATTATACTCGAAGCGGTCGCCTCTCAGGACCTTTGGATATGGCATGCCTTCTTCGGTGTTGCCGGCTCCAACAATGATATAAATGTGTTGAACCAATCCCCCTTGTTCACCGATGTTTTGCAGGGACGAGCTCCTCAAGTGCAGTACTTCATCAATGGGCATGAGTACAACATGAGATACTATCTAGCAGATGGTATATACCTAGAGTGGGCTGCCTTCTTGAAGACGGTACCCCTACCACAGACAGACAGACACAGATTGTTTGCACAGCATCAAGAAGGAGCGAGGAAGGATGTGGAGCGAGCATTTGGAGTTCTACAATCCCACTTTGCCATCCTGCATGGCCCCACCCGCTTTTGGCAACGCTCAGCTCTCGCGAAAATCATCAAGGCATGTGTCATACGACACAATATGATTGTTGAGGATGAGCGAGATTTTGGCAGGCCACTCTATGATTTTGAAGACAGCCAAGGGACTTCTAACGTAACACCGCCTAATATCCAACTTGGCGGTACAGATGCTTTCGCTGATGTGATCCAGAGAAACACCGACATTCGCGCTCAACCGATGCATGCAGCACTCAAAATAGATTTGATTGAACACATTTGGGAGCGTTTTGGAGTGTCCACGGATATCAGTCGTTATGTCTCTTTTCTGGTATTTTTAATTTGCACGTCGATGTTAAATTTCAAGTTTCAAAACCGATGCATGTATGCAATGTTGTACGTTTAATGTTATGTCCAACTGTCGAATTTAATAAAATTATTTATTTTCGTTGTGCCGAATTTAATAAAAATATTTATTTTTGTTATGCCAAATTTTTGATCCGCAAATTAAATTTTTAAATGTTGAAAATATTATCGTACAATTTTTAATTTATTTATATAAATTATATAATTATTAATATGATGGTAAAACCGAAATTATATATTTAATACGTGGGGTCCACCCAAGAGCCTCTCCGAGAGCCTTTGCATTGGAGAGAGAGGCTCTTGGAGGAGTGGGCTCGCGAAGAGTCTCTCGAAGAGCCTATGCATTGGAGAGGAAGAAATTGTTTGAGGAGACTCTTCGCTGACGTGGCAGAGAATATTCTCCTGGAGAGTCTGTCAGGAAGGAGCTAGGGTTGAAGACAGCCTAATGACAATTTGGATAAACCCTGTTTTATCACAAGCAAACTGAAATATTATTTGATAAACCCTGAAGTAGATGTCTCTCTTGTTGTGGTTAAATATCAAGACATATGTTGAGGGGGAGCTTATCATATCAGTAATCTGTGGTTGCATTAAGCTTGTGCTAATTGTTAATTGAAGTGTCATGTGTTAAACGCTAAGTTGATGTTTCCCTTGTCGTCTCCATGCATATGTTGAGGGAGAACTCATCATGTTTGTCATCTGTTCTTACATTGAGCTTATGCTAATCATTATCATGACATGAGTAGTATAGATCTTGTACTTATTTCTTATCATGTATATGGATCTATATAATTGTGTATTTCATCTCTTACCCTATTGTGGTTTGTCGAAAATGGTTCTGTCATTAAACACCGAAAAGAGAAATTGTTGAGTCAACTCCTTTGTGGAGTAATTTCTTTGGTGATTAATGACAACCTAACTATGAGACTAACGTTCTTTAATGAGCGTATGTGTTGTAGTCTCAAAATGGTTGCGAGATGAAAGCAAGCAAGGGCGTATGGAGGTTGATGTCGATATGAGTCATCTTGAGCGAGGTCTAGTTTCACTAGGTCAAGTTTCATCGAAGGTAAGATCTAAGATTAAGGATTATTTTCTTACGATTTTATCAATCTCGGTGTTTGGAGATAGACCGATTTGACATGACTTCTTTTTAATAGTTTGACCGTACTATTAAGAGGGGTCGGAAACTAGTAACTTAAATCCATCTAGTGTGGAAGCTCAAATACATTCATATCATATTGCACTAGTGTTTATTCACCGCTTGCATTGCTAAAAACAAGTGGAGCTTGTTTGAATTAGAGATGATATTTGATAATTGCACTTAGTCGTGGTCGCCAGCTAAAGCAATCTGTTTCAATACTAGAGCTGGTCGTGGTCGTGTTTGCCAGATTGGCTGTATCACTTTTTGGAGACTGGTCGTGATCGTAGGAGTGCAAACTAGTCGTACTCGGTTGCGGACTTTCGACCATATCCATTCGACCACTTGTTTTCGACTGGATATTCGACCTATGGGTTTAAGTTCCTAAATCAAATTGGTCATGGTCTTTGCTGAGTGTCAGCAGACATATCCGCGAGAAAACAGACAATTTGCATGTGCATATAACCCAGAATTGAGTTTAGAGTAAAAATGGTAAAGTTCTGTTTTTGGTTTGCACAAGCCGAACATTGTCTGTGGTGATCGGACATTGTCCGGCCAGTACAAAACTCTAGTGGCAATTGCAAATCGAAAACAGAGACAGATAGATTTGTCCGGGGACTTTTGTTTGAGGAAAGTCGGACATTGTTCGTGATGGACATTGTCCGGCCTGTATAAAACTTGAGAGTGTTATTTGAGATGTAACCAGAGACATATAAATCCGTCCGGAGGCTTTTATCCGGGGAAGGCCGGACATTGTCCGGCACGCCCGGACATTGTCTGGCCTGTACAAATCATGTGAGCCTTAATCTTAGAATGAACCAGAGACAAATGAATTTGTCTGGGCTTTTTGTCCGGACAAAAGATTATTTGTTCGACCTTCACAAAAATAGCCCAACGGTAACTAACACGTTTGCAACAGTCATATTGACTTGCACTGGTTGGACAGTGTCCAGCATGGCCGGACAATGTCCGGCTTGTACAAAATTGGCCTAGCTTGTTGCAAATAGCTAGTTTCTTGGGAGGGTTATATATACTTCGACCTTGGCTTCATTTGAGGTTGCTCAAGAACTCAAAAATGCTGTGTATAAGCTAGTCAAGTTCATTGTATTTAATCTCTTGCATTTAGAGCCAAGATTTGAGCCAAATCGTTGAGATCATTTGAGGAGGCAATCAATGGTGAGAGGCTAAGAGTGCTTAATGCATTTCATCCGTCATTTGCAAGCTAGTGTTAGAGTGTGGAGTGTGGGCATCCATTTGCATCATTTGAGCTTCTAGCACTTGATTCATTCAAGTGAAAGTGTCCGCTTGTTACTCTTGGCGATCGCCATCACCTAGACGGTCGGTGAAGGAGAGTTGAGATCTCTTCGTTGAAGTTTGTTGGAGAGGTCGATAAAACAAGTTTGAAAGGTATGCTCGCCTATCCAGAGTGGAGAATGAGCAATCCGAGTGGAGATATCCTTCATGGATATATAAGCGAGACTCACGCGTGAGCGCTTCAACGAGGAGTAGGGGAGACTGGGAGAGTCTCCGAGACCTCGGTAAAAATTGTGTCAATTGTTTCTGTCTTATTCATTTCGTATTTACTTGGACACAATCATTTCCAATTGTTGTTGTTGCATGTTGTATTGAATATTCCATATTATTGAATACAACTAGATGTTAGATAGTTTTGAACCTCTTGCAAAAACTAAGTTTTCCTAAACATCTTGCAAAAATTTTTTAGTTCAAAAGAATTTTTAAAAGCCTCCTATTCACCCCCCTCTACTCGGCATTCTCGATCCTACAAGGTCTTCAAAAAGTCATGGCAAGTGAACTGTGTCTTGCTGAATTCCAGCTTGACATACAGGTGACCCATCGATGATAACTTATGATCCAAAAGTCCGATCAACCCAAAAATTTCATGGAGGACAGAAGACTCAAGATGAAATATTTCCACCAATTTTCACCTCAATCAAAGGTCAGAAAGATATTCATAAAGCATGGCAAATGAGCTATGTCATGCTGAATTTCAAACTAACATGCTAATACTACAATATCGATAACTCTTGATCCAGTGGCCTGATCGACTCCAAATTTTCATGGAAGATAGTAGACTTCTGATGAAACAGTTACCTCAAGTTTACTTCGATCAGATGTTGGAAAGGTCCCTAGAAGATCATTGCAAACAGGCTCTGTCTTGCTGAATTCGAGTCTGATGTACGAGCATTGGATTTTGATGAGTAGTAGAAGATCCATTCAAAAACAGCTCCACAAAATTTTATGTTGATCAGAGGTCAGAAAGCCCCAATCCAGTCATGCAAAGGGGACCTAGTGCATTGTATCGATGGATTGAATTATGGAAGATGCAAGACGTATCACCCTAGATTCATTCTAATCACGCAAAGAGTTTATCCTAATATTATCAAAACAATCAGAATTCATTGATGAACATCCCGATGTGCCTCCATACTATGGAATGTATATCTCCAGAAGCTAACGAAGTCAAGATGATATCACAATCCATCACCATCCATGCCATATGTCGCTGGGCACTGACGAAGCGAAGACGACATTCTATCTGTGACTGATGAAGCCGGACACCATTAATGTTAGACACCAATGAGGTGAAGGCATCCATTTGTTTGCCACCGATGAGACTGAACAACACTCTGACCAGGCACCGACTAAGCGAAGGCCACACACATATTTTGTGATAGTACCATAGACTGATGAGACTATGGATTTACATAGTTACATGCATGGGTACATGCATTGCATTCATTGAGGGCATATTTGAAGTTCAAAGATGATGATCGTTGGTGCAGCATAATCAGAGGTTTTCTATGGATCCGTTCTACAGATGTAATTAACCAAGAGTTTTACAAAGCCCTGAAAATCCAGAACCGCCCAATCTCCCGTATGTCAAGATGTCATTCCATAGGGTTATGAACAATATAAACATCCCGAAGCAGACTTGTATTTTGTAATTCGAGATGAATTAATAAAGTGCATATTTTCCCTCATGTTTATGTGTTCTCTACATTTTTATGTGTATACTTATATATACTGACACGCCTACAACACAGAAATTTCACCCGAAAGAGAGTGATTTCTCTCGGTGAATCAATGATTAATATGATAGGTGTATTATTTGTATCCATTAATTAATTGTAGCATCAAGGACGACAACCTAGAGAAGTGAATTGGTCTTTTAAAAAATTTTTTGCTAAAAACCAAAATTTGTACTCATGAAAAGAAATTCTTTTTGCAATCTTCCTAAATGAAAAGTAGTGACTCAAATGATCAAATAATTTTGCAAATTTATGGTCATATAATAAAAGAGATGCAATTAAGCAAACCAAGTGCACTAACAAAAGAGAGAATTAAGCAAAATGATACGCAAGTTTTTTTTTTGAGGTCTTGGAGATTTCGCTGGTCTCTTCTACTCACCTTGTTGAAGTGCTTTCACATGACCATTGCTTTGATTCCACTAGGGTTACTCTTTTTCCACTCTACATAGGGGTGTGCAAAATTAGACTGAACCAACATAACCAAATTACTCAAATTTTTTAGTTCTTTTGGTATTTAGTATTTGTCGACAATTGGTAGACAACTCTCAAGCTTACAAAATAAATAAAGTTGTGGAGAACAAATAAAATGAGACACAATGATAAGACGAAGGATTGAGTAATAACCCTACGTCTTTGTTCGACGAATTCTTGTAATAAAATTTGTCATGAAAAGTTCCATGTGATCAAAAGTGATAAAATAAAAATACAATTTTAAAAGTGAGTAAAACTAGCCAAAAAAATTCCATTGGTCAAAAAGGGCTAAAATGGAAAATATACATGTGTGTTCACTTTTGAAAATAATCAAAATTGATCATTGGTCGACTTAGACCTAAGTTAGGTCTGATCTAATTTGAACCAAATTGGTTTGGTCACATCGAAAAAAGTGGCCTGGTCACACCGACAAATCAGGTTAATTGAGTCTAGCCGAATTAGATTTGGAGTAGGCCTGGTCAAAATTAGACTCGGACTAGAGTCAGGTTGAATTAGGTCCTGGTCGGGTTCGAATCAGACTCGGGTTTGGTCGAATTCAACCCGGATTGGGTCTAGTCGCACCAACATTCAGCCGGAGTTCGAACAGGATAAGGATAAGCACTAAAAATTATTTTTAATTATTTAAAACCAGTGTTTATCTCTTTTCAAATTCAAACCCCCCAAAAAATCTCTGGTTGTTGGATGGTTGCAAACAACCCAGAGCCTCTATAAATAAAGAGGGAGTGCTAACCTTTTTGCAGGCGCACGGAAGGTAGATGGAAGTGAACAGAAGATTGGCGCTAGAAAACGGGAGGTGAAGGAAGGCAAACCAGAAGATGACGTGAAGACCAGGTGACGAAGGCAAGACGAAGCGGGAGCCTCTTTGTTCGACCAGAAGCCCTTCTCCTTGTCCCCTCTGAAGATAATCATGGGTGAGTGCTTATCATAAGCATATCATTTATCATGCATCATATCAGAGGTGGAGGCCTATTTGTTGGTGCCTATCCGAGCCTGACTGTGAAGATGAAGATCAGTTTGAAGCGGTATTGAAGATCACAGTCAATTGCACAAGGGAGCCCTGAGTCAACAAGTGCCCCGAGAGAGGTCAGATCCACATTGCGGTTCGATCAAAATTCCTCGAATGTACTTTCTAGCAATAGATCGCATCACCATTCGATCTGATCTAGATCAGCATTGCCGTTTGATCGAAGTTCGTCGAATGTACTTTCGAGCAATATATCGCATCAACATTCGATCTGATCCAGATCCGCATTGCCGTTTGATCAAAGTTTCTCGAAAGTACTTTTGAGTAGTAGATCACATCAGCATTCGATCTAATCCAGATCCGCATTGTTGTTCGATCGAAGTTCCTCGAATGTACTTTTGAGTAGTAGATTGCTTTAGCATTTGAGCTGATCCTCAATTGCGTTTTCGGTCAAAACCAATAAGTATTTTCAGGTAGACTTGAAAACAACAATCTAGTCGAAATGAGTTGCATTTTCGACCACGACCAGTTGCAGCAAATTTGACCAAGACCAGATAAGTCAATTCGATCAAGACCAATTGCACCGATTCGACCTGAGGCAGCATTCGATCAAGACAAGATCTCAAGATCCAAATTGCGCTTTCGACCAATGCGCTGGAAGTTGCACTTTCGGCCAGAGGCAAAGTGGCAATTCGATCAAGATCCAAATTGCGTTTTCGACCAATGCGCTCGAAGTTGCACTTTCGGCTAGAGGCAAAGTAGCAATTCGATCAAGATCATAATTTCCCTTTTGACCAATGCACCTTAAGTTGTACTTTCGGCCAGAGGCAAAGTGGCAATTCAATCAAGATCAAAATTACACTTTCGACCAATGCACCTTAAGTTGTACTTTCAGCCAGAGGCAAAGTTACAATTCGATCAAGATCAAAATTGTACTTTCGACCAAAGAGCCTTAAGTTGTACTTTCGATCAAAGACTGCATTTGACCAGTGGTGCCATTCAACCAGAGGCTTCTTAAATTACAATTCGACAAAGGAGAAGCTTTGTCCAGTTGAAGATCAATTTGCCCATGGGAGAAGATTGATGATAATGCAAGAATCCAGAAGTCCGATCTATCTCAAATTTTCATGGAGATGAGTTGTTCCCTGATGAATTTCAATAGTCCCATGGGAGATGATCAACGATAACTTCTTATCCAGAAGTCTGATTGACCCAAAATTGTTACGTAGGGCAGAAGATCCAATATGAAGTATGTCCACCAATTTCCAACCCAATCAGAGGTCCCCAAGATGCAATTTTATAAGAGCTAAGTTCCAGACTGATGTGTGGGAGAAGTCGATGATAACTTCGAATCCAAATGTCTGATCAACCCCAAATTTTCATGGAGAATAGAAAGTTCATGTTGAATCAGTTCCTCCAAATTTCATCTTGATCAGAGGGAAAGAAGATCATTAGAAGACCATTGCAAACAGTCACTGTCTCGCTGAATTTCAGCTTGATATACATGCAATGCAATGCAGATAGCTTTCGATCCGACGGTCCGATTGATCTCAAATTTTGATGACCAATCGAAGATCTGTCCAGAAGATATTCTACCAAGTTTCATGACAATCAAAGTCCATAAAGACCCCCATCCTATTAGTCAAATGGAGAGCCAATATTCTAATCATGTCTGAAGTTGTCAAGGTAAGTCAAGTTAATTCTAAGCCATTGCTGAATATTCCGATGTGTTGCCTACCATACAATATGCATTTCCTGAAGCTAAAGAAGTCGAAAGTGTTATCACAATCGATTTCTATCCATACTTTCCATGTCGTTGGGTACTGATGAGGGGAAGGCAACATTTTTTCGGGTACCGATGAGGCCGAACAACCCCTGTCCGTGACTGACAAAGTCAGACTCCATTCATGCTGGGTACTGATGAGGCTAAAACATCCATTTTGTTCATGACCGATGAGGCCGAACAACCCATTGGCTGGACATTGATGGATATTTCAATGTTTACCACATTTTTGTGATAGTACCATAGACTGAAGAAGTTATGGATCTGCATAATTGCATGTATAGGCAACTGCATTGCACTCATTCATCAAGGGCAAAGTTATTTCGAGGCTTGAAGATGACGACCATCAGCATAGCTTAATCAGACGTGTTTTATGTGTAGGATCGAGGATGCCGACTAGATGGGGGGTGAATAGGAGGCTTTAAAAACTTTTAATTAAAACAACTTTTGTGAAGAAAGAAAACAAGAACTAAAACAAATGAATAATATATTGCGAGAGAAAGAGGAAGAGAAGACAAACACAAGGATTTTTCCCGAGGTCTCGGAGACTCTCCCGGTTTCTCCTACTCCTCGTTGAAGAACTCAAATGAATGAGTCTTGCTTCAATATCCACGAAAGATATTTCTCACTAATAGTTGTTCCTTGTCCACTCCGGAAAGGTGAGCACCAATGCCTTTTACAATCACGCCGAGTCTCTCCGACAATCTCCGAACAGGAAAGGTCAACGACCACACCACCAAACCGTCTAGGTGAGGGCGTTCACCAAGAGTAATAAGTTGCAAGATCTTATTTAGACCTCCAACAATCACCGAGAAACTCTAAGTATGCAAATGATGTGAACAGAACACTTGGTGGATCACAAAACTCATGACTTAATCAAAAGATCAAGATTTTTATCTCTAAAACAAATGCTCAAGTGTATATGAGAGAAGGAGGCTACTTGGTGTTGCAAACATCTGCTCAAAGCCTCTATTGATAGCCCAAATGAACAAAAGAGCCTTTGTACTCAAGTTGGAAAAGTGATAGTGCATGCTGACAGTCAGTATGGCATGCTGACAATCAGCATAGGCCACGACCAGTATGAAGCAATTTACAGAGAAAACTCAGCTAGCAGTTTGAGGTCAAAAAAGGAAACAAAACACCACATACTGACAGTCAGCAACACATGCTGACAGTCAGCGTCCACAACCATAGCTCAACAAAAATCACGGATAAAACTTTGCTAACCGTTTGTGGTCATATTTGGAAACTGACAGCTCATGCTGACAGTCAGCATCGACCACAAAAATGACCAGTTAAAACAAACTCACAAAACAAACAGCTCAAGGTCGAAACTCATGCTGACAGTCAGGTAAGTCAAAAAGTTTTAGCTCAAAAATACACGCTCTTTGGACAAATGGCAGCAACACAAACTGACATTCAGCCTGACTGTCAGCATGACATGCTGACTGTTAACGTGGATAAAAATAGCCATAAATTTTGATCCAAATATCCGATTGAAGTGTTTTATAGCGCGTTTGAAATATAATTTAAAGGGTTATATTTTTGTCAACAGAAGAAAAACCCAGATCAGCTTAAATCTTTCTAGAAAATGCAAAAACACTTTTGCTGCCAAAAACTCATCTGAAAAACCAAATCATTTCAAAACAAATCCAACCGAAAAGAATGAATGCAATGACCTAAGAGTTTCTCGGTTTATGCTGGAAATGTAGAGAGAACTTGCAACCCCTCTTAATAGTACGGTTTGAACTAAAAATAAATTTCTATAAACCAGTCAAACTCCAAACAACGAGACCGGTAAAATAAATACGCATTTACCTTAAACCTTCTGCAGCTTCATTCTTGGCGACCTTGCACTTGCGACCATGCATGGCTCGCGACCTTGGACTTGCAACCTCTGATGACACTACGACCTTGTGGTTTCGACTTTGGGAAATACTGCGACCTTAGGCAAAATAGCTCTTAGGTCTCTGCATACAGATAGCTCAAAGACATGATTAGATAAAAACACTTAATATCATTAATAATCAAAATCAACAATAATAGGGGTCTAGATGCAACACTATAAACTTGTTCTGCAGATGTAATTAACCAGGAGCTTTTCAAAAACCCTGAGAAACCATGAACCACACAATCTCCTGAAGTCAAAGATGCATTTCCAAAAGCACAGTGAGAATATGTAAATCCCAAGGGGACTTGTAACTTCTAATTCATTTGGGAATTAATAAAATACATGTTTCTCTAAGATTATGTGTTCTCTGTGTTCTTTTATGTATATATTTATGTATACTGGCATGCCTGTACCATGAAAAGGGACCAATTCCCCGGAAGAGAGATCTTCTCGGTGAAATAGTCTTATATGATGTGATTTGATTAAGAGAATATGTGATTACTGTTGGATGAGTAAGCTACACTAGCAAAATTTCAAAAAAAATTTACTCAAAAATTGCAAGTATTAGACTATAGATTAGATTCTTACCAGCAATAGAAGGAGAGTTGATAAAGCGACCGAATATACACAGTAACCGCTCGCGGATCGTATTGATCAATTCACGTAGATGACAGCAATCGCTTATGGATCATCTTGATCGACGCAACAATTGCAGCAACGCCTCTACTGGTATCCACACATTCTACGATGGAACGTCATACGTTGGTGTGCTAGCACTGACATGCACAACAAGAGTTTAGGGGCTGTTGCTCTAGAGGAGGTGGCGGCTAGGATTTCCTTGATTTTTCTTAAAGCCCACCATGCCTAATTTATATAGAGTCCTGCAGGAGGAGTCCTACTACATTAGATTTTCTAACGTGATACGATATCACATAACGAATCTTATTCGAATTGCAAAAGGAGCCTTATGTTAGATCTCCTAGTGCGATACAAAAACCCCATAATAAATCCAATCAAAAATTGAGTTATTCCAACCCATTAAGTATGTGACCGTATAGATTCATACATATTTGGTCACGACTTGGGAACACTTATCTGAACTGTGAGTTGATAGTGGCTCCTAGTAGGACATAATGACTATTTGAATATACACGAAAATCATTCCAACGAACTTATATAATGTATTCTTATTGATCTTTTTGCCATACGATACCAGATTAAACCGAAAACACGAAACATGTCACACATGCACAGTTCAATTCTTTCTCGATCTCATAGTGAACTGATCTTCTCGTAGCTAACACTCAACCACAAATGACATGGCAATACACTTTTCAGTTCATCCATATCAAGGGGCCAGAGATATCTCATTATATGAAAGATGCAAATTTCATCTTAACTATTCACATTTTTCCGCATAATTCATAACATACTTGAATTTTACCTTTATTACTACTTAATTAAAAGTAGCATTTGGTAGTATCAAAATATACTACTACACTTGTAGGAACTATGATTGTTTCAAATCTAAGGATCAAACATAAACATTATCTGAGACCAACTGATGACACTTATATTACAGATTTGAACAGTGTTTCAAAGTGGGTATATCCAACATTATGTCCTCCAACATATGTCCAAATTATTAATTTGATATCTTATATCTATTATTCGTGAAACATGACCATCAATCAATACATGTGCTAATCTATTAATCAATAATGTCTTATTTAATGATAATGGATCAGGGACTTTATAGAATAACATCACCAAATAAATTAAAACTTTCACGAATAAGTCACATACTTGCTGATTGAACAAAGATGATAATCTATTTAAAAATAGAATAACATATTATTCAAATGTTCATAACATAAACATAACAAAAATAAGAAATCTCCGTGATTTATTCTAAGACATATCACTAGCAGTTACATAGAGAGAAAGCAAGAGAGAAGTGTTCTACTCAATACTATTTCCTTATTAGTGTTTTCTCTCTATGTACTAAAATCACCGATCCAAATCCCCGTCATCATCTACATCGTGCACTTATATAATTGTATAAGAGTGGTTGTTCCCCTCAAAAAAACTGCCACTGGTTGCTAGCAGTTGTCGCTAGTTATTTCTTTGGAGGAAGTTGCCTGGACGATTGCTAAAAAATTGTATGTTAACTGCCTTATCATGGAGCACATGAAGAGATGACGTGTCTCTGATCGAGGTAACTAACACTTCGACCAAGGGTCTCATCATTTATTATCTTGGACTAAGAAATACTTAGACATAGCATTTCGACCAGAGCTGATCGTGGTCGTATACTTTGTCCTAAATTAAACATGGTTGTGTGCCTCGACCAGAGCAGGTCATAGTTGTAAACTCCATGTTTAATCTTTAGCTGTAAACTGTTAGGACAACTATAAGTTCATTAATATGGATATATGACATTTAATTAATTTTCGACCAAGAGGAAGTGTTTATTTCTCGTCCGTATTAATTTGGTATTATGTTTTAAAACCAAATTTTTAGCAAAACTAAACTAACTAAACTGAGAAAACCGGACTTAACGAATTACTCTTTATAGACCCATTAGGCTGCATATTATTTTAAATATTATACCATTAGCGATAAAAAATTAACAATGTTATTGAGTAAAACTTGAATTCAAACAGGTCAAAGTATATGAGTAGTGCAATACATGCATTTTGGTATTATATTATTTGGTATTTTAAATTTTGCTTTCATCTAGATTTTAAGAACACTAATTTGGTAAATTTGGTATTTACTGAACCAAACCGAATTTTATTTGCTATTTACTAATACTGAACTGAAGTATAGTTTGGTTAATTTGGTATTGACTTTCCATAATTGAAATTTTAGAAAAACCAAAATAATTGAATCGAACTAATCGAAAAAACCAAACACACACCCCTAAACTCCGGATAGGCGAGCACCAGATCTTTAACAACACCTCCAAGACTCTATGATAATTTTGTTGATGAAGAGATCACCAGCCTCTCATTACAGTCTAGAGGACAGGGATCACGATGCTAGAAACTCAAACACATGAGTAGGAACCCACACAAAACTCTCAACATACTTGTCGACGATCAAAAATCTGATCGCCGAACTTACGAAAAAGAATCAACAAAAAGTATCAGAATGATGAGAAGGCACAGAGAATTTTTATACAGGTTCAGACCCTCAAATATGAGTAATAACACTACGTCCAGTGTGGTTGTATTCAATCTCCTTGATTCTGTAGTTACATTTACAAAAAAAATGTGGTATTTATATACATGGGAATTGTTTAGCTTGGGGCAGTTATTGCCGACTAACTCCACTACTTGCGGTTGTCCTGGCAATTCTTGGGGATCGTGCTTCAAACTTCTTGATATGAAACGACGTGGCTTGACCAAATGGGCCTACAACCAGGACTAGTAGATCCTCGACCAGGTTTAAGGACTTCTGGTCAAGGTCGAAAGGATCTTACACTGCTTGGTCGCCACCTGCTGGTCATGGTTGTCCATAGGGTGTTGTGGACATTTCTTTAACCATGCTGTGGTTGAACAGATTTGACCAAGAGGACCATAGTTTTTTTATGACTTGATTAATTCCAGATGATTAATCGTCGTCAGCTTGTTTGCACCTGAGCACAACTTGTGCGCCTTCGTTCAGAGCAAATCATCATCAAACACGCTTGCTTGTCTTCATCCATAATAGATCGTGGTCTTAAACTGTCTTCAACCAAAATGAGGTGTATAATCCTCATCAATACTAAATGCTAGATAAATGCAAATGAACTCACTACATTTTTCACTCTATTGCAATGAATAAATGTTGGATACTTTAGAGTGTGCTTGGACTATATGCCAAGGAATTCTAGTGCCAAAACTTACAAATGAAAATCCTAAAAGATCTATTTATAGCTTCCACAAGAAAAACTAGCCATTGGAAATCAATGGCTGAATTTTTCGATGATTGAACATATGTCCAAACATGTACGGATGGACATCCAGTCTACTATGCAACGACAATTTTCTAATGGTCAAAAAACTAGCCATTACAATACCCCAGACATCTGATGCTATAGTAACTTGGATGTTTGGTCCTTCGAGATATTGCACAACTCTTAAAAAAATAAACATAACTTTTGATCTAAAAAAAGACCTAATTCAGCCTAGAGCATTGTAGAAAATACGAAAACATTTAGTACAGCCACTTCGAAGCCTCCACAAGAGCCATATTTTACAAATTTAATCACCAATGCCTTCACTAATTATCTAAATCAACTCAAAATTTTTTATGATCTAGTGAGTGAATAATACATGCATTTGAGATTTTCACATGAGATATTATTAAGCTACTAACTTCAAACCCTCTTTATAGTAGACCAAACCTAGGAAACAAAATTCTAACAACCCATTTATCCCCAAAACGCCAAGACTGGTAAAATCCTAAAAAATGGAGCCTTAATCTTTGATTTTACCTTTGTTGGAACTCATCCATGCTTAAGTAGCTTGATCATGCATCCTCTCCAAAATCATCAACATAATGAAAGTTGACTCAACATTAATGGTCAAGTGGAATAATAGTCATAAGGACATTTTATGAAGGCAAGATCATATTTCATCTCGAAAACATACAATAACAATCTTTTGAGTACAAATTTTTCTTTCTAAAATAAAAAATAAAAAATAACAGATGTAGTATGGGTTAGGGTTTTGGTTCCCAAAGGGAACTGGTCATCCCGACCTGGTCTGGAAGATATAATTCTAGCTCGGAACATGTGTGATAGAATACTATATTAAAAGACTGTATAAATTAGTAATCATACAAATTGAAGAAATACAAAAACTTGATAAAAAAGCAAAAAAGATCAAAAGTGAGATACAAGCCCTGGGAACCACCAGAAAACTGGTCGGTTCTTGGCCTCTCAACTAGGTCCAGGGCCAGGCTAAAAACAGAAACTTGAACTCTAGTATGAGTTGTTTAAATGAAAAGATTAGGGTGAGATTACATTGATTATAAAAACAATGTTAATAAATCAATTAAATGAGATACCAACTTGATAGGTGCCATATTTATTTGGGCATTGAGGTGATGAGAAGGTGACGAAAGGATGAAAGGTTTAATGATGAATCTGACCTGATGGTTCATGTGCTAGATTCTGACTGCCTAACTACCACATCATTTTAGTCGTATGCTATTTGTATATAAATGTTGTATGTAACTTTCTATGTAATAGAAGATTAGGAGTGCATATATATATATATATATACATGTCATGATAGGATCGATTTAATTTGCGATAGAGACTCAGAGTTTGTAGTTTTTACATAACAATAATAAGTATGTATAAATAGATATTCCGCATATATAAATGTCAAAATGTAATATTAAATAATGTATTACTCCATTTATTTTACAATATAAGTCTAACTGTCATGTGTATTAGAAAACAAGATTAAAAAGATTAAAATAGACCATACTACTTTAATTAAAGGGCAATATTAATTACTCAAGTTTCTCTCTCTATCCATTTGAACATGGGACGCCCAACACATTCATGGAAAGGCTAAAAACATACTCCTCCTGTAAAAAAAAGTAATTTTTTTAACAGTATATTTTCTAATTTTAACAGTTAATATATTTATAAGTATCTATACTAATCATAAGAAAATTGTATAAACATATTTGTAGTAAAAATAATTTCATAATATTATAATTTTATAAATTAGTATCAACATATTTTAATAAAAAATAATAGTTAAAGTTGTAATTTATTTTGATTACCGTGTAATATTATTCGTGGACCAGAGGAGTGAGTATTAATAGAAGATGCTATGATGGATAAAACAGAAAACAATATAATAAATCATTCTTGAACTTATCAAAGGCCTTCCATAGAGAAACGGCAATTCCTAACAAATTAAACCTATATTAAGAAACGAGCGAGTACATAAATGCATTTATTGTTCCCACAAGTATATAAAAGGATTTATTTTCTCCACGAATTGGTAATAAATATGGTTGAAATTTTATTCTTCTCAGTTTAGAAAAAGTTCATATTACAATTTGTACTTCAAAAAGAGTACATATAGCACCTTAAACGTTGAAAGTGGACAACTTACAATTCATACTTCAAAAAACAAATGTAAAGACGATTCTACATGCAATCTAGTGAGTTTTTTTGCTATATGTTAGTGATTATTCAGTCATCATATTAATATGATAAAATCATCCATAATATTTGTTGGGGGAAAATACTAGCAACATCTGAAGTCACCCCCGGACGGGGGGAGGAGTCTCCATCTCCCGGTGCACCTCCTCTGGGCTCGGGGGAGACTTCCCCCGGCACACCTCCTCCGGGCTAGGGAGAGGCCTCCCCCGGCGCACCTTCTCCGGGCCAGGGGAGACCTCCCCCGGAGTCCCTTCTCCGGGCTCGGGGGAGACGTCCCCCGGCGCACCTTCTTCGGGCTTGGGAGAGACCTCTCTCGGAGCCCCTCCTCCGGGCTAGGGAGAGGCCTCTCCCGGCGCACCTTCTCCTGGCCGGGGGAGACCTCCCCCGGAGTCCCTTCTCCGGGCTCGGGGGAGACGTCCCCCGGCGCACCTTCTCCGGGCTTAGGAGAGACCTCTCCCGGAGCCTCTCCTCCGGGCTAGAGAGAGGCCTCTCCCGGCGCACCTTTTCCGGGCCGGGGGAGACCTCCCCCGGAGTCTCTTCTCCGGGCTCGGGGGAGACGTCCCCCGGCGCACCTTCTCCGGGCTTGAGAGAGACCTCTCCCGGAGCCCCTTTTCCGGGAGGCACCAATTTCAAGGGTCGCCACGTGTCCGAAATCGGTGCCCTGGACCCCGCCAAAAGACTATCCTGCCCTCGATCTAACGGTTGTAGCAGGGGTAGTTTAGTAATTAGCTTCTTTTGGGGTCTATATATACCCTTGTAACCCTCTTTTGTAACCTAAGACTTTCATTTGCATCCAATACAAAAAAACTAATTGGCGTGCTCTGGAACCCTCTCTCTGGGAGAAATCCCCCTAGCCGACACGTGTCGGGAGCACGTCAACAGGACTAGGGCCTCCACTGAGGCCTGAACCTGTATAAACCCTTGTGTCAATCTCTGAGATTGTCCAACGCGGGGTGACCTATCATACGGTCAGCACGCGTTGAGGAACACGTGTTGCGCACGTCATCAAATCTGCCGAGGTATTTTTTATACCACGACAATATTATATGTAGAATGAAATTTAAATTGGTTTTTAAATTACAGGATTTTTGTGAAGAGTGGAGGGTAAATATGAGCTTTCCCTCTCAGTTCTAATTAAGTTCATGTAAGCAGAAAGATTACAAGTAATGATTAGACAACAACAATATTAACATATGTTTGTAATGCACTCATATGCTACAATAGCGGACAGAGATGGCAAAACTAATGGGACCCATCATGATCAGCTTGGCTTAACTGAGCACGCAATGGTAACAGATGTAGAATAAATACTAGGAAAATTAAGGACACTTCTAATGCCCTCTCAAGTCTTTTTTTTTTTTCTTCTATCATTAGATGTGATTGTGGGAGTAGTACCAATGATTGATTGTCTTTTCTCAATAATTTGAGTTTTTGAGTGAATTGATTAGTTTATGAAATTCAATACAATATCAGATTCCAGATATCGTGAGTTCAAGATCTAATTATGGCAAATTATGAAAAAAAATAATTAAAAGTTTAATCTTGAAACCAAAATGTCTCATAAGTGGATCAGATTTCAACTCAAATAGAATCCACACCGTAGTACTAGTAGAGTCTTTACGTGAGGGGGAATATTGGGATATAAATAGTATGAATAGATTCACTGTTTTTCTTCAACAGTTTAAATTTTTTGGTGAACTAATTAGTACATAAAACTCAACAATGATTGCATTATATTTTTTGTGTTCTAATTTGACAATTGATGGATAACTATATCATTGTGTTTCATGAACTACCACCCAATTATAACCCTTTTAAGGACCACGATGCATGCATCTTTGGCTAATGCACGTTTAAGATAGTGGTGTGGTTTTATGCTATACAATAGAACGTGACAGTTATAGAAAATATTTATTGTATTTAATAGATATTATTGTCATCTCAATAGCTACCAAATATCCATATCCAAAAATAAATTATATTATGTCAAACAAAATTTTAGAAAATTTTAGAAACACATCGCAAAAGAAACCTGATGCTACGAGAGAAGGCGGTTGTCATGGATCACTAAAGTTTTAGTGTGACCAAGCCAAATCAAGGACCAAATAAGAGCATCAAAGAGATGAACTAAAAATTGGGACAAAAGGATGTGACACCAGAAATCCAAATGGACCGCATGAGATCACCAATATGCACATTGCAATGTTTATCACAAGCTCCTTGGACGAGACAATCTAGAGGATTAAAGTTAACAAGTAATGGTATCTAGTTTCTAGTGAGCTGATTTGTCAGTCTCGTGTGCTCAGATTAATGAACCAAAAAATTATACTTGGCGGCTTAATAAGCTCAGTGTGACATGAATTATTCCTTTGTTGTAGGCTTGTTTCCATCATCATTCCATGTATAATACTAACAAATGTTCCTATTCAACACTTCCATGCTTGTCAGGGAAATTGTGTATACATTTAATTAGAAGAGATAGTGGTGGATGAATGACATGATGGGTGTCCCTAAATCCACTCAATAGATTTCATTTCAAGTTATCAATTTCAGATCTAATACATGAGAAAAGTTGGGGGTTTTAAAACATTTTTTTGAAAACAAGATAAAATTTTGAGCATTAAATCTGAAACAAATGGACAAAGTCATTTGAAATTTCTTGAGATTTTTTTATTAATAACTCAAAATAAAAAAAATTTGAAAAATGACCCACAGTTTACCGAAATTACAAAAATGACTTTTTTCGGCGTGACAAGTCAATTATCACGGTCTGAAACTACGACAGAATGATTTATTGCAGCTCACAAGCCTTTTTCCGACAAGATCCGCGATAAAGACCTTTTCCTGACGGCATCAACGACATAAACATCGAGTGGTCATCTGGTCGAAAGGTGGGGTGGTCGAAGATTTATAATCTTTTTTTGACAAGTGACTGGGAAAAAATAAAATATTACTATGTCCAATTGCAACAACTCTCAATAACATGTTCTAGTCTAGTTGGTTAAGACGATGGTCTCTTAACCCTTGGTCCAGTTTCAAATCCTGCTTGCTGCATTACGTGGTAAATCTTTCTATCGCAGTATGAAACCGCGATAATTGACTTATCGAGCCCAAAAAAGTCATTTTTGCAATTTCGGCAAACTGCGGGTTATTTTTCAAATTATTTTTTATTTTGGGTTATTAATAAAAACTTTTCAAATTTCCCTGGTGGACTTATAATTTGGATAGCTACTGCTTTTTTAGTGTGTAGGTCTGAGCAAAAACTTGGCCCATCCGCCTTGGCCCAGCCCGATTGTGCATAGCTGGACTTGGCCCGAGGTCTGAGTTGGACTCGGGCCTTCTTATGTTTGACCTAAGATTCAAAAAATTAAAAAACCTATTTTGAGACCAACCCAATTTGAATATTTGAATGTGACTTGATCAAATTTGTCCAATCTAACTAGCGCCAGCCCAAACTCGCTAGCTTGTTGTGTATTGGGTTTGGTCTAGACCAAACTTAAGCCTAGCAATCAGGTTTTTTGCGGGCCCAACTCAAGACCGGAGATGCTCAGATCTATAGTGGACGCTGGATGATGTTTTTCCATTATAATAAGCTAGCTTTGTGTTCTGAGTTAATTTGCAATTAGTTTTTTAAAATCTAATCTAATTTGTCGCTGATGGAAGGATATGATGGCTTAGATAACCGGGGGAAAAGCCAAGCTTTTAAGGCTGGTTGAACAAGTCTTACGGGCCTTTCATTTTAGGCGAACGGGCCTTCAAAATTGATCCCATGTAAATTTCATCTTTTTAGGCCTTTGTTGTAGACTATGCATTTGAAGTCCAAATAACTATATATAGGGTTAATATGGAATTACTTAACCCTTGTAACTAATTTTGCTTCAGCAAATCCAGGGCAACTTAGCTTACCTGTTTCTTGCTAAACAATTAACCCACAAACCATAGTTAAATGTATGGCAATGTATCAAATAAAAACTATGTTTAAAATAAGAGAGTAAAAACTAATAATATTGATTATTGGATTAAATCTACACAGCTCTTATCTACCACTAAAAACTACCGACGCCTCTAAAAAAACTCTTAAAAAAAACATTCTCCATATGCTCTCCTACCCTTCCACTATTCAAATATGATATAGCGGCTAAGATATTAGTTCTCATTATTCTTCTATGTTAAGAGTGATTTTTTCTTGATATTTTTCCATTGAGTATAACTAGACAACTTATCTTATAATTAGTGCGATAACTTCCACATAAATTATGTTGAACTAGTAACTACTCATGGGTAAAAGTAAAATGACAAAACCCACAAAATTGAGATAGGTCCCAGCTAACTATTGGGCAATCATGAAATGGCTGCATCCGACAAAAATATTTCGAAATGGTGTTCTCTAGAATGAACCGCAATGGAAAATGTAGTCTTTAGGTACATAATTAATATGATTGTTGTTAATTAGCCTGGCCCACCCCAACCGGTTGACGTCGGCTGGGCCGGCCCAAAAATAATCGAGCTTTTCTGGTAACCAGGTTTGGTTTGGAAGATATTTAGGTTTAGTGATATAGAGGTCTTAAACTCGCTCTTCTTGAACTTAAATTTGCTCAAATTATGGATTAATTTCAAATGATGGTGTTAAAGTATGAGTAGAATAATTGATTTTTCTCAGTAACTTAAACTTTCAAATGAACTAGTCAATGCATAAAACTCAATATGCTCTCAGAGCCAAAGATAATAAGTTTGGGATCTGGGCATAGTAATTTATGAGAAAAATTATTGACGAGTTTCATGGTGAGACAAAAAGAGGTCCTAGGGATGGGTTGAACCCCAACCCAGGTTGAAGCCACATCATAGTCTTAATGAAATTTAAATGTGAGGAGGAATGTTATAGTATGAGTTGCAGATTTAGGTTTTTCTTTAATAGATTAAGCTTTCGGGTGAATTGATCGGTAATAACTTAAGAATTCAACAAATAATATCTTATTATATCTCTACAATAATGGTTTATAATCTAAAATTAGGCCAGAGAAGAGCATATTTGAGGCTGAGTCTCTAATATGAAACTCCAATTGAACCAGAAACTCTTCAATAAACTTAAAGCGGTGAAAAAGTTTACTTTAGTCAAACACAACTGCATGTTTGAGATTTTTCCACTCCCAGAGTCCTTACAACGTACAAAATTTCCACACTTATGCTTCATTGAATACATTAACTAATCTTAGGGATTTAATAGATGAACTATTCTAGCCTGTACTTGATCAAATTATACATTAACTAATCATAATTGCGTAGGTCTTACAAGGTATATAATTAATACTTCAAAATATTATTCCTTGTCAAAAAGATATATGGGTCTCCCCAATCGAGTGCCTTATTCATCTTTTCCTAAACCACGGCTTTATAGCATTTATCTAAACATATTATTAATACAAATCTAAGAGTAGTGCTTAGGTCTAACTATATATATGCAATTGCATTTGAGCGATCAACCGGAAAAGGGATTTGGACTAGAAATCAAGAAAGGTGTAGCAAAGTTGAAAAGCATTTTTGTTTGGCACCTATTTTTCTTTAAGACATTTTAGTTTTGATACCAGTTCTATGATAGTCAAAAGTTTTTTTTAAGAGCATAATATGATGCAGGAAACTCTAGTTTTACAAGATGAAAATAATATGTGGTCTAGAGCAACAATATATCTTAAGTTCAAACAAATGTGACTAATTTATTGAAAAGAAATGTACTTTGTCTATGTACAATTTTGAAAATCAATATGGTTTCTCAGTTGATTACTATGCTAAAAAATTTGATATGTCAACAAAAACAATGTATTGTGCCTATGGTACATCTCAACCCATGAATCAACCGAGGACTCAGTGGCCAAATTCTACCTAAGTCCGAGCAAATTTTGATTTTTCTTTAATTTCTTAGGGGAACATAATATTTTTTTTCTTTTTAATTTCCTTTATTTCTACCAACTACACAAGCATGACACAAGCCTAATATTCCTTCCTTGGATCGGTCAAATTTCTTTTGCCTGCGATCGATTGAGACAACCAGTTAATTAAGTATTAGATTGGCTATGATAGGAAATTTAGCTTTAGTTAAGATAAGGTTTGTTGGGAGATGACAAAAGCAACATTTGGACATGGAAAGAACACTTTGGACATGCATGGAGGTCAGTGCCTACGTTTCTATGGACATTTCTTTAGGTGCAATAATGATTTGTGTTTCTTTCCTAAAAAAAAAATTTACTGATGTGTGCTTCTATATCTTCAAAGAATAACATTGGATTGATTTATATTATTGTTCTCAACTTTTTAATATGTTTATATTTGTACGTGCATTAGAACACATCATACATGGAAGACAATGTGATAATTCAGCGGTCCAGACCAAACGTTACTGTGGTTTTATTATTTTTATATCTTAATTTTTATTAGAAAAAGCATGTCATATATGTTTAACCCTTTGGATAATTCTTTTACAAATTGATTAATATCACCTTGACAATTTCATAGATTTGAAATAGTGCAAATGTGAAGTTTTGCCACACAAAAATGATGTGTTTTTTTTAGCAAAAAGACTATTTGCGCTAAAAACTTTTGTCATCACGATGATGATTTTGCACAATTAATCATAGAAAATCACACACATAAATAGAAGAATAGAGAAAATAACAGTGAAATTCTTTATACTATTGACTTCTTCTTTTTACAAGGTACAAGTATATTAAAACGAAAAAGTTAGGATTACTCTAGAGGCATATTTAATAATGTTTACAAAAAATTCTATTCATAACATTTCCCCTTAAACATTACTATGATATGCGTATGCCTCATTAAAAACTCCGCCAAATAACCCAGTGAGAAAAAAACGATCAGAAAAAAGAGCACATAACACTCGTGTGTTGTCGCGCTGCATATGCTGCCTCATTAAAAACTTCAATTAAGAAAACCCAGTGAAAAAACTTAATTAAGGATAAAAGAGCACAACATTGGTCGAGCTCGATCAGCCTTCAAGATCTTAAATATATTGAATAATCGGATCAGTGTGTAACTTATTTTGCTTTCTTTGAAGACAATAGTCTTCCAAGCTTATGCATTTCGATATCTTATACAAGTTTCTCAAAAGTAGACGTAGGTAGGAACTTAGTGAATAAATCTGTTAGGTTTTCATAAGATCCAGTCTTCGAGACTATCAACTCATTACTCTTCTGGAGATCGTGAGAATAAAATTTTTTTGGAGCAATGTGTTTAGTCATATTTCATTTAATATAGCCACTACACATTTGTGCAACACAAGCGGAGTTATCCTCGTATAGGATAGTGGGGGTACTCTCAGTTGTAACATCACATGGCTGTTGGATATGGTGCATCAACTATCTCAACTATATACATTTACGTGAGATTTCATATAACGCAATTATCTCTGAGTGGTTTGTTGAAGTTGCCACTAAAGTCTGTTTAACATACCTGCAAAAATAATTGTACCACCATAGAGATAAATATAACTAGTCTAAGACCTGGTATTATGTGAGACAGATAAAATAACCAATGTTCGTATAGCCCATCAAAATCATTTTATAATTTTCTTTATGATACTAACCAAAGATCTCTTGTACCTTGGAGTTATCTAAGGATATATTTGATGTCATTCCAATATCTTCTAGTTGGAGATGCACTGTACCTTACTACCTAGCTTACACCGAATGCAAATTAGGTCTGATATAATTCGTGAGGTACAATAGTGCTCCTATGGCATTTAAATAAGGAACTTCTGATCCCAATATTTTTTCATTATTTTCTCTTTGGTCTGAATGAATTCTTGTCCATTTCTAGAGATTGAACGACCATTGGTGTGTTGGGAGGATAAGATTTATCGATATTAAACCTCTCTAGAACTTTCTTCAAGTAGGTTGACTGATGAATAAATATTTCTTCATAAAGATGCTCAATCTGCAGGCAAGACAATATTTGGTTTTATCCAAATCTTTCATTTTGAATTCCATCTTAAGGTATAAGCTTGCTTCCTAGAATTCCTTTGTGGTACCAATAATGTTTATATGATCAACATAAACCAAGATAATACAAAAGCCATTCGGTGAGTTCTTTATGAACACACAATAACATATATGGTATAGCCGACTAAGTGAATTCCTCTTGAAGAATGACCTTTACAATTCAATTCAATACATATTGTGTTTATCATTCCCTACCATATTAGAGATCTTAAGTCTTTTAGGGACTATCATATAAATATCAGAATCTAGTGACTCATATAGATTTGCGGTCACAACATCCATGAACTGCATATTCAAATTCATGCCTGCTGCCAGAGATATCAAATAGCGGAATATAATTCCATCCATAACAAGAAAATAAGTTTCCTCAAAATAAATACCAGGTCTCTGCGTGAACTCTTGAGCTACCATTCTTGCTTTATATCTCACCACTTCATTTTTGTCATTTCTTTTTCTTATGAAAACCCGCTTGTATCCTACAGGGATAACTTTTTGTGGCATTTGAACTACTAGTCTGAAAACTTTCCTTGTATTTAGCGAGTGTAGCTAAGCCTCAATTGCTTCCTTTTATTTGACCCAATCCGAGATCTTTCGGCACTCTGCTATAGATTTTGGTTTTGGATCCAAATTCTCATCTGAGATAGTTTGAGCAATTATAGAGGCAAAATAGTTGTCGACAACTGTAATGTTTCTACTATATGTCTCTTTTGTATCTATATAATTTGTGAATATCTCATTATTAATATCGACCATCTCTTCGTGATTTCCCAAAATGATAGTCTGGCTTTCCCACAATCCTAATATTATGTCGTGCACGTGCTAAGTTAATGGGGTTCTTATCTTTAGGGTGAACCTCTTTGGAGATTTCTCACCTTTAAAGTAAGTTTCTTCAGAAGGTCTATGGAGTGATTACTTATCTTGATCAGTCCTTTGTCTCTATTAATGTCTTCGCAGATTAAGATCTTTTGCACCAATAGGTCACCCCCGCTTCCAGTGTAAGAGAGTGCAAGTGTATTTACTATTTTCCCGAGGTATTTCCACTCTTTCTGGTGCATTTACTGTAGGTATGTGAGATTTAGTCACTCATTTATAATCTATGAAAACATATGACAGGCTATTTGCTAAATTTTGTAAATTGATTATTTTATAAACTTCTAGTTCAGTTTGACTAGTGTGTGGATCTAAATATTGAAGATCTTCTCATCCCAATAAATTTCATGACATTTCAAATTTGGGCTCTTATCTCCCCCTAATGCCGAGAATAAATCTTCATCAAATACACAATCAAGTACTGGGCTATAAAAAGATTTCCTATCATGAACTCAAGATATTTAATAATTGACGGAGTGTCATATCCAACATATATCCCCAAATTCTGGTGGGAACCCATAGAGGTATACTGGGTGGTGATATTGGCACATATACAACACAACCAAAAACACGCATATGAGAAATACTTGACTCTTTTTCAAGCACTAATTGTAAGGGGGATTAATAATGCTATGCAGTAGGCTGGACTTGTATTAATATAACGGCATGTAAAACTACATGACCCCAACTACTGGTGGGTAATTTTGAATTCTTGCAATAAAGGTCTAGAAATAAACCTTAGTCTTTCTATTAATGATTCTGCGAGACCATTTTGAGTAGGACATGAGGGACCAAATGCTTCACTTTTATGCCCAGAGTCATACAATAATCATCGAAGGCTTTTGAGATGAATTCACCTGATGGACAAGATCTAATGAACTAGAAATTGGGCTCTTAATTCAATAATTTTCGCAATTAGTTTTGCAAAAGCATGATTGCGGGTGGACAACAAACATACATAAGTCCACCAAATGGAGGCATCTATTAGGATCATGAAATATTTGAAAAGTCCTACTATCAGTTCAATTGGTCCACATATATCACTTTGAATTCTTTGAAGAAAAACATGTAATTCTTCCCTTATTTTGAGACGAGAAGGTCTCGTAATTAATTTGCCTTTTGTATAGGCATCACAAATAAACTCTTCAAGAGTAGGAAAGTTTTTAATTTTTATATTATGACCAACATAATTATTTATAATCTGATGCACAATATTTTGTCTAGGATGGCCCAAGCGCTCATGCCATAATTTAAAGAAATTTGGGTCTCTAAACTTTATACTCATCGCAAAATATTTTTCATGTGGTCTAGCGAAAGTATAGTATAACCCAGAGGAAGAAGACAGGAGCTTTTCAATCACTTGTTTGTGACATCCATTAGTATTTGTCATGGGAAGGTATTCAGTATCATTCTCTTTATTGGTTTCAATATAATATTTTTTATAATAATTTATGTACCCATAGGGAGGATCAATGAAACTCTTCCGAAGCCTATGATTGACACTACATCATTTGCAATTGTCATTATACTCCCTTTGCTCTTTACTAGAATTTGGAAATACTTTGTATCCGTCAGGATAGTATGCATGGTATAGCTATCTACTAGACATAACTCCCGCTCATCCGCCAAGGGTTGTACAAACAAGATATTCTAAAATAATGGTATAGCAACAATTTTACATTATTGTTTCAGATACATCTTTGATCATTACATTTGTGTTCCCGATAAAATGTTTGACAAAAACATAAAGTCTAATAACCAAAATGTAATTGAGTCACCAAAAAATGTAGCATTAGTGTTCAACAGGAACACAAAAGTTATGGGAGAATAATCTATATGTCTGACATGTGGTTTTCAATCTAACAGAAAAGTAAATATGGCTAAATGAGATCATTCAGAATCTCCATAATCCAACATATCATTATCATCATTTTTTTTGGAGTCTTGTTTGCTTCAAGCAAGTCTACATAATTTGACTTACAGGTCTGTTGACACATTTTATCTTTCAGCATTCCTTGAGAAGTTTTAGCCAAGTGTTCTGGTGTGCGATATATGCGGAATTAATGACCCTCATGTTGGTTTTCTAATTTGGCTTTTTCAGATGGGATTTTCTGCTTTCTATTATACTTGCCATGGCATTTTGTTAGTCAAAGTGATCCTTCAAGTTGTACCGGAGAAAAAATATTTCTTTTGTCTTTAAGGCATTGGTGCACCAAGAGCCATGAATAATTGTCTCACTAAAATTACTTGAGGCTAAATGGATTTGAATCTCAAGATTATATGTCAAATAATTATTTCCATCAGAACAAGCTCAGAAAATTGTCTTTTCATAATGTTCGACATGATTCCAACAATATTTTAATTCATGCAAAACTAATAAATATACTGCAGGTAAATTATTGAGCTATCTAATTATCAAGTAATTATCATAAAAAATGACTAAATAGAAACAAAAAATATTCTTGACAGTAGATAATTTTCTACAATTTTTTAGCATTTTTATGATTTTCTACAATTTTCTGCATTTTTTAATATTTTTCCTAAAATTTTATGAGTTTTTCTATATTAAAATCATATAATAAAGAAAAATTCATAATTTAGTAAATGTATAAATTAAATAATTGATTTTCAATATATTAAATAACAGAGGATAAATTTTCTACAAATTTTTTGAATTAAATTTAGACTAAAAATAAATTTTATAATTGAAGAAATAATAATATTGAATTTTCTAAAGAAAAAAACTCTAATATGAAATACAGAGAGCATACAAGTAAACAAAAAAATGCAGGGGCTAAATACGAAGATTCCAGAGGTGGAAGCCCTTTTTTCTAATTTCTTGAAAATCAGGGGCTAATTTACAAAATTTCCAATCGAGGCGATATTTACCGCAAATTCCATTTATAAATTTCCATCCGAGATTTTTTTTTGTTTCTTTTATTTTTTTCATTGGGCCTTAAAAGAATGCATGGGTTTTGATCCAAATGAGAAATAAGGGGGTGCTAGGGTTTCCAAACCCTGGTTCTCACTACTCCCTTGGGTGTTGTGCGCGTTCCTCCGGCAACCGTTGTGAACACGGTGCCCAGACTGCTGCTTCGGGTGGCAGTGATGGGCAGCGGATGGCCGCAAACGGCACATGGGCTCAATGGTGTCGAGTTGCGGTAGCGTACTGGCTTCGAGCTGGCGATGGGAGGCAGTGGCCGCAGCGACGTAGGGTTGCGGTGGTTCACTGGATTCAAGCCTCAACCAGAGGCGGTGGGCGCAACGGCATCTACAAGCAGCGTAAGGGCGGCCGCTACTAGCAGTTTCGGCGGCTTGCGGCTTTGGACCATGGCGACACTTTGACCTTAGGCCAGCGATGCATCAATTTCGGCCTCGTCGAGAGGCACACAGATGGCTCGGGAGCCGCCGTATCGGGCGGTATGTGTAGGATTAAGGATGCCGACTAGAGGGAGGGTGAATAGGAGGTTTTTAAAAACTTTTATAAATAGCAAGCTTTTCACAATTAAAGCTTGAAAAAGGAAGCTGCAAATAGAACTGAACCAAATCAACAAAAGATAGCAAAATGAGAGAAAGAAAATCAAACACAACTATGTATCTCGAGGTTTCAGAGACTCGCCCGGTCTCCCCTACTCCTTGTTGAAGCACTCAAATGAATGAGTCTTGCTCCGATGACCACTAAGGTTGCTCCTTCTCCTCTCCAGAAAGGTGAGCACCAAACCTCTCACAAACACGCCGAGTCTCTCTGACAAGCTTCGTCAATGGAGAGATCAACGGCCACGCAACCAAACCATTTAGGTGAGGGTGCTCACCAAGAGTAACAGGTTGCGAGATCTTTTCTTGACCTCCAACAATCACCGAGAAACTCTAAAGATACAAATGATACGAATGAATGTTCTCAGAGGATCTCTCTCAATCACAATGAATGATTTTTGATCAAAAGATCAAGACTTTAGTGCTAAAAAAACTTGTGCTCAAGTGTATATCAGAATATGGCTCAAAGAGATAGCAAAAACCTGCTCAAAACACACATATATAACCCAAGCCTTTCAACTAGCCGTTCTGGTTGTGCAGGAAAACTATCAATACATGCTAGCTTGAAAGACTGACAGTCAGCTTGAAAGACTGACAGTCAGTATCAACCTCAAACGGCTAGTTATGACACAGTCAGTAGCCGATGGAAATTTGTTACCACATGTGTTGACAGTTAGCATAGGTCAAAAAATTATTTGGCTCAAAAACATGCGTCTCTGGAGAAACATCCACACCCATGCTGACATTCATGCTGACTGTCAGCATCACTATGCTGACTGTCAACATAGTATAAAAACTTTTGAGTTTCAAAAACACACATCTCTGGACAAATGGCAGTATTGAAGCTGACATTCAATGCTAACTGTCAGCATCGACCACGACCAGTTGGTCAGTCAAATTAGAATTTTGGAGAAAACAAGTCAGGTCAAAAGCTAGTTGGTCAAATGAACAGTGCTCGTGTGTACTTTGGTCGAATGAACAACGCTTGAATGACTGATGTTCAAAAGACCAGAGTTCAAATGCTTTGTGCTCATGAGAAGATGGTCAAGCTCAATTTCGACATCTTCAGTTTTGGTCACAGGTCGCAATGGGAGTTGACTCCTTATCAACAAGGGAGTCATGATCCGGGAGGATCTTCGGGTCTTTCAGGATGAGTTTGCAAAAGTTTCGCGACCATGACCTAATCGAGTTCGGCAAAATTCCGTGACCTTGGAAGGTTTCGCGACCTCGATTCAAACTCTGGTCGGAAGAGTAATCTGATCCATACACATATAACTAAGTCTTACGTATTCAAGTTTAGTTAGTTGTCTGAGTCTAATATGTTTAAGTTATTGAGTCTGATACATACTCATACAATTGGACTATAAATATTTTGTAATAGGTCTAGTTTAAATCATCGAAGAGTCATTGAACTTATCTAAGTCTTATACACATAGTTCATTAACGTAGGCGAGTGCGTCCTAACGTTCGACGTGTACAAGATCCCTCTTTTCAATAAAGAGTTGTGCTATTTTTGAACTGTGTTTTCTATCAACTTGGGTTTCGGTATTTCCGAGTAAGATCCCGTAATTTCGCATATTAGCATCTGATCGAGTATCGACGAAGCCCGTCTATACTTCAATCAGAGCAACCCGTACCTAGTCAAGGCTAGATCGAAACCCGGTCCAGTCAGTAAATCAGATCACGCTCGAAACAAATAGATTAGTCTAAGATACTTGTTGTCATTTATCATCAAAATCACGATCAAAAGCCTAGATACAATAATCTCCCCCTTTTTAATGATTGATAACATGTGAAATAAATTTTAGTGACTCCCCCTGAATGCATGCATATATAATTACAACTATAAGTCATCAGAGAGTCCCATGTATACTAAGCCAATCATACAACAATACATGTCAACCACAATAGGCAATGAAAATAGGATATAAAAAGTCATAACATCCAGCACAATAATCAATATCATCCAATACAATGATAAGCTAATACACTCTTCTCCCCCTTTGACATCAAGCACAAAAATGTAGGAGGCAGCAAAACAAACTCTAATACTAGAGCAACTACTCATCATCAAACGAAGAGCCTAGTACAGCAGTGTCTCCAGATTCCACAGGCGAGCCAATGGGAACAGCGCCTAAGACAAGATCAGCTGCCGAATCAGTCGTCGGAGAGGAGCGCGAGGAGACTGCAGGGCGGGCCCTCTTGCAAGGAGTGGGTGCAGCTGAGGAGGACAACCAGGCTAGAATCTACTCCTACTGAGCTGAGAGACGGTCTAAAATCTGGAGATGCTCCATTTGAGTGTGAAGAAGTTGGTCCATGGATCTCTGAAGCCGGGCAATAAAGAATGAAGATCCTCTGCCCATACTATGTGTATCGGCCTCTCCTATAGCCTCATCTCCTGTCTTGCCAGCTGCATCATCATCATCAAATGGAGGAGAAACTAGATCATGAGCTAGTGCTATTGCAGGACGGATACCAATGCAGCGATCGTCCTGACCAGGAGGATAAAATACCAAGGTGCGCTGAGGAAGAGGCATATTAGCATCAAAGGCCCTGATGTGAAGAAGCAAAGCCATGATATAGGGAGCATAGAGCAGATGGTGACGAGAAGTTGATAGGACATGCTGAATCTCGCTGATGAGATGATCAGCAATATCGAAAGGCTCCTCCCAGAAGATAGAGAGTAAGACATGGAGAGCAAGATAGGTGACCTTGGACCAATCCCTGGTCCTTGGTAGCCGAGTGAGATAGAATCTTTAGGGCAAGACCCACATCGCGGTGCATGCCAATAATGAGCCAAAGTTGGAAAGAATCTGAGTAGAGCATAGTGACATCGCGGCGCATGAGATCAAGAAGCATATGCAACTGCCTACCCAAGGTAGGACGAACGAGGCCTAGTGCAACCTCAAACTGCTCCTTCGTGGCGGTGTAGACCTGGTGGCCCACCATGAAAGTCAGTGAAGTGCGCTGAGCATGGATGAAGAGAGTGGCATAGAACTAACGAATGGGCAACTCAACCCAGCGAAGAGAGTAGTTTGCCACGAGGTCCCAGAGACCAATAGTTGCAAAGAGACTAGCTAGTGTTGTGTTCCTAGTCCGAGTTGAGATGGTGGACCAGGACAGAGAGCGATGGACAAAGATGGGGATGCGACCATAAATGCTATCCAATAGATCAAGTTGAGTAAGAGTATAACTGGTTAAAATAGGACAACAGTCTCAACTTGTAGGATGAGGTGCCAAATACGGATTTTTGGCACGAAGAGAATGAATTCGACCAGCCCCCACTTCGAATAATCGATAGGAATACGCTCAGGAGGTGAAGGCAAACGAGAATGAGAACCAGAAGCCTGTCCAGCCGAACAACCATGGTTGGAGATGAACTTTTGCCTCACAACATGCCTCGAAGAAGAAGGATTTAACGACATGTCACTGGAGGACAACAACGAAGGAGGAAGAAGGAAAAAGAAAACAACAGTGAGAGGTGGTGTAGCGGCTGGTGACGGTGCGGTAGTGTAGCTAGGGCTATGCAACGGCGACGATGCAGAGGCGCAACGAGGGCTATGCGATGGCGGCAGTGCGGCGGCATGACTAGCGTTATGTGCGGGAAAGTGTGGCGAAGATCAAGTAGAGGCGGCGATGCTCCGACGAATGTCGGTGAGGAGACTTACGGCAAGAGATTTGAGGTAACGGCGAGAGTGAAATGGGAGATTTTGTCGGCGGCGGAGAAGATGAAATGGAACAACACGAACAGATCTAGGATTAAAAGCAAAACAACTGAGCGGACAGTCAGCATGGAAGGTTGACAGTCAACGTGAAAACTGGGTTTTTGGTGCTGACAGTCAGTGTGAGGTGCGGACAATCAGAGTGGTCTAAGAGTTTTTGATCAAATAATTTCTACCACGACTAGCTCACAAGTTTCGACCACGACTAGGTCTGGACTGAAGGTTTGTGGTCAAATAGTTTCTACTTGAAACGACCACGACCAGGACTTGGGCTTGAAAGTTTGTAGTCAAAGAGTTTCTATTAAAGAACGGGTGCTTTGGTTGTTGGTCCTTTACATGATCAGCGACCAGATTGCTAGTTTCGACCAAGATCGGGATTAAGACTAGAGGGATTAGACTAGCCGCGACTAGGACCAGTTATATGCATATATAAATACACCCAAGACATTCAACTTGCATTTCATATATCAATAATATTCAACTCACTTCTAAGAAAGCAAAATCTGGTCTCATCTAAAGGTTTGGTGAAAATGTCCGCTAGCTGCATGTCAGTTTTTACATAATTCACTTCTATGTCCCCTTTTGCCATATGATCTCTTATAAAATGGTGCCTAATATCAATATGTTTTGTTCTAGAATGTTGAACCGGATTATTTGCTATTTTTATGGCACTTTCATTATAACATGAGTGGCACCTTTTTAATGCAAATTCCATAATCCAAAAGGGTTTGCTTCATCCATAAAATTTGAGCACAACAACTACCCGCCGAAACATATTCCGCTTCGGTGGTGGAGAGGGCTACAAAAGTTTGTTTCTTATATGACCAAGAGACTAGTGATCTCCCCAAAAGTTAACAACTACTAGTTGTGCTTTTTCTATCAACTTTGCAACCCGCATAATCCGAATCCAAATAACCAATTAATTCAAAATTTGCATTTTTCGGATACCAAAGTCCTATTTTTGGGTAGCATCTCAAACATCTAAGGATTCTTTTAATAGCAATCAAATGACATACCTTAGGAGAGAATTGAAATCTAGCACATAAGCATACACTAAACATGAAGTCCCACCTAAATGCGGTAAGATAAAGTAAGCTACCAATCATAAATCGATAGAGTTTAGAATCAACCGCTTTTCCGTTGTTGTCCATATCAAGATGTCCATTAGTGGACATGGGAGTTTTGACGACTTTAGCATCTTCCATCCCAAAGCACTTGAGCAAGTCCTTCACGTACTTGGTTTGACTCACGAACTTTCCGTTCTTGAGTTGTTTAATTTGAAGACCAAGGAAGAAACTTAGCTCTCTAATCATTGACATCCCAAATTCTCTAAACATCATTTCTTCAAACTCATGGTAGAAAGATTCGTTAGTGGAACCAAATATGATATCATCAACATATATTTGGCATACAAATAAATCCTTTTCAACCACTTTTATAAATAACGTTGTGTCCACCTTCCCAATTTAAAATCCTTTTGATGTAAGAAAGTCTCTAAGTCGTTCATACCAAGCTCGGAGAGTTTGTTTAAGTCCATAAAGAGTCTTAGAGAGTTTATACACATGATTTGGAAAATTTGAATCTTCAAAACCGGGAAGGTCGTTCCACAAAGACTAATTCGGATATTTCTCCATTTAAAAATGCACTTTTCACATCCATTTGAAATAACTTGATGTTAAAATTTGATGCAAATTCACGAAGTATCCGAATAGCTTCTAATCTTGCTACGAGAGCAAAAGTTTCACCAAAATCCAAATCTTCAACTTGAGCATATCCTTGTGCAACAAGACGAACTTTATTTCATACCACTACTCCATTCTCATCTTGTTTATTTCTAAAAACTCATTTTGTTCCAATTACGTTATGATCCTTTGGTCTTTCTACTAATGTCCATACTTTTTTTAGAGAAGTTGTTTAGCTCTTCATGCATGGCATTTACCCAATCCGGATCACTAAGTGCTTCATCTACAAATTTAGGTTCTAAGGAAGAGACGACAGAGTAATGTTCACAAAAAGAAACAATATGAGAGTGAGTTTGAACACCCTTACTAACATCACCCAATACTTGGTCTAAAGGGCGATCTTTGATAATGGCTTGATGTTGTCTTGGTTCTTCAACTTGTGATGCTTCTGCTTGATTTGACTCTGATGGATCAACAATAGGAGGTGATGATGTAAGTTGTTCATCACACTTTTCATTGTAATCATCCTCTTGATCATCATCTCTAGGTTTGATGTCTCCAATGGTGATATTCTTCATTGTTTCATGGAGATCTTCACCTACAACATCACAAGACACTTGCTCCTTTTGAGAGCCATTAGATTCATCGAATTCCAAATCGCACGATTCCTCAATACAATTTGTATTTTTGTTGAAAACTCAATAGGCTTTGCTAGTGGTGGAGTATCCGACTAGAAAACTTTCATCCACTCTTCTTTGAAATTTTCCACCAAATGTTCTTTTTCTAAGGATATGACATTTACATCCAAACACTCAGAAATAAGAAACATTTGGCTTACACCCAACAAGAAGCTCATAAGGAGTTAAATTTACAAGAGGATGCAAGTAAAACCGATTAATAGAGTAGTAAACAGTATATATGCACGGCTTTGGCCCAAAAGCAAGTAGGAGTGTTATACTCACTTAGCATTGTTTTTGCCATTTCTATTAATGTTCGATTTTTCCTTTCTACAACTCCATTTTGTTGTGGAGTATAGGAAGTTGAAATTCGTGTTTAATGCCCAATGAGTCACAAAAATCGAACAAGGTCGAATTTACAAACTCTCCACCATAATCACTATGAATTTTCTTGATGGAAAGTTCAAATTCGGTAGAAACACATTTTGCCAAACTTTTAAAAACATCAGAGGTTTCAGATTTTTGAGAAATAAAGAAGACCTAAGTATAGCGTGTAAAATCATAAACAATAACAAAATCATAGTTGTTTCCCCATATACTTTAGAACTCGAAAGTTCCAAATAAATCCATATGCAAGAGTTCCAAAGGTTTGCAAGTTGAAAGAATGCGTTTAGTTTGATGTGAAGTAACTACTTGCTAACCCACTTGACAAGCATTACAAGGTTTGTCCTTCTCAAAATTCACATCCTTCAAGCCAACTACCAAATCACATTTTAAAAGCTTTTTAAGTTGATGCATTCAACATATATAAGTCTCCTATGCCAAAGCCAACCTTTCAAAGTTTGAAAAACAAGACATGTTGAAAGAGATGCATCCTTTGAGTTAAAATTAACTAGGTAAAGATTTCCAAAATGAAAGTCTTTGAAGATCAAGGAATTATCTTTTAGATGTTCAACTAAAACCTCTTTAGGAGAAAATATACAACGAAAACCAATATCACAAATTTGTGCAATGAACAACAAATTAAAATTTAATGATTCAACAAGTAAAAAATTTGAAATTGAAAGATCGTGAGATATAGCAATTTTAGCCAAGCCTACCACATTTTCTTGACGATTGTCACCAAAAAGTGATCTTTTGGTTTTCGTTTGAGTTATCTTCTAATGAGGTCAACAACTTCTTGTTACCGGTCATATGTTCGGTGCATCCACTATCTAGCACCCAATGTTTTCCACCGGTCTTGTAGTTCACCTACAAAACAAAATAATCAAGTCCGTTTAGATACCCAAACTCTTTTGGGTCCTTCAATGTTAGCAATCAGAGCTTTGGGTACTCAAATAGATTTCTTCTTTTTGTTTAGCATGGGTGCTCCAACAAACTTTGCTATCACATATCATTTCTTTGACCTCTTAAGCATGTAGCATGCATCAAAATGAGTTGGAGTCATTAAAGGACAAGCATCATGTGAATGACCTATTTCATGACACTTAAAACGAAATTTGTTGCATGATTTTACAAAAATAGTTTTAGTATTTGGTTTATTTCCTTTTTTTGGAAAGTATCTAAGTCCTTCTTTTCTAAATGAGAATCTTTGCTCACTAAGAAGAAGATCAAGAGATACTTTCTCTTTGTAACAATTTTCTAACCCTTTACTAAGTTTCTTAATTTGAGCTTTAAATTCATTGTTTTCATTTAAGATTATTTCACTAGTGCTAGAAGATGATGCATGGCATGGAAATGCTTTATTGCTAGAGTTAGATGCACATGGAGTATCAATTAGATCATTGCAACTAGTTGACATATCATTTTTAGAGACTACATTTGGCATATCATCAACTAAGTCACAAGAGATAGCTACATGCACTTTAGTTTGTGAGTTGGTAAGATCTTAATGAGAAGACCTTCATATGAATTTTTGAAATCAGAGTAGCGGTCAAGCAAAGAAGAGTGCTCTTCTTTTAGCATTCTATACTTCCTTTTTGTGTTTCCAAGAGCATCATTTAATTCACTAACCATTTCTACCAAATCATCATATAAGGGATCAAGTGAATATACCTTCCCATCTTTCTTAGCCATGAGGCAAAGAGATGATGTTGATGAAGTGTTGCTGTTGCCAAGAGTTAATCCGGCAAGCTTCTTAGAGCAACCTTCTTTTGCATCAGAGTCGGAGTCGGAGCTCTCTCCTCTGGACATCCACTCCCCGAAACATGCTTCATTGTCTCCGCCATGGATTTTCTTGAAGAACTTCTTCTTGGGATCTTTCTTCTTCTTACCCCATGTCTTTTTTTTGTTTAGACATCTTGAACCAATATGTCACTTTTCATGACATTCATAACAAATGATGTCCTCGAAGTTCGACGGCTTTGACCCCTTTGGTCTAGTGTCGACGTTAACTCCCTTCTTGTGTAATTTGCGAAGAAGTCTTTGGGTGTTCTTCACAAGAAGGGTTAGATCCTCATCGGAGGATCCATCACATGAATTGCCCTTGGAGCTGGCCTTGAATGCCAAGTTCTTCTTCTTCATTTCCAATGATTCGGCCTCCTCCCTTTTGTCCTTTCGATGCATCTCATGAGTGATAAGATTCTCATAGAGATAGGTAGGCGTGGTGGATGATAAATCAGAGTTGGTGAGGACGTACCGTCACAAGAGTGTCGAAGCTCTCCGAAAGAGCTCTTAGCATTTTTCTTACAATTCAATGTTAGTAAAAACAACTCTGAGTCCTTTGATCTCATTCACGATGTTGTTCAACCGAGTGAATATGAAATCCACGGACTCGGTTGGTGACATAGTGAATGTCTCATATCTTTGCCTAATCATGAGCAATTTTGCCTCCTTGACCCTAGTAGTGCCCTCATATATCTCTTCGAGGGTGGTCCAAACCTTGTGAGTGGTGGTAAAGTTGCTCACGCGGTTGAACTCAATTAGGGACAAGCCGACAAAGAGAGCATTTTTGGCACAGGTATTTAAGTGGAGTTTTCTCCTATCATCATCGGAGTGACTTGCCGGATCAACCGGAGGAGTAAACCCAATCTTAATAATGTCTCAAACATCAAACTCCATGGCCTCTAGAAAAACTAACATACGCACTTTCCAATAGGGATAGTTAGTCCCATCAAAGTTAGGCGCACGTCCAGTGTGATCAAGATAAAAACCCTCATCGGAAGCCATCCTCTCTCTAGGCGGTGAAACCTACTCAAAAGAAAGACCACGCTCTGATATCACGTGTAGGATCAAAGACGCCAACTAGAGGGGGATGAATAGGAGGCTTTTAAAAACTTTTACAAATAGCAAGTTTTCACAATTAAAGCTTGAAAGAGCAAGGTGCAAATAGAACTGAACCAAATCAACAAAAGATAGCAAAATGAGAGAAAGAGAATCAAACACAACTATGTATCCCGAGGTCTCGAAGACTCGCCCGTCTTCCCTACTCCTTGTTGAAGCACTCAAATGAATGAGTCTTACTCCGATGACCACTAAGGTTGCTTTTTCTCCTCTCTGGAAATGTGAGCACCAAACCTCTCACAAACACACCATCTCTTCGACAAGCTTCGTCAATGGAGAAATCAATGATCACGCCACCAAACCGTCTAGGTGAGGGTACTCACTAAGAGTAACAGGTTGCGAGATCTTCTTTTGACATCCAACAATCACCGAGAAACTCTAAAGATGAAAATGATGCGAATGAATGTTCTCGGAGGATCTCTCTCAATCATAATGAATGATTTTTTATCAAAAGATCAAGACTTTAATGCTAGAAGACTTGTGCTCAAGTGTATATCAAAGTATGGCTCAAAGAGATAGCAAAAACATGCTCAAAACACACATATATAGCCCAAGCCTTTCAACTAGTCATTCTGATCGTGCAGGAAAACTATTAGTGCATGCTGACAGTCAGCATCGACATCAAACGGCTAGTTATGACACAGTCAGTAGCCGTTGGAAATTTGTCAACACATGTGCTGACAGTCAGCGTTCTCACACTTATAGTCAACATAGGTCAAAAAATAATTTGGCTCAAAAACATACGTCTCTGGAGAAACGTTTGCACCCACGCTGACATTCATGCTAACATTCATACTGACTGTCAGCATAGTATAAAAGCTTTGAGTCTCAAAAACACACCTCTCTGGACAAATGGCAGCATTAAAGCTGACATTCAATGCTGACTGTCAGCATCGACCACGACCAGTTGGTCAGTCAAATTAGAATTTTGGAGAAAACAAGTCTAACAAAATCTAGTTGATCGAATGAACAGTGCTCGTGTGTTCTTTGGTCGAATGAATAGTGCTCGAATGACTGATGTTCAAAAGACCAGAGTTCAAATGCTTTGTGCTCGAAATGCTAAGTGGTCGAATAGCAGCATGACAAGGCTGACTGTCAACCTGACTGATCACTCTAAAAAAACAGATTTTAAAGACCTGTTTCAGTTCTTTTTTGAAATCTATCTTTCTCAAGCTTGACAAGATTAAGAATGATTGTTAATGCAACATATGACCTAAGAGTTTCTCAGTATTTGCCGGAATCAAAAGAGATGCACAAACCCCTCTTAATAGTCTGGTTAAACGTAAAAGAGTTTCTATAAATCCGGTCAAACTCCAAACACCGAGACTGGTAAAATCCAAAATATTTATCTTAGGTCTTTGCATCTTATATTTTGCGACTCCTGTTTGGCGTTTCATCTTTTCACCTAATTCTATTTATCGCACTCAAAGCAAATAGATTAATCCAAGATACTTGTTGTCATTTATCATTAAAATCATGATCAAGGGTCTAGATGCAACAGTAGGCACCTCGGGAGGCAAAACAGTGCCTTGGGAGGTGATGGGCCACAGTTAGTGATGGCACAGTGTGGCACCCGTCGATGTGGTTGCTGGTTGACATGTGCGCTTTGGCTTGAGACCGGTAGCAAGGGAGACAACGATGATGGGCGACAGCTGGCCACAGGCCGACTGGGCTTAATTTTTCGGAAATTTTTTTTCAGATCAAAAGAAATGCATTGCATAATTGATTTGCATTAACAAAAAGGTTTCCGACAACATATCGAATCAGAACAAACTTGTGCTGATAACGTGCTGTAATGCTATCATTGGCGATGCCGACTTTGCGTAATCAATCACATACATGGAGAGAAAATAGAGAGAATAACACTGAAACTCTTTATTCTATTGACTTTTTCTCTTTACAAAGTACAAGTATATACAAAAGAAAAAGTTAGAGTTGTCCTAAGGACATATTTAGTGCTATTCGCAACACTTACAAAATATTTATAGAAACTAATTCACCCCTCGAGTACTCCTCACACGTTTATTTATCCTTAATTTTCGCAGACCGATCTCTAGTCAGCATTACCCATTTAGATTTTGTAAAGATTCTACAAAAATTATTTTTAGTAGGTGAAGCATTGCTCTTTTTTTAAGCATACAATTGGCATACTTATGGAGTTCTTTTTGGTGTGCTTTACCATGTAAATGTTCATCACAAGTTGGTCTTTAGAGATGGTCCTTGTGTACAGAAAAAATTTGAAAAAAGGATAAAGCATGCACTAGCTCTTACTAAAAAAAATAAAAAGAAACCAAGTTTGAAGGGAGTGGGCATGCAAAAGCATTACTTCTTGTCATTTGAAAACTAAGTGCCCTTAGAGATGCATCATACTTGGGGCGTGTGCATTCCCTTTCGTTAATGGTTTAAAGTATGAGATGCCAACTTTATCCTTCCCCCCTCATGTTGGAGATCACAGGTAAAAACAAATCGGCTTCATATTGAGTTGGAGATCATAGGTGAAAATACATCGGATTCGGATCAAGTAGTAGCCATATTATTTTTATCATGTCGTACTTATATTTTTAATACTGATTTAGATCGAATTTGAATATTATCCTGATTTTAAGATGAATCTGCTGATTACATGTATGAATAGAGATTGAATTTCACTTAATTTGGACTTTTTTTTTCAGTTTCTTTTGGACGTTGTTGTTATTCTTTAGGTTTTCTGTTCACTTGAATTAAAGTTGAAAATTTTGTATCACTAATCAACATATGATACAATTTAAATGAATTTGTAAAATATTTCCAAATTCACTAATACAAAATGTTGGTGCACTAAAGTTCACGTGATTCAACCTTAGATAAGTAATTCAATTCATTTGCAAATCAAATATGAGTTTGATGTCGGGTATAAAAATTCATTGTTTTGTCAGATGTGGATGCAAACATGGATATCAAGTATCGTATTAGAAGACGAACTTAGATAGAGAAAAAATATCATTCCTATAGACAATCTTATCAAATTCACGTCTTGTCTGGTTTCCAAATTGAATTAATCGGATAAACGGCATTTCCAGAGTCTGTTATCATGGAAACGAAAAGATTAGATCTGATTACAAAATCAATGGTTAACATCAAATGATCTCTAACATGAAATTAGCTTGAAGTTTTTACAAAATATAATGCCAAATTTCTTGACTTCTTGAGGGAGTATGAGATTGTTTTGTTGGTATACTCGTCAATATATATGATTTCGAAGTATGATTAAGACTTGCCTAGAGTTTCTATATTTTTTATCTGATAAGACATGTACAAGATAAACTTATTTGATTGATGATATATAGTTTTCTTATACTTTTAATTTTGAGTGCATAATCTAACATCTATAAGATAAATTTCCGATAATGAACATAAATCAAACAATCTCTACATAACAACCATCATGCTCATAATCATTAGATTCTCCTGGTGGTGCGGTGTGTGTGTGAAGGAGGGTGGCACCTTCCAAAGATGCTCCCTCTTGTCCTGGAAGCTTACTCAAAAATCTTTCTTCTAAAGCGATGCTTACTAGATAGGTCCTAAAGGGTTAAAGAGGAGGTATGCGAGCACTGAAGGAAAAAATTGGTCTTGTTTTTGCTTTTGTTTCCTTTTCCTTTTATCTTTTCCTTTACCAATCTTTTGGTGATCGCACCTAATAATGTTGGTGTAATGAGCTCATGAAGTACACTGATGCAAAGATCACAAACCTAAAAAGGGTGATGAGGGTGAAAAGCACCTACTGACTTCCAAAATTTGATTCTGTTGCATGCGGTGGCGCATTGGGTTGGGGTTTCGGGCGGTACCAATTCACTTAACATCGGTAACTGATAGTTAGAGATCTTGATTCTGAGAGATTGAAAATCTATCATTATTCGAGGTGGTTGAGTATTTTTTTTTATAAGAATATATAAACCTGTGACTATATAAGGACAAAAATGCAAAAAAACTTTAGAAAATACAAAGCAACCAAAAAAATAATAGTGGGTCAAAATTAGTCCTTGAGCTAGGTTAGAGACACGTAAGAATATTTTATTAATATAAGGTGGCTCATATAATTATTGGATTAATTCTAATAGAATTGAGTCCAATCTGATAAAGTCTCATTTGACCTATGTAATAATTAACTTGAGATTCAATCTAATAAATTACATTAACAATTTTAAATTAAAATAATTTAACAATAACCGTCCAAAATCCGAGAACCCGCGGAACCCTCATGCTGCGTTACTTCTCCTCAAAGTAATGCATGTGAATGTGCTTCTGATGCTTGCAAGTGGAAAAGATGCATGGCATGGCAGACTGCCCCCTTCCATCTATCCTTTGCTCTTATCTTCCTTTCTGTGTAATCTCATTGATTTACACCACAGGAAAAAAACATTGTGTCATTGTACTGGATTGTGCAGCAACAATGATCATGTCCACATAGAAGAAAAATTTCATGAGAGATCAGAGAAACTAGCTAGCTCCTGAAATCAAGGAACATTGAGTATTAAGTACTTGTTCATGGAGCAACCATACACATGTAGAAAGAGATATTAGAAGAGAGAGGAGAGAAGCAGTTACCGGCTATGACCTATCAAAGCCAATTGTTGGCTTGCTGCTACCATTTACCACCAGCTCACTCGATTTGACTTTGGGTCTAGTTTTTCCGATTAAATCATTGCGCTGCTCCATGGTCTGATGTATTTTTATCACTCGACAACACACAAAATTATAGTACATTGACACAATTTTTAGAAAATATACAAAACTAGGACCAGAGCCACACTATCTTGCCAAGTACGGGTTGATATATAGCTCCAAAATCAAATTAAGACCTGCAAGTCTTGTGAGGTGAAGCAAGAAAAAAAAAGATAGGGAGAGAAAGAGAGAGAGAGAGAGAGGGAGAGAGCAGTAAATACATGAACATAGAGGCTTTGGAAGTTGGCATCACATGCCACTAGGCAGAGGAGAAAGGTGTTTAAAGGTAGTAGTAAAAACCAAAAAATGGTAGGGACCTTATGTGCCAGCAGCAAAAGTGCCCTAATTAATCTTATGGCAAACTAGATTACGGCTCACGTGTTATTGTGGTAATAAAAATATAGATAAATATGATTTTCTAATAAATATTTGATATTTTGTATGTATTATTGTAGTATGATAATTGGTGGGGGGTAAAGAGTCTTGTCTTATCAGGAACAACGGAATTTTTCTTATGAAATTTTTATGTTTGAAACAGAGCCTAATAGAGACTCTTTATTTCCTTAACGTGGAGTGGTGTTTAAATAAATAAATATAGAGAAAAAAATGCAACATTTGGAAGGTGATGGTGATGACTATACAAAAGAATAACTGGGCAGTTGTAAAAAAAGAGTGACACCACTCAATGTGATGCTCCATTAAGAGTGAGTTTTATAGGTAAGGAGGATATCTGTACGTGCGTGTGCAACTGTACGTGCCTGGCTTTAATTTAGCGGAAGATTAAAGTTAATTAATGCAATTGGTTTAAGTACGAACAAGTTTTGTTATTAGTGCCTTTTCCCTCGTGCATGTACTTAATTAAACTAGTTAGCATTAGGGCGTGACACATGTATGCGCTGGCGTTTGTAAATTGATGCAGCCTTGGGATCAACTACCACAAGTGGTGACCCCCATGAGGCTGTACTACTGGCAATCTAGCATAAAGGTTTAAGATATACCCCCCCCCCCCCTCTCTCTCTCTCTCTCTCTCTCTCTCTCTCTCTCTCTCTCTCTATATATATATATATATATATATATATATATATATATATATACATATGCATGTACTAATGACATTTTCAGCGTAGGTGTGATTTTTTAAAAGAGATTAATTTTTGAAGTTTACAATAAAGAATCTTCAAGATAATTTCTTAGATAAGTCTAAAAAATTATTTAGAAACAAATTTATCTTTATATAGGGTGTTGGGTGATGAATGTGAGGAGTTGCAGGAATACTTCATTCTAAATTCAGTTTTTCTTTAAGACGTGTTTGACTCGATTTATCTAGTTTCAGTTGTTCAAATAAGCCAAAACTAGGTCAAACAAGAGACTTAAGTTCAAAGTTTTTTTGATAAGTTGAAACTCTTTTTTGAAATGGAAGATGTGAATAATCTTAAACTGATGGAGAGTGGTATTTTGAAGGTTTAAGATTGCTTAAAATGAGAAGATAAGCGGGGCTAAAACGCCTCCTTACTAGAGGGCTTCAGCTTTAGAAAAACTTCTGTGAGAAGTAATCGTTCTGACTCTTAACTTCTGTTTCTCTTGGATGATCTGTAATCAAGCAGGAAGTGTGTTGGGTCTTTTGTTTGTCAGCGGCAGGTGGTATTTGTAAGTATGGGTACGCCGGGTTACAACGCTCCTTCCGTTTGGTTGCTTCATTAATTTTTTATTACGGAGTTCGACTCCATGTCTACGTGTCTATCAAACAAAATTTTTTTTTGCTCGGATTTCTATTAACCCAAGAACTAATTATATTTTACACAAATGATGTATCTACGTAACACTAGATCTTTTTTGCAATCTTTTAAAATATAATATATGAAACTATATAGGAAGGGATGCGAAATCAAATCACTCGCTGTAGCATGCCTATCTAGAGAGTCAGCTACAGTACAAAACTTGTTTCGAAGCCCGTACTGGCAGCGCATTAATCTCAAAGTTTATGGGATTTCCGTAGCAGATCTTATCTCCAAAACCTACTGCTCCTCTTAATCCCTTCCTTGATTTTCGTGCGGGAGTTTGGTGCCGTAGCATTCCTATTTCTTATTTCTGTTGTACAGTGCCAGTGCTGCATGCTTATACTGTATGTGTTCATTTCCTCATCTTTGGAAGCCCGCAGCTCTTCATCAGAATTTCTGATTTAAAATTCGATCATGCTACTATGTTTCTCTTGACATGATCTTTCAAATAAAATCCAATATAAAATATGTTTTGAGATTATTTAGAACCACCTAAACATCAACACACAAAATATAGCAAAATATCAAATTTGAAGTCATGTCATCATAATACATTATAAATATGCCGAATTAAATATGTATATCAATCAAATAAATATTTCATCGGTCACTACTCAAATTAGGTGGGTGGGTGGGTGGGTGGGTGGGTGGGGTGGGGAGTAATTTCGGATATTTGACCATAATTTCTCATGATACATGGTTCTTCTCTGACTAATTTTCAGTTAACTTGTCATTTTGATGAATTTGTATTTGAGTTTGTCCCTTATCTGAATTGGTTGCAAAAAATTTGGACTCTTTGTAGATACTCCTGTTTCAGTTTCCTTAATGGAAATTGGGGAAGAGTTTTCCCTTTTTTTCAAAATGAAAAAAAAAAAAAGCTAAGGAGAAAAATTGCACTTTTTTTGTTTAGGTTCAGCCAAAATTTCCCGACAAATCACTCGTAGCAAGACAACAAATCTGTACTAATAATAAAATACTTGATTATATTTAGTACAAGTAAATTGAGTGGGATGAGTTGAGGGTGGGTGATTGGGGTTGTCAATGGTGGGGGACGGCAACCAGCGGTCGTGGAGATGGTGCGGTGGAGGCTGGCGGTGGCAAGGAGGTGCGATGGGTGTGTTGATAACTGGTGAATTTGATGCGGGGGAGAAAATGTTTCTCTTTTTCAATCATACATACGACATGAATCATAAGAGATTGTAAAATAGTGAATACAGTTCACTCTTGCACCAAAGATGCCAAAAAACTCTACCATGACACCTACATTCCAACTTATCGTTTCCCATTAGTTACTACCATTGTGGAAGACGAGAGAAGAACTATTAAAATGATTTGAACAATGTGCAACACTTCAGACAAAAAAGAGTCTCAGCGAAAATTACTCTAACAATATATGTTGAGAATAGTGGAAGTACCAGTGTCAAATCAAATTCCATGAACACGTATAATAACAAGAACGAGATTCTAAAAAATCTAGTAGAGAAAACTGCAATAATAACGGAGAAACACCGACAATCAAGAAGAAAAGACTAACGAAAAAGATCACAAATTCTTAAACACAAATTCAATAAAGTACAAAAGATTGATGCCATCAAATAACCCTCGTATCATTTGAATCTCTTACTCTCTGCAAGAGTCTAGTACTTCAAAAAAATCTAGCTACTTACCCTCTCTATACCTCATTACTTTTAATCTAAATTAATTTCTCTAAATCATATTTGATTGATCTTTCTTAAGACCACCACCCATAAATTTTATATAAATCTTAATCTCAATCCCAACTTACAAAAGAAAATATATTTCTTATAAAATCTTATTATGACTTTTTGATAATTTTTAAGTCTAATATGATTAAGATAAAAGACATTCTTAGTAATATATATATGCTCTGATGTTATCATATATGCATGGTGTGAGGCAATGAGGCAGCACATACAGAAGGTATAGTTGTGAAGTGCCATGGAGACAAAGAAAGTGAGCTTCTGTAAAGCAGCTGGTAAGGATGCCTCCCTTGGCCTGGTGGAGAGACATGACCCTAAAAAAGAGGGTGTAGAAGCAGCCACACTACACTATTGGGGGGGGGGGGAGGCGGAGGGGAGTGTGTTTGGTAAAGAAGAAGGCTACTTTGCAAAAGCATCAAAAGAGAGGCAAAGAGAAAGGAAGAGGCCAGAATACAAGCCCCCTATGATACAAATGCACGCTTTTCCATGCATGTGATGTTTGGGGCCCTCCCAAGACATACATATACATATGTCTTTTTATTTTTTTCTCCCTTTTGGAGTGGAGGGATCCAATTCCAAACCAGCTTTATTTCCCATGCTAAACTTCCTGTACTTTACATGCTTTAATTAGCATTCTCATTTAGGATTTGTTTGGATGATTAGCTGTGATTCAACTAGGAGAGTTAAATTTTAGTGTTAGATATCTTTGAAAACCAAATTGGTATATATACTGTCTCTTTCCCTGAAAAAATGTTTTAGATCAACGCATGTGGTTAAAATTTTTACAATTTTGACTACTAATATATATATATATATATATATATATTATTTCATCATATAAAATGATACTAAAAGATAATTCAGATTTTTCACCGTAATTATTATCATCATACTGTAATTAACTTTTAATGATATATAAGTATGAAATTTAATGATTAAAATTATATATTAAAGATCATAAAACATAAAAAATATTTCTGTTAGAGACGGACCAAGGATAACTTTTCTCACATTTGATGACTAATCTAGTACTACTATTTTTTTTTTCTCAAATTCCAAGACTAATTATTGTTGCATTAAAAGTACAAACAAATTTTGATCAGATTAGAAAAGAATTGCATATGTTGATAGTGCTACTCAATGTAGAAAAGATCAAAATATTACTAATCACACCAGTGACGGATACATGTATGAGTTGTAGGATCTTACAATCCCAATGGTTTTTATGACGAACGAACAAATTAATTTTCAGAAAATCATAGTAAAAACCTATTTTGACCCTCAAAATCTGGCATCTCAATTAGACTGACAAAAAAAATTTTCATTCCTCTTGGTTTCATTTGTGTGAGTTACCTCACAATATCAAATTTCTAGATGATGTTGAATTGCACTTGTATACATTACATATGTATGTATAACCACTTTATAGTAAAAATTATGTTGTAATTGAGTTTAGTATGTCTTTGTGGTGCATGGTGCCTTTACAAAGCAACAACTCTCCATGGATTCCTTTTTGTTTTGTTTGCCTTTTGCATGAGTGGTGAACTCATGCTTCACTTTTTCTACTATTCACTGTCTCACTCTTGGAATACAAATTTTGACTGGTGCCTGAAGCAGCTAACTGTTGCTAGCTGAAGAAACTTCCTACAAAAGAAACTAAAGGGTGCATGCATAATCCTTTGTTCAAATTCGAATATTTTTTTATTTAAATTCAACTCGCTCTGATTACCATATATCCAATTTTGAATTCGAGTAATGATCTAACATGATAGTTTCAAATTCTTCGATGCTCCTCTGCCATTGCAAATTCTAAAATTGAAGTTTCAAGAATAGTGATGCGCTAATGTTCGACACTGATAATAGGCTAATACCAACTATTAACATTTATTTTTTTTTCAATTCTGCAAAAGAGAAATGAATATTGTTTAAGAATGAGCAAAATGATCGTTTTTTCCTTTATAAGTTAAGCTTTCGGATGAAACAAACAACACATAAAACTGAGACATCACAAATTCCTTTTGTACTAATCTGTCTCAAAAGGCAAAGAAACACCACCACCACCCTCCCTAAAAAGATGCCACCAACGACCTTAAGCAGATCAGAATGGAATAAATCAGTGCAATTAAAAGCTTCAATGATTCCTCCCTAAAAATACACCCAATCGTATATGATTAAACTACAGTGCTCTCATCATCGTCACCATCATCTCTGATCTGAAGCACACCATGCATACTTCCCGGCGCCCTTCCATTCTGTTCCTGAACAAGTGAAATTTGCTTGCTTGTACCCGCTGCACTGGACACAATCATTCAGATATAATCACACACACTCCAAAGTGCTTGCTTTGGGATATATGCATATGTTTGTTGCTGCTTGCAAACCTCAGACGATACATACAGTGGCAGCGCTTCGTATGGTTAAGAGTTGCTTCTGATCATTGTCTGCTTGCTTGCTGGTGAAAGTCTGTCTGCAGGATATGTGTTTTTGTTTCTTTGTGTTAACATGTTCAATGTTGAATGTTGCAAGAAGACCATGTTGTTGTGCATGCACATTCATGACCAAGACCTGTTGTGTATTGGATATATATGCATAAAGATGGATATTATGTGTTGAGTTTCATATATTGATCAGGTCACCTGAAAAACTTAAATTGTTAAGAAAAAATGTGCAACCTATTTGTATTTCAACATTTCTTTTACATCTATATTAGACTAAATATGTGACATAGACTCAACATGAGTTGATCTTAGCCCACAGTTGAGACTATTCTAAGGTATGTTTTGTTGACTATCAAAATTAGTTAAGTCAATAAATGATTATGATCAGTTGTGTGGTATAGTCCAAAAAAATTGGATGTAAAAATATATTTGATTTGTATTCAACCCTCATAGTGATTAAAATCAAATTTTACTATCAAAATATGATGGACAAATTATTCATCATATATTTGATTATGAGTGGTACAGAAATTAAAGTAGCTAAATTTTTTGACTTGCCAAATATAGATCGTGAAACAAACAGGAGACAAACTCTATTGAGGAAAACATACCCTAGTCTCAACATCAAACTCACCAGCTTACTCACACAAATATTTAAACTATTGAGGAAAACTGTACAGTCTACCTCAAAAATTCAATTGGACGAAAATAAGGGGAACCATAAAATTTTTTGCAAAGTGAATAAGTGGCACACCAAAATTAATCAATTTTGGAGAGCCCACCCTACCTAAGAGTATGTTCTGAACCAGGAAAAGCTTTTCAACTTGCTTGTACTATTTTTGATAACATCCCACACCTAAAATCAAATCAAATTTTGGGCAAATCAACTGATTGGAACCCGTAGCATCAGGTGTCTAATCCAGAGCCAATTTAAAGTCTGGTTGCATCAGTTCATCACTTTGCCAAATTGAGTTGTACCAAAGTGGCTCCTTGGCTGAGGCAGTCAAGCCCAACCTTTTGCAACCAGCACTCACTTTACCCCCCTTTAGTTTTTGCCCCAGCCTTTGAACACTTTATTAGCCACCTCACTCACTCGTGTTTCATCCAAGACAACCCACATCCTTAGTTGGCTTCTTGCTCCTGACCTTTTTCTTTTCTCTTAGATATGTTAATATATAATAGTTTATGCCTTGCTTCACCACATGAATTATTCAGAGAATATTTGCACCATTTCAATAATCAATCTTGTAGGCTCTTTTAATGATGAAATTTCAACCAGATGTAAGAAAAAATTGTCCAGTCGACTCAACTCGGCTCCGAAGTTAAGACTACTTGGACCTTCCTATGTCCTTCCCAAGTCACGCCCAAAATCCCCAAAAATTAAAAACATCAGCCCAAACTCAATCTAACCCGACCCAAATATTTAAACATAGCTCGATCAAAACATAAGCCAACCTTGCAACATGAACTCAATTTGAGCCCAGATCATGATTAGGTCTCAAACTCACAACTTCTCTCCGATACTGTATTGAGTTTTATGCACTAACCCAACTTGGTACAAACCAGTCTAATCCTAAAACTCTTGATCTCACAATTAGACCCTTCAGTTACTATATGTTTTCTCATATGCATGTTGAGTTTCATGTACCGACCATTTAATCTAAAAATCTGATGTTAGAGAAAAACAGACAACTTACTCATACCTCTACAAAATTCTTAATTTTTTGGATCCACATTTATCGTATTTTTTCTTCTTAATATAATGCAATAAGTTGAAGGAAAAGATTGAAATATGACACCAAATTTTGTTGAAAAACCAAAACTATCACTTCTATAGTCCATTCTTCACAAAATGTGACTTAACATTTTCTCATTAGTATTTTTGTTGATGCTCCATACTTGTTTACTCATGGAAAATTTGCAATGCTCACCTTAAATTTCATACTACATCTTATTTGTAAGAGCTTGCTAAATCAATTTTACTCCAGGAGCCATGAAATGATTAACTATGATCAAAGCACACAAAAACATGCACACACTCAACATGTCGATTTCATTTTAATCATTGCATAAATTCACAATCCCTGTAGTTTGATGGAGACTGAAGTGCATTCTTTTTCTTTAGTGCTGGGTGCCATGTCACAATTGAAGAAAACATTTTCAAAATAAACCCATAACCAATGGAGAAAATTGAAAATTTTAAATAATTCTTCTCAAAATCTTGCCTCGAAAAGAACTTATTTGAGCTACCTCCTCACTTGAAGACCTAATTCTTGAGATGATGAATTCATTAATCCACAACAATTCAACAATTAGAGATCAAATCTTTGTCATAAGATCATCGTCATCATGAGAATCGTCCTCAAATAAATTCCATACCCTTGCACCTCTCTCTCTTATGTCCCCTTATACCGTATAAACCTTTAACAGTTAGCTTCTCAGCTCCCAAAGCAAAGCCAAAAAAAAATGATAAAAGGGAGAAGAGTGAGATTACTATGGACCAAAGAGAGAACACAAACACAAACCCATGCATTGGAATTTAGACACCCTTCTCCAACAAGACATATATAGCCTCAAAAGACAAAGTTCTTCTTGTCATAGATAGAGAGAGAGACACACAGAGAGAGAACATATTCCCTTCCCTCTCTTCAATGTGAAGCTTCTCCTTCACCACTGAACTTCTTGTGAAGCTTCTCAAGATTCACCCATCCCTTTACCCTTCCATTCATCTCTCTATCTTACAAAGACATCACCAATGCCTATGCCATCCATCTAGTAGTAACACTCACCCCCAATTCACAAGCCACAAAGCCAGATGAAGCCACCTCCTCTTGTCTTGCTCTTGCTCTTGCTCTTGTCCTCCAATGGCATTGCCAATGCCAATGGCAATGCTTTACATGGTGATGCAATGGCCTTGTTGTCCCTGAAGGCCTCCTTGCATTGCCACCCCCATGTGTTGCGCACCTGGTCCACCGCCAACATCGGCTCGGTATGCGCATGGACCGGTGTGCGCTGCGCCGGTGGCCGGGTGGTCTCCGTGGATATATCTAATATGAATGTCTCCACCGGCGCGGCCGTGTCGGTGGTGGTGACTGACATGGACGCGCTTGCTAATCTTTCCCTCGCTGGGAATGGACTCGTGGGCGCAGTGACCGCATCCGCGCTCCCGGCCCTCCGGTACGTCAACGTCTCCGGCAACCAGCTCGGCGGCGACTTCGGCGGCTGGGACTTCCCGTCGCTCCCCAGCCTCGAAGTCCTCGACGCCTACGACAACAATTTCTCTTGTCCCCTCCCTCTCGGCTTCGCGGCACTGCCGCGGCTCCGGTACCTCGACCTCGGGGGCAACTACTTCTCAGGGAGCATACCGGCCGCGTACGGCGGCATGCCGGCGATCGAGTACTTATCCCTCAACGGCAACAACCTGCAAGGCGTCATACCGCTGGAGCTCGGCAACCTGACGACCCTTAAGGAGCTGTACTTGGGATACTACAACGTGTTCGACGGCGGCATCCCGGCGGAGCTCGGCAAGCTGCACAACCTCTCCATGCTTGACCTCTCCAGCTGCGGCCTCACCGGCTACATCCCGCCTGAGCTCGGCAAGCTGTCCTCTCTTGACACACTGTTCCTGCACACCAACCAGCTCTCCGGCGGCATCCCGCCGGAGCTCGGCAACCTCACGGCACTCACGTCGCTCGACCTGTCGAACAATGCGCTCACCGGCGAGGTCCCCGGCGAGCTGGCGTCGCTCACCTCACTCCGGCTGTTCAACCTCTTCCTCAACCGGCTCCACGGGCCGGTGCCGGACTTCGTCGCGGCGCTGCCGAGCCTCGACACGGTGCAGCTCTTCATGAACAACTTCACCGGCCGCGTCCCGGCGGGGCTCGGCGCCAACGCCGCGCTCCGCATCGTCGACCTGTCGTCGAACCGGCTAACCGGAACAATCCCGGAGGGGCTGTGCGCCTCCGGCGAGCTGAAGACGGTCATCCTGATGAACAATTTCTTGTTCGGACCAATTCCTGGCTCGCTGGGCTCGTGCACGAGCCTGACTAGAGTCAGGCTCGGCCAGAACTACCTCAACGGTTCCATTCCCATCGGCTTGCTCTACTTGCCTCGGCTTAACCTACTGGAGCTCCAGAACAACTTGCTCTCCGGTCCGATACCAGACAACCCTGGCGCGAGCGAGCCACGACCCGGCTCACAACTGGCTCAGCTCAACTTGTCCAACAATTTGTTCGCCGGACCCTTGCCTAGCACTATCGCCAACCTCTCGGCGCTGCAGACGCTGCTGGTGAGCAACAACCGGCTTGGCGGTGCGGTGCCGGTGGAGATTGGGGAGCTCCGGCAGCTTGTCAAGCTCGACTTGAGCAGCAATGCATTGTCCGGGCCAATCCCCGCGGCCGTCGGACAGTGCACGGAGCTCACGTACCTGGACCTCAGTCAGAACAACTTGTCGGGATCGATTCCGGCGGAGATCGCGGGGATTAGGGTCCTGAATTACCTAAACTTGTCGAGGAATGAGCTCGAGGAGGCAATCCCGGTGGCGATCGGGGCGATGAGCAGCCTCACGGCAGCCGACTTTTCGTACAACGACTTGTCGGGTCAGTTGCCCGACATGGGCCAGTTAGGCTACCTTAACAGGTCAGCCTTCGCGGGCAACCCGAAGCTTTGCGGACCGGTGTTGAACCGGCCATGCAATTATAGTGCCGCCGGGCTGGCACGGTCTAGGCGGGCGGCAGCCGGAGACTTCAAGTTGGTATTTGCATTGGGCTTGCTAGCTTGCTCAGTTGTGTTCGCGGTGGCGGCCGTGCTTCGAGCACGCTCCTACCGGAGCGCGTCTGATAGCACGGATTCATGGCGGTTCACCGCCTTCCACAAGGTGGATTTTGGAATCGCTGAGGTCATCGAGTGCATGAAGGATGGCAATGTGGTCGGACGGGGTGGCGCCGGTGTGGTGTACGTCGGGCGGACACGCTCCGGTGGTGCGATCGCCGTGAAGCGCCTCCAAGGCCTGGGGGCGGCTGGTACCGGGTCGGGCAGGCATGACCACGGGTTCCGGGCGGAGATCCGGACACTGGGGAGCATCCGGCATCGCAACATCGTGCGGCTGCTAGCCTTCTGCACGAATCACGAGGCGAATGTGTTGGTGTACGAGTACATGGGGAACGGGAGCCTCGGGGAGGTGTTGCATGGTAAGGGGGGCGAGTTCCTCCTGTGGGACCGTCGGTACAGAATAGCCCTCGAGGCGGCGCGCGGCCTCTGCTACCTCCACCACGACTGCACACCCATCATCGTCCATCGCGACGTCAAGTCCAACAACATCCTCCTCGGCGAGAACTTCGAGGCGCACGTCGCCGACTTCGGCCTCGCCAAGTTCCTCCAAGGCGGCGGCGCCACCTCAGACTGCATGTCCGCCGTCGCCGGCTCCTACGGGTACATCGCCCCAGGTACATTGTATACCCTCCTCCCATTTTTTTTACATGTTTTATTCTCTTGTCTTTTCCTCTTTGCCTATGAGCCGCCCATCACATGATTAGGAGTTGCTGTCGTCTGTCATAGTGATGAGCCTTAGCTCATCTGCTCGGTGGGAACCACTGAAAAGTCAACTAGGGTTTTCTCTTGGTTTCGTCTTTTAGATTTTTGAGTCATACGTGCAATGCTGTTTAGGTACCGTCAGTCTGTAGTAGGCACAGGACGTGTGACACATTTAGGTGATGTGTGTATAAGTATTTGGTTGAGTGTAATGCATGGACTCCTCGACAGGGTCTTTAGCAAAATATTTTGTACTACGTGTGTAAAGTGTCACTAAAATATCTATCACTCTAATTTGGGTGATTTTAGTAAAATATAAATAACTTTTAATTCCGAAATCAAATTTAGGTAATTCTTGGTCTCTATATAAAAATAATTTAAAATATATAATTTTATAAATATAATCAATATTTAATTTAAATTAGATTTATGTATAAATCAAGAAACAAAAATTATATACAATTTAATGATACGAAAATCAAGAAAACAATTTTTTTTTTGGACGTCCATAACTACTCCTAGCATCTTCTCTCTTATTTTTTTAAAAAAAATTATTGTGGGTGTTAGACGGGCGTCCACGCTGTATTCAACCTTAGAGATCTTGTCCTTGGCTCAAGTGCAACTTTTATCACAGTATATCAAAACTTAGAAATGCATCATTTCATAATTTTTTTCTTTCTTTTGACTTCTCTTATTAGGCCACCTGATTTCGAATAGGAAACTTTACAAATTTTGGACAAAACACACCTGTAACTCTAATTTCTCATTTAAAAGGAGAGCGGCAAAGAAGTCAGGGGATAGAATATATATAAGCTAGTGTTGAAATGGTACAGGGTTTTGTCTTACACTGTCTCCTACTTGACAGTACACCTATCCAAGTTTACACCATATCAGCACTGAAGGCACTGACACGGTGGGGCCACCGGAAGGGGCCAAAAAGGTCCTCTGGGTCAGCATGCACTCGAGAGCCCAATAATTTCTCGTGGGGCCCGCGAGATAGTGACCGGACGATGCACCTCGGTGGGGCTCACCTGCCTGTGGGCCACACGCGCCTCGGAAATCGGGGCCCCACTTTATATTTTTGTACAGCACAAGTGTGTGTATGTGACAGGTCTCACACGTTAAACCGGACGCAGGCACAGAGCAGCAGCATCGGACTTCCCAAAAGCGACCCTAGCCGAGTCAGATTCATATAGATTTGTATTTTGTCCCAGTATAAACTATCGGTTGAGGGCTATTTGATCATGCAACCAATAGTCAAGAGAGCATAGTTTTTTTGAGTTTGATATGTTTGGTAGTCTAATAAGGTTTATATCATCTATAATAAAATTAATGTGTCTCACATAGAGGATTCTATTAAAAATAATTGTAGTTGAGGATTATATGGAATAAGGGTAGTTCATACATCTGATAATCTAAATGACGTATTTCATATGATCAAGAGTTAGATGAAAAATTGACAATTTTCTATCCAACAATCAATCTAGAATGTTGATTTTTAATCTGATAATCATTTATTCATATAGTTGTTCTATCGTACCTCGACCACCTCATTAACAATTAAGCAATTAGATGAGTGTGGACGAGACATTGCGGAGAATACTCTTTTTGACAAGAGAATTAGAATTTTTCACTCATTTTCATCTGAAGCATTTATTCTGTGATCAACCAATTAAAATATATGATACATGATAAAAATATGGCTAGACGTGATCTCACCAGATTTGTATTTAGGACCCCAAGTAGTTCGAATTCCAAGGCAGTCCTCTTGGATTTGGTTCACTTCTGTATCTTTGACCAGCATGGTGCTTATTGTAGTAAAGTGCTTCTCTCCTGGGTTTTTGCCAAAGTTTTTGCTCCTGTTACGTCCCCAAAGTAACATTTACTGTTGCTTTGGAACAGTACAGGCACGTTTACTGTTACAGTCTACACTTCAATATATTTTTCATAGTTCCGATGAAAACACAAAAAGAATAGGATAGGATAAGGAAGGTCGATTTGGCTGTTAAATTAAAAAAGACAGTCAGATTGATGTGACAATGTGGCATATCAGAGGTGTTTTATATAGTCACATTCCCTTCACTTCTAACCCATTTTTTACATAGTTTCTTTTCTATTACTATCTTGTCTATAAAAATTTGTCGCATTTGATTTTTCATAATCTCTAATAAATAATTTTGACCATTGATTTTTTTTATAATATATTATTAACAATTATAAAAGTATAATATTATGAAAGTATTACTTACGACTAAATTAATCATATTATTTTCATGCGATCAATTTAAATATTCATAGATATATTATTGATCAAAGTTAAAAATTTTTGGATATATACATACTATAGTGATGGGTTTTTGTAGAAAGAATTTTTTTTTCAGAGGGGGTACTAGAAGGGCAACACCCATATTTAACTAGATCATGTTTGGATACTTCCAAAGAAAATTGAACCTAAATTATTTTTTTAACCTTTTCTATTATGGCATGCTATGTTTTTGATGCTGGTTTAAGATTCGGTTAGATGCCAAAATCTTTTGCCAGCATGGGCTTAATATACTAAGCTTAGGCATGAGGGGTGTCTGATCTCTTGATCGAGATGAAAGAATTTTTCTAGGATTTGCAAATAGTTTGTAAAATATTGCCTATTTATGGGAAAGATTCCAAGTGGATTTGACAGGAGTTTAGACAATTCCCTTGGGATTTGCTACAGAATTTCGTAGGAACTATTTAGGTAGCTGTGAATGCTAGTAGGACTAGGCCGTTTATGTACTATCCAATTAGACAACTAGATGTGAATAGATTTGTACTATTTTATTAGGGGATTAAAATATGTCTTCTAAGCTTAGGAGCATGCTGGGAATCAGTCTTTTTTTTTTAAGATTGAAATTTTTTTTTTTTTTTCCTCTCTCTATTTTGTTAGCTAATGGATGCATTTGTCTTTTTCTTTTCCAGAGTATGCTTACACACTAAGAGTAGATGAGAAGAGTGATGTTTACAGTTATGGAGTGGTTCTTTTGGAGCTTATTACTGGACATCGACCAGTGGGGGACTTCGGAGAAGGGGTAGACATTGTCCAATGGACAAAGCAAATCACCAATGGCAAGAGAGAGAGTGTGTCTGGGATCGTTGATCGTCGGTTGAGCACTGTGCCTATGGAGGAGGTGATGCACCTCTTCTTCGTGTCCATGCTATGTGTTCAAGAGAATAGTGTTGAGCGGCCAACGATGCGGGAGGTCGTGCAAATGTTGTCGGAGTTCCCCCGCCACACATCTAACCAACCATCGCCTTCGTCGTCGACACCAGAGGTAGAGGAAAAGAGTCCTGAGAAGGAGCCCAACTGTTACAAGCTATTCCCAGACCTATTGACTTAGGTACATAATTGTTATTGTTACAACCTGTCAGGACTAAATTACAGTATTAATTGGAGCATTTACAGTTTTAGTAGACCAAGAGTGATGGTGACAAGAAATGGAGATTAATAACATGTAACTTTTGTAACTTTTATTTCTTTCATGTTCTTTTCTTTTCTCTCTTTTGTTCACTAAAGGTGTATAGAGTTTGATCATATGCTATCATCTAGGGGTTTGTGTGGACCAATGTAATAGTTTCATCCATCATAGCTTTGGCACTTTGTAATCTTTAGCCACCATCTATTGTCATCTCCTTTACCTTAATTATTGTTTATGCTCATTTGTACTTCTAGCTCATAACTTTGTTTTATTTGAACCAAATTTTGTCATCAAGCATAATGACCTTAGATTCCAATGGGTGCATGTAATCATCTATTGGAAGATTCTTGACTGGAACTTCGATCCGCACAAAAAAAAAGAAAAGAAAAGAAAAAAGAAAAAAAGAAAAAAGTATTTGAAGTCCATTGGAAACATTCCAATTCCCAAAGCTTAAAGCGTCCAGATAGCGACTAAATTGTACTACAGCTTTACCAAAATAAAGAAGGTTTGAAACATTCAAAGAATGAATTTTGAAGAATTCCCATCATGAATCCATGATGCAATGGTTCAGAGTTTTGCAGTGCTGGTAACTTCAGAATTCATAAAATCATTTCACTGATGATCACATCAGGTTTTGATCATGAAAGGCTTAAGGAAACTGTATGCTTCAGGAGAAGCTAAGAACTTGTACTCGCGTTTTGCGAAAGAAATGGATGGTCAGGTTATTCCTTGCGGCTTCAGTTCCAAATCTTGTGTTAGCTATTGAGAAGTTTGTTGGACTACCAGGTTTATATCTAGTATAAACCACTAATTAAATGTTAATATGTTAACTGCACCAGTTAAACCACCAAACCATTATATTAAAAAACTCAAAACAAACTTATATAGATAGTATTTGGAATCATCTAATATCTTATAAAATGTCAAGTCAATACTCGATCAAAGTTGAGAGATATAAAAAAGAGAAATTTATTATGAATAGTAAGCTCTTTCCTTTCTTTTTCTATTGTATTTCTTATTTGTCAAAAAATTATCTTTTTTATTTCTCATAGCACTGATCCAATATACACTTCAAATTTTATATGATGGTGGATGAATTATAAGAGTATCTATACAAATTTTTTAAGAATTTTTCATGACAATTTAATGGTTTAACCAAAATAGTTAGTTACTATATTAGCACTCAATGGAGAGTTTGCATCAGATATATCTCCCCATAGTGAAATCCCAGTAAATTCATAAGTAAAGGAATCAAACAATCAGATAGCAGAAAGCATTATTAGATAGATAAGGATATTACTGCACTTCAGGTATCTCACGGCTTCTGACTTTCATAGAAAAAAGAAAGAAAGAAAGATAAGAATAATAAATTTTTTTTCTCTTTTGGAAAGATATAAGGGGCATTCTGGATGATACAAGAACTTGGATAGTGCCATCGTATATAATGTAAATTGATTATTTGGTTGTTTGTATGTGATCATGCAGGATTAGGGGTGGAGACGGAGCCAGGTCGGATTGGGTTCAACCCGGCTTTGGATCTGGACGGAGCCGGATATGGATATGAAAACTCAGATCCGACTCGGGTTCAGATGCGGATGCGGATGTAGTTTTGTTGAAAATTTCGGATGCGGAGTCGGGTTTCACTAAAATATATCAGATATGGATGCGGATACGGGTTAAACCCGGATCCGTATAACATATATAATGACAGTGTATGTGTATATCCACGATGCCCGCCATAAACCCTAATTCCTCCGCGTCTCCGCCTCCGCCGCTCCTCCTCCGGTTGCCACCGCCTCCGCCTTCGGGAGGGCAGCTAGCTCCGGGAGGAAATGCGCATCCATGGAAAGGTCGCGCTCTTCGGCGGCAGCACGGAGGCCGTGTAGGATGGCATGCACGGTGCGGCAGTCGTCGTAGGTGGCATGGACGATGCGTCCTTCCTTCGGCCCCTTCGGCAGTGAGCAGCGCCAGCTGGAGGTTGCGGATCAGGGCTCGGAGCGCAGAGGCGGCGACATGGACGTGGTGGAAGACGCGGGCGGACGGGGACATGGCCGCATCAGTGCGCAGCGGGTTGGAGGGTTCAGACTTTTGGTGGTCTTCCAATTCGTGGCAAAGAGTTATTTGTTTTATTTTGTTTTTGGTCTTTTGGTTATTGGTTGTGTTGCTAACCCTAGACCATTTAATCTATTTGTAGTTTATGCATTAGATCCTTATATATGGAATTCTTCTTTGCTTGGAATTGCTGATGTTGATGCATTAAATTTCAAGTGCTCGATCAAATGCCTCTTTACTTGAGGAAATCATATAGTTCAATCACGCGCACACCACCTGCTCGATCAAATACGTCAGAGTATAAACACCTTTCCATGTGCGTGCCGCTCACTCCCCCAGCCAAATGTTACATCCAGAACAATACATTTGCACATGCGCACCACCTGCTTGACCAAATGCCGTGCCTCGAAACAATGCGCCTGCACACGTGTTCAAATGTTCATACCAAGGTAATATTTTGCGTGCTCAAAGAAAACTATATTCTTGATATGTTCTTGACATTATCTTTAGAATCATCATTATATCAGTGAGTGTATATCCTCAGGGTAAAAAACTTTCAAAGCTGCACTTACACATGCATATCAACATATGTCAGTAGCTCTTATTATTATGTTATTCTTGTTTGTTTTTGTATCATAATCATATTCATTTTGCATATATCCGTGTCCGTATTTGCTCCGAATCCATTTAATATCTGTGTCCGTATCCGCAAAATATCTGCTCTGTATCCATATCCGTATCCGCAAAATATCCACTCTGTATCTATATCCGTTTCTTTCATACCATTATCTGCATTCGCATCCGTATCCGGAAGAAAGATGCGAATGCGAATAGGGGTTTAGATACTATCCGACCCGAACCCGCCCCGTTTCCTCCCCTATGCAGGATGGACCAAAAGATGGTATTTGATTGATAAAATAATAAGTATTATGGTTAAATAAAAGATCAAAATTTTAATATAAATAATCATTTTAAATTGTCACTACTCCCCATTATTATTATTAATTACCAATAAGCACTACCAATTGTCACTAATCACTACTTAGAATTGCCATTGAACGACAATACTTATTTTTAGTCACCACTAATTAAAATTATTTGCCACTAAGCATCATCAATTATCACTATCACTAATTACACTAACTGTTACTAAATGCCACTATTTATTCATGATTGGTCCACGCGGGATAGCACCATTCGTCCAAATTTCCCGCACGACCTCATGCAGAATAAAGGAGGATTATTCTGGAAAACTGGATGGCAACCAAAAACTTGTAAGGTGCTGTCATCCCATATAGGACCGTTCCATACAAGCAACAGTGGTGGATACAGCATAATAGAAGTGGACTAATCATATTTTTGACCCCACATGTAAAATATTTTGGCCCCGTCGTTGACAGGCAACCAAACAACCATCTCGGTGCATATATATAGATATTTAGGCTATTTCTTGTAACCTCAATTCCAAAGTATCTCTCAGCCATTCAGAACCAATAACGTAGCACAGTTAAAAACTAAAATACCAGCATCTACGAAAAGCATGGAACAGTCATAACCTTTGTGGTACTGAAGCCAAACTCATTTGGTATCGAGTACATGAGTCCTCACCATGGATAAATGCAGATCAGATCCCTAAGCCCTGATAAGCGCTTTTGATTTCTTGCAACAGTTTCAAAATTGGTATCAAACGAGAGTGACCAATTCTTTGGGACTAGCACTCACCTATTCCTCCGCTGTAGTTACGCCATCGAGATTTGGACCAGACAGTCGCTCTCTTGAGCCCCTCATGGTATGGGGTGCGATCGTCCATTGCCAGGAGGCAACAAAGAGACCTCCACAGCTTGGTCATTTCAGTTCTATGGACGATTTGGAGAGTGCGTAACAACTTATCTTTCAACATAAGAGCAATGAATTGAGCTCGGTGCTAGTGCAGATTAAAGAAGAGCTCTCTTTGTGGAGGTGGGTAGGCACAAGACAGTTGCAGGGCTCTCAGATTTAACATCAAAGTAATGTGTTAGTAGTAGGAAGATATACCTGAAGCACTATTGATGTAAACCTGTTTCCATCCCCCCCTCCCTCTTCCCCAACAGCAACACATACTTACTGTTTTCTTTTGTTCTCTCACTTAACAGAATGACGGCAGCTCATCCTGCCCCCCAGTTTAAAAAAAAATGGCATTCACTCTTTATAACTCAAACATGCCTTTTTTATTGAGCCCATTATTCCAAACTAAAAAGGGATCGCACTATTGTTAGATTTTCAGGGGGTATCAATTGAAGACTTGCCATCATAAGGATAGACACTAGTAGTAGAATATTACAGTAGTGTGAAATTTGCAGGCAACATTTGTTTGGTAATTTTTCCATAATAGTAAGAGCAGCCAACATCAAAAGAAAGTGTCAGTGTTCTTCTAACAGATAACTTTAGCACATAAATTTATCCGAGTCTTGAAGATGAACAAAGTTCATTTATATCATAAGTTTGATTCCATTAATTCGTTCAAAAATCACACAACCCCAGCAGATAATAAGAATTATTATCAAACAGTTACCCAAATTATGGAACATGTAGGTTCAGAGTGATCTGAAAAACCAAGAATAAAATCTCGTAAAATAGTTTCAAGCAACATTCTTTTTTAAAGAGATTTTTGATTATATGCCACACCGAATAGTGATATATCCAAAAATACCACTAAAAAAGTTGACATCTTTAATATGCCACTCCAAAAAGTTAAATAGTTATCATTTATCGCTCCACCATATTTAATATTATTTTTTATTTTTTTAGCATTTTAGCCCACACGAAATGATCATACGAAATGACTATTTTGCCTCTGAGTGCAAACAAGATTCGACTCAACTATGTTTACCCACTCGACCCGACCCATAGTGACCAAAGCCCCCAAACCCTCTTCCTCTCGTCACCTAGCCGCGTGCACTTACAGCTCCAGCACGCGTAGAAAAATGCAGTGCATCATGAGCTTGCTACACAAGGTAGCAGTAGAGGATACCCTCTGGAGGGCGGCCCAAATTGCGGCATTTAAATGGAGAGATATGTTTCAAAGGAGAACTTGATTGAGCTGAATCCTGTGTGAGCTCAGGGACAAAACAGTCATTTTGTATTGGCAAAAATACTAAAAAAATTGAAAATAATGTTAAATATGGTGAAATGATAAATGATAACTATTTCATTTTTTGGAATGACATACTAAAGACGTCAACATTTCAAGCGGCATTTTTAGATAAGAGTGGCATATAATAAAAAATCCATTGTTGTTTTTTTTAAAGCTGGTTTCAAGCAACACTTTTTAGAGCTGGTTTCAAACAACATTTTCAGGTAATTGGGCTTGTTGCAGAACGCTATCATACCTGGCTGTAAGTAGTAGTGGCTGAATGTGGTAACGAATAGTGATTCCACACCAACATTTCAACGATTTGACTCTCTATAAGGATAGCAAAAATAGAATGATTAAGAATGAAGAAAGAACAGTTCATTACCTCATTATTTCTCACAGGAATGCTAGTCTTACACCGAGGCACTTCCAGTAACAAACAGGGATACCATTGCATGATTCACTTGAGCACATATAAACTGTACGGAGAAAACAATTACAACCGCAATATATCTTCAATTTCTGATAATTTGAGAACTGAGCAATATGGAGTTCAGTCTCCAAATACTAGATCATCAATTACCGTCTGACGGGCAAAAACGTCAGAAATGCATATATTCAAGGACAAGTCATTTACAGAACAGAGTAAAATGCAACTTCAACACAAAGCATCTTCTTTTGCCACTGATATCAAAATATGGGACAAGCCATGATCAATTTCAAGAAACCTATCTGCATAGTACTGTGAAAAGAGCAGACATATCAAATTAGGGAACATTTCACAATCAACATCAGAAATATAATGCCAAAAAGACAACTGATAGTGATTGTTTTTTTGGTGATCTTTGATCAAGCTACTGTTTCACTAGCTCTACCTCTGTCTTCTTGCAACCACAACAGTAATGCTTACATTATTTTCCTCTTCTTTTTTCTTAGCATCACAACTTCATCATAGTTGTGGTACTTCAGGAAAATCTCCTAGTCATTGGTTAGCCAAGTGCCAATGTTTCACTGCTCTCCATCCAATATCACGCCGGAAGAATCCTTCTGGCCAATCAACAACATTGGCTGCACCATATGCTCTTGCCTGTGCTTCTTCAATATCCTTGCCTTTTGCAGTGACCCCAAGAACTCTGCCTCCAACAGCTATGAAGTTACCTTCTCCATCCAAGGCAGTTCCTGCATGAAATATCTTAACAGCTGGAGAAATCTCCTCAGCCTTATCAAGATTTTTTATTGCAGTTCCCTTCTTATATGACCCGGGGTAACCCTGGCTTGCCATCACAACCACCAACGCCAATTCTGGTGACCATGTTAGTGATACTTTGCCCAATTCTCCTTTACATGCAGAAAGGAGAACCTGTGCCAAATCAGATTCTAATCGCATCATCAAAACCTGATGAAGAGAAATGAATTAGTAGAGAAAAGCAGCAGAATTTTATGATGAAATCGTTCAGAAACCAACTAAGACAATATCAGAAGCTCATCATGAAAACAATGTAATTCTTTATTCAGGAAATTTGGACAGTACAATTCTGAGAGATACTAGAGAAGCAAAATGGAGACGAGAATTATTTCCCATCAACTGCCAAATAGTTGTGCAACACACTTAAATTATGGAGTACTAACAAGTTCAATGTGTATTCAAACGATGAATCTGAACGCTGGATTGACATTCAGACTACATGTGCCCCAAAGTAAACAGCTAATGGTTAGAGCTCCTGCAGTGGCAGACAAAAGAGATTGTGCTTGCAACGTTACATGGAAGAATCCAATAGCATGGTAGTACAACATAATGGAAGAAACTCGATGTATGTGAAAACTTCAAAGAAGCAAACTTGGGCACTGACCAAAAAAAACAGATGACTCTTCTTATAAGACTGAAAAAGGCATAAAGTTAAATGACACTTGTGGGTTTGTAAACAGTATATTGGCTAAATTAGGTTGATTTTGAAGGAAAAAGGAAGTTTTGGAATATCTAGGTGCTGTCGTTTTTCAATGGTTGTAGCTTTAATCGTTCTCCTTGTACATCATCTCTCGATTAACTAGACTTATACTTCTAGACATACTATACAAGTAAACCATTGCCATTGTACTATAACTATAGGAATGGAATCTACTCAATTTCTTCCACTAGAAGACAAAAGAAATGAAGAGCGAGAAAAGCACTAGACTCCTGTTAAGGTAAAGTGCATTCTGACATATGTCAAAGAATCAACTCTGTAAAGTTTATGATAAGATATGTGTTACTATTACTCGTCTACACTTTGGACTTGAATGCACCACTACGCTCTCATAAGTGTACTTTGCTTTATACTTCACATCCATACTGGATGACAGAGATACCTCTGTATATCATTCTTCAGAAGTTAATTGAATGTAATACTACACTCTAGAATTTAGTCTTGAAATGGATAATAATTTTCTTAGACAGTTCATCATATAAGTCAGCAGTTAGAGTAGTTAAAGTAAAACAACGATATAAGAATAGAATAACTCATTGCATTCTATTCTCCAACACAAACACCTTCATTAAATATAGTGTAGTTATAGAAACCAGAATTCAATTGTAACCATGCAATTTGAGAAATGTATATAAATCAATAAATCCTAATAGATAATGTCGTCCTAAAAAGTCGTAGTTGATAGACAGAAGCCACCAACCTGGCATTCTGGATCGCCAAATCGTACGTTATATTCAATAAGCTTAGGAAGCCCTGATTTCTTCTCAATCATAAGCCCAGCATACAATACACCAACAAATTTGCACCCTTCAGCTGTCATACCTTGAACAGTTGGAATAATTATACTTTCCATGATCGTTCGCTTAAGTTCTTCTGTCACTATTGGTGCAGGGGAGTATGCACCCATACCACCTGTATTTGGACCAACATCTCCATCACCAACTCTTTTGTGATCCTGTGCCGATTCAAGTGGCAATGCATTTTCTCCATCCACTAATGCAAAGAAAGAGGCTTCTTCACCCTCTAGATATTCTTCAATGATGACCTGTGAACCAGCAGAACCAAATGAGCCTTGAACCAGCATAGAGTCTATGGCCTCAAATGCCTCGTCCAAAGTAATAGCCACAACCACACCCTTCCCGGCAGCCAATCCATCAGCTTTAACAACAATAGGGGCCCCTTGATCCATGACATATTGTTTAGCCTCCACAGGATCTGTGAATGTGCGGTACTGCATGGGTGAAAACAATTACTCAGTTTAGCCTCACTAACATGGCTTAATAAATGAAATTATAAATAGTTTCAGAGGGATCTACATTGTTCCTTTTTTCAGCACAAGGAAGATAGCTTTTTGTTCAAAAATTAATCTATATTAAGGGAAATTTTAAGAGTTAAATGAACAATATAAAAACAGAGAAATGAAAAATATGTTCATGGAGACTAACAGGAACAGCTACATTCAGTGTCTAATAGCTAATAATATCCATATAATTGAAGATGAATTAGGATTATTAACAACAGAACATACAATAAACTTTGTCTCGGGACAATGTAAGTTTCTACATGCTTACACACAATACGATGTATTTGTCTTTAAAGATCAACGATATCCACCATATGATATCTTCCAAAACAAATCCTTCGTATCACTAGCATGATTATATGACTTGACACAAATGTAGTATAAAGTACCTTAGCTGTGGGAATGTGGTACTTATCACACAACTTTTTCATGAAGTCCTTTGATCCTTCTAACGCTGCAGCTTCTGATGAGGGACCAAAAGTTGGTATCCCAGCTTTGACAAGGTCATTTGCAAGACCGGCAACAAGAGGAACTTCAGGACCAACTACAACCATCTCCACCCCCCTCTCGCGGCAAAAAGAGATAACAGCATCACTGTCAGAGATGTCTAAATCCGATATACAGATGGCATCTCCAGATTGAGCAATACCGGCATTACCAGGGGCACAGAAAACTGTATCACAAGATGGAGAACGCCCCAAGGCATAACAAAGGGCATGTTCCCTTCCTCCACCACCAATGACTAATACTGTTATGCTCTCTCCTAAAACAAAACAACGAAAAAATTAACCAGTATTCTCTTGCATTTACATTTAGTTGTTTCATAGATTAATTAGAAGACAAGAAATTTGAACCAAATAATCATGATAAAAACTATACCAGGAACAATCGGGCTACCATCTGTAGAAGAGACTCGGCAGTTTGAGCCCCTGCTCTTCGAAGCCCTAACGATGAAGTTAGAACGGCAGCCAAGATGTTGCACTCCAATAGGAGAACAAAGACCATGGATTCCGGCAAGTTTGAGAGAGTAATTCTTCACAAAGAACTCAGTGCCATGGATTCCGGCAAGTTTGAGAGAGCCCCTGATACTATAAGGGGCACATGCCATGATTCTTTGTTCTGAATTGAAACAAGCAAACCAAAGGAGCATTAAAATCAGTGCACCCCAACCGCACGCCAAGTATTTGAAGAAGCAAGGGAGCGAACAGGAGGAGGTTTTACCTTTTGCCGGTGCCGATGACGGCGAGCTCGAAGACGGCGGCGGCGGAGGAGGGTGGTGGGATAATAGAAGTACCGGAACAGTTTGTGCACTTGGTCTGGGCTGCCGCAGGGTCACCCAAGAAGCATTCTTGTACACGGGCTAGGCCCAAGTTTGGAAGCCCAAAGAAGACAAGATTCCAATTCCGTCGCCTCTTATCTTTTGCTCCCCGCCACCGCAAACCGCCGTCGGCCTCCTCCCGTCGCCGCCGACGTCCTCCCCACTCCCGAGGAATCCAACTCCGACCCTTGCACGAGGTAACGCGAGCTCTCTATGATTTCTCTGGGTTTGAGATGTTATTGCATAGAAACTCTTATTAGGGTCCCTCTGGATCACGGCATGGAAATTGGTATTCTGATTTAAAATTGTAGTGGGAACCATCGTGGATTCTTAGCGAGGGTAGCTCGGAATAATAACAAAAATAGAAAGCAAAAAAGAGCATTTAGTTCATCCTTTGGAATGGTAGATGATCCAATTATGCAGTTCCAAGACCCAACTCCGTGCATCCAAGCGCGGCGCATGCCATCGCTAGTTGAATGCGTGGTCGTAGGTGGGATTGGATGCTGGAATCTGAAATGGAGGAGCTAATTCTTAGATTACATATGGTAAGAAATTAGCATTTCTTGTGCAATCTTTCATATACGATTTAGAGGGTGCGCTTTTTTTTATGAACTGTTAAAACTAGGAAGGAAATAGATGGTTTTCTTGTTTACAACACGAAGGGGAATAATCCATGTAAATCCTGTCCATTTTCTATCTTGATGAGAAATTTTTACCTTTTCTGCAACTTCTATTTTGTTCTATTACCAGATAGGAAATTTTCAGCTATTCACTTTGTCACTCTTTGCAGAATGAGCTTCAAAAAATGGATTTCGTGTCAACTCGGATCATCTTTGCTGTCAGCAAAGCCATTTAGTATCTTTGATATTGATTGCCCAAGCACAGATAATGCAAATTATGGTATGTCCCTGATTATATCCCTTAATAGTTGAGCTATTCTCGCTGAGTTGAATTGCCACGTACTTCCCTGTTACATGTGCATGAATGCTGAATGCTGAATGCTTTAAACTTTGGTTCATAATTTGAAATGTTGGATGCAGTGCCAATTTTCACAACACTGTAGAGCTGGAATTCTAATTCCATGGTTCAATTCCACCAGTCAAATGGAGAATTTTTTTTGTTCCAGTTTGAACATATTTGTTTATTCGCATCCGTCTTGGAACTATATAAAACCTCTAATTATGTGTGGCTACCTTCAATCAGCTAAATGGACTAGAGACTTGCCTGGCAAACTTAATGTCAAGCTCAGGATCTAAAATCAGTTAATGAGGGATGCTATAATCTGGGTCTTGAATCTTGATCTTGGTTACTGGCACCATCACTTTTTGATCTTAAGAAACTGTTTTATCATTGTTATTGCTAATTCCTTGAGAAACTTGGCAGTTCATTTGTGCCTACTCTAAGCATTGTTAAACTGTGATCATTGTTGGAATGTGCCGCTATTTCATCTTTAAGTTATATCTTCATGAAAACAGTTGCTCATGTTTTGATGAGAAATGTAAGGCTTTTGAGGCAGTTCACCTGCCACCAGTGCAACAGGCGCTGTTTCCTACCGCAGCTCGATTGTCTAGTGTACTCCACTCAAAGGTTTCTTTGGAAATTATTTATTTCAAGTTGACAGCTGAACCCTGTTGACCCAAGGTTTTAACTTTTGCTTATTTATATGTTTTTCAAGATACTTTGTTCTAATTCAATTCACCTTCTTGTATTTCATTATGTGTCCCTTGTATATTTTGGCATCACACATCTACTCTTGTGATCAAGGCTCATGTGATACAGGTACCACAGAAAGTGATGAGTTTGCAGAGAATGTATCTTACAATAGATACTTTTCTGGTGATAGCCGTGCATCAGAGGTCACATCCGACCTGCATCTTAGTGTAAGTTCTTCTACCTGTCTTGTTCAACAAGATCATGATAAGTAAGCAGATCCAGTAGAGCAAGTTTAGGCACTTCAAATCAAGTTTCTTCGCCTAGTCCACAGAACTGAAGTGCCTCCCAGTAATGATGTAATTGCGCAAGTGTTGTATAGATTACATCTTGCTAGCTTGATTAAATCTGGTGAATCGGATGCAAAGAGAACCAATCTCAATATCAACGAAACCAGGGTTATAGCAGCAGAGCAGGAGGCAGCCGGTGCACCTGATTTGGACCTCCCTTTGCAGATTCTTCTTCTGGGAAAGACGGGTGTTGGGAAAAGTGCCACAATTAACTCCATTTTTTATGAAACAAAGGTAACTAAGGATGCGTTCCTGCCTGCCACTGATAGGATGAGGGGAGTTGAAGGAACAATAAAGGGGCTAAGAGTTACAGTTATTGACACACCTGGTCTGTCACCTTCTTACTGTAACCAACGGAGGAATATGAAGCTTCTGCATGCTGTCCGACGTTTCACTAGAAGATCCCCACCTGATCTTATCTTATACTTTGAACGCCTTGACCATATTAACAAGGAATACAGTGACTACCCACTGCTAAAGCTTGTAACTGATATTTTGGGTTCCGAAATATGGTTCAACACTGGCCTTGTAATGACTCACTGTTCCTCATCACCCCCTGAAGGACCAGATGGTTATCCTTTGGAGTATAATGCCTACACTCGTCACTGTACAAATGTGCTCCAGCGTCATATCCAGATGGTAATTTCTAATACTCAGCTGGAGAACCCTGTTGTTCTGGTTGACAATCATCCACTGTGCAGACGAAACATCAAAGATGAAAGAGTTTTGCCAAATGGGCAGGTGTGGGTGTCGCAACTTTTGCTGTTATGCGGAGCGACGAAGTTATTGGTTGAAGCAAATTCCATGCTGAAGTTTCAAGATAGGTTCCTGTTATCACAAGCAAATTATAGACTGCCTTCACTGCCTCATCTTCTTTCTTCTCTCCTTAAGCTTCATGCTTCACCTAGCTCTGGTGGTATTGATGGTGAAGTTGATGAAATGTCAGATCACGAGGGGGATGAATGTGATTAGCTACCTCCATGCCGCATTCTAAAGAAGACCCAGTATGAAAACTTGACTAGAGATCACAAAGAGGCCTATCTTGATGAGCTGGATTACCGCGAGACATTATACCTAAAGAAGCAGTGGAAAGAAGAAATAAGGAGGCAAAAGCTTGGTAAAGCTCAAAATAGCAAAGCACCATCCACAACTGCTGATGATTATGAAGAGAGCATGTCACCAGAGGTTGTACATGTGTCAGATATGGAAATTCCATTAAGTTTCGACTCTGACTGTCCTGCACATCGTTACCGCTACTTAATAAATAATGATCAGTAGTTTAGACCAGTGTTGGATCCCCAAGGATGGGATCATGATATCGGGCTTGATGGAATTAATTTTGAAGCATCTCAAGGTATAATGAAGAATACGTCCACTTCAATTGCAGGACAGATGAGAAAGGACAAAGGGGATCTCTACATCCAATCGGAATGTTCAATAAATTATACTGATCATAGAAGCCACTCCTTTTGGGGGGAAATCAACATGCAAACTGCAAGTATGGATTTGATTGTACTCTTAATGGGGATGCCAAGTTCCGCAATTTGTCTTGGAACAGTACTGGAGGAGGTGTTTCTGTTACTAAATTTGGTACCAAGTATTTTACCAGTACCAAATTAGAGGACTCCATTAGTGTTGGGAAACGAGTTCAGTTGGTTGCTAACGCTGGGAGGATGGCTGGCTGTGGACAAGTGGCTCGTGGAGGCGGTCTGGAAATAACAGTAAGGGGGAAAGATTACCCTGTGAAAGAAGAAAGTACCACTGTTGCAGCTACCATTCTATCATTCGAGAAAGAGATGGTAATCGGGGGTAATTTCCGGTCAGACTTCAGGATCGACCATGGCTCCAAAATGTCTGTCAGTGCTAAACTAAATAGTAGAAAGCTAGGTCAGCTCAGCATCAAGACTAACACATCAGACCATGTTGAGATAGTTCTGGTGGCCGCCATCTCGTTGATTCAGTTCTTTCTCAGGGGAAGATCAGCTGATACTGGGAAGAAACCATATGAAACTTCTTTGGACGACTTAAACAGTTAGTACAGAGGACAATTGATCATACCATACCGTAGATACGCAGTGGCTCGGAGAATTTGAGCCTCTCAATGACATTCTGCTGTTTCTCAATTAGTTAGAAGTACAATTTGTATAGAATTCTTGTATATGAGAGATATCTGATGTATGGTGTTGATGTATTAGGCATAGTTTCTTGTAGAGAGAGCTCCAGCAGTTGCTTCTGGTTGCTTGTTGTAGGTCTGTATTGAATTTCAGTCTTTTATATCAATATTTAGCCTCCAAAATGCGAGGCACAAAGATTGATCGAGATAACATGTAAAATTCATGATGTCTGCATATGTTTCATCATTTATCATACTGCATTGCTGTTTTAGGGAGTGTATCATAGTTACTAAGCCTGGACTGGTCCGGTGATTGGACTGGAAAAAACCAGAGCCGGGTCCACAAGAGCAGAGTTGCAGTTGGGCTGGAACCAGCTGACCAGGCTGGTTTTGTAAAAACAACCGGTCAACCTAGGATCTAGGTAATTATCCGACCCATGACATGTCATATCGGTGAAGACAACTTATGATGGCACCAAGTTGGCAGAGATTTATCTAACTAAGATAGTAATTCTACATGGTATACCCAAGAAGATTGTATCGGACCGTGGAGCACAATTCATCTCAAGATTTTGGAGAAGTCTACATGAAGCTCTAGAGACGAGGTTGAACTTCAGCACAGCCTACCATCCTCAGACTGGAGGACAGACAGAATGAGTAAATCAAATAATAGAGGACATGTTGCAAGCATGTGTGCTCGAATATGAAATTTCATGGGAGTTATGCCTGCCATACACAAAATTCATGTACAACAATAGCTATCAGCCTAGCTTACAGATGGCCCCATTTGAAGCTCTATACAGTCGCAAGTGTAGAACGCCATTGCACTGGTCGAAAGTTGGAGAGAGACAACTAATTGGCCTAGAAAAAGCTCGAGACGCAGAGGCTCATGTACGAATCATTAGGGAGAAGCTGAAGACAGCGTAGTCAAGACAGAAGAGTTATGCTGACAACCGACAACGTGACTTATCCTTTGAACCGGACAACCATGTGTATCTCAAAGTAACACCTCATAAGGGTATTACTAGATTCCAGGAGAAGCAAAAGCTAAACCCCCGATATATTGGACCATACCGAGTAATAGAAAGAAGAGAAGTGATTTATCAACTCGAGTTGCCACCAGAAATACAAGAAATTCATGATGTTTTTCACATATCACAGTTGCGTAAGAGCATGAGGAAGCCAGAAGATCAGATACAGGCAAATGATATCTCAATTCAATCAACTCTGACTTACCATGAGAAATTGGCAAGAATTTTAGAGACTGCAGAACGTCAGCTCAAGAATAGAGTAATCAGATTCTGTCGAGTACAATGGTTCAATCACTCAGAAGATGAATCAACTTAGGAAAGAGAGTCAGAATTGCAGCAAGATTTTTTTCATCTTTTTTTTAATTTGTCTGAATCTCGAGGACGAGATTTTTTTTAAGGAGGATTGGTTTGTAACAGCCCAAAAATCTTACTTTCAACCTCCCTTTTTAAATTTTTTTCTCAGATTAATCTTTCTCAAAACTCAACTCATTCCAGTTTCAACTCAGTTAATTTCTTTATCTCTTCTCTATCAGTTTGTTTCTATCCATTTGTAAATCTCCTAATAATCTGCTCCATCTTATCTTAATGCATAGCATATTTGAAAACCAAATATATCATAATTTTCATGCATAAAATGAAACAATTTATTCACATGAAATGACACTCTTTTATTTAAAAGCATGCGATTATGATTTGTTTTAATATCCAAAATACATAAAAAGTTCTTATAAAAACTATCATAATATTTTAATTGGCACAAGTAACCAGAAATTTAGCTTTTTAGCCTAGCATTTTTTGCAAATCAACACCCACAGCTTTTTAAAATCATAATTGAGCCTATAGACAAGAATTTAGTATTATTTTATATACATTTACATTTTTAACCTCATTATTTGCATAATCATTATAATGTAGAGACCAAATTACCCCTGTTAGATGCATTACACCTCATACTAAAACTTCTCTAACAAATTACACTTTTAATATTATTACATATAAACCAAGACATAAAGTGTAACACCCATTTCAATTCTATCTTAGGTTTTTTTTAATTTTTTTATCGATTTGGGTGACGGCTGTTCCCAGCTTTTGCTTTAATTTGGACGGGAGGGAGAGAGAGAGAGAGAGAGAGAAAGAGGGAGAGAGAGTTGTGTCGTCCTCCCCGCCTCTCCACCGAGCTGCGCCGTCCCGAGTCGGCCTCCCCGCCTCTCTGCGGTCCTGCGCCATCGCTAGTTGGGCTCCCCGCTTCTTCGCTGTCCCGCGCCACCACGACTCACGAGCCAGCCTCCCCACCTCGCCTGCCGTCTCGGCCCGTCGGCCAGCCACCGTCCGGCTTTTCTGTGTGCAACTCACGAAACTAGAATAACGTCAGTAACTATACTATATGGCATTAATAGATAAAATTAGAGTTTTTCTCTTTCATTCTTGCTAAAATAAATAATTGCCATTATCTATTTTAAAAAAAACACACACAACCTTATTTATCTGATAAGGAGGCAACATATTTTCATCACCTCATATATTTGATGCATACTAACTATGTTAAAATCAACGTGAAGAATCATATAAAATTAAGAATACCTATAAATATGAGGCTCCTCCTTCATATGTCTTTATCATCAAGTGTCTTTATCATCAAATTGTTTTTTATATAGAAGTTACTTGTGGGAGCGAGAGAATTATAGTTAAATTAAAGTATTGTCTCATCAGATTAAGGAATAAAAATAAGATAATATAAAACAAATTGTGCATATAATAGTATCATACATTTTCATTTAAAAACTATCATATCATAGTTATTTTGAGCTATCGTTATTCTATTGGCCATAAGGATATACCTTCTCATCACTTTTGGTCATAAGGCAAAAAGATGAACTTGATGATGTGTTGTTGTTGCCAAGAGCTAACCCGACTATCTTGTTGGAACAACCTCTCTCATCGTCGGAGTTGGATTCAGAGCTCTCTCCTTCAGATAGCCATTCTCCAAAACATGTTTCGTTGTTTCTGCCATTGATTTTCTTGAAGAATTTCTTCTTCTTGGGATCTTTCTTCTTCTTATCCTAAATCTTGTTCTTATTTGGACATCTTGAAACTATATGTCCCTTTTCATGAAATTCATAGCATATAATGTTCTTGAAATTTGATTGCTTTGACCCCTTTGGTCTCGTATCGATGTTGACTCCCTTTTTGTGTAATTTGTGAAGAAGTCTTTGGTTATTCTTCACAAGAAGAACTAAATCCTCATCAGAGGATTTATCACTTGAATCACCCTTGGAGCCGACCTTGAATGCCAAGTTATTCTTCTTTGTTTCCGATGATTCGGCCACCTCCCTTTTGTCCCTTCGATGCATCTCATGGGTGCTAAGGTTCCCATAGAGATCAGTAGGCATGGTGAATGATAAGTCGGAGTTGGTGAGGACCGTCACAAGAATGTCAAAACTCTCTGAAAGAGCCCTAAGTATTTTTCTTACATTCTCAATGTTAGTAAAAACAACTCCCAGTCATTTGAGCTCATTCACAATGTTGTTCAACTGAGTGAACATAGAATTCACGGACTCGGTTGGTGACATGGTGAATATCTCCTATTTTTGCCTAACCATGAGCAACTTTGCCTCCTTGACCCTAGTGGTGCCCCATATATCTCCTCGAGGGTAGTCCAAACCTTGTGAGCAATGGTCAGGTTCCTCACGTGGTTGAACTCATTAAGGGAAAAATATGCTGACTATTAGCATCGACCACAACTAGTTGGTCTACTAAACCAGAGTTTTGAGTAATCAAATCTGGTCAAAATAGTTGGTCGAATAGCTTTTGGTCAAAAGTATGCTGGTCGAATGACTACTGGTCGAAAGGCAACATTGAAGACTGACTGTCAGTATCAACTGACAATTCTAAAAATCACATTTTAAGACTAGTTTCAGTCCCCCTTTTGAAATCTATATTTTTCTCAGACTTGACCAAGATTAAGAAAGATTTTAAATGCAACATGTGACCTAAGAGTTTCTCAGTATTTCCCAGAAGCAAAAAGAGATACGCAAACCCCTCTTAATAGTACGATTAAAATTAGAAAGAATTTTTAGAAATTCGGTCAAACTCCAAACGCCGAGACCGGTAAAATAAACAAGCATTTACCTTAGGTCTTTGCGGCTTCCATCTTGGCATCTTGTTTTGCACTTGATTTCTTGCAGACTTTACAGAAATAGCTCTGCATACAGATAGCTCAAAAACATGGTTAGTCCAAAACACTCGATGTCATCAATAATAGAGGCCTAGATGCAATACATCCCACACCAGCTAGAGATGATTCAGATGACCTGGATGGCGTGAATGACATCCAGCGAGCCGAGGAGGCTGCTGGTAGGGCATTGGTGGAGCGGCTAGTAGCTGATGAGCCTTGGGACCAAACTCAACTTGAGAAAATGGCCCAGAGGCACACAATACCTTGGATGCCTTCACAACTGAGTTAGGGACAGCCCTTCGATGACCAGGATTTTCATAGAGCCAGCACGATATATACGCTCTGTAGGGGGATGAGGCCAAGTGGGTAGTACAACAGTGAGATAATAACACTAGGTTTCGAGCATGCTAGGGATGCATGACCCTCATGCGCATCAGTATATATTACCCACTGGATGAGTTAGGGCCGAACCAGCTCGGAGATGCTCCTCTACTGACACAGCCATCTCAGGTGCACAGGCACATGGAGTGGTATGATCCTTTTGTAGCGGCTGGGTAGTGATCACATGTGCCGCCTGATCCATATTCATCGTTGCCTTTTAAGAGAGATAGGCCGGCACATAAAAGGGGCCACCCTAATCCTTGGCGTATGCCGTATTTTGTAGTTCGAACATGCACAAACATCTATAATTCTTTAATGTTCGCTGCTATTGCTTTTGTCAAATACATTGTATCATGGCCAAAAACCATAACTGCTTTTATGCAACACATCTTGGAGAGACATTACGTAATTTTTTTACATGCATGTTAATAAAAAATTACGCTAAGATATAAATGCATGTTAATAAAAAATTATTATATATTGTACATAAATCCGTCATAAAAGCCTGCCTGAGTTGTACGTCGACTTTTCCAACTTTTTAGCTTTCCATCATAAAAGCTTACCCAAGTTGTCATGTCGACTTTTCTAACTTTTCAGCTTTCTGTCATAAAAGTCTGCCCGAGTTGTCACGTAAATTTTTCCAACTTTTCATATTTCCATAAAAAAAGCGTGACCCCATTTCTACTCAATTGCGCACCTACCATATCTACTTCTGCATAGCCTAAGGTACTTCCTCTTCGTCTAAACTTATGATTGCATCTGGTACGTTGTCTGGAGAAAAACCCGAAGAAACATATCAATATTAGCCACCACCGCTGTCACTGTAACATGCTTTATGTCCATCATAAGTCCACTGATAAACAAAAGCTCTGTCAGATGTACACTACGACTGCACATAGTTTAAGTTTCCTAGGAACAGAGATGTGAGTACTCTACTATGTTTACCATTTTCTTCTATACTATTTAACTTATTAATTGATCACCTTTGTTCCTCAAAATTACGAGCGCAAGTATGAATTCGTTCGGTGAATAGATAACGAGTTGTCCAAGAGAGAAAAGTCACACAAAAGGTTTATGAAAAAAAATAAAGACTCGCCGCATGATGTTTAGTCTCCCAGAGAAGTTGAATCTTGATGAGGTCGATCCTTACTGTGAGGCTGAATGGCGTTCAGCCCCAGACCAACTGACAGAGAACAAAAAAGTAGCTTGCCGTCGTGAAGCAAATTGTCACATAATTAAAAAACCACAGCCGCGTCCAAGTCTTGACTATCATTGGCCTTTCTAAATGCTTTCCGTCATTAATTTATTTGAGTGTTATTCACTCAATCATGTACTCTCTCTGTTTTTAATACTATATCTCAATTTAACTACATACATATGAATTTAGCCATGACTCAGAAATGTAATCTTTATGTCATTTTGTTGCCCTAACGCTAACATCAAATATAAATACATGTTAATAAAATAAAATAAACAATAATCATTACTTGAATAAAGTTGCTAACCTAATCTTAATATAAGTGCATCCACATAAAATATAAACGTATGTTATTAAAATAAATTATTCTTTAATCACACTAACGCGACAACATAAGCCAAATCATATAAATACCTCCCTTGTCCCTTTATTAGGGTTTCCACCACTTTTGGTTATGGCTAGGGGTTCAGGTAGGGTCAGGGTTCAGGTTTCAAGTTAGGGCTGGGTCAGGGGATCAAGTTAAAGTTAGAGCTTAGAGTTAGGGTTAGAACTAAGGTTTGAGAGAATTAGGGTTAAGGTTTGAGATGAGGAGGAAATTAGAATTTACAGTTATTTCCACAACATGGTTATTTGAAAAAATTTCATCACTGAATAGAAAGGACACATACAAATCTCACAGAATTATTGAGCCGAACCATCATTTTATATGCTTTTATTGCCCTAATGCTAACATAAAATATAAATGCACATTAATAAAATAAATTAATCTATAATCATTACTTGAAAAAAATTAATAACCTAATCTTAATATAAATCTAGCCACATAAAATATAAATGTATGTTATTAAAATAAATTATTTTTTAATCACACTAACGTGACGATATAGGCCAACTCATATAGATACCTCGCTAGTCCCTTTGTTAGGGTTGCCACCACTTTTGGTTATAGTTGGGGGTTCAGGAGGGGTTAGGTTTTGGGTTTCGGGTAAGGACTGGGTTAGGGGAGTTAAATTTAGAGTTTAGATTTTGGGTTAGGGCTAGGGTTCAGGAGAGTTAGGGTTAGAGTTTGTGATCAAGACGAAGTTAGAGTTTACAGTTATTTCTGCAACGTTATTTTAAAAGATTTCATCACCGAATAGAGAGGACACACACAAATGTCACAAAATATACTTGAGTCGAATCATCATTTTATATGCTTTTATTGCCCTAACACTAACATAAAATATAAATACACGTTAATAAAATAAATTAATCAATAACCATTAGTTGAACAAAGTTACTAACCTAATCTTAATATAAAGCTAGCCACATAAAATATAAATATATGTTTTTAACATAAATTATACATTAATCATACTATGTCGCTATAGTAATCTTGTGATTATCAATCAAATTCTTTATTTAAATTCTAATCTTGTAATTATAAATCAAATAATTTATTTAGCTTGTCGCGGCTCAGAGATATTTAAAATAAATTATACATTAATCATAATACAATATTATCGTAATCTTATAATTATCAATCAAACACTTAATTTAAATCCTAATCTTGAAATTATAAATCAAATAATTTGAGAGGAACTGAACCATTGCTTGTTGAGTGCTAGAGACTCGACAAGCCGCTTGTCACAACTAAGAGATGCGACAAGCCGCTTGTCAAGTCTCCAACACTGGACAAGCCACTGGTTGCCAGTCATGTTGCGGCACATTGGTTGTTGAGTTTACAGAACTCGACAAACTGATATGGCGGTATACTTTTGTAAATTTTTATAATTATGGGTTATTTGTGCAATTATTTTTTAATTCTAGATTATTTATAAAAATATTCTAGCCTAACCACTCTCAAAACTCTCGCTGCTAGGGTCCTCATCAAAGTCGCTCTAATACAAGAAAAAAATTAGACATTATCTTTTTAATATTAAGTGATTATTTATTTATATATTTTTTCACGTGGAGTTAGTTTCTGGAAGTTTTTTTAAAATAACTCAAAAAAAATTGCAGAAATGACCCATAATTATAAAATTTTATAAAAATAACCCACTACATCAACCTGTCAAATCCTAGAGATTCAACAAGTAACGTATCACATTTCCACTGGGTTTTAGTGGTTTGTCGAGGGCTGAGGATTCAACAAGCCTCTTGTCACATACTGGAGATGTGACAAGCGGTTTGTCAAGCCCCCAGCACTCGACAAGCCGCTACCTATCACTCTCGGGTCGGGTCCCCCTCTCATCTCTCTCTTCTCTCATTTTATGTCCTCTCTTTCTCACCCGAGAACATTTTCTTCTCTCCCTCTCATACATTTCGTTTTTAATCTTTAGATCTAGCAAAATTTAGTTGTTAAATTTGTTTGGTGCAAGAAGCTAAGTTGTAGAGACTTGCGAGTTCTTCAAAACAAGGCAACTTTTGTTCAAATGCAATTATGTTTTGTTAAATATTTTGTTAATTATGTCATTAGGTAATAATTTAGAGAAATTAGGGTCTTAATGTATTTGTAATTTAGAGGATACGCTGATTATTTGTAGGTTAAATCTTTGTAATATTTACAAATTAGGGTTTTGTGCAATATTTATATGTTTACGAGCTAGGGTTTTGTTCATATAGATGTAATTAGTTTCTTGATTAAAAATATATTAATGTTTAATCGTAATTTTCAGTTGGTGTAATTATCAAAATTATAATTCAAAGGAAAAGCTTTAAAACAAATAAATTTTATTTACATGCAACCATATTTTTGTTAATTACTATGTTAATGATGTCATTAGTGTTGGAAAAATTTGTGTGTACAGTGAAAAACATAAGTTAATATAATGTTTGATAGTGTGAAAAAAAATATGTTGATAAAATTGGTGAACTAATAATGTCATAATATAAATGACTAATAATAACTTAAACTTGTAATTATAGATCAAGCACTTAATTTAAATTCTAATTTCTAAATTATAAATCAAATTACTGAATTAAATGTCAAAACAATGAATGAGTCGAGAGTCAGTGGCTTATCGAGTGCTAGAACTTCAACAAGTCACTTGTCGTGGCTCAGAGTTGCGACAAACTATTGTAATTTAATTGTGTCAAATAGGTGATTTGTCGAGTTTTCAGTATAAACTGAGGTGACGGGTTAGTTTTATAAAAATTTCGCAATTATGGTTAATTTCTGCAATTTTTTTGTTATTTATAAAAAAAATTCCTGTTCCTGCGCATTATCAGCCGCGAAGGCAAGCAGATTCGGCCCCCGTTTCCACACCTACTACCCACCCAAAAAAAAGGAAATATAAAGTATCTCGTAGCCGTCGGAAGACAAATTTGTTCTGGCGTATTGCATGCCCATGGTTAGATGTCTTTGCATTTCCAAGGTTAGATTACTTCTATCCTCCTCCATCAGATTTCTAATACGCAGTTCTTGGATTCTTGCCCCTAGTCTTTTTACGTTTTGATTCGTTTTCTCTTGTCTGAATTATACATGTGAAATCCGTAGTTCTGGGAATTTTTCTTGATTATTTTCGTCTTCTCTTCATGACCGCCTACCTGTTCTTGCTATTAGCTTGGTGGGTTATGATTGGATTAAGTTTTAGTGGCGCGGTTGCTTGTTTGATCATCCTTTCGAGTTCATTAACCGTCATTTAGGCGTAAATTTGATCGTGATTTCGAGTTCGTGATTTATGGTTGCGTTCTTGATTAGTACTTCCGATATGAAGTGGGTTTGTTTTCTTGATTTTATTCTTCCGTATGATGATCTGCTTGTTGTCTTTTTAAAATTTTCCTGCACTTGTGTTTTAGTACTCTGGCGGCATTCCATATGCTTTTAGTTAGGGTTTCATGTCCTAAATGTGTTTAACCCAGATTCCTGAGAAATCAGATTTTTAGGGTTGTAATTGTATGATTCCATTATCTAAATGAATTTTAATGATTGAGTTTTGTTCTTGGTCTTTTTCCACTGACTATATTTGGGATTAAATTCGGGTGGTATATTAGGCTTGAATCAACAAATCAATGTCCTTTAGTAGATCGATTGGATCCAACCATGAGCAGAACAAAGTATTCACTTCACCAACCTAGACTATATTAAAAACAGGAAAAGTACAAATTCCAGAGTTGAAACAGTGGATATTGCTTTTTACAATGTTCATCTATGGAAAAGTTAAGAGCAAAACCATATGATGCAAGTTGTGATATCTTGGTCTTTTCAAATCATTCGTGAAGCAGCTTGCGCGGGCATCCATGGAGTCCTTGTATTTTGCTTTACCACGCAGTTTTCCATAGCCATAGGTTGTATATCAGCCACAGTTTTTTAGGATATATTTTGCTGTGTTGCTCTTGTTGTTGAGCACATTCATTTTGATGCAACCGATACTTCCAAGAGATGAATAACAATGGTACCCCATGTCTTCTTTACTTTAGGATGTATACATCTTTTGACAATGTTAAGTTGCAAGGATTGGTTGCGCTCTTCAACTGAAGTCAACGGTGTAATATCCATGGTTATCCAAACTACTACTGAATTTGAGCAAATATCGATTAAGTGGGTCATTCATAAACTATGGTCTGGATCTGCATCTTGGATATATATCATGCTTATCCATCCTTTTTCTTCTAATCTATTGTTGGTGCGCAACCTGTATTTATGTAAAAGCTGCAAAATAACTTATATTTATAGGAGCTTTGTTTTTCCGGAGTATGTGGTCAATGATTTAAAACTACTGTCAATGCCATGGGAATTTAAGACTGTAAACCCCTTTTGTTGAGAAATTTAGTTTCTTGTCCCAGGCTAGAGTTCTAAGTCATCTGAATCTTGTCTACTGTCACAAGTCCCCTTAGGAGAGTGTTCTCTGCCTGTTCTTTGTTTGAGATGCATTCATGTGATGAACATGTCATTGCCCACTAACATCATAAGTTCTGATTGCTGCACAGTGTTGTTTTGTGAAGGGGAAAAAAAGAAAAACATGGTAGAATAGCAGCCCGGGGTCCTAAGTGTGTGACTGCATCTAATTGTCGTATCAATAGGAAGTCATGGTACTTCTTTCAATTTACACCTTAGTAATCTATTGTACATATTCAGTAATTTCTTGAGTTCTTTCCAGTTTCCAATAACTTGTGGTGATATTTATGTCAGTGGGGTGAACAAGTGATCTTTATTTTCAGTTTTTTCAGAAAAATCCATATTTTTTTGTAATCTTGTCAATTCCTCTTTACCAGGTTGCTCATGTAAGGAATTTTTTTCCTTCTCAATTTCCGTTCATGATTATCTGCATTTTTTTCTATTGCTATTTGAAATTCATTTGTCTTAATCTATCTTTTGTATTACCAACTTTAATGGCCAATTTTGACACTATCATATTCAAATCAGCGTCTCTAACATCATATGGATTTACATTTTTGTTTTGTTTTTGTGTATATCAATGTGTAGACATATCCTTCAACACATGACTGTCAAACTATTTATCCCATCAAATGTAATGGTTTTTCTATCTTGAACTTGGTTGCCCAACCAATTATGAATATTCTTAGTTTTTTCTCTCTCTGCAATCCTTACCAATTCTTTCTATGGAATCCACACTACTTATTTCAATCTTATAGGAAGAGTCCACAGACTCTTCTAGTCTCCCTGACAACAATGTAGTCTGTGCAATGAGCCCTTGCTGTTCTTGGAACAGGGCCCTCTTCCTGTTTTTGAGGGCATCTATTTTGTTCTTGATAAAAAGCATTCAATCCCTTATGATAGGATCCACCAATTTGATCCTTGTCTGAAAAGTACATTGGTTTCTAAAATTTTTTATGAATGGGGATTATCTTGGTTTTGTTTTTTCTTTATCCAATTTGTACTGAGAATCACCCTCATTTTTCTCATTCATAGCCATTGAATACCAGCTTTTTTTTTAAAAAAAAAAAGAATACAAAAGGGGGTGTTTTTATGATTATACTTGCTATATCGATTGCTGTACAAGGAAAATAAACTTGGGAATATTTCTATGGTTAGTTATTACTTTCGGAGTTAAAATTGATATGGTTTTCCCTTGTAAGAGAGGTGCATTGTAGCAAATCAACTTTTTAATAGAATTTCATGGATCAAAACATGTCCAGTTTCATGATTTTTCTCTATGGCTTCACTTGGTTGTTTCATGATATTAGTGTGTGATTAATGCTTATTAATTTGTTTGATTAAGTGCTATGCTGGATGACATTTAATTCTAAACGAGGATGAATGCCCTCTTATTCTTCACCTTGTCTTATTTAGGGTTTTTTTCACAAAAATTTCTTTTGCAAGTGGACCTAAATCGAACTATACAACTCAATTTATCCTCTTGCTTTTATGTATATGTATCTATGTTTTCCTTTATATGGAACTGTTTATGGAATTGTGAATTTTTAGGGTTTTGTCCTTATCGATCTCTATCTTATTATTTAGTTTATTATTTCACTGGTTATAGTCGAGCAAATGTTCTTGCAGAATAAGTAGTACATGATAGAGCTTGATTTGAGCTTGTGCTGCTCTTTCATTGTTTAATTTTCCGCATCTTGTGCTTGCTGTACTAAAAAAACTTTGCATCACACAGTAGCAGACACACGTAAAATCAAATTTATAATTTTTAAATAATGTTGATAGACTAGTGATAATTTTATTTACCTTATATTTTAATAATATGATTTCTAAACAGGCCCTTAAAGAGCCCTCCCTCCTCTCTTCCTCCTCCAGCCATGTTGGCTTGCACTCATTGGTAACAAGCTGACTTGAGCTCTGTTATTTTCATTAACATGATGCCTCCATAGTATAGTTGTAATGCTTCGTTTTTAATTTTTTTTTTCCTTTAATCATGACATGCTCTTTTTTTATCTGTTCAAACATCAAGAGCATTTTCAATTTTTTTTTCTTTCTTTCTTGAGAAGTGCGTTCTTTTCTTTTTTTGCACTGTGCCAAAAGCTTTTGGCTTGTACATGCGTACTAAGTTCAAGCATCTCTAATTATAATGCTTTGTCATATGAATTGTGATTTCCCCCCACCATTCTGAACTTGGAACCCGCTAGGTATCTGAGGTATATAGGGTTCATGTTTTATTTGTGCTGCATATTAAATTGTACAATTAAATTGGGGTTGCAGAGAAATTAAGTTCCTTACACTTTCTACTTCCACGGTATGATGCTTATCTTGATGTTATGTCAGTTGCAGGAGGATGCAACAGGTTATTATATGTTTGTCGAAGGGCACAAACAGTTTACACCGCATGCAAGTAAGTCTCCTCAAACTTGAATGAACAAATTCAGAAATGTACACATCAAAATTGACATATTTTACATTAACTCTGTCGGTATTGATATATACATTCTTCAAACTGTTGAGTTCTCTACAATCCCCTTCATGCACAACCGAAGGCATTTGTGCCTAAAATCTTGCATCTTTTATAGGGGTTGCTACTATGCACTGGTCTCAACTTAATCTTGTGCAATAATTTACATGATTTACATACAAATCTCTTTGGCACCTTACCAAAATCATTAATCCCGGCACACCTAGTGTGCTGCCACACACTGCAAGAGTCGCAAGAAAGCATTCTCTCGCCGTCATCATCCTTGGCTCCACAGGAGCAATTCACCGTCCATTTGTCAATGCCCCTCTCCATTCGGTAAATCCCAACCCTGCGTTCACCTCTGGTGCACCTTCCTTGGATGCGTACAGTTCCATTTTCTCCAAACAAGAGCTTGATTTGAGTCATGTCGCTTGCAGTTGCACAATCAAGAAGCTGGTCGGCTACAAAGTTTTGAAACATCAGGTAGATGTCATGGAATGCTCTCATTGCCTCCAACTTCAGATCAGCGACAGTTGCTCTCAGGGGAAGTGTCAGAATCTCTGGCGGTGTGCAAGGGGGGTCATCAACCTGATCCAACAGCTCTACATTACACCACATGTGCAGTGCAAACAGGTTTGGAGGCAAGAAGTCCTCTTCAAGGTCATAGTGCTTGATGAATTGCTTGCAATCCAGGAGGATCATGGCAGATCTCTTGGTGTGCTCATATGTTGACGCTGGCTTGTAAGCATGCACTGTATGCGGGTAGAGAAGTGCATCATACAAGAACTTGATGTCGCGGAGAAGATGATCCCGTGTTGGCCTATATCCAGTCTGCATCAAGATGAGTTGATCTGATTGCAAAGCCACCAACCTGTACTCTACTGAGCTCATCTCGCTATTGCATCTAACTGCAACAATCATGCCATCATCAGTTCTTGTTCCATGAAGAGCCTTGAGGCAGTAATCAGCCAGCTCCGATGAACCAATTGGAAGGGTGACAGCTGCCTTCAGGGTTCGCAAGGGTACCCACCGTGTTATGTCAGCAGCTCGAAGAACTTTCAAAATGATGCCCATTGCTCGCTGGATTTCATCATTGGTCCATTTTCTTGATTGCATTTGAACATCACATACTAGTTCCTTTTTATGCATTGGTACATTCTTGCTGGCAAGAAGCTCCATTACAAAGAGGAAGAGGTCATGGAGTGTGGTGATGGGGCGGTCTGAGAGTGACTGGTAGAATGAAATGGTGTTTTGGAGCTGGCTCCGAGGAGACCGGGAGTGCGGAAAGAAGAGAGAGAGTGGAACTGAGGAGAGGCTGTCAATGGCTTTCTGGTAGGCTTGAAATGTGATTCCAAAGCTCCCACAACCGAACCTGAATCCCCACCTGCCGTACCAAGAATGGCCAGTGGCAATGGCGTGTAGGATCCGCCAGTCAAGGCCGTACTTCTTAGAGACATCTATCACTGAGACCTTTCTGCATTTGTTAAGTGTTTGTTTGGTTAGCATCATTTCCGATGAATCAAATTACAAATTGCCAACAATATTAGGTGAATATGGAATTTTTAACTCTTGCATATTGAACAAAAATAAAAGTTTCATGTAGATTGCCATTGTGTTAGCTTCTCTTTACAGTTCATTTCAATGTTCAACTTAAGCAGATGGCTAAGATTTTGCTGCTGTGTTCATATTGTACTCATGGTCCAGGGCAAATGGTATATGTTTTGCAATTAAGTTAATTCAGTACGTCGGACATGATGGCATAGCAACGTGGTTTTCAACAATTTTGGTGTACTAGATAATCGATCCCTTTTTAATTTCAATGGCTCCATACAATTAACTTTTTTTTGTCAATTTTGACAATCAACTCTCTTTGTATTAAAATCATAATTGCAACAACTCCTTGTCATAAAATTGTCTTCCACATGCCATAACAGAATGTGTTGGTTTCCTCGTAGGCAGAGTGAATAATACTCGGTAACTTTTGGTGGGAATTTTGGCAGGGTGCGGTGAGTGTTCTGAGTTCTTCCATTCCATATCTATTTGATTCTTTGAAACATTTTGACTTAAAAGTGAAACTAATTGTCAAAATTGAAAAAAGAGGTAGTCATACAAAAAAATAAGCTTTGTCCTCGATAGTTGGAGACCATCATTAAATATTATGATTTTATTCTCAAGATGTCCAAAGAAATCACGTCCTTTACAATCTTGAGGAAAAGTCTGGATAGCTGTTTCTTAAGAGAAAAGTAGAACCTCCCCTTATTTTTTTTCTCAAATTGAACAAAATGTAAGACTATAGTGAACATGACAGCCCTGACCGCGAGTCGCCTGGCACCAACGCAATGTTAATCGTTTGCTTTCGTCGCTCATGGACACGCAGACCATGGCGACGATGGCTCACATAGCCACGTGTCAGCAGTGAGAAAGCATAGGCAGGCACATGTCACTAACACAAGATGAAGCCTAACTACAAAGAAATGCGCTGCGAGGTTTTAACAGATCTTTTTTTGTTTCATTATGTTCAACTGTGTGCATCAACTACCAGAGAAATTGCATCACATGAGTAAATTGAGATTTATTTTGTGAGCAATCATTATGAGAAGATCAAAAGTCATCAGAATTGGGCAATCTCACTATAATTATGTCAGCACTTGTGGTGAAAAGAATCACAGAAGTGAATCTGTCAGAGATGGATACCTGACCCTGAGATATTTGCAGAACCGGTCCCAGAAGTCCATCAGTTGGGACCCTGATAGGAGCTTCGAGCCGCCCTCATGGCCATGGATCCGAACAAGGTGACCGAACCCGTTCGTGTGCACTATGCCGTGCAGCAAATGGCGCGGATTTTCCAATCGAGCATAGTTCCAATCTTCTGGGTCATCAAGAGAGAGCCCATGGTTGCATGATGGGCACCTGATCATTACAAAATAGAAGATGAGATCAAATCATGTTCATATCTGACGTACATTCTTTCTGAAGACATCAAATTTGGAGCTTTGTAGCTTCAGATTGTGCTAGTGATGGAACCGAACTAGGGAGCAGATTAACCAACCTTGCTTCAAACAATTCCACCAACAACCCGCAATGCCGGCAGGTTTGGCAATGGGGGATGTCGTTTTCGTTCTGTATTATGAAGTGGTACCGCTTCCCGCATACAGGGTGCCTGCTCCACCCTATTCAGACAACATAGTGCAATGCCATTGAAATTTCATCTTTGAGCCAAATCAGTTTGTTTGACAAATGCATGTGCAGATCAACATCATCGAAAGGTATGCTACTTATTGCAGATAAAAAAGCCCACGGCAAAATTGCAATTGCCTTGAATTATACGTACTTTCAAATTGCAGTTCATTTTTAAACTTAATTTGAAGCGATCGAATTCGCAAACTCGATTAGTTGTGCACACCAACAGTTCTTGCAAGCTATATAAAAACTTACTCAATTGGGAACGAAAGATAAATTTTCACATAATCTGCGCCGTTTTCCTCTCTTTTTCATCTACCATTTTCCCCCTATCTTTCCTTTTCTTTTTTTGCACTCATTTTTTTTTCTTCCATTCATAATAGAGAATTAATTGCTCACAAGAATCTCACATTGCTTTAAGGTGCTATTCATCGAAATGCTTCTGCCTCGGATATGAGCGCATTCTAATACTATGTCCGTTCTCATTATTTTCATATTTTTAATAACAGATACAAAAAATTCTCCGGTGAAAATTAACTTTAATCACACAAAACACACAAATTCCAATTACCTAATTTAATAGAGGTAGAATGAAAAGATTTGACTAGAATTAAAAATATTTGTCGAAAAGAAATTTGAAAAAAAAAAGGATACATTTTTAAGATTGAAAGTAGTAATTCATAAAAATCGCATGTAACATCCATAATGTATTTTCTTCTAAAGAAAAAAAAAAATCAACAATCCACTCATTAAAAAAGAATATCACACCTTTTTTTTTTTAAAAAAAAAAAGAATTTCACACCAATTGTAACCTTCCCAAATCCCAATCCCAATCTACAAAACTAATCACATCCAAAGCATCACACACACACACATCCATCCTTGCAAGATAGAATCAAGAAACGCCGTCCAACTCACCGGCGACGGTGCAGTGCTCGCAGTAGATCCGCCTCGCCGTGGAGACGTCCTCCTCCACAACCTCCATGACCACCACCTCGCCCTCCTCTCCGACCCGGAACCCCACCTGCCAGGAGACGCCGGCGCCCGGCACGGCCTGGCCCGGCCCCGGAACCTGCAGCGCGAACCGGGCCAGGAAACTGCGCACGTTGCCCCGGAACGGCCCGTCCTCAGGCCGGGCCCCCTCCGGGAACGCGAGCAGGTCCAGCAGCCCCGCCGTCACCCGCGCCCGCTTCGGCGCCCGCCCGTGCACGGCCATCTCGCCCCACGACTCGGCTCGACTCGGCCTAAAAATCGGGAGGGTAACAAAAAGCGCGCGGCTCGAAAAGTTCAGATTGGTTTGGGTTTCGGTTTGCCGCGCGTGGCGGGGGGGGAGGCATTTATGGGGAGGTCTATTGTAGGTCGGTTTGGGAGGACGAAATTACGGTTTTGCCCCTGGGCTGGGAGTCTTGGGAGGACACGTCATCCGTGAGCGGACAAGGTGGAGGTCCAGACGAAACATCCTAAACCGTGGGGACGGCTTGACTTGATGTTGTCCTATCTATTCTTAATTAAATTATCACACCTCATAATTGTAATCGGTCCGTGTAACTTGAATTCCATCCAACTCTAATTTTGACGGCATTAGAATTCACTTGGAATTTTATCTCCAGAATTACACTATTGGGCCTTTCTTATTATAAAGTGGAGTCCAATACTGCAGCTTCCACCTGAGAGGAAATAATTGTTTCTTTCTTTCTTCTTCTTCTTCTTCTTTTTTTTGTTGCGTGGGGAAGAAACAAGTTACCTTGCGAGGCAGCGGGTGTTCTAGGATTTTTTTTATTTTTTTATAACTATTTTCTCAATTTAGGTATTAAGTTATTTTCTAATTATTTTCTCTTCTAACAAATAAATAATTATATTTGTTATGTTCTCTCTTCTTTGAGTATCTCTCAAAAATCAATTTATTAGAATAATGAGTGTTTCAGATAGTATTTTATATATATGTCGCAAAATATTTTATCGAAAAATCTTTTAAAACATTATATGCATTAGATTTAATTTAAGATCAACTCCAATACTAACTCTTTGATGACACATGGAGCCATTTGGAATCCAGTTAGGAGAGAGAAAATATGATAAGGAAAGAGAGAAGTTACGGCAAACAACAAACATTAGGCGAGCACAAATAGGCTCACTATCTCTTCTGGCATACGTGTACTTATACCCCCAGCTAATTAACATTGAAGGTGATTAACAGATGTTTTAACAATGTTGACAAATTAACTTATGGCTATATAGTATGCACTAAAATTAAGAAAAAAAAATATAATGATATAATAAAAATATCACCATGTAGACCTTATGGGGATTGAATTGATATGAATGAAAGTGTCCTCCTGTTGTTATGTTGGGGATGGGGATGGGACCTGAACTCTGTCCCTCACCCCCATCTGATTGTCGTCCTTATCTCCAACAAACAATGAGAAAGTGGAATCATTACTTTATTTTTTTTAGAGAATATTTAATAAAATAGTATGGAAAGATATATATAGAATATCCAAAACGGCCATCATTTGGTAACTTTTTTTTATAAAGAACAACAACTATTTGTGAACGTTTTTTTTTACAAAAACTACAACTATTCAAAATCGTAAATAGTATATATTTTGAAAGAGGAATTTACACTGTAGGTCTATTATGTTTCATCTAATTTTTATATAGGCTTCACATCTTTCAATTGAGTAATTAAGTCTCTTATATCTTCTACTCTACCTACAATATTGATCTCTCCAATTAATGGACCGTTAAAACTAATAAAGAAAGCAAGAGATATGGTTGCTAAGATGGTGCAATGTTAGGGGGTGGAAACGGGTCGGGTTCGAGTTGGATAGTACCTAAACTCATATCCACATCTGCATCTTTTTTCTGAATACGGATGCGGATACAAATATGAAAGAAACGGATACGGATATGGAGCGGATATGGACACAGATATATGAAAAATGAATATGATTCTGATACAAAAACAAACAAGAATAACATAATAATAAGAGCCATTGACATATGCATGTGTAAGTGTAACTCTGAAAGTTTTTGAGCCTGAGGATATACACTCACTAATATAATGATGATTCCAGAAACAATATCAAGAACATATAAGAATATAGCTTTTTTTGGGCACGCAAAATGTTGGTTTGGTATGAACATTTGAAGCATAGGTATTGCACATGCGTGTAGGCGCATTGTTTCTGGGCACGGCATTTGGTCGAGCAGATGGTGCACATGTGCAAATGTATTGTTATGGATGTAGCATTTGGCTGGGGGAGCGAGCGACGCGTCCATGGAAGGGTGTTTCTATTCTGACACATTTGGTCGAGCAGGTAGTGTGCGCGTGAGTGAACTATATGATTTTCCCAAGTAAAGAGACTGTGTGTATGAGAAGGTGGATAGGTATGATCTTTGGGATGAGGCATTTGGTCGAATACTTGAAATTCATACCTTTGTTTGGGAAGTCGGTGGCCACTGGCGGAGGAGGCGTGGTGGCGGGGGGTGAGACGGCGTCGTTGTCGGAGGAGGTGAGGTGACAGCGCGGGGGGGGGGGGGGGGGGGGAGAGGGCGATGGTGGCGAGGCAAGGAGGAGGTGGCGGTGGCTAGGAGGCGGCGGCGGTGGCGAGGTGAGGAGGAGGTGGCAGAGGGGGAAGCGAGGAAGGGAGGAGGTGGGAGAGGAGTTATACAGATCCGGGTTTAACTCGTCTCTAAATCCGTATCTGATATATTTTAGTGAAACCCGACACCGCATCTGTATCTGAAATTTTCAATAAAACTACATCCGCATCCGCATCCGCATCCGAATTCGGGTTGGATCCGAATTTTCATATCCGTATCCGGCTCTGTCCGGATCCGGAACCGGGTTGAACCCGATCCAACCCGGCTACGTTTCCACCCCTATGCAATGTGCCTCAAAAATCACATACAAATATGGTTTGAAGGGGCTATCTTCTTTTTTTTTTTAAAGAACATCTTAGACCAATAGTTACATGTAATGGATGTTATTTTTATAAATAATAGATGTCACTTGTTATTATGCATGTTTCTTATTGATATATGACGTATTGTGTGAGAGTGTTACTTTGCAAGAAGTTAGGAGCATTATATTTGTATTTATTTTTGTTTTGGCATGTGAATTAATTATTTGGTTGTGTTGGAACTTGTACTAGGCGGGCGTTAGAATTTAGTAGTATTCATGGGTTGATATGAGTTAAAAATTTATATTGGATTGTATAGGTGATTAGAAAAAGTACATATATGAGTTAATGGTGGGAGATGTATATGGTCGTATGGACTATTTGGTTTTGTTGGATGAGATCAGATATTTTAAACAATACTATAGGCCATGTCCACCACATAAGCACTCACGGTATCACCTAGGCTAAGAAATAAACAACAAATTGACATATGACTAAGATTGTAAGTGGCGTTAAAAGATATGGGATTTGATTGATCAAATTGGAAGACGTGGGACTTGTATGAGATTCAGATAAAAGATGCTACCTGTACGGTGCAAATTACCTTATTTTGAAAATATATGAGACTTTTTTGAATATTTCTCTAGTCACCCTAAATACTAAACAGTCAAACAGGCCGGTTTAATTCTACTTTGATGGGCCAAGTGTATTAGGGCCCAATTCTAGTTTTGGGCACATTATTCATTCCACTCAAAATTTCATGCAGGTAAAACTGTGGTTGAATTTGCGGAGAAACACTTAAATTAATTAGATTTTGTCGGTCAACATATAAAAATAACTGAAATAGCTCCTAATATAGTGAAGAAGAGGTGGAAATTTCCACTGTTTGGAGGCAAATCCATCAAGAACATTGACAATTAAAGGGTAATAAGACTGAAACAGTGTCTAATATGACAAAGACGTCAATCCGATTTTAAGTATCAATGATGTAGTCTTAGAGGGAGTGGTTTTGAAATTAAAAAACATAATAGAGTCTTGATCCGGCCCAGATTTTAGTGTGTGTCAAATTGGGACTGGAAGTAAAACTTTCCGGCCCAAATTTATCTTGATTAGAATAGAAAATTTTCTCTACCAATCCATTTGATCAAATGACAGAGACGAGTCTCAAATTAGGACGGCCTCATCAAAGAACCCTTCCTCTTAACACAATCTCTTTAAGTTCTTGATTTGATGGGCATGACCAAATATGCTCAAGGCTGCATTGTCGTGCTATACATATATTACAATAAGTTAGTTATAAAAAAAATATTTGGAATAGTTAGAAAAATGGTGCTGTTAAGAGATTATCAGTTAGCTAATATATAAAGATAATAGTAAACTATAGATATTTTGAAGTCGGAGCTTAAACTAGCTGTACTTGTGTGTTGTGCATGCTTTTGATACTGTTTCTGAAATGAAAGATTTTTTATATAATAAATGGCGGAGCCAGAAATTCACGGAAGGAGAACCGCTTCTTTTTGTACGGATACGAGTGCGACTGTCAAAATTTTTTTTATTGCTTCTTATTAACAAAAGTCAGCTACTATTTTAGAATTAATGAATAGCTATGACAACATGTTAGATTCTGATGGAAACCATCGAAATAGTTTGCCAAAGCAACACAATAGTTCAAGCATGCGCAATCCACCCAACATCTATCGAGGAGAGATATCTAGTCTAAATCTTTAATTAAATGTTAATATGTTAACCACGCTACTTAAATCACTAAATTATAGTAAAAAATTCTTAAAATAATTGTGTATGTAAACCTTAAAATTTCAAGTCAAAATTTGATTAGTGTTATGAGAAATAAAAAATAAAAATTTCTAATAAGACATAAAACTGAAAAGAAAAAGAAAACATAAAATTTATTATCACAACAAATTTTTCTTTTTCATTTTCTCAACTTTGATGAGTTTGAACTTGAGATTTAATGGGCTGTTACATTACACTAAATAGTATCTACATAAAGTTTTAATAATTTTTTGTGATGATTAGGTAGAGGTTAACATGTTAGTACCAAATATGGTTTGCGCTAAATATGTCTCATCTATTGATGCAAAAGAAAAATAGAAATTGTAAACCCGCATACAAAATAATACAAATTCCCAAATTAATAAATTTTTTTAGAAATTCTCAGTATAAATTTATCACCCAAAAAATTATATAAGAAACTAACTGTATCCCTATTATGGTGGTAAAAAAAAAGACACATCTATATTAAACATAAATAAAATTTTAAATCATATATCAGTAGCCGCGCAATTGCACAGGTTCTTTGGCTAGGTGAATCTGAACACGATGTGCACTATTATCTACACTCTCTATCTCCTATTACATACTCCTTTCAATAAAAAAGATGATCACTTTTGTATGCATATTGGTGAAATTTTTCTAAATTTGATCATCAATATATTTCTATATATTTAAATTAGTTATAAAAACAATATTTGAATATATTCATTATAAAAAATACTATTATAATCTTATAATTTTAATTAATATATTATAGTAAAAATATAATAATCAAAATTATATCTTAAAAATTGTGTATAGTAAAAAAACTAACAATCTTTTTAGACCGAGAGAGTATATATGGATCACACATAAATCTTGCCTAAAAATAGAATCGCGCAAGACTAAGAATGAGATGGTACTAGATGGCTTCTTGCACAAGTGTAGGCAGATGTTTATCTGCTTCAGCTGTGCTTGCATGGTCCAAAATTAATTTCAGAAGAATATCAAGTAATTAAAAAGGAAATATTCCATGATGTTTGCTTTACAGCATAGCTAAGCCAGAGAGGTTCGATCTATCTGCCATCAAATCTCTCTCTTTTGTGTTTTTTCCTCATCATCTCCGCGACGTGCGTCGTTCTTTTCGCTGCCGGCCGGCCGATTGATCTGATTGATGGTTCATATCTTCTTTTGCTGTTGTGATGCAATGTCTATCCTTCTATATAGTGACGTGGATGGGTTATTCGTTGCTGATGAGAGAGGTGCTTGATCACTATCAGATGGACGTGATTTGTTCCCGTCTTTTTTTGGCTTCAACCAATCATTTGTCGTAACATCAAATAAGAATCGATTGATAATTTAGACCCTAATCAGGAGTTGTTCGATCGTGTGAACTGTTTATGATCAGGATAACAATCGATGGCTGAAGTATTGGTCAAATAAAAGCGGAGCAAAGGTGGTCTATTTGGGTTGAAGCTTGTATTGTTTCTTAGTGCATTCTTCAGTGTTTTTTTATAACTTGTGACACTTTATGATCTACACTAGATACTCTAATCCATACAGAAATATTGATAGACGCATAGAAATAAAACATGTAAATTACACTCATCTATTTGCTATAATGGGGCCAATTAAGCATTACGGGAGAAAGATTAGATAGGAGAGAGATTTAGAGAAGAGTACTGATAAAGGTGGTTATAAATAGTCACTGTTTGATGGGCTTGATATACTGGTTAGAATTCATTAGGTTGATCTAACAGTGATTGCTATAAATTTTTCTCATCATCACTACCACTTATGATGTAGGTTTTATTGCCACTCTCTCTTGAAGTTTACAAATAGTCCATAGAAAAAAATTAATTGTAAAAATGACTTAGACTTGCCGTATTTTACAAAAATAGTCTCTTACATTAGCGTGTTGAGTCTTAGAGACTTGATAAGCCGCTTGTTGCGGCTTCAGAATGCTACAATCAACTTGTCGAATGCTGGGCACTCAACAAGCCCTCTGATTATCATTCGAGCAGAGTACTGGTTGAATGTCTGCATTCGAGCGGACACTCATGCGGACTGTCTTTGTACAGATACGATCACGACTAGATCTAGTATTGATATGACCAGTTTTGAATTGATATGATCATGACTAGTTCTAGTATTGATAAGACTAGTTTGAACTGATATGACCACGGTCAAAAGCCAGAGAGCTTGTTGAGTGCTGAGTACTCGACAAATTAATTTCCGCTCTCGTAACGTGACACGTCGCTTGTCGAGACTCCAGAACTTGATATGTTGATGTGGCGGGCTATTTATGCAAAATACGGTAATTCTGAACCATTTTTACGATTAGTTTATTTTTCTATAGGTTAATTTGCAAAAAAAAATTCCACTCTCTTCCATCACCTTATCTTTCTAGTTTCACCCTCCCACCACCACCCGTTGTTATCGCTTATGGTTGGCGGAAACATCGGCTCTTATCTATTCTACCATCTATAATTGTGATCAAATTTAAAAAGACAAATGTAGCCATAAAGATTTGGTACACACTTTGTCTCCCCCACCACACCGTAAGGCTTGCAAACCCTAGGGTTGTAGGAAAAGTGAACTACAATCCTTGAGGGTTTACTTTGGCCAGGACCAGCCATGCTAGCTAGCTTGCTTTCTAGGGACAGGAACACATGGTTATCAACTTGGTGCTGCCCACAAAGCATGCTTACGTCCCATCACCCACTCCCAATGTCCTGCTTTCTACCAAGTTACTAGTTAGCATATTTCTTTTAAAAGATTTAACAACAAGTATGTGAACTATTAAAAGTTCGAAACCTAGCTACTGACCTGATAAACCATTCTATTAGGTATCTATAGACTATAGTGTCTAATAACATTTCTAGACCCAACCAATCAATAGCTTGTAGTTATTTCTTGTCCATACAACTTCTTTGCTAGGACATGATTAATATTGCTGTCTCTGTTCGACAAAAAGTGTCGTGTATGAATGGAGCATATAAACTAGGGTATTTAAAAGAGGAAATTAAATGAAAAGTATGCTTAGAAATTATAAAGTGATATGCCAAACAAACAAAAAAAAATTTCTCACATGACACTCAGCAATTAACAATTAAATATAAAACATGGGCACCGGTAAAAAAGGAGTTGGAATTGTCTGATCTAAGGCAACGGGCGGTTCTAATTTCTCATACCCACTCAAAGGAAGCCTCATAAAATACCACACTCAATCTGATCCATTCATTCTTGGTGGATTGGTTCAAACCATCTTTTTATACATTCTTCAAACTTTCTAATGAAGATTTGTCGTAATCCAGAAAAAGGAAAGTAGCTAGGGCACAAGAATGCAAATGCATGGATGCTGGTAGCTTATCTATTTTGCTTTTGAGAAGCACCTTCCTGGAGCTGTTAGTCTGAAAGACAGGTTTGGTATCCAGAGTGCATGCAGCAGCATGCATGGCTTGGCTGCTTTCCAGCTCCATATCCAGAGAAAGACGGCAAAGCAAACCGTAAAGATTGGTATGTCTTTTAGGAACAAAAGATTAAAATTTTGCTTAATTTATAACTTATGTTATCTTCAAGATATGTAGTGTCATCACTTTTAATTTAGGACAAAGACTCGCTAAAAGATGGCATGCATTCAGAATATTTCACAGCAATTTTGAACAATTAGTAATTACATCTAACTTACTACTTACTTTGGGATTGTCACACATTGGTTATGGAAAGGGTTGAGTGTCAGTTTACAAGTGTGACAAAAAACCCTCACTTTTTAAACTAGCTTTTCAATTGGTATGAGAATCTAGTTTCAATATTTCTGCCTGAGGGACATGCATCTCGAGGAACACACATCTCTGATCGCGGGACCATATGTGAAGGGTTGAGGGACGCCAATGTGTACTGCAGAAGGAATTGAGTGTCAACTTAAAAGTGTGAGGAAAAATCTCACCTCTTAAACTGGTTTTTGGGATGAGAAGGTTCAATAGCACACTACACTTTCAAGTAAAAAGTTACGAGACCAAATCTTACCAATAATAACTTATCCATGCACACCTTTGTTGAATATAGGTCCTGTTTAGGGTTTCGGTGATTAATGACAAAGAATGAAACTAATGCGTTAATTTTGAGTGACTTAAGTTTTAGGTCAAAATATGATAACGTCATGACAAAAGCGGGAGATGGAGAAAACTCTATTACCGATGATCGAGATAAAGATGAAGATTAAAATTCATTTCTTGGTCTTTTACCGATCGTTGGTGGTGAAGTCGACCAGATTCATTTTTTAAGTTTTAGATTTATCGGTCGTACTATTAAGATGGGTGTAGCCCTAGTAGCTTTGATCTATCTACTATTTTGAAGCTCAAAATGCATATCATAATATATATACAAATTAAAGTCTTTTTGCATAGTTCTGGGTCAAGTCTCCGCAAATTGGTTACATGGGCACAACTTGTCTGATATGACTGGACAAAGTCCAATGTGACAGGACAATGTCCGGTCAGTACAAAACCTGGTCTTGACAGTAAAAAAACTGATCATATCAGTAATAAACTTGGTCGAATCAGTAAAACAAAATCTGGTCGTATTAGTACCAAACCTGCTTGTAGTCTTAAAGTAAAAAGTTTTATAATTTAAGTAAAGAAAAATCTGATCGTATTGGTACAAAACTTGATCATGACAGTAAAAAAATCTGGTCATACCAATAATAAACTTAGTTGAATCAATAAACGTATTAGTATAAAACTTGGTCGTGATCTCAATAGTAAAAATCTGATCATAACAATAAAAAGTCTGGTCATTTCAGTAAAGTAAAATCTGATCGTATCAGTACAAGATCTGTTCATGATCATATTAGTACAAAATCTGATCGGACAAATAAAACATCTGGTTGTATTAAGTTTTAGTAAAAACGTAACCAGATACATACATTTGTCTGACCTATTTGTCCGAAATGGCCAGACATTGTCCGGCCAATACAAAAACAATATATGTGTAATTAAATTGTAACCAAAGAAAAATACATTTGGCCAAACCATTTGTCCAATCGAGTATGTATCCGTCTAGCCTTCACAAAATTGTATCGAACGGTCACTGACAAGTGTATTAATTTCCCAACGATCACTAGTCACTTGCATTAGCCGGACAATGTCTAATGTGGCTACACATTCTTTGTCTGAAAATTCTCAAACGGCTAGTTTCTGCTCGTGGGCTATATATACTCCACACTTGGCATTCATTTATGGCTTTTAGCACTCAGAATTCATTGCTATTGCTTGCCAAGTCTTTGAGTTCATAAATTCTTGCATTTAGAGCTAGTGTGTGTGTGTGTGTGTTAAATTTTCTTGTTGTTTTGAAGAGCTAGCTCAGATAGTGAATTGCATTGCATATTGAGTTTCATGTGTAAAAGTAGATCAAGTGAATGTATTTCACTTGTTACTCTTAGTGATTGCCGTCGCCTAAACGACTCTGGGAGTCCAGCAATCTCTCCATCAACGGTGTTTGTCGGAGAGGCCTGATGTTTGGGTGTGAAGGTTCGGTGCTCGCCTATCCGGAGAGGAGAAGGGCAACCACTAGTGAAATTGAGGCAATACTCGAGTGGAGAGTGCATCAACGAGGACTAGTGAAAATCGGCAAATTTCTGATACATTGGGAAAAGTCGATTGTGTCATTGGTTATTTCTTCCTCTTACAAATTTCATATTTAGAGATATTTGTTGTTTTCTTGATCACTCTAGAAAATGAAAACCCTAAATTGTACAATTATACTTGTTTGTGATAATCTCACATTATTATTTTAGATTGAAATTGCAAATTGGAATTAAAAATTTAAAACCGCCTATTTACCCCTTCTAGTTGGCATCTTTTGATCAACACGTGATATCAGAGCTCGGTCTCTCATTTCTAAGACTTTACCGTCTTGAGAGAGAATGTCTTCTATTAGAGAAAATTACAATAGGAAGGTTCTCTTTTTCAAGGGTGAAAATTATTGTGATTGGAAAATTAGAATGGCGATTTATCTTGAGTCTATTTGTTTAAATGTTTGGAGAGTCACTAGGGGTGGTTTTAGAACACCTCTTGATATGGAAAATCTTATCACTTTGGAAAATAAAAATCTCCAAGCAAATACTCTAGCTAAGAATGCTATTTTTAGTGGTATAGACGTAAATGAATTTAATAGGATAAAAAATCTTGACATCGCTCATGAAATCTGGAAAATATTAGAAGTAATTCATGAGGGAACTTCAAAAGTAATCGTCATCTAGTTACTCTCAAAACTTCAAAAGTAATCGTCATGAGGGAAATTCATGAGAGTGCTTCAAAACATCATTTCACCAAAAACTTGACAAAGAGATTCATTAGTAGAACCAAAAATGATGTATGCCATCTACATAAATTTGACATAGAAAGAAATCGTCTCCAATGATTTTGGTGAAAAGTGTGGTGCGAATTTTACCAATTTTAAAACTTTGTGAAATAAGGAAATTTCGAAGACTTTCATACCATGCATGCCCTAAGGGCTTGTTTGAGACCATAATGAGCTTTTGAGAGTTTGTAAACATGATTTGGAAACTTTGGGTCTTCGAAACCCGGTGGTTGTTTTACAAACACAAGTTCGGAAATTTCATCCTTTAGAAAAGCACTTTTGATATCCATTTGAAATAATTTAATATCAAAGTTAGATGCAAATGCAAGTAAGATGCGAATAGCTTCTAATCTAGCTATAGGGGTAAATGTTTCATCAAAATCTAATCCTTTAACTTGTGAGAATCTTGAGCCACCAATCTAGCTTTGTTTCTTACAACTATTCCATTTTCATCTTGTTTATTTCGAAAAACCCATTTGGTACCTATTATGTTATGATCATTGGTTTTTTTCACAAGTGTCCAAACTTTGTTTCTAGTAAAGTTATTAAGTTCATCATGCATGGCATTTAACCAATACAGGTTCGCCAAAGCCTCATCGATGCCTTTGGATTCAATACTAGAAATAAATGATGCATGCTCACAAAAGGATGCAATTCGAGAACGAGTTTGGACACCCTTACTAACGTCACCCAATATTTGATTTACGGGGTGATCTTTAGTGATTGTTTGATGAAGTCTCGGATTTTGTAATGCTTGATCTTCTTCTTTAGTCTCCGGTTCAAGGTTTTCTTGAACGGCATTAGCCGGAGTAGTAGAAAATGGTTTATTTTCTTGATTTGGTGACTTTTGTTCTTCATCTTTAGGTTTTGATGTCACCAATGGTCATATCTTTCATAGCTTCCCTCAATTCATTATTGCCCACATCATTAAGATCCTCATGCTCTCCTTGAGAGCCAATAGATTCATCAAATTCTACATTACAAGATTTCTCAATGTATTCTGTTATAGTGTTGAAAACCGATAAGTTTTACTAGTAGATGAATAGCCAACTAGAAAACCCTCGTCAACACATCTTTGAAAATTTCTAAGATGCATGCACTTTTTAAGTAGCATTTACAACCAAAAACTCAAAAATATGAAATGTTTGATTTTCTCCCAATAACCAGCTCATAAGGGGTTTTATTCAAGAGAGGATGAGTATAAAGATGATTGATGGCATAACATGTTGTATTAACTGCCTCGGCCCAAAAACGAGTGGGTGTCTTGTACTCATTGATCATTGTTCTAGCCATTTCAATCAATGTCCGATTCTTCCATTTTATAGCACCATTTTGTTGAGGTGTGTAGGGCACAGAGAATTCATATTTGATTCTTGATTCATTGTAAAAATCAATAAAGTCAAAATTTAAAATTCTCCACCATGATCACTACGAAATTTCTTGATAGAGAACTCAAATTTATTTTTGGCTCTTTTAGCAAACCTTTTAAAACACATAGGGGTTTCCGATTTGTGTGCCAAGAAGAAAGCCCAAGTAAATCTAGAGAGGTCATCGACAATAACGTAGCAATAGCTACTTCCACCAATACGTTGATATTCTGTTGGGCCGAACAAATCCATATGAAATAGTTCAAGAGATCTAGATGTGGATAAGATTTTTTAGCCTGATGAGTGCTTGCAACTTGTTTTCCAGCTTAACAAGTACCACAAAGCTTGCTTTTTTCAAAATTTACATCTTTCATTCCCAAAACTAGATCCTTTTTCAAAAGCTTATTTAATTGATGCATTCCAACATGAGCTAATCTTCGATGCCAAAGCGACCCTATAGATATTTTAGCTACTAAGCAAGTTGAAATGCAATAATTTTTTGAATTGAAATAAACCAAATACAAATCTCCATATGGAAATTCTTTAAAAACTAGAGATTTGTCTTTTATGCTCTTAATAACAACTTCATTCGGTTCAAATATGCAACGAAGACCTAAATCGCAAATTTTTGCAACCGAAAGTAGTTTGAAGTTTAAGGACTCAACAAGCAACACATTTGAAATGGAAAGGTTATTAGTAATTGTAACTTTACCTAGTCTAATTACCTTTCCTTTATTATTATCATCAAATTTGATTTTGTCCATTTCACTACTTCTATGTGCAAAGGAGGTGAACCTATTTTCATCACTGGTCATGTATTGAGTGCATCCACTATCAAGTACCCAATGTCTTCCACTGGTTTTGTATGTCACCTACAAAAAATATTTTAGGCACATTTAGGTACCCAAACTTGTTTGGATCGTTGGAAGTTAGTGACAAGCAACTTAGGTACTCAAATTTTCTTTTTGTGTTCATTTAAGAATGGTGCCCTTACAAATTTAGCTATGACTCGCCCATTTTTACTTTTCTTAAGCATGTAATGAGTACAATATACATTGTTCTTAATTTTAGTGACTAACGGACAAAAATCGGGTAAGTGTCCCATATCATGACATTTGTGACAAAATTAATTTGTTGCAAGCCTTAACAAAAATGGTTTTAGTTGTTTCTTTCTTTCTTTTATGATGTTCACAGTCTAAACCTTCTTTTCTAAAAGAACATTTTTGCTCACTAAGAAGATGATCAAGAGTTTCTTTGCCTTTAAAACATTTAGCTAGTCCTTTGTTTAATTTTTCAACTTGTGCTTTAAGTTGTAAGTTCTCTAGCGCATCATGAGAGATATCACTAGCATTAGAAACTTCAACATTTTTGTCATCTATTCTAAAATCATCACAAGTGGTTGATATGGATGAGAAATGACGCAAGGTGAATTTTTTAAAATATCAAAAGTAATCCCTACATCCATCTTTTGTTTTGGACTAATGAAGTCCCTGACAAGTAATGATTCATGCGAATCTTTCAATTCGACATACAAGTTACTAAGGGAGGGATTCTCCTTCTTTAGCATCTTGTTCTCTTTTGTCAGTTTGCCAAGTGTTTCATTTAGTTCCATAACCATTTCAATAAGCTCAGCATAAGAAGGTTCACAATCCAATACCTTTGTGTCATCACTTGCCATTAGACAAAGAGACAACTTGTCGTCCGACAGCATGCATTTTCCAGTTGCAACTCCCGCCATTTTCTCAGAGTTGGATGGTGCTTCATTGTTGGGATTGGATTCTTCGATCTAGAGTACCACTCTCCAATGCACGCTTCACCCTTTCCTTTCTTGATGTAGAGCTTCTTAAAGAGTATTTTCTTGCCTCTTGATCCTTTCACATCATCCATCTTTTCTTGCGATCTTTGATTTTCGATTCTCTTGTTTGGTCACCTTGAAGCGTAGTGCCCCTTCTCATGACACTCATAACAAGTGATATTCTTGAATGACGACTTTTTGTGTGGTCCTTTTATTTTCTCAAGGTCGAACCCTTTCTTGTTAATCTTGTTGAGGAGCTTTCGAGCCAACCTGACAAGAAGAGCTAAGTCACCATTGGATGCTTCATCCGAGTTTTCACTTCCTTCTTTGATCTCTTCGGCCTTGGTCTTAAATGCCAAATTCTTTTTCTTTGAGCCAGAAGCTTCTACAACTTCTTTTATTTCCACTTTTTGCATCTCATGGGTGATGAGAATACCCAAAAGCTTGGTGGGAATTGTGGATGAAAGATCTCCATTTATAAGCACGGTCACAATGGTATTGAAATTTGATGGCAACACCATAAGCATTTTGCACACAACATCAATGTCTTCGTACTTGGTATCTAAGCCTTTGAGATCATTGATCAAGAGATTTAGTTGAGTAAACATGTCACTCACATTTTCATTTTCAAGCATGACAAAGATATTGTATTCTATATTTAACTTTATGAGTCTAGCTTCCTTGACTTTTTATGTTCCTTCATGAATAACTTCTAAAGTTTTCCACATTTCATGCGAGGTGTCAAGATTGCTTATCCTATTTGTTGGGGGAAAATATCAGTCATGCCAAGAGCATCAGTTGGGGACGTGAGAAAGGCGTTCTCGCCTCCGGGCTAGGGAGTGGCCTCTCCTGGAGCCCCTTCCCCGGGCTAAGGGGGAGACTTCTCCCGGAGCCCCTTTTCCGGGCTAGGGAGAGACTTCCCCCGGAGCCCCTTTCCCTGGCTAAAGGGGGAGACCTCTCCCGGGCTGGGGAGTGGCCTCTCCCGGACCCCGTCTCCCGGGCTAAGGGAGAGACTTCTCCCGGAGCCCCTTCTCCGGGCTAGGGAGTGGTGTCTCCCGGAGCCCCTTCTCCGGTTTTCCCGGGTCCGGGAGACTTCTCCCAGAGCTCCTTCTCCGGGCTAAGGAGTGGCTTCTCCCGGAGCCCCTTCTCCGGGCTAAAGAGAGACTTCTCCCGGAGCCCCTTCTCCGGGCTAGGGAGTGGCTTCCCCCGGAACCCCTTCTCCGGGCTAGGGAGAGACTTCTCCTGGAGCCCCTTTTCCGGGCTAGGGAGTGGTGTCTCCCGGAGTGCTTTCTCCGGGCTAGGGAGAGACTTCCCCCGGAGCCCCTTCCCCGGGCTAAGGGGGAGACTTCTCACGGAGCCCCTTCTCCGGGCTAGGGAGAGACTTCCCCCGGAGCCCCTTTCCCGCGCTAAGGGGGAGACTTCTCACGGAGCCCCTTCTCCGGGCTAGGGAGAGACTTCCCCCAGAGCCCCTTTCCCGCTCTAAGGGGGAGACTTCTCCTGGAGCCCCTTCTCCGGGCTCGGGGGAGACCTCTCCCGGAGCCCCTTTTCCGGGCTAGGGAGAGACTTCCCCCGGAGCCCCTTTCCCAGGCTAAGGGGGGGACTTCTCCCGGAGCCCCTTCTCCGGGCTAGGGAGAGACCTCCCGGGTCCCTTCTCCGGGCTAGGGAGTGGTGACTCCCAGAGCCCCATCTCCGGGCTATGGAGAGACTTCTCCCGGAGCCCCTTCTCAGGGCTAGGGGAGATTTCCCCCGGAGCCCCTTCTCCGGGCTAGGAAGAGACTTCCCCCGGAGTCCCTTCCCCCAGAGGCACTGAATTCGAGGGCCGCCACGTGTCCAAGATCGGTGCCCTGGACCTTGCCAAAAGACTATCCTGCCCTCGATCCGACGGTTGTAGCTGGGGCAGTTTAGTAATTTGCGTCTTTTGGGGTCTATATATACCCTTGTAACCCTCTCTTGTAACCTAAGACACTCATTTGTACTCAATCCAAAAAACGAACAGGCGTGCTCTGGAGCCCTCTCTCTGGGAGAGAGCCCCCTTGCCGACACTCGTCGGGAGCACGTCGACAGGACTAGGGCCTCGACTGAGGCCTGAACCTGTATAAACCCCTGTGTCAATATCTGAGATTGTCCAACGCGGGATGACCCGTCACACGGTCAGCTCGCGTTGAGGAACACGTGTTGCGCACGTCATCAAACCTGCCGAGGTATTTTTTATACCACGACAGTTGGCGCCGACCGTGGGGATTCGTGACAAATAGTCATGGCTCCAAGTAGAACGAGGCACTTGACCTCCATCTCCAATGACGCCGACCCTAGCAACCCTGCACCACCGACGCAAGGGGTTGTCGTCGCGTCACCTCCTCCCGGGGACACCCGGGGGGAGGTAACACTCATCTCTCCCGTCACCCTTGGTGGGGGAATGGCTCCTACGAGCCAACCTGAGGGTCCCGTTTTGGGGGGAACAAGCGTCCCCCGGGCGGTACCTTCGACTTCAGGAGATCCGCTACTCGGGGCGCTCGTGGAGGGCCAACTTCGTGCGCAACACACTCTCGAGGAGTTGTTGCGCGCCATATCACGGCCTCCGGCCCCCGCGTACCCACAGCAGTTCCCGTTCATGGGAATGCCACCGCTGTTCATAATGGGACACCCAGGAGCCTTCTTCGCGCCAGGAGCTTTCCCCTTCCCGGGAGGTGCTCCCACCTCCGGGGGACTTCCACTCCCGGGGGGTACGCCCGTCTCCGGGGGCTATCCCTTCCCGGGAGGTGCGCAAGTGCCCGGGGGACTCACACTCCTGGGGAGCACGCCCGTCTCCGGGGGCTATCCTTTCCCGGGAGGTGTGTTCGTCTCCGGCGGACCTTCTCCCCCGGGCGCGGGGGGTGCTATCACATCCGGCGAACCCTCTCCCCCGGGGTGCATCCCTTCTCCCGGTGGACATCCTCCCCCGGGAGGGGCTCCCTCCCCTGGTGGACTTCCTCCCCCAAGGGATGCTCCCTTCCCCGAAGGGCCCCCGTTCCCAGGAGGCCCTCCCATCTCCGGGTTGTCCCTTGCCCCGGAAGGGATTCCCTTCCTGGGGACCACACCTTTCCTAGGAGGTGTCTCCGGCGCGGTCCTCGCAATGCAGGCCGTTCCCCCGCTGGGAAGTTTTCCCACGCCGCGGGTCGTCTCCATCGCCGGAACCCTTCCAGCTCGCAACTCCTCTCCCGCGCCCGCAGCGGGTGCGCATCAGCTCCCTCCCCCGAGGCCCCCTCCCCGGGCTCCCCCGGTGGACCAAACGTGGTTCACTCGGGAGGAGGTAGAGCGCATGCGCGTGGTAAGGTCTGAAGGTGCCCCGTCCCGACGCGGCCAGGAATTAATCCTCGCACGCGGGTGTGGCTCTCGCGTCCCAACGAATAAGGGTAAGAGACCCACACAAGAGGCCTCCGTCACCTCCGGGGACCTCCCCGAGGTGCAAGAGGTGAGCTCCACCAACCCCGAAGAAGGAAGGCGGTACCGAAAGGTAGGAGGTCCAGTGGGACCTCTTCCCGATTCAGACAATGAATGTGCTTTCCCCGTAAAGGGGGATAACGACGCGGATTTCCCGAAGGAAGTGGAAGGGGCTAATCAACCCCTTTGCCGCCGCCTCCGGTGTGTTCGGTGGCCGAAACCGTATCGGCCGCCCCATATCGAGCACTACAATGGGGAGGCCGACCCCTACGAGTTTGTGCAGGTGTACTCCACAGCCATTTCGGTGGTTGGAGGGGACGAAAGCATCCAATGCAACGTCTTCCCCCTATACCTCTCCGGGATAGCCCGGTCGTGGTTTTACAACCTCAAGGCCGGGTCCATCAAATCCTTCGCGCAATTGAAGCGCGAATTTTGTGTGAACTTCCAGGGGAACTACATTCGTCCCCTCGACTCGTCGCAATTGTACACCGTTCGCCAGCGGTCGGGGGAGACGATACGGAGCTTCTTCAAGCGCTTCGCCCAGATCAAGAGCAAGGTGGCTCACGTCCCCGACTCGACGGTAATTGAGGCGTGCAAAAGCGGCATCCTCCCGGGAGAACTCCATCGGAGGCTCTCCCGGAGTTGCCCTTCCTCCGCCGACGAGCTCTTCAATGTGCTCAAAAAGTACGCAAGAGCTGAGGAAGACGACCTCTGAAAGGAGAATTAGGGGACCCCCAGCCCTGGGGAGAGGGACTCGAGGGACTCATCCCACAAACGTCCCCGGAAAGGACCCCGCAACGAGCCAAGGCCTCGGGACGCTTTCGTCCTCGAAAGCGGAGGCGGCTCTCGGGATCCTAACCGGGGACAACGAACCTTCTCCAAGCCCAAAGGCGGCGGGGGAGGCCAATCCTCCCGCACGCGAGAGGCTCCCCAGCCGATGGGCAAGGAGGCTGGAGCCACCCCGTGGTGCGCTTTCCACAAGTCCAACTCCCATGCCACCCAAGAATGCCATGCGCTCCTTCAACACTTCGCCGCATTTCTCGAGCAACATGGGCCGGGGGGAGGAGGTCCTACCTCCTTACCCATTCCATCGCCGGCCCTGGCAGCACTCCCCGCTCCGCCGGGGGGACACCAGAGGCAAGGCCAGGAAAGGAGCTCGAACGATGAGCTCCCTTTCCAAACCTCCCAGAGGCATGTCAATGTCATCTTGGGAGGATCCGCCTCCGGGCGAGACTCAAAGCGCCAGTGCAAAGAGTATGCGCTAGAAGTGAAGGCGATAGGGATCGTCAACACGTCCTGGCCACCGAAGTGGTCGGACGTCCCACTAACATTCACCGCGGAAGACGCGCGGGGGGTGTGCTTCCCCCATGACGATACGCTAATCGTCTCCGCCACTGTGTTCAACTGTGGCCTCGGCCGAATCTTGGTCGACGGCGGGAGTGCTGCGGACGTGCTTTATTTAAACGCGTTGAAACAAATGCAGGTGGACGAAAAGCTCCTGCAACCCGCGGCGGGGCCTCTACAAGGCTTTGTTCCGGGAAAAACCATACACCCCGTGGGGAAGGTCGATCTCCCAATGACCTTCGGCGCCCCGGATAATTACCGAACCGAAATGGTTCGGTTTGATGTGGTGGATCTTCCCTCCTCCTACAACGCCATAATAGGGAGAACCATCATCAACCACCTAGGAGCGGCGGTCCACCACAACTACCTGTGCATGAAGATTCCTGGGCCGAACGGGGTGATCTCCGTGCGGGGCGACCAGGATATGGCTCGCTCCCTCTACGAGCGCGTCACTGTAGTGATCGGGGACATTAACCTGGTCAAGGCCCCGGGGAGAGGGAGCTCCTTCTAGACCTCGGACGCGCCGGTCACGCCCCCTGGGAAGTTCCCAAACCTCGCCCCGAGGGGGACCTCCGAGAGGTCCCTCACCCCCAAGACAGGGGGAAGACCGGCGAGATTGGGGCCAACCTCCAAGCAAAAGGAAAACTCAGCCCAAAATGGGAAGGGCCATATAGGATCTCCACGATCCTTGGCTCGGGGGCTTACAAGCTCTCCACTTTCGAAGACCAAGAGCTGAAGTACACATGGAACGCGGCCCTGCTCCGCAGATTTTACACAGTCTCTGAGCCTCCCCTCTTCCCCTTTGGCGACTTCGCAAGGGGAAGGCGCGGCGAGTTGAAACAATGGCCTCGAGGCCTTTTCCTCCCCCTTGTGCGATTCCGCGAGGGGAGGAGGCGTTGTATCAGCTCATTTTGATCAATGCAAATGGTTTTTCTCTGTTGTGGTCTTGTGCAGAATGTCTTCTTTAACTGCCCCGGAGGCGACACCCTCATCTTGAGGATTCCCTTTCAAGGATGCCCTTCCTGTGAGAATGCCCTCCCCGCGAGGATGCCCTTTCAAGGATGCCCTCCCCGTGAGGATGCCCTCCCGAGGATGCCCTCTTCGCGAGGAGGCTACGGGCTCCAGCTTAGCCTTAAAAATCCCGATGGCGGGAACCTCGTTCCCCCTAGGGCGGCTTACAATATCCCCTCGTGGACTGAGGGCGTAAGCGGCAACCCGGTTCCCAAAAAACCAAGGTAACGAGTCACTTTGGGGGACTAGTCCCCCCATACACTCCAGAGCTCATTTTTACGCTCTTCCTCCTCCGTGAGCGATCTAGGTCGCACGACCGATAGATCTTTTATCCCCACACTCGCTTGCACGAGGATAACCCCTTGCGGGTGCCCCCTCAAAGGGAGCGGCCGGGATTTTTCTTATGGCTCCAGCGCAGGCCGCCTATGTCAGTCACCTCCCGCTGCGGGGGGAGGAGATAAAATACCCCGCTGATTTCGGGAGGCATCTGGAATTCTTATGGGATTTTCTCAAAAAAGTTGGCTAAATCCGAGAAACAGGAATGAGATTTTGACCTAACACGGTCGCTTTATCTCTCCCGGATGACCGCTCCCCGGAGTAGGGTTCCTCCGGAAGTGGAGCCTTACTCCCCCGGATCTTGTCCTCCGGAGTAGGAGTTATCTCCTCCGGAGGTGGAGCCTTGCTCCCCCCGACTTTCGTCCTTTGGAGTAGGTTATCTCCTCCGGAGGTGGAGCCTCGCTCCCCCGGACTTTCGTCCTTCGGAGTAGGAGTTATCTCCTCCGGAGGTGAAGCCTGGCTCCCCCGGGTCTTGTCCTCCGGAGTAGGAGTTATTGTCGACGATTCGAACTCGGGGTCCTTAGCCGAACTTATGCAGAATTTATAAACAGTGAGACCTTTCAGGGTGACCCTCCTGGAAGGTATGTAGAATTATGGAGAACTGGAGCACAGAGAAGTTTATACAGGTTCGGGCCCTCGATGATGGGAGTAATAGCCCTACGTCCTGTTCGGATTGCACTATGTGTGATAAAGAGTTACAAAGTGACGGGAGAAGACCTTCACAGGCGAAGGTTTTCTCTGTATGAGTGTACAAAATGAAGCTTAGAAGGCTTATGGAAGCTATCTAATCTAAGCCGTAGTCTTGGCTGTTTGATGTTGTATCTTGTGATCCTTCGATCTCTCTCTCTTTTCTGTTTGATACACTATGCCGCCCTTTTATACTGGTCGAAAGGGCGCCAAGTCGTAACGGCATCAAACAGTTGCTTGGATGCGGTTTAGAGAACTGCTCTTAACCTCCACACAGATTTAACATGTGTTATTCGTGGATAACTGCACGTATTAACTTCCTAACGGTTGTTCCTCTACGTGGAAGAATCTTCGGGATACTTGGGATATTCTTGTTGTAGGGACAAAATATTCCCATGTTCCCTGGTCGAAAGAATTCTGACCGCGCGATGTTGGCTGACCGCGCAACATCTTCAGCCTTCTGTCTGCGCACAACATACGGACTCCTGACCGCGCACTAGCTGCAGTCTTATCGCGTAAAGACTGCGACCTCGGGCTGGTACCCCTCAGAATGACTTGAGTTCGCACCGCCAGGCACGTGTCTGGTTCAAATCTATCATGAACTAGTTGTGCATTCATTTGAACTGACTCGGGTGTCAATCCTCGTCAGTTATCTCCTCCTAGGTGAAGCCTGGCTCCCCCGGGTCTTGTCCTCCGGAGGTAGAGCCTTGCTCCCCCGGATCTTGTCCTCCAGAGTGGGAGTCCTCCTCCGGAGGTGGAGCCTTGCTCTACCGGAGTAGTTATCCCCTCCGGAGGTGGAGCCACGCTCCCTCGGAGTTCATCCCCCAAAAGTGGAGTTCTCCTCCAGAGATTTAAAAGCACGAAACAAGCGAAAACAAGGCACCAAGTGCCATCTCTTTATTCATGGAAAACAGGCCGGGAGACAGCCTCTCCCGGTAGGCCTAAGAAGTACATGTCTGGGAGTTGAAAACTCCCAGGGAACTAATCCGGTGAACTACCTACTCCGGCTAGCACGGGAAAATAGCGCCCTCCGCGTTCATCAAGCTCCCGCCATAAGTCCCGGTACAGACACCGAATCCTCCGCTTCGCTGCGTTGAACATGTCCTCCGGCCAGTTTCCATACCCCGCAGGAGGTCGGATCCGCAAGGGAATTATCTCCCGCACTCCCGGGGGAGGCTCAGGCAACTCCGCGCGGTGGTTGTCAAAATTCGCCAAGTGCCAATCGGGCAACCACCGGAGTAACGCTTGTTCCCCCCGGGGAACATCGGAGACGAGAGTCCTGGGGAAAGGAAGGTTCCCCAGGCCCTCTCCTGGGACCCCCGTCTCGGACACCTGATGATAATGAGACGTGGACTTAACAAGTCATTTCATTTAATGAATGATTTATAGTTCTTCGGGGTTCCCCCTACGGAACTACCGGGAGCAAAAACCTATGAAAACAAAAAAATCCCCTAATCTATCCAGGGGGGACAGGAGGCTCATACTTGCTTGGCGTCATCCCCCCCGGAGGAGGCGTCGCCCGGAATCTCCCCGTCGGCCTCTTGGGAGCGCCTCGTCCGCGGGGGCTCGATCACTCGGTCATAAAAGGCCCCCGCCAATTCCTCAAGCGACCCCCGGCGGGGCTCGTAGAACTCCCGGAAACTCTGGGGGATGAGGCTCCCGATCGCCCGGGCGTCGACCCCCTGGAACTCCACCAAGGAGGCCGCGAGCGCAGCGGTGGTGGTTGCCAAGGCCCGGGCTCAGACGTTCGCGGCCTCCAGGATCACCGTGATGTGCCGGGTGAGGAAGCGACGAGCCTCCGCCAAGGACGCCAGCGGGTTGCGGGGATTCTCCTCTGCCCGGAACTCGACTCCGAGCCCGATCAGTGTGGCCCAGAGTCGATTCCCCGCCGACACGAGAGCGCGAGCCCCCTCGGACTCCGCCTCCCGGAGTGCCCGGGAGTGAGCGTGCTCGGAGGCGGTCAACTGCTCCCGGACGCTTCCCAACTCCCGGACGGCGGCGTCCTGGGCAAGCTCCGCGGAATTCAACAGCTCCACCCGGACACGCTCCAACTCCTGGGTGGCCGCGTCCTTTTCCTGAACGAACTCCTCCTGGGCCCGGACAGCCGCGTCCCGCTCCCGGACGGCCGCATCATGTTCCGCCTCGGCGGCGGCTAGGGCCGACCTCAAGTCCTCGCTCTCCCGGGCGAGGCGAGTCCGGACGGCGCGGGCTACGGCAGTCGTCTAAAGAAAAGTGAAGGTTGGCAACGGTTGACACGGTAAATGAAGGAAAATGAATCCTCACCTGTAGCGCTAGGGACATGACCTCCCCGTAACGGTCGTCGACGCCTCCCTCCCGAACGTGAGCTCGGACCTTGGGGGTCACGAGACTCAAGGAGAGCTTGCGCGTCTCCTCTGAGGAGAAGAGGGACGCCCCCCTCGCCGGGGAACGGGGGTCACCTCCCATTGGTAGGCCCCCGTTGCCAGTCCCGCTTGGGGGATCATCGCCACCCCCGGAGCCTCGGCGGGAGTCCTCCAAAAGAAGGGCGCCAAGACCATCATCCCCGACCGGAGGTGAGTGCCAGGAAGTTCTGGGAACCCCCCTCCCCGAGCGCGGCGTTGCTGAGGCGCTACCCCCGGCGGGGACGTGAGAACTCGCTCCCCCGGGAGGTGGTCGCTCCCCCGGGAGGTGGCGTCGGGGAATGGGTGACTTCGGGGGCGAAGAAGGCGTCTAGGCGTGGGAGAGCCCCGTCACCCCGGAAGTACACGCCCGGGGGATCCTCCGAGAGGGCTTGCTCCGGGGAAGGAGTGGAGCTGTAGTCCCCGGAGGTGGACTTGTTCTCCTCAACAACCACGTGGTCGTACACGCCCGATGCCCCCAAGGCATCAAGTTGGGAGACCAGCGTGGCCGTGTCCGCTGGACTCCCCTCGTACTCTGGCTCCAGGGGCTGCAGTTCCCCCGGGGGAGTTGCTCGCGCAAGAGATGGCCTCATCTCCCCCGGCGTCCGAGGCGTCCCCATGGAAGTTTCCATGGCTGGGGGAGGCCTCACTCCCCGCAGAGGAGTCACTTGCTTAGGGGGAGATCTCCCCCTCATTGGGGATCGAAAAGCCCCCAAGGCCCTCCCGGCCGGGGCAGGCCTCGCCCTCCCCGAAGCCCGGGGCATTTCCGCCGGCCTTCGCGCCGGCATCGGCGATTGAGTATGAGCTTGATTGGAGCTCTCCCCCGGAGCTCGCGCGGTCTTGGCGCGCTTCACCACCGGGAGTGCCTCCGCCTCCCGCCGCATGTGGGAGCTCGGAGTTGGGAGAGGAACCCGCTCCGGGAGAGTCATCCCAAAGGCCTCGGCCACTATGTTTCGGGGAGGACCCTCCCCGATGACAGCGAGGCACCAGGAGTGCTCGTCCTCAGAGTATCTCTCGAGGAGGTGCTATGCCTTCTCCCGGGTTGACTCGTAAGACCTAACTGCGAAATGCAGATATCAGCGAAATAAGTTCCAACGAAGCGCCCAAAACACGTGGCAAGAACTTACGTTGCGACACCGGGAACCTCGGGGGCCGATGCTCCGGGCCCAGTCCCGGGCCCCTCCTACTCCGACTGAAGGGACTCAGTCGGAGAAGAAGCAACTCCTCCGCCAAGTCCCGCATGCTCCTCCAGGAGCGGGCTTCTGTCATCTTGGCGACGGAAGTCATCTCCGCAACCGTCAAAGGCGGAGAACCGGAGGAGCGGCTAAGAGTAGCTGGCCTCCGGGAATAAGTTACCTCTGGATCTCGTGCCTGGAGATAGAACCACGCCCGGGTCCAACCCTCCCAATGTTCTTGGGAGGCCACCACGGGATACTCCTCCGCCCGGGATGGGGTGTGCTTCAACATCACCAAACCACAGGTTGACTTCGGTCCGTTCTTTACCACCGAGGAGCTCTTCGCCGCCACCCGGTAGTAGTAATGGAAGAGGCGGAGGGTTCCCTCCACTCTCGCGGCTGTCTCACATAACCACAAGAACAACCCCATCCGGACGAGGACGTTGGGTGTCAAGTGGTTCAATGCGATCCCATGCTCCCGGAGGAAGTTCCGGAGCAAGGGCTGGATCGGGAGGCGCAGGCCTGCCTCCACTAAAGCCGAAAAGGCCACCACCTCCCCGTCTCGGGGGCTTGGAGTAACCTCCCCGGCCGCTGGGACGCGGATGTCCCCCTCCGTGAAAACCCTCCGAGAAACAAGGGTATCCCGGTCTCCCGCGGAGAACTCCGTTACCCCGAGGTAATCAGAGGTCACGTTCTCTGGGGGGATGTTTGAGGCCTTCCCACGTGCTTTTGAAGCCATCTCTTTTATCTCTCTCGGGAGGTCTTTAAGGCCAAGAAAGAGGTCACTCCCGAGAGATATGTGGAAAATGAAGGTGCAGGAGAAGAAGGCTTGCCCTTCCTAGCGGCGGGCCCCTCTTTATATAGAGGGATGAGATGCCCCCGATGGCTGCCACGTGTCAGCTTCAGGGATCTCCAACGTGAATTCAAAGGGTCACACGAAGATCGAGGCGATACGTGGTTGATTTAAGTAGCATCCTCCTCTCCCGGAGAAGGACGAGGTACGTCCCGAAGAGCTCTCCGGGAGAGGGGGTTTCCCCTAACTAATCGCACCCCCGACGACATCAAATGTCCTCCGGGGTGCGGGGGGCTCCTGTTGGGGGAAAATATCAGCCATGCCAAGAACATCAGTTGGGGACGTGAGAAAGGCGTTCTCGCCTCCGAGCTAGGGAGTGGCCTCTCCCGGAGCCCCTTCCCCGGGCTAAGGGGGAGACTTCTCCTGGAGCCCCTTTTCCGGGCTAGGGAGAGACTTCCCCCGGAGCCCCTTTCCAGGACTAAGGGGGAGACCTCTCCCGGGCTGGGGAGTGGCCTCTCCCGGACCCCGTCTCCCGAGCTAAGGGAGAGACTTCTCCCGGAGCCCCTTTTTCGGGCTAAGGATAGACTTCTCCCGGAGCCCCTTCTCCGGGCTAGGGAGTGGCTTCCCCCGGAGCCCTTTTTCCAGGCTAGGGAGTGGTGTCTCCTGGAGCCCCTTCTCCGGGCTAGGGAGAGACTTCTCCCGGGTCCCTTCTCCGGGCTAGCGAGTGGCTTCCCCCGGAACCCCTTTTCCGGGCTAAGGGGGGACCTCTCTCGGAGCCCCTTCTCCGGGCTCGGGGGAGACCTCTCCCGGATCCCCTTCTCCGGGCTAAGGGGGAGACTTCTCCCGGATCCCCTTCTCTGGGCTAAGGGGGAGATTTCTCCCGGATCCCTTTCTCTGGGCTAAGGGGGAGACTTCTCCCGGGTCCCTTTTCCAGGCAAAGGGGGAGACTTCTCCCGGAGCCCCTTCTCCGGGCTAGGGCTAAAGAGTGGTGACTCCCGGAGCCCCTTCTCCGGGCTACAGAGTGGCTTTTCCCGGAGCCCCTTCTCCGGGCTAGGGAGAGACTGCTCTCGGAGCCCCTTTTCCGGGCTAGGGAGTGGTGTCTCCCAGAGCCCCTTCTCCGGGCTAGGGAATGGCTTGCCCCGGAGCCCCATTTCCGGGCTAGGGAGTGGTGTCTCCTGGAGTGCCTTCTCCGAGCTAGGGAGAGACTTCCCCCGGAGCCTCTTCCCCGAGCTAAGGGGGAGACTTCTCATGGAGCCCCTTGTCCGGGCTAGGGAGAGACTTCCCCCGGAGCCCCTTCCCTGGGCTAAGGGGGAGACTTCTCCCGGAGCCCCTTTTCCGGGCTAGGGGGAGACTTCCCCCGGAGCTCCTTTCCCGGGCTAAGGGGGAGACTTCTCCCGAAGCCCCTTCTCCGGGCTCGGGGGAGACCTCTCTCGGAGCCCCTTCTCCGGGCTAGGGAGAGACTTCCCCCGGAGCCCCTTCCTCGGGCTAAGGGGGAGACTTCTCCCGGAGCCCCTTTTCCGGGCTAGGGAGAGACTTCCCCCGGAGCCCCTTCTCCGGGTTCGGGGGAGACCTCTCCCGGAGCCCCTTCTCCGGGCTAGGGAGAGACTTCTCCCGGGTCCCTTCTCCGGGCTAGGGAGTGGTGACTCCCGGAGCCCCATCTCCGGGCTAGGGAGAGACTTCTCCCGGAGCCCCTTCTCAAGGCTAGGGGAGATTTCCCCCGGAGCCCCTTCTCCGGGCTAGGAAGAGACTTCCCCCGGAGTCCCTTCCCTCGGAGGCACTGAATTCGAGGGCCGCCACGTGTCCAAGATCGGTGCCCTGGACCTTGCCAAAAGACTATCCTACCCTCGATCCAACGGTTGTAGCTAGGGCAGTTTAGTAATTTGCGTCTTTTGGGGTCTATATATACCCTTGTAACCCTCTCTTGCAACCTAAGACACTCATTTGTACTCAATCCAAAAAACGAACAGGCGTGCTCTGGAGCCCTCTCTCCGAGAGAGAGCCCCTTTGCCGACGCTCGTCGGGAGTACGTTGACAGGACTAGGGCCTCCACTGAGGCCTGAACCTGTATAAACCCTTGTGTCAATCTCTGAGATTGTCCAACGTGGGGTGACCCGTCACACAGTCAGCTCGCGTTGAGGAACACGTGTTGCGCATGTCATCAAACCTCGGCACTATTAATCTCATTTAAATCTAAATCATTAAAATTGTATTTTTAGCTTGAGAATTAGCTTGGAGGTTCTTTGTTTCCAAGGGTGTGAGTTTTTCATATCAAGAGGAGCTCTAAAACCATCTCTAGCAACTCTCCAAACATCTAAGCTAATTAATTCTAGATAAACCACCATCCTAATTTTGCAATAGCAATAATTTTCGCCTTTGAAGAAGGGAACCTTCCCATTGTAATTTTCCTTCATAGAAGACATCTTCTCTCAAGACAGTGAAGTCTTAACAATTGAGAGACCTTACTCTGATACCACGTGTTGATCAACAAATGCCGACTAGAGTGGAGTGAATAGGCATTTTAAAATTTTAATTTCAATTTTCAATTTAAATCTAAAGCAATAATGTGAGATTATTACAAACAGGTATAATAACACAATTTTGGAGTTTTTCTTTCCTAGAGTGATCAAGCCAATAACAAATATCTCTAAATCTAAAATTTGCAATAGGAAGAAATAATCGATGACACAATCATTTTTTTCCGAGGTATTGGAAATTTACCGATTTCCACTAATCCTCATTGAAACACTCTCTACTCGCGTATTGCCTTAATTTCACTAGTGGTTGCTCTTCTCCTCTCCGGATAGGTGAGCACAAGCCTTCACACCCAAACACCGGGCCTTTCTGACAAACACCGTCAATGGAGAGATCGTTGGACTCCCGGGGTCGTCTAGGTGATGGCAATCACCAAGAGTAACAAGTTTAGCACCTTCGCTTGATCAAACTCAACTATTGAAACAAGATGCAATGCAATTCCCTCTCGGAGCTAGCTCTTCAAAGCAACAAGAGATTTTTACACACACTAGCTCTAAATACAAGAATTTATGAGCTCAAGGACTTGGTAAGCTATAGCAATGAATTATGAGTGCTTAGAGTATTAAATGAATGCCAAGTGTGGAGTATATATATAGCCCACAAGCTGAAACTAGCTGATGGGAAACGGTGCCTGATCTTCCGATAGGTATGGTAAGTCGATTGCTCGAGAACTCGACGTTGACGATTCGGCTTTCGATCTAGAACCGATCCAAAACCTGCAACCGCTACACCACGGCTCCTTTGGTTATCAACCATGCGCACGCACGGATTGACCTCGCCACGAAGGCTTGTTCCTGCTGCAAATCGAGAACACAAGCAAGAACGAAGAAGCACCTGAATTGTGAATGTATTAGTTCGGTGAAACTGCAATGGCAGAATAATCTAAGCAAAATCCGAATCTAAACAGTGACGACTACTAAGTATATGAAGAGTCGGCGTGGCTAGGGTTTCTCATGCCCTACTAGGGAATACATGGGCCGAAGGCCCGAAACAAGGTGTCGCAGCACCGACTTGGCCAAATCAGAATCTGGTCGAAACTTATTTTATTAATTTCCGGTGATCCAGAAGGAATTTGTATGTGGGGACAGATCCATTGGAAAAATCTCGTCGTGGGCTTCTCTGTGGACTATAAGAACGTCCCAATCGGCCTTTGTATGAGGGAGTTATGGTCATTTGAAGGCAGGCTGCTACTGGATAGCCGAACCGGACTCCAACTCGAATCCGTCTTAGACTCTAACTCGACTTGGGCTCCTTGCTGGTCCTCACGTCCTTGTTAGTCCTCTCCATGGTGCTTACGTACAATATTATCACCATTAGATAGTAAACCATTCTCAAAATCATATATATATAAACTTAAGAACGAGTTCACCTGGCAATGCAACAATCGGGCTTGGCCGTGCGTTATTGGTCCTTGTGTAACAAGCGTAGGATTATGGTTGGTGCGTGTATCCGAAGGAGTGATGTCCTCATCATCCTCCCCCTCTTGAAGTGGAGCTGTCCTCGACTCAAGCTCGTCTTCCTCTCCCAAGTACGGCTTCAAATCTGAAATGTTAAATGTGGGACTAATCCCAAAATCTACAGGAAACTCAAGCTTATATGCATTATCATTAATCTTCTCAAGTATTTTAAAAGGACCATCAGCTTGAGGCATTAATTTAGACTTTCGTAGTTCTGGAAACCTATCTGTTCTCAAGTGTAACCAAACTAAATCACCCGGTTCAAGTTTTACTTCTTTCCTACCTTGACTGCCCGCAATCCTATACTTTTCATTCATTCGCTCTATGTTTTTCTTAGTTGTTTCATGCAGTTTGAGTACAAATTCAGCGCGCTTTTTAGCATCAAAATTCATTCTCTCAGAGGTAGGCAAAGGCAAAAGATCAATTGGAGCATGAGAGTTAAAACCATACACTACCTGAAAAGGACTTACCTTGGTGTTGGAGTGTACCGATCTGTTATAAGAAAAATCAATGTGTGGTAAACACTCTTCCCACAATTTCAAATTCTTCTTTAGAACAGCCCGCAACATGGTGGACAATGTGTGGTTGACAACCTCAGTTTGTCCATCTATTTGGGGATGATATGTAGTAGAAAACAGCAGCTTCGTACCCAATTTATTCCACAAGCTTCTCCAAAAATGACTCAAAAACTTCTCAGCACGATTTGAAACAATAGTGTTTGGCACTCCATGTATGCGTACAATCTCATGGAAAAACAATTCAGCAATATGTGTAGCATAATCACTCTTATGAAAAGGTATGAAATGTGCCATTTTAGAAAAACGATCCACAACCACAAAAATACTACCCCTCCCCCTCTTGGTCCTAGGCAATCCTAAAACAAAGTACATCGAAATGTCCTCCCAAGGAGCGCAAGGAACAGGAAGAGGCATATAAAGACCATGTGGATTTAAGCGAGACTTAGCTTTGTTGCAAGTAGTGTAGCGTGACACGTAGCGTTCGACGTCGCATCTCATCTTGGGCCAAAAGAAGTGAGTGGACAGCACATCTTCAGTTTTCTTCACTCCAAAATGACCCATCAAACCACCTCCATGTGCTTCCTACAAACATAAAAGGTGAATGGAACTAGCTGGAACGCATAGCTTGTTAGCACGATAAAGCAATCCATCATTCATCACATATTTATTCCATGTTCTCCCTTCCTTAAAATTTTCAAAAGCTTCTTTAAAATCCAAATCAGTGGCATATAACTCTTTGATTGTTTCTAGGCCAAAAATCTTGTAATCTAGTTGTGACAACATGGTATAACGCCTAGACAAAGCATCAGCAATAACTTTTTTTTTCCTTCTTATGTTTAATGACATATGGAAATGGCTCTATGAATTCAACCCATTTAGCATGTCGTTTATTCAGTTTGCCTTGATTTTTAATGTGTTTCAAAGATTCATGATCAGAGTGAATAACAAATTCCTTAGGCCAAAGATAATGTTGCCAAGTTTCCAAAACTCGCACTAAAGCATACAATTCCTTATCATTAGTGGAGTAATTCAGAGATGGCCCATTCAACTTCTCACTAAAGTAGGCAACAGGCTTACCTTCTTGCAGCAGCACTCCTCCTATTCCAATTCTGCTAGTATCACATTCTATTTCAAAAGTCTTACCAAAATCTGGAAGTTGGAGTAGAGGTGCATGTGTAAGCTTCTCCTTAAGCGTGTTGAAAGCTTGTTCTTGTGCTGGCCCCCATCGAAAAGGAATGCCTTTCTTTGTCAACTCATTCAGCGGAGCGGCAATGGTGCTGAAATCTTTCACAAAGCATCGATAGAAACCTGCAAGACCGTGAAAACTACGCACCTGGGTGACCGTCTCAAGGGTCGGCCAGCTCTTGATAGCTTCAATTTTTGTTTCATCCACCTCGATTCCCTGTGGAGTAACAACATATCCAAGAAAAGAAACTCGATCCATGCAAAAGGTGCACTTCTCAAGATTACCAAACAAGCGTGCATCTCTCAAAGCGTTAAAAACAGCACGCAAATGCTCAACATGTGCATCCAAAGACTTGCTATAGATCAAGATATCATCAAAGTAAACACCACAAATTTTCCAATGAAAGCACGTAAAACCTCATTCATCAAACGCATGAAAGTGCTCGGAGCATTAGTTAAACCAAAAGGCGTTATTAACCACTCATAAAGCCCGAACTTAGTTTTAAATGCAGTTTTTCATTCATCTCCCAATTTCATTCTTATTTGGTGGTATCCACTACGCAAGTCAACCTTTGTGAAAACAATAGAACCACTTAACTCGTCAAGCATGTCGTCTAACCTAGGAATAGGATGACGATACCTTATTGTAATATTATTAAAGGCACAAAGTGGTTTGGACAGCTGAAAGACTATGAACCCTAACTTTTTTTAAGGCTTTTTCTGGACTCTAGGTGATGGAACAATGATAAATGGATGGATACAAGGAAGACCTAACGGGAAACCCTAGCTCTGATACCACTTGATGGGAAACGGTGCCTGATCTTCCGACAGGTATGGTAAGTCGATTGGTGGAGAACTCGACATTGACGATCCGGCTTTTGATCTAGAACCGATCCAAAACCTACAACTGCTACACCACGGCTCCTTTGGTTATCAACCACGCGCACGCACGGATTGACCTTGCCACGAAGGCTTGTTCCTGTTGCAAATCGAGAACACAAGCAAGAACGAAGAAGAAGCAACTGAATTGCGAATTGTATTAAGCTCACGAGTTGGGATTTCACAAACTGAGTTCGGCGAAACTGCAATGGCAGAATAATCTAAGCAAAATCTGAATCTAAACAGTGATGACTACTGAGTATATGAAGAGGCGGCGTGGCTAGGGTTTCTCACGCCCTACTAGGGAATACATGGGCCGAAGGCCCAAAACAAGGTGTCGCAGCACTGACTTGGATGAATCAGAATTTGGTCAAAACTTGTTTTGTTAATTTTCGACGATCCAAAAGGAATTTGGATGTGGAGCCAGATCCATTGGAAATATCTCGTCGTGGGCTTCTCCATGGAATATAAGAACGTCCCAACCAGACTTCGTATGAGGGAGTTATGGTTGTTTGAAGGCAGGTTGCTCCTGAATTGCTGAACCGGACTCCAACTCGAATCCGTCTTGGACTCCAACTTGACTTGGGCTCCATGCTGATCCTTGCGTACTTGCTGGTCCTCTCCATGGTTCCTAAGTACAATATTATCACCATTAGGTAGTACACCATTCTCAAAACCGTATATATATAAACTTAGAAACGAGTTCACCTGGCAATGCAACAATCGGGCTCGGCGGCGCGTTATTGGTCCTTATGTAACAAGCAGAGGATTATGGTTGGTGCATGTATCCGAAGGAGTGATGTCCTCATCACTAGCTGTTTGAGAAATTTCAGACAAAGTTTGTACCGGTCGTACATTGTCTGGACACATCAAACATAGTCTGACTAGTGCAAATTACTAGTGACTGTTTGGGCAATTAATACATTTGTGAGTAACCGTTCGATACAATTTTGTGAAGGTCTGATGGATACATACTCGGTCGGACAAATGGTTCAGACAAATGTATTTGTCTCTGGTTACGATTACACATACATTGTTTTTTATTGGCTGGAGGGATACATACTCGGCCGGACAAATGTATTTGTCTCTGGTTATGTTTTTGCTAAAACTTTGTATCACTAGGTTTGGTACTGATAGACTAGGTTTGAACTAATACGACCAGCTTTGTACTGATACGACCAGTTTTGAATTGATACAATCACGAACAAGTCTTGTACTGATATGACCAGTTTTGTACTGATATGACCACGAACAGGTCTTGTACTGATACGACCACAAGCAGGTCTTGAACTGATACGACCAGTTTTGAACTGAATGACCATGACCAGGTCTTGTACTGATATGACCAGTTTTGAACTGATATGACAATGAACAGGTCTTGTATTGATACAACCAGTTTTTGTTTTACTGATTCGATCAGTTCTTTTACTGGTACGACCAAGATTTTTACTGTCATGACCAAATATCTATTTTACTGATTCAATCAGTTCTTTTACTGATATGACCAAAATCTTTACTGTCACGACAAAAATTTTGTTTTACTGATTTGATCAGTACTTTTACTCATGCGTCCAAGATTTTTACTTTCTAGACTTAATTCGATCCTTACAGATGTTTATCCTGTAAGTACGATCACTAATTCTTACGATCGTAACACTAATCTTCCAAAGAATTCATAGTCGAAAAAACTCTGTTACCTACGACCACTCTGGTCATAGAGATGAGGTCGTAGCCAATACACTACTAAATGAGTGTTATTTACCTTTTTGGTGAACCAAAAATTGGAGACATCCTCTAATAAAGAACTAGTCGAGAATTCATCTACTGACCACAGACTAAAGGTTCAACAGTTAGATGGTTATGTACATTCAACCAGACCAGATGGTTATTGTTGATCGAAGGATGCCGACTAGAGGGGGGTGAATAGGCGGTTTTTCAAATTTTACTTTTAATTGAGTGGTTAACAACCTAAATTGCAAATTCAATACACAAGTGATATAGATGATGGCACAAAGTAAGTTTTGCAATTACTAGAGAGACTAGAGCAATAATCGATTTCTAGAAATGTAAAGCAAGTAATAGAAATAACCGAAGAGATCGAATTTTTCCCAAGGTCTCGAAAATTTGCCGATTTCCACTAATCCTCGTTGAAGCGCTCTTCACTAGAGCTTTTGCTTCGATTTCACTAGGGGTAGCCCTTCTCCTCTCCGGATAGGTGAGCTCCGAGCCTTTACAACCAACCGCCGGGCCTCTCCGACACACACCGTCGATGGAGAGATCGCCGGACCTCCCGGGTCGTCTAGGTGACGGCAATCACCAAGAGTAATGAGCCTAGCACCTTGCTTGATCAACCTCAAAGCTTGAAGAACAAATATGCAAATGTAAATGGCTCAATTTCAAAGTTTCTCAACTAGCTCTCAATGTTTTGCTCAAGAATTTGCTTTGAATGCAAGAGAATGAGTATGAGGAGCTTTGCAAGCTGTTTCACTAAGCTTAGGAGATGAAATTCGTGTGTCTTCAGCTTCTCCAAACAGTAGGGTTTATATAGTTTCAGCAAAACGGTCGTTTTCAAGAAAATTGGGCGAAAGTTGTACTGGCCGGACATTGTCCGGTCACTTCGGACAATGTCGGTTAGTACAAATAAAGTGACCGTTGCTCACGAGATTTTCGAGTGTCAGTAGCCGTTTGAAGTATTTTGTGAAGGCCGGACAGATGGATTTGTCCGAACAAATAGTCCGGACAAATGTATATGTCTCTGTTAACATCCATGTTTAACAGTTCATGTACAGTCCGGACAGATGTGATTTGTCCGGACAAATGCATACGTCTCTGTTAACACTTGCCTAAACACTTCACAAAGAAAATATGGACCGGACAAATGTGATTTGTCGGGACAAAAAGTCTGGACAAATGCATTTGTCTCTGTTAACACTCGTTTACAACTTCACAGAAATTTTATATAGGCCGGACATTGTCCGGTCACTTCGGACAATGTCCGGTGCGTCCCGAACAAATGCCCCCGGACAAATTCATATGTCTCAATTAAACTTGCCATATGAAATGTACTGGCCGGACATTGTCTGGCTATTTCGGACAGTGTCCGGCCTAAATCGGACAGATGCACCGGACAAGTTTATTTGTCTCTATTTATCGTTTTGCAATTTTCATCAGAAGTTTGTATTGGCCGGACATTGTCCGGCCATTTCAGACACTGTCCGGCCAGTTCAAAACGAAAACAGAAATGCTGAATTTTACTCAATTTCAATTAGGGGCTAGATGCATATGCAAATATGTTTCCAAAGACCTCAAGGTTGATCGAATGACTTGTGCTAAGACTCCTCTTAATAGTACGACCATCTAACCTAGAAATTTTCAAAAATAAAAACGCTAGGTTTAGATACTTGTATTTTTGTCGGAGTTTTTTGTCATTCTTGCTTCATGGAGTCTTGATAATCTTGATTTGCACTTTTGTGATGCTTTCTCCTCTGATTAACCTGAGTCTCAAACACATAGGTTAGTCGCATATATCACGGATGTCATTAATCACCAAAACCCTAATCAGGGCTCAAGATTCAACAATCTCCCCCTTTTTGGTGATTGATGACAACCGTTATGCATAAAACACAGGGATATCAAAAATGAATATAAGCATATAGTGCTCCCCCTGAATCGTACGTGTACATGTAGTAAATAGGATATATGAGACCATATCGATAGAGAGCATCAACATAGACATATCCATAACAAAGATATAATAAGATCATATCAACATTTCCATACACATATCCAAACATAACTGCATATCCATAACAACATATATCCACAACATAACAACATGTATCCATAACATAACATCCAATACACATAATCCATACACATAACTCTCTCCCTTTGTCATCAAACATCCATAAAGGGAGAAAAAACACACATAAGTAGCATAGATATATAGACAAGATAATAGGATCTAGGACTGCGGAGGATGGTCGGAGGAAGAATCGCCGCGACGACGACGCTGATACTGGCCTACATCAAAACTCCCCCGCAGCTCAGATATGTCTTGACTCATAGAGTCGATACGAGGCTCGATGACATTGAGCCGATGATCGATGGAGCTCAGTCTAGAGTTGACTTCGTCAAAGAGAGTCTCGAAGCGCATGGACATTTGATCGAGACGCTCCATGATCATCATGTAGGGAGCCGAAACATCAGGGCTAGGGGATATGGAATAGCACTGGAGTGGAGAAGGAGCTCTTGCTACTGGGGACATGTGCTCGTCTTCATTTGCTGGTGATCCTACTTGATTTTCATAGCGGATAAGGATCCCCAAGCTCTTCATCCGGTAGTACTCCATCGAAGAGGGACGAGATGCTCGATGCAGCCCAAAGTAGGTCAAGGTGTGAGCTATGAAGGGTGCGAAGGGCAAAAGCCTCTTCGAGTCCATCTGAACTTCCTGCATCTCGTGGAACAGGAACTCGACGATATCAAATGGCATCTCGTCAACTTGGGCCTTCAGCAGATGCAACATGGTAGATGTGACAGCCCCGCAATCTCCGGTTTTGGGCAAAATAGTCATACGATTGAGCTTTTCAAGAATTGCAACCGGAGGGATCAGCTGAGAGACTTTACCGATGTTAGGATCTGGATTGTCGAAGAGATGGTCTACGTCTTCGACTCGAACTTCATCGAAGGCAAACAAGCTGTTGTCAACATGCTCAATCTGTAGAGCTTCTTCGAACTGTGCCTTCGTGAGTGTTCTCTTCGAGTTGTTGTTCATGAAGACGATGTGAGATCGATCCGAGGCTACATGAAGAGATGCAAAGAAGGATCGGATGATGTCCACATTCCATTTCCAGTCTTCCTTCATCTCGATGAAAGAGTATATATTGATAGCCAGGAATTTGCCCCTCAATGGATTATTTACTTTGCTCTCAATCAAATTCCAGTCGATGGCTTGATGCTCGAAGACTTTGGCGGAGGAGAACCGAGTGTAGTATTGTGACATCTGAAAGGCATTCCAGAAGTTCCTTTCAGTGCAAGTCCTCGGATGCTCATAAGGGTTCTTTCGACGAAGCCGCCGAATCGCACTAGCAGTGAAAGTCTGATGGCCCCTGGGTTGCTGATCACCACCACTGCTGCTACTATCATCAGAGTCTGAGTCCGCAATAGGAGAGCCTATAGGAGATGCTGGAGTGGCATCATCCTCATCTACTGCCAAAGAATCCCAATCAATGGGTTGCGCCTGTTGGGAGGATTCAGGGCCATGGCGACGGCTAGTCTGTTTTACTCGTCCTGACATGCTGACTCTGGTGGAGAAAGAGAGACAGATATAGAGTTTGATAAAGAGATGATTCGATGAGATATTGAGAGAATGCCATGAGATGCATGAACTATTCCTCATGTGTATATGAAAGCTCATTTTACTCGAATTGAACTATTCCACATTTAGCATTCACTAACAGAGGCTCGTTTGGATTTCATATTATCACTTTCTGCAATTTAGTTGTGATTTGATTCAATTTTAGCCCTAGTCATTTAGCTTGGTTCATTGTTAAGAATCTAATGCATGCCAATATAATTAACATCTATATACTTATATCATGCATGTCATAGAACTAGAATGAATTTGCAGAAATTTGATGAGAATCTATGTTTCAACAGTTAATCTAACAAGTTTATTACATTTGCATAAGATCCATACTAGATTGTGTCACATATTCTAACCTTAGAAGGCATCTTGATACTCATGTCATGCATGTCTATGAAATGATCCAATTTTGCAAAAGCCAATTGAGATTAGACTAATCCTGGAAGCCAATTTCATGAAATTTGTATCAATTTAGACATGCAAAATCAGAAATACAATTTCAAAACTCTAGAATGAAATGAGATGCAATGCATGAATCAGAGAGGAGAAGAAGAACCCTAACCAAAGCAAGGAAGGAGGAGATGCACAGGAGCCCAAATCTGAAGCTAGACGAGAGGAGGTCAGACGGATCTTGGTGTCCGGTGAGGAGGTGAGCAATGGGGTGAGAGAGAGGAACAGTAGAGCAAATCTGTCGATTTGGGGAAGAAAAGGACTTCGGGATGTTTAATAACCGAATAGATGTGCACACACCGGACAATGTCCGATCAAGCCGGACAATGTCCGATGTGGGCGGACAGAGTCCAAACTGGGCGGACAAAGTCCGGTCAGTTCAGAGAAATTCCTGAAAGTTCTGAAATCTTGAAATTTTCGCAAATTTGCTTCAACCAGGAGTTTAATTCCAGAATGAACTCAAATACCATGTTGGGAATAGAGATAGATAGCATTGAGTTGGATATGAGACAAGAAGATCTTGATATGAGCCTCCAAAAGATATTTTCGGGTAAGACGGGTAAAACGAAACGGATTTTCACCAAATCTTCAAATCTCAATGAAACTTGGATTTTTCTAAAATGTTTGGACTTGTATGAATTTAAAATACTATTTCAAGCCAAAAAATGGAAGAGATTTTGTCTCAAACAGCGAAATTCACAAAATGCATGTTTTGGGTATTTTCGTGTCAAAGGTCGTTTTCGGGAGACTTAGAAAATGTGATAACTTGAAAATCATAGGTCTTTTGAGAAAAAAGTTCAACATGAACTATCTTTGAATGATTGAGCTATAAGTGTTTCATGTAGCAAGTTTTTGTCAAAACTTAACCGATTTTAATTTATGGAAATAAGTCATTTTAGGCCAAAACAAGATCCCTAGATCTTCAATTTTGTCAAAATTCTACATTTTAGCTCGAAATATTTTCTTTTTACTTTCAAAACCTTTGAGAACATATTTGAAAGGTATTTTTGAAGGTTTTGTGTTATTTTTACATATTTTGAAAATTTGAGCACTTTTTCACCCTTTTGATTTGAATATGACTCTTTTAATAAAAGACATGCATAATTTTCATTTTTGTACACAATTTTAGGGGTATACAAGTATTCAATGAGCTTGAGGTTGCTCCTCCTTAATGTGTCATCCAAGTTTTGTTGAGAAGAGACAAAGAGGTGAACTTTTGGTCTTTTTCTTCAAAATAGGAAGTGATTGGCATAGATGCCTACATTGATTGAATGTATATATATACATATATATAAGTAATAGTATACATGCTAGAAAAGATCATACTAAGGACCATTCCAAAACAAGCAAGAGATCAAATAACATTTGAAATGTCAATAACATTCAATTCATTTCTTAACTTGCTAAATCTTGACTCATCCAAGGGTTTAGTGAATAAGTCCACTAATTGATTTTCGGTTGAAACATGACTAATCACTATATCCCTCTTTGATACATGATCCCTTAGAAAGTGATGTCTAATGTCAATGTGCTTTGTTCGAGAGTGTTGAATGGGATTGTTAGCAATTTTAACGGCACTCTCATTATCACAAAAAGTGGAACATAATTGACTTTTATGCCATAATCTAGCAAAGTTTGCTTCATCCATAATAGTTGTGCACAACAACTACCGGCCGAAACATATTCCGCCTTGGCGGTTGAGAGTGCAACCGAATTTTGTTTCTTAGAAGTCTATGAGACTAATGATTTTCCTAGAAGTTGACATCCACCGGAAGTGCTTTTTCTATCAATTTTACAACCGACATAATCAGAATCCGAATATCCTAGAAGATCAAAGCTAGCATTCTTAGGGTACCAAAGGCCTATGTTTAGTGTATGTTTTAAGTATCTAAAAATTCTTTTTACTGCAGTCAAGTGACATTCTCTAGGAGCAGCTTGAAACCTAGCACACATGCATACACTAAACATAATATCCGGCCTAGAGCAGTGAGATACAATAAGCTACCAATCATATAACGATATAATTTAAGTTCTACCGGTTTACCTCCCTCGTCCAAGTCCAAATGACCATTTGTAGCCATGGGAGTCTTGATTGTCTTTGCATCATCCATGCCGAATCTCTTGAGCAAATCCCTCACGTATTTGCTTTGACTCACGAATATTCCTTCTTTGATTTGCTTGATTTGAAATCCGAGGAAAAAGCTTAATTATCCTATCATAGACATCTCAAATTCCTTTGACATGGTTTCACCAAAAGGTTGACAAAGAGATTCATTAGTGGAACCAAAAATTATATCATCGACATAGATTTGGCAAACAAAGAAGTCATCATTTATGATTTTGGTAAAGAGAGTTGTATCAATTTTTCCAACCTTAAAACCTTGTGATATTAGAAAGTTTCGCAATCGTTCATACCAAGCCCTAGGGGCTTGCTTAAGACCATAAAGGGCTTTTGAGAGTTTATAGACATGATTAGGATATTTTGGATCTTCAAAGCCTGGTGGTTTCTTTACAAATACAAGTTCCGAAATTTCACCATTTAAGAAGGCACTTTTAACATCCATTTGAAATAATTTGATTTCAAAACTTGATGCAAAAGCATGTAAGATACGAATGGCTTCTAGTCTAGCTACGGGAGCAAAAGTTTCATCAAAATCTAATCCTTCAATTTGAGAATAATCTTGTGCTACCAATCTAGCTTTATTTCTTACAACTATGCCATTTTCATCTTGCTTATTTCGAAAAACCCATTTTGTACCAATTATATTGTCATCAAGAGGTTTTTCTACAAGTTTCCAAAAATTGTTTCTAGTAAAATTGTTCAATTCCTCATGCATGGCATTTACCCAATCCGGGTCCGCTAGTGCTTCATCAATGCACTTGGGCTCAAGACTAGAAATGAAAGATGCATGCTCACAAAAAGATGCGATTCTAGAGCGAGTTTGAACACCTTTACCAACATCACCTATTATTTGGTTGACGGGGTGATCCTTCGTGATGGTTTGATGAAGTCTTGGATTTTGCAATGCTTGATCTTCATTTTCGTTCATCTCCGGATCAAAATCAACTTGAGTAGTAGCCTCCGGAACCATAGAAGCTACTTCATTTTCTTGATTGGGTGACTTTGAATCTTCATCTTTAGGCTTGATATCCCCAATCGTCATGTTCTTCATAGCTTCTCGTAGTTCCTCATTTCCTACATTCTCAAGATCTTCATACTCTTCTTAAGAGCCATTAGTTTCATCAAACTCAACATTGCAAGTTTCCTCGATGCATTCGGTTATAATGTTAAAAACACGATAAACTTTGCTAGTTGATGAATATCCAACAAGAAAACCCTCATCAACACGTCTTTGAAATTTTTCAAGATGCATGCGTTTTTTAAGAATGTAACATTTGCAACCAAAAACTCAAAAATATGAAATATTTGGTTTTCTTCCAACAATTAGCTCGTAGGGAGTTTTATTTAACAATGGATGAGTGTAAAGCCGGTTTATAGCATAACAAGCAGTATTGACTGCCTCGGCCCAAAACCTAGTGGGGGTTTTATATTCATCCAACAAAGTTCGAGCCATTTCGATTAATGTTCAATTTTTCCTTTCCACAACACCATTTTGTTGAGGAGTATATGGCACGGAAAATTCGTGTTTAATTCCAGATTCATCACAAAGCTCAATAAATTCCGAATTTTGAAACTCTCCACCATGATCACTTCGAAGTTTCTTGATGGAGAATTCAAATTCATTTTCAACACGTTTTGCAAATCTTTTAAACACACTTGGAGCATCGGACTTATGATTTAAGAAGAAAATTCAAGTAAATCAGGAGAAATCATCAACAATGACAAAACAATAATTGCTACCACCGATACTTTGAGTTTCCGATGGACCAAACAAATCCATATGCAAAAGCTCAAGTGGTCTAGATGTTGACAAAACGTTTTTAGCGGGATCAGTACTAGCAACTTGTTTTCCCGCTTGACAAGCACTACAAAGTTTATTCTTTTCAAACTTTACATTTTTCATACCCAAAACCAAATCTCTTTTTAAAAGCTTGTTTAATTGATGCATCCCAACATGAGCCAAACGATGATGCCAAAGCCATCCCAAAGAATTTTTGGCAACCAAGCAAGTTGAAATGCAAGAATCTTTTGAACCGAAATTCACCAAATACAAATCTCCATATCGAAAACCTTTGAATATTAGAGATTTGTCTTCTAAGCTTTCAATGATAACGCCATTTGGTTCAAAAATGCATCGAAGACCCAAATCACAAATTTTTGCAACCGAAAGCAAATTGAAGTTTAAGGATTCAACAAGTAATACATTTGAGATGGAAAGGTTGTTTGTGATTGCAACTTTACCTAACCCAATTACCTTTCCTTTGCTATTATCACCAAACGTGATTTTGTCAATATCATTGCAACCATTCTCAAATGAGGAGAAACGACTTCCATCACCGGTCATGTGTTGAGTGCACCCGCTATCAAGCACCCAATGCCTCCCACCGGTTTTGTAGTTTACCTAAAAGAAAGGTTAGACGCTTTTAGGTACCCAAACTTGTTTGGGTCCTTGGAAGTTAGCAACAAGGGTTTTTGGAACCCAAATTCTCTTTTTATGTTTATTTAGGTAAGGTAAACCAATAAATTTAGCAATTACTTTTCCATACTTGTTTTTCTTAAGCATGCAATGGGAGTGAGGTTCATTTTCTTTAGCTCTAGAAGTTGAGGGACAATTATTTGATAAATGATCTACATCATGACATTTGTGACAAAACATATTAGTAGCCTTAACAAAAGTCACTTTAGTACTTAACTTCTTTTTTTTTGTTTAGTTCATATCCTAAACCTTCCTTCCTAAATGAACATCGTTGCTCACTAAGAAGTTTGTCTAAGATTTCCTTTCCTTTAAAACATTTTGCTAATCCTAGATTTAACTTTTCCACTTGTGCTTTGAGTTCTAAATTTTCTAAAATTAAATTTGAGTCATTATCAACAATTTCATCACAAGTATTTTCATGATTAATTTCTAAATCATTACAAGTGACAGATTTTGAATAAGAGACAATATGAGATGATTCATCTAGAATATCACAAGTGATTCCTATATCACTAGTTTGTTTAGAGTCAATAATTTCCTTAACTAGAAGTGCCTCATGCGAGTCATTTAGTTCGGCATATAAATCGCTAAGTGTTGAATATTCCTTTTTAAGCATTTTATTCTCCTTAGTTAACCTACCTAGTGCCTCATTAATTCCATAACCATATCAACAAGTTCTTCATAAGAAGGTTCGAGATCCGATACCTTTGCATCATCACTCGCCATAATACACAATGATGACTCATCTTTGAGCGAAGAGGCCTCTCCAATAGCAATTCCCGCCATCTTCTTGGAAGTTGATGGGACTTCATCATCCGAGTCGGATTCCTCCGATCCGGAGTACCATTCACCAATATAAGCTTGGTCTTTGCTTCTATTGTTGTAGAACTTCTTAAAAAGCTTCTTTTTACCTTTTGAGCCTTCAACGTCATCTTTCCTTTCATGTGATCTTTGATGATCACTCTTCTTGTTTGACATCTTGAGGCAAAGTATCCCTTCTCATTACACTCATAGCATGTAATGTTCTTGAATCCGGTTTTCTTGTGCGGTCCTCGCCTTTTGTCAAAATCAAACCCTTTCTTGTTGATTTTGTTTAGGAGTTTTCGGGTCTTTCTCACAAGGAGAGCTAGATCACCATCGGAGCTCTCATCCGAGCTATCCTCCTCGGCCTCCTCGACATTTGCTTTAAAAGCCAAATTTTTCTTCTTTGATCCGGAGGCTTCCGCAATTCCTTTCTTCTCCTCTTTTTGCATTTCATGGGTAATAAGAGTACCCAAGAGCTCGGTTGGAGTAGTGGATGTGAGATCACCATTGATAAGCACTGTCACAATTATATCAAAGCTCGATGGTAAAATCATAAGCATTTTACGCACAATATCAATATGTTCAAACTTTGTACCTAAACCTTTAAGATCATTGATTAAAAGATTGAGTCGAGTGTACATATCACTAACATTTTCAGATTCAAGCATGAAGAAAGAATTGTATTCTCTTGTTAATTGAATTAGCTTAGCTTCTTTGACCTTAGAGGTACCTTCATGAATTACTTCTAAGGTTTTCCACATTTCATAAGATGTGTCAAGATTACTAATGCAGTTGAACTCACTTAAGTCTAGTCCATTAAATATGGCATTGTTTGCTTGAGCATTTGCTTGGAGGTTTTTTGCTTCTAGAGGTGTACGATTCTCTAAATCAATGGGAGCTCTAAAACCGTCTCTAGTGACCCTCCAAACATCAAGACTAATGGATTCAAGGTAAACCGCCATCCTAATTTTTCAATAGCAATAATTATCACCCTTGAAGAAAGGGACCTTTCCATTATAGTTTTCTTTGATCGACGACATCCTCTCTCTAGACGGTTAAGTCTAAAATGAGACACCTAATGCTCTGATACCACGTGTTGATCGAAGGATGCCGACTAGAGGGGGGTGAATAGGCGGTTTTTCAAATTTTACTTTTAATTGAGTGGTTAACAACCTAAATTGCAAATTCAATACACAAGTGATATAGATGATGGCACAAAGTAAGTTTTGCAATTACTAGAGAGACTAGAGCAATAATCGATTTCTAGGAATGTAAAGCAAGTAATAGAAATAACCGAAGAGATCGAATTTTTCCCGAGGTCTCGGAAATTTGCCGATTTCCACTAATCCTCGTTGAAGCGCTCTTCACTAGAGCTTTTGCTTCGATTTCACTAGGGGTAGCCCTTCTCCTCTCCGGATAGGTGAGCTCCGAGCCTTTACAACCAACCGCCGGGCCTCTCCGACACACACCATCGATGGAGAGATCGCCGGACCTCCCGAGTCGTCTAGGTGACGGCAATCACCAAGAGTAATGCGCCTAGCACCTTGCTTGATCAACCTCAAAGTTTGAAGAACAAATATGCAAATGCAAATGGCTCAATTTCAAAGTTTCTCAACTAGCTCTCAATGTTTTGCTCAAGAATTTGCTTTGAATGCAAGAGAATGAGTATGAGGAGCTTTGCAAGCTGTTTCACTAAGCTTAGGAGATGAAATTCGTGTGTCTTCAGCTTCTCTAAACAGTAGGGTTTATATAATTTCAGCAAAACGGTTGTTTTCAAGAAAATTGGGCAAAAGTTATATTGGTAGGACATTGTCCGGTCACTTCTGACAATGTCTAGTCAGTACAAATAAAGTGACCGTTGCTCACGAGATTTTCGAGTGTCAGTAGCCGTTTGAAGTATTTTGTGAAGGCCGGACAGATGGATTTGTCCGAACAAATAGTCCGGACAAATGTATATGTCTCTGTTAACATCCATGTTTAACAGTTTATGTACAGTCCGGACGGATGTGATTTGTCCGGACAAAATGTCCAGACAAATGCATACGTCTCTATTAACACTTGCCTAAACACTTCACAAAGAAAATATGGACCAGACAAATGTGATTTGTCCGGACAACACTCGTTTACAACTTCACAGAAATTTTATATAGGCCGGACATTGTCCGGTCACTTCGGACAATGTCCGGTGCGTCCCGGACAAATGTCCCCGGACAAATTCATATGTCTCAATTAAACTTACCATATGAAATGTACTGGCCGGACATTGTCCGGCCATTTCGGACAGTGTCCGGCCTAAATCAGACAGATGCACCGGACAAGTTTATTTGTCTCTGTTTATCATTTTGCAATTTTCATCAGAAGTTTGTATTGGCCGGACATTGTTCGGCCAAAATGTCCGGCCATTTCAGACATTGTCCGGTCAGTTCAAAATGAAAACAGAAATACTGAATTTTACCCAATTTCAATTAGGGGCTAGATGCACATGCAAATATGTTTCCAAAGACCTCAAAGTTGATCAAATGACTTGTGCTAAGACTCCTCTTAATAGTACGACAATCTAATCTAGAAATTTTCAAAAATAAAAACGCTAGGTTTAGATACTTGTACTTTTGTCGGAGTTTTTCGTCATTCTTGCTTCATAGAGTCTTGATAATCTTGATTTGCACTTTTGTGATGCTTTCTCCTCTGATTAACCTGAGTCTCAAACACATAGGTTAGTCGCATATATCATGGATGTCATTAATCACCATTATTTTTATCAAAGAAACTACTTATTACCCTCCAGTATGTACATCATCATTCATCAATGTAGATCACCTGGCATTAATTAATTTTTGAGGCAAAATTATTTATATCACTATAAATTTTTTATATTTATATTTGCTATCAAATATATGCGTCAATGATGTGAGCTGGGCCCACTTTCCCAGTTTCATAAACCATACTGTCAGAAGTTTATAATAGTATGGAAAATTTTTTCTCTTTAGTATGTTTGACTAGTCACATATTCGAGTCTTCACCGTGGTAGAATAGATTGAGGAATTTCAAGAGAAATTACATACACTCTAATAAGCATTGGAAATACTAAAAGCTCAGGAAAGAGGCACTAATTAACCTTGCTTTTTATTGCATTCTTTTGGCATTTACATAGTTAATACATATTAGCTCCTCTCAAATACAAGGAAAGGACTATTTGATCCATACCAAATTCATCCTTTTGCATGAGTCAAATCCATACATCCACGAGACTTCTAATTAATCTTGGTCCATCTAGCCAGGATTAATTAATTAATTCACCTACAACATTGTGATTAATTTTTACATGCTTAACCCTTAACCGTTTCTTCCATACAAGACAAAATCATGCATAAAATAAGAAAAGAAAATAAAAAAGAGTTAACACTAGGTTAATTAATATATTTCATCCATCCCTGTCAGACTCTGAAAGTCTTGCCTGCTCCTTTTCTGTTTATGCCCATCATATTTTCTTCTTTATGGTAGACTTTTGTAGAGAGAAGAGCATAGATGGGTATAGTAAGGGAAAACTTGCAGGCTGCACTCGTGTCAGACTGGCCCTAGATTGTGCTCACTAGCCTTCTCCTCCTGTTCGCCATTGTTGCTGACGACCTGCACAGTCGCCATTCTTTGGGAGTACCACCTTGACCAGAACAAGTAGTTGCCGAAGTTGACGAGGCTAAGTCCGGCGAGGAGCCAGTAGAAGAGGTCTAGCCTGTCCTTGTTGAGATCGTTGTTTCTTAGCCACCCGCCATTGGAAGAGCTCTTGGAGGTCACCTTGTTCACCATGGACACGAGAACGGAGCTGAGGTAGAAGCCGAAGGAGTAGGAGCAGTAGGTCATGGACGTCAAGAAGGCCTGCATGCCGGCGAGCGACTGCTTGTAGAAGAACTCGATGAGGCCTACGGCGGTGAACATCTCCGACAGGCCGAAGATGAGGAACTGCGGCGCGATCCAGAAGATGGAGAGCGGGCGGCCGACGTCGGCCTCGCGGCGGCGCTTCTCGACGAAGGCGGCGGCGACCATGGAGAAGGTGGCGGCGAAGAGGCCGACGCCGATGCGCTGGAGCGGGGTGACGCCGGCGTCGGCGCCGGTGAGGCGGCGCATGGCTGGGACGAAGGCGGCCTCGTAGGCGGGCACGAGGAGGACGAGCATGAGGTAGGGGATGGCCTGGAGGGACGCCGGCGGCACGTGGAAGGAGGGGAGGAGGCGGGTGTCCATGGCGCTGCCCTGCTGCACGGAGAAGGTCTGGAGCTGCGCGAGGATGGTGTTGAAGACGATGGTGCAGGCGAAGATGGGCACCACGCAGAGGAGGATCTTCACCTGCTCCACCTCCGCCGGCGAGCAAAGCCTCCATGGGCTCTCCTTCGCCTGCGGGTTGCCGGCGTACTCCGGAGCCTTCACGCACGCCTTGTCCAAGAACCTTCATGCAACAAAATGTAAACTAAGCACTCGTTTGAGAAATGTAGTTTATTGGGCCATACTTGCTCTATTTCGTGCCTTTAGTAAGCTTTGTATTTCGGCGATTTCAATGGCTTGGTGCGAAATATCACAAAAGTTTAGGATTTAGCTACACTGATTTACATATGGGCCCTCAAACTTATCTGTTTCTTCAGCTTAGGTATTTAAACTTGGGATTGTTAGTCCACCAACAAGAGTAGATTTAGGATTTTTTACATGTAGGATCAATTATGTTACTCATATGTCTAGTATGGATGATGTAAAGATGTCTTCAAAATCTTATAATTTTTTTAAAGATTTTTATATAAATTTCTATAAATATTAGTCTTGCCACGTGGATATATCACTATTTGTCAAGTTCTTGAGTTTGTTTAATTATATCACTTGATCTATCTATTAGCTAAATAATAAAAACATAATAAAATAGAGATCTATATGATGATATTGTCTGTATATTAATTTTCTGTAATGATAAGTTTATTGAGAACCATGTAACTGAGCAAATTTAATGGTCTTTCGGGTAATTTACTTTAAAAATTCCGAGGATTTTTTTACCTAAACTTGTTTATGTGGCGGATGTTGGTGGTGTTGAGAGGGATTTCGTGGACGTTGCCGGCGGCGCGGCTCTGCGCGGTGGGCGTCGACGGGCACACTTGCTTCCTCTTTGTTACTGCGGCCACAAACACCTGCAAGGATCGATTTGCGTTAATTACTGTACATAAGCAAAGGTTTACGCACAGAGCAGTTTAAAGCTTAAAGAACAAGTTTAAAATGAACGATGCATTATACTATAATTTTTGTTTCAAAAAACAATTAAAAAACTGGCCAACGGGTATCCTATTCGGACCGAATGCCGCCACATCCCATTCCTCTGTTCTCTCCTCGTCTTAGCTGCCGTCATCGTCTTTTAGCATCTAGGGAATATTTTGTACGAATATTTTTTTTTAGAAAATATTAAATTTAATTTCTAGTTCAGAGAATTACGCAAATGATCTATATTTATAAAACAGGATAGAAGAACACTTATTACACATGAAAAATACAGTAATTGCTATACGCTCCTATGCAGCAAAGGCTGCACACATGCACATGCATGCATGGTACAAGCATACACACTTTTGTTGCACAATTGTTGTGTGTCAGGTGGACACACTGCCTTCTCCTCCTATTGCAGAAGAAACATTATTTTTTTAAATTTTCTGCTCTAAAGATTTAGACTTATTATATTTTTTAAAAATACTATTTGTATAAAATATTCTGAACCAGACACTAGTGTCACCCACAACACCGCCCTCTCTACCGCATCTTCGTAGTTCTTAGTTCTGTCTCTGGTGCTGACACCCCACAACGATCCGGGATACTACCGTCTGTCAGCACCATTAGCAGCCCTTTCACTCTAAACCCCGGGGGGGGGGGGGGGGGGGGGGGGGTGAATCTCTACGGTTATTTTTTGAGTTTACAGAGACAAGAAGATACAAGCGAGAGATGGATGTAGGTCCCAGAAGGACGTGTTACATGTCCACAACGTAGGTACATATGATTGATTCATCACAATGGGCCGTGTTGACCCACACAAAAGAAAGGCAGAGCCACTATGTACCATTATCAACTTGTCAAATAAAAAAATTATATAAATCATGAATCCAGCTAGTAAATAGCAAACTTATACTTACTTTTGTAACCGACTACTATCTAATAATTCAAAATTCTTATAGTTTTAGTTAAGATAACACAAGTAAAGTAATATGTTTGCTCTCAACTTACAATCTGGACTCTTTATTGAGGTGGTCAGAGAAGCAGAGTATATTACTACAATATAATTATGTGATCGTTATATTAATTAGATTTAACATGTGTTCCGTAGTAATTGTGTCATTAAATTGTAGCAATTAACCTATGTGTTATCGCATCAATTGTAATTATTTGCTAAGTATACAGTGTTGCAAAGCAAGGATATGGTCTACTCATACCTATAAATTGTAAATTGTAATATTTAAAACTAGTATACTTCCAACTATATGCACACGTGTACTTCGTGCACACTATTCTCCTTTATAATGTAATCAGTACTCAAAAAGTATACTTTTATAATAAGAGAACTTTTCACAGAAAAACATTGCACAATGAAATCCGTATCTTTACAAGTTTGAATACTACTACTTGAATAGACAAGTATACCACTTGTCTATTTTACAAATTTTGCCTTTATATGTTTTAACTCTTAAAGACTAGTCTTAGTTATATGAGACCGACAACTTATAAGTTTTCTTGACGGTCGCAAGTTCGGTTTGGAGATTTTCTATAAAGAGATAACTCCAGTTATACACATCGAGTTATCTAGCTCAAACTTATAAAAAAACTAAAACAAAGAATACAGGAAAATAATACTCGTATAAATAGCAAAAAAACATACTATATTATTCACACAATAAGGATAAATTTTAAATACAAAAATAAAAAATACTTTTATATTTAACAATAGAGAAAAAAATACTTGGAATAGAAAAGGTGTCAATTTATCAAAATATTATTGGATATGAGTATGATATGTGACTATTATGTCTACATGTCTGTTAATAAGACATTCAGTGATATTTTATTAATTTCACAATTTTAATAGAAGATAATTTTCCCAAAATACATATGTACATGTATAGCGACATGCTCTTTTAGTTTTGTAGGTAGATACGTACCTTAGCTATGGGCGTGAAGATGCTGCCCTGCGGCGGCTTGTTCCGGTAGAAGGCGGCGCCGGCAACGAGGCAGACGAGCCCGAGCGCCATGGCGGCCGCCGACATGCCGAACCCGACGTCCATCCCGGACTTCGTCTGCACCCATATCAGCACGGTAAGCGCCACCAGCTCGCCGACGCAGAAGCTGAAGTACGCCGCGTTGAAGTAGCTCGACAGCCGCTTGCCGCCGCCGGGCCGGCCGAACTGGTCGGCGCCGTGCGCGATGATGTTCGGCTTCAGGCACCCACTCCCCACCGCCACCAGGTACAGCGCCGCGAAGAAGATCCCCGCCTTCACCCCTCCCGCCTCCTCGCACTCCGGCCCGCCGCCGGCGCCGGCGGCCATCATGTCGCACGCCGGCGGCCTCAGCTGTGGCAGGTGCGCTTGCACCGCCAACAGGATGAAACCCTGATACACACATACATGCATATATAAAAATAATTTTGTTAAAGAAGTTGGTGTTGTACATATTATACAAATTAAAGGATATATAAACAGTGATGATCTACTGGATGACATTGTAGTGAGTGGATTTGATCTTTTGGCCGCGCACTGAACGCGCACTATCGCGCATTGGAAGAAAGAAAGGTGATGGATTTGTTACCGCGATGTCTCACTTTTTTTTTAAATTACAGTTTCTCGATTTCTTTCTGAACAATGAACAATTTTGTTACCAATTAAGCCTGAAACTTTGCCTCCTGCACTTTCTGTTTCAGGCTTTTGGCTAAAGTTCTTTTCTTTTGCTGAATCTTTTTCGTCCAACTTTCAGAGGATAAACATGATCTGTGGATTGAACTCACGGAGAGCTCGACGAAGCCGAAGATGAGCATGGTCCAGAAGCTGCCCAGGTAGGAGTCGGACAGAAATCCACCAAGCAGGGAGAGGAGGAACACAGTGCCAATGAAGTTGGTCACTATGTTTGCCGACTTTGACAGTGAGAAGTGCATCTCATTGAACACATAAGTGATCAGATTGTTCCCCACTGCTGCAATTGCCATCATCTCAAATGCCTGGATCCCTGCAAGAAATCATCAACAAAAACACAAACACAAAGCAAAGAGATTAGGAACCAAATCAAGAAATCAAAGAGAAGATTAAGGAAGTATTTTACCTAGGACAAAAACAGCGGCTTTCATGCCTCCATGCTTGTGAGGATTGCAGGGCCTGCCTTTCCAGTCAACAGAGACCTCAGAGGCAGCCATGGATTCACCCTTGAAAGCTTGTGATGTTGGCTCAGTAGCATCCATTGAGTTGATGTTTTTATCTTCTCTCTTTTTTTTTTTTGTGTTGTTTGTATGGTCAGAAAGAGGTGCACAACGACATACTATGGACTTGGAGGTGTTTTTTTGCTCCCCCTCTTATTGGTAAATTCTTGGCTAGTTGGCTGGTTATTTATAAGGGCTCAAGGGGCAATCAACTTTTTTTAAATAGAAAAGTTACTGTATTAAGAATATCAGACGTATTTTTACTCAGATTGTTCAATGAACAATTTAGATGGAGTATTTTAAATATCTTAAAAATTGAATATATATAAAAACATTAATATTTTATTAAAAGATTAATTATGATCATTATTATTTTATCCAATGAGTGAAAATATGTACAATATCAAATATAATAATTCATCAAATCACATTTAGATGACGTGGTTCCGTGAAGAGAGAATTTTCTTGTTTCTTTTTACCTATGGGAATTGATGTGAAAGGCTTATGGGGAAATAGAAAAAAAAAATATAGGTTACTATAGTCTCCACTGTTGGGGTCATATTAACCCTGTTTAGGGTTCCTATGATTGATGACAAACCAATTATAGGTTATAGATACTGTATTATTTTCTTGGAGAAAGTTTTTGTCTTTATGTAGTTCGAATTTCGAAGAGATGTGACAAGTGTCATATTTAATATTTTGGAGAGAAATTGACCCTTGACAGTGTGGTTAAAAGGATTTAGAGATACTCCAGGAGAGAGTTTTAATCCGGTTGTATTTTAAAGTGGGATGGATTCTTGAAATTTTATTCAATTTATATTTTTTTGTTATAGTTATTAGTCATTGTTGAAATAATAGTAATATTTTATTAGATATAATCAAAATCTTCAATAATTATCATATTTCATAACATATCATAAAATTATTTTGCAATCTAAAATAGTGCCTTAGCCTCCAGTAGAGTTTTGGTAGTTGGCACGAGGAGTGCTTCTATAGTCTATCTATAGAAAATTGCACAATGACCTTAAAAAACAAAATGAAAATTTACATAAGTAATAGAGCGTGTGTATGATAACTAATGGGTTGATGCGAATTAACTCTTATCGTCTCATTAGCTTTATAACACGTGCAATTTTCTTTTTATGCTTCGACTTATTGTTGCTATATTTTTTAAAGATATTTGATTTTAAGTTTGGTTTTGAACAAAATGATTTCACTTTAAACCTACTAACCTTCTCTAAATTACTCTATCCTAGCTAGATCCTCATCTATCAAACTGATTTGACAAGCAGATTTCATCTAGTCAAGCTTTAATGTGGCTTTAGTGGAAAATTTTTAGGAACTTTTATCTTTTATTTTGTATTGAAATTTCATGTACCCCCGTGATATATACTTAAATGTTGATTTTCATAGATCAATTCACATAAAGTTTAATCTATTAAAGAAATATATGTAATCTACTCAATACTTCAGTATCATCTTTCACGTCTAGACTCCATTAGATATATGACACAATTTCAACTTAAATTAGGACTTAATTCACCTATACAACTTACTTGGTCTCAAGACAGAAATCTTTCAACTACTATAATAAAAAATACCGGCTAAACTCAAACTCAGAACCCTAGCTCGTTGATACCATATTAAATTTTCTGTATTCACTAATTCAGTGAAAAGTTTAAACTGTCTTTGTTAGACAAAGATGGATAATGTAATCAATACTTGCACAAAGAAGTGAAGAAGCCTCCTGAACCAAAACTAGTACGGCTGTACCATGTTTCAATCGACAAGTGGCGATCTAACCCAAATGGTATAGAAACCTTTCTAAATCAGAATCAATACTGTTACTAGAATACCATCTGATCCATCAGATTTTTCCCAAGTGACTTGTAGAGGAGATCTCATAATTTTACTTCTCAAAAGAACATGTGTCATATCCAAATCTGGTATCAAATAGCATTTGTCCACCAACAGTTCATGCAATATAGAATTTTTGTAAATACCATTGTTAGTTACAAAGTTATTTCAATTTAAGACCTAAAGTTTGTTTTACCCTTCACCTACACTTTCAAATTATGTTGACCCTTCTTGCCGCATCTTGGTAATGGATGGAAGCCCCTTTATTTTTTATTTTGTATTATTTTTTACCACTTCATCACCATGCACATACTAAGGACGTGTTTAGTCATGTTGAAATTTTTTAGATAAATCAGTTTATGAATTTATTGTCTTATAAATTCAAAAAGTTAGTTTATTTTTTTATAAGTCAAAAAGTTCAAAAAATATTTAATAATTTTGTAGTTTATTGAGTTTATTGGGAGAGTGTGGGGAGAGGAGGGAGAAATTACTCTCTAGTTATTGAAGCTTAAATGATCAAATAAACTAAAATCGTGTGAAAAACTGTATGGAAAAACGATGTATTTGACTAGGGCTTGAACTTATTAGAGCAATAAGTCAAAATTATAGCTCAACCAAACATATTCTAATTCACTTGTATTTTCATCTTTGTTGCATAAAAACAATTAACTCTAAATTAGAATATGTTCGGTTGAATTAGAGTTCGGTTGAGCATACTCTCTAGTGTTCGGTTGAAAATACTCTAAATTAAACGGAAAAAAAAAACTCATATGTGAACCATCCTCATACAAGAACTCTCTTCTTCACTCTCACAGATCAATTTGCTCTGCATTAAATCCGATGCTAAATAGACGAGTTGTCCTGATCCAAGGTCCTTCCGATACTAAACTATATATGTGCAGGGGTCTCTGCGGTCACATCCAAGTCGTGCCAGCTATCAAACTAAATCCACACACTTTAGCATTAACTTCAAGACCCTAGTAGTTTGCCCTTGTATCCATTCTAAGGTTATTTTATATATAAAAAAGAAAGTTAGATGGTTCATTTTGGAAACTTTTTGATAAGAAATAATTACTTAATAAAACAATTATTAGTCCGAGAGAAATTTACCAAAAAAAAAAGTGATTGTGGTGTGTTGTCACGTCGGGCCGATGGCTTATGCCGTGTCATGCACGGGTCGGCCCGCGGGCTGTCAGGTTGTGTCTGCTTGGCCCTTTGGCTTGTTGGATAGGCCCGGCATGGGCACGGCCTGTTCCAAGCGCCGAGAACAAAGAACTCGAGATTGTCGTCGCAAAGGTAGAGGAGACGAAGAGGCGAGGCCGGCGACGGAGAGGCGTGGAGCAGATCCGTTGGCGCGGCACCATCTGCGGCGGCGCGGCGTGTTCTTCGGCGGCGCGGCGCGAAGCAAATGAGCAGCAACCGGTGGCCTGCTTGTCGGCATGGCGAAAACTCAAAGAGGCGTCACCGGACGACGCTGGCGACGGAGAGGATGAAGGAGCCCGGCGACGGAGAGGACGAAGGAGCCTGGCGCCGGCGATGAGTAGTGCGGCTGTGGCACGTGGCCAAGGCCCCAGGCCCTAGATCTACGGTGCTGCGGCGCGAGCACGCGAGAGGTGGGCGTGGCGACGAGCCGGCGCTGGCGACGCGGCGTGCTAAACGCGGAAACGGCGAAACGCGGCTGTGCCGCTGTGGTGCTGAGTGCTGACTTCGGAGGTGCAGACTTGTGCAGGCTGGCGGGGAGGAACCGAGGAAGTGCAGGGCTTGCGGCTTGCCCAACTTGAACTATCAAGCAACATTTCTGATTTCAACCAAAATAGTGAGATAATTGCAAGTGCTAATTCCAGTATATCCACATATCATTTGTACACATTAGCAAGCACATGATCATATGAAATATTGTACCTTCGATTGTGTTACTAGCACAATCGATATCAATTAGAAAGGAAGAGTAATGTCATATCTTCCAAATTACTGTATGTAGAGCAAGATTGGAGCATATATGGTATTGTTCTTGAGTCTTGAGTCTTGACTTGTCCAACAACAAGATCGACAGCAACGACGGCCTCCGTTGGATGATCTGATGATCAAAGCCATCCTAATTGTGGCTATAGTGGGTCTCTAATTCTCTATCATTCTCCTTTTGCCACTTCTTCTAGAATGGATACAAAGACTATTTAGAACTGTGATGTGTTTGTGATGTGTTGAGTTATGATAGGTATGTTAGTTATATAAGATATTTGATATATTTAAGATACCATGGTTGCAAAGATAACAAATACTTCTCTACTGTCTATTAACACTGTTAACTCTATTGATATGTACAGCTCTCGTAAGATAAATACTATTTAATCACAAAGTTGACATTTAATACAATACTAAACTATAACACACACACAAGTCTAATAATAAATATGATAGAAAAATCATAGAAACTTATTAATAAATATGAAATAATTTTATTACTTATATGAAAATATTATTGTCTCGTTAAAAATCTTACTAAGTAAAACTCAATGGGATAAAATCTTAGTAAGCAAAAAAGAGTGCAGTAACTAATTACAAATTATACCGAATTAATATTTAGCCATTCTAACTCGCTAGTGAACTCGGTGTCCTCCAAATTATGTTGTTTTCTTGTGGCAACATTTTTCCAGTCTTTAAGACAAGTGATTGCCTCCACTATCTCGGGTGCTAACAATGATCTTCCATCTTCAACTATTCTTCCGGTCAAACTAAAAGTAGATTCAGAAAAAATTGTTGATACTGGAACAACTAAGACATCTCGCGCCAACTGAGACAACACAAGATATCGTCGTTGATTGTTCTTCCACCATAAGAGAACATTGTTGGAGTCATCATGATCATTTGCAAACTCAGGATCCACAGAATGATCAATGTCGAGGTATTGGTTGAGCTCCGCTTGTGAACTCATAGGTGGTAGTGTTGAAGGTGTTTCGCCTTGGTTAGAACTCTGCTAAGATGATCCACCGCCTCCTCGTATTGACCTCCATAACATACCAGCAATCTTCCTTCGCGTCTCCAATTGTTGCGGCGTTGGTGCTACTGGTCTTCGGTGTGCACTGACAAACTTAGATTCGTACAAACGAAAAACTCGAAAAATTTCATCAACAGCATGTGAATAACTTTCAGAATAATCAATATTTAAAGCTTCACCTAATTGCTTCAAAGAAGATTGCAAACCAATTAATTTTAGACTCGGATCTAAAATAATAGCAAAACAATAAAGATGTGATATGCTTGTGAAATATTGTAAAACTTTTTGTTCCATTTTTTGTACGATAACAGAAAAATCGGGGTCTTCTCTATATGATTCAAATAATTTTGCAATATCAAAAAGATGGTACAAAACTAAACAAGATGTAGGATAATAAATACCAGAAAATATTCTAGTAGAATCATAAAATAACTCTAAAAATTTATAAAATCTCTCTGCTATATACCAAATATGGTCAGAAAGAAACTCACTATTTATTCGAACATTAATAAATAAAGTTAAAAGATTTTTGTATGGTAATACTTGCTTTAACATGATATAAGTGGAATTCCATCTTACCTTCATATTGGTACAAAATTTTTGAGGCCTCATATTATTAGCCTTACAATAATTTTTAAACTCAGCTACACGTACATTTGAGGAAGTAATGTAAACAATGGCCGAGCGAATAACATCTAAAAGTGCGGTTATTTGTTTCATACCTGCTTTAATGATGAGGTTGAAGATCTAACAGATGCATCTTTGATGGAGAACATACCCTCCAACATATAATTGAAGTGCTGGAGTCAATATGTCTATGGCCTTTGTATTCGCTGAAGCATTATCAAGAGTAATAGAAACTGTCGACGATTCGGATTCGGGGTCCTTAGTCGAACTTATGCAGAATTTGTAGGTTGTGAGACCTTTCAGGGTGTCCCTTCGGAAAGAGATGATGAAGCAAAGTTAACAGAAGCACAGAGAGATTTAGACAGGTTCGGGCCCTCGATGGTGGGAGTAATGACCCTACGTCCTGTTGAGATTTACTATGTGTAGGAGAAAAGAGTTACAAGTGTATGGAAAGGATCTTCACAGGCGAAGACCTTTCCTGTGTGTTTATACAAGACAATGTCCAGGAGGCTTATGAAAACCAACTAACTTAGTCTAATGTCTTCTTTTGATTTCTTGATCTCTTGATCCTTCAATCCTCCGTTCTCCTCGTCTGATGCATTGGCTTACCCTCTTATAGTGGTCGAAAAGATGCCAAGGCATAATGGCATCGAACAGTTGCTCGGGTGCAGTTTTGGTAATTGCTCCTAACCTCCACGCAGATTTAACACGTGTTACTAAAGAATAATTGCACGTATTAACCTCCTGACGGTTGTCTCCATACGTGGTAGAATCTTCAGGATACTCGGGATATCCCTGTTGTAGGGACTGAGCAATCCCGCGTCTCCTGGTCGAAGGTGTTCTGAACGCGCGTTGCTTGTAATCATCTGATCGCGCACTATCTGCAGCCTTCTGTCCGCGTATTCGCATACGGGCTTCTGACCGCGTATTACCTGCGATCTGATCGCGTAGAGCCTGCGACCATGTGTCTATGTTTCTCGAAGTAGCCTGAGTTTATTAGCTTCAATGGACACTCATCTGGTTTGAATTTGCTTTAAACCAGACGTGCATTTATTTGAACTAGCTCGGGTATCAATCTTCGTCAGCTAGCCCCCAAATTCGAAGAAAACGAAGAGACATGTTTACTTCGAATTTTAAGACATTCATCGGATACGTAACCCGACGTTTCAAATTCTCCACTTAGTGGTGCACTAAGTGTGGCGGTTGGTTTCCCGAGACGGACTCTGGGTAATATTTGACAGGTAATGATGGCACCGTAGAAATGTTTTTTAACCCGAGATAAAATTGTAAATGTTTTAAAAGCTCGAGGCGTTCAAAAAACAAACCGACATCCTGGGGGCTATAAATACCGAAGCCTCTTGACTTTAAAACTTCACAAATCCTCTCCTGGCTAAGTTTTTTCCAAAGCCATCTTCCCTTCTCTTCTATACACTTCTCGATGGCAGACCAAAACATCATCGAGATTGAAAGTGATGAATTGGAAGAAGTGTCATTTGAGTTTGAGCAGGATTCACAGACGTCCAAAGATCTGTCTCCTTTAAGGAAGAAACCCAAGGTTGACGAGGGATCCTCTAGTAGAACAAAGGTGAAAGATGCATCATTGCTCTCTCTTCCTTCGGTTCCCATAGTTCTTCCTATTCATGCACCTCGGCAGGTCGAACCTTCATCTCCACCTTTGGAGGTTCGTGATGACCCCTCAGGGCATTCTTCTCAGCTTTCTCCATTTCATCCTAGTGATCCCCGTCCTTTTTCGGGTGATCAATTTTCTAGTTGGCAAGTTGTATTTCCGCGACCAGATAATCCTCAACCTGTATTGGGGAAACAATCTTCTGGTGGGAAGGTTGCACTTCCACCATCTGATGGTCCTCGACTTTTATCGGGTGATCTACTTTCTGGGGGAAATACTTCAACCTGTCACTTGCAAGGATTGGTAATTATTTTCATCTCCCTTTGCTTGTTGTTATAGTTAGTAAAACTAACATCTGCAAATGTAGGAGATGAAAATTGTTGGAGCCCCCAGCGAACAGCCTGCTGAAATTCAACCTCCTCTCCTCGAACAGACTCTCCAAGGGGAAAAAGAGGCCCTGGAGAAGAAGACCGAATATATGTCTTCGGCAATTCTGCACATGGCAGAATGTTTTGAAAGATCCCGCGAAGAGGCGCACCAATTCCCCCTGGAGAGGGACTACGCTCGACAGCAGCGAGAACTCTCCGATTCGATCAGGAATGGTAGGGACGATGTAGATAGACTTAGAGTAGTTACTAGTTCCCTTGGGGCCGTCAGTGTAAATCCTACTGACGCCAATATGTCCCTAGGAGAACTTTGTAAACTTCTCTCGGATCAGGTCGACGCTCTGATCGCCTGCATCCCTTTTGTATGTAAAGACTGCCAGAAATAGAAATTTCCTTCACCTTACATAACCTGAAAACTCTTCATAATCTCTGTGTGAAAATATGGCCATAAGTAATGTCTTTACGACCACGCATACACAGATAAATTCGAGTTTTGCAATCAGAAATACATTAATATATTACTCTGCGACTAGTACTGATACTGCGATCAGACCCAAGACCGTGGTCAAAACTGAAACTCGATTTGGACGGTTGCCGCGATCAGAACCGAAATTCGATCAGAACTACCACTGCAACTAGAGTTGATGCCCGATCAGAATCACAGTTCTGATAACACAACAACTTGACCGAATAACAACTATATACACAGCAGTTTGTAATGATCATAGAATATCTTTGTGATCAAGATGTCACAAAAATGCATTGTGACCAACACGTGAAAGTTTACAAGAAATATGGAGGATAATGTCCTCCGAAAATCTTCGTAGAACTTTTCACGTTTTTGTGTTCACCCTAATTCTCAATTCCGAAACAAAGAAGACTTTTTGTTTTGGATTTGGTGCGGGGAACGCATAACGGGTTTACCAAAGAAAACATCCATTATGAAAAATGAATAAAATATTCAATGGAACGTTACCCTCAGTGAAACGTCGCCTCGGGCCTATAGAAGGAGCAAGTAGCTTCCTGAGGAAGCCATACAGCCAGAAACTTGCCCTAGAACCCTCGCCGCACAAAAACCCTTATTCCTCATTTTCCATCGCCTCCAAAATTACCACCTTTCCCTCCGATCCTTCGAAAGAAATGGCGTCCTGGAGCCGATCTGTTCACCACACAGAGGAGAGTCTGGTGGCTCTAGAGAAAGAAGAGATCCTTCCTCCGAGGTTGCTGATCAACTGGTGACCTGCAAAGAAAGATCAAGAAACTCCAATCGTCCAAGAGGGTGAGTTGGTGGTTTTTGAGGAGTACCTGTGTTGCGGGTTCCGATACCCCGAAAGCCGATTCTTGAAGGGAATCCTGGAGCATTATGGGTTGGAATTGGTAAATCTCCACCCGAACGCTGTCCTGATCCTGGCGATTTTCCAGCATCTGTGTGAAGCCTTCGTCTGAGTGCTTCCAAGTGTGGAACTCTTCCGACGCTTCTACTATTCGGCATGGTCGAAGAGCGCCAATGCCGCTGGATGCATTTATTTCCGAATAAGGGAGAAGAAGGAGTACCCCTTCCCACCCCTGCGCGATTCCGTGCATGGGTGGTACCAGAAGTGGTTCTATTGTACCCCTTCGTCCGAGAGCGGGCTATGGTTTGTGAACTCACGGCCGGAGAAGTCCAGCAAGTTGGATTCTCTCCCTGCTTTGAATGCAGAGCAGAAAAAGCAAGCCCAGGCGATTCGTCACTTAGTCCAGCAAGGACTAACTGCTCGCGACATCGTCCGCGACTTTTTGAAGAATCGGGTGAGCCCCCTGCGTGAAAGGGCTCATCCGGCTTGGGAGATTCAGTCCATGGCGGACAGCACTCTGGACTACAATAACGGTATGTCATCTAATCAACAAGAACATACATTTCTTCTGAAAGAATGTTGTGTTTGCTAACTTGTGTGCTAGTGACACAATTTTGCCTTTGTCCGAGATTGAAAACGGACAAACTACCTCCTTAAGGCATACAACGCCGATGTGGAGGGTACTAGGGGATCACCTCGTCCCCAGAGTTTGATCAACTCCAGCAACGACCTCAGACAAGAGCGCCGAAAGGTATGACTTCTCTCGTCAGGCTCTGTTTGTTAATCACCTGCGCGCCTTGTACTAACAAGGGCATTGGAATGACATAGCTTCTGGGGAAGTTTGCCAAAGCGACGCATCCAAGTGAAGGCGTCGGTCTCCTGGGAAAACTGACGATGAAGAGAGTAAAGAAAATCTCTTCAAAGCCCGGAGCGAGGGAACCTGCCCCCAAAAAATCCAAGAAAATTCTCGGGGAAGGCTCCTCGCATAAAACTCCCCTTACCGCGAAAAAGACTGGGGTAAGATATTATGTGCCTCCTATTACCCCAGGTACGAACTGGAATTATTTCTTCGTCGTACAGGGTGAAGGAAGCGAGGATGAGGAAGACAACGTTCCTCTGGTTCGTCGGAAGAGGAAGACGACTGCTCCTCAAACCGGCGAAGTATTGTCTCGGCCCGCAGAGACGAAGACAACTACAGCGGGCCCCGCGACCACCGAAAATCCTGTGGTTGCGGGCGAAACCTCTTCTCCTGAAGCCTTGGAGGCTTCAGGATCTGTAACGTCTCCCCCCTTGGTAGAAGGGGCTGCTGTGGTAAGGTTCCTCACAGTCTGGAGTGTTATTACTCGTTTGTGTACATCCGTTAAGTCACATTTGCACAGGAGGAAGAAATCCCCCCTATGATTCCTGCCAGTCCTGGGATGACGAACACTTCGCTCTTGTCGACAGGAGCAGGAGTAATAGAGTAGGACACCGCGATCACCACCAATCCCATGGCCGCGGATGAAATTCCATCATCAGCGGTTCATGAGATGTCCGGACCATTGGACGCTTCCCTGCCGACCGAGCAAGTTACCCCGGTAAGAATTCTTACCATTTAGGTCTTCATCATTCCTCATGTATGTACTTACAGGTTGGTACACACAGGGAGAAAAAGACAAGGTCTTGTTCACGAAAAGGAAGATCAGGACGAACGACGACTGTCCTCTTTTCCTCGGGGAACCGTCTTCGAAATCCCAAAAGCTCATGGGATTTCAATTAAGGCAAGAATTCCTTCCATTAAAACAGGATTGGATTGTGGCGATCAACCGTAAAACTGATAGTTTCTCCTCTTGCTTAGGTGTAGAGATTCAGCGCCAAGCCCCCCAGTAGCCTTGGCGAGGGTTGAAGTTCCGTCTGCTACTGAGGTCTCTGGTGAGGAGAGCTCTATCCCTCCGGTCCAGGAAGTCATCCGGGACATTGTGGAGGAGTTGGACACGGAGGCCCAATCGCAGTTATTAAAATCGGCGATCCCGGCAAGAAATGAGGTTCAGCAGGAAAACTCATCTGTTGCTCCTGCTGGGAATAAGGAGAGTCCGGCAACTCGGCCTCCAATTGTCCTGAAGAACGGGTCATTCCAGGAATATGCCGAGGTATGTTGAACACCCCTCATGGTTTTTGAGTTTCGCATTTGCATAGGAACATCCAAGTCTTGTAACTGATCTCCCTCCATGTCATAGGAACTGACCCATGTGGCGACCAGATCGATGGCTATAGCGGATAGCATCGAGGCCGCACAAGAGGAAACGGATCGCTTGCAGCGGTGAGGAAGATGTTCTTTCATTTGCCCGAATTTCGACTTATCATGACAAATGTCTTTTTTGTCACAGAGAAAACGCCTATCTGACGAAGAGCCTCGTTGATCGGGAAAACCAGGAGTTCAGGGCGGCCACCACAATCTCATTCCTAGAGGTCGAACTCAAAACACTATGGTCGCAGCTCTCCTGTAAGTAAACTTCCGACCAGAGCGAATTAATTTTATCGCATGGACTGTTTGTAATGGCCTTCTTATCGCAGCACAAGGTGATCAAATAAGCCAGCTCGGTCAAGAGAAAAAGGACCTTCAGGCGACCATTGACTCTGTTCGTAGGGAGAATAAAGACTTAAGCATGTCCCTCTCAACCTGCGGCAGGGCTCAACAAGACATCTTCGAAAAGCTGAAGATGGTGGCCGGTTTGCTAAGGGCTGATGTGGTCGAAACTGCAGCGGACGATCTTAGCCTTAGTGACTGGTCCACGTTGGTCGCTGCCCAAGCGGAGTCACTTCTCGAGTATCTTCCTGAAGATACTAGGCGGCAAAAAGAGGCGATCAAGTCGAGAGTTCAACCAATAGCCTCCGCCATCCTCTGCCGGCTCCGTCTTCACCATGGCCCAGATCTGGATCTGAATCCATTGGTAGGGGAGGCAGAGATCGAGAGTGAAGATCAACTTGAGGTTATCATGGAGGAAGTTAAACCTTTTGTAGATAAACTCTTGAATGAGCTCGGCATTATGTAAGTCTTTATACCTATACAGACACATTTTATAGAATGCCAATGCATGCATTTTTTGTTTCGAAAGGAAGCACTTCTTTTTGTTTCATATTGCTACCATATTTCCCTAGTCCCCGCCTGTGATTGTAATACTGAAGATTTAGTATTATAAGCACAGGAAAGATATGGGTGTAACGATGACCCGGGATACTCGACCAGGCCAATAATCATATTCGATACAATGCCCAACCTTGTTGCAAACCGGCAGCCACTCTGATTACCAAGGACATACCAGCAAGCCCCGTGTGCGTTGAGAAACGGCTTATTGATGGGTGTCTTGCCTGAAAGTGATCATGAGATCGGCCAGCGAATCCGATTAGGGTATTGTGGCGATATAACCATCGGCGACTAGCCCCCGAGCCAAACTCGTAACATATGGGCACAAAAGGAAATACACTACATATGAAACAACCAAAAGCACTTGTTTTATTAGATCATGCTAATTGAAAAGGAAAAGGAATTGGATACTTACATGTAAAACTTGTGTAGTTGATCGATGTTCCAAGTATTAGATAAGATCCGACCATCCTCCAATGCTAACCGAGCTGATCCTGGTCGCGATCCTGAAACAACAGTATAGGGGCCTTCCCATTTCGGGGAGAACTTGTTGCGGCTAGATTGGTCTTGTATTTTATGTAAAACCAGATCACCCACATGAGACTACGTGGTCGCACCCTTTTATTATGGTACTTGCGCAAAGATTGTAAGTATACCGCGGATTTGATCAAAGCTCGATCACGCTTTTCTTCTAGGAGGATGAAATCTTGTGATCGCTGTTCGTTTTGATCAACTTGTTCGAATTGATCTGTCCGAATAGATCCAATACTAATTTCCATAGGTAACACGGCCTCAGCCCCATATATCAGATGGAAAGGCGTCTCATCGGTGGCTCGACTAGAGGTAGTCCGTAGGGCCCATAGAACGGTATAGAGCTTGTCCGCCCAAGCCCCCGAGCGTGTCTTAAGGCGATCGAAAACACGCTTTTTGATTCTTTGCAATATTTGCCCGTTGGCATGTTCTATGGCACCATTGCTCTGCGGATGAGCTACAGAAGCAAAGCACACCTTGGTTCCAATCTGATCGCAGTAATCCAAAAAAGACCACTAGCGAACTGAGAACCGTTATCAGTAATGAGATGATTTGGAACACCGAATCGAGCAACAATGTTCTTATGGAAGAACTTTTGTGCAATGGCTACGAATAAGAACTTGTATCCACTTGTTACTAAGGAATAATTGCACGTATTAACCTCCTGACAGTTGTCTCCATACATGGAAGAATCTTCAGGATACTCGGGATATCCCTGTTGTAGGGACTGAGCAATCCCGCGTCTCCTGATCGAAGGTGTTCTGACCGCACGTTGCTTGTAATCATCTGACCGCGCACTATCTGCAGCCGTCTGTCCGCGTATTCGCATACGGGCTTCTGACCGCGTATTACCTGCGATCTGATCGTGTAGAGCCTGCGACCATGTGTCTGCGTTTCTCGAAGTGGCCTGAGTTTATTAGCTTCAACGGACACTCATCTGGTTCGAATTTGCTTTAAACCAGACGTGCATTTATTTGAACTAGCTTGCGTATCAATCTTCGTCAGAAACAATACGATTTTCTAACTTATATTCACTAACTACAGTTAATATACGATTGGCGATAACTTCTGCAGTATGTGCAACATCTATTAATTTAAAATCTACAACTCTTTTATTTAAAGAATAAGTATCATCTAAATAATGTGCAACTATGCTAAAATAATCCATTTTTTGATTATTGGCGGACCAAATATCAGATGTAAGTGCAAAAGAAAATGTTACTTTTGAAAAGTTTTCTTTTATTATTGCTATATATTTTTCATAATATTGTAAAATATCACTTCTAGTAGTGTTTCTAGTTACTTTTTTAAACAGAGGACAAAATTCTCTTTGAATCATATTTTTAAAAGCTGCACTTTCGTTTATCCTAATTAGCAAATCTTCAGAAACAATAAATTTAACGAGTTTTTCCCTACCTACTATAGGGTCATAGTTCCATGTACTTACAGTGCCATCAGCAGCGAAACTTAGCTATGTTTGCTGACCGTGAGGACGTAGTTATTTTTTTGTGCAGGTCTTTCCATGATGGAGTAAATGTTTGGTCCCAGCTGCAGGTGCAGCTGATAAGTTTTTTTTGCAATATTTACAAGTAGCAGTTTGTACCTTCTTTCCACTCGGATGGATCAAAATATTGCCAACATTCCGACTTTTTTGCTCTTTTGCTCCCTATTGAGCTTGATGTCATTGGTGGTGTAGAAGCAGAGCCCGTCGTAGGAGGAGATGACATTGGATTAGATTCAACAGTCCCCTCAACGGTACCAAAATTCTCAATATTATTTTTCTCTGAACTGAAATTCTCGAAATTAACAGTGTTGAAATCCATACAGTAGCAAAAATAATTTCTCAAAAGAGAAAAAAAATGATTGTAGAGCGCAAATAACCTTTTAAGGGAAAAACAATTTTTAGAGGATAAAATTATTTTTCAGAGCAAATATGATTTTTAGAGTGCAAATCAAAAATTTTAAAAGTAGAAAATATATTTTTTAAAATAAGCTATTATTTTCAGTAATAAAAATGTTTTTTAAAAATAAAAAATTTCTAAAATAAAAAACAATTGAGTAAATTGTAAGAATGAGAGTGTTTAATAGAGAGTGAGAAATTTAAGTGAAATGCGAGAGATTGGAATGAGTTGTAAATTTTTGTGTGTTTGAGGGTATTTATAGCCAAAAATCCGACCGTTTGGAAATCCAACTGTTAAATTTTTTTATTTTATAAATCCGATCGTTCACCGTCCGTTTGAATGCAAATCGAACCGTACACGTGTGTTTGAATGCAAATCGGATTGTTGCTCGCGTGCATGAGATTTGACCGTTCATCGCGTCCACGTGTCAAAAATCAGGAAGTCGATTCAAACTCCAAAAAAATCCGCCCGTTCCTCGCTTCGCACGCCCGAGCCTACGCCCTGCGCCCTTGCCGCGTGTGGCCTCGCTTGGCGTACCCGTGCCCGCGCGTTGCCGTGTGTCGGTGTGGCCTCGCTTCGCGCGCCCGTTCTAGCGCCCGCCTGCCGCGGGCCACCTCGCGTCTCGCGCCCACGTTGCGTCCTGCTCTTGCTGTCCCGCACTCTCTCTCTATCCCGTGTGCTCCCGCTCTCTCCCCCGCACTGTGTGTTGGCCGGCCCGCGTGCTAATGGGCCTCGCCGTGCCTTGGCGTGCCGGGCCGGCCCTTGATTTAATGTGTCGTGCCGTGCCGTGCCGCCCGTGGGCCGAATTTTGGAGTTTGGCACGGCCCGATAACCCGTGCCAGGCCAGCACGGCCCATTATCTTCCCGTGCTGTGCCGGGCCGCGTGCCGGGCCAAAATGTCGTGCTTTGGGCCGGCCCGGCAACAGCCCGACCCAATTGACAACTCTAGTTGTCACCACTGCTTATAGATTGATCTTGTGGTGAAAGAATAAAGCTCAAGCAATTGGCTAGGGTTGAACAGTTGCTGTCCAGTGCTGGTCTCTGTTAAAAGGGTCAAAGTTTGTTCAGCTTTGGAGAGTGCAATGTGGGGTTGCATTGTCAAAAAAGAAATGGGGCTTAACTTATATATATATATATATATATATATATACACACACACACACACACACACTATTCTACACTCACCCCTAAAATAGTTATTTTATACTCAGTCTAGAAAACGTCTGATCTAATTTACTAGAATAAAATACAACCGTTGGACAGATATAGCGGTTATCCTCTATTTAAAAGAATTTAACATTGTTTTATTTCATAACGACAGTAAATATTTGAAATATTTTATTGTTACTGATCGATATCCGCACCAACCGCCTCTTCATCTTCTTCACTGCGCTCCCACGTCTTGTTCACATCCAGTAAATTTACTGACAAAAATATATTGTATATGTTTATAGTATATGACCAGTAAATTTATACTACACGACCAGTAAATTTACTGACAAAAATCTATAGTATAACCTATAATATGTGACTAGTAAATTTATTGGTCATATATTATACATTTATTGGTCCGTCTAGTAAATCTATAGTATAAGACCAATAAATTTATATTACGCGACCAGTAAAATTACTGACAAAAATCTATAGTATATCTATAGTATGTGACCAGTAAATTTACTAGTCATAGACTATATATTTATTGGTCCATCTAGTAAATCTGTAGTATACGACCAATAAATTTATATTATGCGACCAGTAAATTTAAAGACTAATATGATTTCGATTCTTATTTTTTAGGGATAGTGTGCGATTATAACAAATCGTGATATCGGTTCCTATTTTTTAGGATAATGGAGCCATTTATGATAGTTACTACCGTCAATAAAATTTTAATCTCGATGCATGATCCAACGATACAGAAGGTGGGTATAGAGTCGCTATTTTAGGGGTGAGTATAGAATAGTGTCTCCCTATATATAGTATATTTACTAGTTGTGTATATATATATATATAATAAACACTATTATACACGCACCCCTATAATAGTTATTCTATACCCAGTTTAGAAACCGTTCGATCTAACTTACTAGAATAAAGTACAATCGTTAGATAAAAATAGCGGTTATCTTCTGTTTGAAAGAATTTAATGTCGTTTTATTCCATAACGACAGTAAATATTTGAAATATTTTATTGTTACTGATCGATATCCACACCAACCGCTTCTTCATGTTCTTCATTGCGCTCTTACGTCTTGTTCACATGCAATAAATTTACTGACAAAAATATATATTATATATCTATAGTATATGACTAGAAAATTTATACTACACGACCAATAAATTTGCTGACAAAAATCTATAGTATAATCTATAGTATGTGACTAGTAAATTTACTGGTCCGTCTAGTAAATATATAGTATATGACTAATAAATTTATATTACGCGATCAGTAAATTTACTGACTAATATGATTTTGGTTCCTATTTTTTAGGGATAGTGTGCGGTTGTAAGAAATCGTGATATGTGTTCCTATTTTTTAGGGATAATGGAGCCGTTTATGTTAGTTATTACCGTCAATAAAATTCTAATCTCAATGTATGATCCAACGATACAGAAGGTGGGCATAAAATAGCTATTCTAGGGGTGGGTGTAGAATAGTGTCTTCTAAGATTTAGATTTTTCAATTTTGAACCTAGGCCTTTTAAGATTTAGATTTTTCAAAAATTATATTTTAGTTTCTCAACTTTGAATCCTAGTTCAAAAAATAGCAAGTGTCAATGATAAAAAAAAACTTGCCAAATTTTATAACTTTAAATAGGACAAAATAGTATCGAGCTAAAATTTAAAGGAACAAAATATAGTTTTTGAAAAGTTTAGATACTAAAAAGAACCTAGGTGCAAAGCTGGAGGACGAAAAGTAGCAATTTTCTTTTTTAAAAAAACTGGTTACACGTACCCACAACTTTCCATTGAGAAGCGGACATCTTTAATGAAATAAAATCCATTCATGTCAAGTATGTAATGCCAATCATGTATCTTATGCTCTTTAAGCAGTCATTAGCTTAATGGCATCTATGCTGATGCAAGTGGTACAAGGCTGAGGAGGAAGAAAGCTAGGGCTAAGCCTTAGCTTGGTACCACATTATCACTAATCCTCCGTAAGTTTATCTGAAAAAATTGGTCAAATGTTTAATTGGGATATATTTTGCTGTTTATGTTCAGTGCTTGGGAATTTGAAAGTTGGTATCCATATTGATGTCTATTTTTTCAAAACTGTATAGATCTTGAAGCAGCTACGATTACTAATGATTAAGCACAAATCAGGTCCTCCATTTCTTTTAAGATTTTTCTATGGACATTAGTTGAAAGTGAGTTCATTAAAGTAATGATGCAAGTAACTAGTTATATACTTATCTCCCACAAAAGAAATATGAAATAGTAAAGCTTTTTTTTTTTCTATGTGGAAACAGGAAAAGAAGAAAGTATTAATTTGGGATGTTCTGAAGATCAGTTGGAGGTGACACATTGTTTTACAATCTACTTCAAATGAGGACATACATTAGTGAACTTAGATATTAGATGATCACAACATGCAATTTGCCAAGTTGCATGTTATGTTTTGTAACTCTGAAGATTTGAGTGGTGATTCCATCTCCAGATTATGGATCCAAACACTAGATCTTGATTTGGACATATAAAGCAACTTGACAACCTGCATTTGGTTTCATGTGGATGAGATGATCATCTCTCACCATTGTGTTCAAATTCAGTAATGTAATATGCACTTGTCGTGCAAAATATTTATCTGAAATATTCAGAGTGAAAAGAGCATGAAATGTGGTTGACATTAGACCATGCAAATCCCAGATTCTTTCAGAATCAAATACATCAAGAAAGATCTCATCCAAGTGCAACTTAATACCTACACCATTGCTATCAAATTCAGTAATGTAATACCCACCTGTCGGCCCAAAATGTTTATCTGCAAAATTCAGAGTTAAAAGAGTGAAATGTGGTTGATATTAGACCATGCAAAAATTTCAGATTCTATTCAGAATTAAATCCATCAAGAAAGATATCATCCAAGTGCAACTTCTTGTGAACTACTCATTCATCCAACTATTTAGGGTTAAAATTAAGAGTGAGGAAAATGATTAGTTCCATTATAATCACCTTCTAGCAAGCTCAGCTAGTGATATGCATGCTGTAAAATTGGCTTAATCTACACCACATTTGCAAGATAGCTTTTTTACATGGACAAACTAATGCATGATGATCTGTCCTCCAATCTCTTTGCAAGTCAACTTCAGTGATGAATCACAAGATTAGTATAGGCATGTACCAAGAAACATGGTTGTGTATATAGTTTAGTAGTTATCCTCACAAAAGGGAGAAGCCTTTAGACAAGTACGATTATGCAAGAGACTAAACTAGCTACAAGAAACTCAATGGCAAGTTTGCCTTTTTTCTTTCCTCTCTCTTTCTTTCTCCTTCCTACCAAGGTAGGGGCAGGTTCTCTGAACCTCCCTTCCTCAGTGCAATGTGGTGTCCAATGCAGTCTTTTCTGTAAAGTAATTATATGCTTTCTCAAAAGAAAATTGCATAGATACTCAAACAATTTGACTCATTTGCGTCTAATCATTAGTACCTGTAGTTATTATTACGATCTTTACAATTCTTTTTAGAAAAAACATGTATAGAAATACTCCTGGTTCAGGAGCAGACCTACATATGACATGTGGGGTGAGTTGACCTAAAAAATTTTTGAAAAAAATGTAATACTTATTTATATAAAAACCCTATAAACTCAAAAGATTTTAACCATAAGTAGTTATAATTATTTTAGGATCCACAGTTTTCTTTCAAAAAATAATCATAGAACTCATGGTTTAATAGTAGACTTCCATATGATCCTATAGGTTGAGTTAACCCCACATGTTTTTGGAAAAAGATCTAATACCTACGGATATTTATAGAAAACACTTGGAAACTCCAAAGATTTTAAAGTAACTAACTCACACAATATGTAAGTCTTGAAAGAGAATTTTATTAAGTTATATTTGATCTTGTAGATAATAAATTCTATATCCACTATTTACCTAGTTGATTTTATGGCTGTGCACACATCTTTAGAACCTTGTGCATTGATCCTTGCATGTTCCACACATAGGTGAGAACTTTATGTTCTAACTACTTGAAATATGATCGAAGATGGCATTTGTGATAATGAGAGATACTCATCTAAGATCTAATCTAGCTGGTGCTTGAAAGCTATATGACATCACAAGAACATATAGGACCACATCACGACAAACAGACACGTACAAGACACAACCAAGCATGCATAACTAACATGAACACAAGAACCAGAAATAAAAACCTTATCTATTAGCATAGTTTAAAGGTTTCTTTAATTACTTATTTCTCTACCACATGATGAAGGTTCTATTTGCCTAGCTATGATTTCCCTAAGAAATCAGTTCTCGAAGCCCCAAATATTAGTGTATTGGAGAAACTCCAAAAATTGTCTAACAAGAAACTTGGTTTTATGAGTTTATGAAGAAATTTGGGAGATGTGGTATAGATTAATGTGAAAGAAAAATTAAAATAATTAATTATTTAATGAGAAATTTAAAATTTCTCACTCACCTTGATTTGTTTCTAATCTAATAATGAAGAAAAAGAAAAATGTGTTTTGTTCCTAAAGGTAGAGAGTACGAATTTATGAATAGGGTGAGAAATCACAGAAATCACTCAACTTTGACTTCAGATTTTCTTTAGTGACGACTTCAAATTCTAATAGAAATTCTACATGAAACTACTAATTTGATCCTAATTCGGTTCCTTTTGACCGAAATTGAAATAGAAATTGAGCCAAATATACCCAAATTTTTTATAATATATATGTATGTGCTTGTAATCATGGGTGACTAAAAATAGCACTGGAAGTGATCATGGTTGCTTAGTATTTTAGGAAGTGTTTGGAAACTAGTGCTCATGAATGGATTTGCCCTACCAATGAAAATGCCCTCAACAACACCCCACCACTACAAACAACCCCCCACTACACATAGATATCCCCATATTTGTTTCACTTTTACCACAAGGATCTTATGTAACTTTTCTGGTTGCCTCTTCCTCTTTTTTCATGGTTGCTTTTGTTCACCACCTACAACCACTGCTTTTTACCATTTACATGCTGTTTTTTTTATCTTTATTTCCATGGATTCAACTCAAGCACGGAGAATACAGTGGAGTGCAAGACTTATGGGACAAAATGTAGGCCCCTCCAAAAGAGTAAAAATCCCAACAAATCTATCCACCACCGCAACAACTCGGCACATCTGTCTTAATTCTCCTAACAGCTAGCCTCGATTCTTAACTACTAATTGGCTAACTTGAAACCTTGATTAGACAGTTTGAGATTATGTTTTGACAAATGATCCACATAGAGTTCTTTTTACAGACTATTACATAGTGAAACCTCTTATTATGAATATATATTTTCTTTAGTGGTGATAAAATTATGGGTGTCTTTTTCTTGTACTGACGATGACTGCTTAATATTTGACTCTGATTATATGTTACATTATTTTTCAATTAGATAGCTCATAAGACCACGAAGTCGAAACAATATTTTCTTAAAATATTTTTTTCAATTTTTTTTCAAATAGCAATCCACCACTGCCACACAAACACAAAAAGCATTGGCAACAAGGAAAAGACAAAAAAAATTAATGTATGAACTACATTTCTAGAAATTCTCACACTAATCAATTAAAAAAATATATAACATGTATTCAATGAGTTCAGATTATAATGCATATTCATTAGATTTATATTAAAACTCTATAATAGATACAATTTTAATTTTTTTAATATAAAATCAGATTTATATTAGAATTTCATAACAAATACAATTTTAAACATTTATATATGAAGATATTAATCTATATATACTTGTTTCGAAAAAATATATCGTGCAATTGCGGAGTATTGTAGGCTAGTTATTATCAACATCTTAGGTGCAATGTAGAAAAACTAAAAAAAAGCAAGTAGTAAGTAGACAGTAGGAGGGGGCTTCTACCAGCCTAACAGCATCTAGTCAAATTTTTTTGTTTGTTTGTTTGGCTGTTAATTTTTCAGATTATTATTCATTTCTTAATGATACTATTATAAAGAAAGGATTAGGCCCATGCCAAATCGGTGAAGTAGATTATATTAACTGCCATTTTTTAGTGTATAGATAAAGTAGGGGCAGATCTGAGATAAGCGAATTAGATCATGGAGACGATGCTTTCCACCTGGTCAGATTTTGACTTATGTCTTGCTATGGGGCCCAAATCTGGTCAACAACAGAGAGAGATTTGGGTAGAGCTTGCAATGCAATGCAATGACTACATCCATCTTAAGTGATCTCTACAGTGGCATCAACTTGTGATCACCAGGACCATGAATGGTGGGGTCCTTTAGACATGATTGGGGCAGAGGGAGAGCTTCAATGAAAGGACTAGCTAGTTTCATCAATCCATGGACCCATATATGTATCACTTTGCTTAAGGAGTCCACAAATTTTTTATAAAATATCCAACTTAATTCGTAGACCACTGTTATCTAGACCACTGTTATCTGATTAGATGATATGTGATATTCAAATGAGAACTGTCAGATCGTAGTGTAGATTATGATTGGATTGATACCAAATAAGGTTTCATGTGGCGCAGGAGGTTTCTTATGTAAGTATATTTTTTTCTATCTAGATGGGATTGTTCATGAAATAATGAGTTTTTTGGTTGACATTCTCGTCATCACAAGATATGTTTCAAGTTATACTCTCTTTGGTCACAGGAACTAGTCACTGTAGGATACATATCACTAAGTTTTTTCAATTTTGATCACTAGATTATATGAAAATAATATGAGTATATTTGTCATTAAAAATACTTTCATAATATTATTATATAATTTTTACTAACATATTAAGATAAAAAATTAATTATCAAAGTCGTCTCTAAGTTACCGTGAAAAAAGGTCAAGTTTATGTGACAAGGAGCATCAAATTTAGAGACGAATTTTTTAAGCAAAATTCCATGATAGACCTGCTTGAATTCTGCTTATGTGGTAAACGTGGTAACATTATTACATATACAAGAAGTATTCAGCGTATTTTATCTCTCTAGTACTCTCATACATCGTTCGTCAAAAAATTATATAAATGATCATGAGGAATTCTATAAAAATTGAAAATAGTATATATTAGGACAACCAAATAGTCTACAAATTTTCAACTTTAAACTCAATGTATATTAAGAGAAAAAATAACAAATTTCAGTATATACTAACTTCTATTTTTTATTTTCAGAGTTATTTTTCAACAAAATTTGTCTTTTTTTATTTCTACTTGTGTAATTGAATTTGGACTTGAATTTTTTTGATATGGTAGATTGATTTTATATATACTCTCTCAAATTTTTGTGCATTTATTTATGACCATTTGCATGATGTTTTGAAATGGGGGAGTATAGGAGTATCAAAGAGGGGGATGCACTATATATATATATATATATATAAGAGACCCAATCGTTGCAGCAGGCCTCGGGTGTGCACTTGCCCGACTGCTCAAGACGCAGCCGTGCACAGAGTGATTGACAGACAACTAGCTCAAATTACTTAAGAGATCAATTCATACACAAGAGTAGTATATGGCTGTCAAGGCTTAATACACACACTACTACAGAAGTGCATTCCACTAACCCATATTTTCTAACGGTTATAAACAATCTGGGAAAAATCCGATAGAATAGGACGACAGCGGCGGAAAAGAGGCATTTTACTATCGGTTACACACTAGTCCAACGTTAGTGAAATGCAAAAACTTTTTACTATCGGTCATTACTGTACAAACCGATATAATATATTAAATAGTACTATCGGTTTTTCATTTTTAACTGATAGTAAAATTACGCACTTTATACTATTGGTTATGACTGTACAAACCGATATAATATATTAAATAGTACTATCGGTTTTTCATTTTTAACTGATAGTAAAATTACGCACTTTATACTATCGGTTATTATTGTACCAACCGATATAATATATTAAAATTGTACTATCGGTTTTTCATTCGTAACAGATAGTAAAAATTACTCACTTTATACTATCGGTTCGTACTGTACCAACCGATATAAAAGATAAACTTTTACTATCGGTGATTAGTGTACGAACCGATAGTAAAGATGAACTTTTACTATCGGTTTGTTTATTCAACCGATAGTAAAAGAAACAATGGGGACCTTTAGAAGAGAGGAAAGTTTACTAACGGTTGTGTTTTTGAACCGATAGTAAAATTACATTTTTACTATCGGTTATTAGTGTACGAACTGATAGTAAATATAGTAAAAGAAACAATGGGGACCTTTAGAAGAGAGGAAAGTTCACTAACGGTTGTGTTTTTGAACCGATAGTAAAATTACATTTTTATTATCGGTTATTAGTGTACGAACCGATAGTAAAGATAAACTTCCTTATAATGGGTTAAACGCGCGGGAGTTTTCCCTCCAGTCCAACCAAACACATTTCCAAATAAGTCTCTACTCGCACGCGGAAAACCCTAGCCTCCCTGACGTCCCCTTTTTCGCTCCTGCACCACCATTGCCGCTCGCATTTGGGTTCTCCACCGCCGCCGGTCACTGCATCGCGCCATCGTAGGCTACTCCACAAACTGTAAGTGTTCTTGACCAACCCGATTAAAATTGTTCTTGCCGCTCGTGTCAGTTTCTTAAATTGATACTGAACGTGATTAGAACCAGGCATTCTTTAGGAAAGAGTAATTGAAATGAAATCAGTTTCTTAACTTCATACAAGCATGCAGAGCGCCATGTTGAAAGACCAATACGAGTTGCCTCAATTGGAGCAGATGCGACAAATTTGGGCTCAATATATGATGGATGAAGTGGCTATCAATGATCGATCGTAAATGACTTGTGTAATATACATTGAATATGTTAATTGGTGTATGTGTGTACTTGTATTGGTGTATTTGTGAATAAACCTAATATGTGAATAATTAGATCTAATCTGTCCAATGCATGTGTATATCTTTGTATTAGTGTATTTGTGAATAAATTCAATCTCTGAATAATTAGATTCAATCTGTCCAATGTGTGTCTCTCTGTATTGTTGTATCTATTAATAATCCTTTGTAATACTATTGGTTCATATCCTACAACCGATAGAAGAAAGTTTCCAGTACTAACCGTGTCGAGTAACTAACCGATAGGAAAACTAATAGTACTATCAGTTTCAAGTGTAGAACCGTTACAAGAAATCTAACATCACTATCGGTTGAGTTCACTGAGCCGATAGAAGAATTATCATTCACGATTAGTGAATGTTGGAATATAGGTATTTTACTATCAGTTTGCAACCGATAGAGTTGTGCTACGTTTTTTCTATCGTGCCGATCACTAGCGGTAAGAGAACCGATAGTAGAGACGATTTTAAACCGATAGTGAAAAGCAATTCTATAGTAGTGACATCGTCATACAAAAGCCAGCAAGGCGGACTACTTAGGTTTTATAAGAAGTAGTTTTAACCGGTCTCTGGGATCATCCCACAGACAAAACTCGAGTGTAGTATGTAACCCTTCTAAACTCCGGGTGGTCTTGCTTCGCCAATCTCTGACTTCTATTTAATTGTATTTTTGTTATTGAGCAAGAGTGAGTACAAAGCACTCAGTAAGTCACATATAACTAGTGCATTCATATACATACATACTCATACATGAAGAAGTATTCGAGGAACAAGAAAGTTTGAACTTAATGTGAGCATAAGGGTATATACTTAGATTAACAAAACTAATAGTTGTAAATGATTATATGAAGTCTGTGTATTAAAATTTTAGGGTTTCATGATGGTTATCCTTCAACCATCTAATTTCAATCTTTCAATTCATAGAAATACTACTTGTGTCACATCGACGTGGGTAGGATCCACCGCAAGCCGACCCCAAGAACCCGGGGGTATGGAGTATTCGAATACGTTTTTTAACTCTGCAGATGTGTATTAATTTACCTACAAGATTCCTTAACTTGTTACCGTTGGGGTTACTTCATGTTTCTTTAAGTAAGTGATTGAGTTGGGGAAATAAGACCTTTTGCAAACATAGCGTTGATTTATCCATTGCTACCTTGACTTTCCGGTTATAACATTCGGTTATAAACTGCAATGCCTTTACACCTACTCTAGATGAGAGCACACTCCTCATCAGAGCTAGGACTGTTCCATCCTTCTAACCACTCACCCATATCAACCCGTGAACTGAGAATGACCACTATGCATGGATAAATCAACACATAGTCGCTGCTATCCCATACTAGACTTGTAGTTAGTATGTGTTTCATACTGTGTAGAAATTTAACACATGGTTTTAGTCCTTAAGAATTGCTGTCAATGATTAGGACAAACCACATTCTTTGTGTTTTACGACACCAGCCATTCAAACCAATATTCCCATGGAGCACTATATCCTCTTATCGATTAGAATGGGTTTCTCCACCCGCAGTGGCGGCTAACCCATTCAGTCCGAACCATTGGACACCAATTCAGCTTATTTTTCATAAACTTATAAAAGTGGGACTATCCAAATATGATCATTTCGTTAAATTGGCGGGAATAGGGGAAGTGTATGGTCTTATTAATGTGGTAGTATTGGTCACATGTTTGAGCTATTGTTATTATCAATTGGTTATTTAAATTTAATATTTGCTAACCTAATCATGCATGTCAATTTTGAAAATAAATAATTGCAATAATTCAAATAGTAGGTTCAATATGGTCAAAGAATGTGACTTATCTTGCTTGGTGTGAGGTTTAGTTGGAGATGCCAGAGCGGTGAGCTTCTAGGACTTGATTGGCTTGTAATCTAAGTGAGTGATAAATAATGTGGACATAGGCACATCAAACATAAAATAGTTTTATTTATAATTGTATATGTATGCATGGGAGGTAATCGAGGGATTCAGCTGGACCATAAAATGGATTCAATTTGTTAAGTGGTGGATGTGACTGGAAATTAGATAAGATGAGTTAAAGTTGGTTAAGTGATAAAATGGAACAAATGTGAAAGATCGATTCCGATTGAGTGGTGAAATTTATGGACAAGATAAACTTAATATTAGAAGCAGAATCTAGAAGAGTCAAGGGTGAAGATTAGGATTGGATTTTCTAGGAGGTTAGTTGAGGGGAAATGTGAGTTGAAAATAAGATAATTGAAAATTTAAGATTTTTAAGAGTCTACATAGGTTTATGCTTTTTAATTGTTCGAAGTATAATGAGGATGAGTTAATCAACAAACTATCTGGAATGTATGATTTTAAATTAGTTCAAATAATTTAATTATTTAGTTTCAAAATAAACTTATTTTAGAATTATGCTTGAAAATTAGTAATTAGTTCAATTTGATAAGATTACTTAGTTGGTTTGGATTACTTTAGTTAATTGTATTATTGTTTCAAGTTTAGAAAATCTGGTAATTATTTTATAACAATGAAAAATAAATTGAGTTATCTGGAATCTATTAGTTTGGATTGAATCATTTAAATTTTAGTTGGCTAAAATAAGTTATGGACTGACTTTGCTAACTTTATTTCTTTGATAAGTTCATAATTTAGACTTATATTTGTTTATTCCCGAAAATTATAAATGAATTGGTTTTAGGGCATATCTATTTAAGTTAGAGTTATGTTTCTAGAGGACTTGAAACTAAGTTGATTGATTTGTAATGAAATTTTTCAGTATGGAACATGGTAATTAGGGGTGGAAATGAGTCGAGTTCAAGCGAGCTAGCCCTAACTTGGCTTGAGCTTAGTCAGGCTGGTGAGCTGGCTCGGCTCAGCTCGATTAGCTAACCGAGTTGAAAAGTTAGCAAAGAAATAAAGCAGAGATATTTGTCTATTTTGCAAACTTTAACAACGCAGAGATGCATTCTTTAACTTGTGGTCCTCAAAAAAAGTAAGTCAAATACATCTTCAACAAGGCGAACATACTAAACTGTGAATTTTTTAGTAGCACAACACAATCAATTTGACATTATCAAAACTAGCATTTCATCATATTTGATATGCAACCTGTAGCTCCACAAAATTAAAATGTCATTGCATCTAGTACTAGGATTATGAGAACTGATCAAATTTTTCCTTTTGTTTCCTCCTGAAAACCAAAGGGGATGAACAGATTGAGAAAGAAACCAACAGACAAGGATACAATAGTCAAAAAGTTGTGCAAAACTTTGGTTGATATTGATAATACAGGCCCTGACATAGCAACAAGTTTCAAGACAAGCCAAAATATAATGCAGTTGCCGGCTAAAAGAGTTCATCAATTAGCTTCTTGACATCCTTCCATAATAGGCCTTTGGCAAGAACCCCATCCTTAGTGAACCTGGACAAGAGTATTGTTAGCAAATTCACAAACAAAAAATGCATGAATTGAAAAGAGTAATGCCTTAATTTTCACAAGTCACATACAACTATACTTAGAGAACAATCATCACAAGTCACATCCAGGATATCATACGAGGGGCACAAGAATGAGAACTATTCAACAAAAATAGTAACAAACTTATACTTACTAGTTGCTTCCCACTATGCTACCAACTAAAGAAATGCTTTCGATATCCTTCTCATTGCCTTCTTCTTGTAAATGAGAAAAACAGAAAAAATATACTTGAGCTTAGAACACAAATATCAGTCACACAAAAAAAAATTAGGAAAACTTCATACCAAGGGACTCTTCATGTTACGGTAAGCACCTCTTATCCAACTAGATGTGCATACCAATGATTCAACCATAGAAGGCTCTAAAGAACTCCGGTAATCATCTAATATTCTACCTCCAACACTGAAAGCAGACTCAGAAGATACAGTGCTAACCGGTATAGTCAAGATATCTTTTGCCATCTTTGACACTATTGTGTATCTCAATGAATTCACTTTTCATCACTCAAGTACATTATATGATGTCTCACCACAGTCCGCATTGTGATCATCTAAATAGAGAATCAAATATGACTTATATGGTTGTGCACAGGCAGTAGCTCGCAAGAAACTTTGAAATTGACTTGAAATTGAGGTAACTATACTACCCGAATCTATAGCTGAAGAGATGGATACAAAAGTATCCTTGTTGATGACCCTATTGTGGCGATGCTCCAACTCATACATATTATACACCTCATCCAACTCAGAACGAAACAAAGAGACCATACTGTCAACATTTGAGGGTACATATATCTTTCCAAAACACCATTGAATGAACTTCATTTTATACCTTGGATCAAGTATTGCGGCAATATATAGCTAAAAGAGTGCTGCATTGGCTCCAATACTTATCAAACTTTCCAACATTGCTTGTCCCATCAACTTCAAGTATTGATCATTAGAATGAAAAACATCATCCAAAGCAACCTTAACACCAACAATGTAATGTCGACGATTCGGACGCGGAGTCCTCAGCCGAACTTATGCAGAATTTGTAATAGCGAGACCTTTCAAGATGACCCTCCGGGAAGGTATGTAGAAAAATGGAGAACAGGAGCACAGAGAGGTTTATACAGGTTCGGGCCCTCGATGGTGGGAGTAAAAGCCCTACGTCCTGTTAGGATTTCACTATGTGTGATAAAGGTTTACAAACTAGCGGGAAGGAACCTTCACAGGCGAAGGTTTTTCCTATGTAAGTGTACAAAAAGAAGCTCTAGGAGACTTGCAAATATTATCTAATCTAAGCCGTAGACTTGGCTGTTTGAGTGGTTGAGATACGTTGTATCTCACTTGTATCAGAGGTCTTGATCTCCAAATGGATGGATCTCCCCGTTTGATGCATCTTGCCACTCCTTTATACTGGTCGAAAGGGTGCCATGCCATAACTGCATCAAACAGTTGTTCGGACAGTTGGATGCGGTTTTTCGAGAACCGCTCATAACCTCCATGCAGGTTAAACACGTGTTATTCACGGATAATTGCACGTATTAACCTCCTGACGGTTGATCTTCCACGTGGAGGTATCTTCGGGATACTTGGAATATTCTCGCCATAGGGGTAGCCGGACAAATGATCTCCAAGTACCCCGGTCAAAAAATACTCTGACCGCGGGATGCTGGCTGACCGCGCGACATCCTTGATATTCTGTTCGCGTATAGCATACGAACTCCTGACCGCGCGAAGCCTGCGGTCTGATCGCACAAAGCCCGCAACCTGATCGCACAAAGCCTGCGACCTGATCGTGTAAAGCTTGCGACCTCGGACTGATGCTTCTCAAAATGATTTTGAGTTTGTACCGCCGGGCACATGTCTGGCTCGAATCTGTCTTGAACCAACAGTGTATTTATTTGAACTGACTCGGGTGTCAATCCTCGTCATATAAGGGAAGAACATATTTGCAGTGGGGTATGTGGAACCTAAAAAAGCAGTGGTCGCAGTGTCTAATACTTTCAGCACCTGTCTAACTCTATCATATATCACCCATTCTTCATTCAAAGGCTCCCATTTCTAATTTGCCTCCACATCAGCATAATGGGTGAATGCAATCTTAAAATCAAAAGCACAATCAAGCATCTTATATGTAGAACCCCACCTAGTTGACACATCAAGAACCAACCCTCTTTTTGTTGGCAATGCAAGAGACTTACAAATCTCAGAGAGCTTAGTTAAGTGAGCTGGAGACTTCTTAAGATACTTGACAACTTCTCGGACCTTATTTATCAAAGGTTCTAATGGTTTCATTCCATCATTCACTAACAAGTTGAGTATGTGTGCACAACATCAGATGTGGAAATATCTACCATTAAAATGAAGCAAGCCTCTAGATATGAACTTAGAAATCAAATGCCTTACAGTAACATCATTTGAGGATGCATTGTCAAGAGTAACTGTAGAAACTTTATCTTCTAATTTCCAATCAGCAATGCAATCAAACATGGCTTGAGAAATCACAATCCCGCTATGTGGAGGCTCTAACTCAGCAAAGTTAATCACACGACTTTGCATCACCTAATTGGCATCTATATATTGACCTACCAAGCTCATGTAGAAAAGGGTTTGGTTAGATGTCCACAAATCACAAGTCAAACTAATTTTCCCAACATTTTTAAAACAATTCTTCAAGATCTCTTTCTTTGTTTGAAAAACCTTCATGCACTCCTTTCTAATGGCCTTTCTACCAATACTTTCATAATGTGGATTAAGAGACCTCCATAGCACATTAAACCAAACATTCTCCACCATTATAAATGGATACTCATGCACAATAATCATCTTAGCAATGATTTCACAAATTTTGTCATGCTCATACATTCCATTGATGCTAGGATTGACAATTATAGGACAATGTGCATCACCTGATTTAGCCCCAAGAAAGTTGAGTGATGGTTGCTTCTTTTGCTTTGCTTCGTTGTTCTTCAAAATATAGCAACCTTCTATGTGCCTTTCCTTCAACTCTCCACCGAACAATGGCGTCCTGGAGCCGATCCATCCACCATTCCAAGGAGAGTTTGATGTTGTTGGAGAAGGAGGAGATCCTTCCTCCACGGCTGCTAATCAACTGGCGGCCTGCGGAGAAGGATCAAGAAACCCCGACCGTCCGAGAGGGTGAGTTGGCGGTTTCCGAGGAGTACTTGCGCTGCGGGTTCCGATTCCCTGAGAGTCGGTTCCTGAAAGACATCCTCGAGCACTACGGGTTGGAGTTAATCAATCTCCACCCCAACGCGGTGTTGATATTGGCAGTATTTCAACACCTGTGCGAGGCATTCGTCGGAGTGTATCCTAGCGTGGATCTCTTCCGGCAATTTTACTTCTCAGCGTGGTCGAAGAGCGCCAACGCCGCCGGATGTATTTACTTCCGGCTAAGGGATAAGAAGGAGTATTCCTTTCCACCCCTGCAAGATTCAATGCATGGGTGGCATCAGAAGTGGTTTTACTGCGGCCGGAGAAGCCAAGCGAGTTGGACACTCTCCCGGCGATGAATGCGGAGTTCATGAAGCACGCCGAGGTGATTCTTCACTTAGTCGAAGAAGGGCTGACGACACGCGACGTCGTCTGAAACTTTGTGAAGAACCGGGTGAGCCCCCTGCGTGAAAGGGCTTATCCGGCTTGGGAGATCAAGTCCATGGCAGACGGTACCCTGGACTATAACGAAGGTATTCGTCTCTGGCACCGAAATCTTTTTATATCATTTCTGGAATGCACCAATTTTAACTTGTATTTGGGAACAGTTCTGCCCTCAGCTGAGATCGAGAGGCGGACTAACTACCTCCTCAGGGCGTACAACGCCGAGGTAGAGGGTCCCAAAGGATCGCCTCACCCCCAGAGTTTAATTCACGCCGGCGACGACCTCAAATAGGAACGCCGAAAGGTAAATTTTTCACTTGGCCTCTGTTTTGCAGGTCTTATGTCTGCCGAAAACTAATCCCATTGGAATGAGAACAGCTTCTAGGGAGGTTCGCTGAGGCGAGGTTTCCCAGCGAAAACGTCGGTTCCCTGGGGAAGCCAACGACGAAGTACGTGAAGAAGGTTTCCTCGAGACCCAGGACGAGGAATCCCGCCCCTAAGAAAGCCAGGCTAAATCTTGGGGAAGGGTCTTCACGAAGCACTCCTCCTACTGCCCGAAAAACTGCGGTAAGATACCACATTCCTCCGAATTTTCCAGGTGTGAACTGGAATTACTTCTTCGTCGTACAGGGAGAGGGGAGTGAGGAGGAAGATGATGACGTCCCCCTGATTCGCCGGAGAAGGAAAATTACGGTCTCTCCGTCCGGTGACCACTAGTACAGAAATGCAGTCTACTAACCCCTATCTTCTATCGGTTATTAGCGAAACAGCACAAAACCGATAGAAAATGTGCCTCGCGGACATAAAAGCCCGATGGATGTATTTTCCCTATCGGTTTCTAAGAAACTTACCGATAGAATAAATAGTATGATTTACTCTAGCGGTGATGAACATATTTTCCGTTAGAAGAGATGCATAAGTACTGACGGAAGAATGTTGTGCGCCGATAGGACTGGTCGACTTCAACAACTTGACTTATTCTATCGCTACGTATGAATATACCGACAGAGTATATTAAAAATTCCTATCGGCAATATGTAGTTCGCCGATAGAATAGTTGACCTTCTACAAATATTTTTATTCTATCGGTAATGGATTCTTTTACCGTTAGAATATATAGAAAATTGCTTAGGACTGTTCGTCTTCTAATAGTTTTATTCTATCGGTAATGAATGTTTATACCGGTAGAATATTGCACAAAATATCTTAGAACTGTTGGCCTTCTACAACTAGTAATATTCTGTCGGTAATGTACGTACATACCGATAGAGTATGTACAAAAATTCCTATCGGTAATATTTATTGTGCCGATAGAACCATTCGGCTTCTACAGATGTTTTTATTACTAACGGTATTCTGTTTTCTTACCGATAGAAAATATATAATTGTATAAATACACGGGTATGTCTCTTTCATTCTCACAGTTCATCTGGGGCTCGTAGTCCTAACCCGTAAGCTCCATGGACGGCCGGCGCACCTCTACAGGGGACCGCTGCACCTCCGCACCTCCATCGACGCCCTCTAGACGTCGGCATCCCAAGGAAGGTACGTAAAATTTCTGCAATATTGTTAGATTATTCTAATCCGATTATGGCAATAATTCTGCTTTTTTTGTATCCTTCATTTTGATGTGTCTTCTTTTCAATATGATTATGATCTGTTCAGGTCCTTGGATGATGCTCGTGAGGGGCAACGTATTTCACGGTTCTTCATCGCAGTACGCTGCCTACGTTGGCTTGTTGGCGAAAGAAATGGTGAAGATCACCGTCGAGAGCTGGAAAGACGTGAAGGGCGAGATCTTGGTTGGCTCGGTCGAGAAGATGCTTAAGCCCGGCGTGTTTCTCAAATCAAGACCTATAGAAAGCATCTTACATGTTTTTGCATGCACCAGCTTGTGGCCAGATTCTTACCTGCTTGGAGAAGAAGAATTGTTGTTATTTGCACAGCCATTCTACACCATCACTACACAGAACAACATCTTGGAAGGTAGGTTCTTTTTGTTAATATCGTTGAGTTGAGTTGAGTTGAGTTGATCGAGTTTGAGTCCGAGGAAATCACCAATACGTACAAATGTATGTCGACGGCAGTTCCAGCTCCTCGGGCGTCTTCGAACTGAACTCCTATGGTTAAGTCTAATGTGGTTCAGACATTTGCTGTTTTGGATGAATGGATTTGTGATGTATCAGGTCTAACTTGTAGTCGGTAGTTGCATTGTGGCAACCTGCAAAGGTTCCCTTTTATGTAAAATGCATGTATGGGCCACTGGGTCCTCGTCGTGATCTGTTGTTAATTTCAGACGTGGCTTTTGTAATATACATCGAATGTGTGAATTGTTGTATTTGTATATTGTTGTATATTTGTGTATCATGTATTGCTAATTGGGACATGAACTTGAATGTGCAGGGAGCATTTGTGTATTTAATTGTATTGGTAGGTAGGTGTGTATTTGTACTGCTGTTTCAGACATGCACTTCAATTTGTGAACTGGCATGTGTATGTTTGTACCTGAATTTGTATTGGTGAACTGGCATGTGTATGTTTTTACCTGAATTTGTGAACTGGCATCTGTAATTTCTTTGGCAAGATGAAGTCCCAACTACCTATGAAAAGTATTTTTGTGTCTCCTAGTTAATCCACAAATTAGCATTTCTTGAAATATATTGCTTTATCTTCTAGTTAAGATCCGTTTGATGTAAGATCTGTTTGATGTTACATTGATATGATTCCTTGAATGTGAGAAATGGCATGTGCATGTTTGTCCCAGTTTGGTAACAGTACCTCCTCTAACGGTAAGTACACATATATACCGATAGGAAAATACATATATTTGTTCAGTCAGGCATATTCTAACGGTAAATACACATATTTACCGATAGGAAGCACATATATTTGTTCAGTCATGCATAATCTAAAGGTAAATGCACATATTTACCGATAGAAAAATACATATATTTGTTCAGTCATGCATATTCTAACGGTAAGTACACATATTTACCGATAGAAAAATACATATATTTGCTCAATCATGCATAGTCTAACGGTAAATGCACATATTTACCGATACAAAAACTAATGCTCGAGTGTCATGAATCATCTAACGGTAAGTACACATATATACTGATAGAAAAACACATATATTTGCTCAGTAATGTATATTCTCTAACGGTATGTGTGTGTTTGTACCGATAGAATATGTGAGCGGCAAATTACCTAAGTTAGTCTGACGGTTATTTCATGTATTTACCGTTAGAAAAATGTCCATTATAAGGAAAACCCCACTCGACCATTGCTGAGCTGTTCTTTAATTTGTTCTGTTGCACTCTGTGTCCCTCTGTTTGTGACGAAAGTTCCAGCTACACTACTAGGGTGATCAGCGCAGGCTGGAGGGAAGTTGATTGCGCCCCTCTCTTTAAGGTATGCTTAATCGTCGACACTTATCTCTCTCTCCCTCTAGATCTCCCTTCCTCTCTACTTGCAAGCTAGCTGTATTGTGTAGTTCCAAGTTTGTAGCTCTAAGCTTGGGAGCTTGGTAGCTGGAAATGCGTCATGTTTTAGGAGCTAACTAGCTTGTATTGTGTAGTTAGCTAGGTTAATTAGTGTTAATTTCGTCAGGCTAGGGTTCAACACATGTATCTGTTGTAAGAGGCTGTACATGTACATATACATAACTTAATCGGGCAGGTTTCATGCATGGCTTACTCGTTAAATTTTGTTAATTGTAGATGGACAGGAAATATTGGATGTATGGAATAAAACGTACTACTCTTGAATATTTGGATGGTGTGAATGAGTTTATTAAATTTGCTGAGCAACAAAAGGAGAGGAAGGGAGAGAAAAATATGATCTGTCCTTGTACAGATTGTATGAACTTGAAGAGGTTTAGCAACTCTGATCAAATTAAGAGTCATTTGATTCGTCGTGGTTTTAACGCGCGATACACCCGTTGGATATGGCATGGCGAAGATCTTGAGGAAACAAGCACCACTACTACCAATCAGCACGACTCGGATGTGGATTGCAATAATATCGATGATCATCCCAATTTTGGTAATGTTCATTCCGATGTGCACGTAGATGATGATGATGACAATCTAGATGAGATGTTACGTGATGTAGAGGAAGATTACAACGAAAATGACTTCTGTGAATTTGAGAAACTGATTGCTGACTCTGAGAAGCCTCTGTTCCCTGGATGTGCAACATTTACAAAACTGTCTTCTGTGCTGAGATTATATAACTTGAAGGCAGGAAACGGTTGGAGTGATAAGAGTTTCACGGCACTATTAGATCTTCTAGCGGACATGCTTCCAGAGGGAAATGAGTTGCCAAGATCTACTTACCAAGCCAAAAAACTGTTGTGTCCGTTGGGAATGGAAATCGAAAGAATACACGCATGCCCAAATGATTGTGTGTTGTACCGTAACGAGTACTCCAGTTTGCATGTTTGTCCAAGATGCGGCGCATCGAGGTATACGCGTAGGGACCGGATTGACAGTGAACGTCACGAGGTAAGGAAAGGGCCCCCGGCAAAAACTGTGTGGTACTTGCCTGTGATACCTAGATTGAAGCGGCTGTTTGCAAATCCGAAAGTCGCGAAGCACTTGCGTTAGCATGCTGAAGCCCGGAAACAAGACGGAAAACTGAGACACCCAGCTGATTCTATTCAATGGAGAAACATCAACAGAACATTTGCTGAGTTCGGCGGCGAACTTAGGAATGTAAGGTTCGGGCTGAGTACAGATGGTATGAACCCACATGGTAATATGAGCAGCCGGCACAGCACTTGGCCGGTTCTTTTATGCATCTACAATCTTCCTCCTTGGTTATGCATGAAGCGCAAGTACATCATGATGGCGTTACTAATCTCAGGACCCAGACAACCCGGAAATGATATTGACGTGTTTCTAGCGCCTTTAATCGAGGACTTACAGAAATTGTGGAGCGAGGGTGTGCAGGTGTGGGATGCATACAAGAAAGAGAATTTCATCTTGCGGGCCCTGATATTTTGCACCATAAATGATTTTCCTGCCTACGGCAATTTGTCGGGGTATAGTACGAAAGGAGCCAAGGCTTGCCCTATTTGCCTAGATGAAACTGAGAGCATGTGGCTGCGAAACTGCCGGAAAACAGTGTACATGGGTCACCGCAGGTTTCTTCCGGTGCATCACACGTACCGTAAGAAGAGGAAATCATTTAACGGGAAGCCTGAGAAGGGATCAGCTCCAGTGTTTCTGACCGGTAAGGAGATTTACTCACGCGTGAATGACATTAAAGTTGAGTTCGGTAAGCATTCTAAACCTCGAGAAAAAAATGTTTGGAAGAAGAGATCGATTCTCTGGGATCTACCGTACTGGGAGCACTTACAAGTTCGACATTGCATTGACGTCATGCATGTAGAGAAAAATGTCTGTGACAGTTTGATTGGTTTGTTGTTGAACATTCCGGGAAAGACAAAGGATGGTGTGAAAGCTCGTCGTGACATGGTGGAAATGGGGATAAGGACTGAGCTTGCACCTTTAGAGAATGGAAAGCGTACATACCTCCCCCCGGCCTGCTACACGTTGTCGAAGAGCGAAAAAACAGAACTCTGTCGGTGCCTGCACGGTGTTAAAGTTCCATGTGGGTACTCCGCGAACTTGAAAAAACTTGTGTCTATGAAGGACCTAAGACTGGTTGGCATGAAGTCCCACGACTGTCATGTCTTGATGTCACAGATGCTTCCCATTGCTATCAGAGGCATTCTCCCAGTTAAAGTCAGAGAGACAATCACAAACCTATGTTATTTCTTCAACGCAATATCTTCCAAGGTAAGTACGTGCACTCGTACTATAAGTTCACTACCTCCATTTGTGGAGCTTAATTAGAAGATTTTTCTGATATGCATATTTGGCGCAACTGTGTCCTCGTAGGTAATTGATCCTGATGGACTGGACGCTTTGCAACGCGACGTGGTTGCAACTCTTTGTCAGCTCGAGATGTATTTCCCTCCATCCTTTTTTGATGTTATGGTCCATCTGATTGTTCACCTTATCAGAGAAATTAAGTTTTGTGGACCTGTGTGCCTGCGCTACATGTATCCATTTGAGAGATTTATGGGTGTATTGAAGGGATACGTAAGGACTCGTCGTCGACCCGAGGGGAGTATCATGGAAGGTTATGCCGCCGAGGAGGTGATTGAATTTTGCACAGATTATATGGCCGGGGTTGACCCAATTGGTGTTCCTAGGTCCCGACACGAGGGTAGGCTTGAGGGAATTGGAACGATTAGATTCAAAGCTATCGTCCCCGCTCGTGATGTGTACGCAAAATCACATTTTTGGGTCTTACAACACATGACGGAGGTCGAGCCATACATACACGAGCACAAGGTAATGTTACGGTCACAGAATCCTTCGAAGTCAGATGTTTGGGTAAGCAGAGAACATAACAGGAAATTTGCTGAGTGGATCCAAGAAAGAGTCACGCGAGCTGCCGAGGGCTCCGTAAGTGAAACTGTGACATGGTTGGCTAGAGGCCCAAGATTCACTGTAGGGACTTGGCAGGGGTACGACATCAATGGGTATTCATTTTACACAAGAGCTCAAGACGCCAAGAGTAGCACGCAATGTAGCGGAGTGACACTGTTTGCTATTTCTGAGGATGCCAAGTCAGTAAGGGCGCTGAACTCATATTACGGTGTTATTGACGAAATATGGGAGCTCGATTACGGATTACTTAAGATTCCCCTGTTTCGATGCCAATGGGTCGAAATCCCTCGAGGTGTTCAAGTTGACAGTTACGGGTTTACTCTCGTCGATCTTGGTAGAGCCGGACACCAAGACGATCCATTCATACTTGCAAAGCAAGCCACACAGGTATTCTACATCGTTGACCCGGCCAATCCAAACTTGCATGTTGTCCTCCACAGCAAGAGACGTATTGTTGGGGTCGAAGATGTTGTCGACGAAGAGGAGTATAGCCAATTCGATGAAATACCTCCATTTTTAGAGGACATTCAATCTATCCGTACTGAAGACATCGACGAAACAACGTATCTGCGAGATGACCACGAAGAAGGATTATGGGTTGAGAACCATTGATGATTAATTTCTATTTCAGGGATAAATGCCAAGCAAACAGCCCACAAGTTCTGCAGCAAGGTGAGGAACTTATCATTAATACATCAGGCAGTACATTTTTCTTTAAAATTTAATGATAAGCTAGTTCACAGCATTAATACATCTCAATTTTACTCCACAGCATGAGTTCTAACATGTACAGTACCTTTATCCTGTAAATATTTAATTCTTCCCTTCAAATAGCACTTGCAAAAATCTCATCGCAGCCTCTTCAAATTAAGTTCAGCAAAAATCCCTTTTTTCTGACGGTATTTTGTTATTTATACCGATAGAGAAGGACATCTTCTCTCAGGCACTTAAAAACGTTTTCTATCGGTATTGTTCTGTTTTACCGTTAGAATAAATTCGTTTGTCTCACGGTACTTGTTGTCTGACGGTTTTTTCCTGTTTTTACCGATAGAATAAGACTCTACCGCTTTGAATTCTCGAACGTGTCGCCATGCGTCGCCTTGGAAACTCTATAAGTACCTTGCCATGCGTCGCGGTATTTTGTTGTTTTTCTAATTCTCGAACGGTTCGACTCCTCATCTTCTCTTTCACAATGGCAACCTCCATGGGATCGTCATCCACGGCCTCCCCGGTAAGAACTCTAAATCTCCTCGGTTTACCCCTGTATTGTTAATCCATGTTCAGTTCATTCTTTACCTGTTGATTTGCACAGGGAATGGTAGCCGTCGAAGACACTGCCAAAGTGAAGGCTGACCTGAGGGCCCTCCAGGAGGAGCACAAGCTCCTTACAGACAAGCACACTCAGCTACGGCTTGACCTTGACGATCTCTTCCAGCGCATTAAGCGCATGAAGACGGATGGTGACAATGCTAGGGCGAGGACGAGGCGTCTTCGCGAGGAGAAGAAAGCCGCGGATATGACCATCGCTGGCTGCGGTTTGACTATGAAGGATACCATAGCGAAGCTGAGGGAGGTCGCAGGCCTTCTTGACGCGGTAGTAGTTGATCCTAGGGACAACTTGTCGCTAGAGGAGTCCTGCGTCCTGGCTGCAAGTCTAACTGACTCTATTCTACATGCAGCCAGGGCTAAGACCACCCCTTGACCTAGCAATTTGGGTTTTATTTTTTTTTGTAAGTGATAAAACAACAATGAATGAACAATTTCTTTTTATGTCAATTTTCCAATTTTCCGGCTATCTTCCCTCTTTCTTTAACATTCTGCAGCTTTCAACCATGGTCTGTTTGATGTTAAATTGTGTACCTTTTCATTACTCTGACGGTATTTTGTTGTTTTTACCGATAGAAAAAGGGCACACAAATCTCAAGCACTTAATCAAAAAAATTTTCTGGGGAAAATTGGGCTCACGGGATTTTTTTGTTTATACCGATAGAAAAGGGCACCTTTTCATTACTCTCACGGTATTTTGTTGTTTTTACCGATAGAAAAATGGCACTCAATCTCAAGCACTTTAAAAAATTTTCTGTGGAAAATTGGTCTCACGGGATTTTATTGTTTATACTGATAGAAAAATGCATCCACTAATTCGAATATTTTTCCGGGAAATTTACTTTTTCTATCGGTATTATTTTGTTGTTTCGATAGAAAATTACATAAGTCTATCGGTATCATTTTGTTATACCGATAGAAAAGTTCATCCGCTACTTTATTACTCGTACACGGCCCTTTAGTTTCCCTCCACTCGAACAGTTCCACCTTAGAGCACTGCGTCTCTTCGAGAGCGAAGAAAACCCCAACCTCCGCCGTGAGCACTCACTTCCTCTCTCCCACACGACGATCGCCGGCTGGACACTGGTTCGTCACTGCCACCGGTTCTTATTTTCGTCCTTCGCCCGCCGCTGCTGCGTTCTACACCGCCTCTCCATCACCAGAACTGATCGCCGCCGTAAATACCCTAATTCGTCGTTCTATTTCCAGCATCTTCTTTATTTGATCCTAGTGTTTTGCACGTACTAATTCTTCGAGTTTTGCAATTACACTAGGGTTCCCTATTGTGTTGGCTTATGTACATTCCGCAGGCAATGTTGATTTTAATTAGGGTTTACATAATATGTTCCAGTGCTGTAATGAACCTGTTTTGAGATTTTAACTTCTCTATACTGCTGTATGTGTGATCAATTGTATCCAACTGCCATGTAATGCAGATTATATGTTGGAGGTGTTCTTACACATATTCTATCGGCAGCTCATGTATTTACCGATAGAAAATTTTTCTGCACAAGTAATAAAACTTAATTTGGATCTGGAAGGACATGAGCCATGCAATGTACTAGTTTGGTTGGGAATTTGTACTCACTTCGTATGAATATATGGCAATGTGGATGGGTCTTCGATGTATATGTTTCAAATGCCTATATACATGACTTTTCCCAACCTAATAGATGTGAAGTCCTGATGACTCACATACAGGCTAGGCTAAAGATTATGCACAGTGGCACTTAGATGCTTGTGTGCATATTTACGTGTGAAATAATAATGCTGGCCCATGAATATTAGTGTAGCAAATCATCGAGAATGTTATGTGATGACAGTGAATGGTGGCTTGTCAACAAAATTCCATATGTAGAGAACATTGTTATGTTCTATCGGTATCTCACGTGTTTGCCGATAGAAAAATTGTCTTGTGTGGAGGTAATTGTTATGGTCTATCGGCAGCTCATGTGTTTACCGATAGAAAATATTTCTGAAGACTTCAGTAAGTAATTTATGCATGTCTTTCTTTTTGTATTATTTTCCCTTTTGCCGCCCTAGTTAGTCTCCAGTCCTGGGCTGAGTTATGGAACTCCAAGGCGAATTAATTGCCATATATATGGTTTGTTGAAGGTTTTGTAGGGGAAGACATGTCGTCGTCTTCATCGGATGGTACTAGTGGTTCGACTAGGGCCAACCCCATCGTAACTACTGAAGATGGGGCTGTTACATCCCAGCGCAAGAGGGTGGGGCGAGGCGCGACGACGTTGGGGCGTTTGGCCAAACGCACTGATCTTTCTTGTGAGTTCAACCAATTTGGGAGGCCGATTGGAAAGAATGCTGGGAGGTACGCGGCCTACGTTGGGCTGTTGGCGAAAGAAAGGGTGAAGATCGCCGTCCAGAGCTGGAAGGACGTGACGGCGGACGAGAGGGATAGGTTGTGGGCGGAAGTGAAGGTTAAATGAACTGAAATCGCTGAACTCTTTCGTAATCACGTTTTCTTGGCTTATACTAAAGTTTAACTAACTCGTGATTAATTGTATGCATTTTTCGGAAACAGGCTAAGTGGAACATCCCCGACGATACACCTAGGACTGCCTGCTTGAAGGACATGAACGGAACATGGAATACCTTTAAGAGCTGGCTCGTCAGTAACTTCCTAGCTGCGGGGAAATCTCCTTGTGAGAAGTACCCCTTCATATCGGAGGAGGTATGGGAGGAATTCACCAAGCAGAAGGGGACTGAGGAGTTCAAGGCCCTTAGCGAGAAGAATAGGGCGATCCAGAAGAGGAACGACCACCCGCATCGGCTCGGATCCCGGGGCTATGCGGGGAAGGAGGAACAGTGGAAGAAGGAAGACGAACAAAATCTTGTGATCGACACCCCTGAGTTGCCGCTCTCCGAGATCCGGGATGAGAGGTGCAAGCGATGGTGGAGGGGGAGGGGGTCCGTGTCGTCCACGGGGTCTGTGCAGTTCGCAACCCCTGGGGACGCCGACGTTGTGAGGCGAATGGTAAGTTGGCTAACCTCGTAAACTGTGTGCGCACAAGTGTATATAAGGCAATTTGTCTCACAAGGTACCTTCAAATGTAACAGATCTCTTTTGAGAAGGAGGCAGCGGAGGGATTGTTTACCCCGCAGAGGGAGAACGACATCCTCACCCGGGCTCTAGGAAATAAGGAGCATCCCGGGCGGACACGGGCCGTGGGAGCCATTGTGTCGTGGAAGGCCGGTTTCGTAGATCCGGCTCCACCGAGGAAGAAGGCCCGCACCTGGAAGGAAAAGGAAGCTGACCTCTCCGATAAGATACGGGCTGAGGTACGGGAGGAGATACGGGCGGAGATGCGGGCTGAGATACGGGCTGAGGTACAGTCTGAGGTGCAGACCGAGGTCGCACAAATGAGGGAAGAGTTTGCACGGTTGAGAGAAACATTGCTGGCCAAGAGTGCAGATGCGGATCCCCAGGACGACGGTACCCCGCGGGGTCGGATAAGCAGTTGCGCTTCGAAGGTACTCGCGGATCCAGTGGATCTACTTGAGGTACTGCAAGCCTTCATCTGTGCACTTAAGTTGATGCCACTCCCATTCTGTTAGAGTTGTTTCGCTAACCTATTTTAATTGTTACAAATTTGCAGGGGCCGGAGGGCTGCATCCTACAGAATCACGTAGGCGCCGGGCAGGAAGTGGTTGGACACGGCTTCGTATATCCGTCTGGGCCGGATGTCCGGGTCCACTGTGTACCTCTGCGGTTGGGTTTCGCAAAGGTACAGGTGGACATGGCCATGCCGGGCTACAACGATTCTCCGTTGCCAGTCCCAACAGAGGAACTGCAGACACTTGCTGAGGCAGTGGGCTCCTACGTACAGTGGCCCAAGAAGTGTCTTGTAATACAACCGGTAAATCCTACACATTTTAGATTACATCCTACTCAGTACACTCAACTTGCATAATCTAACATACGTGCTCATTAATTGAAGTGGCCTGCCGCGGGGCTACCAGGGGACTGCGCCCCCAGCTCGGGGCATGAGGGCCGATCTCGTGCGAACCTGGACACATCAAAGACGGCCTCGACCCCACCCAGCGCATCCACGCCTCCACCTCGGAAGAAAGCCGCCATCACCTCGCCCTTGCCTTCGAAGGTACGCGCTCAGTCCCCGGCAAAAGGCAAGGGCGGCAAAGGCAAGGGCAAAGGGCGACAGGGACTGCCGCGGACGTTCACGAACGCGCTCCCACTCCTGTCGGAGGCATCTTTGCGGAAATTGGATCGATCAACCAGAGACCTCCACGACTGGTACCTACATCGAGCTCGGCGCAGCCTGAACTTCTTAGTTCCCTACAGGCCTGGGCAGTTCCACCGTGAGCCCGGGACTATATCCGTGGCACACGAGGATCTGTTCGACCTCTACAACTGGCGGGAGCTCGATATGTCCATCATACGGACTGGAGTCCTGTGAGTTTGCTGATGCTATGTATTGCTGTTTTCTAACTCTGTTTGCTAACTCTGCATTAATGTTGCAGTTCATTTGAATACTGAGTAACTTTCTGTGAAATTAATATTAATCTCGTCCTTCGCATGCAGGTGCATGTACAGGCTAGCATCGGAGGCTGCGTGTGACAAGGTGGGTTTCCTCGACCCAGAGAAAATAAGCCTCACGATGCTAGAGCAGGACGCCGCGCACGCTGAGCAGTACATATCCAGCGCACTGATGGCGCAGCAGGACAGGGACTTCATTCTGGTGCCGTACCACCAAAGGTTAGTGCATTTCGTACTAATTTAACTCAATCTTGTATGTTACACCTGAGATGTACTTTGAGCTAGCGGTCCTCTTTTACGTACAATGCAGGGGCCACTGGATCCTCATCGTGATCTGTCCGCCGAGGAACGAGGTGTACTACCTCGATTCGATGCGTGACAGATTATCGATGGAATATGTGCTCAAGGGGAATATGGAGGCGTAAGTAACTTATATGTTTGATTTATATTTTGACCTCACTAGCTAATGATAATCCATTAACTGGCAATACTAACTAAAATGCAGGGCTTTTGATAAATATGTGTCCACTGGAGGGAGGCATGCCGCACCGCAGGGCTCCGTACTAGCTTGGAAAGAATATGAGGTACTCACGAGACTTTTTGTTTATGCTTAATTAGTTTATGGAAACAATATATAGCTAACATGTCTTCGCATATGCAATTATCTCAGTGCCATCAGCAGCCGCAATCGTGGGAATGCGGGTTTTATGTGCTTCGCTACATGTACGACCTAGTGCAGACAAACTTTTCCCGATTCCCCCAGGTAAGCATCGATAGCTAACTCAAATTTCAAAAATGGGTGTCACGTTCTAAATTAGGATCGAAGTTAGTTAATCAGTATGCACACATGCTTGCAGATCGCCATGTCGAAAGACCAATATGAAAATGCAAAGATTATATATCTTCGACAAATCTGGGCACAATATGGCATGGAGGAAGTAGCGCCCAACCATTCAGCATGACAATTTTCTCCTTTTTGTGTACTCTGCATAGACTGTTCATATACATGTGAATAAATATATATATGTGAATAAATGTCCACATTGGATTGCAATCTGTATTTGTCCATACATATGTGAATAAATGTGAATAACTGCCTAATGTGTCAATTTGTTCTGTGAATTTACCTTGCATCTGTACTGTATTGTGTATCCAATCTATACTGTATTGCATCTGTACTGTATATGTGAATGTACTGTATTGTGAATGCAAATAAAGTACTGTATATGTGAATGCTCTATCGGTAAATTCATCAACAACCGAGAGACTACTGTACTTTTTTCTATCGGTACAATCAAAATTAATCGTTAGAAGAGTGTGACCTTTCCTGCCGGTGAACTCATACATATCCGATAGAGTACTAAGCTTTTTTCTGTCGGTAATATTGTAATTAACCGTTAGAATAGTGGTACTTTTCCAACTGCTGACGACGAGTTTTCTATCGGTACACTCCTAATATGCCGATAGAATAGTATGATTTTTTCTGTCGGTAATCTTGTAGTTAACCGTTAGAATATTGGTACTTTTCAATCCGCTATTGACGAGTTTTCTATCGGTCAACTTGTAAGATGCCGATAGAATATTATGATTTTTCCTATCGGTAAACTTATAATTAGCCGTTAGAATAGTGGTACTTTTCCAACTGCTGACGACGAGTTTTCTATCGGTACACTCCTAATATGCCGATAGAATATTATGATTTTTTCTGTCGGTAATCTTGTAATTAACCGTTAGAATAATGGTACTTTCCCTGCCGCTGGACGTAAGACTACGACGGGTTTTCTATCGGTAGATTCATAATATGCCGATAGAATAGTGAACTTCTTCTGTCGGTTATTTATCGATAGAAAATGTCCAGTCTTGTTCTATCGTGTCTATCTCTATCGGTACAAAAACCGATAGTAGAAGGGTGTTTTTTACCGATAGAAGACTGCATTTCTGTACTAGTGGACGTTCCAACCCATTCTGCAGAGACAACTGCTACCGCAGAGGCAGCTGCAGCAGACCCCGCGTCCGGGGAAAGCCTTGTGGTCGCGGAAGATCCCCCGGCTCCTGAAGTCCCCGAGGCTTCAGGGCTAGTCGCCTCTACTTCCCTGGTCGAAGGGACGACTGCGGTAAGATTTTCTCACAGTCTTGTTTTCCTCACTTCCCCCTGTGCATTTGATGATCTAATGCTTATGCAGGGAGAAGAGCTTCCCCCTGTAACTCCTGCGAGTCCTAGGGAGGAAAATCCTCCGCCTCCGCAGACTGGAGTGGAGGTGGTTGCACAAGATCCTGTGGCGGTTGCACACGAGGTGCCGGCCCCAGAAGTCCAGGAGCCATCGAGGCCTTCGGATGCGACCCCGCCAACGGGACCAATTGCTCAGGTAAAGATTCTTCTCATTCGTCTTCATCTTCCCCTAGGAATGTGCTAACCGAAGAACATACCCAGGGGGGAGATGCCTTGTTCTCCAAGAGGAGGATCAGGACGGACGGCAATTGTCCCCTTTCTCGAGGGGAGCCTCTCTTGAAATCTCAAAAGCTAATGGGATTTCAAATAAGGTAAGAATCTTCATCCTGATTGTATTTAAATGATGGTCATGAACTGTGATTTGTTCGATTCTTCTTTCCTTTGTCAGCCGAAAAGAAACAACATCCAGCCCTTCAACCACTTCGGGGAGGGTTGAAGTCGCTGCTAGTGCCGGAGCCTCCAGTGAGGAGCGCTCCGTCCCCTCGGTCCAGGAAGTCGTCCGGGCCGTGGGAGGAGAAACAGGCGCGGGTCCCAGTCGCAACTAGTGGCGACTGGGAGTAGTGCCCAGCAGGCACTCCCATCTACTGCCCCTGCTGTAGGCGCCTTCGGACCTTCAACGAGTATTCCCGTTAGTCCAGAAGATGCCTCAATACAGGAGTTTATAAAGGTATAATGAACCCCTCTCTGGGTGCCTGAATTTGTACATAGAACACCCTTAACTCCCTTTTTTGCATCCCAGGAACTATCCCGGATGATGGCCCAATCGCGTGCTACGGTGGCAGGCATAGAGGCCATACAAAGGGAACGAGACAGCTTGCGCAACTAAGGATCATCACTTTTCAACTTGTAAAGATACAAATTGGTTATGACCATTCGTTCTGTTTTACTGCAGAAAGGTGGCATTGCAGGACAAAGAAGCGGCCACAATGAAGCTCCATTCGATCTCAGTGGTTAGGAACCAAGAGATCGAAAACAACAGACTACGGTCACAACTTGCTGGTAAGTTGAATCCTGATTAGGAAGACTTGTCGTCGCAATATGCGAGTAACCTTTTCCCTTGTTGCAGCGCAAGCGGGTCAAATAAAGCAGCTCAGTGTGGATAATAAACTCCTCCGGGACTCTATTCAATCTTCCGAAACGGCAATCAGAAACTGAGCCGTTCAGTCTTCGAAAAACTGAAGGCAGTGGCTCATCTTCTGAAGGCTGATGTGGTCGAAACCACACGAGACCACCTCAGCCAAAATGACTGGTCTGCGCTAGTTATGGCCCAAGCGGAGTCACTTCTCGAGTATCTGCCTGAGGATACACAGCGACGAGAAGAGGTGATCAGAACCAGAGTTCGGTCAGCCGCTTCCGCTATCCTCAGCCGGGTTCGTCTTCACCATGGCCCAGATGCAGATCTGAATCCATTGGTGGGACCAGTTGAGGTCGAGAGTGAAGAACAACTTGAAGCCGTCATGGAGGATAAGCTCCTGACTGAGCTTGGGATCGAATGATCCCAATACCTGTACAGAAACAGTTGTATACAATGCAATGCACATGGAAATTCACTTTTTTGAAAATGAATATATTTTTGTTTTATGTCGTTTCATATTATGAACATATCCCCCTAGCCCCCGTCTGTGATTGTAGATACTGAAGACTTAGTATTACAAACACAGGAGGAAAGTTATAACGACCAGGGATATTTGATCGGACCGACAATTATGATCAGGGTAACACCTAGCCTTGTTTGCAAACCAACAGCCACTCAGATAACCGAGGACTTGCCAGAAAGCTCCGTGTGCGTTGAGAAACGTCTTAGTTAGGAATGACTTATCTGGAAGCGGTCATGAGATCGGTCAGCGAATCCGACCAGGATGTTATAATGATCTAACCGCGGGCGACCAGCCCCCGAGCCGAATTCGCAGTGGATGGGCATAAAGGGAAATATTCATCATATGAAAGCAAAACATTTGTTATTTTATGAAAAAGTGCTAATTGAACAGGAAAAATGGGGTTGAGTGCTTACACGTAGAACTTGCGAAGTTGATCGATGTTCCAAGTATTGGACAAAATTCGACCATCCTCCATGGCTAACCGCGCGGATCCTGGTCGCGGCACCGAGACCACAGTGTAAGGGCCTTCCCACTTCGGGGAGAATTTTTTGCGATTAGACTGATCTTGGATTTTTCGTAAGACCAGGTCGCCCACGTGAAGACTACGTGGTCGCACCCTTTTACTGTGATACTTGCGCAAAGCTTGCAAGTATGCCGCGAACTTGATCAAAGCGCGATCACGCCCTTCTTCTAGGAGGATGAGATCTTGTGACCGCTGTTTGGACTGATCAACCTGTTCGAATCGTTCTGTTCGAACAGACCCAATACTGACTTCCATAAGCAGTACAGCCTCGGCCCCATAGACCAGATGGAAGGGCGTCTCACCGGTGGCTCGACTAGAGGTAGTTCGTAGTGCCCATAGAACGGTATAGAGCTCGTCTGCCCAAGCCCCCGAGCGAGTCTTAAGGCGATCAAAAACACGTTTTTTAATGCCTTGTAGTATCTGCCCATTGGCCCGTTCTACAGCACCATTGCTTTGTGGATGTGCCACAGAAGCAAAGCACACCTTAGTTCCAATCTGGTCGCAGTAGTCTAGGAAGAGACCTCTAGCGAACTGAGAACCGTTATCGGTGATAAGACGGTTTGGAACACCAAATCGAGCAACAATGTTCTTATGAAAGAACTTTTGTGTTGCTGATGCGGTAATATTTCGTACCGGTTCGGCCTCGATCCACTTTGTAAACGTGTCAATGGTTACGAACAGAAACTTGTACCCATTGACCACTTGTGGCATAGGACCTATAATATCCATTCCCCAAACTGCGAAAAGCCATGCGAGGGGAATGGTTTGTAACGCATAGGCAGGTTGATGAACCTGTCTCGCGTGGAACTGACACTGAGGACACTTTTTGACCATGTGCTTGGCATCATCGAGTGCTGAAGGCCAGTAGAATCCTTGTCGAAAAGCTTTTCCGACCAGTGTCCGATATGACGCGTGTGCACCGCATACACCGTCATGTATTTCTTTCAAGAGGGATTTTTCTTCTTCCTGAGATATGTAACGCATGAATACTCCTTGAGTACCCTTTCTGTACAGGACCCCATCTATGAGCTTGTCCAGACGCGCTTTTCGAATTAACCGATCACTTTCGGTTTCATCCTCGGGTAGGGTCCCATGTTCAAGATAGACTCTCAATGGATGAGTCCAATCCTGTTCCTGACCGAGGTTGGTAACGGAGGCTATTACCGGATCATCCTCGACCGAAATCATGATCGAAGGACGATCCAAGTGTTCAATGAACACTCCTACCGGAGCGGATGTACGTGAGGACCCAATTTTGGATAATTGGTCTGCGAGAATGTTGTCCTTTCGCGGGATATATTGGACTTCGAAATGACTGAAGTGTTTTTCCAATCTCCTCACTTCCCCCAGGTAATGAGCCATTGTCTCATCGGAGGTGCTGTACTCCTTGTTTACCTGGTTTACGACCAGCTGTGAGTCTCCCCTCACCACTAATCGATGGACTCCGAGGAATTTTGCTGCCCGGAGCCCTGCAAGAAGGCCTTCATACTCTGCTGCATTGTTGGTCGTAACAAAGTGTAGTTGGATGACATACTTAAGCTGTTCGCCCTGAGGCGTAACTAAGACCACTCCAGCCCCCGAGTGTTGAAAACTACGGGAGCCGTCAAAGTACATTGTCCAGTAATCGGGGCACTCCAATTCCTCTGGCATCTGCACGGGTGGCTCAGGGTTGGTCCATTCGACCACAAAATCGGCCAAAACCTGAGACTTAACCGCCGTGCGAGGCGTGAAATGGATCTCGAAGGCACCGAGTTCGATCGCCCATTTGGTGATTCGACCAGATTTCTCTGGGTTTCGGACAATATCCCCCAAAGGAAAAGAGGAGGGTACTGTGATCTTGTGCGCTTGGAAGTAGTGTCGTAGCTTACGGGAAGCCATCAGTAGCGCGTAAAGTATCTTCTGGACCTCAGGGTAACGTTCCTTAGGACCATGAAGTACCTCGCTCACATAGTAGACAGGTCTGTGTATTCCTTCCCTATCCGCGATCAGAACGGCGCTAACCGCGTGCGGTGTGGCCGCTAGATAAAGAAGCAATGGTTCTCCTTTGTCGGGAGACACCAATACTGGCAGACTGGATAAATATGTTTTCACCTCCTGAAACGCTTTTCCGGCCTCATCCGACCATGTAAAATTGTGATGCTTCCGCAGTGCTTTGAAGAAAGGCAATCCCCTTTCGCCTAGTCGCGATATGAAGCGACTTAAGGCCGCCATGCGACCAGCCAGGCGTTGAACATCCTTCATGGTCGAGGGTGATCTCATTTGTTCAATGGCCCTGATTTTCTCAGGATTAACTTCAATGCCCCTGATTTTCTCAGGATTAACTTCAATGCCCCTGGAACACACAAGGAAACCAAGGAGTTTTCCTGAAGAAACCCCGAAAGAACATTTCTCCGGGTTTAATTTTATTCCAAAGCGATTCAAATTACAGAAGGTTTTTGCGAGATCGTCCAAATGGGACAATCTCTTGGTACTTTTTACAACCAAGTCGTCTACATATGCTTCGAGATTACGCCCTATCTGGGAAAGAAAGGTCTTTTGCATCAAGCGCTGGTACGTGGAACCTGCATTCTTGAGACCGAACGGCACTCTGACGTAGCAGTAGGTGCCGAACGGGGTGATGAAGACAGTTTTCTCTTCATCTTCTTCTGCCATGCTAATTTGATGATATCCTGAGTAAGCGTCCAGGAAACTCATCAGTTCGCAACCCGCAGTTGAGTCGACCAACTGGTCGATGCGGGGAAGGGGAAAGTCATCCTTCGGACATGCAGCGTTGAGGCTTGTGTAGTCGACGCACATGCGCCACTTGCCATTTGACTTGCGGACCATGACCGGATTGGCGAGCCATTCCGGGTGATCAACTTCACGGATGAACCCCGCCTGTAGGAGTTTGTCCAACTCCTCTCGGATGGCTTCCTGTCGGTCAACAGCAAAACGCCTGAGCTTTTGCTTTATTGGTCGTTGTCCAGGTCGAATTGCTAACCTGTGCTCAATTACTTCCCTTGGGACACCGGGCATGTCGGATGGTTTCCACGCAAACACATCTGCATTAGCCCGGAGGAAAGTAATGAGATCGAATTCCTATTTGTCATCCAGAACTGATCCGACCCGAATTGTCTTGGATGGATCATCTGGGTACAAAGGAACCAGTTTGAGTTTCTCATCTGGTCGAGGAGCAGCCTTGATCGCGTCGATGGCGACGGTGGCGACCTGGTTTTCCCGGAGGGGAAGTTGATCAACCATCTCCAGAGATAGCCGGTCGCACGTGAGTGCCACGTTGCGACTGCCTCAGACCGAGATGACACCTTTGGGGCCAGGCAATTTTCCGCACTGGTAAGCATAGTGCGTTGCCATCATGAATTTAGCGAGAGTTGGCCTGCCAAAGATTGCATTATAAGCCGAATCACAATTGATTACGTCAAATGTAACCAATTCTGTTCGAAAGTTATCTGGTTCTCCCAGTGTGACCAGGAGGATCACTTGTCCCAACGGCATCATGGAGGGGCCTAGGATTATCCCATAAAACGGATGGATTATGGGCTTAATCTTCGAACGAGGAATTTACATTTCGTCGAGTGCCTTGACCAACAAAATGTCAAGGGCGCTCCCTCCGTCGATCAGGACTCTTTCAACTCTCGCGTTACTGATGATCGGGGTAATGACCAGAGGGAGCCTCAATGGTCGTGTTAACCCCGCCGAACAATCAGTGCGATCAAATGTCAAAGGTGTATCCGACCAGCGGGGGTATTGAGGTTCACCAAGGGATGTCTCCGTTTGGTTAACCTCTTGGTAAAAGGCCTTAAACTGCCTTTTGGAAACAAAAGAAGAAGAACCTCCAAAAATAACATTAATATGATTTTGAGGTACCTGGTAGGACATTTCCTCGTCTCCGTCGACGTTCCTAAATCTGCACGCCTGTTCTTTAGGTGGTAAGGTTGGCATTGGCCCAACTCCCTGGTAGAAGTCATCCAGTTGCTTCAACCAACTCCTGCAGTTCTTGAGGTCGTGGCCTGTGGAGTTGTGGAGTGGACACCACTTCTTGCCTTCCTGCGGATTAGTTGACTTTTCTGGCTGGTCGACACTCCGACCACCAGAGGGAGTTTAATTTTTAAATGAAGACTTGTTACCTCTGGTCGAAGGTGGCTTCTCTGCGACTGCGACCTCGCGGTATTGTCCAGAGCGGTTCCTCTTCGACTTTTTTGACTTCCCACCTGACGAAGATTCTGGCTTCTTGGTTGAATCTTCTTTCCTGGAGTCTTTGAAACCTGGTTGTGGTGGTAGGTCACCCTTGTCAACCATTCGGTTCCATTCGACCGCTTCGGTTGCGTCAGAGTATCGATCGGCCATGTCGAATAGATCAGCCACTGATTGAGGAGGGTGGATAAGCAAGTCTTCGGTAAATCTCCGGTATCGAACAGCATGTTTAAATGCCTTGATGACGGAGCCATCGGATATGTTCGGGATGGTATTCCTCACCCCGAAAAACCTTTTGACAAACTACCGAAGAGTTTCGGTTGAAGTTTGTCATAGCCGATGAATATCGTCCTCTTTACCCGGCTTTTGGTAACAGTTTTGGAAATTGCTGAGGATAGCGTCGCACAGCATTTCCCAATTATAGATGGAACCTTCGGGCTGGTTAAAAAGCCAGGTTCTAGTCGGTCCTTCAAGGACTGTGGGCAGGTAATTGGCCATGACCTGGTCATCGCCTCCCGTCGCTTGGATGGCAGTGATATAGATTTGAAGGAACTCGGATGGGTTCTGAGTTCCATCAAACCTCTCAATAGCCCCCGGTCGAAACTTATCAGGCCAAATGACCGCTCGTAGGCCGGGTGAGAAAGCTTTACAACCGACGTAGGGACCGTGAACTGCCCTGTGACTCTCGACCGGGTTACGGGCGACCTCACGCAACGGTGAAGTTACTCGCGGTCCCAAACGAGAGTGGACAGGAACTCGATCCCTACTACGAGAATCCTGCGTTCACCGGTACTTGTCCCGTCGGGACGGTACGGGTGGTGGGTAACTTCGCCTGCCAGAATCAGAGTGGAGACACTCTCGTTCGTGGGAACACGTTACCGAGCGGGAAGAGGCCGTTGGGGTCGCCTCAGATGCGACCTCATCCAGTCTTTCCACCAGGATCCTGAAAAAGGCCGGTTTCTGCGCATCCGTGACCTAGGAGGAAAGTTACGCATGACTTCCGCGATAGATCGCAGTCGACCATGGGTGCTTCTCCTAGGGGCACCAGGCGTTACTGTTTCTTCGTCCACCGGGAAACGCTCCGGTGGCAAAGAAGGGGTCTAGTCATGTTTGCGACCACGCGACCGTCGAGAAGAACTCAGAGCAGCATCATAACGAGCCTGCGCATCTTGAAGAGCCTCTAGGGCAGTTCTGCGTAGTTCGTTGTTTTGTTGCTCGAGATCTTGATCCTCCTTCTGTTTGCGATCCCGTTCTTCCCTAGCGGCCTGCTGATCAGGAGTTTCCTCCGACAAAGCAGCGAACTGTCTAGGGAGAGAAGTTGCCGATGGGGAAAACATCTCAGTTTGTTCCGAGTCAGACTCGAAATCAAAGAGACGGTGAAGGTTATCAAGGTCGAATCTCCCCGGGCTGATTTCCAGGTCGACATCGTCCTTCCCCTCAGCGGGGTCGTATGACGGACTGGATTCATCCTCTAGCACATTAAGAACCTCGGTGGGTTCTGACCTTGCACTAGTCGCCCCCTGGTCGATGGACATGACCTGGAGAGATGATTCCACCTCTGGAAGATTCTGGCCTTCAACCTCCTCCATTGGAATGAGATCACTTGGAGAAGGCATTGGAATGTGAGCATAATCCTCGAGATCGAAATCATTCTAAGAATCATATGCTCCAGCCATGTTTCAGCGAACCTCCAGATTAAAATTAGGACGCTTTGAGAAAGGCCCCACGGTGGGCGCCAGCTGTCGACGATTCGGACTCAGAGTCCTCAGCCGAACTTATGCAGAATTTGTAATAGCGAGACCTTTCAAGATGACCCTCCGGGAAGGTATGTAGAAAAATGGAGAACAGGAGCACATAGAGGTTATACAGGTTCGGGCCCTCGATGGTGGGAGTAAAAGCCCTACGTCCTGTTAGGATTTCACTATGTGTGATAAAGGTTTACAAACTAGCGGGAAGGAACCTTCACAGGCGAAGGTTTTTCCTATGTAAGTGTACAAAAAGAAGCTCTAGGAGACTTGCAAATATTATCTAATCTAAGCCGTAGACTTGGCTGTTTGAGTGGTTGAGATACGTTGTATCTCACTTGTATCAGAGGTCTTGATCTCCAAATGGATGGATCTCCCCGTTTGATGCATCTTGCCACTCCTTTATACTGGTCGAAAGGGTGCCATGCCATAACTGCATCAAACAGTTGTTCGGACAGTTGGATGCGGTTTTTCGAGAACCGCTCATAACCTCCATGCAGGTTAAACACGTGTTATTCACGGATAATTGCACGTATTAACCTCCTGACGGTTGATCTTCCACGTGGAGGTATCTTCGGGATACTTGGAATATTCTCGCCATAGGGGTAGCCGGACAAATGATCTCCAAGTACCCCGGTAAAAAAATACTCTGACCGCGGGATGTTGGTTGACCGCGCGACATCCTTGAGATTCTGTTCGCGTATAGCATACGAACTCCTGACCGCGCGAAGCCTGCGGTCTGATCGCACAAAGCCCGCGACCTGATCGCACAAAGCCTGCGACCTGATCGCGCAAAGCCTGCGACCTCGGACTGATGCTTCTCAAAATGATATATAAGGAAAAAAATTTCTTATTTCTTACAATCTTTGCATACATAAGAGATACAATTAAGCGACCAATTAATTAGCGTCGACCTGTTCCGAAAGTAACTTACAAAGTTCTCCTAGGGACGTATTGGCATCAGTAGGATCTACACTGGCCGCCCCAGGAGAACTACCAATGGCTCTAAGACTATCAACATCATCTCTCAGCAAAGGAGTGGATTTGGCATCAGTAGGATCATCCAAGAAATTAAAGTTGATACAACAAAGGTGGAGATGAAGCTGCAACTCAAAGCACTCTGCCAAGTGCAGAATGGCAAAAGACATCCCCTCAGAATGCTTCTCCAGCGCCTCTTTTTTTTTTGGAGAGTTCTGCACAAGGCAGCTTTCTCCTCCTGCACATATGCTTCTCCAGCTTCTCCTAGGGACGTATGCTGGGAGGGTGAAGATGATTGCCAAGCTTCAGAGTGGATTTGGACGTGGAAGTATGAGCCTTACCCCAGAAAGTTGATCATCCAAGAAAAGCTGATGATACAAAGGTGTTGAAGAGGGGATATTAGAAGGATTGTTGTGGATCTCCAAAGGTGGAGTCGATGCAACTGGAGGGGTTGCAAGGGGCAATGTGGCAACACAGGCCTCAGCACCCTCTAGAGTCTTCGCTGCAGCTCCACTGGAGGATCTTTCATCATTTCTAAGTCTCTTCTTTGGAGGGAGCATTTCCTCAGGCACCTGTGGATTTCAAAATGCATTTGTTTCGAGGTAATCAAGTCATAAAAGAAAGATCTGCATTAGAGTTTCAGAGAGGACTTACTTTTTGAAGATCCTGATCGAGTTCATTCCTTATCTCTTCCTCATCACTCTCAATTTCAATAACCTCATTGGAATCTCGGCTCGCCATCAAGGTGGGAGTTGAGGAGGGAATAAAGACAGGGATTTAGGAGCCTCGCTATTTATAGAAACAGAAGGTGACGGTTCATATGCGCGAGTGCCTCGAGTTTTAAAAAGCGCACTACTGGTTTTCAAGGTCAATAAATTCATGATAACTTCTCGGGAGATAAACTGCAACACGGAAAAGGAAGTTGAAGAGTCAGATTAGATAATTCGACGCAAATTAAATTTGAAGTAAATAATTAAGTCTCTTCATCTGCTCAGTTATTATGTGCGGTTATCAACAATTGCATGTAGATAATTCGAAGGGTGGGCACTGTTGGGACTATCACAGACGGTTGGGATATCAAACCGTCTGTTTTAATATTACAGACTGTTCTCATGTCCAAACCGTCTGTAATATGACTATTACAGACGGTTCTGATGTCCGAACCGTCTTTACTATGCCTGGAATATTGAACTGTTCGACTTCTTCAAATACTTGTTCCCTCCCTGGAGTGTTTTGCTTCCATTCGAACCGCTCCACTTCTCTTTCTCCAAGAAATGAGGGAAAATTGCAAAATTTACATAAGAACAAATTTTTAGTTCATTTTTTCAACATTAATGAAAAACAATTTCCAAGTCGACGCTTCGTGTCCCCAGGTTAGTGCGCTGCACAAACATCAGAAATGGAAAAGACACAACACATTGTTGAGAATTTGAAGTGGAGCGCACTACTTTCTTTTCAAGATCAATACCGTCATGATAAATATTCTCGGGAGATAAACTGGAACACGGCAAAACAGTAGTGCCCACTTTGGAAGTTGAAGCGTCAGATTACATAATTCGATGCAAATTAAATTTGAAGTAAATAAATAAGTCTCTTCATCTGCGCTGTTATTATGTGCGGTTATCAACAATTGCATGTAGAGAATTGCACTGTTGGGACTATCACAGACGGTTGGGAGATCAAAACCGTCTGCGTTAATATTACAAACGGTTCTGATGTCCGAACCGTCTTTAATATGTCCGTTGAATATTGAACTGTTCGACTTCTACAAATACTTGTTCCCTCCCTGGAGTTTTGCTTCCAGTTGAACTTCTGAGAATTTGAAAGAAGTTGAGAATTTGAAGCGTCGATAACTGTTCAACAATCACAGTCGGTCCTTACATAAAATCCGTCTGTAATATTACTATCACAGACGGTTTGGAGTTAAAAACCGTCTGTGATATTGATAGAAGTTGAGAATTCGAGGCAGGACACTGTTGGGACTATCACAGTCGGGCCTTACATAAAAACCGTCTCTAATGTGACTATCACAGACGTTTTTTTACCTCAGAGCCGTTTGTGATATTCAAAGCACGTTGATATATAACTTCTATATTCTTTTTATATTATTTGCATGGGACCTGCGACTTCTATATTGTTTCTATATTATTTGAAGAGCTCCGATGGACTGCCCTCACTAGCCAAAGATCGCGATAGTCATTCCTTGATCACACACAGTGTACATACCTTTGTATGGTCGAATGTTCGACAAAAGCTAAAGAAAGATAAAGAAAGAGGGAAGATTGCATGCAGTCCAAGAATGTGCTGGAAAATTGAAAAGTTGACATAAGAACAAAGTTTTCAATAATTTTTTTCATCACTTACAAAAAAAAGTAAAAATACAGAATGTTAGGTCAAGGAGTGGTCTTAGCCCTAACTGCATCTAGAATAAAGTCAGTTTGACTTGCAGCCAGGACGCAGGACTCTTCTAGCGACAAGTTGTCCTTCTCAGGATCAACTACTACAACGTCGAGAAGGCCTGCGACCTCCCTCAGCTTCGCGATGGTATCCTTCATTGTCAAACCGCAGCCAGCGATGGTCATATCCGCGGCTTTCTTCTCCTCGCGAAGACGCATCATCCTCGCCCTAGCATTGTCACCATCCGTCTTCATGCGCTGAATGCGCTGGAAGAAATCGTCAAGGTCAAGCCGTAGCCGAGTGTGCTTCTCCGTGAGGAGCTTGTGCTCCTCCTGGAGGGCCCTCAGCTCGGCCTTGACTTTGCCAGTGTCTTCCACGGCTCCCCTTCCCTGTGCAAATCAACAGGTCAAGAATGTATTGAACAGGGATTAACAATACAGGGGTAAGTCCAAAAGATTGAGAGTTCTTACTGGGGAGGGCGAGGCTGACGATGCCATCGAGGATGCCATTGGCGCAGAGAAGCTAAGGAGTCAAACAGTCTGAGAACTATAAAAACTTGTAAAGTAAATGAAATTTTTCCACTGTCAATTTATAGAACTTCCAAAGCGATGCTTCGTGTTCTCCTAGGCGCCGCGCGCGAAGATCGGAGACAGAAATGATCACAGTTGTGAATTCGAAGCGCCAGTACTTTTCCAGTCGGTTCAGACATCAGAACCGTCTGTGATAAGTAGACTATCACAGACGCTTCGTAGTTCACAACCGACTGTATAAATCACAGTCGGTTCTGAGTTCCGAACCGTCTGTGATAGTCTACTTATCACAGACGGTTCTCAGCTGGGAACCAATTGTATATATCACAGTCGGGTTTTAGGTTAGAACCTTTTGTGATAAGTAGACTATTACAGACGGTTCGCAGCTGGGAACCGATTGTATCTATCACAGTCGGTTTTTAAGTTAGAGCCGTCTGTGATAAGTAGACTATCACAGACGGTTTTGTGTTCAGAACCGTTTGGTTTACTGTCACAGTTGTTTTTGACATCAGAATCGTCTGTGATATCTGAACATATTCTCCCGACAGGCCTTCGCAGACGGTTTTCCATTGAACAGTACATACCCGTCTGTGAGCCGTCCAGGATGTCTGTTTCTGTGGTAGTGGCCCCAGTGACCCCGTCCCGGGCGCCGCCATTTGACTGGGGACAAGGCCCCCGGTGACCCCATCCTGGGCGCCGCCTTTTGCCCGGGGACCAGGGCCCCGGTGACCCCGTCCCAGGTGCCGCCATTTGACCGGGGACAAGGCCCCGGTGACCCCATCCCGGGCGCCGCCTTTTGCCCGGGATAAGGCCCTCGGTGACCCCGTCCTGGGCGCCGCCATTTGCCAGGGGACCAGGGCCCCGGTGACCCCATCCCGGGCCCCGCCTTTTGCCCGGGGACAAGGGCCCCAGGGACCCCGTTCCGGGCGCCGCCTTTTGCCCGGGGACAAGGGCCCCGGCAACCCCGTCCCGGGCGCCGCCATTCACTCGGGGACCAGGGCCCTGGCGACCCCGTTCCGGGTGCCGCCATTTGCCCGGGGGCCGGGCCCCAGAAGAGGGTTTCTTCTGTTCTATGGCTCCAAGCCCTCCGGGGGCAGTTTTCTCTTCCTCACAACGACTTTAAATCCCAAGTTCAGATCCTTCCGCCCGGAGATTCCCGGTCCCTCGGAAGTGAAGGGGTTCTATCACAGCAGTGTGCGAGAAAATTACCCCGGAGACCTCAGTGTCATCAGGGGAAGGGTTTTACACATACCCTCCGGAGCCATGGCGTGTCCCCGAGGGCTTGGAGGGCTCCTATTGGGGAAATCCCGTACCTCCGGGCAGTCTTCAAAGTGGGCTCCCAAGCACCCTCGGTCTTTCGTGCGGAGAAGGTTCCTGGCGGTTCTGGGCCTCCGGGCCCTGGGTCCCGGGGGACTTCCGGAGGGTCCTGGGGCCTCAGGGCCCCGAGTCCCAAGGACTCTACTTCCGGAGCGCCTCGGCCCTTCGTGCGGAAAAGGTCCCCAGTGGGTTCCGTGGCCTCGGGGCCCAGGGTTCTGGGGAACTTCCGGAGCGCCTCGGCCCTTCGTACGGAGGGTCCTTGGTGGGTCCCAGGGCCTCCGGGCCCTGGGTCCCGGGGACTTCTGGAGCGTCTCGGGCCTTTGTGCGGAGAAGATCCCTGGCAAGTCCATGGGCCTCCGGGCCCGGGCCCCACAGGGTCTCTGGACCGCCTTAGCCCTTCGTGCGGAGAAGGTCCCCAGCGGGTCCCAGGGCCTCAGGGCCCCGGGTCCCAGGGGACTTACGGAGCTCCTCTGCCCTTCGTGCGGAGAAGGTCCCCGGCGGGTCCCGGGGCCTTCGGGCCCTGGGTCCCGAAGAACTTTCGGAGTGCCTCGGGTCTTCGTGCGGAGAAGGTTCCCGGTGGGTCCCTGGGCATCCGGGCCCTGGGTCCCGGGGACTTCCGGAGCGCCTTGGGCCTTCGTGCGGAGAATGTCCCGACGGGTCCCTGGGCCGCTGGGCCCCGGGTCCCGTGCGGTCTCCGGAGAGTCTCGGCCTTTCGTGCGGAGAAGGTCCCCGGCGGGTCCTTGGGCCTCCGGGCCCCGGGTCCCTCGGGAACCATCGAGGACACTTGTCAGGCATCCAACCTCTTCGACCAGTGAAATGACGCCAGCGCCCCTCGATCCAATGGCCATAGCTAGGGCTTTTTGGTTTTTTGCGTGTTTTGTGGCCTATAAATACCCCCTTGTACCTCATTTGTAAGGGGACTCCAATTCATTTTCAACACACTCAAACAATAGGCTCCCTTGGAGACTTCTCCCTCCGAGAGAGCTCCTTCCCAGCAGACTCATGTCCGGAGGGTGCCGACAGGACTAGGGCCCCCACCGGGACTCGAACCTGTATAAAAATCGCCGTGTCAATTGCTGCGTTGCCCCGCGGGAGGTGACCTGTCACTCGGTCAGCTCGCGCCGCTGTACACATGCTACGCACGTCCGAAGAAACCTGCCGGGGTATCCGTAATACCACGACAATATGGAAAATTCTTAAAAGAAATTCTTACAAATAAAAGGGATTTGGATGATTTAGAAACAACTCAAATTGATATATGTGAGGGTACAATTTCTTTTCATATGGGGAATGAGAAAATATTGTTTAAATTGCCTGAAATTGCTAACTATTCTATGTATGAGGACACCACATGCAGGATAGACCCTCTTGAGACTATATTGCAGGGTAAACAAATTGGAAATTATGCTCTAGATGACAACACAGAGACAAGCAATAAAAAGGATGATCATGCCACTACAAACATATCATCATTGCCCAATTGACTCTTAACGGTAAGAAATCATGACAATCCCTACGCGAACAAGGTACCAAATCTCACATCCCGTCCTTCCTCGGTGAAATATATGCTTCTTGATAGAGATAAACAAAATCCTATGCTTGTAGAGGCCAATATAACTGATAAACCATCAAGTACATTGATCAATACATTAACACTGCATTGCAAGGCATTAGGATATTCTATTGATGACCTAATTGGTATAGAGCCTCCACACCGATTAAACCTAGCTACAATGAAAGTTGAAAAATCTGAATTGCTAGACAATAGGCTTAGATCTCCCACTGCACCAAACATTCAAAATCATTATTGGGAACCTCCATAAAGATCATGCTATGGTCTACGTCAAGTGGGACGTTAAACTAGCGCTTATCGGGAGGCTATCCGATGCTTTTTCTTTCTTTTATTTTTCCTTTCTTCTTCCTCTTTCTTTTTCCTTGTCTTTTTCTTTTTCTTTTTCGGTGCCAACCAAATTCAAATTATGACATTCATGTCCACATCACAGCATGTTCAAAAAAAAATCGCGAATCCAACATGTGATCTCCAAGGTTTTCACCTGTTACGCCTTGGACTGCACCATTGGAGCTACGTGGACCACAACATCCTCTTTCACTACGTCCTCTTCCACCACGACCGCAAACAGTAATCTGTATCTCTTTCCATACATTGAGGACAATGTCTGATTTAGCTGGGGGGGTGTTCACTTAACCGTTTGCTTAGTTTAATTTAGCTTGGGGGTGTTCACTTAACCATTTGCTTAGTTTTTATCGAATCATCATTCGACCACATTCCATCATTATTTCAAAAAAAGAGAGATTTATCACTTGGAATGCCTAGTTTTTAAGATGATCTTTAATCAATTAGATGACTATTCTATCACATCTTTGCATATGATTCATTGAACTTAGCTCTTTTAAACATTTCAATTGCTTATGTTTAGTTTTTATATTAAATTGACCATTAAAAATTGAACTTGTCTTTTAAATTATCATTGACTTCTTCCAAATTGAAGGTTTCTAATAAACTATTATCTAAAATTAACTCTCTTATGTCACTTTTTATGCCTAGATTTCTAATTGCCCTTCTCTTTAAAAATAAAAATGTGTAAGAGTGAAGTATAATCGACCCACTGGGGGGAGGCGGTGGTAAATCGTCGACCAACTGGGAAAGGGAAGATTTACTTTACTTATGCACATAAAAAAGTTATATTTTCAATAAAACGGTTGCTTAAGATGCGGTTTTGTCTAGTCTTGTGTAACGTATATGTGACCCGCTGGGGGGAGGCGGTGGTGAATCGTCAACCAACTGGTGAAGGGAAGGTATACAGAGCATTGAGGTTGCTTACAGGGGCTCAGGAAACCGACAAAGTTGCCTTTTTGTAAGTACACTTAAGTAAGCGTTTTCAGTTGTGTCTCCTCTAGCCGCGACGAAATGATCCATAAAAAACATTCTGGCCAAGAGCACGAAAAAGTTGAAGAAGAAAAAATAATAAATAAATAAATAAAAGAAAAAAGTGAATAAAAAATAGAAATATAAGTGTTTTAATTTTTCTAAAAGGCAATCTAGCAAACTTTGTATAAATTGTAGCATAATGAGTGTTTTCTTTAGCTATGGTTTGTTCTAAATCCTATATGAAAGAAGTTGTCAAGATGATTTAATTGATTAAGCTCTCTCTTTTCTAAGGTTGAAATTTGATAATCTGAATATTTGCAATTGGAGAGTTTAAATTGCTTAGATCAATTGCCTAATATGCATGGATGTGATGAGAGTTTTCGAAAGATTGTTTATAGAGAATTTGATTTACCAAGGCATCTCAATTTTTGGAAAACTTATTCACATTCTTTGCTTGAGGGCAAGCAAAATGCTAGCTTAGGGGAATTTGATAAGTCTTAATTTAGTAGAATTTTGCCCTAAGTTTAGTATTAACAATGTGCAAATATGATGTTTAAAATTCCTTTGATACGTCATTTTATGTGACTTCTTGTAATATTTTTACAATCCTCTTTCACGAGTGTGTTCATCATGTTTTAGGGAACAAACATACCAAATTTGGAGTTATTTCGACATCGTTTGGATAGGAAACGAAGTGGAGAAAGAAGATGCTGAAAATCTGAAAAAACACAAGAATCTGACCCAAAACCCGATTTCTGAATCCAAAACAGACCCGTTAGTCAGTTTAAAGTCCAAATCTAAGACAATTTCCTTCCTAAATAAGTCTTGAGTTGTAATTAGTTAATTCTAGGACTTATGTACTATAAATAGAAAAACTTTTGACTTAATTAGACATGCTTTTTTTTTAGGTTTAGAAGTCGTTGGGGTTTAGTTTGTAGTCTAATTTTCTTAGAAGAGCCCCTTCTCTATTTTTATTGCTTTTGTAAGCCGGCGAGGACGGCAACTTGAATTCTCAAGTAATCATGTAAGTTTTTATTTAATTATTATTATTATTTTTGCATTCTTATGGCTTTAGTGAGTAGATCCCCTCAAGGATTATGGATGACCTAATCTAAAAGGTGTGGTTCTTTCTTGGTCTATATTTCAAGTTTTGGAGTAATTTTCTGATATTTCCTTCCTGCATACCCTAATTCCTTGTTTCGACAATAGACGTAATAGTTGAGTTTTAACAAGAAATTAGGGGAGTTCTTGAATCCTTAGCGCTTTGATGCGGGATCCTGAACAGGAGAGAGGCTCTCGCCAAATGTGACAGTGGAAGCGATCCTCTGATTGTTGACCCAGCGTCCCAAACTGGAAACTTAATTTGTCTTGGAAAACAATGGAAATTAACTTACAATCCTCGGATCTTGGATAGAATTACGCTAGATGGTTATGGATTTTTCGAAACCCTAGATTTTCATTCTAGCTTGCAAACCCTAGATTGATAGCTTAGTTGTAGAAAGACACACCCACAACTCGTTTAGACTTAATCAGTGAGCCATTAAGCTAGAAAGAAGAATACGCTTGTTCCTCATGGAATTCAGCCCTCAAGTGCTCAACGTTCAACCGCTCACTTGCTGTATTACAAAATCAGGACCCTTTCGGTTGCGATCAGTGCTAATGTGTTGTATTTCTCAAGAAGGTGGTAAGTCCCTTCTAAAAGAGATTCATGGAGGCATGTGCGGAGCACACACATCCTACAGAACACTGGTCGGAAAAGCTTTCCGGTAGGGCTATTACTAGCCGACGGTGCTTAATAACGCCATGCAATTGGTCAAGACTTGCCCACAGTGTCAATTTCATACTAGGCAGTTCAACCAGCCAGCATACGCATTACAAACTATTCCCTTAACTTGGCCATTCGCCACATGGGGAATAGATATCGTGGGTTGTATGCCACAAGCTATCAATGGATATAAGTTCTTATTCGTAGCCATTGATACGTTTACCAAATAGACTGAGGCTGAACCAGTCCAAAATATTACTGCCGTTGTTGTGAAGAAGTTCTTTCAAAAGAACATTTTGACATGATTTGGTGTTCCAAGTCGTCTCATAACAGACAATGGGTCCCAATTTGTTAGTTATCTTTTTCTAGATTATTGTGAACACATTGGGACTAAAGTCTGTTTTGCATCTGTTGCTCATCCACAGAGTAATGGTGCAGTAGAACATGCCAATGGGCAGATAATACAAGGGGTTAAGAAACGTGTTTTTGACCGCTTTAAGTTACGCTCGAGGGCTTGGGTGGAAGAACTTCACTTCGTTCTATGGGCATTACGCACTACATCTAGTAGGGCCACAGGCGAAACGCCTTTCCAACTAGTTTATGGTGTAGAAGCCATGCTACCAATTGAAATCAAACTTGGCTCTGCTCACGTGGATCACTTAGATGTCATAAATCAAGGTGATAAAAAACGCGAAGATGTACTGATTCGCTCAGCGGAATATTTAGAAGCTCTGCGTAAATATCATAGTAAAAGGGTGCGACAATGTGCACTAAACGTGGGAGACTTGGTTTTAAGGAAAATCCAAAACCAGTCTGGTCACAATAAATTCTCCCCTCAGTGGGAAGGTCCCTTTACTGTGGTCGCTATCCCGCGACCAGGATCAGTTCGATTGACTATGGATGATGGAAGAATATTATCAAATGTTTGGAACATAGACCAGCTGCGTAAGTTTTATGTTTAAGTTCTTTTTCCTTCCTAATTTTAAATTCTTTATCATTAAAGAAGTATATTTATCACTCTATGTTATGGTTGCCTTCCCAATGTTAGCCTTACTTTTTACCGGGTCATATTCGGGGGCTGGTCATGACATATGACAAGTATCTTGGTTTGATGTGTAAATGGATTTGCTGGCCAACTCATGATCGCATCTAGCTAAGACATCTCTTTCTAAGCCGGTTCTTACCGCATAAGGGACTTATTAGTATGTTCTGATCATTAGAGTAGCTATCAATTAGCAAAAAACTTACACATTTGAACTAGGCCAATTGTCTCTGCGACCATAGTTGTCTCCTTAGTCCAAGTGACTTATATAGTGATCACTATACTATGTCTCCAGTATTACTGATTGCAAGAGGGGGCTAGGGGAATATAACTATAACATTGAGTCAGACAACTACGTACTTTGCATTATTACCATTTATCGTTCTGCTAATCATTTATAATGCATTTGCAAGGTATAAAATAATGACTTTAATTCAATAATAAGGTAAATGTTTTCATTGCAAATTCAATTTACATGAGAGGAGATACATTGTCTTCAAGAAAGACCAAGGTCGCCCAACAATTTTTCAATTAAAGGCCTAACCTCGGCCATGGTCGCCTCTAGCTGGTCTTGGCTGTCAAAGGTCACGTTTTCCACCACTGGATTCAAACTCAAATTTGGACCATGGTGAAGCCTAAGTTTGTAAAGGATGGCAGAGGTTACATATATGACATAATTCTTTAGCGCCTCTTTATGCCTCCTCACAATTTCGGGAACATTTGCGACAAAGAGATCAGCTTGAGCCGCGATCAATTTGCAGGACTCACCAAAGGAAAAAAATCATCCTTCTTAGGATTGATAACATCCGTCTTCAGTGAGTCTGCGACTTTCCACAATTTTGCGAAGGTTTCCTTTTCTATGTGACTGTCGCTCTTGATAATTTCTTCCAAAGCACCATTCTCATTGAGGGCAAGCTTTGTGGTCTCCTCGGTGTTCTCTTTGGCCGTCCTGAAGCAGCTGATGAACCTTTGGATTTTATCTAGATCTTCACACTCAATGCTTTTCTTTTCATAATGATCTTTTTCTTCAACCAGGTTTAGGTTCTCCTCTCTTTGTTCTGAGTAGAGGAAGAAACAAGTTCACTTGAGTTTGTGAAATTCATAAAGTTCATAAAGACAATGTAAGTTTCTGCCAAAATGAGCTTACCATCCACCCTGGTCTGTAGTTGATTGCAAACCATCTGAAGGCTCTCGGCTTTGCCTAGGAGAGGATCAGCTAACATAGCCTTCTGCTCCAAGGTCGCCATTTGCTCTTCAGTGCCCTTTAGTTTGGCCCCAAGTGCCAGAGTTTCAGCAAACCTTTCACTGCTTACTTTTTGGGCTTCAACCATCTCCTCTAGAGAAGAACACTCAATGATTGCAACTTCTTTGCTATTGTGTTCATTAGCGATCTCCTCTAACAAAGCAGACTTTTCCCTACGACAACATAAATTGTTATTCTAGTTTATAAGAAACTGAGTTTAAAGTAAGATACTTACTACTTTAGCTTGTCACATTCTGCTTGAGAGACCTTGACTTGCTCCACCAGCAGGCCAAACATGGTCACATCATGAGCAGCATTCTGAATGGAAAAAAGGGGAAATACTTAAAAGAAGATTCCAAAAGAAACATATGAAGTTGAGAAGTAAAGATTTTTACTTACTTCCAAGAACTTCTCGAAGCATTTCTCTGAGAGGTCCCTGAATCCATTCGCTTGGCTAGTTGATGCCAAGCTTTCCCGCACCTGGTTAACTTTGTGAAGGAATTGAGACTGAATGCTCAAGTCCAAGGAAGGGTGCTGGGTTTTGGTGGGCTGGACCGCCATCTCCTGTGTCCTCTCTTCTCCTTGTTCTTCTGAATAGAAGGGAGGGACAACTTCTTCGACTAGAGGGAGCAGATGTACTTGCATGTTCGTTCATCCCCATGGTCCTGGTCGCAACTGCGACCTTAGCCTCTTCAATATTGGCAGGTTCAGTTGACTGAATATCTTGAACAACCTCACCAATGATGGTCGCAAGGTCCTCCTCGACGTCCTGTGGAGGTGTGACTTCGGCTGAAGTAGTAGTAGCGGCCTCCTCAGTGGCCACTGGTTCTACTGCTGCCTCGTTTATGGAAGGAAGCATCACCATGATAGTTGCCCCACCTCTTTGGGTGCGACAATAGACGGTTCAGTCATGACCATCATAGCGGGCATTGCCGAGGTCGAAGGAGCCCTACATATCCAATTCTAAATTTTGGTAAACTATTCCTAACTGAGCGACGAAACTTAGTTCAGACAAATGCTTACCTGATGTTGAGTCCCAAAAGGTTTCGAGAACTCGAAGCTTCTCCTCTTGGAGACAAGAGTGAAGAAAGTGCCATGGGAGAAGACTCATTAGGAGCAGCTGATGACCTTCTCCGCACAACAAACAGGGAGGTTCCTTGTTCTTCCTCCATGTCGTTCCCCTCTCCCTGTACAACCGTAAGTAATTCCTAGTCATATTTGGTAAAGTTTGAGGAGTGGGAGTCCTTACCGTAACAACCTGTGTGGTTGTGACCAGAGGGTCAGCCGGGGTCTTGACCACAATAGGTGATGTGACACTGGGTGCCCGATCTTCCGAAAGGTACGTGATAGATCGATTGGTGGAGCTTCGACGTAGAATGATCCGGCTTCAAATCAGGCACGATCTGAACCCCGCAATCGCAACACCACTACTCCGTTGGTTATCAATCTTGCGTGAGCGTGATTGACCTCGCCAAGAAGGCTTATCCCTGCTGCGAATCGAGAACACAAGCAAGAACACGGAAGAAAGCAAACTGAATTGCAAATACGAATGATTAATCTCACAAGTTGGGGTCTCACAAACCGATCAAGCGGCGAAACTGTTCGAAGACAGAATAATCTAAGCAAAACCCAATCCTAACTCGGATGACGGCTACTGAATATAAGGTGTCAGGGTCGGCCAAGGAACCCTGGACGCGCCCTAATGGGCTCCAACGAGGTACATGGGCCAACGGCCCAAAGACGGTGGCGCAGCACCCTGACAGATTCTGGATTCTGACTTGTTTCGACGATTCCCATTGGCTCCGGTGGAATTTTGACGTGTGACCAGTTCCATTAGAAATTTTATCTCCTTAGCTTTCCAACGGTATATAAAACGTCGAAAACGGAGTCCGTATGCGTCCTGGACGACGATTTTAGTGCAGACTGCTCCTGGATTCCGAGGTGGACTCGAACTTCGAATTGGTGACGGGATGGGCTTCAACTCCAACTCAAATTCGACGTGGTTGTTGGCCTCCTTTGCTTCCTTGCGGATGGGCTTCACCTCCAACTCGAATTCGACGTGGTTGTTGGCCTCCTTTGCTTCCTTGCTGGTCTCCATGCCTGCGGTGATCCTCTCCATGATTCCTGTTGATGAAGTAGTCGTGCTCGAGCTCTTGTTATGGGACCTTCAAGGGCCGGTTCAATGCGCGTATCTGAAGGTATGATGTCCTCATCAGACTCCCCTTCTTGAATTTGAGTCATCTTCGACTCAAGCTCACTTTCTTCTCCTATGTATGGTCGCAAATCTGCAATGTTAAATGTGGGACTAACCCCAAAATCTGCAGGCAGGTCTAACTTATATGCATTGTCATTTATCTTTGCAAGAATTTTAAAAGGACCATCAGCACGTGGTATTAACTTCGACTTGCGCAATTCTGGAAATCTATCCTTTCTCAACTGCAACCACACTAAATCACCCGGTTCAAGTTTTACGTCCTTTCTACCTTTACTACCAGCAATCCTATATTTTTCAGTCATCCTCTCAATATTTTCCTTAGTTGCAGCATGCATCTTAAGAATAAATTCAGCACGTTGTTGAGCATCACAATTAACTCTCTCATCGGCAGGTAAAGGCAAAAGATCAATTGGAGCACGAGGAGTAAAACCATATACTACCTGAAAAGGACTTACCTTGGTGCTGGAGTGAACCGCTCTATTGTAAGCAAACTCAACATGCGGTAGACACTCTTCCCACATCTTCAAATTCTTCTTTAGGACAGCTCACAACATGGTTGATAAAGTTCTATTAATGACCTCTGTCTGTCCGTCAGTTTGGGGATGAAATGTAGTAGAAAACAGCAACTTTGTCCCCAATTTGGTCCAAAGCGATCTCCAAAAGTGGCTCAAAAATTTCGCATCGCGATCTGAAACAATAGTAATAGGCACACCATGCAAGCGAACGATTTCTCTAAAAAATAAATCAGCTATGTTTGTGGCATCGTCGCTCTTATGACAAGGAATAAAATGTGCCATCTTCAAAAATCGATCCACTATCACAAAAATACTATCCCTCCCCTTCTTGGTCCTAGGCAATCCTAAAACAAGTCCATCGATATATCCTCCCAAGGCGCGCTAGGAACAGGTAGAGGCATATAATGACCATGGGGATTAAGACGGGACTTAGCTTTGTTGCATGTAGTACAGCGTGCGACGTAGCGCTCGACATCGCGCCGCAGCCGTGGCCAAAAGAAGTGTGTGACCAGCACCTCCTCCATTTTCTTCACGCCAAAATGTCCCATCAATCCGCCTCCGTGTGCTTCCTGCAACAACAAAAGACGAACCGAGCTAGCTGGAACGCATAGCTTGTTAGCATGATATAGCAAACCATCATGCAACACATATTTATTCCAAGTTCGTCCCGCTTTGCACTGAACATAAGCATCTTTAAAATCAAGATCAGTGTCATACAAAGCTTTGATCGTTTCTAGGCCAAAAATTCGGCAATCAAGTTGTGACAACATGGTATATCGCCTAGATAAAGCATCTGCAATAACATTGTCTTTTCCTTTCTTATGTTTAATGATGTCTGGAAACGACTCTATGAATTCAATCCTTTTAGCGTGTCGTTTATTCAGATTAGCTTGTCCTCTAATGTACTTCAAAGATTCATGATCAGAATGTATGACAAATTCTTTAGCCCAAAGATAATGTTGCCAAGTTTGCAAAACACGCACTAAAGCATACAATTCTTTATCATAAGTCGAATAATTCAAAGATGGACCACTCAACTTCTCACTAAAGAAAGCAACGGGTTTACCTCCTTGTATGAGCACTCCTCCAATGCCAATGCCGCTCGCATCACATTCTAGCTCGAATGTCTTGTCAAAATCAGGAAGTTGTAGCAAAGGCGCTTGTGTAAGCTTCGCTTTGAGGACGTCAAAAGCATGGTCGTGCGCTGGTCCCCAACGAAAAGGAACTCCTTTCCTTGTCAATTCGTGGAGAGGTGCTGCAATGGTGCTGAAATCCCGCACAAATCGCCGATAAAATCCTGCAAGACCAAGAAAACTGCGCACCTGCGTGACAATCGTCGGAATCGGCCAGCTAGTAATGGCTTCAATTTTCGCCTCATCCACCTCAATTCCCTGTGAAGTGACAACATAGCCAAGAAACGAGACTCGATCGGTGCAAAAGGTGCACTTCTCAAGGTTACCAACAAGCGTGCATCACGCAAGGCAGTAAAAACAGCTCGTAAATGTTCAATATGTTCATCATGTGACTTGCTGTAAATGAGAATATCATCAAAGTATACCACCACGAATTTGCCAAGAAAAGCACGCAAAACTTCGTTCATCAAACGCATGAAAGTGCTAGGTGCATTAGTTAAACCAAAAGGCATGACTAACCACTCATAAAGCCCGAACTTAGTTTTGAAAGCAGTTTTCCATTCATCTCCCAAAGCCATTCGAATCTGGTGGTACCCACTATGCACATCAATTATTGTGAAAATAATAGAACCACTCAACTCATCAAGCATGTCATCTAACCTAGGAATAGGATAGCGATATCGAATGGCGATGGTATTAATGGCTCTACAATCAACACACATGCGCCAACTGCCGTCTTTTTTAGGAACCAAAAGAACAGGAACAGAACAAGGACTAAGGCTCTCACGTACGTACCCACGGTCCAAAAGGTCTTGGACTTGTCGCTGTATCTCCTTAGTTTCCTCGGGATTGGTCCTATAAGCAGCATGGTTTGGCAAGCTCGTCCCTGGAATCAAATCAATCTTGTGCTCAATTCCCCTCACAGGTGGCAGCCCCGGTGGAAGCTCAGAGGGAAACACATCCTTGTACTCCTGCAAAAGGTTAGCAACAGCGGGGGGCACCGAAAAAGACATGTCCTCAAGCGAAAACAATGCCTTTTTGCAAGCCAAAGCATAGCATATCCCATTAGGCTCATCAATTTCAGCAAGATCAATTTTATTTGCAAGCAAAGTAGGAGTTTTCAATTTAATTACTTGCTGATTTTCAGATTGTAACAGGTTCTTTTGCTTATCATTACGCGTCCTATCCTTTTCATATCGCACAATTTCAGCTGGGGACATAGGAAGCAACGTAAGTTTCTTTCCCTTATGGATAAGAGTGTACTTATTATCTCGACCATGGTGAGTTGCATCAGTATCAAACTCCCAAGGACGCCCCAACAAAAGGGCACAAGCATCCATAGGTACGACATCGAAATCAGCAAAATCGTGGTAGGAGCCAATAGAAAAATGCACTCTTGCTATTTGAGTTACCTTGACCTTGCCGCTGTTGTTGAACCACTGAATGTGGTAGGGATGGGGGTGTGCTCTCGTGGTCAAGCCAAGCTTCTGGACCAAGTCGGTGTTCACCAAATTGTTGCAGCTGCCGCCATCAATGATGGTGCGGACGCGGCAGTCCTTGACGATGAGGAACATGTTAAACAAGTTGTGACGCTGCAACTTGTCATCCGTCTCAACTTGGGCACTCATCGAGCACTGCACAATGATGGTTCTGTAGGTCTCCGTTGCTGCGGTGCCAAGTACCTCCTCATCACTGCACTCCTCGTCCTCTTCTTCGCCTGCAACGTTAGTGGCGAGGGAATATTTATCTTCAACATCAGAAGCACTAACATACCCGCCATCAGCCGTAACAATATATGCCCTTTTGATAGGACAATCTTTCTGTACATGACCCATGCCCTTGCAGCGGTGGCACACGATCCCTGTAGAACGTCCCGTGGAAGCCACCGAAATGGAGCTCGCTGCCGGTGCCTGCAAAGTCACAGATTTGCGTACCTCAGGAGGTCGCGAAGGTGATGAAGATGGTGCTGGATGCGAGGCGCTCTTGGAAGGGACAGGTGGCTGCACAGTTTGTTTGTCGCGACCGGATTGCGTAGTCCGAGGAACAAAGTTGTTGGAGAAGTTGTTCCGCTGTCTCCGGTCCGCTAAATGTCGTCCCTGCAATTCTTTTTCTGCCAACATAGCAAGCTGGAACAAATGATTGACAGTAGTATACTCTTTGTAGTCAACAATATCCTGAATTTCACGCCTCAACCCCCCATAAAACCGACAAATTTTATCTTCGGTTTCCTCTTGTACCCCACAACGTATCATGCCCTTTTGTAGCTCAGCGTAATATTCCTGGACAGACATATTACCCTGCTCTAAGCGCTGCAATTTCTTACGCAAATCACGTTGGTAGGAAGGAGGAACAAAACGTTCAAGCATAGCTTCTTTTAACCTAGCCATGTGTCAGGTTGTAAGCGGAGGGTAGCAAGTTCATTCCACCAGATGATAGCAAAGTCTTTAAATTCACTAGTGGCTTGCCTAACTCAATGTTGCTCAGGAACTAAGTGAGAATTAAACTTTTGCTCAACAGTCATCTCCCAATCTAAGTAAACCTCAGCATCATAGGCACCATGAAAAGGAGGGATGAAAAATTTTACCTTAGCAAAAGGATCATCATTGGCACGACCATGATGGTGGTTGTTATTACCTCCCATACCGTGCTGATTGCGGCGAAGGCGTTGACGTAGACGTGCCTCTTGTGTCGTCCGTTGGTTCACCTCTCCATTGTCGCCATATTCAACGTCTTGGTCATCGTCATGGAGGGGTGGCTGTTGTGGCTCCAAAGCTTCAATTCAGCCAGCAAGGGTGGACACGCGTCTGTCGAGGCCCTCAAACTGATGCTATGAAGCCGTGGCATGTTCACTGAGCATCTTGGCCAGCCTCTCCTCCAGACCGCCCAACAAGTCCCTAAGCTCGCTGTGCAGCACACAGTCCTCAGTAGAAACCCTGTCCTTCCCGTTGGAACTTTCTGTCATTGTGAGCAAGACAACAAAAGATAACAGAAAATATTATCCCTAGCAACTACTAGGTTATGGGGAAGTGGGATCACACACTCTCCTGCGTCTTACCAAGTTCTTACTAGGTTCTTACCAAGGCGACAGGTAGCACAACTCAGAGGTATACCAACAGTATGTGAAGCGATTGCAAGACCCAATCCGTACCTGATAAGAAGATTGTGGAGCTTGGATATACAATATTTAGTAGGAAGGAATATACAATCATCGAAATCAGAATAGCAAAACTGAATAAATATCCAAAGTACTTGTCAAAGTTGCTGGCCTAAACTCGTTCTCAGACCTAACTCAAGCAAGCAAAACGAATGACGTAACACTCGATACAAATGATGCAAGCACTTCTGATTTTTTTTTTATATCTTTTTTTTTCCTTGGTTTTTTTCTTTTTTTTTCTTTTTTTATCTTTGTGCGGCTTCTTTTTTATGCACTTGCCTTTTTCACATTTTTTTTTTAAATATCAATAGTGCCGTATATGAGAGATTACAAGATATATACACAAACACTCAATTTTCTCTCGCTGGAAAAACAGATCTACTATGCAGAAACTTCCTATGCTGTTTTCAGATTTTTGGAGGCCTCTAACGCTAAAACGTATAACAGGAAAGTTGTAGATCATTTCGTTCTGATCAATTTGCATATATGGAACACCAATTTTGGATAACGGATCTAGGAGATATGGGCCCCGCAATACAGTCTGTGTAGGAAATCCGAAATCAAACAGATTCCCTTCCAACGAGATTTTGGACTTGAAAACGGCGTTTCTAGAACTTCTCACAATGGACAAAGTTGTAGAGAATTTTCTGAGCTACAATTTAGAATCTGAATTTGTTCAATTTGGAGTTCAGACGAAGGAGATAAAAGTAAAATACCGAACTTGACAAATTGACACCCGATAGATGCAAGACTCAAACTAGATCAAGAACTTACTCTAAACCAGCAACAAGACGATGACGTTGGATACAAATTCAACAACGCGAAACTGAAAACGAAATCGCGAAGGGCACAAAGTGGTTTGGACGATGGATATGACGGCGAACTCAAATATTTTTGTGGGGTAATTTTTTGGACTCTAGGTGAAAGATGAATAATGAACAAAGGGGATACAAGTATACCTGACGGGCAACCGAGGCTCTGATACCACTTGATGTGACACTGGGTGCCCGATCTTCCGAAAGGTACGTGATAGATCGATTGGTGGAGCTTCGACGTAGAACAATCCGGCTTCAAATCAGGCACGATCTGAACCCCGCAATCGCAACACCACTACTCTGTTGGTTATCAATCTCGCGTGAGCGTGATTGACCTCGCCAAGAAGGCTTATCCCTGCTGCGAATCGAGAACACAAGCAAGAACACGGAAGAAAGCAAACTGAATTGCAAATACGAATGATTAATCTCACAAGTTGGGGTCTCACAAACCGATCAAGCAGCGAAACTGTTCGAAGACAGAATAATCTAAGCAAAACCCAATCCTAACTCGGATGACGGCTACTGAATATAAGGTGTCAAGGTCGGCCAAGGAACCCTGGACGCGCCCTAATGGGCTCCAACGAGATACATGGGCCAACGGCCCAAAGACGGTGGCGCAGCACCCTGACAGATTCTGGATTCTGACTTGTTTCGACGATTCCCATTGGCTCCGGTGGAATTTTGACGTGTGACCAGTTCCATTGGAAAGCTTATCTCCTTAGCTTTCCAACGGTATATAAAACGTCAAAAACGGAGTCCGTATGCGTCCTGGGCGACGATTTTAGTGCAGACTGCTCCTGGATTCCGAGGTGGACTCGAACTTCGAATTGGTGACGGGATGGGCTTCAACTCCAACTCAAATTCGACGTGGTTGTTGGTCTCCTTTGCTTCCTTGCGGAGGGGCTTCACCTCCAACTCGAATTCGACGTGGTTGTTGGCCTCCTTTGCTTCCTTGCTGGTCTCCATGCCTGCGGTGATCCTCTCCATGATTCCTGTTGATGAAGTAGTCGTGCTCGAGCTCTTGTTATGGGACCTTCAAGGGCCGGTTCAATGCGCGTATCTGAAGGTATGATGTCCTCATCAGTAGGGGTCGGTTCTCTCATCCCCACAATTGCAGGAGCTTCCATGGCCGTGACAGTAGTCGTGGTTGTGGGGACTCTTGTGGGCGCAGCTAAAGTCGTGGTCACCACAGCTACTGCAGTTGTCGCCGCTGTTGCGGGAGGAGTGATTCGCAAGGCTCCAGTCCTGGCCAAACCTTTGGTTGTAGGAGGGGCCTTCTTCAGTTTCTTTGATGTGGAACCACTTGAGGATCCCACATCGCCAACGGTTCGCCTTTTTTGGGCCGCTTGCACTACTACAGAAATGCATTCCACTAACCCATATCTTCTAACGGTTATAAGCAATATGGGAAAAATCCGATAGAATAGGACCACAGCGGTGGAGAAGAGGATTTTTACTATCGGTTACACACTGGTCCACAGTTAGTGAAATGCAAATATTTTTTACTATCTGTCATTACTGTACAAACCGATATAATATATGAAATAGTGTTATCGGTTTTCCATTCGTAACTGATAGTAAAATTACTCACTTTATACTATCGGTTAGTAATGTATCAACTGATATAATATATTAAGTAGTACTATCGGTTTTTCATCCGTAACTGATAGTAAAATTACGCACTTTATACTATCGGTTAGTACTGTACCAACCGATATAATATATTAAATAGTACTATCAGTTTTTCATCCGTAACTGATAGTAAAATTACTGACTTTTTACTATCGGTTCTTACTGTACTAACTGATATAATATAGTAAAATTTACTATCGGTTATATAAAACAAACCGATAGTAAAATGACGTCATATAAACTAATTGTTATGACAGCGGGGACCTTATTTTACTATCGGTTGTTGTTTTTGAACTGATAGTAAAATTGTACAACTTAATTAGGTCGACCCCTGCTCTGCGCTCTGCATGTTGGAATCATTTCTACCGTACGTGCATCCACGCTCCAAGCTAGAGTGATCTGGAGAAACTACCTGAGAGGTTGATAATTCCATCCCCCTCGGTATTGCCATCTTCTCATCACCTCTCTCTCTCTCTCGATCACTCTTTCAGACTCTCCCTCTCTCTCTACTTGCAATTCATTAAACTAGATACATGTAGCTCCAAACTAGCTAGAAGGCTAGGTTGGCTAGCTAGCTATAGCTTGCTGAAGTTAAGCAGCTAGCTAGCTGGCTCTTCCAATTATGCATCAAGTTAATTAGGGTTTCATATATACAAATCCATTTAATGTAATTAAGCAGCTATACACACATATGGCCTAGCTAATTATGTTTCATGCATATATGCATGCCCTGAGTCATTAATTATTTATTTCAATTTGTCAATTTTGTGAAATAATTGTAGATGGACCGAGAATATTGGATGTATGGAATAAAACGTACTACTGTTGAGTATTTGGAGGGTGTGAATGGGTTTATTAAATTTGCTGAGCAAGAAAAGGTGAAGAAGGGAGAGAAAGATATGCATTGTCCTTGTATAGATTGTATGAACTTAAAAAGGTTCGGTAACTCTGATCAAATTAGGAGTCATTTGATTTGTCGTGGTTTTAACGCACGCTATACCCGTTGGATATGGCATGGTGAAAATCTTGAGGAAACGAGCACCGCTACCACTCAGCAGCACCCGGAAGTGGATTGCAGTAATGATGATCATGATCAGAACATTGGTAATGTTCATTCGGAAGTCCATGTAGATGACAACAATTTAGATGAAATGTTACGTGATGTAGAAGAAGACTACAGCGAAAACGATTTAGCTAAATTTGAGAAATTAATTGTTGATTCTGAGAAGCCTTTGTTCCCCGGATGTGCAAAATTTACAAAGTTGTCTTCTGTGTTGAGATTATATAACTTGAAGGCAAGCAACGGTTGGAGCGATAAGAGTTTCACGGCTCTATTGGATCTGTTAGCGGACATGCTTCCAGAGGGAAATGAGTTGCCAAGATCGGTTTACCAGGCCAAAAAACTATTGTGTCCGTTGGAAATGGAAATCGAAAGAATACATGCATGCCGAAATGATTGTGTTCTGTACCGTAACGAGTACGAGGATTTGCATGTTTGTCCAAGATGCGGCGCATCGCGGTATAAGCATGGGGACAGAATTTATCACAATGGATGTGATGAGGTAAAGAAAGGGCCTCCGGCCAAAACTGTGTGGTATTTGCCTGTGATTCCTAGATTGAAACGGCTATTTGAAAATCTGAAAGATGCGAAGTACTTGCGTTGGCATGTTGAAGGTCGGAAACAAGACGAAAAACTAAGACATCTAGCTGATTCCATTCAATGGAGAAACATTAACAGAACATTCGGTGAGTTTCGCGGCGAAGTGAGGAATATAAGGTTTGGGCTGAGTACGGATGGTATGAATCCACACAGAAATCTGAGCAGTCAACATAGCACTTGGCCGGTTCTTTTATGCATCTACAATCTTCCTCATTGGTTATGTATGAAGCGCAAATACATTATGATGTCGTTACTAATTTTAGGACCCAGACAACCCGGGAATGATATTGACGTGTTTCTATCACCATTAGTCGAGGACTTACATAAATTGTGGAGTGAAGGGGTGCGGGTGTGGGTTGCACATAAGCGAGAGAATTTCATGTTGTGGGCCATGATATTTTGCACCATAAATGATTTCTCGGCCTATGGAAATTTGTCGGGGTATAGTACAAAAGGAGGCAAGACTTGTCCTATTTTCCTGGATGAAACTGAAAGCATGTGGTTATCGAATTGCAGAAAAACAGTGTACATGGGTCACCGCAGATTCTTTCCGATGCATCACGCTTACCGTAAAAAGAGGAAGTCATTCAATGGGAAGCCTGAGAAAGGATCAGCCCCAGTATTTGTGACTGGTAAGGAGCTTTACTTGCGCGTGAAGGACATCAAAGTTGAGTTCGGTAAATGTTCTAAACCTCCAGGAAAAAATGTTTGGAAGAAGAGATCGATTCTTTGGGATCTACCATATTGGGAGCACTTACAAGTTTGACATTGCATTGATGTCATGCACGTAGAGAAAAATGTTTGTGACAGTTTGATTGGTTTGTTGTTGAACATTCTAGGAAAGATGAAAGATGGCATCAACGTTCGCCGTGACATGCTGGACATGGGCATAAGGACTGAGCTTGCACCGTTGGAGAAGAGAAAGCGGACATACCTCCCCCCGGCCTGCTATACTTTGTCAAAAAGAGAAAAAACAGAACTCTGTCAGTGCCTACATGGTGTCAAAGTTCCATGCGGGTATTCTGCGAACTTGAAAAAACTTGTGTCCATGAAAGACTTGAAACTGGTTGGTATGAAGTCACATGATTGTCATGTACTGATGTCACAAATGCTTCCCATTGCTATCAGAGGCATTCTCCCAGTCAAAGTCAAAGAGACAATTACAAAGCTATGTTATTTCTTCAACACAATATCTGGCAAGGTACATAAGCATGTACTCCTAGCAAGTTAATTAGCTCCATTCGTGGAACTTGTCAGATTTTTTGGATCTGAATATTTGCTGCAACTGTGTCCTTGCAGGTAATTGATCTGGATGGACTGGACGATTTGCAACGCGATGTGACTACAACTCTTTGTCAGCTGGAGATGTATTTCCCTCTATCCTTTTTTGATGTTGTGGTCCATCTAATTGTTCACCTTGTCAGAGAAATTAATTTTTGTGGACCCGTGTTCCTGCACTACATGTATCCATTTGAGAGATTTATGGGTATCTTGAAGGGATATGTAAGGAATCGACATCGGCCTGAGGGCAGTATCATTGAAGGTTATGCCGCCGAGGAGGTGATCGAATTTTGCACCAACTATATGGCCGGGGTTGACCCAATTGGCGTTTCTATGTCCCGGCATGAGGGCAGGCTTCAGGGCATTGGAACGATTGGATTTAAAGCAGTTGTCCCCTCTAGTGATCTATATGCAAAAGCCCATTTTTGGGTCTTACAGCACATGATGGGGGTGGAGCCATACATACACGAGCACAAGGAAATGTTACGGAAACAGAATCCCTCGAAGCCAGAGATTTGGGTCACTAGAGAACATAATAGGAAGTTTGCTGGGTGGATTGAAAATAGAGTCCTGCAAGTTTCTGAGGGCGACGTAGATGAAGTTGTTACATGGTTGGCCAGAGGGCCTAGATTTACTGTAGGGACTTGGCAGGGGTATGACGTCAATGGCTATTCATTTTACACAAGAACTCAGGACGAGAAGAGTACTATGAAATGTAGTGGAGTGACACTACTTGCTATTTCGGAGGATGCCAGGGCAGTAAGGGCACTCGACTCATATTACGGTGTTATTGAGGAAATATGGGAGCTCGATTATGTATTACTTAAGATTCCTCTGTTTCGATGCCAATGGGTCGAAATCCCTCGAGGTGTTAAAGTCGACAATTATGGGTTTACTCTCATCGATCTCAGTAGAGTCGCATACCAAGATGATCCATTTATACTTGCTGAGCAAGCCACACAGGTGTTCTACATCGTAGACCCGGCCAACCCAAAGTTGCACGTTGTCCTTCACAATAAGAGACGTATTGTTGGGGTCGAAGACGTTGTGGATAAAGAAGAGTATGATCAGTTCGACGAACTACCTCCATTTTTAGATGGAATTCTTCAATCTGTCCCTACGGAAGATATTGACGAAACAAGTTACCTGCGAGACGACTACGAAGAAGGATTATGGGTGGACAACCATTCTTGACTAATTTGCAATATGTAAGTGACGTATATTACTTGGATCTTTAATCGAAGAATTCTTCAAATCATTTTTCAAAAATTCTTTGGGAAAACATAAGTGATGCATTGAAAATCATTTATGCAAATTTTCATTTCAATTGGAGTATATACTTGATTTGAGCAATAATTGATTCTTTTCACAAATCAATATGAAAACTGCAAATTTTCATTCCATGATTGGTCTTTACTGTTAATTTATTTCAAAATTATTGGAAGTTATTTGCATGGGGTTTCAGGTATCTTTACAAGTGCAAAATGATGTACTGAGACCCATCTATAATTATTCTCAGGAAATCCCTTTAGATCAATTTAACAGTATTCTACTATCGGTTTCAATTTCCAAACCGATATGAAATTAATATATACTATCGGTTTATTGTCATAAAACCGATAGTAAAATACAATGCAAAATGATGTACTGAGATCATCTGTAATTGTTCTAAGGGAAATCCTTTAGGGTCAATAACATTGTATTTTACTATCGGTTTCAACTGCCAAACCGATATGAAATTAAACTCTAATATCAGTTTGTTGTTCATAACCGATAGTGATTTATACTGTATTATGAGCCCCTGTTCTTAGTTTACTATCGGTTTGGAATAATAAAACCGATAGTGAACTTAGTTTACTATTGTTCAAACCCTAACTTACATGTTTTTACTATCGGTTTGGTGGTTATGAACTGATAGTAAATATTCATATATTAGGTTATAACCTCGCACGATTTTCCCTCCAGTGCAACTGATCACATTCCAAATACTGACGCGCGGAAAACCCTAGCTTCCCCGACGTTCGCTTCTTCGCTCCTCTGCGCCACCATTGCCGATCGCAATCTGGTTCTCCACCGTCTCCGGCCACTGCATTGCATCACCGCCTCCGGCCACTCCATGAACGACTGTAAGTGTTCTTGACCAAATCGCTCGCGTCAATTTCTTAAATTTATATGCAACGGTTCATATGTGGTTCAATGGATTACAAATATAAAACTAGAGTAAAATTCATGAACTACAAACTTGATAGCTATGAGAATGATAGAATTGATGAAAATCACTAGCAATTTGTCATACAGTGTAGTCCACTATCGGTTTCTTATTTAGAACCGATAGTAAATACCTTAAACTGAATTTTCTGTTAATTATTTCCCATTTTCTAATGTTCATCTGAAATTTTGGTTCATTTAAATTTTAACAGACTTTATATTCCTACAGAGAGACTAGCATAGTTTGCACTGCTAATCTTTTAAATTTTCCTGATTACAAACTTGATTACTATCGGTTTTACTTGGAAAACCGATAGGAAATAGAGTACGTATGTCATAGTTTGCACTGCTAATCTGAATTTTCTGTTAATTACTTCCCATTTTCTAATGTTCATATGAAATTTTGGTTCATTTAAATTTTAACAGACTTTATGTTCATGCAGAGAGACTAGCATAGTTTGCACTGCTAATCTTTTAAATTTTCCTGAATACAAACTTGAGTACTATCGGTTTTACTTGGAAAATCGATAGGAAATAGAGTATGTCATAGTTTGCACTGTTAATCTGAATTTTCTGTTAATTACCTCCTATTTTCTAATGTTCATATGAAATTTTGGTTCATTTAAATTTTAACAGACTTTTTGTTCATGCAGAGAGACTAGCATAGTTTGCACTACTAATCTTTTAAATTTTCCTGAATACAAACTTGAGTACTATCGGTTTTACTTGAAAAACCGATAGGAAATAGAGTATGTCATAGTTTGCACTGCTAATCTGAATTTTCTGTTAATTACTTCCCATTTTCTAATGTTCATATGAAATTTTGGTTCATTTAAATTTTAACAGACTTTATGTTCATGTAGAGAGACTAGCGTAGGGCACAACAATTTTAGTTATGAACTTTGTTATGTACCTTTCTTCATATCAATTGATGGTCTGTTCATAGAATTTTAGGTAAAGCCATGTCGGCATCTTCCTTGACTGATAGTAGTGATTCGGCGAGGGCGAACGTACATGGCGCTGCCTCGTCCCAGCGCAAGAGGAAGGCGCGAGGCGCGACGATGTTGGGCTGTTTGGCCAAACACGCGGATCTTTCATGTGAGTTCAACCAGTTCGGGAGACCGATCGGGAAGAACACCGGCCACTATGCTGCCTATGTTGGATTATTGGCGAAGGAAAGGGTGAAGATCACCGTCCAGAGCTGGAAGGATGTGAAGGCCGACGAGAGGGATAGGCTGTGGGCGGAAGTGAAGGTAAAATTAATCAAAATCACTGAACTCTTGAGTAATTACATTCCCTTGGTTTATCCCAGAGATTAGGTAAGTCCTGCTTATATGCACCATTTGAAACAGGCCAAGTGGAACATCCCCGACGATGGTCCCAAGATAGCTTGCTTGAAGGACATGAACAACACGTGGAAAACCTTCAAGAGCGTCCTCGTCAGTACCTTCCTCGCTAAAGGCAAATCTCCATGCGAGAAGTACCCCTTCATAACGGAGGAGGCATGAGAGCAATTCGCCCAACAGAAGGGGACTCCTGAGTTCAAGGTATGTATGGTTCCTTTGCTTGGTTACACCATTGTATGCAGTAAGCAGCGGTGCATTAATTTTCTTGTTTTTGGTACGAAGGCCCTCAGCGAGAAGAACAAGGCAATCCAGAGGAGGAGCGACCACCCACACCGGCTCGGCTCTCGTGGCTATGCAGTGGAAGAAGGCTGAAGACGAGGCGTCGAATTTCGTCGACTCCCCTGACCTACTACTCTCCGAGATCCGCGATCAGCGATGCAAGCACTGGTGGCTGGCCAGAGGGACCGTGTCGGCCACGGGGACTGTGGCGTTCCCAAACCCCAGGGACATCGAGGTCGTGCAGCGACTCGTAAGTTGGCTAACTTCCTGGTTGGAATCATAGAGTGTGGTAGAAAAAATCATGATGACTAGTGTGCGCACAAGTTTGTATATATTTCTTCCTCACAATGGAGAGGTTTCAATGTAACAAATCTCTTGCTCGAAAGAGGCGACCGAGGGATTGTTCACTCCCCATAGGGAGAACGACATCCTTACCCAGGCTCTAGGGAACAAGGAGCATCCAGGGCGGACGCGAACCGTGGGGGGTGTGGTGCCAAGGAAGGAAGGCTTCTTGGAGCCCGGGCAAAAGGTGAAGAAGGCTGGCAGCTGGAAGGAAAGGGAAGTGGAGCTATCTCAGAAGATACGGGAAGATGTGACTGCACAATTCGCGGACATGTTCGCTCAAATGAACGAGAAGTATGAACGCCTCAGCCGAGTTGTGCAGTCCAAGGGTTTAGATCCAGCTGCCGAGGTCGACGCTGCCAGGCCGAGTAGTTGCGGCTCAAAGGTTCACGTGGATCCGGTGGACCTGATTGAGGTATTGCAACTATTGAGCTATATATGCAGTTCAGCTGATGCCACTCCTGTTACGTTAGAATTGTTTCGCTAACTTGTTATAATTGTTGCAAATTGCAGAAGCCGGAGAGCTGTAGCCTATTGATCAACATAGGCGACAAACCTGTAGTGGTTGCAAACGGGGTCATATACCAGTCTTGGGAGGATGTCCGGATCCACTGCGTACCTCTGGAGCCTGGATTCGCAAAGGTACAAGTGGACATGGCCCTCCCGGGCTACAGCTCTTTTCCGTTGCCCGTCCCAACGGACGAAATGCGGACAATTGGCGAGGCATTGGGCTCGTACATACAGTGGCCCAAGAAGGGTGTTAGACTACAGGAGGTAAACCTTAGCCATTCTAGCTTATAACTCAATTAATATACTCAATTTGCAAACCATATCGGTGGCCCACGAGGATTTGTTCGACCTCCTCAACTGGCGGGAGCTTGATATGTCCATCATACAGACTGGAGTCCTGTGAGTTTGCTATTGTCTGAAGTTATCACAGTTCGTTTCATAAATCTAATCACTTTGTATGCACTACTTACTAATGTCTACTTTGCATCCAGGTCCATGTATAGGTTGGCGTCGATGAGGGCATGTGACAAGGTGGGTTTCCTCGACCCAGAGAAAATAAGCCTCACGATGCTAGAGCACGACCAAGCACATGCGGAGGAATACATATCAAGGGCACTACTAGCGCAGCAGAACCGAGAGTTCATCCTTGCGCCATACCACCAAAGGTTAGTGCGTTTCCTACTAATTTAACTCATTCTTGTATGTTACGCCTAACATATGTATGAAACGGTTCGCTTATATATGCAATATAGGGGCCACTGCGTCCTCGCCGTCATTTGCCCATGGATGAATGAGGTCTATTACCTCGATTCGATGAGCGACAAGGTGGCGCATGTTTTCACCCTCACATGGCACATAGACGCGTAAGTAACATAGTTGTTTTAAATTTTTCTCTGACTAGCTAATTAATGATAACATATTAACCGACAATGCTAAATTAAATACAGGTCTTTCAAAAATTATGCTAGTGCTGGAGAGAGGCATGACGCATCGAAGGGTACAACAATTTCTTGGAAAGAATATGAGGTAATTAATACGGATGGAAGTACTCATGATGAGTCTTTTAATTTAAGCTTAATTAGTTCTTTCGAGTTAATGTGGGTTTATGTCTTTGCATATGCAATTTTTCCAGTGCCATCAGCAGCCACAATGGTGGGAATGTGGCTTCTATGTCATGAGATTCATGTATGACCTGATCAGGAGAAACTTTGCCCAATTCCCTAAGGTAATCATTTTTCCTGACTCAAAGTCGAACTTTAATTGGATGTGATGTACGATCCTAACTTCATACACGCATATATGCAGAGCGCCATGTTGAAAGAGCAATATGAGTTACCTCAATTGAAGGAGCTGCGAACAATTTGGGCTCAATATGTCATGGAAGAAGTGGCTATCAACGATCGATTGTAACTGACTTGTGTAATATATATTGAATGTGTTGATTGCTGTATTTGTGAATAAACTCAATATGTGAATAGATTCATTGATGTATTTGTGGATAAACTCGATCAATATGTGAATAAATTCAATCTGTCCAATGCATGTGTATATTACTGTATTAGTGTATTTGTGAACAAATTCAATATGTGAATATTGGTGTATATTTGTAAATATTGGTGTATTTGTGAATGATCCAATGTATTTTTGTATTGCTGTATGTATATGTGCAAGATTCCAGTACTAACCGTGTCGCGTACATAACCGATAGGAAAAACTACACAGTACTATCGGTTGTATACTAAAACCAATAGAATAAATATTCCAGTACTATCGGTTCATATACAACAACCGATAGAATAAAGTTTCCAGTACTCCTGTGTCTACACAATACTATCGGGTTCATATACAACAACCGATAAAATAAAGTTTCCAGTACTAACTGTGTCTACACAATACTATCGATTTAGATCCCAGCCGATAGAAAAAACATACACATTACTATCGGTTTAGATCCTAGCCGATAGAAAAAATGTACACAATACTATCGGTTTATATCCTAGCCGATAGAAAAAACGTACACAATACTATCGGTTTAAATCCGAGCCGATAGAAGAAATAGTCGATAGCGATTAGTGAACGTTGGGAATGTAGATGTTTTACTAACGGTTTTCAACAGATAGAAGTGTGTTACGTTTCTACTATCGTGCCGATCACTATCGGTAAAAAAACCGATAGTAGAGTGGATTTTTAATCGATAGTGAAAAGAATTTCTGTAGTAGTGTTGGCTCTCGAACATTTGGTACAAACCAAAATGAACTACTTTCATAACTTCTGTCCAAAACCATATGTAAAAAAATCATTTGAAAGAGAAATACCTTTTGAGGCACCTAAGCAAAGTCTCTTGAGTTTCCGACCATGCTCTTCAGCTTTGGCGCATTGACATGACCTTCAGCGGCTGTGTTATAGGCTTTTAGGAGATAATTTGTCCTCCTGTCTACCTCTGAAACACACAAGACTGTTGAAGAAGAAAGAACGGTCAAGATTATTCAAAAGGTCTCAGTTGATCAATTTGAGACCTAACCTTGGTTTTCGCACTAGGCTCGCCCAGATTCTAATATGCGGAATAACGGGATCTTACTTGGAAATACCGAAACTCAAAGGTTGATCGAAAACACAGTTCAAAGTAATTGCATGACTCTTTATTTCAAAAAGGTCTTAACACGTCGAACGTTAGGTCGCACTCACCTACGTCAAGGGAACTATGTGTCTAAGACTTCAATCTAGACTCGATTGTATTCGATGATCTAAACTATACCTATTACAAGGTATTTATAGTCCAATCGTATGAATACGTATCAGACTCAATAACCTAAACGTATTAGACTCATATAACTAACTAACCCAAAACAGATAAGCTTAGTTATACATATTCGGATTGGATTACAATTCCGAACAGGGAACGAATTCCTTTTCATGGTCGCGAAACCTTTCCGAACACGGTTAAGGTCGCGAAGCCGTATGCGATCAGGACTTGAAGATCCTCTCGGATCATGACTCTCTTGTTGAGAAGGAGCCAACCCCTGTTGCGACCTCTCGATCAAATTGGAGATGTGGAAATTGGGCTTGTCCATGTTCTTTGGTGTACCACTTTGCCGCACGTGCTCGTTATCTTTCCGACCGATTCGAAAAGTCTCCTTTATGCCACTGCGGGTGGTAGTCACCTTGTTCTCCAGAATCACATCTTCAAGTAGAGATTCGTCTCGTTGATAGACCAAGTCTTCAACAGATGGTACTATGGTATCTGGCTCATCATCCAGCATTGAAGGCTCAAAGAGTTTGAGGTGCTCAATATTGACAACTGAGTAAATATCCATGTATGGAGGTAACTCGAGCTGACAAGCATTATTACCCACTTTCCACAAAATCCGAAAAGGACCATAACGAATGGGTTTGAGTTTCTTACCTTCACCTTTAAGTCTCTCCTTACTCAGATGCAACCATACCATATTACCTTCTCGAAATTGCGCATCAACTCGGTGCCGATCATGTCGCGCCTTGTACTTGAGTTGAGCTTTCAACAAGTTCTGTTCAACCTCATGATGGAGTCATTGAATACCTTCTAGGAATTTTTGTGTTCGATCCTGATCAGATGCTTCCTTGCTGTTCTGTGCTGAGGTAGGGATCACAGACTCCATGTTGAATGGACTCTGTGGTAGAAATCCTAAACAGACCTCAAATGGTGACTTTCCAGTCGAACCATGCACTGCTCGATTAAAAGTAAACTGCATGTACGGTATGCTTTCATCCTAGGTCTTCGGGTGCTTCGAGTTATATCCTCTCAGAAGATGAACGACTGTGCGATTTACCACCTCGGTTTGACCATTAATTTGCGGATAAAAAGTAGTACTCCTCTTTAGCTTGGTGTCCATCATCGTCCAGAGCGATTGCCAAAAGTGACTAAGGAAACGGGTATCGCAATCAGACACAATAGAAGTCGGCAGTCCCAAGTGTGTCCAAACGTGTTGAAAGAAAACCCGAGCTGCTTCTTCTCCCGTGATAGTCTTTTGACAAGGTATAAGAATAATAATTTTGGAGAACCGATCAACGACCACGAATAGATAGTCGTTGCCACGTCGGGTCTTAGGCAATCCTCCCAAGAAATTCATGGATATGCTCTCCCATGGTCGCGATGGAATTGGCAAAGGAGTGTACAAACCTAATTTTTGGTTTGCCGGTTTCGAGATGCTGTAGAGACCACAGCCTCGAACAAAATTAGCCACATCTTGCTCCATACACGGCCAGAACACATGTCGGTGAAGATTTTGCAATGTCTTTGTAACCCCAAAGTGACCAGCTACCTTCGATGTACGTGTGCGCTTCTCGCATCCATTGAATTCGAGGTGCTCCACGAGGTATGCAAAGTAAATTGCCCTTGTACAATAGTTCTTCTCGCCAAACGAACTCTGTAGGTTTCGCTTTTTCGAACTCAGTCAATGCTGTTTGAAAATTAGGGTCTTCACTGTACATATTGGCATAGTCATCATGACAGGAGGGCTCGATCTGCATGAACGCTGATAAACAGAGGGTCATAACCGGTGGTCGCGACAACATGTCCACCAATTTGTTGTGTACTCCCTTCTTGTACTTAATCACCAGATTAAACTACTGCAGATACGACATCCACTTCATGTGCCGAGCTTGCTATAGCTTGGATTGAGTTTGCAAATATTGCAACGGTTGATGGTCGGTGTGGACAACAGTCTCTTTACCCAAGAGATAACACCGCCAATGTTTCTCGGCCTGATGCAGTGCGCATAAATCCTTATCATAAGTCGGGTAGTTCTTCTGAGCTCCCTGGAATAACTCAGATCGGGACCAAGGTGTGCTTTGCTTCTGTGGCGCATCCACAAAGCAATGGTGCCGTGGAACGGGCCAATGGGCAGATATTGCAAGCCATCAAAAAACGTGTTTTTGATCGCCTTAAGACTCGCTCGGGGGCTTGGACAGACGAGCTCTATACCGTTCTATGGGCACTACGAACTACCTCTAGTCGAGCCACTGGTGAGACACCCTTCCATCTTGTCTATGGGGCCTAGGCTGTGTTGCCTATGGAAGTTAGTATTGGGTCTGTTCGGACAGAACAATTCGAACGAGTTGATCACAGGATCTCATCCTCTTAGAAGAAAGGCGTGATCGGGCGTTGATCAAGTCCGCGGCATACTTGCAAGCTTTGCGCAAGTACCATAACAAAAGGGTGCGACCACGTAGTCTTCACGTGGGCGAACTGGTTTTACGAAAAATTCAAGACCAGTCTAATCGCAACAAGTTCTCCCCGAAGTGGGAAAGCCCTTACACTGTTGTCTCACTGCCGCGATCAGGATCCGCGTGGTTAGCCATGGAGGATGGCCGAATTCTGTCCAATACATGGAACATCGATCAACTACGCAAGTTCTATGTGTAAGTACTCAATCCTTTTTCCTGTTCAATTAGCATTTTTTCATAAAACAAAAAAGTGTTTTGGTTTCATACGATGAACATTTCCCTTCATTCCCACCCATGTGTTACAAATTTGACTCAGGGGCTGGTCGCCCGCGGTTTGATCATTACAACGTTCTAGTCGGATTCGCTGGCCGATCTCATGACCACTTCCAGACAAGTCACTCCTAAATAAGCCGTTCCTCAACGCATACGGGGCTTTCTGGTAAGTCCTTGGTCACTTGAGTGGCTGCCGGTTTGCAACAAGGTTAGACGTTGCATTGATCATAATTGTTGGTCCGATCACACATCCCTGGTCGCTGTATTCATATTTCACTTGTGTTAATAATACTAAGCCTTCAGTATCTATAATCACAGGCGGGGGCTAGGGGGATATGTTTATAATATGAAACAACAAAAAATATGAATATATTTACCTTCTTTCAAAAACAATTTGTACATGCATTTGCATTCTATCTGTTATTTCTGTACAGATATAGGGATTACTCAATCCCGAGCTCAGTCAGGAGCTTATTTACAAGGGGGGTGACTTCGTCCATGATCACGTCTAGTTGTTCCTCACTCTTGATCTCAACCGGTCCCACCAGTGGATTCAGATCCGCATCTGGGCCATGGTGGAGACGAAACCGGCTGAGAATGGCGGAAGCTGCTGTTCGAACTCTCGTTCTGATCGCCTCTTCACGTCGCCGTGTGTCTTCAGGAAGATACTCGAGAAGTGACTCCGCCTGGGCAATGACTAGCGTGGACCAGTCATGTGCACTGAGGTCGTCTTTTGTGGTTTCGACCACATCAGCCCTCAGGAGACGAGCCACCATCTTTAGTTTTTCGAAGATGGACTGGCTCAGGTCTCTGTTCGCCTTTTGGGAGGAGTCAATGGAGTGTTGGAGGATCACCTTGTCCTGACTAAGTTGTTTTATTTGACCTGCTTGCACTGCAGTAAGAGGAAATATTACTCATACGTTAAGAAATTAAGTCTTCCTAGTCAGGAATTGACTTACCAAAAAGTTCTGACCGCAGCCGGTTAAGTTCGATCTCTTGGTTTGAGAGCACGGAGATCGAATGGAGCTTGACCGTGGCCATTTCCTTCTTCAGGAACGCCACCTCTCTATGACAGAACAAAAGAAGTGGTCATAACAAATTTGTATCTATACAAATTGGAGGGTATCGATCCTTACCTGCGCAAGCTGTCTCGTTCTTTTTGTATGGCCTCAACGCTCGCTACCATAGCGATCGACTTGGCCGTCATTCGGGATAGTTCCTGCGATACAAAGAGAAATTAAGGGTATCCTACGCACAATTCAGGTACCAAAAGAAGTTCATCATACCTTTGTATACTCCCGGAACGAAACATCCTCCGGGATGGCAGGAGATCTCGTCGAGGAACCCGTTGCGACCTCGACGGAGGCAGTAGGCGGATATGCCCGCTGGGCATCATCCCCAGTTGCTGTTGCCTGCGACTGGGTCTCCGCGCCTACTTCATCCCCCATGGTCCGGGTGCCTTCCTGGACCAAAGGGACGGAGCGCTCCTCACTGGAGGCTTCGGCACCTGTAGCAACTTCAACCCTCCTCGGAGCGGCTGAAGGGCTTGGTGCAACCTCTTTTCGCCTGTCAAGGAAAAAGGGACCAACGATTACGTTGGTAATCACAGCCATTCAGTTCAATATAACCAGGATAGGGTTCTTACCTTATCTGAAATCCCATCAGCTTTTGGGATTTCAGGGAAGGTTCTCCCTGAGAAAGGGGACAGTCGTTGTCTGTCCTGGTCTTCCTCTTGGTGAACAAGGTTCTTTCCCCCTATGTGAGTTCTCCTGTAAGTACATTCATAGGGGAAGATGAAGACTTAAATGTTAAGAGTTCATACCTGAGCAACCTGTCCGGTTGGCGGGGTTGTGTCCGAAGGCCTGGCAGGATCTTGGACCTCTGGAGCCGGTCCTCCATCCGCGACTCTCGCGGGGCCTGGTTCAGACGTCTCCTCTCCTGTTCGCAGGAGTGGAGGATTTTCCTCCCTGGGACTCGCAGGAGTTGCAGGGGGAAGCTCTTCTCCCTGAATAAGCGTTAATTCAATAAACGAGTATACAGAGGAAATTGAGAAAACAAGACCACGAAGAAATCTTACCGTGATCACCCCTTCGGTCAGGGAAGGAGAAGCAACGAACCCTGAAGCTTCGGGGGCTTTAGGGGCAGGGATTTCGCCCGCAACCCCGGGACTTTCAGTGGCTGCGGGGTCCGCTGCAGCTTCTTCTATTTCTGCGGGTCAAACTGGAGCGTCACCGGATGGAGAGCCCGCTATCTTCCTCCTCTGGCGGATTAGGGGGACATCATCTTCCTCCTCCTCCTCGCTCCTCTCCCCCTGTACGACGAAGAAGTGATTCCAGTCTGCACTTGGAAAAACAGAAGGGACGTGATATCTTACCACAGTTTTCTTTGCGGTAGGAGGAGTGCTCCACGAAGACCCTTCCTCAAGAGCTTGCTTAGGTCTCTTGGGGGCAGGATTCCTCGTCTTGGGCTTCGAGGAAATTTTCTTCACGTACTTCATCATCGGCCTTCCCAGGGAACCGACGTTCTCGCTCGGGAATGTCGCCTCGGCGAATCTCCCCAAGAGCTATTTTGTTCTGACAAGTTCGTCAGCGCTAGGCATATATAAGACCTGCGAATAAGAGTCGAATGGAGAATGACATACCTTTCGGCGCTCTTGTTTGAGGTCGTTGCCGGTGTGAACTAAGCTCTGGGGGCGAGGCGATCCCTTGGGGCCCTCTACATCAGCATTGTAGGCCCTAAGGAGATAGTTTGTCCGCCTCTCGATCTCGGACGAGGGTAGGACTGTTCCCAAGTTAGACAATGTATTACAAAAGTAAGAGATTTCAGTGCCAAAGACAAATACCTTCGTTGTAGTCCAAGGTGTTGTCTGCCATGGACTTGATCTCCCAAGCCGGATGAGCCCTTTCACGCAGGGGGCTCACCCGATTCTTCACAAAGTCACCAATGATGTCGCGAGCTGTTAATCCCTCTTGGACTAGGTGAAGAATGATCTCGGCGTGCTTCATGAACTTTGCGTTCATCGTCGGGAGAGAGTCCAACTCGCTCGGCTTCTCCGGCCGCGAGTTCTCGAACCACAACCCGCTCTCAGACGGCGGGGTGCAGTAGAACCACTTCTGGTGCCACCCGTGCATCGAGTCTCGCAGGGGCGGGAAGTAGATGCATCCGGCGGCGTTGGCGCTCTTCGACTACGCCGAGTTATAAAAGCGCCGGAAGAGATCCACGCTGGGATACACTCCGACGTATGCCTCGCACAGATGCTGGAACACCGCCAGGATCAGCACTGCATTTGGGTGGAGATTGATCAGTTCCAACCCATAATGCTCGAGGACGTCCTTTAGGAACCGATTCTCAGGGAATCGGAACCCGCAACGCAGATATTCCTCAAAAACCACCAGTTCGCCCTCTCCGACGACTGGGGTTTCTTGGTCCTTCTCCGCGGGCCGCCAGTTGATTAACAGCCGTGGAGGAAGGATCTCCTCCTTCGCTAATGCTAGCAAACTCTCCTCAGAATGGTGGATCGATCTGCTCCAAGATGCCATTTCTTGCGAGGGATCGGGGGAAAAGTTGGCGACTTTGGGGAAAATGGAGGCTGAGAAGAATGAGGGTTTTGTGCGGCGGAAATGTCAAGGGTTTTTGGCTGTGTGGCTTCCTCAAGAAGCTACTTGCTTCTTTTATAGACTCGAGGAAGTGCATTAATGTGAGTAACGTTCCATTCAAACGTTCCACTGAGTATTTTGTTCATTTCCCATAATGGATACTATCTCTGGCAGACCCATTAAAGTGTTCCTGGTATTGGATCTGAAATAAAAAGGACTTCTTTATTTCGAGATTTGGAGATACAAAATCTTGGGAAGTTTTCAAGGGTTTTTGAAGGACATCTTCCTTCATGTGCCCTGAAAATTTTCACGAAAATACCCTATGGCCAAGTTTTTGGACGTACGGATATGTTTGATCAGATTGCGGTATGGTCAGAACCATGTCCTCGACTAGGCTCTGCTTATAATCGAAGTGACGGTCTGATCGAGTTTCGGTTCTGGTCGCAGTAATCTTTCAGAGTTGAACTTCGGTTCTAATCGCGGCTTCAAGTCTGATCGCGGTATCAGTGCTGGTCGCGGTACTTTTATGAAAACGCGATTCTGGTCGCGGGGCTGAAGTTTACCTGTATATGAATGGTCATAAAGACATTGTTTATGACCATGTTTCCGCACAGAAGATGTAAAGAATATTCATACAAAGAAGAAGATTTTATTTGTTGCATCTTTACATACAAAAGGGATACCGGCGACTAAAGCGTCGACCTGATCGGAAAGAAGTTTGCAAAGTTCTCCTAGGGACATGTTGTTATCAGTAGGATCTACACTGACAACCCCCAGAGAACTAGCAACTAATCTAAGTCTATCTACATCGTCCCTAACAAGAGATGCACTACTATCCCTAATCAAGTCGGAGAGTTCTCGCTGTTGCTGAATGTGATCCCTCTCTCGATGGAACTGGTGCGCCTCTTCACGGGATTTTTCAAAACATTCTGCCAGGTGCAGAATCGCAGAAGGCATCTCTTCGGTCTTCTTCTCCAGAGCCTTTTTTTCCCCTTGAAGAGTTTGTTTAAGGGAAGGAGGTAGAATCTCTGCAGGCTGGTCGCTGGGGGCTCCAACAATTTTCGTCTCCTACATTTGCAGATGTTAGTTTTCTTTAACTATAACAGTCGAGCAAAGGGAGACAGAAGTAATTCTAGCAAGCGACAAGTTGGCATATGCATCCTAGAAAGTAGATCATCTGATAAAAGCAGATGATCACCGGATGGTGGAAGTGCAACCTTCCCACCATAAGATCGCTTCCCCAACACAGATTGAGGATCTTCTGGTCGGATAGTCACCGCTTGCCGACCAAAAAATCAATCACCCAAACAAAAGTTGGAAGCATTGGGATGAAATGGAGAAAACTGAGAAGAACGTCCCTCCAAAGGTGGGGATGAAAGTTCAATCTGCCTAGGTGTATGAGGAATAGAAGGAAGAAAGAACGACGTTGTGTCTTCTACCTTTGCTCTGTTGGAGGATCCCTCGTCAACCTTGGGTGTCTTCCTTGAAGGAGATGGATCTTCAGGCATCTGAGGCCCTTGTTCGAAAACTTCCTCTTCATCGCTTTCAATCTCGATGATGTTGTGATCTGCCATCGGGAAGTGGATGAAGAGAAGGATGAAGGTAGCTTTGGAAGAAACTTAGCCGTGAGAAGAAGTTGTAGAGCTTTGTAGTTCGAAGGCTTCGGTATTTATAGCTGCCAAGGTGACGGTTCACATTCCGAACGCCTCGGGTTTTTAAAAGCATTTACAATTTCACCTCGGGTTAAAAAACGTTTCAACAGCGCCATCATTACCCATCACATAATACCCAGAGCCCGTCTCGGGGAACCAACCGTCCCACTTAGTGCGCCACTAAGTGGGGAATTTGAAGCGTCGGGTTAAAAATTCGATGCATGTCTTTAAATTCGAAATAAACACATCCCTTCGTTTTCTTCGAATTTGGGGGCTAGCTGATGAGGATTGACACCCGAGCCAGTTCAAATAAGTGCACGACTGGTTCAAGATAGATTCGAGCCAGACAAGTGCCTGGCGGTCCGAACTCAAGACATTTCGAGATGTATCAGCCCAAGGTCACAGGCTGTGCGCAATCAGATCGTAGTCTTTACGCAATCAGACCGTAGCTAGTGCATGGCCAGAAGTTCGTGTGCTGTGCGCGGATAGAAGGCTGAAGGTGTTGCGCGGTCAGCCAACATCACGCGGTCAGAGCACTTTCGGTTAGGGAACGTGGGGGTATTCTTTTTTTATAACAGGAATATCCCAAGTATCCCGAAGATTCTTCCACGTGGGGATCAACCGTCAGGAGGTTAATATGTGCAGTTATCCACAAATAACACGTGTTAAACCTGCGTGGAAGTTAAGAGCGGTTCTCCAAACCGCATCCAAGCAACTGTTTGATGCAGTTACGATTTGGCGCCCTTTCGACCAGTATAAAAGGGCGACATGATGTATCAAACAAAGGGGGAGATCGATCAAGAGATCAAGACACAACTCAAACAGCCAAGGTTACGGCTTAGACTAGATAGTTTCCAGAAGCCTTCTAGACTTCATTTTGTACACTCGTACAGGGAGAACCTTCGCCTGTTAAGGTCTTTTCCCATCACTTTGTAACTTTTTACTACACATAGTGCAATCCCAGCAGGACGTAGGGCTTTTACTCCCACCATCGAGGGCCCGAACCTGTATAAATTTCTCTGTGCTCCAGTTCTCCATAATTCTACATACCTTCCCGGAGGGTCACCCTGAAAGGTCTCACTATTATAAATTTTGCATAAGTTCGGCTGAGGACCCCAAGTCCGAATCGTCGACACTCTTCCCGTCCTGACTTCTTATGTAAAATGAATACTCGTTGATGTCATACCCCTACTAAGTCTCTATAGTAAATCTTGGGCCTCTAGCCAACCATGTAACAGTTTCACTTACGGAGCCCTCGGTAGCTCGCAGGACTATTTTTGATCCACCCAGAAAATTTCCTGTTATGTTCTCTGGTGACTCAAATCTTTGGGTTCGAAGGATTCTATTTCTGTAACATTGCCTTGTGCTCGTGTATATATGGCTCCATGTCCATCATGTGTTGTAAGACCCAAAATGTGCCTTTGCATACAGATCACTGGCTAGGACGACTGCTTTGAATTCAATCGTTCCGATGCCCTGAAGGCTGCCCTCGTGTCAGGACTTAGGAACGCCAATTGCGTCAACCCCGCTCATATAATTGGTGCAAAATTTAATCACCTCCTCGGCGGCATGACCTTCAATGATACTACCCTCGGGCCAATGATGATTTCTTACATATCCCTTCAAGATACCCATGAATCTCTAGAATGGATACATATAGCATAGGAACATGGATCCACAAAACTTAATTTCTCTGATAAGGTGAACAATTATATGGACCATAACATCAGAAAAAGATGGAGGGAAATACATCTCGAGTTGACAAAGAGTTGTAATCACATCATGTTGCAAATCGTCCAGTCCATCAGGATCAATTACCTGCAAGGATACAATTGCGACAAATATTCATATCAGAAAAATCTGGCAATTAAGTTCCATGAATGGAGCTAATTAACGTAGTAGGAGTACACTTATCTTGCAAGATATTGTGTTGAAGAAATAACATAGCTTTGTGATTGTCTCTCTGACCTTAACTGGGAGAATACCTCTGATAGCAATGGGAAGTATTTGTGACATTAGCACATGACAATCATGGGACTTCATACCAAAAAGTTTCAAGTCCTTTATGGACACAAGTTTTTTCAATTTCGCAGAATACCCACATGGAACTTTAACACCGTACAGGCACTGACAGAGTTCTGTTTTTTCGCTTTTTGACAAAGTATAGCAGGTTGGGGGAGGTATGTACGCTTTCCCTTATCCAACGGTGCAAGCTCAGTCCTTATCCCCATTTCCACCATGTCATGGCAAACTTTGATACCATCTTTTGTCTTTCCCGGAATGTTCAACAACAAACTAACGAAACTATCACAAACATTCTTCTCTACATGCATGACATCAATGCAATGTCAAACTTGTAAGTGCCCCCAATCTGGTAGATCCCAACACAACTACAAAAATGCTTTTCACTATCGGTTAAAAATCCACTCTACTATCGGTTCTCTTACCGATAGTGATCGGCACGATAGTAGAAACGTAGCACACTACTATCGGTTGAAAACCGTTAGTAAAACATCTATATTCCCAACGTTCACTAATCGCTATCGACTATTTCTTCTATCGGCTCAGATCTAAACCGATAGTATTGTGTAGGTTTTTTCTATCGGCTCTAATATAAACCGATAGTATTGTGTAGGTATTTTCTATCGGCTAGGATCTAAACCGATAGTAATGTGTATGTTTTTTTCTATCGGCTGTGATCTAAACCGATAGTATTGTGTAGACACGTTTAGTACTAGAAACTTTATTCTAACGGTTGTTGCATATGAACCGATAGTACTGAAATATTTATTCTATCGGTTGTAGTATATAACCGATAGTACTGTGTAGTGTTTCGTATCGGTTATTTACTCGACACGGTTAGTACTGGAATCTTGCACCTATACATATAGCAATATAGAGATACATTGGATCATTCACAAATACACCAATATTTACAAATATACACCAATATTCACATATTGAATTTGTTCACAGATACACTAATACAGTAATATACACATGCATTGAACAAATTGAATTTATTCACATATTGATAGAGTTTATTCACAAATACATCAATGAATCTATTCACATATATATTGAGTTTATTCACAAATACAGCAATCAACACATTCAATATATATTACACAAGTCAGTTATAATCGATCGTTGATAGCCACTTCTTCCATGACATATTGAGCCCAAATTGTTCGCAGCTCTCTCAATTGACGCAACTCATATTGCTCTTTCAACATGGCGCTCTGCATATATGCGTGTATGAAGTTAGTATTGATGTGACACTGGGTGCCCGATCTTCCGAAAGGTAAGTGATAGATCGATTGGTGGAGCTTCGACGTAGAACGATCCGGCCTCAAATCAGGCACGATCTGAACCCCGCAATCGCAACACCACTACTCCGTTGGTTATCAATCTCGCGTGAGCGTGATTGACCTCGCCAAGAAGGCTTATCCCTGCTGCGAATCGAGAACACAAGCAAGAACACGGAAGAAAGCAAACTGAATTGCAAATACGAATGATTAATCTCACAAGTTGGGGTCTCACAAACCGATCAAGCGGTGAAACTGTTCGAAGACAGAATAATCTAAGCAAAACCCAATCCTAACTCGGATGACGGCTACTAAATATAAGGTGTTAGGGTCGGCCAAGGAACCCTGGACGTGCCCTAATGAGCTCCAACGAGGTACATGGGCCAACGGCCCAAAGACGGTGGCGCAGCACCCTGACAGATTCTGGATGCTGAATTTTTTCGACGATTCCCATTGGCTCCGGTGGAATTTTGACGTGTGACCAGTTCCATTGGAAAGCTTATCTCCTTAGCTTTCCAACGGTATATAAAACGTCGAAAACGGAGTCCGTATACATCCTGGGCGACGATTTTAGTGCAGACTGCTCTTGGATTCCGAGGTGGACTCGAACTTCGAATTGGTGACGGGAAGGTCTAACTTATATGCATTGTCATTTATCTTTGCAAGAATTTTAAAAGGACCATCAGCACGTGGCATTAACTTAGACTTGCGCAATTCTGGAAATCTATCCTTTCTCAAATGCAACCACACTAAATCACCCGGTTCAAGTTTTACGTCCTTTCTACCTTTACTACCAGCAATCCTATATTTTTCAGTCATCCTCTCAATATTTTCCTTAGTTGCAGCATGCATCTTAAGAATAAATTCAGCACGTTGTTGAGCATCACAATTAACTCTCTCATCGGCAGGTAAAGGCAAAAGATCAATTGGAGCACGAGGAGTAAAACCATATACTACCTGAAAAGGACTTACCTTGGTGTTGGAGTGAACCGCTCTATTGTAAGCAAACTCAACATGCGGTAGACACTCTTCCCACATCTTCAAATTCTTCTTGAGGACAGCTCGCAACATGGTTGATAAAGTTCTATTAATGACCTCTGTCTGTCCGTCAGTTTGGGGGTGACATGTAGTAGAAAACAGCAACTTTGTCCCCAATTTGCTCCAAAGCGATCTCCAAAAGTGGCTCAAAAATTTCGCATCACAATCTAAAACAATAGTAATAGGCACACCATGCAAGCGAACGATTTCTCTAAAAAATAAATCAGCTATGTTTGTGGCATCGTCGCTCTTATGACAAGGAATAAAATGTGCCATCTTCGAAAATCGATCCACTATCACAAAAATACTATCCCTCCCCTTCTTGGTCCTAGGCAATATTCCTAAAACAAAGTCCATCGATATATCCTCCCAAGGCGCGCTAGGAACAGGTAGAGGCATATAAAGACCATGGGGATTAAGACGGGACTTAGCTTTGTTGCATGTAGTACAGCGTGCGATGTAGCGCTCGACGTCGCACCACAGCCGTGGCCAAAAGAAGTGTGTGACCAGCACCCCCTCCGTTTTCTTCACGCCAAAATGTCCCATCAATCCGCCTCCGTGTGCTTCCTGCAACAACAAAAGACGAACCGAGCTAGCTGGAACGCATAGCTTGTTAGCACGATATAGCAAACCATCATGCAACACATATTTATTCCAAGTTCGTCCCGCTTTGCACTGAGCATAAGCATCTTTAAAATCAAGATCAGTGTCATACAAAGCTTTGATCGTTGCTAGGCCAAAAATTCAGCAATCAAGTTGTGACAACATGGTATATCGCCTAGATAAAGCATCTGCAATAACATTGTCTTTTCCTTTCTTATGTTTAATGATGTATGGAAACGACTCTATGAATTCAATCCATTTAGCATGTCGTTTATTCAGATTAGCTTGTCCTCTAATGTACTTCAAAGATTCATTATCAGAATGTATGACAAATTCTTTAGCCCAAAGATAATGTTGCCAAGTTTGCAAAACACGTACTAAAGCATACAATTCTTTATCATAAGTCGAATAATTCAAAGATGGACCACTCAACTTCTCACTAAAGAAAGCAACGGGTTTACCTCCTTGTATGAGCACTCCCCCAATGCCAATGCCGCTCACATCACATTCTAGCTCGAATGTCTTGTCAAAATCAAGAAGTTGTAGCAAAGGCGCCTGTGTAAGCTTCGCTTTGAGGACGTCAAAAGCATGGTCGTGCGCTGGTTCCCAACGAAAAGGAACTCCTTTCCTTGTCAATTCGTGGAGAGGTGCTGCAATGGTGCTGAAATCCCGCACAAATCGCCGATAAAATCCTGCAAGACCAAGAAAACTGCGCACCTGCGTGACAATCGTCGGAATCGGCCAGCTAGTAATGGCTTCAATTTTCGCCTCATCCACCTCAATTCCCTGTGAAGTGACAGCAGAGCCAAGAAACGAGACTCGATCGGTGCAAAAGGTGCACTTCTCAAGGTTACCAAACAAGCGTGCATCACGCAAGGCAGTAAAAACAGTTCGTAAATGTTCAATATGTTCATCATGTGACTTGCTGTAAATGAGAATATCATCAAAGTATACCACCACGAATTTGCCAAGAAAAGCACGCAAAACTTCGTTCATCAAACACATGAAAGTGCTAGGTGCATTAGTTAAACCAAAAGGCATGACTAACCACTCATAAAGCCCGAACTTAGTTTTGAAAGCAGTTTTCCATTCATCTCCCAAGGCCATTCGAATCTGGTGGTACCCACTACGCAAATCAATTTTTGTGAAAATAATAGAACCACTCAACTCATCAAGCATGTCATCTAACCTAGGAATAGGATACCGATATCGAATGGTGATGTTATTAATGGCTCTACAATCAACACACATGCGCCAACTGCCGTCTTTTTTAGGAACCAAAAGAACAGGAACAGAACAAGGAATAAGGCTCTCACGTACGTACCCACGGTCCAAAAGGTCTTGGACTTGTCGCCGTATCTCCTTAGTTTCCTCGGGATTGGTCCTGTAAGCAGCACGGTTTGGCAAGCTCGTCCCTGGAATCAAATCAATCTTGTGCTCAATTCCCCTCACAGGTGGCAGCCCCGGTGGAAGCTCAGAGGGAAACACATCTTTGTACTCCTGCAAAAGGTTAGCAACAGCGGGGGGCACCGAAAAAAACATGTCCTCAAGCGAAAACAATGCCTTTTTGCAAGCCAAAGCATAGCATATCCCATTAGGCTCATCAATTTCAGCAAGATCAATTTTATTTGCAAGCAAAGTAGGAGTTTTCAATTTAATTACTTGCTGATTTTCATATTGTAACAGGTTCTTTTGCTTATCATTACGCGTCCTATCCGTTTCATATTGCACAATTTCAACCGGGGACATAGGAAGCAATGTAAGTTTCTTTCTCTTATGGATAAGAGTGTACTTATTAGCTCGACCATGGTGAGTTGCATCAGTATCAAACTCCCAAGGACGCCCCAACAAAAGGGCACAAGCATCCATAGGTACGACATCGAAATCAGCAAAATCGTGGTAGGAGCCAATAGAAAAATGCACTCTTGCTGTTTGAGTTACCTTGACTTTGCCGCTGTTGTTGAACCACTGAATGTGGTAGGGATGGGGGTGTGCTCTCATGATCAAGCCAAGCTTCTGGACCAAGTCGGTGTTCACCAAATTGTTGTAGCTGCCGCCATCAATGATGGTGCGGACGCGGTAGTCCTTGACGATGAGGAACATGTTGAACAAGTTGTGACGCTGCAACTTGTCATCCGTCTCAACTTGGGCACTCATCGAGCGCTGCACAATGATGGTTCTGTAGGTCTCCGTTGCTGCGGTGCCAAGTACCTCCTCATCACTGCACTCCTCGTCCTCTTCTTCGCTTGCAACGTGAGTGGCGAGGGAATATTCATCTTCAACATCAGAAGCACTAACATACCCGCCATTAGCCGTAGCAATATATGCCCTTTTGCTAGGACAATCTTTCTATACATGACCCATGCCCTTGCAGCGGTGGCACACGATCCCTGTAGAACGTCCCGTGGAAGCCACCGAAACGGAGCTCGCTGCCGGTGCCTGCAAAGTCACAGATTTGCGTACCTCAGGAGGTCGCGAAGGTGATGAAGATGGTGCTGGACGCGAGGCTCTCTTGGAAGGGACAGGTGGCTGCACAGTTTGTTTGTCACGACCGGATTGCGTAGTCCGAGGAACAAAGTTGTTGGAGAAGTTGTTTCGCTGTCTCCGGTCCGCTAAATGTCGTCCCTGCAATTCTTTTTCTGCCAACATAGCAAGCTAGAACAAACGATTGACAGTAGTATATTCTTTGTAGTCAACAATATCCTGAATTTCACGCCTCAACCCCCCATAAAACCGACAAATTTTATCTTCGGTTTCCTCTTGTACCCCACAACGTATCATGCCCTTTTGTAGCTCAGCGTAATATTCCTGGACAGACATATTACCCTGCTCTAAGCGCTGCAATTTCTTACGCAAATCACGTCGGTAGGAAGGAGGAACAAAACGTTCACGCATAGCTTCTTTTAACCTAGGCCGTGTGTCAGGTTGTAAGCGGAGGATAGCAAGTTCATTCCACCAGATGATAGCAAAGTCTTTAAATTCACTAGTGGCTTGCCTAACTCGATGTTGCTCAGGAACTAAGTGAGAATTAAACTTTTTCTCAACAGTCATCTCCCAATCTAAGTAAACCTCAGCATCATAGGCACCATGAAAAGGAGGGATGGAAAATTTCACCTTAGCAAAAGGATCATCATTGGCACGACCATGATGGTGGTTGTTATTACCTCCCATACCGTGCTGATTGCGGCGAAGGCGTTGACGTAGTCGTGCCTCTTGTGTCGTTCGTTGGTTCACCTCTCCATTGTCGCCATATTCAACGTCTTGGTCATCGTCATGGAGGGGTGGCTGTTGTGGCTCCAAATCTTCAATTCGTCCAGCAAGGGTGGACACGCGTCTGTCGAGGCCCTCAAACTGATGCTGTGAAGCCGTGGCATGTTCACTGAGCATCTTGGCCAGCCTCTCCTCTAAACCGCCCAACAAGTCCCTAAGCTCGCTGTGCAGCACACAGTCCTCAGTAGAAACCCTGTCCTTCCCGTTGGAACTTTCTGTCATTGTGAGCAAACAACAAAAGATAACAGAAAATATTATCCCTAGCAACTACTAGGTTATGGGGAAGTAGGATCAGACACTCTCCTGCGTATTACCAAGTTCTTACTAGGTTCTTACCAAGGCGACAGGTAGCACAACTCAGAGGTATACCAACAGTATGTGAAGCGATTGCAAGACCCAATCCGTACCTGATAAGAAGATTGTGGAGCTTGGATATGCAATATTTAGTAGCAAGGAATATGCAATCATCGAAATCAGAATAGCAAAGCTGAATAAATATCCAAAGTACCTGTCAAAGTTCCTGGCCTAAACTCGTTCTCAGACCTAGCTCAAGCAAGCAAAACGAATGACGTAACACCGTTGATACAAATGATGCAAGCACTTCTGATTTTTTTTATATCTTTTTTTTTCTTTTTTATCTTTGTGCGGCTTCTTTTTTATGCATTTTCCTTTTTCACATTTTTTTTTTAAATATCAATAGTGCCGTATATGAGAGATTACAAGATATATACACAAACACTCAATTTTCTCTCGCTGGAAAAACAGATCTACTATGCGGAAACTTCCTATGCTGTTTTCGGATTTTTGGAGGCCTCTAACGCTAAAACGTATAACAGACAAGTTGTAGATCGTTTAGTTCTGATCAATTTGCATATATGGAACACCAATTTTGGATAACGGATCTAGGAGATATGGGCCCCGCAATACAGTCTGTGTAGGAAATCCGAAATCAAACAGATTCACTTCCAACGAGATTTTGGACTTGAAAACGGCGTTTCTAGAACTTCTCATAATGGACAAAGTTGTATAGAATTTTCTGAGCTACAATTTAGAATCTTATTTTGTCCAATTTGGAGTTCAGACGAAGGAGATAAAAGCAAAATACCGAATTTGATGTGACACTGGGTGCCCGATCTTCCAAAAGGTACGTGATAGATCGATTGGTGGAGCTTCGACGTAGAACGATCCGGCTTCAAATCAGGCACGATCTGAACCCCGCAATCGCAACACCACTACTCTGTTGGTTATCAATCTCGCGTGAGCGTGATTGACCTCGCCAAGAAGGCTTATCCCTGCTGCGAATCGAGAACACAAGCAAGAACACGGAAGAAAGCAAACTGAATTGCAAATACGAATGATTAATCTCACAAGTTGGGGTCTCACAAACCGATCAAGCGGCGAAACTGTTGAAGACAGAATAATCTAAGCAAAAACCAATCCTAACTCGGATGACGGCTACTGAATATAAGGTGTTAGGGTCGGCCAAGGAACCCTGGACGCGCCCTAATGGGCTCCAACGAGGTACATGGGCCAACGGCCCAAAGACGGTGGCGCAGCCCCCCGACAGATTCTGGACGCTGACTTGTTTCAAAGATTCCCATTGGCTCCGATGGAATTTTGACGTGGGATCAGTTTCATTGGAAAGCTTATCTCCTTAGCTTTCTAACGGTATATAAAACGTCAAAAATGGAGTCCGTATACGTCCTGGGAGACGATTTTTATGCAGACTGCTCCTGGATTCTGAGGTGGACTCGAACTTCGAATTGGTGACGGGATGGGCTTCAACTCCAACTCAAATTCGACGTGGTTGTTGGCCTCCTTTGCTTCCTTGCGGATGGGCTTCACCTCCAACTCGAATTCGACGTGGTTGTTGGTCTCCTTTGCTTCCTTGCTGGTCTCCATGCCTGCGGTGATCCTCTCCATGATTCCTAAGTATAATAGCATCATTAAATAGTAATCCATCCTCGAAAATACAATGCGATTCACTTAGGAGTGAGTTCACCTGTTGATGAAGTAGTCATGCTCGAGCTCTTGTTATGGGACCTTCAAGGGCCGGTTCAATGCGTGTATCTGAAGGTATGATGTCCTCATCAAGTATCGTACATCACATCCAATTAAAGTTCGACTTTGAGTCAGGAAAAATGGTTACCTTAGGGAATTGGGCAAAGTTTCTCCTGATCAGGTCATACATGAATCTCATGACATAGAAGCCACATTCCCACGATTGTGGCTGCTGATGGCACTAGGAAAATTGCATATGCAAAGACATAAATCTACATTAACTCGAAAGAACTAATTAAGCTTAAATTAAAAGACTCATCATGAGTACTTCCATCCGTATTAATTACCTCATATTCTTTCAAGAAATTGTTGTGCCCTTCGACGCGTCATGCCTCCCTCCAGCACTAGCATAATTTTTGAAAGCCCTGTATTTAATTTAGCATTGCAGGTTAATATGTTATCATTAATTAGCTAGTCAGAGAAAAATTTAAAACAACTATGTTACTTACGCGTCTATGTGCCATGTGAGGGTGAAAACATGCGCCACCTTGTCGCTCATCGAATCGAGGTAATAGACCTCATTCATCCATGGGCAAATGACGGCGAGGACCCAGTGGCCCCTACATTGCATATATAAGCGAACCGTTTCATACATATGTTAGGCGTAACATACAAGAATGAGTTAAATTAGTAGGAAATGCACTAACCTTTGGTGGTACGGCGCAAGGATGAACTCTTGGTCCTGCTGCGCTAGTAGTGCCCTTGATATGTATTCCTCCGCATGTGCTTGGTCGTGCTTTAGCATCGTGAGGCTTATTTTCTCTGGGTCGAGGAAACCCACCTTGTCACATGCCCTCATCGACGCCAGCCTATACATGCACCTGGATGCAAAGTAGACATTAGTAAGTAGTGCATACAAAGTGATTAGATTTATGAAATGAACTGTGATAACTTCAAACAACAGCAAACTCACAGGACTCCAGTCCGTATGATGGGCATATCAAGCTCCCGCCAGTTGAGGAGGTCGAACAAATCCTCGTGGGCCATCGATATGCTCCTGGGCTCACGGTGAAAATGGGCTGGCCTGAAGTGAACCAAGAAGTTGATGTGGCGCCTAGACCGGGTCAGGTACCACTCGTGGAGACTTCTGGTTATTTGATCCATATTGCGCAGAAGGTACTCCGACACGAGTGGGGACTCGTTCTTGAACGTACCCGGCTAGCTTTGTTTGGCCTTGCCTTTGGCCTTGCCCTTGCCTTTGGGCGGGGAGCGAGTGTATACCTTTGAAGGTTGGGGCGTGGTGCCGCCAGCCTCATTTGATGGCGAAGGGTTTGAGGCCGTCGGAGGAGGCATGGGGGCCGAAGGAGTTCGCTCATGCGTTGTGGCGGGGGTGGTGTCCTCAGGAAGTGAGCTGGTATCCATCGTCCACTTTAAGTACAAATGCATAAATTAAATTTTGCAAATTGAGTATATTAACTGAGTTGTAAGCTAGAATGGCTAGGGTTTACCTCCTGTAGTCTAACACCCTTCTTGGGCCACTGTATGTACGAGCTCAATGCCTCGCCAATTGTCCGCATTTCGTCCGTTGGGACGGGCAACGGAAAAGAGCTGTAACCCAGGAGGGCCATGTCCACCTGTACCTTTGCGAATCCAGGCTCCAGAGGTACGCAGTGGATCCGGACATCCTCCCAAGACTGGTATACGACTCCGTTTGCAACCGCAACAGGTTTGTCGCCTATGTTGATCAATAGGCTACAGCTCTCCGGCTTCTGCAATTTGCAACAATTATAACAGGTTAGCGAAACAATTCTAACGTAACGGGAGTGGCATCAACCGAACTGCATATATAGCTCAAGAGTTGCAATACCTCGATCAGGTCCACCGGATCCACGTGAACCTTAGAGCCGCAACTACTCGGCCTGGCAGCGTCGACCTCGGTAGCTAGATCTAAACCCTTGGACTGCACAACTCGGCTGAGGCGTTCATACTTCTCGTTCATTTGAGCGAACATATCCGCGAATTGTGCAGTCACATCTGCCCGTATCTTCTGAGATAGCTCCACTTCCCTTTCCTTCCAGCTGCCAGCCTTCTTCACCTTTTGCCCGGGCTCCGAGAAGCCTTCCTTCCATGGCACTACAGCCCCCACAGTTCGCGTCCGCCCTGGATGCTCCTTGTTCCCTCGAGCCCGGGTAAGGATGTCGTTCTCCCTATGGGGAGTGAACAATCCCTCGGTTGCCTCCTTCGAGCAAGAAATCTGTTACATTGAAAGCTCTCCATTGTGAGGAAGAAATATATACAAACTTGTGCGTACACTAGTGATCATAGTTTTTTCTACCACACTCTATGATTCCAACCAGGAAGTTAGCCAACTTATGAGTCGCTGCACGACCGCGACGTCTCTGGGGTTTGGGAACGCCACAGTCCCCGTGGCCGACACGGTCCCTCTGGCCAGCCACCAGCGCTTGCATCGCTGATCGCGGATCTCGGAGAGTGGTAGGTCAGGGGAGTCGACGAAATTCGACGCCTCGTCTTCAGCCTTCTTCCACTGCTCCTCCTTCCCCGCATAGCCGCGAGAGCCGAGCCGGTGTGGGTGGTCGTTCCTCCTCTGGATTGCCTTGTTCTTCTCGCTGAGGGCCTTCATACCAGAAACAAGAAAATTAATGCACCGCTGCTTACTGAATACAATGGTGTAACCAAGCAAAGGAACCATACATACCTTGAACTCAGGAGTCCCCTTCTGTTGGGCGAATTGCTCCCATACCTCCTCCGTTATGAAGGGGTACTTCTCGCATGGAGATTTGCCTTTAGCGAGGAAGGTACTGACGAGGACGCTCTTGAAGGTTTTCCACGTGTTGTTCATGTCCTTCAAGCAAGCTATCTTGGGACCATCGTCGGGGATGTTCCACTTGGCCTGTTTCAAATGGTGCATATAAGCAGGACTTACCTAATCTCTGGGATAAACCAAGGGAATGTGATTACTCAAGAGTTCAGTGATTTTGATTAATTTTACCTTCACTTCCGCCCACAGCCTATCCCTCTCATCGGCCTTGACGTCCTTCCAGCTCTGGACGGTGATCTTCACCCTTTCCTTCGCCAACAAGGCAACATAGGCAGCATAGTGGCCGGCGTTCTTCCCGATCAGTCTCCCGAACTGGTTGAACTCACATGAAAGATCCGCGCGTTTGGCCAAAAGACCCAACATCGTCGCGCCTCACGCCTTCCTCTTGCGCTGGGACGAGGCAGTGCCATCTACGTTCGCCCTCCCCCAATCACTACTATCAGCCGAGGAAGATGCCGACATGGCTTTACCTAAAATTCCATGAACAGACCATCAATTGATATGAAGATTAGCAGTGTAAACTATGCTAGTCTCTCTGCAGGAACATAAAGTCTTTTAAAATTTAAAGGAACCAAAATTTCAGATGAAAATTAGAAAATGGGAAGTAATTAACAGAAAATTCAGATTAGCAGTGAAAACTATGACATACTCTATTTCCTATCGGTTTTCCAAGTAAAACCGATAGTACTCAAGTTTATATTCAGGAAAATTTATAAGATTAGCAGTGCAAACTATGCTAGTATCTCTGCAGGAACATAAAGTATGTTAAAATTTAAATGAACTAAAATTTCAGATGAAAATTAGAAAATGGGAAGTAATTAACAGAAAATTCAGATTAGTCTATTTCCTATCGGTTTTCCAAGTCAAACCGATAGTAATGAAGTTTTTATTCAGTAAAATATATAAAATTAGCAGTGCAAACTATGCTAGTCTCTTTGTAGGAACATAAAGTCTGTTAAAATTTAAATGATCAAAAATTTCAGATGAAAATTAGAAAATGAGAAATAATTAACAGAAAATTCAGATTAGTCTATTTCCTATCGGTTTTCCAAGTCAAACCGATAGTAATCAAGTTTGTATTCTGTAAAATATATAAAAGTAGTAGTGCAAACTATGCTAGTCTCTCTGCAGGAATATAAAGTTTGTTAAAATTTAAATGATCAAAAATTTCATATGAAAATTAGAAAATGAGAAATAATTAACAGAAAATTCAGTTTACGGTATTTACTATCGGTTCTACATAATAAACCGATAGTGCACTACACTGTATGGCAAATTCCTAGTGATTATCATCAAGTCTGTCATTCTCACAGCTATCAAGTTTGTAGTTCATGAATTTTACTCTAGTTTTATATTTGTAAACCATTGAACCACATATGAACCATTGCATATAAATTTAAGCAATTGACGCGAGCGGTTTGGTCAAGAATGTCGACGATTCGGACTTGGAGTCCTCAGCCGAACTTATGCAGAATTTGTAATTGTGAGACCTTTCAAGATGACCCTTCGGGAAGGTATGCTGAACAATAGTGAACAGGAGCACAGAGAGTTTAGACAGGTTCGGGCCCTCGATGGTGGGAGTAAAAGCCCTACGTCCTGTTGAGATTTCACTAAGTGTGGTAAAAAGTTTACAAAAGGGGGGAAAAGTCCTCAGAGGCGAGGATTTTCCCTGTAAGAGTTTACAAGGATAAGCCAAAGAAGGCTTACTAAAATGCTATATGAGGTGTGCCGTAGACTTGGCTAACTTGGATGATTTTTGGGCTTCTTGATCTTCCGATCTCTCGGTTGATGTTTCGGATCATCCCCCTTATTGATGCTCCATGCCATCCTTTTGTACTGTTTGAAAGGGTGCCATGTAGAGGAAACTGCATCAAACGGTTGCACGGACGGTTGGATGCGGTTTTTTGGAACTGCTCTTAACCTCCACGCAGGTTAAACACGTGTTATTCACGGATAACTGTATGTGTTAACCTTCTGACGGTTGATTCTCCACGTGTAGGAATCTTCGGGATACTTAGAATATCTTGTTGTACGGGCAACCAAAATAGATAGATCCCAAGTATCCTGATCGGCAGATGTTCTGACCGCGGGATATTGGCTGACCGCGCAATATCCCGAATGTGTAGTTCGCGTATAGCCTACGAACTTCTGACCGCGCAAGGCTTACGGTCTGACCACGTAAAGCTGCGACCTTATCGCATAAAGCTTGCGACCTGATCGCGTAAAGCTTGCGACCTCATGGTGAAGCCCCTCAGAATAGCTTGAGTTCGCATCACCAGATACATGTTTGTTTCGAACTTGTCTTGAACCAAAAGTTTATTAGAAATGACCCGGGTGTCAATCCTCGTCAGCTAGCCCCCAAATTCGAAGAAAACGAAGAGACGTGTTTATTTCGAATTTAAAAACCGTGCATTGGATTTTTAACCCGGCCCTTTAACTTCTCCACTTAGTGGCGCAATAAGTGAAAACGGTTGGTTTTTCAAGACGAGTTCTGACATTACGTGACGGGCAATGATAGCGCCGTAGAATTGTTTTTATCTCGAGGTAAAATTGTAAATATTTTAGCAAAACCCGAGGCGTCCGGGATGCAAACCGTCACCCAGGCGGCTATAAATACCAGACCCCTGGACATGTAAAGATCTACAATTTCCCTCTCACGTCTAAGTCTTTTTCTTGTTATCCTGCCTCCTTCTTTTTCACATACCCCTCCCAATGGCAGATCATGATATCATCGAGATTGAGAGCGATGAAGGGGAAATTGTTGAACAAGGGTCTCAAACGAATGAAGTCCTGTCTCCCTTAAAGAAGAAACCCAAGGTTGACGAAGGATCTTCCAGTGGAACAAAGGTAAAGAACGTAGCGAGTTTCTTTCTTCCTTCAGTTCCTTTGACCCTCCCCGTTCATGCCTCTCGGCAAGTTAGGCCTTTATCCTTAGGAAAAGATCCCTTCACATCCAATTCTCCCATCCTTTTGGGTGATCAACATCCTGGTCGGCAAGCGGTGACTATCCCTCGATCAGATGATTGCCATATTGGGTTGGCGAAGCAATCTTCTTCTGGGAAGGTTGCTCTTCCACCATATGATGATCTTCCTCCCAAGATGGGTGTATCAACGGGTTATGCACCGGGGTAGGTAACAATTCTTCTCCCTTTTTGCTGATAATTTTAGTTAGTATGACTAACTTTTGCAAAAATGTAGAAGGTAGGAGGCCCCAGCGATCAGCCTTCTGCTGCTCCATCTCTTCCTTCCGGACAGACCCTTCTGGAAGAGAAGAATGCCCTGGAGAAGAAGACCGAGGAGATGGCCTCGAAGATTCTGCGTTTAGCAGAATGTCTTGATCGATCCCGAGAAGAGACGCACCATTTCCGTCGAGAGAGGGACTTCGCTCAGCAATAGCGAGAACTCTCTGACTTGATTAAGGACAATAGTGCGTCTGTTGTTAGGGACGATATAGATAGACTTAGGGTAGTTGCTAGTTCCCTGGGGGTTGTCAGTGTGGACCCTACTGACAACAACATGTCCCTTGGGGAACTTTGTAAACTTCTTTCGGAGCAAGTCGATGTTTTGATCGACTGCATCCCTTTTGTATGTAAAGAATGTAAGAAATAAAAAGTTCTTTATTTCTCATGAAATGTTCTCCACATCTTCTGTGCGAAAATATAGCCATGAACTTTACGTTCGCGACCATTCATACACAGGAAATTTTAGTTCTGCGATCAAAATCACTTTTAAGAAAAAAGCACCGCGACCTGCCCTGATTCCGCGATCAGTTTCAAAGCCGCGGTCAGAACTAAGGTTCGACCAGAGTTGGGACTCGGTCAAGATGTCACTTCGATTAGAATCGAAGTTTTAGCCTAAAACACGATTTCGATAAAACCATAACCCAATTAGAAACACTCCAGTACGTTAAAAATTGGGTTACATGATTTTTTCGAATAAAATGTTCAAAGTATAAAAAGAAAAAAACGTCCTCTGAAAAGTACTGAAGATTTTTCAGTCCTTTTACGCTTTCAGTTTCCAAAACAAAGAAGTCTTTTTGTTTCAGATCCGACGCCTGAGTACTTTATCGGGTCCATCAGAGATAGTATCCATTATGGGAAATGAATAAAGCATTCAATGGAACGTTTGAAATGAGCCGTTTACTCATTAATGCGTCGCCTTGGGTCTATAAAAAGAGCAGATGTCTTCTCAAAGAAGCCACACAGCTAAAAACCCTTATTATTCCCGCCGCTCAAAACCCTCATTTTCTTCAGCCTTCATCTTCCCCAAATCGCCAGCTTCCCCTTTGATTCTACACCAAAGATGGCGTCCTGGAGCAGATCCATTCACCATTCTGAGGAGAGCCTGATGGCATTAGAGAAGGAGGAGATCCTTTCTCCGCGGCTGCTCATTAACTGGCGACCTGCGGAGAAGGACCAAGAAACCCCAACTGTCCAAGAAGGCGAGTTGGTGGTTTTTGAGGAGTATTTGCGTTGCGGGTTCCTATTCCCTGAGAGTCGGTTCTTTAAGGATGTCCTTGAACATTACGGGTGGGAACTGATCAACCTCCACCCCAACGCTATGCTGATCCTTGCAGTATTCCAGCACCTTTGTGAAGCCTTCGTTGGAATATATCCCAGCGTGGATCTTTTCCGACGATTTTACTTTTCGGCGTGGTCGAAGAGTACCAACGCCGCCGGATGCATCTACTTCCGGCTGAGGGATAAAAAGGAGTATCCCTCCCCACCCCTACGAGATTCTGTGCATGGGTGGCACCAAAGGTGGTTCTACTGCTCTCCACCATCCGAAAGCAGTTTATGGTTTGAAAACTCGCGACCGGAGAAGTCGAGCGAGTTAGACATTCCTCCGGCGATGAACTCGGAGCTTTCGAAGCATGCCGAGGTGATTCTTCACTTGGTCAATGAAGGATTGATGGCTCGAGATATCATTCGAGACTTCGTGAAGAACCGGGTGAGTCCTCTGCGTGAAAGGGCTCATCCGGCGTGGGAGATTAAGTCCATGGGTGATAGCACCCTGGACTACAGTCAAGGTATTTATTTCTTTGGTGCTGAACTTTCTCCTTTTTGAATTGTACAAATTCTGACTTGAGTTTGGGAACAGTCCTGCCTTCATCCGAGATTGAAAGGCGGACCAACTCCCTCCTTAGGACCTACAATTCCGATGTAGAGGGCCCTAAGGGATCACCTCGCCCGCAGAGCTTGATTCACGCTGGTGATGACCTCAGACAGGAGCGCCGAAAGGTAATTTCCTTGTCCAGCTTTGGCTCTGCAGGTCTTGTGTGTGTCCAGTGCTAATCCCTTGTAATGGACTGCGAACCAGCTCCTAGGGAAGTTTGCGGATGCGACGTTCCCAAGTGAAAATGTCGGCTCTCCGAAGAAGCCGACGGCGAAGAATGTGAAGAAGGTCTCTCAGAGACCCAGGACAAAGAGTCCTGCCCCTAAGAAGACCAAGCTAAACCCTGGGGAGGGGTCTTCACGAAGCATTCCTCGTCCCGCAAGAAAGACTGCGGTAAGATATCGCATTCCTGCTACATTTTCAGGCGCGACATGGAATCACTTCTTCGTCGTACAGGGAGAGGGGAGCGAGGAGGAAGAGGATGACGTTCCTCTGATCCTTTGAAGGAGGAAGATCGCGGATCTTCCATCTAGCGATGCCCCAAGCTGCCCCGCAGAGACCACTACTACCGAGGAGGTGGTCGTGGAAGATCCTGCGACCACCGAAAATCTTGTGGTCGCGGGTAACTCTCCAATTCCTGAAGCCCCCGAGGTTTCAGGGTCAATTATCTCTGCTTCCCTGGTCGAAGGGACGACCAAGGTAAGGAATCTTTTTCGGCCGTTCCTTCTATGACTCTTTCTGCACATTTGTCAAGTTAAGGTATATACAGGGAGGAGAGCTTCCCCCTGGGACCACTGGGGGTACCAGGGAGGAAAATCCTCCTCCTCTGCGGACAGAGGAGGGGGTGGATGAACAAAGGCCAGCTATGATGGTTCCAGCAACTCTGGAATCGCCAAGGCCTTCAGATGCAGCCCCATCAGTTAGCCCGGTGGCCCAGGTAAAGATCTTTTCATGTGTTTTTACCTGTTCCCTAAGAATATGCCTATAACATGACATTTCCAGGGGGGTGCTGCCTTGTTTACCATAAGGAAGGCGAGAACCGGAGACGGCTCTCCTTCGCAAGGGGAATTTTCCCAGAAGTCCCAGGAACGAATGGGATTTCAAATAAGATAAGAGCTCTTACTTGACAGTAATCTTAAATAAAAGTTGCCTGACCCATTCTTCCTGTTAGGCAAAAGAAGACAGCGCCTAACCCTTCAACCGCCTCTGGGGAGGTTGAAACTAGGGCTGATGAGGGAGCCTCTAATGAAGAGCGCTCTACTCCCGTGGTTCAGGAAGTCGTCCGGACCGCGGGAGGTGAAACAAGTACAGGGATCGGGTCACAACTAGTAGCCTCTGGGGGTGGCGTCCGGCCGGCACTCCCGTCAACTATCCCTGTAGTGAGCACGTCGGAGGCTCTAGCGAGGATTCCCGCTGAACTGAATGATGCCGTTTTACAAAAGTTTATGAAGGTATAATAAGACTTTGCTTCCGTGCCTGAATTATACTTAGGACACCTTTGACCTTCTTCTTTGGCGCCACAGGGATTGTCCTGGCTAACAAGCCATTCGCGTGTTGTGATGGCTAGTACAGAAGCCATTCAAAAAGAACGCGATAGCTTGCGCAGGTGAGTACCATTACCCTCTGGTTAATATGGGTATATCTTGGTTGTGACTGCCTTGATTTTGTTGCAGAGAGGTTGCATTCTTGAAGAAGGAGGTGGCCGGTTCAGTCTCAATGCTTAAGAAACAAGAAACTGAACTCAACAGACTTCGATCAGAGAATGCTGGTAAGCCGATTCCTGACTAGGAAGACTTGAATCCATAATATGCGAATAATCTTCTCTCTCTGTACAGCGCAAGCAGGTCGAATTACGCAGCTCAGTCGAGACAAGGAGGTTCTTGAATCCTCGATTCGCCACACCGATCGGGCAATCAAAGAACTGAGCCTCCGGATCTTTGAAAAACTAAAGGCCGTGGCTGATCTTTTGAAGACCGATGTGGTAGAACTGAGGCAAGACAACCTCAGTATAAATGACTGGACATCGCTGCTTACTACCCAGGCGGATTCACTGCTTGAGTATCTCCCTGGAGATACACGGCGACGCGAAGAGGCGATCAGAACCAGGGTTCGATCAGCCGCAGCAGCCGTACTCAGCCGGGTTCGACTTCACCATGGCCTAGATGCAGATCTGAACGCATTGGTGGGTCCGGTTGAGGTCGAGAGTGAAGAGCTGCTCGATGCAGTCATAGAGGAAGTCCAGCCCCTAGTAGATAAACTCCTGACTGAGCTGGGGATCGAATGATCCTTATTTTTGTAACCAAACAATTATAATTACAATGCAATGTATGTAAATTTTTTTTCAAAAGAAAGTGCATATTCACATCATAAGTTTCATACTATAAGTATATTCCTCTAGCCCCCGCCTCTGTTTTGTGAATACTGGAGCCTTAGTATTTTAAGCAGAGGGGAAAACATAAGTATGATGACCAGGGATATGCGCTTCAAGCCGATGGTCAAGATTAAAGTAACATTTTAACCTTATTGCAAACTGGTAGCCACCCAGATGACCGAAGACTAGCCAGATAGTCCCGTGTGCGTTGAGAAACGGCTTATTTAGGAGCGACTTGTCTGGAAGTGATCATGAGATCGACCAGCGAATCCAGTTAAGAAATGCTGTAGTAACCTAACCGCCGGCGATCAGCCCCAGGTCGAATTTGTATAATTTGGGCTTAAAGAAAACACTCATTGTATGAAAACAAGACATGCTTTTTATGAAAAGATGCTAATTGAACAGGGAAAAAGTAATTGGAATACTTACACGTCAAACTTGCGAAGTTGATCGATGTTCCAAGTATTGGACAAAATCCGACCATCCTCCATGGCTAACCGCGCAGATCCTGGTCGCGGCATTGAGACGACAGTGTATGGCCCTTCCCACTTTGGGGAAAATTTATTGCGGTTAGACTGGTCTTGAATTTTTCGTAAAACCAAGTCGCCAACGATGAGATCACGTGGTCGCACCTTTTTACTGTGATACTTGCGTAGAGCCTGCAAGTATACCGCAGACTTGATCAGGGCGCGATCACGCCGTTCTTCCAGGAGGATGAGATCTTGCGATCGCTGTTCGGATTGATTGACCTGTTCGAATTGATTCGTGCGAACAGATCCAATACTAACTTCCATAGGCAACACAGCCTCGGCCCCATAGACCAAATGGAAGGGTGTCTCACCAGTGGCTCGACTAGAGGTAGTCCGTAGTGCCCATAGAACAGTATAGAGCTCGTCTGTCCAAGCCCCCGAGCGGGTCTTGAGGCGATCAAAAACACATTTTTTGATGCCTTGCAATACTTGCCCATTGGCCCGTTCTACGGCACCATTGCTTTGTGGATGTGCCACGGAAGCAAAGCACACCTTGGTCCCAATCTGATCGCAGTAATCTAGGAAGAGACCGCTAGCGAACTGAGAACCGTTGTCTGTGATGAGACGGTTTGGAACACCAAATCGTGCCACAATGTTCTTGTGAAGAACTTTTGTGCAGCTGATGCAGTAATATTTCGTACTGGTTCGGCCTCAATCCACTTTGTGAACGTGTCAATGGCTACGAACAGAAACTTGTACCCATTGACCGCTTGTGGCATAGGACCGACGATGTCCATTCCCCAGATCGCGAAGGGCCATGCGAGAGGAATAGTTTGCAATGCATAAGCAGGTTGATGAACCTGTCTTGCATGAAACTGACACTGTGGACACATCTTGACCATGAACTTGGCATCATCGAGTGCCGAAGGCCAGTAAAATCCCTGTCGAAAAATTTTTCCGACCAGTGTTCGGTATGACGCGTGTGCACCGCATACACCGTCATGTATTTCTTTCAAGAGGGATTTTCCTTCCTCCTGAAATATGCAGCGCATGAATACTCCTTGAGTACCCTTTCTGTACATAACCCCATCTATGAGTTTGTACAGACGCGCCTTTCGAATTAATCGATCGCTTTTGGTTTCGTCCTCGGGTAGGGTCCCATGTTCAAGATAGACCCTCAATGGATGAGTCCAATCTTGTTCCTGACCGAGGTTGGCAACGAAGGCTATTGTCGGATCATCCTCGACCGAAGTCATGATCGAAGGATGGTCCAAGTGTTCAATGAACAATCCTGCCGGAGCGGATGAGCGTGAGGATCCAATTTTGGATAATTGGTCTGCGAGAATATTGTCCTTTCGCGGGATGTATTGGACTTCGAAGTGACTGAAGTGTTTTTCCAATCTCCTCACTTCCCCCAGGTAATGAGCCATTGTCTCATCGGAGGTGCTGTACTCCTTGTTTACCTGGTTTACGACTAGCTGTGAGTCCCCCCTCACCACTAATCGACGGACTCCGAGGAATTTTGCTGCCCGGAGCCCTGCAAGAAGACCTTCATACTCTGCTGCATTGTTGGTGGCAACAAAGTGTAGTTGAATAACATACTTAAGCTGTTCGCCCTGAGGCGTAACTAAGACCACTCCAGCTCCCGAGTGTTGAAAACTACGGGAGCCGTCAAAGTACATTGTCCAATAATCGGGGTACTCCAGTTCCTTTGCCAACTGCACGGGTGGCTCAGGGTTGGTCCATTCGACCACAAAGTCGGCCAAAACCTGAGACTTAACCGCCGTGCGAGGGGTAAAATGGATCTCGAAGGCACCGAATTTGACCGCCCATTTGGCGATTCGACCAGATTTTTCTGGATTTCGGACAATATCCCCTAAAGGAAAAGAGGAGGGTACTATGATCTTGTGTGCTTGAAAGTAATGTCGTAGCTTACGGGAAGCCATCAGTAGCGCGTAAAGTATCTTCTGGACCTCAGGGTAGCGCTCCTTAGGACCATGAAGTACTTCGCTCACATAGTAGACGGGTCTGTGTACTCCTTCCTTTTCCGCGATCAGAACTGCGCTGACCGCGTGTGGGGTGGCCGCCAAATACAGAAGTAATGGTTCTTCCTTTTCAGGAGACACCAATACCGGCGGACTGGAAAGATATGTTTTTACCTCCTGAAACGCTTTTTCGGCCTCGTCGGACCACGTGAAGTTATGATGTTTCCGCAAGGCTTTAAAGAAAGGTAGTCCCCTTTCGCCTAATCGCGATATGAAGCGACTTAAAGCCGCCATGCGACCAGCCAGGCGTTGAACATCCTTCATGGTCGAGGGCGACCTCATTTGTTCAATAGCTCTGATTTTCTCAGGATTAACCTCAATACCCCTGGAACACACAAGAAAACCAAGAAGCTTTCCTGAAGAAACCCCGAAAGAACATTTCTCCGGGTTCAATTTTATTCCAAAGCGATTCAAGTTACAGAAGGTTTCAGCAAGATCGTCCAAATGAGACAATCTTTTGGTGCTCTTTACAACCAAGTCGTCTACATATGCTTCGAGATTACGCCCTATCTGGGAAAGAAAGGTCTTTTGCATCAAGCGCTGGTACGTGGAACCAGCGGTCTTGAGACCGAACGGCATTCTGACGTAGCAGTATGTGCCGAACGGGGTGATGAAGGCAGTTTTCTCTTCATCGTCTTCTGCCATGCTAATTTGATGATATCCTGAATAGGCATCCAAAAAACTCATCAGTTCGCAACCCGCAGTGGAGTCAACCAGCTGGTCGATGCGGGGAAGGGGAAAGTCATCCTTCGGACAGGCACTGTTGAGGCTAGTATAGTCGACGCACATGCGCCACTTGCCATTTGACTTGCGGACCATGACCGGATTGGCGAGCCAGTCCGGGTGATTCACTTCGCGGATAAACCCGTCTTGTAAGAGTTTATCTAACTCTTCTCGGATGGCTTCCTGTCGGTCGGTGGCAAAATGCCTGAGCTTTTGCTTTATTAGTCGTTGTCCAGGTCGAATTGCTAACCTGTGCTCAATTACTTCCCTTGGGACACCGGGCATGTCGGATGGTTTCCACGCAAACACGTCTGCGTTAGCCCGGAGGAAAGCAACGAGGTCGAGTTCCTATTTGTCATCCAGGGCTGACCCAACCCGAATTGTCTTGGATGGGTCATCTGGGTACAAGGGAACTTGTTTGAGTTTCTCATCTGGTCGAGGAGCAGCCCTGATCGCATCGGTGGCGACGGTGGCGACCTGAGCGTCCCGAAGGGGAAGTTGATCGACCATCTCCAAAGATAGCCGGTCGCACGTGAGCGCCACGTTGCGACTTCCTCGGACCGAAATGACACCTTTGGGGCCAGGCAATTTCCCGCACTGATAAGCATAGTGCGTTGCCATCATGAATTTAGCAAGAGTCGGCCTGCCAAAGATTGCATTATAAGCTGAATCACAATCGATTACATCGAAAGTAACCAATTCTGTTCGGAAGTTATCTGGTTCTCCCAGAGTGACCGGGAGGACCACTTGTCCCAATGGCATCATGGAGGGGCCTGGGATTATCCCATAAAACGGATGGATTATGGGCTTGATCTTCGAACGAGGAATTTGCATCTCGTCGAGTGTCTTGACCAATAAAAGATCAAGAGAACTTCCCCCATCAATCAGGACCCTTTCGACTCTCGCGTTACTGATGATTGGGGTAATAACCAGAGGTAGCCTCAATGGTCGAGTTAGCCCCACAGGACAGTCAGTGCGATCGAACGTCAAAGGCATATCCGACCAACGGGGATATTGAGGTTCGCCAAGGGATGTCTCCGTTTGGTTAACCTCTCGGCAAAAGGTTTTAAACTGCCTTTTGGAAACGAAAGAGGAGGAACCTCCGAAAATGACATTAACATGATTTTGAGGTACCTGGTAAGCCATTTCTTCGTCTCCATCGACGTCTCTAACCCCGCACGCCTGCTCTTTAGGCGGTAAGGTTGGCATTGGCCCAGCTCCTTGGTAGAAATCATCCAGCTGTTTTAACCAACTCCTGCAGTTTTTGAGATCGTGGCCTGCGGAATCGTGGAGTGGACACCACCTTTTGCCCTCCTGCGGATTAGTTGATTTTTCTGGCTGGTCGGAATCCCGGCCACCGGAAGCAGTTTTACTTTTAAAAGAAGACTTATTACCTTTGGTCGAAGGTGGTTTCTCCGCGACTGCGACCTCACGGTACTATCCAGAGCGGTTCCTCTTCGACTTTTTTGACTTCTCACCCGGTGAAGACTCCGGCTTTTTGCTTGAATCTTCTTTCTTGGCGGCCTTGAAGCCTGGTTGGGGCGGTAGGTCCCCCTTGTCAACCATTCGGTTCCATTCGACTGCCTCGGCTGCATCGGAGTATCGATCAGCCATATCGAACAGATCGGCCACTGATCGAGGAGGGTGGATGAGCAAGTCTTCAGTGAATCTCCGGTATCGAACGGCATGCTTAAATGCCCTGATTACGGAGCCATCAGATATGTTCGGGATGGTATTTCTTACCCCGACAAACCTCTTGACAAACTGCCGAAGCGTTTCGGTCGAAGTTTGCCGCAGTCTATGCAAGTCGTCCTCCTTACCCGGCTTTTGGTAACAGTTTTGGAAATTGCTGAGGATGGCATCGCATAGCATTTCCCAATTATAGATAGAACCCTCAGGCTGATTGAACAACCAGGTTTTAGCCGGTCCCGCGAGGACTGTTGGCAGGTAGTTGGCCATGACCTTGTCATTGCCTCCTGCTGCTTGGATGGCAGTAATATAGATCTGAAGGAACTCAGATGGGTTTTGAGTTCCATCAAACCTCTCAATGGCTCCTGGTCGAAACTTATCGGGCCAAACGACTGCTCGTAGGCCAGGCGAGAAAGATTTACAACCAACGTAAGGACCGTGAACCATCCTGCGACTTTCGGTCGGGTTTCGAGCAAACTCACTTAATGGCGAGGTTACTCGGGGTCCCAAACGAGAGTGAACGGGAACTCGATCCCTACTACGAGAGTCCTGCATTCGCCGATATTTGTCCTGTCGGGACGGTAAAGGTGGCGGGTAACTCCGTCGGCCAGAGCCAAAATGAGGACCATCTCGTTCACGGGGATGTGTCACTGAGCGGGAAGAAGCTGTTGGGGTCGCCTCGGATGCGACCTCGTCCAGTCTTTCCGCCAGGATCCTGAAAAAGGCCGGTCTCTGCGCATCCGTGACCGTAGGAGGAAAATTACGCATGACCTCCGCGATAGATCGCAATCGACCATGGGTACTTCTCCTAGGGGCACCAGGTGTTACTGTTTCTTCGTCCACTGGGAAATGCTCCGGTGGTAAGGAAGGAGTCTGGTCACGTCTACGACCACGCGACCGTCGAGAAGAACTCGGGGCAGCATCGTAACGAGCCTGCGCATCTTGAAGAGCCTCTAGGGCAGTTCTGCGTAGTTCGTTGTTCTGTTGCCTTAGATCTTGCTCCTCCTTCTGTTTGCGATCTTGTTCTTCCCTCTGTTTGCGATCTTGTTCTTCCCTGGCAGCCTGTTGATCGGGAGTTTCCTCCGACAACGCAGCAAACTGCCTAGGGAGAGAGGTCGCCGATGGGGAGAACATCTCGGTTTGTTCCGAGTCAGACTCGAAATCAAAGAGACGGTGGAGGTTATCAGGGTCGAACCTTCCTGGGCTAACTTCAGGGTCACCATCATATTTTCCCTCAGCGGGATCGTATGACGGGCCGGATTCATCACCTAGCACATTAAGAACCTCTGTGGGTTCTGACCTTGTGCCAGTTACCTCCTGGTCGATTAACATGACTTGGGGAGATGATTCAACCTGTGGAAGATTCTGGCCTTCGACCTCTTCCATCGGAACAGGATCGCTTGGAGAAGGCATGGGTATATGGGCATAATCCTCGAGATCGAAATCGTTCTCGGAATCATATGCTCCAGCCATGTTTCGGCGAACCTCCGAATTTCAATTAGGACGCCTTGAGAAAAGCCCCACGGTGGGCGCCAGCTGTCGACGATTCAGACTCGGAGTCCTCAGCCGAACTTATGCAGAATTTGTAATTGTGAGACCTTTCAAGATGACCCTTCGGGAAGGTATGCTAAACAATAGTGAACAGGAGAACAGAGAGTTTAGACAGGTTCGGGCCCTCGATGGTGGGAGTAAAAGCCCTACGTCCTGTTGAGATTTCACTAAGTGTGGTAAAAAGTTTACAAAAGGGGGGAAAAGTCCTCAGAGGCGAGGATTTTCCCTGTAAGAGTTTACAAGGATAAGCCAAAGAAGGCTTACTAAAATGCTATATGAGGTGTGCCGTAGACTTGGCTAACTTGGATGATTTTTGGGCTTCTTGATCTTCCGATCTCTCGGTTGATGTTTCGGATCATCCCCCTTATTGATGCTCCATGCCATCCTTTTGTACTGTTTGAAAGGGTGCCATGTAGAGGAAACTGCATCAAACGGTTGCACGGACGGTTGGATGCGGTTTTTTGGAACTGCTCTTAACCTCCACGCAGGTTAAACACGTGTTATTCACGGATAACTGTATGTGTTAACCTTCTGACGGTTGATTCTCCACGTGTAGGAATCTTCGGGATACTTAGAATATCCTGTTGTACGGGCAACCAAAATAGATAGATCCCAAGTATCCTGATCGGCAGATGTTCTGACCGCGGGATATTGGCTGACCGCACAATATCCCGAATGTGTAGTTCGCGTATAGCCTACGAACTTCTGACCGCGCAAGGCTTACGGTCTGACCGCGTAAAGCTGCGACCTTATCGCATAAAGCTTGCGACCTGATCGCGTAAAGCTTGCGACCTCATGGTGATGCCCCTCAGAATAGCTTGAGTTCGCATCACCAGATACATGTTTGTTTCGAACTTGTCTTGAACCAAAAGTTTATTAGAAATGACCCGGGTGTCAATCCTCGTCAAAGAACACTTACAGTCGTTCGTGGAGTTGCCGGAGGCGGTGGCGCGATGCAGTGGCCAGAGGCGGTGGAGAAGCTAGGGTTTTCCGGCTTGCGATCGGCAATGGTGGCGCAGAGGAGCGAAGAAACGAACGTCGGGGAAGCTAGGGTTTTCCGCGCGTGAGTATTTGGAATGTGATCAGTTGCACTGAAGGGAAAATCGTGCGAGACAGCAAGGTTATACCCTAATATATGAATATTTACTATCGGTTCATAACCACAAAACCGATAGTAAATACATGTAAGTTAGGGTTTAGAGTGTGGGATTGTTCACTATCGGTTTTATTATTAGTAACCGATAGTGAATTAAGAACAGGGGCTCATAACACAGTACAAATCACTATCGGTTATGAACAATAAACCGATAGTATATGTTAATTTCATATCGGTTGGGAAATTGAAACCGATAGTAGAATACTGTGTTATTGACTTAAAAGGGATTTCCTGAGAACAATTACAGATGGGTCTCAGTACATCATTTTGCACTTGTAGAGACACCTGAAACCCCATGCAAATGACTTCCAATAATTTTGAAATAAATGAACATTAAAGACCAATGATGGAATGAAAAATTGCAGTTTTCATATTGATTTGTGAAAAGAATCAATTATTGCTCAAATCAAGTATATACTCAAATCAAGTATATACTCCAATTGAAATGAAAATTTGCATAAATGATTCTCAATGCATCACGTATTTTTTCCCAAAGAGTTTTTGAAAAATGATTTGAAGAATTCTTCGATTAAAGATCCAAGTAATATACGTCACTTACATATTGCAAATTAGTCAAGAATGGTTGTCCACCCATAATCCTTCTTCGTGGTCATCTCGCAGGTAACTTGTTTCGTCAATATCTTCGGTAGGGATAGATTGAAGAATTCCATCTAAAAATGGAGGTAGTTCGTCGAACTGATCATACTCTTCTTCATCCACAACGTCTTCGACCCCAACAATACGTCTCTTACTGTGAAGAATAACGTGCAATTTTGGGTTGGCCGGGTCAACGATGTAGAACACCTGTGTGGCTTGCTCAGCAAGTATAAATGGATCATCTTGGTGTGCGACTCTACTCAGATCGACGAGAGTAAACCCATAATTGTCGACTTTAACACCTTGAGGGATTTCGACCCATTGGCATCGAAACAGAGGAATCTTAAGTAATATATAATCGAGCTCCCATATTTCCTCAATAACACCGTAATATGAGTCGAGTGCCCTTACTGCCTTGGCATCCTCCAAAATAGCAAGTAGTGTCACTCCACTACATTGCATAGTACTTTTCTCGTCCTGAGTTCTTGTGTAAAATGAATAGCTGTTGATGTCATACCCTTGCCAAGTCCCTACAGTAAATCTAGGCCCTCTGGCCAACCATGTAACAACTTCATCTACGTCACCCTCAGAAGCTTGCAGGACTCTATTTTCGATCCACCCAGCAAACTTCCTATTATATTCTCTGGTGACCCAAATCTCTGGCTTCGAGGGATTCTGTTTCCGTAACATTTCCTTGTGCTCGTGTATGTATGGCTCCACCCCCGTCATGTGTTGTAAGACCCAAAAATGGGCTTTTGCATACAGATCACTAGAGGGGACGACTGCTTTAAATCCAATCGTTCCAATGCCCTGAAGCATGCCCTCATGTCAGGACATAGGAACACCAATTGGGTCAACCCCGGCCATATAGTTGGTGCAAAATTCGATCACCTCCTCGGCGGCATAACCTTCAATGATACTGCCCTCAGGCCGATGTCGATTCCTTACATATCCCTTCAAGATACCCATAAATCTCTCAAATGGATACATGTAGCGCAGGAACACGGGTCCACAAAACTTAATTTCTCTGACAAGGTGAACAATTAGATGGACCATAACATCAAAAAAAGATGGAGGGAAATACATCTCCAGCTGACAAAGAGTTGTAGTCACATCACGTTGCAAATCGTCCAGTCCATCCGGATCAATTACCTGCAAGGACACAGTTGCAACAAATATTCAGATCCAAAAAATATGACAAGTTCCACGAATGGAGCTAATTAACTTGCTAGGAGTAAACGCTTACGTATCTTGCCAGATATTGTGTTGAAGAAACAACATAGCTTTGTAATTGTCTCTCTGACTTTGACTGGGAGAATGCCTCTGATAGCAATGGGAAGCATTTGTGACATCAGTACATGACAATCATGGGACTTCATACCAACCAGTTTCAAGTCTTTCATGGACACAAGTTTTTTCAAGTTCGCAGAATACCCGCATGGAACTTTGACACCATGTAGGCACTGACAGAGTTCTGTTTTTCTCTTTTTGACAAAGTATAGCAGGCCGGGGGGAGGTATGTCCGCTTTCCTTTCTCCAACGGTGCAAGCTCAGTCCTTATACCCATTTCGAGCATGTCACGGCGAACGTTGATGCCATCTTTCGTCTTTCCTGGAATGTTCAACAACAAACCAGTCAAACTGTCACAAACATTTTTCTCTACGTGCATGAAATCAATGCAATGTCGAACTTGTAAGTGCTCCCAATATGGCAGATCCCAAAGAATCGATCTCTTCTTCCAAACATTTTTTCTTGGAGGTTTGGAACATTTACCGAACTCAACTTTGATGTCCTTCACGCGCAAGTAAAGCTCCTTACCAGTCACAAACACTGGGGCTGATCCTTTCTCAGGCTTCCCATTGAATGACTTCCTCTTCTTACGGTAGGCGTGATGCATCGGAAGGAATCTGCGGTGACCCATGTACACTGTTTTTCTGCAGTTCGATAACCACATGCTTTCAGTTTCATCCAGGCAAATAGGACAAGCCTTGCCTCCTTTCGTACTATACCCCGACAAATTTCCATAGGCCGGGAAATCATTTATGGTGCAAAATATCATGGCCCGCAACATGAAATTCTCTCGCTTATGTGCATCCCACACCCGCACCCCTTCGCTCCACAATTTATGTAAGTCCTCGACTAACGGTGATAGAAACACGTCAATATCATTCCCGGGTTGTCTAGGTCCTGAAATTAGTAACGACATCATGATGTACTTGCGCTTCATACATAACCAAGGAAGAAGATTGTAGATGCATAAAAGAACCGGCCAAGTGCTATGTCGACTGCTCATATTTCCGTGTGGATTCATACCATCCGTACTCAGCCCAAACCTTATATTCCTCACTTCGCTGCCAAACTCACCGAATGTTCTGTTAATGTTTCTCCATTGAATGGAATCAGCTGGATGTCTTAGTTTTCTGTCTTGTTTCTGACCTTCAACATGCCAACGCAAGTACTTCGCATCTTTCGGATTTGCAAACAACCGTTTCAATCTGGGAATCACAGGCAAATACCACACAGTTTTGGCCGGAGGCCCTTTCTTTACCTCATCACATCTATTGTGATAAATTCTGTTCCCATGCTTATACCGCGATGCACCGCATCTTGGACAAACATGCAAATCCTCGTACTCGTTACGGTACAGAACACAATCATTTGGGCATGCATATATTCTTTCGATTTCCATTCCCAACGGACACAATAGTTTTTTGGCCTGGTAAACCGATCTTGGCAACTCATTTCCCTTTGGAAGCATGTCCGCTAACAGATCCAATAGCGCCGTGAAACTCTTATCGCTCCAACCGTTGCTTGCCTTCAAGTTATATAATCTCAACACAGAAGACAACTTTGTAAATTTTGCACATCCGGGGAACAAAGACTTCTCAGAATCAACAATTAATTTCTCAAATTTAGCTAAATCGTTTTCGCTGTAGTCTTCTTCTACATCACGTAACATTTCATCTAAATTGTCGTCATCTACATGGACTTCCGAATGAACATTACTAATGTTCTGATCATGATCATCATTACTGCAATCCACTTCCGGGTGCTGCTGAGTGGTAGCGGTGCTCGTTTCCTCAAGATCTTCACCATGCCATATCCAACGGGTATAGTGTGCATTAAAACCACGACGAATCAAATGACTCCTAATCTGATCAGAGTTGCTGAACCTTTTTAAGTTCATACAATCTATACAAGGACAATGCATATCTTTCTCTCCCTTCTTCGCCTTTTCTTGCTCAGCAAATCTAATAAACCCATTCACACCCTCTAAATACTCAACAGTAGTACGTTTTATTCCATACATCCAATATTCTCGGTCCATCTACAATTATTTCACAAAATTGACAAATTCAAATAAATAATTAATGACTCAGGGCATGCATATATGCATGAAACATAATTAGCTAGGCCATATGTGTGTACATGAGCTGCTTAATTACATTAAATGGATTTGTATATATGAAACCCTAATTAACTTGATACATGCATTAATTGGAAGAGCCAGCTAGCTAGCTGCTTAAATTCAGCAAGCTATAGCTAGCTAGCCAACCTAGCCTTCTAGCTAGTTTGGAACTACATGTATCTAGTTTAATGAATTGCAAGTAGAGAGAGAGAGGGAGAGTGTGAAAGAGTGATCTCGAGAGAGAGAGAGGTGATGAGAAGATGACAATACCGAGGGGGATGGAAATATGATCAACCTCTCATCTAGCTTCTCCAGATCACTCTAGCTTGGAGTCGTGCGCGGCTGAAATAATTCCAACATGCAGAGCGCAGAGCAGGGGTCGACCTAATTAAGTTGTACAATTTTACTATCGGTTCAAAAACACAAACCGATAGTAAAATAAGGTCCCCACTGTCATAACCATTAGTTTATATGAAGTCATTTTACTATCGGTTTGTTTTATATAACCGATAGTAAACTGTACTCTATTATATCGGTTAGTACAGTAAGAACCGATAGTAAAAAGTCAGTAATTTCACTATCAGTTACGCGAGAAAAACCGATAGTACTATTTAATATATTATATCGGTTGGTACAGTATGAACCGATAGTATAAAGTGCGTAATTTTACTATCAGTTACGGATGAAAAACCGATAGTACTATTTTAATATATTATATCGGTTGGTACAGTAATAACCGATAGTATAAAGTGAGTAACTTTACTATCAGTTAAAAATGAAAAACCGATAGTACTATTTAATATATTATATCGGTTTGTACAGTAATGACCGATAGTAAAAAATATTTGCATTTCACTAACGTTGGACTAGTGTGTAACCGATAGTAAAATGCCTCTTTTCCGCTGCTGTCGTCCTATTCTATCGGATTTTTCCCAGATTGCTTATAATCGTTAGAAGATATGGGTTAGTGGAATGCACTTCTGTAGTAGTGCAAAGAATCGATCTCTTCTTCCAAACATTTGTTCTTGAGGTTTAGAACATTTACCGAACTGAACTTTGATGTTCTTCATGCGCAAGTAAAAGCTCCTTATCGGTCAGAAACATTGGGGCTGATTCTTTTTCAGGCTTTCCGTTAAATGATTTCCTCTTCTTACTATAGGCATGATGCATCGGAAAAAACTTGCGGTGACCCATGTACACTATTTTTTTGCAGTTCTGTAACCACATGCTCTCAGTTTCATCTAGGCAAATAGGGAAAGCCTTGCTTCCTTTCGTACTATAGCCTGACAAATTTCCGTAGGCCAGGAATCATTTATGATGCAAAATATCATGGCCCACAAGATGAAATTCTCTTTCTTATATTCATCCCACACCTGCACCCCTTCCCCACAATTTTTGTAAGTCCTCGATTAAAGGCGCTAGAAACACATCAATATCATTTCCGGGTTGTCTAGGTCCTGAGATTAGTAAAGACATCATGATGTACTTGTGTTTCATACATAACTAAGGAGGAAGATTGTAGATGCATAAAACAACCGGCCAAGTGCTACGCCAACTGCTCATATTTCCGTGTGGATTCATACCATCTGTACTCAGCATGAACTTTATATTCCTCACTTCACTACCAAACTCATCAAATGTTTTGCTAATGTTTCTCCATTGAATAGAATCAGCTGGGTGTCTCAATTTTCCTTCCTGTTTATGGCCTTCAGCACGCCAACGCAAGTACTTCGCATCATTCGGATTTGCAAACAGTTATTTCAATCTAGAGATCATAGGCAGGTACCACAAAATTTTGGCCGGAGGTCCTTTCTTTACCTCGTCACATTCACTGTGAATTCAGTCTCTACGCTTGTACCACGATGCATAGCATCTTGGGCAAACATGCAAATCCTCATACTTGTTACGGTACAAAACACAATCGTTGGGCATGCGTGTGTTCTTTCGATTTCCATTCCCAATGGACACAACAATTTTTTGGCATGGTAAATTGATCTTGCCAACTCATTTCCCTCTGCAAGCATGTCTGCTAGAAGATCTAATAGTGTCATGAAACTCTTATCGCTCCAACCGTTTCTTGCCTTCAAGTTATATAATCTCAGCACATAACACAATTTTGTAAATTTTGCACATCTAGGGAACAGTGGCTTCTTAGAATCACCAATAAATTTCTCAAATTTACCAAAGTCATTTTTACTGTAATCTTCTTCTACATCACGTAATATCTCATCTAGGTTGTCATCATCTACATGCACATCGGAGTGGACATTATCAAAATTTTGATGATCATCATTACTGCAATCCACACTAGGGCATGCCTATTGATTGGTAGTGGTGCTTGTTTCCTCAAGATCTTTACCGTGCCATATCCAACGGGTATATCGTGCGTTAAAACCATGACGAATCAAATGGTTCTTAATTTGATCAGAGTTGTTAAACCTCTTTAAGTTCATACAATCTTTACAAGGACAATGCATATATTTTTCTCCCTTCTTCGCCTTTTCTTGCTCAGCAAATTTAATAAACCCGTTCGCATCCTCCAAATACTCAAGAGTAGTACACTAGTACAAAAATGCTTTCTTCTAACGGTTCAAAAGACACCTTTACTAACGGTTTTCATACTGCTAGTGATCGGCACGATAGAACAAAACTAGCACTACTCTAATGGTTCTGAACCGTTAGAATAGTATGATATTCTAATGGGTTTTTTGAGAGAACCGTTAGCAGAGTTACTATAGTCTAATGGTTAACTAGTACTATCCGTTAGAACATTACACTATATTATAACTGTCGTTCGTACTATACCGTTAGAACATCTTACCGTCTTCTAATGGTTAATATTAGGGAACCGTTAGAAAAGTCTATAATATTCTTACGGTTCTTTTACATTAACCATTAGAAAATTGTAAGATATTCTAACGGTATACTTCGAACAACCGTTGGAATATAGTGTAATGTTCTAACGGATAGTACTAGTTAACCCTTAGAAGATGGTATAGTATTCTTTCGGATAGTTTTAGTGAACCATTAGAATATGTTGTTCTCTTCTAACTTTCTTTGTTATTTAGCTGTTAGAATAAGCTTAGATACACAATACAATGCGATATAAAAAAAGGTACATTCACAAATACACATTGAACATACAGACACATTGGACAGTTATTCACACATTCAATTTATCCACATACAGACCAATACAAATACAAAAAACACCAATTCACATAGAGTAGATGAAAAGAAAAAAAAGAAAAATTACAAGTGAGCTAAGCCAGTCATGGCAGCTGGTTAACCGCCACTTCGTCTATCACATATTGAGCCCAAATTTGTCACAGCTCTCTAATCTTTGCATTCTCGTATTTGTCTTTGGACATAGCGCTCTGCATACATATGTGAATAGTCAGTAATTAACTTCCAAGTTTTGAACGTCACATCCAATTTTCAAATTTGAGTTAGCTAAAATGCTTACTTGAGGAAATTGGGAAAAGTTTTTCTTGACTAGGTCATACATATACTGCAGCACATAAAACCCACATTCCCATGATTCTGGCTGCTAATGGCACTAAGATAATTGCATATGCAAAGTCATGTTAGCTATTCTTTCCATAAACTAATTAAGCATAAACTAAAAGACTCGTGAGTAGTTCAATCCTTACTAATTACCTCATATTCTTTCCAAGAAATTCGGGAGCCCTCGGATGCGTCATGCCTCCCTCCAGTGGACACATAATTTTTGAAAGCCCTGCATTTAAGTTAGCATTGCCGGTTAATATGTTATCATTAACTAGTGAGGTCAAAATTTAAATCAAACATGTTACTTACGCATCCATATTCCACTTGATCACGTATTCCTTCAATAACCTGTCATGCATCGAATCGAGGTAGTACACCTCATTCCTCCATGGACATATCACGAGGAGGATCTAGTGGCCCCTACATTGTGCATAAAAGAGAACCGCTTAAAGTATATCTCAGGCGCAACATACAAGAATGAGTTAAATTACTAGGAAATGCACTAACCTTTGGTGGTATGGTGCTAGAATGAATTCCCTATCCTGCTGTGCCAGCAGTGCCCTTGATATCTACTGCTCGGCGTGTGTTGCGTCCTGCTCTAGCATCGTGAGGCTTATTTTCTCTGGGTCGAGGAACCCACCTTGTCAGACACCCTTGTCGACACCAGCCTGTACATGCACATGCACCTACGTGCAAAGGACGACATTAGTATTGCACAGAAAGTTACTACATTTACTAAATGAACTACAACAATATATAGGATCAGCAAACTCACAGGACTCCAGTCCGTATGATGGACATATCAAGTTCCCGCCAGTTAAAGAGGTCGAACAGATCCTCGTGTGCCACGGATATGCTCCTGGGCTCACGGTGGAACTATTCAGCCTGAAGGGAACTAGGAAGTTCAAGTTGTTCCAGGTCTAGTGTAGGTACCACTCGTGGAGGTCTCTGGTTGTGAGATCCAATTATGCAAAATTGCCTTCGCCACGAGTGGGAACCTGTTCCTGAACCTATTCGGCTGTCCCTTTTCCCCTTTACCTTTGCCCTTGCCTTTTGCTGGGGAGTGAGCGCATACCTTCGAAGACAAGGGAGGGGTGTTGACGGCTTTTTTTGCATGCGAAGGGGGGAGGCGTGGATCCTCTAGCTGGGGTCGAGGTCGTCCTTTGAGGGTTGAGGGCAGGAGGAGATCCCTCATGCCCTGCGATGGGGGTGGGGTCCTCAGGTAGTACGCCGGTAGGCCACTTCAATTTATGAACATGTATGTTAGATTTTGCAAGTTGAGTGTATTAAGTAGGTTTTAAACTAAAATGGGTAGGATTTACGTGCTTATAACACACTTCTTGGGCCACTGTACGTAGGAGCCCACTGCCTCAGCAAATGTCTGCATTTCCTCCGTTGGGATTGGCAACAGAAAAGCAGTGTAGCCCGGGAGGGCCATGTCCACTTGTACCTTAGCGAACCCCAACTTCAGAGGTATGCAGTCGATCTGGACATCCTCCCCAGATGGATATACGAACACGTGGGCAACCACTACGTGGTGGTCACCTAGGTGAGTCCCTAGGCTGCAACTCTCTAGATTCTGCAAATTTGTAACAATTAAAACGGTTAGCGAAACAACTCTAATGGAACGGGAGTGGCATCAACTTAAGTGCATAGCTTAAGACTTGCAATACCTCAAGCAGATCCACCAGATCCGAGAGGACCTTCTAAGAGCAATTACTCGGTCGACCCCACGGGGTACCATCGCCCTCGAGAGCTGGATCTACACCCTTGGACAACATCATTTGTTTCAGTTGTCCTAACTCTTCCCTCATCTTAGCGAACGTGGCCTCGACCTTTGCCCATACCTATGCCCGTATCTTGTCGGCCAGCTTCGATTCCTTCTTCTTCCAGGAGCGGGCCTTCTTCCTCGGTGGAGCCGAATCTTCGAAGCCGGCCTTCCACAGCACGATGACTCCCACGGTCCGCGTTCGCCCGGGATGCTCCTTATTTCCTAGAGCCCAGGTGAGGATGTCGTTCTCCCTTTGCGGGGTAAACAATCCCTGCATTGCCTCCTTCTTGGCAGAGATCTGTTACATTTAAAGCTACATTGTGCGACAAATACATATATACACTTGTGCACACACAGTTTATGAGGTTAGCTAACTCACCATTCGCTACACGACCTCGGCGTCCTTAGGGTTTGGGAACTCCACGGACCCCAAGGATGACACGGACCCTCTCCCCTACCACCACCGCTTGCACCTCGCATCGCGGATCTCAGAGAGCGGCAAATCGGGGGAGTTGACAAGACCATTTTTCTCATCTTCCTTCCTCCACTGCTCCTTCCCCGCATAGCCCCAAGATTCGAGCCAGTGCGGGTGGTCATTCCTCTTCTGGATCGCTTTGTTCTTCTCACTAAGGGCCTTGAACTCGTCGGTCCCCTTCTGTTGGGTGAATTCTTCCCATACCTCTGTTATGAAGGGGTGCTTTTCGCAAGGAGATTTCCTCCCGCAGCGAGGAAGGTACTGACGAGCTAGCTCTAAAGGTTTTCCATGTTCCGTTCATGTCCTTCAAGCCGGTAGTCTTAGGTCCATCATCGGGGATGTTCCACTTAGCCTGTTTTCAAAAAATGCATATAAGCAGGAGTTATGAAGGGGTGCTTTTCGCAAGGAGATTTCCTCCCGCAGCGAGGAAGGTACTGACGAGCTAGCTCTAAAGGTTTTCCATGTTCCGTTCATGTCCTTCAAGCCGGTAGTCTTAGGTCCATCATCGGGGATGTTCCACTTAGCCTATTTTCAAAAAATGCATATAAGCAGGAGTTAGTTAAACTTTAGGATAAGCCAAGTGAGGTGTTTACGAAAGAGTTTAGATATTTCGATTAATTTTACCTTCACTTCCGCACACAACCTATCCCTCTCGTCCGCCTTCATTTCCTTCCAGCTCTGGACGGTGATCTTCACACTTTCTTTTGCCAACTGCCCAACGTAGGCAGCGTACTTCCCAGCGTTCTTTCCGATCGGCCTCCCAAACTGGTTGAACTCACAAGAAAGGTCGGTGCATTTCGCCAAACGGCCCAACGTCGTCACACCTCACGCTATCCTCTTGCGCGGGGATGAAGCAGCATCAGTTATGTTGCCCCTCGTCGAACCACTGCTATCAGCTGAGGAAGACGCCGACATGGCTTTTCCTAAAATTCCATCAACAAACCATCAAAAATTGAATGAAAAGAGAAAGCAAAAAAACATAGAATGATCAACAATTTGTTCTAACGGTTAATAAATGAACTACCGATAGAAGATGTGCTTTCTTCTAACGGATAATACATAAACTACCGTTAGAACAGTACATGGTCGTCCATTACATATGAACACACATGGTTCTGAACAAAATTTGCGCAAAATTCAATAAATGCCTACGAACAAATTTATCCCACTTCTTCTGACGACTGACACATGAACTACCATTAGAAGATATGATTTCTTCTAATGGTTAATACATAAACTACCGTTAGAATATAGTTCTGAACATTAACCAATATATAAACTACAGTACATGGAAATTCAATTCAAATGATCACACATACTTCTGTATAGATAATTTCAAATCTCGAAATAGGTTCATAACATCACTGAAACATATTATGTAACCCTAGTTTAAATCCTAGTCTCAACAGTGCATGGCGGAGTTTATTAAATCCTACACAATAGCGAACCCTAGTGTAAATCCAAAACAAGAGCAGGGAAAAATAGTAAGCCCTAGTGTAAAAATGTAAAGATCAAATTAGGAAGATGTTGGACAAAGAACTATGCACTAGGGATAGGGCAGGGGTACTTTACGGTGAACAATTGTGATCGGCGGTGGTGTAGAACAAAGCGGCAGCTGGTGATGGAGCAAAAGAGCGCTCGGCGCCGGTGGCGAACCGTAATCTAGGCGGCGATGGTGGTCCGGCAGTGAGGAAGTGGTCGCCGGCAAGTGTAGGGTTTTCGCACTCGAGGAGACATAAAGACAGAGTTGGAATGGTTCGATTGGAGGGAAACTCCCGCGCGGAGTTTATTAAATTAGTGAGGACTTTTTTTAACGGTTAGAAAAAAGTAAACTGTCAGATCATGTGTACTTTTTCTAACAATTAGACTAAAAAAACCGTCAGACCATGTGCGTTGTTCTAACGGATATAGTAAATTAACCATTAGAAAAGTTATGGGCTGCAAATTTGCAGGGGTTTTTCTAAGTTATATTTCTATGCTACATTTGTTCTAACGGTTAAACAAAAAAACCGTTAGACCATGTGTTTTGTTCTAACAGCAGAATGAAATTAACTGTTAGAAAAGTACATTTCTGCAGTTGTGCAAGGCACTGGAAAATGATTTTTCAGGCCTGTTGAAGAAGCAAAAGACTGCAGAAGGGATTTTGACAAGAAAATTTCTTTAGAAAAAGTGCTTAAGATTATAAGTGTATTGTAATGTTAGAACTCTTGCTGTGAACTTATCATTAAGTTGTAAACAAAAATGGATAGCCCGATGTATTAATGATAAGTTCCTCACCTTGATGCACAACTTGTGGTTATCCTGGGATTTTTTCTTTAATTACAAAATAGTCAAGAATGGTTGTCAACCCATAATCCTTCTTCATGATCATCTCGTAGGTAAGTTGTTTCGTCGATATCTTCGATAGGGACAGATTGAATGCCCTCGAAAAATGGTGGTATTTCGTCGAACCGGTTATACTCTTCTTCGTCGACAACGTCTTCGACCCCAACAATACGTCTCTTGCTGTGAAGGACAATGTGCAACTTTGGATTGGTCGGGTCAACGATGTAGAATACCTGTGTGGCTTGCTCAGCAAATATGAATGTATTGTCTTGGTGTGCGACTCTATCGAGATCGACGAGAGTAAATTCGTAATTGTCAACTTTAACGCCTTGAGGGATTTCGACCCATTGGTATTAAAAAAAAGAATATTAAATAATCTATACTTGAGCTCCCATATTTCGTCAATAACACCTTAATATGAGTTCAGTGCCCTTACTGCCCTGGCATCCTCAGAAATAGAAAATAGTGTCACTCCACTACATTGCGTAGTGCCGTTCTCATCCTGACTTCTTGTGTGAAATGAATACCCGTTGATGTCATGCCCCTACCAAGTCCCTATAGTAAATCTTGGGCCTCTAGCCAACCATGTTATAGTTTCACTTATGGAGCCCTCGGTAACTCGTGGGACTCTTTTTTGGATCCACCCAGCAAATTTCCTGTTATGTTTTCTGGTGACCCAAATCTTTGGCTTCAAAGGATTTTGTGACCGTAACATTGCCTTGTGCTCGTGTATGTATGGCTCGACCTCCATCATGTGTTGTAAGACCCAAAAATGTGCTTTCGCGTACATATCACTGGCGGGGACGATTACTTTGAATGCAATCGTTTTGATGCCCTGAAGCCTACCCTCATGTCGGGACTTAGGAATGCCAATTGGGTCAACCCCGGCCATATAATTTGTGCAAAATTCAATGACCTCTCGACGGCATAACCTTCGATGATACTCCCCTCGAGCCGATGACGAGTCCTTATGTATCCCTTCAAGACACCCATAATTCTCTCAAATGGATACATATAGTGCAGGAACACGGGGCCACAAAACTTATTTTCTCTGATAAGGTGAACAATTAGATGGACCATAACATCAAAAAAAGATGGAGGGAAATACATCTTGAGCTGACAAAGAGTTGTAACCACGTCGCGTTGCAAAGCCTCCAGTCCATCTGGATCAATTACCTGTGAGGACACAGTTGCGTCAAATATTCATATTAGAAAATTTGCTAATTAAGTTCCACAATTGGAGCTAATTAACTTATAGTAGGAGTGCACGTACCTTGCAAGATATTGCGTTGGAAGAAATAACATAGTTTTGTGATTGTCTCTTTGACTTTAACTAGGAGAATACCTTTGACAGCAATACGAAGCATTTGTAACATCAGCACATGACAGTCATGGGACTTCATACCAACTAGTTTCAAGTCCTTCATGGACACAAGTTTTTTCAAGTTCGCGAAATACCCACATGGAGTTTTAACACCGTGCAGGCACCGACATAGTTCTGTTTTTTTGGTTTTGGACAAAGTATAGCAGGCCGGAGGGAGGTATGTACGCTTTCCCTTCTCCAACGGTGAAAACTCAGTCTTTATCCCCATTTCCACCATGTCATGGTGAACTTTTACACCATCCTTTGTCTTTCCCGGAATGTTCAACAACAAACTAATCAAACTGTCACAAATATTTTTCTCTACATGCATGACGTCAATGCAATGTCGAACTTGTAAGTGCTCCTAGTATGTTAGATCCCAAAGAATCGATCTCTTATTCCAAACATTTTTTTCTTAAGGTTTACAACACTTATCGAACTCAGCTTTGATATCCTTCACGCGCGAGTAATTCTCCTTACCAGTCAAAAAAGTGGGGCTGATCCTTTCTCAGGCTTCCCGGTAAATGATTTTCTCTTCTTACGGTAGGCGTGATGCATCAAAAGAAACCTGCAGTGACCCCATGTACACTGTTTTCCGGTAGTTCCGCAACCACATGCTCTCAGTTTCATCTAGACAAATAGGGCAAGTCTAGGCTCCTTTTGTATAATAACTCGACAAATTTCCGTAGACCGGGAAATCATTTATGGTGCAAAATATCATGGCCCGCAAGATGAAATTCTCCTGCTTATATGCATCCTACACCTGCACCCCTTCGTTCCACAATTTCTGTAAGTCCTCGATTAAAGGCGCTAGAAACACATCAATATCATTTCCGGGTTGTCTGGGTCCTGAGATTAGTAACGACATCATGATGTACTTGCGATTCATGCATAACCAAGGAGGAAGATTTTAAATGCATAAAAGAATCGGCCAAGTGCTATGATGACTGCTCATATTTCTGTGTGGGTTCATACCATCTGTACTTAGCTCGAACCTTATATTCCTAACTTCGCCACCGAACTCATCAAATGTTCTGCTGATGTTTCTCCATTGAATAGAATCAGCTGGGTGTCTCAGTTTTTCATCTTGTTTCCGGCCTTCAGCATGCCAACGCAAGTATTTCGCGTATTTCGAATTTGCAAACAGCCGTTTCAATCTAGAGATCACAGGAAAGTACCACACAGTTTTGGCCGAAGATCCTTTCTTTACCTCGTGACGTTCACTGTCAATCCGGTCCCTACGCGTATACCTTGATGCGCCGCATCTTGGACAAACATACAAATCCGAGTACTCGTTACAGTAAAAGACTCAATCATTTGGGCTTGCGTGTATTCTTTTGATTTCCATTCCCAACGAACACAACGGTTTTTTGGCTTAGTAAACTGATCTTGGCAACTCATTTCCCTCTGGAAGCATGTTCGCTAAAAGATCTAATAGTGTTGTGAAATTCTTATTGCTCCAACCATTGCCTGCCTTCAACTTATATAATCTCAGCACAGAAGACAACTTTGTAAATTTTGCACATCTTGGGAACAGAGGCTTCTTAGAGTCAACAATCAGTTTCTCAGATTCAACAAAGTCATTTTCACTATAATCTTCTTCTACATCATGTAACATCTCATCTAGATTGTCATCATCTACATGCACATCGGAATGAACATTATCAAAATTCAGATGATCATCGATATTACTGCAATCCACATCCGGGTCTTGTTGATTGGTAGCGGTGCTTGCTTCCTCAAGATCTTCTCCATGCCATATCCAATGGGTATATCGTGCGTTAAAACCATGACGAATCAAATGACTCTTAATCTGATAAGAGTTGCTAAACCTCTTTCAGTTCATACAATATGTGCAAGGACAAAACATATCTTTCTCTCCCATCCTCGCCTTTTGTTGCTCAACAAATTTAATAAACCCATTCACACCATCCAAATATTCAAGAGTAGTACATTTTATTCCATACATCTAACATTTCTGGTCCATCTACAATTAACAAAATTGACAAATTGCAAAACATAATGAGTCAGGCATGCATGAAACCTGGCCAATTAAGCTATATATATATATATATATGTACAACCTCTTACAACTGATATATGAAACCCTAGCTTGATAAAACACTAATTAACCTAACTACACAATACAAGCTAGTGAGCTCGTAAATCATGATGCATTGTAACAGCCAGCTAGCTAGCCAGCTCCTTAGCTTGAAGCTACAGCTAGCTTGCAAGTAGAGAGAGAGAGATAGGTGTTGACAAGCTTACATTAAGGAGAGGGATCGAAGTAACTTCCTTCCAGCTTTCCCTGATCAGTCTAGCAGTGTAGCTTGGAGCGTGAAACTCTCAACGAAAATAGAGAGACACAGAGTGTGGAACAGAACAAAACAGCAACTCAGCAAGGGTTGAGTGGGTTTTACTTATAGTGGAACATTTACTGACAGTTCACAACTCTAAAACTGTTAGAAGACAATGGCTATATATTATAACGGTTATCTACAATATAACCGTTAGTATAAGTAGGTTTCTTCTAATGGTAAAGATATTACAAACCGTTAGAAAAAATACAACTAACAGTTTGTAACAACCGAACCGTTAGTACAAATACATGTCTGGAACAGAAGCCAAGTTGGTACATGTCTAAAACAGCAATACAAATACACAAATACACCAATTTACACATTCAAGTACATGTCTCAAATAGTAATACAAATACACAAATATACACCAGTACAAATACACCAATTCACACATGCTGTCATAGCCGAGTTAGAATTAATACCGAGATTAACATTTCCTAGGCATAAAAGTAAAATAAGACTGCATTTAAGAAGTAACATTATATGATCTCTCTATATAATATAGGCAAAAGGGTCATCCACCATTGCCAAATAGCACTCCTTCTCCCAATCTTAGTACAAATGTCTGAAGTGCAAGTACATGTTTGAAACACTAATACAAATACATAAATATGCACCAATACAAATACACCAATTCACTCATTCTATGTATATTACAAAAGTCACGTCTGAAACAGCAGATCATGATGAGGACCCAGTGGCCCCTACATTGTACATAAAAGAGAACCGTTGCAAGTTGCTACAATGTAACTACCGACTACAAGTTAGCCCTGATACATCACAAATCCATTCATCTGAAATAGCAAATGTATGAACCACGTTTGACTTAACCATAGGAGTTTAGTTTAGAGACACCCGAGGAGCTGGAACTGGCATTGAGTTACATTTGTATTGGTGATTTCCTCGAGCTCAAACTCAACTCAACTCAGCTCAACTCAACTCAGTTGAGCTGAGTTGAGTTGAGTTTGAGCTCGAGTAAATCAACAATACAAATGTAAGATGTTATTTATAGGTCCTGATTTGAGAAACACGCCGGGCTTGAGGATCTTCTCGACTAAGCCAACTAAGATCTCGCCCTTCACGTCCTTCCAGCTCTCAATGGTGATCTTCACCCTTTCTTTCTCCATCAAGCCAACGTAGGCAACATACTGAGACAAAGAACCATGAACTACGTTGCCCCCAATGAACATCGTCTACTGACCTGCATAGAATCAATAGGCATTCTAAAGTAAATTAAGATTGTTTACTGCTACCTAAATGGCTCCCTGTTTGAAAAGAACTACCAAGTGAAGGTTAGGTTGTGGTATGTCATAGTAACATCAACTTGCAACTGAGAGATCAAGATATTACATTTCTCCTCTATTTCATAAGAAGAAATTACAATCCCAATATACATTATTTAATGAACTTTTTACAAATATCTTGATCATTGAGCAAGTTAGTGTTTGTCTTATTGGCATTTGACGATATATAAATTGGTCAAGTCCTCCTCAAATCAACCAAAAGCTATATCCATGATATATCTGAGTGAAGCCAGGTCAACTGTCTAATCATAAGATTTCACCATTACTTTCAACAAACTTGATATTTTTTGCATTTGAATTTCAAAAAATTGAACATTCTCTATCCCACAATGATATTATTTTTTTGTTTTCGTAAAAACAGGACCAAGACACCCTACATAATCATATTGAAAAGAAGACATAAAAATGAAAGATACAGAAATCACAGGATAATTTCCATCATAGGATCAGAATAATCTAACAATGCCAAAATTTTACTTGCCTTTCTTGCAATGCTAAAATCTAGTCGAGGGAGTTGAAGCTATGATCGAGGTCCTTGGACTTGATTCACTTGAGAACCTAGTGGCCGTCGATGGAGGTGCGGCAGCCGTTGATGGAGGTTTCGGGTAGGGCTTGTTGCTCCCAAGGAGAAATAGAAGTGGAACGATTCGACTGGAAGCAAAATTCCTGGCACATGTATTTGTAGAAGTGGAACGGTTCTAACAGTTTGACAAATTAATCCGTTAGTACAATTTCCTCTGTTCTAACGATAAATATATGAAGCACCATTAGAATAAATCATGTGGTTTATTCTAACGGTTCCCAAAATACTACCGTTAGTACTTGTGTATTTCTTCTAACAGTTAACATATTCTAAACTGTTAGAAAAATCATCCCATTTCTTCTAACCGTAACTTGCATACAACTGTTAGTAAAAATACCTACAATATGCCTTTCTCCACTGTGCACCATGTACACTAACGGTTTTCTTCTAGATCGTGAATAACCATTAGAAGATAGGGGTTAGTAGACTACATTTCTGTACTAGTGGTACATTTTATTCCATACATCCAATATTCCCGGTCTATCTACAATTCATAAAATTGACGATTGCAAAAAATAATGATCAGTCAGGAATTGATGAAACTTAGCCAATTAAGCTATATATTGTACAGCTTTACAACTGAAACCCTAACTTGATGCAACACTAACCTAACTACACAAAGCAAGCTAGCTAGTGAGCTCATAAATCATGATGCATTGTAAGAGCCAACTAGCTAGCTAGCTTCCTAGCTTGGAGCTACAGCTAGCTTGCAAGTAGAGAGGGAGAGAGAGAGAGAGAGAGAGAGAGAGAGAGAGAGAGGGACAGGGAAAGAGGTAATGAGAAGCTTACATTAGAGAGAGATCGAACTTCTTTCCAGCTTGCCCTGATCACTCTAGCTAATTGGAGCATGGAACAGAAGGAAACAGAGAGAGAGAGCGTGGAACAGAACAAAACAGTAAGGGTCAAGTGGGTTTGACTTATAATGGAACATTTACTAATGGTTTGCAACACTGGAACAATTAGAGGACTGCAAAATTTTTCTAACGGATATGTACGTATATCCGTTAGAATAAAATAATATCTATTCTAACCGTTTCCAAATAAGAAATGTTACTATAAATACGTTTCTTCTAACGATTATTTATTACAAAATCGTCAGAATAAAACAAAATCTATGCTAACGATTTCCAAAAAACAACCGTTAGTATAAGTATATTTCTTCTAACAGTTAATATATTCAGAACTATTAGAAAAAATCGTGTGGTTTTTACTAAAGGTTTCTCACAACCCAACCGTTAGTAAAAATGACCTTCTCCACTGCACACCATGCACACTAACAGTTTTTTTCAAATTGCATAAAACCGTTAGAAGATAGGGGTTAGTAGACTGTATTTCTGTAGTAGTGACCACAAAGTCCCCCAAATACCCTCTCTAGCCTCTTCCCCTCTGTCTAAATCTCCCCCTATTTCTCCTCTCATGCTAATGAGCAGTCAGCGGCGGCCAAGTCCCCACTGATGGTGAGCTGTCGTTCTACCCCTCTCTTTGTCCTTAGGCCTGCCTACCCTTCTTTCCTCTCCCCCCCTTTGCTCCAAATTCCACTTGAACCCAATTTTCCTCACCTTTAGCCCCGGCGATCGGGCATTGCTGGCGGTCGGTGTCCCTTCGCCCCTCTCTAGCTCATCTTCTTCCTTCATCCAGGATCTGAGCCTTCGCCGCACCGCTTCCCATTTCCATGCCAGGGCTGCGCCATCGTCTCGTTACATCCAGTACACCAGATTCGCCGGATCTGAGCCTCACTCCACCTTCATTGGTGTCTCCTCCCTCCTCCGTGTCCGGCCACGCAGCGTCGCCATCTTACAAATCTGCGCCGCTGTGCCACAACATGCCACGTCGCAGATCCACACCACAGCGTCGGCGCCAAATCTCCACAAAACACCACATTGCGCCGTCCCGTGCCCGTGCCCGTGCACATGCGGCCCCCCTCTCTCTATCCTAATTCCTCTTTGATGTCGCCTCCCATCACCAAGTGCCACCACCGATCCACTAAATCTCGTTGCCGTGCACTACCCTGGTGCAACTTCTATACCTTCTCCTGCGATCCAGGGTCACAATAGTGTCATCAACCACGACGGGGACAACTCCACTAACCTTGGTCATTATCGGGCTCCTTCCTCGATCACTTCTCCTTTGACCACTCCAATCTGCGACCAACTCCTTCTTCGACCACTCAAGTCCACAACATATTCCTCCTCGACCTACCTCTAATAGCAATTGAGCCCATCTACTCCATCCTACCCTAGTTCGACTTCTTCTTCACTGGTCCAAGCTCTAGCAAGCTCCATCAACACTTGGTTGACCATGTTGATCCTCAACAGCAAGTCTGTGGTGATCAAATCTTCTTTCCCATACTTTGTTCTTTTAATTTTGATATGAACTGCATGGGATGTATGTAATTGATCTAATGTTGTAATCGCAAAGAATTGGAATTCATTTCAGCAATCAAATGCAAAATTCAGCTACTTGGATTGAATCAAGTTTACTGTCTCTGTTGCATCATTGTGGAATGAAGTCCTAAGAGCAAAACATTATTGAATTCAACTCTTATTTATTTGAACCAAGTTCCATTAACTATTTTATGTAAACTTCCTGCTCAGTTCAGTGAATTCAAAATTTGTGTTCTTGTTGTCTCTGCTGATTCATGTGAATGAAATTATCTTTCCCTAGTTGTGCACGAATGTGAGTTAATTGAGACGTTGGATGCTACCCCTGTGTTTCACCGATAAGATCTCTCTTCTGGGAAATTAGCCCCTTTTTGTGTTGCGGGCCTGCCAGTATACGTAAGTATACACATAAAAGAATAGAGAATGCACAATCCTTAAAGGAAACACTGTATTTTATTAATTCTGAAAAGAATTACAAATTACAAATCTCTTTGGGATTTACATGCTCTCATTGTGCCAAAGGAAAGTACATCTTGACATACAAGCACTAGTACAAAAAAGCTTTCTTCTATCGGTAAAAAAAACCCTTCTACTATCGGTTTTCGTACCGATAGAGATAGACACGATAGAACAAGACAGAACATTTTCTATCGGTAAATAACCGACAGAAGAAATTAACAATTCTATCGGCATCTTAGGAGTGTACCGATAGCAAAACCGTCGTAGCCTGACGATTAACGGTGGGAAAAGTACACTATTTTAACGGTTAATTACATGATTACCGACAGGAAAATATTACTATTCTATCGGCACCTTATGATTGTACCGATAGAAAACTCGTCCTCGTCTGACGTTTAGCGTTAGGAAAAATACCCATATTCTAACGGTTAATTATAAGTTTACCGACAGAAAAAAGTGTAGCACTCTCTCGGTTGGAAATGACATTATCGATAGAAAAAATCACAGTAGTCTCTCGGTTGTGGATGAGTTCACCGGCAGGAAAAGTCACTATATTCTGACGGTTAATTTCAAGTTTACCGATAGAAAAATGGGTAGTAGTCTCTCGGTTGTGGATGAGTTTACCGATAGACAAAACCACAGTAGTCTCTCGGTTGTGGATGAGTTCACCGGCAGGAAAAGTCACACTATTCTGACGGTTAATTTCAAGTTTACCGATAGAAAAAACTACAGTAGTCTCTCGGTTGTGGATGAGTTTACCGATAGAAAAAACCACAGTAGTCTCTCGGTTGTGGATGAGTTCACCGGCAGGAAAAGTAACTCTATTCTGACGGTTAATTTCAAGTTTACCGATAGAAAAAACTACAGTAGTCTCTCAGTTGTGGATGAGTTTACCGATAGAAAATTTGTAGTGGTCTGTCGGCTGTGAATGAATTTGCCGATAGAACATTCACATATACAGTACATTATTTGCATTGACAATACAGTACAGATGCAATACATTATAGATTGGATACACAATACAGTACAGATTAACACATTAGACAGTTATTCACATTTATTCACGTATATATCGACGAATACAAATTGCAATCCAATGTGGACATTTATTGACATATATATTTATTCACATGTATATAAACAGTCTATACACAGAGTACACGAAAAAGAGAAAATTATCATGGCGGATGGTTGGGCGCAACTTCCTCCATGACATATTGAGCCCAGATTTGTCGAAGATCTCTAATCTTTGCATTTTCGTATGAGTCTTTCGACATGGCGATCTGCAGGCATGTGTGAATACTTAGTAAATAACTTCCTAATTTAGAACGTGACACCCAATTTTCAAATTTGAGTTAGCTATCGATGCTTACCTGGGGGAATTGGGCAAAGTTTGTCTGCACTAGGTCGTACATGTAGCGCAACACATAAAACCCGCATTCCCACGATTGCGGCTGCTGATGGCACTGAGATAATTGCATATGCGAAGACATGTTAGCTATTGTTTCCATAAACTAATTAAGCATAAACAAAAAGTCTCGTGAGTACCTCATATTCTTTCCAAGCTAGTAGGGAGCCCTGCGGTGCGGCATGCCTCCCTCCAGCGGACGCATATTTATCAAAAGCCCTGCATTTCAGTTAGTATTGCCCGTTAATGTATTATCATTAGCTAGTGAGGTGAAAATTTAAATCAAACATATAAGTTACTTACGCCTCCATATTCCCCTTGACCACATATTCGATCGATAATCTGTCACGCATCGAATCGAGGTAGTACACCTCATTCCTCGGCGGACAGATCACAATGAGGATCCAGTGGCCCCTGCATTGTACGTAAAAGAGGACCACTAGCTCAAAGTATATCTCAGGTGTAACATACAAGATCGAGTTAAATTAGTACGAAATGCACTAACCTTTGGTGGTACGGCACCAGAATGAACTCCCTGTCCTGCTGCGCCATCAGCGCCTTGGATATGTACAGCTCAGCGTGCGCGGCGTCGTGCTCTAGCATCGTGAGGCTTATTTTCTCTGGGTCGAGGAAACCCACCTTGTCACACGCAGCCTCCGATGCTAGCCTGTACATGCACTTGCATGCAAAGGACGACATTAGTATTGCACAGAAAGTTACTACATTTCAAATGAACTACAACAATGCAGAGTTAGCAAACAGAGTTAGAAAACAACAATACATAGCATCAGCAAACTCACAGGACTCCAGTCCGTATGATGGAAATATCGAGCTCCCGCCAGTTTTAGAGGTCAAACAGATCCTCGTGTGCCACGGATATACTCCCGGGCTCACGGTGGAACTGCCCAGGCCTGTAGGGAACTAAGAAGTTCAGATTGCGCCGAGCTCGGTGTAGGTACCACTCGTGGAGGTCTCTGGTTGATCGATCCAATTTGCGCAAAGCTGCCTCCGACATGAGTGGGAACCCGTTCTTGAACCTCTCTGGCTGTCCCTGTCGCCCTTTTCCCTTGCCTTTGCCCTTGCCTTTTGCCGGGGACTGAGCGCGTACTTTTGAAGGCAAGGGCGAGGTGATGGCATCTTTCTTCCGAGGTGAAGGCGTGGATGCGCTGGGTGGGGTGGAGGCCATCTTTGATGTGTCCAGGGTCGCACGAGATCGGGCCTCATACCCCGAGCTGGGGGCACAGTCCCCTGGTAGCCCAGCGGCAGGCACTTCAATTAATGAGCACGTATGGTAGATTATGCAAGTTGAGTGTACTGAGTAGGATGTAATCTAAAATGTGTAGGATTTACCGGTTGTATTACAAGACACTTCTTGGGCCACTGTACGTAGGAGCCCACTGCCTCAGCAAGTGTCTGCAGTTCCTCTGTTGGGACTGGCAACGGAGAATCGTTATAGCCCGGCATGGCCATGTCCACCTGTACCTTTGCGAAACCCAACTGCAGAGGTACACAGTGGACCCGGACATCCGGCCCAGACGGATATACGAAGCCGTGTCCAACCACTTCCTGCCCGGCGCCTACGTGATTCTGTAGGATGCAGCCCTCCGGCCCCTGCAAATTTGTAACAATTAAGTGCACAGATGAAGGCTTGCATCAACTTAAGTGCACAGATGAAGGCTTGCAGTACCTCAAGTAGATCCACTGGATCCGCGAGTACCTTCGAAGCGCAACTGCTTATCCGACCCCGCGGGGTACCGTCGTCCTGGGGATCCGCATCTGCACTCTTGGCCAGCAATGCTTCTCTCAACCGGGCAAACTCTTCCCTCATTTGTGCGACCTCGGTCTGCACCTCAGACTGTACCTCAGCCCGTATATCAGCCCGCATCTCCGCCCATATCTCCTCCCGTACCTCAGCCCGTATCTTATCGGAGAGGTCAGCTTCCTTTTCCTTCCAGGTGCGGGCCTTCTTCCTCGGTGAAGCCGGATCTACGAAACCGGCCTTCCACGACACAATGGCTCCCACGGCCCGTGTCCGCCCGGGATGCTCCTTATTTCCTAGAGCCCGGGTGAGGATGTCATTCTCCCTCTGCGGGGTAAACAATCCCTCCGCTGCCTCCTTCTCAAAAGAGATCTGTTACATTTGAAGGTACCTTGTGAGACAAATTGCCTTATATACACTTGTGCGCACACAGTTTACGAGGTTAGCCAACTTACCATTCGACTCACAACGTCGGCGTCCCCAGGGGTTGCGAACTGCACAGACCCTGTGGACGACACGGACCCCCTCCCCCTCCACCATCGCTTGCACCTCTCATCCTGGATCTCGGAGAGCGGCAACTCAGGGGTGTCGATGACAGGATTTTGTTCGTCTTCCTTCTTCCACTGTTCCTCCTTCCCCGCATAGCCCCGGGATCCGAGCCAATGCAGGTGGTCGTTCCTCTTCTGGATCGCCCTATTCTTCTCGCTAAGGGCCTTGAACTCCTCAGTCCCCTTCTGCTTGGTGAATTCCTCCCATACCTCCTCCGATATGAAGGGGTACTTCTCGCAAGGAGATTTCCCCGCAGCGAGGAAGTTACTGACGAGCCAGCTCTTAAAGGTTTTCCATGTTCCGTTCATGTCCTTCAAGCAGGCAGTCCTAGGTGTATCGTCGGGGATGTTCCACTTAGCCTGTTTCCGAAAAATGCATACAATTAATCACGAGTTAGTTAAACTTTAGTATAAGCCAAGAGAACGTGATTACGAAAGAGTTCAGCGATTTCAGTTCATTTAACCTTCACTTCCGCCCACAACCTATCCCTCTCATCCGCCGTCACGTCCTTCCAGCTCTGGACGGTGATCTTCACCCTTTCTTTCGCCAACAGCCCAACGTAGGCCGCGTACCTCCCAGCATTCTTTCCAATCGGCCTCCCAAATTGGTTGAACTCACAAGAAAGATCCGTGCGTTTGGCCAAACGCCCCAACGTCGTCGCGCCTCGCCCCACCCTCTTGCGCTGGGATGTAACAGCTGCATCTTCAGTAGTTACGATGGGGTTGGCCCTAGTCGAACCACTAGTACCATCCGATGAAGACGACGACATGTCTTCCCCTATAAAACCTTCAACAAACCATATATATGGCAATTAATTCGCCTTGGAGTTCCATAACTCAGCCCAGGACTGGAGACTAACTCGGGCGGCAAAAGGGAAAATAATACAAAAAGAAAGACATGCATAAATTACTTCCTGAACTGTTCAGAAATATTTTCTATCGGTAAACACATGAGCTGCCGATAGACCATAACAATTACCTCCACAGAAGACAATTTTTCTATCGGCAAACACGTGAGATACCGATAGAACATAACAATGTTCTCTACATATGGAATTTTGTTGACAAGCCACCATTCACTGTCATCACATAACATTCTCGATGATTTACTACACTAATATTCATGGGCCAGTATTATTATTTCACACGTAAATATGCACACAAGCATCTAAGTGCCACTGTGCATAATCTTTAGCCTAACCTGTATGTGAGTCATCAGGACTTCACATCTATTAGGTTGGAAAAAGTCATGTATATAGGCATTTGAAACATATACATCGAAGACCCATCCACATTGCCATATATTCATACGAAGTGAGTAAAAATTCCCAATCAAACTAGTACATTGCATGGCTCATGTCCTTCCAGATCCAAATTAAGTTTTATTACTTGTGCAGAAAAATTTTCTATCGGTAAACACATGAGCTGCCGATAGAATATGTGTAAAACACCTCCAACATATAATCTGCATTACATGGCAGTTGGATACAATTGATCACACATACAGCAGTATAGATAAGTTAAAATCTCAAAACAGGTTCATTACAGCACTGGAACATATTATGTAAACCCTAATTAAAATCAACATTGCCTGCGGAATGTACATAAGCCAACACAATAGGGAACCCTAGTGTAATTACAAAACTCGAAGAATTAGTACGTGCAAAACACTAGGATCAAATAAAGAAGATGCTGGAAATAGAACGACGAATTAGGGTATTTACGGCGGCGATCAGTTCTGGTGATGGAGAGGCGGTGTAGAACGCAGCGGCGGCCGGCGAAGGACGAAAATAAGAACCGGTGGCAGTGGCGAACCAGTGTCCAGCCGGCGATCGTCGTGTGGGAGAGAGGAAGTGAGTGGTCACGGCGGAGGTTGGGGTTTTCTTCGCTCTCGAAGAGACGCAGTGCTCTAAGGTGGAACTGTTCGAGTGGAGGGAAACTAAAGGGCCGTGTACGAGTAATAAAGTAGCGGAGGAACTTTTCTATCGGTATAACAAAATGATACCGATAGACTTATGTACTTTTCTATCGAAACAACAAAATAATACCGATAGAACAAGTAAATTTCCCCGAAAAATATTTGAAGTAGTGGATGCCTTTTTCTATCGGTATAAACAAAAAAATCCCGTGAGACCAATTTTCCCCAGAAAATTTTTTTTTAAGTGCTTGAGATATAGTATTGTGTGCCCTTTTTCTATCGGTAAAAACAACAAAATACCGTCAGAGTAATGAAAAGGTACACAATTTAACATCAAACAAACCGTGGTTGAAAGCTGCAGAATGTTAAAGAAAGAGGGAAGATAGCCGAAAAATTGGAAAATTGACATAAAAAGAAATTGTTCATTCATTGTTGTTTTATCACTTACAAAAAAAAATAAAACCCAAAATGCTAGGTCAAGGGGTGGTCTTAGCCCTGGCTGCATGTAGAATAGAGTCAGTTAGACTTGCAGCCAAGACGCAGGACTCCTCTAGCGACAAGTTGTCCCTAGGATCAACTACTACCGCGTCGAGAAGGCCTGCGACCTCCCTCAGCTTTGCTATGGTATCCTTCATAGTCAAACCGCAGCCAGCGATGGTCATATCCGCGGCTTTCTTCTCCTCGCGAAGACGCCTCGTCCTCGCCCTAGCATTGTCACCATCCGTCTTCATGCGCTTAATGCGCTGGAAGAGATCGTCAAGGTCAAGCCGTAGCTGAGTGTGCTTGTCTGTAAGGAGCTTGTGCTCCTCCTGGAGGGCCCTCAGGTCAGCCTTCACTTTGGCAATGTCTTCCACGGCTACCATTCCCTGTGCAAATCAATAGGTCAAGAATGAACTGAACATGGATTAACAATACAGGGGTAAACCGAGGAGATTTAGAGTTCTTACCGGGGAGGGCGTGGATGACGATCCCATGGAGGTTGCCATTGTGAAAGAGAAGATGAGGAGTCGAACCGTTCGAGAATTAGAAAAACAACAAAATACCGCGACGCATGGCGACACGGTTGAGAATTCAAAGCGGCAGAGTATTCTTCTATTTGTAAAAACAGGAAAAAACCGTCAGACAACAAATACCGTGAGACTAACGAATTTATTCTAACGGTAAAATAGAACAATACCGATAGAAAACGTTTTGAAGTGCCTGAGAGAAGATGTCCTTCTCTATCGGTATAAATAACAAAATACCGTCAGAAAAAAGGGATTTTTGCAGAACTTAATTTGAAGAGGCTGCGATGAGATTTTTGCAAGTGCTATTTGAAGGGAAGAATTAAATATTTACAGGATAAAGGTACTGTACATGTTAGAACTCATGCTGTGGAGTAAAATTGAGATGTATTAATGCTGTGAACTAGCTTATCATTAAATTCTAAAGAAACATGTACTGCCTGATGTATTAATGATAAGTTCCTCACCTTGCTGCAGAACTTGTGGGCTGTTTGCTTGGAATTTATCCCTGAAATAGAAATTAATCATCAATGGTTCTCAACCCATAATCCTTCTTCGTGGTCATCTCGCAGATACGTTGTTTCGACGATATCTTCAGTACGGATAGATTGAATGTCCTCTAAAAATGGAGGTATTTCATCAAATTGGTTATACTCCTCTTCGTCGACAACATCTTCGACCCCAACAATACGTCTCTTGCTGTGGAGGGCAACATGCAAGTTTTGATTGGCCGGGTCAACGATGTAGAATACCTGTGTGGCTTGCTTTGCAAGTATGAATGGATCGTCTTGGTGTCCGACTCGACCAAGATCGACGAGAGTAAACCCGTAACTGTCAACTTGAACACCTCGAGGGATTTCGACCCATTGGTATCGAAACAGGGGAATCTTAAGTAATCCGTAATCGAGCTCCCATATTTCGTCAATAACACCGTAATATGAGTTCAGCGCCCTTACTGACCTGGCATCCTCGGAAATAGCAAACAGTGTCACTCCGCTACATTGCGTGCTACTCTTGGCGTCTTGAGCTCTTGTGTAAAATGAATACCCATTGATGTCGTACCCCTGCCAAGTCCCTACAGTGAATCTTGGGCCTCTAGCCAACCATGTCACAGTTTCACTTACGGAGCCCTCGGCAGCTCGCGTGACTCTTTCTTGGATCCACTCAGCAAATTTCCTGTTATGTTCTCTGCTTACCCAAACGTCTGACTTCGAAGGATTCTGTGACCGTAACATTACCTTGTGCTCGTGTATGTATGGCTCAACCTCCGTCATGTGTTGTAAGACCCAAAAATGTGATTTTGCGTACACATCACGAGCGGGGACGATAGCTTTGAATCCAATCGTTCCAATTCCCTCAAGCCTACCCTCGTGTCGGGACCTAGGAACACCAATTGGGTCAACCCCGGCCATATAATCTGTGCAAAATTCAATCACCTCCTCGGCGGCATAACCTTCCATGATACTCCCCTCGGGTCGACAACGAGTCCTTACGTATCCCTTCAATACACCCATAAATCTCTCAAATGGATACATGTAGCGCAGACACACAGGTCCACAAAACTTAATTTCTCTGATAAGGTGAACAATCAGATGGACCATAACATCAAAAAAGGATGGAGGGAAATACATCTCGAGCTGACAAAGAGTTGTAACCACGTCGCGTTGCAAAGCGTCCAGTCCATCGGGATCAATTACCTACGAGGACACAGTTGCGCCAAATATTCATATCAGAAAAATCTTCTAATTAAGCTCCACAAATGGAGGTAGTGAACTTATAGTACGAGTGCACGTACTTACCTTGCAAGATATTGCGTTGAAGAAATAACATAGGTTTGTGATTGTCTCTCTGACTTTAACTGGGAGAATGCCTCTGATAGCAATGGGAAGCATCTGTGACATCAAGACATGACAGTCGTGGGACTTCATGCCAACCAGTCTTAGGTCCTTCATAGACACAAGTTTTTTGAAGTTCGCGGAGTACCCACATGGAACTTTAACACCGTGCAGGCACCGACAGAGTTCTGTTTTTTCGCTCTTGGACAACGTGTAGCAGGCCGGGGGGAGGTATGTACGCTTTCCATTCTCTAAAGGTGCAAGCTCAGTCCTTATCCCCATTTCCACCATGTCACGACGAGGTTTCACACCATCCTTTGTCTTTCCCGGAATGTTCAACAACAAACCAATCAAACTGTCACAGACATTTTTCTCTACATGCATGACGTCAATGCAATGTCGAACTTGTAAGTGCTCCCAGTACGGTAGATCCCAGAGAATCGATCTCTTCTTCCAAACATTTTTTTCTCGAGGTTTAGAATGCTTACCGAACTCAACTTTGATGTCGTTCACGCGTTAGTAAATCTCCTTACCGGTCAGAAACACTGGAGCTGATCCCTTCTCAGGCTTCCCGTTAAATGATTTCCTCTTCTTACGGTACGTGTGATGCACCGGAAGAAACCTGCGGTGACCCATGTACACTGTTTTCCGGCAGTTTCGCAGCCACATGCTCTCAGTTTCATCTAGGCAAATAGGGCAAGCCTTGGCTCCTTTCGTACTATACCCCGACAAATTGCCGTAGGCAGGAAAATCATTTATGGTGCAAAATATCAGGGCCCGCAAGATGAAATTCTCTTTCTTGTATGCATCCCACACTTGCACACCCTCGCTCCACAATTTCTGTAAGTCCTCGATTAAAGGCGCTAGAAACACGTCAATATCATTTCCGGGTTGTCTGGGTCCTGAGATTAGTAACGCCATCATGATGTACTTGCGCTTCATGCATAACCAAGGAGGAAGATTGTAGATGCATAAAAGAACAGGCCAAGTGCTGTGCCGGCTGCTCATATTACCATGTGGGTTCATACCATCTGTACTCAGCCCGAACCTTACATTCCTAAGTTCGCCGCCGAACTCAGCAAATGTTCTGTTGATGTTTCTCCATTGAATAGAATCAGCTGGGTGTCTCAGTTTTCCGTCTTGTTTCCGGGCTTCAGCATGCCAACGCAAGTGCTTCGCGACTTTCGGATTTGCAAATAGCCGCTTCAATCTAGGTATCACAGGCAAGTACCACACAGTTTTTGCCGGGGGCCCTTTCCTTACCTCGTGACGTTCACTGTCAATCCGGTCCCTACGCGTATACCTCGATGCGCCGCATCTTGGACAAACATGCAAACTGGAGTACTCGTTACGGTACAACACACAATCATTTGGGCACGCGTGTATTCCTTCGATTTCCATTCCCAACGGACACAACAGTTTTTTGGCTTGGTAAGTAGATCTTGGCAACTCATTTCCCTCTGGAAGCATGTCCGCTAGAAGATCTAATAGTGCCGTGAAACTCTTATCACTCCAACCGTTTCCTGCCTTCAAGTTATATAATCTCAGCACAGAAGACAGTTTTGTAAATGTTGCACATCCAGGGAACAGAGGCTTCTCAGAGTCAGCAATCAGTTTCTCAAATTCACAGAAGTCATTTTCATTGTAATCTTCCTCTACATCACGTAACATCTCATCTAGATTGTCATCATCATCATCTACGTGCACATCGGAATGAACATTACCAAAATTGGGATGATCATCGATATGATTGCAATCCACATCCGAGTCGTGCTGATTGGTAGTAGTGGTGCTTGTTTCCTCAAGATCTTCGCCATGCCATATCCAACGGGTGTATCGCGCGTTAAAACCACGACGAATCAAATGACTCTTAATTTGATCAGAGTTGCTAAACCTCTTCAAGTTCATACAATCTGTACAAGGACAGAGCATATTTTTCTCTCCCTTCCTCTCCTTTTGTTGCTCAGCAAATTTAATAAACTCATTCACACCATCCAAATATTCAAGAGTAGTACGTTTTATTCCATACACCCAATATTTCCTGTCCATCTACAATTAACAAAATTTAACGAGTAAGCCATGCATGAAACCTGCCCGATTAAGTTATGTATATGTACATGTACAGCCTCTTACAACAGATACATGTGTTGAACCCTAGCCTGACGAAATTAACACTAATTAACCTAGCTAACTACACAATACAAGCTAATTAGCTCCTAAAACATGACGCATTTCCAGCTACCAAGCTCCCAAGCTTAGAGCTACAAACTTGGAACTACACAATACAGCTAGCTTGCAAGTAGAGAGGAAGGGAGATCTAGAGGGAGAGAGAGATAAGTGTCGACGATTAAGCGTACCTTAAAGAGAGGGGCGCAATCAACTTCCCTCCAGCCTGCGCTGATCACCCTAGCAGTGTAGTTGGAACTTTCGTCACAAACAGAGGGACACAGAGTGCAACAGAACAAATTAAAGAGCAGCTCAGTAATGGTTGAGTGGGGTTTTCCTTATAATGGACATTTTTCTAACGGTAAATACATGAAATAACCGTCAGACTAACTTAGGTAATTTGCCGCTCACATATTCTATCGGTAAAACCACACACATACCGTTAGAGAATATACATTACTGAGCAAATATATGTGTTTTCCTATCGGTAAATATGTGTACTTACCGTTAGATCATGCATGACACAGCAAGCACATGAGTTTTTGTATCGGTATATATGTGTACTTACCGTTAGATGATGCATGACACTCGAGCATTAGTTTTTGTATCGGTAAATATGTGCATTTACCGTTAGACTATGCATGACTGAGCAAATATATGTATTTTTCTGTAACACCCTTGTTTTGGGGGTGAAAAGTTTTGCATGAAAATCCTGCATGCATGTATCTCTGTAGTAGTAGCCAGATCAGCTGGTCTCTAATCTCTCCCAAACCCTAAAAATCTCAAATCTATTCTTTAGATCCAGATCAAGATCTGACCATCCAGATTTAACCTATCAGTTACTCTGAAGATAAAAGCCTTCAGGAGCCAGATCAAATTCTGAACCTAACTCTCAGTACCTAAGCCTCTCTCTGTTTTCGAAAACAGGAAAATTCAGATTTACCCTAAGTACCCCAGTTTCCAGATGATTGAATTATTTTGATTTAACCCTATTCAGACTCAAGTAACCCCTAGAATATGTTCCTAGGTTCATCCTCAACTGACTTCAAAAAGTTGGGAGCCAAATTAATTCATCTAAACACTTTTCGCAGTTTAGTCCAAATTTTACTGCGAATAAGTCCTTTTCTGTTTACCTGGAAGCCTGAAAAGGCTAAAATCTGCAAATCAATTCCAACTTCAGAATTTCTTCAGGAAACACCTTCCAAATACTATTTGATACATATTTCCCTTCTGTTTAAACTTCAAAATCTCACCCTAATTACCATAATTCGAGTTTGACAAAATCCAGATCTATTTTACCGTAATTTTACCCTATTTTCGAAAATAGGTGAAATCCCCCAAATCTTATCAAATTTTCGCTAAATTTGAGCTGGATGAGTACTAATAGAAATGTTATACTCAGCCATGGAATCAAATCTCAAATTAACCACCTCTAAGACAGAAATTGCAAATCAGTCCAGATTTCAAATAAGAATCCTTGCATTTTGGTCCTTGGTTCGACCAGAGGCACTGTGCGCGACCAACAGCCGTGCACGACCGCGACCACCGCGTTGCCACGCCAGGAACTTCGTCGCCGGTGAAGCCCCGTGGTCGCCACCCTTGCCACTGCGTCCCTGCCACGTGTGCGCACGCCGTTCGCCACCGTGGAGCCACCGCGGCCGCACCAGCATCGCAATTTTGCCCGCGCGCGCACGCCATCGCTGCAGCCACTGCAGAAGATCGATGCCACATTGCAAGCATGCCGGAGGAGCCCATCAATTCGCCGCTGCATCACCCGGGACAGCGCACGCCTGCCTGCAAAGCCGGCACGGCCGCTGGAGCACGTCGCTTCGCTGCTGTCCCGCCCGGCCGGTCAATTCGCCGCTCCAAGTCTCCAGGCATTTTCCAGCCGTTGCAGCCTCCCCAATTCGCCTATAAATAGCCCTCAGGACTTAGCCAACTCCACCACATAGCAAAGCACCAGAAATCGCCACCCTCCACCGTGTCTTCTTCTTCTTCGGCGAGCTCGAGAAGAGGCTCACGGTGCCAAGCCTCTACACTGCTTCCTCCTCGATTCCAGCTACTCCAGTAAGCTCCTCTTACCTCCCTCATCGTACTCGAGCATGTAATTGACTTCAAACCTCTCCAGTCGCCGGCAATTCCCGTTTCTCTCCAGCAACTCCGGCGAGCAATTAAACTCTAACCAGAGTGAATTAGCTCTCGAGCCTGTAATCAAACATGATCAGTGGACTATTTAGAACACATCTAAGCAATCAGAATCGAAGAATTTGCTGAAATATGAAAAACCCCAAATTGGAACTTTGCTTGTGAACTGAGCTTGCTGTTCAAGCTTTTCTGGTGCATTTCTAGTTAATCTAACTTCACCAGTAGCACTCTTATGCCCCAGAGACCACCCTCAAGCAAGGAATTAAGTTTATTTGCCCTAAATCAGAAATGCCCAAATCAGGTTTGAGTTAATCTTTTCTCCGGCCAATATCTCCTAAACCCAGCCAATCCAGTCATAGAAACCTTGCCATCTAGATGTTTTGGACCATTCTGAGAAACTTTGTCTTCTATCACGACTCCTAATTCGGCCTAGATTGTGAGATATAGCTATGCCCTAGTTTGCTGTACTGTTCACACTACATGTGCTCCAGGCCAGCCAACTTCTTCGCCGGTTTTCATCACTTTCCGGCCATCTCCTGCCCTAGGTCCTGTTGAGACATTTGTTCCTGTTACAAATGCCTAACCACCAGACAAAGTGGTGCATCATTTGGAGCCCTGAGTCAAAAGATATGGTTAACCCTAGTTTCTGGCCGTGTCAACCCTATGCTAGCCTGTGTCAGCCAGTGGCATTGAGCCTTTTCACCCACTTCCAGCCATGCACTTTGAAAATAACCTTGTCCCTTAGACTCCTGATGTTGTGATCTACACTTTTCTCTACTGTCACAACTTGAGTTGAGCCCTCTATCACCCATCGACCTTATATCGATGCCTTGAACCGAATGCCAACCTAAAGACATTCGCTGTTTTGAGCGAACCAGTCACCACCTTGATATTACCCTGATATCTTGGAACCTTGTAAACCTTAACAGCTAACTTTAACCCTGGTTTCCATAATTAAAACCACATCGCTTTCAAACCTTGTATTACCAGAGTATTTTCTCCTTGCATCTTTGCATGTAGTGGATTAGCAAGAATAGGATTGATTGTAATGCCTGTTTGCTTGTTTGATCTTGTTCAGAGCAAGAGTCCGGGGTTGAAGATCTTGTCGCTGAACCGTCATCGACTGCTGATACTTACGACGCGGAAGGCAAGTCATACTTTGAACATATTGAAACCCATATTTTATGAATTGCTATGCTATTCCATGAGTAGATATTTCATTAATATTGCACATGTTGAGATCAATGATATTATGGCAGTGATAGATTGAATACTTGAGAAATGTGAACTTGATAAGATAGCAAGCCTCGAACTAATAAAAGTATAAACATGTATATTTATATTCATGAAATAGAACCCCTAGCCGTGACCAGTATTTTGGTATGGAATGGTGGTAGCACTGGAGGTGCTTGGCTGCACTGGATGTGCAGGCACTGAAGGTGCATGGGTTGTGGCGTGATCTGGTCACTGGCATGTAAGGACTAGAACCTTGTGTTATGCGTCTAGTGGCATGAAAAGCGTACCAACCACTTACCTGGTATGGGACAGGCGCAACCTAGTAGCTTTCTTAGTACTATCAGTTCCCTGCATGGCTTGTCGATCCGGTTTCTAGCATGGAAACTGGTGGGACGCAGTTCGTCCATGAGTGATGTGAGATCAGAAAAATTATGAGAGAATAAGGTGTAAAGAAGGAAGACGCCCTACGCCAGATTAAGTCGTGCGCGACTGTAATCAAAAGAGGTTATGTGTCCTGCGGGAACATAGACCCAGGCTAGGAAGTAAGGCAGTGGGGAGGACCCACAACGGTACTTGGGACTGGATTGTCCATTTACCGGGCAGGGATACTGTTAATACTAGACTGCAAAAACTTTGTGTGATCTCGGCCTTGTCACATGCGTATAAGTCGCATGGAGTTGGCCCGACTTGGAAGTCGAGTGAAAAAGTGGATTTAAAAAGAGGTACATCTCTGCAGAGTTTAAAAATGTATTCGAATACTTCGTGCTCTCGAGTTTTAGGAGTATGCTGCGGTGGATTAAATCCATGGGGTGTGACACAAGTATTGTTTTATAAACTAAAATTTGTTAGCTCAAGATTACCCAAGTGGCATGTGTTGTCATGATAAGGGGCGTTGCCGTGGGCTGTCATGTGTTGACGTGTCGTGGTAATACCATAATCTAGCAAACATATGATATTTAAGAGGCATGTGGTTTATGCCCTAAGTTATGAAATACTGTTATGAGTATAAGATTGAAAGGCTTGAATAAAAATAATATGATATGAGGATATATCGCCTTGGATATGGGATATATGTATCACCATCAGTATGATTCATTTACTGCCATGGGTGTGATCAGAAGTTGAGTAAGAGTTGAGAAAGAAATGTATTTTGGAAAAACCTTTCACTCTTTCCCCAATAGCATAGGTTCATGTCATATATATATGTATGTATCTCTACCTTCCCTATGACTTGCTGAGTACGTGAGTACTCACCCTTGCAACAACTCATCAATAGATGGAGCATTCTACGACCTTGGAGGATACCCTGAAGATGCTGCGGACCCAGGAGAAGACGAGCAGTTTCCTCCGGAGCTCTGATGTGGTGCTGTCTTGCTGTCAACCTCTGTTTCCTGTGGATTGCTTTTGGGCCTAGCTTCCGCCGACTAGATGTATTATTTTGTTAGATCCTTGTGCCTTGTACGGCACTGTATCTCGTTTTGTACTAAGGCCTGATGGCCATACAATTATGACTATTGTACTATTTTGCTGCTGCAATGTAATCCTGTGATTGACTCATCCTGGGAAGTCAAGTGGTTAAAGGGCCAGCTGCACCGAGCTGGGCTCCTCACAGGTGATGTCACTGTCGTGGCAGACGTGACATTTTCTATCGGTAAAAACACATATTTACCGTTAGAATATGGATGACTGAACAAATATATGTGCTTCCTATCGGTAAATATGTGTATTTACCGTTAGAATATGCATGACTAAACAAATATATGTGTTTTCCTATCGGTAAATATGTGTACTTACCGTTAGAGGAGGTACTGTTACCAAACTGGGACAAACATGCACATGCCATTTCTCACATTCAAGGAATCATATCAATGTAACATCAAACAGATCTTACATCAAACGGATCTTAACTAGAAGATAAAGCAATATATTTCAAGAAATGCTAATTTGTAGATTAACTAGGAGACACAAAAATACTTTTCGTAGGTAGTTGGGACTTCATCTTGCCAAAGAAATTACAGATGCCAGTTCACAAATTCAGGTACAAACATACACATGCCAGTTCACCAATACAAATTCAGGTACAAACATACACATGCCAGTTCACAAATTGAAGTGCATGTCTGAAACAGCAGTACAAATACACACCTACCTACCAATACAATTAAATACACAAATGCTCCCTGCACATTCAAGTTCATGTCCCAATTAGCAATACATGATACACAAATATACAACAATATACAAATACAACAATTCACACATTCGATGTATATTACAAAAGCCACGTCTGAAATTAACAACAGATCACGACGAGGACCCAGTGGCCCATACATGCATTTTACATAAAAGGGAACCTTTGCAGGTTGCCACAATGCAACTACCGACTACAAGTTAGACCGAATACATCACAAATCCATTTATCCAAAACAGCAAATGTCTGAACCACATTGGACTTAACCATAGGAGTTCAGTTCGAAGACGCCCGAGGAGCTGGAACTGCCGTCGACATACATTTGTACGTATTGGTGATTTCCTCGGACTCAAACTCGATCAACTCAACTCAACTCAAGTCAACTCCATTAACAAAAAGAACCTACCTTCCAAGATGTTGTTCTGTGTAGTGATGGTGTAGAATTGCTGTGCAAATAACAACAATTCTTCTTCTCCAAGCAGGTAAGCATCTGGCCACAAGCTGGTGCATGCAAAAAAATGTAAGATGTTTTCTATAGGTCCTGATTTGAGAAACACGCCGGGCTTAAGCATCTTCTCGACCGAGCCAACCAAGATCTCGCCCTTCACGTCCTTCCAGCTCTCGACGGTGATCTTCACCATTTCTTTCGCCAACAAGCCAACGTAGGCAGCGTACTGCGATGAAGAACCGTGAAATACGTTGCCCCTCATGAGCATCATCCAAGGACCTGAACAGATCATAATCATATTGAAAAGAAGACACATCAAAATGAAGGATACAAAAAAAGCAGAATTATTGCCATAATCGGATTAGAATAATCTAACAATATTGCAGAAATTTTACGTACCTTTCTTGGGATGCCGACGTCTAGAGGGCGTCGATGGAGGTGCGGAGGTGCAGCGGTCCCCTGTAGAGGTGCGCCGGCCGTCCATGGAGCTTACGGGTTAGGACTACGAGCCCCAGATGAACTGTGAGAATGAAAGAGACATACCCGTGTATTTATACAATTATATATTTTCTATCGGTAAGAAAACAGAATACCGTTAGTAATAAAAACATCTGTAGAAGCCGAATGGTTCTATCGGCACAATAAATATTACCGATAGGAATTTTTGTACATACTCTATCGGTGTGTATGTACATTACCGATAGAATATTACTAGTTGTAGAAGGCCAACAGTTCTAAGATATTTTTTGCAATATTCTACCGGTATAAACATTCATTACCAATAGAATAAAACTATTAGAAGACGAACAGTTCTAAGAAATTTTCTATATATTCTAACGGTAAAAGAATCCATTGCCGATAGAATAAAAATATTTGTAGAAGGTCAACTATTCTATCGGCGAACTACATATTGCCGATAGGAATTTTTAATATACTCTGTCGGTATATTCATACAGTAGCGATAGAATAAGTCTAGTTGTTGAAGTCGACCAGTCCTATCGGCGCACAACATTCTTCCGTCAGTACTTATGCATCTCTTCTAATGGCAAATATGTTCATCACCGCTAGAGTAAATCATACTATTTATTCTATCGGTAAGTTTCTTAGAAACCGATAGGGAAAATACATCCGTCGGGCTTATATGACCGCGAGGCATATTTTCTATCGGTTTTGTGCTGTTTCGCTAATAACCGATAGAAGATAGGGGTTAGTAGACTGCATTTCTGTACTAGTGTAACACTAATTAACCTAGCTAACTACACAATACAAGCTAGTTAGCTCCTAAAACATGACGCATTTCCAGCTACCAAGCTCCCAAGCTTAGAGCTACAAACTTGGAACTACACAATACAGCTAGCTTGCAAGTAGAGAGGAAGCGAGATCTAGAGGGAGAGAGAGATAAGTGTCGACGATTAAGCGTACCTTAAAGAGTGGGGCGCAATCAACTTCCCTCCAGCCTGCGCTGATCACCCTAGCAGTGTAGCTGGAACTTTCGTCACAAACAGAGGGACACAGAGTGCAACAGAACAAATTAAAGAGCAGCACAGCAATGCACGAGTGGGGTTTTCCTTATAATGGACATTTTTCTAACGGTAAATACATGAAATAACCGTTAGAGAATGTGCATTACCGAGCAGGTACAGGACTTCTTCTTTCGGTAAATATGTGTACGAACCGTTAGATGATGCATGACACTTGAGCATGAGTTTTTCTATCAGTAAATATGTGTATTTACCGTTAGAATATACATTACTGAGCAAATATATGTGTTTTCCTATCGGTAAATATGTGTACTTACCGTTAGATCATGCATGACACAGCACGCACATGAGTTTTTCTATCAGTAGGTATGTGTACTTACCGTTAGATGATGCATGACACTCGAGCATTAGTTTTTCTATCGGTAAATATGTGTATTTACCGTTAGACTATGCATGACTGAGCAAATATATGTCTTTTTCTATCGGTAAATACACATATTTACCGTTAGAATATGCATGATTGAGCAAATATATGTGTTTCCTATCGGCAAATATGTGTATTTACCGTTAGAATATGCATGACTGAACAAATATATGTGTTTTCCTATCGGTAAATATGTGTACTTACCGTTAGAGGAGGTACTGGTACCAAACTGGTACAAACATGCACATGCCATTTCTCACATTCAAGGAATCATATCAATGTAACATCAAACAGATCTTACATCAAACGGATCTTAACTAGAAGATAAAGCAATATATTTCAAGAAATGCTAATTTGTGGATTAACTAGGAGACACAAAAATACTTTTCATAGGTAGTTGGGACTTCATCTTGCCAAAGAAATTACAGATGCCAGTTCACAAATTCAGGTACAAACATACACATGCCAGTTCACCAATACAAATTCAGGTACAAACATACACATGCCAGTTCACCAATACAAATTCAGGTACAAACATACACATGCCAGTTCACAAATTGAAGTGCATGTCTGAAACAGCAGTACAAATACACACCTACCTACCAATACAATTAAATACACAAATGCTCCCTGCACATTCAAGTTCATGTCCTAATTAGCAATACATGATACACAAATATACAACAATATACAAATACAACAATTCACACATTCGATGTATATTACAAAAGCCACGTCTGAAATTAACAACAGATCACGACGAGGACCCAGTGGCCCATACATGCATTTTACATAAAAGGGAATCTTTGCAGGTTGCCACAATGCAACTACCGACTACAAGTTAGACCTGATACATCACAAATCCATTCATCCAAAACAGCAAATGTCTGAACCACATTGGACTTAACCATAGGAGTTCAGTTCGAAGATGCCCGAGGAGCTGGAACTGCCGTCGACATACATTTGTACGTATTGGTGATTTCCTCGGACTCAAACTCGATCAACTCAACTCAACTCAAGTCAACTCCATTAACAAAAAGAACCTACCTTCCAAGATGTTGTTCTGTGTAGTGATGGTGTAGAATGGCTGTGCAAATAACAACAATTCTTCTTCTCCAAGCAGGTAAGCATCTGGCCACAAACTGGTGCATGCAAAAAAATGTAAGATGTTTTCTATAGGTCCTGATTTGAGAAACACGCCGGGCTTAAGCATCTTCTCGACCGAGCCAACCAAGATCTCGCCCTTCACGTCCTTCCAGCTCTCAACGGTGATCTTCACCATTTCTTTCGCCAACAAGCCAACGTAGGCAGCGTACTGCGATGAAGAACCGTGAAATACGTTGCCCCTCACGAGCATCATCCAAGGACCTGAACAGATCATAATCATATTGAAAAGAAGACACATCAAAATGAAGGATACAAAAAAAGCAGAATTATTGCCATAATCGGATTAGAATAATCTAACAATATTGCAGAAATTTTACGTACCTTCCTTGGGATGCCGACGTCTAGAGGGCGTCGATGGAGGTGCGGAGGTGCAGCGGTCCCCTGTAGAGGTGCGCCGGCCGTCCATGGAGCTTACGGGTTAGGACTACGAGCCCCAGATGAACTGTGAGAATGAAAGAGACATACCCGTGTATTTATACAAATATATATTTTCTATCGGTATTAAAACAGAACACCGTTAGTAATAAAAACATCTGTAGAAGCCGAATGGTTCTATCGGCACAATAAATATTACCGATAGGAATTTTTGTACATACTCTATCGGTGTGTACGTACATTGCCGATAGAATATTACTAGTTGTAGAAGGCCAACAGTTCTAAGATATTTTTTGCAATATTCTACCGGTATAAACATTCATTACCGATAGAATAAAACTATTTGAAGACGAACAGTTCTAAGCAATTTTCTATATATTCTAACGGTAAAAGAATCCATTACCGATAGAATAAAAATATTTGTAGAAGGCCAACTATTCTATCGGCGCACTACATATTGCCGATAGGAATTTTTAATATACTCTGTCGGTATATTCATACAGTAGCGATAGAATAAGTCTAGTTGTTGAAGTCGACCAGTCCTATCGGCGCATAACATTCTTCCGTCAGTACTTATGCATCTCTTCTAACGGCAAATATGTTCATCACCGCTAGAGTAAATCATACTATTTATTCTATCGGTAAGTTTCTTAGAAACCGATAGGGAAAATACATCCGTCGGGCTTTTATGACCGCGAGGCACATTTTCTATCGGTTTTGTGCTGTTTCGCTAATAACCGATAGAAGATAGGGGTTAGTAGACTGCATTTCTGTACTAGTGAAGGGATTGCATGGTTCATGGTTCCTCAGGGCTTTTGAAAACCTCCTAGATAATTATATCTGCAAAACGAGTCCACAAAAAATCTCTGATTAAGATGTGCTAATGGTCATCATCTTTAAGCCTCAAAGTAATTTTGCCCTTGATAAATAAATGCAATGCGGATGCCTATGCATGTAAATATGCAAGTCCATAGCCTCGTCTTCTATGGTGCTATCAAAAAATATGGCCTTCGCCTCGTTGGTGCCCGGCCAGGGGGTTGTTCGGCTTCGTCAGTCACGAACAAATGGATGCCTTTGCCTCATCACTACCTGGCATGAATGGTGTCCGACTTTGTTACACCGACAAAAAGCATGTCACTTTTGCCTCATCAGTACCTAGCGACATGGAAAAGTGTGGATGATAATGAGTTGTGATAACATCTTCGACTTCCGTAGCTTCAAGAAATGTATATTGCATGGTAGATTGCCCATTGGAATATCCATCAAGGACTTGTTTTGACCTCTTCGAACATGATTGGACATTAGCTCTCCTTCAACTAACTGGATGGGAGCTTTTCTGGCCTCTGATCAACTTGAAACTTGGAGAAATAGTTTCTGGATAGATCATCAATTGTTCATCAAAATTTGAGATCAATCGGACTATCGAATTAGAAACTATCTTCATTGCATTGCTCGTACGTGAAGTTGGAATTCAGTGAGATAGAGATATTTGCAATGGTCTTGATGATCTTCTTGCCCTCTGATCATATTGAAACTTGGAGGAATAGTTTCTGGATAGATCCTTGATTGTTCATCGAATTTGAGATCAATCGAACCATCGGATTAGAAACTATCTTCATTGCATTGCTCGTAAGTCAAGCTGGAATTCAGCGAGACAGAACTGTTTGCAGTGGTCTTGATGATCTTCTTTCCCTCTGGTCATCTTGAAACTTGGAGGACATCTTGTACATTGGATATTCTGTTCTCCATGCAAATTTGGGGTCAATCAAACTTCTAGATGATGTTATCATCGATTTTCTCTTGTGGGACAAATTGATCTTCAATTGGACAGAGCCTCTCCTTAGTCAAATTGAAACTTGGAAGCTTTCGTCGAATTGGCGCACTGGTCATGGTCGAATTGGCCAGCTGGCCAGGTCGAATTGACCGTTCGATCAAATGGCTAACTGGATCGCACCCAAAGGCTTGACCAAGTTTCTTGTTTCGAGTTGGTCATGGTCGAATTCACCCCCTAGTCATGGTCGAATTGACCCTTCGATCGAATGGCTAACTAGATCGCATCGGAAGGCTTGATCGAGTTTCCTGGTCGAATTTGCCTCCTGGTTGTGGTCGAATTGAGCCTTCGATCGAATGGCCAACTAAATCGCACCCAAAGGCTTGACCGAGTTTCATGTTTCGATCGGTCTTTGACCTGCAGAAATAAAAATCCACCTGAGGCTCTCTCTAGATTGCGCCTCCCTTTGCTTCATCTTCAAGTGTAGGCTCGCACGAGCACCAACGGACAGGCCTTCCTCTTAATGCAATGCATGATGATGATACACACTTTAGGATTGATCAACACTCATCCATGGAAACCTTCACGGACTTGAGTGGATCTGCAAAAAAGGAGAAGGCTCCCTAGTCAAACAGAGAGGCTTCGCTTCTTCTTGTTTGTCTGGCACTGGTCTTCTGTTAGCCTTCATTCGCTTTTCGTGCACCTCCCGTTCACCTGCAAAAAGGTTAGCACCCCCTCTCTAGTTAGAGAGCCTATGGGTTGGTTGCAACCATCCAACAACCAGAGATATTTAGGGGATTTAAATTTGAAAAAGAGATAAAAAGTGATTATTTAAAAATTAAAAGATAATGTTTATCCTTATTTTTTTCGAGCTCGGGCCGAATGTTGGTGTGAACAGACCCAACCAGGGTCGAATTCGACTAGACTTGAGTGTGACTCGAACCCAACCAGGACCTGATTCGACCAGGCCCAATTGGCCCAATTTGTCGGTGTGACTAGGCCAAATTGAATCCGACCAGTGGGCTTTTTTACTAGGTTTTTGACCAGTGGGTTTTTTGACTAGGTTTGTGACCAGTGGGTGTTCAAACATATGTGTTGTTATTTTATTCCTTTTGGTCATATTGGACCTTTCTTGATGAATTTTATTACAAAAATTCATCGAACAAATGCCCCTCGCCAAGTTGAGTTTGTGCATGAAGCAGCTCGAACTTAATTTGGCGAAACCGACTGTTGCATCTTGGTTGCGACGCTTGAAACCAGTGTCAAGCAACAAAATCTTCATGTAATTAACTTACAAATGCTTTGGTCGAAGATGAGGTGATCGAAGAAACTGTGGTCGATGATGCTGCTCGATGATGACCAGAGGTGGAATTGTGGTCATCAGTGACCAAAAGGAGAAGACGAATTTTTTTTGAACAGAGAGATATAACACTCATGTGTATCTTTAATCATCTGTGAAGCCATGCAATAATTAAAGAAATTCAACTCTATTGTGTCCGTCTAGTTGCCACAGAGCCAACCAACGAGAGGAATTGACAGCCTCATCAAAGTGATCTACTGCCATTAGTCTTCCTAAGTCATGGTGAAAGATTATGCCATAACCTAAGGCGTTTTATCAACTTTACTACGTCTGTTTTGCAATCACGGAGCCAACCAGTAGATTTGAAGAATTTCACATTCACATGAACCGCACTAGCACGCTTCACTGCTCCCATCTTCCTAAGTCATGATGAGGAATCATGCCACAACCTAAGGCCTTTTATCAACTTCACTGCATCCGTCTAACCACCATGGAGCCAACCAGCAGACTTAAAGGGTTTCACAGATCCACTGAACCACACTGGTGTGCTTCACTGCTCCCATCAATGGTCACATTCCAAACTTTGGCGATGTCAACCTGCATATCAAAGAAAGGAAAACACCCTCTTTCCTTGAAGTGTCGGGGTAAATCCTTCCCAAAATAAAGAGTATCAAAGAAAGGAGTAAGACATCTTTCTTTAGAGAATTGGGGTAAAACTCTAACATAAAGAACCATCAAAGAAAGGAACGAAACATCTTTTTTTGGAGTAATGAGGTAAGACCTTCCCAAAATGAAGAGCATCAAAGAAAAGAAATGAACATCTTTCTTTGGCATATTGGGGTAGCACCTTCCCATAAAGAACCATCAAAGAAAGGAAAGAAATATCTTTCTTTGAATATTGGGATAAGACCTTCCCAAAATGAAGAGCATCAAATAAAGGAAAGGAACATCTTTCTTTGGAATTTTGGGGTAAGTCCTTCCCATAAAGAACCATGAAAGAAAGGAAAGAAATATCTTTCTTTGGAGTATTGGGGTAAATCCTTCCCAAAATAGCTTTTATTTTGAAATATCGGCCTTTCTTTAAGCATCAAGCCATGGATATCATTCTAGAATAGAGCCTCTGAAGGATTCATAGTTCTAAAGACATCGAATATCCATGATGAACTTCATTTGCCACTTCATTCACTCGTGAAGATGTGTATGTAGAATAGTGCTTTACTAAAAGCTACCAAAGGCAGTAGGAATCTCTTCAAGTCCTTCTCTTCTACTAGAAAACACCAAGACTTCACACACCTTGCACTGACTTCATTGAATCGAGAGACATAGGTATGGCTGGTTTGACTTGAATAGCTGGAAGGTTTGTAGGGTGAAAGGATTGCTGGACTTTGCCTTACTTTTGCTGAGGATGGTGGATGGATTTCTTCATTGCGTTGTTGGAGAATTTCTTGAGTGTACACCTTGAGATTTTCTTGGAAGCTTCTTTGGGTACTTCCCGTTGAGAGTTTCTTCTTTACTTTGCTTTGATTGGTGTTTCTTTGCTTTGAGACTTCAAAGGTAGCCAACCCACATCTTGTAGTGACTAAATAATCTCCACAGGCTTCATTTTTTTTAAAGGACCCTTGTTGATGCCTCAAAGGAGTGGCAAATGGCTGCAAATTGAACTACAATTTGTGCCCAGTCAAGTAGCCCTTTCTTGCTCTTCATCTTATAGTTTCTCCAGGGGCTTGATGTCTCTGTAGATATGAAGTGAGGCATTGGATAGTAAAGTACATGATGAACTGATTGCTTCAGATACGATGAGAATTGACCACCTATTGGCCTTGGTTACACATACTTTAAACTTGCTATGTGCTTTGTGTGGAGGTCATTCTATTGCAAATAAAGTCAAATTGATTCATCCTTTGCTCAGTACATGAATCCTTCAGCCGCAAAACCAGGGGCGATTGACTTGACGAAACTAGAGACAGTCTTTTATTGTTGGGTATTGACACCCATAAAAGAAAACACTTTGAAAAGGTTTTTTTTAACCCAAAAAGAACTAAATTAAAAGCAAAGGGGTGAAAGGAAGAGAAGAAGGGGTGAGAGAGAAGAAGAGTGAGAAGACCATGCCATGGGAATGATCATGCAAATAACTTCTTCAGGAACCTGCCGTTAATGGGAGGCATTGGACGTTTCCCTTGTTGATCAATGAGTTGGTACACACCACCATCATATGCCTACTAGATGGTGTACGGTCCTTCCCATTTAGGCTCAAACTTGTCTTTAACATTGCTTGTGACCACAATGGGGTGTCGAAGAACAAGTACTAATTCAGCCTTTCTGAAGACACACGGCTTGACAAGCTTGTCATATGCCCATACTATGTTTTGATGGTACAACTCAATGTCTTAAAGTGTGTGAAGAAGATTTTTCTCCAAGGTATCCAGCTCTTGATAATGAAGTCGAATTTGTTCATCATGTGTGAGTTCTTCTTAAAGAGCGATTCTTAATGCGGGAATTTTAACCTCTAGTGGCAACACGGCTTCACTCCCAAACACTAAGGAATAGGGTGTTGCCTATGTTGGAGTACGCACCATGATGCGATAAGCCCATAACGCCTCTAAAAGACGTTCATGCCAGTCTCTTTGGTATCTTTCGACCGTCTTCTTTAAGATTTTGCCCAATGTTTTGTTTAGGCTTCAATCAATCCATTGGCTTAAGGATAATATATGTAGAATAATTCTATTGGATCTTGTATTTCGCTGCAAAATTATAGATCTTCTATGACTTGAATGCTTTTCCATTGCCGGAGATGATGCGATGAGGTATTCCAAAGCGATAAAGGATGTTGCGCTCCATAAAGTTGATGACGTTGTTAGACTTCATTTCTCGTAATGGGATTGTTTCCGCCCACTTGGAGAAATAATCAGTTGCCACCAAAATGAAACGATGTCTCTTGGATGAAGGAGGTTCAATGGGGCCAATGACATCAATGCCCCTGGCATCGAATGGCCATGAAGGCATAGTGGGGTGAAGAGGAACCGGTGGTCGATGCTTTATATCACCATGTATTTGACAATCATGGTAAGACTTGGCCACCTTGTTACAATTAGCCATGATGTTGGGCCAATAGTAACCAGCAAGCTTAATGCTGTGATACATTTTTGGTTCACTTTGATGGCCACCACAAACTCCGTGGTGAACTTCCTGCAGAACTTTATCAGCTTCTCTTCGGGAAAGACATCGATGGAGCATTTTATCAAAAGACCGCCGGTATAGAACCCCCACTTTGTATGTGTATGTTGGGAGTCATCGTTGTAGCTGGCGCCTCCTCACAGGGCCATCTAGTAGTGTGCCATGGTTGAAATAATCGATGAAGGGTTTACGCCAGTCTTCCTCTTCAATATCAGAAGTGACAACAATGTCAACTTCAATTTCTTCTGAGATGAGCTCCAAAACTGTAGGAAGCAATCACCATTCTTCAATGATGACTTGCGTGAACTCCCCATCTGCAAGAACAAGTGCCGCAAAAAATTTTGCCTAAGCATCAGCTGATGCATTTTGACTTCGAGGCACATGAGAAATTTCAATGTGCTCGAACTTATTTATGAGCCTTCGTGCCGCTTCATGATATGGCACCAGTTTAGGCTTCCGGACTTCATAAATGCTATTGACTTAGTGCACAATGAGTAGAGAATCACCAAATGCATGGAGACGACGAATATCCATAGAAAGTGCCAATAATAGGCCGAAGACAAGTGCTTCATACCCAGCTTCATTATTTGAACATTCTTCCTTCAGGAGAGAAAAAGAGTGATGTATCATCCCACCTTCTGGTGTTTTGAATACAAGACTTGCCCAACTCACCTTCTTGGATACTATCAGGGTCTAATTCAATTCGGGTGGCACCATCAAAGTACAACTCCTATTCCTTCATGTTGAATGTAAAGACTTCTTCGTTAGGCAAGTCGATAGGAGAATTGTCCGGCACAGGATGTGCTGCGAGAAAATCAGCTAAGGCTTGACACTTAACTGTATTCTGCGGGCATAAGTGATATCATACTCCATCATGAGTAGAACCCATTTACTGAGTCGCCCCATGAAAACTGGTTAACTCAATATGTATTTCACTGGATTAGCTCTTGCAATGAGCTGGATCTGATGTGATAACATATAATGCCGTAGCTTCTTCAAAGCAAATATAAGGGCCAAACACAATTTTTCAATGGGTGAATAATTGTGTTCAGTACCCGCCATAGTGTGACTCAAATAATAGCATGCCACCTCCTTTCCTTCGTCATCATGCGGGGCAAGAAGTGTGCCTAATGAGTTAGGTTGCCTGCTACATAGAGCATGAGAGGCCTCCCCTTGATTGGTGTTGATAGAACAGGCGGATTGAGCAAGTATTCTTTAATGTTGTTGAAAGCATCTTGACACAGCTCGTCCCACTCAAATTACACTCCTTTCTTCATCAATGTAGTGAAAGGTTGGATGCGACCTGAAAGGTTAGAAATAAAATGCCTTATGTAGGCAAGCTGGCCTTGAAGGGACTTCAACTCCTTCAGATTTCGTGGAGGGGGAATCCGTAAAATTTCCTTGATCTTCTTTGGGTCAATCTCGATGCCGCAGTGGTGCACAATAAATCCCAGAAAGACGCCAGATTCGATAGCAAATGCGCACTTGAGGGGATTCATCTTCAGTTGATGCTTGCGTAGCCTTTCAAAGACAATGCGGAGGTCATCTTGATGATGTCCACGCTTCCGAGCCTTCACCACCAAGTCATCAACATAACATTCTACTGAATGATGAATTAATTCATCAAAGATGAATGTCATGGCTCGATGATAAGTGGCACCGGCATTCTTCAATCCAAAGGACCTCATTGTATAATAGATATTCCCTTTTGACGTATAAAAGGCGGTGTCAGTGGCATCATATTCATCCATCTTGATCTGATGGTAGCATGATGACCCATCCCTGAAGGAGAGAGCAACATAACCCGTAGTGGCATCAATGATGATCTCCGTGATAGGCAAGGGGAAATCATCTTTTGGACAAGCTCGATTCAAATCCCTGAAATCAACACAAACACGTACCTGTCCATTCTTCTTCTGTCCTGGGACAATGTTAGCCAGCCAGTGCGGGTATTGTACTTCCTTGATGAAACCAGTTATGATTAGCTTATCCGCCTCAGCAACAATTTGCTCTTGTAACTTCGGGCAGAAACGTCATGGTTGTTGCTTCACAGGACGAAATTGTTGAACAATCACCAACTTATGCATGGCGACACGAGGGTCAAGCCCCGGCATCTCTTTATAAGACCAAGTGAAGCAAATTTTGTACTCCATTAGGAAGCTTCGGTAACTTTTGAGCTCTTCAGGTGTGAGGGTCACACTGATAAAGGTGGGATGTGGATCCTCCTCACTTCCCAAGTTGATCTTCACGAGCTCATCAACAGTGAGTTGCCCTCCATCTTCAAGTTGTTGAGGTGCAGGTGCAGCATCTAGCACTTGTCCATGTTTAGAAGGCATTGCTTCATGCATCCTGGCCAAGAGATGTTGCTCGTCTCCGTCCCAATGACATTGATTTGCAACAACTCCAAAAGACCAAGGTTGGTGAAGAGTCTGGTAGTACTGGTTGACATTGTTTTCATTGGAACCTGAAAATTCAAATTTGTTATACCTTTGTGGGCTGATGTCAATCACTATGATATGACATATGACTCTTTGTGCATCAGCTCCATCATCTTCATCGTCAGGGTTGACATAGCCCAAGCCATACTTCGGGTGGAGGTCACGAGACTTGTGCCCCTTTCGGATGAGCTTTTCTGATTTCTCCCACCATTCTTCACAAATCACAGGTGGAGGTGGCAACCTTTGATTCTTTTCTAGCTTCACTCCAGCTCTTTGAGCAGATTGGCAATTAGGGGCTTAGCCTTCATAGCGATTAAAGCTGCTTCAGATTCATTCGGAGGACTGGGCTGTTCGATGATAGGGTCATACTCCTGCTTCTTTGGAACTTTATAGAATATGGTGGGTGAGGCACAACCAATCGGGTCTGGGACATGCCAGACTTCCAATGGTGTTGTTACAGATGTATGGCACGATGGAGGCTGCCTAAAAGTAGCACTCGTTGCCTCCTTTTCGAATTGCTTTATTCTTCTTTTGACTAGTCCTCGCCTTTGCATGAAAATCGTTTGTGCTCCCAGCTTTCCACATGCATCAAAGATGAAAGGCGATGAGGGCTCATCTTTGGCTATGATTGTCTTGCAATTTGCTTGAACACCTGCAATGTTTTTGTTAATTAAATAAATAGAAGGTGAAGAAGTAGGAGCCAGGCTGGCTTCCTTTAAACTTGAGGTAAGGAGAATTGGTGATGCTTCTGCTTTTGACCTTAGCAACAAAGGTATAGAAGAAGAAGAGGAAGTAGCGCCCGCTTTTAGTAGTAATAAAGCAATAGAGTCTTGCTTCCATGGGGCTGATGTATAATTTTCTGTCGGGGTTGAAGGGCCACATAAGTAAGGGACAACTGTGAATGACTTTTCACAACTGGAATCCCTGCCCCTATAGGCGCGCTTTGCAAACTTCCTCTTTCTGGCAGGTAAGGATGGCGCAATGAGGAACTTTGCTTGTGTAGGAAAAGTTGAACTCGGCGCGATCTATGAACTTCACTTGGAAAATAATATTTCGCATCTGCAAGATGCGACTCTTGGAAGGTGTATGGGTTGGTGTTGGCAACTATCCTCTACTGCTCTCCATTGCCATCTATGAACTTGAGGCATTGATGCAGAGTTGATGGAACTAAGCGATACTTGTGTATCCAGGATCTTCCTAATAGTGCAGAGTAGGAGGTGTTCACTTCGATGTCGAAGACTCGCACCTTGAAACTGCAAGTGGACATTTGGAGCTTCAGAGTAATTGCTCCCATAGTTGCTCTTCCTTGATTGTCAAGCTGCATATCATCACAGCTGTGGGCTCCAAGTCTTCGAATGAGAAACCTACACAAGTTAAGCTTCGAATTGGAAGGGTGTTTATCAAGGATCCTAGGTCAAGCAAGACTCGTCAGAGGTATGCACTTCCGATGTTCCCTTCTGATGAGTACATCCTTTGTATCAGCGATTGACCAGAAGAACTTTGCTCTCGATCAGAAGAACTCTGTGCATAATCAGCATTGCTCAAGGTCGCAACACTGCTCATGGTCGCAACCGATCAAGCCTGAAGACACATGGTCGCAATCTGAGGACCATCCAGTCTGCCAATCAAGCTTAATTGTTTAGTGACTTCAACCAAGCGCCAGTTTCAGTATATATGTCCAAGTAGGTCGTGTGAGCACTTTTTGGAAAGGTAATCAAAAGAGCTTTCCAACGCATTAAGAATCATCGAATTCTGACATTGTATGAAACTAGGAGACCCGAAACAATGGAAAGTGCATGAGGGGGAATTTCTTTTTATAGTTTGTTAGGATTCTATTCTGTTTCAAATTAGTTTAGAATTCTGGTTTTAAACCTTCTATCTTTGTAGACACCATCCTCTATAAAAGAGAGGCATGATCATAGTTTTGAGAGAATCACGAATTGAATACACAAATATTTTCATAGAAGCTTTTGCTCTTGTTCTAGAGTTTTTGCTCATAAGTCGCCGCCTAGAATTGGGAGTTATTCTCTTTACCATTGTTCTTGTAATTTCTTCGTTGATTGCAGGAACAGTGCGTCTACTTTTGCGTGGTCAAGTAGACAACGATCAAAGTGTGTGGTTGGACGAATTCTTTTGTCGCAAGTTGCTGTATTGACAGTGGTTGGCACCATCGGTTCGTCAGGTTACACGAATCAACGAGTAATCAACAATCCTACGTCGTGAAGATCGGGCACCCCATATCACCTTCTATGTAGAGAGGGCGGTTGTGATCGCCATTCTCTATGACCTTGTCTTCTTTAGAAAAGGTGATCTCATTTGTGTCAGTGGCGTTGCAGAGAAGATGGTGCTTCGCCATTGCCACTTTGTACAACTCAGGAGTTTGTAGTGTTTTAATAAGGGCCTGCCAAAGATCGGGCACCAATTTTAAAGCATCATACATACTCAAGAGTGCAGGAATACGCTTCAGATGTGCAATGATATTATAATCAATTGCCTGCTGCGCTTGCTTCTCTTCTTCAGTAGCAAGGTCATCTGGAGCACCACTTGGAACATTGGCTGTCTTGTTGAGTAAGGCCTTCTCTTTCTCTTCTTTGTACAATCGAGACCTAAGAGGTTCAGGATAGGCCTTGCCTCCTTGCAGATTCATATTAACTTCTTCTACTTGATCTTCTGCAGGTAGGACACCTTCTACTTGATTTCCTGAAGGTATAACATCAGTACGAAGTGCTTCATGCTCTTGTGCTGTGAATATCTCCACTGAATTAGATGCATTAGAGTTGCAACTGACAAGGATCACATTGCACGAGGCAATACTTGGAGAAGGTGAAGGTATTTCAGCATCAATTGCCCCTACTAGTGCAGAGGGTTGCTCCCAGCTAAGAGTGGAAACGAGCCTAGTTCGAGCGAGCTGGCCCTAGCTTGGCTCGCGCGAGCTGGCCCTAGCTTGGCTCGAGCTCGGTCGGGTAACGAGCTAGCTCTGCTCAACTCGATTAGCTCATCGAGCTGAAAAGCCAGCTTGAACTCAGCTCGGTCTGGCTCGCGAGCTGAGCTAGCTCGCGAGCTAGACCAGCTCGGTTGTTTTGGGCTTGAACTCGACTCGTTTAAAAAAAAACAGGGATATTTGTCTTTTTTGCAAACTTGTAGCTCCGCAAAATTATCAAAATTCAGAACTAGCATTTCATCAAATATGATATACAACCTGTAGCACAACACAATCTATTTCACATTATCAGAACTAGCATTTCATCATATTTGATATGCAACCTGGAGGTTCACAAATTAAATGTCATTGCATCTAGTACATTCTGAGAACTGATCAAATTTTCCCTTTTGTTTCCTCGCGAAAACCAAAGGGCATGAACATCCTAATATTCAACAAAAACAATAATAAATTTACACTTACTAGTTGCTTGCCACTATGCTATCAACTAACGAAATGCTTTCGACATCCTCCTCATTGCCTTCTTCCTATAAATGAGCAAAGTAGAAAAAATATACCTGAGCTTCGAACACAAATATCAGTCAGAAGCAAAAGAAAAAAATTAGGAAAACTACATACCAAGGGACTTTTCATGTTACAGTAAGCACCTCTTATCCAACTAGATGTGCATACCAATGCTTCAACCATAAACGGCTTTAAAGAACTCCAGTAATCATCTAGTACTCTATCTCCAGCACTGAAAGCTGACTCAGAAGATACAGTGCTAACCGGTATAGTCAAGATATCTTTTGCCATCTTTGACACTATCGGGTATCTCAATGAGTTCACTTTCCACCACTCAAGTACATTAAATGATGTCTCACCACAGTCCGCATTGGGATCATCTAAATATTGAATCAATTTGACTTAGATGGTTGTGCACTGGCAGTAGCTCGCAAGAAACTTTGAAATTGACTTGAAATTGAAGCAACTGTGCTACCCGAATCTAAAACTGAAGAGGTGGATGCAGAACTGTCCTTGTTGACAACCCTATTATGGCGATGCTCCAACTCATACATATTATACACCTCATCCAACTCAGAACGAATCAAAGAGACCATATTGTTAACATTTGAGGGTTCATATATCTTTCCAAAACACCATAGAATGAACTTCATTTTATACCTTGGATCAAGAATTGCGGCAATAGCTAAAAGAGTGCTGCATTGGCTCCAGTACTTATCAAACTTTTCCAACATTGCTTGTCCCATCAACTTCAAGTATTGATCATTAGAATGAAAAGCATTATCCAAAGCAACCTTAACATCAACAATGTAAGGGAAGAATAGATTTGCAGTGGGGTATGTGGAACCTAAAAAAGCAGTGGTCGCTGTGTCTAATACTTTCAGCACATGTCTTACTCTATCATATATCACCCATTCTTCATTCAAAGGCTCCCATTTGTAATTTGTCTCCACATCAGCATAATGGGTGAATTCAATCTTAAAATCAAAAGCACAATCAAGCATCTGATATGTAGAACCCCACCTAGTTGACACATCAAGAACCAACCCTCTTTTTGTTGGCAATGCAAGAGACTTACAAATCTGAGAGAACTTAGTTAAGCGAGCTAGAGACTTCTTAGGGTACTTGACAGTTTCCCGAATCTTGTTTATCAAAGGTTCTAATGGTTCCATACCATCATTCACTAACAAGTTGAGTATGTGTGCACAACACCAGATGTGAAAATATTTACCATTAAAATGAAGTGAGCCTCTAGATATGAACTTAGACATCAAATGCCTTGCAGCAACATCATTTGAGGATGCGCTGGCAAGAGTGACTGTAACAACTTTATCTTCTAATTTCCAATCAACAATGCAATCAAACATGGCTTGAGAAATCACAATCCCGCTATGTGGAGGCTCTAACTCAACAAAGCTAATCACACGAATTTGCATCACCCAATTGGCATCTATATAATGAGCTACCAAGCTCATGTAGCAAAGGGTTTGGTTAGATGTCCACAAATCACAAGTCAAACTAATTTTGCCAACATTTTTAAAACTCTTCTTCAAGATCTCTTTCTCTGTTTGGAAAACATCATGCACTCCTTTCTAATGGTCTTTCTACCAATACTTTCATAATGTGGATTAAGAGACCTCAATAGCACATTAAACCAAACATGCTCCACCATTCTAAATGGATACTCATGCACAATAATCATCTTAGCAATAATATCGCGAATTTTTTCATGCTCATACATGCCACTGATGCTAGGATTGATTATTATAGGACAATGTGCATCACCTGATTCAACCCCAAGAAAGTTGAGTGACGGTTGCTTCTTTTGCTTTGCTTCGTTGTTCTTCAAAATATAGCAACCTTCTATGTGCCTTTCAATGTTGTCGTAGTTCCCCCTGGATGGTATATATAAAGCTTCTGACAATGCTTGCACTTTTCCTTTGTTTTCGTCTCACCTTTCTTTTTCTTGGAGGGTACTTGAATAACTTCAAAGACCTTCCAAACATCTGAATGTTTTCTTTTGTTCGACTTTGGAGGAGCTTTACTACCGGCAACCTCCTCATCTTCTGTTTTCTTCCCTTTACTTGGTGAGTCAAAAGCAACAACTGCATCTTCACTACCACTTGATGAGTTCATAGAGTTTTCTTCCGACATCTACAAATTGAAACAAGAAAGGGTCAACTTCTGTTTTTGTCTTTCTGACCATGTTAATGTTAATTTAGTGACCAAAAAGACAAAGACTTCTGAGTTTATGAGGTTATATTCAGATCTTGTTTAGTTTGCATCACTTTAGGGTTTAAGTTGCTTAGATTACAAACATGGAGTTAGTTATCTAGAGGGATAGGATTTGAAGAACATACCATCCTATTTGATAAAATCTAACAGATATCAATACTCATTATTACATCAAGGCAAACTGTGGAGTAATACCAACAAGCTTACATGGTACTTGAGAATTAGTACTCATTCTAGCACCTTAAAAGGAATGATAACAGACACCAGTGCAAACAATTCAACCAAACCGCAACAAAAAAGCACATACATGATACATCCCCTAGTATCAAATACAGTCTTGTTCAGGCATCAACCATAATATACTTTTACAGTTATTCAAGTTCTATATACTATAGAAGCCAGTTTGTTCGATAAGCTATTACAATCCACTTGAAAGTAGATCCACCAAGTTGGAGAAGGTCCAAAAGCTCCAAAAAAAATGTCAAACTAGCCTTGCCAAGAGGTAGTGCACACAAGCTAACTAACATTGAGTTTTGTCTAAAATTCAAATCATACAAAATTGACAAGCAAGTTCAAACTATGATGCAATCATGCAACAAACCACACACAGTCATAATACACAAAAAATTCATGTTTACTAGTGAAATTGAATTCTAGACCTCTTAAACCACACAATTGGCTGGGGGCAGCTGGGGGCGACTGAGGAGGTGCGGCGGAGGAGGACGCTCTGGGCGGCTGGGGGCGGCGAAGGAGGCTTGGGCGGTCGAAGGCAACGAAGGAGGCGTGGTGCGGGGAAGAGGAGTAGGCACTGGGCGGCCGGAGGCGACGGAGGAGGCTCGGGGCGGCAGAGGAGGCATTGAGTGGCCGGGGGCGCGGAGGAGGCAACGAAGGAGGCGTGGTGCGTCCGGGGCTGATGGAGGAGGTGCGGGGCAGCGGAGGAGGCGCTAGCCAACCGGGCCGATAGAGGTGCTAGGCGGCGCCCGGTGGCTGGGTGCGAACGGCAACAGAGATGAGAGAAAACCCTAGATCTGGAGATTGTGACTGTGTGTGTATCGGGTTTGGTTGGGCTTCGGCACACTTAGGCAGTTAGGCCGCTCGGCTTGTAAGTGCAGTGCTAGTAAAGGAGCAGGACGAGCAGCAACGCCCCGTGTACTACGTGAGCGAAGCCCTCCAAGGGGCTAAGACACGGTACACGGAGATGGAGAAGGTTTGCTACGCCCTCCTCGTGGTGTCCAGGAAGTTCCGTCACTACTTTCTGGGGCACCTGATCACGGTGCCGTCATCTATCCCCTTGGGGGAGGTGCTACGGAATAAAGAAGCCACCGGCCAGATCGAAAAGTGGGGAGCTGAGCTCGCTCCCTTCTCCCTCTCCCTCACGGGCCGTTCCGCCATCAAGTCACAGGTCCTCCCTGACTTTGTGGCGGAATGGACCCCCGCCTCTGGGGCGGAGGGGGAGAGTCTCCCCTAGCAGCCCCGGCGCGATAACCATTGGACGCTCATGTTCGATGGCTCCTTATGTCTTGCTGGGGCCAGTGCGAGGGTAGTCCTCCGAAGCCCCGAGGGGAGGGCACTGGAGTACGCAGCGAGGCTTGAGTTCCCCGCTACAAACAACGTCACCGAGTACGAGGCCCTGCTCCCTAGGGATCTGTCACCTCCTCGTCAAAGGAGATTCCCAGCTCGTGGTTTGCCAAATGGACAAGTCTTACTTGTGCCATGACGTGAACCTGAGTCTGTATCTGGGGGAGGTGCACAAGATGGAGAAGCACTTCGAGGGTTTGGAGGCCCGGCATATCCCCTGGAGGGACAATGACTGGGCCGACGCCTTGGCTTGGGCGGCTAGCGCCCGGGCACCTCTCCCCGGGGGTGCCTTCCTGGAAATCATCGCGTAGCACTCTGTGGCCTCTCCGGATGTGGACCATGAGTCCCGCGCCCTAGAGGTCTCTGGAATCACCCGAGCGGTATCCTGGATGGATCCCATCATCTCCTTTATAAGGGGGGAGGGGGAACCTCCCAGTGAGACCGAGGCTAAACGCCTCCGCACCAAGGCACGGGCATACCTCTTACTAGAGGGGAAACTCTACAAGCGGGGGGCCTCTGCCCTACTCCACTGCCTGCCGTGGGCAAAAGGACTTCAACTCCTCGAGGAAATCCACTCGGGGAGCTGTGGATCCCACCTGGCTCCAGGCGTTGTCGTGGCAAAAGTTATTCGCCAGGGCTTCTATTGGGCCACAGTGGTCCGCGACGCGAGGCTTTCCAAAAGATGGCAAAGGGCTTCAATCTGCCCTCCACAGTGCAGCAAACCATCCCCATCACTTGGCCCTTCGCGCGCTGGGGGATGGATCTCCTAGGTCCCTTCCCTACGGCGCCCGGGGGCTACAAGTATGCGATGGTCACAGTGGACTACTTCTCCAAGTGGGTGGAGGCTGAGCCCTTGGCCAGCATCACTTCCTGAGCAGTACAGTGATATTTTGGAAGATCATCGTGTGTCGCTTTGGGGTCCCCCAGGAAATCACTGTCGACAACGGGACCAAATTCGACTCTGCATACTTCTGGGAATTCTGTGAAGGCTTGGGGCTACCCTCCACTTCGCCTTTGTAGCTCACCCCCAGAGCAACAGAGCCGTCGAAAGGGTCAACGGCGTGATCCTACAGGGGTTACATCAGCGACTCGAGCAGGCCACCTCCAGGTGAGACGCGTGGGCAGAGGAGCTTTCGAGCATCCTATGTTCCATGCGCACGACCCCGAGCAGGGCTACGGGGTGCACGCCCTTTTCGCTTGTGTATAGGGCTGAAGCAGTTCTCCCCTCGGAGATTGGCTTCCAGTCACTGCGGGTTGAGCTCTTAGACGGAGCTACAACCGCAGCGTACCAGGCCAACGAAGCAAACCAGCGGCTGGAAGTCGACCTCATCGAGGAGGAGCGCGACCGAGTGCTCCTTCGCCACGCCATCTACAAGCACGAAATGGCGCGCGTGTACAACCAGCACGTCCGCGCGAGAGCTTTCCGCCTCGGAGACCTTGTCCTCAAGCGCATGACCGACTCCCAAGCCTAGGGCAAACTTCCCCCAAGTGGGAAGGCCCCTACAGGGTCTCTACGGTCCTGGGCTCGGGGGCTTATAAGCTCTCCAACCTCCAAGATCAAGAACTGAAGCATACATGGAATCTAGGCTTGCTTCGCAAGTTCTATATCTAGCCTCCGGGCTTACTCCATCCCCCGTCGCGACTTTGCGGGGGGAGGCGTCGTATTCACTGTTCCCTCCCCCGCCGCAGTTTTGCGGGGGGGAGGCATTGTATTTCAATCCCTATCAATGCAAATGGTTTTTTCACCAACTTGAGCTTACTGCAGATTCTTGCCTTATCGTCTCCTAAGACGATGCATTCCAAGTGAGGATGCCCTCTCCGTGAGGACGTAGGCTATCGCAGCCTAAAAGCCCCTACGATGGGAGCCCCACTCCCGTAGGGCGGCTTACAATCACCCCTTGTGGACTGAGGGGGTAAGCGGCAACCCAGTTCTCAAGGACTGCGGTAACGAGTCAATTTGAGAGACTAGTCCCCCCTCAAACACTCAGACCCGCCATCGGGCTTATCCTCCTCCGGGAGCACATCGTCTCCTCAGTGAGACACGAAATTCTCGATTTCTTAAAAATTATTTACCCGGCTCCCCGCTCTCACGGTGACTAGGGGATTTCTCATTGGGATCTCCGAAAAGTTCCCTCCCAGAGGCCCTTTACCCGGCTCCCCGTTCTCATGGCGACCGGGGGATTTCTCACCGGGATCTCCGGAAAGTTTCCTCCCGGAGGCCCTTTACCCGGCTCCCCATTCTCACGGCGACCGGGGGATTTCTCACTGAGATTCTCGGAAAGCCTCCTCCCGAAGGCCCTTTACCCGGCTCCCCATTCTCAGGGCGACCAGGTGAAATTTCCACCGGCCTCTGGAATTGTCTCGACCGGGAACTTCCTTTACCCAGCTCCCCAATCTCACAGTGACCGGGGGAATTTCGCATGGGGGCCTTGAAACCCCTTGTCCAAGCTTTGGAATCCTTCAGGAAAATCCACGATCGCAGCTCAGAAATTTGGACTGGAGGTTTCATAACCCCGGTGATTTTTAACGTCCGGGGCTCTTCGTTCCTTACCAATAGCGCCCGGAGCCAACCTGCACCCCGCTGGGGGGGGGGGGGTAACTCATGCCCGGACAGGTGAATATTTTTAGAAAACTTTGAAGACAAGAAAGTTCAAGGAACAAGCAAACTCACATAGCTTTATTGATACATCTAATTGGGGGACATCCCCCCCCCCCCCGGTGTGTATTGATACAACATTTAATCGGGGGACAACCCCTCCTGGTGGGCCAAGATGTCCCGGGGACGACAAGCCCCGGGAAAATACAAGATACAATCCGGGGAGTTAAGCTCCCATGGGAAACTACTCCGGAGGACAACCCCCTCCGGGAGGTGGCTACACCTAGTACTCTCAGAGGCCTTGTGATAGTTCCCGGGAAAGGTCCCAGTACAAGCTCCTTATGTGCCTCTGGGCTTCTCGAAGCAAGCCCTCGGGCCAATACTCGTAGCCGGCTGGAGGGCGTATCCTAAGCGGGGGGACCCTCCAGGACCCCGGTCTCTGAGGGGATAACTCAGTGCGGCTATTGTTGAAGTTATCCAGGTGCCACTCTGGGAGCCAACGCAACCGGATCGGCTCCCGGGAAGCACCCTTACCACGCCCCCCAGTGGCGAAACTTAGCAAAGCTAAGGCCACTTGGGCATCCCCCGAGTTATGTCCCCCTGGACCTGATAGTCCCGTCTCAAGAGTGAGCCCCCGTGCCGCTCGGGAGCCCTCGAGTTAAGGCGTTCAAGTCTCGGAAACCCTCCCCAGGGAGCAAGCTCCCGGGGGACCTGCTCACGACAAATCAAGACTTAGCAAAATAATGTTCATTTCATTGATTGAGCAAAAATTTTTTTACAAGTCTCCGAGGCTTCCTCTAAGAAGCTACCAAGAGCAAAAATCCTAGCAAAACAAAAAGGGCCTACCTAAACGCCCTGGGGGGGGGGAGATTCATACTTGCCCGTTGCCATCCCCCCCCCCTCGGGGGCGTCGAAGCCGGGAATTGAGCCTGGACGATCAAATCATAGAAGCTCCCCACCACCTCCTGCAACTCCCGCTGTTGCGGCTCAAAGAAGCTAGGGAAGCTTCAGGGGAGCCGACCTCCGACCGCTTGGGTGCCGGCCCCCCGATGCTCAACGAGGGCCACAGCTGTGGCCACCACCGGGACTACTCGACCCCGGGCCCGTGCATTGGTGGCCTCCGGGATCACAGAGACTTACGCGTTGAGAAAACGAATAGCCTCCGTGAATGTGGCCGGCGCTACGCTGGAGCCACCCCCCGGGCCGAGGCTAAGCCCAAGCCCTTCGAGGGCCGAGCAAACGGAGCGGCCCGCCTCCGCGACCGCTCGGGAGTGGGAGTCCTCAAGCTCCCGGTGGGCACTCTCCCTCGCCTTCACCTCCCTCTGGAGACAGGCGTTGGCGTCCTCCGAGGTGAGGAGCTGGGCCCGGATCCTAGCCAGCTCCCCGAGGGCTTCATCCCTCTCAGCGCAAAAGGCGGCGGCCTTGTCCTCCACCTCCTTCAAGGCCGCCTCGTAGCGGTCCTTGACGCCTTGTGCAAGGGCCACCCCCTACGAACCCAAGGGTTAGATGACCTCCCGAGAAAAGTAACCGGGTGATTTGAAAGCAAACTTACTTGAAGATGGAGCGAGACCAACTTGGAGCTACGCTCATGGATGGTCCCCTGTGGAACGTAGGCCCGGACCTTCCGGGTCTGGAGGTCCGCAGCGAACATCTGGGCCACACCCGGGGACAGCATGGGGGTCTCCCTCCCGATGGTACTAGACACATCTCCACTGTCGGGCCCCCTCCAACCGTCCCCGGGGGTGATGTGGACCAGGCCGGTCTCGGCCGCAACCCTGGGCATCGAGGACTCGGTCTCCGAGGAGCCGGAGGATGAGCTCTCGGAGGGAACATGGCCCTTGGGGGGAACAAGGAGCACTTTGCCCCTCCCTGGCTGCGGAGCTTCTGAGGCCCCATTGACCAGACAGGCCGAAGGGCTCACCCCCTCGTCCACCGGCCAGTCAAAGTGCGGACTCCGTGAAGCGCACCTCCGAGCGCTCCACGCTCACCGACTCCGGGACCGCCGGAGGCATGGCCACCGAAGAGGGTGAGGCGTTGTAGTTCACCGAGTCAGAGTCGGACCCATCGTTCGTTGCCTTCCCGTTCTCGCCCGATCCGGTGGGCGCGTCGAGGAGGCGCATGAATTCCCCCCTCATCCCTGGGCCGGCGGAGGGCTCCACCTCCGGGAGGGGCGACGTCGCCCTGGGCCTCAGGGCGGCTCGCACGCGCCCCGACCCGGGGGTTGCCTCACGGGTCTTGCAGGGTGTAGCGTCCGGCGCCGTTACCGGGCCGGGGGCCTTCTGCGCGTTGGCGTGCTTTGGCTCGGGGCCCCCGGCGGCCTCCTTCCCCCGCTTGTGAGAGCCGAGGGCGGGGAGAGGCTCCCTCACCGGTAGCTTCAGCTTGAAGGCTTCTGCTACCAAGTTATGGGGAGGACTCTCCCTGATGACGCGCACAACGTGCTTGTGCTCGTCGGCGTAGTACCTCCCGAGGAGGTTTTTTGCCTTCTCCCGGGCGGCCGGATACGGCCGGACTACAAAAACAAAAGTGTTAGCCAAAATCTCAGACTAAGGAATGGGCCACCGGACACTTACATCGGGTCACCGGCCTCTGCGGGGGCCGCTACGCCAGGCACATCCCGATCCCCCTCCTCCCGTATGAGAAGGGGGAGAGCTTGAGGAGCGCCAGCTCCTTCGCGATGTCCCTCATGGACCTCAGGCCCCGGACACCCACCATTTTGCTAAGGAGCTTCAACTCCTCAGGGGTTCACACCGGGGGCTTGGGGGCGGACGAGCGGCAGTAGGAGGGAGGCTCCGGGGAGTAGGTGATTCCGGAGTCCCGGACCCGGAGATAGAACCATCTCCGGAGTTAGTCACCCCAATGGTCCCGGGAGGCCACCACCGGGTACTCCTCCACCCGGGCCAGGAGGAGTTGCATCATGATGGAGCTAAACACAGACTTCGACCCTCTCTTCACCATGTACGAGCCCCTCGCCGAGGGCTCATAGAAATACCGGAGTAGCCGGAGCGTCGGCTCCCTTTCGTTGGCTGTCTCGCATAGCCAGATGAAGAGCCCCATCGGGATGAGGGCGTTGGGCATCAAGTGGTTGAGAGCCACCCCGTATTCCCGGAGGAACTCCCTGAGCAGCAGATGCACCGGGAGCCGGAGACCGGCCTCGGCGAAGGCCTCGAAGACAACCACCTCTCCAGCCTGGGGGTGAGGCACCGTCTCCTTCTTCAGGGGGATCCGGACGTCCCCGTCCGCAAAGACCCCCTGCTCCACCAGGGACTCCAAGTCCCTCGAAGTAAACTCCGAAGCCTAGAGGAAGTCTGCAGTGACTTCCTCCGGGGGTACATCGGCGGTTTTGGCACGGCCTTTTGGCGCCATGTAGTTTGTCGGTGGCTAGGTTTCCAGGTTCGATGTTTCCGGGGGGCTAGGTTTCCGGGAGCTAAGTTCCCGAGGGCTAGGTTGCCGGGAAACTAAGTTTCTAGAGGCTATGTCTCCGGGAGAGGCTCGAAGCGCCGGTGGAAAATTAGAGGCTAAGGTTTCGATGTGAACTCTCCGGGCCCCCCGAGGCCCTACCCCTCAGGATCAATCTGAGGTGCTCATTTCAAACACCGAGCGCAAATCGAAGGGGCGCGCGGGAAATGATGCGCCGAAGTTTGAACCGCGCAAGGCCGTGATGGCAAGTGGCACACGCTAATTGAGGTAGTGTCATAATTATCAACGGCGCCGCCATAAAGGTGGGGCACAGAAATCAAAGCGTCGCTGAGATCCGGAGGTTTCCTCCGGGGGAGATGTCGCCGATGACGTAAGCCATCCTCCGGGAACTTAGGACATGTCCCCGGAGAGCATGGGGGGCTGCTGTTGGGGGAAATCTCCGCCCGATCGAGCTCGGTGAGAAGCGCCCCGGCAACCCCGTCCCAGGTGCCGTCATTTGCCCGGGGACACGGGCACCCGGTAACCTTGTCCGGGAGCCACCGTTTGCCATCCCGGGCGCCGCCGTTTGCCGTCCCGAGTGCGACACAGGCCCCTGATGACCCATCCCGGGTGCCGCCACTTTCCCGGGGACACGGGCCCCCGGTGACCCCGTCCCGGGCACCGCCATTTTCTCGGTGGCACTAGCCCTCGGTGACCCCGTCCCGGGCACCGCCATTTGCTCGGTGACACGGGCACTCAGTGACCCCGTCCCGGGTGCCGCCATTTGCCCAGGGACAAGGGCCCCCGATGATCCCGTCTCAGGCGCTGCCATGTGCCTGGCGACAAGGGCCCCCGGTGACCCCATCCCGAGCGAAGGCCGCGGGGGCCCCCTGTGCAGGGTCTCATGGGGGTCACATGAGGAGCGCCTTGGGAATCGGCAAGGACACTTGTCAAGCAACCGAGCCCCCTGGCTAGTAGAAGGACATTGATGCCCCTCGATCCGACGGCCACAGTTGGGGTAGTCTTGTAATTTGCATCTTTTGGGCCTATATATGCCCTTGTACCCCTCTCTTGTAACGAAGGACAATTCATTGTCATCAATACACAAAAACGAATAGGCATGCTTAGGAGCACTCTCCCCACGAGAGCTCCCTTAGCGACCCTTGTTGGGAGCAAGTCGACAGGACTAGGGTCTCCACTGAGGCCCGAACCTGTATAAACCCCTGTGTCACTCTCTGTGTTGGCGCGATGGGAGAGGACCGATCACGCGGTCAGCTCGCGTCGCTTTTCATTCGCTAGGAACCTCTGTAGAACCTGTTGGGGTATTCGCAATACCACGACAAAACTGTTGCTTTGACAGAGAATTGTAGTGCTTTAATTCAAAATAGGAAGCCAACAAAACTATGGGATCAAGGGAGCTTCTCCATCCCTTGCAACATAGCTACGGTACACATAAATCGAACTCTTTGCAACCTATGCGTGAGTGTTTGTGTGATGCCTGTCACCATTGCACAACGTTTGAGAATGGGAGCGATCAAACCTATCCGCATGGTTCTACAACTTGCCGATCGTTCGATGAAGCATCCGGAACGAATCATGGAAGATGTGCCTCTTCAAGTCAGTAAATTTTATCTTCTAGTTGATTTTGTCATTCTTGATATGGATGAGGATGTTGCTATACCTATTATATTAGGATGACCAATGCTTCGGACAGCAGGTGCCCTTATTGATGTTCGTGAGGGACGAATTACTTTCCGCATAGGGGAGGAGAAAATTTTATTTAAAATGTCTAAACTTGTTGACTTCCCTATGTATGAAGAGAAAATTTACACCGTGGATGACCTAAAAGAAGTCCTAGAAGTGGAGTCGCCACTTCGACTCACTTTTGGAGAAGGAACGGATGAGATATTCTAAAACAAAAAAATGGACAGCAGCGAAGAAAACGAGTAAAACGAAGATGAACCAACAAAAGAACCATCCAAAGAGGACATCTTGCATTCCGACGTCATAGGTAAGGAAAAGGTAAGTAAACCTACTCTTAAAACTATGTGTTCTTGGATGATGATGAGATGCAACCTATCATTGTTAATGCAAACTTGACCAATTTGCAACTAAAAAAATTGATTTCTTTATTTCATGTGCAGCGCAATGCTCTTGGTTATTCAATTGAAGATATCAAAGGGATTAGCCCTGAAATTTGCATGCATATGATCTCTCTAGTTGATGAAACTAAAACCTCCATTGAGTGTCAACGTAGACTAAACCCAAACTTGAAGAAAACTGTTGAAGTTGAAATTTCTAAACTATTAGATGCGGGTATAATTTTTATCCTATTTCTGATAGTAATTGGGTTAGTCCTGTTCATGTAGTTCCAAAGAAAGGAGGTATGATTGCGGTTAAGAATGCTAACAATGAGTTGATCCCTACTAGATTTGTTATTGAATGACACATGTGCATTGATTATCGCAAATTGAATAGTGCCACTAGGAAGGCTCACTTTCTATTACCTTTCATTGATCAAATGTTGGAAAGATTGGCCAAACATGCATATTTTTGTTTTCTTGAAGGGTATTGGGGGTTCTTTCGAATCCCTATTCATCCTGATGATCGAGATAAGATGACATTTACATGTCCTTTCGGTACTCTTTCCTATCGGAGAATACCGTTTGGGTTATGTAACGCACCTGCAACCTTTCAAAGATGTATGATGGCTATCTTTTTAGATTTAATTGAAGAAATAATGGAAGTCTTCATGGATGATTTTAGCGTTTATGGTTTCTCTTTCGATGCCTATCTACAAAATATTTCTCGAGTCTTATGCAGGTGCGAAGAAGTTAACCTTGTGCTAAATTGGGGAAAGTGCCAATTCATGGTTCAAGAAGTAGTGGTACTTGGCTACGTGATTTCTGAACGAGCGATTGAAGTCAACAAGGCAAAAAATCGATATCATAGCAAGTCTTCCACCACCGATGAACGTCAAGGGCATACGCAGTTTCTTGGGACATGCAGGTTTTTACTCTCGTTTCATTAAGGATTTTTCCAAAACTACTAAACCTCTCACTCATTTGCTTGGTAAAGATGTGCCTTTTGATTTTGATGAAAAATGTCTTGATTCCTGTAATCAACTGAAACTTGCATTAACTACTACTCCCATCATACAACCTCCAAATTCGAATGAACCCTTTGAATTGATGTGTAATGCTAGTGATTATGTGATTGGCGTTGTTCTAGGGCAAAGAACAAATAAAGTTTTACATGCTATATACTATGTAAGCAAAACTTTGGATGGTGCTCAAAGTAATTACACTACGACTGAAAAAGAATTGCTTGTTGTAATGTATGCCCTAGAAAAGTTTCATCCATATTTAATTGGTTCAAAAGTTATTGTGAATACTGATCATGCTACTCTTAAGTATGTTTTGACCAAGACAGAAACCAAGCCACGACTTGTGCGATGGATCCTACTGCTGTAGGAATTTGATTTGGAGATCAAAGATAAGAAATGTGCTGAGAACGTCATCACCAATCATCTTTCACGACTCTTCACCGACACCGCCGACGTTCACATCAATGACGCTTTACTCGATGAGCACATTTACTTGATTCAACAAGAACCATGGTATGCTAATTATGCAAATTATTTATTTAACCACGAACTTCCTCCAGAGTTGACGAATAGACAACGAAAGCGCTTCCTACATGACATCCAACGCTACTATTGAGACGATCCAAACCTTTTCAAAAAGGGAGTTGACAACATCTTTCGATGATGCATGCCCGACCATGAGATTCAAAGCGTTCCTGAACATTGTCATTCATCTCCATTTGGTGGACACATCGGAGCTTCAAAAATAGTGGCAAAGGTATTGCAATCAGGTTTGTTTTGGCCTTCTTTATTTAAAGATGCTTATGACTTTGTGCAAAAATGTGATCCTTGTGATCCTTGCCAACGTTCTGGAAATTTGAGTAAAAGAAATGAAACGCCCTTAACAAACATTATCGAAATTGAGCTTTTTAATGTATGGGGACTAGACTATATGGGACATTTTCCATCTTCTATGGGCAACTCCTACATCTTAGTAGCAGTTGATTATGTTTCAAAGTGGGTACAGGTTGTTGCTACACCAACAAATGAATCAAAACATTTGATCAAGCTTTTTAGAACATTCATCTTTCCCTGATTTTGTATACCGCGAGCAGTAATTAGTGATGGCGGTGCTCATTTCACTAATTACCAATTTCATAAATTGTTGATGAAATATGGGGTTATTCATAAAGTTTCTCTTGCATATCACCCTTAAACAAGTGGACAGGTTGAAGTCTCAAACAGAGAAATCAAGACAATCTTGCAAAAGGTGGTGGCACCGTCTCGTACGGATTGGGCACTCAAACTTCCTAATGTTCTTTGGACATATCGCACTGCATTCAAAACTCTGCTAGGTATGATGCCTTACAAAATTGTATTTGGTAAGAATTGCCATTTGCCTGTTGAATTGTCACACAGGGTGTTATGGGCGTTAAAAGAACTCAATTGGGACTTTGACAAAGCGGGGTGAAGGAGAATCCTTGAATTGCATGAACTATAAGACCTTCAGAACAACTCCTACGAAAGTGCCTTGATCTATAAAGACAACATGAAGAAGTGGCATGACAAAAGGATCCTCAACCATGAGTTCAAACCAGGTGATTTGATATTATTATTTAATACACGGTCGAAACTGTTCTCAGGAAAATTGAAATCGCGATGGACTGGACCATATGCTATAGAAAAAGTCTTCCCATATGGTTCCGCAGAGCTTCAAGCACAAGACGACACAACTTTCAAAGTAAACATGCACCATATCAAGTTATACAATGCGGGAGACCAAGTAACTAAGCTAAACTCGGTCAATTCTTTCAATTCTATATATTTTTGAATGGCCAAGGACATTCTGTCGAGTGGGACGTTAAACTAGTGCTAGCCGAGAGGCAACCCGGTATACAAACATATAGTTCTTTCTCTTATGAACACAGCGGCATGAAAATCACTCAATTCTGACGTCGTTTGAGCACCCAAAACTTGTCTTTTGTAGACTAGGGCTAAAACTTTTGAAAAATAAAATTGTCCAAACTGGCCGAATAGGGCACGACCATAGGCATGACCAGTGTTGAGCTCTGTTCAATTTTTCTCACAAAAAACTTTTTTTTTACCCTACCCGAGTCGAGCATGACCAGTGCCGAGCTCGGGTTGATTTTTTTCAAAAATTTTAAAGTTTTTTAACTCACCCGAACTGGGCAACACCTCGAGCATGACCAGTGCCGGGGTCGGGTTGAATTTTTCTCAAAAATCTAAAGTTCTTCAAAACCCCCAAGCCGGGCATAGCCAGCGCCGGGCTCGGGTCGATTTTTTCATCAAAAACTTAGTTTTTCGAAACCTTGAAACAACCACGACCAGTGGCACGTCCCGTGCCCTGGTCGAGCATGACCCGTGCTCATGGTTGTGTTTCTGTCGGTGCGACCAACTGGTCGAAAGTGGTTTTACTCGAACCGAGCACGATCTGAAGCATGCCCCGTGGTCGTGCCAGGCTCAACTTCATCCTGTTTTTCGACCAAAAGTGTTATTTTTGTGTTTTTCTTCCCCCAAACCTTTACAACTCTCATCTCACCTACCACCCTATATAAGACCACCCATCTTCTCCAAACAGCCACACCTCCATTATTTAGACCAAAGTCCTTCAAAAACCTCCACATACCTATCCTTAGAACTCCAAATCCAACTGTCCAAACTTCGATCCGACTGTGGATTTCGACTTCTCGCGCCTCGATACTCCTGGATCTGAAGTTTTCTACGACAATGATGACTCCCCAATGCAACATTAAGAAGGTTAAATTTTTAGAAACCAAGGTGGAATTTTTGTTGGCTATGTTAGGCAAAATTCATATCTCATCAGTAGCCTATTTTGCCCTTTGCCTTGAAAGTATTCGCAAGGATATATGCAAAACCTCCCATAGTCTTAGGTGGCTGTCGACGATTCGGACTCGGGGTCCTCAGCCGAACTTATGCAAAATTTATAATAGTGAGACCTTTCAGGGTGATCCTCCGGGAAGGTATGTAGAACTATGGAGAACTGGAGCACAGAGAAATTTCTACAGGTTCGGGCCCTCGATGGTGGGAGTAATAGCCCTACGTCCTATTGAGATTTCACTATACGTAGTAAAGATTTACAAGATGGCAGGAAAAGACCTTCACAGGCGAAGGTTTTTCCTATGTAAGTGTACAGAAAGAAGCCAGGGAGGCTTATAAAAACTATCTAATCTAGGCCGTAAACTTCGCTGTTTGAGTCGTGTCTTGATCTCTTGATCGATCCCTCTTGTTTGATACATCATGCCGCCCTTTTATACTGTTTGAAAGAGCGCCAAGTCGTAACTGCATCAAGCAGTTGCTTGGATGCGGTTTGGAGAACCGCTCTTAACTCCCACGCAGGTTTAACACGTGTTATTTGTGGATAACTACACGTATTAACCTCCTAACGGTTGATCCCCACGTGGAAGAATCTTCAGGATACTTGGGATATTCCTGTTATAGGAAAAGAATACTCCCACGTTCCCTGGTCGAAGATGCTATGACCGCACAATGTTGGTTGACCGCGCAACATCTTCGACCTTCTGTCCGCGCACAGCACACAAACTTCTAACCGCGCACTAGCTGTGATCTGATCGCGCAAAGCCTGCAACCTCGGGCTGATGCTTCCCAAAAACGACTTGAGTTCACACCACCGGGCACATGTCTGGCTCGAATTTGTCCTGAACCAACAGTGCATTTATTTGAACTGACTCGGGTGGCAATCCTCGTCAACTAGCCCCCAAATTCAAAGAAAACGAAGGGACGTGTTTCTTTCGAATTTAAAGACATGCATCGGATTTTTAACCCGACTCTTCAAATCTTGTTCTGGGCATTACGTGACAGGTAATGATGGCGCTGTTGAAACATTTTTTAAAAATGAATATATTCTCAAATATATTCTTGTTTTATGTTGTTTCATATTATAAACATATCCCCCCTAGCCCCCGCCTGTGATTGTAGATACTGAAGACTTAGTATTACAAACGCAGGAGGAAAGTGAATATAACGACCAGGGATGTGTGATCGAACCAGCAATTATGATCAGTGTAACGCCTAGCCTTGTTTGCAAACCAGCAGCCACTCAGATGACTGAGGACTTGCCAGAAAGCCCCGTGTGCGTTGAGAAACGGCTTATTTAGGAGTGACTTATCTAGAAGCGGTCATGAGATTGGCCAGCGAATCCGACTAGAACGTTGTAATGATCTAACCGCCGGCGACCAGCCCCCGAGTCGAATTCGCAGTTCATGGGCATGAAGGGAAATATTCATCGTATGAAATCAAAACATTTTTTGTTTTATAAAAAAATGCTAATTGAACAGGAAAAGGGATTGAGTACTTACACGTAGAACTTGCGAAGTTGATCGATATTCCAAGTATTGGACAGAATTCGGCCATCCTCCATAGCTAACCGCGCGGATCCTGGTCGCGGCACTGAGACAACAGTGTAAGGGCCTTCCCACTTTGGGGAGAATTTGTTGCGATTAGACTGGTCATGAATTTTTTGTAAAACCAGGTCGCCCACGTGAAGACTACGCGGTCGCACCTTTTGTTATGGTACTTGCGCAAAGCTTGCAAGTATGCCGCCGACTTGATCAACGCGCGATCACGCCTTTCTTCTAAGAGGATGAGATCCTGTGATCGCTGTTCGAACTGATCAACTCATTCGAATTGTTCTGTCCGAACGGACCCAATACTAACTTCCATAGGCAACACAGCCTCGGCCCCATAGACCAGATGGAAGGACGTCTCACCGGTGGCTCGACTAGAGGTAGTTCGCAATGCCCATAGAACGGTGTAGAACTCGTCTACCCAAGCCCCCGAGCGAGTCTTAAGGTGATCAAAAACACGCTTCTTGATGCCTTGCAATATCTGCCCGTTGGCCCGTTCCACAGCACCATTGCTCTGTGGATGCGCCACCGAAGCAAAGCACACCTTGGTTCCGATCTGATCGCAGTAGTCCAGAAAAAGACCACTAGGGAACTGAGAACCATTGTCTGTGATGAGACGGTTTGGAACACCGAATTGAGCAACAATGTTCTTATGAAAGAACTTTTGTGCTGCTAAGGCGGTAATATTTCGTACCGGTTCGGCCTCAATCCACTTTGTAAACGTGTCGATGGCTACGAACAGAAACTTGTACCCATTGACCGCTTGTGGCATAGGACCAACAATGTCCATCCCCCAGACCGCAAAAGGCCATGCGAGGGGGATAGTTTGTAACGCATAGGCAGGTTGATGAACCTGTCTCGCGTGGAATTGACACTAAAGACACATCTTGACCATGTACTTGGCATCATCAAGTGCCGAAGGCCAGTAGAATCCTTGCCGAAAAGCTTTTCCAACCAGTGTTCGATATGACGCGTGGCACAGCATACACCGTCATGTATCTCTTTCAAGAGGGATTTACCTTCCTCTTGAGATATGCAACGCATGAATACTCCTTGAGTACCCTTTCTATACCCCATCTATGAGCTTGTACAGACGCGCTTTTCGAATTAACCGATCGCTTTCGGTTTCGTCCTCGGGTAGGGTCCCATGTTCAAGATAGACTCTCAATGGATGAGTCCAATTCTATTCCTGACCGAGGTTGGTAACGCAGGCTGTTACCGGATCATCCTCGACCGAAGTCATGATCGAAGGACGGTCCAAGTGTTCAATGAACACTCCTACCGGAGCGGATGTGCGTGAGGACCCAATTTTGGATAATTGGTCTGCGAGAATGTTGTCCTTTCGCGGGATATATTGGACTTCGAAATGACTGAAGTGTTTTTCCAATCTCCTCACTTCCCCCAGGTAATGAGCCATTGTCTCATCGGAGGTGTTGTACTCCTTGTTTACCTGGTTTACGACTAGCTGTGAGTGTCCCCTCACCACTAATCGACGGACTCCGAGGAATTTTGCTGCCAGGAGCCCTGCAAGAAGACCTTCATACTCTGCTGCGTTGTTGGTCGCAACAAAGTGTGGTTGGATGACATACTTAAGCTGTTCGCCCTGAGGCGTGACTAAGACCACTCCAGCCCCCGAGTGTTGAAAACTGCGGGAACTGTCAAAGTACATTGTCCAGTGATCGGGGTATTCCAATTCCTCGGGCATCTGCATGGGTGGCTCAGGGTTGGTCCATTCGACCACAAAGTCGGCCAAGACCTGAGACTTAACCGCCGTGCGGGGCGTGAAATGGACATCAAAAGCACCGAGTTCGACCGCCCATTTGGCGATTCGACCAGATTTCTCTGGATTACGGACAATATCCCCCAAAGGAAAGGAGGAGGGTACTGTGATCTTGTGAGCTTGGAAGTAGTGTCGTAGCTTACGGGAAGCCATCAGTAGCGCGTAAAGTATCTTCTGGACCTCAGGGTAACGCTCCTTAGGACCATGAAGCACTTCGCTCACATAGTAGAGTGGTCTGTGTATCCGTTCCCTATCCGCGATCAGGACAACGCTGACCGCGTGCGGTGTGGCCGCCAGATAAAGAAGCAATGGTTCTCCTTTGTCGGGAGACACCAACACTGGCGGACTGGATAGATATGACTTTACCTCCTGAAAAGCTTTCTCGGCCTCATCGGACCATGTGAAATTGTGATGCTTCCGCAAGACTTTGAAAAAAGGTAATCCTCTTTCACCTAGTCACGATATGAAACAACTTAAAGCCGCCATGCGACCAGCCAGGCGTTGAACATCTTTCATGGTCGAGGGCAACCTCATTTGTTCGATGGCCCTGATTTTCTCAGGATTGACTTCGATGCCTCTGGAACAAACGAGGAAACCAAGAAGTTTTCCTGAAGAAACCCCAAAAGAGCATTTCTCTGGGTTTAATTTTATTCCAAAGCGGTTCAAATTACAGAAGGTTTCAGCGAGATCGTCCAAATGGGATGATCTCTTAGAACTTTTTACAACTAGATCGTCTACATATGCCTCGAGATTACGCCCTATCTGGGAAAGAAAGGTCTTTTGCATCAAGCGCTGGTACGTGGAACCTGCGTTCTTGAGACCGAACGGCATTCTGACGTAGCAGTAGGTGCCGAACGGGGTGATGAAGGCAGTTTTCTCTTCATCTTCTTCTGCCATGCTAATTTGATGATATCCTGAGTAAGTGTCCAGGAAGCTCATCAGTTCGCAACCCGCGGTTGAGTCGACCAACTGGTCGATGCGGGGAAGGGAAAAGTCGTCCTTCGGACAGGCACTATTAAGGCTAGTGTAGTCGACGCACATGCGCCACATGCCATTTGACTTGCGGATCATGACCGGATTGGCGAGCCATTCCGGGTGATCGACTTCCCGAAAAAACCCGGCCTTTAGGAGCTTGTCCAACTCCTCTCGGATGGCTTCCTGTCGGTCAACAGCAAAACGCCTGAGCTTTTGCTTTATTGGTCGTTGTCCAGGTCGAATTGCTAACCTGTGCTCGATTACTTCCCTTGGGACACCGGGCATGTCGGACGGTTACCACGCAAACACATCTGCGTTAACCTGGAGGAAAGTAATGAGATCGAGTTCCTATTTGTCATCCAGTCCTAATCCGACCCGAATTGTCTTGGATGGATCATCTGGGTACAATGGAACAAATTTGAGTTTCTCATCTAGTCGAGGAGTAGCCTTGATCGCGTCGGTGGCAACGGTGGCGACCTGGGCGTCCCGGAGGGGAAGTTAATCGACCATCTCCAAAGATAGCCGGTCGCACGTGAGTGCCATGTTGCGACTGCCTCGGACCGAGATGACACCTTTGGGGCCAGGCAATTTTCCACACTGATAAGCATAGTGTGTTGCCATCACGAACTTAGCAAGAGTTGGCCTGCCAAAGATTGCATTATAAGCCGAATCACAATCAATTACGTCGAAAGTAACCAATTCTGTTCGGAAGTTATCCGGTTCTCCCAGTGTGACCGGGAGGACCACTTGTCCCAACGGCATCATGGAGGGGCCTGGGATTATCCCATAAAACGGATGGATTATGGGCTTAATCTTCGAACGAGGAATTTGCATCTCGTCGAGTGCCTTGACCAATAAGATGTCAAGGGAGCTCCCTCCGTCGATCAGGACCCTTTCGATTCTCGCGTTACTGATGATCGGGGTAATGACCAGAGGGAGCCTCAATGGTCGAGTAAGCCCCGCGGGACAATCAGAGCGATCGAATGTCAAAGGTGTATCCGACCAACGGGGTTATTGAGGTTCACCAAGGGATGTCTCCGTTTGGTTAACATCTCGGTAAAAGGCTTTAAACTGCCTTTTGGAAACAAAAGAGGAAGAACCCCCCGAAAATAACATTAATGTGATTTTGAGGTACCTGGTAGGACATCTCCTCGTCTCCGTCGGCGTCTCTAAGTCCGCATGCTTGTTCTTTAGCCGGTAAGGTCGGCATTGGTCCAACTCCCTAGTAGAAGTCATCCAATTGCTTCAACCAACTCCTGCAGTTCTTGAGGTCGTGGCCTGTGGAGTTGTGGAGTGGACACCACTTCTTGCCTTCCTGCGGATTAGTCGACTTTTCTGGCTGGTCGGCATTACGACCACCAGGAGCAGTTTTATTCTTAAATGAAGGCTTGTTACCTTTGGTCGAAGGCGGCTTCTCTGCGACTGCGACCTCGCGGTACTGTCCAGAGCGGTTCCTCTTCGACTTTTTCGACTTCCCACCCGACGAAGATTCCGGCTTCTTGCTTGAATCTTCTTTCCTGGCGTCTTTGAAACCTGGTTGAGGTGGTAGGTCACCCTTATCGACCATCCGGTTCCATTCGACCGCTTCGGCCGCGTCGGAGTACCGATCGGCCATATCAAAAAGATCGGCCACTGATCGAGGAGGGTGGATGAGCAAGTCTTTGGTGAATCTCCGGTATCGAACGACATGTTTAAATGCCCTGATAACGGAGCCGTCAGATATATTCGGGATGGTATTCCTCACCCCAACAAATCTCTTGACAAACTGACGAAGGGTTTCTGTCGAAGTTTGTCATAGTTGATGAAGATCGTCCTCCTTACCCGGCTTTTGATAACAGTTTTGGAAATTACTGAGGATGGCGTCGCACAGCATTTCCCAATTGTAGATGGAACCCTCGGGCTGATTAAACAGCCAGGTTCTAGCCGGTCCTTCGAGGACTGTAGGCAGGTAGTTGGCCATGACCCGGTCATCGCCTCCTGCCGCTTGGATGGCAGTGATGTAGATTTGAAGGAACTCGGATGGGTTCTGAGTTCCGTCGAACCTTTCAATGGCCCCTGGTCGAAACTTATCAGGCCAAACGACCGCACGAAGGCCGGGCGAGAAAGCTTTACAACCAATGTAGGGACCGTGAACTGCCCTGTGACTCTCGACCGGGTCACGGGCGACTTCACGCAGCGGTGGAGTTATCCGTGGTCCCAAACGAGAGTGGACAGGGACTCGATCCCTACCATGAGAATCCTGTGTCCGCCTGTACTTGTCCTGGCGGGATGGTACAGGCGGCGGGTAACTTCGCCGACCAGAACCAGAGTGAGAACACTCTCGTTCGCGGGAACGTGTTACCGACCGGGAAGAGGCCGTTGGGGTCGCCTCAGATGCGACCTCATCCAGTCTTTCCACTAGGATCCTGGTGAAGGCATCCGTGACCGTAGGGGGGAAGTTACGCATGACTTCCGCGATAGATCGCAGTCGACCATGGGTACTTCTCCTAGGGGCACCAGGTGTTACCGTTTCTTCGTCCACTGGGAAACGCTCCAGAGGCAAAGAGGGGGTCTGGTCGCGTCTGTGACCGCGTGATCGTCGAGAAGAACTCTGAGCAGCATCGTAACGAGCCTGCGCATCTTGAAGAGCCTCAAGGGCAGTTCTGCGCAGTTCGTTGTTTTGTTGCTCGAGTTCTTGATCCTCCTTCTCTTTGCGATCCCGTTCTTCCCTAGCAGCCTGTTGATCAGGAGTTTCCTCCGATAAGGCAGCAAACTGTCTAGGGAGAGAGGTCGCCGATGGGGAAAACATTTCCGTTTATTCTGAGTCAGACTCGAAATCAAAGAGACAGTGGAGGTTATCATGGTCGAATCTCCCCGGGCTGATTTCCAGGTCGATATCATCCTTCCCCTCAGCGGGGTAGTATGACGGACCAGACTCACCCTCTAGCGCATTAAGAACCTCGGTGGGTTCTGACCTTGCGCTAGTTGCTCTCTGGTCGATGGAAATGACCTGGAGAGATGATTCAACCTCTGGGAGATTTTTGCCTCCAACCTCCTCCATCGGAACAGGGTCGCTTGGAGAAGGCATTGGGATGTGAGCATAATCCTCGAGATCGAAATCGTTCTCAGAATCATATGCTCCAGCCATATTTCAGCAAACCTCCGGATGAAAATTAGGACGCCTTGAGAAATGTCCCACGGTGGGCGCCAGCTGTCGACGATTCGGACTCGGGGTCCTCAGCCGAACTTATGCAAAATTTATAATAGTGAGACCTTTCAGGGTGACCCTCCGGGAAGGTATGTAGAACTATGGAGAACTGGAGCACAGAGAAATTTATACAGGTTCGGGCCCTCGATGGTGGGAGTAATAGCCCTACGTCCTGTTGGGATTTCACTATACGTAGTAAAGATTTACAAGATGGCAAGAAAAGACCTTCACAGGCGAAGGTTTTTCCTATGTAAGTGTACAGAAAGAAGCCAGGGAGGCTTATAAAAACTATCTAATCTAGGCCGTAAAATTCACTGTTTGAGTCGTGTCTTGATCTCTTGATCGATCCCTCTTGTTTGATACATCATGCCGCCCTTTTATACTGTTTGAAAGGGCGCCAAGTCGTAACTGCATCAAGCAGTTGCTTGCATGCGGTTTGGAGAACCGCTCTTAACTCCCACGCAGGTTTAACACGTGTTATTTGTGGATAACTGCACGTATTAACCTCCTGACGGTTGATCCCCACGTGGAATAATCTTCGGGATACTTGGGTTATTCCTGTTATAGGAAAAGAATACTCCCACGTTCACTGGTCGAAGATGCTCTGACCACGCGATGTTGGTTGACCGCGCAACATCTTCGACCTTCTGTCCGCGCACAGCACACGAACTTCTGACCGCGCACTAGCTGTGATCCGATCGCGCAAAGCCTGCGATCTCGGGCTGATGCTTCCCAGAAACGACTTGAGTTCGCACCGCCGGGCACATTTCTGGCTCGAATCTGTCCTGAACCAACAGTGCATTTATTTGAACTGACTCGGGTGTCAATCCTCGTCAGTGTCTTAATCACTCACATAGCATCCACCTTAGGGTTTAATGCTACTGATTATCAAAAATTTGTGCCCGCAGCCACCCTAGACTTGCATGCATTGGTTTCAATGGGATTTTGCAGGAGGGAAGAAAACTCTTTTCATTGGATTATTAATGGAATTCCCTCTATCGTCTTGCCCGATATTTCTCGGACTTGCTTATATAATGAGCAAAATCGGAGAATGCTTCCATCTAGCTCATCTGATCCTAGTTCCTCACGCACTACTGAGTCTAACCAACTGACAGTGTCTGATTTCACTGCTCTACATACTTCCATAGAGTCCTTGTGCACTAGTCTCTCCGACTTTAGGTCGGAATTTGCATAATACAGGGCTACGATGGATTCCAGGATGGATCATCTCACAGGCCGCTTAAATTGCCTCTATGACTGTCATGTACACACAGGCCACATCCTCTCGGACGGCACATTTCCAGGTGCACATACCTACTACAGGGACCATCTTCACACCCACAGACTTTCCCCACAACCCTATCCACCACCTACCTATCCATCCTATACATTGCCACATTTCTACCATTCTCCTCCACCGGTTTCCGACGAGTGATCTCCAAGGTATGCAGGTATTTCTTTTTATTTTCCTTTTCTTTTTTTGTTTCTTTTTTTTTTCTTTTCAGGATTTTCACTTGCGTTGCCTTAAGACTGCACCATTGGAGCTATGTGGACCACAACATCCTCTTTCACCATAGCATCTTCCACAACATCTACCTCTAGGAATCATGACCGCAAACAATAATTTGTATCTCTCTCCATGCATTGAGGACAATATCTGATTTAGCTTGGGGGTGTTTACTTAACCATTTGCTTAATCTTCAATGAATCATCATTCCAACATATCCCATCATAAACTGAAAAAAAAAAGAGATTTATCACTTGGAATGCCTGGTTTTGAATATGATCTTTAATCAATTAGATGGCTATTCTATCACATCTTTACATATGATCCATTGAACTTAGCTCTCTTAAAAATTTCAATTGCTTATGTTCAGTTTTTATCTTAAATTGACCATTAAACCTTGAACTTGTCTTTTAAATTATCATTGACTTCTTCCAAATTGAAGGTTTCTAATAAACTATTATCTAAAATTAATTCTCTTATGTCACTTTTTATGCCTAGATTGCTAATTGCCCTTCTCTTTAAAAATAAAAAATGGGTAAGAGTGAAGTATAATCGACCCACTAGGGGGAGGCGGTGGCGAATCGTCGACCAACTGGGGAAGGGAAGATTTACTTAACTTATGCACACAAAAAAATATTTTCAATAAAACGGTTGCTTAAGATGCGTCTTTGTCTAATCTAATGTAACGTATATGCAACCCGCTAGTGCGGAGGCAATGGTGAATCGTCGACCAGCTAGTGAAGGGAAGGTATACGAATCATTGAGATTGCTTACAGGGGCTCAGAAAACTGACAAATCTGTCTTTCTATAAGTGCACTTAAGTAAGCGTCTTCAGCTGTGTCTCCGCCAGACACGATGGAATGATCCAGTAAAAACATTCTGGCCAAGAGCACAAAAAAATTGAAGAAGAAAAATAAAAAAGGTGAATAATATATATATATATATATATATATATATATATATATATATAATATAAAGAAATCAAAGTGTTTTAATTTCTCTCTAAAAGGGGCAATATAGCAACTTTGTATAAATTGTAGCATAACGAGTGTTTTCTTTTGCTATAGTTTACTCTAAATTCCATATGAAACAAGATTGTCAAGATGATTTAATTGATTAAGCTCTCTCTTTTCTAAGATTGAAATTTGATAATCTGAATATTTGCATTTGGAGAGTATTGTCAATTACCGAAAGTTGTTTATTGAAAATCAGATAAACCAACGCATCCCAATTTTTGGAAAAAATCATTCACATTCTTTTCTTGAGGACAAGAAAAATACTAGCTTGGGGGAATTTGATAAGTGCTAAATTGGTAGAATTTTTACTCTAGATTTAGTATTGCAAACATGCAAATCATGCTTAAAACTCCTTTGATACAACATTTTATGTGTAATTTTTCATTATTTTTACAAATTGCTTTCACAGTTGTGTTCACCATGTTTCAGGAATCAAACCTACCAAATTTGAGAGGATTTCAACCACATTTGGACCCAATTTGATCAAAAAAAAACCAAAACTCGACAACAAAAAAGTCCTGGTCGAGTATTCTTTGGACAAAAGACCTGGTCAAACACGTTTTGGTGGGAAAATATCTTATCCACACACGGCTAGACGAAAAAGAGACCTATTCAAACATGTGATGACAAAAAAAAGGAGTTCAACTCGAATACGAAGACACTTGCTCGAAAAGACTCATGGTCAAATACGAGCACATGGTCAAAAGAGTCTTGATCGACCACAACAACGACTTGGCAGTTTTGTTTGCGACACGTATTTTGACGGGATTGCGCCACGTGTCCTAGTCGTATTCGACTCGATTTCGGTCACGACACGTGTTTGGCTACGAACATGCCACGTGTCCTAGTCGTGTTTGACTCAGTTTCTTTGGCTTTTACTGGTCGGTTTTGGTCGAATTTGGTCAATTTTAATCAGTTTTGACCGAGACTGTCAGTTTTGGTTGAGTTTGACTAGGACTAGTCGGATTTTGTCAGTTTTATTCAGATTTGGTCGGTTTTAGTCGTATTTGATCAAAATTGCTCGAATCTGGTCGGTTTTGACTCAGATTTATCCGTTCTCGCATCGTTTGAAGCCAGACTTCATCGCCTGCGCGTCAAGGAGTTATTTTTTGGCACGTTAACCCATGTATTATAAATAGAGAAGCTTTTGGCTCAATTAGTATGTGATCTTTAGGTCACTTTGACTAGTTTTTCTTAGTAGAGCCCCGTTCTCTATTTTTCCTGCTTTTGTAAGCTGGCAAGAACGGCAACTTCAATTTTCAATCAATCAAGTAAGTTTTTATTTAACTCTTATTATTATTTTTGTATTCTTATAGCTTTTTTGCCAACAGATCCCTTCTAGGGTTAGGGATGACCTAATCCGGAAGACATGATTCTTCCTCGGTCTTGATCTCAAGTTTTAGAGTTATTTCCTGATTGTTTTCTCTAAACTCTAAATTCTTGTTTTGGCAACAGACGTAACAGTTGAGCCTTAGCAAGAATTTAGGGGAGTTCTTGAGTTCTTAGCGCTTTGACATGGGATCTTGAACAGGAGATAGGCTCTCACCAAACATAACAGTGGAAGCGATCCTCTAACCATTGTACCAGCGATCGTACTAACAACTTCATATGTCTTAAAAAATGATTGAAATTAACTTACAATCCTTGGACCTTAGATAGAATTATGCCAGATAGTTATGGAACTCCCAAAACCCTAGATTTTCATTCCTACTTACAAACTTTAGATTTCATATTTGCTCTTTACTACTTTAAAACCCCAGATTGATAGCTTTAGTAGTAGAATTAGTTGTAGAAAGACAAACCCCCAACTCGTTTAGACTTAATCACTAATTTATTAAGCTAGAAAGATTAATACACTTGTTCCTCATGGAATTCGACCCTTAAGTGCTCAACGTTCAATCGTTCACTTGCGGTTATTACACAATCACACCGTTTCAGGTGCGATCAATTGTTTCTAGACAGATCCTTGATTGTCATCAAAATTTGAGATCAATTGGACCATCAGATTAGAATCTATCTTCATTGCATTGCTCATACGTCAAGCTGGAATTCTGTGAGAAAGAATTGTTTGCAATGGTCTTGATGATCTTCTTGCCCTCTGGTCATCCTGAAACTTGGAGGACATCTTGCACATTGGATCTTCTATTTGCCATGCAAATTTGGGGTGAATCGAACTTCTAGATGAGATGTTATCATCTATTTTGTCCCGTGGAACAAGTTGATCTTCAACTGGACAGAGCCTCTCCTTAGTCAAATTGAAACTTGGAAGCTTTGGTGGAATTGGTGCACTGGTCGTGGTCGAATTTGCCAACTGCTATGGTCGAATTGACCGTCAAATCGAATGGCTAACTGGATCACACCCGAAGGCTTGACCGAGTTTCTTGTTTCAATCTAGCCATGGTTGAATTCGCCTCCTGGTCGTGGTCGACTTGACCCTTCGATCGAATGGCTAACTAGATCACACCTGAAGGCTTGACCAAGTTTCCTGTTTTGATCTACTCGTGGTTGAATTCGCCTCCTGGTCGTGGTCGAATTAACCCTTCAATTGAATGGCTAACTGGATCACACCCGAAGGCTTGACCGAGTTTCTTGTTTCGATCTACTCATGGTTGAATTCTTCACCTGTTCATGGTCAAATTGACCCTTCGATCTAACGGCTAACTGGATCGCACCTGAAAGGCTTGACTGAGTTTCTTGTTTTGATCCACTCGTGGTCGAATTCGCCTCCTGGTCGTCATCGAATTGACCCTTCGATCGAATGGCTAGCTGGATCGCACCCAAAGGGTTGACCGAGTTTCCTGTTTCGATCGGCCTTCAACCTGCAAAAATAAAAATCCACCCAGGGCTCTCTCTGAATCGGGGCTCCCTTTGCTTCATCTTCAGGTGTAGGCTCACACAGGCACCATCAGACAAGCCTTCCTCTTAATGCAATGCATGATGATGATGCACACTTCAGGATTGATCAACACTCACCCATGGAAACCTTCACGGACTTGAGTGGATCTCCAGAAAAGAAGGAGAAGGCTCCCTGGTCGAATAGAGAGGCTTCGCTTCTTCTTGTTTGCCTGGCGTTAGTCTTCCATCAGCCTTCGTTCGCCTTTCGTGCACCACCCGTTCACCTGCAAAAAGGTTAACACCCCCTCTCTATTTATAGAACCTCTGGGTTGGTTGCAACCATCCAACAACCATAAATATTCAGGGGATTTAAATTTGAAAAAGAGATAAACAGTGATTATTTAAAAATTAAAAGATAATGTTTATCCTTATCCTATTCGAGCTCGGGGCAAATGTTGGTGCGATCAGACCCAATCCGAGTCCAATTCGACCAGACCCGAGTCTGACTCAAACTCGACTACGATCTGATTCGACCAGGCCCAATTGGCCCAATTTTGTCGATGCGACCAGGCCAAATTGAATCCGACCAATGGGTTTTTTGACCACGTTTTTGACCAATGGGTGTTCAAACATATGTGTATTTTTATTTTAGTCTTTTTGGTCATATAGGATCTTTCTTGATGAATTTTATTACAAAAATTCATTGAACACCCTGCTTCAGTGATCTTGTAATATCTCAGTTTCTTTTGAAGTCACCTTTCACTCCTGCTGTCCAATGATCAATTTAATTTAATCCATTTTGCATATCAAATCTAGTTTTCTAGGCAACAGTGAGTCAATGAATTTCTATGTAAAATTGAATGTTGTTTAGTGATTTCTTATCCTTGCACAGATCGGAATACAAATGTTTTGGTTGCAAGTCTGCTGATTTTTTTTACTCTTGCATATTGGTTATGTTTGTATTCATATGCTTGCATTCTTTGAGGTTGTGAATCGAGATCTGAATTGGCCTTGTGCTTGTTGTTTCCTAGTTGAGGGGAGTTGGGGAACTATGGTTAAGTTAGTGCTTGTTTTGTTCTTGTGGTTTGTCGATACTCGTGGTAGATTGCGATCATAGATAGTTGTCTAAGCTGCCTCGCGCACTACCACTACATGATTCCTCTCTACTGCTTGTATCTATGAAACGCTAGTCCAGATCAATCACTAGTTAGGTCGCAAGCTTTTCACCTCTTTCTTTCTTTGTATTTCTTCTGATATTTTCTCCCTCTTTCTTTCGTCTGGTTTATTTTCAATCAACCTCGATTTAGTTTAATTTTACATGTTTCGCTTCTCTAGTCCCTGTGGAAAGAACGATAGAATACTCGCCATATTACTACGATCTCGTTCTCTTGTGAGACAGCTTTGGTTGGTATCAATATCATAGGTATATACCCAACTTCAAAAACATTAAAAATGGAAAATTTCAGTTGAATTTAATGTTGAATCATTAAAAGTAATTATATTTCAATTTCATCCCAACAGCTAAGTAGCTTCAAAATTAGACTTTGTTCGATACCTAAAGAAATCTAGTGGTTTGTGATAATATAATCCATACACCATAGAATCCTTCCAATTTATATAGAAGTCTTTTTTTGTTGGTATATATAAATTCTGAAAGATAAACTTATCGAGTTTTTGATGATCCCACTGAGTATAAATTCTACATCCACCATTATTGGATATGAAAATAAAATTAAATAATAACTACATTATACTATACTTGATGACAACCATTGATTAGATCTAGTCTGGACAAATTGGCCACAAGCATTATCTTCAACCAATGATCAGATGTGACCAATAAAACTTAGATCGGAACCATAAAAGAACACAGAAATAAAGGAAACAACTATAATTTATTTATAGATACCTCACTCAACTAGATTGTCCCTTGCAACAAAACCCTATCAGTTTAGGCTATGCTGAGATGCACCTTTTTGGGAGTGTTTAACTTGTTGAAAGCAATTTGAGTTTAGTTTCTTGGAGTATCAGCCTTTTCAAAGAGCCACAAAGTTGTTTCAAACCTTTTTGTTAGTAAGTTATAATTTTTTTTTAGAAATATTATTATGATTCAAATGCCCTTCTTCCTCCTCTCACTAGGAATGGCACATGTTGCAATAGTGCATCATAGATGGCATATTATATAAATCTTCCAAATTTTAGTAGCATATAGTCCAATCCATTCTTCTTCTTTGGGCTTCTAGTTATAAAGGGGTTTCATTTTCTCCCTTAAGCTACTCGAAAAAACCCCTTTTTGGGAAACTTGAGTTTTCTCCAATTTTAAGGTGAAGTTTAAGTTTTCTCAAATAAACTCTATGTGTAGAAGTACTAATGAAAATAGGCTCATGTACTGAAGATTTGCACTTCCATTGTTAATGATATTTTGGTTGACCACACAAATATTCGACCCTAGGGAGATACCTGATGCAACAAAAAACATTAGCTCCATTTGTAATGCCTTTATATTGTTTCCTGCATGATCCGGGAGGATCTTCGGGTCTTTCAGGTTGAATTCGCAAAGGCTTCATGACTTCACAAATGCTCTACGACCTATTCAAGTTCAGAAAGGATTCGCGACCTCGGAATGGTTCGTGACCTTGGAAAGGGTTCGTGACCTCGGGAAGGATCCGAGCTCTGGACGGATTGTATTCTAATCCATATATATATAACTGAGTCCTATCTGTTAGGTTTAGTTGTCCAAGTCTAATACATTTAGTCGGTTATTGAGTCTGATATGTATTCATACGATTGGACTATAAATACTTTGTAATAGCTCTAGTTTAGATCATCGAAGAGTCATTGAACTTATTTAAGTCTTAAACACATAGTTCATTGACGTAGGCGAGTGCATCCTAACGTTCGACGTGTACAAGATCTCTCTTTGAAATAAAGAGCGTGCTATCTTTTGAATTGTGTTTTCGATCAATTTGGGTTTCTGTAATTCTGAATAAAATCTCGTTATTCCGAATATTAGCATATGATTGAGTATAGTCGAAGCCTGTCTATACTTCAATCAGAGCAAAGTAGCATCTAGTCGAGGTTAGATCGAAACCGGATCCAGCTCATAATCAGATCAAGTTGGTATCAGAGCAACTATCCTGTCATGTAGATGGTCAAGATTCGCCAGGGTTACAAAACCTCCAGTGAAACTCCAGGCGATCATTCGACGGTTCCTATAGTCGCGTCTCCGAAGATGTCTAACGATACCTCTATTCTAGCTAACCTAGCCGAACAAGTGGCTAAGCTCTCCACCGACATGGATACCATGCTTACTTGGATTAAGCAGCAGGCCATGGTTGTACCTTCTGAAGTTGTTGCTTCAAAAGGTAAGGTTAAGGGTGTGAAGATTGGTGAAGACTTGCATAGGATAGACGAAGATGAAGACAAAGGCGGTCATAAGGCCGACGACCTCGCCAATACCTCCTTAACTGTCGGATCTTTCAAGGTTGAAGCTAAGGTTGAGATACCCATATACGATGGGCTAATCGATGCCGAGAAGCTGGATTCTTGGATCGACTAGCTTGAGACCTACTATGACCTACGAGGGTTCAATAGCGCTCAAAAAGTGAAATTCGCACCTTTAAAGATGAAGGACCACGCCAAGACATGGTGGAAGGCTCTTGTCGCCAATGGTGAAGCTGACGATCTTGCGTGGGGTCAGTTCAAATGACTCTTACGACAAGAATTCTACCCGATGGCTTATCTCGAGGAGAGATGGGATCGTTGGCACAGATTGTATCAGCTCCGCGACCAATCCATCCAGGATTATATGACGGAATTTCAGAGATAAGCAATGGTCATTGGCATCTCGCTCTCTGATCCTCAAGCTTTCTGAAAATATACGTCTAGACTTCAGAAATCGATTAGTGTTGAGCTAAGCCTGTTCGGCGTCCAGGATATCCCGACCGCGAGCACGATTGCTATGGTGATTGAGAAGAAAAATAAATTCGGCAACGACAAGAGCACGAAGGAGAATTCGACCTCATCCAAAGGAAAGTTGAGTTTGAACAAGAGCACTCTGAAATCTGGTACGAGCATTTCGTGTGAACATTGTCATGTTGCTGGGGACACAAATGATAAGTGCTATAAGCTCCATCCTGAGCTTCGACCAAAGAGAAACGGACCAGGGAAAAGAACAGCTACAACTACTATGGCTACACCCAAAGGAGTTGTCCGAGTAAATTTGGTTGATGAGGCGGATACAACCTTGTCCCTGATGGTAATGCCGAAGAAGAAGGGTTCGGATTCACCTGACGACCGTCACTCAACGGAGGACTTGTTCACTATCAATATCCAGGTGAAGCACGAAGTGGTCATAGCAATATTCGATCCCGGAAGTTAGAAGAATTTGGTTTTCATTGGACTAGTTCGATGACTTGGTTTGAAGACGACCACGCACCCACGACCGTATTCGATGGGTTGGTTTACATCTGATGTGAACCAATAGATTACTAGTCAGTGTGCGTTGAAATTTGTGATCTCTGCTCAATATATATTGACGAGGTTCAATGCGATGTTGTTCCTATCGATATTTGTTAGGTGATCCTTGGGAGTCCGTATCTGTATGAGCGTGACGCCCACTTCCATCAACGAGCGCAAGAGTACAAGATCACTAAAGATGGAGTTAAGTTCATGATCGGTAGAGACGCCCACGTCAATACCTCGAACTTGATTACCACAATCTAGACCAAAAGAATCATCAATGCATGTCATAAATATGTGCTTGTTATGATTCGACCAAATGGTCAAAATGATAGTATTCAAGCAGCGTTGTCGTTGGTGTGTCAAAAAGATTCTGGTCATTTGTCAGGACTGCTGGAGAAATACAGTGATTTGTTTGAAAGTATCCAAGGTCGTCCACCGAAACGTCCAGTCGAGCACGAAATTCATCTCGTGTCCGATGCGACACTTCCCAATCTGAGTATGTATCACAACTCAGTATTGGAGAATGAAGAGATCAAAAGACAGCTTGGTGAGTTGTTGACTGATAGTGTCATTCAACCAAGTAGTTCACCTTGTAGATCTCCTGTGGTGTTAGTGCCAAAGAAAGATGGAACTTGGCATATGTGCATCGACTACCGAGCACTGAACAAGATCACCATCAAGAACCGATACCCCCTTCCTCATATTGATGACCTGCTAGACCAATTGAAGCATGCTGCTGTCTTCTCAAAATTGGATCTTAAGTCAGGATATCATCAAGTCAGCATACGAGAGGAGGATACTTAGAAAACCGTATTCAAAATGCGACAAGGTCTATTCGATTGGCTGGTCATGCCGTTTGGCCTCTGTAATGCCCTAGCTACTTTCATGCGTCTCCTGAATGATGTATTGTGATAGTTTATCGATGACTTTATGATCATTTACCTCGACGACATACTGTTCTATAGTCGTTCGTGGGACGAGCACCTCATTCATGTCAAAAAGGTGTTCGAACAGCTTCGGCAACATCGACTTCCCCTCAACTGTAAGAAGTGCGAGTTCGGCCAACAAACTCTATTCTACCTGGGACTCGTGGTCAGCAACGGTACGTTGCAAATCGACCCGGATAAGGTAAAAGTGATTCGCGAGTAGCCTCTACCGTGAACAATTACTGAAGTGTGTAGTTTTGTGGGAGCATGCCAATACCTTCGAAAGTTCATACGACACTTCTCGATAGTGGTTTCTCCATTGCATGCATTAACCAGGATCGATCAGAAGTTCGAGTGGATAGGGAAACATGAAAACACGTTCCTCTTGACGAAGAAGAAGAACAGTGAAGCTCCTATGTTAGCTTTTCCGAATCTACAAAAACTATTCGAGCTAGAAACCGATGCCTCAGATTATGCAATGGGCGCAGTGCTCATGCAAGAAGGTCGACTAGTGGCATATCACTCCTAGTTATTCCAGGGAGCTCAGAAGAGCTATCCGACTTACAACAAGAGTTGTGTGCACTGCATCAAGCCATAAAACATTGGTGGTGTTACCTCTTAGGTAAAGCGACTATTGTCCACACCAACCTTGAACCTTTGCAATATTTGCAAACTCAATCAAAGCTACAACAAGCTCGACATATGAAGTGGATGTCATATCTGCAGCAGTTTAATCTGGTGATTAAGTAAAAGAAGGGCGTACACAATAAACTAGCTGACATGTTGTCACGACCTCCAGTTGCGACCCTCTGCTTATTAGCGTTTATGTAGATCGAGCCCTCATGTCATGATGACTATGCCACAATGTATAGTGAAGATCCTGATTTTCGATCAGCACTGGCTGAGCTCGAAACAAGGAAACCTACAGAGTTTGTTCAGCGAGAAGGACTCTTGTACAAGGCAATTTACTTTGTATACCTTATGGAGCACTTCGAATTCAATGGCTACGAGAAGCGCATATATCGAAGGTTGCTGGTCACTTTGGGGTTACGAAGACTTTGCAAAATCTTCATCAACATGTGTTCTGGCCGTGAATGCAGTAGGATGTGGCTAGTTTTGTTCAAGGTTGTGGCCTTTGCAGCATCTCGAAACCAGCAAACTAAAAATTGGGTTTGTACACTCTTTTACCAGTTCCGTCACGACCATGGGAAAGCATATCCATGGATTTCTTGGGAGGATTACCAAAAACCAGACATGGCAACAACTATCTCTTTGTGGTCGTTGATCGGTTCTCCAAAATTATAATTCTCATACCTAGTCGAAAAACTATCACGGGAGAAGCAGCTCGGGTATTCTTTTAACACGTTTAGACGCATTTCGGATTGCTGACTTCTATTGTGTCTGATTGTGATACCCAGTTCCTTAGTCACTTTTGGCAATCACTCTGGACGATGATGAATACAAAGCTAAAGAGGAGTACTGCTTTTCATCCTCAAACTGATGGTCAAACTAAGGTGGTAAATCAAACAATCGTTCATCTCTTGAGGGGCTTTAACTCTAAGTATTCGAAGACGTGGGATGGAAGCATACCATACCTACAGTTTGCTTTTAATCGAGTAGTTCATGGTTCGACGGGAAAGTCGCCTTTTGAGGTATGTTTGGGATTTCTACTGCAGAGTCCATTCGGCATGGAGTTTGTGATCCCTACCTCAGCACGGAACAACAAGAAAGTATCTAATCAAGATTGAGCACAAAAGTTCTTGGAAGGTTTTCAACGACTCCATGGTGAGGTTGAACAGAACTTGCTGAAAGCTCAACTAGAGTACCAGACATGACATGATCGGCACCGAGTTGATACTCAATTCCAAGAAGGTAAAAAGTTTAAACACATCCGTTATGGTCTTTTTCGGATTTTGCAGAAAATTGGTACTAATACTTGTTAGCTCGAGTTACCTCTGTTGATCCGTTTGAGACCTAGCCTTGGTTTTTGCACTAGGCTCGCCCAGATACTAATATGCGGAATAACGAGATCTTACTCGGAAATACTGAAACCCAAAGGTTGATCGAAAATGCAACTCAAAGTTGTCGACGATTCGGACTCGGAGTCCTCAGCCGAACTTATGCAGAATTTGTAATTGTGAGACCTTTCAAGATGACCCTCCGGGAAGGTATGCTGAACAATGGTGAACAGGAGCACAGAGAGTTTAGACAGGTTCAGGCCCTCGATGGTGGGAGTAAAAGCCCTACGTCTTGTTGAGATTTCACTAAGTGTGGTAAAAGATTTACAAATGGAGGAAAAAGTCCTCACAGGCGAGGATTTTTCCTGTAAGAGTGTACAAGGATAAGCCAAAGAAGGCTTACTAAAATGCTATATGAGGTGGGCCGTAGACTTGGCTAACTTAAATGATTTTGTATTTCTTGATCTTCCGATCTCTCGATTGATGTTTCGGATGATCTTTTTGGTTGATCCCCCCCTTGATCGATGCTCCATGCCATCCTTTTGTACTGCTTGAAAGGGTGCCATGTGGAGGAAACTGCATCAATCGGTTGCACGGACGGTTGGATGCGGTTTTTTGGAACTACTCTTAACCTCCACGCAGGTTAAACATGTGTTATTCATGGATAACTGTATGTGTTAACCTTCTGACGGTTGATTCTCCACGTGTAGGAATCTTCGGGATACTTAGAATATCCTGTTGTATGGGCAACCGAATAGATAGATCCCAGGTATCCTGATCGGCAGATGTTCTGACTGCGAGATATTGGCTGACCGCGCAATATCCCGAATGTGTAGTTCGCGTATAGCCTACAAATTTCTGACCGCGCAAGGCTTACGGTCTGGTCGTACGAAACCTACGACCTGATCGCGTAAAGCTTGCGACCTCATGGTGATGCCCCTCAGAATAGCTTGAGTTCGCATTACCAGATACATGTCTGGTTCGAACTTGTCTTGAACCAAAAGTTTATTAGAAGTGACCCGGGTGTGAATCCTCGTCAGCTAGCCCCCAAATTCGAAGAAAACGAAGAGACGTGTTTATTTCGAATTTAAAAACCGTGCATTGGATTTTTAACTCGGCCCTTTAACTTCTCCACTTAGTGGCGCACTAAGTGAAAACGGTTGGTTTTTCAAGACGGGTTCTGACATTACGTGACGGGCAATGATGGCGCCGTAGAAATATTTTTATCTCGAGGTAAAATTGTAAATGTCTTAACGAAACCCGAGGTGTCTGGGAGGCGAACCGTCGCCCTGGTGGCTATAAATACCAAACCCCTGGACATGTAAAGATCTACAATTTCCCTCTCACGCCTAAGTCTTTTTCTTGTTATCCTGCCTCCTTTTTCACATACCCCTCCCAATGGCAGATCATGAAATCATCGAGATTGAAAGCGATGAAGGGGAAATTGTCGAACAAAGGCCTCAAACGATTGAAGTCTTGTCCCCCTTAAGGAAGAAACCCAAGGTTGACGAAGGATCTTCCAGTGGAACAAAGGTGAAGAACGTAGCGAGTTTCTTTCTTCCTTCAGTTCCTTTGACCCTCCCCGTTCATGCCTCTCGGCAAGTTAGGCCTTTATCCTTAGAGAAAGATCCCATCACATCCAATTCTCCCATCCTTTTGGGTGATCGACATCCTGGTCGGCAAGCGGTGACTATCCCTCGATCAGATGATTGCCATATTGGGTTGGCGAAGCAATCTTCTGATGGGAAGGTTGCTCTTCCACCATATGATGATCCTCTTCCCAAGATGGGTGTATCACCGGGACAGGTAACAATTCTTCTCCCTTTTTGCTGATAATTTTTAGTTAGTATGACTAACTTTTGCAAAATGCAGGAGGTAGGAGGCTCCAGCGATCAGCCTTCTGCGGCTCCATCTCTTCCTTCCGGACAGACCCTTCTGGAAGAGAAGAATGCCCTGGAGAAGAAGACCGAGGAGATGGCCTCGAAGATTCTGCGTTTAGCAGAATGCCTTGATCGATCCCGAGAAGAGGCGCACCATTTCCGTCGAGAGAGGGACTTCGCTCAGCAACAGCGAGAACTCTCTGACTTGATTAGGGACAATAGTGCGTCTGCTGTTAGGGACGATATAGATAGACTTAGGGTAGTTGCTAGTTCCCTGGGGGTTGCCAGTGTAAATCCTACTGACAACAACATGTCCCTTGGGGAACTTTGTAAACTTCTTTCGGAACAGGTCGATGCTTTTATCGATCGTATCCCTTTTGTATGTAAAGAATGCAATAAATAAAGTTTCTTTTATTCATATGAACATTCTTCATACCTTCTGTGTGAAATTATGGCCAAAAACTTAGTCCGCGACCACTCATACACAGGAAATTTCAGTTCTGCGATTAGAATCGCGCTTTAAAAGATCACCATGACCTGTCCTGATGCCGCGATCAGACTTAAGGCCGCGGTTAGAACTGAATTGCGACTAGAGTCGAACGTTCGGTTAGACCATTACTTCGATCAGAAACGAAGTTAAATAACACGGTTTTAACCAAACCATAACCCAGTTAGAATATATCCGTACGTCAAAATTTGAGTTACATGATATTTTTCATAAAAATGTTCAAGTAAAAAGAAAGGTAAATAACCCTCAAAAAGCCTTAGCAGACTTCTCGAGTTTTAGCCCTTTCAGCTTCCGAAATAAAGAAGTCTTTTTATTTCAGATCCGATACCCGAAACGCTTTAAAGGGTTTATCATAGAATATCCATTATGGGAAATGAATAAAATATTTAAGAGGACGTTTGAGTGGAACGTTACTCACAGAGGCGTGACTCCTTGAGTCTATAAAAGCAGTAGGTAGCTTCTTGAGGAAGCTATTCAGCCGCGAAAAACCCTTAGAGTTCCCGCTGCACAAAACCCTCATCTTCTCGCCTTCATCTTCCACAAAATCATCGACTTTTTCGACCGATCTTCCTCAAAAAATGGCATCTTGGAGCAGATCCAACCACCATTCTGAGGAGACTCTGGTGGCGTTGGAGAAAGAGGAGATCCTTCCATCGCGGCTGCTGATTAATTGGCGGCCTGCGGAGAAGGACCAAGAAACCCCGACCGTCAGAGAGGGCGAGTTGGTGATCTTCGAGGAGTATCTGCGTTGCGGGTTCCGATTCCCTGAGAATCGGTTCCTAAAGGACATCCTCGAACATTATGGGTGGAAACTCATCAACCTCCACCCAAATGCGATGCTGATCCTGGCGGTGTTTCAGCATCTTTGCGAGGCCTTCGTCGGAGTATATCCTAGTGTGGACCTCTTCCGACGGTTCTACTTCTCGGCATGGTCGAAGAGCACCAATGCCGCCGGATGCATCTACTTCCGGCTGAGGGACAGGAAGGAATATCCCTCCCCACCTCTGCGGGATTCGGTGCACGGGTGGCACCAGAGGTGGTTTTACTGCTCTCCGCCGTCCGAGAGTAGTTTATGGTTTGAGAACTCGCGGCCAGAGAAGTCAAGCGAGTTGGATGCTCCCCCGACGCTGGGCGTGGAGCACCTGAAGCACGCCGAGGTGATTCTTCACTTGGTGGGTCAAGGATTGACAGCGAGGGATGTTATCCGAGACTTTGTGAAGAACCGAGTGAGCCCCCTGCGCGAAAGGGCTCATCCTGCTTGGGAAATTAAGTCCATGGCGGATGGAACCCTGGACTACAATGAAGGTACTCAACCTTTTAGTACTGCGCTTCGTCATTTATGAAATTTATGTTTTCTGACTTGAATTTGGGAACAGTTCTGCCCTCAGCCGAAATTGAGAGGCGAACTAATTCCCTCCTTAGGGCCTACAATGCTGATGTAGAGGGCCCTAAGGGATCACCTCGCCCGCAGAGCTTGGTTCATGCCGGTGATGACCTCAGACAGGAGCGCCGAAAGGTAATTTCCTTGTCCAGCCTTGGTTCTGCAGGTCTTGTGTGTGTCCAGCGCTAATCCATTGTAATGGACTGTGAACCAGCTCCTAGGGAAGTTTGCTGATGCAACGTTCTCAAGCGAAAATGTCGGCTCTCTGGGGAAGCCGACGGCGAAGAATGTGAAGAAGGTCTCTCAGAGACCCAGGACAAAGAGTCCTGCCCCCAACAAGACCAAGCTGAACCCTGGGGAGGGTTCTTCACGAAGCATTCCTCGTCCCGCAAGAAAGACTGCGGTAAGATATCGCATTCCTTCTTCTTTTTCAGGCGCAACATGGAATCACTTCTTCGTCGTACAGGGAGAGGGGAGCGAGGAGGAAGAGGACGATGATGTGCTTCTAGTCATCAAAAGGAAGAGGACCGGGGAGTCCCCTGCTGGTGACGCCTCAAGCTGTCCCGTAGGGACCACAGCTACCGAAGAGGTGGCCGTGGCTGACCCTGCGACCACCGGAGATCTTGTGGTCGCAGGTGACCTTCCAATTCCTGAAGCCCCCGAGGTTTCAGGGTCAATTACCTCTGCTTCCCTGGTTGAAGGGACGACGAAGGTAAGGAATCTTTTCGACCGTTCCTTCTATGACTCTTTCTGCACATTTGACAAGTTAATGTACATATAGGGAGGAGAGCTTCCCCCTGGGACCACTGGGGGTTCCAGGGAGGAAAATCCTCCTCCTCCGCGGACAGAGGAGGAGGTAGATGAACAAAGGCCGGCTGTGATGGTCCCAGCAATTTTGGAATCGCCAAGACCTTCGGATGCAGCCCCACCAGTTAGTCCGGTGGCCCAGGTAAAGACCTTTCTATGTGTTTTTACTTGTTCCCTAAGAATATGCTTATAACATGACATTTCCAGGGGGGTGCTGCCTTATTTACCATAAGGAAGGCAAGAACCGATGACGGTTCTTCTTCCCAAGGGGAATTTTCCCAGAAGTCCCAGGAACGAATGGGATTTCAAATAAGGTAAGAACTCTTACTTAACAGTAATCTCAGATGAAAACTGCCTGACCCATTCTTCTTGTTAGGCAAAAGAAGACAGCGCCTAACCCTTCAACCGCCACTGGGGAGGTTGAAATTAGGGCTGATGAGGGAGCCTCTAATGAAGAGCGTTCCGCTCCCGTGGTTCAGGAAATCGTCCGGACCACGAGAGGAGAAACAAGTACAGGGACCGGGTCACAACCCGTGGCCTCTGGGGGTGGTGTTCAGACGGCACTTCCCCCAACTATCCCTGTCGCAGGCACTTCCGGTGCGCTAGCAAGGATTCCTGCTAGCATGGATGATGCCGCTTTAAACAAATTTATGAAGGTATGATCACCCCTGTTTCGGCGCTTGAACCGCCTCTAGAGTATATTTAACTCTCTTGCTTTGTGTCACAGGGCTTGTCATGGGTGACGAGCCAGTCGCATGCTGCAATGGCTAGCATGGCGGCTGTTCAAAAAGATCGTGACGGCTTGCGCAAGTGAGGATCGTCACTCTTCTGTTAATATAAGTAGGCTTTATCTGTAACTGACTTGATTTTGCTGCAGAGAGGTTACATTCTTGAAAAAAGAGTTAGCCAAGATGAGGTTGAACTCAGTTGTAGAGTTCAAGAAACTACGGACTGAAATCAATAAACTTCAGTCTGAGAATGCTGGTAAGTCGATTCTCAATTTGAGAAAACTTAAAGCCATGCCTTGTTAATAACCACTTTTCTCTGTACAGCGCAAGCAGGTCGCATTATACAGCTTGGCCAAGACAAGATGATTCTCGAGTCCTCGATCAACCACACCGACCGAGCGGTCAAAGAGTTGAGCCTACTGGTCTTCGAAAAACTAAAGGCCGTGGCCAACCTTTTGAATACCAACGTGGTAGAGTTGAAGAAGGACGACCCAAGTGTCAGCGATTGGTCATCACTTCTCACAACTCAAGCAGAATCACTACTTGAATATCTCCCTGGAGATATACGGCGACGTGAAGAGATAATCAGGACGAGAGTCCGATCAACCGCTTCTGCCGTACTCAGCCGGGTTCGACTTCACCATGGCCCAGATGCGAATCTGAGCGCGCTAGTGGGACCGGTTGAGGTCGAGAGTGAAGAACTGCTTGACGCCGTTATTGAAGAAGTCAAGCCCTTCGTTGACAAACTCTTGGCTGAGCTGAGGATCGAATGATCCTTACATTTTGTAACCAAACAATTGTAATTACAATGCCATGTATGTAAAACTATATATTTTTTTTAAAAGAAAGTGCATATTCACATCATGAGTTACATACTATAAGTATATCCTTCTAGCCCCCACCTCTGTTTTGTGAATACTGAAGCCTTAGTATTTTAAGCAGAGGGAAAAACATAAGTATGATGACCAGGGATATGTGCTTCAAGCCGATGGTCAAGATTAAAGTAACATTTTAACCTTATTGCAAACTGGTAGCCACCCAGATGATCAAGGACTAGCCAGATAGTCCCGTGTGCGTTGAGAAACGGCTTATTTAGGAGTGACTTATCTGGAAGTGATCATGAGATCGATCAGCGAATCCGGTTAAAAAATGCTGTAATAACCTAACCGCCGGCGATCAGCCCCCAGGTCGAATTTGTATAATTTGGGCTTAAAGAAAAACACTCATTGTATGAAAACAAGACATGCTTTTTATGAAAAGATGCTAATTGAACAGGAAAAGAGTGATTGGAATACTTACACGTAAAACTTGCGAAGTTGATCGATGTTCCAAGTATTGGACAAAATCCGACCATCCTCCATAGCTAACCGCGCCGATCCTGTCCGCGGCATTGAGACGACAGTGTATGGTCCTTCCCACTTTGGGGAGAATTTATTGCGGTTAGACTGGTCTTGAATTTTTCGTAAAACCAAGTCGCCAACGTTGAGATCACGTGGTCGCACCTTTTTACTGTGATACTTGCGTAGAGCCTGCAAGTATACCGCGGACTTGATCAGGGCGCGATCACGCCATTCTTCCAAGAGGATGAGATCTTGCGATCGCTGTTCGGATTGGTTGACTTGTTCGAATTGATTCGTGCGAACAGATCCAATACTAACTTCCATAGGCAACACAGCCTCGGCCCCATAGACCAAATGGAAGGGTGTCTCACCGGTGGCTCGACTAGAGGTAGTCCGTAGTGCCCATAGAACAGTATAAAGCTCGTCTGCCCAAGCCCCCGAGCGGGTCTTGAGGCGATCAAAAACACGTTTTTTGATGCCTTGCAATACTTGCCCATTGGCCCGTTCTACGGCACCATTGCTTTGTGGATGTGCCACAGAAGTAAAGCACACCTTGGTCCCAATCTGATCGCAGTAGTCTAGGAAGAGACCGCTAGCGAATTGAGAACCGTTGTCTGTGATGAGACGGTTTGGAACACCAAATCGTGCCACAATGTTCTTGTGAAAGAACTTTTGTGCGGCTGATGCAGTAATGTTTCGTACTGGTTCGGCCTCAATCCACTTTGTGAACGTGTCAATGGCTACGAACAGAAACTTGTACCCATTGACCGCTTGTGGCATAGGACCGACGATGTCCATTCCCCAGATCGCGAAGGGCCATGCGAGAGGAATAGTTTGCAATGCATAAGCAGGTTGATGAACCTGTCTTGCATGAAACTGACACTGTGGACACATCTTGACCATAAGCTTGGCATCATCGAGCGCCGAAGGCCAGTAGAATCCCTGTCGAAAAACTTTTCCGACCAGTGTTCGGTATGACGCGTGTGCACCGCATACACCGTCATGTATTTCTTTCAAGAGGGATTTTCCTTCCTCCTGAGATATGCAGCGCATGAATACTCCTTGAGTACCCTTTCTGTACATAACCCCATCTATGAGTTTGTACAGACGCGCCTTTCGAATTAACCGATCGCTTTTGGTTTCGTCCTCGGGTAGGGTCCCATGTTCAAGATAGACCCTCAATGGATGAGTCCAATCTTGTTCCTGACCGAGGTTGGCAACGAAGGCTATTGCCGGATCATCCTCGACCGAAGTCATGATCGAAGGATGGTCCAAGTGTTCGATGAACACTCCTGCCGGAGCGGATGAGCGTGAGGATCCAATTTTGGATAATTGGTCTGCGAGAATATTGTCCTTTCGCGGGACGTATTGGACTTCGAAGTGACTGAAGTGTTTTTCCAATCTCCTCACTTCCCCCAGGTAATGAGCCATTGTCTCATCGGAGGTGCTGTACTCCTTGTTTACCTGGTTTACGACTAGCTGTGAGTCCCCCCTCACCACTAATCGACGGACTCCGAGGAATTTTGCTGCCCGGAGCCCTGCAAGAAGACCTTCATACTCTGCTGCGTTGTTGGTTGCAACAAAGTGTAGTTGAATGACATACTTAAGCTGTTCGCCCTGGGGCGTAACTAAGACTATTCCAGCCCCCGAGTGTTGAAAACTACGGGAGCCGTCAAAGTACATTGTCCAATAATCGGGGCACTCCAGTTCCTTCGCCAACTGCACGGGTGGCTCAGGGTTGGTCCATTCGACCACAAAGTCGGCCAAAACCTGAGACTTAACCGCCGTGCGAGGGGTGAAATGGATCTCGAAGGCACCGAATTCGACCGCCCATTTGGCGATTCGACCAGATTTTTCTGGATTTCGGACAATGTCCCCTAAAGGAAAAGAGGAGGGTACTGTGATCTTGTGTGCTTGAAAGTAATGTCGTAGCTTACGGGAAGCCATCAGTAGCGCGTAAAGTATCTTCTGGACCTCAGGGTAGCGCTCCTTAGGACCATGAAGTACTTCGCTCACATAGTAGACGGGTCTGTGTACTCCTTCCCTTTCCGCGATCAGAACTGCGCTGACCGCGTGTGGGGTGGCCGCCAAATACAGAAGTAATGGTTCTTCCTTTTCAGGAGACACCAATACTGGCGGACTGGACAGATATGTTTTTACCTCCTGAAACGCTTTTTCGGCCTCATCGGAACACGTGAAGTTATGATGTTTCCGCAAGGCTTTAAAGAAAGGTAGTCCCCTTTCGCCTAATCGCGATATAAAGCGACTTAAAGCCGCCATGCGACCAGCCAGGCGTTGAACATCCTTCATGGTCGAGGGCGACCTCATTTGTTCAATAGCTCTGATTTTCTCAGGATTAACCTCAATGCCCCAGGAACACACAAGAAAACCAAGAAGCTTCCCTGAAGAAACCCCGAAAGAACATTTCTCCGGGTTCAATTTTATTCCAAAGCGATTCAAGTTACAGAAGGTTTCAGCAAGATCGTCCAAATGAGACAATCTTTTGGTGCTCTTTACAACCAAGTCGTCTACATATGCTTCGAGATTATGCCCTATCTGGGAAAGAAAGGTCTTTTGCATCAAGCGCTGGTACGTGGAACCTGCGTTCTTGAGACCGAACGGCATTCTGACGTAGCAGTATGTTCCGAACGTGGTGATGAAGGCAGTTTTCTCTTCATCATCTTCTGCCATGCTAATTTGATGATATCCTGAGTAGGCATCCAGAAAACTCATCAGTTCGCAACCCGCAGTGGAGTCAACCAGCTGGTCGATGCGGGGAAGGGGAAAGTCATCCTTCGGACAGGCACTGTTGAGGCTAGTGTAGTCGACGCACATGCGCCACTTGCCATTTGACTTGCGGACCATGACCGGATTGGCGAGCCAGTCCGGGTGATTCACTTCACGGATAAACTCGGCTTGTAAGAGTTTGTCTAACTCTTCTCGGATGGCTTCCTGTCGGTCGGTGGCAAAACGCCTGAGCTTTTGCTTTATTGGTCGCTGTCCAGGTCGAATTGCTAACCTGTGCTCAATTACTTCCCTTGGGACACCTGGCACGTCGGACGGTTTCCAAGCAAACACGTCTGCGTTAGCCCGGAGGAAAGCAACGAGGTCGAGTTCCTATTTGTCATCCAGGGCTGACCCAACCCGAATTGTCTTGGATGGGTCATCTGGGTACAAAGGAACTTGTTTGAGTTTCTCATCTGGTCGAGGAGCAGCCCTGATCGCATCGGTGGCAGCGGTGGCGACCTGAGCGTCCCGGAGGGGAAGTTGATCGACCATCTCCAAAGATAGCCGGTCGCACGTGAGCGCCACGTTGCGACTACCTCGGACCGAAATGACACCTTTGGGGCCAGGCAATTTCCCGCATTGATAAGCATAGTGCGTTGCCATCATGAACTTAGCAAGAGTCGGCCTGCCAAAGATTGCATTATAAGCTGAATCACAATCGATTACATCAAAAGTAACCAATTCTGTTCGGAAGTTATCTGGTTCTCCCAGAGTGACCGGGAGGACCACTTGTCCCAATGGCATCATGGAGGGGCCTGGGATTATCCCATAAAACGGATGGATTATGGGCTTGATCTTCGAACGAGGAATTTGCATCTCGTCGAGTGTCTTGACCAATAAAAGATCAAGGGAACTTCCCCCATCAATCAGGACCCTTTCGACTCTCACGTTACTGATGATTGGGGTAATAACCAGAGGTAGCCTCAATGGTCGAGTTAGCCCCACAGGACAGTCAGCGCGATCGAACGTCAAAGGCATATCCGACCAACAGGGATATTGAGGTTCGCCAAGGGATGTCTCCGTTTGGTTAACCTCTCGGCAAAAGGTTTTAAACTGCCTTTTGGAAACGAAACAGGAGGAACCTCCGAAAATGACATTAACATGATTTTGAGGTACCTGGTAAGCCATTTCTTCGTCTCCGTCGACGTCTCTAATCCCGCACGCCTGCTGTTTAGGCGGTAAGGTTGGCATTGGCCCAGCTCCTTGGTAGAAATCATCCAGCTGTTTCAACCAACTCCTGCAGTTTTTGAGGTCGTGGCCTGCGGAGTTGTGGAGTGGGCACCACCTCTTGCCCTCCTGCGGATTAGTTGATTTTTCTGGCTGGTCGGAATCCCGGCCACCAGAAGCAGTTTTACTTTTAAAAGAAGACTTATTACCTTTGGTCGAAGGTGGTTTCTCCGCCACTGCGACCTCGCGGTACTGTCCAGAGCGGTTCCTCTTCGACTTTTTTGACTTCCCACCCGGTGAAGACTCCGGCTTTTTGCTTGAATCTTCTTTCCTGGCGTCCTTGAAGCCTGGTTGGGGCGGTAGGTCCCCCTTGTCAACCATTCGGTTCCACTCGACCGCCTCGGCTGCATCGGAGTATCGATCAGCCATATCGAACAGATCGGCCACTGATCGAGGAGGGTGGATAAGCAAGTCTTCAGTGAATCTCCGGTATCGAACGGCATGCTTAAATGCCCTGATTACGGAGCCATCAAATATGTTCGGGATGGTATTTCTTACCCCGACAAACCTCTTGACAAACTGCCGAAGTGTTTCGGTCGAAGTTTGCCGCAGTCTATGCAGGTCGTCCTCCTTACTCGGCTTTTGGTAACAGTTTTAGAAATTGCTGAGGATGGCATCGCATAGCATTTCCCAATTGTAGATGGAACCCTCAGGCTGATTAAACAACCAGGTTCTAGCCGGTCCTGCGAGGACTGTTGGCAGGTAGTTGGCCATGACCTTGTCATCGCCTCCTGCTGCTTGGATGGCAGTAAAATAGATCTGAAGGAACTCGGATGGCTTCTGAGTTCCATCAAACCTTTCAATGGCCCCTGGTCGAAACATATCGGGCCAAACGACTGCTCGTAGGCCAGGCGAGAAAGCTTTGCAACCAACATAAGGACCGTGAACCGTCCTGCGACTTTCGGTTGGGTTTCGAGCAAACTCACGTAATGGCGAGGTTACTCGTGGTCCCAAACGAGAGTGAACGGGGACTCGATCCCTACTACGAGAGTCCTGCATTCGCCGGTATTTGTCCTGTCGGGACGGTACAGGCGGCGGGTAACTCCGCCGGCCAGAGCCAAAATGAGGACCATCTCGTTCACGGGAATGTGTCACTGAGCGGGAAGAGGCTGTTAGGGTCGCCTCGGATGCGACCTCGTCCAGTCTTTCCACCAGGATCCTGAAAAAGGCCGGTCTCTGCGCATCCGTGACCGTAGGAGGAAAATTGCGCATGACTTCCGCAATAGATCGCAGTCGACCATGGGTACTTCGCCTAGGGGCACCAGGTGTTATTGTTTCTTCGTCCACTGGGAAATGCTCCGGTGGTAAGGAAGGAGTCTGGTCACGTCTACGACCACGCGACCGTCGAGAAGAACTCGGGGCAGCATCGTAACGAGCCTGCCCATCTTGAAGAGCCTCTAGGGCAGTTCTGCGTAGTTCGTTGTTCTGTTGCTCGAGATCTTGCTCCTCCTTCTGTTTGCGATCTTGTTCTTCCCTGGCAGCCTGTTGATCGGGAGTTTCTTCCGACAACGCAGCAAACTGCCTAGGGAGAGAGGTCGCCGATGGGGAGAACATCTCGGTTTGTTCCGAGTCGGACTCGAAATCAAAGAGACGGTGGAGGTTATCAGGGTCGAACCTTCCTGGGCTAACTTCAGGGTCACCATCATATTTTCCCTCAGCGGGATCGTATGACGGGCCAGATTCATCACCTAGCACATTAAGAACCTCTGCGGGTTCTGACCTTGTGCCAGTTACCTCCTGGTCGATTAACATGACTTGGGGAGATGATTCAACCTGTGGAAGATTCTGGCCTTCGACCTCTTCCATCGGAACAGGATCGCTTGGAGAAGGCATTGGTATATGGGCATAATCCTCGAGATCGAAATCATTCTCGGAATCATATGCTCCAGCCATGTTTCGGCGAACCTCCGAATTTCAATTAGGACGCCTTGAGAAAGACCCCACGGTGGGCGCCAGCTGTCGACGATTCGGACTCAGAGTCCTCAGCCGAACTTATGCAGAATTTGTAATTGTGAGACCTTTCAAGATGACCCTCCGGGAAGGTATGCTGAACAATGGTGAACAGGAGCACAGAGAGTTTAGACAGGTTCGGGCCCTCGATGGTGGGAGTAAAAGCCCTACGTCCTGTTGAGATTTCACTAAGTGTGGTAAAAGATTTACAAATGGAGGAAAAAGTCCTCACAGGCGAGGATTTTTCCTGTAAGAGTGTACAAGGATAAGCCAAAGAAGACTTACTAAAATGCTATATGAGGTGGGCCGTAGACTTGGCTAACTTAAATGATTTTGGATTTCTTGATCTTCCGATCTCTCGGTTGATGTTTCGGATGATCTTTTTGGTTGATCCCCCCCTTGATCGATGCTCCATGCCATCCTTTTGTACTGCTTGAAAGGGTGCCATGTGGAGGAAACTGCATCAATCGGTTGCACGGACGGTTGGATGCGGTTTTTTGGAACTACTCTTAACCTCCACGCAGGTTAAACATGTGTTATTCATGGATAACTGTATGTGTTAACCTTCTGACGGTTGATTCTCCACGTGTAGGAATCTTCGGGATACTTAGAATATCCTGTTGTATGGGCAACCGAATAGATAGATCCCAGGTATCCTGATCGGCAGATGTTCTGACCGTGAGATATTGGCTGACCGCGCAATATCCCAAATGTGTAGTTCGCGTATAGCCTACAAATTTCTGACCGCGCAAGGCTTACGGTCTGGTCGTACGAAACCTGCGACCTGATCGCGTAAAGCTTGCGACCTCATGGTGATGCCCCTCAGAATAGCTTGAGTTCGCATTACCAGATACATGTCTGGTTCGAACTTGTCTTGAACCAAAAGTTTATTAGAAGTGACCCGGGTGTGAATCCTCGTCAAAAGTAATTGCACAACTCCTTATTTCAAAGAGGACTTTACACGTCGAACGTTAGACACACTTGCCTACGTTGAAGGAATTATAAGCTGGATATATGATCCAAGACTGTAATAATATTCGATGATCTAAACTAGACCTATTACAAGGTTTTTATAGTCCAATCGTATGGGTACGTAACAGACTCAATAACTTAAACGTATTAGACTCATATAACTAACTAACTAACTAACTACTCCTAAACGGATAAGCTTAGTTATTGTCGTGGTATTAAGAATACCCCGGCAGGTTTTGAAGACGATCCTAGCGGAAATCACGCAGCGCGGGTTGACCGGGTGACCAGTCCTCCCCCGCCGGGCAAACACAAGAATTGACACGCGGATTTATACAGGTTCGGGTCCCGGTGGGGCCCTAGTCCTGTCGACGCGCTCCCTACCGGAGTCGGCTGGGGAGGCTCTCTCCGGGGGAGAGGCTTCCGGAGCACGTCTGTGAGATTAGCTATTCCAAATAATCATGAACTGATCCTTTACAACAGAGGGGTACAAGGGCTATTTATAGCCCCAAAAAGAAGCAAAAAACCTAAACTACCCCGGGAGCCACCGTCGGATTGAAGGGTAGGACCGTCCTTCTCCCGGTCAAACGTCTTGGATGCTTGACAGGTGGTCGCTGATTCCCGAGGCGTCCCTCGCGTGACCTGCACGTGATAAACAAACAGGGATTTTACCTTTTAGGAGGGCGGTGACGTCCGGGACCTCTTCCGGAGAGCAAGGTCCCGGGAGCCCAAATGGCGGCGCCCGGGGCAGGCACCGGGGGCCACTGTCCCCGGGCACATGGCGGCGCCCGGGACGTGCCCGGGGGGCACGGTCCCGGGGGCCAAATGGCGGCGCCCGGGGCAGGCACCGGGGGCCACTGTCCCCGGGCACATGGCGGCGCCCGGAACAGGCCCGGGGGGCACGGTCCTGGGGGCCAAATGGCGGCGCCTGGGACATGCCCCGGAGGCACGGTCCCGGGAGCCTAAAAGGCGGCACCCGGGGCAGGCACCGGAGGCCACTGTCCCCGGGCACATGGCGGCGCCCGGAACAGGCCCGGGGGGCACGGTCCCGGGGGCCAAATGGCGGCGCCCGGGACATGCCCCGGAGGCACGGTCCCGGGAGCCTAAAAGGCGGGGCCCGGGGCAGGCACCGGAGGCCACTGTCCCCGGGCACATGGCGGCGTCCGGGACATGCCCGGGGGGCACGGTCCCGGGGGCCAAATGGCGGCGCCCGGGACATGCCCGGGGGGCACGGTCCCGGGGGCCAAATGGCGGCGCCCGGGACATGCCTGGGGGGCACGGTCCCGGGGGCCAAATGGCGGCGCCCGGGACATGCCCCGGCGGCACGGTCCCGGGAGCCCAAAAGGCGGCGCCCGGGGCAGGCACCGGAGGCCACTGTCCCCGGGCACATGGCGGCGCCCGGGACATGCCCGGGGGGCACGGTCCCAGGGGCCAAATGGCGGCGCCCGGGACATGCCTGGGGGGCACGGTCCCGGGGGCCAAATGGCGGCGCCCGGGACATGCCCCGGCGGCACGGTCCCGGGAGCCTAAAAGGCGGCGCCCGGGGCAGGCACCGGAGGCCACTGTCCCCGGGCACATGGCGGCGCCCGGGACATGCCCGGGGGGCACGGTCCCGGGGGCCAAATGGCGGCGCCCGGGACATGCCCCGGAGGCACGGTCCCGGGCGCCTAGAAGGCGGCGCCCGGGGCAGGCACCGGAGGCCACTGTCCCCAGGCACATGGCGGCGCCTGGGGCAGGCACCGGAGGCCACTGTCCCCGGGCACATGGCGGCGCCCGGGACGTGCCCGGGGGGCACGGTCCCGGGGGCCAAATGGCGGCGCCCGGGGCAGGCACCGGGGGCCACTCTCCCCGGGCACATGGCGGCGCCCGGAATAGGCCCGGGGGGCACGGTCCCAGGGGCCAAAAGGCAGCGCCCGGGGCAGGCACCGGAGGCCACTGTCCCCGGGCACATGGCGGCGTCCGGGACATGCCCGGGGGGCACGGTCCCGGGGGCCAAATGGCGGCGCCCGGGGCAGGCACCGGGGGCCACTGTCCCCGGGCACATGGCGGCGCCCGGAACAGGCCCGGGGGGCACGGTCCCGGGGGCCAAAAGGCGGCGCCCGGGGCAGGCACCGGAGGCCACTGTCCCCGGGCACATGGCGGCGTCCGGGACATGCCCGGGGGGCACGGTCCCGGGGGCCAAATGGCGGCGCCCGGGGCAGGCACCGGAGGCCACTGTCCCCGGGCAATCATGAACTTACCTGGACTTGACCGCATGGAGATTTCCCCCAACAGCAGCCCCCCATGCCCTCCGGGGACGAAGCTTGAGCCCCCGGAGGGAATGGTTACGGTACCGGGAAAATCTCCGGACGAAAATCACCGGAGCCCCGGCGACGCTTCGGCTTCTGTGCCGGGCGCTTCATGGCCGCGCCGCTCTCGCAATAAATGCACGCGGGGTTCGAAACGGCGTCTCGATTTACGTGCCTGTCCCTTCGTTTCCCGCGCACGATTTGAATCAGTGGTCCAGATTGCTCCGAGGGGGCCACGTGGCGCGCATCTAGATCACGGCCAGCCTCTATAAATAGGGCCTTAGGGGGCCCCGGTAGCTCATTCCAAATTTTCCAACTCCAGCTTCAGCTCTCCCGGTAGCGCTCTCCCGGTAGCATTTCCGGTAGCCTTCTCCGGTAGCAAGCGTCTGGGAGTTGTAGCCGTAGCCACCTGAAAACTTAGCCACCAAAAAACAAAGAACTCACCTAATGGCACCCAAAGGTTGAGCGAAGACCACGAAGGTGCCCCCGGAGGAAATCCCCGCGGATTTCCTCTGGGCCTCCGAGTTCTCGGCCTCGGACGCGGAGTCCTTGGTCAAGAAGGGCGTCGTCGAAGAGGGGGACATCCGGGTCCCCCTAAAGAAGGACGGAGCCCCCCGCCCCAGGCCCGGAGAGGTTGTGGCCTTCGAGGCCTTCCTCGAGGCAGGGCTCCGGCTCCCGGTGCACCCGATGCTCCGGGAGTTCCTAAAGGAGTACGGGGTGGCGCTCAACCACCTCACCCCCAACGCCCTCGTCCGGATGGGTCTCTTCATCTGGCTGTACGAGACGGCGACCGGGCGGGAGCCCACCCTCCGCGTCTTCCGGTATTTTTACGAGCCGGCAGCGCGGAGCTCCCACCTGGTGAAGGGAGGACCGAAGTCCCCCTTCGGCTCGGTGATGGTCCAGATGCTGCCCTCCCGGGTAGCGGACTACCCGGCGGTGGCCTCCCGGGACCACTGGGGGGACTGGCTCCGGAGGTGGTTCTATCTCCGGGTCCGGGACGAGACGGTGGTCTACGCCCCGGAGCCTCCCACCTACAGCCGGTCATCCGCACCGAAGCCGCCGGTGTGGTCGGACGAGGAGTTCGAGCTCCTCGGGAAGGTGGTGTTGGCGAAGAAGGCCCGCTCAATGCGGGACGCCGCGGAGGAGCTGGCGCTCCTGCGGCTTTCCCCCTTCTCACGCGGGGGAAGGGGGATCGGCATGGGCCCGGAGCAGCGGCCTCCGGTCAAGCCGGTGACGCGGCGTAAGTGCCCTGCATTCTTGTACTTGCAGTTTTTTATGAGAAATTGACTAACTTTTTACCTCTTGCAGTGCGTCCGTACCCGGCGGCAAGGGACAAGGCGGAGCACCTCCTGGGGAGGTACTTCGCCGACGAACACGAGCGCATCGTGCACCTCGTGGGGGAGGGGCCTCCCCGGAACTTGGTGGCCGAGGCCTACGGGCTCAGGCTTCCGGAGAGGAAGCCCCTTCCCACCCCCGGGTCTCATAAACGGGGGAAGGATGCTGCCGGGGGCTCGGAGCCCAAAAAGCCCCGGGTCCAAAAGACCTCGGCCCCGACGACGGCACCGGCGACGACGCCGGTGAGGGCCCGGGACGCGACTCCCGGGGCCAAACATGCCCGGGCGGCGCCCCGGGTAGAGGCGACGCCTCCGCCCCCGGAGGCCCCCGTCGAGGCCCGGGGGAAGGAGGTTGTTGTCGATGGGGTGGGGTCCGATTCGGCGGACTACGCCCCGTCGCCAATTCGCGTGACTCTCCTCTCGCCTCTCCCGGAGGCATTGGCGCCGGAGAGGCTAGAGGTGAGGTTTTCGGGGGCGGCGCCCCCGCGCCTCTGGCCGGTTGATGAAGAGGGGGGGAGCCCCTCAGTCTTCGAGGTCCCCCCGGAGCAGGAGGCTCCGAGGGCCCTCCGGCCTGGGGCGGGCAAAGGCCCGATGATCCCCCCCCTGGCGGAGATCCCCGCCCAATCTTCGTCTTCGTCTTCGGAGGAAACTTCGTCGACGAAGACGCCGGCCGTGCTCCCGGATTCAGAGGTCCGGGGGCCCTCTCCCGGCCGCGACAGGAGGGCCGGGCAAGACACCTCCCTACTTCCCGCGGGTGAGGTGGCCCGCTACGCGGAGGGCCTGCACAACCGGAAGTTGCAGGCCTTCGTAGCAGGAGGAACGCTCCACGAGCGTTTTGAGGGGCTCGAGTCCCTCGGAGCCCAGGTAACTCGAGCTCCCAACACTTCGGCTTTTTTCCTGCACTTAAGATTTTCCTAACTCTTTATGCATTTTGTAGGTAGCGACTGTTACCTGGGGCCTTGAGCAGCGGGTCACCCGGCTGCTCAAGGAGGCGGAGAGCCGGGCCGCGGCCTGCGTCGAGAAACGGGAGGCGGCCCTCCGGGAGCGGGACGAAGCTCTTGATGAGCTGTCCCGGGCCCGGGCGCAGGTGCACCTTTCGGAGGGCGCCTACATCCGCCTCCGAGAGGAGGCCAAGGTGCGGGAGAAGGCGCTCCGGAAGCTCGAGAGCTCCAGCGTCCGGGCGCTGTCGGACGCGGGCCGCTCCGTCCGCTCGGCCTTGGAAAGCCTTGGCGTTAGCCTAGGCTCCGGGAGCGGCCCGGAGGTGCCCCCGGCAACCCTCGCGGAGGCTGTGCGTTTTCTTAACGCACAAGTCTCCGCCATCCCGGAGGCTGCGGACGTCCGGGCACGTGGCCGGGCGATCCCCGTCATCGCGGCCGCCGCGGGGCTCGTTGACTACCGTGGGGTCGGCGCCCGGGCGATCGGGGGGCGCATCCCCCGGGGCTTCCCGGAGGCCTTCGAGCCAACGCGCCGGGAGGTGGAGCTGCTGGCGGAGGGGTTCTACGACCGGATCATCCGGACGTGGTTCCTGACACCGGCGCCTCCGGCCACGGATGTCCCTGCCCCGGCCACGGAGGAAGCTTCCTGGGGGGAGGACCCCAATGCCAAAGTATGAGCCTCCCCCGGGTCTTTAGCTAGGACCCCCTTTTTATTTTGTTAGGCATTTTGATTCCGGTAGCTTCTTAGGAGAAGCCCCGGGCACTTGTACAAAAACATTTTGCAATGAAATATATTAGAAATTTTTCTAAGTCTTTGCAATGAAATGTTACCAGGGTTCCCGGGGGGTTGCTCCCGAGCAACGGTCCGGGAGAGGCTCTCCGGGGGACGCCCAAGCGGCTTTGATTTTGCTGAGCCTTGTCTCCGGGAGGCGCGACGGCGGTATTGCCCGGGAGCCTGTCCGGTTGAGGTGGCGCCCGGAATGGCACTTGGATAATTTTGACAACAGCCGTGCTGAATTAACTCCCCCGCGCCCGAAGGCCCAGATGATACCTCCTCTCCGGATACTCCCGCCGGCTGGATACGAGTTTTGGCCCGAAAACGTACTTCGGGATTCTCAGCGTCGCGTCCGGGCGCTGTACCGGGACCTGGCCCGGGAGCTAAGGGAGAGCCTCCGGGAGCTTTAGGCGTAGGGGCCTTAGGCTCGTAGAAAATCCCCCGGGTTAGGACCCGGGTTGTATCATTTCTGAAACCCACCGGAGGGGGAAGATGTCCTCCGGGTTTGTTGATCAATAAAGCGCATTGTTTCCTTTTATTGCCTCTTTATTTTCTTCTTCTTGGATGGTCTGGACGACTCATCTTAACAAGGATGAGCTGAGTTTCTTCGTGGGTGACCCGGGGGCCCCCCGTCCCCCCCGCCCACAGCGGGCGGGAGGAGGCCTCCGCGCGCTGTGGGGGTAACAGGGTCCCCGGGGGGAGCATAGCCTGTAGGAGAAATATCTTAGAAAATTGTAAAAACAGGGTTTCCGAGGGAGGGACCTTCCGGGGTGCCCGGGGGCACCGGGAGAGGTTCATCCGGCCGCCGGGAGAGCGGGGAACCGGGAACAAGGCGCGGAAGGGGCTCATGAAAAGCCAATAAGACCTCCGGAGGGGAGCTTCCCGGGAGACTTCGTCCGGTCGCCGTGAGCGGGGAACCGAGAATAATGTCTCCGGGGGAAAATTTATCTGAGAAATCTCTTCGTAAAGCAATTGTCCGGTCGCCGTGAGAACGGGAAGCCGGGAATAAGGTCGCTGGGGACCAATCGTCCGGTCGCCGTGAAGACGGGGAGCCGGGAATAACGTCGACTCCCGGAGGAGGAAGATGGATCCAATCAAGCCGCAAGGGGCTGATCTTCCGGTCGCCGTGAGAACGGGGAGCCGGGAATAACGTCGACTCCCGGAGGAGGAAGATGGATCCAATCAAGCCGCAAGGGGCTGATCTTCCGGTCGCCGTGAGAACGGGGAGCCGGGAATAACGTCGACTCCCGGAGGAGGAAGAGATCCAGAAAGCCATTAGACGTCCCACTGAGGAGAGCATCTACTCCCGGAGGAGGAAGTGCCCGAAGACGGGTCTTGAGTGTTTGGGCAGGGGACTAGTCTCCCAAAGTGACTCGTTACCACGGCCACTGTGACCGGGTTGCCGCTTACACCCTCAGTCCACGAGGGCTGATCGTAAGCCGCCCTACGGGAGTGCAGGCTCCGTTGTAGGGACTTGTTGGGGCTGGCCCACTTCCTCGCGGGGAGGGCATCCTCGCGGGGAGGGCGCCCTACAGGAGTGCAGGCTCCGTTGTAGGGACTTGTTGGGGCTAGCCCACTTCCTCGCGGGGAGGGCATCCTCGCGGGGAGGGCATCGCCACTAGGGGCGGTAATGAGAAAGACCTGCAATGAGACAGTTTGCACAGCAAGACCTATGTATTACTAATGAAATGAAGTACAGGGTCTCCCCCTGCGAAGCCGCTAAAGGGGAGGAAAATACAGCGTCCCTTCTCCCCCTCCGGCGTGAACGCACCGGGGGAGGGGACATGCCCGTGAGGCTAAACATAGAACTTGCGAAGTAAACGCAAGTTCCACGTGTGCTTCAGCTCCTACTCTTGAAGGTCGAAGAGCTTGTAAGGGGTCCCTGAAAGGGGGGAGCCCTGATGACCACAACCGGAACCGGGAAGGGGGCAGGCCCTGTAACACCCGGAACCGGCGAGGGGGGAGCCCCCGAGGCGACGACCGGGACCGGGAAGGGGGAAGCCCCTGTGGCGAAGACCGGAATCGAAGTGGAGGGGACCCCAGTGGCCTCGACCGGAACCGGGAAGGGGGCAGGCCCTGTAACACCCGGAACCGGCCAGGGGGGAGCCCCCGAGGCGACGACCGGAACCGGGGAGCCCATGCGAGGGGAAGTCCGCTGCGGCACGGGGGCTGCTCTGTCGACCGCCCCCGGTGCGGTAAACGCAACGCGGGGGGCGGGACTGGCTCCCGGCGCAGGGTAAACCCTCGGCAAGAAGTGGGCTCCCGGCCCCGGGATCAGGCCGGGGACGGGGTACCCCCCTTGGTGCCATCAAAGTGCCTCTGCATCTTTTGCATCTGCAAATAAAAGACTAGAATTTGCGTTACGGCACAGGTAAGGCCCGTGCTTTTGGTGAAATATGGGCTGAGAATCTCCCTTCAGTTGGAGGCGTTGGATCCCCGGGGAACGCACGTGGTGCGACCTGAGGAGCAAAGCCTCGTACTTGGCGGCACTGCTGGCCCCGGGAACAGCAGGTCCTTCCGGAGGCTCCCTTCCGGACGCGGTTTGAGGAGGGGCCCCCCGGGGGATACTGTCGCGACGTCTGGTTCCAGGGGGGGGGCCTCCCCCCTGGGCGCCTCAATAATGTTGACGCTTCCGATCGTGGCGGCTGCGCGCTCATACAGAGCACGGGCCATGTCTTGGTCTCCCCGGATGTTGATCACGCCATGCGGCCCGGGGATCTTCATGCAGAGGTAGTTTTGATGGGTGGCAGCCCCCAGCCGGTTGATCGTAGTCCTCCCCATAATCACATTGTAGGAGGAGGGGAGGTCCACTACGTCGAAGCGGACTAGCTCGGTCCGGTAGTTCTCCGGGGTGCCGAAGGTGATCGGGAGATCTACCTTGCCCACCGGCTGGATCGCCTTCCCCGGGACAAACCCTTGCAGAGGCCCTGCCGCTGGTTGCAGGAGCTTCTCATCCACCTAAATTTCCTTGAAGGTTTTGAGGAACAGGACGTCGGCGGAGCTTCCGCCGTCCACGAGGATGCTGGCCAAGTGGCAGTTGTAGATTGTCGCGGAGACAATGAGCGCGTCGTCGTGGGGGAAGCGAACCCCTCGCGCGTCCTCCGCCGTAAAGGTGAGGGGGACGTCCGACCACTTGGGCGGCACGGACGCGTGTAGCACCCCCACTACCTTAACTTCTCGCGCGTACTCCTTGCGCTGGCGCTTGGAATCCCGCCCGGAGGCGGACCCCCCTACGATGACGTTGATGCGGCGCTGAGAAGTCTGAAAGGGGAGAGCGTCTGAAGGCTCCCCCTCCTGCACCTGCTGCCCCCCCGCGGGAGCGGGAAGGGCCGGAACAGCTGGCCGAGGGGGCAAGGAGGCCGGAGTCCCCCCCCCTGCCCGCGCTGGTCGAGGAATGTCGCGAAGTGCTGCAGTAGTTGGTCGCAGTCTCGGGTAGCGTGGGTACTGGACCCGTGGAAGTTGCACCACGGTCCTTCCCGCCTTCTCCCCGCGGGGCCTTCCCGGCCGCACGAAGACTGTCCTCCCCCATGACCTTTTGGCTTGGGGAAGGGGCGGTTGCCCTTCGGGGGGTCGCGCGAGCCGCCTCCGCCCTCGAGGACAAAAGTGTCCCGGGGCCGTGGCTCGTTATGCCACCCTTGTCTGGGGCGTTTGGGGGGATCCCTGGCCCCCCGGTCAACGGGGGCAGGAGCCCCCTGGGTCTTCTTCCAGATGTCGTCTTCCTCCGCCCGAGCGTACTTTTCAAGCACATTGAAGAGCTCGTCGGCGGAAGAGGGGCAGCTCCGGGAGAGCCTTCGGTGGAGCTCCCCCGGGAGGATGCCGCTTTTGCAGGCTTCGATGACCGTAGAGTCGGGGACATGGGCCACTTTGCTCTTCACCTGGGCAAAGCGCTTGAAAAAGCTTCTGATGGTCTCCCCAGTTCTCTGGCGGACAGTATACAGCTGCGAGGAGTCCAGGGGACGCACGTAGTTCCCCTGGAAGTTGGCACAGAACTCCCGCTTGAGCTGCGAGAAAGACTTGATGGAGCCCGCCTTCAGATTGTAAAACCAGGAGCGGGCAATGCCGGTGAGGTAGAGGGGGAAGACGTTGCATTGGACACTCTCGTCCCCCCCCGCCGCGGAGATGGCGGTGGAGTAGATCTGCACGAACTCGTAAGGGTCCGCCTTGCCATTATAATGCTCGATGTGCGGGGGACGGTAGGGCCGCGGCCATCGGATGCTGCGGAGTCTTCGACACAGGGGCTGGTTCGCCCCCTGCACTTCCCGGGGGGAGCCCCAGTCACTGTCTTCTTTAACGGGGGATGCCCCCTCGTTATCCGAGTCAGGTAGCGGCCCAAGAGGGCCACCGGAGTGGTGGTGACGACGCTTCTCTTCCGGACCGGGACTGATTTCCCGGACGTCCGGGCTTCCCTCCGGGGAGGATGGTTCTTCGGTGGGTCTCTTCCCCCGACCGGTGCGAGAGCGAGGCTCCCTGCGACAACGACCGGGGGGAAGCTCTTCCCCGCGGCTGGGAGAATGCATTCGCTCAACCTCCCCCCGGGAGAAGCGGACCTGCTTCCCCGGGGGAGGGAGCTCCTGCACTGTAGCAGCCGTCCCGGGAGCTACCGGGGCCTGCTGAGGGGAGCCCCCTGCGACGGCCCCCGGGACCGGAAAGGGGGGAGCCCCTGCACCATCCGGAACCGGGGAGGGGGCGCCCGGGGCGGCGTTAGGATCCGAAGAGGGGGCCCCTGTGGCAACGACCGGGGCCGGAAAGGGGGAAGCCCCTGCGACATCCGGAACTGGTGGGGGGTGAGCCCCCTCGGCGACGTCCGGGGTTAGGGAGCCAATGCGGGGGGAAATTCGCTGAGGCACGGGAGCTGCTCTGTCGACCGGCCCCGGTGCGGTAAACGCAACGCGAGGGGCGGGACTGGCTCCCGGCGTAGGAATAACCCCCGGCATGAAATGACCCCCCAGCCCCGGAAGCGGGCCGGGGACGGGGTACCCCCCTGGTGCCACGAAGGGCCCGGGCATGAAATAGCCTCCCGGCACCGGGACAGGCCCGGGTGCCGAGAAGTGTCCGGAAGTATATCGCGCTGGGGGAGGGAACCCCCCAGCGGGATCATACGGGGTAGACAGCCCCCCTGACGCCGGAGGGGCCGCTGGGTATCCCATAAACGGGGGCATGATCCCCGGATACGGGTGCGACGGAAATGTGGGGGCCGAGGGCCGCGCCAACACACTAAGGAGCTCGTCCATAGAGCGCTGGGCGCGGAGCTGGCCCTCTACGAGAGCTTCGAGCAGGGCGTCCCGGGGATCCGGGGGAGCCGTCGGGGGGACGCTTGTCCCGGCCGAGGTCCCCGCGGTCACCGGGAACGACCTGGAGGTGGAAGCACCTAAGTTAAGAGGAAAGGTGGGAGGCGGTACCTGGGAATGGTCGCCTCCGGACGGAAGCGCCGGAACAGCAGCGTCCCGGACGGGTGGCGCCAGGTCACCGGGACCGGTGTCACCGGGAAGGGCGCGGGCCCTTGTTCTCGGAGGAGCCATGGCGATTCGTCACGGGTCCCCACGGACGGCGCCAACTGTCGTGGTATTAAGAATACCCCGGCAGGTTTTGAAGACGATCCTAGCGGAAATCACGCAGCGCGGGTTGACCGGGTGACCGGTCCTCCCCCGCCGGGCAAACACAAGAATTGACACGCGGATTTATACAGGTTCGGGTCCCGGTGGGGCCCTAGTCCTGTCGACGCGCTCCCGACCGGAGTCGGCTGGGGAGGCTCTCTCCGGGGGAGAGGCTTCCGGAGCACGTCTGTGAGATTAGCTATTCCAAATAATCATGAACTGATCCTTTACAACAGAGGGGTACAAGGGCTATTTATAGCCCCAAAAAGAAGCAAAAAACCTAAACTACCCCGGGAGCCACCGTCGGATTGAAGGGTAGGACCGTCCTTCTCCCGGTCAAACGTCTTGGATGCTTGACAGGTGGTCGCTGATTCCCGAGGCGTCCCTCGCGTGACCTGCACGTGATAAACAAACAGGGATTTTACCTTTTAGGAGGGCGGTGACGTCCGGGACCTCTTCCGGAGAGCAGGGTCCCGGGAGCCCAAATGGCGGCACCCGGGGCAGGCACCGGGGGCCACTGTCCCCGGGCACATGGCGGCGCCCGGGACGTGCCCGGGGGGCACGGTCCCGGGGGCCAAATGGCGGCGCCCGGGGCAGGCACCGGGGGCCACTGTCCCCGGGCACATGGCGGCGCCCGGAACAGGCCCGGGGGGCACGGTCCCGGGGGCCAAATGGCGGCGCCCGGGACATGCCCCGGAGGCACGGTCCCGGGAGCCTAAAAGGCGGCACCCGGGGCAGGCACCGGAGGCCACTGTCCCCGGGCACATGGCGGCGCCCGGAACAGGCCCGGGGGGCACGGTCCCGGGGGCCAAATGGCGGCGCCCGGGACATGCCCCGGAGGCACGGTCCCGGGAGCCTAAAAGGCGGCGCCCGGGGCAGGCACCGGAGGCCACTGTCCCCGGGCACATGGCGGCGTCCGGGACATGCCCGGGGGGCACGGTCCCGGGGGCCAAATGGCGGCGCCCGGGACATGCCCCGGCGGCACGGTCCCGGGAGCCTAAAAGGCGGCGCCCGGGGCAGGCACCGGAGGCCACTGTCCCCGGGCACATGGCGGCGCCCGGGACATGCCCGGGGGGCACGGTCCCGGGGGCCAAATGGCGGCGCCCGGGACATGCCCCGGAGGCACGGTCCCGGGAGCCTAAAAGGCGGCGCCCGGGGCAGGCACCGGAGGCCACTGTCCCCGGGCACATGGCGGCACCCGGGACATGCCCGGGGGGCACGGTCCCGGGGGCCAAATGGCGGCGCCCGGGGCAGGCACCAGAGGCCACTGTCCCCGGGCACATGGCGGCGCCCGGGACGTGCCCGGGGGGCTCGGTCCCGGGGGCCAAATGGCGGCGCCCGGGGCAGGCACCGGGGGCCACTGTCCCCGGGCACATGGCGGCACCCGGAACAGGCCCGGGGGGCACGGTCCCGGGGGCCAAAAGGCAGCGCCCGGGGCAGGCACCGGAGGCCACTGTCCCCGGGCACATGGCGGCGTCCGGGACATGCCCGGGGGGCACGGTCCCGGGGGCCAAATGGCGGCGCCCGGGGCAGGCACCGGGGGCCACTGTCCCCGGGCACATGGCGGCGCCCGGAACAGGCCCGGGGGGCACGTTCCCGGGGGCCAAAAGGCGGCGCCCGGGGCTGGCACCGGAGGCCACTGTCCCCGGGCACATGGCGGCGTCCGGGACATGCCCGGGGGGCACGGTCCCGGGGGCCAAATGGCGGCGCCCGGGGCAGGCACCGGAGGCCACTGTCCCCGGGCAATCATGAACTTACCTGGACTTGACCGCATGGAGATTTCCCCCAACAGTTATATATATTCGGATCGGATTACAATTCCGAACAGGGAACGAATTCCTTTTCATGGTCGCAAATCAATTCATGGTCTCGAAACCTTTCCAAACACGGTTATGATCGCGGAGCCTTATGCGATCAAGACTTAAGATCCTCCCGGATCATAACTCCCTTGTTGAGAAGGAGCCAACCCCTGTTGCGACCTCTCGATCAAACTGGAGATGCGGAAATTGAGCTTGTCCATCTTCTATGGTGTACCACTTTGCCGCACATACTCGTTGATCCTTCCGACCGATTCGAAAAGTCTCCTTTGTGCCACTGCGGGTGGTAGTCACCTTCTTCTCCAGAATCACATCTTCGCGTAGAGGTTCGTCTCGTTGATAGAACAACTCTTCAACAGATGGTACTATGGTATCTGACTTAACATCCAGCATTAAAGGCTGGAGGAGTTTGAGGTGCTCAACATTGACAACCGAGTAAATATCCATGTATGGAGGTAACTCGAGCTGACAAGCATTATTATCCACTTTTCGAAAAATCCGAAAAGGACCATAACGAATGGGTTTGAGTTTCTTACCTTCACCTTTAAGTCTCTCCTTACTCAGATGTAACCATACCATATCACCTTCTTCGAATTGAGCATCAACTCGGTGCCGATCATGTCGCGCCTTGTACTTGAGTTGAGTTCGCAGCAAGTTCTGTTCAACCTCACAATGGAGCCGTTGAATACCTTCCAAGAACTTTTGTGCTCGATCCTGATCAGATGCTTCATTGTTGTTCTGTGCTGAGGTAGGGATCACAAACTCCATGTCGAATGGACTCTGTGGTAGAAATCCTAAACAAACCTCAAACGACGACTTTCCAGTCGAACCATGCACTACTCGATTAAAAGCAAATTGCAGGTACGGTATGCTTTCATCCCAGGTCTTCGGGTGCTTCGAGTTATATTCTCTCAAGAGATGAACGACTGTGTGATTTACCACCTCGGTTTGACCATCAGTTTGCGGATGAAAAACAATACTTCTCTTTAGCTTGGTGTCCATCATTGTCCAAAGAGATCGCCAAAAGTGACTAAGGAACCGGATATCGCGATCAGACACGATAGAAGTCGGCAGTCCTAAGTGTGTCCAAACGTGTTGAAAGAATACCCGAGCTGCTTCTTCTCCCGTGATAGTCTTTCGACAAGGTATAAGAATAATCATTTTGGAGACCCAATCAACAACCACGAATAGATAGTCGTTACCACGTCGGGTCTTAGGCAATCCTCCCAAGAAATCCATGGATATGTTCTCCCATGGTCGCAATGGAACTGGCAAAGGAGTGTACAAACCTAATTTTCAGTTTGCCGGTTTCGTGACGCTGCAGAGACCACAGCCTCAAACAAAACTAGCCACATCCTGCTGCATACATAGCAAGAACACATGTCGGTGAAGATTTTGCAACGTCTTTGTAACCCTAAAGTGACCAGCTACCTTCTATGTGTGCGCTTCCCGCAACCATTGAATTCGAGGTGCTCCACGAGGTATGCAAAGTAAATTGCCCTTGTACAAGAGTCCTTCTCGACGAATGAACTCCGTAGGTTTCCCTGTTTCGAGCTCAATCAATGATGATCAAAAATCAGGATCTTCACTATACATTATGGCATAGTCATCATGACATGAGGGCTCGATCTGCATGAACGCTGATAAGCAGAGGGTTGTAACTAGCGGTCACGACAACATGTCCGCCAATTTGTTGTGTACGCCCTTCTTATACTTAATCACCAAATTAAACTGCTGCAGATATCACATCCACTTCATGTGCGAGATAGCTGTAGCTTGGACTGAGTTTGCAAATATTGCAACGGTTGATGGTCGGTGTGGACAACAGTCTCTTTATCCAAGATATAACACCGCCAATGCTTTACGGCCTGATGCAGTGCACACAACTCTTTGTCATAAGTCGGATAGTTCTTCTTAGCTCCCTAGAATAACTCATAGTGATATGCCACTGGTCGACCTTCTTGCATGAGCACAGTACCCATCGCATAACCTGAGGCATCGGTTTCTAGCTCGAATGGTTTCTGTAGATTCGGCAAAGCTAACACAGGTGCCTCGCTGATCTTCCTCTTCAGTAAGAGAAACGTGTTCTCATGTTTCCCTGTCCACTCAAACTTCTGATCAATTTTAATTAATGCATGCAATGGAGAAGCCACAATCGAGAAGTGTCGGATGAACTTCCAAAGGTATTGGCATGCTCCCAAAAAACTGTGCACGTTCATAACTGTTCGCGGTCGCGGTCGCGGCACTCACGTATCACTTATAACTTATCTGAGTCAATTTGCAACGTACCGTTGCTGACCATGAATTCTAGGTAAAGTAGAGTTTGTTGGCCGAACTCGCACTTCTTACGGTTGACGTGAAGTCGATGTCGCCCCAGTTGTTCGAACACCTTTTCAACATGAATGAGGTGCTCATCCCACGAACGACTATAAACCAGTATGTCGTCGAGGTAAACGATCACAAAGTCGTCGATGAACTATCTCAATACGTCATTCATAAGACGCATGAAAGTTGCCAGGGCGTTGCAGAGACCAAACGGTATGATCAGCTATTCGAACAGACGTTGTCGTGTTTTTAATGCGGTCTTCCATGTATCCTCCTCTTGGATGCTGACTTGATGATATCCTGACTTAAGATCCAATTTGTAGAAGACAACAGCATGCTTCAATTGGTCTAGCAGGTCGTCAATACGAGGAAGGGGGTACCGGTTCTTGATGGTGATCTTGTTCAGTACTCGGTAGTCGATGCACATACGCCAAGTCCCATCTTTCTTTGGCACTAACACCACAGAAGATCCACAAGGTGAACTACCCGGTTGAATGACACCATCGTCAGCAACTCACCAAGTTGTCTCTTGATCTCTTCATTCTTCAATACTGAGTTGCGATACATACTCAAATTGGGCAGTGTTGCATCAGACACAAGCTGAAATTCGTGCTCGACTGGACGTTTCGGCGGACGACCCTGGGTACTCTCGAACAGATCATTGTATTTCTCCAGCAGTCCCGACAAACGACCAAAATTCTTTCGGCACGCCAACGACAACACTGGTCGAGTACCCCCACCTTTCCCAATGGGTCGAATCATGACAAGCACGTACTTGTGACATGCATTGACAATTCGTTTGGTTTGAATTGCGGTTATTAAGTTCGAAGTGTTGACATGGATGTCTCTACTGATCATGAACTTAACTCCGTCTTTGGTGAATTCATACTCTTGTGCACGCCGATGGAAGTGAGCGTCTCGATCATACAGATACGGACTCCCAAAGATCACCTGACATATATCGATAGGGACAACATTGCATTGCACCTCACCAATATATCGTGTAGAGATTGCAAACTTCAACACACACTGACTCGTAATCTGTTGGTTTACGTCGGATGTAAACCAACCCAGCGGATATGGTCGCGGGTGTGTGGTTGTCTTCAAACTAAGTCACCGAACTAGTCCAGCGAAGACCAGATTCTTCTGACTTCCGGGATCGAATATCACTGTGACCACTTCATACTTCACCTGGATGTTGATGGTGAACAAGTCCTCCGTTGGGTGATGGTCGTTTGGTGGATCCAAACCCTTCTCCTTCGGCATTACCATCAGAGACAAGGTCGTATCCACCTTAGCAGCTGAATTCACTTGGACAACTTCTTCGTTGGGTGAAGTTGTAGTCGCCATGGCTGTTCTTTTCCCTGGTTCATTTTTCTTTGGTCGAAGTTCTAGATGAAGCTTGTAGCATTTCTCCTTGATATGTCCCACGACTTGACAATGTTCGCAAAAGGCACCCGTGCTCGGCTTCAAAGCATTTTTCTTCAGACTCGGTTTTCTTTTTGTCGAGGTCGCACTGTCCTTCATGCCTTTGTCGCTGCGGGATTTGTTCTTCTTCTCGATCGCCATCAAGAACAGACTTAGCTCGGGAGAAGAAGAACAAATCCCGCAGTGACAAAGGCATGAAGGACAGTTGTGCTCGTGGTCGCGATGTCTTGGACACCGAACAGACTTAGCTCGGTACTGGTCGATTTCTGAAGTCCAGATGTGTATTTCTGAAATACCTGAGGATCGGATAGCGATATGCCGATGATCATTGCTTGTCTCCGGAACTCCGTAGTATAGTCTTGGATGGTTTAGTCGTGCCGTTGGTACAATCTGTGCCAACGTTCTCATCTCTCCTCAAGGTAGTCCATCGGATAGAATTCCTGTCGCAAGAGTCGTTTGAATTTTCCCCACGCAAGATCGTCAGCTTCACTACTGGCGACAAGGGCCTTCCACCAAGTCTTGGCATGATCCTTCATCTTCAAAGGTGTGAACTTCACCTTTTGAGCACTACTAAACCATTTTAGGTCAAACTAGGTCTCAAATTGGTCGATCCAAGAATCCAATTTCTCGGCATTGATCACCCCATCATATATGGGTATATCAATATTAGCGTCGACCTTAAAAGATTTGACAGCTAAGGAGGTGTTGGCGAGGTCGTCGGTCTTATGGTCACCTTCATCGTCATCTTCGTCTGCCCTATGCAAGTCTTCACCAGTCTTCACACCCATAACCTTCCCTACTTCAGGAGGTACAATCATGGCCTACTGCTTAATCCAAGCAAGCACGGTTTCCATGTCGGTGGAGAGTTTAGCCACTTGTTTGGCTAGATTAGCTTGAACAGAGGTATCATCAGACATTGTCGGAGACGCGGTTGTAGGAACCGTCAATTGATCGCCTGGAGTTTCGCCAGAGGTTTTGTAACTCTGGCGAGTCTTCACCATCCACAGGATAGGAAAGTTGCTCTGATACCAACTTGATCCGTTTGAGACCTAGCCTTGGTTTTTGCACTAGGCTCGCCCAGATAGTAATATGCGGAATAACGGGATCTTACTCGGCAATACCGAAACCCAAAGGTTGATCGAAAAAAAAGCTCAAAGTAATTGCATAACTCTTTATTTCAAAGAGGGATTTACACGTCGAACGTTAGACACACTTGCCTACGTCGAAAGAACTATAAGCTGGATATATGATCCAAGACTGTAATAATATTCGATGATCTAAACTAGACCTATTACAAGGTTTTTATAGTCCAATCGTATGGGTACGTATCAGACTCAGTAACCTAAACATATTAGACTCATATAACTAACTAACTAACTAATCCTAAATGAATAAGCTTAGTTATATATATTTGGATCGGATTACAATTCCAAACAGGGAACGAATTCCTTTTCAAGGTCTTGAAACCTTTCCGAACACAGTTATGATCGCAGAGCCTTATGCGATCAAGACCTAAAGATCCTCCCAGATCATCCGTACATAGATATTTACTCGATTGTCAATTTTGAACACCTCAAACTCTTTGAGTCTTCTATGCTAGATGCTGAGCCTGATGCCATAGTACCGTCTATTGAAACTTGGTCTATCAACAGGAAGAACCTCTACCTGACGACATGATCTTGGAGAAGAAGGTGACAACCACCCGCAGCGGCATGCGAGAGTCTTTTCAAATCGGCCGGAAAGATCAACAAGCACGTGCGGCAAAGTGGTACACCCAAAAAGATAGTCAAGCTCAATTTCCACATCTCCAGTTTTGATCAAATGGTCGCCAACGGGGGTTGGCTTCTTCTCAACAGGGGAGTCATGATCCGGTAGGATCTTTGGGTCTTTCAGGTCGACTTCGCAAAGGCTCCGCGACATATTCAAGTTCAAAAAGGATTCGCGACCTCAGAATGGTTCGCGACCTTGGAAAGGGTTCGTGACCTCGGGAAGGATCTGAGCTCTGGATGGATTGTATTCGATCCATATACATATAACTGAGTCCTATCTGTTAGGTATAGTTTTCTGAGTCTAATACGTTTAGTCAGTTATTGAGTCTAATACATATTCATATGATTGGACTATAAATACTTTGTAATAGCTCTAGTTTAGATCATCGAAGAGTCACTGAACTTATTTAAGTCTTAGACACATAGTTCATTGACATAGGCGAGTGCGTCCTAACGTTTGACGTGTACAAGATCTCTCTTTGAAATAAAGACCGTGCTATCTTTTGAACTGTGTTTCCAATCAACTTGGGTTTTGGTAATTCCGAGTAAGATCCCATTATTCCGCATATTAGCATCTGATCGAGTATAGTTGAAGCCCGTCTATACTTCAATCAGAGCAAAGCAGCATCTGGTCGAGGCTAGATCGAAACCTGGTCCAGCTCATAATCAGATCACTGTAGATGTATTACATGGAATTTTCCATTCGATATCTACTTTGAAAGATGGCAAAAAAATTGGCCCGCAATATTTGAATTTAATTATAGAGTATTGATGTCTCAATGACATGTGGATCTTGGATTGACATGTCAAACTTACAATTAATATCTTACAACAATATCCCTTTTTTTCCAGTGTCTTTCAACTAGTTTTCCAAAAAAGATAATGTTATTGTCCACCATGGATAAGTTAGCGTGGTTGGATAGAAGTTTAGATACATTAAGATATGACTGTTAGGGCTGTGCAGATCTGAACCGAACCAAAAAAATCGAACCAAACTGAAAATAGAGGTTTTTTGGTATTTGGTATTTGGTATCCAGTTCGGTAGGCCATTTTAGCCCTATTCGATATTCAGTTCAGTTCGGTAAAAAAACTGAAAAAAATGGAAAAAAAACCGATTTGCCTGGCTGTTTGGCTGTTTCACTATTTTGGCTATTCTATATTCCTAACCCTAAGTTCCTAAATCCTAACTCCCCTAGTCCCCTCCTCCCCGTCAGGCCGTCACCCCATGGTCCGTGCCGTCCTCCCCATTCGTGGCTTCGTGCCGCCTCCTCCTCCCCGGTTCCCCGTGCCGCGGCTGGCTCCACTCATCCACCGCCGCCCGTCTGCTGCCTCCTCATCCTCCCCGTCGGTGTCATCCCCGAGTCCCCGTGTGGTTGTGCCGCCTCCCCGAGGCACGAGCGGTCGAGCCGCCTCCCACTTCATGGCCCGTGCCACCTCCTCCGTGGCCTGTGCCACCTCCTCATCCTCGAGCTCCCCCGTGGCCTGTGCCGGCATGCCACCTCCTCGACTTCGAGCTCCCCGTGGCCCGTGCTGCCTCCCACTCCCACATCTGCCACCTCCTCCGGCCTCCGCCGCCTCCCACTCTGGCCTTCACCGCCTCCTCCGTGCCACCTCGATCTCCCCGTGCTGCCTCCCACTACCTAATCCGCCCTCCCCATGCCGCCTCGAGCTCCCCCTGTTTCCTCGAACTCCCTGTGCCACCTCCTACTCCAGCCTTCGCCGTCTCCTCCTCCTCCCCCCCATGCGGCCGCGCCTCCTCGAGATCCCCATGCCGCCTCGGCGCTTCCCTGACCCCTAGGCCCAAGTCCCATGCCTCCGGCCTCCACCGCCTCCTCTGCAAGCTGGCAATGACGGATTCAATTACAAGATCGTGCAATGTAAGACTCTCGGTCATTCGTTTCATTTAGTGAATAAAGAATTTCGATGAGATAATGAGACTCAGCTTAGAGGTTCCTGAAAATTGAAATGGCATAGGAAAAAATTGATATTACTTACACTAGTTTTATTTCTCCATTTTAGATGTCTGAAGCAGATGATATCCAAAACATTCGTGGACCAGTAGGCAGTGGTGAAATAGTCGCAGCTGGGCGCAATGCACCTTCGAATAATAGAAGAAAACAAATGAGCCACAGAGTAGAAATATGGAACCACTACACAGTATTAAAAGGTGAGAAGAAGGATGCATGCAAGCATTGTTCAAGAGTACTTGCATGTGATTTAGCTAAGAATGGTACTTCATCACTAATCTCTCATGCAAAAATTTGTAAAAAGCATCCCGATAGAAATAAGGGCAGCAAGCAAACTTTACTAAATTTGCAATCTAGTGCGGATGGAAGTAGTTCTCTTTCTAATTGGCAATACAATCCTGAAGAGATTAGGGAAGGACTTGCTCACATGATAATTATAGATAAGCTGCCTTTGAATTTTCCAGAACATGAAGGTTTTAAACAGTTCATGTCAAAAGTTTGTCCTCGTCTTCATGTTCCATCTAGGTGGACAATGCAAAGAGATATTGTTCGAATTTATGCAAATAAGAAACTTATGTTAAAAAAGTTTTTCAATGATTCTTTTCAAAGAGTTTGCCTCACCACCGACACATGGACTTCTTCAAAACTTCAAAATTATATGTGTCTAACAGCACATTTCAATGATAATGAGTGGAAACTAAACAAAAAAATCCTTAGATTTTGTTTAGTAAACACTCACAAAGGAGAAGACATCGGTAAAGCACTAGAGAAATGCTTGCTTGAATGGGTTGAAGGGGGAATTGTAAATGTGTTTACTATCACAGTAGATAATGCTGGTGCAAATGATGTTGTTGTAGGCTACATGAGGAGAGCTTTGAATAATTGGGGAGGTAGTGTTGCACAAGACAAATATCTTCACATGAGATATGTAGCTCATATTATTTGTTGGGGGAAATATCCGGACGGTCACTGTAAAGGGCCACAGGCCCCTTGACCCCGAGTTCCCCGGTACACCCCCGCGCCAGGACAGCGTCACCGTGCCTATGCCTGGGGGCTCGAGTCGTGTCCATAGAGGGACATGGGTCGTCTCGCCCCGAATGACCCAGGACGCCCCTACATCTGGGCCCAAGCTGCCATGTCCATGCCCGTGCCTGGGGGATCGAGATGTGCCCGTAGAGGGACACGGGTCTCCTCTCCCCGGGTGGCCCGGGACGCCCCCACGTCCGGGACCGTGTCACCATGCCTGTGCCCGGGTGCTCGAGTCATGCCCGTAGAGGGACACGGGTTACCTCACCCCGAGTGGCTCGGGACGCCCCGCATCTGGGCTTAAGCCACCGTGCCCCATGCCTAGGGGCTCGAAGTCATGACCGTAGAGAGACACGGGTCCTCTACCTGGGTGGCCTGGGACGCCCTCGCGTCCAGGACCGTGTCACCGTGCCCATGCCGGGGGGCTCGAGTCATGCCCGTAGAGGGACACGGGTCGCCTCGCCCCGAGTGGCCCAGGACGCCCCCACATCCGAGCCTGAGCCATCGTGCCAGTGCCCAGGGGCTGGAAGTTGTGCCCGTAGAGGGACACGGGTCCTCTCACCGGGTGGCTCGGGACGCCCCCACATCTGGGACCGTGTCACCATGCCCGTGCCCGGGGGCTCGAGTCGTGCCCGTGGAGGGACACAGGTCTCCTCTCCCCAGGTGGCCTGGGGTGCACCCACGTCTGGGACCGTGTTATTGTGCCCGTGCCCAGGGGCTCAAGTCTTGCCCGTAAAGGGACACGAGTCCTCTCCCCAGGTGCCCCGGGACGACCCCACATCTGGGACTGTGTCACCGTGTCTGTACCCGGGAGCTCGAGTCATGCCAATGTAGGGACACGAGTCGCCTCTCCCCGAGTGGCCCAGGACACCCCCATGTCCAGGACCGTATCACCGTGCCCGTGCCCGGGGGCTCGAGTTGTGCCTGTGGAGGGACACGGATCGCTTCTCCCCGAGTGGCCCGGGACGCCCTCGCGTCCAGGACCACATTACCGTGCCCATGCCCGGGGGCTCCAGTCATGCCCGTCGAGGGACATGGGTCTCCTCGCCCCGGGATGCCTCGGGAATTGAAGGGGACTCGTGTCAAGCATCCAAGTCACTCGCCCTGTGGAAGGACGACAGTGCCCCTCGATCCAACGTCTGTGGGTCTTTGTGCGTTTTTGGGGCCTATATATATATCCCTTGTATCTCTCTTGTAAGGACAACTCCAATTTCATTTTACACACTCAAAAGCAATAGACACTCCCCTGGAAATCTTTCCCCGCGAGAGAACCTCCCCCGGGACTTACGTCCGGGGAGTGTCGATAGGACTAGGGTTCCCACTGGGACCCAAACCTGTATAAACTCTCCGTGTTAACCTCTATGATTGCCTGACGGGAGGTGACCCATTACACGGTCAGCTCGCGTCGCTGTAAATGTGTTACGCACGTCCAAAAACCTATCCGTGGGATTCGCAATACCATGACATTATTAATCTTGTGGTTCAAGATGGGGTGAAGAGGATGTCTAATTTCATCTCTCGTGTTTGTAATGTTGTCAAATATGTGAGAAGTTCTACTTCAAGAATGAATAATTTTAAGCAATGTGTTGAATTCACTAAGATAGAAAGTAAGGCATTTGTATGTCTTGATGTGTGCACTAGATGAAATTCAACATACCTTATCTTAGAATCAGCTCAAAAATTCGATAAGGCATTTGACAGGTTTGCACTCCAAGACACTTATTACATGTCAGAGGTGGGTGATGATGGACCTCCCCAAAATCAAGATTGGGACAATGATCGTCATTATTTCTGAAACATTTTTATGATCTCACACTTCGTATTTCGGGCACTCAGTATGTTACTTCCAATATTTTTTTTTGAAGAGATTGGTGCTGTGAATATTTTGTTGCGAGATTGGTGCGATAGTCCAGATGAAAACCTATCTAAAATGGCTATTAAGATGAAGGAGAAGTATGATAAGTATTGGGGGGATCCTGAGAAGATGAACATGTTGATATTTGTTGCTGCTATTGTTGATCCCAGGTATAACCAAATTTGTTATTTTTTCTTCTATTTAAGGATATATAGTCCAGCTAAATTTTTATTGTTTTCCTCAATGCAAGGTACAAACTATCTGATCACGTGAAGTTTACAATTTTAGAGATGTATGGTCCAATCAAAGGAGATCAAGTATGGATAAAGGTAAACAATACATTTCGTTCTCTTTTTGAAGAATACAAGAGCATGTATGCTCAAGGTGGAAGCCAAAGTGATAAACAACAAGGAGCACTAAATTCTAGTTCTGAATCTCAAGTAAATACATCAAATTTGATGAGGTCTTTATACAACAAAAAATGAAATTTTCTTGTGAAGCTGGTGCGTATAGCAAAACTGAATTAGATAAGTATGTTGGTGAAGATACAGAAGAAGATCGGGAAAATTTTGACATTCTCGCTTGGTATAAATGTAGCTCTCCTCATTTTCCTATACTTTCACGCATGGCTCGTGATATGTTAACAATTCCTATATTGACAGTTGCTTCTAAGTCAGCTTTTAGTACTAGTGGCAGTGTTCTTGATGATTTTAGAAGCTCGTTGACGCCGTTTATGGTGCAATGCTTGTTATGTGGACAAGATTGGATACGGTGTTCTGGTCGCATCAATATTGAAGAGGATTTAGTTGAATTAACTCGTTTTGAAGAAGGTACTAAATTATAACTATTGTGTTTCAGTTTCATGTTACAACAGTTGAATTGTTTCACGTTGTGATTGTCGACGATTCGGACTCGAGGTCCTCAGCCGAACTTATGCAAAATTTGTAATTGTGAGACCCTTCAAGATGACCCTCCGGAAAGGTATGCCGAACAATGGTGAATAAGAGCACAGAGAAATTTATACAGGTTCGGGCCCTCGATGGTGGGAGTAAAAGCCCTACGTCCTGTTGGGATTTCACTATATGAGATAAAGCTTTACAAACTAGCAGGGAGAAAACCTCACAGGTGAAAGTTTCCCCTATATAAGTGTATAAAAAGAAGCTATAGGAGACTTGTAAGTGTTGTCTAATCTAAGCCGTAGACTTGGCTGCCTGAGTGATCGAGATATCTTGTATCTTGATTATCTTTGGAGTCTGGTTCTTCCAAATGTCTTGGATGCCCTGTTTGATGTACTTTGCCACCTTTTTATATTGGTCGAAAGGGTGCCATATAAAGAAAACTGCATCAAACGGTTGGATGCGGTTGTTGAAGAACCGCTGTTAACTTCCACGGAGGTTATTAACACGTGTTAATCATGAATAACCGCATATAATAAACTCTGACGGTTGGTCTTCAACGTGGAGGAATCTTCGGGATGCTTGGAATATCCTGGTATAAAGATAACCGAACAAACTCCAAGCACCTTGGTCGAGAATGTTCTGACTGCGGAATATGGGCTGACCGCGCAACATCCCAGATATTCAGTCCAGTCCGCGTATAGCATACGAACTTCTGACCGCACAAAGATGTCGGCCTGATCGCACGAAACCCGCGACCTGATCGCGTAAAGCTTGCGACCTCATGGTGATGCCCCTCAGAAATAGCTTGAGTTCGCATTGAACCAAATACATGTCTGGTTCGAACCTGTCTTGAATCAAAAGTTTATTAGAAGTGACCCGGGTGTCAATCCTCGTCAGTTATTATCATATTTTTGTATCATGCAGGCTTGGTAAGCCCCCAATTAGAATCTGTTGCGACATGCAAGTATTTACTCATGTGATCAACCATGACCTGGTAAATTTTTTTAAGCTTGACTACACATTACATTGGTAATTTGATATGCATTTTTAACATTAAAATTTGTTCTTGCCGCAAATGTTCCTTTTGATGCCAACAAAACTAGGAAAATTCTATATGTTGAACATATTTTTCTCCTGAAAATTTTGTGTAGAATTGTGATGCATGAGTTGTTCCATGGATTATGGATTGTGCTAATGTATTGTGAATTGTCTATTTTTTTTGTTATGTAGACTGTCAGTAACTCAATGTAATTGTGGACTTTGCTTATGTTTTGATAGACTGTGCTTAACTGGTTGGTTATATTCTGTAGGCTATGATGTTTGGCTTAATGTTATTTGGTGTTTAATTTTAATTGTTGATCACTTTAAACCTTAATACTATACTATTATGTGGTACTCCAAATCGTAAAGGAAAAAAAGAGCCAAAGATGTCATGTAGGTTCACAATAATTTGGTATTTATCGAAACCAAACCGAAATTTTTTTTGATAAATATGATATGTAATGTGCAATACCGAAATTTAAAAAATACCGAAAAAACCAAAAAAATCAAATACACACACCTAATGACTGATGGGGGGAAATATCATGTCCAAACCCTCTTTCCTGTGGACATACAGTGCAAACCCTTGTTTATTTTGAAAAAAAGACACCGTATTACACTATAGATGATAGATAAACTTCTCTATTTTTACAAAAATGATCAAAATGCCCCTCCAGCTCGATCCAGCCAACCTTGATATCATCTAGTATTCCACATGTAATCCTCTCAAAATAGTAAAGCTATGTTTATAATATAGGAATTTTATAAGAAAATTGAAAAAGAAACAAACAGTAAGAGCTAATCGAAAATTCCCACCAAAGTGTTCTAATATGTATTGTAACATCACATCCTAAATAGGTTAAAACAAATTCTTGGAGCATAACCAATTCAATGTGGTTAGAAAATAATTTCATATTTTCTTTTATGATTTAGCTTCATTAGGGTGTTTAACAATCCAGTTATATATATATATATATATATATATATATAAAAGCACAGAGTTGATTTGGATCCTAATTGTTGAATAATGTGTTCGAAATATTGTTCAATTAAATCCACCAAATCCAAATGGGCCTTTTTAAAAAACAGCGAATTGGATGGATTAAAGTAAATTGCTTTGCCAATAAGCACAAGATACACAACATGCACAACTATCACTTTGATGTGTTTTTTGCTGGAAAAAGTAGGGCACAAAAACTTGTCATGATATTTTTGCAATGTTCATTTCTTCAGTCATGAATCTTCTGTTTACCATACTAATAACACACTGCTGAGCCAGGAAGTGACTAAAGATGGTGATGAACAAAATTCTTGCCTGCCATGATGCACGCTAATTGGGTTAGAGTGCTGCTATGTGTACGAACTAATTTTGCTTTATAAAACAGGCACAAAATCGTCCTCAATATCATGCGACAAGAGAGACGCACCGACGGGCGAAATTCAAGAAAAATTCATTTGTTATATTGAAAAAACTACTCTTAAAAACCATATTAAACCTACTCTAATACCAAATATTGGATCGACGACTATTCGAAAATGATTTAGTCAAACTTGTGCTAAGAAGTATTGAAAGCAATTCAAATTCTTTTACTTTCTGATTTTTGTTTATGTGAAAGTTTACAGTTGCTTGTTTAGAGATGATGCACAAAAGTTGTGGTTATTTGGAGTGGAATCTTGCCAAAGAGTAAGACAAATATGTACGATACAGGACTGCAACAAATTCGATAAAAATCTATTTTTTCCCTTGTATGTTAAATTTTTTGTTGCATATTTAATTTTTACTCTCTCAACAAGTCACAGGATCCTCACATATTAGTGAGTGTGAAGGTATTTCAGGAAAACAAGATAACTTCACCCACTAGTGCAACAAAAAAAAGTGTTTGTGAGTAATTAGAGAAATTTTCATATACTTCTATAAAAGAATTTGTTCGTGCACATGGTCTTTATGATTAAGTTAGATGTGCTAAGAGAAATAACATCAAACTATGTCTTAATGGCTTGATGATCTGATGGCAAAAGGAAATGGATGTGAACAAAAGCAGCACTACAAAAAGCAATTTTTAGCTTAGTCTCAAGACATAATCACACCTTGGAATATTCTCAATAGCAGAAACCCACTGCAAAGATGTCACCAGTTCCATCACCTCCATCTCTTTGTTCAACTACAAGCTAGGATATATCATCCATCATTTTTTGTTTTTAGGGTTGGAGGATTTCACCAGTGCATTTACTTGAAAACGGTAAACATTAGAAACGTCATAAGATCGAATCTCAATAATAACAATTTAATCACTTCCATTCAAAAAAAAATAACAATTTAATCACTGAAATTAATCATAATAATTCATACACCAACAACTAATAGCACAAGACTTAAATTCATAATATAGAGCATCAGGATTAATTTAAACTCTAATACCAATGAGAGACCCAAATATCTCATCAATTAGACTACAATTTATCAACTATCTTGTATTGTTGTTTTGTTTCGCTGATGCAAATGCTTTCAATTTTTTTTCTTTCCTTTATGTAGTCTATCGTACCAACCAATTATCATGCTCAAAAGTAATTGTGAAGATAATGTATGTCTATAAGATAAAGTCATAGAAAAAAATTGTTTAAAGGAGAATTATGCCTGATATTTCGGATGATTTTCTAGAGGGATTATATGCTCATTTTGCTATACAAGGAACACGACTTTTTTTAATTTTTGTTTTTGTTTCTCTATATAATGTATCGATCTGAGTATTTGATGTATCTCACTAAACTTATATGTCATATATCATAGAAGAGAAAATACAGAATACACAAAAAAGAAAGATACAATCCTCAAAAGCAATAATTATTAGAAGACATACACAAGAAATTTTGGCAAAAACAACACAATGATATGAATCCGTTAGCTAAAATTAATTACATAGGCTTGTTTCTAACCTCACATGTAAGTCTAGTACTCTCCTCCTTGTCTTTCACACATTTGCATCTCCTTACATCACCACTATTTATAGTTTATTATCTCTGCAAATTCCACAATTCTAGTAGTAACTTGTCATACAGGCTAAATTATCTTCCCTTAATTACAATATAAAAAAGAAAAATATTTTTACATGACAAGAATAAGTATTCACAAATTGCCTTCTTGACTTTGACTAGTCTTCAACTAGCTTGTTACTAGGGCCATATTGGCACTAAGTCCTTGACACAAGCATGTTGGTTGTAACTTTGTACGACCTAGTCTAATCACATCTTATCAAGTTATTGTTTCACTTTCTCCAACTACAGATCTTGCATTAAGCATATGTGTTATATTTTCTTGGAATTCCCTTACTTAAGAGTTGTTAATATGACTTGGTTGAGATTTATCTAATAGACCAATTTATTGGGTTTGTTACTAATAAACTCAATAGGTCGACTTATTGGATGAGCCTCAAAAGCCATTTGGATGTAGAGAAAAGTGAATTGTCACTTCTCAGGTATATCAATTTACATTTATCCTAATACACTTCAATTATTTATGAAAACATAGACTGTAAAATACACATGGTGATGTGGACACTAACTTCAAAATTTTACAAATAATGTTTTAGTCTTATATATAATTATTTGTAAATTGATAAGTGGGAGAGAAACGAAGACTATTGAGTTGGTCTAAGTGATTAATGGGTTTAATGGTGTTATATTCATAAGAACAATAAGAAAATTGGAACAGATTATATCTTAAGATCATAGAAAATTATTATTTTAGGTTAAACAAAGTTCATCCCAAAACATCGCTTATAAATTAAAGAGAAAGTAGTGCCAAAATTTTCCATAATGATCGAAAAAAAATAAAGGTGCAAAAAAAATATCAGTAAGGCAAACCAGAATTTGTTTTTATACAAAATCAAACATTAAAGTTGATTTTAAAAAACTTTAAAAAATACAATCTGATGTGATTTACTGATTAAATATACAGCTGTAACAACACTTAGAAGGAATTAATCAACTCCACTAACACACAGACTAAATGAAGTCCAGCGGTCCGTCATTTTACTAATTGTGTGTATTAAAATAATCTAAGATACCGACTAGTGCATTTAGAATTAATCGTGTATCACAAGTGCCTGATGGAAGTATACTAGTAGAAGCTCTGCGTGCTAATGCGGATTAGTTAGGAACACAACTTTGGAAACGATGCTGCGGAAGTTGGTCAGATACCTATTTTAATAGGATACAATCTTTTAACTTCACGTCATAAGATGAAATGGTGTAAAACCAGTAATTAGTGACAGCTTTTCAACTTTACATGATCGAATGATTAGAGAAAATAAATCAACCATTGAAATAAAAAGATTGATGTGGTGCAATGTGCATGAAGATTTGTTTGAGAATGAATTATAGAGATAAGTTGGATATGTCACTCGGAAAGGCAATTTATACAGTAAATATCTAGAATTTTCCTCCCGAATTAAGGATTTCATATATATTAATCAGCTGAGATTAGTCAGATGCCGATCTCTAGAGAATTAATTACCTCAATTAATTAAATGTAGACCGACATACAAGCAGGATCTCTGTAAGTATTTTTGTTCGATATCTGAATTATCACTTTCTTGATTAGACAACAATAAATATATGTGTAGAGTGCAATCCTTTGCCCCCGCAGTTGTTTTATAAATATAGTAAATCCGGATCTCTATCTACGACATATGTACAGACCTCTAGAGCATATAAATTAGTTAGGTATATGTACTTTCAACTTAGTCACTTAGGATGTGTTTGACTGTCTGCATGAAGATAAGTTGACTCGTATCAGTGGGACATGCTGTATAAAACAGGCTGTGAGATGCAGTAGAGATGTTGTTTGGTTGGTCAAATTTCTGAATCATGGATGAGTGCTGAATTTGTTTGATTTGCTGTATTAGAGACTCGGGCGGAGGCGTCGACGAGGCTCTGGCTCGGACAGAGGCGGCGGTAGCAACGAGGCTCGGGAGGAGGTGGCGAGGGATGCGGAGGCGGAGGCGGCGGTGGCGATGGAGGCAGAGGCAGCGGGGGTGGCGACAGAGGCGAAGGCGGCGATGAAGGCGGAGGCGGCAAGGGATGCGCGTATCAACGGACCTGGCTACAGGAAACGTCCAGATTGCGCGTATCCACGGGCCAGGATAGGGGGGATTTTTGCACCACGCAGGCTAGACTGGAGGGATCAATACAGTCAACCAATCACTCCAAAATTGCATCTGTGAACCAGACTGAACCCTCATGCAGGCAACTAAACAGTCCCTTAAGTACCTGTATTTTTTGGAATCATCCATCTATGTTCCTGCGCTATGTAATTGGTTATTTAAATCCTCTTACTCAATTATTTAATCAAATTAATTCTTGAGTTGACTATGTGTCCATCTTATAGTGGCATAATCTTTAATTTTTGGACAAATTTAATCATAACGCTTTAAAAATTTAGATTTAACTATAAAATATGAGTGTCTCAATTACATATAGATCCAAATCACATCTTTTAAACTCATAACCAGTATCATAGAAATCCCAACTAAACCTTGGTAGTATATACTTGCCTTGTTCAACCCACTAGTTTGACTATATTGTGGCATCAAACGTGCACGCACACAAGAAGAAGCCAGCTACTCCCACCAACTTCCTACACACACATACACAACTGTAATAATCAGCAAAAAGAGGTGGAAAAGTGAGGATTCAATTAAACAAACATTTTCACTTGGTGTGTGTTAGGCTTAAAGAGATGCACATTTGAGTGTTGTCTCTAATGCAATAGGATAAAGATGAACCCCAAATGGTGGGACTTTTTTCCTTTCCTTCGCCTGTGGTGTGCTAATTACCATCATTGCATTTGCTCTTTTAGTCAACCATAATTTGAATTCTTTTAATTTTTTTAAAAAGAACTTTACCAAGGAGTAAGTATGTCTTTTTCTTTTTAGTGGTAGAGACAGGCGTTGTTAGCAGTCATGAAGGGAGGGTGGGCGGCTGACAGGTGGGCGGCATTAATGGCTAACAGGGTGGGGGTATGTGGGGTGGGGTGGGGTGGGGTGGGGTGGTGGCGACAGTGATGTTAAAAGGGGAGAAGATAGAAGTGGAGAAGAAGGGTGATGAGTTAAGGAATTGAGATTCAAAAGCGAAAAAACTAATATTTTAAATTATAAGTAGTGGTCCATTGCGGTGAGAGTTTGCAAAAAACTATAGCAATTATCATGGAAACTATGCTACATGTTGTATTTTAAATAAAAATAATATTTTTATTAATATATAATGTATTAAATCTAAAAAAAGGTAAATATTGACCAAAAAATGACAAAATTATGTATCAACATTAGTCAATCAAAATATCAAATATTACAAATAGTCATAACCATTTAAAATAACAAACATTACAAATAGTCATAACCATTTTATATTAAGTCTATAATGCATAATAATAACAACAAAATATTCAAAATACTTTCTAAATTTCAAAATATTAAATCAATAAAACGAGTAATATTCTTTGTATTTTTATAATTTATAAATTTATAGTCAAAACTTATCTCACAAGACATATGAACTGTGGGATACAAGATACAGCAGTTGCTACCACTGCTATGGTAGCCATAACTGTAGCCTAGTTCTATGTATTGTAAATGCTACAGCGGACTATTTGCAACATTAAAAAAAAACGTGGTAGTTTTTCTACAAATGCCTGTGCCCTGCAGGCCTCCTTTTTAAAAACTTTTCCCTTATAAAATGTAATTATTTTTTTGATCTAGGGTACCAAAGTCTACTAAGAGGTACAATCATCCCCACTCACACCAGCAAGAAAATAGAAGAAAACTCAAAAGTTAGAAGAGAAAAAAAAGTTGTGGGGAAACAATAGAATGCTGCCGACCATGAGCACTCGTGGTAACGATTAATTACTAATGTTTACTTTGGTCATTACTGGATGCCATGCCATGCTTTTTTGGTCTTTGGGCACCCCAATTGTGCTTCAAATAATATGTCCCCTTATTGCTTTGATTTGATGCTTTTTTGCTTCTTTTACATTCATTTTTTAAAAAAATAAAAAAAATCCTTTATATATTAGCAGAAGGAAAGTATAAGATATAACACATAGTAGTCATAGAGCTACAAATACTATAAGGTGGTGCTATAAGGGAATAGGCAAGGACACAAGCTATACCAGGAGGGAAAGAAATGTCATTTCTAGGAGTTGAATAAACATTAGTTCAGTAAGAGTTGCAGGTCCTTTGCACCCGATGAGTATTATCGGAGTTTTTTTTATAAATAATCCAGATTCAAAAAAGAATTATAAAAGTGATCCATAGTTGCAAGAATTTACAAAACAAAGTCACCACATCAGCCTGTCGAGCACTGGGAGTTTGACAAGCTTGATGTCGTGTGCGACCAGTATGTCGCACGCCCAGTGCTCGACAACGACCACGACCGCAGCTTGTCGAGTGCTTGTCGAGTGCAACTCGACAAGCCAAAAAGGGTTTTAAAATGCGGTAGCAGGGATTCGAACCGAGGCCAACCACGTGGGAACGGGGATGCGAATCAGTTGAGCTAGAGGCTTTAACTGCCCTAAAGGAGCTGAGGTTTTTAATATCCATTTCCCTATCGAGGGTCCAGCACTCGACAAGTGGAAAAAGGGTATCTGAATATAAATACACATACACATACACATACACATATAAATACACATACACATACACATGCACATGCACATAGACACACACATAGACATATAAATACACATACACATACACATAGACACACACATAGACATATAAATACACACACATACACATACACATAGACATATAAATACACACACACACACATATATATATATGTATGTATGTATATAGATACATATATATATATGTGTGTGTGTGTGTATATGTATGTATATATATATATATATATATATATATATATATATATATATATATATATATATATATATACATATACATATAATAAAAATATATATTTGTATGTACATATACATATAATAAAAATATATATGTGTATGTACATATATGTATGTATGTATGTATATACATATAATAAAAAATATATAAGAAATCTAGTAAATTTAATTATGAATTTTTAATTTTTATTAGTATTTAGTCTTAAAATTTTTATTAGTTAAGAGTAAGACGGATCCAATAAATTAAAGTTGAATAGTGATATTAATGTGGGATGTGATAAGAGTTTTCTGCAGCCTTTTTTATGGAATGTTGAAAAGATGGAAAAATTGATGTGAAAACTCGATCAGGCTGTTGTTGTTGCATCTAGGCCGTCATGCCTAACCCTAATTTTGATGATTAATGAAAACAAAGTGTTCTGGACTAATCGTGTTTTCGAGATTGATGTGATACAGAGTTGCGTCGGGAAGAATTACGAGATGATCAAAATGAACCCGACTTGAAGTGAAGCACAAGATGCAGAAAAGCAAAATACAAGACGCAAATCTTGAAGATGCGAAAGACCTCAGATATTTCGAGTTTTTATTTTACCGATCTTGGCGTTTGAAGATGATCGGTTAGGAAAATTCTTTTCTAGCTTTAACCGTACTATAAAGAGGGGTGACGAAAGTCCTCTCTTTATCTCCAACGCAAACCGAGAAAACTAGGTCATTGCATTGCATCATTTCTGGATGGATTTGGTTTTGAACTTATTTGAAAATCTGTTTTCAGTTCAGTTTTTGACAGCAGAATAGTATTTGCATTTTTCAGAAAGATCTAGAAAGATCTGGCTTTTGCTTCTGTTGACAAAAAAATATCCCTTGAAATTATCTTTCCAACGAGCTATTAAACACCTCTTTTGGATTTCTGGATTTAAAGTTATCTCTGTTTTTGTTCATGCTGACTGTCAGTTTGCTAAACTGACTGTCAGTTTGAATGTCAGTTAGTTTAAACTGACAATTGTCCAGAGAGGGTGTATTTTGTGCTCAAAATTTTTGTACTAAACTGACTGTCAGTTTGTCCATACTGACTGTCAGTTGGGGTTTCGACCAGAGAGTTTTTAACTGAGTTTCTATTTGATTTTGGTCGTGACTGTGGTCGAACTGACTGTCAGTTTGTGTAACTGACTGTCAGTTGTGGGTTTCAGCTTTCCTTTTTCGACCACGAACGGCTAGCAAAGTTTTCGTCCGTAAATTTTGTCGGCCGTTGTGCACTAAACTGACTGTCAGTTTGCATAACTGACTGTCAGTTTGGGTTGCTGATTTTCAGCCCTAGCTCCAACGGTTCATTTGCTTCTTGAGGCTATAAAAAGGGGCTTTGGGCATAAGTTTTCAACAACAAGCAACAGCATTTCATATACACTCTTGAGCATTAGTTTCTTATATAAAATCTTGATCTTTTGATCAAGTCGAGTGCTTTCCGATCCATCGAGATTTTCAGTTCTTTTGCATTTGCATATACTTAGCTTCTCGGTGCGTGTTTGGAGGTCTAGAGAAGACCTCGCTGCCTGTTACTCTTGGTGAGCGCCCTCACCTAGACGGTTCGGAGGCGTGGCCGTTGATCTCTCCGTTCGGAGATTGTCGGAGAGGCTCGGCAAGTGTGTACAAGGCATCGGTGCTCGCCTTTCCGGAGTGGACAAGGAGCAACCTTAGTTGATAATACTCTTCGTGAGTATTGAGGCAAGACTCAAGTGATTTGAGTGCTTCAACGAGGATTAGTGGAGACTGGGCGAGTCTCCGATACCTCGGTAAAAATCATTGTGTTCGTTCTCTCTTTCCCTTGCTTATATCATTTGTTCTTGATTTGCTTTTATTTGCTTTGAGTTTTAAAGTTTTTAAAAGCCTCCTATTCACCCCCCCCTCTAGTCGGCATCCTTGATCCAACAGTTGTCACAAAAAGCTACAAGATTGAGCAAGCCGTTGTCACAGAAAGCTGCACAGTCAAACAGGCTGCATGATTCGTTTTGACTATTCAAACCATGAGATCGCTGAGAACCTAATTAACTGCATTTACATATCTCAAAACGACCGAGCACAATTTAATCCAGAAAACAATGCATCTACTAAATTTTGAATGTAACATGCTGAAAACTAAAAGTGTTAGTACATGTTCGCTATGGGTTCGGACGACCCCTCTTATACCCATGCTTATCTCTCTGAAAAGGCGATGGTGAGTACGGATCAGGTGGCACATGTGAGCGCCGCCCAGCCCCGGTAGAAGGACCATGCCACTCAGTACCTGCATAACCCTGAGATGGCTGTGTCGGTGGAGGGGCCTCTTCGAGCTTGCTCGACGCTAACTGATCTGGTTGGTAGTACTGATGCGCACGAGGGTCATGCATCCCTGGCATGCTCGAGACCCAATCCTCGTTGGTTCGCAGTTGTGCTACCCAATCGGCCTCGGCCCCCTGCGGAGCATAATATTCAGGATCACCGTGTTCATACATATGGTCATGGGCGAGCTCCCCCCAGCTCAGCTACTTAGACCCCCAACGAACTGAGTGTCCCTATCCCTGGGCCGCCTTCTCAATATGAGCCTGGTCTCAATCTTCGTCAGCCGCAAGCCACTCTGCCAACGCCCTACTCGCATCCTCCTCATCTTGACGACGGATGTCGTCCTCATCGTCGGAGTCATCTGAATCGCGAGTGCAATGTCTCGACGGGCCCCCAATATGCAGATCTCTGCGTTGAGCACTGTGCATTGACGAGGAACGACGAAGCCGAGATGGGCCGGCGGACATACTCGTACGTCACCTCCCCAGGTCGACGATGTGTTGCGATGACTGCACCATGCTGACGAAGTGCTCTGTCGAGCACCACCCAGGCTAGGCTGGGCTGACATCGGGCTAGGTGGCCGGGCCCCTCTATGGTGCGGAACCGATCCATCTGTCTTTCGGCCACAAGTTAGGTCGAAGAAGAGTGGCTATGCTGCTATACGGAAGGAATGTAGTGCACCACGCGCCACCGTCTTGAATCGTCGTCCTCCCCGAGAAAGGCTAGACAACAGGTTTGCCGCCTGCCTGTCGATGGCCAGTGCTAAGTCAGCCTGCACATGCGAAACTCATATGGGAACTCTGGAAAAATAGATAAGATAAGAGACCAACATAACTATCCAACCAAGACGAACATACCGAGCGATGTATCCGGCTTGGGAACTGAACATCAAGGCCTAGTCGAAGACTATCTTGATGTGATAGTTTTGTCGGTGAAGGTGGGGCCACACGAGCAAGTCGCGTGCGGGTGCGCGACACGTACCACTGAAGATAGGCCTGGTACGTCGCAGGGTCGTACGGCCGCTCCTCCACAACAACATCCGTCGCTGCATGGTCCTCCCACTCATCGACCCATTTGGCGTTCTTGCTCTGCCAGTTGTCAGAGTGTTTTCCTTTACGTGTTTGTCTGCAAAAGGTGACGCGATGCACATAAAGTAAGGAAATAAACAAATGTGAAGTACGTACATGAGATATAGAAAATGTTCCAGGTGTACACGTGAATCTCACGCGGGAGATGGCGTTGTCGATTTCTTTCCGGGGGCGGTATCTGCTGGTATAGCCCGAATTGGCGCATCACCCTCTCCAGAAAATATGGCTCCACTACATGTGAGAACACCATGTGCCAGCGGGTAAGCCAGCAGTCCTGGCCTGCGGTGCAATGCGAGGAAATGCCATGCAGTGCAACCTGGGAGATGTGCTCCGGTGTCCATGGTCTCCATATGACGTGTGCGTCTAGTAGGAGATCAAACTCTCCCAGGTACGCCACGTAACAGTGGTGAATCTGTGACAATGACCACCTCGGCCGACCTCCCAGCCAACGGGCTCCCATGGTCGGCTGATCAACCCAGTCCTCGTAGTCTGCTGGTGCACTGTACGGATGGATGGGCCACTCTAAAACGTGGGCGACCAACGGGGAAGTGCTCTCATGACCACAGCTGCAGCAGTACAGGGCATGCAGACAACAATGATCCAGTAGAGGTCCTGAAACATGCCTCGCAAAGCCCTCTATACGTCGCGCACAACACTGCCATCGCCCAATTGTTGGCATGGCCCCTGGGTCCGCATCAATGATACTCTCCACCAGGGGAATGAACCACGTGTACACAGTGTCACCGTGCGTCGAAGGGAACAGGATATACTGCAGCGTCACCAGCAAGTAGGCGAAGACATGCCGCCGAACTATATCGGCGGGGCATTATCGGGGCACTCACGGTAGTGTGCCAAAAAACGGTGGAGGACACCACGCCTGGATGCCGGGATCTCGTCAGCATGGTTACCGATGTCGAATCAGAGGTGCATCTGTGCACGCCAATCTAGGCGTGTTGGCCGGGGGACGATGCGATGTTCACTGCCAGGTAAACCAAGCAGCATGCTCACATCCTCGACAATGACTGTCATCTCCCCCCAGCGAAAGTGAAAAGTGTGGGTCTCTAGACGCCATCGATCTGCCAATGTGGTGATCAACGACCTGTCCAGTGTGATATGCTGACCTATCTGTAGTATACAAGCGAACGGCAATAAACCTGCATCCCAGAGGATGGAGATATAGCCCTCATGCAAAGGCCAGTACTCCAAGGGAGCACGCACTACCAGCGGCTCCAAGTCCCGGCCCTCAGACAACATGCGGCCGCGATGTCCACGATCACATATACTGGTCAGCAGCTCTGGAAGATCTCTGTCCCCGCTGGCCATGCCTGTCAAAACATAAAACAGGAACCATTATTGAAAGTAACATACACATGAATAGCACACAACATGAAAGTAACATATCCTACAACATAGCTAGGTCAGCATATCGTATAGATTACAACCATCCAATGCAAATGAGAAGCGTATTACAAAGTTTATTACAAGGTTTCGTCGAACACACACAACATAACTAGGTCGATGGACCGGGCGCATTCAAACAATCCTTCCTGCTATGTCCGGGCTGCCTACAGATCGAGCATTTCCTAGCTCGTGACTCATCCATGTCGTTGTGTATTCGGTGTGTCTTCTGTCACCCAGGACCCATTCGCTTTAGATTTACATCTAGGATCTAGATAGTCTCACCAACAGGGATAACTCTGTAGTCACCGAGCGTCATAAAAACTCTCCACACGCCACTCCACGTGTTTAAAAGGTTATCAAGGCTAAAGTACTCCGAAAGGTAAGGTGCAGGGCTCACACCGAGTGCCGCACATGAAGCAAGGACATGCGAGCAGGTCTTATGCAGTAGCTTCAGTTTGTTACATGTGCACTCAGCGACATCCCCAAGAATGATCTCGTGCACCCGTCCAGGCCGCAGTTGGCCACTCACGTTCTTCTGCCGAAGGCAGACTTCAATGATTCGGTGAAGTCTGTTTATAACTGTCACCTCGTGCCGATGGGCCTTTTCTACGCGAGCAGTCAAGTAGGACTGCACAACATCTGGCAAGGTTCTCATGGGATCATCGATTAGAGTTTTGGCAATAACACATCCGTTGTTGAAGAACTCGGCTGTGCGGTACCATGTCATCTCCACTACAGCAATCACCGGCAAACGCCGAAGTCCTTTCAACACATAATTGCACACCTCTGAAAAGTTGGTCGTCATTATCCCAAACCTTGAGCCATCTTCGTCGTGCAATAAGGATCATTTCTCGATGTCCTTGTCCTGAATCCATTGGGAGAATTTGCTCACGTTCGCATCATCGACAGCATTGCTGTCCCTCATCGTGGAGTACTTCACTGTCAGCCCCTCCAATTTGTCAAACACAGCTTGGAACTTCCTCGGTTGATTTTGCATGCAGAGCCGCTTGAACAAATCCATGATCTGTTTGCTGCGGAAGAGTGTGAGAAGGTTTGCCGCAATGTGTGGCATGTACCAACGGCTGTGCACATCCTCCCATTTGTACGAAGCATCTGGGGCCCCGCGCATTACCTCAATGGGGTAGAGCAACCCTCGGTGGTGGTCCGATATGATACATACCCTCTCTCGATCACCAACAACTACCCGCTTCACATTGATGAGAAACCACAACCAACTTTTTGAGTTTTCAGACTCGATGATTGCGTATGCCAATGGAAGCAACTGGTCATTAGCATCCGCAGCAACAGCAATGAGAAGTATGCCCTTGTACTTTCTGGTCAAGAATGTACCATCCACGCATATGACCGGACGACAATAAGCAAATGCCTCGATGCACTGGCGGTATGACCAGAACAATCGACGGAGCACCCGAGTGTTCTGTATGGGGTTACCGTCTCGATGTACAACTGGCTGATCGAAGACATCCAAAAATGTGCCCGGGTTGGTCTGAGCGATGTTGCGCAGCAACCGCACTACATTATTGTAGGCGCGGTCAAATGTGCGGAACATGACCTCAATGGCCTTCTGTTTTGCTCTCCAGTCCTTTGCATATCGTATAGTGTACCCACACCTATCGACAACTTGCTTTATTATTTCTCGTAGCATTATCGAAATGTTCCCTCGCACGGCCGGCTGGATGATAGTACTGATGTACGCCGACGTCAGGTTTCTGTGTTTGTCCAGCGCCTCCATAAGCAGGCATGTGTGTGCGGTAACTCTTGTCACCACAAAACCAATGTTGTCCTTCGGCCGCATGGCACGAATCTTCCATGGGCAGCCTGGTGTTACACAGACTATGACAAATAGGTTGGGGTTTGACTTGACAACCTTGTATTGCCGGTTAATTGCGAGAGACCAGCTCGCCACGGCATTCTTTACATCTTCCTTGCTCTGAAACTCCTACTCTATTTGTATGCCACCGTGCTCGAAAGACCATCTCGAACCCTGATCCATTGGCAACACAGCTTAACTATATGCTGAATGATCTAGCCACTCCTGCGGGGGACCAGGGTTATTGTCATCAGAGCCACCGGATGCCTCTGAGTCCGTCGAATCATCTTCGTCGGACACTGATGGAAGGCAATCCAATACCTCGCACACATCCACGCGAGTATGGTAGAATACATCCAACCACTCGCTAGCCCTGAATGTTGCAGGACCGGACGCGACGCTTGGCTCACCCTCCACTGCATGCTCGGCTGCTCGTATGTTGCAGAACTGCACATACATTGCGAATTGGCTGAGCACCACTATTCGAATATAAGAGCTCCAAGATTTGTCCCCTTTAATTTCACGCAGCATCCAGTATGACTCATTATCTACCTCACGTATGATGAGCCCTTTAATTAGAACCATTTCATCACGAGGCCGCTTCCCGAACATATTCAGGATCCATAAATTCAACTCTAGGAATGAGGTGTTATGTACGCTCAGCTCGCCCATCACATACTGGAAACGGCTCATATCAACCCCGCTTTGCCCCTCGCGAACTAAGCCGTTACCATAAATTATGCAAATTTTTTCTGAAGTCTCCATTCCCTACACACATTCATCTCATGCGTAAATAACATGACACTATTATGTCTGACAACCCTATGGACCCATTTCTAAATACATACACATATACATTTATAAAACCTAATTCTTAAACATAGAGCATGCATGTGTACAATTAAAAATAACCTAATTTTATATTTTCCAAAAACATACACACATGCACATAGTTTCTAAAACCATACACATATACATTTGAAAAACATAATTTCTAAACATAGAGCATGCATGCATGCATGTAATTGAAACATACACACATGCACAAAGTTTCGAAAAACTACACATATACATTTAAAAAACCTTATTTCTAAACATAGTTACACATAATTAAGAATAGCCTAATTTCATAATTTCTAAAAACATACACATTATACATTTGAAAAACCTAATTTATAAACATAATTGCACATAATTAAAAATAACATAGTTTCATAATTTCTAAAAACATACACATTATACATTTAAAAAACCTAATTTACAAACATAGTTGCACATAATTAAAAATAACCTAATTTCATAATTTCTACAAATATATACATATACATTTCAAAAACATAATTTATAAAAACATACATTTCCAAACATACACACATACATTCAAAAAAACCTAATTTCCAAACATACATGTACAGATACATTTAAAAAAACTATTTTTCAAACATACATACACATGCATTTCCAAACATACACACATACATTTAAAAAAACCTATTTTCCAAACATACATACACATGCATTTCCAAACATTACACACATACATTTAAAAAAACCTATTTTCCAAACATACATACACATGCATTTCCAAACATAGTTGCACATAATTAAAAATAACCTAATTTCATAATTTCTACAAATATACACATATACATTTCAAAAACCTAACTTATAAAAAACATACATTTCCAAACATACACACATACATTTAAAAAACCTATTTTCCAAACATACACACATACATTTCCAAACATACACAGATACATTTAAACAAACATACACACATACATTTAAAAAAACCTATTTTCCAAACATACATACACATGCATTTCCAAACATTACACACATACATTTAAAAAAAACCTATTTTCCAAACATACATACACATGCATTTCCAAACATACACACATACATTTAAAAAAAACCTATTTTCCAAACATACATACACATGCATTTCCAAACATACACACATACATTTAAAAAAACCTATTTTCCAAATATACATACACATGCACATATTTCCTAAACATATATCATAAAAAGATAATACCTACTCCAGTGGTTTTATACACATAAACATAAATCCTAATTACATCATTAGCAACATACTTAATAGAATCTTAAATGCATTTTAGAAAAAAAAAACCTCTTTTTGAAGAGCTCAGAATCCTCTACAAGTTTCTCTTCTACACCGAATAAATTTATCAGACGGATTTTGCTAGATCTAAATTTCAAGATTGAAAATGAGAGAGTGAGAGAGGTGTGTGTGTGCTGGAGACTCAGCAGAAGAACTGAGGGAGGAGGGGACCAGAGAGGTGTAAAATAGGACCACAACTTGTCGAGTGCTGGGCACTCGACAAGTAAAACAATATCAGAAAGCCCAGTGCTACTAAGGCAACTAAAGCCTCCTAGCCCAGCTGGTGGGAACCTCGAGATCTCGCGTCCTTGGCCCAAGTTCGAGTCCCCGCTCTTGCAATTAAAACAGTTTTTCCGCTTGTCGAGTGCTGGACCCTCGACAGGGAAATGGATATTAAAAACCCCAACTCCTTTAGGGCAGTTAAAGCCTCTAGCCCAACTGGTTCGCACCCCCTGTTCCCACGTGGTTGGCCTCGGTTCGAATCCCCGCTCCTGCATTTTAAAACCCTTTTTGGCTAGTTGAGTGCTGGGCACTCGACAAGCCCCTGGTCGTGGTCGATTATGGTCGCACACGACATCAAGCTTGTCGAGCTCCTAGTGCTTGACAGGCTGACGTGGCGGCCCTGTTTTGTAAATTCTTGCAACTGTGGGTCACTTTTGTAATTCTTTTTTAATCTGGGTTATTTATAAAAAAACTTTTATTATTGTCTCGTTTTCTCTCATATTGTTCCTAAAGTTAGTTGGAGTCTAGCACATTACTGTGGTATTGAGAAAATAGATTTGTAGATGAGATCACAGCAACAAAAAGACTTGATCGATTCAGCAAAAGATAAGTTTGGTCGGAACAGTTAAAAAAGTGATCGCACCAGTAAAAATATCTGGATGAAACAATAAACTATTTTTTATGATGGTCGTGTTTTTTTTTTGGTCAAATCAACTGTCATAGCTTGTGGTCGAATTTGGCAAAACAACTCGATAGTACGAAACGCTGTGGTCGTGGTGCCTAGTCGAAGCGACAATATTGTTTTTGGTCGCATGTTGTTTTTTCGCCAAATCAGTTTTCATGGGTGTACTTCCCACGTCAAACAGTGTGGTCGTGGTAGGGAAAAAAATTTGGTTGTAAGGTTGGGCTCGTCAAGATAAATCTTGGTCGCACCAATAAAAAGACCTAATCGATTCAGAAAAACATAAATTTATTCGAAGCAGTTAAAAAATAGCGGTCGCGCCTGTAAAATCTTTGGTCGTTTGATTTTGGCCGAAGAGTTAATTATTTTTTGTCACATTTAAATGTTTCGGTCGAGTCAGCAGACTTGGTTGTAGAGAATAATCTCAAGGTCCACTGAGCCTATGGCTAGTGGAGGCGGCGGTATTGTTTTTAGTCGCATTTGTTTTTTTGGTTGAATCAGTTGTCATGACTTCTCATCGAATACGACAAACAGCTCAACAGTACGAAATATTGTGGTCGTGACAGCAAAAAAAATTTGGTCGTAAGGTTGAGCCCATCAGCATAAATCTTGGATTCAGAAAAACATAAATTTGGTCGAGACAGTAAAAAATAGCGGCAGCGCTTGTAAAATCTCTGGGCAATTGCTCTTAGTTGATTAATTTTGGCCGAAAAAGTTAATTATTTTTTTTATCACATCTTGTTTTTTGGGTCGAATAAAGCATACTTGGTTGTGGGCGAATGGGGTGCCTGGTCGAAGTAGTGGTTTTTTTTATGATGGTCGCATTTTTTGTTCTCTGAGCTAATCAGTTGTCATGGTTTGTGGTCGAATGCGGCAAACAAGTCGACAGCACTGAACAGTATGCCTGGTCGATATTTTCCCTGGTCGAATCAAAAGACTTGGTATTGGTCGAACGTGAGAAATAGCAGGCTAGTAGAGAACAGCTAGACAATCGGGAGCACGTTCGACGGACAAGATGAAGTAAACACGCCAATCCAACGACTATGAACAAAAGGACGACGTGGCTCAACCTAGACCCAGTTTTCAAACAGTAGCCCACAAGCCCAGTAGTGGATTCCACGTGGCTGACCCAGATGAAGCGAAGACAACGATCCAGCGGCCACAAACGCGGCAACAATGTGGGCAAAGCAGCGGGGTGCACACAGACGGTGCGAATGAAGTGAAGACGCTAATCGAACGACGAGGAACGCGACGTTGACATGGCTGAACATGGTGCGAAGTTTACTCCCGAGTTGTATATCAATATATAATAACATCGGGTCACCATGACTTTCTCCCCATGAATTAATAATTTCATCCCCTCGCTTTCTCTCGGATTGTTCCTAGAATATCCCATTTCACATTTCATGAGATACTGGGTTACCACGGCTTTTCACCTCATGGATTAATAATTCCATTTGTAGTTTTTTAGGTCAGAAATGTATCCCATACTTAGTAGTTCAAACCGTATCTTTATCATAATGATCTGGGAGGATCTCCATGTCCTGATCGCATACGGATTCGTGACCAAGTCCTGATCGCATACGGATTTGCGACCATGTCCTGATCGCATACGGATTGCGACCAGGTCCTGATAGCATACGGCTTCGTGACCTTAACCGTGTTCGGGAAGGTTTTGCGACCAGGGATGGGTCCGCGACCATGGATTGATTTGCGACCAGGAAAAGGAATTCGTTCTCTGTTCGGAATTGTAATCCGATCCAAATATGTATAACTAGACTTATCTGTTTAGGATTAGTTAGTTATATGAGTCTAATACGTTTAGGTTGCTAAGTCTGATACGTACTCATACGATTGGACTATAAATACCTTGTAATAGGTCTAAGTTTAGATCATCGAATACAATCGAAGAGTCATAGAACTTATTTAAGTTTTAGACACTTGTAGTTCCTTCGACGTAGACAAGTGTGTCTAACGTTCGACGTGTAAAGCCCTCTTTGAAATAAAGAGTTGTGTAATTACATTGAACTGTGTTTTTGATCAACCTTTGGGTTTCGGTATTTCCGAGTAAGATCCCGTTATTCCGCATATTAGAATCTGGGCGAGCCTAGTGCAAAAACCAAGGCTAGGTCTCAAACGGATTAAGTTGGTATCAGAGCAACTTTCCTATCCTGTGGATGGTGAAGACTCGCCAGGGTTACAAAACTTTCGGCGAAACTCCAGGCGATCAATCGACAGTTCCTACAGCTGCGTCTCCGACAATGTCTGACGATACCTCCGTTCAAGCTAACCTAGCCGAACAAGTGGCTAAGCTCTCCACCGACATGAAAACCGTGCTTGCTTGGATTAAGCAGCAAGCCATGATTGTACCTCCTGAAGTAGGGAAGGTTATGGGTGAGAAGACTGGTAAAGACTTGCGCAGGGCAGACGAAGATGAAGACGAAGGCAACCACAAGACCGACGACCTCGCCAACACCTCCTTAGCTATCGGATCTTTTAAGGTCGACGCTAAGATTGATATACCCATATATGATGGGGTGATCGATGCCGAGAAGCTGGATTCTTGGATCGACCAGCTTGAGACCTACTTTGACCTGAAAGGGTTCAGTAGCGCTCAAAAGGTCAAATTTGCACCTTTGAAGATGAAGGACCACACCAAGACATGGTGGAAGGCCCTTGACGCCAGTGGTGAAGCTGATGACCTTGCGTGGGGTCAATTCAAACGACTTATGCGACAAGAATTCTATCCGATGGGTTACCTTGAGGAGAGATGGGAGCGTTGGCACAGATTGTACCAACGGCGCGACCAGACCGTCCAAGATTATACTACGGAGTTCCGGAGACAAGCAATGGTCATCGGCATATCGCTATCCGATCCTCAGGTATTTTGGAAATGCACATCTGAACTTCAGAAATCGTTCAGTACTGAGCTAAGTCTGTTCGGCGTCCAAGACATTGCGACCGCGAGCACAACTGCTATGGCGATCGAGAAGAAGAACAAATCCCGCAACGACAAAAGCACGAAGGAAAGTGCGACCTCGACAAAGAAAAAGCAGAGTCCGAAGAAGAACGCTTCAAAATCGAGCACAGGTGCCTTTCGCGAACATTGTCAAGTCGCGGGACATACGAAGGACAAATACTACAAGCTTCATCCTGAACTTCGACCAAAGAAAAATGGACCAGGGAAAAGAACAACCACGGCTACTGCGACTACACCTGACGAAGAAGTTGTCCGAGTGAATTCGGTTAATGAGGCGGATACGACCTTGTTTCTGATGGCAATGCCGAAGGAGAAGGGTTCCGATCCACCGAACGACCATCACCCAACGGAGGACTTGTTCACCATCAACATCCAGGTGAAGCACGAAGTGGTCGCAGCGATATTCGATCCAGGAAGTCAGAAGAATCTGGTCTCCGCTAGACTGGTTCGGCAACTTGGTTTGAAGACAACCACACACCCGCGACCATATCCGCTGGGTTGGTTTACATCTGACGTGAACCAACAGATTACGAGTCAGTGTGTGTTGAAGTTTGCGATCTCTGCACGATATATCGATGAGGTGCAATGCGATGTTGTCCCTATCGATATCTGTTAGGTGATCTTTAGGAGTCCATATCTGTATGATCAAGACGCTCACTTCCATCGGCGAGCGCAAGAGTACGACCTCACCAAAGACGGAGTTAAGTTCGTGATCAGTAGAGACATCCACGTCAACACTTCAAACTTGATTACCGCAAATCAAGCCAAACGAATTGTTAATGCATGTCACAAGTATGTGCTTGTCATGATTCGACCCATTGGTCAAGGTGAGGGTACTCGACCAGTATTGTCGTTGGCGTGCCGAGAGGATTCTGGTCGTTTGTCGGGACTGCTGGAGAAATACAGTGATCTGTTCGAGACTACCCAGGGTCGTCCGCTGAAACGTCCAGTCGAGCACAAAATTCAGCTTGTGTCCGATGTGACACTGCCCAATCTGAGTATGTATCGCAACTCAGTATTGGAGAATGAAGAGATCAAGAGACAACTTGATGAGTTGCTGAACGATGGTGTCATTCAACCGAGTAGTTCACCTTGTGGATCTCCTATGGTGTTAGTACCAAAGAAAGATGAGACTTGGCGTATGTGCATCGACTATCGAGCACTAAACAAGATCACCATCAAGAACCGGTACCCACTTCCGCGAATTGATGACCTGCTAGACCAATTGAAGCATGTTGTTGTCTTCTCCAAATTGGATCTTTAGTCAGGATATCATCAAGTCAGCATCCGAGAGGAGGATACGTGAAAGACCGCGTTCAAAACACGACAAGGTCTGTTTGAATGGCTAGTCATGCCGTTTGGTCTCTGCAACGCTCCGGCAATTTTCATGCGTCTTATGAATGACGTATTGAGACAGTTCATCGACGACTTTGTGGTCGTTTACCTCGACGACATACTAGTTTATAGTCGTTCGTGGGATGAGCACCTCATTCATGTCGAAAAGGTGTTCGAACAGCTTCAGCAACATCGACTTCACCTCAACCGTAAGAAGTGCGAGTTTGGCCAACAAACTCTACTATACCTTGGATTCATGGTCGGCAACGGTATGTTGCAAATCGACCTGGACAAGGTAAAAGTGATTCACGAATGGCTGCGACCACGAACAGTTACGGATGTGCGTAGTTTTGTGGGAGCATGCCAATATCTTCGGAAGTTCATCCGACACTTCTCGATTGTGGCTTCTCCATTGCATGCATTAACTAGGATCGATCAGAAGTTCAAGTGGACAGGGAAACATGAGGACACGTTTCTCTTGCTGAAAAGGAAGATCAGCGAGGCGCCTGTGTTAGCTTTGCCGAATCTCCAGAAACCGTTCGAACTAAAAACCGATGCCTCAGGTTATGCAATGGGCGCAGTGCTCATGCAAGAAGGTCGACCAGTGGCATATCACTTCGAGTTATTCCAGGGAGCTCAGAAGAACTACCCGACTTATGATAAGGAGTTATGCGCACTGCATCAGGCCATGAAACATTGGCGGTGTTATCTCTTGGGTAAAGAGACGGTTGTCCACACCGACCATCAACCATTGCAATATTTGCAAACTCAGTCCAAGCTACAGCAAGCTCGGCACATGAAGTGGATGTCGTATCTGCAACAGTTTAATTTAGTGATTAAGTACAAGAAGGGCGTACACAACAAATTAGCAGACATGTTGTCGCGACCACCAGTTACGACTCTCTGTTTATCATCATTCATGCAGATCGAGCCCTCATGTCATGATGACTATGTCACTATGTACAGTGAAGACCATGATTTTCAAACAGCACTGACTGAGCTCGAAACAGGGAAGCCTACGGAGTTCTCATCGCGAAGGACTCTTGTACAAGGGCAAATTACTTTGCATACCTCGTGGAGCACCTCGAATTCAATGGATGCGAGAAGCGCACACATCGAAGGTAGTTGGTCACTTTGGGGTTACAAAGACGTTGCAAAATCTTCACCGACATGTGTTCTGGCCGCATATGCAGCAAGATGTGGCTAGTTTTGTTCGAGGCTGTGGTCTCTGCAGCATCTCGAAACCGGCAAACCGAAAATTAGGTTTGTACACTCCTTTGCCAGTTCCATCGTGACCATGGGAAAGCATATCCATGGATTTCTTGGGAGGATTGCCCAAGACCCGACGTGGCAACGACTATCTATTCGTGGTCGTTGATCGGTTCTCCAAAACGATTGTTCTTATACCTTGTCGAAAGACTATCACGGGAGAAGAAGCAGTTCGGGTATTCTTTCAACACGTTTGGACACACTTCAGACTGCCCACTTCTATTGTGTTTGATCGCGATACCCGGTTCCTTAGTCACTTTTGGCGATCGCTCTGGACGATGATGGACACCAAGCTAAAGAGGAGTACTACTTTTCATCCACAAACTGATGGTCAAACCGAGGTGGTAAATCGCACAGTCGTTCATCTTTTGAGAGGATATAACTCGAAGCACCCGAAGACCTGGAATGAAAGCATACTGTACCTGCAGTTTGCTTTTAATCGAGTAGTGCATGGATCGACTGGAAAGTCACCGTTTGAGGTCTGTTTAGGGTTTCTACCACAGAGTCCATTCGACATGGAGTTTGTGATCCCTACCTCAGCACAGAACAGCAAGGAAGCATCTGATCAGGATCGAGCACAAAAGTTCCTGGAAGGTATTCAACGACTCCATCGTGAGGTTGAACAGAACTTGCTGAAAGCTCAACTCAAGTACAAGGCGCGGCATGATCGTCATCGAGTTGATGCGCAATTTCAAGAAGGTGATATGGTATGGTTACATCTGAGTAAGGAGAGACTTAAAGGTGAAGGTAAGAAACTCAAACCCATTCATTATGGTCCTTTTCGGATTTTGCGGAAAGTGTGTAATAATGCTTGTCAGCTCAAGTTACCTCCATACATGGATATTTACTCGGTTGTCAATGTTGAGCACATCAAACTCTTCGAGCCTTCAATGCTGGATGATGAGCCAAATACCATAGTACCATCTGTTGAAGACTTGGTCTATCAACGAGACGAACTTCTACGTGAAGATGTGATTCTGGAGAAGAAGGTGACTACCACCCGCAGTGGCACCAAGGAGACTTTTCGAATCGGTCGGAAAGATCAACGAGCACTTGCGGCAAAGTGGTACACCAAATAACATGGACAAGCCCAATTTCCACATCTCCAGTTTGATCAAGAGGTCGCAACAGGGGTTGGCTCCTTCTCAACAAGGGAGTCATGATCCGGGAGGATCTCCATGTCCTGATCGCATACGGATTCGCGACCAAGTCCTGATCGCATACGGATTCGCGACCATGTCCTGATCGCATACGGATTGCGACCAAGTCCTGATAGCATACGGCTTCGCGACCTTAACCGTGTTCGGGAAGGTTTTGCGACCAGGGATGGGTCCGCGACCATGGATTGGTTCGCGACCAGGAAAAGGAATTCGTTCCCTGTTCGGAATTGTAATCCGATCCAAATATGTATAACTAGACTTATCTGTTTAGGATTAGTTAGTTATATGAGTCTAATACGTTTAGGTTGCTAAGTCTGATACGTACTCATACGATTGGACTATAAATACCTTGTAATAGGTCTAAGTTTAGATCATCGAATACAATCGAAGAGTCATAGAATTTATTTGAGTTTTAGACACTTATAGTTCCTTCGACGTAGACAAGTATGTCTAACGTTCGACGTGTAAAGCCCTCTTTGAAATAAAGAGTTGTGCAATTACATTGAACTATATTTTCGATCAACCTTTGGGTTTCGGTATTTTCGAGTAAGATCTCATTATTCCGTATATTAGAATCTAGACGAGTCTAGCGTGAAAATCAAGACTAGATCTCAAACGGATCACATAATATTAAGGTATCTTGTCTATTTGATGCAAAATTAAACAGTAAAGATAAATGCGTCCCAGAATTAGTTTGAAGTCCAACTGGTAAGACAATCATTACTACAAGTGAAATCCATGCTTGAAATCCCACCACAATCATATCTGTGGTAGAAAGTAAAGAGCACAATAGAAACGATAGGTAGAATTTCACGGAGTTCAGCATGTGCATTATCAAGATTCCACCCAAATCACCATATTATTTGTTAGCATTCGTCCTCTCTGGGTCGGGAATTGCAAACCTTTACATCCATTCATTTGGGTTTTCAACACCAAATTAGAATGATGAAACACAATACTACCTGTCATACCTCCCAATAAACCGGCCTTCGCGTGCAACTAGTGTGGCTAGTACATCACACACTATAGAACTCTAGAAAGATCTCGTAGTGGTGATTTCCTGAAGATATTACATTGTAGGTTTGATAGCTTATATCTTGTGCCATTGGTTTGCTTTTGCCTTCCCTTTTTAGACATCGTTGTTGGTATTTGAATATGAATGGAAGATAAAATCTGCTTGTACATAAAGCATTAAAAAAATAAAAAATATAAAAATAACACTAAATAAAACTAAATTATAAAAATAACTCTAGTCACCAGTACACGAGCCGACTTAGCAAAAAAACCCATCAGTCGCCAGCTCAGGTGGCGACTGGTGATGGGCTATAAAAGGCTCACAAATCTGGTCCCTAGTGACGGGTGAAACTAACAGCCAAAAAAACAGAGAAGAGGGAGAGAGGAAAAGAGAAAAAAAAAAAAAGAAAAGAGGAGGAAAGGGAGAAGAGGAAGAGAAGAAAAAAGAAAAGAGAAGAAGAAAAGGGGAAGAGGAATAGAAGGAAAAGAAAAAAGAAGAAGAAGAAGAAGAGAACAGGAACAGGAAAAGAGAAGAAATACAGATTCGAAAAAGGTATTAATTTTTAAATTTTTAGAGATAATTATTGTAAATTTAATTATATATATTCTTATTTAAGTTTAAAATACAGATCTGTTGTACAAATACATACAAAATTTGTGAATAATTTAGATCTGATATAAAAGGCGTAGATCTGACGTATATATATAATGTAAATTTACTGCATAATTATAGATCTACTGTATTAATATAGATCTGATCTGTAAATCTACTGTATAAGTATAGATATGATCCTCAAAAACCAAAACCCTAACATTTTATAATCAAAAAACAAAAAAATCCTAGCCTTCGATCCCCAGAAACTGAAACCTAGCCATTTACCCAGAAAGGCATTCGGTCTCTAGAAACAAAAAAAAAAAACTAGCATTCATTCCTCGGAAACAAAAAAAAACTAGCCTACACTCCTCGAAAACATAAACCCTCGCCATTTTTTAACTCAGAAACAAAAAACCCTAGCAGTTAATGCTCAGAGAAAAAAAAATATAACGTTCACTCCTCGAATACAAAAAAACTTCAGCCCGTATATCCCAAAAACTAAAAGTATACAAAAAATGAAAGTATGCATCGGATTTATAAAAAAAAACAATATATGCAAATTAACAATATTATACATTCAGTTGCTTTTCGATGTTATGATTTTTTATGTTTTCAGTTGCTTTTCAATTCAGCTATTTCTTTTATAACCCGGAAACAAAACTCAATTCCGCTATTTTTTAATGTTTTCAGTTGTTTTTCAATGTTCATTTTTTTAATATGCTATTTTCATAAATTTACACATTTTCTAACCTATTTTTGCAATTTTCAGAAGCACATCTAACCCTTTTTTGCAATTTTCAAAAATTTACTCACCAATCGCCAACTCCACTGGCAACTTGTGCTGGTGACTGATGAGGTGGCAAAAGTCGCGAACTCCACTGGCAACTAGTGGATTTTCTCATTAAGTCACCATCTGCACCGACGACTAAAGTCAATCCTATATTTATTATTTGTTCTATGCTATTTGTGATTTTCTTTTTTTAAACATTATCTGTACAAAAAAATTCGCATTATCATGGGCAACCATACCAGAAACTTTGTACTCAATCATATCTTTTCTCTTTTCAAATATACAAATTTAATGGCTCTACTTAATATCTAAACTGTTGGCAAAAACCTCATAACAAAATTTTAGATACTTCTTTCATTTACCTAAATACTTCTTTGATTATATATATACTTCTTTGATTATCTTCTATACTATTTATTAAAAAATATAACTTATAATTTTAGAAATCATATAAATATTTCATCATTAACACTTCCTTTGTATATACTTTTTTAATTACATGATATGTTATTTATGAAAAATATATTATACAACTTAGAAAAATATATATCATAATTAATTATAAGTTATATTATATATATATAACTTATATAAGTTATAAGTTTTATATATATATATATATATATATATATATATATATATATATATATATATATATATATTAAAAAGAAATGATTCTCCAGCTATATATGAAGCCTAGAACAATATATGTCCGGCAAATTATGGTTGGACAGCAGATTAATTTGGTGGATGCCCACATGTTTGTATTGTGAAGAACATGATTAAGCAAAGCAAAGCAATTACAAAGCAAAGAAATTACAAGGTGGTTCATGTTGTGACAGCACAACAGGGCAGTGACCAGTCATATATCCTTTTGTTTAAAGTCTTTGTGAAACTGGCAATGAGCATAACTTTATTAATTACATGATTATGTCTTGGAATTTGGTACTTAATGTCGGAAGGGTTCCCTAAGCATCTCAATATAAAGTATGACTATTTTTGTAGGGTTTCTTTTTCCCTTCTTGTGTGCAAGTATCTCAATATCGTGTTGTCTCTACCTTGACCATCCAATTTTTGTGGTACAGCATATGGATTGGACTAACTAATGGAGGATAGTAGTATACAATTTGCTTTTTTGTTGCCATCATCTATTATCTATTATTATTATTTGATATAATAAAAATAGGTAGAATTGGATGTATGACATTTACTTCAACATCTAAATTCTTAGATTAATCGGAACAAAAAGACTTGAAAAGATGCTATACTCCCAATCATTTTAGATAATTAGATAATATTTGCATTCTCTGTCAACTGAAGATATACCACACATATCTCTCCGAATTACAATGATATAGATTAATCAAATAATTTTTTAAGACCTCTAGATAGAACTCTTATTCTTACATATAGATTGTAATATATAAATTAAGTACTCCCTCCGCTTTTAAATACATGTTATTTTAATCTTCTAATTTTATTTACAAATACATATTATTTTACAATTTCAAAACATAATTATTAATCATTTTCTCTATATATCCTTTATTTAATATTGTGAAAAGACAAATATGTGATTTGCATAGTTGAGAGAGACACTAATAAAATATATTAAATAAATCTATTACGATATTTTCTTTTTATATCTTGTTTCCTATACTAGACACTAAAACAACTTGTATTTGAAAAAAAAAGAGTATTAATTATTAATATTGTAAATTTAAACATTTCTTGTAGAAATAATCACTCAACAATTGCATGATATTTTTGGCTGGTGCATCCAACTTTATTCACTGGGTGGTGTATTATCTTATTATTAATATCTAAAAGTACGGAGCTATTTTCCATTTATAACTAAGTAATAACTGTTTCATCCAGCCTTGCACAGAGAAGGATACTAGCTTAGCATTTAATGCTGTTTGTTGTATGAGATTTTAGAGATTTGACTACTCACTTGAGTGGGTTGGCTTAAGGAATTATCTAGAAATATCTGGTGGCAGTTCTCTGTTTTTTACCAATAACTTAAAAAAAATAATAAAACATAACCTGAATTTTAAATAACCCATTTATTGTGTGGTATATCCATTTCTGGGTGGTATAGGAGAAAAGTCCTATGCGGCAGATACAGGCTATTTTTACAAATTTTTAAACAAGAGGTTAATGTTGTTATTTTCTTTTTCATTATGTTAGTTGTAAAAAAATCACAGTTCTCACACTTAAAATTCATAAAAAAAAATAAGGCCTTGTTTGGATCTTGGAATTGGGCTTGAATTCAGGAATTGAAATTACGACTCCATGCTAGGCATCAAATTCTGTTTTTTAGATGTACTCTAAAAATTGAAATTGCATTTCCATATCCAATTCGTATAATCGATTATAACTACAATACGAACGGATGAATTCTTACACTTACCCCCTTGAAGTTCAATTCTTGCATACAGAATTTGATTTTCTAATATCTCACTATTTTTTTAAAAAAAACCAAATTCAAATTTAAAATTTGAATTCAAATATCAAATTCAAAATCATATTTCAAATTTTAATTTCAAATTTGATTTAAAATTTCAATTTCAAATGTAGACTTCATTTTTAAACTTTATATTTGGATTTAATTTAATTTTCAAATTTGGACTTCAAATTTTAGATTTCACATTTCATGTTTCAGAATTCTAATTTCTAATTTCTAATTTCATATTTCAATATTTAGATTACAAATTCCAAATTTGAATTTCAGTTTCAAATTTCAATATTCAAACATGAATTTAAATTAAAAATGAAAACATCAAATTTCACATTTTACATTTGAAATTTCAAATTGTAAATTTTAATTTTCAGATTTTGGATTTAAATTTCAAAATATAAATATGAATCAATTCTAAATTAACAGTTCAAATTTGGATTTTAATTTAATGTAATGTCAAATTTGAAAATTTTAATATAAATTTCTTTTGATTTAAATTAAATATATAAAGTCAAATTTGAATTTAAAATGTCGATTTAAATTTAGAACTGAAATTTTTATGTAATTAAATTTGGATTTTTGAAATTAGCCTTGAATTGTAATGGTAAATTTGAATGTGAATTAAATATTAAATTTGAATTTGAAACTTGATATTTAACTGTTAGAATGACATGTAATCCTATAATTTTGGAAGCTTCACATCCAAATAAGATATGAAATTAGTAGAATTCTAACTAATCACAATTCCACAACAATTGAAATTGAAATTCCACGAACCAATTCCAATTTCAAAAGGAATCCATTCCAAAAAAATTTCTCCTTGAAACTTAAGAAGGTCTGCTTCGCAACTAAACTTATAAAATGTTGGCCCCATGGCTCATCAGGCCGGTTTTGGACCAGATTGAGGCCCAAGAGGAGTTTTTCGATGTTCACCACCATTAAATTAACGGTCGAAACAATGTGCACATTTCAGCAGTATTTCTTGATATTGGGAATGTCTCTTATTATACTCATACAGGATTGGATACTTACAAAAATATATATATCAAATAAAAATCTCTCTTAAAATAAGAGAATAAAAATTAGTAATCTTGACCTTCAAATTATGTCTAAGTAATTTTTACCGTCCACTAAAAATCAATGTCATCTTTCAAAACTCCTTAATATTTTACTTTTATTCTTCTACCTTTTCACTTTATAATGGCATAAACTATTATTTTTGATCTACACCATTCAAATTTGATCCGATAGTCAAGATTATAATTCTCATTCTCCTATTGTAAGTCTAGTTCTTACTAGATACGTCCTTATCTAAAAGAGTTCAACATAGGTTATATTTGGTATATATTTTCTACTTGTGTAAGTTAGTATTTGGATCTATACAAATCTGGGTTTAGAAACTATCAACCAAGCATGACTTAAAAGATCAATCCAAATTAAAAACAAGACGGGTATAGTCATATAGAGAGGATAAAGATTAAGATTTTTTTAGGAACAGACTCTTATATAAAACAAAAGTTGAGGGGTCTAAGATACGAAGTTGTGAGAGTACAACCATTACTTGTATTTTAAATTGTGCTAAAAAATTATGTGGTCTTGTTGATCAAATTTTCTTTCCCTGATTATCGTTTCTTCATTGTCATTATTTGGTTTTCTCTATTATGTCTCCATGTTTTCATTGTTGATGAGGTTGGATCTGATTTAAGTTTGGAGTTTCCTCAAAATTCATTATAAGAAATAGCATTTGCTAAATCTAACATCTCAATGTCATGCTTCCAATGAGCCCTAGCATTTTTTGCTCGCAACCTTTTCTGAACTGAATCCTACAGTTACAACTTGCAACTTGAAACTTTTCAGAAAGTAGACCAAGATTATTAGCATAAAGAAAGGATCCAATCAGCCTCAGCAACACTTAGCCAAATTGAACTTGTTGTACTATTTAATTCCAATTTGATTCCAATATCTCACTATTTAAAACACTATTAATTGGTGAAAGTTTCAAGTTACAAATTGCAACTTGAAACTTTTCGGAAATCAGAGCAAGATTATCAGCAGAAAGAAAGGGTCCAAACAGTTTTCTGAACTTTGTTTCACTAGTTGAAATTGTGTGACACTTCTTGCCAAGTTACCACCCAAGAATGGCAAAGATGGCGAAGTGTTACAGTGGTCATGATGTTCTTGTGGCCATCGTGCTCGCCGCAGGCGCGGCTGCCGCAGCGGAGGCGGCGGCGGCGGCGGCTGAGGTGCCGGCAATGTTCGTGTTCGGAGACTCTCTGGTGGACGACGGCAACAACAACCACCTCATGTCCATTGCCAAGGCCAACTTCTACCCTTATGGCATTGACTCCCCCCAGGGGCCCACTGGCAGGTTCTGCAATGGCAAGACTGTCATTGATGCAATCTGTGAGTGACTTGCCTCTTTATGTAGTAATTCAGTAGGATGTGTTTTTCTCGCAGCTTCGCGGCTATATGCCCAGTGGGGGATCTAGAAAATGTTTTCACCGGGATATTTTTCTTGATAGATTTTGAAGATTTGAAATGCCTGCTTTGCTTCATGATGGTATTTCATTCAAAACAGGCTAAACCTGCCTGCACGCACCAATGTCTTCTGGCCTAACCCCAGCCATCCCACCCCCACCCCCCTTCCCACACCGCCCTCGCCCTCGTCATGACTTATGTTCTCCACCATCCACAGCCATAATCAATAATGTGGTCATTAATAAGTTTCTCACACTGAAGTAAGATAACAGGGATAAGTGAATTCTTATAAATTTGATGTGTCTATCTCAGTCTTATCATTATTGCTTCTACTAGCATGTCACATCAAACAAAGTCTCGTTTTTTCAGCATTTTCCAAAGAATCTATATATACAAAGTCTAACATCGAGTGGTACATTTATCCCAATTATATTAAATATAGATCTATCTGTCAATATGATAAGAAACAATTTTTGCCAATAAATTAAAAACTGCTGAAGAATGAAAATGAGAGATTTCCTTTTAATTGATTTGACACAAATCTTCTGATCAAATTTTTTTAAAAAAACCTTTTTCAGGTGACCTTTTGAATCTTACATATCTCCCAGCCTACACTACACCTGGTTTGAATGGCACAAGATTGTTGGGAGGGGTGAATTATGCTTCAGCTGCCGGCGGCATCTTGGACGACACGGGCAGATTCTTGGTACATTACATGCATTTTTTTTTCAGAAAAATATACTGAACCTGGATGCATACACCTCTAAATTTTATGCCAACTTCTATTGTAGAAACTGATTGACTTACTACGTGTAATTAGGATTTCTACAACCTAAGCCCCAAATCTCATATCATAGTTATACTTTTGTTTAGTTTTTATAGTATAAGTGGTAAATTACTAATTTTTAAATGTAGATGAGAACAATGTTCATTTTTATGAAAGAAACCAGCATTAGTGGATTGGGTTGGTATAACTGGCACAAAACAATACTATGACTAGTGGAGTGATGTTTTGCTAGAATATATATACTAGTGATCATACAATTTTGAGAAAATACAAAAAAGAGACAAAAAGAAATAATAGCCGGTCTGAGTCAAGAAAAAAAAATTGACTGGTCCAAGACCTCGTGAAATCAGGGAAATTGAGGGAATGCGTAGGAACTCGTAGGTGGTGGGTTCAGTGCAATTTCCTCGATAGTGTAAACGTATCAATTTCGTAGTATATCTTATGTGCATTTGCAAAAACTGCCTGTCTGAAAAAATTAGGGCATATGCAGGGGCAGAGATACAGCCTGAAACAGCAGGTGCTAAACTTTGAGGACAATCTGAGCAATCTGAGGGAGATGCTGGGAAATAGTTTCAAAGAGTACCTGGGAAAGTCCATAGTTGTGATGGTTCTTGGGAGCAATGATTACATCAACAACTACCTGAGGCCACCACTCTACTTCTCCAGCTTCAGATACTCCCCTGAGGAGTATGCTGACCTCCTCCTCAACCACTACACCAGGCAAATATTGGCAAGTAATCGAAGGCCTTCTCTTTTCTTTTGTTTTTTTTTTTTGACTTTTTTTAAGAAAAAATTAGTTATGTTGCATCATAGAAAGGTCATTTTAGTAAAATATTATTATATCTGAGACTAACAAATGAGGTCTAGATCTACGTGTCACAAGATATTCAATAGTATTTTATTAAATATCTAACTTTGTTATAGTGTTATGGAAAAAATATTCTCCTTTTCTAAAAAAATTATAGAATTTTGTGCTTAGTAAGTGGAGATAGTTATTATTTCTATACTCTCTGAACCCAACCTACTCTGGTGAAAAATAAAAAGGAAAATGGTATCCGAGGCTGCTATACTATTAACTTACGTGCGATCGAGTCATTTTACCCAAATTTGGTTGGTCTAGGGACCTTTACGTGGTTGTGTAATGGAGCCATTTTGTCTGTTTGATAAACAGAATTTTAATATAGTATGTTATGTTATATACCACTGCACAATCATATAATTAGTAAAAAAATATCATATATGACTATTAGGCAAATAAGTAATGTCTTGACTCATATTTTAGTAAAACACAGTTGACTTTCACTAAATACAAAATTTTTGCACTAGCCCATATCCAAAAGCCCCTAAATAAATGGTAAAAGTTTTGGGTATCTACATTGTACACGTGCTTATTTGGTGTATGTTTTTTTAAAATTTCTTCTTTTATACATAATAAAATTCAAATTTGTCTTCCTCTATCAATATGCGATTTTGGAGTAAAAATTCATGTTTTCTCATAAAAAAAAAATATATAAGCTAAATTAATTTTATTGAACTTCCACTTAAATTATATAAAAAACTTACAACTAAAATGCATGCACTTACAATTAGTATTTACTAACTTAAAACAAATACTTATAATAATACAAATTTAAATCTAAGAAGTATGAGCTTAGAACTAAAAAAAAATATCTTTAAGTGTAAAGTGTATAGAATTGTAATTACTTTCATAAAAATAAATTATGTGTAGTAATACAAAACTGTATATCCTTATTCTAAAAATATGCACACACAAACATAAAAGAAGAATGACTAACATGAAAATACAACTAAAATCTAAATTAGATAATATTACATAAATTTAAAATAGAAAAAAATATAAAATACTACTAAAATAAATACATAAATTCTATTATCTTACAATAGAATAGTCTAATTTTACAACTAAAATATTTATAAATTTACAACATGCATAAATGATCGTTGTATTAGTTTTTGCTCTCGTTAAACGCACATGTAAATATTTAATTCAAACTAATTGTTATTTTTAACATAATCAACAAAAAATGTACACCAATTTGTTATATAATGAATGTACACCACATAATAAAATCTAAAATTTTGACTACTTAAACTATCACATGATTCTACGGAAAATAGAAAGTGATAACTTTTGACTTAGCCTAATAATATGCTCTAGCATGTATATTTGTGGCAGGCACTCCACAGCTTAGGCATGAGGAAGTTCGTGCTCACCTCCGTCGGGCCCCTCGGCTGCATCCCCAACCAGCGCGTCGTCGCGATGGCGCCGCCGGGCCGCTGCGACGACCGTACCAACCACGCCGTCGACTTCTTCAACCAGGGCCTGCGGGCCCTCGTGAAGCAGCTCAACGCCGACCACTCCAAAGGCACCGACGGCGAGGCCACGTTTGTCTTCGGCAACGTCTACGACGCCGTCCAGGACATGCTCGACAACCCCACCACGTACGGTACGCCACTCTAGATGCATTGCACGATAATTACCTAGGTTGCGCAGACAGTTATAATAGATAGCACACGCACTCCCTCCATTCTCTTCTGTTTGTCGTTTAGACTTTTTATGCCATCCAGGAGGACATGCTTGACAAACCCGCCACCAACCATTCACAACACTAGATACATTGCACAGTAGTCTATGTTGTACACATATTTCTACTAGATAGTGTATCACATATCAAACATGTATCTAATACTTTCCCAACACTACTCTTATAATTAGCTGAGTCGTGCTAATTCTATCAAACTATCAATACCATATCCACAATATGTCAATGCCACATCCACTCATATATGCGTGATAATTAACCTAGGTTGCACAAACACTTGTGCTAGGTAGCATGTCACGTGTCCAAATATGGTGGGCATATGTGGAGCACAGACACTACTCTAATAAAAAAGTTAGGGACGAAATGGTTATATATATAAGAACCACTTAAAAAATAAGAACCGAAATTATATTAATTTATTATCATATTAGTGTCACTTTACTGTCTACGATCTACACTGATCGATATATGAACAAAATATTTTGAGTCCTATGGATTTACTAATCGTATATATATATTTACTGTCATATTAGTTTTATTTTATTGTCTTATTAGATACTATGTTTTTCTGTTTCCAAACTGTAATGATAAATTTACTGGTCGTATACTATAGATTTACTGGTCGTATTTGTATCACTTTACTATCCACATGATCTGCACTAATCGATATATAATCAAAATATCTTCAGTCACATGTTTCACTTTACTGTCTTATTAGCTACCACGTCTTTCTGTTTACATACCGTAATGATAAATTTATTCGTCGTATACTATAGATTTACTGGTCCGACCAACTACAATTTACTAGTCGTATACTTAGATTTTTGTCAGTAAATTTACTGGTCGTATACTACACATTTACTAGTCAGTAAATTTACTAATTGTATATTATGTCAGTAAATTTATTAGTCGTATACTATAGATTTTTTCAGTAAATTTATAGTCATAATACAACAAATTTACTGACTAAAATGTATTATCTCTTCTCGTACTAGAACGACTATATGAAGAACATCACTTTACTATTGATTTACTGGTAATGTAGATAAAATTTACTCTCCGATCAACTACAATTTACTGACGAATGAGTGTAACAAATAGGTAAAAATCTAATTCTTACCTATTTCAAGCTGGCAATCCGGATTTGACAACTAAACGCTGCGAATACGTCCAAACGGTTGTGGTCGAGACAAGGTGTTGCGGGCGCGTGGGGCGGCAACACGAGTGCGTGGGACGACAGACAAGAAGCTACCGGTCGTGGTCGAGATGCGGCGTTGCGGTCGCGCGGAGTGGCGGTGCGGGATCGACGGCAAGAATTGGCGACGCGAGCAAGTAGGGCAGCAACACAATGCATATTGGAGAAGATGAAGAGATGATTGGTGCAGATATCGATTAATAACAAATTAATAATAAAATATTTCAAAAAGTTACAACCGTTATGGATTAAAATGAAGTTAAATTCCTTTAAACAGAAAGTAATCGCTATCTCTATCCAACAGTTGTAATTTAGTCTAGTAAGTTAGATCGGACGGTTTCTAGACTGGATATAAAATAACTATTCTAGAGGTGGGTGTAGAATAATGTTTATATATATATATATATATATATATATATATATATATATATATATATATATATTGACAACTTGAAGTTGGAGATTATCTTTTTCCTACCAGAGATCTCGTGGGAAAAGTGTTACTAAATTTCTCTTTTCGTCCATTTCATTTGTCACTGCTGGTTGAACCGAAACAAAATACTTTTTCTTGATCTTGAGAATTTTTTTGAATTGAACGTAGATTCAATTTTTCCTTTTTTTTAATTCCTAGAATCTTTTTTTTCTCTTTTTGGTGGTATCAAATTGCCACCTAATATCTTATCTGCATAAGGTTAATAAGGAGTAACGAGTTCGCTAAGCTTCCTGGGTTGTCAACTAGAAGGGTGATTCAAAGAGATGGCAGTGCTCGCTTCAAAAGTAAGCTTGGATCCGGGGAAATAATACAATTGGCCAAAAAAGATAACGAGGATCATCTCCATATCATTTTGCATTTCTGGACCAATATATATATTGTTGAAGAAATGCCATATCGCTGCGTCCGTGTCTATTTCCGTGCAAACTTCATGGTAAGTTGGTAACTTCGGAGCCTTGGCTGCTTTGATCTGCAGGGTTCGAGGTGGTGGACATGGCGTGCTGCGGGCTGGGGAGGTACGGCGGCGAGGTGTCGTGCCTTCCGCTGTCGCGACCGTGCCGCCGGCGGGATGAGTACGTCTTCTGGGACGCGTTCCACCCGACGCAGGCCGTGAACCTCGTGCTAGCCGGGAAGGCGTACGCCGGGCCGCCGTCTGACATGTATCCAGTGAACCTGAAGCAGCTGGCCCAGCTCTAGTTTGATTGTTTCATCATCAGTTTAATTGGGTTCATCTAGCTAATTAGGCAACAGTGGTGGTAACTTGTAACAATGGATAGTTCACTAAGTTCAGACTTCATATGTGTTGCCTAGCTAGGTACTTGATAGTGTAGCAAAATTAATGGAAGTTATCAGGGGTGCTGCTTTTTATGATCAGTGGATGATGGTCGAATGAAATGGTTTTCCTAATTTGTGTTTGTTTATTTTTGGGACTGGAGGCCTCCTTGAGATAGTTCGAATAGCAAAATTTTATGAGACCCACCTATAGTTTTATAGTTTTGTAAAGATTCACATGTGTTTTAAAGATTGAGTTGAAAGGTACTTGTAATTTCAATTTTTTGTGTCCCACATGCCTTAATACCTTTTTCCATTAATTTGGCACAAAATAGAAAAAAAGAAAGATGGAAAATACAAAATTATTCTCCTACAACTCTTCTTCATCATTTTTGTAATATTATGTCATCTCTCGCAAGTATTTTTTCACGCCAGATTTTCTTTTAGACAACATACGAAATAAACTGAGATGAAATATAATGATGTGGCATGAATACAACACACAGAAAGATTAGCATAAATATAATACGTAGAAAGACCAGTATGAAGAAACAATTTAGGAAGTGTCAAAATTTTAAGAAAAAATGATGAGGAAGAGTTATACGAGGATAGCTTTGTATTTTTCATCTTTGTTTTTTTGGTCTCTTTTATGCTAAATTAATGGAAAAGGATAGTGAGGTCTGGGGACACACAAAATTGAAACCATAGATATTTGTCACGTCAATTTTTAAATCACAGATGGATCTTTACAAAACTTCAAAACTGTGAGGACCATGAAGTTGGTCACTAGATTTTGAGCCACTAGGTTGGTTAGGGGTCACGATGCTGAAGAAAAATTTTAAATAAATTAGTTTAATTGGAGTTGTGTTTTTGAATTTATTTTGTAAATATTAATTAGAAGATTTAATATCTGACTTGATTTAGTTTTTAACTATTTCTAAAGAAACTTATTTAAGTAGAACATGTAAATGAGCGAATTTTGAAATCTAGTTTTTAGTTGAAATACAATTCAAATTAATTTTGGGCATAGTTTGAGTTTTTGGTTTAGCTTCAATCTGGCTCAACTGAATTTAAATGTAATTTTTGTGGAATAGGACTATAATTGAGTTAAATCATTAATATAAGAATTGAAATCAAATTTCTACTTCGAATTCTTGTTCAAATCTTAGCTTTGGTCAAAAATCATGGAAACAATTCAGGAAAATTAAATCATTTATTATTATTTTTAAAAGGATTTTGTTTCACTGAGAATATCTCTTTTCTGAGAAATTGGCTCATTTTCATGTTGCGGGCGTGCCAATATACATGAGTATATAAATAAAGAAGTAGAGAATGCATAATCTTAAGAAAATACTATATTTTATTAATTCTAAAAAGAATTACAAATTACAAGAACCTTTGGGATTTACATGTTTTCATTGTGCTTTATGGAAATACATTTTGACTTCAGAAGATTGTGTGATTCATGGTTCCTCTGGGTTTTTGAAAAGCTCCTGGTTAATTACATTAGTATAATAAGTATGTATAACACCTCTGATTAAGCTATGCTGATGGTCGTCGTCTTCAAGCCTTGAAATAACTTTGTTCTTGATGAATGAATGTAATGCAGATGCCCATGCATGCAAATCCATAGCTTCGTCAGTCTATGGTGCTATCACAAAGATGTGGCCTTCGCCTTGTCGGTGCCCAGCCAGGGGGTTGTTTGATCTCCTTAGTCGCGAACAAATGGATTCCTTCACCTCATCAGTACCTGACATGAATAGTATCCTGCTTCGTCAGTCACGGACAAAAAAGCATGTCGCCTTCGTCTCATCAGTACCCAGTGACATGAAAAATATGGATGATGATAACTTTATGATAACATCTTTGACTTCCTTAGCTTTAGGAAATACATATTGCATGGTGTGGCAACACATTAGAATATCCATCAAAGACTTAAAAATAATGTGACTTGTCTTAACAACTTCGGACATGATTGAACATTGGCTCCCCTTCGACTAGCTAGATAGGGGCCTTTCTGGCTTCTGATTGGTATGAAACTTGGTAGCATACCTTCTGGATACATCTTCAATTATTCATCAAAATTTGAGATCAATCGGACCGTCGGATTGAAAGCTATCTTCAATGCAATGTTCATACGCCAAGCTGGAATTCAGTGAGACAGAATTTGTTTGCATTGGTCTTCTAGAACTCTTCTTGACTTTGGGTTGCGGTGAAACTTGGAGGAGTTGCTTCACCATGAGCCTACTATTCTCCATAAAATTTTGGGGTTGCTTAGACTTCTAGATGAGAAGTTATCATCGATCATCTCTCGCACATCAGGATGGAATTTAGCTCTGATCAAAATGTATCTTCGGGACTTCTGATTGACTTGAAACTTGATGGAAATGCTTCACTTCAAGTATTCTATTCACCACAAAAAATTAGGGTCGATCGAATTTCTGGATGAGAAGTTATCATCGATCTTCTCTTGTGGGATAAGCTGAATAAGCTTTAACTTCTGGTCGAAAACTTCTCCTGGATGCCTGATCGAAGTGTATCATAGTGGTCTTGCTCGAAAATGCCACTTATTGATCTTTGATCAAAAGTGTAAGTTGGTTTCGACCGAAAATGCAACTTAGTGATATATGATCGAGAGTGCAAGTTGGTTTCAACCGAAATGCAACTTAGTGATCTCTGATCGAAAGTGCAAGTTGGTTTCCATCGAAAATGCAACTTAGCGATCTCTGATCGAAAGTCCAAGATGGTTTTGACAGAAAATGCAACTTAGTGATCGAAAATCTTTGCTTGAATTGGTGCAACCTAGTCTTCATCAAATGTTGCCCTCAGATCGAAGCGTAATATGGATCTTGATTGAATACTGCTTTCTGATCGAAAGAGTAGTATGTATCTTAATCGAATGCAACTTTCTAATAGAAAGAGCAGTATGGATCTTGATCGAATGCTCTTCTTGATCTCTCGGGGCACTCATTGACTCCGGGCTCCCTTGCACAATTGACCGAGGCCTTCAATACTGCTTCGAACTGCTCTTCATCTTCATATTCAGGCTCATATAGGCACCAGCGGACATGCCTCCACATCTGATATGATGTATGATAAATGCTATATCTATGATTAGCACTCACCCATGATTATCTTCAGAGGGGACAAGGAGAAGGGCTTCTGGTCAAACAGAGAGGCTCTCTCTTTGTCTTGTCTTCGTTGCCTGACTTTCACGTCGTCTTTTGGTCTGCCTTCCTTCACCTGCAAAAAGTAAGCACCGCCTCTTTATTTATAGTCTCTGAGTTGGTTGCAACCATTCAACAACTAGAGATATTCGAGGGATTTGAATTCGAATAGAAGATAAACACTGTTATTTAAATAATTAAAAGATAATGTTAATGTTTATCCTGTTTGAGCTCGGGCTGAATGTCAGTGTGACCAGACCCAATCCGAGTCGAATTCGGCCAGACCTGAGTCTAATTTGAATCCAACCAGGATCTGACTCGATGAGACCTAGTCCGAGTTTAATTTTGACCAGACCAATTTCGAGTTGAATCCGACTAGGCCAGTTTTGTTCAATTCGACCAGTGGGGATTTAGTGGGGTTTTGACTATTTATTATGTTTTTAATAGTTCAAGTTCATACATATGTGTATTTTTTATTTTAGTCCTTTTGGTTAAGTGGGACTTCACGTAACGAATTTTATTACAAAATTTCGTCTAACAAATGCCCCTTGCTGAGTTGAGTTTGTACGTGAAGCATCTCAAACTCAACTTGGTGAAACCAACTGTTGCATCTTGGTTGTGACACTTGAAGCTAATGTGAAGCAACAATTTCCTGAATGTAATTACTTAAAGATGCTTTGGTTGAAGATGAGGCTGTCAAAGAAGCTGTGGTCGATGATATTGTCGGATGATGGTGGAAGTAGTTGCTCAATGATGACTAGAAGTGGGGATTTTTTTTATTTTGACAGAGAGATATACCACTTATGTGTGTCTGTAATCATCTGCGAAGCCATGCAACAATTAAAGACATGCAACTTTGTTGCGTCTGTCTAGCTACCACAGAGCCAACCAGCAAGAGAAATTGACAGCTTCATTAAAGTGATCCACTACTATTAGTCTTCCTAAGTCATGGCAAAGGATCATGCCACAATCTAAGGAGTTTTATCAACTTTACTGCATCCCTCTTGCAACCATGGAGCCAACTAGTAGAGTTGAAGAGTTTCACAGATCTACATGAACCGCACTAGCACGCTTCAGTACTCCCATCCTTCCTAATTCATGGCGAATGATCATGTCACAACCTAAGGCTTTTTATTAACTTCATTGCGTCCGTTTTGCCACCACGGAGCCAACTAGCAAAGTTGAAGGGTTTGACAGATCCACCTAAACCGCACTGGCATGCTCCATTGCTCCCATTAATGGTTACATCACAAACTTTGTTTATTCAAGGCATCACGTAGCCATCTTCAGACCTAACTTTGGCGATGTTAATCTACATATCAAAGAAAGAAAAACAACATCTTTCTTTGAAGTGTTGGGGTAAAATCTTCCCGTCAGAAAGAGCATTAAAGAAAGGAATAAAACATCTTTTTTAGAGAATTGGAGTAAAACCTTCCCAAGATCAAGAGTATTAAAGAAAGGGAAAAACATCTTTATTTTAAAATGTTGGGGAAAAACTTCTCAAAGTAAAGAATATATATATAAAAAAAGGAAAGACACATCTTTCTTTAAAACTTTAGGGCAAAACCCTCCCATTATAAAAGAATTTTGTTTTGAAAATGATCATTAAGGAAAAGATACATCTTTAAAAAGTTGGGGTAAAACTTTCCCAATTAAAATAAAAGGAGTAAAATAACTTTTATTTTCAAATATCGGTTTTTCCTTGAACATCATGCTAGGAATATCATCTCAAGATAGAGCCTCTGAAGGATTCACTAATCTAAAAACATCGAATGTCCATGATGAACTTCATTCGCTCGTGATGATGTGTAGCTAGCACAATTCTTCAATAAAAGTTACCAAAGGCAATAGAAACCTCTTCAATTTTTTATTTTCTGCTAGAGAACACCAAGATTTCACACACCTTGCATTGACTTCATTGAATCGGGAGTCATAGGTATTGCTGGTTTGACTTGAATGGCTGGAAGATTTGTAGGGTGAAAGGATTGCTGGAACTTTGCCTTACTTTTGCTGAGGATGGTGGATGGCTTTCTTCATTGTTTTGTTGGAGGATTTCTTAAATGTACTCCTTGAGATTTTCTTGGAAGCTTCTTTGGGGATTTCCCATTGAGGGTTGCTTCTTTACTGAAACTTTGATTGGTGCTTCTTTGTTTTGAGACTTTAAAAATAGCCAACCCACATCTTGCAGTGACTAAATAATCCCCTCATACTTCATTTTTTTTTGAAAGGTCCCTTGTTAATGCCTCACAAGGGTGACAAGTGGCTATACATTGAACTGCGACTTGTGCTGAGTCAAATAGTCCTTTCCTGCTCTTCATCTTATAGTTTCTCTAGGGGCTTAATGTCTCCATGGATCTGAAGTGAGGTATTGGATAGCAATGTACATGGTGAACGAGTTGCTTCAGATAGGACATGAATCAGCATCCTACTACTCTTGGTTACATATACTTTACACTTGCCATATGCTTTGTGTGGAGGTCATTCCGCTGCAAATAAAGTCAAGCTAATTCATCCTTTGCTCAGTACATGAATCCTTCAGCCGCAAACCCAAGGCGATTGGCTTGAAGTAATCAGAGAAAGCCTTTCATTGTTGGGTATTGACACCTGTAAGAGAAAAAATTTTTGCAAAGTTTTTTGTAACACAAAAAGAACTTCATCAAAAGCAAATGGGTGAAAGAAAAAGAAGAAGGGGTGAGGAGATCATGCCATAGGCACGATCATACAAAGTACTTCTTCAAAAACCTACCATTGACGGGAGGCATTGGGCGGTTTCCCTGTTGATCAATGAGTTGGTATGCACCACCATTATATATCTACTCGATGGTGTACGGTCCTTCCCATTTAGGCTCGAACTTGCCTTTGACCTTGCTTGTGACCACAATGGGGCGTCGAAGAACAACTACTAGTTCGCCCTTCCTGAAGACACGTGGCTTGAAAAGCTTGTCCTATGCCCGCACCATGTTTTACCAATACAACTCAATGTCTTGAAGTGCATGAAGACAATCTTCCTCCAAGATATCCAGCTCTTGATAGTGAAGCCGAATATGTTTGTCATGTGTGAGTTCTTCCTGAAGAGTGATTCTTAATGAGGGAATTTCAAACTCTAATGGTAACATGGCTTCACTCCCAAACACTAAGGAATAGTGTGTTGGTTGTGTTGGAGTGCGCATCGTGACGCGATAAGCCCATAATGCCTCAATAAAGGATGTTGCACTCTAGAAAGTTGATGACGTTGTTTGACTTCACTTCTTGCAATGGGATTGCTGCCACCCACCTAAAGAAATAATCAGTCGCCATCAAAATGAAATGATGTCCCCTAGATGAAGGAGGCTCAATGGGGCCAATCACATCAATGCCCAAAGTCAAACGGCCATGAAGAGACAGTGGGGTGAGGAGAACCGGTGGTCGATGCTTGATATCACCATGTATTTGACAATCATGGTTAGACTTGGCCACCTTGAGACAATTAGTCATGATGCTGGGCCAATAATAACCAACAAGTTTAATGCTGTGGTATGTTTTTGATCCACTTTGATGGCCCCCACAAACTCCAGGTGAACTTCCTGTAGAATTTTGTCAGCTTCTCTTCAGGAAAGATATTGAAAGAGCATTTGATCAATGGACCGCCGGTATAAAACCCCCACTTTGTATGTGTATGATGGGAGTCATCGTTGCAGCTGGCGTCTCTTTATAGGGTCATATGGTAGAGTGCCATGATTGAAGTAATCGAGAAAGGGTTTATGCCAGTCTTCCTCTCCAATGTCAGAAGTGACTACAATGTCAACTTCAACTTCTTCTAAGATGAGCTCCAAAACTGTAGGAAAAAACCACCTTTCTTCAATGATGACTTGCGCGGACTCTCCATTTAGAAGAGCAAGTACTGCAGCAAACTTTGCCAAAGTATCGGCTGATGCATTTTGACTTCGTGGCACATGAGAAATCTCAATATGCTCGAATCTCTTCATAAGCCTTCATGTCGCTTCATGGTATGGCACCAATTCAAGCTTCCGGACTTCATAAATGCCATTGATTTGGCTCACAATGAGCTGGGAATCACCAAATGTATGAAGGCTATGAATATTCATTATTTTAACATTCTTCTTTCAGGAGAGAGAAGGAATGATGTATCATCCCACCTTCTGGTGTCTTGAACACGAGACATTCCCCAGCTCGCCTTCTTGGCATACCATCAGGGTCTAATTCAGTTCGGGAGGAACCATCAATGTACAACTCCCATTCCGTCGTGTTGGAGGTGAAGACTTCTTCATCAGGCAAGTCGATGATCAAAGAAGAATCATCCGGCACAAGATGTGCTACAAGAAAATAAGTTAAGGCTTGACCCTTAACTGCCTTCTGCGGAACATAGGTGATGTCATACTCCATCATGAGTAAAACCCATTTATTGAGTTGCCCCATAAGAACTGGCTGACTCAATATGTATTTCACTAGATCCGCTCTTGCAATGAGCTTGATCTGACGTGATAACATATAATATCGTAGCTTCTTTAAAGCAAAGATAAGGGTCTTACACAATTTTTTAATGGGTGAATAATTGCGCTTGGTACCTGCCATGGTGCAACTCAAATCATAGCACGCTACCTCCTTTCCTTCATCATCATGCTGGGCAAGAAGTGCACCTAATGAGTTAGGCTGCGCAGCTACATAGAGGATGAGGGGCCGCCCTTTGATTGGTGCTAATAAAATGGGCAGATTGAGCAAGTATTCTTTAATGCTGTCGAAAACATCTTGACACTGCTCGTCCCACTCGAATTCCACTTCCTTCATCAATCTGGTGAAAGGTTGGATGTGACCTAAAAGGTTAGAAATAAAACGCCATATAAAGGCAAATTGGCTTTGAAGTGACTTCAACTCCTTTAGGTTTCATAGAGGAGGCATGTGTAGAATCACCTTGATCTTCTTTGGGTCAACCTCAATGCCTCAGTGGCGCACAATAAATCCCAGAAAGACACCAAACTAGACAACAAATGCACACTTGAGGGGATTGATCTTCAGTTGGTGCTTACAAAGCCTTTTAAAGACAACACAGAAGTCATCTTGATGATGTTCATACTCCCGAGTCTTCACCACTAAATCATCAATATAATATTCTACTGAATGATGAATTAATTCATCAAAGATGAATGTCATGGCTCGTTGATAAGTGGCACGGGCATTCTTCAATCCAAAGGGCATCACCGTATAATAGAAATTCCCTTTTGGCGTAGGAATGGTAGTGTTGATGGCATCATCCTCATCCATCTTGATCTGGTTGTAGCCTGATGATCCATCCATGAAGGAGAGAGCACCATAGCCTGCCCATTCTTATTCTGCACTAGGAAAATGTTAGCCAGCCAGTGCGGGAATTGCACTTCCTTGATGAAGCTAGCTATGATTAACTTATCCACCTCAGCGACAATTTGCTCTTGTAACTTCAGGTGGAAAGGTCGTGGTTTTTGCTTCACAGAACGAAATTGTTGATCAATCGCCAACTTATGTGTGACGAAACGAGGGTCAAGCCCCGGCATCTCTCTATAAGGCCAAGAGAAGCAATCCCTGTACTCCATCAGGAAGCTTCGGTAACTTTCATGTTCTTCGGGTGTGAGGGTCACGCTAATAAAGGTGGGGCGTGGATCCTCCTTACTTCCCAGGTTGATCTCCATGAGCTCATCAATAGTGAGTTTCTCTCCATCTTCAAGTTGTTAAGGTGCAGGTGCAGCATCTAGCACTTCTCCATGTTCCGCTGATATTGCTTCATGTATCCTGACCAAGATATGTTGTTCGTCCCCATCCCAATGACATTGATTTGTAGCAACTCCAAAGGATCGAGGTTAGTGAAGAGTCTGGTAGTACTGGTTGACATCATCTTCGTTGGAATCTGAAAATTCACATTTATGATACCTTTTTGAGCTAACGTCAGTCACTATGGCATGACATGTGACTCTTTGTGCATCATTGGCTTCATCATCTTCATCGTCTGGGTTGGCATAGCCCAAGTCATATTTCAGGCAGAGCACACGAGACTTGTGCCCCTTCCGGATGAGCTTTTCTGATTGCTCCCACCATTCTTCATAGATTGCAGGTGGAGGTGGCAACCTTTGATTCCTTTCTAGTTTCACTTTGGCCTTTTTGAGCAGATTGGCCATTCGGGACTCAGCCTTCATAGCGATCAAAGTTGCTTTGGAGTCAGTCAAAGGACTGGGCTGTTCAATGCTGGAATCACACACCTATTTCTTTGGAACTTTATAGAATATTGTGGGTGAGGCACAATTATTTGGATCTGGGACATGCCAGACTTCCAATGGTGTTGTTACAGATATATGGCGCGATGGAGGCTGCTTGAAAGTAGCACTCGTCGCCGCCTTTTCGAACTGCTTTATTCTCTTTTTGACTTGTCCTCACTTTTGCATGAAAACCATTTACGCTCCGGCTTCCCACATGCATCAAAGATGAAAGGAGATGATGACTCATTCTTGGCAACGATTGTCTGGAAATTTTCTTGAGCACCTGCAATGTTTTTGTCAGTTAAAGAAATAGATGGTGAAGAAGTAGCAGCAGCCCCTCCAGGGGTTACTACTGTAGGATCAAGGATGCCGACTAGAGGGGGGTGAATAGGAGGCTTTTAAAACTTTAAAATTAAAACAAATATTTGCAAATCAAGAACAAATAATAAAATAAGCAAGAAGAGAAGAGAACGAACACAGTGATTTTTACCGAGGTATCGGAGACTCGTCAAGTCTCCAATAATCCTCGTTGAAGCACTCAAGTCACTTGAGTTCTGCTTCAATACTCACGAAGAGTATTATCAACTAGTGGTTGCTCCTTGTCACTCCAGAAAGGCGAGCACCGATGCCTTGTACAAACTTGCCGAGCCTCTCCAACAATCTCCAAATTGGAGAGGTCAACGGCCACGCCTCCGAACCGTCTAGGTGAGGGAGCTCACCAAGAGTAATAGGCAGCGAGGTCTTCTCTAGACCTCCAAACACGCACCGAGAAACTACGAGTGTGCAAATGCAATTAACTGAAACTCTCAGTGGATCAGAAAACACTCGACTTGATCATCAGATCAAGATTTTGTGTAGAAAACTCAAGCTCAAGAGTGTATAAGAGAATGTTGCCGCTTGTTATATAAAACTCATGCCCAAAGACCCTATTTATAGCCTCAAGAATCAAAAGAACCATTAGAGCTAGGGCTGAAAATCAACAACACAAACTGACAGTCAGTTTGCCTAACTGACAGTCAATTTCATGTACAACGGCCGACAAAATTTATGGATAAAAATTTGCTAGCCGTTTGTGGTCGTTTATGGAAACTTGAAACCCACAACTGACAGTCAGTTATGCAAACTGACAGTCAGTTCGACCAAAGACTCGACCAAAACAGATAGAAACTCAGTTAAAAACAACTGTGGTCGAAACCCCAACTGACAGTCAGTATGGACAAACTGACAGTCAGTTTAGTACAAAAATTTTGAGTCCAAAATACACCCTCTCTGGACAATTGTCAGTTAATACAAACTGACATTCAAACTGACAGTCAGTATGAACAAAAACAGCTATAACTTTAAATCCAGAAATCCAAAAGAGGTGTTTAATAGCTCGTTTGAAAGATAATTTTAAGGGCTACATTTTTTGTCAACAGAAGCAAAAACCAGATCTGCCTAGATCTTTCTAGAAATTTGAAAAACTCTTCTGCTGTTAAAAACTCAACTGAAAAACCAAATCTCTCAAATCAAATTCAAATCAAATCCAATCAAAAAGATGCAATGCAATGACCTAAGTTTCTCGGTTTATGTTGGAGATAAAAAGAGGACTTTCGCCACCCCTCTTTATAGTACGGTTAAAAGCTAAAAACAATTTTCCTAAACTGATCTATCTCTGAACTCCGAGATCAGAAGAAAATGAAATTACAGATTACCTTAGGTCCTTTTTATCTTTACGTTTGCGTCTTGTCTTTGCTCTTCTGCACCTCGTGCTTCACTTCATGTCGAGTTCATCTTGATCATCTCGTATTTCTTCCCGAATAAACTCCGTTTCAAAAATCTCAGAAGCACAGTTAATCTAAAACACTTTGTTTTCATTAATCATCAAAATTAGGGTTAGGCATGAAGACCTAGATGCAACAATCTCCTCCTTTTTGATGATTGATGACAACAAGTGTTCGATAAAAGATAAAAATGAATTAACTCCCCCTGAGTATATGCATCTCATCAATTTAGTAAAAATCAGAGCATAAACCAACATATATAAATCAGAGCATCTCATAAATTCATCATACAAGCACTCACAAATATACATATATATCATCACCAAGTCATATCAATATGTATCAGAGCATACAAATCTCAAGACCAAGACATCACAATAACATATATATCAGAGCGTTCAACATCACAATGTCGGATCATCATATCCAAAGACACACAGATATATAATAAACCAAAATATCTCCATCATATAACGACAAATCATCTGTCCAAAACATATAATAATCAAAATACTATAATATCCAAAATACTTCTCCCCTTTGGCATCAAGCACAAAAAGGGAGGTAAAACTAAAAGATGGAGCCTAATGCTCATCATCAGAAGAAACTCCTAAGACGGCTCTATCTCCGGAGCCTGGTGGAGATGCAGTCGGGTCGATGGCTGGAAATGCCAGAGGAGTAGTAGTTGCAGCTGGAGTCGGAGCAGGTACCGCAGGAACTGGATCAGTAGGTCCTGAGGCTGTGCTCGGACAAGACAAAGCTAACCGGACCCTCTTGCGAGGAACCGGAGAGCCTGATGCAGGCAGCCGAGCCAGAATCTGCTCCTACTGGTCGAGAAGGCGAAGTAGGATCCTATGATGCTCCGCCTGGGTGCGCAAGATCTCCTGCTGAGTCTGCATCACCTGGTGGAGCTGAGAAAGTGAGGCTGAAGACGATCCGGTGCCAGGGTCTGCAGGTGGTGCTGGGTCAGACTCCTGAACTGGAGCCTCATCTGCTGACTCCCCCGCAGCATCATCATCAGATGCGGGAGAATTAGGGCCAGCAGCAGCCACAGGCCAGGCACCAAGACGGCGATCGGCCTGACTGGGAGGGTAGAAGAGAAGCGGATGATGGGGCCGTGGGAGCTCAGAATCCACAGCCCGGATATGAAGGAGCACCGCCATGATATACGGAGGAGCGTATATCAACTGACGGCGCGGAGAGAGAAGGACGTGCTGAATCTCACTGATGATGAGATCAGCAACGTCAAATGGCTCCTCCTGGAAGATGGAAATCAGGACATGGAGCCCAAAATAGGTGACTCTGGCCCTATCTCCGGTCATGGGGACTAAAGTGAGCCGGAGGATCCGTAGGGCCAGATCAACATCGCGGCGCAAGCCAGCGATGTGACGGAGCTGGAAGGGGCCGGAATAAAGCATGGCCACCTCCCGACGCTCGAGGTCTGGAAGGGTATGGAGCTGGCAGCCAGAAGGAGGGCGCACCAGTCCAAGTGCTGACTCAAGCTGCTCCTTCGTGACGGTGTAGACCTGGAGGCCCGTCATGAAGGTCATGAAGTCGCGCTAAGGGGAAATGAAGACGGTAGAATAAAACTGCCGAATGGGCCCCTCAGCCCAGTGCAGAGAGGATCGGTGACAAGGTCGCGGATCCCTACAGAGCCAAAGAGATCTGCGAGGGTGGCGATGCCTGTGCGAGAGGCGATCGTACCCCATGACAAAGAGCGGTGAGCAAAAATGGGTGCACGGCTGTACACACTGTTGAACAGATCAAGGTGCAACTTGTTATAACAGGTAACAACATTGCACGAGTCGCGACCAGTGGGACGCGGCAGCAGATAAGGGTTTGTGGAGCGGAGCGTGCTAAGGCGGGTAGCATGCCACCGGGAGTAATCCACGGGGACACGCTCAGGCGGAGGCGAAGGCGGGTTCTCGGACGTCTGATCCAACGAACGCTGGCTGTTTGCCACGTTCTTCCGTCGAGCCACACGATGAGAGGGTCCCGGCTGATCAGACATGGCGAAGCTAAAACCAGAGGAGAGAAAAGAAAACAGGGACCTGAAAAGAGGAACTGAAATAAGGATCAGAAATCCGGTGAGACGACGGCAGAGATCAGGGCCGGCAAGCAGGGAGCACGGCAAGGAGGAGGCACGGGAGCGGCTCAACTGAGGCACGGCAACAGAGGAGTCACGGCCGTCGAGGTCAAGGTGAGGAGGCGACGGCGGCGACAAGGAGATGGGGCGGTGAGGTGGCGGCACACGGCGAGGGCTCACCGGCGACGAGAACAGGTGGCACGGAGCACTGAAGAGCGGCGAGGAGGTGCACGAGGATCAGCGGCGGCGAGGAGGAGACGACGGGACTCGAAGAGGAAACAGGGTTTTTAGGGTTCGGGACCCCGCAACTGACAGTCAGTTCCAAACTCAGAAACATGGAACTGACAATCAGTGTACCACACTGATAGTCAGTTCTCAAGACTGAGTTTTGAAATTGACAGTCAGTGTATAAGACTGACAGTCAATTTGAGTCCCAAACACGACCAGGAGCTACGACCAAACTCAATTGCATGTAATTGACTGTCAGTTAGGACAACGACTTCGACCAGAGACTAAGAACTGGCTCCTAAGTACTGAACTGACTGTCAGTTAGATGAATTGACTGTCAGTTTGGTCAATTTTGACCAGAACCAGATTAAGACCAGAGAGGGAAAAAAATAATATTATTTTATAAAAATAGCACATTTAGCACATCAACTAGCATTGGATATATCAATAATGTTCAGTTCACCCCTTAAAAAGCAAAATCTTGATTCATCTAAGGGTTTGGTGAAAATATCTGCTAGTTGCATATCTGTCCTGACATAATTCACATCAATATCTCCTTTTGTCACATGATCTCTAATAAAATGGTGCCGTATTTCAATATGCTTAGTTCTAGAATGTTGAACAGGATTATTAGCAATTTTAATGGCACTTTCATTATCACACAAGAGTGGCACTTTATCAAATATAATTCCATAATCCAAGAATGTCTGTTTCATCCACAATAATTGAGCACAATAACTGCCTGCAGACACATATTCAGCTTCAGCTGTGGAGAGAGCTACAGAATTTTGCTTCCTAGATGACCATGATACTAATGATCTCCCCAACAGCTGACAGCTACCAGATGTGCTTTTACGATCAATCTTGCACCCAGCATAATCAGAATCTGAATATCCAATTAATTCAAAGTTGGTATCTTTTGGATACCAAAGACCTAAACTGTGATAGCATTTTAAGTACCTAAGGATTCTTTTAAGAGCAGTTAAATGACATTCCTTAGGATCAGACTGGAATCTAGCACATAAGCACACACTAAACATGATATCAGGCCTAGATACAGTAAGATATAAAAGACTACCAATCATAGACCTATAAAGTTTAGAGTCGACCGATTTTCCGCTTTTGTCCATATCCAGATGTCCATTGGTCGCCATGGGAGTTTTGATTGCCTTAGCGTCTTCCACCCCAAAGCGCTTGAGCAGGTCCTTCACGTACTTTGTTTGACTCAGGAACGTACCGTTCTTGAGTTGCTTGATTTGAAGTCCGAGGAAGAAGCTCAGCTCACCAATCATGGAAATCTCGAACTCCCTAGACATCATCTCTTCAAACTCATGACAAAAATGTTCATTAGTAGATCCAAAGATAATATCATCAACATATATCTGACAAATGAACAATTCTTTTTCAATTTTCTTTGTAAACAAAGTTGTATCAACCTTCCCAATTTTAAAACTTTTTGATAAAGAAAGTCTCTAAGTCGTTCATACCAAACTCGAGGAGCTTGTTTGAGACCATAGAGAGCTTTGGACAATTTAAACACATGGTTTGGAAATTTTGAATCTTCAAAACCGGAAGGTTGTTCAACAAAAACAAGTTCAGAAATTTCACCATTTAAGAAAGCACTTTTAACATCAATTTGAAAAAGTTTGATATTGAAACATGATGCATAAGCAAGAAGAAAGCGAATAGCTTCAAGTCTTGCTACAGGTGCAAAAGTTTCACCAAAGTCTAAACCTTCGACTTGAGTGAAGCCTTGAGCAACCAGACGACTTTTGTTTCTAATTACTACACCATTTTCATCTTGTTTATTTCTGAAAACCCATTTTGTTCCAATTACATTATGATCCTTGGGTCTTTCTACCAAAGTCCAAACTTCATTTCTAGAAAAGTTATTAAGTTCCTCATGCATGACATTTACCCAATCATTATCATTTAAAGCTTCGTTAACATGTTTAGGTTCTAAAGAAGACACAAATGAGTGATGTTCACAAAATGCAGCAATACAAGATCGAGTTTGAACACCCTTACTGACGTCACCCAATATTTGGTCTAGAGGGTGATCCTTGGTGATCGTTTGATGTTGCCTTGGTGCTTCTTCTTGTACTACTTCATCTTGATCTTGTTCTGGAGCATCAACATGAGGTGGTGGTACACTTTGATCAACATTTTCTATGTTGACATCATCTTCTTGATCTTCTTCTCTTGGCTTGATGTCTCCAATGGTTATGTTCTTCATGGCTTCTTGAAGATCTTCACCTGAAACTTCACAAGAAACTTGCTCCTTTTGTGAGCCATTAGTTTCATCAAATTCGACGTCACAAGATTCTTCGATACAACCAGTATTTTTATTAAAAATGCGATAAACTTTGCTAGTGGTGGAGTATTTGACTAGAAAGCCTTCATCTACTCTTCTTTGAAATTTACCACCAAAATTTCTTTTCTTAAGAATATAGCATTTGCATCCAAAAACTCTGAAATAAGAAATATTTGGCTTACGCCCAATAAGAAGTTCGTAAGGAGTCAAATTAAGAAGCGGATGCAAATAAAGCCGATTTATAGAATAGCAAGCGGTATGCATGGCTTCAGCCCAGAAGCAAGTAGGAGTATCGTACTCACTTAGGATAGTCCTTGCCATTTCTATAAGTGTTCGATTTTTCCTTTCTACAACTCCATTTTGTTGTGGAGTGTAGGATGTAGAAAATTCGTGTTTGATTCCGAGAGAGTCACAAAAATCAAATAGAGTTGAATTAACAAACTCTCCACCATGATCACTACGGATTTTCTTGATGAAAAGTTCGAATTCAGTAGAAACACGTTTTGCAAAACTTTTGAAAACATCGGTGGTTTCAGATATTTGAGACATAAAGAAAACCCAAGTATAGCTAGTGAAATCGTCAACAATCACAAAACGATAGTTGCTACCCCCGATACTTTGGAACTCAGAAGGTCCAAATAAATCCATATGAAGAAGTTCCAAAGGTTTACAAGTAGAAAGTGCGCTTAGTTGGATGTGAAGTAGCTACTTGCTTGCCAGCTTGATAGGTGCTACAAGGTTTGTCCTTTTCAAAATTCACATCCTTTAAGCCAACAACCAAATCACGTTTTAAAAGTTTTCTCAATTGATGCATTCCAACATGTACAAGTCGTCTATGCCATAGCCAACCTTTTGAGGTTTGAGAGATAAGACAAGTTGAAAGATATGCATCTTTTCAGTGAAAATCAACCAAATAAAGATTTCCAAAACGAAAGCCTTTAAAAATCAAAGAATTGTCTTTCAAACTTTCAACCAAAACTTCTTTTGGATAAAATGTGCAACAAAAACCAAAATCACAAATTTGTGCAACGGAAAGTAAATTGAAGTTCAGAGATTCGACCAACAAAACATTCAAAATAGAGAGATCATTAGAAATTGCGATTTTACCCAAGCCTACCACATTTCCTTGACGGTTGTCGCCAAATGTGATCTTTTGATTCTCGCTTGAGTTTTCTTTAAGTGAGGTGAACAACTTCTTGTTGCCGGTCATGTGTTTGGAGCATCCGCTATCTAGCACGCAATGCCTCCCACCAGTCTTGTAGTTCACCTGCATAAAAAGAATTAAGTTCTTTTAGGTACCCAAACCTTTTTGGCTCCTTCAATGTTAGCAATCAAAGTTTTGGGCATGCACCCAAATAGATTTCTTCTTTTTATTCAACATGGGTGCACTAACATACTTTGCTATAGCATAACCTTTCTTCGACTTTTGAAGCATGTAGCAAGTATCAAAATATTTTGGAGTCATTAAGGGACATGCTTCATGCGAATGACCAGTTTCATGGCATTTATGACAGAATGTGTTGCATGCTTTAACAAATATAGTTTTAGAGTTTGGTTTCTTTCCTTTCTTCGGAAAGTATCATAATCCTTCTTTTCTAAATGAACATTTTTGTTTACGAAGGATTAAATCAAGAGATGCTTTGCCTTTGTAGCAGTTTTCTAAGTTTTTTCCAAGTTTTTCAACTTGTGCCTTAAGTTCATTATTTTCATTTAAGATATTGTCATTAGAAGCACATGGAATATGATGACTACTAGAAGGAGTATCATCCAAATTACATAAAGTGGAAACATCTACCTTAGATGAAACATTAGTAACATCTTTTATGAGCATGCTTTCATAAGAATCTTTTAGCTCGGAGTATTGAGCGCGTAGGGAAGAATGTTCTTCCTTAAGTGCCTTATACTTCTTTTTAGTTTTTCCAAAAACTTCATTTAATTCGGTTATCATTTCAACTAAATCATCATATGAAGGATCATTGGTGTGTACCTTTTCATCGCCTTTAGCCATAAGGCAAATGGATGAGCTAGTTGAAGTGTTGATGTTGCCGAGAGCTAATCCGGCCATCTTCTTGGAGCAACTTCTTTCGTCGTCGGAGTCGGAGTCGGAGCTCTCACCTCTGGACATCCATTCTCCGAAGCATGCTTCTTTGGTTTCTTCATTCTTCTTCTTGAAGAATTTCTTCTTTTTGTTCCATCCCTTGTTCTTGTTTGGACATCTTGAAGCTATGTGTCCCTTTTCATGACATCCATAGCAAATGATGTCCTTGAAGTAGTTTTGCTTTTGTCCCTTTGGTCATGTGTCAATGTTGACACTCTTTTTATGCAACCTGCGGAGAAGTTTTTGAGTATTTTTTACCATGAGTGCAAGATCTTCGTCGGAGGAGCCATCACTTGAATCGTTCCTTGCGTTGGCTTTGAAAGCCAATGCCTTCTTCTTCGTCTCCGAGGGTTCGGCTGCTTCCTTCTTCTCCTTTTTGTGCATCTCATGGGTGATGAGGTTCCCATAGAGATCGGTCGGTGTTGTGGTCGACAAATCGGAGTTTGTAAGAACCGTGACCAAGGTGTCGAAGCTTTCAGGTAAGGCCCTAAGCATCTTTCTCACAATATCAAGGTTAGTGAAAATGACACCAAGCCCCTTGAGTTCATTCACAATATTTTTCAACCGAGTGAACATGGAGTCCACGGATTCAGTTGATGACATGGTGAATGTCTCATATCTTTGCCTCACCATAAGCTGCTTTGCCTCTTTTACTTTAGTTGTGCCCTCGTAAATTTCTTCGAGGGTGGTCCAAACCTTGTGAGCAGTCGTGAGATTGCTTACACGATTGAACTCGTTTAGAGACAAACCCGCAAATAGTGCATTTTTCGCACGGGCATTTAAATGCAGTTTTTTCCTGTCGTCCTCAGACTGACTTGCCGAATCATCCGGAGGAGTAAAACCGAGTTTGACAATTTCTCATACGTCAAGCCCCATGGCCTCTAGGAATACCGACATGCGCACTTTCCAATAAAGATAATTTGTCCCATCAAAGATAGGCGCACGGCTAGTATGTCCAAGAGAGAAACCATCTGTAGAGAACATCCTCTCTCTAGGCGGTAAAGCCTAATGAATTGAGAGACGAGGCTCTGATACCACGTGTAGGATCAAGGATGCCGACTAGAGGGGGGTGAATAGGAGGCTTTTAAAACTTTAAAATTAAAACAAATATTTGCAAATCAAAAACAAATAATAAAATGAGCAAGAAGAGAAGAGAACGAACACAGTGATTTTTACCGAGGTATCAGAGACTCGTCCAGTCTCCACTAATCTTCGTTGAAGCACTCAAGTCACTTGAGTTTTGCCTCAATACTCACGAAGAGTATTATCAACTAGTGGTTGCTCCTTGTCCACTCCGGAAAGGCGAGCACCGATGCATTGTACAAACTTGCCGAGCCTCTCCAACAATCTCTAAACTGGAGAGGTCAACGGCCACGCCTCCGAACCGTCTAGGTGAGGGCGCTCACCAAGAGTAATAGGCAAGAGGTCTTCTCTAGACCTCCAAACACGCACCGAGAAACTACGAGTATGCAAATGCAATTAACTGAAACTCTCGGTGGATCAGAAAACACTCGACTTGATCCACAGATCAAGATTTTGTATAGAAAACTAAAGTTCAAGAGTGTATAAGAGAATGCTGCTGCTTGTTATATAAAATTCATGCCCAAAACCCCTATTTATAGCCTCAAGCATTAAAAGAACCGTTGGATCTAGGGCTGAAAATCAGCAACACAAACTGATAGTCAGTTTGCCTAACTGACAGTCAGTTTCATGTACAACGGCCGACAAAATTTACGGATAAAAATTTGCTAGCCGTTTGTGGTCATTTATGGAAACTTGAAACCCACAACTGACAGTCAGTTCGACCAAAGACTCGACCAAAACAGATAGAAACTTAGTTAAAAACAACTATGGTCGAAACCCCAACTGACAGTCAGTTTAGTACAAAAATTTTGAGTCCAAAATACACCCTCTCTGGACAATTGTCAGTTAATACAAACTGACATTCAAACTGATAGTCAGTTATGCAAACTGACAGTCAGTTATGCAAACTGACAGTCAGCATGAACAAAAACAGCTATAACTTTAAATCCAGAAATCCAAAAGAGATGTTTAATAGCTCGTTTGAAAGATAATTTTAAGGGCTACATTTTTTGTCAACAGAAGCAAAAACTAGATCTGCCTAGATCTTTCTAGAAATTTGAAAAACTCTTCTGCTGTCAAAAACTCAACTGAAAAATCAAATCTCTCAAATCAAATTCAAATCAAATCCAACCAAAAAGATGCAATGCAATGACCTAAGTTTCTCGGTTTATGTTGGAGATAAAAAGAGGACTTTCGCCACCCCTCTTTATAGTATGGTTAAAAGTTAAAAACAATTTTTCTAAACCGATCTATCTCCGAACTCCGAGATCGGAAGAAAATGAAATTACAGATTACCTTAGGTCCTTTTTATCTTTACGTTTGCGTCTTGTCTTTGCTCTTCTGCACCTCGTGCTTCACTTCATGTCGGGTTCATCTTGATCATCTCATATTTCTTCCTGAATAAACTCTGTTTCAAAAATCTCAGAAGCACAGTTAGTCTAAAATATTTTATTTTCATTAATCATCAAAATTAGGGTTAGGCATGAAGGCCTAGATGCAACAACTACCACATCAAGGATTCTCTTCAGGCTATCATCTATGGTTACCAACCGTCCCTCCATAGATGCCACTCTCCTTTCAAGGAATGCGGACAATGCGGATACTTGATCCCTGAACGCAGCATGTTCAAGAGTGACACAATCTTCTAGATTGACTGATGAAGGGGATGACCCATTTCCTACCATTAGTTAGTGCAACAAAAGCAAAACAATATATTGGAAAAGGAAATATATGTGGCACACTACCTCACCTACTCTTACCAATCCAAAGCCCTTATGCTTCCCGGGGAACACAAAAGTGCGTTCTGGCAATGACCAGTGGTGGAACAATAGGTGCTGGTTTGGCGAATTCACAATGAGACCTTACACTAACCAGTGGTTTTTTTATCTATAGAGCTCGGTTAGGAAACAAAGGGCACAATCTGAAACTTAGTAATGCACAATCGAATGGTATAGCAGTCCTAAGTTGTTGATCACAAGAGATATGATATGCCAAAGGATGGAAACCAACAATTGCACTACAAAAGTCTAAGACAGTAAGTTCACTTCACATTCTCCTTTCATCTTCTTCCTATTCTTTTCTGTTTTTTTTCATCTTTTTGAATTTTTTTAACTCTTTAAACACTAAATCAAAGGCTTAGAACTTGAAACACACAATTTGGAATGAAGGAAAATGCAAAAAAAATTGAAACAGTACCAATCAGTATGCTGAAATTGTGGTTCTTAAAACTTGCCAGGCCTGAAACAGCATGAAAATGATGGATTTTGGGAATCCAAACAAATTCTAGTACTTTGCAAGAAAAATTTTCACATCGGGCTCGAAGTTAGCGTCTCCTGAGCACGTGGCGCATCAAAAACGGAGTTTGGATGCAAAAGTTATGCCTGATTAGATTGAAACTCAGCGGAAACTCGACCAGCAACAAAAGACACTAAATCACTGATTAAAACTCGATAAAGAAAACTAAGTTAACAGATTAAAACACAAGGCTAGGTTTTTTTTCTGTTTGGCAATCTTCTAGACTCTGGACTCTAGGACTGAAAAATCAAAAACTAATCTACTAATCTACTAACTACAAGGTAAAAGTGGAAGATCCTACCGTGGAAACCGTCCCTCTAATACCAGATGACATGAACACACCTGATGAAGATGTGCCCATGAAGGGTTGCCCAATTTCACGACGTAGAATTTGGATAACTAGTATGACATAACGAATTGAGATTGCCAACCATGAGCAGAGCAAGGACTTGCAATCAATGAATTCTCCCAACCACACTTTGAAGATATCTATCCACACAGCCATGCACTGAGTTGGAGCATGGATAGGGTGATGACGAGGATCCATTCAAGCAATTTTGAAAGAAACCACAAGAACAAAGGCGGCAGAGTTTCAACTCTCAAAAGTATCAACTAGGGTTTCTGTATCTCAATCTCAAAAATATGTTTATCCATGGACTTAAGTTTTACAAGGCCGGTGGCTAGCAATATATAGAGAGGGGCTTGCCCCTTCACAACTAACAAACTCTAAAACTAATCTAGAGAAATCTATCTTGAACTCGAAGTTAGTGGTAACTCAGTCAAGGCTTAGTGCTCATACACGACTAAGTCTCTTCGTTCTCTATCTCGTACGCGGCTAAGTCATTTTTGTTATGCTCTCCCTCTTCATATCTAATCAACATTAAACAAAAATTATTGAGTAGTAACATATGCTCATCTATAGCATAATTTAATTCATTAAGAATCAAATTCACTATTATTGTAATTATTTAGTTTTTGCCCGAGTGATTGGTCCTGTATATTTTTGTGGTTGCACACTAGTGCTACTAATACTAAGGATGTTCTCATCACCAAGTATTCATGAGCTTCATCAATTAACCCCAAGACCCAACATACACTAACAATTGGGCTTTCATCCGCTCTTCACCTAAAACAGTTAATTAATTTGCTTGTTGCAATTTGGTCCTTTGGTGTTATATACTAAACAATCTAAAAACTACCTAGAAAAAACTTAACCCAATTGACCCCGATCCCGCACAAAACCCTAATCAAACACCTTAAAAGCTATTAAAATAAAGCACAAACACACTAACTAACTTAAAACGATGAACCGACCAAAACAAACAACCAATTCCATGCAACCACACCCAAAACCAATTTAAAGCACAAAAAATATCAAGGAGATGAACACCGACCAGAACCATTACACTAAGTGACCACATGAGCTCTAAGGAAACAGACGCAGATCGCAAGCTCACAGCTACGTGTATGGGATGTGAAGCCTGATAGAGGGAGAGAGGGGGATCTAGCTCACAGAAGATATAGTTGGCGGAGGTGGAGGGCTCTCATTGGCGACCACGGGGAGGAGGTGTCCGTTGGAGTTTTGGAGGGGAGGTGTGGCAGTAGTGTGTGGAAGGGGAGCTTAGCAAAATTATATATTGTTTGATTTGAGGAGGACTTGGCATAACTTGGCTTACTTTTAGCTCTGTTGGTGCGATTTCACTGACATGACGGGGTTATATGTGTGGGATCCACCTAGATTATATAGACCGAAGTACAATAAGTAGCACGGAATGGTTATGGTACAATTGCTTTTACTGTATTTCTATTTTTTGTTGTCATTTTTTTTTTTCAAGATGTCGTATTTTTTAGTTAAGTTTGTTATATTTTCATATTTTAAGTTTTCGTATTTTTTATTTTAAAATTATTTTATTTTCTTATTTTTTATTTTTACAAATTTCTTAATTAAGATTGTCACATTTTCTTATTCCATGATGTCATATTTTATTATTTTAGATTGTCACATTTTATAAGTTAAGAATGTCGTTTTTTTTTTAAATTTCTTGTATATAAAAATTATGAATATCTTAGTCAGAACCATAATATTATACACTTGTTTTTACTATACGCGAAATTAGAGGCTCGCGAAGAAGGTATCTCGTTAGAGTTTTCGTTTCTTTAGTAGGATGCTTCCAAGCACCCGAAGGATATCTCGAACACTATTTGTGTAAGTGATAGGGAGGTAAAAAATCAAAGGGAGGGCAGGAGGGTTGCCTTCCAATTCATTAAGAAGCAAAGTCTGTTTACAATTTACTTTACATGACTAAGGTAAAAGGCAAACTGTCATAAGAGACAAGAACAACAAGAGAAAGAAAGCTTCTGTAAACCTGTAGAATTACACCCCATATTAGCATGAAACCCCTCAGGAATTTGCAGCATTGTATGCCCTCATTCTGAAATCTGTAGCAGCTACTCGCCTAGAACGTTTGTAGCCCCTTCGATGCTCCATGAAAGGAGCTCTTCCTTGATAGAAGCAATCAGCCAATCTATGAGTTTTTTTTACTGTTAACCCGCATTTAAAAAATAATTACAGAACTGACCCACAGTTGTAAAAATTTACAGAAATAGCCTGCCACGTCAGCTTGTCGAGCTCCCAGAGCTCGACAAGCTGCTAGTCGCACGGGCAACCCCTTGTCGTGCTCCAGGAACACGACAACAGCTTGTCGCGGGTCTCGACCACGACAACTTTGCCAGAACTTGTCGCACCTGGAGAATTCGACAAGCTAAAAGATTTAATTGCGGAAACGGGGATTCGAACCCGGGCCAGAGGACACAGGAGCGAGCGCGCGAGCCGGTTGGTCTAAGACACTTATGTGTTATATGAGCACTGCACATTTTAATATTGTGTATCTTCTTGTCGAGTTTCCAGAACTCGACAAGCTGCGGTCCCCTCTTTATTCATCTGATTCTCTGGTCCTGTACCCACTCACACACACACTCATCTGAGAAACAGAAGTACCAGCAGCTCACACACACACTTGTAAGAACTCCACCCTAGATCTAGCAAAATCCGTCCGATAAATTTATCCGGTGTAGAAGAGAAAGTTGTAGAGAATTGCGAGTTCTTCGAAAAGAGGTAAATTTTTTCGAAATGCATTTAAGATTCTGTTAATTATGTTGCTAATGACGTGATTAGGGTTTATATTTATGTTTATGTGTATAGAAGAGTAGGTATTATGTTGTTTTTAGGAATATGTTTAGGAAATATGTGCATCTGTATGTATGTTTGTAAAATAGATTTTTTTAAATGTATGTGTGTGTTTGAAAAATAGATTTTTGAAATATATGTGTGTATGTTTGGAAAAATAGGGTTTTTAAATGTATGTTTGTATGTTTGGAAAATAGGTTTTTGAAATGTATGTGTGTATGTTTAGAAATATATGTGTGTGTATGTTTGTAAAATATGTTTTTGAAATGTATGTGTGTATGTTTAGAAATATATGTTTGCAAAAATAGGGTTTTTAAATATATGTTTGTATGTTTGGAAAATAGGTTTTTGAAATGTATGTGTGTATGTTTACAAATATATGTGTGTATGTTTGGAAAAATAGGGTTTTTAAATATATGTTTGTATGTTTGGAAAATAGGTTTTTGAAATATATGTGTGTATGTTTACAAATATATGTGTGTGTATGTTTGGAAAATATGTTTTTGAAATGTATGTGTGTATGTTTAGAAATATATGTTTGGAAAAACAGGGTTTTAAAATATATGTTTGTATGTTTGGAAAATAGGTTTTTGAAATGTATGTGTGTATGTTTACAAATATATGTTTGGAAAAATAGGGTTTTTAAATATATGTTTGTATGTTTAGAAATATATGTGTGTATGTTTGGAAAACTAGGGTTTTTAAATATATGTGTGTATGTTTGGAAAATAGGTTTTTGAAATGTATGTGTGTATGTTTAGAAATATATGGGTGTATGTTTGGAAAAATAGGGTTTTTAAATATATGTTTGTATGTTTAGAAATATATGTGTGTATGTTTAGAAAAATAGGGTTTTTAAATATATGTTTGTATGTTTGAAAAATAGGTTTTTGAAATGTATGTGTGTATGTTTAGAAATATATGGGTGTATGTTTGGAAAAATAGGGTTTTTAAATATATGTTTGTATGTTTAGAAATATATGTGTGTATGTTTGGAAAAATAGGGTTTTTAAATATATGTGTGTATGTTTAGAAATATATGTGTGTATGTTTGGAAAAATAGGGTTTTTAAATATATGTGTGTATGTTTGGAAAAATAGGGTTTTTAAATATATGTTTGTATGTTTAGAAATATATGTGTGTATGTTTGGAAAAATAGGGTTTTTAAATATATGTGTGTATGTTTGGAAAATAGGTTTTTGAAATGTATGTGTGTATGTTTACAAATATATGTGTGTGTATGTTTGGAAAATATGTTTTTGAAATGTATGTGTGTATGTTTGGAAAAATAGGGTTTTATAAATGTATGTGTGTATGTTTGGAAAATAGGGTTTTTAAATGTATATGTATTTCGTTTTAGAAACTATGTGCACACAATAGAAAATATAAAATTAGGTTATTTTTAAATGTGCACATGCATACTGTATGTCTAAAAATTAGGTTTTGGACATATATGTGTATGTATTTAGAAATTATGAAACTAGACTATTTTCAATTACATGCATGCATGCTCTATGTTTAGAAATTATGTTTTTTAAATGTATATGTGTATAGTTTTAGAAACTATTTGCATGTGTGTATGTTTGTAGAAAATAAAAAATTAGGTTATTTTTAATTGTGCACATGAATACTCTATGTTTAGAAATATATATGTGTATGTATTTAGAAATTATGAAACTAGGTTATTTTCAATTACATGCATGTATGCATGCTCTATGTTTATAAATTATGTTTTTCAAATGTATATGTGTATGTATGGTTTTAGGAACTATGTGCATGTGTGTAATGGTGTCATGTTATTTACGCGTGAGATGAATGTGTGTAGGGAATGGAGAGTCCGAAAAAAATTTCCATATTTTATGGTGACGGCATAATTCGCGAGGGGCAAAGCGGGGTTGATATGAGCCGTTGCCAGTATGTGACGGGCGAGCTGAGTGTACATAACACCTCATTTCTAGACCTGAATTTGTGGATCCTGAATATGTTCGGGAAGCGGCCTCGCGATGAAATGGCTCTAATCGAAGGGCTCATCGTTCGTGAGGTAGATAATGAGCCATACTGGATGCTGCGCGAAATTAAAGGGGACAAATCTTGGAGTTCTTTTATTCGAAGAGTGGAAGACCCCCATGGCGGACTGCTCGGCCAGTTCGCGATGTATGTGCAGTTCTGCAACGTACGAGCAGCCGAGTGTGCGGTGGAGGGTGAGCCAAGCGTCATGCCCAGTCCTGCGAGATTCAGGGCTAGCGAGTGGTCGGATGTATTCTACCATACTCGCGTAGATGTGTGCGAGGTACTGGATTGCCTTCCATCAGTGTCCGACGAAGATGATTCGACGGACTCCGAGGCATCCGATGGCTCTGATGACGATACTCCTGGTCCCCCGCAGGAGTGGCTAGATCACTCAGCATACAGTCAAGCTGTGTTGCCAACGGATCAGGGTTCGAGGTGGTCTTTCGAGCACGGTGGCTTACAAGTTGAGCAGGAGTTTCAAAGCAAGGAAGATCTGAAGAATGCCGTGGCGAGCTGGTCCCTCGCAATTAACCGGCAATATAAGGTCGTCAAGTCAAACCCCAACCTTTTTGTCGCAGCCTGTGTAACAGCAGGCTGCCCATGGAAGATTCGTGCGATGCGGCCGAAGGACGACATCGGTTTTGTGGTGACAAGGGTTACCGCACACACATGCCTGCTCACGGAGGCGCTGGACAGACACAGGAACCTGACGTCGGCGTACGTCGGTAATATCATCCAGCCGGCTGTGCGAGAGAACATTTCGATAATGCCGAGAGAAATAATGAAGCAAGTTGCCGATAGGTGTGGGTACACTATAAGGTATGCAAAGGCCTGGAGAGCAAAACAGAAGGCAATTGAGGGCATGTTCGGTACATTCGACCACGCCTACAACAATGTGATGCGGTTGCTGCGCAACATCGCTTAGACCAACCCAGGCACATTTTTAGATTTCTTCGATCAGCCAGCTACACGTCGAGATGGTAGCCCCATACAGAACACTCGGGTACTCCGTTGATTATTCTGGTCATACTGCCAGTGCATCGAGGAATTTGCTTATTGTCGTCCAGTCATATGCGTGGATGGTACGTTCCTGACTGGAAAGTACAAGGGCTGTCTCCTCATTGCTGTTGCTGCGGATGCTAACGACCAACTGCTTCCATTGGCGTACGCCATCGTTGAGTCTGAAAACTCAGAAAGTTGGTTGTGGTTTCTGGTCAACGTGAAGCGGGCGGTTGTTGGTGATCGAGAGAAGGTGTGCATCATATCGGACCGCCACCGAGGGCTGCTCCATGCCATTGAGGTAATGCGCGGGGCCCCAGATGCTCCGTACAAATGGGAGGATGTGCGCAGCCGTTGGTGCATGCGGCACATTGCAGCAAACCTTTTCACACACTTCCGCAGTAAACAGATCATGGATCTGTTCAAGCGGCTGTGCATGCAAAATCAACTGAGGAAGTTCCAGGCTGTGTTTGACAAATTGGAGGCGCTGACAGTGAAGTACTCCACGAGGAGGGCCAGTAATGCTGCCGATGATGCGAACGTCAGCAAATTCTCCCAATGGATTCAGGACAAGGACATCGAGAAATGGTCCTTGCTGCACGACGAAGATGGCGCAAGGTTTGGGATAATGACGACGAACCTTTCAGAGGTGTGCAATTATGTGTTGAAGGGAGTCCGGTGTTTGCCGGTGACTGCTGTAGTGGAGATGACATGGTACCGCACAGCCGAGTACTTCAACAACAGAAGTGTAGCCGCCAAAACGCTAGTCGACGATCCCATGAGAACCTTGCCAGATGTTGTGCAGTCGTACTTGACTGCTCGCGTAGACAAGGCCCAGCGGCACGAGGTGACAGTTATAAACAGACTGCACCGAATCATTGAAGTCCGCCTTCGGCAGAAGAACGTGAGTGGCCAACTGAGACCTGGACGGGTGCACGAGGTTATTCTTGGGGATGTCGCTGAGTGCTCATGTAACAAACCGAAGCTACTGCACAAGCCCTGCTCTCATGTCCTTGCTTCATGTGCGGCGCTCGGTGTGAGCCCTGCGCCTTACCTTTCGGAGTACTTCAGCCTTGATAACCTTTCAAACACGTGGAGTGGCGTGTGGAGAGTTTTTATGACGCTCGGTGACTACAGAGTTATCCCTGCTGGCGAGACTACTTGGATCCCAGATGTAAATCTAAAGCGAACGGGTCCAGGGCGACGGAAGACACGCCGAATACACAATGACATGGATGAGTTACAGGGGGTAGCTCACGAGCTAGGAAATGCTCGATCTGTAGGCAGCCCGGACATAGCAGGAAAGATTGTTTGAATGCACCCGGACCATCGACATAGCCTTGTAATAAACTTTGTAATACGCTTATCATTTGCATTGGATTGTTGTAATCTGTTTGAAACCTTGTAATATGATTCATGTTATGTTACTTTCATGTCGTGTGCTATCCATGGGTATGATACTTTCAATAACGGTTCCCGATGTATGTTATGTTACTTTCAATAATGGTTCATGTTTTATGTTTTGACAGGCATGGCTGGCGGAGATAGAGATCTTCCAGAGCTACTGAGCAGTACATGTGATCGTGGCCATCGCGGCCGCATCTTGTCCGAGGGCGGGGACTTGGAGCCGCTGGTAGTCCGTGCTCCCTTGGAGTACTGGCCTCTGCATGAGGGCTATATCCCCATCCTGCGGGCTACAGGTTTATTGCCGTTCGCCCGTATGCTGCAGATAGGTCAGCATCTCACACTGGATAGGTCGTTGATCACCGCATTGGTAGATCGATGGCGTCCGGAGACCCACACTTTCCACTTCCGCTGGGGAGAGATGACAGTCAAGCTGGAGGATGTGAGCATGCTGCTTGGTTTACCTGGCAGTGGACATCCCATCGTCCCCCGGCCAGCACGCCTAGATTGGCGCGCACAGATGCACCTCCGATTCAACATCGCTAACCACGCCGACGAGATCCCGGCATCCAGGCGTGGTGTCCCCCATCGATTTCTGGCGCGCTACCGTGAGTGCCCCGATGATGCCCCGCCGATGTAGTTCGCCAGCATCTCTTCGCGTACTTGCTGGTGACGCTGCAGTATATTTTGTTCCCTTCCACGCACGGTGACACTGTGTACACGTGGTTCATTCCTCTGGTCGAGAGTATCGTCGATGCCGACGCAGGGGCCATGCCGCGTTATAACTGGGTGATGGCAGTGTTGTGCGCGACGTACAGGGGCCTTTGCGAGGCATGCTGCAGGACCGCAGCTGGATCGTTGCTTTCCGCATGCCCTGTACTGCTGCAACTGTGGTCATGGGAGCACTTCCCCGTTGGTCGGCCGCGTTTACAGCGGCCCATCCATCCGTACGTTGCGCCAGCCGACTATGATGATTGGGTGGACCGGCCGACCATGGGAGCCCGTTGGCTGGGAGGTCGACCGAGGTGGTCATCATCACAGATTCACCGCTGTTACTTGGCGTACCTGGGAGAGTTTGATCTCCTATCGGACGCGCGCGTCATATGGCGGCCATGGACACCGGAGCACATCTCACAGGTTACACCACATGGCATTTCCTCGCATTGCACAGCGGGCCAGGACTGCTGGCTTACACGCCGGCACATGGTGTTCTCACATGTGGTGGAGCCGTATTTTCCGGAGAGGGTGATGCGCCAATTCGGCCTACATCAGCAGATACCGCCCCCGGAAAGAAATCGACAACGCCATCTCCCGCGGCAGATTCACGTGTATGCCTCGAACATTTTCTATATCTTATGTACACACTCATATTTGTTTATTTCTTTGCTTTATGTGCATCGCGTCACCTTTTGCAGACAAACACGTAGAGGAAAACACTCTGACAACTGGCAGATCAAGTATTCCAAATGGGTCGACGAGTGGGAGGACCACGCGGCGACGGATGTTGTTGTGGAGGAGCGGCCGTATGACCCTGGGACGTCTCAGGCCTATCTTCAGTGGTACGTGCCGCGCACCCGCATGCGACTCGCTCGTGCGGCCCCCCCCATCGCCGACAGAACTATCACATCAAGACAGTCTTCGACTCGGCCTTGATGTTCATTTCCCAGGTCGGATACATCGCTCGGTACGTTCGTCTTCGCTGGATACTTATGTTGGTCTCTTATCTTATCTATTTTTCCATAGTTCCCATATGAGTTTTGCATGTGCAGGGTGACTTAGCGTTGGGCATCGACAGCCAAGCGGCAAACCTGTCGTCTCGCTTGGAAGGTCCTCCACGCTTCAAGGCGATGGCGCGTGCTGCCCTACATTCCATCCGTGTAGCAGCACAACGAATCCTCTTCTTCGATGTTGCTTGTGGCCGAAAGACAGATGCATCGGTTCCGCACCGGAGAGGGGCCCAGCCGCCCAGCCCAATGTCAGCCCGGCCTAGCCTGGGTGGTGCTCGACAGAGCACTTCGTCAGCACGGCGCAGTCATCGTGACACATCGCCGACCTGGGGAGGTGACATACCAGGGACGTCCGCCGGCCCGTCTCGGCTTCATCGTTCCTCGTCAATGCACAGTGCTCGACGCAGAGATCTGCATATTGGGGGCCCGTCGAGACATCGCACTCCCGGTTCAGATGACTCTGATGATGATGACGGCATCCATCGTCAACACGAGGACGACATTCATCGTCAAGACAGGGACGATGCGAGTAGGGCGTTGGCAGAGCGGTTTGTGGCTGACGAAGATTGGGGCCAGGCTCATATTGAGCAGGCTCTCCTGGGACAGAGATACTCAGTCCCTGGGGGGTCTACTTGGGACAGTTGGGGGGACCCCGCCCACGACCACATGGATGTGGATGACAATCGTGAGTACTACGCTCCGCAGGGGGCCGACCCCAGTTGGGTGGCACCACAGCAGGACAACCAGGAGTGGGTCTCGAGCATGTTAGGGTTGCACGACCCTCATGCACATCAGTACTACCAACCGGATCAGTTGACGCCTAGCGAACTCGAAGATCACCCTTCACCGACATAGCCATCTCAGGGTCATGCAGGTACTGAGCGGCATGGTCCTTCTACCGCGGCTGGACAGCGATCACATGTGCCACCTGATCCGTACTCACCATCGCCTTTTCAGAGAGATAGACATGGGCATGGGCATAAGAGGGGTCGTCCGAACCCATAGCGAACATGTACTAACACTTTTATTTTCCAGTGTGTTACATTCAAAATGAATCATGCAGTTCACTAGATTTCTTATATATTTTTATTATATGATACATACTTACGTATATTTCTATAGATATATATACATATACATATACATATATATATGTGCATGTGTATATATATATATATATATCTATACAGTATGTATGTATTTATGTATGTACAGTATGATGGGAAAAACTCCTAGCCCAGCTGGTGGGAACTTTCTTCTACCTCGTTGTCCACCTGGGTTCGAATCCCCACTGATCTTGATTTGGGTTCACAGGATAGATTTTGATATTTTAGGGTTTGAGATAGATTAGGGTTGAACTGATCTTGTTACTGCCAAACATAAAAGTCTTTAGAAGCCAGATTCAATTCCATCTCTAAATCTCAGATCTATCAATCCTATTCTGTTTTCGAAAACAGGATTCTAATTACCCTAAATACTCAAAACGCAGATTTAGCTAAATCTTGACCTAATCCAGATCAGATTATTCTTGGATTATGATCATGGGTATGTCAATACCTTAATCCAGAAAGTTGGCAGCCAAATCGTATCATCTAAGCCATTTTCACATATCAGTCCAAATTATATCGTAATTTAGTCCTTTATTTGATATCTAGAAACCCAAAAAGGCTAAAATCTTCAGATTAATTCCAAATTCAAAATTTCTTCAGCAAATCTTTTTCAAATGCTATTTGATACAATTTTCTCTTCTGTGCAGATTACAAAATCACATTTTAAAGACCATAATTCAAAATCGACAAAACTCAGATCTTATTTTACCCTAAAGTACCCTATTTTCAGTTTATATCCAAAATCATCAAATCAAGTCGTATTTTATCAAATCTCTTGTTAGATGAGTATAATGTATAAGTTTACATTTATTTGTGAAATCAGATTACAAATAAATCCAAAATTTAATCATTAAATTTTTTTCTTGTCGAATTCTGCAGATGCGAGAAGTTTTGCTGACCTTGTCGTGGTCGTGGGGCACGACAAGCCCTAGTCGTGCCTTTCGACCATGACTAGTACCTCCCCGTGCGACTAGCAACTTGTCGAGCTTCCAGAGCTCGACAAGCTGACGTGGCAGGCCATTTGTGTAAATAATTGCAACTGCGGGTTAGTTTCGTAATTAATTTTTAATTCTGGGTTAACAGTAAAAAAAACTCGCCAATCTATTGGTTGGAACTGTTTCCTGAAAACGTGGTTGTTTGAATTTTTTTAAATAATCCATTAAAAAATAAATTTCATAAATAGCCCAATTTTAGAAAAAAATATCAAAAATGACATTCAGTTGCTGGCACAAAAAGAAACTGAGCTTTAGTCGTCGGCCCTGTTAGCGACTGGACAGGTGGCACTGGTAAATGCCTCGCTGGCAAAGCCCAGTGCCACGCGGGTTTTCAATCGCTCATTGGGACAGCGGCTGAAGCCCACCTATGACTTAGTCCCGTATTGGGCCACGATTGAATGCATTTTTTCCTTTTCCCCAATTTTTTTAGTTATCGATAGATTAAAAATAGTCGCCCATAAAAATACAAAATAGAACACTGAAATACTCTCAAAATGTGGGTGTGTAGATTGTTTTGACAAGTAATATCTATATTGCACTATATGATTTATGTTTGTTTGATTTTTTTAAGAATAGCTTGCTTGATTAGTTTATACAACAAGATAAAGAAAAGAAAAAAAAGATTGATGATATGTACATCCTACACATATGTCTTGTGCTCTTTATAATAGTTTTTTTGGACAATCCATTACTAACAAGTTGCCAGATAAGAGGGGCAAATATATTAAAAGATCAAAAAGTATTTACAGAAAATGAGAAAAGAAAGATCAGTAAAGAAAATAAAGAAATTGGGAAATAGAAGTGATTATGAACCCATTGCACTTGTTATTATAATTTGAGCAGATAAAACAGAAAGTTACATGTGACTGTGGCAGTTAATCCGAGTAGAGATTGTCCAGCTCGCTTAGGAGAGTATGTATAGTGTTCTCTACTTCATTCCACTTGAGGTCAAACCATGACATGTAATCCCATTTCTCCCTCTCAGCTTCACGGTTGCAATGTACGTATATTCTGCTAACATTGTCTTAGACCCAAGACATACTCACTTTAATACCACATTGACATCTGCACATATACAGTCATCTGAATCACTGGAATCATCGAATTAGTTGAAGTCCTCTAGAGGACGTGTTGTTGGGAATGTGCATCCATGGCAAGAGCAATAGTAACGACATCTGCAGTAACACATGTGTTGAAGATCATGCATGTTGATGCCCCAAGGATGATTTTACGAACTTTTTCCCTCCTCGGGAGGATGTTCAAGCTAGTTGTATTCCTTTCTCCATGTACTCTGCAAGAAGTCCGAATCAGTCTCTTGCACCTCCTCCTTTTTATGATAAAATACCAAAAATAATTAGAATAAATAGCAGATCGACATACTCTCCATCAAGTCCATCTTCTCATACAGTGTCTTCTTTCTGCAGAGAAGACAGAGTATCGTACGCTTTGCCTTTGTGCTCCACTCAAGGTCCATCCAATGCAGGTAAGTGCACTTCTAAGCATCTTCCCTAGGACATTTTAGAAATTTTCTCCCGTAGTTATTCTAAAAGGAAGATGTAGTAGTCTTCGTCAACAAACTGTAGTTGCAACGACATGACCATAAACTTTAGTCTTCGTCTTATAAAAAAAAGAGAATAGTTAATAAAGTAAACACATACAGAGCCACTTATTTGAGGCAAGTTGGTTTTGTATTTACCTTCCTACGTCTTTTTCTCCGCCCACCATGTTTGGATAGGGTAGTAGCAAAGAGTGAGTTGATTTTTGACTAGGAAGAGTGGAGAATCAAACAAGCAGAAAAGCTAAAAAAGTTGCAAGCCTAGGAATCATTTTGGAAGTATCATACTTTGAGTTGTGGAGAAAACTGTTGACGTTGGGCCAAATTTTGATTTTCGTCGGGCACTTGGGAAAAACTGGCCTCGGCTCGGTTTTAGGTGAGGGTGTGGGAAGGCTTGCCTAGTGTGAGGTGGAAGTACTCACTTGGGCCCAAACATAGGGAGAAGCGAGCCAAAATAGTTGAAAGGACGTATTGTGTGATTCAGGATTTACGTTGTCGGGAAACCGATTTACCCTTTTGCGAACACACGAAAAAGCATCCGAACGAGTCCGAAAAATTCCAAAAAAAAAAACCATTTACAAGTGCGGTGACCAAAACTCTATCACAGGGAAATCGCTAGGCTCAATCCACCATATGAGCGAAGGGAAGCAACCCAGCCTCTAGCAAATGAGGAACGAACCACTCATCTAGAGGTCACATCTCCTGCGGTGTCCTCATATGACGAGAAGGTAGAACGGTGCCATCTAGAATCCAATAGGTATGGTAACACAAGTGATAGTGATCTCCAATCAACTCCGAAAGCTGCTACTCATCCACCATATCTACAGTTATCACATATTGGTTGAAACAATTATAAAGATATATATTCATAATAGAATTGAAAACATACGATTAAGGTGAAATACAAAAACGTTAAAATCCAATACAACAGTATTAAAAACATTACAGTACTTGAAATAGAAAAGATCACATTGAAACAGAAATTACATTACACATGAAGAAACATGACGAATACATAAAACAAACAAGTGCTAGTACAATACAAGGAATATATGCTTTAGTTCCTCATAAATGTTGATGTGCTAGCCACTTGAGGGCATCAGCTTCTATTGTGATCAGGCTCCTTGCAAACGGTGCATCGAAGGAGTCCGTCTTCCCCCTCCCCCGCATCCAGATCATTTTGAATCCACCTCGTTCAACATTGGCCGACATGTGTCACCTTGAGCCTCTTGTTTGGGATCCACATGAAGGTATCTTTCGGCAATATGTCTTGATAGTTGCTTATCGCCACAAAGCTGTGGAAGACGCCTTCCCAAATTTTCACCAGGTACTCTAGAGTATAATATTTTGATATATACTGTATTAGAGTAATTCCTAGGATGGCACAAGCAGCAATAACATGAGAGCAAGGAATGTGAAGCAGCCGAGGCTTGTTATATGTGCATTCCATAGCTCCATTTATAATTTTACATTTGTAGACCCGACCAGCTCTCAATATACCATGAACAAACTTGTGCCTAAGTCGAACCTTGTAATTTCCATTCAAATGGCTTAACATAGAGACTTCATGTGACATTGCCTTCCTCATCCTAACTTCAAGATAATCATGAATTTTTTTTACCCTAATGCACTAAGGGATCGTCCATAAGATTTTTCATAGCTAAACTCCGACTATCATAGTATGCTATTATGCGATAGAATGTCATCACCACTATGGCTGGGAGTGGTAAACACCACATGCCTTTCAGGACAAAATTGTATACCTCGGCAAGATTTGTTGTCATAATTCTGTATCGAGCCCCATCTGTATCGTATAGCAATGACCACTTCTCCTTTGGTTTTGGCTGAATCCATTGACTAAAACTTAGGCACCACTTGCTGTTTCTGTCATTGTTATTCTCTCATACTGACAGTTCACCTAGTTCCTGATTTTGTTTCAGCATACCCTCGTCTAGAGACTTCCATATAGCTACAAACTTGGACTCTTGATTTTGTTTGGCAAGCTTTCTGAACACCTGCATCAGGTGCTTACTCTTGAAACAAGTATGAAAATTTGCACTAAGATGGCGAGAGCACCAACGACTTTGTAGATCCTCCCAGGTTAGTGATGGATTCGTTCCATATCTCATGTACTTGATTGCACTCAACATTCCTTTGTTTCAATTGTGAATTATGCATACACGCTAACGATCTTTCACAACCTCATTCTTCAGTTTGTCTAGAAACCACAAATAGCTATTGTAGTTCTCCCCCTCAAACACTGCATATGCTATGAGCAGAAACTAGTCGTTGGCATCAATTTTCATGGCAGTCTATAGAGTACCCTCTTACTTTCTTGTTAAGAATATTCCGTCGATGCAAAGCACAGGCCTCATGTACCTAAAAAATGTCATACACCGCTGGAATTCCTAGAAAAATTGCCACAGCACCATGCATTCAAGTATAATAAAACCATTTGAGCCAACAGCCTGTGTATCCACAATTTCAGTGACTAGTCTTGGATTTGCTTCACCTATACGCTGAAGCAGCCTCGGTATTTAGTTATATGCTTCAACAAAAGTCTCAAACAGCTCCTCCAACACTTTCTGTTAGCCCTCCATGCCTTTCCATAATTTATTTTGTACCCATACTTTTCTGTCACATATGCGATAATTTCTTTTGGTGGTATTGCCGTATTTTCCTTCACAATCGACAATATTAGACTAGAAATAAAAGTAGAGGGAATATTTCTATACTGCTAAAACATGCCCTCTACTAGACAACTGTGGTTTGCCACTCTGATCACCTGAAAGAAAGACTCATCTTGTGGACATGTGACACGGACGTACCACGAGCAATTTTTGACTAACACTTTATAGCCCACAAGTCTGGATTTAATTTAACCACCCAAAATGGCCAATTGAGTGAAATAACCCATGTAGTGATGGCTTTTTGCATCTTTCTTGCTCGAAAACAACTGTGTAAGTTGTACGGTGGTTTCATTGAAGGACCATTTTGAATTCAGATCTTCAGGAACTACAGCTGACATCAGAGCTGACGGATCAGTCCATTCACTTAGAGAACCTTGTTGTTCTATTGATTCGTCAGGAGATTCGTACATATTTGATGGGTCAGTGTACTTCTCCTCGTTGAAATTCTCTTCTAATTCAGACAAACCATCAGCTAAATCTGTTTAACAGTTATCGAAACAATTTCTATGCATGATGCTTACATTATGTATAGCTGCACTAGCATTGGCACTGATACTTACTCTTGCACTTGCACTTGCGCTGGCGTTGGCACTAGCATCTTCACTACTTATAGGATTAGCAATTCTCATTACTCCTGCTATTGAATGACTGCCTTCTGAACTATTTACGTTAAAAATTTCAACATAAAGTATAAAAACTCTGATACCATAGATTGGATTTTTCAAAATTCCTATAAACGAACTCCATGACTTGTCACCTTTTAGTTTCTTAAGTACCCATTTATTTCCTTCCGGTAACAAGTCTTCAACCTTAACATTATCTGTCGTAGGATTAAGTTGTAATAAATCAATTAACCACATTTTCAAATCATTGAAAGACATTAACAGTGATTGTGGTATTTGCCCATATACATGGGACATGCACTTAGATCATTACCATATGGTCCATTACGACTTATATTAGCTTCGTAATAAACACAAACCATATCGGGTTGCTCCATAACCTACTCAAATTAAATTTCTGAGTTAGGTTAAGACATAAAAATATGTTCTTCTATCTAAGACAAGATTTCAATATAGTAAAATCTACAGGAGTATAAATTCTACATTGAGATTAGGGCTTCTTTGAGGATCAAAATGTAAATAGATTCTCTTAATGCGCAATTTGAGAATTACTTCTCTAAGAAGAGCGGTTATAATAATGAGAATTAAACCCTACGTTGACTTCCCGTACACTTATCCTTGCTATTTGTTGAAATTACATCTTCAATTGTCTAAAACATTGACTATTCCAATTAAATTTATGATTTAGGTATATATCATAAATTTATGACTTAAGAATAGATGTAAATAATTGTACATAATTGAATACTTCATTTAATTAAATTTGTAAACCCTAGGGTGAAACAAAATATTTGTCCTAAACCCTACATCATACGAAACTACACGATGCAAAAACTATTTGTTCTAGACCATAGTTTGAAGTGAAAAAAATAAATTTTTACTTGTCCTAAATTCTAGAGTGATATACAAAAAAATAAATCTCTAGTTGACTTTAACCCTAAAATAGTACAAACAATTAAATCTACATATAGCCTACAGGTTACATATTTTCACCTGAAGGAACAAATGATCGTCGACGAACTACACGTTCAAAAACTCTCTCCCCTTCCTCCTCCTTTTTTCCTTCTCTTTCTTTCTCTTTCTCTTTCCTTCTCCTTCTCTCTTTGTTTTTTCTTTTGCTTTGAGCTGGATTCAGAGTGTGATGTTTGAACTGAGGAAAAAAGCCATTGCTGGGGTTTATATTCAACATTCAGTCACTCACCTGGAGTCCAATTGAAATGGTACTGGATTTCAGTCGCTAGCCCGTTGCACAACTGAAATCCCGCGTGACAGTGGCCTGGGCCAACGAGACAATTTGTCTGTGCCACCTATTCAATCGCGGGCCAGGTTAGCAACTAAAACTCAATCGCGTTTTGTGCTCAGCAACTGAAAGTCATTTTTGATTTTTTTTCAGAATTGGACTATTTATGAAATTTATTTTTTTAATGAGTTGTTTAAAAAAAATTCCGATTGTTTTGTTCGTTCCACGCTTTCCATGTCACCAGTATGATCAGGTTGTCGGCTACCCTTCTATCTATTTTCGGCACCTTCTTCCTAGATTGAATCAACCATGCTTCCAAGGAGGTATCCAACAGTCTAGGGGTTAAAGTTATCCATCCTTTTTGCACTACAGGACTCCTTAAACTCTTCTTGTATAGCTGCATGAGAGGGTCAAGTGTTTGCAAGTTTCCTGCTGTTGATTGCACAGGCAGTAGGATTGTGGGTATGGCTATCCTCTCTTAATCAGGTTTTCTGCAGATAAGAATTTGTAGCCATGCAAAGAAACGGCATTTGGATGGGGCCGTGGCTTTCCATATTGCTTTGTGGCATGCAAAGGTTGTTTTACGTAGCATGAATCTGTCATAAGCTGACCTTCTTGATTACTGCAGGTTTTCTGTAGTGTTCCAAATCACTGTGTCTACTTCATCTGCACTTAAGTGCATTTGCAATACGATGACCCACAGTTGCATAAACTCCTTGACAACTTTAGTGTGCCACTTACGTCTTTGATCCACCGGTTTCCTGTTAATGCCTCGGCCACTGTCCTCCTATGCCGCCTTACAAATTGCATTAGTGACAGTAATCTCTCTTGCATGGATTTCCTATCTAGCTGTTTGGAATGCCAAAATTGCACCTACGGTCCATCGCCAACTACAATTGTAGCGTTTGCATCGAACATGGCCTGTGTTATCGATTCCTCCATCTTATAAAGTATGGTCCATCGCCTCGTGAAATCCTTCCATGTGAGCCAGGGCCATCTTATTCTCAAGGCCTGACCAAATAGTTGTAGATTTTGTACTCCCAGGCCTCCATTTTCTGAAGGCATACAAACCTTGTTCCACGGGACTAGGCAGTGGCCTCCACTTGCATTTTCATCGCCCCGGAATTAAAAAATAAAAAAAAAGCCACATCCGCTGGCCGCTACTATGTGCATGGAAAGGTGGGTGTGTGAGGGTGGTGAAGTTAGTGTTTGTACACATTATGAGGAAAAGTTTCACAAAGTATGTGGGGCATGGACGCTTGGTTTACTTTATTTGCTTAGGTGACCGCCAAGTTTAGGAGATGCCCTAAAGATGGTAGTACTTCAATTAAAAAAATAGTTATTTGTACTCTATTTAACTCCTCTGTCCTTAATAATTCTCAGTGGTCCCATTTAAATATCTCCAAAAGATGCTTATATTGGAGCGACAATTAGTGTTTAGAAAAATACTAGGTGACATGACATCTCCAAATGCCCTTGCAATGGGGCGCTCGGAAAGGCAAGTAAGTGTGAGAAAAAAAATAAAGTGTACAATCATGCATAGATGTCTATATAAGATAGAGAGTTAATCCTACTAACTCGGCACAATTCATTATATTTGCCTCATGGCTGCGCCACATCACTTTTTTTCTCGGCCGTTCGATCTATTTCGTTCTTAGCTGTGATTCTTCCGCGTCCATGGGTTGTTGCCCTGTACGACCGCGACTTGTGCTTACACGACCAGGCCATCTGTTCCACCGTCTGCTGCCGCAACTCCCATTGGCCCACGTGGCTTGGTAGGTGAGGTGCACGATACTGCTTTTGAATTGGTCCGTATCGTCTTCTCCGGCCTACTGTTTGTGAGCTGGCAACGTCGGCTGTGATCCAATTGTGCCGCACCGCGTCTACTCCACTTCTCGTCGAACTGTTACCGTCTGTTTCCGCCATAGTGTTTGGTTTGCGACGATGTCCAACGCGTGCTCCGCCATCCGCGAGCTATCCAATGGTAGTACGCCGTGTGTATTCCATCATTGCCTCGGCGTGCTCACTCAGTTTGCTAATAAACGTTGCTGTGTTTGCTACGGTCGCATTCACTTTTTGTGTTTTCCTACATGGCTTCATAGGATCTGCAACTATTGCTGTCCTGTTACGTAGTTCCCCAACGTGATGGCCCACCGCCTCGTGCTCGATTGCTTTTGCCACACTACCCCCATCTGACCGGCGCCATCGCTTCAGCTCCGGTGCACCACCAAAACCGCCGCCCAGGATCCCTCCCACGCCAGCCAAATTTGTGCCACCTTAGGCCTTAGATATTCTACTACGCCGTTAGATCTGCGTCGCCGGCACCCCAAATCCAGTGCCGCCCTTTTTTCGCCTAGGGCGTGTAACACCCTAAGTTTAGGCCGGGGTGAAAACTTCATTTTTCATGAATAGCATGCATGCATGTATCTGTAGTAGTAGCCAGATCAGTATCTACCTCAAGCCCTAAAATCTCCAAATCTTTCCTATGACCCCAAATCAAGATCAGATTGTTCAGATGTAATCTATCAGTTACTCTGAACTAAAAAGTCTTCAGAAGCTAAATTCAATTCCATCTCTAAATCCCAGATTTGTCAAAACTTCTGTTTTCGAAAACAGAATTAAGTTAATTACCCTAAATACTCTGAACTCAGATTTAGCCAAATCTTGACCTAATCCAGACCAGATTATTCTTAAATTATGATCATGGGTATGTCAATACCTTAAACCAGAAAGTTGGCAGCCAGATTTTATCATCTAGACTCTTTTTACAAATCAGTCCAAGAGATATCACAAATCAGTCCTTTATCTGATATCTGGAAACCCAAGAAGGCCAAAATCTTCAGATTAACTCCAAATTCAGAATTTCTTCAGCAAATCTCTTCTAAATGCTATTTGACACAATTTTTCCTTCTGTTCAGATTTCAAAATCTCATTCTAAATGCCAGAATTTGAAATCAATTAAAATTCAGATTTCAATTACCCTAAAATACCCTATTTTCAGTTTGTATCAAAAACTATTCAAATGTGCCAGATTTTATCAGATATCTTTACCAAATATTCTATTGAATATAATCTGCCAGATCAGTGAAATCAATTTCAGCTTTAACCTTCCAAATCTCCAGATTTACAGATTAGTCCAAAATTCAAAATCTGAAGTTGCAGTTCAGTCCAAATTCGACCAGAGGACTTAGCTGATTTTCGACCAGAAACTGCCGTGCTTGTGAGCCGTGTCTGCTCGTCGTCGGTGAAGCTTTGCCTGAGCTCGTGACCGTGCATGCCTGTGTGTACGTGTCCTCGCTTCAGCTCGTGCCGTGGCAACGCCGTTGCAACGTCGACGACCAGCACCTGCTCCTGCGCGCGACCAGCAGCCTTTTGTCAGCAACTCCCCGCCACGTTGCCTTGCCGCGCCAGTTGTTGTCGCCACCGCTTGCTTCAGCATTGCTAAGTCCCAATGAACGACAATGTGATCAGTTGCAGACTTGTCGCCGTCGCATCACCGTTCTTCGCTGTGTCTTCTGCATGCAACCAGTCAAATCCTTGGCGCCAATCTCTTCGTTGTCCCCTCTTCGCAAGCTTCGCCTGGCCTATTTAAACACCACTGTACCCAGCAGCTTCTTTACTTCACTGAAAATCAGCTAAATCTCGGAATTCTTCTGTTTTCGTTTTCTTCTCCGGCGAGCCGTCGAGGAGGCTCACGGTGCCAGCACGCCCTGCTGCACCAAACTTCAAATTGAAGCCATCAGTGAGTTCCCCTTCTCCTTCTATCTGTGTAGTGTCACTTAATTGCTCACCGGTGACCTCTAACGCCGGCGATCACCAGAATTCCCGATTGCCCTGTTCCTGCAGTGTAGCTTAATTCAGTCCAAATTAGCTTTCGAACCTGTAATCAAAATTGATCAGAGAGCTATTTTGAGTATGCCTGTGAACCTAGAATCATCAATTGATCTCAAATTGAAGCTATTCCCAAATTTGCACTTCAACAGTCACTGGCTCACGTTGCCAGGCTCCTCTGATGATCCTCCGGTCAAATTGATGCTACCAATAGTTTCCTCATACCCTTCTATCACTCCTCGAGCAAGGAATTGAGTTCATTCGGCCTGTATCGAAAATGCCCAATTTCAGTGTTTCTTCTCCGGCGCCGATCACCGGAAAGCTTTTCCCAACCTTTTCAGCCCTAACCACTTTGTCCAGTGTGTGTGCCTTGAACTCTTGAGCATTTTTGTCTTCTAGCCTGACACCTAGATCGGCCTAGATTGTAAGATATAGTTTTGCCAAGTTTGGTGTCCAGAACTATTCCAGTGCAGTGAGTTCACCGCAGTTCATCACCGGATTTCTTGCTGTCCGGCCATCTTCAGCCATAGATCCTATTATGACTTTTGTTCCTGTTACTCAAGCCTACCTCCTAGACAAAGTTAGCACATCAGTTGAGCCCTTGAACAGCATTTTATGCTAAGCCCTAGTTTTTGGCATTGTCAGCCTTATGCCAGAGCTTGTCGGCAAGTGGCATTGGCCTTATTTACCCACTTATGGTTGTGCAAATTGAGAACCACTTTGTCCACTGAATTTGTAGAGTTGTGATCTACATTTTCTTCTACTACCACAACTTGAGATAAGCACTCTAGCTTTTTTTAAAGCTATGTCAGAGTCTTGATCTGAATGTCAATCTGCTGACATTCGCTGTTTTTGAACAAACCAGCCACAAAATTGATATCCCTGTTGTAACCTTGAAACCCTAAGATTATCTAACACCATCCTTAGCCCAGATTCCTTGAAACCCTAGAATCTCGACTCAGATCAGCTTGCAATCCAAATTATCTCCAATATCGTTCAGTCATTCTTGTAAAGCATTTCTACATATAAGTCATAAAACATTTTAACATAATAAGTAATTATTGTGTGTTTGTTTGTCATCGAGCAGATCCAGAAGCTGACTTTGAAGATTTTGCTGTTGAACCATCATCAACTGTTGTATCTTACGACGAGGAAGGCAAGTCATATCCTTGGTCATCTTGAACCTATATTTTAAGAGTTACTATAATATAACCTTGAATATAGATAATATTGCATGAGAAAGATTGAGAATGGTTGAATTATGAATTGGCAGTACTAGACTGGTTATCTGTGAAATGTGAAATAAACAAGTTTTGAGCCATGAACTATTATATGTATTTATATACTTATATATTCATGAAATAAAACCCCTAGCCGTGACCAGAAAAATGGTATGGATGGCTGTAGCACTGGAGGTGTTAAACTGCAAAGGATAGTAGGCACTGAAGGTGCAGGGTTGTGGATGGTCTAGTCACTGGCATATAAGGACTAGAACCTTGTGTTGTGCGTCTAGTGGCATGAACAACGTGCTAACCGCAAGCCTGGAATGGGACAGGCCTGAATAAGTACTTATGTGGATCGCACATGAAACCCCTGCATGAGATGTGTAGTGATGCACGGTAAACACGGAGAATGGCTCCCACACATATCACTGAAGGTGATCTTGCACGCTGATCCAGTAATGGAAATATGCGAAGGGGTGGAGGTTAGGATACAACCTACCACAACTGTGGTTCGCGGAGAGCCACATGGTCGGGGGTGAATTGTAAGTGAAACATAACAAAAGTTCTTGTTATCTCCACCTTGCCACTCACACATGGATGTGAGGAAGGGTCTAGTCATATTGATAGGATGGGCTTGAAAGTGGATTATCTTGCGAGTAAATTAGTACCTCTCTGCAGAGTTAAAAACGTATTCGAATACTCCGAGCTCCCTGGTTTATAGGAGTCTTCTGCGGTGGATTAAATCCACGGGGTGTGACACAAGTATATTTTCTAAATAAAATGTGTTAAATTAAGATTACCCAAATGACATGTGTTGTCATGATAAGAAGTGCTGCCGTAGGCTGTCGTGTGTCGACGTGTCGCGGTAGTGCTATAATCTAGTGAACAAGAATATCAATGTTATATTATGAGAAGTGCTGCCATAAGATAAGATGAGATGAGTTATGAAAGAAAAAGATTATTTTATAAACATCCATAATTCTTGACTAGTCTAGATTCATATCATCACTACTATATGTATCTACTCTTACCTATGACTTGCTGAGTATGTAAGTGCTCACCCTTGCAACATTCAACTCAGTAGATGGAGCGTACCTTGATCAAGATGAAGGCATGGAGAACTTTGTGGATCCAGAAGGAGGAGAGTCAGTTCCGCCAGAGTCCTGAAGTGTGTTGTTCTGCCGTCAACTTCTTTTGTGGGAGGGTCACCTATCTTCTGCTGTGTAGTTGTTATTTTGCTAAACCTTGAATGCCGTGAAGGCATTGTAATCTCTTATGTAATATTAAGGCCAGCAGGCCACACTGCTTAAATATTTTGTAAGTACTCTGTTGCAATGTAATATACTCCTGTGTTTGACTTATCCTGGGAAGTCAAAGGTTTGTGTGTATGGGACTAGCTGCAGCGAGCTAGGTCTCTACAGGAGTAGTCGTAGTCCCAGTTTCGGGGCGCGACAGGGCGCGCCATCGTGTCAGATATCTAGCCGCACTACCGCTCTAGTACGTTGCAACCCCCAGATCCGCGGAGGTAGTTCACCGACTTCATCCTCTGCGCCACGGAAGGCGCCGACGAGAGCTGTGGCTTTTGCTCTAACGACCTTGCCTCTTGATTTGGGTTGGTAGCTATTGCTGTTTGGGAGGGATCCAGTGTTTTGATTTGAGCTTGATTTTTAGAAGAATTTTGCCTTTTTTTTGTTCTTCCCTACTTGATTTGAGCTTGTGGCCTTAATTTTGGGTTATTTGTCTTGTCGCTTAGATTGGCTCTGATACATGTGGAAAATTTGCATCAAATTCTGAGCTTTTGTTTGATTACTGTTTTTTTCCAAGTTTTGAGTTTTGGTCCGTAAAATTTTGGATTTTGATGCTTTGGGTGTTTTTTGTTTGGTTTTTAGGGGAAATTGTGCTCAATTTGGGGGCCATTCAAAACTGCTTCGATAGAACTTTTGATTTTGGGGTGAAATTCTTGGGATTTGGGCTACTTGACCTTGAAATTTGACTTAACTGTCGAGCAGAGTTCTTTTGATTGTAGCGAGTGCAATCCTTGACGGAATTGAGTGATCTTGGGCTCACTGGAAAGCTTACGAAATCCTCTTTCCACTCAGCATGTGTACTACCATATTTGATGAAGTCCTTAGTGGCTATGTCCTTCATGTTATTCTCTCCCTCTTCATTTGTAATCAATATTAAACAAGAACTATTAGGTAGCAGTATATTCTCATCATAATTTAATTCTTTAAGGAACAAAGTCACCTGTTGATTTACTTGTTTGGCTCTCGCTTGAGCGATTGGTCCTGTATGTTCCTTTAGTCGAGAACTAGTACTACTAGTGCTAGGGATGTCCTCATCAAGTAATGTTCCCTTTTTTGTGTTCACAATGTTTTTTCTAGTGTGATCTTCGAGGAACACCGGGTGTTTTGTGTGACTGGGCGAATTAGTAGATTTTCCTTTGGGTTGGAGGTTCTTGGTATTGGTCGATGATTGTATTTTGTGTCTGGTCGCCTGACAGATCTGTCTGTGTTGGCCAGGTGGGGCTAGTCCTGGTCGAATGGGGAGATTTGCTTGTACCTTGCTCTTGGGAGAATGTGCAAAACAATTGTTGGTTGGTTGAATTTTGGTTGCTGGGTGAATCAGAAGGCTTGGTTTTGGTCCAAGGAGGGGAACATCACAGCTGGACAGGGTGACCGGTCGAATTTTGGGGTGGTTGAATTTGTGTTGCTGGTCGAATCGGCAAGCTTGTTGTGATGATCGCATGGTTGGTGTTTTTTGGTCAAGTTGGTTGTGTTTTTGGACGTGGCAGTGATAAAGACTCGATCACATAAGGCTGGTCAAATCGGCGGTTTTGATGGTTCTGATGGTCGCATTCTGGTCTGTGTGGTCCAATCGTTTGTGTTTTTTGGCCGATTCATAAGAAATTTAGTCTAAAGCAAACAGAGGTTTAATGTCTAGAAATCAAAGAATTAAAGCACAAGACAACTCTATATAAGTCATCACAAAGCCAATAGTTCGGCAGTAGAAACAATGTATCAATATAGAGAATGGAACTAGATCTGCCATAAACAATTCAAGTAATTGATTTGTCATTTCGATTATAGAAATTTTCACAGAGTAAACTGAGAGGTCAAACATAAATCAGAAATCTACACTTCAATGCTCTAGATCACAGAGACTACATAAGAGATGAAGTGAATTATAAATCACTGAAATTCATATCTCCAGCATCACTTGTTCATAATGCAAACATAGGCTCAAAGAAGAATGAGACAATTCTATGAAACTCAACCTGCAGTATCTCAAAACACCAGAGAGCATACCAGTTGACAAAAGAAAAGAAAATCAGATGCAATATGATCACAGAACAGAGTACATTCACCTGTAATTAACAATGAACAACAAAAGGAAAATTACATTTGTAAAAGCTGCTATTTTACTCAGTAATCAAGTCATTGGTATAATCTCAACCAGCAGGAATTGATTTCCAAGATCAGAATCATTCAAAACAAAGTTGGACAAATTGATTCTTCACTAGACAACTTAGTGAAAACAAGAGAACAGTTAAATTCTTGGGATTTGGGCTACTTGACCTTGAAATTCTTGGGAGTTGTCATAACTTAGCTAGTCAAGAATTGTGCACTAAACTTGGCCTAAAATTGCTCAAACACCCTCATCCATATCATGTGCAATGGTTAAGTGATTGTGGAGATATCAAAATTCAGTACATGGTTAAGGTGCAATTCCAAATTAGAGATTATGCAGACACCGTGGAATGTGATGTGGTGCCAATGACGGTGTGTCACTTGCTGTTAGGAAGGCCATGGCAATTTGATCGATCAGTGCATCATGATGGTCGTGCCAACACTTATATCCTCAAGTGGAAGGGAAAAGACATTGCATTTCGACCAATGGCTCCAAATCAAATTTTAGCTGATAATATGCAGAGAGTGAATGATGGCAAGGATAGAGAGAAAATAAATCTGAGTGAGATCCAAAAATCAGTGAGTGAGAGCCACAAGCCAAATTTGAGAGGTAAAATAAAAAGAAAGGGAGAGAAGCTAGTAATGTTAGCCGCCAAATCTGATCTGAGAGCAGTGAGGAATAACCCAGATTTAATGCATTTTGTACTTTTGTGCAAAGATGCATTGCTTGTGACTAACGACTTAATCTCTCTTCCTAGTGTTGTTTCTAGTATTTTGCAGGCATTCGAGGACGTGTTTCCAAAGGATATACCTGCTGGTCTACCTCCCATGCGTGGCATTGAGCATCAAATTGACCTCATCCCTAGAGCCTCACTTCCCAACCGTCCTCCCTACCGCACCAATCCAGAGGAGACAAAAGAAATTCAGCGCCAAATGCAAGAGCTACTTGACAAAGGGTACGTAGGCGAAAGCCTTAGTCCTTGTGCTGTTCCTGTTATTCTAGTGCCCAAGAAAGATGGTACATGGCGAATGTGTGTTGATTGTAGAGCCATTAATAACATAACTATTAGATATCGTCATTCTATTCCTAGGCTAGACGACATGCTTGATAATTTGAGTGGTTCTATTATATTCTCTAAAATTGATTTGAAAAGTGGTTTACCATCAGATTAGAATGAAACTTGGTGATGAATGGAAAACTGTTTTTAAAACTAAACTTGGATTGTATGAATGGTTAGTAATGCCTTTTGGTTTAACTAATGCAGCTAGTACTTTCATGCATTTGATGAATCATGTTTTAAGAGCATTCATTGGAAAATTTGTGGTGGTATATTTTGATGACATTCTGATCTATAGCAAAACCATGGAAGAACACATTGATTACCTTAGGCAAGTGCTCGAAGTGCTTAGAAAACAGAAATTATATGCTAATATCGAAAAGTGCACTTTTTGTACCGATAAGATTGTGTTTCTTGGCTATGTAGTTTCTGGACAAGGAATTGAGGTCGATGAATCTAAAATTGAGGCAGTCAAAAATTGGCCTACCCCTGTGAATGTTAGTCAAATCCGAAGTTTTCATGGTTTAGCTGGTTTCTACCGTAAATTTGTGAAAAATTTCAGTACCATAGTTGCCCCAATGAATAAATTAACTAAAAAGGGTGTTGTGTTTGCATGGGGTGAATCGCAAGAGAATGCTTTTCAAGAATTAAAGAAACGCTTAACTAAAGCATCATTGTTTGTTTTACTTGATTTCACTAAAACTTTTGAGATTGAATGTGATGCTAGTGGAATGGGTATTGGTGGTGTTTTGATGCAAGATGGAAAAACCATAGTATACTTTAGTGAGAAACTTGGAGGTGCTCAATTGAACTATTTATCCTGTTTATGACAAAGAGTTGTATGTTTTGATACGTGTGCTTCAAACTTGGCAGCATTACCTTCAGCCTAAAGAATTTTTTATTCATTCTGATCATGAAGCTTTGAAGTACTTGAAAGGCCAAGCTAAATTGAACCGTAGACATGCTAGTGAGTTGAATTCATTGAAACTTTTCCATATGTTTTGAAGTACAAAAAGGGCAAGGAGAATGTGGTTGCTGATGCTTTATCTCAAAAAAATATTTTGTTGACTCAGTTAGAAGTGAAAATACCTGGTTTAGAGAGTTTGAAAGAATTGTACACTTCTGATTTTGACTTTTCAGCACCATATTCTAAATGCTATAATGGCAAAGGATGGGACAAGTTCCATGTGCATGATGGGTTCTTATTTCGTGCTAACAAACTCTGTGTTCTAGATTCATCCGTGCATTTGTTATTGTTGCAGGAATCTCATGCAGGTGGATTGATGGCACATTTTGGGAGAGAAAAGACTTTCATAATGTTGAACGATCACTTTTATTTGTCTAAGATGACACGTGATGTCGAAAGGTTTGTTCAACGATGTGTGACATATCACAAAGCTAAATCTAAACTGAACCCTCATGGATTATACACTCCACTTCTTGTTCCTAATACACCTTGGGAGGATATTAGCATAGACTTTGTATTAGGATTACCGACAACTAAGAGGGGAAGGGATTCAATTTTTGTAGTTGTGGATAGGTCCTCTAAAATGTCACATTTTATACTTTGTCACAAAGACGACGATGCGATGCTTGTCGCTGATCTATTTTTCAAGGAGATCGTGAGATTGCATGGAATGCCAAGAACCATTGTTTTAGATTGTGACGTCAAGTTCATGAGCTACTTTTGGAAGCCCTTGTGGGCCAAACTTGGGACGAAGTTGTTAATCTCGACAACTTGTCACCCACAGATTCTTGAACGAAATGATTGAAATTCAAAAAACACAAAAATAAGGCTGATACAGTGATTATCTCAGAAAGTCAACAACAGAAAAGTTGTAGGAAATGAGCTGATCTACAATTCCTTCAACAAGTTCGAATAGTTTCGAGGCCATGTAAGGGTTCTGATTTTGTAAAAACAGAAAAGCGACTAGGCTGAACTGTTCCGTCGATTGCCGGAGTTCTACAAATCAAAATACTGATTAAAGATGCTTAAAACAAAGCTAAGAGACTTACAAACACACAGAAACAAGAATCAGAGAAAATGGTGCAGTAACAAGCATGAATTTGAAGTTTAAAGGGAAGCTGCTCAAGAACTGAAAACAAAGTGATACTCACCGTCGTCGAAGAAGAAGACTTGAAAAATAGTGATTTTTGGAGGTTTTTGGTGAGATTTCTGTACAAGAACAAATGAAAGATGGATGTATCAATGATTTCTCTTAAGGTTGATCAAGAAAAATGAATACACGAGCAAGATCTATTAAGTATCATACCTTCTCAAGACTTAGGCAAGAAACGAACACTACTACAGAAATGCTTTTCACTATCGGTTCAAAATCAAACCTACTATCGGTTCTCTTACCGCTAGTGATCGGCACGATAGAAGAAACGTAGCACAACCCTATCGGTTAAAAACCGATAGTAAAATACCTACACCTCCAACGTTTAGTAATCGCTATCGACAATTCTACTATCGGCTCAATGATCCCAACCGATAGTGACGTTATATTTCTTGTAACGGTTATTCATTGGAAACCGATAGTAATGTATAAGTTTTTTCTATCGGTTAAAACTCGACACGGTTAGTACCACAACTTTCTTCTATCGGTTGTAGGATATGAAAACACATATTGAGTTTATTCACATATTGAGTTTATTCACAAATTGAGTTTATTCACAAATACACCAATACAAATACACACATACACCAATCAACACATTCAATATATATTACACAAGTCATTTACGATGGATCGTTGATAGCCACTTCTTCCATCACATATTGAGCCCAAATTGTTCGCAGCTCCTTCAATTGAGGCAACTCATATTGCTCGTTCAACATGGCGCTCTGCATGCGTGTATGAAGTTAGGAACGTACGAGACATCCAATGTTTGACTTTGAGTCAGGAAAAATGGTTACCTTAAGGAATTGGGCAAAGTTTCTCCTGATCAGGTCATACATAAATCTCATGACATAGAAGCCACATTCCCACGATTGTGGCTACTGATGGCACTGGGATAATTGCATATGCAAAGACATAAACCCACATTAACTCGAAAGAACAAATTAAGCTTAAATTAAAAGACTCATCATGAGTAGTTCCATCCGTATTAATTACCTCATATTATTTCCAAGAAATTGTTGTGCCCTTCGACGCGTCATGCCTCCCTCCAACAGTAACATAATTTTTGAAAGCCCTGTATTTAATTTAGCATTGCCGGTTAATATGTTATCATTAATTAGCTAGTCAGAGAAAAATTTAAAACAACTGTGTTACTTACGCGTTTATGTGCCACATGAGGGTGAAAACATGCGCCACCCTGTCGCTCATCGAATAGAGGTAATAGACCTCATTCATCCATGGGCAAATGACGGCGAGGACCCAATGGCCCCTACATTGCATATATAAGCGAACCGTTTCATACATATGTTAGGCGTAACATACAAGAATGAGTTAAATTAGTAGGAAATGCACTAACCTTTGATGGTACAGCGCAAGAATGAACTCTCGGTCCTGTTGCGCTAGTAGTGCCCTTGATATGTATTCCTCCACATGTGCTTGGTCATGCTCTAGCATCGTGAGGCTTATTTTGTCTGGGTCGAGGAAACCCACCTTGTCACATGCCCTCATCGACGCCAGCCTATACATGCACCTGGATGCAAAGTAGACATTAGTAAGTAGTGCATACAAAGTGATTAGATTTATGAAATGAACTGTGATAACTTTACACAACAGCAAACTCACAGGACTCCAGTCCGTATGATGGACATATCAAGCTCCCGCCAGTTGAGGAGGTCGAACAAATCCTCGTGGGCCACCGATATGCTCCCGGCCTCACGGTGAAAATGACCTCGCCTGAAGTGAACTAAGAAGTTGATGTGGCGCTTAGACCGGGTCAGGTACCACTCATGGAGACTTTTGGTTATTTGATCCATATTACGCAGAAGGTACTCCGACACGAGTGGGAACCCGTTCTTGAACGTACCCGCGCTGGCTTTGTTTGGCCTTGCCTTTGGCCTTGCCCTTGCCTTTGGGCGAGGAGCGAGTGTATACCTTCGAAGGTTGGGGCGCGGTGCCGCCGGCTTCATTTGATGGCGAAGGGTTTGAGGCCGTCGGAGGAGGCATGGGGGCCGAAGGAGCTCGCTCATGCGTTGTGCTGGGGGTGGTGTCCTCAGGAAGTGAGCTGGCATCCATCTTCCACTTTAAGTTATGAACGCATAAGTTAGATTTTGTAAATTGAGTATATTAACTGAGTTGTAAGTTAGAATGGCTAAGATTTACCTCCTGTAGTCTAACACCCTTCTTGGGCCACTGTATGTATGAGCCCAATGCCTCGCCAATTGTCCGCATTTCGTCCGTTGGGACGGGCAACGGAAAAGAGCTATAGCCTGGGAGGGCCATGTCCACCTGTACCTTTGCGAATCTAGGCTCCAGAGGTACGCAGTGGATCCGGACATCCTCCCAAGACTGATATACGACCTCGTTTGCAATCACTACAGGTTTGTCGCCTATGTTGATCAATAGGCTACAGCTCTCTGGCTTCTGCAATTTGCAACAATTATAACAGGTTAGCGAAACAGTTCTAACGTAACGGGAGTGGCATCAACCGAACTGCATATATAGCTTAAGAGTTGCAATACCTCAATCAGGTCCACCGGATCCACGTGAACAGTAGTAACCGATAGTAAAAATTCCGTAATTTCACTATCAGTTACCAAAGACAAACTGATAGTAAAATTTATTCTATTATATCGGTTGGTACAGTATGAACCGATAGTAAAAAGTCCGTAATTTCACTATCATTTACGAAAGACAAACCGATAGTACTATTTCATCTATTATATCGGTTAGTACAGTAATGACCAATAGTAAAAAATGTTTGCATTTCACTAACGTTGTACCAGAATATAACCGATAGTAAAAAGCCTCTTCTCCACCGCTGTCGTCCTACTCTATCGGATTTTTCCCAGATTACTTATAACCGTTAGAAGATATCGGTTAGTGGATTGCATTTCTGTAGTAGTGGAAGCATGAACAGGCAAGAACGAAGGAAGAAGAAAGGTTGTGTGAGGGGCGCTTATGGGCTGCTAGTAGATACTGGACAAGGGAATGAGATAAAAAGGATCAAACAATGTCAGATGCAGAGATCTTGCTTGCTATTGAGGGGATTCAACTCGTCACTGGTTGGGGGGATTACACGGTGGTGTGACAAGAGAGAGTTCAATACTCTTTCTCTATGCTGGTCATTGCTCTCTCTCTCTCACAACCAACATGCATTGGTTAGAAATGGTGTTTGTTGTTTTGAGGGCTTCTTGATTGGGCTTCAATTGGATCAAAACACCAAAATATGGCTGATTTGTGGATTGGTGTACTGCCTACTTGACTGAACACTGGAATAACTGGATCAAACACTTGAAGCTAGAAAGAGACAAAAATTTCACACAAGTACTCAAACTGAGACAATGGGATCCATTTGTTTTCTCTCTGATTGAACTAGTACTCGATTCGACCAGTAACTTGCTTTCGACCAGAGAGCCAGTCTTGATCGTATAGATCGACCATCGACCAAGTCTTGACTAATTCAAAAAAAATTGCTGGTTTAAGACAATTTGAATAGGAGCAATCTAACAAGTCGAATATTGGGCTAGAAAAGAGTTTGGGATCTTGAGTTGGAATTTAATCTAGAGAATTTTAGTAAGAGATTTTGGAGGATTTTTTCAGGATTGATCCAAGGTGTGGTCGAGATATCCGAGGGATTTGATAAGAAATGCATTGGCTGACATATTAAAAGAATAGCGAAATCTAGAATGTTATAAACACAACCCAGCAGACCATTGTTATCATCGTCTCCCAGAAGATCAGCATCGTCTAGCTCATCCTCATTGCAGTTCTGTGCTCCACTATCGCATACTAAACAGATGACCACTTGGACAGTCCAACTCGACCCAAGATTTTTGTTCGCTTCACTCATTACTAGATATCGATGAATGTCAACTAAATCAGTGACTAAACACTTAATCATCACATGGGATCTATCGCCGTTCTCCTCAAACGCCTTATCCCATTCTCTGAGTTCACCGAGCGATGAAACAGCTTTGGCCAAATTATCAAAAGACCAGAAATCCATTGGATAGTTTAATAACATTAACCAAAAAAATGATTAAAATTCTTCCTTCTATAATTAGGGCCTTCATCATGTCTAGATAAAAAGATAAGGAATTGATCGGTAGCATGCAGACCCTGATCCGGGAGGATCTCCAAGTCCTGATCGCATACGGATTCGCGACCAAGTCCTGATCGCATACGGATTCGCGACCAAATCCTGATCGCATACGGCTTCGCGACTTTAACCGTGTTCGGAAAGAAAAGGAATTTGTTCCCTGTTCGGAATTGTAATCAGATCCAAATGTGTATAACTAAGCTTATCTGTTTAAGATTAGTTATATGAGTCTAATACGTTTAGGTCTCTAAGTCTGATACGTACTCATACAATTGGACTATAAATACCTTGTAATAGGTCTAGTTTAGATCATGGAATTCAATCGAAGAGTCATAGAACTTATTTGAGTTTTAGACACTTATAGTTCCTTCGACGTAGACAAGTGTGTCTAACGTTCGACGTGTAAAGCCCTCTTTGAAATAAAGAGTTGTGCAAGTACTTTGGGTTTCGGTATTTCCGAGTAAGATCCCGTTATTCCGCATATTAGAATCTGGGCGAGCCTAGTGCGAAAACCAAGACTAGGTCTCAAACGGATCAAGTTGGTATCAGAGCGACTTTCCTATCCTGTGGATGGTGAAGACTCACCAGGGTTACGAAACTTCCGGTGAAATTCTAGGCGATCAATTGACGGTTCCTACAGCCACGTCTCCGACAATGTCTAACGATACCTCCGTTCAAGCTAACCTAGCCAAAAAAGTGGCTAAGCTCTCCACCGACATGGAAACCGTGCTTGCTTGGATTAAGCAGCAGGCCATGATTGTACCTCCTGAAGTAGGGAAGGTTATGGGTGAGAAGACTGCTGAAGACTTGCGCAGGCAGACGAAGATGAAGACGAAGGCGACCACAAGACTGACGACCTCGCCAACACCTCCTTAGCTGTCGGATCTTTTAAAGTCGACGCTAAGATTGATATACCCATATATGATGGGGTGATCGATGCCGAGAAGATGGATTCTTGGATCGACCAACTTGAGACCTACTTTGACCTTAAAGGGTTCAGTAGCGCTCAAAAGGTCAAATTTGCACCTTTGAAGATGAAGGACCACGCCAAGACATGGTGGAAGGCCCTTGTCGCCAGTGGTGAAGCTGACGACCTTGCGTGGGGTCAATTCAAATGACTTCTGCGACAAGAATTCTATCCGATGGGTTACCTTGAGGAGAGATGGGAGCGTTGGCACAGATTGTACCAACGGCGCGACCAGACCGTCCAAGACTATACGACAGAGTTTCGGCGACAAGCAATGGTCATTGGCATCTCACTATCCGACCCTCAGGTATTTCGGAAGTACACATCTGGACTTCAGAAATCGATCAGTACTGAGCTAAGTCTGTTCGGTGTCCAAGACATTGCGACCGCGAGCACAACTGCTATGGCGATCGAGAAGAAGAACAAATCCCGCAGTGACAAAAGCACGAAGGAAAGTGCGACCTAGACAAACAAAAAGCCGAGTCCGAAGAAGAACGCTTCAAAATCGGGCACGGGTGCCTTTTGCGAACATTGTCAAGTCGCGGGGCATACCAAGGACAAATGTTACAAACTTCATCCTGAACTTCGACCAAAGAAAAACGGACCAAGGAAAAGAACAGCCACGGCTACTGCGACTTCACCCGACGAAGAAGTTGTCTGAGTGAATTCGGTTAATGAGGCGGATACGACCTTGTCTCTGATGGCAATGCCGAAGGAGAAGGGTTCCAATCCACCGAACGACCATCACCCAACGGAGGACTTGTTCACCATCAACATCCAGGTGAAGCACGAAGTGGTCGCAGCGATATTCGATCCAGGAAGTCAGAAGAATTTGGTCTCCGCTGGACTGGTTCGGCGACTTGGTTTGAAGACAACCACACACTCGCGACCATATCCGCTGGGTTGGTTTACATCCGACGTGAACCAACAGATTACGAGTCAGTGTGTGTTGAAGTTTGCGATCTCTGCACGATATATCGATGAGGTGCAATGCGATGTTGTCCCTATCGATATCTGTCAGGTGATCTTTGGGAGTCCGTATCTGTATGATCAAGACGCTCACTTCCATCGGCGAGCGCAAGAGTACGACCTCACCAAAGACGGAGTTAAGTTCGTGATCAGTAGAGACATCCACGTCAACACTTCGAACTTGATTACCGCAAATCAAACCAAACGAATTGTTAATGCATGTCACAAGTATGTGCTTGTCATGATTCGACCCATTGATCAAGGTGAGGGTACTCGACCAGCATTGCCGCTGGCGTGCCGAGAGGATTCTGGTCGTTTGTCGGGACTGCTGGAGAAATACAGTGATCTATTCGAGACTACCCAGGGTCGTCTGCCGAAACGTCCAGTCGAGCACGAAATTCAGCTTGTGTCCGATGCGACACTGCCCAATCTGAGTATGTATCGCAACTCAGTATTGGAGAATGAAGAGATCAAGAGACAACTTGGTGAGTTGCTGAACAATGGTGTCATTCAACCGAGTAGTTCACCTTGTGGATCTCCTGTGGTGTTAGTACCAAAGAAAGATGGGACTTGGCGTATGTGCATCGACTATCAAGCAATGAACAAGATCACCATCAAGAACCGGTACCCCCTTCCTCGTATTGATGACCTGCTAGACCAATTGAAGCATGCTGTTGTCTTCTCCAAATTGGATCTTAAGTCAGGATATCATCAAGTCAGCATCCGAGAGGAGGATACATGGAAGACCGCGTTCAAAACACGGCAAGGTCTGTTCGAATGGCTGGTCATGCCGTTTGGTCTCTGCAACGCCCCGGCAACTTTCATGCGTCTTATGAATGACGTATTGAGACCGTTCATCGACGACTTTGTGATCGTGTATCTCGACGACATATTGGTTTATAGTCGTTCGTGGGATGAGCACCTCATTCATGTCGAAAAGGTGTTCGAACAGCTTTGGCAACATCGACTTCGCCTCAACCGTAAGAAGTGCGAGTTCGGTCAGCAAACTCTACTTTACCTCGGATTCATAATTGGCAACGGTACGTTGCAAATCGACCCGGACAAGGTCAAAGTGATTCGCGAATGGCCGCGACCGCGAACAGTTACGGATGTGCGTAGTTTTGTGGGAGCATGCCAATACCTTCGGAAGTTCATCCGACACTTCTCAATTATGGCTTCTCCATTGCATGCATTAACCAGGATCGATCAGAAGTTCGAGTGGACAGAGAAACATGAGGACACGTTTCTCTTGCTGAAAAGGAAGATTAGCGAGGCGCCTGTGTTAGCTTTGCCGAATCTCCAGAAACCGTTCGAGCTAGAAACCGATGCCTCAGGTTATGCGATGGGCGCAGTGCTCATGCAAGAAGGTCGACCAGTGGCATATCACTCCGAGTTATTCCAGGGAGCTCAGAAGAACTACCCGATTTATGATAAGGAGTTATGCGCACTGCATCAGGCCATGAAACATTGGCGGTGTTATCTCTTGGGGAAAGAGACGGTTGTCTACACCGACCATCAACCATTGCAATATTTGCAAACTCAGTCCAAGCTACAGCAAGCTCGGCACATGAAGTGGATGTCGTATCTGCAGCAGTTTAATCTGGTGATTAAGCACAAGAAGGGCGTACACAACAAATTGGCGGATATGTTGTCGCGACCACCAGTTACAACTCTCTGTTTATCAACGTTCATGCAGATCGAGCCATCATGTCATGATGACTATGTCACTATGTACAGTGAAGACCCTGATTTTCAAACAGCACTGACTGAGGTCGAAATAGGGAACCCTACAGAGTTCGTTCGTCGAGAAGGACTCTTGTACAAGGGCAATTTACTTTGTATACCTCGTGGAGCACCTCGAACTCAATGGATGCGAGAAGCGCACACATCGAAGGTAGCTGGTCACTTTGGGGTTACAAAGACGTTGCAAAATCTTCACCGACATGTGTTCTGGCCGCGTATGCAGCAAGATGTGGCTAGGTTTGTTCGAGGTTGCGGTCTCTGCAGCATCTCGAAACCGGCAAACCGAAAATTAGGTTTGTACACTCCTTTGCCAGTTCCATCACGACCATGGGAGAGCATATCCATGGATTTCTTGGGAGGATTGCCTAAGACCCGACGTGGCAACGACTATCTATTCGTGGTCGTTGATCGGTTCTCCAAAATGATTGTTCTTATACCTTGTCGAAAGACTATCATGGGAGAAGAAGCAGCTCGGGTATTCTTTCAACACGTTTGGACACACTTCGGACTGCCGACTTCTATTGTGTCTGATCGCGATACCAGGTTCCTTAGTCACTTTTGGCGATCGCTCTAGACGATGATGGACACCAAGCTAAAGAGGAGTACTGCTTTTCATCCGCAAACTGATGGTCAAACCGAGGTGGTTAATCGCACAGTCGTTCATCTCTTAAGAGGATATAACTCGAAGCACCCGAAGACCTGGGATGAAAGCATACCGTACCTACAGTTTGCTTTTAATCGAGCAGTGCATGGTTCGACTGGAAAGTCGCCGTTTGAGGTCTGTTTAGGATTTCTACCACAGAGTCCATTCGATATGGAGTTTGTGATCCCTACCTCAGCACAGAACAGCAAGGAAGCATCTGATCAGGATCGAGCACAAAAGTTCCTGGAAGGTATTCAACGACTCCATCGTGAGGTTGAACAGAACTTGCTGAAAGCTCAACTCAAGTACAAGGCGCGACATGATCGGCACCGAGTTGATGCGCAATTTCAAGAAGGTGATATGGTATGGTTACATTTGAGTAAGGAGAGACTTAAAGGTGAAGGTAAGAAACTCAAACCCATTCGTTATGGTCCTTTTTGGATTTTGCGGAAAGTGGGTAATAATGCTTGTCAGCTTGAGTTACCTCCATACATGGATATTTACTCGGTTGTCAATGTTGAGCACCTCAAACTCTTCGAGCCTTCAATGTTGGATGATGAGCCAGATACCATAGTACCATCTGTTGAAGACTTGGTCTATTAACGAGGCGAACATTTACGTGAAGATGTGATTCTGGAGAGGAAGATGACTACCACCCGCAGTGGCACTAAGGAGACTTTTCGAATCGGTCGGAAAGATCAACGAGCACGTGCGGCAAAGTGGTACACCAAAGAACGTGGACAAGCCCAATTTCCACATCTCCAGTTTGATCGAGAGGTCGCAACGGGGGTTGGCTCCTTCTCAACAAGGGAGTCATGATCCGGGAGGATCTCCAAGTCCTGATCGCATACGGATTCGCGACCAAGTCCTGATCGCATACGGATTCGCGACCACATCCTGATCGCATACGGCTTCGCGACTTTAACCGTGTTCGGAAAGGATTCGCGACCATGAATTGGTCCGCGACCAGGAAAAGAAATTTGTTCCCTGTTCAGAATTGTAATCAGATCCGAATGTGTATAACTAAGCTTATCTGTTTAGGATTAGTTATATGAGTCTAATACGTTTAGGTCTCTAAGTCTGATACGTACTCATACGATTGGACTATAAATACCTTGTAATAGGTCTAGTTTAGATCATGGAATTCAATCGAAGAGTCATAGAACTTATTTGAGTTTTAGACACTTATAGTTCCTTCGACGTAGACAAGTGTGTCTAACGTTCGACGTGTAAAGCCCACTTTGAAATAAAGAGTTGTGCAAGTACTTTGAGTTTCGGTATTTCCGAGTAAGATCCCGTTATTCCGCATATTAGAATCTGCGCGAACCTAGTGCGAAAACCAAGACTAGGTCTCAAACGGATCAGACCCTCATGTACATTACAATCTTTATCTAGAGTAGAACAAAAACGAACAATATTAGAGGCAACCCCGAGAGCAGACAGAGTTACTTGCACCGGCATACCTCTATCATGCTGGAAATAATGCGCCAATATCTCAGTTGCGTCTTTCGCTTCCAGCACCACAGACGCAATAGCCATTGCCTCATTCAATTCGCAGCTTCTCGCAGCACAGCGAGTTCTGACAGGCCTATCAGCAACAACGATCTCTTGCAGACCATTCCTTAGAAATGGCACCGAATTGATCCAAACATTGGCCATACGTACTTTTCAACCAATGCCCGCAACAGAGAGAAACTGAGGCAATACGGACCCAGTCCCAACTTTTGCGCTAATGAAAGTGAAAGAAGATGAAATGTTACGCATTTCCACTAAGCATATTACTTCCTTGAACAAAACAAAAAAACTATCGGACACAATAATGTCTTTTCCACATGTGATTGACAGTTTCAATAATCTGCGCCATTACTGAGTCCCCTCTCACCCAACGCAACCTCATGCGTGAATTCCAAACTACTGCTTCAGAAAACACGCCGTTCAAAGCCCTCCCCTTCACAAACACCTTTCACAACCCCTAAGTTTCTAAAAAAGGGTATAATTTGTCCCATATGGTCTAATCTGTTCCATTACAATTTTTAGAGATTATTTTGTTCATGTCATCATCGAAAGATATTTGGACTAGAACCTACTCAAAACTTGTATACTGATTGTTTATTTCTTGTCATTAGCATGCTACAAAGTTCTGCTTACTGAAATTGAGTGTTAGCCAATCACAAACCAAACACATCAATCTCATATATGCCTGACCGAGCAAAAAATATAGAACACTCCAATTAAGTATCAGCCATCCATAAAAGCCAAGTATATCTGCAAGGATAGTACTACCCTTTGATGTCCTTAGTTTATTGATTTCTTTTTACTAAAATTTTAAAATTGTTCGACCTTTTTGTTCAATTTTGTTGTTATTAGATCTATTCAATTAACTCACTAGTAAAAATGCACCATCGATCTATTATTTAGCTAAAAGTAACATGTGCTACAGCATAAACGATACTAAAAAGAACACAATTCCATGCTAGCAGCAACTAGCCTAAGGGACAAAGTGGTGAGCCAAAGTAAAAAATGGAGGCTCTTCTTTGACTTACTTTAGAGATACAATTTTGAGTCTGGTTGCTTCAGTCACATTGCATCCATCACTTGCTACCCATAAAATATGTGAAATTTTCAGTACATTTGATGTTCTTTTTAGTAAGCTATTGCACTTTCAGTTGTGAAGTTACTGACAAAACTAAAGCAGAATCCCTTACACGAGCTGGTTTTTTCACCTCAAAAATGCCTCCATTACCCTCTTCTTTTCGAAAGTTGCTGCAACATTTTCCTCACCAAACTACTGAGTCTACAAGTAGAAAACATGAATATTTTTTGTTTAAGCCATAGTGTAATTTCTGAAAACAAAGCACAAAAATGTAGGCATTTATAAGAGAGAGAGAGAGAGAGAGAGATCGAACAGGGTTTCCATGGTAACTTCAGAAGTCATAATCTCTACATAGAATAAATAATTACTTCTTTCAAGCTCACAACTAAATGTGGATGTACATTGCTTAGTAGTTATTTTTTGAAACAAGTCCCCCATGGTTGTTTTCTTGCCCGGGCTGCACATTTTTCAGCTTTTAGGTAATTATTGTTACATCCTCAATCTTTGTGCAAAATTTCTGTTTAATCTGCAGGTTTGATGTTTTTTCGCAGCTAATTCGAGTTCATTTTTCTCTATTTTGCTACATGCCTTCCAAGTTTGATATAAAATCCATCTGTGAGACACCCGCCAACAAAATCTGATTCGACCAACAACTCTGTTCGATCAAATACACTACTTCCCACAAAAAACAAGCCTAAAGAATTGACCAAAACCACATCTGCTTCAACCGGCCATCCCATAAATGCTACCATCACGACCATCAAATTCCCCCATTGCACTAGCCTGCTATGACCAAACTTTTAGTGCTGCCATCCAAAAAAACACATACGATTTGACCAAAAAACACCACCCATGGCACCATCCAAAAAAACACAAAACGTTGATTCGATCAAACACAACAACGCTTATTTGACCAGCCACAACAAACCAACCAGCCGACCTCGATCACCAACACAGAAATTTACAAACCTCCCCATTCGACCGCAACCAGACACAGAATAAGATCATTGTCCAATTCGTCCAAACATGCAAAACGACCATGCTAGCTCAAATATCCCCCGAGATAATTACTGCAAATACAGGAGGAAATTACTCTTAACTCTTGTAGTGATACAAGCACACTGACACGTCCATTTTGTTACTACCCCATCCAACTATCTATTGCACCTATTTGACCATTTCGTGTACTATAACGTGCTCCTCATTGACATCTGTTTCCCATATTCATCCAAAAAAACAAACCTTCTGATTCCACCAACAATCCAAAATGTGACCATCAGAAAAACCAAAACTGCTGAATCGCCTAGGCACAAAAAAATCCCAGCATATCTCGAGGATCAAGCCAGAAATTTACAAACTTCCTCATTCGACCACTACCAGACACAAGGTTAGCCCATCGACTAACACAAAGTTAAATCTGCTGATTCGACCACGCAAAAAAAAACAACTAGTGGACCTCAGAGATCATGTTTGATGTTTTTGCTCAGCTAATTCGAGTTCATTTTTCTCGATTTTGCTACATGCCTTCCAACAAACTTGATATAAAATCCATCTGTCAAACACCCGCCAACAAAATCTGATTCAACCAACAACTCCATTCGATCAAATACACTGCTTCCCACATTTTCCCAAAAAAAACAAGCCTCACGAATCCACCAAAACCACAGCCGCTTCGACCGAGCATCCCAAAAATGCTACCATCACATCAAATTCCCCCATTACACAACCTTGCTGTGATTAACCTTTTAGTGTTGCCATCCAAAAAATCACATATGATTTGACCAAAAAACTCCGCCCATGGCACCATCACAACAAGACAAAACGCTAATTCGATCAAGCACAACAGTGCTTATTTCACCAGCCACAACAAACCAACCAGCCGACCTCAAGCATCAACACAGAAATTTACAAACCTCCCCATTCGACCTCGACCAGGCACAGAATAAGATCATTTCCCAATTCGACCACAACTAGAAAACAACCACTCCAGCTCGAATATCCACCGAGAAAATTACTGCCAATACAGGAGAAAATTACTCTTAACTCTTGTAGTGATACAACCACACTAACGCGTCCATTTTTTTTACTAGCACGTTCAAAAAAAACAAACCTTCTGATTCCACCAACAATCCAAAATGTGACCATCAGAAAAACCAAAACCGCTAAATTGCCCAGTCACAAAAAAAAAGCCCAGCATATCTCGAGGATCAACCCAGAAATTTACAAACCTCCTCATTCAACCACTACCAGACACAAGGTTAGCCCATCGACCAACACAAAGTCAAATCTGCTAATCCAACCGTGCAAAAAAAAAAACAACCAGTGGACCTCAGAGATCACGTGATAGAATTACTACGAACATAAAAAGGAAATTGCTATCAACACTTGTACTGATACAGGCACGCTGCCGCGCCCAATTTTTTTTGCCGTCACATCCAACTATCTATTTCAATTATTCAATCAGTTCATTTACTATCATCGATTTTTACTACCACCATCCAAAAAAACACACCCGATTCGAACAAAAAAAACACCGCCCATGCCACCATCACAACAAGACAAAACGCTGATTCGATCAAGCACAACATCGCTTATTTGACCAACTACAACAAACCAACCAGCCGATCTCAAGGATCAACACAGAAATTTACAAACCTCCCCATTTGCCCACCACTAGCCACCCAAGAAGATCATTGCCCGATTCGACCACAGATAGAAAATGCCCTGTCTCCCTCACAGAAAGCCCGAGAAAATTACTACAAATACAGGAGAGAATTACTGTTAACTCTTGTAGTGATACGACCCACCGACATGTCCATTTTTTTACTACCACGTCCAACTATCTGTTGCAACTATTCCACCATTTCGTGTACTATAATGTGCTCCCCACTGGAATCTATTTTCCGTATTCCATCCAAAAAAACAAACCTTCTTATTCGGCCAACAATCCAAAAAAACCACCATGTGAAGCCTGTTTCCCACATTCGGCAAAAAACAATCTTGCTGAATCGACCAAAAGCACAAAGATTCCACAAATGGACCCAAGATGAGACCATTAGAAAAACCAAAACTGCTAAATCACCCAGGCACAAAAAAAACCCAGCAAACCGCAAGAATCAAAACAAAAATTTACAAACGTCCTCAATCGACCACTATCGGGCACAAAATTAACCCATCGACCAACACAAAGTCAAATCTACTGATTTGACCACGCACAGAAACCATCCAGTCGATCTCAAAGATCACACGACAAAATTACTGCCAACACAAAGCGAAATTGCTATCAACGCTTGTACTCATACAGTGTGGCACCAAGATTTCTACTGTTCCTCCACCAAGTTTTTTACTGTTGATACAGCAACTGGTCATGGTCATTCAGTTTAAAAATGGTCTACCTCTGAAAAAAACTGGTCTTGGTCATCCATTTTAAAAAAATGGCCATACTCCAAACAAGCCTAGTCGTGATCGTCCATTTCAAAACTAGCGACTTCATCCCAAGCCTTGGTCATGCTCGTCCAGTTCAAAAAAGATCTAATTACGGTATAGACCAGGTTTTGGCTATACTCGACCAGATACTAATTTGCTCCGATTAAGGTATAGACGGATTTCGACTATACTCGATCAGATGCTAATATGCGGAATAACAGGATCTTACTCGAAAATACCAAAACCCAAGCTGATTGAAAACACAGTTCAAAGATAGCACAACTCATTATTGAAAAGAGGGATCTTGTACACGTCGAACATTAGTACGCACTCGCCTACGTCGATGAACTATGTGTTAGATAACTCGACGATCTAAACTAGAACTATTACAAAGTATTTATAGTCCAATAATATGAATACATATCAGACTCAATAACCAATTAACCTAAATGTATTAGCCTCAAACAACTAACTAAACCTAAACAGATAGGACTTAGTTGTATGTATATGGATCGGAATACAATCCAACCAGAGATCGAATCCTTCCCGAGGTCGCGATCCCTTCCGAGATCGCGAAGCCTTTCCGAACTCGACCTGAAGGACCCGAAGATCCTCCCGGATCATGACTCCCCTGTTGAGAAGGAGTCAACCCCCATTGGCGAATACTTGATAAAAATTGGAGATGTGGAAATTGAGATTGACCATCTTCTCGGGTGTACCACTTTGCTGCATGTGCTCGTTGACCTTTCCATCTGATTCAAAAGGACTCTCTTGTTCCACTGGAGTGATCGTCACCTTCTTCACCAAGATCATGTCGTCAGGTAGAGGCTCTTCTCGTTGATAGACCAAGTCTTTGACCGATGGTACTATGGTATCGAGCTCATTATCTACCATCGAAGGCTCGAAGAGTTTGAGGTGCTCAACATTAACAACCGAGTAAATATCTATGCGCGGAGGTAACTCGAGCTGACAAGCATTAGTACCAATCTTCCACAAAACCTGAAAAGGACCATAACGGATTGGTTTAAGCTTTTTACCTTCACCTTTTAATCTCTCCTTACTTAGATGTAGCCATACCATATCACCTTCTTGGAATTGAGCACCAACTTGGTGCTGATCATGTTGCGCCTTGTATTTGAGTTGAGCTTTCAACAAGTTCTGTTCAACCTCACCATGGAGCCGTTCAATACCTGCCAAGAAATTTTGTGCTTGATCTTGATCAGATGCTTCATTGTTGTTCTGTGCTGAGGTAGGGATCACAAACTCCATGTCAAATGGACTCTATGATAGAAATCCTAAACAGACCTCAAATGGCGACTTTCCAGTCGAAGCATGCACTGCTCGATTAAAAGCAAACTGCAGGTATGCTTTCATCCCAGGTTTCGGATGCTTAGAGTTAAAGCCCCTCAAGAGAAGAGCGATTGTTTGATTTACCACCTCAGTTTGATCATCAGTTTGAGGATGAAAAGTAGTACTCCTCTATAGGTTTGTGTCCATCATCGTCCAAAGTGATCACCAAAAGTGACTAAGGAACTAGGTATCACGATCAGACATAATAGAAATCGGCAGTCCGAAATGTGTCCAAATGTAATGAAAGAATACCCGAGCTGCCTCTTCTCCCGTAATAGTCTTTCGACAAGGGATGAGAATTATCATTTTGGAGAACCGATCAATAACCACAAAGAGATAGTCAATGCCACGTCGGGTTTTAGGCAATCCTCCCAAGAAATCCATGGATATGCTTTCCCACAGTCGTAATAGAACTGGCAAAGGAGTGTACAAACCTAATTTTTGGTTTGCCGATTTCGAGATGCTACAAAGACCACAGCCTTGAACAAAACTAGCCACATCCTGCTGCATTCGCAGCCAGAACACATGTCGATGAAGATTTTGCAAAGTCTTCGTAACCCCAAATTGACCAGCAACATTCGATGTATGCGCTTCTCGCAGCCATTGAATTCGAGGTGCTCCACGAGGTATATAAAGTAAATTGCCCTTATACAAGAGTCCTTCTCGCCGAACAAACTCTGTAGGTTTTCCTATTTCGAGCTCAGCCAGTGCTGATCGAAAATCAGGATCTTCACTGTACATCGTGGCATGGTCATCATGGCATGAGGGCTCGATCTGCAAAAATGCTGATAAGCAGAGAATCGTAACTGGTGGTCGTGACAACATGTCGGCCAGTTTGTTGTATACGCCCTTCTTATACTTAATCACCAAATTAAACTGTTGCAGATACAATATCTACTTCATATGTCGAGCTTGTTGTAACTTCGATTGAGTTTGCAAATATTGCAAAGGTTGGTGATCGGTTTTGACAACAGTCTCTGTACCCAAAAGGTAACACCGCCAATGTTTTACGGTCTGATGCAGTGCACACAACTCCTCGTCATAAGTCGGATAGTTCTTCTAAGCTCCCTGGAATAATTCGGAGTGATATGCTACTAGTCGACCTTCTTGCATGAACACTGCGCCCATTTCATAACCTGAGGCATCGGTTTCTAGCTCGAATAGCTTCTGTAGATTCGGCAAAGCTAAAATAGGAGCTTCACTGATCTTCTTCTTCAGCAAGAGAAACGTGTCTTCATGTTTCCCTGTCCACTTGAACTTCTGGTGGATCCTGGTTAATGCATGCAACGGAGAAGCCACAATCGAGAAGTGTCTTATGAACTTTCAAAGGTATTGGCATGCTCCCACAAAACAACGCACTTCTGTAACTATTCGCAGTCGAGGCCACTCATGAATCACTTTTACCTTGCCGAGGTCGATTTGCAATGTTCCCTTGCCGACCATGAATCCTAGGTAAAGAAGAGTTTGCTGGCCGATGTTCCCGAAGCTGATGTTGCCGAAACTATTCGAACACCTTTTCTACATGAACTAGGTGCTCATCCCACGAACGACTATAGACTAGTATGTCGTCGAGGCAAACGATCACAAAGTCGTCGATGAACTATCGCAATACGTCATTCATAAGACACATGAAAGTAGCCGGGGCGTTGTAGAGGCCAAATGGCATGACCATCCATTCGAATAGACCTTGTCACATTTTGAACGCGATTTTCCAAGTATCCTCCTCTTGGATGTTGACTTGATGATACCCTGAGTTTAGATCAAACTTTGAGAAGACAGCAGCATGCTTCAATTGGTCTAGCAGGTTTTCAATACCAGAAAGGGGGTACCAGTTCTTGATGATGATCTTATTCAGTGCTCGGTAGTCAATGCACATACGCCAAGTCCCATCTTTCTTTGGCACTAACACCACAGGAGATCCACAAGGTGAACTACTTGGTCGAATGACACCATCATTGAACAACTCACCAAGTTTTCTTTTGATCTCTTCATTCTCCAATACCGAATTGCGAGACATACTCAGGTTGGGAAGTGTCGCATCGGACACGAGCTGAATTTTGTGCTCGATTAGACGTTTTGGTGGACGATCCTGAGTACTTTCAAACATATCACTGTATTTCTCTAGCAGTCCCAAAAAAGACCAGAATCTTCTCGACACATCAACGATAGCACTGCTCGAGTACTATCACTTTGACCAATTGGTCAAATTATAACAAGCACGTATTTGTGACATGCATTGACGATTCTTTTGGCCTGATTTGTGGTAATCAAGTTCAAAGTGTTGACGTGGATGTCTCTATAGATCACGAACTTAACTTCATCTTTAGTGAGCTCGTACTCTTGCACTCGCCGATGGAAGTGAGCGTCTCAATAGTACAAGAACGGACTCTCAAAGATCACTTGACAGATATCAATAGGAACAACGTCACATTAAACCTCGTTGATATATCGAGCAGAGATCGCAAATTTCAATACACACTGATAGTGATCTATTGGTTCATGATCCATTTGAGACCTAGCCTTGATTTTCGCACTACGCTCACCCAGATGCTAATATACAGAATTACGGGATCTTACTCAGAATTACCGAAACTCAAAGGTTGATCGAAAAACACAGCTTAAAGTAATTGCACAACTCTTTATTTCAAAGAGGGCTTTACACATCGAATGTTAGGACGCACTTGCCTACGTCGATCAATGAAATATAAGTGTCTAAAACTCAAATAGAGACTTGATAATATTCGATACATTTTCGATGATCTAAACTAGACCTATTACAGGGTATTTAGAGTCCAATCGTATGAGTACGTATCAGACTCAATAACGTAAACGTATTGGACTCATATAACTAACTTGTTGATCGAAGGATGCCGACTAGAGGGGGGTGAATGGGCGGTTTTTAAAATTTTACTTTTAAACTAGGGTTTAACAACCTGAGATTGCAATAACAAACTTCTAAAGATATGAAAGACAATTCAAGATGAGTTTTGCAATATCTAGAAGATTAAGAGGAACAATTCAATCTTAAGAAAATAAAGCAAGTAATAGAAATAACTGAATAGATCGAATTTTTCCCGAGGTCTCGGAAATTTGCCGATTTCCACTAATACTCATTGAAGCACTCTTGACTAGAGCTTATGCTTCGATTTCACTATGGATAGCCCTTCTCCTCTCCGGATAGGCGAGCTCCGAGCCTTTACAACCAATCGCCGGGCCTCTCCAACACACCGTCGATGGAGAGATCACCGGACCTCCCAGGTCATCTAGGTGACGGTAATCACCAAGAGTAACAAGCCTAGCACCTTGCTTGATCAACCTCAAAACTTGATGAACACAATGCAAATGCAAGAAGGCTTGGAAACAACTTCACTTAACTAGCACTCAAGGTTTTCTCAAGTTTTGACTTCAATTGCTAGAGAAATATTGAGAGAGAGTTTGCACACTGTTGCACAAGGGTTTAGAGATGTATTTCGTGTGTATATGACATCTACAACAGTGGTCTATTTATACTCTCAGCAAAAACAGTAGTTTTCAAGAAAATTGGGCGAAAGTTGTACTGGCCGGACATTGTCCGGTCACTTTGGACATTGTCCGGTCAGTACAAAAAACTTGACCGTTACTCACGTGTAATTCGAGCGTCAGTAGCCGTTTGAACCAAAATGTGAAGGCCGGACAAATGGATTTGTCCGGACAAAATGTCCGGACAGATGCATTTGTCTCTGTTAACACCCCTGTTCAATAAAACTTGTACACACCGGACAAATAGATTGTCTGGACAGATGTATTTGTCTCTGTTGACACTCGAAATAAAACACTCCAAATATTTATATAGGCCGGACATATGGGATTTGTTCAGACAAAATGTCCGGACAAATACATATGTCTCTGTTAACACATGCATTTTCAATAGCCCAGACTTTTTATTGGCCGGACATTGTCCGGTCACTTCGGATAATGTCCGGTCACTTCAGACAAAAGCCTCCGGACAAATACATTTGTCTTAACTTAACGTGCCGTTAACATTTGTATTGACCGGACATTGTCCGGTCACTTCGGACAATGTCCGGCCTTCATCGGACAGATGCACCGGACAAATGTATATGTCTCTGTTGCAAGTTTTGCAATGTTCAGAAGTTGTTTGTATTGGCCGGGCATTGTCCGGTCACTTCAGACACTGTCCGACCAGTACAAACCAAAAACAGAAATATGAATTTTTACTCAATTTTGATTTGAGGGTAAATGCAAATGCAAATATGCTTCTAAAAGTTTCAAGGTTGATCAAAAGACTTGTGCTAAGACCCCTCTTAATAGTACGACCATTTAACCTAGAAATTTTCAAAACAAGAAGGCGTTAGGTTTAGACATTTGTACTCTTGTCGAGATTTTCGTCGTTTTCGCTTCATAGAGTCTTGATAGCCTTGCTTTGCTCTTCCTTGATGCTTTCTCCTCTGATTTTCCTGAGTCTCACATACAGAGGTTAGTCGCAATCTCACGGATGTCATTAATCACCAAAACCCTAATTAGGGCTCAAAATTCAACAATCTCCCCCTTTTTGGTGATTGATGACAACCGTTATGCATAAAACATATGGATATCAAAAATGAGTATGAACAAGTAATGCTCCCCCTGAATCTTACATTCAAGTTCATAGACATACCCATAACAAGGTATAACAAGATATCCTAACAAGATATCCATACGTATCACCACATACACATACATAAGAGAGATAACTAAGCAACATTTTTATAACAATAGCCCAATAGCCATGTTCATGCATTCATACACCAATCCATAGCAACATATATTCAATTAAGACATAACCAACGACATAACACAGACATAACATCTATCCACAACCATAAACACATTCATACACCAATCCATAGCAACATATATCCAATTAAGACATAACCAATGACATAACACAGACATAACATCTATCCACAACCATAAACATAACTCTCCCCCTTTGTCATCAAACATCCATAAAAGGAGAGGGTATATATACAAGTAATATCGGTACAATAGGAAGACAATCTACGACTGCGGAGGTTGATCAGAAGAAGAATCACCGCGACGACGACGCTGATACTGGCCTGCGTCGAATCGCCCCCGCAGTTCAGAGATGTCCTGAGTCATATAGTCGATGCGAGGCTCGATGACATTGAGGCGATGGTCGATGGAGCTCAATCTGGAGTCAACCTCATCAAAACGAGTCTTGAATCGCATGGACATCTGATCTAGCCGCTCCATGATCATCATGTACGGAGCCGAGACGTCAGGACTCTGAGAGATGGAGTAGGACTGAAGTGGAGAAGGAGCTCCCGCGACCGGAGACATGTGCTCATATTCATGAGCTGGCAATCCAACTTGATTCTCGTAGCGAATAAGGATCCCCAGGCTCTTCATCCGGTAATACTCCATAAAAGTGGGGCGGGATGCTCGATGCAGTCCAAAGTAGGTCAGAGTATGAGCGATGAAAGGTGCGAAGGGCAAGAGCCTCTTCGAGTCCATCTGAACCTCCTGCATCTCATGAAGCATGAACTCCACAATGTCAAACGGGGTCTCGTCAACTTGGGCTCTCAATAGTCGTAGCATGGTAGATGTGACAGCCCCGCGATCTCCGGTTTTTGGCAAGATGGTCATGCGGTTCAGCTTTTCAAGAATTGCCACCGGAGGGATCAGTTGAGAGGCTTTACCGATATTTGGATCTGGATTGTCGAAGAGATGAACAACGTCTTCAACTCGAACTTCATCGAAGGCGAAGAGGCTGTTGTCAACATGCTCGATCTGTAGAGCCTCTTCAAACTGTTCCTTTGTGAGAGTCCTCTTCGAGTTGTTGTTCATGAAAACGACGTGGGATCGATCCGAGGCAACATGGAGAGATGCGAAGAACGAACGGATGACGTCCACGTTCCACTTCCAGTCTTCCTTCATCTCGGTGAAGGAGAGCAACCTGACTGCCATGAACTTGCCCCTTAAAGGATAGCTAACTTTGCTTTCGATCAAGTTCCAATCAATGGCCTGATGCCCAAAGACTTTGGCGGAGGAGAATCTGGTGTGATACTGAGACATCTAAAAGGCATTCTAGAAGTTCCTCTCGGTACATGTCCTCAGGTGCTCGTATGGGTTCTTTCGACGAAGACGCCGAATAGCCCTAGCGGTAAAAGTCTGATGGCCTCTAGGTTGCTCATCACCACTACTACTGCTGCTTTCATCTGAGTCAGAATCATCAATGGGAGACCCTATGGGAGATGCTGGAGCTGCATCATCCTCATCAATAGCCAAGGAATCCCAGTCAATGGGTTGAGCCTGTTGAGAAAATCCAGGCCCATGACGACGGCTAGTTTGCTTCATTCTTCCAGACATAATGACTCTGATAAAAGAAGAGATAGAGAATTTGATCATGAAATAACTCGATGAAGGTGTCATGAGATGCATGAGTTGGTCTTCATGTGTGAATGGGTGCATGACCTAGTCCTTATATTGTTCAATTTTACTCATGCATTCACTAATAGAGGTTGGCCTATATTTCACATCATCTTTTTCTGCTCATTGAATCAACTTTGCTTTACTCAATTTGCTTTGATTATAGTCAAGAATCTAATGCAATCAAGGAAATCTTCTACGATATACTCATCTAATCACTTATCTTGTGCATGGTAAATAATTTGAACAAATCTGATATGAATCCAAAATTTAACCCTACAGATTTGATTTAATTAGATCATCACATTTCCATAAGAAGCATAGTTGATTTTGTCCCAAAACCTAACCCTAGAAGGCATGTTGATTGCTTATACCATGCATGTCTATGAAAAACTTCTATTTTGCAAGAATCAATTGATATGTGATTATTCCTAGATGTCGATTTCATGAATCTGTAGATAACTTAGACATGCATCAACACTTAGTCAATTTCAAACCCTAGTATGACATGAGATGTAATGCATGAACCAGAGAAGGAAATAGGAGAAACTGACCTAATCCAAGGAAGGAGGAGATGCACAGGAGATCAAATCTGAGGCCGAACGGAAGATGGTCGGACGAAACCTCGTGTCCGGAGGAGAAGGATTGAACAGTGGTGAGAGGGTTAACTGAGGAGGAGACAAAAAGCAAAACACGATTTGGGAAGAAGAGGACTTCGGGAGAATTTTATAACTGAACCGTTATGCACATACCGGACAAAGTCTGATATGACCGGACATTGTCCGATATGACCGGACAAAGTCCGAACTGAGCGGACACTGTCCGATCAGTTCAGATAAGTTTCTGAAACTTCTGAATTTTTGCATTTTTCGCAAATTTGACTCAAACAGAGGTTTGAATTTTGGATAAACTCAAATACCAAGTTGGGAATATATCCAGATAGCCTTGAGATGAATATGAGAGAGAACGATCTTAGAGTGAGCCTCCGAAGCACGTTTTAGGGTAAAATGGGTAAAATAGAACGGGTTTTCACCAAATCGTCAAATCTCAATGAAACTTGGATTTTTCTGATATGTTTGGATTTGTATGAATTTGAAATGCCATTTCAGGCCAAAACACGAAAGAGATCTTGGCTCAAACAGCGAAATTCACAAAATGCACGTTTTGGGTATTTTCGTGTCAAAGCTCGTTTTCGGACGACTTGAAAAATGTGATAACTTGCAAACTATAGGTCTTTTGAGAAAAAGTTCAACATGAACTATCTTCGAATGATTGATCTCTAAGTGTTTCATGTAGAAAATTTTTATCAAAACTCAACCGATTTAAATTTATGGAAATAAGTCATTTTAGGTCAAAACAAGATCCCTAGATGTTCAATTTTGTCAAAATTCAACATTTTGGCTCGAAATCCTTTCTTTTCACTTTCAAAACCTTTGAGAACATTGTTGAAAGGTATTTTTGAAGATTTTATGTTATTTTTATATATTTTGAACATTTTGGCACCTTTTTCGCCCTTTTGATTTAAAAATGACCCTTTTGATAAACAACATGCATATTTTTCCTTTTTGTACACAATTTTGGGTATACAAGCATTCAATGATCTTGAAGTTGCTCCCCCTTAATGTGTTCTCCAAGTTTTGTTGAAAAACGACAAAGTGGTGAACTTTTGGTCTTTTTCTTCAAAATAGGAAGTGATTGGCATAGATGCCTACATTGATTGAATAGATATATATTTATATACATATAGGCAAGAGTATATGTGCTAGATACAATCAAACTAAAAACCAATTCAAGATAAGCAAGAAATCAAATAACATTTGAAATGTCAATAACATTCAATTCATTTCTTAACTTGCTAAATCTTGACTCATCCAAGGGTTTAGTGAATAGGTCCGCTAATTGATTTTCGGTTAAAACATGACTAATCACTATATCCCTTTTTGATACATGATCCCTTAGAAAGTGATGTCTAATGTCAATGTGCTTTGTTCGAGAGTGTTGAACGGGATTGTTAGCAATTTTAACGGCACTCTCATTATCACATAAAAGCGGAACACAATTGACTCTTATGCCATAATCTAACAAAGTTTGCTTCATCCAAAGAAGTTGTGCACAACAACTACCGGCCGAAACATATTCCGCCTCAGCGGTTGAGAGTGCAACCGAATTTTGTTTCTTTGAAGTCCAAGAGACTAATGATCTTCCTAGAAGTTGACATCCACCGGAAGTACTTTTTATATCAATTTTACAACCGGCATAATCAGAATCCGAATATCCTAAGAGATCAAAACTAGCATTCTTAGGATACCAAAGTCCTATGTTTGGTGTATGTTTTAGATATCTAAAGATTCTTTTTACTGCTGTTAGATGACACTCTCTAGGAGTAGCTTGAAACCTAGCACACATGCATACACTAAACATAATATCAGGTCTAGAAGCAATAAGATATAATAAACTACCAATCATAGAACGATATAATTTGAGTTCTACCGGTTTACCTCCCTCGTCCAAGTCCAAATGCCCATTTGTAGCCATGGGAGTCTTGATTGATTTTGCATCATCCATACCGAATCTTTTGAGCAAATCCTTCAAGTATTTTCTTTGACTCACAAATATACCTTCTTTGATTTGCTTAATTTGAAGTCCGAGGAAAAAGCTCAATTCTCCTATCATAGACATCTCAAATTCCTTGGATTTACCAAAAGCTTGACAAAGAGATTCGTTAGTGGAACCAAAAATTATATCATCGACATAGATTTGACAAACAAAGAAGTCATCGTCTATGATTTTGGTAAAGAGAGTTGTATCAATTTTTCCAACTTTAAAACCTTGTGAAATTAGGAAATCTCGCAATCGTTCATACCAAGCCCTAGGGGCTTGCTTAAGACCATAAGGGCTTTTGAGAGTTTATAGACATGATTTGGATATTTTGGATCTTCAAAACCCGGTGGTTGCTTTACAAATACAAGTTCCGAAATTTCACCATTTAAGAAAGCACTTTTAACATCCATTTGAAATAGTTTGATTTCAAAACATGATGCAAATGCAAGTAAGATACGAATGGCCTCTAGTCTAGCTACGGGAGCAAAAGTTTCATCAAAATCTAATCCTTCAATTTGAGAATAACCTTGTGCTACCAATCTAGCTTTATTTCTTACAACTATACCATTCTCATCTTGCTTATTTCGAAAGACCCATTTTGTGCCAATTATATTGTGATTAAGAGGTTGTTCTACAAGTTCCCAAACATTATTTCTAGTAAAGTTGTTCAACTCATCATGCATAGCATTTACCCAATCCAGGTCCGCTAATGCTTCATCAATGCATTTAGGCTCAATACTAGAAATGAAAGATGCATATTCACAAAAAGATGCAATTCTAGAGCGAGTTTGGACACATTTACCAACATCACCTATTATTTGGTTGACGGGATGATCCTTAGTGATGGTTTGATGAAGTCTTGGATTTTGCAATGTTTGATCTTCATTTTCCTTCATTTCCGAATCAAGATCAACTTGAGTAGGAGCCTCCGGAATCATAGAAGCTATTTCATTTTCTTGATCGGGTGACTTTGAATCTTCATCTTTGGGCTTCATGCCTCCAATCGTCATGTTCTTCATAGCTTCTCGTAATTCCTCATTTCCTACATTCTCAAAATCTTCATACTCTTCTTGAGAGCCATTAGATTCATCAAACTCAACATTGCACGTTTCTTCAATGCATTCAGTTATGATGTTAAAAACACGATAAGCTTTACTAGTTGATGAATATCCAACAAGAAAACCCTCATCAACACGTCTTTGAAATTTTTCAAGATGCATGCGTTTTTTAAGGATGTAACATTTGCAACCAAAAACTCGAAAATATGAAATATTTGGTTTTCTTCCAATAATTAGCTCGTAAGGAGTTTTGTTTAACAATGGATGAGTATAAAGCCAGTTTATGGCATAACAAGCAGTATTGACGGCCTCGGCCCAAAACCTAGTGGGGGTTTTATATTCATCCAACAAAGTTCGAGCCATTTCGATTAATATTCGATTTTTCCTTTCCACAACACCGTTTTGTTGAGGAGTATATGGTACAGAAAATTCGTGTTTAATTCCAATTTCATCACAATGCTCAATAAAGTCCGAATTTTGAAACTCTCCACCATGATCACTTCGAAGTTTCTTGATGGAGAATTCAAATTCATTCTCAACACGTTTTACAAATCTTTTAAACACACTTGGAGCAACGGATTTATGATTTAAGAAGAAAATCCAAGTAAATCGAGAGAAATCATCAACAATGACAAAACAATAGTTACTACCACCAATACTTTGATTTTTCGATGGACCAAACAAATCCATATGCACAAGCTCAAGTGGTCTAGATGTTGACAAAACGTTTTTAGCGCACTAGTACAGAAATGCAGTCTACTAACCCCTATCTTCTATCGGTTATTAGCGAAACAGCACAAAACCGATAGAAAATGTGCCTCGCGGTCAAAAAAGCCCGACGGATGTATTTTCCCTATCGGTTTCTAAGAAACTTACCGATAGAATAAATAGTATGATTTACTCTAGCGGTGATGAACATATTTGCCGTTAGAAGAGATGCATAAGTACTGACGGAAGAATGTTGTGCCCCGATAGGACTGGTCGACTTCAACAACTAGACTTATTCTATCGCTACTGTATGAATATACCGACAGAATATATTAAAAGTTCCTATCGGCAATATGTAGTTCGCCGATAGAATAGTTGACCTTCTACAAATATTTTTATTCTATCGGTAATGGATTATTTTACCGTTAGAATATATAGAAAATTGCTTAGAACTGTTCGTCTTCTAATAGTTTTCTTCTATCGGTAATGCCTGTTTATACCGGTAGAATATTGCACAAAATATCTTAGAACTGTTGGCCTTCTACACTAGTAATATTCTATCGGTAGTGTACGTACAGACCGATAGAGTATGTTCAAAAATTCCTATCGGTAATATTTATTGTGCCGATAGAACCATTCGGCTTCTACAGATGTTTTTATTACTAACGGTATTCTGATTTCTTACCGATAGAAAATATATAATTGTATAAATACACGGGTATGTCTCTTTCTTTCTCACAGTTCATCTGGGCTCGTAGTCCTAACCCGTAAGCTCCATGGACGGCCGGCGCACCTCTACAGGGGACCGCTGCACCTCCGCACCTCCATCGACGCCCTCTAGACGTCGGCATCCCAAGGAAGGTACGTAAAATTTCTGCAATATTGTTAGATTATTCTAATCCGATTATGGTAATAATTCTGCTTTTTTTGTATCCTTCATTTTGATGTGTCTTCTTTTCAATATGATTATGATCTGTTCAGGTCCTTGGATGATGCTCGTGAGGGGCAACGTATTTCACGGTTCTTCATCGCAGTACGCTGCCTACGTTGGCTTGTTGGCGAAAGAAATGGTGAAGATCACCGTCGAGAGCTGGAAGGACGTGAAGGGCGAGATCTTGGTTGGCTCGGTCGAGAAGATGCTTAAGCCCGGCGTGTTTCTCAAATCAGGACCTATAGAAAGCATCTTACATGTTTTTGCATGCACCAGCTTGTGGCCAGATGCTTACCTGCTTGGAGAAGAAGAATTGTTGTTATTTGCACAGCCATTCTACACCATCACTACACAGAACAACATCTTGGAAGGTAGGTTATTTTTGTTAATGGAGTTGAGTTGAGTTGAGTTGAGTTGATCGAGTTTGAGTCCGAGGAAATCACCAATACGTACAAATGTATGTCGACGGCAGTTCCAGCTCCTCGGGCGTCTTCGAACTGAACTCCTATGGTTAAGTCCAATGTGGTTCAGACATTTGTTGTTTTGGATGAATGGATTTGTGATGTATCAGGTCTAACTTGTAGTCGGTAGTTGCATTGTGGCAACCTGCAAAGGTTCCCTTTTATGTAAAATGCATGTATGGGCCACTGGGTCCTCGTCGTGATCTGTTGTTAATTTCAGACGTGGCTTTTGTAATATACATCGAATGTGTGAATTGTTGTATTTGTATATTGTTGTATATTTGTGTATCATGTATTGCTAATTGGGACATGAACTTGAATGTGCAGGGAGCATTTGTGTATTTAATTGTATTGGTAGGTAGGTGTGTATTTGTACTGCTGTTTCAGACATGCACTTCAATTTGTGAACTGGCATGTGTATGTTTGTACCTGAATTTGTATTGGTGAACTGGCATGTGTATGTTTGTACCTGAATTTGTGAACTGGCATCTGTAATTTCTTTGGCAAGATGAAGTCCCAACTACCTACGAAAAGTATTTTTGTGTCTCCTAGTTAATCCACAAATTAGCATTTCTTGAAATATATTGCTTTATCTTCTAGTTAAGATCCGTTTGATGTAAGATCTGTTTGATGTTACATTGATATGATTCCTTGAATGTGAGAAATGGCATGTGCATGTTTGTCCCAGTTTGGTAACAGTACCTCCTCTAACGGTAAGTACACATATTTACCGATAGAAAAACATATATATTTGTTCAGTCATGCATATTCTAACGGTAAATACACATATTTACCGATAGGAAGCACATATATTTGTTCAGTCACGCATATTCTAATGGAAATGCACATATTTACCGATAGAAAAATACATATATTTGTTCAGTCATGCATATTCTAACGGTAAATACACATATTTACCGATAGGAAACACATATATTTGTTTAGTCATGCATATTCTAACGGTAAATGCACATATTTACCGATAGAAAAATACATATATTTGTTCAGTCATGCATATTCTAACGGTAAATACACATATTTACCGATAGGAAGCACATATATTTGTTTAGTCATGCATATTCTAACGGTAAATGCACATATTTACCGATAGAAAAATACATATATTTACTCAGTAATGTATATTCTCTAACGGTATGTGTGTGTTTTTACCGATAGAATATGTGAGCGGCAAATTACCTAAGTTAGTCTGACGGTTATTTCATGTATTTACCGTTAGAAAAATGTCCATTATAAGGAAAACCCCAGACGACCATTGCTGAGCTGGTCTTTAATTTGTTCTGTTGCACTCTGTGTCCCTCTGTTTGTGACGAAAGTTCCAGGTACACTACTAGGGTGATCAGCGCAGGCTGGAGGGAAGTTGATTGCGCCCCTCTCTTTAAGGTATGCTTAATCGTCGACACATATCTCTCTCTCCCTCTAGATCTCCCTTCCTCTCTACTTGCAAGCTAGCTGTATTGTGTAGTTCCAAGTTTGTAGCTCTAAGCTTAGGAGCTTGGTAGCTGGAAATGCGTCATGTTTTAGGAGCTAACTAGCTTGTATTGTGTAGTTAGCTAGGTTAATTAGTGTTAATTTCGTCAGGCTAGGGTTCAACACATGTATCTGTTGTAAGAGGCTGTACATGTACATATACATAACTTAATCGGGCAGGTTTCATGCATGGCTTACTCGTTAAATTTTGTTAATTGTAGATGGACAGGAAATATTGGATGTATGGAATAAAACGTACTACTCTTGAATATTTGGATGGTGTGAATGAGTTTATTAAATTTGCTGAGCAACAAAAGGAGAGGAAGGGAGAGAAAAATATGCTCTGTCCTTGTACAGATTGTATGAACTTGAAGAGGTTTAGCAACTCTGATCAAATTAAGAGTCATTTGATTCGTCGTGGTTTTAACGCGCGATACACCCGTTGGATATGGCATGGCGAAGATCTTGAGGAAACAAGCACCACTACTACCAATCAGCACGACTCGGATGTGGATTGCAATAATATCGATGATCATCCCAATTTTGGTAATGTTAATTCCGATGTGCACGTAGATGATGATGATGACAATCTAGATGAGATGTTACATGATGTAGAGGAAGATTACAACGAAAATGACTTCTGTGAATTTGAGAAACTGATTGCTGACTCTGAGAAGCCTCTGTTCCCTGGATGTGCAACATTTACAAAACTGTCTTCTGTGCTGAGATTATATAACTTGAAGGCAGGAAACGGTTGGAGTGATAAGAGTTTCACGGCACTATTAGATCTTCTAGCGGACATGCTTCCAGAGGGAAATGAGTTGCCAAGATCTACTTACCAAGCCAAAAAACTGTTGTGTCCGTTGGGAATGGAAATCGAAAGAATACACGCATGCCCAAATGATTGTGTGTTGTACCATAACGAGTACTCCAGTTTGCATGTTTGTCCAAGATGCGGCGCATCGAGGTATACGCGTAGGGACCGGATTGACAGTGAACGTCACGAGGTAAGGAAAGGGCCCCCGGCAAAAACTGTGTGGTACTTGCCTGTGATACCTAGATTGAAGCGGCTGTTTGCAAATCCGAAAGTCGCGAAGCACTTGCGTTGGCATGCTGAAGCCCGGAAACAAGACGAAAAACTGAGACACCCAGCTGATTCTATTCAATGGAGAAACATCAACAGAACATTTGCTGAGTTCGGCGGCGAACTTAGGAATGTAAGGTTCGGGCTGAGTACAGATGGTATGAACCCACATGGTAATATGAGCAGCCGGCACAGCACTTGGCCGGTTCTTTTATGCATCTACAATCTTCCTCCTTGGTTATGCATGAAGCGCAAGTACATCATGATGGCGTTACTAATCTCAGGACCCAGACAACCCGGAAATGATATTGACGTGTTTCTAGCACCTTTAATCGAGGACTTACAGAAATTGTGGAGCGAGGGTGTGCAGGTGTGGGATGCATACAAGAAAGAGAATTTCATCTTGCGGGCCCTGATATTTTGCACCATAAATGATTTTCCTGCCTACGGCAATTTGTCGGGGTATAGTACGAAAGGAGCCAAGGCTTGCCCTATTTGCCTAGATGAAACTGAGAGCATCTGGCTGCGAAACTGCCGGAAAACAGTGTACATGGGTCACCGCAGGTTTCTTCCGGTGCATCACACGTACCGTAAGAAGAGGAAATCATTTAACGGGAAGCCTGAGAAGGGATCAGCTCCAGTGTTTCTGACCGGTAAGGAGATTTACTCACGCGTGAACGACATCAAAGTTGAGTTCGGTAAGCATTCTAAACCTCGAGAAAAAAATGTTTGGAAGAAGAGATCGATTCTCTGGGATCTACCGTACTGGGAGCACTTACAAGTTCGACATTGCATTAACGTCATGCATGTAGAGAAAAATGTCTGTGACAGTTTGATTGGTTTGTTGTTGAACATTCCGGGAAAGACAAAGGATGGTGTGAAAGCTCGTCGTGACATGGTGGAAATGGGGATAAGGACTGAGCTTGCACCTTTAGAGAATGGAAAGCGTACATACCTCCCCCCGGCCTGCTACACGTTGTCCAAGAGCGAAAAAACAGAACTCTGTCGGTGCCTGCACGGTGTTAAAGTTCCATGTGGGTACTCCGCGAACTTGAAAAAACTTGTGTCTATGAAGGACCTAAGATTGGTTGGCATGAAGTCCCACGACTGTCATGTCTTGATGTCACAGATGCTTCCCATTGCTATCAGAGGCATTCTCCCAGTTAAAGTCAGAGAGACAATCACAAACCTATGTTATTTCTTCAACGCAATATCTTGCAAGGTAAGTACGTGCACTCGTACTATAAGTTCACTACCTCCATTTGTGGAGCTTAATTAGAAGATTTTTCTGATATGAATATTTGGCGCAACTGTGTCCTCGTAGGTAATTGATCCCGATGGACTGGACGCTTTGCAACGCGACGTGGTTACAACTCTTTGTCAGCTCGAGATGTATTTCCCTCCATCCTTTTTTGATGTTATGGTCCATCTGATTGTTCACCTTATCAGAGAAATTAAGTTTTGTGGACCTGTGTGCCTGCGCTACATGTATCCATTTGAGAGATTTATGGGTGTATTGAAGGGATACGTAAGGACTCGTCGTCGACCCGAGGGGAGTATCATGGAAGGTTATGCCGCCGAGGAGGTGATTGAATTTTACACAGATTATATGGCCGGGGTTGACCCAATTGGTGTTCCTAGGTCCCGACACGAGGGTAGGCTTGAGGGAATTGGAACGATTGGATTCAAAGCTATCGTCCCCGCTCGTGATGTGTACGCAAAATCACATTTTTGGGTCTTACAACACATGACGGAGGTCGAGCCATACATACACGAGCACAAGGTAATGTTACGGTCACAGAATCCTTCGAAGTCAGACGTTTGGGTAAGCAGAGAACATAACAGGAAATTTGCTGAGTGGATCCAAGAAAGAGCCACGCGAGCTGCCGAGGGCTCCGTAAGTGAAACTGTGACATGGTTGGCTAGAGGCCCAAGATTCACTGTAGGGACTTGGCAGGGGTACGACATCAATGGGTATTCATTTTACACAAGAGCTCAAGACGCCAAGAGTAGCACGCAATGTAGCGGAGTGACACAGTTTGCTATTTCCGAGGATGCCAGGTCAGTAAGGGCGCTGAACTCATATTACGGTGTTATTGACGAAATATGGGAGCTCGATTACGGATTACTTAAGATTCCCCTGTTTCGATGCCAATGGGTCGAAATCCCTCGAGGTGTTCAAGTTGACAGTTACGGGTTTACTCTCGTCGATCTTGGTAGAGTCGGACACCAAGACGATCCATTCATACTTGCAAAGCAAGCCACACAGGTATTCTACATCGTTGACCCGGCCAATCCAAACTTGCATGTTGTCCTCCACAGCAAGAGACGTATTGTTGGGGTCGAAGATGTTGTCGACGAAGAGGAGTATAACCAATTCGATGAAATACCTCCATTTTTAGAGGACATTCAATCTATCCGTACTGAAGATATCGACGAAACAACGTATCTGCGAGATGACCACGAAGAAGGATTATGGGTTGAGAACCATTGATGATTAATTTCTATTTCAGGGATAAATGCCAAGCAAACAGCCCACAAGTTCTGCAGCAAGGTGAGGAACTTATCATTAATACATTAGGCAGTACATTTTTCTTTAGAATTTAATGATAAGCTAGTTCACAGCATTAATACATCTCAATTTTACTCCACAGCATGAGTTCTAACATGTACAGTACCTTTATCCTGTAAATATTTAATTCTTCCCTTCAAATAGCACTTGCAAAAATCTCATCGCAGCCTCTTCAAATTAAGTTCAGCAAAAATCCCTTTTTTCTGACGGTATTTTGTTATTTATACCGATAGAGAAGGACATCTTCTCTCTGGCACTTCAAAACGTTTTCTATCGGTATTGTTCTCTTTTACCATTAGAATAAATTCGTTTGTCTCACAGTATTTGTTGTCTGACGGTTTTTTCCTGTTTTTACCGATAGAAGAAGACTCTGCCGCTTTGAATTCTCAAACGTGTCGCCATGCGTCGCCTTGGAAACTCTATAAGTACCTCGCCATGCGTCGCGGTATTTTGTTGTTTTTCTAATTCTCGAACGGTTCAACTCCTCATCTTCTCTTTCACAATGGCAACCTCCATGGGATCGTCATCCACGGCCTCCCCGGTAAGAACTCTAAATCTCCTCGGTTTACCCCTGTATTGTTAATCCATGTTCAGTTCATTCTTGACCTGTTGATTTGCACAGGGAATGGTAGCCGTGGAAGACACTGCCAAAGTGAAGGCTGACCTGAGGGCCCTCCAGGAGGAGCACAAGCTCCTTACAGACAAGCACACTCAGCTACGGCTTGACCTTGACGATCTCTTCCAGCGCATTAAGCGCATGAAGACGGATGGTGACAATGCTAGGGCGAGGACGAGGCGTCTTCGCGAGGAGAAGAAAGCCGCGGATATGACCATCGCTGGCTGCGGTTTGACTATGAAGGATACCATAGCGAAGCTGAGGGAGGTCGCAGGCCTTCTTGACGCGGTAGTAGTTGATCCTAGGGACAACTTGTCGCTAGAGGAGTCCTGCGTCCTGGCTGCAAGTCTAACTGACTCTATTCTACATGCAGCCAGGGCTAAGACCACCCCTTGACCTAGCATTTTGGGTTTTATTTTTTTTTGTAAGTGATAAAACAACAATGAATGAACAATTTCTTTTTATGTCAATTTTCCAATTTTCCGGCTATCTTCCCTCTTTCTTTAACATTCTGCAGCTTTCAACCACGGTCTGTTTGATGTTAAATTGTGTACCTTTTCATTACTCTGACGGTATTTTGTTGTTTTTACCGATAGAAAAAGGGCACACAAATCTCAAGCACTTAATCAAAAAAATTTTCTGGGGAAAATTGGGCTCACGGGATTTTTTTGTTTATACCGATAGAACAGGGCACCTTTTCATTACTCTGACGGTATTTTGTTGTTTTTACCGATAGAAAAAGGGCACCCAATCTCAAGCACTTTAAAAAAAATTTCTGTGGAAAATTGGTCTCACGGGATTTTATTGTTTATACCGATAGAAAAATGCAATCACTAATTCGAATATTTTTCCGGGAAATTTACTTTTTCTATCGGTATTATTTTGTTGTTTCGATAGAAAATTACATAAGTCTATCGGTATCATTTTGTTATACCGATAGAAAAGTTCCTCCGCTACTTTATTACTCGTACACGGCCCTTTAGTTTCCCTCCACTCGAACAGTTCCACCTTAGAGCACTGCGTCTCTTCGAGAGCGAAGAAAACCCCAACCTCCGCCGTGAGCACTCACTTCCTCTCTCCCACACGACGATCGCCGGCTGGACACTGGTTCGTCACTGCCACCGGTTCTTATTTTCGTCCTTCGCCCGCCGCTGCTGCGTTCTACACCGCCTCTGCATCACCAGAACTGATCGCCGCCGTAAATACCCAAATTCGTCGTTCTATTTCCAGCATCTTCTTTATTTGATCCTAGTGTTTTGCACGTACTAATTCTTGGAGTTTTGCAATTACACTAGGGTTCCCTATTGTGTTGGCTTATGTACATTCCGCAGGCAATGTTGATTTTAATTAGGGTTTACATAATATGTTCCAGTGCTGTAATTAACCTGTTTTGAGATTTTAACTTCTCTATACTGCTGTATGTGTGATCAATTGTATCCAACTGCCATGTAATGCAGATTATATGTTGGAGGTGTTCTTACACATATTCTATCGGCAGCTCATGTGTTTACCGATAGAAAATTTTCTGCACAAGTAGTAAAACTTAATTTGGATCTGGAAGGACATGAGCCATGCAATGTACTAGTTTGGTTGGGAATTTTTACTCACTTCGTATGAATATATGGCAATGTGGATGGGTCTTCGATGTATATGTTTCAAATGCCTATATACATGACTTTTCCCAACCTAATAGCTGTGAAGTCCTGATGACTCACATACAGGCTAGGCTAAAGATTATGCACAGTAGCACTTAGATGCTTGTGTGCATATTTACGTGTGAAATAATAATACTGGCCCATGAATATTAGTGTAGCAAATCATCGAGAATGTTATGTGATGACAGTGAATGGTGGCTTGTCAACAAAATTCCATATGTAGAGAACATTGTTATGTTCTATCGGTATCTCACGTGTTTGCCGATAGAAAAATTGTCTTGTGTGGAGGTAATTGTAATGGTCTATCGGCAGCTCATGTGTTTACCGATAGAAAATATTTCTGAAGAGTTCAGTAAGTAATTTATGCATGTCTTTCTTTTTGTATTATTTTCCCTTTTGCCGCCCTAGTTAGTCTCCAGTCCTGGGCTGAGTTATGGAAGTCCAAGGCGAATTAATTGCCATATATATGGTTTGTTGAAGGTTTTGTAGGGGAAGACATGTCGTCGTCTTCATCGGATGGTACTAGTGGTTCGACTAGGGCCAACCCCATCGTAACTACTGAAGATGGGGCTGTTACATCCCAGCGCAAGAGGGTGGGGCGAGGCGCGACGACGTGGGGGCGTTTGGCCAAACGCACTGATCTTTCTTGTGAGTTCAACCAATTTGGGAGGCCGATTGGAAAGAATGCTGGGAGGTACGCGGCCTACGTTGGGCTGTTGGCGAAAGAAAGGGTGAAGATCACCGTCCAGAGCTGGAAGGACGTGACGGCGGACGAGAGGGATAGGTTGTGGGCGGAAGTGAAGGTTAAATGAACTGAAATCGCTGAACTCTTTCGTAATCACGTTCTCTTGGCTTATACTAAAGTTTAACTAACTCGTGATTAATTGTATGCATTTTTCGGAAACAGGCTAAGTGGAACATCCCCGACGATACACCTAGGACTGCCTGCTTGAAGGACATGAACGGAACATGAAAAACCTTTAAGAGCTGGCTCGTCAGTAACTTCCTAGCTGCGGGGAAATCTCCTTGCGAGAAGTACCCCTTCATATCGGAGGAGGTATGGGAGGAATTCACCAAGCAGAAGGGGACTGAGGAGTTCAAGGCCCTTAGCGAGAAGAATAGGGCGATCCAGAAGAGGAACGACCACCCGCATCGGCTCGGATCCCGGGGCTATGCGGGGAAGGAGGAACAGTGGAAGAAGGAAGACGAACAAAATCCTGTCATCGACACCCCTGAGTTGCCGCTCTCCGAGATCAGGGATGAGAGGTGCAAGCGATGGTGGAGGGGGAGGGGGTCCGTGTCGTCCACGGGGTCTGTGCAGTTCGCAACCCCTGGGGACGCCGACGTTGTGAGGCGAATGGTAAGTTGTCTAACCTCGTAAACTGTGTGCGCACAAGTGTATATAAGGCAATTTGTCTCACAAGGTACCTTCAAATGTAACAGATCTCTTTTGAGAAGGAGGCAGCGGAGGGATTGTTTACCCCGCAGAGGGAGAACGACATCCTCACCCGAGCTCTAGGAAATAAGGAGCATCCCGGGCGGACACGGGCCATGGGAGCCATTGTGTCGTGGAAGGCCGGTTTCGTAGATCCGGCTCCACCGAGGAAGAAGGCCCGCACCTGGAAGGAAAAGGAAGCTGACCTCTCCGATAAGATACGGGCTGAGGTACGGGAGGAGATACGGGCGGAGATGCGGGCTGAGATACGGGCTGAGGTACAGTCTGAGGTGCAGACCGAGGTCGCACAAATGAGGGAAGAGTTTGCACGGTTGAGAGAAACATTGCTGGCCAAGAGTGCAGATGCGGATCCCCAGGACGATGGTACCCCGCGGGGTCGGATAAGCAGTTGCGCTTCGAAGGTACTCGCGGATCCAGTGGATCTACTTGAGGTAGTGCAAGCCTTCATCTGTGCACTTAAGTTGATGCCACTCCCATTCTGTTAGAGTTGTTTCGCTAACCTATTTTAATTGTTACAAATTTGCAGGGGCCGGAGGGCTGCATCCTACAGAATCACATAGGCGCCGGGCAGGAAGTGGTTGCACACGGCTTCGTATATCCGTCTGGGCCGGATGTCCGGGTCCACTGTGTACCTCTGCGGTTGGGTTTCGCAAAGGTACAGGTGGACATGGCCATGCCGGGCTACAACGATTCTCCGTTGCCAGTCCCAACAGAGGAACTGCAGACACTTGCTGAGGCAGTGGGCTCCTACGTACAGTGGCCCAAGAAGTGTCTTGTAATACAACCGGTAAATCCTACACATTTTAGATTACATCCTACTCAGTACACTCAACTTGCATAATCTAACATACGTGCTCATTAATTGAAGTGGCCTGCCGCGGGGCTACCAGGGGACTGCGCCCCCAGCTCGGGGCATGAGGGCTGATCTCGTGCGAACCTGGACACATCAAAGACGGCCTTGACCCCACCCAGCGCATCCACGCCTCCACCTCGGAAGAAAGCCGCCATCATCTCACCCTTGCCTTCGAAGGTACGCGCTCAGTCCCCGGCAAAAGGCAAGGGCGGCAAAGGCAAGGGCAAAGGGCGACAGGGACTGCCGCGGACGTTCACGAACGCGCTCCCACTCCTGTCGGAGGCATCTTTGCGGAAATTGGATCGATCAACCAGAGACCTCCACGACTGGTACCTCCATCGAGCTCGGCGCAGCCTGAACTTCTTAGTTCCCTACAGGCCTGGGCAGTTCCACCGTGAGCCCGGGACTATATCCGTGGCACACGAGGATCTGTTCGACCTCTACAACTGGCGGGAGCTCGATATGTCCATCATACGGACTGGAGTCCTGTGAGTTTGCTGATGCTATGTATTGCTGTTTTCTAACTCTGTTTGCTAACTCTGCATTAATGTTGCAGTTCATTTGAATACTGAGTAACTTTCTGTGAAATTAATATTAATCTCGTCCTTCGCATGCAGGTGCATGTACAGGCTAGCATCGGAGGCTGCGTGTGACAAGGTGGGTTTCCTCGACCCAGAGAAAATAAGCCTCACGATGCTAGAGCAGGACGCCGCGCACGCTGAGCAGTACATATCTAGCGCGCTGATGGCGCAGCAGGACAGGGACTTCATTCTGGTGCCGTACCACCAAAGGTTAGTGCATTTCGTACTAATTTAACTCAATCTTGTATGTTACACCTGAGATGTACTTTGAGCTAGCGGTCCTCTTTTACGTACAATGCAGGGGCCACTGGATCCTCATCGTGATCTGTCCGCCGAGGAACGAGGTGTACTACCTCGATTCGATGCGTGACAGATTATCGATGGAATATGTGCTCAAGGGGAATATGGAGGCGTAAGTAACTTATATGTTTGATTTATATTTTGACCTCACTAGCTAATGATAATACATTAACTGGCAATACTAACTGAAATGCAGGGCTTTTGATAAATATGTGTCCGCTGGAGGGAGGCATGCCGCACCGCAGGGCTCCGTACTAGCTTGGAAAGAATATGAGGTACTCACGAGACTTTTTGTTTATGCTTAATTAGTTTATGGAAACAATATATAGCTAACATGTATTCGCATATGCAATTATCTCAGTGCCATCAGCAGCCGCAATCGTGGGAATGCGGGTTTTATGTGCTGCGCTACATGTACGACCTAGTGCAGACAAACTTTTCCCGATTCCCCCAGGTAAGCATCGATAGCTAACTCAAATTTCAAAAATGAGTGTCACGTTCTAAATTAGGATCGAAGTTAGTTACTCAGTATGCACACATGCTTGCAGATCGCCATGTCGAAAGACCAATATGAAAATGCAAAGATTATATATCTTCGACAAATCTGGGCACAATATGTCATGGAGGAAGTAGCGCCCAACCATCCAGCATGACAATTTTCTCCTTTTTGTGTACTCTGCATAGACTGTTCATATACATGTGAATAAATATATATATGTGAATAAATGTCCACATTGGATTGCAATCTGTATTTGTCCATACATATGTGAATAAATGTGAATAACTGCCTAATGTCTGAATTTGTTCTGTGAATTTACCTTGCATCTGTACTGTATTGTGTATCCAATCTATACTATATTGCATCTGTACTGTATATGTGAATGTACTGTATTGTGAATGCAAATAAAGTACTGTATATGTGAATGCTCTATCGGTAAATTCATCAACAACCGAGAGACTACTGTCCTTTTTTCTATCGGTACAATCAAAATTAACCGTTAGAAGAGTTTGACCTTTCCTGCCGGTGAACTCATACATATCCGATAGAGTACTAAGCTTTTTTCTGTCGGTAATCTTGTAGTTAACCGTTAGAATAGTGGTACTTTCCAATCGCTATTGACGAGTTTTCTATCGGTAAACTTGTAATATGCCGATAGAATAGTATGAGTTTTCCTATCGGTAAACTTATAATTAACCGTTAGAATAGTGGTACTTTTCCAGCCGCTGACGACGAGTTTTCTATCGGTACACTCCTAATATGCCGATAGAGTACTAAGCTTTTTTCTGTCGGTAATCTTCTAGTTAACCGTTAGAATAGTGGTACTTTTCAATCCGCTAGCGACGAGTTTTCTATCGGTACACTCTTAATATGCCGATAGAGTACTAAGCTTTGTTCTGTCGGTAATCTTGTAGTTAACCGTTAGAATAGTGGTACTTTTCCAACTGCTGGACGTAAGAATACGACGGGTTTTCTATCGGTAGATTCATAATATGCCGATAGAATAGTGAACTTCTTCTGTCGGTTATTTACCGATAGAAAATGTCCAGTCTTGTTCTATCGTGTCTATCTCTATCGGTACAAAAACCGATAGTAGAAGGGTTTTTTTTACCGATAGAAGACTGCATTTCTGTACTAGTGGCGGGATGAGTGCTAGCAACTTGTTTTCCCGCTTGACAAGCACTACAAAGTTTATTCTTTTCAAACTTTACATTTTTCATACCTAAGATCAAATCTTTCTTTAAAAGTTTGTTTAATTGATGTATCCCAACATGAGCCAAGCGACGATGCCAAAGCCATCCCAAAGAATTTTTAGCAACCAAACAAGTTGAAATGCAAGAATCTTTTGAACCAAAATCCACCAAATACAAATCTCCATATCGAAAACCTTTGAAAATTAAAGACTTGTCTTCTAGGCTTTCAATAATAACACCATTTGGTTCGAAAATGCATCTAAGACCTAAATCACAAATTTTTGCAACCGAAAGCAAATTGAAATTCAAAGATTCAACAAGTAATACATTTGAGATGGAAAGGTTGTTTGTGATTGCGACTTTACCTAACTCAATTACCTTTCCTTTGCTATTATCACCAAACGTGATTTTATCAATGTCATTGCAACCATTCTCAAATGAAGAGAACCGACTTCCATTACCGGTCATGTGTTGGGTGCATCCGCTATCAAGCACCCAATGCCTCCCACCGGTTTTGTAGTTCACCTAAAAGAAGGGTTAGACGCTTTTAGGTACCCAAACTTGTTTGAGTCCTTGAAAGTTAGCAACAAGGGTTTTTGGAACCCAAATTCTCTTTTTATGTTTATTTTGATAAGGTAAACCAATGAATTTTGCAATTACTTTTCCATATTTTGTTTTCTTTAGCATGTAATGGGAGTGATACTTATTTTCTTTGGCTCTAGAAGTTGAGGGGCAATTTTCCGGCATATGGTCTACATCATGACATTTGTGACAAAACATATTAGTGGCCTTAACAAAAGTCACTTTATTACTCAATTTCTTTCTTTTGTTCGGTTCATATCCTAAACCTTCCTTTCTAAATGAACATCGCTGCTCACTAAGAAGTTTTTCTAAGGTTTCTTTTTCTTTAAAGCATTTTGCTAATCCTAGATTTAGTTTTTCCACTTGTGCCTTAAGTTCCAAATTTTCTGAAATCAAGTTTGAGTTGTTATCAACAATTTCTCCACAAATATTTTCATGATTAATTTCTAAAGCATTACAAGTAATTGATTTTGAATGAGAGACAATATGAGTTGATTCATCTAGAATATCACAAGTAATTCCTAAATCACTAGTTTGTTTAGAATTGATAATTTCATTTACTAGAAGTGCCTCATGTGAGTCATTTAGTTCAGCATATAAATCACTAAGTGTTGAATATTCTTTCTTAAGCATTTTGTTTTCCTTAGTTATTTTATCTAGTGCCTCATTTAATTCCATAATCATATCAACTAGTTCCTCATAAGAAGGCTCGAGATCCGATACTTTAGCATCATCACTCGCCATAAGACACAATGATGACTTGTCTTCAAGCGAAGTGGCGTCTCCGATCGCAATTCCCGCCATCTTCTTAGAAGTTGATGGTACTTCATCTTCTGATTCAGATTCCTCCGATCCAGAGTACCATTCATCGATATAGGCTTGGCCCTTGCTTCTATTGTTATAGAACTTTTTGAAGAGCTTCTTTTTACCTTTTGGCCCTTCACCGTCATCTTTCCTCTGATGTGGTCTTTGATGATCACCCTTCTTATTTGGACATCTTGAGGCAAAATGTCCCTTCTCATTACATTCATAGCATGTAATGTTCTTGAATCCGGTCTTCTTGTGTGGTCCTCGCCTTTTGTCAAACTCACCCCTTTTTGTTGATCTTGTTTCGGAGCTTCCGGGTTTTTCTCACAAGAAGAGCTAAATCACCATCGGAGCTTTCATCCGAACTATCCACCTTAGCTTCCTCGACATTCGCTTTAAATGCCAAGTTTTTCTTCTTTGATCTGGATGCTTCCACAATTCCTTTCTTCTCTTCTTTTTGCATTTCATGGGTAATAAGAGTACCCAAAAACTCGGTAGGAGTTGTGGATGTGAGATCACCGTTGATAAGTACTGTCACAATTGTATCAAAACTCGATGGTAAAATCATAAGCATTTTACGCACAATATCAATATCTTCAAATTTTGTACCTAAACCTTTGAGATCATTGATTAATAGATTGAGTCGAGTATACATGTCACCAATATTTTAAGATTCAAGCATGAAGAAGGAGTTGTATTCTCTAGTTAATTTAATTAGCTTAGCTTCTTTGACCTTAGATGTACCTTCATGAATTACTTCTAAGGTTTTCCATATTTCATAAGATGTATCAAGATTACTAATGCGATTGAACTCACTTAAGTCAAGATCATTGAATATGGCATTTTTTGCTTGAGCATTTGCTTGAAGATTTTTCGCTTCTAGAGGTGTGAGATTTTCGAAATCAATTGGAGCTCTAAAACCATCTCTAGTGACCCTCCACACGTCAAGACTAATGGATTCTAGATAAACCGCCATCCTAATTTTCCAATAGCAATAGTTGTCCCCCTTGAAGAAGGGAACCTTTCCATTATAATTTTCTTTGATCGACGACATCCTCTCCCTAGACGGTTAAGCCTAAAATGAGAGACCTAGAGCTCTGATACCACGTGTTGATCGAAGGATGCCGACTAGAGGGGGGTGAATAGGCGGTTTTTAAAATTTTACTTTTAAACTAGAGTTTAACAACCTAAGATTGCAATAACAAACTTCTAAAGATATGAAAGACAATTCAAGATGAGTTTTGCAATATCTAGAAGATTAAGAGGAACAATTCAATCTTAAGAAAATAAAGCAAGTAATAGAAATAACCGAAGAGATCGAATTTTTCCCAAGGTCTCGGAAATTTGCCGATTTCCACTAATCCTCGTTGAAGCACTCTTCACTAGAGCTTATGCTTCGATTTCACTATGGGTAGCCCTTCTCCTCTCCGGATAGGTGAGCTCCGAGCCTTTACAACCAATCGCCGGGCCTCTCCGACACACCGTCGATGGAGAGATCGCCGGACCTCCTGGGTCGTCTAGGTGACGGCAATCACCAAGAGTAACAAGCCTAGCACCTTGCTTGATCAACCTCAAAACTTGATGAACACAATGCAAATGCAAGAAGGCTTGGAAACAACTTCACTCAACTAGCACTCAAGGTTTTCTCAAGTTTTGACTTCAATTGCTAGAGAAAGATTGAGAGAGAGTTTGCACACTGTTGCACAAGGGTTTAGAGATGTATTTCGTGTGTATATGACATCTACAACAGTGGTCTATTTATACTCTCAGCAAAAACGGTCATTTTCAAGAAAATTGGGCGAAAGTTGTACTGGCCGGACATTGTCCGTCACTTCGGACATTGTCCGGTCAGTACAAAAAACTTGACCGTTACTCACGTGTAATTCGAGTGCCAGTAGCCGTTTGAACCAAAATGTGAAGGCCGGACAAATGGATTTGTCCGGATAGATGCATTTGTCTCTGTTAACACCCCTGTTCAATAAAACTTGTACACACCGGACAAATAGATTTGTCCGGACAGATGTATTTGTCTCTGTTGACACTCGAAATAAAACACTCCAAATATTTGTATGGGCTGGACATATGGGATTTGTCCGGACAAAATGTCCGGACAAATACATTTGTCTCTGTTAACACATGCATTTTCAATAGCCCAGACTTTGTATTGGCCGGACATTGTTTGGTCACTTCGGACAATGTCCGGTCACTTCAGACAAAAGTCTCCGGACAAATACATTTGTCTTAACTTAACGTGCCGTTAACATTTGTATTGACCGGACATTGTCCGGTCACTTCGGACAATGTCCGGCCTTCATCGGACAGATGCACCAGACAAATGTATATGCCTCTGTTGCAAGTTTTGCAATGTTCAGAAGTTGTTTGTATTGGCCGGACATTGTCCGGTCACTTCAGACACTGTCCGGCCAGTACAAACCGAAAACAGAAATCTGAATTTTTACTCAATTTTGATTTGAGGGTAAATGCAAATACAAATATGCTTCTAAAAGTTTCAAGGTTGATCAAAATACTTGTGCTAAGACCCCTCTTAATAGTATGACCATCTAACCTAGATATTTTCAAAACAAGAAGGCGCTAGGTTTAGACATTTGTACTCTTGTCGAGATTTTCGTCGTTTTCGTTTCATAGAGTCTTGATAGCCTTGCTTTGCTCTTCCTTGATGCTTTCTCCTCTGATTTTCCTGAGTCTCACATACAGAGGTTAGTCGCAATCTCACGGATGTCATTAATCACCAAAACCCTAATTAGGGCTCAAGATTCAACATAACTAACCCTAAATAGATAAACTTAGTTATATATATTTGGATCATATTACAATTCTGACCAGAGTTCAAATCCTTCAAGGTCGCGAACCAATCATGGTCACGAAACCTTTCCGAACTCGGTTAAGGTTGCGAAACCATATGCGACTCGACCTAAAGATCCTCCTAGATCAGTTCACATCAGATGTAAACCAACCCAGCGGATACGGTTGCGGGTGTGTGGTCATCTTCAAACCAAGTTGTCGAACCAATCCAGTGGAAACCAAATTCTTCTGATTTTTGGGATCGAATATTGCTGCGACCACTTCGTGAATGTTGATAGTGAACAAGTATTCCATTGAGTGATGGTCATTAGATGAATCCGAACCTTCCTCCTTCGGCATTGCCATCAGAAACAAGGTCGTATCTGCCTCATCGACCGAATTTACGAGTGGAGCCATAGTAGTTGTAACTGTTCTCTTCCCTGGACCATTTCTCTTTGGTCGAAACTCAGGATGGAGCTTATAGCACTTATCCTTTGTATGCCCGACAACATGACAATCATTACAAGAGATGCTCGTACTAGACTCTGGAGTACTCTTCTTCGGACTCAACTTTCCTTTTGAAGAAGTCGAATTCTCTTTCTTGTCATTGCGGGATTTGTTTTTCTTCTCGATCACCATAGCAGTCGTGCTCGCGGTTGTGATATCCTAGACGTCGAACAGGCTTAGCTCAGCACTAATCGATTTCTGAAGTCCAGACGTGTATTTTTGGAACACTTGCGGATCAAAGAGCGAGATGCCAATGACCATTACTTGTCTCTGAAATTCCTTCGTATAATCCTAGACGGATTGGTCGCAGAGCTGATACAATCTGTGCCAATGATCACATCTCTCCTCGAGATAACCCATTGGGTAGAATTCTTGTCGTAGGAGTCATTTGAACTGACCCCACGCAAGGTCGTCAGCTTCACCACTGGCAACAAGGGCCTTCCACTATGTCTTGGCGTGGTCCTTCATCTTCAAAGGTGCGAACTTTACTTTTTGAGCGCTACTAAACCCTCTTAAATCAAAGTAAGTCTCAAGCTGATCGATCTATGAGTCCAACTTCTCGGCATCGATCACCCCATCATATATGGGTATGTCAACCTTAGCTTCGATCTTAAAAGATCCGTCAACTAAGGAGGTGTTGGTGAGGTCGTTGGCCTTATGGTCGCCTTCATCTTCATCTTCGTCTGGCCTGCGCAAGTATTCACCAATCTTCACACCCTTAATCTTGCCTTTTGAAGCATCAACTTCAAAAGGTACAGCCATGGCCTGCTGCTTAATCCAAGCAAGCATGATATCCATGTTGGCGGAGGGCTTAGCCACTTGATCGGCTAGATTAGATTGAACGGAGTTATCATTAGACATCTTCGGAGACTGACTGTAGGAACCGTCGATTGTTCGCCTCTGTTTGCAAGAGCTTCCTGCGGAGTTTCGCCAGAGGTTTTGTAACCCTGGCGAGTCTTCACCATCCACAGGACAGGATAGTTGCTCTGATACCAACTTGATCAGATGACGGTATAGACCAGGTTTTGGCTATACCCGACTAGATACTAACTTGCTCCAATTGAGGTATAGATGGGTTTTGACTATACTCGATCAGATGTTAATATGCGGAATAATAGGATCTTACTCGGAAATACCGAAACCCAAGCTGATCGAAAACACAGTTCAAAGATAGCACAACTCTTTATTGAAAAGAGGGATCTTGTACACGTCGAACGTTAGGATGCACTCGCCTACGTTGACGAACTATGTGTTAGATCACTCGATGATCTAAACTAGAACTATTAGAAAGTATTTATAGTCCAATCGTATGAATACGTATCAGACTCAATAACCGATTAACCTAAATATATTAGCCTCGGACAACTAACTAAACCTAAACAGATAGGACTTAGCTATATGTATATGGATCGGAATACAATCCGACCAGAGATCGAATCCTTCCTGAGGTCGCAATCCCTTCCGAGGTCACGAACCCTTTCCGAACTCGACCTGAAGGACCCGAAAATCCTCCCGGATCAAAAAATTACAAGCTGTGTTCATGGTCCTTTAGTGAAACCTGGTCGAATAAGTCCAAAACCTGGTCATAGTCGTCCACTTCAATACTGGTCAGATCAACCCATGACCTAGACATAATCATTCAGTTCTACATACAATACCTAATTATCTACAAATCTATTTTCTCAATATCCACCATGTCTCCGAACAAATCTGGCTGTGGTCGTCCATTTCAAACTTGGTCTTATCCTCCCAAACCCTGGTCGTACTCGTCCAGTTCAAAAAAAATACTATCTGTCTTCATGGTCGTTCAGTGCAAAACTGGTGGAGTCAGGATAGAACCTAGTCATAGTCGACCGCTTCAAAACTGATCAGATCACACACGACCTGATCATAATCATTCAGTTTTGGATACAATACCTTATCATCTATAAATTTATTTTCTCAATACCCACGGCAACGCGCGGGCACCCCACTAGTTCTATTAGATATTGAGACCATGTGTTCTTTTGCCTATACGTGTACATTTGGTAATATAGCTTAGATGAGCAAAACATTTTCTAATCTAGTCTAATGTGGATGAGTGTTTGATATTTTTGTCCAATCCTTTCTTTACTAGCAAGTTTGCTCAAATGAGTTGGAATATTCTCTGTCGTAAAAGGGGGCCAAATTTCCTCTCCTAAATGGGCAAGATTGCACCTACTCATTCTCGTCCTACCTCCTCTGCTATATGGGCTCTGCATGGATTATTCTTCAAAATGTATTTTGAGTTTATCCTTTTGGGACAAGCAAACTAAATATTGTTTTAGTCCTACAAGGTTTGTCTATTTGAACTAATTTGCCCATTCAAGCAATAGCTCGAGTCGGTAAGAAAACTAAGATGAACTCCACCAGTCCTCAAAGTTTGCATCTTGCAACATAGGAGATATGGCCAATAGCCCCCACCATTGCAACACTCCTTCCTAAACATTTCTAGAGTAGTTGCAGATAAAAGCAGATGAGCCGAGGTCTCCTGCATTGAGATTGCAAAGGCAACATGAGGCTGGGTGGGGCCAACCCCTCCCTGCCAATTTCTCTGCCGTGAGGATCTTGCCCAGGACTGCAAGACATGCAAGGATTTCCAAATTGCATTGGGGCAAGCAAAGTCTTGCCCAGGAAGAAGCAGTGATATGCTGAGTTCGTCGAGTATTACTGATTGCTTGAAGATTCCATGTTTTTCAACCCATTGTACTTTTATTTAGTTGTACCTGAAGGAGGTCATCCCAAATTTGTAGGAACTCTACGACTACCTGGGGCGGTAGATTGCCTTTGATGTCCCCCCACCACCGCGCCACCCCCACCCCCCCACCAACAATTTATGGTTTAGCAAAGCTTCCGGTGCTGTCCTCTTGCAATGTTTGTGTTTGACCAAGTTCATCAATGAAGGTGCACTGTCCTCTATGTGTGTGTTGTTGAACCATTTAGAGTACCATAACAGGGCTTGCTTTCCATCACCCACAGTTATTCTTGTATTGGTGTTGAACATTGCCAAAGTATCTGCCTCTTGAGTCATGGGAAAACTTTTCTAAGGACACTGAGAGTTTGTCCAACGCTGCCACTCCCATTTCATTCGCAAAGCTTGACCGAAGGTAGGTAAATCGAGAACCCACAGTCCATATTTCAAGGGTGTACACACCTTGGACCGAGGGACAAGACTGTGTCCTTCATTAACCGTTTCCTCCACCCTTCTATTATAAAATTTGGTATTTTTTGAATAAATTAATTCCGAATTTTATGATTGCATAGTAAAATATCAACGATGCTACATGAAATAAATTATAGTTTACAATTTTTTTTAATGTAGAGGAAGTAAATCAATCACACACAATAGTATATGATTCACCTTAAGTAATCACGTTTTTTGAAGTGCTCTCCAAAAACCTATTTACCCAATCATAATGCATGTTATGAGTAGAATTGGTGCTATAGAAAAACAACACAACACAAAAAACTGTGAGCAAAATTAGTATAGCAGGAAAGCACAAAACAGCACAATACTAAAAAATTACATCTAGTAAATCTGTAGGTAATTTAATTTTACTCCGGACTTAAATAGGACCAACTTTAATTGTTATGGTAACTTTTGGAAGCGCTGCCAAAAGCTATTAGGACCGACCAGTAATTGTGTAACTTAATTTTACTCCAAGCTTAAATAAGACCAACTAGTGTAGGTAACTTAATTTTACTCCTAGTTTTAAATAGGACCATATGTGCTAACAGCACACAAGTCACATGAGACAACATAACCCTTCAACCCCCAACCCCCCCCCCCCCCCCCCCCCCCCCCTTATATATATATATATATATAGAGAGAGAGAGAGAGAGAGAGATCAGGTGGATAAATAATATGAGACTAAAATCTCCCACCAGACCACTAACAAACTTTGAAATTAACAAACTTAAAACCGAATAGACTTTTAACTCCAACGCCTTCCACAGGAAACTCCACTGACCTCTGATCAATTAGCTTATACACCGAGACCGGCAATGGTTGGACTATCATATGATACACGGAAAAACGCCTGACATTTTGAGGTTAACAAATCGATAGTTGACACTTCATAAAAATAAATCGATAACTAAGCGACCAACTATTATCTTGACCAATGGCTAAAAGCAAAACAAAATCTTTGCATGAACTTAAATCAATTCTACGATCCATGCATGCATGATAAAATCATGACACATCATTGCCAGAACCGAAGAAGGTATACTATGTGTTTTTCTGTTCATACAAGTGTTTTTGACACTCCGCAAACACCGCAATTCTGCTATATCTGCATAATTAGGTATCATATATCTCCATTTTCTCCGGTGTTCTTGGGGGAGCTGAGGGGGAACAACGGCAGCAGCTCCGGCTCGCCGGCGGCGCCTGCAACGCCCCCGCTGCTCCCGTCGCGCCTCGCCGGGGCCGCCGACAGGGGCGGCGGGTGCAAGTAGAACCTCCTCTCCTTAATGGCCTTCTCCTGCTCAGCATGATAGGTCACCACCTCCGCCGACAACGACGTGTCGTCGCCGTCGTGAATGCGAGTGGCGGCCATCTCCGACGAGGACGGCAAGAGCCCTGCGGCCGGGGCTGGGAAGCCAGGCAAGCTCAGCGCCGGCCTGGCAACGGTCAGCTTTGGCTGGTTGTTGTGGTGGTGCGCCGGCTTGAACGCCGGCCGCCGGACACCAGTGGGCAGCCGCCGCACTAGTGCGACGTGTTGGCCCTCGTCGGCAGCCGGGGGCGCCGTCGGGCGTCCGGTGAGCCGTTGCACCAGCTCCTTGAACGTCGACTGGTCAGCCTGCACGAACGTCGTCAGCGGCGCCTCCGCCGCTGCCCTGGCAACCGCCGGTGCCGGTGGTCGTCGACGGTCCATGGCGAGTTTTGTGTCGTTGCGCGAAGGAATGGTCTGCATGGTCATGGAGAAAAATATAATTAGGGTTTGGTGCCTACATGTGTATGTGTGTGGGTGCAAGAAGGAATTAAGTGAGAAGGACGTGATGACTTGGTTCATCAAATGCTTGGATTGTAGAAGGCACAAAAGTAATATCAGTTTGTTGCAAGAACAAGCAAGCGTGTGTGATTAATTCATCAAAAGTTAGTCCTTTCATATATTCATCAAAAGTTTTTATTAGATACAGTCTCATAAAACTGTATGAAAATCATTTTTAATGTGATCATTTCATTGATGATTAGAATACGAGTGCAACTATATCGGATGACTCCACATATATATTAAAAAGTTTTTACAAACTCTACCTATAAAGTGATTTACGCATTCAATGATTTTCCAGATATAATCCTACTCTTTATTTGCACCAACGTATTCTACTATGTTCCATCCAAAGATTTTATTAAAAAATTTGTAAAAGGTAGTATTTGTTTATACATGTAGTATTGTTCATTGTACATATGACACAATGTAATGTGACAATTAAACTGATGAATGGCTATCTTTTGCAATTGCTTAGAATTAAACATTTCATGGACGAAGAAAAATTTGGAAGGATTTTAGTACATGCAAATATGCAATTGAATCAAAATTGACAAGCATCTCGAATTTAATTTGTAGTTGCATTAATTAGGGCACAAGAAATATTAGTCTTCAAGAACCAGCATAGTATCGTATCATATAAAAATTGATGTGTACGCATTGAAAATTCTGTACTTAATTAATACATAGCAGCAAGTTTGATGCTTCTTGTTAAGGAAGCAACAGGTATTGTTGCTTAAGCAAAGTATCAATACCTAATTAAAATTTTCCTCAATATAAAGAAAGAGTAAATTACATAAGAGGTTCTCAAACTTGTCTAGATGTGCTATTTAGATACCCAATGAGGGATATCACATTATTTTTTCATTATTTAATTGACAGATAGATCTAAGTGACATAATAAAACAAGTTTAGAGACTTGTCAAATTAAAATTCAAGCTAAATGACCTACGCAGCATGATCGAACAAGTTTAAGGATATCACATGCAATTAATTTACTAAAAAAAGCAAATTAATAATATGTCGAAAATGTTTCTATGCTTTGTAAAAAAAAAAATGTAGCTATTGAGAGGTGTTCTTTTTTCACCTATATCAATAACTGCAATTGTTTTAGAATCTGTATTTCTACTAGAAAAAGTATAGAATCACTTCTTTATGAATTGTACAAAAATGTCCAAAAACAAAAGAAAGGTGAAGTCGAAGAGATTGCCCTAGAAGAAAAGAACAAGAAAGAAAAGGTATGCAAGTATATAGAACATCTACAAAGTAAGAAGCAAGAAGGAAGCATGTTACCTCGAACCCTAGACCACTTGGCTTATTGAAGAGAATTTTTGTCTCCCTATCTGTCAGCAACTTGGTTGGCTTTGATCTGATCAAGGACAATAAATGTCATGCAAGGATGTGAAGCAAATGAAGGAGATATATGAAGGAGATAAATATAGGCAATACATAGAACAGGATAGGATCATAGGAAGATGGCTGGTGTGTGTGTGTGAGAGAGAGAGAGAGAGAAGAATGGAGAAATCAAAGGCAAGCTTAAGACAACATGACCTACCCTTTATGACTAGCATTATATATATAGATATATCTATATATATCTGTGTGTGTGTGAGAGAGAGAGAGAGATTGATAACTTGATTCATATATTCTATACTCGTAACTGAAAAAGTTGGTACTGTGTGACCTTGTAAAATACAAGAAAGGTCTCTTGTGTATGATGAAATTAGGTAGACATGGTCTACCAAGTCCTGGTTGGACTAGCTGAATATATCGTCCAACAAGTATGATTCATATAACAACATTACATCATGCAAGATGCAAGGTTAAAGATAGATTACATTTTACTAAAAATTACCAAGATTACTATCTGCATTGCTATAAAACAGAAGTCTTGAATTCACTTTCAAGGAAACGAGTCTATTTCTTTTAAAAGAAATAGCGTTGCAACATGATTCTAAGAAAGTGCATGGTACAATGTTTAAAAAACCACCTAAATATTTTAACAAATAGGTGCTGATATGATTGGAATCAAGGTTCAAAATCCCGATAATAATGATGATTTCTATCTTTCCCAATCAAAACTAGTAGTCACAATGCGTGGTGGTTTTAGGATGATTTTTTGCTATTTTAAAATAATTTTAAAACTTGTAACCATACAAGTTTGAATAACTATACAAGTTTGAAGAAATTCAAAAAACTAAAAAAATCCAAAGAAATATAAAGTGTTAAAAAGTTGACCAAAAAACCACCACAAACCAGCCAATGTTTTTCATGTCGATATGGTCTTTCCGGATTGAGAAATTGAACCCTGCTGGAACAAGTCTATGTGCTGCATTTGAGGAGAACAAGTCAAACTCAAAGTCCAAACCAGAAGACATAATACAAGGTTAAGGTAATATGAAAGTAAACTCCTCAGAGACAGAAATACCAAACTCTAATCCTTCAAAAAAAAGTAAAAATTCCAACACTCTAACAGAAGTTGGAGTCCACGGATGGAATTAAAAGAGTAGAAGAAAATGACACTTTTGACCATATTTTTTTCATATCAATGAGGACATATGGAAGACAAGAATTTATGGATTAGTATCTTCTATCTTATCTTTCTTTATATTTAAACTTTTAGATTATAAATTAATAATCTAGATTAAGATGGGTGGAAAGTTTATAATTTTTTATGATATAATTAATCATCTTGATTTCTATTATATGTCAATGAGATTATTTAAATTTTGACAAAATGATTGAGATTCTTAGAAAAAAAATATTATCTAGTTTTTAAAAATACAGAATGTAACTATTTTATATGTCACATAGGTATCTAGAAATAGAAAGAGTAGAAGAAAAGGAAAGTGCAAACGAAGTCAAGTCGAGGAGGTTAACGAGTTCACCTTACCCTTCAACGATTTCGTTATCACACAGATCATTGATTTGACACTAATTAGGACAACAAATTTATTTTTGAATATCTGGCTGTTCCAGTATTTTTACATTTCATTTTTATACGTACATTACACGAAGTATCCGGTGCATCTTTTCTATTTGGTATTTCTATAATCTTCTCACACCTAGTATAGATCACCGTCGGATACACGCGTGATAATTGGTGTCTCATGTGTGAGGGATCTCATAGAAAAAATGTTTCTATACTTTCACCCTAAAAATAACATGTAATTAATGGTTGGGAAAAATTCCAAAATATTTAAAAATATAGACAAAAAATCAATTTACTAATTGACAATCTATGCAAAGAACACCAAAATAAGACAATTTCGGCTGAAAAAGTAAATAAAAAGAAAAAGGCTAAAACTTACTAGTCGCTTTAATAATACTAATAAAAAGTGTGTTTTTCTTCAAATTTCTATGTCTGGAGCTAACGCCATTGACAATAGCGTTAGGTCCAACATATTTAACACTAAAATATGATTTTATCCCCTTCTGATCTATATGTTATAGTAAACAACACACAACCCTACGTAACAAGATTTAAAAGAATTGATTAACGTCACAACTCAAGACGTTAAGATCATCAACCACCAATGATAGCGCTTTTACTTATATGGTAGAGTGGACAACACATCTTACGTGGTTAGGATCCAGAGGAATAACATCGGTGTGTTACCTTCACGACTCTAACACCTCAAGTTGTGACGTAAATTTTTATTCATGCAAAAGACAATTTTTGCAAAGATATTTCATATGATATACTTTCAAGGTATTTTTATAATGACAAAATTAAATAGAAAAGTTAATACTAAGAAGAACAATAACAATGAATCTAGAACCATCCAATCCAAATAATGGATGGCTCAAATTAGTTGTGCCCACTGAAAAGAAGTCCTCTGAATGTCATAATCGATTCGAACAATTTGTTCCCAATCAGACAATATAGATTACCTTCTCAAGTAAAAATATAGAATACTTATTTGGAAGATATAAATAATTAAAAAAGTTGTGACATCAAACTCTAGTACTGCCACCTTAGCCCTCATGTTGCATATTATGGGACTTGAACCTATCTCACAGGACAACTATTTGGACTACCAACTTGTAGGCTAGGATATCTTTTTACACAACTCTTGGTAGAAAGTTTATGGAAATTTTGTTTTTCTTGTCATGTGAAGTATATCTAATGTCTTATTAATTAGTCATTAAGTATTTCAGATTCTAGCACAAACTCTTATTTAGTAGCTTTTGTCAAATTGGAAATATACAACAATTCAAACGGTTTAGTTATCTAGCTGTAAACAACAACATACATGGAAATAAAAAGAAAGAGATAGTCAGGTTATGAGTTGGATTGCCATTTTGGGACTAAACACACAGAAAAAATATCTCCAATGAAAAATTATTTCTTCTTGGAAAACTGTCTCTATTGCATAAAAAAAAAGGTAAAATTGTAAATCTATAAGCATATTAGACTAAATTTCTTTCAAGAAAATGTTTCAGAATGTGAGCGATTAAACTAAAGCTAGGAGTGCTGTGCATATGAACGATTTTCTTTTTTAAAAAAACTCTTTGCTAAAATCGACTGGTACGCAGCTTTACTGACAAGTGAAATTCATAAGACTCATATCATTAAGCATCCATAAAATGTTACATACAGAACAATAAAACTTGTTGCATTACTTATAAGATTAAAACTGTATTCTGCCCTAAAAATGGATCAAGAATGTATTATTCTGAAGAAGATCAATTTAACAAGCATGTAGAAGAAAGAAATCCAAACAAAGCATAACAAATACAAGAAAACTAACCTTGAGAGATCTCTTCCCCTCAAATGCTTCTCATGCAGGCAAAAATGAGGAAGAAGAGATAAGGAAAAAAAAAAAGAAGGAATTTGCAAATGACTAGAATGATAAATATTGGTTAAGTTTGGAAGCATTTATATATCAGCGGAGGTTTTATTGTTGTTGTGTTTTGTAGGAATGAGTTGGTGGGGGAGATTTGTCTTTTCTGTTCTTTTGGTTTTATTACACATATTGCCTATCAAAAATCAAATTCTCTGTATCAATATAATAAATGCATGCTATTTATTATTCAAACGGTTGAAAAATAACAATCAAGATTAATCTGAAATAAAAAACTAGAATTCTCACCTGAGAAATTGAAGCATTAATTTCTCATCCTCCAATCTCTGAACATGGCATAAAATATTTATTTTTTTATCAAATTTTATGAAAATATTTTCTTTTAATATAGAAAATTCTTGTTCACCCATGTATACTTAAAGATTTTTAGTTAGCAGACATCAAAAAAAGAAAGACCAAGTCAACCATGATGAAGGTACAAGAAAGGTTGGATCTTGTTGGTGTTGACCTTGGTCAACGGCCCGTTTATAGCGTGGTGCAGTGCCATGCTATTTTGCAATATGAGTGGAAACACGGTGGTGTGGATAAGAAATTTTTTCATCTGAGTAATAGTTTTTGGTTGAATTTGACAAAATATTTCAAATATTACACTATATATTAAACGACTAGAAAATAACAAAAATAAAAATGACCACTGTTTCAGTCCATTAGCCCTCTCGGAAAAGCGAGAGATCAACTCCGAATTACCTAAGCGAGAGATCAACTCCGAATTACCTAAAGAATAAATGACCCTCTAATACTCTAAAGTTGCATCATCTATCATTTAGATCTCTAAATTCGAATAAACTTAACTAATCACTAAACTTGCCTTCTTTAATCAATTTGCCACTTAAATTTGTCTATATTAGGCAAATTTGTCACTCCGTAGTTAGAAATTAAAATTAAATACAAAATTTGTATTTTAATGTCACATATTTTTGTTTTTTAACTTCTATCATGTTTTATACTAATTTATAAGTATTTAATCAAAATAATATCATATTTTTAGTTTTCATTTGACTGTGTCATGTCATGAAGAAGTTGGGATGGCATGTTATACGATTAAATATTATATTAAAAAAATTGTTATAATATGTCATGTCAATTTAGAATTGTTATGTCACAAAACTATATATTTTTTATTAATTTAATCATAAGATGAATCTATATAAAACAACCGACCAAGTTTTAGACTTGCCAATTGTATGTGTTTTTGGAAAGTTTAATATAAAGCATGACTTTCCTAATAAAAAGATAAATTTCAAGTTTAAAAATCTAAGTGACATAATCATATAAATTTAGAATTTTGGAGTGCAATTTACTCTTAAATAAAACTAAATTTATATATATCCATATTCGATAATCATACAATTTGTATTCGATTTCGAGTAACAGGGGGCCAATTTTGGTGTCTGGAGCACCACAAAATATTTTTCTGTATTAATTTTAACCATTTATTGTGCTTAGGCGAATTTCTAGATAGATCCAAAAATTGCTAATTGTAGTTTCTAGTTTTGGAGGCTATGTAGTTTACATCCTTATTAACAAAAATACTTGCCTTTGGTTCATATCGTCATTGTGCATAGGTGAATCATACATGGAGTTTTGTCTAAACATATCTAAAAATCATAGTCACTCAATCATCAACCAAATAATCAATCTCATACATATTTCATCAGATAAAAATTTTTAAGATTGCCAATAAATCTCAAGAAAAACAAGACATATTGACCAGTATGTAAACCAAATACACTTATGTTGCCTACATAAATAGTATGCGAGGCCGTTGCCATGATGATATGATCTCCAAGAAAAAGAATGAGATTTGTTAGTTTCATCTTTGTGTATACCTTTAATGGGTAAACAAAAACATCCTAGCATGCTAATGGCTAACATGGTTGCAAGAAGGTTAATCTTGATGTCATTTCAATTATAACACCTGTAACAATCTGTCATTCAATGCTCTGATAGAAGTGAGCAGAACAACAAAACAAAAAGGAATTGCACATCATCTATGTCAAAAAGAAAAAAAACATAACTACCTCATCATCAATTATCACTATGGCAATGCAAAACCATGTTCCATGCTTTCTGTTCTCATCCCATGCAGTCAGCAGCCCTCATTATGGCAACGCAAAACCATCTTCCATGCATTCCGTCCTTGTCTCCTGCATGAGGTCCTGCAGGAGGGAGGGGTTGCTAGTTACAACAGCGTCGACACACTCATACAGCATCCTCTTCATGGAGTTGCCATCATCAACGGTCCATGCATAAACTTTTTTGCCTTTCCTGTTTTTATATGCCATTGATTTAAGTTTCAATGAAAGTAGAGTAATCTATTTGTCTAATTGGAAAGGAGGAGAAATAGATACAACTTAATTGATGCTCTAACCTGTGCATGACCTTCATGAGCTTCTCATGGATCAAAGGATGATAGACGCCAGCAACCTTAGCGCCTTTCATCCTCACCAACTCGCTGCTCCTACCAGTGGAAGGATCCACCATAACAATATAGCCAACCTAAAACAGATGATCAAGCTGCTGAGTTCTACACCAGCAGTGGCAGCAGAACAGGAATTCATCTAACATGAAAGAATTGTAAAACACAGAATAATATACCACAACATCTTTTGACAGCTTGATTACATCTCTTCCAATGCTGTCACTTTTAGACCAGATAAGGCAATTTTTACAGTTTGCCCTCTTGACCTGCAAAGCACAAAAAAACAATGTTGAGTGAAGATAAGGTTTACCAAGTTTGCTGCAGAACAGCAATATTCCTGACTCCAAGTTCTGCTGACACGGCAGACAATCATATAAGCCAGAAAAAATGTAGACAAGCCTAGCTAGTTCTCTACTTGCAACTACAGCCAATTTTGCAATGAAAAAGGTGCAATGTCCAAAAGCAATAAGAGATCAAGTAAAAAAAATTTATCAATGTTGACCCCAGTAGAGAGCATTTGTATGTTATTAGAGTCAGAACATAGATACTCTCTTACAATTGAACTTTTTGTACCTCAGAGATGCAATTTTATAGAAATACATTTTTCATTGTAATCACCAATTTCATTAAGTTCTAGAATCTAGAGGATGATGATAAGAACCATACAGGAAATAGCTTATGCTGTCTGAAGCACTTGATGAGGCAAAATGAGACCTCAGGGGCATAGAACTTACAGCAGACAGTATGTCTTCAGCCAAGTCTTTTTCAAATGAAGAGGGCCCAACTTTTACATCCAGAATCACCTGTCTTACTGATTGTGTTATCAACTATCAGAGGGAAAACGGTCAGTACTTAATCAATTAAAAGAAATTAATACTCATCTGTCTGGTGAAAAAAATAAGCCACTTATGGCAACATTTTCCACAAGTCATTTTGAGCTTAAGTGATCACAACAATTACTGATAAAAACTTCCAAAAACAAAAGTTGGACAGATTGATGCTTACCGCTAGAGCATCTTCTGCTTTAGGAACTTCCTGGTTTTGAATGGTTTTTGATAGCTGAAATCTTGCACTTAGTGCTTCTATCTACAACAAAACTAAAAGACCACCTCATTAGTGTCACACCACCAGATGGACATATCACTAGAATCACAAGATGCACAGGACATGCTTCAGTAAATCAAGACTGAAACAGAATAATTGCAGCAAGTTCAACTTCATATAAGTTCATCAAACTGTTTGTTCTCAGCACGGCTAAAATAATGAAACATCATTCAAGAACCATGACCAGCCAATCTGACAAGTGATAAGTAGACTAAAGAGTAAACAACTCACCTCATCCGTGCTCCAGTGGCCTACTTTTGCTGTAGAATTACCAGACATTCTTTGCAGATCCCTGCCTGTGTCAATTTTGAATTAGGTCCAGGGCATATTGCCTATCAAAACTTTAGCATACATATATTGCCTCAGGAAAACTTTAACAAAAAGAGGAGGATGTTTGGCTAACAGCTGTCTTTTTTCTTAGAAACATCCACCTAAATTTTTTCTTAAAGTACTTCCTTTTTGTTTTTAGAATGTTCTACCTAGGGTGGTAATGGAATGGGTTGAAATGGGTTAAATGGATTGGATTTAGAATGAGTTGACTTTGAATGAGTTAAAATGGATTGGGAAACAAAATTGGGTTGTCTTCGGAATAGGGTTGGATTGGATTGGATTAGGGTGGAAAAATTAGGTTGATATTGAATTGGAACTCACAAAACAAATTGGATTCATATTCTTTGCTCCTCCCCCTGAGATACTTAAATACCCTTTTGAATTGGGGGACTAGGTTTGGGCTAGAAATAGGTTAGGAAAAGGGTTGAACACATATCGAGGGAAAGGGTTGGTATGGGGTTGGATTGGGTTGAAATAGTAATTGGATTGAATTGAATTGGGTTGGGTTTTACAAGATGTATTATGGGTTGGATGATGATTGGGTCGTAATTTTTATTAAAAGGGTTGGGTTGGATTTGGATTGGATTTCAACCCATTATGACCCCTAGTTCTACTAGCACTTGTGGACATTTCCTCCAATCATGGTGAACCCTAAAAAACAAAAAAAAAAAAGGGGTGATTGGAGACAATATTTTTAAAACTCTTATGCTTTCTTTAACCCAAATGTGACTAACCAAATCCTAGATGGTGAGCTGATTCTTATGAAGTCCACGGAGTCATGTACATCAAGTGTAAGAATAATGGCAGGGATGCCAATGTCACACCTCCAAGACTCTAGAACATCTAAAAGTTGGATATGCATCATTTAAGAAAGAAAGCGGCCATGTCATTTAGCAAGCACCAGAGAATTATTTTCGCCAAACTGCCATTTGAACTAAATATACACTTTGTTGAGGGATAAGACACCCCCTAACAATAGAGTCCTACGTGTTACAAGCACTTAGCGACTTAGGGTGACCGTGTGATGGGGTGCTCTGAGCTGAGCAAAAGAAGATCGGAACATGAGAAATTTATACAAGTTGGAGTCTGAGGAGGCCTTTTTCTTGTTGGTATGCCCCTGACTAAGGGTCAGTCAGAAGTCGTCTCCAAAGGGAGAGAATACCACAGCACACCTAGGTGTCTTAACTTCTATATTGATCTCAAGAATGAGTTGAATGTTACAAATTAAATAACACAAAGGGTATATATAGTCCAATAAAGAGACTAAAGGTCCTTAACACCCTCATGGCCACCATATAATGGGGGCAAGGCCGTCTTTTCACCTTTGAGGGCTCCTTGGATGGTAGACACGTGGCACGATAGACCCATCTAATAATTGGACTACTATTTTTCTACCATGTGGCCCCTCGCATTGACTACATAGGCCCTAAGTAGGGGAGTCTTGGGTCCCCAAAGAGGTATAAAGCTAAGTCCCTCACCGGGAACTTAACCCCCTTTGAATGTGGAAATCTTTATTGTGGAATATGAAAGCCCCCCAGGAGGTAAGAGGCCTCACCGGGGGCCAGTGTCTCTAGGCAGGCAGGGGGCCTCTTTGGGTGTGTTTGGTTGCAAGTGATGGATCATCTCATGCATCACAAAAGGAGGTTTGGTGTTTAGTTAGCTTCATCTTACATCATCTCATGCATCATGACTCATCCCAAAACAGGGAATATTCTCTCAATATGCTGCACCATCCCATTCCTCAATTTTGGAGGTATTGTTTCGTCCATCACCATCTCATTCCTCAATATGGTGCACCATCTCATTTCTGAGGTTATCACAGCACTCTAACTACACAACCAAACACCATTCCATCTCATACAGAACCAACTCATTCCTCCAACCAAACAAAATTCTGGACCATTCCATTCCACACCAACCAAACATCTATCTTGGACCATTTTGTGACACACCACTCATCCCATCCTTTTTCATCCCATGATGGATGATTCATCCAAGCAACCAAACGGACCCTTTGGGAATGAGGCGTTCTCAGGACGAAGGGGCCTCACCAGGGGCCCGATGCTCCAAGAAGGCAAACGGTCTCTTTGGGAATGAGGTGGCCTCCGGTTCGGTGTCTCAGGGATGGTGGAGGGCCTCTCCAGAATATAGCAGTGCCAACCGGGGGACACCGAGCGAGCCCCTAAGACATCATCAAAAGCACCCTCCTATGGGGCCAAATTGCAGGGGGGGTGACCACAGGACAATTCTTATGTCGTTCCCCCCACACACTTGTTTGATCTATGCAATATCAACATAACAATACATGTACCACCTAAAACCTCATAATCATATCTATTCCACTGTGAGGTCCTCTTGTACAAAATCGCATAAAACTAGTTTCCATTCAGATTACCTACAGGCCATGTGCTTCCATTTTCTCTCAATACATGGCCTCTGCCTATCACCTAGTAGGGTGTGATCCACCTGTCAGCTAAAGAAATGGTATACCACCCTACATAATAGTGGTACTGTAATGACTTCTCTTGCAGCAGGCAGATGAACAATTTCATGATCAGCTCTACACTACACTCAAGCCTGTAAGTAACCAATGAAGCAAACTATACTATAATCAGTGATGGAAACCTGTCCAGTACTGGCAGTATGATCAGAATCTCTCTCTAATTCCATCAAACTGTTACAATTACCAGTGAAACGATTACGTGCGGAGTTCAATTACACTTCCTACATCCTAACGAATCAATTAATCATTCTATTTGCAGTAAATTCTAGAAAACAACTTATTTCTGTTCAATGTTACCACTCCAACCAAACAAAGATTCAAGTACCTATCGTGCAGGGCAAACAGTGTGCCATCGGAAGACCTCGACACGTCCACCTCGACGCAATCAACACGCGCATCCACGGCCATCCGGAAGGCTTCCATCTGATCACAAAACCCCAACCCCAAGAAACCAAGAAGTCGTTAACAACACTTACAAACATACACTGATTCACCAAGATCGCATCAATCTCCCACTCACCGAGTTAGGGAAGGCGTTCGTGGAGTCGCCGCCATGCGCACACACCATCGGCGGGCTCGCGATCCACCCGCATTTCCTCATGCGCATCTGAAATCCAAAAAACCAATCACCAAGAAACGCCTTGACTTCATAAAAATCGCAAGTATAGGCTTAGTTTGTGCAAACATTGGAGGGGGAAGAGTGGTATTGAAATTTTGAAAGAGGTGAGGGGGTTGAGTGCAAAAAAAGAAAAGGTGTGGAGGACGCACGCGGTGGAAGCGGCGGAGGCGGAGGTGGAAGAAGGCGGGGGGTAGGAGGGAGAGGAAGGCGAGGAGGAGGAGAAGGTGGAGGAGGCGGCTCGCCGGGAGGACGCGGCGGAGGCGGAGGAGGACGCTCGCCGGCGGCGAGGGTTTCTTGGCGGGGAAGAGGGGGAGGGGTGGGTGCTGCCTCCTGATCCCTCTCATTTTTTCGCCTTTTTTTTTTTGTTTTTTGTTTTCTGTTGCGTTTGTGATGTCTGTAGAAACTGAATAAAACAAATACCGAATTTTTTGGTGTTTATGGAGTGATTGTTTGATAATTAGTCAATTTATTATATGTTTATGAATCCTTAAATCTAGATAAAAATTGTTAAATCATGAACTAAATTATAGAACGAATATAATATAACAACTCTTTCAACTAAAATTCACATGAATAAGTTGTCATTGTCAGTTTTTTTTGTTTGTTGTAGTCAATCGACTTCAAAACCTAGTAGGATTTCAGTAGAAAAAATTTTGCGCAGGTGACGTCGAAACAAGTACAGAGTAGAGAGAGCTCCTACAAAGATGATTTGTATATAAGTTCTCTCTAACCTTGCCAAATCCAAGTTAGACTGAGAAAAGTTTGGACTTTTTTCTTTGTTAAATCACGCTTTTGATCCTTCTATATTGCACCGAAACTTGATTGATCTCTTAAGCTAGTTCAAGTAGACCCATTTGTTTAAGAACTTGAATTAAAAATCTGATATGATATATTATGTGTATGGATAATATGACAGGACTAATTTTTTGATGTAGTTAAATTAGTGATTCTTAGATAAGTCTATCATAAATTTCATATTAATTGCTACTCAATTCCATATGAAAGTAGTAATGTGGTTTTAAAAAACTGACATGCAGAGGTAAAAATACTTTCCCTGTCGTCTCAGTCAACTATTCTGCCTTATTCATGATGTTTTTGTAGTTGATTTAAGACTAGTTGAACTATTTCACAAAATACAGGATCAATTTGACTATTTTCAAAAAGAACCAAACTGACAGTCGCAACAAAGTAGGGAATCAAAAGTTCATTTACTTTTTTTTAAAGGTTGATCTTTGTTTGGCCTTGCTGTGCTCTAAGCACGTGCCTTTGGTTAATTTGAAGTGCAATGACATATAGAACTTTGAGTTTGCCTTCTTTTTAACTTAAAAAAACTCTTGAGAAATTTGAGCTAATACCGGAACACACTTTCAGTTGTAAATGAAACAATTTTTTTTTTTTCATTTGGCAACCTTGTGTTTCTCCCTTCTCTTTTCATATACATACATCTATATATTACTATATAATGTGAGTTTTGAATTTGCAAATAAATTTTCTTTCTTTTTTATAGCTGTTTGATCCAAATGATGTTATCTTCTCTCTTCCTTTGAGAATATAATGCCATATTCTTCTTTAGTCTTGTTTCACAATATAAAGCCTCTATAAAAATGAAGGCGATAATTAATGGGGTTTTTTCAATTTTATCTTTTGAATCTTTCTCTCTCCAACAATCTCTAATGCAATTCATAAGGATAATATGGTCCATGATTCTTATTATTTTCTTGAATTTCTCATCCTTAATCCTTTTAACTAGGTCATGAGGTCTTATATTTTGAAACAGAGAGTATTGATTTGATACATTTAATGAATAATATTTTGAGTTGTTCTTACCTTCATCACATTTATTATCCATATGTAGTATTAGTATCTGCATTAAACTATTTTGCTGGATTGGGTGTCCTTTCTCATAATTATGCTATATGTATATCAAATTTCTTATGTTTGATTCTTATTGCAACTTAGTTTGCAATTAGGATATCATGTCTAATGATATGATATGAGGTTGAGTATAATTGTGTCACTTTACATAAACGAGAAGCAACAATTTCATTCTGATTTAGTGTGTTATAATGTGTGTTGCTTGTATCCATTAACTCCTACCTCATAATCATAGAGGCACCACAAGATGTCCAAAAATTATTAGACATACATGTTTATTGCCCAAAACAAGCTCTACTTACCTGTTTTTTTTTTTTGTCAAAATACATCAAAGAAACCACATAAAAGCGCAAATGCTCTTAATAAATGGAATTTTTTTTCCTAATAACCCACAAAAAAGAAACAAATTCGAAAAATAACCAGACCTTTTAAAATTTGCAAAAATGATCCTCTGTCGCGAATCAACGCGCGACTGATCTTCAGTCGCTAGCCCAACTAGCGACTGAAGACGTGGCACGGCCTAACGCCCCGCTGGCCCAGGTGCCGTGCCACGCCAGCTTTCAGTCGCTAGCCCGACTAGCGACTGAAATCCGCAACGTTTCAGTCGTCAGCCCAGCTAGCGACTGAAATAGCTATTTAAAGGTCGCTAGTTGCTTTCACAGTACGGCAGTGTTCATTTTTTTCGAAAATCCAAAAATTATTGAAATCTGTTTAGAGAGAGAGAGAAGGAAGAGAAGAAGAGAAGGAAGAGGAGAAGAAAAACTATTTTCGAAGATTGTTCAAATTTCGCTGAGGTAGATTTTCATTAACTCGTATATCTGGATTAATTAGATCGTTAACTCGTAGTATTTAGATAGGATTTAGATTATAAATTTATATGGATGGTAAATGCGTGAATGTGATGGACTAAAAAATTGAAAGAACCTGTATATTAGTATATGTTCGTAGATTAAAAAATTTGAAGAACTTATACATTATTAGTATGTGATGGACTAAAAAATGTGATGTTTTTCAAATTTGAATTTTATTAGTATGCACATAGATTAAAATATTTGTTAGAATGTAGATGTAAACGTTTGTTAGTACGTATATTAAACTGATTGATAATATGTAGATTTAAAAGTTTCTTTTATATTATGTTAGGGCCCTCGCGGCCTCACTGCCGTCGTCGTCACCGCCGTCTTGGCCTTGCCCGCATGGGTTTAGAGCAAGGGCGGCTATTATTTTAGGGTTGTAGGGTTTAGAAATTAAATTTGGTTAGAGTTAGGGTTGGGTTTTAGTTAGGGTTAGGGTTAGAGTTGCTTTACAGTTAGGGTTAGGATTAGGGATTTTTTGTTGGAATAACCGAATAAAAAAAAGAAATTCGAAATCTAACCTAAAACTTTTGAAAATTTCAAAATTGACTTTCAGTCGCGAATTTGGTTAGGGTTATGGTTGGTTTTCAGTTAAGGTTAGGGTTAGGGTTAGGGTTGGCTTTTAGTTAGGGTTTGGGTTAGGGTTGGCTTTCAGTTAGGGTTAGAGTTATGGTCTATAAATTTAATTGTTCACTTCACCTTTTTCCTAGGCAAAAATCGTGTAGCCCAACAACGACTGAAATGCAATATTGGAAAATTTCTGTTGTTTCAAAAACCATGTTTTTTGTAGTACTTTGAGCAATGTTTTGACACATCTCATAGTCGCAATATCGTTGTATAATTCCACTACAGTTATTGCGCATCGTCGCACTAACCTGTTTAAACCTAACATAGAATAACAAATTGATTAGGCTATGGAGCAACCCAGTAAGGTTTGCGTTTATTACGGAGCTGGTGTAATCCGTAATGGAGCAAACGGTGATGATCTTGGTGGTTGTATGCATGTTTACGGTCAAATGAGACAACCACAGTCAATATCTTTCAATGATTTGGAGATGTGGTTAGTCGACCTGTTAAAACTAAATCCTACAACGGATAATCTCAGGGTCGAAGGCATGATTCCGGAGGAAAACAAATGGGTGCTCAAGAGACTGAAAGGTGACAAATCAGAGGTTCGTTTGGGAGATTTGTGACAAATCCAGGCTATGGTTGCGGGGTCATCATACTGTACGTTGAAATCATACGCGCACATAGCTCAGAGGGCAGCCATTCCGTAGGAAGAGAAAAGAGCAGCACTAATATCAGCACTAGAGGTCACGATGGCGGTGGTGGTGCCGATACCGGTGCAGGTGGCAGTACCAATGTCAGTGCAATTGGTAGTGTACCTTTGCAAACTGTAAGAGATACAACTCCATTTGGGGGCCATCAAGTAGATGCAGCTGAAGAACTACCAGAATTAGAGGAGAATTTTAATGAGGAGGAGTATACTGATCGGTCAGAAGTGTATGAATCTCCTAATGAACCCACAGAACAGCAGAATCCTATAGGTGAATGTACTGATCCATCATCTTTGATTTCCACTGTGGTTCGTGATGAGCTGAGTTCGCGATGGTCCTATAATGAACAACCGTCCAGCTTGGACAGTTGTTTCGGAGTAAGAAAGATGCAAAGAAAGCCATAACTGCGTGGGCTGTTTCACTAAATAGGCCATTCCGGGTGGTCAAATCAAATCCGTGCCTGTGGACTGTGAGGTGCTTAGTCGAGAACTGTCCATGGTACGTACGTGTCACTCGGCCACGAGATGGCCCTTTCTTTCAGGTGACCAGAGTCGAAGACCACGGATGTCTAGCTGAGGGCATGGTGCAGCAGCATAGAAATATTACTTCCAGTTTTGTTGCCAGTTTGATACTGTCAGTAGTAAAGGAAAATACGGCAATGACACCGAAAGTGATAATTGCACATGTCACGGAGAAGTACGGTTATAAGATCAAGTACGCGAAGGCATGGAGGGCTAAAAGAGGACACTGGAGGAGCTTTTTGGGACATATGTTGAGGCATACAACTTCGTACAGAGGCTGTTGCGGCGCATATGCGAAGCAAATCCAGGAACAGTCATCGAAATTGTTGATATGCCGGCAATCGGCTCGGAGGGTGCTGTGATTCCTGGGTGCATGGTACTACGGAGATTTTTCTGCGCATTCCAACAGTGCGTTGCATCGTTCAGGTACATGAGACCCGTGTTTTGCATTGACGGAACATTTTTGACTGGAAAATACCAGGGAACTATGCTGACTACCGTGGCTGTTGATGCCAATGACCAGCTTCTCCCCATAGCATATGCCGTGGTCGAGGGGGAGAACTACAGCAGTTGGCTGTGGTTCTTGGGCAAATTGAAGAATGAGGTCGTCAAAGACCGGGAACTCGTGTGCTTGATTCACGATCGAAATGGAGGAATGCTGAGTGTGATCGAGTACATGCAATCGGGAGTGGATCCATCGCTGAATTGGGATACTTGCAGAGTCGTTGGTGCTCTTGGCATCTTGCCGCGAATTTTCCCACTCGTTTCAAGAGCAGGTGCCTTATGCAGGTGTTCAAACGGCTTGCCAAACAGAACCAGGAGGAAAAGTTCTCAAAAATATGGAAGTCAGTGGAAGAAGGTACGTTGGCGGAATTGCAAGGGGCAGGCGCTCCAGAAGACGGCGGCGTTGCCGACGCGGGAAGCCGCCGGGGTCGTTTTAGTTTCAGTCAATGGATTCAGCCCAAACCAATGGAGAAGTGGTCATTGCTGCACGACATAGGCGGGGCTCGGTACAGAATCATGATGACAAATCTGGCCGAGGTGTACAACTTCGTCCTGAAAGGTGTGCAATGCTTACCACTCACTGCAATAGTTGAGATGACATTCTATCGCATAGTAGCGTACTACGACAGCAGGAGTTTGGCGGCATCAAGTCTTGTGCATGACCCCTTAGTACACTGGCCCAAAAGATCAATGATTACCTCGAATTTCAGACAAGAAAGTCGTTGACACATGATGTCTCAGTGCTGAGTTGTTTGAACGGAAAGTATGAGGTTCGGCTAAGACACAAACATGTCCGTGGCACATTGCGAGCTGGTTGGGTCCACGAATGTCGAATTTCAAATGCAGATGCCCAATGCACATGCAACAAGCCTCAACTGCTGCACATTCCTTGCTCGCATATCATTGCTGCCTACTCCGTTCCTGGGATCGATCCGACGTAATATATCTCAACCATTATACTCTGTAGTACTTGTGGAAAACCTGGGACGGTGTCTTCAATGGGTTTGCGGCGAGGGGAAACTATCGAGAACTGTCGCCGGAAGATACCATCACGTGGATCCCAGACAAGAGGCTCCTTGTAGGCCATGTCGCCCGACGTCGATCCAGGAGGATACAAAACGATATGGATGCAGCGGAGCGTGAAGACGACCTACATAGATGCAGCGCTTGCAGGCAGCCTGGTCACACAAGGAATCGATGCTCGCGGGTAGCAGGCGCATCGACCTCGTCGCAAAACTAAAGCAATACAACTTACCTATATGAGTTGTACTGTAATGTTGTAATGTTTGAACTACTGAATGTTTTATCGTGAATTGTACTGAATTTCCCTAATGCCTTCTCGTGAATTTTCCTAATGCCTTGTCGTGAGTTGTACTGAATTTCCCTATATGAGTTGTACTGAATTTCCCTAATGCCTTGTCGTGAATTTTTGTAAGTACTACTAAATGTTTGTTTATTAACAGTAATGTATCAACTTCTCAACGAATATGTGACAACTGCAGGTATGGTTGACGACCATTAGCTTCCCGAGCTGATTGCACAGCACCATCAGGAGCGTCACTGTGCTCGACGCCTTCTATAGGGCACCGTTCTCCCAGCTCTGCGCATGAGGACACTGCGTGAGATGTGGCCTCTAGATGAGCGGTTCGCGCCTTATTTGCTCGAGGCTGGACTGTTGCCGTTCGCCAGCATGGTAGATCTGGCAAGATGATTCCCTTTTGACCGAGCCCTCGTTACCGCGCTTGTGGACCAGTGGAGGCCCGAGACGCACACGTTCCACTTCAGTTTCAGCGAGCTCACTATCACGCTGCAGGACGTTAGCATGCTACTTGGCCTACCTATCCGCGGGGAGATATATGTCCCAGCTGCCACTGATAGAGTTGCATGGCTCCTAGATTTCCTACAGCACTTCGAGGGAGTAGGGCCTGCGGGTGGGTTTGCGCAGGACGCGGGAGTTCCCTAGAGTTACCTTCGCGCAGTGCGCGATGGTGCGCTCCCCGTGGCTGCTCCAGAGGAGGTCTTCAGACGCCACCTTGAGGCGTACTTTCTGTACCTGTTTGGGTAGTTGCTCTTCCCTGGCACCCACGGAGACATCTGCGAGCGGCAGTACGTTCAGCTCGCCAGGAGTATTGCCGACTCGGCCCTGGGGCACGTGCCGCGGTTAAGTTTCGGATCCGCCGTGCTCTGCCACACCTACAGGGGGTTGTGCGACGCCACTAGTAGAGACTAGGTGAGCTCTCCTTTCGCTGGGTGCGCCATCCTCTTGCAGATGTGGTCGTATGAGAATTTCCCCATCGGTCGACCGCTGGTTCCGCGGGATCAGTTCGCGTTGGCCGGGGATGTGAGGGACGGCCCCGTGATGGGATGGAGGTGGGCTAGACTGAGTTTGAGGTGGGCCACAGATCAGGCGCACCTCTGTTATCCTTCGTACGCCACGGGCTTAGATATGCTCGTCAACGACAGTGTCATCTGAGATCTGTGGACCACCGCGAACCTCCAATCCGTCGCTCCAGTTTGCCTTTCTTCTCTTTGTACACAGGATGCTGTGTACTGGCGCACCCAGGTTCTGCTCGTCTTCTCGCACATGATTAAGGGGTACTCGCCTGAGCGAGTTATACGCTAGTTCAGCCTGCGCCAGCTTGTCTCCGTGCCGCCTCCTCGACAGATCCCGCACCATATCCATGAGTACGTCAAATATGCATTACATTCACATATTATTTTACACATGATTTCTGTCACTAACAAATTACTTTGTCCGCAGGCAATCCAGGAAGGGTCCAGTGAGGGACGATTTCGTTCGTCGGCAGCGGCCCTATGTGCAGGAGTGGATGGATTGGGCCCACACACACACGGTCGAGGAGCATAGGCCGTACAGCCACGACATCCTTTTTTGTATCTGTCCTAATACCGACCTCGCACGATCTACCGGTTGGCGGGTAGTCCACCAGCCACGCCTGATGAGCCCGTCCCTCCCGCCACCATTGACGACCGCAACGACCGACGCCTTATTGGGCAAATCCACTCTTCTATGAGTTCCTTAACTCTTTGCAACCTGACTTTCACATGGATTGTCGTTCTATAATTGCATTAATTTGTGTGCATAGCTAGACATCCTCGGCGGCGTCTCTGCTGGTGCACGGGACATGATGGTCAGGTCCCGCCTCGGACCCACCATGCCCAGTGACGATGTGTACGCATATTGTTCGGAGGTCGAGCGGCAGGTCGATCAGATTTTGGTCGGTTTCAGAGTGCTGCTGCCACCTCACTTGACCGTGATACCCCACCATCATCGTCGGCGTCGGGTCCTTCGCCGCATGTGCCACCAGCGGACCGTCCGTCATCGTCGTGCCCTCCACCACCGCACACGGGTTTCGTGCCTACCGATAGCTCTTCGGATGAAGAGCTCGATACTCCTGCATGGCACCAGCCTCTCGATCAGACACAGCAGCATCATACGCAGCCGACACAGCAACATCCTAACTTCCTTGCCGATGCTCCACCGCCTATGCAGCCGACACAGCCTTCCCAGGCTCCACCGTCTGTGCAGACACCACCAGCGAGGAAGCGGCGCGTCAGGGATCGTCAGTCCCTCTCTCGGTACACACCATCGGAGTATCAGGCCCCCCACAGAGGGGGAGGAGGGGACAATAGCCTGATGTAGGGTTTTGTCGGATTGTTCAGTTTTTTCGTACATTTTTGTCAAGTTTCCAACCTTTTGAGAAAACACTGTCGCACTTTTGTACTGTTCTACTTTTGTCCGACTCTGCATTGCTACTTTTTAGCCTTTATACTTTCACCTTTTCAGCTTTTGTATGATTAGTACTTTCAGCTTTTGTCGTCTTGCCCCTTTTTATGACAGGGCACTTTAGATTTCCCGAGAACCCTAAAAAAGCTAAAACCCACATCTCATCTCCGAACTTCGATCTACTTCAAGGAGTATCTCCCATTCACTATTCTGAGCAAGTTTCCCTTCTGCAAGATTTCCAAAATCTCATCCCAGGCCTCAGTTTCAAGTCTCGCCATTTTCTAAAACCTTAATTACCCTAATTACCCTAAAGTGCCATGTCTTGGTATATCCAGACAATAGGTGAATTATCCCAAAATCATCGAATCTTGTCGAATTTCATCGAAACTCCTGCTGAATAAGCTCCTGGAATAAAGTTACACTTGTGTGTGAAATTATATCTCAAATCAGCCCTCCCAATCTCAAGATTTGCAAACAAGTCCAAATTTCCAAGCAAAATCATCACAAATCAGTCCAAATCCTTGCATCTGGGTCCCTGCCCCTTTGAACCTTTCAGTCGCTAGCCGGGCTGGAGACTGAAATGCTGTGGGTTTCAGTCACTAGCCGGGCTAGCGACTGAAAGCTGGCGTGGCACGGCACCTGGGCTAGCGGGGCGTTGGGCCGTGCCACGTCTTTAGTCGCTAGCCCAGCTAGCGACTGAAGATCAGTCGCGCGCGCTGATTCGCGACAGAGCTCCATTTTTGCAAATTTTAAAAGGTCTGGGTTATTTTTCGAATTTGTTTTTTTTTTGTGGGTTATTAGGAAAAAAATTCTAATAAATGGCTTTTAGGAATTTAGAAGTAGTAAGGTCTTCAGAAAGGGTTATGATGTTTGGAGAGTCCATTGCAATGAAGTCTTCTCTTCTGAAACCTTCCTCGTCGCGGAGGAGCTCCTCGCCGCCGCCGGTGACCATCCCCGGCAAGATGAGGGTCTTGTGCAGGCCCGGGAGAATCCTCTCGCCGTCGGTGTCACCTCTCTCGCCGACGAGAACGGAGATATTGGAGAGGTCGATCCCCCATTGCATTGATAGGTATCTTCCAAAGATGCACAAAGAAAATTCAGCAACAACTGAATGTGATTAACTCATGCTTATAAAGCATTTGAGGAAATTGCACCATGCTGTAATTTCAAGAAATTACCGATTCTCACATGTACTTTTTATTTCTATTGTATAATTTATCTGTACTAAAACAAAAGATATGTAAAAAAAAAGTTATTTTACAAAAGGAACTTACTTATCAAAGAAGTTAGGAGAGAGAGGTTTCAACTTTTCCATAGAAAAGGGAGGTTTTAGTTTATCTAAAAAGCCGTTTCAGCAGTTCAAATAAATTTTATTTGGGAGAATTTAAAATTCTTAAAACTATCTCTATATTATAATTTTATTTGTACTAACAAAGGTATGTTTTGATGATCGAAGAATGCCAACTAGAGGGGGTGAATATGCAGCTTTACAAATTTTAATTTTGATTGACTAGTTTGTATCCTAGATTGCAATACCAATTCACAAATAAACTAGATGATGGCACAAATTAAGTTTTGCAATCCTAGGGTGAAAAAACACAATATCACAATTTCTAGAAATATAAAACAAGCAATAGAGATAACCGAACGAGATCGAATTTTCCCGAGGTATCGAAAATTTACCGATTTCCACTAATCCTCGTTGAAGCACTCTACACAAGAGCTTTTGCTTCGATTCCACTAGGGGTAGCCCTTCTCCTCTCCAGATAGGCGAGCTCCGAGCTTTTACACCTAACCGCCGGGCCTCTCCGACACACATCGTCGATGGAGAGATCGTCGGACCTTCCGAGTCATCTAGGTGACGGTAATCACCAAGAGTAATAAGTCTAGCACTTCACTTAATGAAACACAAAACTTTAAAAACAAGGATGCAAGTGCAAATGGCTCAAATACAACTCTACTCAATTTGCTCTCAACAATTTGCTCAAAGATTTTGCTCCAAATGCAAGAGAGTGAATGTGAGAGGTTAGGCAAGCTTTTGCACAGAGTTTTTGAGATGATGAACTTGCAAAATGTTGCTAAGGTCGAAGTATATATATAGTTCTCAAAGAATCTAACCGTTTGCAAGAAAATAGTGACCGTTACTCACAACGGCAACTTTGTCAGTTACCGTTTCAACAAATTTTGTGAAGGCCGGACGAAAGCCATTTGTCCGGACAAAATCCCCGGACATATGAACATGTCTTTGTTTACAAGTTCAATTTAAAGCTCATGAGAATTACACAGGCCGGACAATGTCTGGCCCGTCCCGGACAAAAGCCCCCAGACGGTTTCAAATGTCTCTGGTTCATTTTAAATCAAAACTCACGAGATATGTACTGGCCAAACATCGTCCGGCCATAATGGACAATGCCCGGTCTATGCAAAACGAAAACAGGACTTCACAATTTTACTCAAAATTGATTTGTGACTAAATGCAAATGCAATTTTTTTTCAAAAATACTGAGTTTGATCAAGTGACTTGTGCTGAGACCCCTCTTAATAGTATGACCATCTAAACTAGAAATTTTCGAAAGAAAACGCGTGTATTACTCACTATTTTGCCCTTATGCTGAGTTGCATCGTCAATCACGTTTCGGGAGGTCTTGACGATCTTCATTTTTCACTTTTGTGTCGTTTCCACCACGCCTTAACCTAAATCTCAATTGCAAAGGTTAGTTGCGTGTACTTCAGATGTCATTAATCACCAAAACCCTAATTAGGGCTCAAGACTCAACAATCTCCCTCTTTTTGGTGATTGATGACAACCTATATACATAAAACACAGGGATATCAAAAATAAAGATAAGCATACAGTGCTCCCCCTAAATCATATGCGTACATGCAGTAAAACAACATTTAAGCATATATGAATCAAACAACATTCAAGCATATATGAATCAAACCAAAACATATATATATGTGACAAAGTAACAACATAACAATCATATATATATGAGATAACTCTCCCCCTTTGGCATCAAACAAACACAAAAGGAGAAAGGCATACATGCATATAATGGTAGCTGAGAGTAGTCCATACAAGCATACAACCACCATGCCCATATACACACACAGCTCAAATAAGTCTATCGATCACTATATGATCTAAGGTTGCGGAGGATGATTGGAGGAAGAGTCACCGCGACGGCAACGCTGATACTGTCTTGCATCAAAACGCCCATGCAGCTCGGATATGTCCTGGCTCATGGAATCTAGTCGAGACTTGATGATGTTTAGCCGATGATCGATGGAGTTGAGATGGGAGTCAACTGCATCAAAGCGGGCCTCGAAGCGCATGGACATCTGGTCGAGATGCTCCATGATCATCATATAGGGGGCAGAGACATCTGGGCCAGGATAAATAGAATAGGACTGAAGTGGAGAGGGAGCGCCCGCCGCGGCTGAAATGTCTGCCATCTGCTCATCATCATCAGCTGGTTGCCCTACTTGAGTCTCATAACGAATGAGAATGCCCAGACTCTTCATCCGGTAGTACTCCATCGAAGTAGGACGAGATGCTCAGTGCAGGCCAAAGTATGATAAGGTATGAGCAATAAAAGGCGCAAAGGGCAAAAGTCTCTTTGGATCCATCTGGGCCTCCTGCATTTCATGGAACATAAACTCAATGATATCAAACGTGGTCTCGTCAATCTGAGCCTTCAGAAGGTGTAGCATGGTAGAGGTGATGGCCCCTCGATCCCCGATCTTCGGCAGAATGGTCATCCAGTTGATCTTCTCAAGGATTGCAACTGGGGGAATCAACTGAGAGACTTTGCCGATGTTTGGGTCTAGACTATCAAAGAGATGGGCGACATCTTCAACTCGTACCTCATCCAAGGCAAAGAGGCTGTGGTCAACATGCTCAATCTGAAGAGCTTCCTCGAACTAGGCCTTGGTGAGTGTCTTCTTCGAATTGTTGTTCATGAAGATGATATGAGATCGGTAAGAGGCGATGTGAAGGGATGCAAAGAAAGATCAAACGATGTCCTTGTTCCATTTCCACTCTTCCTGCATCTCAGTGAACAAGCACATGTTGATCGCCAGGAACTTTCCCTTCAGAGGATAGTGGACTTTGCTCTCAATCAGGTTCCAATCAACCGCCTGATGTTCAAAAACCTTGGCTGAGGAGAACCGAGTGCTATACTGAGACATCTCAAAGGCATTCCAGAAGTTTCACTCTGTGCATGTCCGTGGGTGCTCATACGGGTTCTTTCGGTGAAGCCGTCGAACCGCGCTAGCTGAATAAGTCTGAGTGCCCCTATGCCCCTGATCACCACCACTGCTGCTATCATCTGAATCTGAGCTCGCGACAGCGGAGCCCATGGGAGGAACTTGAGCAGCGTCATCCTAGTCTACTGCCAACGCATCCCAATCTATGGGTTGAGCCGGTTGGGAAGAACCGGAGCCACAGCGGCGACTAGTCTGTTTGACTCGTCCCAACATGCTGACTCTGAGGAGAGAAAGATTGATATAGAGTTTGATAAGAAAATGATCCGATAAGATAAGAAGAGAATGCAATGAAATGCATGATCCTCAAATGCACTTTTAAATGACCTTTTAAGAATTTTGGAAAATCTTTCATCTTTACATTTTGATTAATCAAAGATGTCACCAAGTTTGCCTTAAGGTCTATTTCATAACTCTTAAGCAAGATGTGTCAATAACATCACTAGCAATCATGCCTATGCAAGTTGAAATCGTGATCAATTTATTTTAAAAACATATTTTTACAATTTTCTCATATGCACTTAGTTTCATTTAACTTGATTTGAAGCGCATCACATTCATGTATATTAGTAAAATATCATCAAAAACACATTTAGATTTCATATTTTCACCTACTCCATTTAAGTTATGATCCATTTCAATTATAGCCCTAGTTATTTAGTCTTATGCTTTTGAAACATCTAGTTTATCCCCAATTTTGGCATCTATATACTCATATCATGCAAGTCATAGAACTAGGATAAACGAATCTACAAGAAGTGACGAAAACATATGTTCAACAATTAATCCAAGATGTTCACATTTTCACAAGAGCTACACAATTTTATACCATGTAGTTTTATCCCTAAACAAGATACTTCAATACTCATGGCATGCATGTCTACAAGATGATTCAAATTGGTACGTGCATAAGGAATCAGTATGTATTTGAGATCAATTTCATGAAAACCTCATCAATTTTATCATGCAAAAAGAAAAATCTTTCAAACCCTAGCAAGTGAATCATGATGAAATGCAAGAAAAAGGAGAGGGAGAAGAAGAAATCTAAACAAGCCAAATGAGGGAGAAGAGGAACAGGAGCCAAGATTTGAAGCCGGACGAATATTAGTCGGATGGATGCTTGAGTCTGGTGAAGGCGGGAAGAGCTCGGTGTGAGAAGAGAAAAGAAGCAAATACTACGTCTAAAAGATTTGGGGAAAGAAGAAATCGAAAAAATAAGTAACTGCCCAACTGTGCACAGGTCGGACAGAGTCCGCTCGGGTCGGACAGAGTCTGGCACTGGGTGGACAAAGTCCGAACAATTCAGATAACCTGCTGAATCTACTGAATTTTTGAGATTTTAGCAAATTTGCTTCAAAAAGGAATTAAGTTTCAGAATGGGCTCAAAAATCATGTTAGGAGTAGAGATGGATAGAATTGAGATGGATAAGAGTCAAAGAAGATCTTGATATGAGACCCCAAAAGAGATTTCCGGGTAAAACGGGTAAAACAAACAGATTTTCACCGGATCTTCAATTCTCAATGAAATTTGGATTTTTCTGAAATGTTTGGACTTGTATAAATTTGAAGTACTATTTCAAGCCAAAACATGGAAGAAAATTTGGCTCAAATAGCTGAATTCACAAAATGCACATTTTGGGTGTTTTCGGGTTAAGAGTCGGTTTCGGGCGACCCAGGAAATGTGATAACTTGAAAGCCGTAGGTCTTTTGAGAAAAAGTTCAACATGAACTATCTTCGGGTGATTGAGTTCTAAGTGTTTCATGTAGAGAGTTTTTGTCAAAACTAAACCTATCTTGTTTTATGGAAATAAGTCATTTTGGTCCAAAACAAGGTCTCGAAGTCTTCAATTTTGTCAAAATTATGCATTTTAACTCGAAATTCTTTTGTTTGACTTTCAAAACCTTTGAAAACATATTTGAAACGTATTTTTGAAAGTTTTGTAGTAATTTCACACATTTTTAAATATTTTGAGCACTTTTTCACCTTTTTAGTTTGAAAATGACCTTTTTAACAAAATATATGCATAATTTTCATTCATGTATACAATTAGGGATATACAAATATTCAATGAACTTGAAGTTGCTCCCCCTTAATGTGTCATCTAAGTATTATTGAAAAGAGATGAAGATGTGATCATTTGGTCTTTTTCTTCAAAATAGGAAGTGATTGGCATAGATGCCTATATTATATATATATATATATATATATATATATATATATATATATATATATATATATATATATACTAGATAAGAGCACAATAAAGGACCATTCTAAGTAAGCAAGAATTCAAATAACATTTGAAATGTCAATAACATTCAATTCATTTCTTAACTTGCTAAATCTTGACCCATCTAAGGGTTTAGTGAATATGTCTGCTAATTGATTATCAGTTGACATATGACTAATCACTATGTCCCTTTTTGATAGTTGATCCCTTAAAAAGTGATGTCTAATGTCAATGTACTTAGTTCGAGAGTGTTGAACGGGATTGTTAGCAATTTTAACGGCACTCTCATTATCACATAAAAGTAGAACACAATTGACTTTTATGCCATAGTCTAGCAATGTTTGCTTCATCCATAATAGTTGTGCACAACAACTACTGGCCAAAACATATTCCGCCTCGGCGGTTGAAAGTGTAACTGAATTTCGTTTCTTATAAGTCCATGAGACTAATGATCTTCCTAGAAATTGACATCCACCAAAAGTACTTTTTCTATCAATTTTACAACCGGCATAATCAGAATGCGAATATCCAAGAAGATCAAAACTAGCATTTTTAGGATACCAAAGACCTATGTTTGGTGTATGTTTTAAGTACCTAAATATTCTTTTTACCGTAATCATATGACATTCTCTAGGGGCTGCTTGAAACCTAGCACACATGCATACACTAAACATAATGTCCGGTCTAGAAGCAGTGAGGTACAATAAAATACCAATCATATAACGATATTATTTGAGTTTCACCGGTTTACCTCCCTCGTCCATGTCCAAATGACCATTTGTAGCCATGGGGGTCTTGATTGGCTTTGCATCCTCCATTCCAAATCTCTTGAGCAAATCCTTCACGTATTTGCTTTGGCTCACGAATATTTCTTCTTTGATTTGCTTGATTTGAAGCCCGAGGAAAAAGCTCAACTCACCAATCATGGACATCTCAAATTCCTTTGACATAGTTTCACCAAAAACTTGACAAAGGGATTCGTTAGTGGACCAAAAATTATATCATCAACATAGATTTGACAAACAAAGAAATCATCATTTATGATTTTGGTAAAGAGGGTTGTATCAATTTTTCCAACTTTAAATCCTTGTGAAATTAGAAAATTTCGCAACCATTCATACCAAGTCCTAGGAGCTTGCTTAAGACCATAGAGGGCTTTTGAAAGTTTATAAACATGATTAGGATATTTTGGATCTTCAAAGCCCGGCGGTTGCTTTACACATACAAGTTTTGAAATTTCACCATTTAAGAAAGCACTTTTAACATCCATTTGAAATAGTTTGATTTCAAAACTTGATGCAAATGCAAGTAAGATACGAATGGCTTCTAGTCTAGCCACGGGAGCAAAAGTTTCATCAAAATCTAATTCTTCAATTTGAGAATAACCTTGTACTACCAATCTTGCTTTATTCCTTACAACTATGCTATTTTCATCTTAATTATTTCGAAAGACCCATTTTGTACCAATTATATTGTGATCAAGAGATTTTTCTACAAGTTTCCATACATTATTTCTAGTAAAGTTTTTCAATTCCTCATGCATGGAATTTACCCAATCTGGGTCCACTAGAGCTTCATCAATGCATTTGTGCTCAAGACTAGAAATGAATGATGCGTGCTCACAAAAAGATGCGATTTTAGAATGAGTTTGAACACCTTTATCAACATCACCTATTATTTGGTTGACGGGGTGATCCTTAGTGATGGTTTGATGAAGTCTTGGATTTTGCAATGCTTGATCTTCATTTTCCTTCATGTCCGAATCAAAATCGACTTGAGTAGCGGTCTCTGGAACCATAGGAGCTACATTTTCTTGACCGGGTGACTTTGAATCTTCATCTTTAGGCTTGATGTCCCCAACCGTCATGTTCTTGATTGCTTCTTGTAGTTCCTCATTTCCTACATTCTCAAGATTTTCATGCTCTTCTTGAGAGCCGTTAGTTTCATTATATTCAACATTGCAAGTTTCCTCAATGCATTCGGTTATTGTGTTAAAAACACGATAAGCCTTGCCAATTGATGAATATCCAACTAGAAAGCCTTCGTCAACATGTCTTTGAAATTTTTCAAGATGCATGCGCTTTTTAAGAATGTAACACTTGCAACTAAAAACTCGAAAATATGAAATATTTGGTTTTCTTCCAACAATTAGCTCGTAAGGAGTTTTGTTTAAAAGTGGATGAGTGTAAAGCCAGTTTATAGCATAACAAGCAGTATTGACGGCCTCAGCCTAAAACCTAGTGGAGGTTTTATACTCATCTAACAAAGTTCAAGCCATTTCGATTAATGTTCGATTTTTTCTTTCCACAACACTGTTTTGTTGAGGAGTGTATGGCACGGAAAATTCGTGTTTAATCCCGGATTCACACAAAGCTCAATAAATTCCAAATTTTGAAACTCTCCACCATGATCACTTCGAAGTTTCTTGATGAAGAATTCAAATTCATTTTCAACGCGTTTAGCAAATCTTTTAAAAACACTTGGAGCTTTCGACTTATAATTTAAAAAGAAAATCTAAGTAAATCGAGAGAAATCATCAACAATAACAAAGCAATAATTGCTACCACCAATACTTTGAGTTTCGGATGGACCAAACAAGTCCATATGCAAAAGCTTAAGTGGTCTAGATGTTGATAAAACATTTTTAGTGGGGTGAGTACTTGCAACTTGTTTTCCGCTTGACAAGCACTACAAAGTTTATTCTTTTCAAACTTTACATCTTTCATTCCTAAAACTAAATCTCTTTTTAAAAGCTTGTTTAATTGATGCATTCCAACATGAGCCAAATGACGATGCCAAAGCCATCCCAAAGAATTTTTGGCAACCAAGCAAGTTGAAATGCAAGAGACTTTTGAACCGAAATCCACCAAATACAAATCTCCGTATCGAAAACCTTTGAACACTAGAGATTTGTCTTTTAAGCTTTCAATAGTAACTTCATTTGGTTCAAAAATGCATCGAAGACCCAAATCACAAATTTTTGCAACTGAAAGCAAATTGAAATTCAAGGATTCAACAAGTAATACGTTTGAGATGGAAAGGTTGTTAGTGATCGCAACTTTACCTAATCCAATTACCTTTCCTTTACTATTATCACCAAACATGATTTTGTCTATGTCATTGCAACCATTTTCAAAAGAGGAGAAACGATTTCCATCACCGGTCATGTGTTAGGTGCACCCGCTATCAAGCACCCAATGCCTCTCACCGGTCTTGTAGTTCATCTAAAAGAAAGGTTAGACGCTTTTAGGTACCCAAACTTGTTTGGGTCCTTGAAAGTTAGCGACAAGATTTTTTGGAACCCAAACCCTCTTTTTATGTTTATTTAGGTGAGGTATACCAATAAATTTAGCAATCACTTTTCCAAAATTATGTTTCTTGAGCATGTAATGGGAGTGAGACACATTTTCTTTAGCTTTAGAAGTTGAGGGACAAGCATTTGATAAATGATCTATATCATAGCATTTGTGACAAAACATATTAGTAGCCTTAACAAAAGTTACTTCAGTACACAACTTCTTTCTTTTATTCAGTTCATATCCTAAACCTTCTTTCCTAAATGAGCATCGTTGCTCACTAAGAAGTTTATCTAAGATTTCTTTGCCTTTAAAATATTTTGTTAATCCTAGATTTAATTTTTCCACTTGTGCCTTGAGTTCTAGATTTTCTAGAATTAAATTTGTATCATTATTAACAACCGAATCACAAGCATTTTCATGATTAATTTCTAAATCATCACAAGTAGTCGATATTGAATGGGAGACAATATGAGGTGATTCATCTAGAATATCACAAGTAATCCTATGTCACTAGTTTGTTTGAAATCAACAAATTCCTTAACTAGTAGTGACTCATGAGAGTCATTTAGTTCAACATACAAATTACTAAGAGTTGAATATTCCTTTTTAAGCATTTTGTTTTCCTTAGTTAACTTACCTAGTGCCTCATCTAATTCCATAATCATATCAACAAGTTCATCATAAGAAGGTTCGGGATCCGATACCTTTGCGTCGTCACTTGTCATGAGACAAAGAGATGACTCATCTTCGAAGGAAGAGGCATTTCCAATGGAAATTCCCACCATCTTTGTGGAGGTTGATGGAGCTTCATCATCCGAGTCGGACTCCTCTGATCCGGAGTACCACTCTCCGATGCAAGCTTCGCCCTTACCTCTATTGTTGTAGAGCTTCTTAAAGAGCATCTTTTTGCCCTTTGAGCCTTCTCCACCGTCTTTCCTTTCTTGTGATCTTTGATGATCACTCCTCTTGTTAGGACATCTCGAAGCGAAATGCCCCTTCTCATGGCACTCATAGTATGTTATGTTCTTAAATCTAGTTTTCTTATGCGGTCCTCACCTCTTTTCAAAATCAAACCCCTTCTTGTTGATTTTATTTAGGAGTTTTCAGGTTTTTCTCACAAGGAGGGCTAAATCACCATCGGATCCATCATCCGAGCTATCTTCCTTGGCCTCCTCAACCTTGGCCTTAAAAGCCAAAATTTTCTTCTTCAACCCGGAAGCTTCCACAATTCCTTTCTTCCACCTTTTGCATTTCATGGGTAATGAGAGTACCCAAAAGTTCGATTGGAGTTGTAGATGTAAGGTAACAATTTATAAGCACAATCACAATGGTGTCGAAACTCGTAGGTAAAATCATAAGCATCTTGCGCACGATGTCGATGTCTTCAAACTTTGTATCTAATCCTTTAAGATCATTGATTAAAATGTTAAGTCGAGTGAACATGTCACTCACATTTTCATTTTCAAGCATAATGAAAGAATTGTATTCTCTAGTTAATTTAATTAACTTAGCTTCCTTAACCTTAGAGGTACCTTCATGAATTACTTATAAGGTTTTCCACATTTCATATGATGTTTCAAGATTACTAATGCGGTTGAACTCATTTAAATCCAGTCCATTGAATATAGCATTTTTTGCTTGAGCATTTGCTTGAAGATTTTTTGTTAGAGGTGTAATATTTTCTAAATCAACAAGAGCTCTAAATCCGTCTCTAGTGACCCTCCAAACATCAAGACTAATAGACTCAAGATATACTGCCATCCTAATTTTTCAATAACAATAATTTTCACCCTTAAAAAAGGGGACCTTTCCATTATAGTTTTCCTTGATTGACGACATCCTCTCTCTAGACAGTTAAGTCCTAAAAAGAGAGACCTATGCTCTGATACCACGTGATGATCGAAGGATGTCGACTAGAGGGGGGTGAATAGGCGGTTTTACAAATTTTAATTTTGATTGACTAGCTTGTATCCTAGATTGCAATATCAACTCACAAATAATTTAGATGATGACACAAATTAAGTTTTGTAATCCTAGGGTGACAAAACACAATATCACAATTTCTAGAAATATGAAGCAAGCAATAGAGATAACCGAACGAGATCGAATTTTTCCCGAGGTATCGGAAATTTGCCGATTTCCACTAATCCTCGTTGAAGAACTCTACACAAAAGCTTTTGTTTCGATTCTACTAGGGGTAGCCCTTTTTCCTCTCCGGATAGGCGAGCTCCGAGCCTTTACACCCAATCGCCGGGCCTCTCCGACACACACCGTCGATGGAGAGATCGCCGGACCTTCTGGGTCATCTAGGTGATGGCAATCACCAAGAGTAATAAGCCTAGCACTTCACTTGATCAAACACAAATCTTGAAAAACAAGGATGCAAGTGCAAATGGCTCAAATGCAACTCTACTCAATTTGCTCTCAACATGATCCGTTTGAGACCTAGCCTTGGTTTTTGCACTAGCCTCACCCAGATTCTAATATGCGGAATAACGGGATCTTACTTGGAAATACCGAAACCCAAAGGTTGATTGAAAAACGCAGTTCAAGTAATTGCACAACTCTTTATTTCAAAGAGGGTTTTACACGTCGAACGTTAGGTCGCACTCGCCTATGTCGAGGGAACTATGTGTCTAAGACTTCAATCTAGACTTGATGATCTAAACTAGACCTATTACAAGGTATTTATAATCCAATCGTATGAATACATATCAAACTCAGTAACCTAAACGTATTAGACTCATATAACTAACTAACTAACTAGTTCTAAACTGATAAGCTTAGTTATATATATTCGGATCGGATTACAATTTCGACCAGAGGACCAATCCATAGTCGCGAAACCTTTCCGATCACGGTTATAATCGCGGGACCGTATGCGATCAGGACTTGAAGATCCTCCTGGATCACAACAATTTGCTCAAAGATTTTGCTCCAATGCAAGAGAGTGAATGTGAGAGGTTAGGCAAGCTTTTGTACAGAGTTTTTGAGATGATGAACTTGCAAATGCTGCCAAGGTCGAAGTATATATATAGTTCTCAAAGAATCTAGCCGTTTGCAAGAAACATGGCCAAATTTGTACGGGCTGGACATTGTCCGACCGGTCAATACAATTCAATAGTGACCGTTACTCACAACGGCAACTTTGTCAGTTATGGTTTCAACAAATTTTGTGAAGGCCAGACAAAAGCCATTTGTCTAGACAAAAACCCCGGACATATGAATATGTCTCTGTTTACATGTTCAATTTAAAGCTCACGAGATTTACACAGGACGAACAATGTTCGACCCGTCCCGGATAAAAGCCCCCGGACGGTTTCAAATGTCTATGGTTCATTTTAAACCAAAACTCACAAGATATGTCCTGGCCGGACATTGTCCGGCTATAACGGACAATGCCCGGCCTATACCAGACAAATGCACCAGACAGATTTATCTGTCTCTGGTTTCGTTTTGTAAGTGCTGAGAGAATTTTGTACTCGCCGGACATTGTCCGGCCATCACAGACAATGTCCGGCCTGTGCAAAACGAAAACATGACTTCACAATTTTACTCAAAATTGATTGTGACTAAATGCAAATGCAATTTTGTTTCAAAACACTGAGTTTGGTCAAGTGATTTGTGTGAGCCCCTCTTAATAGTACGACTATCTAAACTAGAAATTTTCAAAAGAAAACACGTGTATTACTCAGTATTTTGCCCTTATGCTAAGTTGCGTCGTTGATCACGTTTCGAGAGGTCTTGATGATCTTTATTTTTTACTTTTGTGTTGTTTCCACCACGCCTTAACCTAAATCTCAATTGCAAAGGTTAGTTGCGTATACTTCGGATGTCATTAATCACTAAAACCCTAATTAGGGTTCAAGACTCAACATGTTTGAGATGGTTTGTTTGCGAAAGAAACTGACTTACCAAAAATTGAGGGGAGAGAGGCCTCAACTTCTCCATATAAAAGGAGTTTTGGTTTACTTGAAACCCGCTTCAACAGTTCAGCTATATCTTATTTGGGTAGGTTTAAACTTTGATAACCTTAAACTGAAATTGAAATTGAAATTCTTCTAAACGGATTAAACAGAGCTAAATAGTTACAAATCTAACCTATTGAGTCTGAGTAGATTTGACCCAACACAGGTGAGGACCGAGTCTAGATCTCCTTATATTTGACCTCAGATATCCAAAATTTAAAAAACCTGACTGGAGTTTGAACTGGGACTATTCGGTGACCTGGGACTATTCGGTGTTTTTTTTGCTGGTTTGTCCTGATGCCAGAAATACTTATGCCTAGTTGCAAATTACTCACTTCACTTAAAAATGTAAGGTTCATAACCTTCTGTAAAACGATCAAGGAATGGGAAAATCAAGTTGAGAGAGAGAGAGATAAATCATGCTGTCCTTGTTAATTACACTAAAGGTGTTGGAAGAAAAAATAATGTCATTTGGACGGTAAAAGATAGAAGCAGGAAAAAGTCATTAACTATAGCAGTACTGTCCTTCTCTCGCCTGAGCGCACTTGGCCTGGAAGTAGAGATGGGGCTCACGTTAAGCCGCATTCCGGCTCACGTATACACCAGATTGCACCGAAACCCTTGCATCCGCAGCGCCAAAGATAACCACGTATGTCATATCAGCGTTCCAATGTTTTAAATCTGTGTATCAAAATTATACAAACTAGATCTAAAAAATAAACACAAATTTAGTACAATGATGCGAGATACATAGTATTTCGTAATTATGACATAACACATAGTAATATAACTCAAATCTGAAGCTATGTATTATTTATTATACAAGTAGGATTTGATGAAGAGAGATAAATTTAAGAAAAAAAAAGTGTAAAAATTAAATATAGATTTGGATGTGTGTAGTGCTGGATTTAATGCCGAGGCTGCTCGGGCCGCCGTCTCAGCTGCACCACCAGCAACCCCCGGAAGCCCCCTCCTCCGGCCCCCTTACTGGCACCAGCGACGGCGGAAGAAGACCGTGCTGTCGGCCGCTCGGCTGCAGCCTGGGCCTCGGCCATGCCTACATTGGACCACACGGCGCGGCCCAACTGGCGTCTGGCCCAAGCCCAAAAAGCTGTGCAGTGCGAGAATTGAGAAACCTGGCCAGCGTCTCTCGCATCCTCGCCTAACCCAACCACCTCGCGTCCTTGCCCAACCCTAGTGGCAGCGGCGAAGCGGCGTACGGCGACGGCAGAGGCGCAATGCGGTAGCAACCAAGAAGGCGGAGGCGAAGGCGAAGGTGCAAGCGCCGTGCCTCCGGAGAGGCCCATCGTCGTTAGTTGTCCCTCGTCATTCATCAAGAAGCAGAACATGGTATGTGCTATAGCTTGAATGCTTGATGCTTACTCATTGCTAAGAACTAAGGAATTGCAGTTAACAGAATTTGCGTCTAGACAACTTAGCACTATGCGAATTTATCTCAACGGAGAACAATTTATTATAAATTTCTAGATTTTTTAGCAGAATAGTTAATCTATCAAATTTCAAATGTCAGAGATCACCAATAAAGAGAAGCGATCACTTCCTGCTCAAGCACTCACTTCCAGCTGACATTCTAAACCAAACTGGGCAAAAATTTTCAGTTGATAAACATCGAATACTAACAGAAAATTTTTCTTCACATTGATGCTTCGGTTCAAAAACATTGAGTTCAGTGTTTAGCACACTGAACCACATGAAGCTGCACTCGTCCAACACCTAGTATGAAGCTTCAATCTAAACTCACACTTATTATTCAGAACATGAAGCTCCAACGGTGAAGCAAAATATTTAATTCAATCTTCAGGAAAATTTTAGTCCCAACAATGAAGAACTTAGTATTACTGAGTCAAAGAATATGATTCAAATTTATTAGAACTTCCACTTTATTTCTAGTTAAGAACAATTTCAAATAGCATTGTGAAGTTGTTGACAACTTTTAGATAGAATAATGATGTTGCTAGTCAAATTGGTTTGTAGGATGAGTAGTAATTAAAAGCATAATGACTTATATGATTTCAGGTCCAATTGAGAGTGCAAGAAAAAAAATTGGTTTAGAATCCGAGACCAAACAAAGCAAAAATCACCGAGGAACTAGTAGTTGGTTTCTTCTTGGTCTTTGATGTAACCAGTAAGACTTAATTAGTTTCTCTCTCTTTTTGTTATGGTTCTTGCATAGTTGCATGGTGTGACTGCTTGGATTTGTGGTGCCTTATGAGATTTTTTGCATTAAATGATGAAGAACTGAAGATGAATAGATGATGGTGCCAGTTTATATGAAATATTTGAGATAATTATGCATCTGGTATAGGTCCTTTTGTTTTCGGTTCAGCTACATGAAGAGTTGGAAGACCTCTTTTAGTGAAAAGAATATAAGCCTATTTACATAACAAATTCACAACACTTGCTCACTTTGCTTTGCTGTTTTTGAGTGTTGCATCGTATGGCTATTTGAGATTAGGTGTAATTATCAATAAATTAATGGTTTGATTATCTACATCCATATTGTGTTGTTAGATGGTATACAACAGACTTTACAATGTGTGAAAGAAATGTAATTCGTGGGTAATTTTAGGACCAGTTTTTATTTTCATGTAATAGACAAAATACTACAATGTTTTGCTGATTAGGCGATGTTTGAGTTTGGCAAGTACTTATTAGCTATAAGCTCCATGGTGGTGTGTAGCGGAGCATAGGCAGAGGGCCGAGGCCGAGGCTTTTTGTTTGAATTGGAAAATTGACTGGACAGTTACTCCAATTGTATCCTTTTTTTATACCGCTTGGAATATACATATTTAAGAACATATCTTCTTGTATTCCCCTTGGAATGAATCAAATTTTGTCACGATTTATGATTGTAGTAGTAATATTGTTAATTTTGATCTGCTAATTACTATTTAGGTGTATGATTAGGGTTTTGGTGCACACTACTACATAGATTTTATTAGTGGGATACTATTTTCAATGTCTTTTTCATATTTTGACCTTACTTCTCATCTATATACGTTGATATGTGGATTGTACATGTTAATTCCTTGAAATTTGCTTTTATTGTGACTGTCATATGTATATTGAGTTCATTCATCTCATATTAGTCATGTCCTATATGCTCCGGCTTGTCTAAAGTCCTGTGTCCGCCACTGAATGTGTGGTATAGATGATGTAAGTTTTTCTGAAAAAAACAAATACCTATTTTCTAGATAGTCTCATATTTATAAATTAATGTAAATATTATTTATAAAATTTTTTGTGCAAATGTACAAGACTCTTGGCTAGTTTAAACCATACAACAACGGAAATTACAAAAACTCACCTTGGACACAACCTTCACCCCGTAAGCATAGCAATGCCTGGAGCACGCAGTCTCATTGACAACGAGGTCCTCCTCTTTGGTACCGTGTGGTGGTGGTGGGATGGATGGTGGCAGCGCACTGGTGATCGCCATTGTGCAGTGGGGGTTCACCAGCAAGACATTGTAGATCTCCTACAGAGACAAAAGTTTCAGTGAGTTAGTCTAAGTATGTGACTAGTTACAATAGTATCATCAGTTAGCAGTTGAATGGTACATCCCAAAAAACTGTAGAGGACTTCCTACCTATTCTAGTGAGAATAGAAAAATTGATATGACCCAGAGCACATATCTAAGGTCCTAGACATTCGTTGCCACGGTCGGATGGCTAGAGATGCTATCCATTTCAAAGATCGGAAGTTCCCGATCGAATTTACCTCATTTTAACCCCTTGTCCATTCCATAGAAATCAGTAGTTTGGATGGAAGCAAACGAGAAATTTTTATGACTCAGATAAATCGTCCACCTTCATTCGGATCCTTGGAATTTTGATTCATCAGATATAGAGAGAAAATGATGCTTGCTTGTTTTGTTGACTTTCATTTGGCCTAACCTAACCCAATATAATAACAAATGGATCCAATATTTGGTATTCAGCCTAGCCCAGCCTGCTCAGTCCACTCAAATGTTTAAAAATTAGGTCCAGTGTATTTTTAATCTCTCTATTTTGTCTTCATACTCAATTTGGTCCTCTACTTTCAAAACCAGATCCTTTTAATTCCTAAGCGATATTATGAATGTTTTGATGATGTGGAGTATTGTATATTACTAATGTATGAAAGAATATGATAAATATGAATTGCCTAGGTACTCCAACAAAACCTTAAGCATTGACACATGCATCGTAGCACTTTTCATGACGTTAAGTCAATGTACATGTTGACATAGTTGTATTACTTACCTGTCGAAAGGGGAATAAAATGAGAATAAAATGAGGTGTTTTATACTACCAACCTATTTAAGTGTATAAAAATCATCACATCATCTATGTATTTAAAATCACACCATCAAAACAATCAACAAAACCGCTTAGGGACCAAAATATGTCCGATTTTAAAAGTAAAGGGACTAATTTGAATTATTTTAAAGAAGAGAGACTAAAATGAGTTTGAGAGTAAAGAGAGGGGCCAAAAATGCACTTTACCCTTAAAATTAGTTGTTTCCGGACGTAAATTTGGCACTACTACATATAACAAGTTTGCATATCTCCAAATTTTTAAAAATTATGAAAAAATTAGAACGCATAAATGAATGCATGTTATAAAAACCAACAGAATTTTATGAGCAAAGATCACGACATGTAGGATTAACAAAAAAATAAGTTTAGACTAACTTATATGTTCGGTAGTTGTTGGTCTTTTTTTTTTTTTTGTTTCTCCTACATATAGTTGTATTTTTTCATGAATTTTGTGGAGCGTCATAATATTTACGCTCCTATATGTCCACTAATTTTTTGAAATTTTTGAGAATTTGAAGATATATGAATTACTAACTGTAGTGCACTTTGTTTATAGCCTATAGAGCCTTGGTTGCCTTTAAAAAACTCACATCTATTTGAAATTAAAATAGACAATTAGACATATAAATCTACTAATCTAATATTTGGAATCCTAAAAAACTAGTGAATTGCAAACCTAATTATTTAAATATTTTGATTATTGAAAAGAAGGAGAATGTTTACATTGAGAATTTCTACTGTTGCCGCCATTTTGGTGGCAACAACTGGCAGACCATAAGCTGCCGCCTGCTTATTGATTTCCGTTTCAAAGAAGGAAAAACTCATAATACTTCAGATAGCTCAATTAAGCTTAACTTTATGGAACCCCAAGACTCCTACCTCTATGATTGTGAGTCCAAATGGCTCTATTAGAGCTGGATTAATGAACACTCCCTGCACACCATCAACTAAAACGTTAAAAGTTTGTCAATTTATCACTAACACAGCACATCATGTACAAAATTATATGAAATGTACATGATTATACCTTGTTCTTGGTGGCAAGACGGTATATGTGAGGCACATAAGTTTGTTTGTGATGTTTCGGGTAAGCCACTTGACCGTACAAGTCATACTGACCAGATTGGAGGATTAGAGGTAGAGGATGCCAATTTCGATCGTATTAGGTGTTACCTCTGACCAGATTGGAGGCAGGGCCTTCTTGGCCTTGTTAAGGATCATTAGCATCTTAAGCTCACGCTCACCATCTCCTTCCATCAAGTCTTGAGTGTCCACATATGGGTGAAGTCTGTACCAGATGATATAGCCTATTAATCAAATTTAATTACCAATATGGTTGGAACGCACCACTATGCCAAAAATGTAACCTAATTGTTATTTGTGAAGACTTACAACCATACGCGGCATGTAGCATCCAAGGCAGCCCATCCCCTTTGTCTCGCCCTCAATTTACTCTTCACTTTTAGGGCTTGTTTGGGTGACCGAGATTTTTTTCATGTCAAAGAAAATCTCTGCCGGGATTTTTATAATCTCATGGGATGTCAAAAAATCCGAGTGGGATAAAATTCTCAGTGGGAAAATTTCCCACCGACTGTTTGGGTGACTGGGAGAAAAATCCTACCCATCAATAAAAGATATTAAAAAAACAAAAAATCGTCCCAAAAATTGAGGTAATACATCAGCACATAATCCAGTATAGAATTGAGGCAATACTACCCATTAATAATCAAGTACATAATACTTCCGTACATAATCCAAAATTGAGGTAATCAATTACATCGAATACGTAATACTTCCAGTGTATAATATTCCAGTACATAATCAAGAATTGTCCCAATTAAATACAAAATTAAAGTAATGTAACTTCTGTTGATTCCAAAACAAGCCTGGCACAAATTGATGACCTGACATAGAGCAGAATTCAAAGAAAAAAATAACATCTAGATGCAGATTAGAGTCCCTAGATTGGTAGCCAGATATGAAAGAGAACTAATCCGATACATGCAGAGAAACCATATACTTGTATACATATACATAAACATAAACATATCTATTAGCTAAATATCATATACAACCATCTGATACTTGTATCAGAGAACAACAAAATGAAAAAAAATCATAGAAGGCATAGAAACATCATAGAAACATAACTGCATTCATCAAGTTCTATTGTTGAAAAAGCGATATTAATCAAGTTCTATTGCTACTAATGACAGAGCAAAATTCATCAAACTTGATGTATACTGACATTAAGATAAACAGCTTAGCAAAATAGAAACTTGAAGCATGATTTCATAACTTGTCAAGGTGAAGAGATTAGTCAAGGTGTTGCTACCGATTCACACAACTTGTCAACTAAAACTACAAGTAAAGCAAAAATCAATGATCTACTTGATTACACTGCATATGAGATATCTACAAGTAAAGAAAAAACTACAAGATGAAGCGATTACACTGCATATGAGAGATTTCTATGTACCTATATGCAAGTGCTTGTGTTCTTGCTCTGATTTGCTCCGATTTGAGAGAGACTAGTGCCCTGTCGCATATCCCATTTTCACTAGTCAATACAAATCTCATTTTCAAATCAGAAAGAGTCTTACACATTATAAGAACCATCTAACTGAAATCAGATCACATTATTTAAAACTTGCATACACAACTACATATCTGCAAATCAGAAAGAGAGTCCCAAGATTGGTATCCAGATTCACTTCTCTTCTTGAAGAAAAGAAAGAAAAAGAAACAGCTGCTCAGCTGTTTATATTATTTGTGTCTCTAAAAACATATTAAGTTCATTGCTTTCATTTTGCATATGTTGATCGTGATACAATAAAATACTAACTATATAACAAACCACACAAATAACATGCAAAGATGATCTAATGGAAGAATAGAATCATCAGAGTGAAGAAATTGACCAGTTAACAAGTACTATTGCATCTTTAAACCAAACCACTAAAAAAATAATCATCCTCTAACTTTCAATAAACAATAGCAGCAAAGAACTATCTAACTGAAATCAGATCACATTATAAGAACCAAACGTACATACTAGTAATTCAAGGTTGTTGTTCATATGTTTCATATATATTAGCTTTCAGTCCAAACAGAACCAAGTGTTCCAATTTAAATACTGCATGTGAAGCAAAAGATTTAACTATGACACAATACATAACTGCTAATCAAACATCCCAACCACAACTTTGCTGGTTCTTATAATGTGCTGAAAAGAAGAGATGAACACTTGGACACAAGCAAATAGATCTGTTGAAAAGAAGAGATGAGGAGAAGATTTGAAGATTGATATGTACCTGGATGAAAGATTTCCAAGCGCTTGTGTTCTTGCTCTGATCTGCTCCGATTTGAGAGAGACTAACACCCCTTGTCATAGATCTCAGGCGGCACCGGCGCGACGCTACTCTCAGGCAGTCCTCCTCCCCGAAGTCGGTTAGATCTGCTCATTCAGTGCATACAAATCAAAAAATTGACTAGATCTGAGAAACCCTAGATATGAGAAACCCTAAATCTGCGAAACCCTAGATGGAGAGGGGATGATCTCACCGGAGAGGGGGTGACGGCGTCGTGCGGGGAGGGGTAGGCGACGGAGTCGAGGCGTTGTGAGGGGAGGAGTAGGCGGCGGCGAGAGAGATTGCGAGAGAGATTGTGGGGAGACGTCGTGAGAGAGAGCAGCCGTGCGAGAGAGGGAAAAAAATTGCCTCCACAGACCATTTTTTTTCCCGGCCGATCCAGTGGGTTTGGGCTGGAATTTTCCCGTTCCGAGCCCGACCCAAACATGATTTTTAGTTGGGCCGAATTTATTTTCAGGTGTGATTTTATTGCCGCCGGATTGGGCCAGATCCGGCCCAATTCGGGGCTATCCGAACAAGCCCTTAGATCAAAGCAGTTGTATAGAACCCATTTCTCCTCGATCTCCTCCTTGGTGCCCGTCATGACCATCTTCCTTGTCGAGGCCGACCTCCTTGTCCTCGATGCGGCGCATGATCTTGTGCATGCCGTTGATCTCAACATGTGACATGTGGCCAAGCTTGAGTAGTTGCTCCAGCTTGTTGTGCCCTAGCAATTGCCCCGTCATCACCTTTGGCACATTCAGAGTGCTCACCCATAGTGCCCGTGAATCACATATGGCTATACTAGAATGGTCGATGCACCACCACCTTTGTAGCTTGTAGGGGAGCTGTTCACCCAGAGTGCAACCATATTTGTGATCCGTTCGAGCACGCCTTCGACGAACTTTGGGTTGTGGAGCCACAAGAACTCCTTAGGTATGTATGTGACAAAATTTGATGTGCTCTGTTGCATTAGTACAAGAAATCATGGAGTTTATATATTCTTTTTTTTCCGAGTGTTTCTGCTTATATTTTCCAGTTGGAAGTGGATCCCAACCTATGGGAATAAAATGCATGATTTAATCTCTCCCAATTGCCTGATCAAAGTAAGTAACTTACAACCTCCATGTTAAGAGATAACTAAGCTAACCATCGGTGCCAATTTTTGCTTTTGCTTGGGGTACAATTGTATTCAGTGTCTAAATCTGCCGCTGATCATTCTTGTCAGCCGTCACTGATACGTAGGGTCTCACATGTGTAAGTCTCTGGTGTCAAATACTAGTGTTTGTACATATTGGTAATTTTTTTTGTGTTTAATTCCTACATTACACATTGAGATTCGGGGCCATTTAAATGAACATGAGACATGCCAACTAGCCTTTTGTTTGCCACCCACCCCAAAATTAAAAAAAAAAAAAGTTATATTAGCCACGTCTATGATGACAAGACCTACCTACGGTGTGAGGTGGATGCTTCTTGGATCCTATTAGGTTATGTCCACTCTAGATGCTAGAAATAGTGCCCCATTGCCATGTAAGACCCGCGCGGGTAAGCGACTTGTATGGCGACGTGTGGTGAGGCAGTTGCTGCTTCAAGCACTGACAAGTGGGTCCCACTAACACCTGGTATGCGTACGGGCAGCGTTGGAGGAATTAAAGGTGCCTAATGACGTGCTTTTTGGGCTCCACCGTTTGTAAACCGTGTTTGACGAACTCGCCGCAAAAAACGCACTAACAAGGGCCAAAAGTTTGCGGGCCAGCTAGTTACTGGCGGTGTGCGCAATTAACGCATGTGGCGCGCGAAGTGACGAGGTAGTGATGGGCCTCACAAAACGCGTGAATGTTGTGTGAGTGCGTTTGTCTCACATACCGCGCATATCGCGCAATAAACCGCCCAACATCACTGATAGGTGGGCTCAAAAAGATTTTAAGTCTACTTGTCAATTTGAGAGTTAGGTTTTTTTATTGCCGTTAAAGTTCAATTGAAATTATTTATTTTCGCCTCGATTTGAAGGGCAGGATGGCTGACAATGAGTCCAAATTTGAACTAGACCCACATGTCAGTGCGCAATGCTATGTGAGAATTTAAATTAGCCGTTGGAGGTATTTATTTTGTGGGACCCACATGTCAGTAACTCAAAAAATTACTGTTGCAATATAACCGTTAAAAATAGTCGTTGTAATTATTTTACTGTTTTCTGGGGAAAAAAGTAAAAAATCTGGAAAAATTTCAGAAAAATTCTACCACCCTCTCCCTATAAATATGAGCATAATTGAGGTCATTTTCTCTCATACTCACTCACTCACTAATCTCACACTATTAATTCTCCCACCCTTCTTTAATGTTTTAAAAAATTTCCTATGGATAACAATTCCCCGGGTGGTTTTGTTAATTGGTTTAGCGAATCTAATTTAGATGAAGAAAACACCGAAGAGACGAGTAGCCAAAATTCACCCAAGTTTCATCCTCTCCCATATTTGATGTGTTATTCACCATACGCACTACCCCCTCCATATAGGCAATCACATCCGTATGCACAGCCCCTTTATGGCCAAAATTTTCATTTCATCGGGATGCCTACCAACCTTGCACAATTTTCGCCTCCAAAAGCACCTACCAAAAACTCCCGCTCTGGGTCGGTATCGGATAGCGACACTCCACGTACCACGCCCCAGGTTGTCATCGACGACGACGATAGCGGCAATGACGAATGAACTATTGGAGCTCGGCCTAAGCGATTGCTTTGGTCGCAACAAGACGGCATTCGATTTGTGAGTGTTAATTTAAATTATTTTTCTATTTTCGCTTCAAAATTTGTGAACAATTTTATTTTTCAGTCTTCCAGATTAGTGCATGGTTGAATAACTCCCTCAACCTGATCGACGGCAACAACAAAAAATTCGACATGTACTGAGGGAAGGTCACTGCGACGTACAATGCGGGCAATCCGAGTAGTCGCAGAAGAGACGTGAAGTATTGTAAAGACTATTCGAAAAAAACTAATAAGAAAATTGTTCAATTTAATGGTATTTACTGTTGGTTGAGAGATGTCTATACTAGTGGTCGTTTAGACGACCAATTGATGGCCCAGGCATGCAAAATGTACAAGAAGGAGGTGAGTCATCCCTTCGTCCTCGAGCACTAGTGGAATGCCGTTCAGGGTTAACCGAAGTGATGCAGAAACTACTTTGATACCAGCAAATGAGCAAGACTGAATGAAAATGTGCCCACACGTCATCATCAAACACAAACGATGTCCATGCTGAGTTTACACAACTGTAAGGGGAAAAACGAGGGAGAAGCGGAAGGGGAAAAGCAAACTTCAGGAAACTTCGATGGCTATCACGAAAAACATAGAGAGCATCGGCAAAGCAAACATAGATCTCGCTAAGGTGGCTGAACAAGCTATTGTTGTGTCTTCAAAGTTGCAGGACATGGCTAAAAGCAAAGAAAAGGCCATCTTTCTGAAGTCTTTAACAAAACTGGTGATGGCTGAGATACCCAATTTCTCGGATGCGCAAAGGGCAGCACATGCGGCCGCATTGGAGTATGTGAACGACATGATCAATGAGATGAGGAATAAGTAGTAGGCTAAACCATATAATTTTTTATTTTAAGAAATGTACTCGTAGTCTGTTGTATCTTATTATTTCAAAAAATGTACTCGTAGTTTTCTTTTAGTTCTTGTTGAATTTAGCTGTTGGAGCTGATGCTTAGAATACGTTCTTTTGGATTTAGTCGTTGGAGCTGATGCTTGTAATATGTTCTTTTGGATTTAGCTATTGGAACTATGGCATGGAATATATTCTTTTGGATTTAGCTCTTGGAAAGATTGCATTCGAATATACTCTTCTCTCCCTATATATTCGGACCCATCATCCTCTCATCTTCACAATCCATTTCTCTTATCTTCAAGTACCAAACCCATATTCTGCTACTTCCCACAAAATGTCGTCTAACTCAAACTCAAATACAAGTATTGTGGAAGAGGAAGACATCAACATAATTGAAAATTTTCATGATGGGATTCGTAGAGAGTGAGCTGGTCCTACAGCCGTTACACCGTTGCATTCTCATCGATATTCAAGCTAGCATAGATGCTGCTACCTCGCACCGCCGCCAATGAGGTACTGGAAGGTACATCGACAGAGATCGCAAATGCGGTCATAACTGTCTAATGGCGGACTACTTCTCTGACGCTTTGATATACCCTGCCTACTTGTTTCACATAAGGTTTCGAATGAGCAAACCCCTCTTTCTTCGAATTGTCAAAGCCCTGGAGGAGCGGTCTCCGTATTTCAACGAAATGAGAGATGCTTTCCTTTGTAAGGGATTATCTCCTTTGCAGAAGTGCACTGCGGCAATGTGTCTGTTATCGTATGGCTCCCCTGTCAATACCGTCGACGAATACGTATGTATAGGCAAGTCCACGACAATCCAGTTCTTGGAGCTTTTCATCGAGGGAATCATCGACAGGTTCCCTGGAGAATATTTTTGTAAACCTACCGTTGATGATGTGCAGCGTCTACTCCGGCAGTGAGAGGCTTGTGGGTTCCCAGGGATGTTGGGAAGTATCGATTGCATGCACTGAAAATGGTGCAATTTTCAGTTGTATGGAAGGGGCAATTCACCTGCAGTGATCACGGAGTCCCTATCATAATATTAGAAGCAGTCGCCTCCCATGACCTATGGATATGACATGCCATCTTTGGTGTCGCCGGATCTAATAACGACATTAATGTACTGAATCAATACCCTTTCCACTGCTGTGTTGAGGGGCTCAGTACTCTGTGAATAGGACACAGTACAATATGGGATACTACTTGGCCGGTGGTATTTACCTCGAATAGGTTGTCTTCATGAATATCATACCCTTGCTCCAAACATAGAAATTCAGGTTGTTCGCACAACAACAAGAAGGTGCAAAAAAAGATGCGGAGTGAGCCTTTGAGGTCTTGCAATCTCGGTTTGCTATTCTCCACGACCCTCATCGATTATGGCAATGATCAACTTTTGCTAAAATTATGCGAGCATATGTCATGCTCCACAACAGGATGAACGAGAACAAATCAACAAACTCCATTTTTGTTTCTTGTATTTATATAATAGAACATTTTGCATCTAGAGCTTTATTAAAAACTGCTTGCTTCTCGGCTAAAGAATTTAAACCTCTGACATTCCAACTAAGGGTATTGTATAGATGATTGATAGCCATAAAGATAGAGGGAGTTTAAAAACGAGCTATTACTAACAAAGTAATAGATAAAACAAGAGGCGGGCATAACCCATCCTGAAATCCAACTGAACCAACAAAGAAGCAAAAGAAAGTATCTTCTAGATAGAATAGATATAAAGCACATCCACGACAGCAAATTAATCATCAAGTTCATCAATTATTGGACCCTGGAGACGTTTAGCTGATAACAGCTTAGCTGCTATCCCACAGTTATGTCCTAGAGCTTGAATCAGCGAGAGAGGAAGTGGAGACACCACTGAAGGTTTGAAATCGTTGAATTTGGTGGCAAGTCTTGGACTCCTTCTAAGGTTCTCAGAGGAAATCTGCATCTGATGCTGCTTCTTCAGCTGCAATCTAGAAGACTTCATATGCTTGAAGAAAGATTTCTTTAATTTCAGAGCCAACCTCCAAGAGTGAACAACCTCCAATGATCTAGGAGCATTTCGATTGAACAGAGGCCATGAAGTCCTCCAGCATAACGTACTACTTAGTGAAAAGCTGTTGCCCCAAGAACTTTTTAGGCTTTGATTATTTGCTCTCCATTGGCAATTCAGGGGGAATTCTAACAGTTTGGAATTCTAAAGTTTTTCAAGGCTCAGGTGTTTTCAAAAACAGATTTTCAGTGACTGTTGAATTATTCCACAAATTTTCTAGAAAGACATGGGTGATAACCAATATATATGCACCTTACACTCCTCAAGGAAAAAGAGAGTTTCTTCAATGATTTCAGAATATTGAGATGCCTCCTCATTTTGTTTGGTTAGTGCTAGGAGATTTCAATCTTATGAGATCAGTTGCAGATAAGAATAGAGGAAGAGTTAATACTTTGGAGATGGATTGGTTTAACTCTGCCATTAACAACCTCCAGTTAGAAGAGATCCCTTTTAAAGGAGGAAAGTTCACATAGTCTAATATGCAAGATAATCCTTTACTTGAAATATTGTATTGGTTCCTAGCTAATGGTTCTTGGATCGAGGCTTTTCCTAATGCTTCGGTTTCCATATTAGGGAAATCCACTTCAGACCATGCATCCTGTGTTTTAAGAATTGACTCTAATTTGCCTAGGGGTCATATATTCAGATTTAAAAATATTTGGATAAATTGGTCAGACTTTAATGCAGTGGTTTCTTCTGTTTGGAATTCTTCAATAAGAGAGGGTAATATTGCTAAAGTGATTGCTGCTAAATTCAAGAAACTTCGAAATGCTTTAAAAAAGTGGAGTAAGAGTTCTCATCAAATTAATATTTGGATTGAAAACTCTATTTTGGTGTTATCTTTATTGGATGGTATGGAAGAACAAAAGAGTCTTAGCCCTTTGGAATTTAGGTTTAGACTTCTTGTTAAATCACATTTAAAACTTTTGATTAAATCCAATGGTGAAAATTGGAGGCAAAGAGGGAAGTATAGATGGGCAAAGTTTGAGGATGAAAATACTAAGTTTTTTCATGCAGTGGCATCTATGAATTTCAGAACCAACTTCATTTCTGCTATTTCGGATGATTCTGATAATTTGATTGCCTCTCACCAAGAAATGGCAGCTTATCTTTGGACGGCTTTCAAAAGTAAAATTGGGACTTCCAAGTTCAACAATATTTGTTTTAATTTAGAGGACTTGTTATGTCATCTCAAAGGGGATTTTTTTCTCTTCTTAAAAGTCCTTTTAGTTCAACTGAGATTGATCATTAAATGGGACTTTTACAAACTCTTTTAGAATTTCTTCGAAGGCACAATGGCTTTGCAGAGTCTTAATTCTGCTTGGATCATTCTCATCCCTAAAAAAGAAGAAGCTTCGAAGGTTAATGATTTTCGGCCTATTTCTTTAGTAAATAGTGTTATCAAACTGATTTCGAAAGTTCTAGCTTCTTGGCTCCAAAATAGAATTGTGGAAACAGTTCACAAAAACCAATTTGGTATTATTCAGCATCGTTCAATTCAAGATTGCTAACCTTGGTCATATGAATATCTGCACATTTGCAAAATGAAAAAATATCCAACAGTTTTACTTAAACTAGACTTTGAGAAAGCGTTTGATATAGTTGAACATGAAGCAATCTTGGTATTTTTGAAGGCCGTAGGATTTGGTTCCTAATGGATAAATTGGATTTTGTTAATTCTTCAATCAGGAACTTCAAATATTCTCTTAAATAACATCCTAGGGAAAATTATTAATTGTCGGAGAGGAGTTAGGCAGGGTGATCTCTCGCCGTTGCTTTTTGTGCTGGTGGTTGATTTACTTCAAAGCATATTAAACTTAGCTAAAAATAAGGGATTATTTGAACTTTTAATACCAAATTTCTCTTACCAAGATTTTCCTATTATACAATATGTAAATGATACTCATTATTTTAAGAGCCTCTTCTAAAGAAATTTTTTTAAAAGCTCTTTTACATTCATTTGCTTCTTCAACGCGTCTAAAGATCAACTTCGATAAGTCTTCTTTGGTCCCAATTTTTTGTGATCAGTGTGTTGCGGAAAATTTAGTTGGGATTCTTGGATGTAAGTTGGGAACCTTTCCTTTCAACTACTTAGGTCTACCCTTGGGCACTTCTAGACCAAAAGTAGTAGATTTTGAAAGGATCATCAATAGGGTTGAGAGACGGTTATCAGGTCGGCATTTTTTTTTTTTTTTTTTTTTTTTTTTTTTTTTTTTTTTTGAAGGGAGACTAACTTTGTTAAATTTGGTTCTCTGCCTTGCCAATGTTTTATATGAGCACTTTAAAGATTCCAAAGACGGTCATTTCAAGAATTGATAAAATCAAGAGAGTTTTCTTATGGAAAGGACAAGCCTCTTGTTTGGAGGGAACTGTTTAGTTGTTTGGTCTAAAGTGTGTAAGCCTAAAAAAGGAGGGTTAGGAGTTTTGAACCTTAGGACTCAAAATCTGGTTCTATTGTTGAAATTCTTTTTTAAATTCTTTAATAGAAAAGATTTACCCTGGGTGAAGTTACTTTGGGAGCATTACTATTCTTTAAGTTTACCTCAATGATCTTTTGCTAAAGAATCTTTTTGGTAGAGAGATATACTTCAATATTTGTTTCTCTATCCAAGTTTATTCAAATGTGCCTTGGGAAATGGGTCTACATGCAGCTTATGAACTGATTTTTGGCATTGTAATATCTTATCTTATGATTGGGCTAAACTTTATTCTTTTTCAAAGAATGAAGTTTCAGTAGGTAATTTTCTGGCACAAGACGAGATTCTTGATCTATTTATGCTCCCTCTTTCGCCAATAGCTCATCAGCAATTCATTTTTCTTGAGAAACTTCATCAAAGTATTCGAGATGAAATAGGAGGAAATGATGAAGGGATATTATTAGGTACCCATAAAGTGGAATTTGTCACTAAGAAGGTTTATAGTTCAGTTTTTGGGCATAGGATGAATCACTCAATTTTCGCTTAATGTTAGAAAAATAGTTGTCTTCTCAAATAGGAAGTATTGTTTTGGTTTTTTCTTCATGGAAAATTGAACACAAAAGAATTGTTATTAAGGAAGCAAATTAATGTAGACTCTCTAGATTGTGTTTGCTGTATCTTTGGAAAATTGGAAACTCAGGTTCATTTGTTCTTCTCTTGCCCATTTTCAAAAGTTTGCTGGAGACGTATAGGCATCAGTTGGGATCTTGATAGCATATTTGGGACATGCTTTTATCAGGGGAGAAGCAATTTTAAGAAATTGAGACATGTTATTAGGAAATAATTATTTCAGTTTTTTGGAGCCTTTGGAAATCTAGGAATAAGATTATATTTCAAAATCATACAAGGCCAATTGCAGAGTGACTGAATATCTTTGTGCTAGATCTAGGATTGATCCTTGTCAGATGTACGCCAATTAAAAAAGCTTGTTTAAAAAGGTGGTTGGATCTTTTGTAATTTTCTTTACTTTTGGTTCTGTACCTTATTTGGTTATCTTCTTGATAATATATTCGTGCAGTAGGTTTTCCTACTGTTTCTTTATAAAAAAAATAGAATGAACGAGACTAATGGCCCGCTTACTCCTTCGTACGAAAGTCAAGGAATATCTATCGTAACACCACCTACTTTGTATAATGGTGCTCCGCTAGTTTTTGTCAATATACTTGCTCGAAATAATATGATATGTGTTCACCCATCACATGTGCAACTCAAATGGGATCTTATCAAACAAATTTGACAGCATTTCAGAGGTAACAATACCGAGTAATAGTTAAATTAGATTTTAATTATGTTGTCGTTAATGGCCGAATATATCCGAGTTGTATGTTTAATGTTAATTTCTATGTATGATTTAAGTAAGAAAATTTATAATCTTTATCTTAAATTTTTTAATTTGTTTTTGTTGTATTTGAATTATATGAATTTAATTTTGGTAATTTTTTAACCATTAATAATCATATAATGTGATATATTATCATATAAATATTTTATACGTGGCCCCACATGAAGAGCCACCCAAACGTCAATGTATTGGAGTGCTTGATATTTGAGAAGGTATTTCGCACGTGTGTCTATGTGAGAAATCTCCCTCATAAGTTCTTGCATTAGAGTGATAAATGTTTTTGGTGACACTTTGTATGCGTGACATAGAATATAAACAGAATATTTCTCTGAAGAGTGTCCAGATATCTATGCATTGGACTCTGCATGCAACATGACCTATAACAAAAAGAAAATAGAAGTGCTGACCTGTCCTCCAGTATTAGAGTTCCTTTCAAGCTCCATGTTATTTTCCGTGTACTAGTCCATGTAAACTACACATACACATAAGAGAAATAAAAAATATCATCTCTAAGCTATAAAAAGATAAGACTTCTCAATTATGTGCATATAATGGCATATTTATGATTTACTTGATGAGCATAATGTACAGTTGCTTGTTGTTGTTATCCTTGCTTTACTCGTCCGACACGATCCATAAGTCGAAGTTCATCTTCGAGAACAGATGATCACCACTGTGGTCGTCCACGTGTGCTACATCTGCACTTTTTATCTTCGGAGAGCACAGAGAGGTCATTTGCTATCCGATTGTTGTCAAGTTCTTACTTCAGCTTTCTTAGTTAAGTTAGTGCGAGTACTCCCACTCGACCTAAATTAATATGATTCCATTCAGAAATTTTATCCGCAAAATACAATTTTCCTCTAAAAAACCTTACTTTTTTTCCCCCTTCACTTCGATAGCATTAACATGAAAAAGCATACATATGGAAGGAGCTTTCCATCCCTCCAAACAACCATTTTGGTCAAACATGGTTTTTTTAAGAAAAAAGTTACATATAGCTATTGTTAAAGGGGGAGACAAAATCTCGGATGAGATTCGAAACATGGATCTCCAATAATTCAGTCAGATTTCTTATCAATTATCAATTTGACAGTAACTAGTTTACTCTTGTATTAATCATCAGTAACAAAATACTAAAAAATATAGACAAATATATCGATTATTGGAACTCAGAGGTCCTTCTGTTGAACTTATGCAGACTTTAGATGGGTTATGAAGAGAGCCAATCCAAACAAGTACCAATGAATTCAAGGTATTTATGAATCTCAGGACACGGGAATCTATTTAAGTTCGAGCCCTAGTAGTTGAGTAATAACTCTACTCTTGTATATTTATCATTGTGAATAAAAAGATTACATAAAGAATGTATTGTCTATTCCTATCAAACTATATCTTTCCTTCCGTGACTATAGAAAAATATGTTCGACTATGAAATGTTATATGCGACCATGAAAATGGTATGTGCACTTTAACTCAGGTAATATCCCTTGTCAAAATACATGTGGCTTATGTGTATAGCTGGCCCGATCTAGCTAATTGTGGTTCAAATGCCCATAGGACTAGAGTTGGATAGATCCATCATTTTGAATGAACTCAGGTTTTATATGGTCCAGCCCAATTTTAACCCAAACGTCCACAGCGCCGAATTTGAATAAATAGATCCACACCTTTTGACGTCCTGGCCCTGAACTTGACCTAATCCGTATTTTGCACACGCCTCTCATGTTCCATTATGACTACTGCGCTATCTTTGCAAGGAAGTTCTTTCATTCATAACTCCTAAGCCTATATGCATGGTTAGTTGGAGAGGAAAGAAGTAATTCAGGCTTTCTTGATTGAAATAGATTCACATGTGTGATTAAACTAATCACAACTCTTACATAAAAGAAATTTGAATGTATTAAGAAAATCACAACTCTTATATACAAAAAATTTAGGTGTGATTAAAACATTCACAACTCTTATATACAACAATGTGGAGATGGTAAAAACACTTATACCATAACCATTCCGATTAATTAAATAAGAACCCCAAATTTGACTATAAAAATCCTTGGGCCAAAAATTACCCTTCCAAACAGGCTTTTAATGACAAAACCTAGAAGTTCCAATAGGATACGAAAGAAAAGAAATATCAGTTATAATAATGGTGTTGTCTCGGTGTTTCAATTCAGAATGCATTGTGAGCAGAGTCTAATGTTGAAAATATGAACAGATTAATTATTTTTCTCCAACAATTTAACCTTTTGGGAGAATTAATATGAAATTCAACACAATTGGAGCCCTAGATCCTAAGTTCTAAGTCAGCCTACATGACATAATTTATAAGGGAAAAAATTATGATAGTTAAATAGTCTGGAACTGAGACAAAGAGGGTTTTAAAGGTAGATCATGTCCTGACGAACTAGAATCCATATGTCTAGACTAGACTCTGACTCAAGTGGAATCTGTGTCATATTTCTAGTCAAATTTAGATATAAGAAAGTACTAACATATAAGTAAATTGGTTGTCTTTTCGTAATAATTTACTAGTTGACAGTACATGAAGCAAAACACCTGATTAAATCAATATATATATATATATATATATATATATATATATATATATATATATATATATCTATTGGAATATTTTAATCTTCATGAAAGAAAATTTTTTCTTCATTTTCAGATAGTTGAACTTGATTTCCTTGATAATAACATTCGTCTGGAGGAAACCAGTTTTCTAGCCATCTCACCATGGTTCTGTAGTTTTTCAATCTATTGTTGTCATCATTATATTCTGGTCTCACGATATAATGACGATTTTTGGTTAACCAAATATCTCGATTAACAAATACCCTCATTATTTGGTTCTGGAAAATCATTTCATAGTCAAGATATATCTTGACGTGCTGCTCGAGTTCAGAGGATTCCATCCAATGCCTCCATGCTTTGTGGATTTTTTCATATGGTTGGTTCAGCATTTTTTTGTCTTCTTCTGTCAAATCAGATATTTCTCAAAGCGAGCTATCAAAATTTTCTTTCAGCACACAAATGTGATGACTTGCCGGCCTCAAGGGTTGCTGGAACTTTGGAGGAATTGAGCGAAAGAATATTTTGTAGTGACCCCGAAGATCACTTATATTTTCACAAATTCTTTTTACTACAAATCCAAGATCGGATTGTAGTATTTGATCTAGCATTCCGTAAATAGCCCATAATAAACCTTGATCTAAGAGAGTTTGGAGAGAAATAGTTTCTCTATATGGACATATCTCCAAACCTCTAAAATGTTTTAAATCTATCTCCGCCCTTAACACCAAAAAGCGGTGTTTTGGTTGGAAACAAATAGTTGTATCTATGGTAAAGAGAAAATAATCTCTTTGTATAGAGTTATCCCATGGAGATCCTCTTTACCCAAATAAATATCTAGAAAATAATCTTAAAGTCCCATAAAGACTCACAATTGTCTTTCTTTAAATTTTCTCCAGATTAAATCTACAATGTCTTTACTGAAGTAAGGTATTTCTTCGTCTATTTTGAAACTTAATCTAGGAATTAAATGTTCAATTGCAGAGTTATGCATGATCTTTTGATGTTTTATTATACCCTTATTATACGTTAATCTATCTATAGGGAATGCTTGAATAGATGTAGGTTGAATGGATGAGTGCAAATTTGATAATCCTACATGCTTACTAGTATGAGGTGACTGATCTATAGAAATTTTCTGTGATCTAGATACATGATCTTCTGGGCTATATTCTTTATATGTGGATGCAAAGTAATATGCCAATGCATTGAGTGCTGAAGCCTTCTCTGAGGCCAATCTAGATTGCCAAATCAAGTTTACCAACCCTTGTTATATCTTTGTAGCAGGAAAATTATGATTAAAGCAGCTTTGTCTCCCTTGAGATGGCAGTGGCAGGTTCCATGTGCTGAATTTCATCAATTGATTGCCTTCTGGCTTCTCCATTTTCCCGAAAAAAGGATTATCTTAATGATCTATAGATATATTTTGGACAAAATGCTCTTTGCAAAAAAAGGCTTTGTCCATATGATCTAGAAAGATTTCTTCTGGCTTGGAGCAGAAGTTCATCTCAACCCATTTGCCTTTTATTTTAAATCGAATACTACTATCAGTTACCAAAAATGGTCTGACAGCTGAAAGAAATGGTGTCCCTAAGATAACACCTTGTTTGAGATCTTTACTAAGAAAAAAGAGGTTTCGATGCAGACTCTAGAGATGCAAACTTAAATTTCAGAAATCCTATAACTCACAATCATAGGATCACTATTGACTGCATTAACTTTGTGTACAGTTTTCTCAAAATATTTTGAGGGAAATATTCTTTCCCTGATACAATTTATATCAGCTCCTGAATCTAACAAAGTTTTATGTTTAAAGGCATAACCATCAGGGAATTTATATAAGACTTATGCATGCCATTTTTGTTTGAAATATTTTTCAATAGAACCAATAAAGTCTCCATCATTCTCTTTACGCTCAGGCTCTATATCAGGAATATTTTCAAGATTATTTTGTTTGTGAGATTCTAAAATTTGAATTTTTATTTTAAGATCAAACAATTCTTTGAGAATATTTTGTTCTTGCCAAAGATCCTCAATTAAAAGTTTCTTATCAATCCCTCTAGAACTCCTGATCTTTTGAAAGACCTCATCAATAGTGAAGAACTCATTATTTTGGTTTGATCTTACCTTAAGATCTTTGTTTCCACTGATCATGGAAATATATTTTTCAAGCTGACTTCTCTATTCTTCAGAATCCTGAATTGAATCAATTGTATCCAAAATAAATTGCTCAAAACTTGTTAGGACCAAAATACTTTCTTCAGATTCTTCTTCCGAAATATCCTGCTCACAACAAGAACATTCACTATTATCACAGCAATTTATATCAGAAGTATAGTCAGCCTCTAAATCAATGATATTTAGAATTTCTCCCAATTTTCCTTTAAGGTCCTTGGGATCTGATTCAAGCAAAGCTTGAATCTTCTTTTTAAAACCATTCTTGTAATATCTGTTGGTAGTATGACCCTTTCCCCCACACTTAAAGCAAATAATATTTTTGTTTTTATCTTTTCTGGTGTGGATCTTTTTAGGTTTTGTTTTCCTAAATCTGTCGTTCTTTGGGTGTCTACTATTGAAGTTTTTTACCTGATTTTTTCTTTTTTCATAAAGATCTTGTTGGAAACCAAACTGATAACAAAAATCCCCTAGTTCTCTTTTTCCCAACATTTTTTGTCTTTTAAGTTGATCCTTAATTTTGAGATCATTACAAAGATCAGCCCCAACAAACTGAATATTTTGAGTGATTTTTCCAATATCTAGAGACTGATAGTTGAGACTACCTCCTCCTTCTTTTCTTAACAAATTTCTTATCTTTTCAGAAAATAAGGGAGGTAGGCCAGAGATATACTTTTCTTTCAAAAATTCTTGATTGTGGTCAGGAAGAGTATAAAGTTTTGATAAGAATGTGTCTTTGTACCATCTAAAATCTAACATTGTTTTGCACCTCAAATTGATCAGTTGTTTTCTAGTCTTTTCGTAGATATCATCGTAGTTTCCAGCAAAATGATAGACAATATTGAATAAGAGGGTGGTAATGGCATCGGAGGGATTACCCGGTAAAGAATTACCTTTTGGATCAATCTTAATGGCCCCTAAGATGTTTTCCTTTTGCTCAAGAGTAAGATAATGATCCCACCAACCTCTAAGCTGACCAGAGAATCCTGTGGCAATCATGTCTGCTACCTGTTTATCATTGTTGCCATTGACCCTACAGGCATTGGCGTACAGAACCATTTGATGACAAAGGGTAAATATTTGATATTTGGTTAGACCATCAAGATTCCATTCTACAATTTCTTTTCCACTAAAAGAAACCATAGAACTAACCTGAGGCATTGCTTCAAACAGCAAATCTGCAAAGGTTGGTCTAGGATAATAATTTCTCGTCCTAGAAGTATGTGTGACAGGTTTAAAGGCTGAAATCTTGTTTACTAATTCATTCTTACTTTCAACTTCACCATCAGAAATATGATTTATAGTTTTGTAAACTTTTAGACTATTCATTTTGCTAGTTAATTCAGAAATAAGATCTTGTGAGCCAAAAGTCTTCTGCTTTCCTAATTTGGTATTAGGATCTAAACTTTGAGAAATGAAAATAGGTAAAGCAGAATTTGAGCTAGAAGGCATATTAACCTTTACTTCAGGTTTATTTTGTTTGCTACCTTCTACCAAAATATTTTCAATCCTATCAGTATGTTTTCCCAAAGCATGCAGGGAAACATTTGCAAAATTTTGTTATTTCATAAGATGACTAATATGCTCTATCCTGGCAGGCTCTACTGAAGAAGTTTTGTTCATAACCTTAAGGGGACAGGTTTTGATATTCTCAGATATCTGAACAGATTCAAAAGGTGGATGAACTGATTCCACCACTTCTCCACTAGGGGTCTTCCAATCAGTGGAATCCCTTTTGATAACTGAGGCTTGCTCTCTTTTCTCAAACAAATAATCTTCGACGTGAATCCAGAAGGAATCTTCATACCAGTAGAAAAAGAATATGTTTCTCTTTTGTTTCATCATATCAGCATACCAAAGGTCTTTAATTTTAGTTTTGAAAAGTTCTTTGACTTTATTGAAAAATCTTTCCTTTTTAATCTTATTTTTAGGAAGATTAAAATCTAATCTGAGGAGAGGTTTATCTATTTCAAAATCAGGTTTTTGAGCAAATTCAATGACGTTGATCTCAAAATCTGAGACAGAAGGCTCATAGGTGCTATCTTCATAAGTGGCAAAGGCGACATTTTGAGGTTTAACTGGCCTTCTTTCATATCTCATGGAAGGTCTTGACTGAATAAAGGCTTTTCTTTGTGAGGAGAAAACTACCTCAACATCTCCATTTGGGGTTTCAGCCAAGGATTCTAGCTCAGTTTGTTGAAGAAGTTTAGGATCAACAACTTGAAAAAGGGTCCATTTTTCAGGGAGAGATATTTCATCAAATTTTAATGTTTTTGAGGTTATAGAGTTGTTTTTGGGATTGGCTTGAAGTAAAGTAGTCATGCCCTTTGGTGTATGTTGTTTGGCACAAGGGGCTAAAGTGGTCATAGCTTTGTAATAAACTCGATAAGTAACAGAGATATTTTCACTACTAGGTTCAAGATCAAAGCCAGATGTTTGAAGATTTAAGGTCAAAACCTTTTTGATATTTGCATCTGTAAGTGAGACAGAAAAATCAGGGAAAATGTTGAAAAACACTGGCCCATTACTAAGACTAGCTTCAACCAGTCCTAATAAAGAGTCAGAGAATTTTTTATTTCTAGTATCTCTTAAATAAGCCAACACAGAGATATTTAACCCTTTTCTAGTCAAAGATTTGATTGCAATTTGGACCAAACCGATATGCAAATAATTATATTGAGGTTTAGCTCTAATACAGTCGATTTCATTTTCAGATAAAAGATGCAATGTTTCATGTAAGGAACTAATAGAAAGTGTTTTTTCAATTGTTTTTATATAATAATCAGATCTTAAACTAAAAGCTCCTATATGATATATTGCTCTAATATTAACCCTAGATATCTTCCAATTGGCAATACCTTTCTCTATATCTGCAAAGCATATGGAAGAACCATTTTTAACCGACATTGTCTTAACAGACTTTTCCTGACTACTTGAGGCAACCGCCTGATTAGCAGTGCTCAGAGTCCTGATCAGCCAAGACAACTTTTAGTACAAAAGAAGGGGCTAAAGTGGTCATAGCTTTGTAATAAACTCGATAAGTAACAGAGATATTTTCACTACTAGGTTCAAGATCAAAGCCAGATGTTTGAAGATTTAAGGTCAAAACCTTCTTGATATTTGCATCTGTAAGTGAGACAGAAAAATCAGGGAAAATGTTGAAAAACACTGGCCCATTACTAAGACTAGCTTCAACTAGTCCTAATAAAGAGTCAGAGAATTTTTTATTTCTAATATCTCTTAAATAAGCCAACACAGAGATATTTAACCCTTTTCTAGTCAAAGATTTGATTGCAATTTGGACCAAACCGATATGCAAATAATTATATTGAGGTTTAACTCTAATACAGTCGATTTCATTTTCAGATAAAAGATGCAATGTTTCATGTAAGGAACTAATAGAAAGTGTTTTTTCAATTGTTTTTATATAATAATCAGATCTTAAACTAAAAGCTCCTATATGATATATTGCTCTAATATTAACCTTAGATATCTTCCAATTGGCAATACCTTTCTCTATATCTGCAAAGCATATGGAAGAACCATTTTTAACTGACATTGTCTTAACAGACTTTTCCTGACTGCTTGAGGCAACCGCCTGATTAGCAGTGCTCAGAGTCCTGATCAGCCAAGACAACTTTTAGTACAAAAGAGAGAGTAATGGATAGTTTCCAGTCAACGGTAGGGACAACTCCCACAATTAAGATCAACCTCATTCCTTTGCAGTGTTTCTTTCGCGATTTCTGCCCACCAAACGCCTATCACATGGCTAAAAGGGCGACGCTACCTCGGAACCCCCGACAAAGCCAATAGAGATCTCCGTCTGGACCTACTATACCAACTCCTCCCTCCCTCCAGATGAAAAGACAGCCGGGCTGACAGGGACGGCCGGGCTCTGATACCAAGAAAGTACCTAAGCACAGGTCTGGTCTATATCGACAAGGTAAGGCTAAGATAATAGTTCTAATATAGCAATGGAGATATGAGAAGCACTACTGCTATTTTCAGAAACCAAGGATGAAAACCTAAAGTAATGCAAAGAAAGAAAATAAAGAAATATTAAACATGCAATGCAAATAAAGAAGATAAATACTAAATATGCAAAAGAAAGAAGATAAACAGTAAATCACATAACAAAAGTAATAATATAAAAACAGTAAACTAGAACAAGAAAGCAAAGAGATAATAAGAACAGAAATATACAAAAGGGACAATAATATTAAGAAAGCATGATACTTACAAAGGCAGAAGGCGAGTGCTTCTGTTACATTCACGCTTGTATAAGTTCACGTTCAGTTACACGTTCAAGTTCAGTACATGCATTCAAGTCCAGTACAAACCTTACACATTACGACTCTCTATATAGAGTCTTTATTTAGTGCAAGTCTATTTACAATACTATTTAGATTTTATTTACAAGTGAAGTGGAAGTTGAGGTGGAAGTGGAGTGGAAGTGGGATGGAAGAGTGTTGTGAATGTGTGTGTTGTGTGTGGTGTGTTGTCTTCAAGTGGAGTGCCTTTTGACTCCTATGTCTTGTCAATATTGTCTTCAAGTAGAATACCTTTTGACTCTTACATCTTATCATGTTTTCATTATTGATGTATCTTGGAATACTTTAATCTCTTAAAGAGGTAATAAATTCTGATGTCTCGTCATGATCTTCTTGCTTCAATGGGGAATAGTAGTTAAACTTTTGGGAAGATGAGGTTCTAGAATCACTGACTTGTGAAAATTTATTTTCTAGGCTTTGACATGGAGCCCTTGAATCTAACGGCTGGGTACTTTCCTGGTATTAGAGCTAGGTTGTCTCAGTCAACCCCGCCGTCTTTTCGTCCGGGGGGAGGGAGGAGTTGGTATAGTAGGTCTAGACGGAGATCCCTGTTGGCTTTGTTGGGGGTTCCGAGGTAACGTCGCCCTTTTAGCTGTGTGATAGGAGTTTGGTGGGCATAAATCGCGAAAGGAACACTACAAAGGAACGAGGTTGATCTTAATTGTGGGAGTTGTCCCTACCGTTGACTGGAAACTATTCATTACTCTCTTTTCTGTACTAAGACGTCTTGGTTAATCAGGATTCTGAGCACTAATATTGGGGCTGTAGCCTCAAGAAGGAAAGGTCCATTAAAACAATGTCGATTAAAAGTGATTCTTCTATATGTTTTGAGAATGCGGGAAAAAATATTACAGATTGGAAGACATCCACGGAAACTACTATTAAATCTGATTTTGAAATAGATAAACCTCTTCTTAGACTTGAGTTTGCTCTACCTAAAAACAAAATGAAAAAAGAAAGATTTTTCAATAAAGTTAAAGAACATTTCAAAACTAAAATCAGAGACCTTTGGTATGCAGATATGATAAAACAAAAAAGAAATATCTTTTTCTTTGACTGGTATGAGGATTCCTTTTGGATTCATGTTGAAGATTACTTATATGAAAACCAGATCATACTTCCAAAAAGGAATTAAAAAATCTTGATCATCTTGTTTCTGAACCTGTTCAGAATATCTCTCTTGAAGATCATTTTCCTTCTAACCTTGTTCAGGTACTTAAAGAATCCTGTTCTTCAGAAGAGCTAGATAAAAGTACCCTTGATGAACTCAAACATACAAACTCTTTAGAAGAGTTGGATAAGAGTATCCTTGATGAACCTATACATACAAGTCATCTCTTAGATCTTTAAGGCCCAAAAGAAATTTCTTCAAATACTCTTGTCAACAAAACTGAGGTGATCAAAATAGATCTCCTCTCTAGCCTTCATCATCCTGAGGCTAATACTAGAAAGAAGAATCAAGAAGACCAACATTTTGAGTCTAGGAGTAATGAAGATTTGAGGATTTCAGAGGTAGTGATTAGAGACTTGTGATAGGAAAATCCCATGATTCTATCTAATAACCTAGTTAGCTATCCTACAAAAATAGATCATGATCCTGACCAAAGAATCAATTCTCTTTCAAAAAACCCCACTATGGTAACTCCCTGGTATCAGAGCAATATTAGTAATTGTGGAGAAAACTATGAAAGACAGAATAAACAATTGATTGATGAAGAAAAATTGATCGATATAAGATGTGCAATTATATCAGATTTTGGAGATAAGAAGGCTAAGATTTATATTCTCCCTAAAATATACTTTGGGAAGCAAAACTTCTTGGGAGAATTTAGTCTCTGCTTTAGAGCTAAAAAAGATTGGTATGATTCTAGAAAAAAGAGAAACAAAGATATGAAGCATAAAAATGATATATGTTTTAATCCTAGAGAACAATCTCTGTTGTGTTCAGATTCAAATGATTGGAAAACAATTATTGGTATATGTAATAAACGTTGGTTCACTATGAAATCAGAAGTAGTCCTTGATAAAGGTGTTCAGGTTCTTACAAATATTGAATAATTTATTCTAGATACAATTAATTCAATTCAAGGTCCAGGAGAAAAGAGAAGTCATCTAGAAAAATATATCTCCTTGATTAAAGGCCCTAAGGAAGTCGATAAAAAATTCATTCATAATAAAGGGTTTTTTGGCTTAGAAAACTTTAGATTTTAAAGAAAAACAATTTTTGCTTAATGATCTGAAGAAAGAACAAAATATTATAAAGAGAGAGTTACAAGATCTCAAAAAGAAAACTCATATCTTGGATTTTCATAAACTCAGTATTTCTGAAAACGTTTTTCAAAATGATTTGGGATTGAAAGAAACTTCTGAAGATTTCGTTGGTTCAATAGAAAAATATTTCAAACAAAAATGGCATGCTGAGATTTTATATGTTTCTGATGGTCATATCTTTAAACACAAAACTCTGTTTGACTCAGGAACTGATGTTAATTGCATTAGAGAAAGCATAGTCCCTCTAAAATATTTTCAAAAAACTACTCATAAAATTAATGCAGCTAATGGTAATCCTTTAGAAGTGAGGTATAAAATCTCTGAAATTCATGTTTGCATTTCTGGAGTTTATATCAAAACCTCTTTCCTTTTAGTTAGAAATCTTAAACAAGGAGTTATCTTGAGAACACCATTTCTGTCTCTTATTAGACCCTTTTTGGTGACTACTCAAGGTATCCAATTCAAGACTAAAAGTAAGAATGTTACTATCAAATTTTGTTCAAAACCTACTGAGACTATGTTAAATCAGCTTAGAGAAATCATGTGTTACAAAGAGCAATTTCTTCAGCAGATCTCTTCAGAGATTCAAAATATTATGATAGATAAAATTCTTGATGATGTTAATTTTCAAAAGAAGCAGAAAACTTTACATAAAAGTTTACTAAAGAAATTTGTTCTGATATCCCTTCTGCTTTCTAGCATAGAAAAAAACATGTTGTGGGTTTGCCTTATATTTCTGATTTTAATGAAGAAAATATTCCCATTAAAGCCAGACCTATACAAATGAATAAAAGGCTACTTGAAATTTGCAAAAAAGAAACTGAAAATCCTTTGCAAAAAAAAAATCTGATTAGAAGGAGCTCTTCTCCTTGGAGGTGTGCTGCCTTTTATGTTGAAAATGTTGCCGAAAAAGAAAGGGGTGTGCCTAAACTAGTAATTAATTATAGACCCTTGAATAAAGTACTGCAATGGATTAGATATCCTATCCCTAGTAAACAAGACCTGATTAGGAGAATTCAAGGAGCTAAAATTTATTGAAAATTTGATATGAAATCTGGGTTTTGGCAAATTCAGATAAAAGAAGAAGATAGGTATAAAACTGCTTTTACCACTCATTTTGGGCACTATGAGTGAAATATCATGCCTTTTGGTTTAAAAAATGCACCTTCTGAGTTTCAAAGAATAATGAATGAAATTTTCTTTCCCCACACATCTTTTATCATTGTCTACATAGATGATGTTTTGGTATTCTCTCAAGATATTGATCAACATTGGAAACATCTAAATATTTTCTACAAAACTATTATGTACAATGGCCTCGTAGTATCTGCTAGAAAAATGAAACTTTTCCAAATTGATATTCAATTTCCGGGTATAGAATTCGCTTTGATCAAATCACACCTATTGCTAGGGTAATTGACTTTGCTCAGACATAGGTTTCGGAGGTATCTTAATGACGAGGATTGACACCCGAGTCAATTCAAATAAATGCACTGCTGGTTCAAGACAGATTCGAGCCAAACACGTGTTTGGCGGTGCGAACTCAAGTTATTCTGAGGAACATCAGCCCGAGGTCGCAGGCTTTGCGCCATCAGACCGCAGTAAGTGCGCGGTCAGGAGTTCGTGTGCTATACGCGAACAGAATGCTGGAGATGTTGCGCGGTCAGCCAACATCCCTCGGTCAGAACATTTTCGACTAGGATACTTGGGGTTCACCTGTCCGGCTGTCCATATAGCGGGAATATCCCAAGTGTCCCGAAGATTCTTCCACGTGGAAGACCAACCGTCAGGAGGTTAATACGTGCAGTTATCCATGAATAACACGTGTTAAACCTGCATGGGGGTTAAGAGCGGTTTTCTAAACCGCATCCAAGCAACTGTCTGATGCAGTTACGACATGGCACTCTTTCGACTAATATAAAAGGGTGGCAAGATGCATCAAACAGGGGGAGAGCGAAGAGATCAAAGTCTCAGATACAAGCAAGATACAACACATCTCAATCGCTCAAACAGCCAAGTCTACGGTTTAGATTAGATAGCTTTTATAAGCCTCCCTGGTCTCTTTCTGTACACTTACATAGGAAAAATCCTTCGCCTGTGAAGGTTTTTTCCCGCCATCTTGTAAATCTTTACTACTTATAGTGAAATCCCAATAGGACGTAGGGCTATTACTCTCACTATCGAGGGCCCGAACCTGTATACACCTCTCTGTGCTCCTGTTCTCCATATTTCTACATACCTTCCCGGAGGGTCACCTTGAAAGGTCTCATCATTATAATTTTGCATAAGTTCGGCTGAGGACCCCGAGTCCGAATCGTCGACAGCTAGCGCCCACCGTGGGGCCTTTCTCAAGGTGTCCTAATTTTCATCCGGAGGTTCGCTGAAACATGGCTGGAGTATATGATTCTGAGAACGATTTTGATCTCGAGGATTATACTCACATTCCAATGCCTTCTCCAAGCGATCCTGTTCCGATGGAGGAGGTTGAGGGCCAAAATCTTCCAGAGGTTGAATCATCTCTCCAGGTCATGTCCATCAACCAAGGAGCGATTAGCGCAAGGTCAGAACCCACCGAGGTTCTTAATGCGCTAGAGGGTGAATCCGGTCCGTCATACGACCCTGCTGAGGGGAAGGATGATATCAACCTGGAAATCAGCCCGGGGAGATTCGACCCTGATAACCTTCACCGTCTCTTTGATTTCGAGTCTGACTCGTAACAAACTCAAATGTTTTCCCCATCGACAACCTCTCTCCCTAGACAGTTCGTTGCCTTGTCGGAGGAAACTCCTGATCAACAGGCTGCTAGGGAAGAACGGGATCGCAAACAGAAGGAGGATCACGACCTCGAGCAACAAAACAACGAACTACGCAGAACTGCCCTAGAGGCTCTTCAAGATGCGCAGGCTCGTTACGATGCTGCTCCGAGTTCTTCTCGACGGTCGCGTGGTCGCAGACGCGACCAGACCCCTTCTTTGCCTCCGGAGCGTTTCCAGGTGGACGTAGAAACGGTAACACCTGGTGCCCCTAGGAGAAGTACCCATGTTCGACTGCGATCTATCGCGGAAGTCATGCGTAACTTCCCTCCTACGGTCATGGATGCGCAGAAACCGGCCTTCACCAGGATCCTGGCGGAAAGACTGGATGAGGTCGCGTCTGAAGCGACCCCAACGGCCTCTTCCCGGTCGGTAACACGTTCCCGCGAACGAGAGTGTTCTCACTCTCGTTCTGGCCAGCAAAGTTACCCGCCGCCCGTACCATCCCGACAGGACAAGTACCGGCGAACGCAGGATTCTCGTGGTAGGGATCGGGTCTCTGTCCACTCTCGTTTGGGACTGCGAATATCTTCACCGTTGCGTGAAGTCGCCCGTGACCCGGTCGAGAGTCACAGGGCCGTTCACGGTCCCTACGTCGATTGTAAAGCTTTCTCGCCCGGCCTACGTGCGGTCGTTTGGCCTGATAAGTTTCGACCAGGGGCCATTGAAAGGTTCGACGGAAATCAGAACTGTAACATCCCTGTTTTGCTAAACCCTAAAATAGCCAAAATCCACATCCGGACCCCAAAACCTAATCTGCTTCAGCCATTCCCTTCTAAATACTGTTCAAAACATTTTTCCCTTCAGGACCATCTCCAAAATCTCACCCTAAAGCTGAGTTTCAAGCCTTGCTATTTTAAAACCCTAATTACCCTATTTTACCCTATTTTGTTTTCCCCAATTTTGTCGAAACCCTTCAGATCTTGCCCGATCTTACCAAACTTTGGCCAGATAAGTTCTAATAATCTTTTGCAACTTAGCTGCGAAATCAGATTTCAGATCGGACCCTCAGATCTCCAAATTTGCAAACAGACCCAAGTTCTATTCAAGTTTTCTTCACAGAACAGCCCCTGGAGCAAGTTTCAGAAATAGCAAATCGGCCCAAACTTCTTTTTAGGCCCTTTCGACCAGCGCCTGGTCGTTGCCACGACCAGTGCACGAGCCACCGTTGCCGCGCCGTGTTCTCGCCGTGTTTGCTCGTCGCCGGCCACCGCCTCTTGTCGCCAGTGTTGTGAACAACCGAGCCACCTCCCGCGCACGTGCCAGCACAGTTGCATCGCCTCGCCCAGCGGATAAACGGCCGCGCTCCTGAGCCTCGTTTTCGCGCGCGCTCCCGTTGCCGTGGCAGTTGCATGGCGTTACGTGTCATTGCCGGAGCTACATTGTCGCCTCCGCATCTGCGCCATCACTGGTGAAGTCCCAAGGCAACTGGCAAAGCTGCAGCACCGCCTGAGCGCGATCACGTCGCCGTCGCCGTCGTTGCGCCTGCGCCCGACAATTTTCTCCCCGGCGCAAGCAACCGCTGTCGCGTTTCCCTCGCAAGCTCCGTCCCCGTGCCTATTTAAACCCCCCTCAGCGCTGTGAAGTAGCACAACCTCAAGACTTAGCCAAATTTCCAGTTTCTCGCCGTTTTCACTTTCTTCTCCGGCGAGCCAGTGAGTGAGCTCACGGTGCCAGCCCTTTCCACAGCCCCTCTCTTCAATCCAGGTTCACCAGTGAGTTCCCCTCGTTCCCCTCTCTGTGTCATAGCAACCAATTGCACCAGATCGATCCCCATCGCCGGTGATCGCCGGATTCCCGATTTGCCCTGTTTCCCCAATGCCACTCGATTCAGCCCAAATTAACCCTCAATCCTGTAGAAGAAGTTGATCAGTAAGCTTAGTAGAGCAAGCCTGTAGAACCAGAATCCCCAATTAAGCTCAAATCGAAGAAATCCCAAATTTGAACCTCGGCCGTTCGCCGGACTTCGGCGCCAAGCTTCTCCGGCCGATATCCAATGAAATTAACCTCCCCAGTAGCTTTGTTGTGCCCTAGAGACCATCCCCAAGCTTGGAATTGAGCTCTTTCGCCCTGTATCAAAAATACCCAAGCTCCAGTGTCGTCTTCTCCAGCGCCGGTCGCCGGAATTTGTTCCCGGCCGATCCAGCACCTGAAACCTTGTCCCTTAGATAGATTCCAGTACCCTGAGCAATATTGTCCACTAGCTCGACACCTGGATCTGCCTAGATTGTGAGTTATGCCTATGCCAAGATCACTGTCCAGTAACTCAGTTCATGTCCAGGCCACCGTAGTTCATCGCCGGATTTGGCCACCCTCCGGCCACTTTCAGCCCTTGTGCCTATTAAGTATATTGTTCCTGTTAGTAATGCCTACCTCCCAGACAAAGTGGTGCATCATTTGGAGCCCTGGATCAAAAGTTAAGCCATGCCCTAGTTTCTGGCCATGTCCAGCACCATGTCAGTGCATGTCAGCCACTGGCATTAGCCCTGTTTGACCCCTTCTGGTTGAGCAATTGAAATGCCACCTTGTCCTTTAGATTCCTGGAGTTGTGTTCTACAACTTTCTCTACTGTCACTTCTCCAGAAAACCATCCTAAGACTAGTTTCCAGCTATGTCAAAGCCATGAACTGAATGTCGACCCTTCGACGTTCAATCCTTTTTAGCCGTTTCTTCGACCAGAGCCCTTGTGACCTTACCCTAACCTTTTCCCCTGCATACATGACTTATTTACTTAATACTTTCTATAGAAACTATTTTCAGTATGCTTATGTGGTATGTGGTTGTGTGTTGTCTGATTGCCGCAGAGTCAGAAGCTGAAGGAGCGGAAGAAGTCTTTGAAGATCCGTCTGAGTTTTTAGACCCCACATTGCAAGGCAAGCCTCATTCCTTTGATCATGTCTCACCCAATATTTTCATATGAAGTATATTCACTGTTTCTTACTATGCATGTTTAGTTGAAATACAAGGTATGTTTGAATGACATGAGTAGATATTCCCTAATGAATCATGAAACCCTTTTTGTTATTGAACCTTCTTATGTATGCTTTTGTCACCCTAGGACTCATATACTGAATATCCACATTAAACTTGAAATGGTCAAATGCATGAGAAGTTATAATGCAAACCGTTTTGACAAGAAAACTGATAAAAGGGATCAGTAGTGAGGATTGGATTGTATGGAGAGGGTGCGGTGCGCACCAGGGTATGTGAATGTTCCTCACTATTGGTTCATAAGGATAAGAACCTTGTGCTGTGTCTCTATACGAATTGTAAACGTACCAACCACTTGCCTGGTATGGGACAGGCACAACTCAGTAGCTTTTTGGTATTAGCAGTTCCCTGCATGGCTTGACGATCTGGTTTCTCGCGTGGAAACTGGAAGGCCAAGGTTCGGCCATGAGTGATGTGAGCCAGAAAAATGATGAGAGAAAAAGGCGTGAAAGAAGGAAGGCGCCCTAGACCTGATTAAGCCGTGAGCGGCTGTAATCTTAAATGGTCGTATGTCTCGCGTGGACATAGACCAAGGCTATGTGTCCTGAGGGAACATAGACCAGAGAGGCTAGGAAGTAAGGCAGTGGGGAAGACCCACAACGGTACTTGAGACTTAATTGTCTATTTACCGGGCAGGGATACTGTTAATACTGAACTGTAAAGCGTTGTGTGATCTCGGCCTTGTCACATGTGTATAAGTCACATGAAGCTGATCCGACTTGAAAGCCGAGTGAACCAGTGGATTTAAAAAGAGGTACACCTTTGCAAAGTGTAAAAGAAGTATCAGATACTCTGTACTCCCAGGTTCAGGAGTCTTTTAGTAGTGGATGTTATCCATGGGTTATAGCACAAGTAATGTTTTGGAATGTTTTCATAATACGGTTAACAAAGTAGTGACTCATGGGAGACCACTACATCTAATGTTTTTCTGGAAAACCTGTTTAATGTTTAAAGTACTATTTTCATGACAAAGTACTGTTTTCTGAACAAATAACTTGGAAATCTATATATCTCTATCCATGTGAAACTAAAACCCCTGAATCATATGTTTCACCCTCATATAAGTACAATTACTATAATCCCCGGAATGAGTGTTGCTGAGCACCAAGTGCTCACCCTTGCAATTACTTCCAACTGTAGAAGAGGGATTCGAGGATGCCGATTCCTTCAGTTATGAGTTCCCGGCAGAAGATGGAAGTGCCCCGGACGAGCCCACGTTCTAGAAGGATTGCGCACCAAGTCAAGTCAGATGTGGGAGGAGCCACTCCAGTCCCGCTGCGGATGGAAATCAAGCTTTTCGTTGTTGCCTTGTGCTTTATGCTGTGTGTTCGGTACTTGGATACCAATTCTAGTTCTGACAAACTTGTTATTTTCTTAGCAACTCTACTCAGCGCCATTTTTGGTGCTTTGGGTATGTAATATTGGCCATGCTGGCCTGCTACTTGTTTAATGCTATTACTATGCTTGTCTGGTTTGGAGCTCATGCGTCATCCTGCTGTGTGTAACCTACCTGGGCGGTTACCAAGGTGATCCTCAAATGGGGGTCTCACAAGAACCCATCCGAGTTCCTTCAAATCTATATCACTGCCATCCAAGCGGCAGGGGGCGATGACCGGGTCATGGCCAACTACCTGCCTACAGTCCTCAAAGGACCGGCTAGAACCTGGCTGTTTAATCAGCCCGAGGGTTCCATCTACAATTGGGAAATGCTGTGCGACGCTATCCTCAGCAATTTCCAAAACTGTTATCAAAAGCCGGGTAAAGAGGACGATCTTCATCGTTTACGACAAACTTCGACCGAAACTCTTCGGCAGTTTGTCAAGAGGTTTGTCAAGGTGAGGAATACCATCCCGAACATATCCGACGGCTCCGTTATCAGAGCATTCAAACATGCCGTTCGATACCGGAGATTTACCGAAGACTTGCTTATCCACCCTCCTCGATCAGTGGCCGATCTGTTCGACATGGCCGATCGGTACTCCGACACAGCCGAAGCGGTCGAATGGAACCGGATGGTAGACAAGGGCGACCTGCCACCTCAACCAGGTTTCAAAGACGCCAGGAAAGAAGATTCAAGCAAGAAGCCGGAGTCTTCGTCAGGTCGGAAGTCGAAAAAGTCGAAGAGGAACCGCTATGGACAGTACCGCGAGGTCGCAGTCACAGAAAAGCCACCTTCCGACCAAAGGTAACAAGCCTTCGTTTAAAAATAAAACTGCTTCTGGTGGTCGTAATGCCGACCAGCCAGAAAAGTCGACTAATCCGCAGGAAGGCAAGAAGTGGTGTCCACTCCACAACTCCGCAGGCCACGACCTCAAGAACTGCAGGAGTTGGTTAAAGCAATTGGATGACTTCTACCAGGGAGTTGGGCCAATGCCGACCTTACCAGCTAAAGAACAAGCATACGGACTTAGAGACGCCGACGGAGACAAGGAAATGTCCTACCAGGTACCTCAAAATCATATTAATGTTATTTTCGGGGGTTCTTCCTCTTTCGTTTCCAAAAGGCAGTTTAAAGCCTTTTACCGAGAGGTTAACCAAACGGAGACATCCCTTGGTGAACCTCAATACCCCGGTTAGTCGGATACGCCTTTGACATTCGATCACTCTGATTGTCCCGCGGGGCTTACTCGACCATTGAGGCTCCCTCTGGTTATTACCCCGATCATCAGTAACGCGAGAGTCGAAAGGGTCCTGATCGAGGGAGGGAGCTCCCTTGACATTTTATTGGTCAAGGCACTTGACGAGATGCAAATTCCTCGTTCGAAGATTAAGCCCATAATCCATCCGTTTTATGGAATAATCCCAGGCCCCTCCATGATGCCGTTGGGACAGGTGGTCCTCCCGTTCACACTGGGAGAACCGGATAACTTCCGAACAGAATTGGTTACTTTTGACGTAATCGATTGTGATTCGGCTTATAATGCAATCTTTGGCAGGCCAACTCTTGCTAAATTCATGATGGCAACGCACTATGCTTACCAGTGCGGCAAATTGCCTGGCCCCAAAGGTGTCATCTCGGTCCGAGGCAGTCGCAACGTGGCACTCACGTGCGACCGGCTATCTTTGGAGATGGTCGATCAACTTCCCCTCTGGGACGCCCAAGTCGCCACCGCCGCCACCGACGCGATCAAGGCTGCTCCTCGACTAGATGAGAAACTCAAACTGGTTCCATTATACCCAGATGATCCATCCAAGACAATTCGGGTCGGATCAGGTCTGGATGACAAATAGGAACTCGAGCTCATTACTTTCCTCCGGGCTAACGCAGATGTGTTTGCGTGGAAACCGTTCGACATGCCCGGCGTCCCAAAGGAAGTAATCGAGCACAGCTTAGCAATTCGACCTGGACAACGACCAATAAAGCAAAAGCTCAGGCGTTTTTTTGTTGACCGACAGGAAGCCATCCGAGAAGAGTTGGACAAACTCCTAAAAGCTGGGTTCATTCGCGAGGTCGATCACCCGGAATGGCTCGCCAATCCGGTCATGGTCCGCAAGTCAAATGGCAAGTGGCGCATGTGCGTCGACTACACTAGCCTCAACAGTGCTTGCCCGAAGGACGACTTTCCCCTTCCCCGCATCGACCAGTTGGTCGACTCAACCGCGGGTTGCGAACTGATGAGCTTCCTGGACGCTTACTCAGGATATCATCAAATTAGCATGGCAGAAGAAGATGAAGAGAAAACTGCCTTCATCACCCCGTTCGGCACCTACTGCTACGTCAGAATGCCGTTCGGTCTCAAGAACGCAGGTTCCATGTACCAACGCTTGATGCAAAAGACCTTTCTTTCCCAGATAGGGTGTAATCTCGAAGCATATGTAGACGACTTGGTTATAAAAAGTACCAAGAGATTGTCTCATTTGGACGATCTCGTTGAAACCTTCTGTAACTTGAATCGCTTTGGAATAAAATTAAACCCGGAGAAATGTTCTTTCGGGGTGTCTTCAGGAAAACTCCTTGGTTTCCTTATTTGTTCCAGGGGCATTGAAGTTAATCCTGAGAAAATCAGGGCCATTGAACAAATGAGGTCGCCCTCGACCATGAAAGATGTTCAACGCCTGGCTGGTGGCATGGCAGCCTTAAGTTGCTTCATATCGCGACTAGGCGAAAGGGGATTACCTTTCTTCAATGCCTTGCGGAAGCATCACAATTTCACATGGTCAAATGAGGCCGAGAAAGCGTTTCAGGAGCTAAAGACATATCTATCCAGTCTGCCAGTGTTGGAGTCTCCCGACAAAGGAGAACCATTGCTTCTTTATCTGGCAGCCACACCGCATGCGGTCAGCGCCGTCCTGATTGCGGATAGAGAAGGAATACACAGACCCGTCCACTATGTAAGCGAGGTACTTCATGGTCCTAAGGAGTGTTACCCTGAGGTCCAGAAGATACTTTACGCGCTACTGATGGCTTCCCATAAGCTACGACACTACTTCCAAGCTCACAAGATCACAGTACCCTCCTCCTTTCCTTTGGGGGATATTGTCTGAAATCCAGAAAAATCTGATCGAATCGCTAAATGGGCGGTCGAACTCGGTGCCTTTGATATCCATTTCACGCCCCGCACGGCGGTTAAGTCTCAGGTTTTGGCTGACTTTGTGGTCGAATGGACCAACCCTGAGCCACCCGTGCAGGTATCGGAGGAATTGGAATGTCTCGATCACTGGACAATGTACTTTGACGGCTCCCGTAGTTTTCAACACTCGGGGGCTGAAGTGGTCTTAGTTACGCCCCAGGGCGAACAGCTTAAGTATGTCATCCAACTACACTTTGTTGCAACAAACAATGCGGCAGAGTATGAAGGTCTTCTTGCAGGGCTCCGGGCAGCAAAATTCCTCGGAGTCCGTCGATTAGTGGTGAGGGGAGACTCACAGCTGGTCGTAAACCAGGTAAACAAGGAGTACAGCACCTCCGATGAGACAATGGCTCATTACCTGGGGGAAGTAAGGAGATTGGAAAAACACTTCAGTCATTTCGAAGTCCAATACATCCCGCGAAATGACAACATTCTCGCAGACCAATTATCCAAAATTGGGTCCTCACGCACATCCGCTCCGGCAGGGGTGTTCATTGAACACTTGGACCGTCCTTCGATCATTACTTCGGTTGAGGATGATCCGGTAATAGCATGCGTTACCAACTTCGGTCAGGAACAAGATTGGACTCATCCATTGAGAGTTTATCTTGAATATGGGACCCTACCCGAGGACGAAACCGAAAGCGATCGGTTAATTTGAAAAGCGTGTTTGTACAAGCTCTTAGATGGGATTCTGTACAGGAAGAGTACTCAAGGAGTATTCATGCACTACATATCTCAGGAGGAAAGAAAATCCCTCTTGAAAGAAATACATGACGGTGTATGCGGTGCGCACGCGTCATATCGAACACTGGTAGGAAAAACTTTTCGACAAGGATTCTATTGGCCTTCGGCACTCGATGATGCCAAGCATATGGTCAAGATGTGTCCTCAGTGTCAGTTCCACGCGAGACAGGTTCATCAACCTGCTTATGCGTTACAAACCATTCCCCTTGCATGGCCTTTCGCGGTCTGGGGAATGGATATTGTTGGCCCTATGCCATAAGTGGTCAATGGGTACAAGTTTCTATTCGTAGCCATTGACACGTTTACAAAGTGGATTGAGGCCGAACCGGTACGAAATATTACCGCGTCAGCAGCACAAAAGTTCTTTCATAAGAACATTGTGGCTCGATTTGGTGTTCCAAACCGTCTTATCACAGACAATGGGTCTCAGTTCGCCAGTGGCCTTTTCCTAAACTACTGCGATCAGATTGGGACCAAGGTGTGCTTTGCTTCTGTTGCACATCCACAAAGCAATGGTGCTGTAGAACGGGCCAATGGGCAGATATTGCAAGGCATCAAGAAACGTGTTTTTGATCGCCTTAAGACTCGCTCGGGGGCTTGGGCAGACGAGCTCTATACCGTTCTATGGGCGCTACGAACTACCTCTAGTCGAGCCACCGGTGAGACGCCCTTCCATCTGGTCTACGGGGCCGAGGCTGTGTTGCCTATGGAAGTTAGTATTGGGTCTGTTCGGACAGAACGATTCAAACAAGTTAATTAGTCCGAACAGCGATCACAAGATCTCCTCCTCTTAGAAGAAAGGCATGATCGCGCTTTGATCAAATCCGCAGCATACTTGCAAGCTTTGCGCAAGTATCACAGCAAAAGGGTGCGACCACGTAGTCTTAACGTGGGCGACTTGGTGTTACGAAAAATCCAAGACCAGTCTAGTCGCAATAAATTCTCCCCGAAATGGGAAGGCCCTTATACTGTTGTCTCAGTGCCGCGACCAGGATCCGCGCGGTTAGCCATGGAGGATGGTCGAATTTTGTCCAATACTTGGAACATCGATCAACTTCGCAAGTTCTACGTGTAAGTATTCAATCCCTTTTCCTGTTCAATTAGCATTTTTCATAAAACAAAAAATGTTTTGGTTTTATACGATGAATATTTCCCTTTATGCCCATGTGTTGCGAATTCGGCTCGGGGGCTGGTCGCTGGCGGTTAGATCATTACAACGTTCTAGTCGGATTCGCTAGCCGATCTCATGACCGCTTCCAGGCAAGTCACTCCTAAATAGGCCGTTTCTCAACGCACACGGGGCTTTCTGGGAAGTTCTCGGTCATCTGAGTGGCTGTCAGTTTGCAAACAAGGCTAGGCGTTACATTGATCATAATTGTTGGTTCGATCACACATCCTTGGTCGTTATATTCACTTCTTTCCTGTGTTTGTAATACTAAGTCTTCAGTATCTACAATCACAGGCGGGGGCTAGGGGGATATGTTTATAATATGAAATGACACAAAACAAGAATAGATATATTCATTTTTCAAAAATGGGTTTCAACATATATTGCATCGCATACAACTGTTTCTGTACAGAAGTAGGGATCACTCGATCCCAAGCTCAGTCAGGAGCTTATCTACAAACAGCCTGATCTCCTCCATGACGGCCTCTAGTTGTTCCTCACTCTCGACCTCAACCGGTCCCACCAATGGATTCAGATCTGCATCTGGGCCATGGTGAAATCGAACCCGGCTGAGAATGGCGGAAGCGGCTGACTGAACCCTGGTTCTGATCGCCTCTTCTCGTCGCCGAGTATCCTCAGGAAGATACTCGAGAAGTGACTCCGCCTGGGCCATGACTAGCGTAGACCAGTCATTTAGGCTGAAATTATCTCGTGTGGTTTCGACCACATCAGCCCTCAGGAGACGAGCCACCGCATTCAGTTTTTCAAAGATCGAACGGTTCAGCTCTCTGATCGCCCTTTCGGAAGTTTGAATAGAGCCCTGGAGGACCATCTTGTCCTGACTGAGTTGTCTTATCTGACCCGCTTGCGCTGCAGTAAGAGGAAGGATTACTTACTTGTTATGAAGTTAAGTCTTCCTAATCAGGAATCGACTTACCAGAGAGTTGTGACCGCAGCTTGTTGTTTTCGATCTCTTGGTTTGTAGTCACTGAGATTGAATGAAGCTTTACCGTGGCCACTTCTTTTTTCAGTAATGCCACCTCTCTGTAGTAGAACAGAAGGAGTGGTCATAACCAATTTGTATCTATACAAGTTGAAGAGTAATGATCCTTACCTGCGCAAGCTGTCTTGTTCTTTTTGTATGGCCTCAACGCTCACCATCGTGGCACGCGACTTGGCCATCATCTGGGACAGCTCCTATAATACAAAAAGAAGTTAAAGGTGTCCTATGTACAATTCAGGCACCAAAAGAGAAGTTCATCATACCTTTATGAATTCCCGTAAGGAAACGTCTTTCGGAGTAACAGGAAGACTCGTTGAAGGCCCCGTCGTGGCCACAACAAGGGCAGCCGGTGGGAGTGCCTGCTGGGCACTACCCCCAGTCGCTATTGGGTGCGACTGGGTCTCCGCGCCTGCTTCTCCCCTCGCGGCCCGGACTGCTTCCTGGACCGAGGGGGCGGAGCGCTCCTCACTGGAGGCTCCTGCACTAGCAGCAACTTCAACCCTCCCTGGAGCGGTTGAAGGGCCGGATGCTGTTTCTTTTCACCTGACAAAGGAAAGATGAACCAAGCAATCACAATTCGTGATCATCACGATTTATTTTAATACAACCAAGATAAAGGTTCTTACCTTATTTGAAATCCCATCAGCTTTTGAGATTTCTGGGAAGGCTCTCCTCGAGAAAGAGGACAACTGTCGTCTGTCCTGGTCTTCCTCTTGGTGAACAAGGCATTTCCCCCCTAGGTGTGCTCTTCTGTAAGCACATTTCTAAGGGAAGATAAAGACAAATGATAAGAGTTTTTACCTGGGCAACCGATCCGGTTGGCGGGGTTGCATCCGAAGGCCTAGATGGCTCCTAGACCTCTGGGGCCGGCACCTCGTTCGCAACCGCAACAGGATCTTGTCCGACCACCTCTACTCCTGTCCGCGGGGGTGGAGGATTTTCCTCCCTGGAACTCACAGGAGTTGCAGGGGGAAGTTCTTCTCCCTGCATAAGCGTTAACTTAATGAATATACAGGGGGAATTGAAGAAAACAAGACTGTGAAGAAATTTTACCATGGTCGCCCCTTCGACCAGGGAAGTAAAGGCAATTGGCCCTGGAGCCTCAGGGGCTTCAGGAGCTGGGGTGTTATCCGCGACCATGGGGCTTTCGGTGGCCGCGGAGTCTTCTACTGCCGCCCCTGCAGTAGCAGTTGTTTCTGCGGAACGAGTTGGAGCGTCATCGGATGGAGAGCCCGCAATCTTCCTCCTCCGGTGAATTAAGGAGACATCATCATCTTCCTCCTCCTCTCTTCCCTCTCCCTGTACGACGAAGAAGTGATTCCAGTCCGCACCTGGAAACATAGGAGGGACATGATATCTTACCGCAGTTTTCCTGGCGGTAGGAGGGATGCTTCGTGAAGACCCTTCCCCAAGATTTAGCCTTGCTTTCTTGGGGGCGGGATTCCTCATCCTGGGTTTCGAGGAAACCTTTTTCATGTGTTTCATCGTCGGCTTCCCCAGGGAACCGACGTTCTCGCTTGAGAACATCGACTCGGCACCTCCCTAAGAGCTGTTCTCATTCCAATGAAATCATTAGTGCTGGACATACATAAGCCCTGCAAAACAGAGGCCAAGTGAGAGCGTACCTTTCGACACTCCTGTTTGAGGTCGTCGCCGGCGTGAATCAAGCTCTGGGGACGAGGCGATCCCTTGGGGCCCTCTACCTCGGCGTTGTAAGCCCTGAGGAGGTAGTTAGTCCGCCTCTCAATCTCGGATGAGGGCAGGACTGTTCCAAAATGCGAGTTAACTGGTGTATTTCAAAGATAAAAAGATTTTAGTGCCAGAGATGGGTACCTTCATTGTAATCTAAGGTACTGTCCACCATGGATTTGATCTCCCAAGCTGGATAAGCCCTTTCACGCAGGGGGCTCACCCGATTCTTCACAAAATCGCGAATGACGTCGTGAGCTGTTATTCCCTCTTGGACTACGTGAAGAATGACCTCGGCGTGCTTCATGAACTCCGCGTTCATCGCCGGGAGAGAATTCAACTCGCTCGGTTTCTCCGGCCGCGAGTTCTCGAACCACAGCCCGCCCTCGGTTGGCGGGGTGTAGTAGAACCATTTCTGGTGCCACCTGTGCACTGAGTCTCGCAGGGGTGGGAAGGGATACTCCTTTTTCTCCCTTAGCCGGAAGTAGATGCATCCGGCGGCGTTAGCACTCTTCGACCATGCCGAGTAATAAAATCGCCGGAAAAGATCCACGCTGGGATACACTCCGACGAACACCTCGCACAGATGCTGGAACACCGCCAGGATCAGCACGGCATTTGGGTGGAGGTTGATCAGCTCCAACCCATAATGCTCGAGGACGTCCTTCAGGAACTGACTCTCGGGGAATCGGAACCTGCACCGCAGGTACTCCTCGAAAACTACCATTTCGCCTTCTCCGATGACTAGAGTTTCTTGGTCCTTCTCCGCTGGCCGCCAGTTGATTAGCAACCGTGGAGGAAGGATCTCCTCCTTCTCCAACGCCAACAAGCTCTCCTCAGAGTGGTGGATTGATCGGCTCCAAAACGCCATTTTTGGTGAGAAATTGGGGGGAAAGTTGGCTGCTTTGGGAAGATGGAGATTGAGAAGAGCGAGGGTTTTGTGCGGCGGAAATCGTGAGGGTTTTGGTTGTGTGGCTTCCTCAAGAAGCTACATGCTCTTTTTGTAGACCCGAGGAGGCACACTAATGTGGGTAACGTTCCATTCAAACGTTCCGCTCAGTATTTTATTCATTTTCCATAATGGATACTATCTCTGGCGGACCAATTAAAGTGTTCCAGGCATCGGATCTGAAACAAAAAGACTTCTTTGTTTCAGAGTCTGAAAGTACAAAAGCCTGAAAAGTTTTTCAGAGCTTTTCAAAAGATGTTTTCCTTTATGTGCCTTGAATATTTTCATGAAAAAATCCTATGGCCCAATTTTTGGACGTATGGATATATTCTGATTGGGTTGTGGTATGATCGAGACCATGCTTTCGATTAAACTCCGGTTCTAATCGAAACGATGGTCTAACCGAGCCTCAATTTTGATCGCAGTAAGCTTCAGTTCTAACCGCGGCTTTAAGTCTGATCGCGGTATCAGAGCTGGTCGCGGTACTCTTATAAAAGCGTGATTCTGATTGCAGAACTGAAGTTTCCCTGTGTATGAGTGGTCGCGAAGACATTATTTATGGCCATATATTCGCACAGAAGATGTAAAGAATATGTAGAAAGAGATTTTATTTCTTGCATTCTTTACATACAAAAGGGATACCGGCGACCAGAGCGTCAACCTGATCCGAAAGAAGTTTGCAGAGTTCTCCTAGGGACATATTGCTGTCAGTAGGATCTACACTGACAACCCCTAGAGAACTAGCAACTAATCTAAGCCTATCTACATCATCCCTAACGAGAGATACACTACTGTTCCTAATCAAATCGGAGAGTTCCCGCTGTTGCTGAGCGTGGTCCCTCTCTCGACGGAACTGGTGCACCTCTTCACGGGATCGTTCAAAACATTCTGCCAGATGCAGAATCGCTGAAGACATCTCTTCGGTCTTTTTCTCCAGGGCATTCTTCTCCTCTGGAAGAATCTGTCCGAGGGGAAGAGGCGGAGTGGCAGCAGGCTGATCACTAGGGCCTCCGATGTCCTACATTTGCAAAAGTTAGCTGTGCTAACTATAACTATCAGCAAAAGGAGATGAGGATCATTACCTGTCCCTACTCGTGACAGGTTGATATAGCCATCTTGGAAAGTAGATCATCCGATAAAAGCTGATGATCACCAGATGGTGGAAGTGCAACCTTCCCACCAGGAGATTGCTTCCCCAACACAAGTTGATGATCTTCTGGTCGAATAGTCACCGCTTGCTGACCAGAAAATCAATCACCCAAACAAAAGCAGGGAGTGTTGAAGTAAAGAACAGAAGGAAGAAAGAACGATGGTACGTCTTCTACCTTTGCCCTGCTGGAAGATCCTTCGTCAACCTTGGGTTTCTTCCTTGAAGGAGATGGATCTTCAGATATTTGAGGCTCCTGCTTGAGAACTTCCTCTTCATCACTTTCAATCTCGAAGATGTTGTGATCTGCCATCGGGAAGTGTATGAAGAGAAGGATGAAGGCAATTCTTGAAAAACTTAACCGTGAGAAGAAATTGTGGGGCTCTACAATTCAAAGGTTTCGGAGTTTATAGCCGCCAGGATGACAGTTCACTTTCCGAAAGCCTCGGGCTTCTAAAGCATTTACAATTTCACCTCGGGTTAAAAAAACATTTCAACAGCGCCATCATTACCTGTCACGTAATGCCCAGAGCCCGTCTCGGGGAACCAACCGTCCCACTTAGTGCGCCACTAAGCAAGGGATTTGAAGAGTCGGGTTAAAAATCCGATGAATGTCTTTAAATTCGAAATAAACACGTCCCTTCGTTTTCTTCGAATTTGGGGGCTAGCTGACGAGGATTGACACCCGAGTCAATTCAAATAAATGCACTGTTGGTTCAAGACAGATTCGAGCCAGACACGTGCTTGGCGGTGCGAACTCAAGTTATTCTGAGGAACATCAGCCCGAGGTCGCAGGCTTTGCGCGATCAGACCGCAGTAAGTGCGCGGTCAGGAGTTCGTGTGCTATACGCGAACAAAATGCTGGAGATGTTGCGCGGTCAGCCAACATCCCGCGGTCAGAATATTTTCGACCAGGATACTTGGGGTTCACCTGTTCGGCTGTCCATATAGCGGGAATATCCCAAGTGTCCCGAAGATTCTTCCACGTGGAAGACCAACAGTCAGGAGGTTAATACGTGCAGTTATCCATGAATAACACGTGTTAAACCTGCATGGGGGTTAAGAGCGGTTTTCTAAACCGCATCCAAGCAACTGTCTGATACAGTTACGACATGGAACTCTTTCGACTAATATAAAAGGGTGGCAAGATGCATCAAACAGGGGGAGAGCGAAGAGATCAAAGTCTCAGATACAAGCAAGATACAACACATCTCAATCGCTCAAACAGCCAAGTCTACGGTTTAGATTAGATAGCTTTTATAAGCCTCCCTGGTCTCTTTCTGTACACTTACATAGGAAAAACCCTTCGCCTGTGAAGGTTTTTTCCCGCCATCTTGTAAATCTTTACCACTTATAGTGAAATCCCAACAGAACGTAGGGCTATTACTCCCATTATCGAGGGCCCAAACCTGTATAAACCTCTCTGTGCTCCTGTTCTCCATATTTCTACATACCTTCCCGGAGGGTCACCTTGAAAGGTCTCATCATTATAAATTTTGCATAAGTTCGGCTGAGGACCCCGAGTCCAAATCGTCAACACTTAAAACAAAAGATGGGATCCTCTGAGCAATTAGTCAGGTTCACTTTAGGGACTTGGAATAATACTCAGAAAAATTATTCTACCATCAAGAAAGAAATCTTGGCAATTGTCAAGGTCATCTCAAAATTTCAAGGAGAACTTCTAAATAAGCAATTCCTGTTGCGAATCGATTGTAAAGCAACAAAAGATGTCCTTCAAAAGGATGTCGAAAATCTGGTTGCAAAGAAAATATTTGCTAGATGGCAAACAATATTATCATGTTTTGACTTTCAAATTGAACATATTAAGGGAGAAAATAATTCACTCTCAGACTTCCTGTCCTGTGAATTTTTACAGGGACATGGCCCTAAAGAGGGATATATCAACAAGTGGGAGGCCGGTTGAGCACTTGCCAAGCAAACAAAAACTCTCCAATATATATCCTGAGAGTTCAACTCAAAAACCCCCAATGATGCCACAAGATTTTGGGCATACATTTCAATATATTCTCAAAACAGAGGAACATATATTGCCTCTGGAATTTAATGATCTGAATCTTGGTCTCAAAAATATTATGACCAAGTATTTTCCAAAACAATCATATTTTGTGCCTAAATCTCCAGGCAAAGATCAAAAATATTATGAAGCAATTTTACTTGAAACTAGAAGTGCTCAAATATATTACACTATGGGGGATTGACAAAGAAACAACATATACCAAGTTACTCATTAACAAAATTATAGATTTAGAAGAATGGGATATCGCTTCCAACCCATATATATCTAGATCACTTTATTCATATAATCCTAACAAATATAATTATTGGGACTATCAAGATGCATGGCAAGATATTCTATTACTTCAAAATATTCAAATGAAACATTCGTGGTTTATCCGCTTCAAAGAAAAATTATTCAATATACCACTATGGTTCTTTAAGAACTTCTGGCTCAAAATAGGAGTTATTCCAGAAATTCTTCCATCCGAAGTTATGAAGGTGGCCAAAGAATCTATCAGAGATCTGAAGAAATATCCTTTTGTCCTGATGTAATTCTGTTCAGAGACAGAGATGCCTTGGATTATGAAGTGGGAATTGGACTTATGTCATAATCAATTCCTAGCTGCCATAATAAGAAAATATCAGGTGAAATAATGGGATAGGTTTGACATAAAACCAATTATGTAAGGAAAAGGGAACATAACAATGTCTCACAAATCTAACATTGTTAAATTATATATATATATATATAGGGAGACACTATTCTACACCCACCCCTAGAATAACTATTTTATACCCATCTTCTGTATCGTTGGATCATGCATTGAGATTAGAATTTTATTGATGGTAGTAATTACCATAAACGGTTCCATTATCCCTAAAAAATAGGAACCTACATTACGATTTGTTACAACCGCATACTATCCCTAAAAAATAGGAACCAACTAAAAATAAGAACCGAAATCATATTAGTCGGTAAATTTACTAGTCGGGTAATATAAATTTATTGGTCGTATACTACAGATTTACTAGACAGACCAGTAAATGTATAGTATATGACTAGTAAATTTACTGATTATATACTATAAATTTTTGTCAGTAACTTTACTAGTCGCGTAATATAAATTTATTGATCATATACTATAGATTTACTAGACGCACCAGTAAATGTATAATATATGACCATTAAATTTACTGGTCACATATTATAGATTATACTATAGATTTTTGTCAGTAAATTTACTGGTCATATACTATAGATATATACTATATATTCTTGTCAGTAAATTTACTGGATGTGAACAAGATGTGGGAGCGCAGTGAAAAAGATGAAGATGTGGTTGGTGCGGATATCGATCAGTAACAATAAAATATTTCAAATATTTACTGTCGTTATGGAATAAAACGACTAAATTCTTTTAAGCAGAGGATAACTGCTATCTCTATCCAACGGTTGTACTTTATTCTAGTAAATTAGATCGGACGGTTTCTAGACTGGATATAGAATAATTATTTTAGAACTGGGTGTAGAATAGTGTTTATATATATATATATATATTATTCTCCTAATCAGAGGCAGCAAGGTCTTCAGAAAGGAATGTGACCTAATTAAACCACTACAAAGCAAACTTTGAGTTGTAATTTGCAAACAAAAATATTTCATTAGGCACCCTTGTGTTTTTTTTATCTCTCTCTTCATATACACACATACCTCATAATCCCAGAGGCATCACAAGATGTATAAAAACTATTAGACACATATGCTTATAATTGCTTGGGTAAATAAATTAATAAACACCAAGCAATTTGTATACTTGTCATGAGCAAGTTTCTATTTACCTTTTTATGTCAAAATTAAGTCGAAATGCTAAACATATTAAAATTTGATATGTTAAATGGCTTTTAGGAGATCAGAAGCAGCAATGTCTTCAGAAAGGGTGAGGATGTTTGGAGAGTCCATGGCAACGACGTCTTCTGTTCTGAAACCTTCCTCGTCGCGGAGGAGCCCCTCGGCGCCGGTGGTGGCCAGCCCCGGCAAGATGAGGGTCTTGTGCAGACCCGGGAGAAGCCTCTCGCGGTCGGTGTCGCCTCTCTCGCCGACGAGGACGGCGACTTTGGAGAGGTCAATCCCCCACTGAATTGAGAGGTACCTGGCAATTGAGCGGAAAGGAAATTCAGTAATGTCAACTGAAATGGTGCCCGTAATTTTCAGAAATTGCAGATTCCCATGTGTGCTTCCATTTCTGGTGTATTTCTCACCTCAATGCGCGTGCCCGGGAAGCGGAGAGGGGGATCACGTTAAGCCTTGTTCCCGCCCGCGTGTACACCAGGTTACACCGAAACCCTCGCATCCGCAGCGCCTGCCTTGTGAAATCGATCTTACGAACCTGCAAATAAACATATAATTTAGACGTATGTTGTTGGACATCTTAAATCTGTGTGTCAAAATTGTTCAAACCACTTGACATGTCATGTCTATATTTGATTGGTCAAACATAATAAGTTAAGAAAGGCAGTTACCATCCCAGACTGGTATTCATAGGTTTAGAAAGTAAATACAATTTCAGTTTACGGTTTCTGAACACGTATTGCTTCCAAATTCAGACATACACATCAAAGCAGTTCAAATATGAAACTGTTTAAACAACACAAAGAACGGAAGTTGGAAAAAGAACTCACCTTGGACACTGCCTTGGCCGTGTAAACATAACAATGCACGGAGCACGCCGTCTCATCGACGGCAAGGTCCTCCTCGCGGGCGTCGTCGGCCTTACCGAGCCTCGGCACGGCCGCCTTGACGTGCTCGCCTGGCCACCGGAACGCCACATGTCCACTATACTCCTCGTCGGCGGCCGCGTCTTTCCACGGGTAGCATATCTCCGCGCCGCTGCTGCACACCAGCGCGTCGAAGCTGGCCGGCTCGACGCCGCAGTCTCTGAGCACCTCCATTGCCTCTCCGACGCTCAAGCCGGTGGACAGCAAGTACCCCAACCGCCCGCCGGTACTTTCGCCGGCCGCCATCGCCTTGCCGATGACCTGCTTCAGGTCGTCAATCTTTGGCTGGCCGTCGCTGCCGTAGCAGTCGACGGCGATGACTAAAAGATTCTGCCGCCGGCCGGGCGCGAAGCCCAGGGCTCTGGTGGAGGACGGAGCCTTCTCGGAGTGGCGCCGGCTGAGCGCGTCCATGATAGCAGTGGCGGAGTCGGCGGCGGTGGGGTCGTGGGAAGCGTCGACGGAGATGCGGAGCGAGAGGTCACGGAGCGAGTCGGAGAGCGGCTCGTCGGAGGGACCGGCGGCGGTGGCCGTGGCGGGGAGGCGAAGGAGGTGGGCGGAGGGCTGGTCGCAGTGGGCGGCGACGTGCGAGAGGTAGAGGCGGCAGTGGTGCGGCCACGAGAACCGGTGTATGTTGCGCAGGCCGTTGCGCCGGCACTCCAGCCACCGGGCCTTGTCAGCCAGCAGGCTGAGGAGCGCGCCGGTGATCGCCGCGGCGTCGTGCGGGTCCACCAGCAAGCCATTGCTCAGCACCTACAGAGGCAAAAATTTCAGTTTAGACACCATTTCGGGCTGCGGTTCAGTTTTTTTATTAAGTGTGATTTGAAGTTTTGTGATATTTATCTATGTTCAGTAAGATTTAATAAGTGAGTTTCGCTCCGGCCATCTAGACTTACTTGGTTCACACTTAGTTTTTTAAATTTCAAATTTAATTTAACATGTTATTTATTTTGTCTTAATTAATCAATTTAGTCCTTAAATTCGTCTATATTAATCAATTTTGTCATCCAATTAATTAATCATTAGAATTAAATACAAAATTTATATTTTATTGCTATATATTTTTTATTCTTGGAATTTTATGATTTATTTATACTAATTTTTAATTATTTAATCAAAATAATATCATATTTTCAAACTTTATTTTAGCGTACTACATCATTAAGAAGTTGACATAATAGACTATGTGCCATACTAATATGCTGAAAAAATGATATTGAAATGCTATATAAAGTTAGAAGTTCTATGTCACCAAGATACACATTTTTTTGCTAAAGTAATTAGAACTCTTCTACAATCCTCTCAAATTCTTTTGAGTTATCAAATAAGTAATATCCAACGCCTAAATATTCTTATACCTCTTCAATTTATGAAAAAAAAAATACAAAATAGAATAATAATTTTATAAACCCCTTAACTAATCTGACCCAATTCAAATCCCATAAAAACTTTTAACTGTCTAATCAAATATCCTTGTGAACTCCATACCTTGTATAGAGAATAGATGCGTAATATATGACAAATTTAATTCTTTTAGGAGTTCTCCTGGTGTGGTTTGAATCCAAGCAACACCTATCCTTTCGAATCCATATAGAATACTACTCCGCATGTCATCTGTAGGCAACTTTGACACCTTTCATGCTTGTCTGTCCTCATAGAACACTAGTTCGCACAGGATTGGAATATTATCGATTTTGGATTTAGATCGCATATAAATCAGATCAGGAGTTAGATTAGAAAAACTAATGTTTAAATTGGATCAAGAGTCGTTTTTTCCCAAATTAGCCAAAAATTTCAGTTAATTCATTTTGAGATTCAGTTCAGTTAATTTAGTTGTTGAGATCTCATTTGATTTTACTCGAGTATTATTTGAATGAATAAATTTATTTAAAACAAAATTACAAATCTAACCTTACTAAATAACAATCAGATTAAATTTGTATCTCTTTAAAAATAGAGAGGTATTGATATCTCTCAAAGAATTTATTATATATTAATGGATGAAACTAAAATAAAATGAGCGAGCAAGTTAAGAGATCTGAATACAATTTACTTGATATTAATTATTATCATTTCAATAATTACTAAATAATCATGTTCGAACATGGTATATCAAATAGAATTTAAAAAAACACCACAATAATCCATTGAGCCTTAGTGTCATGTCTGTGATTAGTGACACTAATTATGTATCATCAGCCTAGCAACTAAAACAAAACATTCTACCTTTTATAGATAAAAAATTGTAGAAAGTTTTCTCAAAAAAAAAATTTGTAGAAAGCTTGCTATCATAAGTGAGGATATGAATGTAGATTTGACAGACCAACTCGTAAAGGCATAACAAGAATTTCTTCTAGATGCAGATTTGACCGATTTTAGACATTTATTGTCACGATCAGACGGATATACTTCCTTCCATGACACAATAAACATATGAATCTACCAGTCTAATATTTGGAGTCATAAAAAACTTGTAATTATAATCTGAATTATCTGAATATTTTCATTATTAAAAAAATGGAAAGTGCTTACCTTGAGAATGTCAACGGGCCCACCATTTTTGGTGGCAACCACAGGCAGTCCATAAGCTGCTGCCTGCATATTACATTACAATTTATGTCCATTTCAAAAAACAGAGTCAAAATACTTCAAAAATAACTTAATTAAGCTTAATTTAATAATACAAAGACTCCTCCTACCTCTATGAGTGTCAGTCCAAATGGCTCTACTAGAGCTGGATTGATGAACACCCCCTGCACACCATCAACTAAAAAAGTTAAAACACTGCCTTAGAAGACCACAAATTTATCACTATCATGTACAAAATTACATGATATGTATATGATTATACCTTTGTCTTCGCTGCAAGGCGGTATATGTGAGGTACGTCGGTTTGTTTGTGATGTTTCGGATAGGCGACCTGGCCATACAAGTCGTATCGGTCGATGAGCTTGAGGACGGCCGTGAGCACGGTGGCGGCACCACCGGACATCTCCTCGATGTCGTCCCGGTTTCCCAATATCAATGTCTGTGCGAAGACTGATCGGTGTTATATAACTTTGCCAATTTGATCACCAAACTTTTGTTCGGTTTGAAGTTTGTACTGTCGATTTACCAAGTTTGCGAGCTCGCGGAGGTGGCGGCTCTCGCCGTAGGCCTTGAGCAGCGTGGTGACGTTCTTCTTGGGGTCTGGCCGAGAGAGGGCCAGGATCATCGGCTTGTGAGGGTTGGTGAAGAACCTCAGGACCTGTACCAGTGTCACCATGAAGTTCTTTTAACTAAATAAGTTGACGTTGATCAGATAGAACCAAACTTCAAATCCTCTATCTTTTTAGTTTAAAAAGTGCGTTGAATGTCTAATGTTTGACAAGACATCAAAGTGTATAGTAATCTTGCAAGAAATTAGAATTTCTCTCCTGCCTTAATTTTTTTTTGAGGCCTTATTGAAAGGGTTGTTTTCTTATCAAAGTGTCCAAAGCTAGCAAATGTCACGTGGAACCAAATTTTGGCCGAACTTTTTTCAAATAGGAAAATCTAAAATTAAATAAATAGGAAAAGTTGGTATGAAATTTGAAAAATAGACAATCCACTGACATTGTTTGTGTCTCTCTTGAAAAACCGGTGTTATCAACTTCTCACATGAGAAATTGATATTGCTAGCTAGCGTCTCATTTGAGAAGCTAACACTGTCACTTTCCCTTGTGTGAAGTTGGCAATGTTAGTTTCTCACGTGAGAAGTCAACTTTTTCAGCATCCCTAATCTTATATTCATTATTGTTGGGAGTAGTAGGAACTCTGATCACTATTCGGATCTCATCTCGTGAGATACGACCTAGCACCCACAAAAATAAGAATGAGAATATGAGATCTAGTAGAGAAAATCACGATAATGACAGTAAAGCAACGTTATCTAGAGAAAGAAAAGATTGGCAGAGAAGATTGTTGCATCTAGGCCTTCATGCCTAACCCTAATTTTGATGATTAATGAAAACAAAGTGTTCCGGAGTAATTGTGCTATTGAGTTTATTTGATACAGGGATCAGTTGGGAAGAAATACAAGATGATCAAGATGTACCCGACTTAAAGTGAAGCACAAGATGCAGAAGAGCAAAATGACAAGACGTAAATCATGAAGATGCGAAAGACCTCAGGTATTTCGAGTTTTTATTTTTACCGATCTCGGCATTTGGAGAAGATCGGTTAGGAAAATTATTTTCTAGCTTTAACCGTACTATAAAGAGGGGTCAACACAAACCGAGAATTCTAGGTCATTGCATTGCATCCTTTTTGGTTGGATTTGGTTTTGAACTTATTTGAAAATCTGGATTTTCAGTTCAGTTTTTGACAGCAGAAGAGTATTGGCAATTTTCAGAAAGATCTAGGAAGATCTGGCTTTTTCTTCTGTTGACAAAATTGTAGCCCTTAAAATTATCTTTCCAACGAGCTATTAAACACCTCTTTTGGATTTCTGGATTTAAAGTTATCTCTGTTTTTGTTCATGCTGACTGTCAGTTTGCTAAACTGACTGTCAGTTTGAATGTCAGTTAGTTTAAACTGACAATTGTCCAGAGAGGGTATTTTTTGTGCTCAAAATTTTTATACTAAACTGACTGTCAGTTTGTCCATACTGACTGTCAGTTGGGGTTTCGACCACAGAGATTTTAACTGAGTTTCTATTTGATTTTGGTCGAGTTTGTGGTCGAACTGACTGTCAGTTTGTGTAACTGACTGTCAGTTGTGGGTTCCAGCTTTCTTTTTTTGACCACAAACGGCTAGCAAAGTTTTCGTCCGTAATTTTTGTCGGCCGTTGTGCACTAAACTGACTGTCAGTTAGGCAAACTGACTGTCAGTTTGGGTTGCTGATTTTCAGCCCTAGCTCCAACGGTTCATTTGCTTCTTGAGGCTATAAATAGGGGCTTTGGGCATGTGTTTCTCACAACAAGCAGCAGCATTTCATACACACTCTTGAGCATTAGTTTCTTATATCAAATCTTGATCTTTTGATCAAGTCGAGTGTTTTTCGATCCACCGAGAGTTTCAGTTCTTTTGCAGTTGCATCCACTTAGCTTCTCGGTGCGTGTTTGGAGGTCTTGAGAAGACCTCGCTGCCTGTTACTCTTGGTGAGCGCCCTCACCTAGACGGTTCGGAGGCGTGGCCGTTGATCTCTCCGTTCGGAGATTGTCGGAGAGGCTCGGCAAGTGTGTACAAGGCATCGGTGCTCGCCTTTCCGGAGTGGACAAGGAGCAACCACTAGTGATAATATCCTTTGTAGATATTGAGGCAAGACTCAAGTGATTTGAGTGCTTCAACGAGGATTAGTGGAGACTGGGCGAGTCTCCGATACCTCGGTAAAAACTGTTGTGTTCGTTCTCTTTCCCTTGCTTACATTATTTGTTCTTGATTTGCATTCATTTGCTTTAAGTTTTAAAGTTTTTAAAAGCCACCTATTCACCCCCCTCTAGTCGGCATCCTTGATCCAACACGTGGTATCAGAGTTTGGTCTCTCGATTCATTAGGCTTTATCGCCTAGAGAGAGAATGTCGTCAAGTGGTGATTTTCTTCTCGGTCATACCGGTCGTGCGCCTATCTTTGATGGGACAAACTATCCTTATTGGAAAGTGCGCATGTCGGTATTCCTAGAAGCTATGGGGCTTGATGTATGTGATATCATTAAACTCGGCTTTACTCCTCCGGTTGATCCGGCAAGTCAGTCTGAGGACGATAGGAGAAAGTTGCATTTAAATGCCCGTGCAAAAAATGCTCTCTTTTCCGGTTTATCCTTAAATGAGTTCAACCGTGTGAGAAATCTCACGACTGCTCATAAGGTTTGGACTACCCTCGAAGAAATTTACGAGGGAACAACAAAGGTTAAAGAGGCAAAATTGCTAATGGTGAGGCAAAAATATGAGACATTCACCATGTCATCAACCGAGTCCGTGGACTCCATGTTTACTCGGTTAAATAACATTGTGAATGAACTCAAGGGTCTTGGTGTTGTTTTTACTGACCTTGAGCTTGTGAGAAAGATGCTTAGGGCCTTGCCGGAAAGTTTCGACACTTTGGTCACGGTTCTCACAAACTCCGATCTATCGACCACAACACCAACCGATCTTTATGGGAACCTCATCACCCATGAGATGCACAAGAAGGAGAAGAAAGAAGCAGCCGAACCCGCGGAAACGAAGAAGAAAGCATTGGCCTTCAAAGCGAATGCAAGAAACGACTCAAGCGATGGCTCCTCCGATGAAGACCTCGCACTCATGGTAAAGAACACTCAAAAACTCCTTCGCAGGTTGCATAATAAAGGTGTCAACATTGACACACGACCAAAGGGGCAAAAGCAAAACAACTTCAAGGACATCATTTGCTATGGATGCCATGAGAAGGGACACATAGCATCAAGATGTCCAAACAAGAACAAGGCGTGGAACAAGAAGAAGAAGAATGAAGAAATCAAAGAAGCCTGTTTTGGAGAATGGATGTCCGGCGGAGAGAGCTCCGACTCCGACAACGAAAGAAGTTGCTCCAAGAAGATGGCCGGATTAGCTCTTGGCAACATCAACACTTCAACTAGTTCATCCATTTGCCTTATGGCCAAAGGCGATGAAAAGGTACATTCAAACGATCCATCTTATGATGATTTAGTTGAAATGATAACCGAATTAAATGAAGTTTTTGGAAAAACTAAAAAGAAGTATAAGGCGCTTAAGAAAGAACATTCTTCCCTACGCGCTCAATACTCCGAGCTTAAAGAATCTTATGAATGCATGCTCATAAAAGATGTTACAAATATCTCATCTAAGGTAGATGTTTCAACTTCATGTAACTTGAATGAATCTCCCTCTAGTAGTCATCACATTCCATGTGTGTCAAATGATAACATCTTAAATGAAAATAATGAACTTAAGGCACAAGTTGAAAAACTTGGAAAAGACTTAGAAAATTGTTATAAAGGTAAAATATTTCTTGATCTAATCCTTAGTAAACAAAAATGTTCTTTTAGAAAAGAAGGATTATGATATTTTCAAAAGAAAGGAAGAAAACAAAATTCTAAAACTATATTTGTTAAAGCATGCAACACATTTTGTCATAAATGCCATGAAACCGGTCATTCACATGAAGCATGTCCCTTAATGACTCCTAATTATTTTGATACTTGCTACATGCTTCAAAAGTCGAGAAAAGGTTATGCTATAGCAAAGTATGTTGGTGCACCCATGTTAAATAAAAGAAAGAAATCTATTTGGGTACCCAAATCTTTGATTGCTAACATTGAAGGACCCAAAAAGGTTTGGGTACCTAAAAGAACTTAATTCTTTTTATGCAGGTGAACTACAAGACCGGTGGGAGGCATTGGGTGCTAGATAGCGGATGCTCCGAACACATGACCGGTAACAAAAAGTTGTTCACCTCAATAGAAGACAACTCAAGCGAGAACCAAAAGATTACCTTTGGCGACAACCGTCAAGGAAATGTGGTCGGCTTGGGTAAAATCGCAATCTCAAATGATCTATCTATTTCAAATATTCTATTGGTCGAATCTCTGAATTTCAATTTGCTTTCCGTTGCACAAATTTGCGATTTTGGTTTTAGTTGCACATTCTTCCCAAAAGAAGTTTTGGTTGAAAGTTTAAAAGATAAATCTTTGATCTTTAAAGGCTTTCGTTTTGGAAATCTTTATTTGGTTGATTTTCACTCAAAAGATGCATCTCTTTCAACATGTCTTGTCTCTCAAACCTCAAAAGGTTGGCTATGGCATAGACGACTTGCACATGTTGGAATGCATCAATTGAGAAAACTTTTAAAACGTGATTTGGTTGTTGGCTTAAAGGATGTGAATTTTGAAAAGGACAAATCTTGTAGCGCTTGTCAAGCTGGCAAGCAAGTAGCTACTTCACATCCAACTAAGCGCATTCTTTCTACTTGTAAACCTTTGGAACTCCTTCATATGGATTTATTTGGACCTTCCGAGTTCCAAAGTATTGGGGGTGGCAACTATGGTTTTGTGATTGTTGATGATTTCACTCGCTACACTTGGGTTTTCTTTATTTCTCAAAAATCTGAAACTCCCGATGTTTTCAAAAGTTTTGCAAAACGTGTTTCTACTAAATTCGAATTATCCATCAAGAAAATCCGTAGTGATCATGGTGGAGAGTTCGTTAATTCAACTCTTTTTGATTTTTGTGACTCTCTTGGAATCAAACACGAATTTTCCACATCATACACTCCACAGCAAAATGGAGTTGTTGAAAGGAAAAATCGAACACTTATAGAAATGGCAAGGACTATGCTAAGTGAGTACGATACTCCTACTCGCTTCTGGGCTGAAGCCGTGCATACCGCTTGCTATTCTATAAATCGGCTTTATTTGTATCCCCTTCTAAATTTGACTCCTTATGAGCTTCTTGTTGGGCGCAAGCCAAATATTTCTTATTTTCGAGTGTTTGGTTGCAAATGTTATATTCTTAAGAAAAGGAATTTTGCTGGTAAATTTCAAAGAAGAGTAGATGAAGGCTTTCTAGTCGGATACTACACCACTAGTAAAGCTTATCGGGTTTTCAATAAAAATACTGGTTGTATTGAAGAATCTAGTGATGTCGAATTTGATGAAACTAATGGCTCACAAAAGGAGCAAGTCTCTCATGAAGTTTCAGGTGAAGATCTTCAAGAAGCAATGAAGACCATAACCATTGGAGACATAAAGCCAACAGAGGAAGATCAAGAAGATGATGTCAACGTTGAAAATGTTGATCAAGACGCATCATCATCTCATGTTGATCCTCCAGAACAAGGTCAAGATGAAGCAGTACAAGATGAAGAACCAAGGCAACACCAAACCATCACCAAGGATCACCCTCTAGACCAAATATTGGGTGACGTCAGGAGTTCGAAATGTCCATGATTGGTGAGCTGAGCTTCTTCCTCGGTCTACAAATCAAACAACTCAAGAACGGGACGTTCGTGAGTCAAACAAAGTACGTGAAGGACCTGCTCAAGCGCTTTGGGATGGAAGACGCTAAACCAATCAAAACTCCCATGGCGACTAATGGACATCTGGACATGGACAAAAGCGGCAAATCGATCGATTCTAAACTGTATAGGTCTATAAATGGTAGTCTTTTATATCTTACTGCATCTAGGCCTGATATCATGTTTAGTGTGTGCTTATGTGCTAGATTTCAATCAGATCCTAAGGAATGTCATTTAATTGCACTTAAAAGAATCCTTAGGTATTTAAAATGTTATCCCAGTTTAGGCCTTTGGTATCCGAAAGATGCAAATTTTGAATTAATTGGGTATTCGGATTCTGATTATGCTGGGTGCAAGATTGATCGTAAAAGCACATCTGGTAGCTGTCAGCTGTTGGGGAGATCCTTAGTATCATGGTCATCTAGGAAGCAAAATTCTGTAGCTCTCTCCACAGCTGAAGCTGAATGTGTCTGCAGGCAGTTGCTGTGCTCAATTATTGTGGATGAAGCAGACATTTTTGGATTATGGGATTATATTTGATAAAATGCCACTATTGTGTGATAATGAAAGTGCCATTAAAATTACTAATAATTCTGTTCAACACTCTAGAACTAAGCATATTGAAATAAGGCACCATTTTATTAGAGATCATGTGGCAAAAGGAGATATTGATGTGAATTATGTCAGAACAGATATGCAACTAGCAGATATTTTCACTAAACCCCTAGATGAATCAAGATTCTGCTTTTTAAGGGGTGAACTGAACATTATTGATATATCAAATGCTAGTTGATATGCTAAATGTGTTGTTTGTATAAAAATATTATTATTTTATTCCCTCTCTGGTCTTAGTTTGCTTCTGGTCGAAATTGACCAAACTGACAGTCAGTTCCTCTAACTGACAGTCAGTTCAGTAGTTAGGAGCCTGGTCTTAGTCTCTGGTCGAAGTCATTGTCATAACTGACAGTCAGTTTCACAAACTGACAGTCAGTTACGTGCACTTGATTTTGGTTGTAGCTCCTGTTCGAGTCCCCAACTGACTGTCAGTCTCATACACTGACTGTCAGTTTCAAAACTCAGTTCTGTGAACTGACTGTCAGTATGGTACACTGACTGTCAGTTCCATGTACACTGACTGTCAGTTGCGGGATCGAGAACCCTAAATCCCCCGTTCTGTTTTCCTCGCCTCTTCACCTTTTCTTCTCGCCGCCGTTTCTTTTGTGCCTCCTCTCGTCGCCGGTGTGGTTGCGCCACCGTTCCTCGGTGCCCGCACCTTCCCCTCGCCGTCGACGACCGCCACCACCGTTTGCTTGTGCCTCCTCCACCTTCGGCCTCCGTTCTCGACCACTTCTTCATCGTGCCGTGAGTCTTAGCCACTGTTTCTCTCCGGTGCCGTGCCGTGGTCAGCTCGCCGGCGGTGACTCCTTGTCTCTCTTCGTGGTGTGGTTCGTGCCGCGAATCGTCGTCATCAGCTCCCATCAGCTCCGTTCGGCCGATCTGTTCAGGTCATCTTTTCGGCTTCCTCTGTTTCTTCTTCTCTATTTTTCAATTTCGCTATGTCTGATCAGCCCGGTCCTTCTCGCCGTGTGGCCCGACGAAAGAATGCCGCAAATAGCCAGCTTTCATCGGGTCAGACGTCCGAGAACCGGCCCTCGCCTCCGCCTGAGCGCGTGCCCGTGGATTATTCACGTTGGCACGCGAGCCGCCTTCGCACGCTCCGCTCTGTGAACCCGTATCTGTCGCCGCGTCCCACTGGTCACGACGCATGCGAGGTTCTCACTTGCTACACAAACCTCCACCTAGACCTATTCACCAGTGTCTATAGCCGCGCGCCCATCTTCGCCCATCGCTCTCTGTCATGGGGGACGATCGCCTCTCGCACAGGCATCGCCTCCCTCGCAGATCTCTTTGGCTCTGTAGGGATCCGCGACCTAGTCGCCGATTCCTCTCTGCATTGGGCTGACGGGCCCATTCGCCAGTTTTATTCTACCGTCTTCATTTCCCCTCAGCGCGACTCCATGACCTTCATGACGGGCCTCCAGGTCTACACCGTCACGAAGGAGCAGCTGGAGTCAGCGCTTGGACTGGTGCGCCCTCCTTCTGGCCTCCAGCTCCACACCCTTCCAGATCTTGAGCGTCGGGAGGTGGCCATGCTCTATTCCGGCCCCTTCCAGCTTCGTCACATCGCTGGTTTGCGCCGCGATGTTGATCTGGCCCTAAGGATCCTCCGGCTCACCTTAGTTCCTATGACCGGAGATAGGGCCAGAGTGACCTATCTAGGGCTCCACGTCCTGATTTCTATCTTCCAGGAGGAGCCCTTCGATGTTGCTGATCTCATCATTAGTGAGATTCAGCACGTCTTTCTTTCCCCGCGCCGTCAGCTGATATACGCTCCGTATATCATGGCGGTGCTTCTTCATATCCGGGCCGTCGACACTGAGCTGCCACGGCCCCATCATCCGCTTCTCTTCTATCCTCCGGGTCAGGCTGATCGCCGGCTCGGTGCTCGCCCTGCTCTAGCTGCTGGCCCTGATTCTCCCGCATCAGATGATGATGCTGCGGGGGAGTCAGAGGACGAAGCTCCGGCTCAGGAGTCTTCTCCAGCTCCAGCTGCAGGGACAGGCACCGGATCTGCGTCATCTTCTTCTCAGCTTCAGTAGGTTCTCCAGGTGCAGCAGCATATCCTCAGCACCCAGGCGGAGCATCATCAGATGTTGCTCCGTTTGATTGCTCAGCAGGAGGAGATTCTGCGTCGCCTGCCTGCTCCCGGATCTTCGGTCCCTCACAAGAGGGCCCGCCAGGCTGCTTCTTCTCCGAGCTCAGCTTCAGTTGCTGCTGATCCAGCTCCTGTTGCACCAGCTCCGGCTCCCGTTGCTGCTGATCCAGCTCCTGTTGCAGCTACGACTCCTCCGGCGTCTCCAACCGTCGACCCGTCTGCATCTCCAGATGGCTCCGGAGATACAGATATCATAGGATTTTCTTCAGATGATGAGCATTAGGCTCTGATATGTGTTTCTGCCTCCCTTTTTGTGCTTGATGCCAAAGGGGGAGAAGTATTTTGGTTATTAGTGTCTTTTGATGTATTGAACAGATGTTTCTTTTTATATATATATATGGAGATGGATGTTTTTGTTTTTGTTCATCATATATATCTGTGTGTGATGTGTTTATCTATTTAGCTCTGATATATATGATGACTTGTATTTAGCTCTGATATATATGATGACTTGGTCTCTTGAGATGATGTCCTTGAGCTCTGATACATTGAGATATATGGTGTCTTGATTTTGAGATGTGTATGCTCTGATATGACTTTGTGATATTTGCACATCTATGACTTGAGATGCCCTGAAGTATATGTGTTGGCTTATGATCTGATTTGATGGGATGCATATACTCGGGGGAACTATTTCATTTATTTTGTTATTGAACACTTGTTTTCATCAATCATCAAAAAGGAGGAGATTGTTGCATCTAGGCCTTCATGCCTAACCCTAATTTTGATGATTAATGAAAACAAAGTGTTCCGGACTAATTGTGCTATTGAGTTTATTTGATACAGGGATCAGTTGGGAAGAAATACAAGATGATCAAGATGTACCCGACTTAAAGTGAAGCACAAGATGCAGAAGAGCAAAATGACAAGACGCAAATCATGAAGATGCGAAAGTCCTCAGGTATTTCGAGTTTTTATTTTTACCGATCTCGGCGTTTGGAGAAAATCGGTTAGGAAAATTATTTTATAGCTTTAACCGTACTATAAAGAGGGGTGGCGAAAGTCCTCTTTTTATCTCCAACACAAACCGAGAATCCTAGGTCATTGCATTGCATCCTTTTTGGTTGGATTTGGTTTTGAACTTATTTGAAAATCTGGATTTTCAGTTCAGTTTTTGACAGCAGAAGAGTATTTGCAATTTTCAGAAAGATCTAGGAAGATCTGGCTTTTTCTTCTGTTGACAAAATTGTAGCCCTTAAAATTATCTTTCCAACGAGCTATTAAACACCTCTTTTGGATTTCTGGATTTAAAGTTATCTCTGTTTTTGTTCATGCTGACTATCAGTTTGCTAAACTGACTGTCAGTTTGAATGTCAGTTAGTTTAAACTGACAATTGTCCAGAGAGGGTGTTTTTTGTGCTCAAAATTTTTGTACTAAACTGACTGTCAGTTTGTCCATACTGACTGTCAGTTGGGGTTTCGACCACAGAGATTTTAACTGAGTTTCTATTTGATTTTGGTCGAGTTTGTGGTCGAACTGACTGTCAGTTTGTGTAACTGACTGTCAGTTGTGGGTTCCAGCTTTCTTTTTTTGACCACGAACGGCTAGCAAAGTTTTCGTCCGTAATTTTTGTCGGCCGTTGTGCACTAAACTGACTGTCAGTTAGGCAAACTGACTGTCAGTTTGGGTTGCTGATTTTCAGCCCTAGCTCCAACGGTTCATTTGCTTCTTGAGGCTATAAATAGGGGCTTTGGGCATGTGTTTCCCACAACAAGCAGCAGCATTTCATACACACTCTTGAGCATTAGTTTCTTATATCAAATCTTGATCTTTTGATCAAGTCGAGTGCTTTTCGATCCACCGAGAGTTTCAGTTCTTTTGCATTTGCATCCACTTAGCTTCTCGGTGCGTGTTTGGAGGTCTTGAGAAGACCTCGCTGCCTGTTACTCTTGGTGAGCGCCCTCACCTAGACGGTTCGGAGGCGTGGCCGTTGATCTCTCCGTTCGAAGATTGTCGGAGAGGCTCGGCAAGTGTGTACAAGGCATCGGTGCTCGCCTTTCCGGAGTGGACAAGGAGCAACCACTAGTGATAATATCCTTTGTGGATATTGAGGCAAGACTCAAGTGATTTGAGTGCTTCAACGAGGATTAGTGGAGACTGGGCGAGTCTCCGATACCTCGGTAAAAACCGTTGTGTTCGTTCTCTTTCCCTTGCTTACATTATTTGTTCTTGATTTGCATTCATTTGCTTTAAGTTTTAAAGTTTTTAAAAGCATCCTATTCACCCCCCCTCTAGTCGGCATCCTTGATCCAACAAAGATCACAAGTTCCTTAAACACAATTTCAAATAAGTATAAAAAATTGATGTTTTTAATCAACTCTCGTATCTTTTGGATCTCTCAACTCTCGCTCTCTACAAGAGTCTGCTACTTAAGAAAACTTATAGTCTCTTGCCCTCTCTATGCACCTCTTGCTTCTAGTTTGGATTAATCTCTTTAAGCAAAACTTAGTTATTTCCTTAAGTCCATCCCTCATGAGTTTATATAGATCTCAATTCCAATCCAAACTTACAAAAGAAAATATGATATAAGCTGATTAGGACTCTTAGTAGTTTTTCAAATCTAATACAATTAGAATAAAAGACATTCCTAATAATATCCACTTTTACTCTATCTACTAAAGTTACTCTACTCCTCCAAAAATTTGCTCCCGACTCTTCGTCGCCCTCCCACCACCACACGAGTACATCCACCACAAAGGATTTATGCATATTTATGAGATATACGTGTTCAAACTTGACGACTCAAACCCACCACATGTGAACTTTTTTATTGTGCAACTTGATTAATTACACGACCTCTGCCTATGACCTCCATATCATATGTTTGTACTATCTTCGAGCTCCACTTACTCATAGGTGCTTCACAGTTAGTCTCACCGTGACTTCTAACAATCAATAGCATGTGACTTTGCCTCTATGATTGTTGAAGTTTGCAACCATATTAAATGCAGACTTGCACCTGATTGCATTTGAGATCTGAATATCTACTATCAATGATTCAGCTTGATCCACCTAATCCGAGTGTCCAAATCTCTGTTTGGTTACACCACCTACCAGTCGGTGTGCCTCATGGCACTAGATACTATTCATGGTCACTTGCTTCTTGTGAGTGACCTGCATGGTTCCATCCTGTGATTATAATTCGCAACCATGAAATCTATGCACCCTCATGGGCATTAGTTTCTTTATGTATCGTACCCCTGATAGTGTGTAATGTGCTTCACCATACCACTTTGGGCATAGAGATCCTTCGTCGAATATCTCCCTCGCCGAACATATATTGAAGCAATAACCATAGTCTAATACCCGAAATATCTGGTTTATGAACAACAAATATAGCTAAATCATCTATCTTCTTGCAACATCAAATTCCTATACTAGATAATTCCAACCACTAGACATCGTTCTTGATTTAGCCTCTGCAACACTTACTGATCATCTCAATAAATTCAATCTAGATAGCTCCACTAGCTCCTTAGCTCTGATATCATTTGTTAGGAATAGCGGGAGACCCAGCCATAGATCGGATCTCACCTTGCGAGATACGGTCTAGCATGCACAAAAATAAGAACGAGAATATGAGATCTAGTAGAGAAAACCATGATAATGACTGAGAAGCAACAACAATCGGAGAGCGAAAAGATTGGCAAAGAAAACCACAAAGTCTTTAAGCACAATTTCAAAAGAGTACAAGAGATTGACATTTTCAACCAACTGTCGCATCTTTTAAATCCCTCAAGTCTTGTTCTCTATAAGAGTCTGCTACTTAAGAAACCCTAGCTTCTTGTCCTTTCTATGCCCCTCTTACTTCTAACCTGGATTGATCACCTTAAGCTAAGTTTGGTTATTTCCCTAAACTCATCCCTCATGAGTTTAGATAAATCTCAATTCCAAACCCAACTTACAAAAGAAAATATAATGCAATCTAACTATGACGCTTAGCAGTTTTTCAAACCTAATATGATTAAGATAAAAAACATTTCTAACAATTTTTATATTCAAATATGTGTAGTTTGTTAGGTAAATCAACAATGCATATATTCTAAGGAAAACTAATAATACTAACCTTTTTATGTGTTGCCTATCTGTCCAAAATAGTTCAAATTGTCATGGAACCCACACAATTCTCTCTCCTAAAACTTTAACTTAAGATATTCATAGATATGAGGTCCTTTGCTACTTTGTAGTGGATTGGACGATATCAGTGTATTCTATATAATCTATTTGCATAGAATTAGTTTTGTACTTTGAATCTAAATAACATATATAACAAAGGAGAATATAAAGAATACGGGATACATAAATTAACATTGTTAGATTCTCTTGGAATATTAGTATTGTTGATTTCGTTGACACACATTTTAGAACACATATTATTAAAAAAATAATAAGGCTAGGGACATTGGCAACACCAGCTTCTCAGGTGGAAAACTAACATTGTCAACTTCCTATATGGGAAGTTAGCGTGTTGCTAGTCTTTCACGTGGGAAGCTAACAATGCCAGCTTCTGGTGCACGAAGCTAATAACATCTGGTTCTTAAGAGGGAAGCTGGCAACTCCCGCGGTCTTTTTATTTTTCGAATTTCGCTTTAATTTTTCTTATTTATTTAATTTTGTTTTCATTTTTCCTACATATAAAAAATTCAGAGATTTTGGACACTGGATAGTAAAAACAAAGGTCAAGAAAATTGGGGTGTATAGTTATCTTGTAAGAAATTATGAATTTACCATCATCCTTAATCAAACAAATTAACAATTGTAACCAAATATTCCAGAAATAATGTCAGGCCTGTGTGGATGGGTAGCTTTTAGCTTATTCATAGCGGATATTTATAGTCCAAATTTGGGATTCTAGTTATATATATATATATATATATATATATATATATATATATGATATTAGAGTTATGTGTTAGAAATTTTCACATTAATTGAAAAATAAGAAAAAAGAGAAAGTTCTGATCGTTCATTAGTTGGTAAAATTAAATTCTAATGGTATAAACTAATTTTAAAAATTTTAGAAATATGTATAAAATATAACTCTAAATATGTTTCAAATTGAATATAGTTACATAGAATTGTTTTTAGGAAGCCGGACACCATAATGGATATAGATCTGAATCTATATACATAAAAATTAGTTTTTAAAAGATTGCAATATTAATACTATTATATATTTGCAAATTTTATAAAAATTATTAAATTACAATGCAATTGCATGAATTTATTGGCTAGTTGATATAAAATTCTGATAAGATCCCTTCTTCAAGAAAATTTTCCTATATATTATCCAAACATGACGTAAATTGTAATATAAATGATGTGATAGCTATACGGTTAGGTCTTACCTCTGACCAGATGGGAGGCAGGGCCTTCTTGGCCTTGTTAGGGTTCATAAGCATCTGAAGATCACCATCTCCTTCCATCAGATCCTGGGTGTCAACATAGCTGAAGTCCATCCCTGGGGGTATCACCTACTCACCAAATTCAATTACCACCATAATTAACTAACACTTAACACCAAACACCTTTGCTCAGTAAATAATAATAGTTCTTTAACTAAAATGTTGAGACTAAGGCACCACTAGAGATCGTGCTGGAGTCGAACATGTCAAACGGATTTTATTTGTGGAATACACCACAGTATTGAATGTAGTCTAATTGTGATTTGCGATGACTTACCACCATGCGTGGCATGTAGCGTCCAAGACAGCTCACCCCTCTCCTCTTTCTCACCCTCAGTTTCCTCTCCACTTTTAAGTCAAAACCATCATACAGCCCCCACTGCTCCTCGATCTCCTGCTTGGTGCTCGTCACGACCATCTCTGCCGTGTCGAGGCCAACCTCCTCAGCCTCGATGCGGCGCATGATCTTGTAGGTATCCTGGATCTCAGTACGTGACATGCGTCCCAGCTTGAGGAGTTGCTCCAACTTGTTGCGCCCCAGAGAGTGTCCCGTCATCACCATCGGCACATTCAAGGCGCTTGCCAGGTGCGCTGCAACCTCTGCCGCATCGGCATAGTGACCGTGGATCACGTATGGCCATATCGGCGTGATCAGTGCACCACCACTCTTGTCAGAGAGTTGCTCGCCCAGAGCGCGCGCCACATTTGTGATGTGCGCCAGCGCGCGATCCACAAACTCTGGGATGTGGGGCCACAAGAACTCTTTTGGAATGTACCTAACAAAATTCCATTGCATCAGTAAAGAGTGGTATCAAACGTGTAGCTTATCGATTCTTTTTCAATGTTTTCCGGATGCATTTCACAATCCCTCGTATGGATCCCACGTATATGTTACCCACTGTCACCAGGTAAGAAATACCATTGTTTTATGCGCAATTGCGCATTGTACATCAAGGAGAAAAAAAGTTTCAAAAGCAGCTTCCTGTTTAAGCTACTTGGACACCATTATCATATATTGTCTGATGTCATCAAAGTATGTCATTTTTTGTTGCACCATCTGGATATTGAGTATATTAACTACACGAACATAGAAATAAAAAATATGTCAATTTTTGCATATTTTTATTGATCAATTTAAATATATGAACTTTAAGTAATAACATAATACAGGAGTTAGGATTAACTTCATTAAATGAAGTTTTCACAATTAGATTCAATTTTTTTAGTATAAGTTGTCTTCTTATATAAAGAAGTCACATACATGTGAAACTTTAATTTAAAAGTATTTATATATAACGCTAATTAAGGATATTACACCTTGATAGTCTAGGCACCATGCATCTTCGTGTCGTATTTTCTATTTTTAGTAGGTTCTTTTTTTTTTTGTTACATAGTAATACTTTATGCTTCTATCATAAGTGTCTCTTTGTAATTAGACCTGTAAATAATATGATCTAGAAAACTTTCAACAAAAATTAGACTCCGTTAATTAAGAGACACTAATGAAACACCGATGGGATAGGTACGGAAGTACAATCACAGGAACAATCTTTCAGCAAACATTTGGCGCACACACAGATTAATATATCAACCCCACCGACTCAGATGCAGAGTTGTGATAGGCCGGAGCATAAATCGTACCACTTGACCTGGCCCACTCAAGCTTAGGTTTAGGCGTAAACCTTCTTTATCTCATTTCTGTGAGATCCTCAAATATTCAAAAGTCTGATTTGTAATCGTAAACCGATATTTTGAATATGACCTAGTCAAAATGGTTTAATTTGAACTTGACCAACCTGACTTGTATGTTGAGATCGAATTAGCCTAATACAATATGGATTTTTGTTAGCCCAGGCTAAGGCCCTAAACCCAGTTGAGTCCGAAAATACATAAGTCTAAGTTGTTAATAAGTTGAACATAGAAAAATAATAAACAAAAATCAACATTACTTGTCTCTGGGCCCACATGGAAGCCGAACGATGTATGCGCCGCAGGAGTCACCATCGACACCGCCGTCCACGTCAGACAGCCGTGTCAGCATCTCAACAGGCTCGCCGTAGGTCCAGTCGACATCCGAACACAAAATTTGACGCGTCAAGAGATCCACACGAGACACCCCTTTCGTGGCTGCCAGCGCGCGTGCTAGCTCAACCACATACTTGACCTACTCATCAACACCAAAAAGAGAAAAGAAAAAAAGTCACAAAGTATGTGAAAATTTGTCATATTGAAATATATTGAATTTTTATATAAATAACCCTCTAAAAAAAATTGCAAATGCAATAACCCATTTTAGTAGCACAATTGATTTAGGACATATGACAATAATTTGTGCAGCAGACCTCTGCCGCACTCTGGAAGTACAATAGACTAGGGAATAGTCTTTGCTGCACAACCAGAGTGCAATAGACACAAAATCTATACAGTAGACAAGTTTTTAAATAATTTTTAAATCTCTACTGTACAACCAGAGTGAGACAGACACATAATTTAGTGTGCAAATAAATTTTTAAATTATTTTTAAACCCCTGACACACAACTAGAAAGCAACATAAATTTAAAACTGCCGCCCTTAGATCAACTGTACTATTAAAATGAGTTATTTTTACAAATTTTTCAAAATGTGAGTCATATTTGTAATTTTTTTTAAAGGGTTATTTATATATAAAAAATTCAAATATGCCAAACATTTGCCACGTCTGGCCTGGAATTGATGTATCTTGATAAGACAGCTTACTGCTATCTTGGAGCCTTTTTCATGGACGATAACGACATGTTTATCTAACTTCAGCTTTGGTTTTACTAGTTTTTTGACATTATAAATTGAAATTGAAGCAATGACTAATTCATTTAGGACTTACTCAACAAATTTAAGCCCCTCCTTTATTAGAAACCTTTGTTCTTGTTTAGTTCAATTATGACTTACCTAAAAAGTCAAATTTTGAAAATTATGATGGGAAACTCAATAAACCAGCTTCTTGGAGGAGCATCAAAAGTTATTTGACACAAAGCTCAGAGAAGCTAAGTTTTCTCTACTCGTTGTAATAGAGAAAGGAAGAACTTCAATTGTGTGGATTATGGTTACTCCCTAGTCTGTTGTTTGGTTCTAATTTTAACTTATCATAATAATAAAGTGAAGTTGAAATCGACCAAATTGATACTTTAAATGAACATAATGAATGAAAAGATATTTTTTAAGCTTATAATTTAAAGTCATGTAAGGTACCATACTGGGGAGACTTAAACTAGATTAAAAACACTATAAAATAAAATATATTATTTGCAAGTGTTTGTGGTTTATATATAACCTGCCCTCCAGTATCAGAGTCCCTTCCAAGTTCCATATTCTCCCCGCGTACCAGTCCATGTAAACTACACATGCACATAAACAAATAAATAATTATCGTCATATTTTGTCAATTATGTGTACAAGTAAGTATTTATTTGGAATCCATGTCACAAAAAAATTTATACGGTAATAATATTAAAGATAGTTATCTTATGATATGGACTAAGACAAAAAAAAAAAAAAAAAAGAAAAGAAAAGCCAAGATAAGCAGTACAGGAGGAGAGCCTAGAAGCCTGCGGGTGGGATGCATATTCGCATCACCACAAAAATACAAAGTACAGTTTCTAAGAAATTAATAAAATGTAGTCAACGTAAATGTGAAATCCATGTCACATCGAAATAACAAAACAAATGCTTGAATTAAATATTTTTTACGATGAAAAAATAAATAATTACCTGATGAGCACAATGTACAGTTGCTTGTTACTGTACTCCTCACTCTCCTCATCTGATATGATCCGTATGTCGGAATTCATTCTTGAGAATCGATTATGATCGCCGCCACCATCAACGTGCGGCACATCAGCAGCTGCATGGATGTTTGTGCCCTCGATTTTGTCTTTCTCTCCTTCTGAGAGCTCGGAGAGAATCTCTGCTGCCTCCTTGCTGCCAAGCTCTTGCTCCAACTTTCTTTCAGCAAGTTGGCGCGAGTACTCCCACTCGACCTAATATGGTTTCTTTTAGAAACTTCATCCACAAAATCACAATTATATGTGGTGGCATATATAGGCATAGAAAAGTTATGTGAGTTAGATTTGAATGAAGCACGTGAAATATTGAATTTAATCACTTTCTAAACCTTAATTCTGAGTCTTTTTTTTTTCTCTTATGTTGAATAGTAATAGTAAGAAAAACCTATTTATCCATGGAACTAATACCCCTCAAATTCTACAACAATTTTGGTTAAGTCTATCTCTTAACAAGATGAGACCCATAACCTATGTTGGGATTTGGATCTAGATCTTTATTAGAACAATTCGGTTATATTAATTGCTGGCAACTAAATACTGAAAAGGAAAAAAAATACATAACACCTACTTGTACTTCCGAAAGAAAAATTGCAGATCCACGTCATACTTCTAATTTTGGCCAATTATCACATATAATATCTTCACCTACTCTAATTCTCACTACCACAGAAACAGACATCCAGAACGGCACATCACAGACGGTTATGAGCAAAATCAGCTGTGAAGGCCTGTCGGGTAAAAATGTTAAGTTTTCACATACGGTTCTAAGGTCAAAACTAACTGTGAGGTTAAAACCGACTGTGATAATCCAGTACTATCACAGTAGGTTCTGACCTCAGAACCGAACGACGTTTTTTCCATTCCACGGCGAAATTCGACCACTCTGCAGTAAAACAGCCATAACTTTTGCATACGAGCTCCGATCGGGGCGTTCTTTGGCCCGTTGGAAAGCTCACAAAAAATTATTTTTAAAAATCCATAAGTCCGAAATCAGTGCTCTTTCGACAGCAAACTCACGGCCATGTACGCGCAGCCGAACGAACCCCAAAAAACGTCGTTTAAGGCCTCAAAACAGCCTCCGAAGTTTCAACAACCGTTTTTGTCGATCTTTTGCATCTAGTTTGAGTTTTTCTTGCTTCAAATTTGTGTAATCCTTGTATCCTGATCTTAAGCTTGTGATTCCTTGGTCGGATTGCAAAAAAAAAAAAGAAAAAAAACAGAAGTGAAATGATTGCCTCTTTTGAGTCCTTTGTTAAGTTGTGTGCTTCGTGTTGCTTGAACTGGGTCATAAACAAGTTTAGGCCAGCAACGACATAGATTAGTTTGGGACTACTTTTCAATCTTGCAACTTCTGAATTGAATTGTTGATAATCCAGCACTATCATAGACGGTTCTGAGCTCAAAACCATCTGTGATAATCCAGCACTATCACAGTAGGTTCTGATCTCAGAACCGTCTGTGATAGTGTTGGATTATCACAGACGGTGCTCAAAACCGTCTGTGATAGTATACAATCTGAACCACGCTCTATAAAATTTAAGGCGGGTTTCGTCCCGCTCATTTTCCACACTTTACGACTTTTCACTTCACTTGCCCTAACTCTCCCTACCTCTAGCACCTCCTCCTCCGGCTACTCCTCCCGACCTCCGGCGCCTCCTCTTAGCCACCTCTGACCCAACCTCCCTACCTCCGATGTCTCAGGTGCCCCTCCTCCCTCTACCTCTTCTCCTCCTCCTGTATGTTAGCAACTAATACAATTCCATATGATAGGTTTGTGTACTATAATTCATGTGATGGACACTTTGAGCAAATCAGGGTTGAAAGTTTCAGGATTTGGGATGCTGATAACTCAGGCGCCAAAATGAACCGGTCGGGGACTCAGAGCAACATACCTGACGATGAGATTCATGTTTTGTTTTCCAAGTGTATCTTGCAATATGTTATCTTGTCATAAATTTGTAAATTTCTTCCAAGATTATTGAAATGTATATATATATATACTGAAATTATTGAAATGTTTATGTGCAAGTGTTGGTTGTGTGTATATATATATATCTGAAATACTGAAATGTATATGTGCAAGTGCTAGTTGTGTGTGTATATATATCTGAAATGCTAATGTACAAAGGGCATGACTAGCATGATTCCTGAGGCTAGCTAAGAAAACAAAGCAATCATAAAAAAAATTATCAACATCACAGACGGTTCTGAGTTTAGAGCCGTTTGTGAAGATAAGTTATCATAGACGGTTTTGATCTCAAAATCGTCTGTGATAGACAATATCACAGACAGTTCAAAACCGTCAGTGATAGCACTCGGACTATCACTGACTCGAATATCACTGACGGTTCAGAACCATCTATGATGACTGTTTTGAACCCACTATGATATTATATTCTGTAGTAGTATCTCTTGCTATATGCATGCAAAATGACTTTTTGGCCCCCACCCTCACCCAACCCCACACACACAATCCCGTGCCTAGAGACCATCTCAAGGACAAAAAGCCATTTCACACGTAAATTATTGGAGGATGTGGTAAATTTTGCAGCGATCTAACAATACATGTGGACCGGAATTTACCAAAATTTAAGGTAGAAGTGGGAAATTGCAATTTCTTACATATACAGTGAGTGTGATGCAACTTCCTCTATTAAGGTAAAAAACACAATTTACGAGTTATCTTATTGACATGTGAACAAGAGAACTGCATATTAATTTTATATCAAATAGTAAAATTATATTTTTATTGCGTCCTCGAGATAATTTTGCCTATGATAAATATATGTTGCTTATAGATGGGCCAGTGAGAATTTCATGGCAAGTCCTGATCACCCCATCTTGTCCTGACCCACTGAAGCCCACAAAAACTTCTTTCATAGGCCTACCAAACCACTTTACCCATAAAAGTACCATGAACTCAAAAAAAAAAAAAAAAATTCAAAGAAGCATAAATAAAGCAGATTAGTGAAACAGAAAGAATATATGCTCAAACTAGGTCATGGTTAGGCATGTCCTCCTTCCTACCTGCTTCTTCTTCCTGGCGACGTGCCAAATCCTCCAGCACAGGTTCTCCAGCCTGTTGTTCCTCTCCTGGCTGTTCCTCGTCGCTACCACCTGCGCACCGCAGTAAACTGTTTGGTATCATGGTGCCATTCAGAATATTTTGTTTGACATATCATATCTTTGACAGTAATCCCAAATGAAGCCTGGCCGAGTATACTTTGCATATATGGGTCATATATAAACATACATACACGTGTACGTCCGTTGGTAGGTCCGTTTGGTATAACAGTGTTCTTTCTAAGACTCTTTCTAACAATCTATATTTTCATCGTAAACTTCAACTTCAACCCACTGGATACTTGAGCCATCTTGAACATAGCATAGGTGAAGGTGCTTTGTCTTTTTACACTAAAGGCATGTTTTTACTAAATTTTAACTTCTCAAATAAACCAATTTATTAGGATTTCACTTTATAATTCCAATAAACTCATTGTCACTGATTTCAAGTTATTTAATGATTCTAGTTCAAAAATAATTTATATTTCTAGAATAAACTCCAAAAAAAACATAGTATTTGTGCCCAGCTTCAGCTTAAAAGCCCATCCACCTATGAGCCCAATGCTCCCGGAATATCTCTTCCCGAGCTTTTTTTTTTTATAGAAGCTCGGCTACTGGAAGAAGTTAATCACTTCTAAATAGACTGTTTGATAGAAATATAGTAAATATCTTCTATAGTACAGTATAATTCCGAACTCACTGCAATACCAAAGGGAGCCTTCAGGGTAAGCTGCAGTAGAGGCTTACCCTTGTCCATGTCTTGTGGAGGTCATGGTCATCGAAGCGGCTGACGACCTCCTCCACGAAGTACCTCGTCGGGCTGTACGCCGCCATCTCCTTGCCGTCCTCCACACCCTCGTGCTCCACGAACCCTCCGGCGAGCTTCGGCGGAGGCGAGAGCCTCGGCAGCGCCTCCGCGCGCAGCTTCACGCCGGCGTCGAGGATCGCCTCCAGGTACCCGTTGATCCACTCGTTGCCGGCCGCCATCTCGCCGGCGGCCGCGCAGTAAAGATCCGAATGGGGTGTTTCGTTCTTGGTTTCTTGGAGTTGTAGGCTTTTAAGCTTCAGTGGTGCAGCGAAAACAGAGGTGAGTCTTTGTGCTATTATAGTGAGTACAATGTGAACTGTTTTGAGAGGCCTATTTTGTGGTATTTTCTTTTTCAAAAATAATATCATCTCGAAATTGTATTTATTCTCTACTAGCATCAATATAAGTCTTTCGTGAGACTAAGATTCACCACAACAACTACAACAGATCTAGATTGACCGATCATGAGTTGCATGATCTAGATTAATCAATAATACAAAATAAAAAAATTCAGTCTATTTTTCTATCATGACCGGTCTAAAACATTGATTTTTGATTGTAAAATTTGCATACATGTATAGTTTGTACTATATTATAGCATATCCAAGATTGCATTATGTGATATGGAATCAAAACTAGATAACTATTTTTAATCAGTAAAATATCAGCATGTACAACTTCAGGAGCACAAATTAATGGCAGCACTTTTTTTCTCTTTTCTTTTTGTTCTAATTTCTTTTTTGTATTGATGAGAGAATATGTGCATAGGTTGGGGCTGGGAGAGGATGTGGCTATGGGATTCTACGGCCATTATCTTGGAGCAATGGAAGGAGAATTTTTCCTTAAAAAAAAGAGAGGAGAATTTTTGGTTAATTGAGGCTGTGAACTGCGGGCATGGCATTGGCACACGTATCAAAGATATATCAGCATAATATTTTTTTTGATACTCCTATGTAATCCTCTTGATGAACTGTCCCTATAGATGTTTCAGTTAAATCAACTGATGTAAAAATCTATGGTTTCAAGTTTTGTAAATTAATCAAGCTGTCAAAAAAAAAGTTGAAAGACCAGGGCAATTTACGGTATTATGTTCCGTACTTATAAATTATTATATTTTAAATTAGACATGTCATAATTAAGTTATTATTTAGTTCACTAACATAATTAACCATTTTTTTTGACGTTTAATTTGAGTGTCACACTCTTAGACACATTTTGTTATATTTTATCTTATATATGATTACAAATCAAATAACTCTAACTCGCATAATATAATGATGACACAAACATAGGCCGACATAGCGGTAGGTGCCTAACTCACTTAGACATTTTATAAGACTAGTAATCGAGCTGGTAGGTATTGTAAATTTGTAGTCATATGGTCTTGAGTTCAAGACGACACTCAATTTTTTTGTTAGATCTATCTTTAAATGTAAGTGTGGAATGTGTCTAAGACTATGTATGATAACCAATTAAACACTCCTTTACATTTTTTTCTTTTTAAGAATTTTGATCTTGATGGTTGGAACAAACTCTTTCTAGAAAATCACTGAACCCAAAGTTCCAATCCACTAGTTTATGCACAATAACATATCTATGTATTCTCCACGCAAGATACATAAAACAAACTGTTATGTGATGGTTGGCATATTATTAAGTGATTCGGCTTATTTTCAGCCGTTGAATGTTTTCAGCATAATTTTGATTGAAAGAAACCTATGACAACAGACTGGGGACCATTAATCATCTCCAGGGGAAATCTCCCACATCTCCTTGAAATACTCTCTTTTTTTCAGATATTTCAAGTTAAATCACACATATATTTAGAAGTTTAAGAGAGTTATAATATAATTCTTTTAGTTATTCCTAACTGTTTTAATTAAGAAAAGTGCCTCTATACCACTTTTTTTAAAAAAGGTTGTGTGGATCATAGAAGCAAATGAAGAGTCCATATACTTGTCTAAATGTATCAAACTAGTGGTGATTACAAATGTTTTAGAACCTTTACAATTTTTTCTTTATTTTAGTTTTTTTAGCATAATAGATAGATTAATAAGAAAATCATATCATTATATAATAAAAATATGTGAAATTTGAGGCACCAACATTTGTTCTAAGGTCTAGAAAATTTTCAGATTAATAAGAAAAAAAAGATATACAGTGTATATTAAGTGGACTAGAATTATAATGATATAGATCAATTATATGTATTTTAGGTGTATATATATATATATATATATATATATATATAGAGAGAGAGAGAGAGAGAGAGAGAGAGAGAGAGAGAGAGAGAGAGAGAGAGAGAGAGAGAGAGAGAGATTTATTTTTTTAAAAAATATAGTACTAATGTTTATTAATATATTTATAAATTTAAATGTTGTATATAAAATTTTCCATATAATTGAGCTGGAGTTTGGATTTAGCTTATATAACATGCAGGTGATTTTGAGTAATTCCTCCCCTTTAATTTTGTGAGAACAGTCTCTTTCAAAGATGTCGTGCATCTATTGCCAATCATGGAACCGTATCTTACCTGACCATCTTTATTAATTAGACCAATTCAAAAAAATATATATGCCAACTTTTTAGGCTACTCTTTAGCTAGCTTTACATCCAAACCGTAGATCCAACACAAATACTCCATCATGTGATAAAGGATCTATGCTCAAAGAATATGTTTGCAAAAAGCACAAGAGAGTGCAGCACTTGAACAGGTAGAAAGGTGCTCTCATATTAATCTAAGCATCACAATGTCACATGAATGAAATTATGGATGTGTTCGTTTCAAGATATGAATATATGCACATATGCTTGAGATCCAGCAAAGTAGGTTTAATTTATTGGAATATTGAACTTTATTATCTGGGAAAATATGTTCCTTGTTAAGCAACACTCATAACATTTACAAATCCATTTAGTACAATAAAGTGCATACTTAAATAACAAAGGCGTACAAGTTATTCAAGTGTATATAATTAGATAAAATTTTGGCAAATTATTAAAAATATGACACTGTTTTCTCCAGTTTTGACGAGACATGTGACAGTAATTATGGTGTTGACCACAATCATAGCGCCCCAAACTTAAGGGTTTACTTGTCCCGTTGCTCTTAGTTTAGAGAAAAAGTGTCGTTGGTAGCAAATGGTGATGGAACAGTGAGGCAATAATGGTGCAACTGGCTGCACGTAACAAAGGTGGTTGGTGACATGGGCAATGATGGCAAACAACATTGGTGTTGAGGGCGGCTGTTGGTAATTATGAGGACACACTGAAGTTAGGGTTCAAAGTTGAGGGTGGTAGTGGGGAGAGGTTAGCTACCTCAAAGTTGATCTCGGTAAAATGGGTCTGATCCGATTTCGGCTTGAGCCTAGTGTCAATAAGATTGTGTTGAGTTTAAATTTCAAAATCCAAACAGTTCAAGAGTTAATGTAAATCACACTAGTTTGAGTTGGGTCAGCGCAATTTAGGTCTGACTAGAGTGACCATTGGGTCAGATTTGAACAAAACTCACTTGATTTGAATGGATTTTTTACCAATCTGATTAGATTTGTATTTTATTTAGATATACTTGAAAGATATTTTATTAAAATATAATACCCCTATAATAGTTTAGAGATGAGGACCGGCGGGGTGAGAACGGGTGGATTACCTCAAAAGACATCTTGTTGGAACGAGATACTTCGATAATAGTTGTCAAAAGTTTAGAATGTACACCTTTATTGCTAAAATGTATGCTCTAGAACATAGACAACAGACAGCTCAGACCATTACATACAGTGAAAACTATAATTAGCAAGCATGATGGCATTTTTCTTCTGATGTAGCCACGGGCCTTCTTCGAAATTCTTTTTTAGCTGAAGAATTGTCCTATTATGCTACTAATCACACACGCATCTCCTCCATACTTTCGGCTCCACTCTACACAAGTCAGAACTTTATGTGCTAATCTGACAAAAAAAAGATAAAAAAAGGTTCTTGTTCCAAATCCCGAAGAGAGGGAAAAAGATGGATGATGTAAGGATCTAGATTCTCTACAACGGTATCCTTGAAGTCTCAATAGCAGTATGAATGTCTCGTCGATATATGTCTATCAAAACTCAATCATGGAAACTCGATTTTCTCTGATCTTTCAACTAATCTACATCATTACATGTAGTGGAATCAGTATATTATATATATATATGTTCTCTAATATAAATTTGAACAATAATCATTTTCGGTGTTGTAGATAATTGTTCTTTGTTTCAGAATAAGTGATATAAGTAATGATTTTTCTTTCTACAAAATGAATGATGTTCTAATATTAAGACCAAAGTTGTTTTTATCGTTACGCTTTTTTTTGTTTGGTATGATCTCTCTCTCAGTTGTTCCATCATCCATTAAGTTTTTTTGCCCAAAAATATTTATACCTCATGGTATATTTAAACTCTAAACACTGGAAAACAGTAATTGAAGCTATATTTGAGACAAAAACATTAAGACTTTGTTTGCAAAATATGAAATTTTTATTAACTCTCATCAAATGTTTTCCTATAACAATTTTATGATATTTTTGTGCTTTACATAGGATCTAAAATGTAATATTCCAATATACTCCACCATTCTTCTTCTTCTTTTATTTTTTTATTTTTTTATTTTTTTTTATTTTTTATTTGCTCTCCACACAATAGATCTTCCGTAAAAAAAAATTAGTTGATTGATATTATAAAAATAAAATATTGTTATAAGATACTAATTATAAGATTGATATGTGAGTCCAGTTCATGTATTATTGAGATATTAGTATTCTATAATTAAATTCAAAATTTTTCAATATTACAGAGAAAATTACCTCCGAAAGTAATAACTCTGCACACAACCACACAAATTGATGTATCAGGATGCAATTGTAGAGGATATCAAGAGAACAAGAAGAGGTGGAATCAAATGTATGGCCTTGGGAGTACAAGTAGTAAGCATCAATACCCTCATGTGGTTGAGATAGGGAAGGTGATAACCCATCCTTGGATATCGCTTGGGAATATCCTACTACTTCAAGATTAAATTATAGGGATAATTAGTCTTATATTATTATTAAAATTATAAATTTGATAAAATCTTGTTGATAGTTTTATTGATATATGAGTTCAAATCTTATATGTCACATTCATAATTAGTAGTATTTTATAAATTTGGTATTTTTACAGTGGTATAGAATTAATTATTCTTAAATTTTAATATTTGAAAAAAAATTATTAGAACTTGTTTTCTATTGTTTTAGGTATAATTCCAATTTTATTATGCTAACTTCTCACTCTAGTAGTCTAATTTAGATCAACAACTTTTGAAAGCGAAAAAAGAAACCTCCACTTTGAACTGAAAGGTGAAAAAATCTTTTTATCTCATTAATAAGTGGATCTACATTCTATATATTGATAAAATAAGTTTGATAATTATTAGGTAAGAACTTTTTTTTTGACCCGTACCAATAGTTGAAGGCTTTTTTAAACCTCGCAAAGTTCTTGGCCAAATTTGGGTAGCAGATCAAAGGAGGATCACATAGAACATTTTCCTATATCAAATAACCTTACACACAATATGAACTCTTCTCTTAATAAATGCACTAAATATATTTGTTTGTAATGTATAAACATATAAGGTGACCATTTTGACATAAAGATACAACTCTCAATTATTGTACTAGTATGATCTACACCAATTCAACATTTAGGAGTCATGTCTTTACAGATTGATCTAACTCTTAAAAAAGATTTCTTTTTTATTTCTTTTTGAATGGATGATGAGATGCATTTGTGGTAGACAAAAACTTAGTAGGAAGTTTCCTACACTAACAAAGATAGGAAGGTTAATTTAACTTTTTGATAAAAACAAATAGCCATACTGACGTAGTATTTCAAGGGTTTTCTTTGTGGGATAGATTTGACTATTCTTGGTCACGATGAGCCAGTTATGAACACCTTTCTATGCTCCTCCTTTCCAGGAGAATTTATTTTAAGAATAATCCAATAAAAAAAAAATTTCAAAACTAACCTTTAGTCGCGAGATGGACCGCGCGATTGAGTTTCAGTCGCTAACTAAAAGTGCACAAATATTTGCGGTGAGTGGGATTCAAATTGTGGTCTTCGTAGAGAGAGAGTCTCTTCACCAACTAGACTACAATCAATTTATGTAACTTGTTGCCGTGGCACGGTTGAGACACTGTTGAGATTATTATATGTCATTAGTTTGTCTCTAACAGTTATTTTGGTTTATCTTTAGATCTGAGATCATCATGGTTTCATACATGCGTAGTAGTATACCTTGGTGTCATCGACCGCTATTCTTAACCTGTAGTCATAAAGGTGACATACAGATATATTATGAACCATGTTGTTGAAAGTAGATGGTCGAGATGGAATTTATCCCTCTCATATCTTGAGAGAGATATCTATGAGTCTCTCGATGTAATTGGACTAAGAAATTGTATGGCCGTGTCGAATATAGTTGAAAGTCAACTATAGAAAAGGTTAGTCCATTACAAGATTGAGCAAGGACCGAACTATTCAAGAATGACACGTTTCTCATCTTTAGTTCGATCTGGTTGTCGACGATTGGGACAAAATCCCAAGCTGAATTTACACAAAATTTATTTGTTTAGTAGGGAGGTAGTATCAATCAATCACTAAAGAGAAATCATTGTATCTATGGACAAATGAATGCACTGTGTTTATACAGGTTTGGGCCCTCATAGTCTGAGTAATAGCCCTATTCTATTGTATTCTCACTATATGAATAATGGAATTACAAAGTATCTATTGACTCTAATCCTTTCTTCCTATTCTAGGCTTCAAGGATTCTTCTCTTTTTTTCCTACCTTCCTTTGACCTTTGGGCCTCCTTTTTATAGTTGATGAAAAGACACCAGTTGCTTGATCAAAGGGACACTTTGACGATAGCTATACAACAGTTGTAGGCAGTTGTCATTCGTCGGTTAGAATGTGTAGTTTATTGATAACCACGCATCCATTCATATTTTATTGACGGTTTAAGGATAACCACACAACATAATTATCCTTATTTTATCAATAAGTGGAGTATTAAACTGGGAGTATTGACTAAGGTGCAATTATAAGACAACCATGCAACTCTGAGCTTATGGTCGGCAATTCTCGACCAAACCTCCTTTGACTTAGAGGTATTTCCAGTGTTAAGCCTTCTTTCTTTCCGAGGTCGCGCATAGACTGTGACTACGGATTGAGAATTTTGATATCTCTGCGGCCATGTAAACTGCAGGCAGGCATCTCCACAGTCATAGTGGTTGTGGGTAGTATAATTGTGGGTGATTGCGACCACGGAAGTCTGTAGCCACCATTATCAAAAATCACCCATGAGGGGCTTGTGTATCTATTTTAGTTATATAGATTGGGTTATGTCTGGAATATCTTCGAGTTATTCCTTGATCTCTCTCCATGATATCCTACGACCATGGAAAGGCACAAATAGGTTGATTCTCTTCCCATGGTCTCCTACAACCTCGGTGCATGTGTATAAACGAAGGACTCAAATTTCTCTTTGTGGTCTCAAATCTCTTTCCACGGTCTCAAAAGGCATATATAAAGGACTCAAATCTCTCTCCGTGGTCTCCTGTGATCAAGGAGAGGTATAAATGAAGGATTTGGTAAAAATCCTTGTCAGCTAGCCCCCGAATTTGAAATAGCAAGGTCCTTTAAAAATGTTAATTAGATCCAATTCCAAAGAGACGCTTTATCGTTTCAAATTCCAATGAGAGTCCGAAAAGACTTCTCGTGCATGTGTCAGACGGGCATTAAATGAAAAAACTTCAAACTTGTTCATCGTGATCCACTAGCAGGAATACGAAGCGTTGCTTCTGAGGCTTTATATACTTAGCCTTGAGAGAACTTTTTTCTTCAAAATTTGCCTAAGTCCCAAATTTTTAGAACTCAAGCCTTTTTATTGTTCTTCGCTTTCTTCATCCAAATGACATCCTGGACACATTCTCTTCTCAACTCGGTTGAGGACTTGCTAGCCTTGGAGAGGGAAGGATATCTCTCCTCCAGGTCTCTGATCCCATGGCGCCCCACTGGAGAAGAAGAAATTCTAGTCGTTCAACTGGGAGAGCTAGTGATATTCAAGGATCTCTTGCGCTGTGGCTTTCGTCTCCCGGAGAGTGAATTCTAGGCCTCTTCGGCATTCTTTCCCATTATGATTTAGAATTAGTGAACCTTCACCCCAATTCTATCTTGATCCTCGCCATCTTTCAGCACTTGTGCGAGGTGTATATTGGGGTTTTGCCCATTCCCCTTTTCTGCTAGTTTTACTTTCTGGCGTGGTTGAAAAGCTCCAATGCTTCTGGGTGTGTCTACTTCCAGCTGTGGGAGAAGAAAGACTACCTGCACCTCCCCCTCCGCGACTCTGTCCATATGATTCGGAAGGATCTTCAGGTCGAGTCGCATACGGCTTCGCGACCTTAACCGAGTTCAGAAAGGTTTCACGACCATGGATTGGTTTGTGACAATCACGACCATGGATTGGTTCGCGACCATGTAAATGAATTCGTTCTCTGGTTGGAATTGTAATCCGATCTAAATATATAACTAAGCTTATCTGTTTAGAGTTAGTTAGTTATATGAGTCTAATACATTTAGGTTATTGAGTCTGATATGTACTCATATGATTGGACTATAAATACCCTGTAATAGGTCTAGTTTAGATCATCGAAAATCTATCAAATATTATCGATTCTAGTTCATAGACGTAGACGAGTGTGTCTAACGTTCGACGTGTAAAGCCCTCTTTTAAATAAAGAGTTGTGCAATTACTTTGAACTGTGTTTCGATCATCTTGGGTTTTGGCAATTCTGAGTAAGATCCCATAATTCTGTATATTAGTATCTGGGTGAGCCTAGTGCGAAAACCAAGACTAGGTCTCAAATGGATCAATTTGGTATCAAAGCAACTATACTGTCCTATGGATGGTGAAGACTTGCTAGGGTTACAAAACTTCCGGTGAAACTCCAGGCGAACAATCGACGGTGCCTATAGTCGCGTCTCCGACAATGTCTAAAGGAACCTCCGTACAAGGTAACCTAGCCGATCAAGTGGCTAAGCTCTCCACTGACATGGAAACCGTACTTGCTTGGATTAAGCAGCAGGCCATGATCGTACCTCCTGAAGCAGGGAAGGTTATAGGTGTGAAGACTAGTGAAGACTTGCGCAGGCCAGATGACAAGGAAGAAGAAGACGATCATAAGGCTGACGACCTCGCCAATACTTCCTTAGCCGTTGGATCTTTCAAGGTCGACGCTAAGATTGACATACCCATATATGATGGGGAGATCTATGTCGAGAAGCTAGACTCATGGATTGATCAGCTTAAGACCTATTTTGATCTGAAAGGGTTTAGTAGCACTCAAAAGGTAAAGTTCGCACCTTTGAAGATGAAGGACCACTCCAAGATTTGGTGGAAGGCCCTTGTCGCCAGTGGTGAAGCTGACGACCTTGGGTGGGGGCAATTCAAACTACTCTTGTGACAAGAATTCTTTTCGATGAGTTACCTTGAGGAGAGATAGGAACGTTGGTACAGATTGTACCAATGGCGCGACCAATCTGTTCAGGACTGTACGACGGAGTTCCGGCGACAAGCAATGGTTATCGGCATCTCACTGTCCGATCCTTAGGTATTTTGGAAATACACGTCTGGACTTTAGAAATCGATCAGTGCTGAGTTGAGCCTATTCGGCGTTCAAGACATTGCGACCGTGAGCACAACTGCTATGGCGATCGAGAAGAAGAATAAATCCCGCAGCGACAAAGACACGAAGGAAAGTGTGACCTCGATAAAGAGAAAGCCAAGTCCAATGAACAACGCTTCAAAATGGGGCAGGGTGCCTTTTGCGAGCATTGTCAAGTCACGGGACATACCAAGGACAGATGCTACAAGCTTCACCCTGAACTGCGACCAAAGAAAAATGGACCAGGGAAAAGAACAGTCACGGCTACTATGAATTTACCCGACAAAGAAGTTGCCTAAGTGAATTCAGTTGATGAGGTGGGTACAATCTTGTCTCTGATGGCTATGCTGAAGGAGAAGGGTTTGGATCCACCAAATGATCATCACCCAATGGAGGACTTGTTCACCATCAACATCTAGGTGAAGCACGAAGTGGTTGCAACGATATTCGATCCCGGAAGTCAAAAGAATCTGGTCTTCGCTAGACTGGTTTGGCGACTTGGTTTGAAGACGACCACACATCCGCGACCGTATCCACTAGGTTGGTTTACGTCCGATGTGAACCAACAGATTACGAGTCAGTGTGTGTTGAAGTTTGCGATCTCTGCTCGTTATATGGATGAGATTCAATGCGACATTGTTCCTATCGATATTTGTCAAGTGATCTTTGGGAGTCCGTATCTGTATGATCGTGACGCTCATTTTCATCGGTGAGTGCAAGAGTACGAGCTCACTAAAGACGGAGTAAGTTTGTGATCAGTCGAGACATCCATGTCAATACTTCAAACTTGATTACCACAAATCAAGCCAAACAAATTGTTAATGCATGTCATAAATACGTGCTTGTCATGATTAGACTGATTGGTCAATGTGATGGTACTCGACCAGCATTGTCGTTAGCGTGTCGAGAAGATTCTGGTCGTTTGTCGGGACTATTGGAGAAATATAGTGATCTGTTCGAGAGTACCCAGAGTCGTCCGCCAAAATGTCCAGTAGAGCATGAAATTTAGCTTGTGTTCGATGCCACACTTTCTAATCTAAGTATGTATCGTAACTCGGTATTGGAGAATGAAGAGACCAAAAGACAACTTGGTGAGTTGCTGAACGATGGAGTCATTCAACCAAGTAGTTCATCTTGTGGATCTCCTGTGGTGTTAGTGCCAAACAAAGATGTGACTTGGCGTATGTGCATGGACTACCGAACACTGAACAAGTTCACCATCAAGAACCGGTACCCCCTCCCTCATATTGACGACCTGCTAGACCAATTGAAGCATGCTGTTGTCTTCTCAAAGTTGGATCTCAAGTCAGGATATCATCAAGTTAGCATTCGAGAGGAGGATACGTGGAAGACCGCGTTCAAAATGCAACAAGGTCTGTTTGAATAGCTGGTCATTCCGTTTGGCCTCTGCAACGCCCTGGCAACTTTCATGAGTCTTATGAATGACGTATTGAGATAGTTCATCGACGACTTTGCGATTGTTTACCTCAACGACATACTAGTCTATAGTTGTTCGTGGGACGAGCACCTCATTCATGTCGAAAGGGTGTTCGAACAGCTTTAGCGACATCGACTTTGCCTCAATCGTAAGAAGTGCGAATTCGGCCAGCAAACTCTAATTTACCTGGGATTCATGGTCGGCAAAGGTACATTGCAAATCGATGTGTATAAGATAAAAGTGATTCGCGATTGGCCGTGAGCGTGAACAGTTATAGAAGTGCGTAACTTTGTAGGAGCATGCCAATACCTTTGAAAGTTTATACGACACTTCTCGATTGTGGCTTCTCTGTTGCATGCATTAACTAGGATCAATCAGAAGTTTGAGTGGACAGGGAAACATGAGGACACGTTTCTCTTGCTGAAGAGGAAGATCAGTGAGGTGCCTGTATTAGCTTTGCCGAATCTCCAGAAACCATTCGAGATAGAAACCGATGCCTCAGGTTATGCGATGGGCGCAGTGCTCATGCAGGAAGGTCGACCAATGACATATCACTCCAAGTTATTTTAGAGGGTTCAGAAGAATTACTCGACCTACGACAAGGAGTTGTGTGCACTGCATCAGGCCAAAAACATTGGCGGTGTTACCTCTTGGGTAAAGAAACTGTTGTCCACACCGACCATCAACCGTTGCAATATTTGCAAACTCAGTCCAAGATACAGCAAGCTCGGCACATGAAGTGGATGTTGTATTTATAGTAGTTCAATCTGGTGATTAAGTACAAGAACGGTGTACACAATAAATTGGCTGATATGTTGTCGCGACCACTAGTTACGACCATCTGCTTATCAGCGTTTATGCAGATCGAGCCCTCATGTCATGATGACTATGCCATAATATACAGTGAAGATCCTGATTTTTGATTAGCATTGACTGAGCTCAAAATAGGGAAACCTACGGAGTTCGTTCGCCGAGAAGGACTCTTGTACAAAGGCAATTTATTTTGTATATCTCGTGGAGCACCTCGAATTCAATGGATGTGAGAAGCGCACACATTGAAGGTAGCTGGTCACTTTGGGGTTACAAATACTTTGCAAAATTTTCACCGACATGTGTTCTAGCCGTGAATGCAGCAAGATGTGGCTAGTTTTATTTGAGACTGTGGTCTCTGCAGCATCTCAAAGCCGGCAAGCCAGAAATTAGGTTTTTATACTCCTTTGCCAGTTCCATCGCGACCATGGGAAAGAATATCCATGGATTTCTTGGGAGGATTGCCTAAGACCCAACGTGGTAATGATTATCTCTTTGTGGTCGTTGATCGGTTCTCCAAAATGATTACTCTCATACCTTGTCGGAAGACTATCACGGGAGAAGAAGCAGCTCGGGTATTTTTTCAGCTCGTTTGGACACATTTCAGACTGCCGTCTTCTATTGTGTCTGATCGTGATACCCGGTTCCTTAGTCACTGTTGGCACTCGCTCTGGATGATGATGGACACAAAGCTAAAGAGGAGTACTATTTTTCATTCTCAAACTGATGGTCAAACCGAGGTGGTAAATCGAATAGTCATTCATCTTTTGAGGGGCTTTAACTCTAAGCATCCGAAGACATGGGATGAAAGCATACCGTACTTGCAGTTTACTTTTAATCGAGCAGTGCATGGTTCGACTGGAAAGTCACCGTTTGAGGTCTATTTGGGATTCCTACCACATAGTCCATTTGACATGGAGTTTGTGATCCCTACCTCAGTGCAGAACAGTAAGGAAGCCTCTAATCAGGATCGAGCACAACAGCTCCTGGAAGGTATTCAACGGCTCCATTGTGAGGTTGAAAAGAACTTGCTAAAAGCTCAACTCAAGTAGGAGGCGTGACATTATCGACACCGAGTTGACGCTCAATTTCATGAAGGTGATATGGTCTGGTTATATTTGAGTAAGGAGAGACTTAAAGGTGAAGGTTAGAAACCCAAACCCATTTGTTATGGTCTTTTTCGGATTTTGCGAAAAGTGGGTAATAATGTTTGTCAGCTCGAGTTACCTTCATACATGGATATTTACTCGGTTGTCAATGTTGAGCACCTCAAACTCTTCGAGCCTGCAATGTTGGATGACGAGCCAGATACCATAGTACCATCTGTTGAAGAATTGGTCTATCAACGAGATGAATCTCTACGCGAAGATGTGATCCTGACGAAGAAGGTACAAAGGAGACTTTTAGAATTGGTCGGAAAGATCAACTACCACGCGTAGTGGTACACCAGAGAAGATTGACAAGCCCAGTTTCCACATCTCTAGTTTTGATCATGGTCGCAATGGGAGTTGGCTCCTTTTCAACAAGGAAGTCATGATCTGGGAGGATCTTCAGGTCGATCGCATACGGCTTCGCGACCTTAACCGAGTTCAGAAAGGTTTCGCGACCATGGATTGGTTTGCGACCATGAAAAGGAATTTGTTCTCTGGTCGGAATTGTATGAGTCTAATACATTTAGGTTATTGAGTTTGATACACACTCATATGATTGGACTATAAATACCCTGTAATAGGTCTAGTTTAGATCATCAAAAATCTATCAAATATTATCGAGTCTAGTTCATTGATGTAGACAAGTGTGTCTAACGTTAGACATGTAAAGCCCTCTTTGAAATAAAGAGTTGTGCAATTATTTTGAACTATGTTTCGATCATCTTGGGTTTCAGCACGGTGGTTTTACTGCACGGCTCCTGAAGAGAGTCATCTCTGGTTTGAGAATAATCGACCAGAGAAAAGCGGAGAGCATGATTCTGCTCCTCCACTCGACAACGAGCAAAAGAGGGAGGCTGTAACACCCCTGATTTTGCTAAACCCTAAAATAGCCAAAATCCACATCCGGACCCCGAAACCTAATCTGCTTCAGCCATTCCCTTCTAAATGCTGTTCAGAACATTTTTCCCTTCGGGACCATCTCCAAAATCTCACCCTAAAGCTGAGTTTCAAGCCTTGCCATTTTAAAACCCTAATTACCCTAATTACCCTAAACCGTTTTCCCCAATTTTGTCGAAACCCTTCAGATCATGCCTGATCTTACCAAACTTTGGCCAGATAGGTTCTAATAATCTTTTGCAACTTAGCTGCGAAATCAGATTTCAGATCGGACCCTCAGATCTCCAAATTTGCAAACAGGCCCAAGTCCTATTCAAATTATCCTCACAGAACAGCCCCTGGAACGAGTTTCAGAAATTGCAAATCGGCCCAAACTTCTTTTTAGGCCCTTTCGACCAGCCCTGGTCGTTGCTTTCGACCAGTGCCCGAGCCACCGTTGCCGCGCCGCGTTCTCGCCGCATTCGCTCGCCGCCGGCCACCGTTCTTGTCACCTGTGTTGTGAGCAACCAAACCACCTCCCGCGCACGTGCCAGTGCCGTGGCATCGCCTCGCCCAGCGGTTAAACGGCCGCGCTCCCGAGCCTCGTTTTCGCGCGCGCTCCCGTTGCCGTGGCAGTTGCATGGCGTTACGTGTCATTGCCGGAGCTACATTGTCGCCTCCGCATCTGCGCCATCACTGGTGAAGTCCCAAGGCAACTGGCAAAGCTGCAGCACCGCCTGAAGCGCGATCACGTCGCCGTCGCCGTCGTTGCGCCTGCGCCCGACAAATTTCTCCCCGGCGCAAGCAACCGTTGTCGCGTTTCACTCGCAAACTCCGTCCCCGTGCCTATTTAAACCCCCCTCAACGCTGTGAAGAAGCACAAGCTCAGGACTTAGCCAAAATTCCAGCTTCTCGCCGTTTCCACTTTCTTCTCCGGCGAACCAGTGAGAGAGCTCACGGTGCCAGCCCTTTCCACAGCCCCTCTCTTCAATCCAAGTTCACCAGTGAGTTCCCCTCGTTCCCCTCTCTGTGTCATAGCAACCAATTGCACTAGATCGATCCCCATCGCCGGTGATCGCCGGATTCCCGATTTGCCCTGTTCCCCCAATGCCACTCGATTCAGCCCAAATTAACCCTCAACCCTGTAGAAGAAGTTGATCAGTAAGCCTAGTAGAGCAAGCCTGTAGAACCAGAATCCCCAATTAAGCTCAAATCGAAGAAATCCCAAATTTGAACCTCAGCCGTTCGCCGGACTTCGGCGCCAAGCTTCTCCGGCCGATATCCAATGAAATTAACCTCCCCAGTAGCTTTGTTGTGCCCTAGGGATCATCCCCAAGCTTGGAATTGAGCTCTTTCGCCCTGTATCAAAAATACCCAAGCTCCAGTGTCGTCTTCTCCAGCGCCGGTCGCCGGAATTTGTTCCCGGCCGATCCAGCACCTGAAACCTTGTCCCTTAGATAGATTCCAGTACCCTGAGCAATATTGTCCACTAGCTCGACATCTGGATCTGCCTAGATTGTGAGTTATGCCTATGCCAAGATCACTGTCTAGTAACTCAGTTCATGTCCAGGCCACCGTGGTTCATCGCCGGATTTGGCCACCCTCCGGCCACTTTCAGCCCTTGTGCCTGTTGAGTATATTGTTCCTGTTAGTAATTCCTACCTCCCAGACAAAGTGGTGCATCAATTGGAGCCCTAGATCAAAAGTTAAGCCATGCCCTAGTTTCTGGCCATGTCCAGCACCATGTCAGTGCATGTCAGCCACTGGCATTAGCCTTGTTTGACCCCTTCTGGTTGAGCAATTGAAATGCCACCTTGTCCTTTAGATTCCTGGAGTTGTGTTCTACAACTTTCTCTACTGTCACTTCTCCAGAAAACCATCCTAAGACTAGTTTCCAGTTATGTCAAAGCCATGAACCGAATGTCGACCCTTCGACGTTCAATCCTTTTTAGCCGTTTCTTCGACCAGAGCCCTTGTGACCCTACCCTAACCTTTTCCCCTGCATACATGGCTTATTTACTTAATACTTTCTATAGAAACTATTTTCAGTATGCTTATGTGGTATGTGTTTGTGTGTCGTCTGATTGCCGCAGAGTCAGAAGCTGAAGGAGCGGAAGAAGTCTTTGAAGATCCGTCTGAGTTTTTAGACCCCACATTGCAAGGCAAGCCTCATTCCTTTGATCATGTCTCACCCAATATTTTCATATGAAGTATATTCACTGTTTCTTACTATGCATGTTTAGTTGAAATACAATTATGTTTGAATGACATGAGTAGATATTCCCTAATGAATCATGAAACCCTTTTTGTATTGAACCTTCTTATGTATGCTTTTGTCACCCTAGGACTCATATACTGAATATCCACATTAAACTTGAAATGGTCAAATGCATGAGAAGTTATAATGAAAACCGTTTTGACAAGAAAACTGATAAAAGGGATCAGTAGTGAGGATTGAATTGTATGGAGAGGGTGCGGTGCGCACCAGGGTATGTGAATGTTCCTCACTATTGATTCATAAGGACAAGAACCTTGTGCTGTGTCTCTATACGAATTGTAAACGTACCAACCACTTGCCTGGTATGGGACAGGCACAACTTAGTAACTTTTTGGTATTAGCAGTTCCCTGCATGGTTTGACGATCTGGTTTCTCGCGTGGAAACTGGAAGGCCAAGGTTCGGCCACGAGTGATGTGAGTCAGAAAAATGATGAGAGAAAAAGGCGTAAATGAAGGAAGGCGCCCTAGACCTGATTAAGCCGTGAGCGGCTGTAATCTTAAATGGTCGTATGTCTCGCGTGGACATAGACCAAGGCTATGTGTCCTGAGGGAACATAGACCAGAGAGGCTAGGAAGTAAGGCAGTGGGGAAGACCCACAACGGTACTTGAGACTTAATTGTCTATTTACCGGGCAGGGATACTGTTAATACTGAACTGTAAAGCGTTGTGTGATCTCGGCCTTGTCACATGTGTATAAGTCACATGAAGCTGATCCGACTTGAAAGCCGAGTGAACCAGTGGATTTAAAAAGAGGTACACCTTTGCAAAGTGTAAAAGAAGTATCGGATACTCTGTACTCCCAGGTTCAGGAGTCTTTTCGTAGTGGATGTTATCCATGGGTTATAGCACAAGTAATGTTTTGGAATGTTTTCATAATGCGGTTAACAAAGTAGTGACTCATGGGAGAACACTACATCTAATGTTTTTATTGAAAACCTGTTAATGATTAAAGTACTGCTTTCATGACAAAGTACTGTTTCGTTGAACAAATAACTTGGAAATCTATATATCTCTATCCATATGAAACTAAAGCCCTTGAATCATATGTTTCACCCTCATATAAGTACTATTACTATAATCCCCGGAATGAGTGTTGCTGAGCACCAAGTGCTCACCCTTGCATTTACATCCAACTGTAGAAGAGGGATTCGAGGATCCCGATTCCTTCAGTTATGAGTTCCCGGCAGAAGATGGAAATGCCCCGGACGAGCCCACGTTCTAGAAGGATTGCACACCAAGTCAAGTCAGATGTGGGAGGAGCCACTCCAACCCCGCTGCGGATGGAAGTCAAGCTTTTCGTTGTTGCCTTGTGCTTTATGTTGTGTGTTCGGTACTTGGATACCGATTCTGGTTATGATAAACTTGTTATTTTCTTAGCAACTCTACTTAGCGCCATTTTCGGTGCTTTGGGTATGTAATATTGGCCAAGCTGGCCTGCTACCTGTTTAATGTTATTATTATGCTTGTCTGGTTTGGAGCTCATGTGGCATCCTGCTGTGTGTAACCTACCTGGGCGGTTACCAAGGTGATCCTCAAATGGGGGTCTCACAGCGAATGGTATCAGAGCATGAAGCTTGACTGTAGGTCGTGACCCTTACTAGAATGGGCGTCCCTAAAGTAGAAAATCGCTAGATTATTTGGTAAAAATCTAATTGTGAAAAACCTAATTTGTTTAAGAAAAGCATAATGAGTATTATTTGAAAACTTTCAAAACCATTTTTCTACTTTTAAGAGTTCCGTGTCTCATCATCGCAGATGGCCCCTGGTAAGAAGCTGATTCACAGAGACGAGTTGGGATCATGGGCATTAATGCTTTGGATGATGCTACAATTTCTGGGAGCAAGAGACAACCAGCGACCCGTATACTACGTCCGTCGAGAAGAAGTCGATGGTAGACCTTTTGGTTTCCGTGCCTCGGTGATTGTGTATGAGATCCCAGAGATCGGGAGAGGATCAACAAGAAAGGAAGCTCGTAGAGAAGAAGAAGAAGATGCTATCCAAGACGCTGCTCGTCGTGCCATAGGTACCATCCGTCAGCTGTACGATGACTTTCTTATAGGTTCTCCTTTCTGTTTTGTACCCTACCAAGTTCCCGGATCGGATCGTCGAACTGTTCATCCCTCCAATAACCAGAGAGACGCCATCCTGACCAAAACCAGAGATGTAGTCCAAGTCTTGGAGTCAAGCTACACTCGGTTGCTGCGTGAGCATGAAAATGCTCGGGATGACCGTCACTATCTGGAAGGAGCGCTTGCGAAGGTTCGCTTAGAACTCCAAGAGAAGGAGAAACAGATTCAGGAGTTGGCTGAACCTAGCAGAGCTCGAGAAGTCGAAGACGAAGGATCGGTGAACAAGAGGAACCGCTTGAAGATAAGACTCACAGCCCGCAAGAGTGTGGGAAGACCTAGGGATTACCTGGGTTATTTCACGCCTGCTTCGCGTGGCATTGTGATCAACACCCCTGCACCAGAATATCCTACTCTCGCGAAAGGGAAGGAAATTCCTGAGGGCAAAGGAAAAGAGATTGCTACTTGCAACACCAACGATTCATCTGAGGAAGAAGAGGACAACGACATGCAATGGGACCCTATGGATGCCGACGAAGATCAAGAGGAGGAAGACCCTGAAGAAGTGGAACCTTGCAGTTCTTCCAAGACCGACAGGAGATCGTAGTTTTCTCTTCAGCTTGACCCTTCTGCTCTAGCCCTTGTAACCGTTAGTCTTTAGCTCTTGTTGTAGTAGCTGCTTTGTTTGTATTGTTTGTTGGTAACTCCAAAGCTGTAAAGGTGAAAACCTTGTATCTTTAGAAAATCTTTGAAAGTGGAAATTGCATGTTCCAATCCAATCTCTTGGATTGATCTTTTCTTTCAGCTTATGTTCAATCTGTGCTCTCTTGAATTAGTAGTCTTGTCTCAATTTTCTTGGCAGAACAGAATGGTGAACACCAGAGGTAGAATCCAAGGTTCAGAAGAAGTTCCAAGAAACACATCAACAAGAAGGACTAGAGATGACTCAGATCAGCCAAATTCTTCAGCCTCAGTACCGCAAGGAGGAAATCTGACGGAAATATTAATATGGATGGAGCAAAACAGACAAAGATCTGCAGAGGTACAGAGTCAAATTCTGGAACAGTTGATGCAAAACTCCGCAACACGACGCGAGGAAGGTTCGAACATTGGAGCAAGACTGACAGACTTCCAGAAGACACGTCCTCCAACTTTCTCCTGCACTGAAGACCCGATTGTGGCAGACGATTGGTTACGAGAAATTGAGAGGAAATTGGATACTGTCAGGTGTAGTGATGAAGAGAAGCTGCTATATGGACCCCATCAGCTCACAGGATCGGCTGCAGCATGGTGGGAGAATTACAAGACGGTACACCCTAATCAGAATTCAATTACCTGGAATGAATTCAAGGAACAGTTCCGCAAATACCATGTCCCCAAAGGAGCTATTCAAGCCAAACGCAGAGAATTCTTGAATCTAAGGCAAGGAGGAAGGACGGTGAAGCAGTATTTGCATGAGTTCATCAAATTGGCCAGGTATGCACCAGAAGACATCATGACAGAGGAGCGGAAGATCGACAGATTCTGCGAAGGCCTACAAAACTCATACCAGTATCACCTGTCAACGCACGAGTTCACGGACTTCCAAGTCCTTGTGAATCGAGTGCTTAAAATGGAGGAGAAAAGAGGCGTAGTAGAAGAGGACCGCAAGAGGAAAAGCATAGCATACCCTTTTCAAGGAAATTCTAGCCGAGGAAGACCAGCGCCATATGCCAGAGCCGCTTTCAGACCACCCGCACCACCAAGACCCCAGAGGACTTCATCGCCAACAACTCTAACATGTCCCGGATGCAAAGGGAGTCACCTCTATAGAGACTGTACACTGAAGAATGCAGAATGCTTCCATTGTGGCAGAAGAGGACACCACAGAGAAACTTGTCCATTTCGGCATTTACCTCCCAACGTTGCCAAAGCTCAGGCAGCCAAATCCCCTGCACCTGCACGAACTATTGCCAGAGGAGCACCACAAGCTAGAGGAGGAAGATTCCAAACCAGCAGAGGAAGAGGAACACCAGCCACCGGAGGAAGACTCAACTTCGTGACTGCTACAGAAGCAGGAGAGGCAACTGACGTCGTGATCGGTAGACTCTTGATCTCCTCTCAGATTTCAGTTGTTTTATTTGATCCCGGTGCAACTCATTCATTCATGTCAAAAGATTGCTTGTTGAGTAATAACTTGCCTGTGGTTGCTTTAGAGCATCCTATCATCATTCAGTCACCTGGTGCTAGGATGATTGTTAATTCTATCTGTAGAAATGTTGCCTTCCGTATCGGCAATCTAGAATTCCTGGCAGACATGCTAGTTCTAAACCTTCAAGGATTGGATGTCATTCTCGGAATGGATTGGCTGGCCAAGCATAAGGGATTGATGGATTGTGAGAAGAAAACAATCACCCTGACAAATGCCAGTGGAAAGCAAATTACATTCCATGCAGACAGAACTCCAATCTGCGACCACCTACAGAGATTGAACTGCATCGAAGAAGTGAAGCTTGAAGAGGTACCAATTGTCAACGAGTACCCGGAAGTCTTTCCAGAAGAACTTCCCGGATTGCCACCAAATAGGGATATAGAGTTCACTATTGAACTAAAACCCGGATCTGCACCATATGCTAGAAAGTTGTTTCGGATGACAGGCCATGAGCAAGAGGAATTGAAGAAGCAGATAGCTGAATTGGAAGAAAAAGGATTCATCAGATCCAGCTCATCACCATGGGGAGCCCCAGTGCTCTTTGTTAAGAAGAAAGATGGTAGCATGCGACTTTGCATAGACTACCGCAAGCTAAACGACATGACCATCAAGAACAAATACCCCTTACCAAGGATAGATGACCTTTTTGACCAGCTCAGAGAAGCAAAAGTGTTCTCAAGAATAGACCTGAGATCGGGATACCACCAGTTAAGGATCCGAGAGCAGGACATTCCTAAAACTGCTTTCGTAACCAGATATGGGTTGCATGAGTTCACAGTGATGCCCTTTGGATTAACTAACGCACCCGCGGTATTCATGAATCTAATGAATAAGATCCTCATGGAATTCCTGGATAAGTACATCATTGTATTTGTGGATGATATCCTTGTCTACTCTAAGACAGAGGAGGAACACGCACATCACCTGAGGATAGTGCTACAGAAACTGGCAGACCACCAGCTATATGCCAAGTTTAGCAAATGTGCTTTTTGGTTGAAGAAGATTTCTTTCTTGGGACACATCATCTCAGGAGAAGGAATATTTATGGACCCGTTGAAGATTCAAGCTGTTACCGATTGGAAACAACCTGAAACCGCAACAGAGGTTAGAAGTTTCTTGGGATTAGCGGGATATTATCGAAGATTTGTAGAAGGATTCTCGAAGATCACCAAACCGCTAACCCAGCTACTGAAGAAGAATGCTCCTTTTAATTGGACTGAGGAGTGCGAAAGAAGCTTTGAGGAACTGAAGAAAAGGTTGACAACTGCACCAATCCTGATACTGCCGGACGTCAAGAAGGATTTTCAAGTCTTCTGTGACGCCTCCAAACAAGGATTAGGATGTGTATTGATGCAAGAAAGGAAAGTGATAGCTTATGCTTCTAGACAGCTACGACCTCATGAGGAGAATTATCCAACACATGATCTGGAGTTAGCTGCTGTCGTACATGCACTAAAGATATGGAGACACTACCTACTAGGCAGTAAGTGCGAAATTTATACGGATCATAAGAGCCTGAAGTACATATTCACGCAACAGGAGTTGAATATGAGGCAGAGAAGATGGTTAGAACTGATCAAAGATTATGATCTAGAAATCCACTATCACCCGGGAAAAGCCAACGTAGTAGCTGATGCTTTGAGCAGGAAGTCCCGTTATAACCAGATAACACAGCTAGAAGTGCCAACACGACTGATCAAGGATTTCGAAAAGTTGCAACTGGAATTAGTGGACCAAGGAACCATCGCTACGCTAAAGATGGAATGTGAGTTGAAGGATAAAATCCGACAAGCTCAAGCAATTGACCCAGATCTTCAGGAGATGAAGGAGGACATGAAGAGCAAAGACACAACCAACCTTCGAGAAGATGAACAGGGAATTCTATGGTACGATGACTGTATCTGTATTCCAAATGACAATGAGATCAAAAGCCTGATCATGCAAGAGGCTCATCAGACCCCATATTCCATACACCCAGGAAGCACCAAAATGTACAAGGACTTGAAGAAAAATTTTTGGTGGAAAGGAATGAAGAGAGAGATTGCCAAGTTTGTCGCAACTTGTGACACATGCCAAAGAGTGAAAGCAGAACATCAAAAGCCTGCGGGACCGCTACAACCTCTACAAATCCCAGAATGGAAGTGGGATGAAATCGGAATGGATTTTATTGTGGGACTACCAAGGACGAGAAAAGGATTCGATTCTATATGGGTCATAGTGGATAGATTAACAAAAGTAGCACATTTTCTCCCAGTGAAGACCCTATATACAGCTAAGGATTTAGCAGAGCTGTATCTCAACAGAATAGTTGTCCTACACGGAGTACCGAAGGCTATCGTTTCCGATAGAGGAGCCCAGTTTGTTTCAAGATTTTGGCAAGAGTTGCAGAAAGCCCTGGGCACAAAATTAAAGTTCAGTACTGCTTACCACCCTCAAACTGGAGGTCAGACTGAAAGAGTAAACCAAATTTTGGAAGATATGTTGAGGGCTTGTGTTTTGGACTATGGAGACTCTTGGGAGTTATTTCTACCTTATGCAGAATTCACCTACAACAACAGTTTCCAAGCAAGCCTGCAAATGGCACCATATGAAGCCCTATATGGAAGAAGATGCCGCACGCCTCTGTATTGGACAGAAATTGGTCAAAAGCAACATCTAGGACCCCAGTTGGTAGAAGAAGCCACAGCCCACGTCAGGATCATACAAGAAAAACTGAAAACAGCACAATCTAGACAGAAGAGCTATGCAGATAATCGTAGAAGAGAGCTATCATTTGAAGAAGGCGATTATGTGTATCTCAAGGTTATGCCATACAAAGGAGTTCGAAGATTCTAGATGAAGGGAAAGTTAAAACCTAGATATGTGGGACCATATCGAATTCTGGAAAAGCGAGGTGAAATGGCATACAAGTTGGAATTGCCACCAGAACTGAGCGGAATTCATGACGTGTTTCATGTATCTCAACTGAAGAAATGCTTGAGAGAACCAACAGAACAGATATCTCCTACAGAGAATGAGATTCAACCAGACTTATCTTGTCAAGAATACCCTATTAGAATTCTGGAAACCAGAGAGAAAGTGCTGAAGTCAAGAACCCTCCGATTCTGCAGAGTCCAGTGGAACAATCACTCAGAGGAGGAGTCAACGTGGGAAAAAGAAGAAGATCTCCGACGAGAATTTCCCTCCCTATTCTCTGACCTGCCCTAATCTCGAGGACGAGATTGTTTCTAAGGTGGGTAGATTTGTAACACCCCTGATTTTGCTAAACCCTAAAATAGCCAAAATCCACATCCGGACCCCGAAACCTAATCTGCTTTAGCCATTCCCTTCTAAATGCTGTTCAGAACATTTTTCCCTTCGGGACCATCTCCAAAATCTCACCCTAAAGCTGAGTTTCAAGCCTTGCCATTTTAAAACCCTAATTACCCTAATTACCCTAAACCGTTTTCCCCAATTTTGTCGAAACCCTTCAGATCATGCCTGATCTTACCAAACTTTGGCCAGATAGGTTCTAATAATCTTTTGCAACTTAGCTGCGAAATCAGATTTCAGATCGGACCCTCAGATCTCCAAATTTGCAAACAGGCCCAAGTCCTATTCAAATTATCCTCACAGAACAGCCCCTGGAACGAGTTTCAGAAATTGCAAATCGGCCCAAACTTCTTTTTAGGCCCTTTCGACCAGCCCTGGTCGTTGCTTTCGACCAGTGCCCGAGCCACCGTTGCCGCGCCGCGTTCTCGCCGCATTCGCTCGCCGCCGGCCACCGTTCTTGTCACCTGTGTTGTGAGCAACCAAACCACCTCCCGCGCACGTGCCAGTGCCGTGGCATCGCCTCGCCCAGCGGTTAAACGGCCGCGCTCCCGAGCCTCGTTTTCGCGCGTGCTCCCGTTGCCGTGGCAGTTGCATGGCGTTACGTGTCATTGCCGGAGCTACATTGTCGCCTCCGCATCTGCGCCATCACTGGTGAAGTCCCAAGGCAACTGGCAAAGCTGCAGCACCGCCTGAAGCGCGATCACGTCGCCGTCGCCGTCGTTGCGCCTGCGCCCGACAAATTTCTCCCCGGCGCAAGCAACCGTTGTCGCGTTTCACTCGCAAACTCCGTCCCCGTGCCTATTTAAACCCCCCTCAACGCTGTGAAGAAGCACAAGCTCAGGACTTAGCCAAAATTCCAGCTTCTCGCCGTTTCCACTTTCTTCTCCGGCGAACCAGTGAGAGAGCTCACGGTGCCAGCCCTTTCCACAGCCCCTCTCTTCAATCCAAGTTCACCAGTGAGTTCCCCTCGTTCCCCTCTCTGTGTCATAGCAACCAATTGCACTAGATCGATCCCCATCGCCGGTGATCGCCGGATTCCCGATTTGCCCTGTTCCCCCAATGCCACTCGATTCAGCCCAAATTAACCCTCAACCCTGTAGAAGAAGTTGATCAGTAAGCCTAGTAGAGCAAGCCTGTAGAACCAGAATCCCCAATTAAGCTCAAATCGAAGAAATCCCAAATTTGAACCTCAGCCGTTCGCCGGACTTCGGCGCCAAGCTTCTCCGGCCGATATCCAATGAAATTAACCTCCCCAGTAGCTTTGTTGTGCCCTAGGGATCATCCCCAAGCTTGGAATTGAGCTCTTTCGCCCTGTATCAAAAATACCCAAGCTCCAGTGTCGTCTTCTCCAGCGCCGGTCGCCGGAATTTGTTCCCGGCCGATCCAGCACCTGAAACCTTGTCCCTTAGATAGATTCCAGTACCCTGAGCAATATTGTCCACTAGCTCGACACCTGGATCTGCCTAGATTGTGAGTTATGCCTATGCCAAGATCACTGTCTAGTAACTCAGTTCATGTCCAGGCCACCGTGGTTCATCGCCGGATTTGGCCACCCTCCGGCCACTTTCAGCCCTTGTGCCTGTTGAGTATATTGTTCCTGTTAGTAATGCCTACCTCCCAGACAAAGTGGTGCATCAATTGGAGCCCTAGATCAAAAGTTAAGCCATGCCCTAGTTTCTGGCCATGTCCAGCACCATGTCAGTGCATGTCAGCCACTGGCATTAGCCTTGTTTGACCCCTTCTGGTTGAGCAATTGAAATGCCACCTTGTCCTTTAGATTCCTGGAGTTGTGTTCTACAACTTTCTCTACTGTCACTTCTCCAGAAAACCATCCTAAGACTAGTTTCCAGTTATGTCAAAGCCATGAACCGAATGTCGACCCTTCGACGTTCAATCCTTTTTAGCCGTTTCTTCGACCAGAGCCCTTGTGACCCTACCCTAACCTTTTCCCCTGCATACATGGCTTATTTACTTAATACTTTCTATAGAAACTATTTTCAGTATGCTTATGTGGTATGTGTTTGTGTGTCGTCTGATTGCCGCAGAGTCAGAAGCTGAAGGAGCGGAAGAAGTCTTTGAAGATCCGTCTGAGTTTTTAGACCCCACATTGCAAGGCAAGCCTCATTCCTTTGATCATGTCTCACCCAATATTTTCATATGAAGTATATTCACTGTTTCTTACTATGCATGTTTAGTTGAAATACAATTATGTTTGAATGACATGAGTAGATATTCCCTAATGAATCATGAAACCCTTTTTGTATTGAACCTTCTTATGTATGCTTTTGTCACCCTAGGACTCATATACTGAATATCCACATTAAACTTGAAATGGTCAAATGCATGAGAAGTTATAATGAAAACCGTTTTGACAAGAAAACTGATAAAAGGGATCAGTAGTGAGGATTGAATTGTATGGAGAGGGTGCGGTGCGCACCAGGGTATGTGAATGTTCCTCACTATTGATTCATAAGGACAAGAACCTTGTGCTGTGTCTCTATACGAATTGTAAACGTACCAACCACTTGCCTGGTATGGGACAGGCACAACTTAGTAACTTTTTGGTATTAGCAGTTCCCTGCATGGTTTGACGATCTGGTTTCTCGCGTGGAAACTGGAAGGCCAAGGTTCGGCCACGAGTGATGTGAGTCAGAAAAATGATGAGAGAAAAAGGCGTAAATGAAGGAAGGCGCCCTAGACCTGATTAAGCCGTGAGCGGCTGTAATCTTAAATGGTCGTATGTCTCGCGTGGACATAGACCAAGGCTATGTGTCCTGAGGGAACATAGACCAGAGAGGCTAGGAAGTAAGGCAGTGGGGAAGACCCACAACGGTACTTGAGACTTAATTGTCTATTTACCGGGCAGGGATACTGTTAATACTGAACTGTAAAGCGTTGTGTGATCTCGGCCTTGTCACATGTGTATAAGTCACATGAAGCTGATCCGACTTGAAAGCCGAGTGAACCAGTGGATTTAAAAAGAGGTACACCTTTGCAAAGTGTAAAAGAAGTATCGGATACTCTGTACTCCCAGGTTCAGGAGTCTTTTCGTAGTGGATGTTATCCATGGGTTATAGCACAAGTAATGTTTTGGAATGTTTTCATAATGCGGTTAACAAAGTAGTGACTCATGGGAGAACACTACATCTAATGTTTTTATTGAAAACCTGTTAATGATTAAAGTACTGCTTTCATGACAAAGTACTGTTTCGTTGAACAAATAACTTGGAAATCTATATATCTCTATCCATATGAAACTAAAGCCCTTGAATCATATGTTTCACCCTCATATAAGTACTATTACTATAATCCCCGGAATGAGTGTTGCTGAGCACCAAGTGCTCACCCTTGCATTTACATCCAACTGTAGAAGAGGGATTCGAGGATCCCGATTCCTTCAGTTATGAGTTCCCGGCAGAAGATGGAAATGCCCCGGACGAGCCCACGTTCTAGAAGGATTGCGCACCAAGTCAAGTCAGATGTGGGAGGAGCCACTCCAACCCCGCTGCGGATGGAAGTCAAGCTTTTCGTTGTTGCCTTGTGCTTTATGTTGTGTGTTCGGTACTTGGATACCGATTCTGGTTATGATAAACTTGTTATTTTCTTAGCAACTCTACTTAGCGCCATTTTCGGTGCTTTGGGTATGTAATATTGGCCAAGCTGGCCTGCTACCTGTTTAATGTTATTATTATGCTTGTCTGGTTTGGAGCTCATGTGGCATCCTGCTGTGTGTAACCTACCTGGGCGGTTACCAAGGTGATCCTCAAATGGGGGTCTCACAGAGGCCCAGGTGATTCATCACTTGGTGAATGAGGGCTTGACTGCTCACGATGTGATCTGGGACTTTGTGAAGAACTGGATCAGCCCTTTGAGGGAAAGGGTACATCCTGCTTGGGAGTTCAAGACTGCAGATGATGGTTCTAGGGATCATCGCCCTGGTAATGACTTAGCAGCTCAAATTGCTATATTCTTTTCAGTTCATTTTTGATTTATCTGAACTGAAGTATTTGGAAAATTATTGATTGTCCTTTTCTTGACAGTTTTGTCCACTTCTGAGGTCGACAGGAGAAAAAACTCTCTCCTGAAGACCTTCAATGTGGCTGCAGAAAGCGATATCAGTACGCCAAGCCCGGAAAGCATGGTTGCAATACTGACGACTTCATGCAGGCACGTCGAAATATATTTCTCTTTCAAAAATTTTGCACATGTCTTATTTAGAAAAAGAGTTTACTAAAGTAATTCATTTTGGACAGCTGTTCGAGCGCCAGGTGGGCCAAAAAAGGCGAGTTGAACAAGATGTTGGATCCCCCAGTGGTCCTTCATCGAAAAATTGAAGACGGCCCGCTCTATGACCAAAGGCTCAGCCAAATCCAGGGCCAGACAAACTGCTCATCTCTTTTTTTGATAAGGTTGCGAGTTCACAGCCTTTGCAGTCACAGGCTTCTTCACCAACCTTTGCGGCCACGAGGGTGAAGGCGACCACAAGTGATCCATCCCCTACTGTGGGAAAGTTAACAACTGGTTCATCAACCACAAGGGTTATTTCGATAAGAGCCTCCACCTCTCCAATTTTACCACATACGACTAGGAACTATCTCTTGGTCATACAGGGAGAAGGGAGCGACACGGAGGAGGATATAGAACCTTCCTTATTTGTTCTGAGGAAGAGATCTGTAGTACCTGATGATTCCTCACCAATGGTGCTATCTTCGCTTTTATCACCCAAAGGCGGATCATCGAGCTCCTGTAATCCTCTGGGCCTTACCATTAGGTAAATTTCATCTCTAAATAAGTCTTTAGTTAGGCATAGCTTTATCCAATTATGAGTTGGATATGCAAGACTTTTTCTACCACTACTACACTTGTTCCAATGCAAGAAACTAAACCAATTGTAGTAGAGGAGGAAACTACCGTGGCAGAGTTGCTTGCCATTGGAGAAATTGCTGCAGATCCAGTGTCTATGGAAGAAGTCACTGCGACTACAGAAGCTGTTCAAACGTAGGTGATTGAGGAGGATCCTACGACCATTATCGATGAGGTGGTTCAAGATCTTCAATCTAATGAACCCATCAATGTTGGTGATGTTGAGGTCGCTGATACGACCACGACCATGGGGATAAACGAACAGGCTGACACATCTGCTCCTCCTCTAGTAGAAGACATTGTGTCTCTCTCCTGTCTAGAAGAACAAGGAGTGGAGAATACATAGGAGACAATGGTGCAACCCATCGATATCCATTGCCCTACCCCTGCTTTGAGTTTCAGTCTCAATTTCTAGGCAAAATGGAGTAGGTGCGGGATTACTTGGCATCTTCCAGCCAAGTGGTCGAACTCGGGGACCTTTCTGAGAGGTACCTTGAGTAGTTCTTAGAGGTAAGTAAAGTCTTTACCCTGTCACTTTAAATGTTTTTCTGAGAAGTTCCTTCAGATATTTCTTGTTTTATATAGAGCTTTGCTCGTGGCACAGCCATACTTGGCAAGCTGATGGAGCAACTCAAGGTCGCACAAGAAGAGTGCAACAAGTTGAAGCAGTAAGTTACTTGCTTTAATCTCAGTCTCTTTTGAACTGGAATAGTAATTTATATTATCGCAAGGAAAACTCTGCTTTACTAGAAGAAGTCACAATGAGTGCAACATTAGAGAGGTTGCGTCCGTTGAGCTGTCTCTTCTAGAAAAGAAGATGGCTGAAGCTCAGAGGATAAACAACGAAAAGCTTGCTAAATCCCTGGCGCTTGAAGCCAAGTTAAAAGATGCTGTTGAGAAGGTGGTGACCTAGAAGCAGAAAGCACAATCGTTTGATTCTCTCCAAGGGAAAATCGATTGCCTTCAAATGGTTTGCAATCAATTGCAGACCAGAGTTGATGGTAAGTTTACTTTGGCAGAATTTTACATTGCCTTTGTGAACTTGTATAAATTTTATGAACTCAGTCGAATTCATTCTCTCCCCTATTCAGAGCAAAGAGAGGAAAATAATAGGCTGACCTAGGAAAAGGACCATTATGAGCAGAAAATTATTGAGCGAGGAAATGACCTTGATAAGCTTCAAAGCGTCGTCAGCCATTACAAAACAGTCTCAAAGAAGACTAAGGAGACCGCAAAGCTTGCCTTTAAAGAAAAGGGTGCCTTAGAAAAAATCATCAAGGGCTGCGGTCTCATGGAGAAGAATATCCTCGCAAATTTGTGGGAGATCTCGAACTCTCTTAAGGTAGACATTATTGATCCTAAGAAGGATGATTCTACCCTTGAGGAGTTCTGCAAGTTGGTCGCGGCTCAAGCTGATATCTTGGTTGCAAACCTTCCTGAAATTGCGAGTTGGCACTAGGAGGCGCTGAGGTACAATGTCGCAACTATAGCCTCTGCCATGCTCAACAAACTTCAACTTCGCTATGGTCCAAATTTGGATCTGAACCCTGTGGCGGAAGATGCGACCTTCGATAGGCAAGGCCAACTTGATGCAATCATGGCTGAGGTCAAGCCTTTGATAAAAAAGCTATTGCACGACCTTGGCCTTTCTTAACTGTAATTCCTCTCATTGTAAAGATTTTCTTGTATCAATGGAATGGAAACATCTTTGTTTTATACCTTGCAAATTCACATGATTAGCAAAGAAACGAATGAAAGAAAAAGATAAAAAGTACTTAATTTTACTGACCAAATGTTATGATTATATTTCCCTAGCCCCCTCCTGCGACCAATAATACTGCATACATAGTATAATGGTTACAGGATAATTTTCTTGGCCAATGGAGACCATGGCTTAAATGATCAGAATATGCTAGCAAGTCTCTTACGCGGTAAGAACCAGCTAAAAAAAAGATGTCTTATCTAGATATGATCATTAAATCGAAAATAACCGACTTAGTACAAAGATATAGGCTTTTACTAACTGACAACCACCCGAATGATCAGAACATACTAGTAAGTCTCTCGCACGGTAAGAATTGGTTTACAAAGAGAAGTTCTTAACTAGATGCAATCATGAGTTCGGCCAGCGAATCCACTTATACTTCATAGTAAGGCACCTATTGCGATCAGCTCCTGGGCGTAGCCTGATAGAAAATAAGGTTGAAGATTGAAATACAATCATAGCATCAGATGATAAAGTATGAAAAAACTTATAATGGAAAAGGAAAGAATTTACACATAAAACTTATGCAACTGGTCGATATTCTAGGCATTTGATAATATTCTTCCATCTTCCATTGCTAATCGAGCCGATCTTGATCACGGCATTGCGACCATAGTAAAGGGTCCTTCTCACTGAGGGGAGAATTTATTGCGACCAGACTGGTTTTGGATTTTTTTAAAACTAAGTCTCCCACGTTTAGTGTACATGATCGCACCCTTCTACTATGATATTTACACAAAACTTGTAAATATGCTGCTGATCGGATCAAAGCTTGATTACGTTTTTCTTCAAGAAAAATAATTTCATCTTCACATACTTTGATTTATGGTATCTAAATGATCCACGCGAGTAGAACCAATTTTAATTTCAATTGGCAACATGGCTTCTGCACCGTAAACCAGTTGGAAAGGCGTTTCACCTGTAGCTCGACTGGATGTAGTACACAATGCCCATATAATGGAGTAGAGTTCGTCTACCCAAACCCCTGAGCGCAACTTAAGGCGGTTGAAAACATGTTTCTTAACTCCTTATATCATCTGCCCATTGGCCTGTTCCACTGCACCATTACTCTGTGGATGAGCAACAGATGCGAAACAAATTTTAGTCCCAATATGGTCACAGTAATCCATAAAAAGACCACTAACGAACTGGGATCCATTATCTGTAATAAGGCGACTTGGAACACCAAATCAAGTTATTATGTTCTTTTGAAAGAACTTCTTTACTGCTGCGGTGGTAATATTTCGAACCAATTCAGCCTCAAGCCATTTGGTAAAGGTGTCAATGTCTACAAATAAAAACTTGTATCCATTGACTGCTTGAGGCATAGGTCCTACAATATACATTCCCCTTGTGGCAAATGGCCACGTTAATCGAATAGTTTGCAATGCATATGCTGGCTGGTGAATCTGCCGAGCATGAAGTTGACTTTGTGGCCAAGTTTTGATCAATCGCAAGGTATCATTAAGTGCCGTTGGCCAGTAATAACCATGTTGAAAAGCTTTTTTGACTAGTGTTTGATAAGATGCATGTGCACCACACATGCCTCCATGAAATTCTCTTATAAGGGATTTGTCATCTTCTTGAAAAATACAACGCATCAGCACTCCTTGAGCACCTTTCATGTACAGGGTTCCTTCAACCAATCTGTACAGTCGCGCTTTTCTAACTAACTGATCATTCTCGGTTTCATCCTCGAGCATGGTCCCATGCGCAAGATAGTTCCTCAATGGTAAGATCCAATCTGCTTCATGTTCGAGGGTGGCGACGTTAGTCATCGCCTCGGGTGCCTCTACGATGGTCGTAATTGAGGGCTGTTTTAAATGCTCAATGAACACTCCTGCTAGGTGGATGAGCGTGAGGAACCAATCTTTGGCAATTGGTTTGCGAGCATATTGTCTCTTCACGGAACGAATTGGACTTCAAAATTACTGAAGTATTTTTTTCAATTTTCTCACTTCATCCAGGTATATAGAGCCATTCTCTCATCAGAACAATGGTATTCCTTATTCACCTGGTTTACGACTAGCTGTGGATCTCCCTTCACCACTAATCGATGGACTCCAAGGGATTTGGCTGCTCGAAACTCGGCTAGAAGACCTTCATACTCTGCTGCATTATTGGTAGCAACAAAGTGTAATTGTACGACATACTAGAACTGGTTGCCTTGAGGCGTAATTAAGACTGCTCTAGCCCTCGAGTTTGTAAAACTTTGAGAGCCATCAAAATACAATGTCCAGTGGTTAGTATTCTCGAAACCCTCCAATCCTTGCGCATGTGGCTCCGAATTAGTCCATTCAACCACAAAATCTGCAAGGATATGAGATTTGATGGCTACTCGGGCAATGAAGTAGAGATTGAATGCTCCCAATTCTATAGCCCATTTCACAACTCGACCTGTTATTTTTGGGTTACAGAGAATGTCCCCTAAGGGAAAGGACGAGGGCACAGTAACCTTGTGCACTTGAAAGTAATGTCGTAACTTTCATGAAGCCATTAAGAGAGCATAAAACAATTTCTGGACCTCAGGGTATCTCTCTGGTCCATTTAACACTTCACTTACATAGTAAATCGGTCATTGCACTCCTTCCCTTTCCACGACCAAGACAGCATTGACCACGTGAGGGCTAGCAACCAAATAGATTAATAAAGGCTCTCCCATGGTCAGGGAAACCAATACTGGAGCACTGGCTAAATACGTTTTTACTTCCTGAAAGGCTTTTTCGGCTTCGTATGACCACTGGAAACCATTGTGCTTTCGTAGAGCCTTAAAGAAAGGTAATCCATGTTCGCCCAACCTCGAAATAAAATGACTCAAAGCTGCCATTCGGCCAGTCAGGCTTTGTACCTCCTTCATGGTTGAAGGAGATCGCATTTGTTCAGTGGCCCAAATTTTTTCGGGATTAACCTTAGTGCCTCTTGAACAGACAAGGAAACCTAAACGTTTTCCAACAGAAACTCCAAAGGAGCACTTTCAGGATTCAACTTTATTCCATACTTATTCAAGTTACAGAAAATTTCAGCCAAATCATCTATATGACCAGAGCTTTTCACACTCTTTACAACCAAGTCATCTACATAAGCTTCTAAATTACGCCTTAATTGAGATTGAAAGGTCTTCTACATCAAGCGCTGATATGTGGAACTAGCATTCTTGAGACCAAATGGCATCTTGACGCAGCAGTATATACCAAATGGTGTGATGAAGGTAGTTTTCTCTTCATCTTTTTCTGCCATGCTAATTTGATGGTACCATGGGTAGGCATCCAAGAAGCTCATCAATTCGCAACCCACTGTTGAATCAACCAACTGATCGATGCAGAGAAGGGGAAATCATCCTTCGAGTAGGCAGCATTAAGACTGGTGTAATCGATGCACATGTGCCACTTATCATTTGATTTCAGGACCATGACTAGGTTTGCGAGCCATTCAGAATGGTCGACCTCATGAATAAAGCCACCTTCCTGGAGTTTATCTAACTCCGAACGAATGGCTTCTCTCCGATCAGGGGCAAAACGCCTGAGCTTTTGCTTTATAGGCCACTGTCCAGGCGGGATTGCTAGCCTGTGCTCAATCACTTCTCTTGGGACCCCAGGCATGTCGGATGGTTTCCACACAAACACATCTGCATTAGCCCGGAGGAAAGAGATGAGCAAGAGTTCCTATTTTCTCTCCAGTTCTGACCCTATTCGAATGGTTCTAGACAGATCGTCTGGGAATAAAGGAACTTGCTTAAGTTTCTCTTCTAGTTGCGGAGTTACCTTGACTGCATCTGGCTCTGTCACATTGATCGCAAGCTTAACATCCCTGAGAGGAAGCTGATTAACCAACTCCAGGGAAATGTGATCACATGTGAGGGCGGAATTTTGGCTGCCCCTTATCGTGATCACACCTTTTGGTCCTGGCACCTTGACACACTGATAAACATAGTGCATTGCTGCCATGAATTTAGCGAGCGAGGGACAACCAAGAATTGCATTGTATGTCAAATCAAAATTAATAATATCAAAAGGAATCAACTCTGTTAGGAATTTCTCTGGTTCTCCGAGCATACCGACAGAATAATCTAACCGATAGGAGTATATGAATGACTAGGTATAATCCCATAAAATGGATGGACCACAGGCTTTATCCTTGAAATAGGGACTTGCATTTCATCAAGAGTTTTGGCAAAGAGCAAATTGAGGGAGCTACCTCCGACGATTAGGACTCTACCCACTTTGGCATTGCTAAATGTTGGGGTTATAACCAGAGGAAGTCGCCATGGTCGCGATAGTCCCTTGGGACAATCTTCCCAGCTGAAGGTCAGGGATGTCTTCGACCAGTGGGGATATTGAGGCTCTCCTGGAGGAGCCTCAACATTATTCACCTCTCAGCGAACAGTTTTAAGATGTCATTTGGAAAAGTAGGACGAAGAACCACCGAAAATAATATTAACATGATTATTTGGTACCTGGTATGGCATGTCCTCATCTCCATCGGCATCTTTATTTCCACCAAGCTGTCTTTTTTTGGTATTGTAGGCATGAGGGCTTTACCTTGGTAAAATTCTTCTATGCGCTTTAACTAGTTTCGACAGTTCTTGAGGTCGTGTCCTGGAACTTCATGCAGTGGACACCACTTCTTTCTTCCCTGTTGGTTAGGTTGCTTCTCTGTGTGGTCGCTATTACACCCACCAGAAGAAGATTTATTACTTTTGAATGGAACTGTATTACCTTTATCTTGTGGTCAGTTATCCAAGGTCGCGACCTCTCAGAACTGGTTCGCTCCATCCTTTTTTGACTTCTTGTACTTTCCGTGTGAAGATGGCCTGGGATTTTTGTTAGAACTATCCTTTCCTTCGGAATCCAGACCAAGCTGTGGGGGTAAATCATCCTTATCCAACATTCTATTCCATTTCACCTCCTCAGTAGCATCGGAATAACAATCTGCCATGTCAAAAAGTTCTGACACCAATCTTGGCGGATGAATACTGACATCCTCCATGAATTTTCGATATCGAACACCATGTTTAAAGGCTCTGATAATCAAATTGTCACGGATGTTGGGGATAGTATTTCTTACCCCCACAAATCTCTTCACAAATTTTTGGAGTGTTTCACTTGAAGTTTGGCATAAACAATGAAAATCATCCTCCTTGTAAGGTTTATGGTAATAATTTTGGAAATTACTAAGGATAGCATCATATAGCATTTCCCAATTGTAAATAGATCCTTCTGACTGGTTGAACAACCAAGTCTATGCCGGACCTTCAAGGACCATTGGTAAGTAATTTTCCATTACTTTCTCATTTCCACCTGCCGCCTGGATAGTAGTAACATAGATCTGGAGAAATTTAGATGGATTTTGTGTTCCATTGAATAGCTCGATTGTACCTGACTTGAATTTATCAGGTCAAGTTACTGCTCTTAATCATGGCAAGAAAGCTTTGCAACCAACATATGTAGTACGCAGTTGCCGATCATCATGACCATCCTCCTAGTCGAGGGGAAAGGCTTGCAGGTGAAGTTCCATGATGTGGTCCCAACCATGAGCGTATTGGCTCACGATCGCGGTCACAAGAACGACCAATTCTTCGAATCTTGTCATGACTATGATGAGTCGGCATGATTCGAACACGATCACGTCTTCTTTGAATAGATTGAGCACTATTTCCTTCTTGGGAGTTGGTTGATGAACGCGATGAGGCAGTTGGAGTTACATCTGATGCAACCCCATCAAGATTATCTGCAAGAACTCTTGCGAAATTTACCCCGCTGTCGTTAGCAAAACCGACGGGAGGATTACGGAGTGCTTCCGCAATCACACGGATGCTCTCCTGCGTGCTTCGTCTAGGAGTCGAAGGAGTTTTTTCCACCATCACCTCACCCACCAGGGAACACTCCAGATCTGTGAGGGGTGTCTGGTCGCACCTACGACCACCAGGGGGTTGTTGGCGGGACGTTGCGGGGCCGAAGTTCGCGGCATCATGACGAAGTTGCATAAGACGTAGAGTTTCCTCCGTCGTTTTGTGAACCTCATCCTCACGACGCATACGAGCTTCATCTTCCAATCATTTGCGGTCTCTTTCCTCCCTAGCAAGCCATTGCTCAGGAGTTTCTTCGGAAAGTACCACAACTTCCCGTGGAACCGAGACCATAGACGGGGAGAATATCTCCTCTTTGTCCGAGTCACACTCGAAGTCAAAGAGATAATTTAAATTATCTGGAGTGGACTCTCCCAGACAAGACAAACGGTGATCACTGGGATCATCCATATTAGACATGGACGCATCAGGATCTCCATTGACTCCGTTGGTTAAAGTAACAGGTTGTGGTACATACTCGCCTTCAGATGCAACAGGCTCACTGAAGGCGAATGAACTACTTCCTCAAGTTTTTGATCACTGGTCATGACCAAAACTGGAGAAGAATTCTCCTCAGCACTGGGCTCGAGAACGACATCGATTTCTTCCATGGGAATATTGTCTTCATCCATGACATCGACATAGTCGGCGAGATCAAAGTCATTCCTGGAGTCGTATGCACAGGGTAAAGGATCTATAGACACAATCAGCTTTGGTGAAAAAGAAAATACCTTGTAAGTTCCCCACAGACGGCGCCAGCTGTCGACGATTGGGACAAGATCCCAAACCAAACTTACATGAAATTTATTGGTTTAGTAGGGAGGTAGTATCAATCAATCACCAAAGAGAAATCATTGTATCTATGGACAAGTGAACACACTGTGTTTATATAGGTTCGGACCCTCATAGTCTGAGTAATAGCCCTACTCCTGTTGTATTCTCACTATATGAATAATGAAATTACAAAGTATCTATTGACTCTAATCCTTTCTTCCTATTCTACGCTTCAAGGATTCCTCTCTTTTTTTCTCCCTTCCTTTGACCTTTGGGCCTCCTTTTTATAGTTGATGAAAAGACGCAAGTTGCCTGATCAAAGGGACACTTCGACGATAGCTATACAGCAGTTGTAGGCAGTTGTCATTCGCCGGTTAGAATGTGCAGTTTATTGATAACCACGCATCCATTCATATCTTATTGATGGTTTAAGGATAACCACACAACATAATTATCCTTATTTTATCAATAAGTGGAGTATTAAACTAGGAGTATTGACTAAGGTGCGGTTATAAGACAACCATGCAACTCTTAGCTTATGGTCGGCAACTCTCGACCAAACCTCCTTTGACTTAGAGGTATTTTCAATGTTAAGCCTTCTTTCTTTCTGAGGTCGCACATAGATTGTGACTACGGATTGAGAATTTTGATATCTCCGCGACCATATAAATTGCAGGCAGGCATCTTCACAGTCATAGTGGTCGCGGGTAGTATAATTGTGGGTGATTGTGACCATGGAAGTCTGTAGCCACCATAAGCAAAAATCACCCATGAGGGGCTTGTGTATCTATTTTAGGTAAATAGATTGGGTGAGCAAGTAAAAAATAAAAAGACAGTGAAAGCAGAGAGAACAGTCAAGATAACGAGCGCGATGTCTGGAATATCTATGACTTATTCCTTGATCTCGCTCCATGGTCTCCTACGACCATGGAAAGGTACAAACAGGTTGGTTCTCTTCCCATGGTCTCCTATGACTTCAGGAAGGTATAAATTTAAATCTCTTTCCGCAGTCTCCTGCTGTCACAGAAAGGCATATATAAAGGACTCGAATCTCTCTCCATGGTCTCCTGTGATCAAGGAGAGGTTTAAACGAAGGACTTGGTAAAAATCCTCGTCACTGGTATCTTGAGGCAAATAGATAATCCACGATAAATTGTATAGATTTATCGGATATGATTTTCGTGTATATGTGGGTAGTCATTATGTCCTGCTAGGGGCTGCTTATGACTTGTGATTAAGGAAGTTGTTTCCAGTCGCGGCCAAATATACACGAACCTATATGGTCACATACTTAACGGGTTCAAGCATTAATTCGGATAGAATCCGAAACGAGTCCGCTATTGGTAATGGGTTTATCATTGGTATTAGGGTTCGCATTGGAGTGAGAATTTTCCTGTGAAACCTTATAAAAGGCGGTGAGGTGCGCATGAAACTTGGTCTGATCAATTTTGGCCACCACCACCATCAACGAGATAAAATTCGCAAAACCCTAGTCGCGTGTACTGCTGCTAGCACACGAACACGCGATGCTCCTTCTGCAGATGTGTGGACTTCCGTAGAGGTGCGACTGCTACTGCTATACTGCTTGGAACGATCCGGTTGCTGGGTTGATCGTGAGGAGTCATGATTCTAAGAAGTCGGTGTTGGAAGCGCATGACATCAACTCTTCTTCCGCTGCTGCGTAGTTGCATCCACACGTTTGGTGGTAAAACCTCTAATCTATGATCGTATGCTTGCTTGGTTCTTGGGTTTTCGGTTAAATAATTTTTGAAATTGCCACTAGAGTAACAACCCGTTCTACTTCATAGACATTGATGGAGATGGTCGAATTAAGAGGAATCGACCGGCGGCGACCAGAGCACGGCAATTTCGAGCTCGACATTGCTGGCGACACACACGAACACTTGAATAGAGAACTTCGTTGACGCAGCACGACTGCTCCTGAAACTTAGCAATTTTACAATTAAGGCCAAGGCAAAGCGTCTGATGTGGTTGGTTCCTCCAGAGCACGGCCACGGCGGCCAGACAACGACTACCTAATTTCGTTTTAAATAACAGTTATGGTGGGAACGGTGGCCAGCGGCAATCTGGCCACGGTAGCTGGTCATGGAGCAACAGGGAGACATGGGGAGGCAAGTAGAAAAGGGGTACTCCCCGGTGATTACTGGAGCACGATGTCGGCTGTTGATCGAAGGATGCCGACTAGAGGGTGGTGAACAGGCGGTATTAAAAATTTTAATCACAATTAACAATGTCTAATACAAGCACAAATAACAAGTTTGCTATTCTAGGGTGATCAATTCAATGGCAATAAGCAAACCCTAGATATGAAAACGTGAGAGAAGAAATTTCCCGATGGCACGATCCATTGAAGCACTCTGCACAAGAGTATCGCCTCAATTCTACTAGTGGTTGCGCTCCCCTCTCCGAATATGGGAGCACCGAGCCTTCACACCCAATCACTAGGCCTCTCCAACAAACACTGTCGATGGAGCGATCGCTAGACTCCGTGGGTAGTCTAGGTGACGGCAATCACAAAGAGTAACAAGTGAAACACCTTCACTTGATCCACTTCTACACAAGAAGTTCAATATGCAATACAATTCACTCTCTAGGCTAGCTCAATGCAACTAATGTATTGAATACAATTTGCTAGCTTTAGATGCAAGAATCTGTGAATTGGATGGAGAATTAAATGCTCTAAACTTTGCAACAACTAGCAATGAATTCTGTGTGCAAAAGGCTCTTAGAGTGAATGCCACATGAAGTGTATTTATAGCCCTCCAACAAAACTAGCCGTTTGTAAATTTCAGACAAAATTTGCACAGCCCGAGCTTTCTCCGGCCACATCAGACATTGTCCGGCTAGTACATGTGGATAGTGATCATTGGACAATTGATGCACTTGTCAGTGACTGTTCGACACAAACTTGTGAAGGCCGGGCGGATACATACTTGGCTAGACAAATGTATTTGTCTCTGGTTACTATTTCACATACATTGTTTTTGTATTGGCTGGACGGTTACATACTCGGCCAGACAAATGTATTTGTCTCCAGTTATGTTTTTGCTGAAACTTAGTATCACCGGGTTTGGTACTGATACGACCAGGTTTGAATTGATATGACCACGAATTGGTCTAGTACTGATACGACCAGTTTTGAACTGATACAACCATGAATAGGTAATTTACTGATTCCACCATTTTTGACTTTACTGAAACAATCAGGTGTTTTACTGGTACAACTAGGTTTTGCATAGATACGACCATGACCAGATCTTGTACTGATACGACTAGTTTTTATTTTACTAATTCGATTAGTTCTTTTACTATCACAACCAAATATCTGTTTTACTGATTCGATCAGTTCTTTTACTGGTGCGACCAAGATTTTTATTAGTCATGACCAAGTTTGTGTACTAGCCGGACATTATCCAGTAACAATCGGACTTTGTCCAGCCATATTAGATAAGTTGTGCCCGGGCAGATTCATTTGTCTTTGGTGAACTAGTACACAATTTTTATCTCTGAAATTCACACTTTGCCCCCAATTTGCTCCTAGACTATATGAGTATGTATTTGAGCTTCAAGGCATTAGATAGATCAAGCTACTAGGGCTACACCCTCTTAATAGTACGACCGATAAATTTAAAACTTAAAGAATGAATCTAGTCGACTTCATCATCTATGATGGGTAAAAGACTAAGAAATGAACCTTAATCTTCATCTTTATCTTGGCCATCGTTCATGAGGTTTGATGATTCCCTGCTTGTTGCTTTTGTCACAACATCATCATGCTTTGATTTGAAACTTGAACCACTCGGAATAAATGCATTAGTTTTGTTCTTTTCTCTTGTCATTAATCACTGAAACTTTAACCAGGGCCTAGAGTCAACACCGACGGTGGCACATCGCTGGGCACGGCTGGAGTGCGCTTTGGAAGTGTCTGGGCGCACTCTAGCTATGTCTGGCTGTGTTAGTGGATGGCAAGAGGTGTCTACAGGCTACAGGAGGTAGAATTTTGATGTCTTGCTCATGTCAAAGTGTTTAAAATATCTCTTTTACTTTGACTGGGGATTTGAAGTGGATTTATCACAGTTTTCTTATATTTTTCTTAATTTTTTCCATGTTTATCTCTTGGCATGAGGTGTCTAATGAGGTGGAAAGTTGGTGTAACTTGGCTAATAGGTAAATGAGGGTATTATGGTCATTTCACTATAGCCCTAGTAATTTTCTCAGGTTTAAAATGATAATTTTACATTAATAAAGTCCAAAACTGCATGCAAAGGACTTCTTTTTAATTTGTAAAAACTTGTGGACTGCAGGGAAAAGTGAAGTTTATGCAAAAGGGTGTTTTAATCAATTGACTATTCATTTATTAAAATTTGAGGGTATTTTTGTAATTTTCTAAACATGTAATCATGACTTTATTATTTAATTCTAAAATTTTATTTATTTTTGAGGACTGCTTTGTAAAGGGTCTCTTTGTAAATATTTTTTTCAGTTTGAGGACCATTTTGGAACAATAATTATAGAGTTTTTCACTATATGGACCTTGCAATTTAGTTCTTTTATTTTGAATCCATCAAGGCTTTTCTTTTATGTTTTTAATAATTGGCTAATGGACTTAATTGTGATTATTCTTTTTACAAATAGCTCCCCAATTTGCAAAACATTAAGAATTGGATTTATCTCAAATTTCCATGATATTTACAAATTTTTTATAAATTTTTCTTGCGCACAATTTAATTTAGATTTAGAACTTTATTTTATCATTTCATGTGACCAATTTTTGACCTAATTTGAAATAAATAAAAGGAATTATTTGAAATTTATTTAGGGTTTTGTTCATGATTTCCACCTTTCCTAAAACTAATATTAGTGATCTCTATAAAACATGCAATGAAATGCAAATGAAATTGGAATTTAAAAGCTTTGGAGAAGTTGAAAATTGAGGATGTGACATGGGTCGAGGCATCGAAAAACCCAATTGAATCTGGGCTGATAGGCCTAGGTCCAAGCCTGGCTTAATGGTGTGGCATGTCAGTTCGGTGCATTTTATACTATAAATACAAGTATTGTCTTTTTCATATTTAAACATTTATGATACGATTATATACTTGAAGTTGTCCCCAAAGTATAAACAACAAAGGGAGGTGGGTGATTTTCTGGAACTTGTTCCTCAAGTCAGCGAATGTTGCAATACAAAACATAACCCAGTCGGATTCAAACCCACCCTGACCTGGCCCAACACCTCTATCAGGCTGGAAACTCAAAACCAAGTTTGGCCCTATACACCACTAGGCTCTTGCCATGCTAAATTAGCAGGATTCCAATCTCGAGATCATATACAGGACCAAAACTAGGTCTTCTTCTAATTGTTCATTGTCCTTGTACTTGGGCATAGTGGCACTCGTGGAAAAAATTCTATGAGACTTGTTTTTATAATTCTGTATGAGAATCTTTAAATCACATGATCTGTGATTATGATTGTTTGATGAATTTTTGTAAAAAAAGAAAAATAAATAAAGCAATAAAGATGGGTGGAACCCATGTGTCATGAAAGAGAACACGCTAAGAGCATGTTGAAATCTCATCAACCAATTAAATAAACGATGCCCCTCAACTAGCCCCACTTGTGTGAGAAAAGGGGTAACCTACTCCCAAATAATAAAAGATTATTTTCTTACAAAAAGGAGGTTGGAGCTCTATATAAAGGTGCCCCCTTAAGCTAGTTGACAGACAGAGAACACACGTAGGGAGGTAGATGGATAGACTTTAGAGAAATTCTAAGTAAAAATTCTTTGCCTCATTCAACCAAGTCACGATAGCTCTACTCCCCAATGGTGAGTTGAAACTATGATACCCTCACCTTGGAAGCGCGATCAACGCCCCAATCTTGTGGCTCATCAGCAAGGTAGAAGGACGGCAAGTATGCACTTGATCTTCAAAAAATTCAGAGAAGCATTGCATCTCACCAAAGCCCTTCGTGACATGTGACCATCTGCCAGCCAATAAGGCCAGGCGTGACAAAACATGTCGGTTCTTATACCAAGCTCCTCGTGCCTCATTTTTGAAGAAGCATATTTTATTGAACAAAGCACCGTTTTTGCTCGTCATGTGCATTGTGCAAGACTAATAAAGTCTTGTTACCCATTCATGCATCTTGACTGTGATCGAGGAGACTGGAAAGTCGATCCTGCACTGTATCGGGCTGTCTCTACCAACAAACTTGTTGACCGGGTACTGATAAAGCAAAGGTAACAAGTTTGTCCGTGATCGATGAGCTCGGACAATCGCATGGCTATGTGCCAAGGAGGCTAGGCATGAGATCCGTTTGAGACCCACCCTTGGTTTTCGCACTAGACTGGCCCATATTCTCATATGCGGAATAACGGGATCTTACTCGAAAAATACCGAAACCCAATGATTGATCGAAAACACAGCTCAAAGTAATTGCACAACTCTTTATTTCAAAGAGGGCTTTACACGTCGAACGTTAGGACACACTTGCCTACGTCGAAGGAACTATATGCTGGATATATGATCTAAGGCTGTAATAATACTCAATGATTTAAACTAGACCTATTACAAGGTATTTATAGTTCAATCATGAGTACGTATCAGACTCAAGAACCTAAAATGTATTAGACTCATATAAATAACTAACCCTAAACAGATAAGTTTAGTTATATCTATTCGGATTGGATTACAAGTCCGAACAGAGAACGAATTCCTTTTCAAGGTTGTGAACCAATCCATGGTCGCGAAACCTTTCCGAACTCGGTTATGGTCGCGAAGCCTTATGCGACCATGACCTAAAGATCCTCCCAGATCAGCATGTGACTTTAGATCTGCCTGGATGCCGACAAGGCCAGACATTTGCACAGCCGTGCCTGACAAAGTGAAGGCACCGCAGCCTATTTCATTGCATATTTTTATCCTCCTTATGAAGAGTAGAGACAGAGTTTGAAGAGGACAACCTAAAATGCAGCTTAATTGGAGGTTCTCTACTAAGTATTACTTAGTAGAGGTAATTAACCAGGAGTTTTACGAAGCCCCGGGAATCAAAAATCTACACAAGACTCTGATGTTAGGTTCCATCATGATGCGGAAGAATAAAGAACAAAAAGCAGAAACTTGTATTTTGTAATTCAATTGAAAATTAATCAAAAAAGTCTATTTGTGCATGTTTCTTGTCCTTTTGTATTTTTTGTACATTTTATGCCAAAACAGAATGGCACGCCCGCAATTAAAAATAAAAAGGAGAAATTATCCGAAGCAAAATTTTTTTGCCAAACAAGGATCTAAACACCACTACTTGATATGGATCACAATCCTATCTGAAATGTATCACAAATCATCTAAATCACCAATTTATACAATTCAATAGGCAGAAAATGGGTCACCAAGATTTTATGTGAGATCTAGATCAAATTTTATAGAATTTACTTTCTAGTGGCACTCTATTACAAGGAAGGCAGCCCACCCAATCTGGCTAAGTTGTGGTCAATCTGGCAACGCTTGGACAAAGCTTAAAGAACATATGATTCCTGTCTTGTTAATTGCCACACTTTTAAAAGGCAAAACTGCCACTTCAAAATAGTTCGAGTTTTCCTCAAATTTTGGACTTGGTTCGAGAGTGGTTCGAGCCCAATTAAAGTAGAACTAAAGTTAGTCCTCAGCTTGCATCTTAATTCGAGGCAAGTTCGATTTGAATAGACTCAAATGAAAGAAGGCAGCCCCCACCCACCCACCAACCCTCCAATCTAATCATTTGGCTAGTTGTCGAGCTTAAATCAAACTGAGCCTAAGCTCGCTCATGCTTCATTTAAATTTGGTTGAATTTTGACCTGTTATCAAACTCATTTGAACCAAGATCTAACATGCTAGAGTTTTACTCAAGCCCAATTCAAACTCGAATCCTAATTTAAACATGTTCAAGCTCAAGTCGAGCTTAAATATTTGAGCTCAAATCTAGCCTACATGGACTTGTTCGAGCTTGGTTCATTGACAGTCCTTCATGAGTTGTGCACTTTCCTAAAAAGTCAATGCAAGAACCAGTCTACATGCACAACAATTCTGCCACAGAATTATTAATTCTTGTATCTATCCCATTACAAACCAAGAGAGGAGAAGACCAACCGAGAGAGCAAGAAGAGAGTTCCATCAATGCCAGGAGTAGGAGAAAACAACATGGTGAGCATTATGGCAAGGATGATGGGCCCTCTCCTTGGAAAGCTCACCAATTCTACAGGGGAGGAGTATAAGCTTTGTGCTGGCAAGAAGGTGGAGCTTCTCACCAAGGAGCTGGGTGCAATCAACATTGCACTGGAGGAGTGTTCCATTCGAACGATGTCTTCCCGGGTGAAATTATCCCTTCCGTGTTGCAGGCGTGCCAGCATACATAAGCACATCATTAATTCCCAAATGAATTACAAGTTACAAGTCCCCTTGGGATTTACATGCTCTCATTGCGCCTATGAAAATATATTTTACTTCAGGAGATTGCGCGGTTCATGGTTCCTCAGGACTTTTGAAAAGCTCCTGGTTAATTATATCTGTAGAACGGATTTGCATAAATCTTTCATTAAGCTGTGTTGATGGTCATCATCTTTAAGTCTCAAAATAACTTTGCCCTTGATAAATGAATGTAATGTGGATGCCTATGCAAGCAAGTATGCAAATTCATAATTTCGTCAGTCTATGGTGCTATCACAAACAAAATGTGGCGAGCATTGTAATATCCATCAATGCCTATCCGGGGGGTTGTTTGTAACACCCCAGATTTTTCCACTCTTTAGAATGCCAGTCAGTGCATCTCTATTGGATTCCTCGGATGTCTCGACCCCATCTCAGATTAAACCCTAGAAGGATCCCCAAACCTTGACTTGATCTAGATCAATTATCTTAGATTTATGATCCAGGGTATGCCAATACCTTAATCCAAAAAGTTGGCAGCAGAACTCCTTCATCCAGCCATTTTTGCAAATCAGTCCAAAGGTATCGCAGATTGATCCTTTTTAGATTTTCCAAAAGCCCGAAAAGGCTAAAAGACACAGATTGGCTCCAAATCTTGATCTGATTGAAGGAATATCTCCCATTCGCTATTCTATACAAAATATCCTTCTACGAAAATCTCAAAATCTCATCCCAGATATTAGATTTCAGCCTCGACAAAATCTAGATTTGAATTACCCTAATTACCCTAACTACCCCGTTTTCGTCTTCGCTTAGAACCCGATCAAAGCCTCTAGATTTTGTCATATGTCCCTATTAAACTATTTGTTGAGTTTAGTAACCCAAATTGGTAAAGTCAATTTCAGCTTAATCCAAGCATTTTGCCATATTTACAATTCAGTCCAAATCTAGTTTTAGAATTCGTGTTTCAGTCCAAAATCCTTTTACCCGGCCGGCACACTTTCAACTAGAGTGCCGCCGTGATTCGTTGCCGCCGGTGAGGCCCAGCCTTTGCCAGCTCATGTGTCCGTTGCCCCCGCATGCCGCACACATGTCGCACCAGAGCCAGTCACCGTGGCAGCGTCCACGACGACCAGTAGCAGCACCGTCTCATCCCACGCGCGCGCATGCCTGCAACCATCAGAACTTTTGAGCCACGTCGTCGACATGCCGAGGCCAGCCCGACATTCGCCTTTGCGCCAGCCAGGAGCTTGCGTGAATGCCACCTCCCCGCTGACAAAGCCGTAGCAGCCGCTGCAGCCGTCCCGTCGCCGCTGCACACTGCCTCGTCGCCACCGCCTTCCGCCGACCCGTCAATTCGATATCTATTCGATTTGCTTCTAAGTCTCGAGAGCTCCAGCCCGCTGCCTATTTAAAACCCCCCTCGCCCAGAGCTTCTTCACACCCTCCAAAACCAACTAAGTCTCAGTTCTTCTCTCATTTTCTTCTTCACCTCCGACGAGCAGTTGAGGAGGAGCACGTCGCCAGAGCTCATCATTGCATCAAGCTTCAATCCAACTTCACCAGTATGTGTCTCTCACCCATCTCCTTGATCCTTAGCAATTAATTGATCTCCGGTGAACCTTAATGCCGGTGATCGCCGAATTTTAGAATTGCCCTGTTCCTCTTATCGCACCCATCTCCAGTCCAAATTAGCATCCCTTTTAGTAGAACAAATTGACCACCAGTGCCCCTTGAACAATCCCATTCAATCCAAATTTGAAATTAACAAGTGATTGAAGTTTCCCCATTCTTCGCGCGCCGCCGTGGATGTCTCACGTCGCCAGCACTCCTCGCTGTGTCCCCTATCAAATTGATTGCACCTACACATTCCTTAGATCCGTAGATGGTGTAGCAGCCTTCAATTGCTCAGCATTGCCCTAAATCACAAACGCCCATTGCGACCATCATCTTCGAGTTTGGCTGTAGCGCCGACGAGCCTCAAAACTCCGTTGCAGGTTGATTCCTTACTCCAGCACGATCTATATCACCCCTGGAGTAAAACCCCTCAATCAGTTTCAAGATTCATCAACCACAGCACTCTGCCACCGTAGTCCGTCTTTTGTTCCAGCGGTTGACGACTTTAGCTTCGCCGTTTGCTGCTGTCAAGCCACCACTTTCCAATTAACCTTGTCAGCAGCACCCTTTCTACCTCGCCTACACATTTGACAAAGTTGGCAAAGCAACACATGCGTGGATCATCCAGACGCGCAAGCCCTAGACTCGGCAGTGCACTGGCATACGATCTTCTCTGTGCCAGGGACTTAGCCACAATTTCCTTCTATTTCCTAGACTTTTCTGTGAAAACCAATTTGTCCATTAGCCACCTTACTGTAATTGGCACCTAATGCTCCAGCTTGTGCTCATCTTGACCTTTTGGAAGCTCCAGAATAAACCAATGCCATTCTCCAACATTGTTAGGCAGTGAACCGAATGTCGGCCAGCAGACATTCGTTGTGTCCGAACCAAACCCTTGTGCTCTTAGCCAAACCCTGAGTATCTTCTCCCTCTCAAGATCATCCCCTACCAGATTACCTCACTTGCATGTGCATTTATACTTTATATGGTAAATAATTTCTGTATGCTTATATACTGTATTGTTATTTGCGTGCGAGAATAGAGCTAGAAGTCGAAGGAGCAGAAGAAGTCTTTGAAGACCCTTTAGAGCAGTCAGACCCCGCGTTACAAGGAAAGTCTCTTTTTCCTTGATCATGTTTCTCCCAGTATTTTGAGTAATTAGTTTATTTACTGTTTCAAGTATATGCATGCTTTATCTTCAAACTAAATGCTATTTGGAAGGAACATGAATAGATATGACCTAATTTCTTGAAAAGCCCTTCATGATCGTATATCCCATGCACCCATTGTCACCCTAGGATGTTATGCTTAGGTTATGCTTATGCTTAAATGTATGTACCAAATGCTAAATGGTCATCTATATGAAATGTGTGTTTAAAACCCCCATTTGGGAAGTATAAGTTAGAATCGGTAGTGAGGATGGTTTGTATGGTTGGTCCTGTGTGCGTAATGGGAATGTGGTTTGTTCCTCACTAACGGTTCATAAGGACAAGAATCTTGTGTCGTACTTTTATGCGGCATGAAAAACGTACTAACCACTTACCCGGTATGGGACGGGCGCAACATAGTAGTTCTCTCAGTATTAGCTTTTCCCTGCAATGGTTATCGGTCCGGTTTCTTGAGGGAAACTAGTGGGCCACAGAGGGCCGTAAGTTGTGAGAGATAATGAGTGAATCAGGAGTATTGAAGGAAGGTGCCCTAGGCCTGGATTCCGAGTTGTGCACAGCTGAATCCACAGGCTATGTGTCTCGCAAGACCATAGACCAAGGCTAGGTAGAATTGGCTGTGGGGTGTGCTCCACAACAGTAATAAGGACTGAATTATCTATTTACCAGGCAGTGAATTGTTAATGCTAGGATTACATACCGTTGTGTGTTCTCGGCCTTGTCACATGCGTAAAAGTCGCATGGAGAAGTACCGACTTGAAAGCGGAGTGATCAAGTGGATTAAAGTGGTATACCTTTGCAAAGTTATAAAATGTATCAGACACTCTGAGCTCCCAGGTTATGGAGTCTGTGCGTGGTGGATTCTATCTACGTCGCTACAGCACAATTAGAATTTTGAAAGACTTTCTTAATATTGATTAAAAGTGGTGATTCATAGAAGACCGCCACGCATAATGTTTTCGAAAAACCTAGTGTAGGATTTTTAAAGTCTCGCTTTTGAGATCAAAGCTTTTCTTCAAAACTTTAAAGTGAAAATCTATTCTATTCTTAGCTATAAACCAAAGAGCCTGTTCCTTTTACGAGGACATCACTAGCTCGGATATGAATAAGACTCCATCCACTCCTTCCACTACTTCCACTACATCCTCGCCGCCACGAGAAGATCAAGGAGAACGGCGAGTCGGCATGAATCCATGTGCTGAGCCATTCACTACGCCCACACTGGAGGATCAATGAGCTACATCAAAGGTGGAGCAACTCACGACGCATCAAGCCCAGGCCAAGATTAAGCCCAACTCGTCCGCCAGTCCAGCTCGGCCATCTAGTAGGAGTCCAACTTCAAACGGATTCCTAGGCCACGTACGGAGTCCGTTTGGGGTGAATGAGCACTTTACAAAGAAGCCCACGACGCCCCCTTTCCAATGGTTCTGGACCCACTACCAAATTCCATTTGGATCACCCGCAATCGACGAAACAATTCACGGACAGATTCTGCCGGGTGCTGTGCCACCTCTAATTTGGGCCCAAGGCCCGTGTACCCCTAGGGTTTCATGTCCACCTCCTTGGCCGCCACCCCTGTTACATATAGCCGTCACCTTTCCCGTTCTTCCTCAGGTTTTGTTTAGATTAGTTTTCCCCATGTGTGAAACTTCATCCTTGTATTCTTGTGTTGGCTAGACCAACAACTACAAGTTACACAACCTCAAATTTATCGTGTGCTTCATCCATATTTGCAATTTCATATTGCTTTTATCTTGTTCTTGCTTGTTCTTCGGTTTCTTGCAGGAATCGATCCTAGTGATCAGGTCAGCCACGTCTTGGCACGGTTGATAACGACTCATGAGTGTGGTTTAGCGATTGCCAGGGTGTTCAGTCTTGTTTAGTTGGTAGCCGGATCGCCAAGGTCACTCTCCATCAAATCGAAGTTATCCTTCTCACCAGAAGATCAGGCATCTGTGTCTTCATCAGTTGGTATTAGAGCTTCCGGTTGACTGGTGAGAATTTATCTATGTTAGTTTAGTAGATTGATTTCATACTTAGAGTCCAGAAAATTGCTCTACAAAAAGATTTATTTTCCGTTATCCAAACCATCGTCATTAGCCTTGCATCGTTCTTCTCAATTTGCATCTTTGAATTTTCGTCCACCGTTGTCGAGTGCTGGTTTTTAGTTTTAGTCTTAGTCTAGTTTTAGTCTTGCATCTCGTCGCGGAGTCGAATTGCACGTCGATCTCCTCGTCGTCGCTTCCAATTCTAATCTGCCGCTGTCTGGTTTGTTATTTTCATCATATCTTCTTCATACGAACTTGGATTTTCACATTCTTGTACTTTCTGGAAACATCAGATCGTGTTCTACAACTTTTATGTTGAGGTTGAAGTCTGATTCAGCTTCCATCTATGAGATATTGGGCTGTTAATATCGACGGTGTAGAGTTTGAACCTAACAGATCTGTTTCGGTATTTTCATCATAATTCTTTCATCCGAACTCAGATTGGGATAAATTTATACTTTCTGGAATTGTTGCGAGAAATCCCACAAAAAGTTAGTTGGGGTAATCTTCAAATTCGGCCGTTTTCATCACACTAAAATTTGGGCAAAATTAGTTGTGTAATCTTCAAACTCTAGTCCAATTCGAATTCAAATTGCTTAATCTGAGACAGCTTCGATAAAATTGCCATATAGTTTGATTTCCAACACCATTTTTGATGTTCTTATACTTTTTGGAAAGATAAAATAATCCTCTACAACTTTGGTGTTGACTAGATCCTCTAATTTGGAGTTCTTGGGGCCTGAAATTGCTAAACAACGTTTCTGTCCTAGTTGTGCAGCCGAAAAGAAAAAGAGAAAGTGCAACAAAAGCCGCACTGTTCATAAAAAAGAAAAGAAGTAAGAAAAAGACAAGTGCAAAAAAAAGGATCCGCACAAAAAGAAAACATAAGAGAAAAAAATGTGTATAGCAAAAGAGGAGAATTTTCTGTGGTGCATTTTTTGGTTCTAGTCCTTTGTGTTGCTAGTTGCTTGCTTGAGTTAGGTCTGAGTCTAGGCTAGTTCCAGCACATTGACTATTATTTTGTATTAATTTTCAATCTTGCATTATTGATCTTGAGTTGTTGATACACATATAATAGTTTATCCAAACTCCACCATCTACTAACCATACAAGTACGACACCTTGCAATCGCTTTGCTCACACTCGAGTTTCAGTTATCACGAATCAACCACCGGTTGCACCGCCTGTTCGTTTCAGTAAGAACTTGTAAGAGTTAGGTAAGAAGCTTGAGCAAGAGTGACTTTTGTTCCTTGTCTGCCACCTAGTAGTTGATAGGGAAATATAGTCTTGTGTGTTTCTTGTTTTCTACTAATCATGCAGGTAATGAATTTAAGAAGGAGATTGAAACACAAATTGATATGTTCTGCCACAGGGAGAGACTGCTAGAGAGCCACACCACCATTGCTGCATCGTTCTCCATGAGTACGGGTAAAATCATTCCAACCCATCTTTCTTATAACGGATTTCGTTCTGATGCATATATTGATTGGGAAATAGCGGTAGACAAAATTTTTGCTCGATATAAAATCTGTGATAAACAAAAGATTAGGAGTGCAGCTAGTGCTTTAACTATTTTTGCATCAATGTGGTGGAAGGATTTGTGTGCATGTAATAAGTTTCCTCACACTTGGAAAGACATGAAAAGACTTATGAGAGATAGATTTGTCAGTAAACTCTATGCTGAATTTTTGTTTAAGAAACTACAACATGTAAAACAGGGTAATAACACTGTAACAGGATACTACTAAGAATTAAAAACATGCTTGTTGCGTTGTGGTTTAGAGGAAAACGAGGAAGCTAAAGAGATTAGATTCATATGTGGGCTTGATAAGGAAATTCAGGACATTCTTGTTGCTAAGGAATATAATTCTTTGTCTCAATTGTTTAATCTTGCTTGTGAGGCTGAAAGTCAAATTGAACATGAAAGACATATATCTGAAATTAATGTCAATAATTGCAATGGTGAAGAATTTTCTTTGGAAAAACGGCCTCTTGCCATGTCCCCACTTGTGACTAATCTTTTGCAGGAAAGTGATAACAAGCAACAATGTGATCAACTAGAGGATTGCCATAGCACTAATCATTTCACGTCAAGTTCCTCTAGTTTTCCTTTGAACCTACATGATAGATTTTAAGAAGGGGAGTATATGCATGTTTCTTTGCCTCGTGTTGGTACTAACCTTTTGCAGGAGATTATGCTTGAGTTGAGGACGACTCAACTTCAAGAAGGGGAGAATGACGAGGACATCACTAATTCGGATATGAACAAAGCTCCATCCACTCCTTCCACTACTTCCACTACATCCTCGCCGCCACGAGAAGATCAAGGAGAACGGTGAGTCGGCATGAATCCATGTGCTGAGCCATTCACTATGCCCACACTGGAGAATCAGTGAGCTACATCAAAGGTGGAGCAACTCATGATGCATCAAGCCCAGCCCAAGATCAAGCCCAACTCGTCCGCGAGTCCAGCTCGGCCATCCAGCAGGAGTCCAACTTCAAACGGATGCCCAGGCCACAGACGGAGTCCGTTTGGGGTGAATGAGCACTTTACGGAGAATCCCACGACACCACCTTTCCAATGGATCTGGCCCCACTGCCAAATTCCGTTTGGATCACCCGCAATCGATGAAACAATTTGCGGACAGATTCTGCCGGGTGCTGTGCCACCTCTAATTTGGGCCCAAGGCCTGTATACCCCTAGTGTTTCACGTCCACCTCTTTTGCCGCCACCCTTGTTATATATGGCCGTCACCTTTCCCGTTCTTCCTCAGGTTTTGTTTAGATTAGTTTTCCCCATGTGTGAAACTTCATCCTTGTATTTTTGTGTTGGCTAGACCAACAACTACAAGTTACACAACCTCAAATTTATCGTGTGCTTCATCCATATTTGCAATTTCATATTGCTTTTATCTTGTTCTTGCTTGTTCTTCGGTTTCTTGCAGGAATCGATCCTAGTGATCAGGTCAGCCACGTCTTGACACGGTTGATAACGACTCATGAGTGTGGTTTAGCGATTGCCAGGGCGTTCAGTCTTGTTTGGTTGGTAGCCGGATTGCCAAGGTCACTCTCCATCAAATCAAAGTTATCCTTCTCACCAGAAGATCGGGCATCCGTGTCTTCATCATCCTTGAAATCCTCCCCCCCTCATCTATATTTCTGCATTCTTAAATTGGGACTTGTTGAGCACCGTGTGGATAATGTGCTCACCCTTGCTTTTGCAAATAAATTTAGAGGAAGGACTCGCTAAACCTGACTCCTATGGCTTCGAACCCAACGAGGAAGAAGGAACCGCCCCCGATGATTCAGTTTGCTAGAGGGAAACTCACCTAGTGGAGTCCGATATGGATGAAGCCCATGCAACGCCGCTGCCAGTAAAGATGAAGACCATCGTAGTTGTTTTGCTTGTTGTTCTATTTTTGTGCCGACCTTTGTGTCGAAGAAAACCTCTTAATTTTGTATCAACTTTAAATCATGTCATCCTTGGCACTTGGTACTGTAACATTGGTCCTTGTGACCTGGTACTTGTTTTAATTAACTGCTTTGCAGCTTAATGTATTATGTTGTTGTGAGCTTGTGATGTATCATTCTGAGTGCAACCCACCTAGGCGGTTGCCACCGGATTCCTCAAATGAGGGTCCCCACATTTTTTGGCCTCGTTGGTCGCGAACAAGTGGATTCCTTTGCCTCATCGGTACCCAGCATAAATGGTGTCCTGCTTCGTCAGTCACAGACAGGAGGTTGCCTTCTCCTCATCAGTACCCAGCGGCATGAAAAGTATGAATGGGAATAACTTGTGATAACATCTTGACTTCCTTAGCTTATGAAAATGCACATTGCATGGTATGACAACCACATTGGAATATCCATCAAGGGCTTTGATTGTTTTGACAACTTCTTACATGATTAGAATGCACTGGCTCCATTTCGCTTGACTGTATATGTGCTTTTCTAGCCTCTGATTGGCATGAAAATTGGTGAAGTATCTTTTGGATAGATCTTCAATTGCTCATCAAAATTTGAGATCAATCAGATCGTCGGATTGGAAGCTATCTTCAATACATTGCTTGCATGTTAAGCTAGAATTCAACAAGACAGAGCCTACTTGCAATGATCTTCCCAACTTCTGATCAAGATGAAACTTGGAGGACATAGTTCACATTGCGTCTTCTGTTATGTATAAAAATTTGGGGTCGATTGGACTTCTGGATGAGAAGTTATCATTGATCTTCTCCCATGGGATAAGCTGATCTTCATCTGGACACAGCTTGTTTGCTCTAGTCTTTGGTCTAATTGCAACTTTGCAATCTCTGATTGGGTTGAAACATGGCATACAAACTTCACATTGGATCTTTTGCCTTGCATAAAAATTTGGGATCAATCGGACCTCTGGATGAGAAGTTATCATCGATTCGTCACCCATGGTACAGATTGAAACTCATCTAAACAAAGCCTCTCTGCAATTATGTTTGGTCAAACTGCAACTTGGAGGCCTCTGATTGAAGTGAAACTTTGTGGACTTGTGGCACATCAAGTCTTCTATCTTGCATAAAAATTTGGGGTTGATCGGACTTCTAGATGAGAAGTTATCATCGATCTTCTCTCATGGGACAAGTTAAACAGACTCTGATCGAATTGTAATCTTGGCCTTTGCTCGAATATGACTGCCTGATCATGATCGAAGTGTAGATCTGGTCTTTGCACGAAAGTACTTGAGTTTTTGACTGAAAATACAACTCCTGATCGTGATCGAAGTGTAAATCTAGTCTCTGCCTAAAAATACTTGAGGTTTCGACCAAAAATACAACTCCTGATCATGATCAAAGTTTAAATCTAGTCTTTGGTTGAAAATACTTAAGGTTTTGATTGAAAATACAACTCCTAATAATGATCGAAGTGTAAATCTGGTCTCTGTCCGAAAGCAACTTAAGTTTTCGACCAAAAATACAACTCCTGATCATGATCAAATTGTAAATCTGGTCTCTGCTCGAAAGAAACTTAAGGTTTTGACTGAAAATCAACTCCTAATCATGATCAAAGTGTAAATCTGGTCTCTGCCTGAAAGCAACTTAAGGTTTCGACCATAAATACAACTCTTGATTGTGATTGAAGTGTAGATTTGGTCTCTACCCGAAAGCAACTTAACGTTTCAACTGAAAATACAACTCCTGATCGTGATCAAAGTGTAAATCTGGTCTCTGCCCGAAAGCAACTTAAGGTTTTGACTGAAAATACAACTTGTGCAAATTTACGGCCTCGATTGAAAGTTCAACTTAAGGGTCTCAACCGATAAAACAACTTGTCCAAATTAATGGTCTTGACCAAAAGTTCAACTTAAGGGTCTCAACTAAAAATGCAACTTGTGCAAATTAACGGTCTCAACTGAAAGTGCGATTTACTCATCAGGGCACTCATTGGATTAGGGCTCCCTTGCATAGTTGACCGGGACCTTTAATACTGCTGCATGCTTCCCTTCATCTTCATGAACAGACTAGCATTCGCCACCCATGGGATAGACTAAAACTCATCTGATCAGAGCCTCTTTGAAATGATCTTTGGTCAAATTGTAACTTGGAGGCCTTTGATTGAAGTGAAACTTGGTGTACATGTGGCACATCGAGTCTTCTGTCCTACATAAAAATTTGGGGTCATCGGACTTCTGCATGAGAAGTTATCATCGATCTTCTCTCAGGGGACAAATTGAACAGACTCTGATCGAACTGTAATCTTGGTCTCTGCTCAAATATGACCTCCTCATCGTGATCAAAGTGTAGATCTGGTCTTTGCCCAAAAGTACTTGAGGTTTTGACCGAAAATACAACTCTTGATCATGATCGAAGTGTAAACCTGGTCTCAGCCCAAAAATACTTGAGGTTTCAACCGAAAATACAACTCTTGATCGTGATTGAAGTGTAAATCTGGTCTTCACTGGCCTTCGATCGGGACACAAAACGTCAAAAAACAAGGCGCGCTCACAGATTTACCTCCACATAATTGTTTATTTGTTACATTATGCTAGCCAGACAAAAAAAAATTCCTTTGCTTAACCATTATCGTTTCGTGTCACTGTCGACGATTCAGACTCGGAGTCCTCAACCGAACTTATGCAAAATTTGTAATAGTGAGACCTTTCAAGATGACCCTCCGGGAAGGTATGTAGAACAATGGTGAACAGGAGCACAAAGAGATTTATACAGGTTCGGGCCCTCGATGATGGGAGTAATAGCCTTACGTCCTGTTAGGATTTCACTATAGGTGATAAAAGGTTACAAAATGGCAGAAAAACCCCTTCACAAGCGAAAGGTTTTTCCTATGTAAATGTACAGAATAAAACCAGGAAGGCTTGTAAGAACTATCTAATTTAGGCCATAGACTTGGCTGTTTTTAGTGGTTGAGATGCGTTGTGTCTCACTTGTATCAGAAGTCTTGTTCTTCCAAATGGATCGGATCCTCCTGTTTGATGTATTTCGCCACTCTTTTATACTGGTCGAAAGGGTGCCATGTCGCAACTGCATCAAACAGTTGTTCGGACGGTTGGATGCGGTTTATTGAACCGCTCTTAACTTCCAAGTAGGTTAAGCACGTGTTATTCGTGAAATAACTGCATGTATTAACCTCCTGGCGGTTAGTCTTCTACGTGGAGGAATTTTCGGGATACTTGGAATATTCCCACTATAGGGATAACCGGTCAGATAAATTCCAAGTACCTTGGTCGAGAATATTCTGACCGCGGGATGTTGGCTGACCGCGCAACATCTCCAACATTCTGTTCGCGTATAACATACGAACTTCTGATCGAGCAAAGCCTGTGGTCTGATCGCACGAGGCTTGCGACCTGATCGCGCAAAGCCTGCGACCTTAGGCTGATGCTTCTCAGAATGACTTGAGTTCACACCGCCGGGCACGTGTCTGACTCGAATCTGTCTTGAGCCAACAGTGCATTTATTTGAACTGACTCGGGTGTCAATCCTCGTCAGCTAGCCCCCAAATTTAAAGAAAACGAAGGGACGTGTTCACTTTAAATTTAAAGAAATGCATCGGATTATTAACCCGACTCTTCAAATCCCCCACTTAGTGGCGCACTAAATAAGTCGGTTGGTTCCCCGAGACAGGTTCTGGGTATTATGTGACAGGTAATGATAGCGCCGTAGAAATATTTTTTAACTAGAGGTAAAATTGTAAATGCTTTGTAGAAACCCGAGGCACCTGGAATGCGAACCGTCACCTTGGCGGCTATAAATACCGGGTCCTTGGTTCTGTAAAGCTTCACAATTTCTTCCCATGGCTAAGTCCCTCCCTAGACAACCTTGATTCTTCATACACTTCCTGATGGCAGATCACAACATCATCGAGATTGAGAGTGATAAAGAGAAAGTTGTCGAACAGGGGCCTCAGATGCATGAAGACTTGTCTCCTTCAAGGAAGAAACCCAAGGTTGACGAGGGATCTTCCAGCGAAACGAAGGTGAAGAATATAGCAAGTCTCTTTCTTCCTTCAGTTCCTATAACTCTTTCTGTTCATGCATCTCGGCAAGTTAGGCCTTTGACTTTGGAGAGAAACCTTTCTCCATTTCATCCCAATACCTCCAACCTTTATTTGGGTGATCAATATTCTGGTCGGCAAGCGGTGACTATCCCTCGACCAGATGATTCCCATATTGTGTTGGCGAAGCAATCATATGGTGGGAAGGTTGCACTTCCACCATCTGATGATCCTCTTCCCAGGATGGCTATATCAATATGCCATGAGCTGGGATAGGTAATAATTCTTCTCTCCTTTTGCTGATAGTTATAGTCAGTACAACTAATTTTTGCAAATGTAGGAGGTTGGAGGCTCCAGCGATCAGCCTTCTGCTGCTCCATCTTTTCCTTCTAGAGAGATTCTTCTGGAGGAGAAGAATGCCCTGGAGAAGAAGACCGACGAGATGTCTTCGAAGATTCTGTATTTAGCAGAATGTTTTGAACGATCCCATGAAGAGGCGCGCCAGTTCCGTCGAGAGAGGGATCACGCTCAGCGACAACGAGAACTCTCTGACTTGATTAGGGACAATAGTGCGTCTCTTGTTAGGGATGATGTAGATAGACTTAGGTTAGTTGCTAGTTCCCTGGGGTTGTCAGTGTAGATCCTACTGACAACAACATGTCCCTTGGGGAACTTTGTAAACTCCTTTCGGATCAAGTCGACGCTTTGGTCGACTGTATCCCTTTTGTATGTAAAGAATGTAAGAAATAAAACTTTCTTTTTTATATGAAAATTTTTCACATCTTCTGTGCTAAAACATGGCCATAAACTTTACGTTCGCGACCATTCATACACAGGGAATCTCAGTTCTGCAATCAGAATCACGCTTTTATAAAAGCACCGCGACCAAATCTGATACCACGATCAGGCTTAAGGCAGCTGTTAGAACTGAGTTGCGACCAGGATTGAGGCTTGGTCGGACCGCCACTTCGATTAGAATCGGAGCTTAATTCAAAGCATAGTTTCAACCAAACCGCAACCCGGTTAGAAATACATCCGTACGTCCAAAAATTGAATCATAGGATTTTTTCGTAAAAATGTTCAAAGCATATAAAGGGAAAACGTCTTCTGAAAAGTACTGAAAATTTTTCAGTCCTTTTGCACTTTCAGTTTCCGAAACAAAGAAGTCTTTTTGTTTCAGATCCGATGCCTGAACACTTTATCGAGTCCGCCAGAGACAGTATCCATTATGGGAAATGAATAAAACACTCAGTGGAACATTTTGAACAAAACGTTACTCACATTAATGCGCCGCCTTGGGTCTATAAAAAGAGCAGATGTCTTCTCAAAGAAGCCACACAGCCAAAAACCCTCATCATCTCCGCCGCACAAAACCCTCATTCTTCTCAGCTTCCGCCTTCCCCAAAAATCACTAACTTTTCCTTCGACTTTCCACCGAAAAATGGCGTCCTGGAGCCGATCCATTCAGCATTCCGAGGAGAGTTTGATGTTGCTGGAGAAGGAGGAAATCCTTCCTCCGTGGCTTTTGATCAACTGGTGGCCCACGGAAAAAGGTCAAGAAACCTCAACCGTCCAGGAGGGCGAGTTGGTGGTCTTTGAAGAGTACTTGCGCTGCGGGTTCCGATTCCCCGAGAGTCGGTTCCTCAAGGATGTCCTCGAGCATTATGGGTTGGAGTTGATCAACCTCCACCCAAATGCAGTGTTGATATTGGCGGTTTTTCAACACCTATGTGAGGCGTTCGTCGGAGTGTACCCCAGTGTGGACCTCTTCCGACGATTCTACTTCTCGGCGTGGTTGAAGAGCGCTAACGCCGCTGGATGTATTTACTTCCGGCTGAGGGATAAAAAGGAGTATCCCTTTCCACCCCTGCGAGACTCAGTGCATGGGTGGCATCAGAAGTGGTTCTACTGTAGCCCGCCGAAGGAGAGCGGGTTGTGGTTTGAAAACTCGCGGCCAGAGAAGCCAAGCGAGTTAGACACTCTCCCGGCGATGAACTCAGAGTTCATGAAGCACGCCGAGGTAATTCTTCACTTAGTCGAAGAAGGGTTGATGGCTCGGGACATCATCCGAGACTTTGTGAAGAACCGGGTGAGCCCCCTGCGTGAAAGGGATCATCCGGCTTGGGAGATTAAGTCCATGGCGGACGGCACCCTGGACTATAACGAAGGTATTTGTTTCTGACACCGAAAACCTTCATGTTTTTCTTGAAATACATTCATTTTAACTTGCATTCGGTAACAGTCCTGTCCTCTGCTGAAATTGAGAGGCGGACTAACCACCTCCTCCGGGCGTACAACGCCGAGGTAGAGGGTGCTAAGGGGTCGCCTCGCCCCCAGAGCTTAATTCACGCCGGTGATGACCTCAGGCAAGAGCGCCGAAGGGTACATTCTCCACTTGGCCTCTGTTTTACAGGTTTTATGTCTGTCCAATACTAATCCCATGTGAATAGCTTCTTGGGAGGTTTGCTGAGGCGACGTTTCCCAGCGAGAACGTCGGTTCCCTGGGAAAGCCGACGACCAAAAACGTGAAGAAGATTTCCTCGAGACCCAGGACGAGGAATCCCACCCCCAAGAAAGTCAGGCTAAATCTTAGGGAAGGGTCTTCGCGAAGCACTCCTCCTACGGCCCGAAGAACTGCGGTAAGATATCGGATCCCACCGCTCTTTCCAGGCGCGAACTTGAATTACTTCTTCGTCGTACAGGGAGAGGGGAACGAGGAGGAGGAGGATGATGATGTCCCTCTAGTTCACCGGAGGAGGAAGATTGCGGGCTCTCCATCCGGTGACGCTCCAACCCATTTCGCAGGGATAACTGTTACTGCAGAGGCAGCCGTAGTAGTCCCTACGACCACTGAAAGCCTTGTGGTTGCGGATGATCTCCTAGCCCCTGAAGCTCCCGAGGCTTCAGATCCAGTTGCCTCTACCTTCTCGGTCGAAGGGACGATCGTGGTAAGATTTTCCCACAGTCCGTTTTCTTCAATTCCCCCTGTGTACTTGATGAGCTAATGCTTATGCAGGGAGAAGAGCTTCCCCCTGCGACTCCTGCTAGCCCCAGGGAGGAAAATACTTCTCCTCCGCAGACAGGAGCGGAGGTGGTTGTGCAAGATCCTATGGTGATTGCACGCGAGGTGCCGGCCACAGAAACCCAGGAGACAGCGAGGTCCTTGGATGGGACGTCGCCAATGGGATCGACTGCCCAGGTAAAAATCCTTCTTGTTAGCCTTTATCTTTCCCTTGAAAAAATGTTCATAGGGGAACACATACAGGGAAGAGGGCCTTTGTTTTCCAAGAGGAAGATCAGGGCGGACGATGATTGTCCCCATGCTCAAGGAGAACCTTCTCTGAAATCCCAAAAGCTAATGGGATTTCAATTAAGGTAAGAACCTTTATCCTGGTTGTATTAGGAATGATGGTCACGAATCGTTACCATTTGATTTTTCTTTTCCTTTATCAGACGAAAAGAAATAGCGCCCAGTCCTCCAACCGCTTCGGGAAGGGTTGAAGTCACTGCTGGTGCAGGAGCCTCCAGTGAGGAGCGCTCCACCCCCTCGGCCCAGGAAGTTGTCCGGGCCGTGGAGGGAGAAGCAGACACGAGGACCCAGTCGCAGTCACCGGCGACTGGAAGCAGTACCCAGCAGGCACTTCCTCCAACTGCCCCTACTGTAGGCACCTCTGGGCCTTCGACAAATCTTCCCATTAGTCCGGAAGATGCCTCTCTATAGAAGTTCATGAAGGTATGATGAATCCCTCTCTGAGTGTCCTGAATTGTACATAGGACACTTTTAACTCCTTTTTTGCATCACAGGAACCATCCCGGATGATGGCCCAATCGCGTGCTACGGCGGCAAGCATGGTGGCCATACAAAGAGAGCGAGACGGCTTGCGCAGGTAAGGATCATTACTTTTCAACTTGTAAAGGTATAAGTTAACTATGACCACTCCTTCTGCTTTATTACAGGAAAGTGGCATCATTGGACAAAGAAATGGCCACAGTCAAGCTTCATTCGATCTCATTAGCTAGGAACCAAGAGATTGAAAACAATAAGCTGCGGTCACAACTTGCTGGTAAGTTGATTCCTGATTAGGAATACTTGTCCTCATAATCTGTGAGTAATGCTTTCTCTCTTTGCAGCGCAAGCTGGTCAAATAATGCAACTCAGTCAGGACAATAAAACCCTCCAGGATTCTATCGAAGCCTCCACAAGGGCGATTGGAAAGCTGAGCCGTTCAGTCTTCGAAAAACTGAAGGCGGTGGCTCATCTTCTGAAGGCTGATGTGGTCGAAACCACACGAGACGATCTCAGCCAAGAAGACTGGGCTGCCCTAGTTATGGCTCAAGCAGAGTCACTTCTTGAGTATCTCCTTGAGGATACACAGCGACGAGAAGAGGTGATCAGAACCAGAGTTCGGTCAGCCGCTTCCGCTATCCTTAGCCGGGTTCGACTTCACTATGGCCCAGATGCAGATCTGAATCCACTAGTGGGACCGGTTGAGATCGAGTGTGAAGAGCAACTAGAGGCCGTCATGGAGGAGATTAGTCCCCTTGTAGATAAGCTCCTGATTGAGCTCGGGATCAATGATCCCTATACCTGTACAGAAACAGTTGTATACGATGCAATGCACATGAAAATTCACTTTTGAAAATGAATATATTTCTGTTTTATGTTGTTTTATATTATAAACATATCCCCCTAGCCCCCGCCTGTGATTGTAGATACTGAAGGCTTAGTATTACAAACGCAGGGGAAAAAAGAATATAACGACCAGGGGTGTGTGATCAAATCAACAATTATAACACTTAGCCTTGTTTGCTAACCAGCAGCCACTCGGATAACCAAGGACTTGCAGAAAGCCCCGTGTGCGTTGAGAAACGGCTTATTTAGGAGTGACTTATCTGAAAGTGGTTGAGATCGGCCAGCGAATCCGACTAGGATGTTATAATGATCTAACCGCGTGCGACCAGCCCCCGAGCCGAATTCACAGTGGATGGTCATAAAGGGAAATATTCCTCATATAAACGCAAAACATTTTTAATTTTATGAAAAAATGCTAATTGAACAGGAAAAATGGGGTTGAGTACTTACACGTAGAAGTTGCGAAGTTGATCGATGTTCCAAGTATTGGACAAAATTCGACCATCCCCCATGGCTAACCGCGCGGATCCTGGTCGCGGCACCGAGACCACAGTGTAAGGGCCTTCCCACTTCGGGGAGAATTTGTTGCGATTAGACTGATCTTGGATTTTTCGTAAGACCAGGTCGCCCACGTGAAGACTACATGGTCGCACCCTTTTACTGTGATACTTACGCAAAGCTTGCAAGTATGCCGCGGACTTGACCAAAGCGCGATCACGCCTTTCTTCTAAGAGGATAAGATCTTGTGACCGCTGTTCGGACTGATTAATCTGTTCGAATTGTTTTGTCCGAACAGACCCAATACTAACTTCGATAGGCAATACAGCCTCGGCCCCATAGACCAGATGGAAGGGCGTCTCACCGGTGGCTTGACTAGAAGTAGTTCGTAGTGCCCATAGAACAGTATAAAGCTCGTTTTTCATAAATTAAATTTTTATAAAATGCATAGTTTTGCCTCTATGGCTTACAGGAATATTTAGCAACCAACACACATCAAAACAAGCAACTACTACACAAAAGATCTAACGTCTGCTGTGGTTAGGCACAAAAGGTTAAACCAGGGGAAAGTCTGGGATCACACGTCGGTATTGGAAGAACCGTGAGGCTCTACCTCTTCTAAGTCCTCCTCCTGATCTTCATCTGCGCCCATCAGGTTCAATTCCAAGTTCTGGGATTTCGTAGACTACCACTGAAGCACGAAAGCTATCTAAGGGGACATAACACAAAAACACCTAAAAGTTGGAAATAATGTTTAAAGCTTTTTCAAATAATCAAAAAGGATAACTACATAATATATTTTTCTTAGACAAATTAGATTTTCGTAATTAGATTTTAGTCAAATAAACTAACGATTTTCTTTCTAGGGACGCCAATGTCTATAGAAGGGTCACGACCTACAGTCGAGCCTTTGCTCTGATACCATTCTCTGTGAGACCCCATTTGAGGGTCACCTTGGCAACCGCCCAGGTAGATTGCGCACAGAAAGGTACATCACAAGCTCACAACAACAGGATTCACTATAAATAATAAAGCTGGTAGATAAAGCAAGTACAAGGTCACAAGGACCACTATTACAATATTATAATGCCAAGGGTGGCACTAATTAAAATTGATACAAAGTAGAGAGTTTTTCAAAATCAAGAATCGGTATTGAAGTACCGAACACAGAAAAACAACACAAAAAGCAACCACAAGGGTCTTCATTTTCTTCTGCAGCGGCTCTGGAAGGGCTTTCTCCACATCGGACTCAACTTGGCTCATGACCCTCCTAGAAGCTCAAATCGTCTGGAAAGACTCTTTCCTCTTCTTGGTGCTCAAGGCCAGGGGAATCGGAATTCTCAAAGTCTTCTTCTGAATTTGTTTGCAAAGGCAAGGGTGAGCATGTTTTTACACAATGCTCAGCAAGTCTCATTACAAAAATGTAGGTATATAGATGAGGAGTGATCAAGAAAAGGGTTTAAGACTTATAATTATAAATAGTATAGATCTCAATTCTTTGATCTCTCAAATGAGGGTTTTACTTTCAACAACGGGGTTTTGTAAATCTTAAGTTATACTTTAGAAATCGTTATGTGTGATGGTCTCCCATGAGTCATCATTTTTATCAACCATATTATGAAAACATTCCAAATCATTACTTGTGCTATAACCCATGGATAACATCCACTACGAAAAGACTCCTGAACCTGGGAGTACAGAGTATCTGATACTTCTTTTACACTTTGCAAAGGTGTACCTCTTTTTAAATCCACCAGTTCACTCGGCTTTCAAGTCGGGCCAACTCCATGTGACTTATACACATGTGACAAGGCCGAGATCACACAACGCTTTTGCAGTTCAGTATTAACAGTATCCCCGCCCGGTAAATAGACAATTAAGTCTCAAGTACCGTTGTGGGTCTTCCCCACTGCCTTACTTCCTAGCCTCTCTGGTCTATGTTCCCTCAGGACACATAGCCTTGGTCTATGTCCACGCGAGACATACGACCATTTAAGATTACAACCGCTCACGGCTTAATCAGGTCTAGGGCGCCTTCCTTCTTTTACGCCTTTTTCTCTCATCATTTTTCTGACTCACATCACTCATGGCCGAACCTTGGCCTTCCAGTTTCCACGCGAGAAACCAGATCGTCAAACCATGCAGGGAACTACTAATACCAAAAAGCTACCGAGTTGTGCCTGTCCCATACCAGGCAAGTGGTTGGTACGTTTACAATTCGTATAGAGACACAGCACAAGGTTCTTGTCCTTATGAACCAATAGTGAGGAACATTCACATTCCCTGGTGCGCACCGCACCCTCTCCATACAACCAATCCTCACTACTGATCCCTTTTATCAGTTTTCTTGACAAAACGGTTTTGATCATAACTTCTCATGTATTTGACCATTTCAAGTTTAATGTGAATATTCAGTATATGAGTCCTAGGGTGACAAAAGCATATATATGAAGGTTCAATAACAAGAAGGGATTTCATGATTCATTGGGTCATACCTACTCATGTCATTCAAATATAACTTGTATCTCAATTAAGCATGCATAGTAAAAAACAGTGAATATACTTCATATGAAAATATTGGGTGAGACATGATCAAAGGAATGAGGCTTGCCTTGCACTTCTGGGTCTAATTACTCAGACGAACCTCGAAGACTTCTTCCGCTCCTTCACTTCGGGCTCTGCGGCGGACACAAGCAATACAACACATACACTACATAAGCATACCTAAAATAGTTGCAATAGAAAATAATAAGTAAATACATCATGCATGCAAGGGAAAAGATTTGGACAAGGTCACTTGGGTGCTGGTCGAAGAGATGGGCTCAAAAGAAGTTGAATGTCAAAGGCCGACATTCAGTCCACGGCTAGACATAGCCATAAGTTGGTCTTAGGATGGTTTTCTGGAGAAGTGACAGAAGGGAAAGATGTAGAACAAAACTCCAGGAATCTAGGGGACAAAGTGACATTTCCATTGCTCAACCAAAAGGGGTCAAACAAGGCTAATGCCAGTGGCTGACATGCACTGACATAGTGCAGACATTGCCAAAAACTAGGGCAAGGCACAACTTTTGATACAGGGCTCCAATTGTTGCACAACTTTGTCTGGGAGGTAGGCATTAATAACAGGAACAAAATACTTAACAGGATCAAGGGCTGAAAGTGGCTGGAAGGTGATGAAATTCAGTGATGAACTGTGGTGACTTGGACATGAACTGGGCTTCTGGACAGTGATCTTGGCAAGGGCATATCTTCCAATCTAGGCAGATCCAGATGTCGAGCTAGTGGAAGAAAATGCTCAGGGAGGTGAGGCAAAGCTAAGGGACAAAGTGGTGTCGGCTGAATCGGCCGGGAACACTTTTCCGGTCATCGGCGCCGGAGAAGAGGCACTGCCAGCTGTGGGTTTCTGATACAGGCCGAAAGAACTCTAATCCAAGCTTGGAGAGCATCTAGGAGGTATAAGGAAGCTGTTGGCACGGTTAGTTTGGTCAGATAATCACCGGAGAAGCCTGGCGACGATCGCCGGCGACTGGTGAAATCCGGATTTGGGGAAACCATCAATTTAAGCTCAATCTGGAAATCTAAGTACACAGGCTTGCTTGAAATAACTCACTGATCATTTCTCTTCACAGGCTCGAAGGCTAATTCGAGGTAGATTGGCCAGCATTGCCGGAACAGGGCATTTAGCAATTCCGGCGATCACCGGCGATGGGGATCGATCTGGTGCAATTGGGAGCTATGACACAGAGAGGGAGAAGAGAGGAACTTACTGGTGGTCTTGGATTGGAGATTGGGGCTGTGGAGAGCTCTGGCGACGGCGGCCTCGAAAACAGCTCGCCGGGGAAGAAGCTGTTCTCGGCGGCGCTGGAGAGTTGGTGGTTTTCTGGTACTGGAAACTGAAGCAATGCACTGTGGAGGTATTTATAGCTGCTGAAGCCATCTGCTGGTCGACAATTCAGGGAACAGCGGTGACGAAATCGACCGCGAAGCGACCGGACACAGCGGGAACTTGTGCCGGCGATGATGGAGAGGCACTGGTGTGCAGCGGTGCAGGCCTTTGGCAGTGGATGGCACTGGCGCAAGCGACGAGGGAACGGTGAAGTGAAAGCTCCATCGACGCGTGGCCGAGACGTGTCGAACGGGCGAAGCTGGACTTGCTGGTTCGCGGGCTCGCGCGCGGGGAAGAAATTGGTTGTGCTGGCGCGGCCGAGGTGGCGTCCACGGCGGTGCCACGAATGCGCACGGGTGTCAGGTACGTGGCAAAGGTGGTGGCAGCTCTGGAAGTTCACCGGCGACGAAGAACGCGGCGAAGCTTTGCGGCGGTTTCTGTTGAAACACGGCCAGGGGCCTAATTGCAATAAAAAGGACTGATCTGCAAGGAAAGTTTGAAATAGAATTGGGCTTGATTGCAAATCTGGAGATCTAAGGGTCCGATCTGAAATCTGATTTCGCAGATAAGTTGCATAAGATTATTAGAACTCATCTGGCCAAAGTTTGACAAGATCGGGCAAGATCTGAAGGGTTTCGACAAAAGTTGGGGAAAACGACTTTAGGGTAAAACAGGGTAATTAGGGTTTCAAAAACGGCGAGGGTCGAGACTCAGGTTTAGGGCAGGATTTGGAAATTCTTCCAGAAGGGAAAAATGTTCAGAATAGTGAATGTGAGATATTCACTAAATCAGATCAAAGTTGGAGGTGGTCTGAGACTTTTAGTCTTTTTGGGCTTCTGACAAATTCTGAAAAGGGCTGATTTGTGAAAAAGATCTAAACGAAAGGGTTTGATTGCCGACTTTTTGGGGTAAGCTGCTGGCACAACTGGGATCTTATTCTGAAATAGAAAGGGACAAGACAGGCCAGGATTTGGAAAAATCGGGGTGTTACACTCAGCACAAAATTGGGGGTGCAAATTTACCAATTCCAACCCGAAATGGTTGAGGACGCTTAGAAAGAATTTGCTTTCTAGAAGGCGAAATCCACAGCGTAAGAAGTCTTCAAAGATCACCAGTTCATTTTCCTTGATGACTGGTGTCTCCTCCTTGCCAGTGGGTCGACACGAGATCAACAACCTCGATGGCAGGATCTCTTCTTTTTATAGAATATCCAAGTTGTCCATGTCGTAATGAATAGATAGATTCCAGGATGCCATCTGTTCACAATCTCAGAAGAACTTGGGAAAGAAGCATTTTTGAGGGTTTCTTGAGGCTGCTTGACGAGGCGGCGATTGCCAAGAAGAGGGTTTTTAAAGCCTCTCGATCTGGACGTTGCTTTTCAACACTACACAAAACCCTCGCATTTAATGCTTTCCATGATGGGTCTGATGGGTGCACCCAAAGTTTCTCCTTGGGACCTGTTGAAATCCAAAATAAAAAGGGCACCTTTTTTGAGGTCCGAAATGCCATTTTATTTCGGATTCGGGGGCTACATGCATCATACCTAGACTATAGGATTATTAACTATAAAAATATTTTAGTTTTAATTTTATGAAGTCGCAGAGGCTGTAGTCTCAAATACTTTTTTACCTGTGAATGCTATGGTCGCAGAAGGCATTTTTCCTGCAATCATTTTTGCTCACAGAGATATTTATCTATCCACAATCATTTTTTCTTTTACAGAGATATTTACCTGTAAAAATCTCTGATAGCAGAGATAATATTGGATAGTAATAAATGATTATAGATTATGCGTGATCATATCATTATCCAAAACCTTTGATATGAAGGAAATAACTTTATTATTATTTCTTACAATCCTACATAAAAAAGGGATACTGGTGACTAGCGAGTCAGCCTGATTCAAAAGAAAAATACAAGACTCCTCAAGGGATAAATCGTCCTTTTTAGGATCAGTAACATCTGCCCCGAGTGAGTCTGCAACTGTCCTTAGTTTTTCAAGGGCATCCTTTATCGTGAGACCACAGCCTGCAATAATGGCATTGGAGGCGTCCTTCTCTCGAGCAAGGTCCCTCTCCAAGCAAGCTAGCCTTGTGGCCTCATGAGCTCTGTCACAATTCACCTTTATGTGATCAACGATCTTGAACATAGAGTCGAGGTCAAGTCCATGCCGGATATATTTCTCCTCAATCTCCTTGTTCTCGTCCTTAAGAATCTTGCATAAAGCAGTTTTCTCCTTTAGAAGGACTTGGATCTCAGCAAGCTGTTCGCTGAGGACCCACAAAGCTTTATCCTCCTATACGATCATGGGATCAATCCAGATTGCATCTAGAAAGGTTCAGAGACGTAAAAATACTTACCTTGGAGGCAGATGCTGACTGGACCATTGAAGAGGTTAGGGCAGAAGCAATACCACCTCCCTTACACATTCAACTCTCACTTTAAGTAAATCATTCCTAACTAAGCAATCCAAACTTAGTTAGAGAGATAATCAATACATATTGCAAGTGAGGAGAAGTAAGGGAAATATCAGAATGATATGGTAAAAAAGACGTTGCAGCTTGAGAAGCAGTGGCAGCTAACACCTCAGAACTCATTAGTCTTTTCAATGAGGATCCACTTGATTATCCTATATCATCACCAACTCGCTTCCTTGAAGTCGACTGATCTTCGAGTAATTGAAAAAACCAAAACGCATTACTGTGGAAATCATTCTTTAAGAGAAAGGATTTACACATATTTTTCAAAAGAGAATTACCTTTTGGAGTGCCTACACGACATCATCTTCTATTGTTAATTCTTCTTCTTCACTTTCAATGGGTTGTTTAAAGCTTTGGCTTGCCATTGGAATAGGAACAGAGAAGAAGAAAGAAAGTTAGAGGATGAAAGAGGTTCTAAGACTTATCAGCAAGAGCTTAGAGATTTTAGAACGCAAAGGTTAGGTATTTATAGAACTTAGAAGCGACGGTTCGTATCCATAGCCTTGAGTTCTTAAAAGACACCTTATAATTTTTAACCTCGAGTTGCATCAAAAGGCTTCATAATGGCTTGACAACCGCACCCAAAGTTCTTCTTGGGAAGTGAAGCGGCACACGATGAGAAAACGAAACGTTCCAAAGTTGCAATATGAGAAGGTGAAACATCAGAATGTTTATAATTAAATTAAGAGATTTAGAATTCGAAATAAAAAAGAATGTAACTTGTTATTTCAAATTCGGGGGCTAGCTAAAGAGGATTATAACTCGAGTTAGTCACCTTTGCCATTCTATAGTCGCAAAGCTAATAGAATGAGATCTCAATTAGTTCCATACCTCTCTACAATCTCAGAGATCCAAGAGGGAGACAATAGGACAGTCCAAAATATTATGGACATAGCCTATTCTACGGTCTCGACCTGTGTTGTCGCAGGGTCTGTAGTCTCGAGACACCTACAAAACTAAGGTCGAGGAGTTCATGGTCTCACATACCCACGAATAGCCTGATCACGAAGACATCTTCCCGAGGTCGCCCAGGTCGTAGGGAATGAGTGAATAACTATACCTGGTCGTAGTTAATATGCAACCTAAACGATTGAGGAGTCAAAACATCCAATCGTGATATGGTCAGACTCATTCGACTATACCCGGTAGTTAAGCCTGTTCGACCACTACCGCCACCTTGGATATCTCCAGCCTCTTTAATTAACTCCTAGTAACTGTCAAGAAGATAAAAGCGCAATTACAAACAGACATAATTGCACATTATGGTTGGCGCACGTTTGCCTCCCAGCGACCCTTCAATTCCGTAACTGGTGACCGGTGACGAGCTATAAAAAGGAGGATCGCCAAGAGAGAAGGGGATTAGATCTTACCTGAGCCAAGACACAGAACTTAAGAGATAAAAATAGTAGACTATTACACACTGTGTAAATCGAGAATAGGATATTGTTCTTAGTTTATCCAAGAAGTCCTCTTATTCTCTCCTTGTTGACCTTAATATTCTTAGTGAAATATCAACAGGAGTAGGACTATTTACTTGAGTTTCACCTTAAATTGACTTCACATTTTATCATTTAATTTTACATAAGTTCGACTAAGGACCAAAGTCACAATCGTCGACAATACCAGTCTATTATGCAATTCTATCTATATATTTCTCAAATGTATTAACTTAATGGTGCTATCATTTATATGAGTTCGTCTGCTTTTCTTTACTTTGTCCATACTTTGTCCATACTTTGTCTATCTCTATTCATATCCAACAATAGGATTTCTCTTTTCAAACTTCTACACTTATAATATATTAGATATGTTACAGCATATCTAATCCAGCAAACATGCTTATAGGTGCATAGTGTATGAGCACAGCCCATCAATTATGCTAGAACTGACTTATCACACCATGCAATTTTGCTCATACATGTGTAGTGTCTGACAGCAACATTGCTCATACATGTATAGTATGCAACTGTCCCTGCTATGTCTTTATTACAGCTTCACAACAACTTTGAAACTATTGATTTAGATTGTAAAAGTGCAAACTGTGTCAACGTAGACCATGCAATTATGCCAAAACTATATAAATGATTAGATGTATGACATGATGGTCCAGACCAATCCAAACTATCAAACATACTCACTTATACATTGTCAAATTAATTGAAATATCTTAGATAAGTAGCACTGCTATTTATACCTTAATCAGTTGCTAATTGCTTTCTCTTCAACAGATTGCTCCATCCATGCTGTCTTCATCACACTGACCGCATTTTTTTATCATTATTGTAGAAGCGATGAATTATACATATCTATCTTCCTAACACGCTATATCGTTTTGTGGCTGACCCCAATCGTTCTACAGCTCTCCCTCCGACTCCTACAGATGTTATACTACATTATCTCTACCACTAAACAGCCGCCAGTTTTTTTGGGATGTTCAGAGCCACCTTTTTTGAGCAATTAAAGATTAGGTTTGTTTATTTTGTTTTATTTGTCTATTCATTTCCCTAAAACACAGCTATTACAACGGGTTATCTTTCTTAACTTTTGCTCCGTATCCCCCTGCACAAGTTGACTAGATATCGCTCCTTGGTTTAGCCAACATACTATTGCCGTGTTTACAAAACAAAAAAAAAACAAAAAAAAAAACTCTACTGTTTTTATTCAACTGTAAATTCTACATATTACTATTGATAATTTTGTTGGACTAATATGCTATTATCTTGCCACTTGTCCCTCATTTCACAGTAAACCCAAGGAAAGTTTATTCAATGCGTTGCCTAAAATCAATTCCTGTTTAATTAACACCATAAGCAGCCATCTCTTTTGATTCACATTGCCCTTCAGACTTGCTTCATGTTGGGAATAATTTAGTATACTCAGTTGAACCAACTTTGCATCAGCCATAAATTATTCAAATTTTTACTTTGTTTTTTTTTTATTCTGAGCAATGTTTTATTTTTTTTCCTTCCAAAAGAATATATATGATGTGTCAAATTCGATTCTATAGAATTCATTCGTGTATTTGCTATATTAAAAATGTTATAAAGTTGAATCAAATTAGTTGTGTTAAATATCCTACTGATCTATAGAAATCATGCATAGAGATTCTTGCATTGTTAAGTTTTTTTTTTCTCCTGTCCCACTATGTTAGATTCATTGATTTTTTTTTCTTATATAAACCACAAGACAAACATGTGTAGATATAGTAGCTAATCATGCATGCATCCATTTCATTAATATCTACAGCAACATGTAGGATGCCAACAAGTTTATCTAATAAGTTAGTTTAAAAAAAAGATGAAAAGCCACATCATTGTATGACACTAGTACAGAAATGCAGTCTTCTATCGGTAAAAAACACCCTTCTACTATCGGTTTTTGTACCGATAGAGATAGACACGATAGAACAAGACTGGACATTTTCTATTGGTAAATAACCGACAGAAGAAGTTCACTATTCTATCGGCATATTATGAATCTACCGATAGAAAACCCGTCGTAGTCTTACGTCCAGCGGCAGAGAAAGTACCATTATTCTAACGGTTAATTACAAGATTACCGACAGAAAAAATCATAATATTCTATCGGCATATTAGGAGTGTACCGATAGAAAACTCGTCGTTAGCGGTTGGAAAAGTACCACTATTCTAACGGTTAATTACAAGTTTACCGACAGAAAAAAGCATAATATTCTATCGGTATATTTGGAGTGTACCGATAGAAAACTCGTCGCTAGCGGTTGGAAAAGTACCACTATTCTAACGGTTAACTACAAGATTACCGACAGAAAAAATCATACTATTCTATCGGCATATTATGAGTGTACCGATAGAAAACTCGTCAGCGGTGGAAAAGTACCACTATTCTAACGGTTAATTACAATATTACCGACAGAAAAAAGCTTAGTACTCTATCGGATATGTATGAGTTCACCGGCAGGAAAGGTCACACTCTTCTAACGGTTAATATTGATTGTACCGATAGAAAAAAGTACAGTAGTCTCTCGGTTGTTGATGAATTTACCGATAGAGCATTCACATATACAGTACTTTATTTGCATGCACAATACAGTACATTCACATATACAGTACAGATGCAATACAGTATAGATTGGATACACAATACAGTACAGATGCAAGGTAAATTCACAGAACAAATTGACACATTAGGCAGTTATTCACATTTATTCACATATGTATGGACAAATACAGATTGCAATCCAATGTGGACATTTATTCACATATATATATTTATTCACATGTATATGAACAGTCTATGCAGAGTACACGAAAAGGAGAAAATTGTCATGCTGGATGGTTGGGCGCTACTTCCTCCATGACATATTGTGCCCAGATTTGTCGAAGATATATAATCTTTGCATTTTCATATTGGTCTTTCGACATGGCGATCTGCAAGCATGTGTGCATACTGAGTAACTAACTTCGATCCTAATTTAGAACGTGACACCCATTTTTGAAATTTGAGTTAGCTATCGATGCTTACCTGGGGGCATCGGGAAAAGTTTGTCCGCACTAGGTCGTACATGTAGCGCAGCACATAAAACCCGCATTCCCACGATTGCGGCTGCTGATGGCACTGAGATAATTGCATATGCGAAGACATGTTAGCTATATATTGTTTCTATAAACTAATTGAGCATAAACAAAAAGTCTCGTGAGTACCTCATATTCTTTCCAAGCTAGTACGGAGCCCTGCGGTGCGGCATGCCTCCCTCCAGCGGACACATATTTATCAAAAGCCCTGCATTTCAGTTAGTATTGCCAGTTAATGTATTATCATTAGCTAGTGAGGTCAAAATATAAATCAAACATATAAGTTACTTACGCCTCCATATTCCCCTTGAGCACATATTCCATCGATAATCTGTCACGCATCGAATCGAGGTAGTACACCTCGTTCCTCGGCGGACAGATCACGATGAGGATCCAGTGGCCCCTGCATTGTACGTAAAAGAGGACCGCTAGCTCAAAGTACATCTCAGGTGTAACATACAAGATTGAGTTAAATTAGTACGAAATGCACTAACCTTTGGTGGTACGGCACCAGAATGAAGTCCCTGTCTTGCTGCGCCATCAGCGCGCTGGATATGTACTGCTCAGCGTGCGCGGCGTCCTGCTCTAGCATCGTGAGGGTTATTTTCTCTGGGTCGAGGAAACCCACCTTGTCACACGCAGCCTCCGATGCTAGCCTGTACATGCACCTGCATGCGAAGGACGAGATTAATATTAATTTCACAGAAAGTTACTCAGTATTCAAATGAACTGCAACATTAATGCAGAGTTAGCAAACAGAGTTAGAAAACAGCAATACATAGCATCAGCAAACTCACAGGACTCCAGTCCGTATGATGGACATATCGAGCTCCCGCCAGTTGTAGAGGTCGAACAGATCCTCGTGTGCCACGGATATAGTCCCGGGCTCACGGTGGAACTGCCCAGGCCTGTAGGGAACTAAGAAGTTCAGGCTGCGCCGAGCTCGATGTAGGTACCAGTCGTGGAGGTCTCTGGTTGATCGATCCAATTTCCGCAAAGATGCCTCCGACAAGAGTGGGAGAGCGTTCGTGAACGTCCGCGGCAGTCCCTGTCGCCCTTTGCCCTTGCCTTTGCCGCCCTTGCCTTTTGCCGGGGACTGAGCGCGTACCTTCGAAGGCAAGGGCGAGGTGATGGCGGCTTTCTTCCGAGGTGGAGGCGTGGATGCGCTGGGTGGGGTCGAGGCCGTCTTTGATGTGTCCAGGTTCGCACGAGATCGGCCCTCATGCCCCGAGCTGGGGGCGCAGTCCCCTGGTAGCCCCGCGGCAGGCCACTTCAATTAATGAGCACGTATGTTAGATTATGCAAGTTGAGTATACTGAGTAGGATGTAATCTAAAATGTGTAGGATTTACCGGTTGTATTACAAGACACTTCTTGGGCCACTGTACGTAGGAGCCCACTGCCTCAGCAAGTGTCTGCAGTTCCTCTGTTGGGACTGGCAACGAAGAATCGTTGTAGCCCGGCATGGCCATGTCCACCTGTACCTTTGCGAAACCCAACCGCAGAGGTACACAGTGGACCCGGACATCCGGCGCAGACGGATATACGAAGCCGTGTCCAACCACTTCCTGCCCGGCGCCTACGTGATTCTGTAGGATGCAGCCCTCCGGCCCCTGCAAATTTGTAACAATTAAGTGCACAGATGAAGGCTTGCATCAACTTAAGTGCACAGATGAAGGCTTGCAGTACCTCAAGTAGATCCACTGGATCCGCGAGTACCTTCGAAGCGCAACTGCTTATCCGACCCCGCGGGGTACCGTCGTCCTGGGGATCCGCATCTGCACTCTTGGCCAGCAATGCTTGTCTCAACCGTGCAAACTCTTCCCTCATTTGTGCGACCTCGGTCTGCACCTCAGACTGTACCTCAGCCCGTATCTCAGCCCGCATCTCCGCCCGTATCTCCTCCCGTACCTCAGCCCGTATCTTATCGGAGAGGTCAGCTTCCTTTTCCTTCCAGGTGCGGGCCTTCTTCCTCGGTGGAGCCGGATCTACGAAACCGGCCTTCCACGACACAATGGCTCCCACGGCCCGTGTCCGCCCGGGATGCTCCTTATTTCCTAGAGCCCGGGTGAGGATGTCGTTCTCCCTCTGCGGGGTAAACAATCCCTCCGCTGCCTCCTTCTCAAAAGAGATTTGTTACATTTGAAGGTACCTTGTGAGACAAATTGCTTTATATACACTTGTGCGCACACAGTTTACGAGGTTAGCCAACTTACCATTCGCCTCACAACGTCGGCGTCCCCAAGGGTTGCGACTGCACAAACCCCGTGGACGACACGGACCCCCTCCCCCTCCACCATCGCTTGCACCTCTCATCCCGGATCTCGGAGAGCGGCAACTCAGGGGTGTCGATGACAGGATTTTGTTCGTCTTCCTTCTTCCACTGTTCCTCCTTCCCCGCATAGCCCCAGGATCCGAGCCGATGCGGGTGGTCGTTCCTCTTCTGGATCGCCCTATTCTTCTCGCTAAGGGCCTTGAACTCCTCAGTCCCCTTCTGCTTGGTGAATTCCTCCCATACCTCCTCCGATATGAAGGGGTACTTCTCGCAAGGAGATTTCCCCGCAGCTAGGAAGTTACTGACGAGCCAGCTCTTAAAGGTTTTCCATGTTCCGTTCATGTCCTTCAAGCAGGCAGTCCTAGGTGTATCGTCGGGGATGTTCCACTTAGCCTGTTTCTGAAAAATGCATACAATTAATCACGAGTTAGTTAAACTTTAGTATAAGCCAAGAGAACGTGATTACGAAAGAGTTCAGCGATTTCAGTTCATTTAACCTTCACTTCCGCCCACAACCTATCCCTCTCGTCCGCCGTCACGTCCTTCCAGCTCTGGACGGTGATCTTCACCCTTTCTTTCGCCAACAGCCCAACGTAGGCCGCGTACCTCCCAGCCTTCTTTCCAATCGGCCTCCCAAATTGGTTGAACTCACAAGAAAGATCCGTGCGTTTGGCCAAACGCCCCAACGTCGTCGCGCCTCGCCCCACCCTCTTGCGCTGGGATGTAACAGCCCCATCTTCAGTAGTTACGATGGGGTTGGCCCTAGTCGAACCACTAGTACCATCCGATGAAGACGACGACATGTCTTCCCCTACAAAACCTTCAACAAACCATATATATGGCAATTAATTCGCCATGGAGTTCCATAACTCAGCCCAGGACTGGAGACTAACTAGGGCGGCAAAAGGGAAAATAATACAAAAAGAAAGACATGCATAAATTACTTACTGAACTCTTCAGAAATATTTTCTATCGGTAAACACATGAGCTGCCGATAGACCATAACAATTACCTCCACACAAGACAATTTTTCTATCGGCAAACACGTGAGATACCGATAGAACATAACAATGTTCTCTACATATGGAATTTTGTTGACAAGCCACCATTCATTGTCATCACATAACATTCTCGATGATTTGCTACACTAATATTCATTGGCCAGCATTATTATTTCACACGTAAATATGCACACAAGCATCTAAGTGCCACTGTGCATAATCTTTAGCCTAGCCTGTATGTGAGTCATCAGGACTTCACAGCTATTAGGTTGGGAAAAGTCATGTATATAGGCATTTGAAACATATACATCGAAGACCCATCCACATTGCCATATATTCATACGAAGTGAGTAAAAATTCCCAACCAAACTAGTACATTGCATGGCTCATGTCCTTCCAGATCCAAAAAGTTTTACTACTTGTGCAGAAAAATTTTCTATCGGTAAACACATGAGCTGCCGATAGAATATGTGTAAGAACACCTCCAACATATAATCTGCATTACATGGCAGTTGGATACAATTGATCACACATACAGCAGTATAGAGAAGTTAAAATCTCAAAACAGGTTCATTACAGCACTGGAACATATTATGTAAACCCTAATTAAAATCAACATTGCCTGCGGAATGTACATAAGCCAACACAATAGGGAACCCTAGTGTAATTGCAAAACTCAAAGAATTAGTACGTGCAAAACACTAGGATCAAATAAAGAAGATGCTGGAAATAGAACGAAAAATTAGGGTATTTACGGCGGCGATCAGTTCTGGTGATGGAGAGGCGGTGTAGAACGCAGCAGCGGCGGGCGAAGGACGAAAATAAGAACCGGTGGCAGTGAAGAACCAGTGTCCAGCCGGCGATCGTCGTGTGGGAGAGAGGAAGTGAGTGGTCACGGCGGAGGTTGGGGTTTTCTTCGCTCTCAAAGAGACGCAGTGCTCTAAGGTGGAACTGTTCGAGTGGAGGGAAACTAAAGGGCCGTGTACGAGTAATAAAGTAGCGGAGGAACTTTTCTATCGGTATAACAAAATGATACCGATAGACTTATGTAATTTTCTATCGAAACAACAAAATAATACCGATAGAAAAAGTAAATTTCCCGGAAAAATATTTGAATTAGTGGATGCATTTTTCTATCGGTATAAACAATAAAATCCCGTGAGACCAATTTTCCACAGAAAATTTTTTTAAAGTGCTTGAGATTGGGTGCCATTTTTCTATCGGTAAAAACAACAAAATACCGTGAGAGTAATGAAAAGGTGCCCTTTTCTATCGGTATAAACAAAAAAATCCTGTGAGCCCAATTTTCCCCAGAAAATTTTTTTGATTAAGTGCTTGAGATTTGTGTGCCCTTTTTCTATCGGTAAAAACAACAAAATACCGTCAGAGTAATGAAAAGGTACACAATTTAACACCAAACAGACCGTGGTTGAAAGCTGCAGAATGTTAAAGAAAGAGGGAAGATAGCCGGAAAATTGGAAAATTGACATAAAAAGAAATTGTTCATTCATTGTTGTTTTATCACTTCCAAAAAAAAAATAAAACCCAAAATGCTAGGTCAAGGGGTGGTCTTAGCCCTGGCTGCATGTAGAATAGAGTCAGTTAGACTTGCAGCCAGGACGCAGGACTCCTCTAGCGACAAGTTGTCCCTAGGATCAACTACTACCGCGTCGAGAAGGCCTGCGACCTCCCTCAGCTTCGCTATGGTATCCTTCATAGTCAAACCGCAGCCAGCGATGGTCATATCCGCGGCTTTCTTCTCCTCGCGAAGACGCCTCGTCCTCGCCCTAGCATTGTCACCATCCGTCTTCATGCACTTAATGCGCTGGAAGAGATCGTCAAGATCAAGCCGTAGCTGAGTGTGCTTGTCTGTAAGGAGCTTGTGCTCGTCCTGGAGGGCCCTCAGGTCAGCCTTCACTTTGGCAGTGTCTTCCACGGCTACCATTCCCTGTGCAAATCAACAGGTCAAGAATGAACTGAACATGGATTAACAATACAGGGATAAACCGAGGAGATTTAGAGTTCTTACCGGGGAGGGCGTGGATGACGATCCCATGGAGGTTGCCATTGTGAAAGAGAAGATGAGGAGTCGAACCGTTCGAGAATTAGAAAAACAACAAAATACCGCGACGCATGGCGAGGTACTTATAGAGTTTCCAAGGCGACGCATGGCGACACGTTTGAGAATTCAAAGCGGCAGAATCTTCTTCTATCGGTAAAAACAGGGAAAAACCGTCAGACAACAAATACCGTGAGACAAATGAATTTATTCTAACGGTAAAATAGAACAATACCGATAGAAAACATTTTGAAGTGCCTGAGAGAAGATGTCCTTCTCTATCGGTATAAATAACAAAATACCGTCAGAAAAAGGGATTTTTGCAGAACTTAATTTGAAGAGGCTGCGATGAGATTTTTGCAAGTGCTATTTGAAGGGAAGAATTAAATATTTACAGGATAAAGGTACTGTACATGTTAGAACTCATGCTGTGGAGTAAAATTGAGATGTATTAATGTTGTGAACTAGCTTATCATTAAATTCTAAAGAAAAATGTACTGACTGATGTATTAATGATAAGTTCCTCACCTTGCTGCAGAACTTGTGGGCTGTTTGGTTGGCATTTATCCCTGAAATAGAAATTAATCATCAATGGTTCTCAACCCATAATCCTTCTTCGTGGTCATCTCGCAGATACGTTGTTTCGTCGATATCTTCAATACGGATAGATTGAATGTCCTCTAAAAATGGAGGTATTTCATCGAATTGGTTATACTCCTCTTCGTCGACAACATCTTCGACCCCAACAATACGTCTCTTGCTGTGGAGGACAACATGCAAGTTTGGATTGGCCGGGTCAACGATGTAGAATACCTGTGTGGCTTGCTTTGCAAGTATGAATGGATCGTCTTGGTGTCCGACTCTACCAAGATCGACGAGAGTAAACCCGTAACTGTCAACTTGAACACCTCGAGAGATTTCGACCCATTGGCATCGAAACAGGGGAATCTTAAGTAATCCGTAATCGAGCTCCCATATTTCGTCAATAACACCGTAATATGAGTTCAGCGCCCTTACTGACCTGGCATCCTCGGAAATAGCAAACAGTGTCACTCCGCTACATTGCGTGCTACTCTTGGCGTCTTGAGCTCTTGTGTAAAATGAATACCCATTGATGTCGTACCCCTGCCAAGTCCCTACAGTGAATCTTGGGCCTCTAGCCAACCATGTCACAGTTTCACTTACGGAGCCCTGGCAGCTCGCATGACTCTTTCTTGGATCCACTCAACAAATTTCCTGTTATGTTCTCTGCTTACCCAAACGTCTGACTTCGAAGGATTCTGTGACCGTAACATTACCTTGTGCTCGTGTATGTATGGCTCGACCTCCGTCATGTGTTGTAAGACCCAAAAATGTGATTTTGCGTACACATCACGAGCGGGGACGATAGCTTTGAATCCAATCGTTCCAATTCCCTCAAGCCTACCCTCGTGTCGGGACCTAGGAACACCAATTGGGTCAACCCCGGCCATATAATCTGTGCAAAATTCAATCACCTCCTCGGCGGCATAACCTTCCATGATACTCCCCTCGGGTCGACGACGAGTCCTTACGTATCCCTTCAATACACCCATAAATCTCTCAAATGGATACATGTAGCGCAGGCACACAGGTCCACAAAACTTAATTTCTCTGATAAGGTGAACAATCAGATGGACCATAACATCAAAAAAGGATGGAGGGAAATACATCTCGAGCTGACAAAGAGTTGTAACCACGTCGCGTTGCAAAGCGTCCAGTCCATCGGGATCAATTACCTACGAGGACACAGTTGCGCCAAATATTCATATCAGAAAAATCTTCTAATTAAGCTCCACAAATGGAGGTAGTGAACTTATAGTACGAGTGCACGTACTTACCTTGCAAGATATTGCGTTGAAGAAATAACATAGGTTTGTGATTGTTTCTCTGACTTTAACTGGGAGAATGCCTCTGATAGCAATGGGAAGCATCTGTGACATCAAGACATGACAGTCGTGGGACTTCATGCCAACCAGTCTTAGGTCCTTCATAGACACAAGTTTTTTCAAGTTCGCGGAGTACCCACATGGAACTTTAACACCGTGCAGGCACCGACAGATTTCTGTTTTTTCGCTCTTGGACAACGTGTAGCAGGCTGGGGGGAGGTATGTACGCTTTCCATTCTCTAAAGGTGCAAGCTCAGTCCTTATCCCCATTTCCACCATGTCACGACGAGCTTTCACACCATCCTTTGTCTTTCCCGGAATGTTCAACAACAAACCAATCAAACTGTCACAGACATTTTTCTCTACATGCATGACGTCAATGCAATGTCGAACTTGTAAGTGCTCCCAGTACGGTAGATCCCAGAGAATCGATCTCTTCTTCCAAACATTTTTTTCTCGAGGTTTAGAATGCTTACCGAACTCAACTTTGATGTCGTTCACGCGTGAGTAAATCTCCTTACCGGTCAGAAACACTGGAGCTGATCCCTTCTCAGGCTTCCCGTTAAATGATTTCCTCTTCTTACGGTACGTGTGATGCACCGGAAGAAACCTGCGGTGACCCATGTACACTGTTTTCCGGCAGTTTCGCAGCCACATGCTCTCAATTTCATCTAGGCAAATAGGGCAAGCCTTGGCTCCTTTCGTACTATACCCCGACAAATTGCCGTAGGCAGGAAAATCATTTATGGTGCAAAATATCAGGGCCCGCAAGATGAAATTCTCTTTCTTGTATGCATCCCACACCTGCACACCCTCGCTCCACAATTTCTGTAAGTCCTCGATTAAAGGCGCTAGAAACACGTCAATATCATTTCCGGGTTGTCTGGGTCCTGAGATTAGTAACGCCATCATGATGTACTTGCGCTTCATGCATAACCAAGGAGGAAGATTGTAGATGCATAAAAGAACCGGCTAAGTGCTGTGCCGGCTGCTCATATTACCATGTGGGTTCATACCATCTGTACTCAGCCCGAACCTTACATTCCTAAGTTCGCCGCCGAACTCAGCAAATGTTCTGTTGATGTTTCTCCATTGAATAGAATCAGCTGGGTGTCTCAGTTTTCCGTCTTGTTTCCGGGCTTCAGCATGCCAACGCAAGTGCTTCGCGACTTTCGGATTTGCAAACAGCCGCTTCAATCTAGGTATCATAGGCAAGTACCACACAGTTTTTGCCGGGGGCCCTTTCCTTACCTCGTGACGTTCACTGTCAATCCGGTCCCTACGCGTATACCTCGATGCGCCGCATCTTGGACAAACATGCAAACTGGAGTACTCGTTACGGTACAACACACAATCATTTGGGCATGCGTGTATTCTTTCGATTTCCATTCCCAACGGACACAACAGTTTTTTGGCTTGGTAAGTAGATCTTGGCAACTCATTTCCCTCTGGAAGCATGTCCGCTAGAAGATCTAATAGTGCCGTGAAACTCTTATCACTCCAACTGTTTCCTGCCTTCAAGTTATATAATCTCAGCACAGAAGACAGTTTTGTAAATGTTGCACATCTAGGGAACATAGGCTTCTCAGAGTCAGCAATCAGTTTCTCAAATTCACAGAAGTCATTTTCGTTGTAATCTTCCTCTACATCACGTAACATCTCATCTAGATTGTCATCATCATCATCTACGTGCACATCGGAATGAACATTACCAAAATTGGGATGATCATCGATATTATTGCAATCCACATCCGAGTCGTGCTGATTGGTAGTAGTGGTGCTTGTTTCCTCAAGATCTTCGCCATGCCATATCCAACGGGTGTATCGCGCGTTAAAACCACGACGAATCAAATGACTCTTAATTTGATCAGAGTTACTAAACCTCTTCAAGTTCATACAATCTGTACAAGGACAGAGCATATTTTTCTCTCCCTTCCTCTCCTTTTGTTGCTCAGCAAATTTAATAAACTCATTCACACCATCCAAATATTCAAGAGTAGTACGTTTTATTCCATACATCCAATATTTCCTGTCCATCTACAATTAACAAAATTTAACGAGTAAGCCATGCATGAAACCTGCCCGATTAAGTTATGTATATGTACATGTACAGCCTCTTACAACAGATACATGTGTTGAACCCTAGCCTGACGAAATTAACACTAATTAACCTAGCTAACTACACAATACAAGCTAGTTAGCTCCTAAAACATGACGCATTTCCAGCTACCAAGCTCCCAAGCTTAGAGCTACAAACTTGGAACTACACAATACAGCTAGCTTGCAAGTAGAGAGGAAGGGAGATCTAGAGGGAGAGAGAGATAAGTGTCGACGATTAAGCGTACCTTAAAGAGAGGGGCGCAATCAACTTCCCTCCAGCCTGCGCTGATCACCCTAGCAGTGTAGCTGGAACTTTCGTCACAAACAGAGGGACACAGAGTGCAACAGAACAAATTAAAGAGCAGCTCAGCAATGGTCGAGTGGGGTTTTCCTTATAATGGACATTTTTCTAACGGTAAATACATGAAATAACCGTCAGACTAATTTAGGTAATTTGCCGCTCACATATTCTATCGGTAAAACCACACACATACCGTTAGAGAATATACATTACTAAGCAAATATATGTGTTTTCCTATCGGTAAATATGTGTACTTACCGTTAGATCATGCATGACACAGCAAGCACATGAGTTTTTCTATCGGTATATATGTGTACTTACCGTTAGATGATGCATGACACTCGAGCATTAGTTTTTGTATCGGTAAATATGTGCATTTACCGTTAGACTATGCATGACTGAGCAAATATATGTATTTTTCTATCGGTAAAAACACATATTTACCGTTATAATATGCATGACTGAACAAATATTTTTGCTTCCTATCGGTAAATATGTGTATTTACCGTTAGAATATGCATGACTGAACAAATATATGTGTTTTCCTATCGGTAAATATGTGTACTTACCGTTAGAGGAGATACTGTTACCAAACTGGGACAAACATGCACATGCCATTTCTCACATTCAAGGAATCATATCAATGTAACATCAAACAGATCTTACATCAAACGGATCTTAACTAGAAGATAAAGCAATATATTTCAAGAAATGCTAATTTGTGGATTAACTAGGAGACACAAAAATACTTTTCGTAGGTAGTTGGGACTTCATCTTGCCAAAGAAATTACAGATGCCAGTTCACAAATTCAGGTACAAACATACACATGCCAGTTCACCAATACAAATTCAGGTACAAACATACACATGCCAGTTCACAAATTTAAGTGCATGTCTGAAATACCAGTACAAATACACACCTACCTACCAATACAATTAAATACACAAATGCTCCCTGCACATTCAAGTTCATGTCCCAATTAGCAATACATGATACACAAATATACAACAATATACAAATACAACAATTCACACATTCGATGTATATTACAAAAGCCACGTCTGAAATTAACAACAGATCACGACGAGGACCCAGTGGCCCATACATGCATTTTACATAAAAGGGAACCTTTGCAGGTTGCCACAATGCAACTACCGACTACAAGTTAGACCGAATACATCACAAATCCATTCATCCAAAACAGCAAATGTCTGAACCACATTGGACTTAACCATAGGAGTTCAGTTCGAAGACGCCCGAGGAGCTGGAACTGCCGTCGACATACATTTGTACGTATTGGTGATTTCCTCGGACTCAAACTCGATCAACTCAACTCAACTCCATTAACAAAAAGAACCTACCTTCCAAGATGTTGTTCTGTGTAGTGATGGTGTAGAATGGCTGTGCAAATAACAACAATTCTTCTTCTCCAAGCAGGTAAGCATCTGGCCACAAGCTGGTGCATGCAAAAAAATGTAAGATGCTTTCTATAGGTCCTGATTTGAGAAACACGCTGGGCTTAAGCATCTTCTCGACTGAGCCAACCAAGATCTCGCCCTTCACGTCCTTCCAACTCTCGACGGTGATCTTCACCATTTCTTTCGCCAACAAGCCAACGTAGGCAGTGTACTGTGATGAAGAACCGTGAAATACGTTGCCCCTCACGAGCATCATCCAAGGACCTGAACAGATCATAATCATATTGAAAAGAAGACACATCAAAATGAAGGATACAAAAAAAGCAGAATTATTGCCATAATCGGATTAGAATAATCTAACAATATTGCAGAAATTTTACGTACCTTCCTTGGGATGCCGACGTCTAGAGGGCGTCGATGGAGGTGCGGAGGTGCAGCGGTCCCCTGTAGAGGTGCGCCGGCCGTCCATGGAGCTTATGGGTTAGGACTACGAGCCCCAGATGAACTGTGAGAATGAAAGAGACATACCCGTGTATTTATACAATTATATATTTTCTATCGGTAAGAAAACAGAATACCGTTAGTAATAAAAACATCTGTAGAAGCCGAATGGTTCTATCGGCACAATAAATATTACCGATAGGAATTTTTGTACATACTCTATCGGTGTGTACGTACATTACCGATAGAATATTACTAGTTGTAGAAGGCCAACAGTTCTAAGATATTTTTTGCAATATTCTACCGGTATAAACATTCATTACCGATAGAATAAAACTATTAGAAGACGAACAGTTCTAAGAAATTTTCTATATATTCTAACGGTAAAAGAATCCATTGCCGATAGAATAAAAATATTTGTAGAAGGTCAACTATTCTATCGGCGAACTACATATTGCCGATAGGAATTTTTAATATACTCTGTCGGTATATTCATACAGTAGCGATAGAATAAGTCTAGTTGTTGAAGTCGACCAGTCCTATCGGCGCACAACATTCTTCCGTCAGTACTTATGCATCTCTTCTAACGGCAAATATGTTCATCACCGCTAGAGTAAATCATACAATTTATTCTATCGGTAAGTTTCTTAGAAACCGATAGGGAAAATACATCCGTCGGGCTTATATGACCGCGAGACACATTTTCTATCGGTTTTGTGCTGTTTCGCTAATAACCGATAGAAGATAGGGGTTAGTAGACTGCATTTCTGTACTAACTAGCACTACAAGAGGATCCACATTCGTCAATGAGTGTTTGTATCGAACACATCACACAAAGATTTTTTTGTTTTTTTTGCACATGCACCACAACTATAATTGTCAATAGATCGTGCCACATTGGAATTGTGTCGTAACATATCATGTTAATCGTGTTGTGGAACTATGTTGTGTTCAATTTCAGTAACTCTACTTATCTGCAAGCAATAATTTACTTGACTCAACACAATGTCCAACCAGTTAGGCTATCTCCAATACAAGTGGATGTTTAAGAGGAAAGAGAGCGTGTCACGTATGCGAAGAGTCAAACAAAAACACTCGAAAAACCAAACTAGTCAGTTCTTGAGAAGAAATAATATGTCATGTCATCAAAACCAACATTCACTTTTCACTATTTATTCATTCAAAACGCATTAAAAAACCAATCTAAACAACCTCTCGTATCTACGTTCACTACTACAGAATTCATCATCACAGTCGGGTCAAAACAGTCATCACAGACGGTTCTTACCTGTCAGTGATATTCGAGTCAGTGATAATCATGTACTATCACAGACGATTTTTGATGTTTTCAACCGTCAGTGATCTCTCCATTCACAGACTGTTATAAGATCAGAACCGTCTGTGATACTCATATTTCGCAGACTGTTATAAGATCAGAACCGTCTGTGATACTCATAATTCACAGACTGTTATAAGATTAGAACCGTCTGTGATACTCATACTACACAGACTGTTATAACATCAGAACCGTCTGTGATACTCATACTTCACAGACTGTTCTAACATCAGAACCGTCTATGATACTCATACTACCACAGACGGTTTTAATCTCAGAACCGTCTCTGATAATTTGAGTTTCGCAGACGGTTCTAATGTCAAAACCACCTGGGATCCTCACATTATCAGTGACGGGTCTGAGAACAGAACCGTCTGTGATACTCAGGTTTTGACCTCTGATAATTTGAGTATACACAGACGGTTTTGACATCAGAACCGTCTGCGATACTCATATTTTACTGACAGTTCTGAGATCAAAACCGTCTGTGTTAGTATGAGTATCTCAGACGGCTTTGATGTCATAACAGACTGTGATACTCAGATTACCAGAGACGGTTTTGTTATCAGAACCGTCAGTGGTACTCAAAATACACAGACTGTTATGACATCAAAGCCGTCTGAGATACTCATACTAACATAGACGGTTTTGATCTCAGAACCGTCAGTAATAATACGAGTATCGCAGACGGTTCTGATGTCATAACCGTCTGTGTATTTGGAGTATCAGAGACGGTTATGACCTCAAAACCGTCTGTGTATTTAGAGTATCACAGACGGCTTTGAGGTCAAAACCATCTGCGATAGTGTGATAATCTTGAATATCACAGACGGTTTTTAGGTTAGAACCGTCTGTGATAGTGTTATAATCTCAGAACCGTCTGTGATAGTGTGATATCACAGACGGCTCTGAGGTCAAAACCATCTGTGATAGTGTCATTATCGGTGACTGTTATAATCTCAGACGGTTGTAAGATCAAAACCGACTGTGCATAATATACACAGACGGTTTTGATCTTACAAACCGTCTGAGATGTCCTCTGTACAAATTGCATTTCATATATACAGTTCATGAATTTCATACATGCACAGTACTCAAATATATACAGTCTCATATATATATTTGTACAATTGAACTCAGAAATATATTTGTACAGTACTCAAATATATACAGTTTCATATGCACAGTACTCAAATATATTTGTACCCCTCTGTATAGCATTTCATATATACAGCACAGAACTCAGAAATATGTACAATTGAACAAATAAATGTAATCGACAATTAAAGTCAGTGTGTTAGATGTACAAATAAATGTAAGGCCGCACTAATACGAACCTTGCGGGTCCCTAAACTTCCCCTTGGTTGATATGGCCTCCGAAAGGAAAAACTCAGCGAGCATCCCTCAGACAATACCAATTTGCCGAGGGTCAAGGCTTTCTGAAGGGAAGTCGACCCCCTGCAGCAAGAGTTGGTACATAAAAAATTAGCTGTAGTTGTAAATTCTGTCAAATCGATACAAAGGGGAGCAGTTGTATACCTCGGGGAAATCTGGCCGGTGAGGGGTGATGATCAGGTCATACATGTGGCGCATCACGTAGAACCCACATGTATTGTCGTCCGGCTGCTGATGGCACTGCCAATTTACAGACCGAGAGTTAGGTGGGGACAAGTTATAAAGTAAAACAGATGCCAGTTGAAATTTGTACCGAAAATTGTAACCACTGAAACTTATCGGCTCGCCGCTCGTGTTGTCTCCCTACCTCAGCAAAGTACTTCGTGAAAGCCCTGTAGATAGTCAAAATTGACAGTTTGAGGATAGCCGAAATTGACAATTTGACGACAGTAAATCTAGATGCATGCAAGACAGGTCCACATCACCTTTCGAATACATCTCGTGCGCCGCAATACGAGTACCCTTTCCTCTGCAATGAGTCAAGGTAGAACACCTTGTTGCTTTTCGGAATAAGTAGCAGCAGGATCCAGTGGTAGCTACATATTACACGTAAAGAATTAAAAATTTAATCTAAATTTGGCGGTGTGCACATGGAGACACTAATCTACGGGTGAAGTACTGATGAAAGCACTCACCTCTGGTTGTAGTGTACAAGTATATACTCCTTGTCGACCTGAGCAAGCAACCCTCTTTTGATGTAGTCGACAACGAAGTCTGCGTCGGTCCTAAACATCACCTCGGCGACCATCTGGGGGTCCAAGAAACCAACAGGTATGCCCTTAGATTTGGCATAGTTGGTCATGCAGCTGCACGGAAGTAACCAATTAATAAATGACATATATCCGTATATGCACGGATAGTAGGATACTTACAGCACCCAAGACCGTAGGATTGACAAGTCGAGCGCATCTTTGTTCAGTAAATTGTGCAGGTCTTCGAAGGTCACCGAGTAGGTCCCAATGTCGTTATGGAACTCTGCCACGGTGTACTTGACCATGATGTGCGTCGGACGCTGCGTCTTGGTCTGGTTTGTCCTCTTCATGTACCATGCATGCAGGCTCTGGCATGCTAACCCCATAGTCGAAATTGCGGTATCGGAGGCCATGGGCATCCCCAGAGCGAACGGTATGAGAGTTGGCACACTCTTCTCGCTCTCCTTCGCCGGGCTCTTCTTTGCTTTTCCCCTACTAGCCAGCTTCTTGAATGGTTGCCTCTTAGTCAGAGTCAGCTTCGTCATCGGAGGGGTATGCTGGCTAGTAGGCCGTGTGTTGGTCTGTGATGTATGTGATGTAAGAACCTACGTATTATGACACTAACTCTGAGGGCTATTATTATAGTACGAATTATGAAACTGGTGGGGGAATCACCTCATACAGGACGATGTCTTTCTTGGGCCATTGCACGAACGTGTGCACCGCATCCCCGAGAGTGGTAATCTCGTCGTTCGGTGGCTTCTCCAACGGAAAACCCTTGCAATGATTAAAGACACTATCCACCTGGACCTGTGCAAAACCCTCACATAGAGGGGCACCATGGATTGTGGCCCCCGCCGTGCATGGTTGCGCCATCCCACGGGCAGCCTCGATCAGGAAGAGACCGGCCAGCACCATAAGCTTGCAGGAGGCGGGTTCCTACAAACAGTGCGCATTAACATGTTGAATTTCACCACTTTTCACTTTCGAATGAATTAACATAGACAAACGGTCATTACCTGCAGAAAGTCCACCGGATACTTTGGAGAGGGCTTCATCTGCGAAGACCCCGGTGCAGACGCGCAGCTACTACGGTGGCCAAGAAAGAGGGTCGGTACTTCCGCTGCTAGAAGGGGGGTGCCCTGGGTCGCCTTTCTTAGCTCTTCATACATGGACCGCATCTCCGACAACTGCTGCAGGAGTGCTTTGTCCCGAACAGCGAACTCCGATCGCATCTCCTCCTTGAGCCATTCATCGCGGGCTTGGTGGGATCTCTTTCTCCTCTTAGCCGCCTCCTCATCATCAGGGAAACCATACCTCCAAGGCACAGTGGCACCGAGGCCGCGAACGCGGCCTGGATGCTCCTTGTTTCCTAGCGCAGCTGTGAGGATATCCCTGTCCCTCCTCGGGTTGAACTCTCCGGATGCCGCCTGCGCACTCAGCGTCACCTGCAACAGGAGAACTTAGCAATACAGCCCATTGGATGCGTGTTACGAGGATAGTACGTGATCGGACAATCTTACCAGCCGGTCGATCACTTCCCTGTCCGCAGGGTTATTCACAGAGACGCTTCCGGAGGAGTTCATCGTCAATCTTGCTCGGCACCAATTGCGGGCGCGCACGTCCGTTATGCCCGCATAAGGACTGCCTGCCGAAGACTGGGAAGCTTCCTCGTCCTGCTTCCTCCACAACGCCTTCTTCCCCACATACCCACCACTGCCTAGTCTGTGTGGGTGGGTATTCTTGGCCTGGTTAGCCTGGCCCTTCGCACTAAGCTCCTGGAATTCTGGCTTGGCCTTCATCTCGACGAACTGCTGCCATGCCTCGGGAGTCACGAAAGGGAAGGCATCGAAGGGGGTCTTTGACTCCTTCACATAGAGCCTGACAAGGTGGCTCTTGAAGTTCCTCCACGCCTTGTTTATTGACATCAGTGTCCTCCGGCGGATGGTGAAGTGGCGATCCTCGGGAATGTGAAACGCCGCCTGCATTTCTTCCCACAGCGCATTCTTGCACCCTGGGGGCACTTGACCCTAGTCGGAGGTGGTGATGGGCACCCGATCCCTTGCCACTTTGCCGCATAGTGAGCGGTACTGACCGACAAGTTTGTCCGGAGCTTCCGGCACACCATTGTCGTCGAACTGGACGTGCTGCTTTTCCCGCTTGTCCAGACGCGCGCATGTCGTCCGGCCTCGCCCCTTTCTCTTCTTCTGCGGGGTCACGGCGGACGAGGCAACCTCCGGCCCAGGCGTCTCATCGCCAGTGAGGTCACCCTACTCCCCGAGTGGTGCATTTCGTCACCAGACATAGTTCGTAACATAAGTGAAAGAGAGAACAGTTTAAGTAAATCTGCAACTAATAATTCTATAACAAAACCCATATACTTATAATTAACCAAGAATGACAGAAACGGTGGGGAGGCGATGGAGGTGATCGCGCCTGATGGTGGAAAGGCGATGCAGGTGATCGCGACGGACGGAGAGGAGGAGAAGGTGGGAGGCGATGGAGGTGATCGCGACGGACGGTGCGAGGGCGGAGAGAGCTAGGGCAAACAGTTGCGAAGACTGGAATGAGCGGGACAAACCCCGCCTTGAACTATTAACCGCGAAGATATTATCACAGTCGGTCCAACACTCACAACCGTTTGTGATAATATTATCACAGTCGGTTCTCGCATCAGAACCGTCTGTAATAATCGACATAGTGATAGTCACCAGAGAGATTATCACAGACGGTTTTGAGTTGAGAGCCGACTGTGACTCTGATTATCATAGACGGTTTGGAATTGAGAACCGACGGTGCACGTCAAGAACTCGAAGAGTCGGACACTGTTGAAAATATCACAGTCGGTTCTATATATATAACCGTCTGTGATAATATTATCACAGTCGGTTCTCAAATAAAAACCGTCTGTGGTAATCTACATAGTGAGAGATTATCACAGACTGTTGTGAGTTGAGAACTGACTGTGACTGAGATTATCACAGACGGTTGCGACTTGAGAACCGACCGTGCAAGTGTACACTTGAAGAGTCGGAGACGCTGTTGGGAATATCACAGTCGGTTCTATATTCATACCCGTCTGTGATAGGTCAAAACCGTCCGTGATAATCTCTCTATTGAACGTTAGTTTTACAACTTGAAACTGATCTGTAGCTTTCAACTCTGAATGCTCGAAAACTTGTTTTAAATGAACACTCAGATATTTCAAATGTAGTCCAAATGCTCTGTAAATTGGTTACAGTGTACGTAGATCCGATAATTGGTTACAATGTGGAGCATGCTCAAATAAATTTAACATACAATGTACGTGGAGAATGCTCAAGTTAATGTTACATACAAATGGGAACTTTCACCAACAATTTCCACGTACACAGCCATGTTATCCTCAACTTTCCACTTGCCACGGCCCTGCAAAGACGAGAATTACAGGAGATATAAGCTATACAGATGGAAACAGAGAGATAAGGACGTACAGTTGATTACCTTTAAAGTATAACCCTTCCTGGTGATCCATACGCACGTAACTGGTTTCGTCGGTGTCTTCAGTATCGACCTGTACGCCATCTCCAAATGGAGGAATCTCATCAAATTGATTGTATTCCTCCTCGTCTACGACATTTTCAACTCCAACAATCCTTCTCTTGCCATGAAGGACGACGTGCCACTTCTTATTGGCCGGGTCAGTGACATAAATGACCTGAATGGCTTGATTTGCAAGTATGAATGGCTCATCTTTATAAGCAACACGATCGAGATCCACAGAAGTGAAACCATAACTGTCAACTTTCACACCCTGTGGGATTTGGACCCATCGGCATCGAATAGGGGAATCTTGAACAGTACGTAATCGAGCTCCCAAATTTCTTCAATGAACCCGTAGTACGAGTTCAATCCACGTACTACCCTTGTTGGTCCTGTCTTGGTGAACCCCTCATGGAAAGCTTCTACGCTCACTCCACTATTTTGCACAGTGCTCTTTCGATCTTGAGCTTTCGTGTAAAATGTGTACCCATTGATGTCGTATCCCTGCCATGTCTGTACAATAAACGTGGGCCCTTTTGCCAACCATTTAAGGTTCTCACTTGCGGACTCTCCGGTGATTCGCACCTTCATCCACGCGTTGAATCGACTGTTATGTTGTCCCGTGATCCAAACCTTGGATCGGCGAGGATTGTCTTGTCGTAGCATCTCCTTGTGCTCGTCGATGTACAGAGACACCTCCGTCATGTGTTGCAAGACCCAAAAATGAGCTTTCGAGTACATATCGAAATCAGGAGTGATGGCTCTTCGTCCAATAGTGCCAACACCATCAAGCCTCCCCTCGTGACGAGACACAGGAACTCCTATTGCTTCTACCTCGGCCATGTAATCGACGCAGAACTCAACAACCTCTTCCGCTGCATAACCTTCGACAATGCTACCCTCGGGCCGGGACCGATTCCTCACGTAGGCCTTAAGTACACCCATGTACCTCTCGAATGGATACATATAACGTAGGAACACGGGTCCACATATCTTGATTTCTCTGACAAGGTGGACGGTGAGATGGACCATGATATCAAAAAACGATGGAGGAAAATACATCTCAAGCTGACAGAGAGTTCGAACCACCTCGCTCTGCAGAGAATCCAGTCCATCGGGATCAATGACCTTGAAAGAAACTGCATTGAAGAAAAAACATAGCCTCATGATCGTCTCTCTGACCTTATGCGGTAGAATACTCCGGATGGCAATAGGAAGCATTTGTGTCATCAACACGTGACAATCATGAGACTTCATACCCAGCAATTTCAAATCGCCCATGGACACAAGCTTTTTCATATTTGCGGAGTAACCCGATGGAACTTTAACACCACAGAAACACTTACAGAGTTCTGTCCTCTCAGCCTTGCACAAAGTGTAGCATGCAGGGGGGAGGTATATACGGCCTTTATCGTCCTCTCTCGGTGCTAGCTCGGGCCTGATTCTCATTTCGATCATGTCACGCCGCACATTGACGCCATCCTTTATCTTCCCTGGAATGTTCAGCAATAGGCCGATTAAACTGTCACAAACATTCTTCTCTACATGCATGACATCAATGCAATGATGAACCTCTAAATGCTCCCAATACGGTAAGTCCCAAAATATCGATCTCTTCTTCCAAGTGTTCTTCGTGCTTGGTTTCAATTTACCACCCTTTCCAAACACAACGTCTATGTCCTTCACCCGTGAGTAAACATCTTTCCCGCGCGTAGGCTTCGGGGCTAAACCATCTTCCTTGTGGCCATCAAATTCCCTCTTCCTCTTACGATACGCGTCATTCTTCGGAAGAAACCTACCGTGATGCATGTACACTGTTTTCCTGCAATTCTTCAGCCACACGCTCTCAGTCTCATCTTCACAGTGGGGGCAAGCTTTGGCTCCTTTCATAGTACGGCCCGACAAATTTCCAAGGGCAGGGAAATCGTTGATGGTGCAGAATATCATAGCACGTAGGATGAAGTTCTCTCGTTTATATGCGTCCCATACCTGCACCCCTTTGTTCCACATTGTTAGGAGATCCTCTATCAATGGTGCTAGGTACACATCAATATCGTTTCCGGGTTGTTTTGGTCCTGAGATAAGCAGAGACATCATGATGTACTTGCACTTCATACACAACCAAGGAGGAAGGTTGTAGATACACAAAAGAACCGGCCAAGTGCTATGCCGACTGCTCATGTTACCAAAAGGATTAATTCCATCGGTACTCAACCCGAACCTTATATTCCTCAATTCTGCTCCGAAGTTAACAAATTCCCTGTCGATGTTTCTCCACTGCGAAGAATCAGCGGGGTGTCTTAGCTTTCCATCCTTCTTCCGGTCTTCCGAGTGCCAACGCAGTAATTTTGCCTCTTTACGGTTTGCAAACAAACGCTACAAGCGGGGAATGACTGGCAAATACCACAACACCTTAGCAGGAGGTCCTTGCTTTATTTCAGCATAGTCGCCGTCGTCTGTTCGGTCCTTAGTACGCTTATAGCGGGATGTGCCGTACACCGGACAAACATGCATATCCTTGTAGTCGTTACGGTAAAGGATGCAATCATTAGGGCATGCATGTATCCTTTCTACTTCCATTCCCAAAGGACACAACAGCTTTTTCGCTTGGTAGGTGTTTTTTGGCAACTCGTTTCCTTCTGGGAGCATGTCCGCCAAAAGATCTAACAGTGCTGTGAAACTCTTATCGGTCCAGCTGTTGCTTGCCTTCAATTTTAACAGTTCAAGCACAGAGGCCAACTTTGTGTACTTCGACTTGCAACGAGGGAACAACGGCTTTTCTGAGTCCTCAATCAAGCGCTTGAATTTGCCAAACTCCCTTTCACTATAATTTCCTTCCACATCACGCAACATGTCATCTAAATGGTCATCCTCTGGCATATCCTCGTCGAAGTCGTTGTTCGGATCCGACATGTCCTGTTCCTCAACCTGAGTGGCACTTGTTTCTGCAGTTGGCTCTTCTCCATGGTGGACCCAACACGTGTACCCCTTTTTGAAACCACGTCGGATCAAGTGGGCGACAATTTGAGATGAGTTGGTGAACATCTTAATATTCTGGCAGTCTACACAAGGACAGTACATATATGGTAAACCCTTCTCCGCCATGTCTTGCTCAGCAACCTTTTCGAAATCAAAAACACCTTTCATGTATTCCTCACCCACTCGGTTATCATTATACATCCAGTCTCGGACCATCTGCAATTAATCAAATTCATACACATGCTAATTAGTAAATCAATGGAGATCGATATTGATGATGAAATCAAGTAATGTGTATGCCTTGGGAGCAAGTACCAACCTTGGTTCGATCCTCAAATTTTTGCCCCCAAATGCTCCCCCGGCCTTTCGAGATTTCGCTCTTCCTTGCCCCAAATCTCTTCGAACTGGACAGTGTAAGTCGAGAAAGAGAGAATAACTAGCTCAAAACATCCGCCAAAAGACCTTTTATACCAGGTTCAATACAGACGGTTCTATATAATACCGTCAGTAATATCGGTGCATTTTTGAAGAACAGAATATCACTGACGGGTTTCACTCTATTAACCGTCGGTAATATCGGCGCATTTTGTGTAACTATGACAGAAATATCACAGACGGTTATGAACTCCAAACCGTCCGTGATAATTACAGTATCACAGACGGTTCCTAGGTCAAAATCGTCCGCTTTACTATCACAGTCGGTTTTTACTTCAGAACCGTCTGTGATTATCACTGTCGGATTTTACATCAGAACCGTACGTGATTATCATAGTCGGTTTTTACCTCAGAACCGTCTGTGTTAATTATAAAATCAACAATCTGCAAGATTATCACAGACGGTTTTAAGGTCCGAACCGTCTATAATATCCCGGATTGTTTGTTTGCATTCGACTACTGGTCATCAGTTGTTCCACTTATTTTTCATATTTGGTTCTATCTTATTTCAATGTTAGTATTTAAAAAAATGAACGTTCAGACTATTTGGTTTTATCTTGTTTTTCATATTTGTTGTATATATGTCTGTGGATCTTCAAAGAATTTTGATACTATTACAGTCGGTCCTGAAATTAAAACCGTCTGTAATCTTACAATCAGAGACGGTTTTGAGTTAAAAATCGTCTTGTTCGCAGCAGTATTTTCTTGTTAACATTTTCACACAGAACATCATTTGGTGATTATCAGTTACATAATCAATCGAAAAGCCAGATATATAAGGAAAAGAAATTTCTTATTTCTTACAATCTTTGCATACATAAAAGATACAATTAAGCGACCAATTAATTAGCGTCGACCTGTTCCGAAAGTAACTTACAAAGTTCTCCTAGGGACGTATTGGCATCAGTAGGATCTACACTGGCCGCCCCAGGAGAACTACCAATGGCTCTAAGACTATCAACATCATCTCTCAGCAAAGGAGTGGATTTGGCATCAGTAGGATCATCCAAGAAATTAAAGTTGATACAACAAAGGTGGAGATGAAGCTGCAACTCAAAGCACTCTGCCAAGTGCAGAATGGCAAAAGACATCCCCTCAGAATGGTTCTCCAGCGTCTCTTCTTTTTTTGGAGAGTTCTGCACAAGGCAACTTTCTCCTCCTGCACATATGCTTCTCCAGCTTCTCCTAGGGACGTATGCTGGGAGGGTGAAGATGATTGCCAAGCTTCAGAGTGGATTTGGACGTGGAAGTGTGAGCCTTACCCCAGAAAGTTGATCATCCAAGAAAAGCTGATGATACAAAGGTGTTGAAGAGGGGATATTGGAAGGATTGTTGTGGATCTCCAAAGATGGAGTCGATGCAACTGGAGGGGTTGCAAGGGGCAATGTGGCAACACAGGCCTCAGCACCCTCTAGAGTCTTCGCTGCAGCTCCATTGGAGGATCTTTCTGTTGGATCAGGATGTCGACTAGAGGGGGAGGGGGTGAATAGGAGACTTTTAAAATTTGTTTTTGCAAATGAAAAATTCAGATAAAGCAAGTAATATTAAAAGATAAGAGATTGAAACCGATATATCCCAAGGTATCGGAGACACGCCCAGTCTCCACTAGTCCTCGTTGAAGCACTCAGTCCTTGAGTATAGCTTCAGTATCCACACAGGACACTATCTACTAAGGTTGCTCCTTGTCCCCTCCGGAAAGGCGAGCACCAAGCCTTTTACAAGTAATCGCGTCTCTCCGACAATCTCCGATTTGGAGAGATCAGCGATTTCCGCCTCCGAACCGTCTAGGTGAGGGCGCTCACCAAGAGTAATAAGAAGCAAGGTCTACTCTAGACCTCCAATGCACACCGAGAAAATATCTAGAAATGGGAATGCAAGAACAATATGCTCGATGTGGCTAATACTCTCACGACTCGATCAAAAGATCAAGTTTTAAGTAAAACGAAGAAGCACTAGTGAGAAAGTATGAAAGGCTGTGTTGCTGTGTTTTCTTGTGTTAAAACAGCAGCTCAACACCTCTATTTATAGCCTTCGTGGTCAAAAGAGCCGTTTGTGCTCGAGCTGAAAATTAGTAACCAAGACTGACAGTCAGTTTCACAAACTGACAGTCAGTTTAGTGTATCACCAGAAAGAGTAAAAATAGGATCACAACAGCTCGAACGTTGTGGACTAAAACGGTAAAAAGAAACAGTCCAAACTGACAGTCAGTTACAAAGACTGACAGTCAGTGTCCACAAAATCAACAGTGAAAAGCAACGGCTAAAAACTTTATAACCGTTGAAGCAGATAACAACAAAAATTTACTGCCCAAACTGACAGTCAGTGTGTAAAACTGACAGTCAGTCTCAGTTTCAGTAACACAGAGAAAAATAGAATTAAAAATATCACAAAAATTTCTCTGTGGTCGAAACCAATACTGACAGTCAGTATACTCATACTGATAGTCAGTTAAGTACAAAAAATCTGAGACAGAAAAACATGCTCTCTGGAGATTTGTCAGTTTGCACTAACTGACATTAATACTGACAGTCAATTATAAACACTGACAGTCAGTCTAGTACAACAAAAATCAGCTCAATAAAAACATACTCTCTGGAGATTAGTCAGTTTATCAAACTGACAATCATACTGACAGTCAGTTATCAACACTGACAGTCAGTCTGGATAAAAACAGAGAAAACTCAAAATCCAGAGATCTGATTCAAATGATTTCAGTTTTGTTTTGAAGATATTTTCGAGAAGAACATTTTTTACAACAGCAACAAAAATTAGATCTTTTCAGATCTTTCTCAAGAAGTAAAAACCTCAACTGTTGACAAAATACAATATATCAAAACAAATTGTCGAAAAACCACAGATAATGATATGCATGCATTGACCTAGATTTTTCTCGGTATAATAGGAGATGTAGAGAGAACTTGCGTCCCCTCTTTATAGTACGGTTTAAACTAAGAATAAAATCCTTAAACCGATCGATCTTCATGCACCCTGAGATCGGTAAACCTAGAACTACAACATACCTCGATGCATCAGTTTAGTCCAGCAAAAACAATTTCTTTTTGCGTCTTCTTATGCTTTTGAACAACTTAAATTGAACTTCAACATTTTGATCACCAGCCCTTGCTTTTTGTGCGGTTGTCTGAAATCTGTAACACTAACTCAAACACATAGTTAGTCCAAAAATACTTATTATCATCAACCATCAAAACACATCAGGGTTAGACATGAAAGGCCTAGATGCAACACTTTCATCATTTCTAAGTCTCTTCTTTGGAGGGAGCATTTCCTCAGGCACCTGTGGATTTCGAAATGTATTTGTTTCAAGGTAATCAAGTCATAAAAGAAATATCTGCATTAGAGTTTCAGAGAGGACTTACTTTCTGAAGATCCTGATCGAGTTCATTCCTTATCTCTTCCTCATCACTCTCAATTTCAATAACCTCATTGGAATCTCGGCTCGTCATCAAGGTGGGAGTTGAGGAGGGAATAAAGACAGGGATTTAGGAGCCTCGCTATTTATAGAAACAGAAGGTGACGGTTCATATGCACGGGTGGCTCGAGTTTTAAAAAGCGCACTACTGGTTTTCAAGGTCAATAAATTCATGATAACTTCTCGGGAGATAAACTGCAACACGGAAAAGGAAGTTGAAGAGTCAGATTAGATAATTCGATGCAAATTAAATTTGAAGTAAATAATTAAGTCTCTTCATCTGCTCAGTTATTATGTGCGGTTATCAACAATTGCATGTAGATAATTCGAAGGGTGGGCACTGTTGGGACTATCACATACGGTTGGGATATCAAACTGTCTGCTTTAATATTACAGACAGTTCTCATGTCCAAACCGTCTGTAATATAACTATTACAGACGGTTCTGATGTTCGAACCGTCTTTACTATGCCTGGAATATTGAACTGTTCGACTTCTTCAAATACTTGTTCCCTCCCTGGAGTGTTTTGCTTCCATTCGAACCGCTCCACTTCTCTTTCTACAAGAAATGAGGGAAAATTGCAAAATTTACATAAGAACAAATTTTTAGTTTATTTTTTCAACATTAATGAAAAACAATTTCCAAATCGACGCTTCGTGTCCCCAGGTTAGTGCGCCGCGCAAACATCAGAAATGGAAAAGACACAACACACTGTTGAGAATTTGAAGTGGAGCGCACTACTTTCTTTTCAAGATCAATACCGTCATGATAAATATTCTCGGGAGATAAACTGGAACACGGTAAAACAGTAGTGCCCACTTTGGAAGTTGAAGCGTCAGATTATATAATTCGATGCAAATTAAATTTGAAATAAATAAATAGGTCTCTTCATCTGCGCTGTTATTATGTGCGGTTATCAACAATTGCATGTAGAGAATTGCACTGTTGGGACTATCACAGACGGTTGGGAGATCAAAACCGTCTGCGTTAATATTACAGACGGTTCTGATGTCCGAACCGTCTTTAATATGTCTGTTGAATATTGAACTGTTCGACTTCTACAAATACTTGTTCCCTCCCTGGATTTTTGCTTCCAGTTGAACCGCTGAGAATTTGAAAGAAGTTGAGAATTTGAAGCGTCGATAACTGTTCGACAATCACAGTCGGTCCTTACATAAAATCCGTCTATAACATTACTATCACAGACGGTTTGGAGTTAAAAACCGTCTGTGATATTGATAGAAGTTGAGAATTTGAGGCGGCGGACATTGTTGGGACTATCACAGTCGGGCCTTACATAAAAACCGTCTCTAATGTGACTATCACAGACGTTTTTTTACCTCAGAGCCGTTTGTGATATTCAAAGCACGTTGATATATAACTTCTATATTCTTTTTATATTATTTGCATGGGACCAGCGATTTCTATATTGTTTCTATATTATTTGAAGAGCTCCAATGGACTGCCCTCACAAGCCAAAGATCGCGATAGTCGTTCCTTGATCGCACACAGTGTACATACCTTTGTATGGTCGAATGTTCGACAAAAGCTAAAGAAAGATAAAGAAAGAGGGAAGATTGCATGCAGTCCAAGAATGTGCTGGAAAATTGGAAAGTTGACATAAGAACAAAGTTTTCAATAATTTTTTTCATCACTTACAAAAAAAAGTAAAAATACAGAATGCTAGGTCAAGGAGTGGTCTTAGCCCTGGCTGCATCTAGAATAAAGTCAGTTTGACTTGCAGCCAGGACGCAGGACTCCTCCAGCGACAAGTTGTCCTTCTCAGGATCAACTACTACAGCGTCGAGAAGGCCTGCGACCTCCCTCAGCTTCGCGATGGTATCCTTCATTGTCAAACCGCAGCCAGCGATGGTCATATCCGCGGCTTTCTTCTCCTCGCGAAGACGCCTCGTCCTCGCCCTAGCATTGTCACCATCCGTCTTCATGAGCTGAATGCGCTGGAAGAGATCGTCAAGGTCAAGCCGTAGCCGAGTGTGCTTCTCCGTGAGGAGCTTGTGCTCCTCCTGGAGGGCCCTCAGCTCGGCCTTGACTTTGCCAGTGTCTTCCACGGCTCCCCTTCCCTGTGCAAATCAACAGGTCAAGAATGTATTGAACAGGGATTAACAATACAGGGGTAAGTCCAAAAGATTGAGAGTTCTTACCGGGGAGGGCGAGGCTGACGATGCCATTGAGGATGCCATTGGCGCAGAGAAGCTAAGGAGTCAAACAGTTTGAGAACTATAAAAACTTGTAAAGTAAATGACAATTTTCCACTGTCAATTTATAGAACTTCCAAAGCGATGCTTTGTGTTCTCCTAGGCGCCGCGCGCGAAGATCGGAGACAGAAATGATCACAGTTGAGAATTCGAAGCGCCAGTACTTTTCCAGTCGGTTCAGACATCAGAACCGTCTGTGATAAGTAGACTATCACAGACGCTTCGTAGTTCACAACCGCTGTATAAATCACAGTCGGTTCTGAGTTCCGAACCGTCTGTGATAGTCTACTTATCACAGACGGTTCTCAGCTGGGAACCGATTGTATATATCACAGTCGGGTTTTAGGTTAGAACCGTCTGTGATAAGTAGACTATTACAGACGGTTCTCAGCTGGGAACCGATTGTATCTATCACAGTCGGTTTTTAAGTTAGAGCCGTCTGTGATAAGTAGACTATCACAGACGGTTTTGTGTTCAGAACCGTTTGGTTTACTGTCACAGTTGTTTTTGACATCAGAACCGTCTGTGATATCTGAACATATTCTCCCGACAGGCCTTCGCAGACGGTTTTCCATTGAACAGTTCATGCCCATCTGTGATGTGCCGTCCAGGATGTCTGTTTCTGTGGTAGTGGTTGGATTGACATGTGGGCCAAACCATCCTTAGACCCGCGTGTCAATTCTGTGATTGAAATAAATTAACATTGTATATTTTGAACGGCTAAAAACAAGTGGGCTAAACTAGAGATGGACCCACCTATCACTACTACAGAATACAACATCACAGTCGGTTTAAAACAATCATCATAGACGGTTCTAAACCGTCAATGATATTCGAATTAGTGATAGTCCGAGTATTATCATAGACGATTCTGAGCTCAAAACCGTTTGTGATAATCATTATCAGAGATGGTTCTCAGCTCAGAACCGTCTCTGATAATGATTATCACAGACGGTTCTCAGCTCAAAATCGTCTCTGATAATCTCCTTATCACAAACGGTTTTTAGCTCAAATATAAATCACTAAATCATCACATAAAAACTGAATTTATAGTTCATAAGTCTGTTCATAGTTAATAGCCAAAACACAGATTTTTGATACCAAAGGCAACATAGAATTTTAAATTTGCAATCAAATTCACTAAGAGTTTCAATTAAACATAAAAAATTATGAACTAAGAATTGGCAGCATTCAAACAAAGAATGGGTCAAACAGATTCAACATAAACAATTATCAACTAAGATTCAGTTCACACCAGATTTTAATTTTCACTATTCAGCTGTTCATCACACAACTACAAACTAGTCACTTTACAACATCTAGGAAACAAGGAGCAGGGGGAGAGAGTGTTTAAGAGAGGGAATTGTCACTGAGGCTTGAAGGAGAGATGATGCCATGGTGCTGAAGAATGCAGCCGCAGAAGAACTTGAGGAAGCTGCTGGAGGAGGTCGTCGTAGCTCGACCACAACCGAAGAGGTGCTGAAACCGTCGGCTGTCTCGTGGCCCAGGAAGAAGAAGTGGTCGTCGGATGGTCGTTGTTTAGGGAGCTGCTTGTAGTCATCATCGGCCCATGAGACGTGGCCGACGAGATGATGGTGGGCAATGGAGTGGTGGTGGCGTAGTCGAGCTTGGATCGGTGTGGATCTAGGGTTATAGTGGTGGCGCAGTGTAGAACGGTGGTGGATGGTGAAGGATCCAATGGCGAGGCGGTGCGACGGCGCTAGATCTACAGCGTCACATTGAAGGTGGCTGTTTGGTGAGGCACGGTGTAGGCACAACCGAGGAGACAACGAGGTGGCGGCGGTGGATGGTGAAGGATCTAAAGGCAAATGAAGTGAAGTGTCGCAAAGTGTGTGCCACTTTGAGTTAGGGCAAGTGAAGTGAAAAGTCGTAAAGTGTGGAAATGAGCAGGACAAAGCCCGCCTTATATTTTATAGTCGCAAATTCGCAAAGTCTGATAATCATTATCAAAGACGGTTCTGAACTAAAAACCGTATGTGATAATCATTATCAGAGACGGTTCTGAGCTCAAAACCGTCTCTGATATTATCAGACACTGTTCTGACTACAGAACTGTCTCAAATGAGTGTGCTTCAGATTGTAATACCATACTAGCACAGACGGTTATGAGGTCAGAACTGACTATGATAGTCCAGCACTATCACAGACGGTTTTGAGCTCAGAATCGTCTGTAATAATTAGCATATCACAGACGGTTCCAAGGTCAAAACCGTCTGTCGGACTATCACAGTTAGTTCTGATCTCAAAACCGTCTGTGATAACTTAACATTTTCTCTCAACAGGCCTTCACAGACGATTTTTCATTGAAAAGTTCATAACCGTCTGTGATGTGCCGTCCTGGATGTTTGTTTCTGTGATAGTGTATTAACTTCAAGGATATGTGTGCACACACAAAGTGAGGCACACACACTCATAACACCTACACAATTTGATGTGCCTCACTTTGTACACACGCACACTGTTTATCGCCCCCACTTACTGACACATAGGCCCGCCAAATTTGGTCTCATATGTCAGCTTTTCAGTGCATGTGGGTTAGAGTGAAAACATACATAACATACATAAACCCCACAAACTACGTCGCGTGGAGCCCAACGGGCCTGCTTGGCTCGGCTCATAACTCATGGGCCCACCACGCATTGTCGAGCGGGCGCTCAACTGACATGGGGCAAACATGGAGCTTGAGAGCCATCTGAAAATGACCGTTGGATCGAGGTAGGGATGGCAACAGGACAGGTTCGAGGTGGGGGTATAGTTCCTGTTCCTGCTCTAAGGGTAATACCAGCGCCCCACCCTCGCCGGGGGCCCCAATACTCGACGAGATCGACGGGGGCTAACAAGAGTCGACGAGGGTCAACGGGGGCCGGCGAGGGTCGATGGTGGGGTTGATGAGTGTGGTGAGGGCGGCGATCAGACGAGGCGATGCAGGGCGTGAAGCAGCGGAGGATAGATCTAGGGTTTGGTAATTTAGTTTTTGTACTGCGGGTTAACAATAGTTTCTAGTCGGGGCGGGTTTTCAGGTTCGGATATTGAATTTGCTTACCGGGTCTTAAAATACCTGCGGATATTGATTTTCTCCATACCCACCCCCGTGGGTATTGATTCTTCTTCACACCCTCTTCCTTTGGTTCTAGTACCCGCGGGAGGCGAGTATTATCCGCCTCATTGTCGTCCCTAGATCGAGGCTTATGTCAAACTTTACCTACTCTGGTGGCTTTATCCTCCAGCTCATAAATTGCACAAATCACCGTTACACGTTTTGTTAACAATCCCACTTAATCATTTTTCTAAACATTCCTGTCTAAAACAAATACGACAGCAGTCACACACCACGCCATGCCATCACTTTCAGCGCAAGTACAAGAAACCACGACACTATACGGGGACATTCCACAAACACCTTCGTCCTCCCGGGTTCCGGCCATGGCGTCGCCGTCACTTGCCGCCAGCGCTCTGCTCGAGCACGAACTCCTTGATCCTGAGCATTAGGTCTCTCGCCTCTTCGAACTCCGGGAACACGTAGAACGCGTGGATGGCACCGCCGTACTCCAGCACCGTCACCTTCTTGCCCTCGCGCTTCAGCATCTCGCAGTACCTTCTTTGCCAGTCTTGGAGCGGGTCGTACCCACCGATCACCACCACGGCCGGCGGGAACTCCGGGAAGTCCACGCCGGCTGCGGGGGCCGGCGCGGCCGCCTCGTGGTTCCGGTCGGCGCCCGGCGGGAGGAACACGCGCCACATCCAGTCGGTGCGGGAGACGTTCACGATGGGCGCGCCGTGGAGGCGGAGCTCGGCGTCCGTGCGCTCCTCGCCGCCGAAGAACGGCTGGATAGCGAGGAGGCCCCGGATTCGGAGGATATTGAAGGAGGCCGCGTCGGCGGCGTAGCGGCGCGCAACGTGGTGGGCGATGTTGGCGCCGGCGCTGTCGCCGGCGAGGAAGCAGCGGGAGGGGTCGAGGGGGATGTCGGAGAGGGCGGTGGCGTGGTTCTTGGGGCCGTCGAGGAAGCGGAGGGCGGCGATGCCGTCGTCGTAGGGGGCGGGGAAGCGGTACTCCGGGGAGCGGCGGTACTCGACAGAGAGGACGGCCACGGCGGCGTACCGGCATATGCGGCGGCAGACGGCGTCGTACGTGGCGGAGGCCGCGGAGAGGAAGGCGAAGCCGCCGCCGTGGAAGAAGACGATGACTGGGACAGGGGAGGTCGGGCTGGGACCCGCCGGGTGGAAGAGGCGAGCGCGGAGGGGGAGGGTAGCGTCGAGGGTGATGTCGCGGGAGGCGACGCCGCGGCGAGGGGTGGCGGAGGCCGGGACGCCTGGGTCGAGCAGGGAGAGGAGACGGCGGTTGATGGTGCCGTCAGCGCGGATGGTGGCGTCGGTGACGTATCCGGCGGCGAGCAGAGACAACCGCATCCGCCACGACATCGGTGGCGCCACCTTCCCCGGCGCCGCCACCGGTGGCTTCGCCGGATGAGCGTCCGCCATGGTCGGGAGGTTCTTGGGATCGAGTGGGACAAGAGGAGGCTTCGGGAGTAGCGGATGGTGTTTTGGTGTATTTATCGGGGCGGCTCTGGGGAGGGGTGTTTTAAGCTGAGTTGTGGGGCCTGTTGTATGTTAGCCCGATTATCAGTGGGTTTGGATTGGAAGTTTTGGTGGTTATGGTATTTGGTTTGGTGGGCAGCGAGAATTGCATGCCATTAATTGTGGGCATTGTTGCAAAGAAGTTCTCGCACGATAGCGAAATAGCAAAACGGGAGTCCTCTGATGACAAGATATGACGTATTCATAACCTCCGTCTTAAAGGTAAAAACACTATCATTTCCTCTATTTTGATTGCTTCTTTAATCAAAACACTAGATAAAGGTGGGTAATAAATTCAAAAGATCTTTAAAAATGAATAACTATCTCAATTCTCTCTTAGCTTTGTTTGGTTCTCAAAAATTAAAATTGAAATATGAAATTTACATCTAATTTCACTTTCAGTGGGATTGGAATTGAATAGAATTGGTAAAATTTTTAAATGTTATTTGGATGACCATTAGATGAAACTAAATGAAATTGGTCTAATTTCATGCGTACATTACAGAAATTTCAACCTCAAATTTCAAATATGATTTTTGAAATTTGAAATTTAGAGGATCTAATTTGAAATTTGAAATTTCTTTTGGAATTATAAAATTTAAATCGAATGTGAAATTGAATTTTGAATCATCGATTATGGATTTTGGATTTTGAATTTGATTTTGAAATTGAGTTTTGAAATTTTGAATTTTGCATTTTGCATTTTGAGATTTGAATTTTGAACCTTTTTTTTTTGTCAAACTCAACTTTTAGATTCCAAATTCCAAATTTAGAATTCAAATTTGAGAATTGAAATTCAAATTTCAAATATTTAAACATCAAATTTGAATATAAGAATTTTAAAATTTGTATTTAGAAATCAAATCCAATTTAAAATTTGCAATTTAAATGTTAAATAATTTATGAGAGATCAAACAGACAAATTTCATTGAATTCTTGGGAGTAGGATTAAAATTTGTCTAGCCCATTTAAAGTTATAATTGAATTCCATATTGGATGTTGAATTGCTAATTAAATTTCAGGTGTGTAGTCAAACATGAAACTTCTGGAATTGAATTTCAATTTCTGAATTTCATGTCCAATTCCTAACATTCAAACCTTGTGTTATTTCATTATAAACCGTTCAGATTCCAATTCAATGGTTTTTCGATGAAAAAAAGCACAAAATATGCATTTAAGTCTAAACGAAGAGGCTATAGTTAGATATGTCAATCAGGCAGGGTGGATGCAGAAATTAGGTCCTCATCCCCATCCCATCCATCATACTAATTGGGATATTTTTATTTTCATATCAATCCCCGACACGATTTAGCAGTGAACAAGAATTCTCATCGGATATTTATTGTATTATTTATGAGATTTAAGTAGAAAATATTAGATGATAATACAGATTGTAATCTAATGAATGCAAAATAGTTTTTTTGTGACATCTCGAACGCAACCACCAATCATAAATGATACTTCTCCCTTACTACATGTTGCCCTTTTTTTGTCGTCATGGGAGTCGGTGGTTGTGTTCAACACGGATTAAACCATTAATGGACAATTGGTGCCCGGTGAACGAATGATTTCTTTAAAATAGAGAAGTTATTATTCAGATAATATATGCATTTTTATCTTTTAAATCAAATAATAATATTTTATGAGTAAAAAAATAATATTTTTTGTGTCCTTTCAATTTTTGAGTTATTTAAAACACTCAATCTAGACTATTATTTATATAATTTGATGAATAGAAATATATATAGTAGTATCTGTATAGTAGTTTCTCTATTATAGATGAATCAGTTGGCCAACTGAAACTATTTCAAAAAAATTGTGAGACTTGATCGGAAAAAATAAAATTTTGAGGATCTACATAAAAAGTACTCCTTTATCGCACCAGATGTGTGTTCTCACAGTACTACACCATCTACCTTCTCATTTCTTAAAACAGAAGTACCTTCTTAAGCTTATTGTTGTATGCGTGTGGTCTTAAGTATCACTGTCATAGGTTTTCTTGCAGTTCTACACATAAACCATACGTTGCATATCTTGAACAGTTGCAATTCCCACCATGGCGGACCGAAAATATTTATTAGTGTGTATGGTCAGTAATTTTCCCATCAATTATCTGGGGCTTCGCTGTCCACACAGAAATTGGGAAGATTGGACTTCCAGTCACTTGTTGACAAGGTTTCATAGACCGGCAGGTCCGGAGTCGAAACCATTAAATCCTTAGGCTGAGTCCAGTCCATCGGAGTTTCGCGAGGCGCTTCAACGGAATATTCTCCAGTATATTCTATGCCACATGTGCGAAGCACCACCTGAAACATCTCCCTTCTCCAATGCAAAGACGCTTCGCGAGGCGCTTCGTACGGGCCCACGAATAAATTAAATTTAAGTGATTTTAATAACATTAATAACTGTTAATTTAAAAATCTAATATATATGAAATTTGGTCTCTAAATGAAGATAATTTAAATATCTATAATTTTCTCAATATAATCAACATCTAATTTGAGCTAGATTAGTCATAAATTAAGAAACAAAAATTTGTTTATATGAAGTAACATGCAAACCGAGAAAAAAGTACAGGAAAGAAGCTAGCGTCTGGACGCCCTGCTTATCGTCTTCTCTCTCCTCCTCCGAATAAAATAATAGTTTTTTTCGCGTGGGGCCTGCATGCAGATGGCGTTAGCGCCCGGGTTGAACTCAGCCTTATGTCATAATCCAGAGTATGCATCGGGATGAAATCCGCCATAGTAAAGGACTCACTGCACAGAAATTACTATATATTTTTTGTTGTTGTTTGATTTTACAACATATTATCTAGATTGGATGGACAAAAAATTAGAAAACACCAAAATATTAATTCTTGATATAAAAGAATCAATTATGCTTATTATTATTTCATTTAATGAATGAAAAAGCATATAGTAGTTATATGGTAACTTCACTACTATAATGAATGCCTCGCAAAAAAAAAAAAAAAAAAAACATTGTAATTTGTGCCCAACCTACACATACACAATTCAAAATAGACTTGATTGAGTACATTTGACAATATTTTAGAGACAATCATATTGACTAGTAGTCATTTTGTTATATTTCCAATTTTTTTAAGTACGTTTATATATCAATATTTGAATGTAATGGACTTGTATGCAATTTTAATTTTAACTTAGTACGCTCAATATTATGTATCAATGTTTGAATTTAATAAAATAATTTGGTTTCCTCAAATTCAAATTTTAATTTATAATTCATTTATTATTATGTGTTATTGGAATTACTAATATTTTTATCCTAATATTAATAATAAAAGTCAATAAATATTAGAAATTATTAAAATAATGAGTGGATCCATCCAATAAAGACAATCAAGAATTAAATCATTTGAGTGCTTGATTCTTAGTGTGACTTTGTAGAATGTGAGCCCCACAAGAGAAGCCTCCCAAGAGCCAAGTCATTGTAGGAGTGGCTCTTATTTGGCTCTTCTACATGTCGTCATGGCTTGTCTCTCTCCTAGGTGGTAGGCCCAAGAGCCTGTAATCATTGGAGATAGTTTAAGGCTAAGTCCACTGCATGTGCTCCAAGCGATGCCTCACTACCACATCAATCCTACTCAGGTGCGTGGAGTTTATGTGTGCGGCGCACGGAGTGAAGCAACAATGGTGAGACCCACAAAACGCATGAAAGCGTGTGGGTGTGGTTGCCTCGCGTGCCATGTGCACCACGAGCTAATTGGCTCTTGTTCACTGACAGGTGGGTCCAAAAATTTTTTGGCCCACCTGTCAGTTTCTGACATGTTTTTTTTTGTTTTTGATAAAATTTTAAAAGAAACTTTCCATTTAACAGAAAAACTTAAATCTCTCTGGCTAATAGGTAATCCAATTTATTCTTGGGCCTGCATGTCAGTAGCTGTTGCTGTTTTGCAGTTAAAAAATAACTGTTGGGAGTAAATAAGGAGTTGGACTCGCATGTCAGTTTCTCAAAAAAATTACCGCTTGAATATAGTTGTTAAAATTAGTCATTAAATAGTTTTTAATAGTTTTGAGGCCAATAAAATAATAAACAATTCCCAAAATTTCAAAAAAAATGTAAACTATATCCAGAAAATTTCTGCCCTCCTCTCCATATAAATATGGCCCATGTGGAGCTCATTTTCACTCAGAAACCTCACACCATTCATACACCAAACCTTTGAAAATTTCTGAAAAATATTTACTATGGATAGTAATCTCCTGATGGTTTTGTAAACTGGTTTAGCAAGCCAAATTTAGATAGAGAAAACACAGAAGGGGACAGTAGTCAAAATCTACTAAATTTTCCTCGTCCCCTCCGCATGCTATGCATTATCTACCATACACACCGCCCCCTCCGTATGCACAATCACATCTGTATGCACAACCCCCTCTGTATGCACAGCATCCTCCATCGCCCTTATGCCTCTTACAAGCCAAAATTTTCACGTTGTCGGTATGCTGACCAATCCTACACAGTTTTCGCCACCACAACCCCCTACAAAAAATTTCCACTCCGTGTCAGTAGTAGAGAATGGTACCCTACATTCCGCACCCTAGATCATCATTGACGACAATGGCGGTGACAATGATGATGGACATCTTGGAGCTTGGCCTAAGCAATTGTTTTCGTCACAAGAAGATGACATTCGACTGGTCAATTTTTATTGCAAATTGAAAATTCATCAATTTGACTTTTTTCAGACTATAGAATTTTCCAGCTTTAGCTTCCAAATTTGTAAACAATTTTGTCCATCTTGTAGATCAATGTTTGGTTGAATAATTCCGTCAATTTGATCAACGGCAGCAACAAAAAATTTGACATGTACTGGGGAAGGTCGCTACGACGTACAATGCAAGAAGTCCGAAAAGTCATAGAAGAGACGTGAAGTATTGCAATAAATAATTGGAAAAAAAACTAACAAGGAATTTTAATGGCATTTACTGCAAGCTGAAGGAGGTGTATGCTAGTCATCGTTTGGACGACCAATTGATGGCCTAGACATGCGAAATGTATAGGAAAGAGGTAGGCCATCCCTTCATCTTGGAGCACTGGTGGACAGCCATCCAGAATCAATCGAAGTGGTGTAGATCTACCTCGACACTGAAAAAAGAGCAAGATTGAATGAAGCTGATGTGTACATGTTATCATTGAACACAGACAATATCCTACAGAGCTGACACGATGATAAGTACTAAAATTGGTAGTATTTTTACCCTAAGTTTGCTATTGAAAACGTGCAAAAACATGTTAAAAACTTCTTTGATGTGAAATTTTATGCATATTTTCATATTGTTTTTACAATTCTGTTTCACGGTTGTGTTTGCCATGTTTTAGGGATCAAACTTACAAAATTTGAGGAAATTTTGACTTCATTTGGGCCAATTTCAACAAAGATACCAAAATTGGACAAAAAAGAGAATCCTGATTGAATATTCCTCAGTCGAAACAACCTAGTCGAACACACTTAGGCGAGAAGGAACCATAATCGAACACACTTGGACAAAAAAAGAGTCATGATTGAACACGAAGACACCTACTCGAACAAAGTCCTGAACGAACACAAAGACATCTGGTCGAAAAGAGTCCCGATCGAACATGACCATCGCTTGGTCGGTTATTTGGCCAAGCGGAGTACGATCGAGGGCACGACCCATGCTCAAGCCTGGAGCACGACCTGTGCCCCAGGTCCTGCTCAGCTTGGTTTCCAGAGGCTAAAGTGGTCAAATTTGGTCAAATTTGACTCGGATTTGTCCGTTCTTGCAAGTTTGAAGTTGGATTTCGTCGTTTGCATGTCAAGGAGTTATATTTGGGTACGTTAACCCATGTATCATAAATAAAGAAGTTTTTGGCTCAATTAGATATGTTCTCTTAGGTAGTTTTAAGTAGTTTTTAGATACTTTTCTTAGTAGAGCCCCCTTTTCTATTTTTCCTATATTTGTAAGCCGACAAGGATGGCTAACTTCATTTTCAAACAATCAAGTAAGTTTTCATTTATTCCTTTTTATTTCAATATTTCTATGGCTTTTTGCGAGTAATTCACTTCTAGAGTTAGGGATGACCTAATCTGGAAGGTGAGATTCTTCCTCGGTCTCGATCTCAAGTTTTGAAGTTATTTCCTTATGTTTTCTTCCTCTAAACCCTACATTTTCGTTTTGGCAATAGACGTAATAGTTGAGCGTTAACAAAAATTTAGGGGAGTTCTTGAGTCCTTAGTGCTTTGACGCGAGATCCTGAATAGGATAGAGGCTCTCGCCAAACGTAACAGTGGAAACGATCCTCTGACTGTTGTACCAGCAGCCGTACTAGCAACTTAATCTGTCTTGGAAAACAACTGAAATTAACTTGCAATTCTCAGATCTTAGATAGAATTACGCCCGATGGTTATGGAACTCCCGAAACCCTAGTTTTTCCTTGCTCCTTTATGTTGAATTTTGAGCCCTAATTAGGGTTTTGGTGATTAATGACATCCGCGAGAATTGCGACTAACCGTTGTATATGAGACTCAGGTAAATCAGAGGTGAAAGCATCAAGAAAGAGCAAAGCATGGCTATCGAGACTCCATGAAGCGAAAAACGACGAAAATCTCGACAAGAGTACAAATACCTAAACCTAGCGCATTCTGGATTTGAAATTTCCTAGGTTAGATGGTCGTACTATTAAGAGGGGTCTTAGCACAAGTATCTTGATCAACCTTGAAGTTTTTAGAAGCATATTTGCATTTGCATTTGCCCTAAATCAAAGTTGAGTAAAAAATTCAGAGGTCTGTTTTCGTTTTGTACTGGCCGGACAGTGTCTGAAGTGACCGGACAATGTCCGGCCAATACAAACAATTTCAGAACTTTGCAAACAAGTGCAACAGAGACAAATACATTTGTCCAGTGCATCTGTCCGGTGAAGGCCGGACATTGTCCGAAGTGACCGGACAATGTCCGGTCAGTACAAATGTTAACAGCATATTGAATTAAGACAAATGTATTTGTCCGGAGGTTTTGTCTGAAGTGACCGGACAATGTCCGGCCAATACAAAGTCTGGGCTATTGTAAGGGCTGTGTTAACAGAGACAAATCTATTTGTCCGGACATTTTGTCCGAACAAATCCCATATGTCCGGCCGATACAAAAATCTGGAGTGTTTTATGTTAAGTGTCAACAGAGATAGATACATCTGTCCGGACATTTTGTCCGGACAAATGTATCTGTCCGGCGTGTACAAATCATTTTAAACAGGGGTGTCAACAGAGACAAATGCATCTGTATGGACATTTTGTCCGGACAAATACATTTGTCTGGCCTTCACATGTTAATCCAAACGGCTACTGACACTTGCATTTCATGTGAATAACGATCAAAATTTTTGTACTGACCGGAGATTGTCCGAAGTGACCGGACAATGTCCGGCCAGTACAACTTTTGCCCAATCTTCTTGATTTCGACCGTTTTTGCTGAGAGTATAAATAGATCACTGTTGTAGATGTCTTTGATATATGAAATACATCTCAAAAACCCTGAGCAACAGTGTGCAAGCCCTCTCACATTCATTCTCTAGCAATTGAAGTCAAAAACTTGAGAAATCTTGAGTGCTAGTTGAGTGAATTTGTTTCCAAACCTTCTTGCATTTGCATTGTGTTCATCAAGCTTTGAGGTTGATCAAGCAAGGTGCTAGGCTTGTTACTCTTGGTGATTGCTGTCACCTAGATGACCCAGGAGGTCCGGCAATCTCTCCATCGACAGTGTGTCGGAGAGGCCCGGCGAGTGGTTGTAAAGGCTCGGAGCTCGCCTATCCGGAGTGGAGAAGGGCTACCCCTAGTGAAATCGAAGCATAAACTCAAGCGTAGAGCGCTTCAACGAGGATTAGTGGAAATCGGCAAATTTCCGAGACCTCGGGAAAAACTCGATCTTTTCGGTTACCTCTACTACTTGCTTAATTTTCGTAGTGTTTGAATTGTTGCTATTAATATTTTAGAAAGTGCAAAATCTGAATTGAATTGAATTGTCTTTCATATCCTTAGAAGATTTGTTATTGCAATCTTAGGTTGTTAAACCCTAGTTTAGAAGAAAAATTTTAAAACCGCCTATTCACCCCCCCTCTAGTCGGCATCCTTCGATCAACACTTTATAAACCCTAGATTTCATACTTGCTATGTACTGCTTTAAACCCTAGATTTATAACTTTAGTAGTAGATTTAGTTGAAAATAAAATCCCCAAATCGTTCAGACTTAATCAATGATCCATTAACCTAAAAAGACGAATACGCTTGTTTCTCGTGGAATTCGATCCTCAAGTGCTCAACATTCAACCGTTCGCTTGTGGTTATTACTTCACACATCGCGCACGCGACCCACACTGGTGCGCTCACACAACCAGAAGGTCACGATGTTGCAAAGGTGAAGCAGAAGGGGAAAAGCAAACTATAAGAAACTTCGGCAGCTCTCAAGGAAAGCGTAGAGGACATCATCAAAATGAAGGATGCTATTGTTGCATCATCAAATTTGCAAGGTGCGGCTAAAAGGAAAGAAAAGGCCGCCTTTGTCAAGTCATTAACAAAACTGGTGGTGACTGACACAACAAATTTCACGGAGTCGCAAAAGGTGGATGCGGCCACATTGAAATATGTGAATGATATGATCAACAAGATGAAGAATAATTAGTAGGATAAATCATGCATTTTATTTTTTTATGTATCTTATTATTTCAAGTATTGTACTCATTGTTTCTTGTATCTTATTATTTCAAGAAATATACTCGTCATTTTATTAATTGCATATCTTCTTGGATGAAGTCGTTGAAATATTCTTCTTGGATTTAGTCTTTGGAAAATACGCGTTGGAATATTCTCTTCTCTGCCTTTATATTCCGACATCTCATCGCAATCATCACAACCCAAACTTCTCATCTCCAAACACCAAACATCTTTACTACTACTCCCCTCAAAAATGTCGTCTAGTTTAAACTCAAGCACATGTAGTGAGGAGGAGGAAGCCATCAACAAAATTGAAGATTTCGTGACAACACTCATAGAGAAGAGGCAAGCCCTACAACCGTTACAAGGCCGTATTCTTGGTGATATTGAAGCCAGCGTAGAAGCTGGTACCTCGCGCTAGTGCCAACACAATTGTAGGAGGTACATTGATAGAGATCACAAAGGGGGTCATAATCATCTAATGGAAACTACTTCTCCGACAATCCGATCTTCCCTGTCTACTTGTTTCAGCGAAGGTTCCAAATGGAGATACCCTCTTTCTTCAAATCATCAAAGCTCTTGAGGAGTGGTCTCCTTACTTCGGTGAATAGAGAGATGCCCTCCTTCGTAAGGGGCTATCTCCTTTATAGAAGTGCAGTGCAGCCATGTGTATGTTGTCGTACAGCTCCCCCGCTGATTTTGATGAATATGTATGCATAGACAAGTCTACGACAATCGAGTGCTTGGAGCACTTTGTTGAGGGAGTCATTGATATGTTCACATAAGAATATCTCTGTAAATCCACTGTCGATGATATCCGGCGTCTACTCCAACATGGAGAGACTCGTGGTTTCTCAAGGATGCTAGGAAGCATCGATTGCATGCATTGAGAATAGAGAAATTGCCCAGTTGCATAGAAGGGACAATTCACCCACGGTGTTCACGAAGTCCCGACCATTTTACTGGAAGCAATTGCTTCTCAGTACCTATAGATATGAAATGCCTTCTTTGGTGTCACCAGATCCAACACTGATATCAACGTGCTAAACTAATCGCCCCTTGCTTGGCAAAGAAAATTTCCTTGCTCCGAGGAGTTTTCTCTCTTTTTATTTTATTTGAGGGCGTGTCAAATGGTCTCAATAGAAAATAAAAAGAATGCAAAAGGTCAAGAAAACATGCCCAAATAGATTTGTTTTTATTAGTTCTCAATTGAATTACAAAATACAAGTTTGTGCTTTTGTTCTTTATTCTTCCGCATCATGGTGGAATCTGACATCAGGGTTTTGTGTGGACCTTTGGTTCCCAAGGCTTCATAAAGCCCCCAGTTAATTACCTCTACTAAGTCTTTGACTTAGTAGAGAACCTCTGATAAAGCTGTGCTTCTGATTCGTCATTTTCAAATTCTACTTTTACTCTTCATAGGACAGATGAGAGATGCAATGAAATGCAACAGGTTGTGGCAGTGGTGGCCTTCGTTTCGTCAACTTTGGCCGTGGAATCGTCTGGCCTCATCAGCATCTTGATGGAAATAAGGTCACATAACTAGCCTCGTCGGCACCTAGCCATGCGACTGTCCGACCACGTCGATCGCAGACGGAATTGTTGCCTTCGCTTCGTAGTACCCGGCAACAAGTTTGTTGGTGAAGATAGCTTGATGCAGTGTAGAGCAGAATTGACCTTTGCGTCATTGATGCGGGTGGATGCATGAATGTGTGACAAGACTTTATTAGTCTTGTACATTGCATATGCCGAGCAAAAATGGTGACAAGACCTTATTAGTCTTGCACGATGCACATGAAGAGTAGAAAACAATGCTTTGTTCAATGAAATTTTTCTCCCTTGAAAATAGGGCATGAGAAACTTGATATGAACGATAACTTGCTAGTCGTGCCTGGCCTTATTGGCTAGGTGGACGGGCACATGTCACGTTGATCATTTGCATAGGACTGTTGTGAGGCGCAACGTATGTTAGGATCTTTTTGAAGATCGATCGAAGGCATGTCGTCCCTCTGTCTTGTTGACGAACTATGAAGACAGGGTGCTAATTGCACTTCCGAGATGAGGATGCCATTGATTTATCTATGAATCATCATCAAGAATGAGGGCCATCATGGCGTTGCCAAATGAAGAAAGGGGTTAGACCTAGAAAGTTTTCTAAAGTCTTATTCCTGCCTTTTTGTTTTCTAATTTTCTTCATCTCTCTATTGGGGTCCTCCTGAATGGCTTAAGGGGGTACCTTTATATAGGGCTCCAACCTCCCTTTTTTTTAGATAAAATCTTTTGTTACTTGGGCTGCAGCTTACCCTCCTGTCATGACATATGAGATCTGTCAAAGGGCATTAATTGTTTATCCACAAGAATTATTGGTCTTGTACCACTCTTGATGCTCCATCTTTCATAATGCGTGGGGTCTACCCGGCTCATGGACCTACCTTTATTTCTTTATTTATTTTATTCTCACATATTTTTGGTAAAAAAATCCGTTCAACACCCCTGTCACTAATGTTCGGAGGGGACAAACACCTCAAGTTCAATACTCTATGAATAAGACGTAGTAAAACATGGGATACTACCTGGTCGATGATATTTATCTAGAATGGGCTATCTTTGTAAAGACCATATCCTTGCCCCAAATAGAGAAATTCAAGTTGTTCACACAACATCAAGAAGATACAAGAAAAAGATGTGGTGCGAGTTTTTGGAGTTTTGCAGTCTCGATTTACTGTTCTTCACAACCCCGGCCGCTTTTGGCAACAATCAACCCTTGAAAAAAATATGTGAGCATGTGTCATCCTCCACAACATGATAATCGAGGATGAGCAAGACTCTGATGGCCCGCTCACTGGTTTGTATGAGAGTTAGGAGACATCTACTGTAGCATTGTCTACCTTTCACAATGGTGCTTCACTAGTTTTTGCTAATGTACTCGCTCGAAATGACGAGATCCATACACACCCATCATATGTGCAACTCAAAAGGATATGATTGAGCATATTTGGCAACGTTTTGGTGGTAACCATACCAACTATTTGTTAAATTTTAATTAGTATGTTTATGTTATCGTTAAATGATCGAATGTATCTAATTTTTATACTTAATGTTATTTTTTATGTTTGAATTTAATACGAAAATTTACAATCTTTATGTTAAATTTTTTAATTGCAAGTCTCTAAATTCTTTTTTTGTATTTGAATTATCTGGGATTAATTTTCAAATTAATTTTTTCTTTTAACCATTGCTAATCATATATTACAATAAATTAACATATCAACATTTTATACGCTGGTCCCATGTGAAGTGCCACCCAAGAGCCGATGCATTGGAGCACTTAGCACTTGGGAAAGTGCTTCACACGTGGGCCCGGGCGAGGAGTCTCCCTAAAGAGCCTTTGTATTAGAGTAGTAGACATTTTGAGTGGTGCATCGCACGCATGGCACAAAATATTTCTGTAAGGCGAAGTCCAATGGCAACACTTTGCACGACGCTTCGGCCTGCCCAAGGAAAAAGAAATATTTTTTATTCGTCATAGGAGAGAGAAGCTGCTCGTGAAGTGATAAGTGCTAAATTGGTAGTGCTTTTACCCTATGTTTGCTAGTGAAATGTGCTAAAAACTCTTTTGATGCAACATTTTATGTAACTTTTTGTGTCATTTTTATAATCGACTTTTACATTTGTGTTTGTTATGTTCCAGGGATCATGCCTACAAAATTTGGGAGTGTTTCGAGTTCGTTTGGACTAGTTTCGACGAAAGACACGAAAACCAGACGAAAAAAGGACCCTGGACCGAGCCTAGCACGACCCGTGGCCGGAACAATTTTGGCCTCTTGCATGGTCATGACCAAGCTCGATTTCGCCCGCTTGCTTAGCACGACTAGGCTCGGTTTTGGTCAGCTTGCACAGTCATGACCATGCTCGGTTTTGGTTGTTTTGCATGCCCGCACCCAAGCTTGGTACAACCACAGGCACAACTAGTCATGTTCATTTTTCATGACTAGGTGTAGTTGTTTTGCTTGGCATGACCAGGCTAGGTCTTGGTCGATTTACTGGACACAATCGTGGGCAAGACCCGTGCCATAGGTCGTGCCCGGCTTGGTTTCCAGCTAGTTTTGGTCATTTTGTCCATCCTTAGCTTTCCAAAAGCTGGCGCCAGAATGTCACTGTAGGAGGAAATCGTCGCCTTCAGGGTTTCTTTCTCCTTGTAGATAGCATCCGTCGTTTTCTTGAGAGACTGGATGGTTGCACTTTGGTGCTTGACGGTAGTGTGAAGTTGCCCAGTTTCGATTTCAGCACAGGTACACTTCTCCTGGAAGTCATCTCTCTCTTGTGAAAGAAGGCTTATTTGTTCCTCTTGTACTGCATGGGCAAAGTAATTGATTTTACGGTAGTTCAGTGCCATCCTCTGTGACCCTAACATCCCAAGTAGGGTGTTCCCTCTTCTTCAAAGGGCTAATCCGGTTATTTACAAAATCCCGAATCACATCATGGGCAGTCAAGCCCTCATTCACCAAGTAGTGAATTACCTGGGCTTGCTTTTTCTGCTCGTCATCGAAGGGAGGAGTAGTATCTTCATCCCCTCTCCTCTCTAGTCAACGGTTCTCGACCCAGAGTTGGCTCTCGCTGGAGCCAAACAGTAGAACCACCGTTGATACCATCCATGGACGGAATCACGGAGGTGAAGATGCGGATAGTCCTTCTCCCAGAGATAGAAGTAGACACATCTGCAGGCATTGGAGCTTTTCGACCATGCCAAAAAGTAATATTGGCGCAAGAGAGGTATGCTGGTCAAAACCCCAACATATGCCTTGCACAAGTGCTGAAAAATAGCAAGAATCAGAATGGAGTTGGGGTTGAGATTTACCAACTCCAGATCATAGTATACGAGGATGCTTTGGAAGAAATCGCTCTTCGGAAGGTGAAACCCGCAGCGTAGAAAGTCCTCGAAAAGCACCAGTTTGCCTGGTTGCACAACTGAGCTTTCTTCTTCATCCCCAGTAGGGCACCATGGGATTAGCGATCTTGAGGGGAGGTATCCCTCCTTCTCCAAGGCCAGTATGTTCTAGATCATACGGTGATGAGAATGAGTCCAGGAAGCCATTGAGTCAAGATTGGGGGAAAAAAAGAAAGAGCTTGCTTGGAGGCTTGGAATGCGAGGTTTCAAAGGAGGGTTTTTTGAGTTCTCAACTGTGGTTACATCCCATAAAAAATAGCTTTTTATCATGATAGAGATCCTTTTCATTTAATGCCTCTCATGATGGGTCTGACAAATGCACCCAAAGTATTTCTTGGGCTTTGTTAGAATCCGAAACAAAAAGGTGCGTTTTGAGAACCCAAAACGCCTTTTCAATTAAAATAACCTTTTCATTTCATATTCAAGGACTAGATGACGGAGATTATTACCCAAATTATTTGTTTTTGCCTTTCCGTGGTCGCTCACAACCACAGAGAAAAATCATGTGATAGTCCAAGATCTTTTGGACTTAATATGGCCCATCTTGTCAAACAAACACGAAGGCCCATCACGGATGATTATTATGCTAGCGCAGTATCCGTGGTCTCAATGTTTGTGGTTGCGACCTCTATGATCGCAATATCTAAGGTCGCAGAGTCTGTGGTCACTACCCGCGGTCACTATGGACGCTGAGACATGGTAATCCCCAATACATGGTCGCAGCTAATACACGACCAAATAATGAGTTATCTTTAAACTTCTTTTTGTGGAAATCGATAGTGGTTTCTTTATCCTTACTATGATAGTGAATTAAGACAAATATTAAGCCTAGAAGTACCTTCAAATCAAGAAAGGAAGGTTTGGTCTAGACTTATATTATTGACCACGGTCTAAGGGTGATGCCGTTATGCTAAACCATTACCGCTCTCTGACCAAATACATTCTATTATTCCCAGGGTAATATGAGTCTCTCTTCACTGTTTAGAAGGATGAACGTGCAGTTATCCATAACCATCACGTCATAACTGGCGAACAACAACCGCTTGCAACCGCCAAGCGTCCCTCTAATGAAGCAACTGACACCTCTTGACGAAGTATAAAAAGGGCTTAGAACTTGTAGAAGAGGGGGAGAATCAAATAAGTTTAGACAATACAGAGGTTGTTAAACACTATGCACTTTGTAATCCATCATTCTGATAGTAAAAATCTAATAGGAGTAGGGTTATTACTCAAACTACGAGGGGCTAAACCTGTATAAACCATTAATGGATGAAGATGTGGAAATTGAAGGCCATTCTTCAACTATGCATCATCCTATTTCAACCATTTGGACTAGCGAAAATCCTACAATGAGAACTAGAGATGCCACTTCTCGTCCTACAAGTCAGGTATAATTTTTATTATTTGCATTGTGACAATTTATTTTTGACTTTTTGAGATTTTTTTAGATTAATTTTTTATGGCATGGTAGGTTGAAACAATTTATTTGTTATTTTTGTAGATAGAGATGCAACTAGATAACAATTTATCTAAGTCATCCCCTATTAATATTCCTAAGCATGTGAAGATGAAGAGAAGATGCACTTCTAAGACAACTTCTGAGGTTTGGAAGCACTTTGTTCAAGGAAGAAGTAAAGAAGATCCTATTGCCACTTGCAAGTACTGTGGGCAAATATACATATGTGATCCATCAGTGCATGGCACTAGCACACTATGGAAATAATTGCAAAATTAGTGTGCCAATTCTCAAGTCAGGGAACAAAACAAAAGAAGCAAGCTTTCATTTGAATCTAGGACGGAAGGACATGAGCATGGGACGCCAAAGCATTACTTTAGTGTTGAAGAATGTCGCAAAGAACTTGCAAAGATGATAATAACTGATGAAATGGCTTTCAGTGTTGTAGAAGGTGAAGGCTTCAAGCGGAATTCTAGAGCACTTCAACCAAAATTTGAAGTTCCTTCCAAAGTTACAGTGGCTCGGGATTGCATGAAGCTTTAGTAGAAGAAAAAGCAAGAATGAAGAATACATTGAAGCATCATCGAATTTGTCTGACAGCAGACACTTGGACATCAAAGCAAAATCTGAATTACATGTGTCTCATAGTCCATTTGATAGATGATGACTGGCAATTACAGAAACGAATTCTTAACTTCTGCCTGGTGCCCAACCACAGAGGAGAAACCATTGGAAGGATGGAAGAAGTCCAAAACTATGAGGAAATTGAGCGAGGTAATTAGCTAATTATTTGTACTTATCTACCATGATCTCTCTTTATTGGTATAACAAATATTAATCGTATTTGTGCTCTTTTTGCTCAGATTTTGTGGTACAAGACAGCATAAACAAATAAAAATGTTCCTTCTGCATAGAAGTAGAAACATGTGAGTATATGCACTTTTGATGTTGGCATTTCCATGACACCATACTATCTAAACTCTGTTGTCATTTTCCCTATTTTTATTGTAACCTGTGAGTATGCTCAGTTCGCATCTGCATCTGGGTGATCATTTCGCACCGAAATGTAGTGGCTTTACTATCGATATATTGAAATTCACCTGAAAAATTGTTGGATTAGATTGCTAGTCAGATCAGGTATACTGAGAATGCCTATTGGCCACTGGAAATCAGGCCACATGAAGTTGCTAGTCAGCACAGGTGGCTATACTTTCGATTGGCTTTATTGTCGATTTATTAGTCAAAATCATATGCTGCTGAGGAGAGATTTTTGCCATTATCAACTATGGGCTTTACTGAGTTGAGTTGAGTTGAGTTTGAGCTTGAGGAAATCTCCAATACAAATGTAACTCAACGTCGGTTCCAGCTCCTCGAGCGTCTCTGAACTGAACTCTTATGGTTAAGTCAAATGTGGTTCATACATATGCTGTTTCAGATGAATGGATTTGTGATGTATCAAGTCTAACTTGTAGTCGGTAGTTACATTGTAGCACCTTTCAATGGTTCTCTTTTATGTACAATGTAGGGGTCACTGGGTCCTTGTCATGATCTGTTGTTTTAGCAATGACTTTTGTAATATACATCGGATGTGTGAATTGGTGCATTTGTGTATTTGTATTGTTGTTTCAAACATTTGTACTAAGATTAGGAGGAGTGTTGTTTGGCAATGGTGGATGACCCTTCTGCCTACATTATATAGAGAAATCATGTAATATTGCCTTTAAATGCAGTCTTATTTTACTTTTATTAGTAGTAGTGCCTAGAAAATGTTAATCTCGGTATTAATTCTAAGTCGGCTATGAAGACATGTGTGAATTGGTGTATTTGTATTGCTATTTGAGGCATGTATTTGAATGTGTGAATTGGTGTATTTGTGTATTTGTATTTGGTGTATATTTGTGTATTTGTATTGCTGTTTGAGACATGTACTTGAATGTGTGAATTGGTATATTTGTATTGGTGTATATTTGTGTATTTGTATTGCTATTTCAGACATGTACCAACTTGGCTTCTGTTCCAAACATGTACTTCTTCTAACGGTTTGGTTGTTACAAACCGTTAGTTGTATTTTTTTTCTAACGGTTTGTAATGTATTTCCCGTTAGAAGAAACCTACTTATACTAACGGGTGTATTGTAGATTACCATTAGAATATATAGCCATTATCTTCTAACAGTTTTAGAGTTCTAAACCATTAGTGAATGTTCCGTTATAAGTAAAAACCCACTCGACCCCTGTTGAGTTGTTGTTTCGTTCTGCTCCACGCTCTGTCTCTCTCTGTTTCCATTGAGAGTTCCACGCTCTAAGCTACACTGCTAGAATGATCAAGTCATGCTGGAAGGAAGTTAATTCGATCCCTCTCTTTAATGTAAGCTTGTCATCACCTCTCTCTCTCTCTCTACTTGCAAGCTAGCTATAGCTCCAAGCTAGGGAGGTAGTTAGCTAGCTGGCTCTTACAATGCATCATGATTTATGAGCTCACTAGTTTGTATTGTGTAGTTAGCTAGGTTTATTAGTGTTTCATCAAGCTAGGGTTTCATATATCAGTTGTAAGAGGCTAGCTGTACATATATATAGCTTAATTGCCCAGGTTTCTTGCATGCCTGACTCATTATGTTTTGCAATTTGACAATTTTGTTAGTTGTAGATGAACCGGAAATATCGGATGTATGGAATAAAATGTACTACTCTGGAATATTTGGATGGTGTGAATGGGTTTATTAAATTTGCTGAGCAACAAAAGACGAGGAAGGAAAAGAAAGATATGCTTTGTCCTTGTACAGATTGTATGAACTTAAAGAGGTTTAGCAACTCTGATCAGATTAAGAGCTATTTGATTCGTCATGGTTTTAATGCACGATATACCCGTTGAATATGGAATGGCGAAGATCTTGAGAAAACAAGCACCGCTACCAATCAGTAGGACCCGATGTGGATTGCAGTAATATCGATGATCATCCGAAAATTTTAATAATGTTCATTCCGATGTGCATGTAGATGATGACAATCTAGATGAGATGTTACGTGATGTAGAAGAACATTACAGCGAAAACTACTTTGGTAAAATTGAGAAACTGATTGCTGACTCTGAGAAGCCTCTGTTCCTTGGATGTGCAAAATTTACAAAGTTGTCTTCTGTGCTGACATTATATAACTCGAAGGCAGGCAATGGTTGGAGCGATAAGAGTTTCACGGCACTATTATATCTTTTAGCGGACATACTTCCAGAGGGAAATGAGTTGCCAAGATCTGTTTACCAAGCCAAAAAACTGTTATGTCCATTGGGAATGGATATCAAAAGAATACACGCATGCCCAAATGATTGTGTGTTGTACCGTAACGAGTACTCGGATTTGCATGTTGGTCCAAGATACGGCGCATCGAGGTATACGCGTAGGGACCGGATTGACAGTGAATGTCACGAGGTAAAGAAAGGACCTCTGGCCAAAATTGGTACTTGCCTGTGATCTCTAGATTGAAACGGTTGTTTGCAAATCCGAAAAACGCGAAGTACTTGCGTTGGCATGCTGAAGGCCTGAAATGAAACAGAAAACTGATACACCAAGCTGATTCTATTCAATGGAGAAACATCAGTAGAACATTTGATGAGTTCGGCGGCAAAGTTAGGAATATAAGGTTAGGGTTGAGTACAGACGGTATGAACCCACACGGAAATATGAGCAGTCGGCATAGCATTTGGTCGGTTCTTTTATGCATCTACAATCTTCCTCCTTGGTAATGCATGAAGTGCAAGTACATCATGATGTCATTACTAATCTCAGGACCCAGACAACCCGGAAATGATATTGATGTGTTTCTAGCGCCTTTAATCGAGGACTTACAGAAATTATGGACCAAAGGGGTGCTGGTGTGGGATGCATACAAGCAAGAGAATTTCATCTAGCGGGCCATGATATTTTGCACGATAAATGATTTTCCAACCCATAGAAATTTGTCGAGCTATAGTACAAAAGGAGCCAAGGCTTGCCCTATTTGCCTAGATGAAACTGAGAGCATATGGTTGCGGAACTACCAAAAAATAGTGTACATGGGTCACCGCAAGTTTCTTCCGATGCATCACGCCTACCATAAGAAGAGGAAATCATTTAACGGGAAGTCTGAAAAGGATCAACCCCAGTGTTTCTGACCGGTAAGGAGATTTACTCGAGAGTGAATGACATCAAAGCTGAGTTCGGTAAGTGTTGTAAACCTCAAGAAAAAAATGTTTTGAAGAAGAGATCGATTCTTTAGGATCTACCATACTGGGAGCACTTAAAAGTTCGACATTGTATTGACGTCATGCATGTAGAGAAAAATGTCTGTGACATTATGATTGGTTTGTTGTTGAACATTCCGAGAAAGACAAAGGATGGTGTAAAAGTTCGCCGTGACATGGTGGAAATGGGGATAAGGACTGAGCTTGCACTGTTGGAGAAGGGAAAATGTACATACCTCCCCCGGCCTGCTATACTTTGTCCAAAAGTGAAAAAACAGAACTCTGTCGATGCCTCCACGGTGTTAAAACTCCATCTGGGTACTCCACGAACTTGAAAAAACTTGTGTCCATAAAGGACTTGAAACTGGTTAGTATAAAGTCCCATGATTGTCATGTGCTGATGTCACAAATGCTTCCCATTGCTATCAGAGGTATTCTCCCAGTTAAAGTCAGAGAGAGAATCACAAAGCTATGTTATTTCTTCAACGAAATATCTTACAAGGTAAGTGCACTCCTACTATAAGTTAATTAGCTCCATTCGTGGAACTTAATTAGCAGATTTTTCTGATATGAATATTTGGCGCAATTGTGTCCTCATAGGTAATTGATTCGGATGGACTGGACGCATTGCAACACGACGTGGTTACAACTCTTTGTCAGCTCGAGATGTATTTCCCTTCATCTTTTTTTGATGTTATGGTCCATCTAATTGTTCACCTTATCAGAGAAATTAAGTTTTGTGGACCCGTGTTTCTACGTTATATGTATCCATTTGAGAGATTTATGAGTGTCTTCAAGGGATACGTGAGGACTCGTCATCAGCCCAAGGGGAGTATCATCGAAGGTTATGCCACTGAGGAGCTGATTGAATTTTGCACCAATTATATGGTCGGGGTTGACTCAATTGGCATTTCTAAGTCTCGACACGAGGGCAAGCTTCAGGGCATCGGAATGATTGGATTCAAAGCAGTCATCCTCGCCAGTGATATGTACGCGAAAGCACATTTTTGGGTCTTACAACACATGACGGAGGTTGAGCCATACATACATGAGCACAAGGTAATGTTACAGTCACAGCATCTTTCGAAGTCAGAGATTTGGGTCACCAAAGAACATAATAGGAAATTTGCTGGGTGGATCAAAAAAGAGTCCTTCGAGCTACCGAGGGCTCCATAAGTAAAACTGTGGCATGGTTGGCTAGAGACCCAAGATTTACTATAAGAACTTGGCAGGGGTACGACATAAATGGATATTCATTTTACACAAGAAGTCAGGACGAGAAGAGCACTACGCAATGTAGTGGAGTCACACTATTTGCTATTTCAGAGGATGCCAGGGCAGTAAGGGCACTGAACTCATATTATGGTGTTATTGACGAAATGTGGGAGCTCGATTACAGATTATTTAATATTCCTTTGTTTCGATGCCAATGCGTCAAAATCCCTCAAAGCGTTAAAGTTGACAATTACGAGTTTACTCTCGTCGATCTCGATAGAGTCGCACACCAAGACGATCTATTCATACTTGCTGAGCAAGCCACAAGTATTCTACATCGTTGACCAGGCCAATCCAAAATTGCACATTGTCCTTCACAGCAAGAAACGTATTGTTGGGGTCGAAGACGTTGTCAATAAAGAATAATATAACCAGTTCAACGAAATACCTCCGTTTTTAGAGGACATTCAATCTGTCTCTATCGAAGATATCGACGGAACAACTTACCTACAAGATAATCACGAAGAAGGATTATGGGTTGACAACCATTATTGACTATTTTGTAATTGAAGAAAAAATCCTAGTGTATTAATGATAAGAACTTCTTCTAAACAAATTTTCTTGTCAAAATCCCTTCTGCTATCGTTTGCTTCTTTAACATGCCTGAAAAATCATTTTCCAGTGCCCTGCACAACTGCAAAAATGAAGGCCTCAAAGAAATTGTACTTTTCTAACGGTTAATTTCATTCTGCCGTTAGAACAAAACACATGGTCTAACAGTAGTTTACGTATTTACTATCAGAATATATGTAGCACAGAAATATAACTTAGAAAAACCCCTGCAGATATGCAGCCTGGAACTTTTCTAACGGTAAACTTACTACATCCAATAGAACAACGAACGTGGTCTGAGAGTTTTTTTTTTGTCGTACCGTTAGAAAAAAATACACACATGGTCTGACAGTTTTCTTTTTTCATACCGTTAGAAGAGGGCACATCTGAAGGTTCTCTTCTATCTTACCGTTAGAAAAGGTCTGCACTAATTTAATAAACTCTGCCTGGGACTTTCCCTCCAGTTGAACTGTTCTAACTCTGCCTTTGTGTCTCCTTGAGCGTGAAAATCCCTACACTCGCCAGCGACCACCATCATCGCTACCTAGATTACAGTTCGCCACCGCCGCCGGGCGCTCTTTTGCTCCATCGCTGGCAACCGCTCCGTTCTACACCACTGCCGGCCACAACTCTTCGCCGTAAAGTACCCCTGCCCTATCCCTTGTGCGTAGTTCTTTGTCCAGCATCTTCCTAATTTGATCTTTATGTGTTTTACACTAGGGTTTGCTATTTTTTCCTGCTCTTGTTTTGGATTTAAACTAGGGTTCCCTATTGTGTAGGATTTAATAAACTCCGCCAGGCACTGTTGAGACTAGGATTTAAACAAGGGTTTACATAATATGTTTCACCGATGTCATGAACCTATTTTGAGATTTGAAATTATATATATAGAAGTATGTGTAATCATTTATATTGAATTACCATGTACTATAGTTTATATGTTCAGACCTATGTTCTATTGGTAATTTACATATTTATCGTTAGAAGAAATCATATCTTCTATCAATGTTCATGTGTTTGTTGTCAGAAGAAGTGGGATTAAATTTGTTCTTGTTGAATTTTGTACAACTTTTGTTCAGAACCATGTACAGTTCTATCGGTAGTTTACGTATTTACCGTTAGAAGAAATCACATCTTCTATCGATAGTTCATTTATTTATCATTAGGACAAATTGTTGGTCCCAGAACTATATATCTTCAACAATTGCTAATCCTTCTATGTTTTTTTGCTTTCTCTTTCCATTCACTGGGTCATTTTGTGATGTTCTTTCTTAGATGGCATGTTTTTGCTTTCTCTTTCCATTCAATTTTTGATGGTTTGTTGATAGAATTTTAGGGAAAGGTTATGTCGGCGTCTTCCTCGACTGATAGCAGTAGTTCGATGAGGGGCAACGTAACTGATGCTACCTCGTCCCAGCGCAAGAGGATGGCACAAAGCGCGACGACGTTGGGCCGTTTGGCGAAACGCACCGACCGTTCTTGTGAGTTCAACCAGTTTGGGAGGCCGATCGAAAAGAATGCTGGGAAGTACGCTGCCTACGTTGGGCTGTTAGCGAAAGAAAGGGTGAAGATCACCGTTTAGAGCTGGAAGGACGTGAAGGTGGATGAGAGGGATATCTTGTGGGCGGAAGTGAAGGTAAAATTAATCAAAATCCCTAAACTCTTTCATAATCACCTTCCCTTGGCTTATCCTAAAGTTTAACTAACTCCTGCTTATATGCAATGTTTGAAAACAGACTAAGTGGAACATCTCCGATGATGGACCTAAGACGGCCTGCTTGAAGGACATGAACGGAACATAGAAAACCTTCAAGAGCTGGCTCGTTAGTACCTTCCTCGCTATGGGGAAATCTCCTTACGAGAAGTACCCCTTCATAACGGAGGAGGTATGGGAGGAATTCACCCAGTAGAAGGGGACTGACGAGTTCAAGGCTCTTAGCGAGGAGAACAAGGTGATCCAGAAGAGGAATGACCACCCGCACTGGCTCGGACCTCAGGGCTATGTGGGGAAGGAGGAGCAGTGGAGGAAGGAAGACGAGGAAAATGCTCTCGTCGACTCTCCTGGCTTGTGCTCTCCAAGATCCACGATGCGAGGTGCAAGCGGTGGTGATGGGGGAGAGGGTCCGTGTCGTCCATGGGGTCTGTGGAGTTCCCAAACCCTAAGGATGCCGAGGTTGTATAGCGAATGGTAAGTTGGCTAACCTCGTAAACTGTGTATGCACAAGTGTATAAATGTATTTGTCACACAATGTAGATTTAAATGTAACAGATCTCTGCCAAGAAGGAGGCAATGCAGGGATTGTTTACCCCACAGAGGGAGAACGACATCCTCACCTGAGCTCTAGGAAATAAGGAGCATCCCGGGTAGATGCGGACCGTGGGAGTCATCGTGCCGTGGAAGGTCGACTTCGAAGATCTGGCTCCACTGAGGAAGAAGGCCTACTCCTAGAAGGAGAAGGAATCGGAGCTGGCCCTGAAGATACTGGCAGAGGTCGAGGCCATGGTCGCTGAGATGAGGGAAGAGTTAGGACAGCTAAAACAAATGATGCTGTCCAAGGGTGTAGATCTAGCTCCCGAGGGCGATGGTACCCCGCGGGCTCGGCCTAGCAATTGCTCTTCGAAGGTCCTCGTGGATCCGGTGAATCTGTTTGAGGTATTGCAAGTCTTGAGCTGTGCACTTAAGTTGATGCCACTCCCGTTTCGTTAGAGTTCTTTCGCTAACCTGTTTTAATTGTTACAAATTTGCAGAAGCCGGAGAGCTGCAGCCTAATGACTCACATAGGCGACTGGCACGTAGTGGTTTCCCACGGGTTCATATATCCATCTGGGGAGGAAGTCTGGATCCACTGCGTACCTCTGGAGTTAGGGTTCACAAAGGTACAGGTGGACATAGGCCCTCCCGGTCTACACCGCTTTTCTGTTGCCAGCCCCAATGGAGGAAATGCGGGCACTTGCTGAGGCAGTGGGCTCCTACGTACAGTGGCCCAAGAAGTGTGTTATAATACAGCAGGTAAATCCTACCCATTTTAGTTTACAACCTACTTAATACACTCAACTTGCAAAATCTAACATACGTGTTCATAAATTGAAGTGGCCTGCTGGCGTACTGCCTAAGGACCCTACCCCTAGTGCAGGGCATGAGGGATCTCCTCTGGCCATCAACCTTCAAAGGACGACCTCGACCCTAGCCAAAGGATCCACGCCTCCCAAGAAAACCCCTTCACCTGGAAAGAAAGCAGTTAGCACCCCGCCCTTGCCTTTGAAGGTACGCGCTCACTCCCCGCCAAAAGGCAAGGGCAAAGGCAAAGGACCAAAGGGAAAGCCAAATAGGCTCAGGAACAGGTTCCCACTCGTGGCATAGGCAATTTTGCATAAATTCGATTGCACAACCAGAGACCTCCACGAGTGGTACCTACACCGGGCCCAGCGCAACTTGAATTTCCTAGTTCTCTTCAAGCCTGGGCAGTTCCACCGTGAGCCTGGGAGCATATCTGTGGCGCACGAGGATTTGTTTGACCTCTTTAACTGGCGGGAACTTGATATGTCCATTATACGGACTGGAGTCCTATGAGTTTGTTGATCATATATATTGCTCTAGTTCATTTAGTAAATGTATTAACTTTCTGTGCAATTCTAATGTCGTCCTTTGCATGTGGGTGCATGTACAGGCTGGCGTCGACGAGAGCGTCTGACAAGGTGGGTTTCCTTGACCCAGAGAAAATGAGCCTCACAATGCTTAAGCAGGACGCAGCACACACTGAACAGTACATATCAAGAGCACTGCTGGCACAGCAAGACAGAGAGTTCATTCTAGTACCGTACCACCAAAGGTTAGTGCATTTCCTAGTAATTTAAATCATTCTTGTATGTTACACCTGAGATATATACTTTAAGCAGTTCTCTTTTATGTACAATGTAGCGGCTACTAGATCCTCCTCATGATCTGTCCGTGGAGGAATGAGGTCTACTACCTCGATTTGATGCGCGACAGGTTACCAAAGAAATACGTGATCAAGGGGAATATGGACACGTAAGTAACATGTTTGATTTAAATTTTGACCTCACTAACTAGTAATAACATATTAACCGGCAATGCTAACTTAACTGCAGGGCTTTCAAAAATTATGTGTCCACTGGAGGGAGGCATGACGCATCGAAGGTCTCCCGAGTTTCTTGGAAAGAATATGAGATAATTAGTAAGAATCAAACTACTCACGAGTCTTTTAGTTTATGCTTAATTAGTTTATGGAAAGAACAGCTAACATGTCTTTGTATATGCAATTATCTCAGTGCCATCAGCAGCCAAAATCGTGGGAATGTGGGTTCTATGTGCTGCGGTATATGTATGACCTAGTCAGGACAAATTTTGCCCAATTCCCTCAGGTAAGCATTTTAGCTAACTTAAATTTGAAAATTGGATGTGACGTTCAAAACTAGAAAGTTAATTACTGACTATTCACACATGCATGCAGAGCGCCATGTCCAAAAACAAATACGAGAATGCAAAGATTAGAGAGTTACGACTAATTTGAGCTCAATATGTGATGGACGAAGTGGCGTCAACCAGCCGCCATGACTGGCTTAGCTCACTTGTTATAGTTTTCTTTTTTTCCTTTTCATCTACTCTCTGTGAATTGGTGTCTTTGTATTTGTATTGGTCTGTATGTGAATAAATTGAATGTGTGAATAAATGTGAATAAATCTCCAATGTGTTAGTCTATTCAATGTGTATTTGTGAATGTACATTTTTTTGTATCTGTACTTTATTGTGTATCTAAGATTATTCTAATGGCTAAATAATAAAGAAAGTTAGAATACTATACCATCTTCTAACGATTAACTAGTATTATCCATTAGAATAACGGTATACTCCAAACAACCATTAGAATATAGTGTAATTTTCTAACAGATAGTATTAGTTAACTGTTAGACTATAACAACCTATTCTAACGGTTAACGTAAAAGAACTGTAAGAATATTATAGCCTCTTCTAACGGTTCCTTAATATTGACCGTCAGAAGATTGTAAGATGTTCTAATGGTATAGTACGAACGACCGTTAGAATATAGTGTAAATTTCTAACAGATAGTACTAATTAACCGTTAGACTAACGGTTCGAAATCATTGGAGTAATGCAAGTCTTGTTCTATCGTTTCGATCACTAACGGTACGAAAACCATTAGTAAATGTGTGTTTTAAATCGTTAGAGGAAAACATTTCTGTACTAGTGGTAAAACTTATGCGGTAATTTCAAGCCCCTTTTTTTTCTTTTAAGTGCTTACTGTTCTCCATGCTGTATAATGTTTTCGTATACCTAAGCTTAAACATGGCTTCTCTGATCCTCTATAATGCTGCATTTCTGGATTTGAAACTAAAAAACTTCGTTTCTATTGTTTCCCAGGCTGAGAAAGTAGAAAGGGACGCAAAAGATCTTAAAGCCTCCTATTTACCCCCCTCTAGTCGGCATTCTTGATCCTACACCGATGAGTTGGGGATCCTCGGTAAGATGGTGGGCGTCTGGCCCCGGAGGTCGATGAGGGACCTCGCGGAGGAGCTGGCGCTCCTCCGGATCACCCCCTTTATGCACGGACGAAGGGGGATCGGCATGTGCCCGGCGCACCGGCCTCAGCAGATGCCGGTGACCCGACGTAAGTGCCTGGTGACTTGCGTCCCGGTCCTTGTTATATTCGAGTCAGTGATAGTCCGAGTACTATCACTGACAGTTTTGAACCGTCTGTGATATTGCCTATCACAGACGGTTTTGAATTCAAAACCGTCTATGATAACTTATCTTCACAAATGGCTCTAAACTCAGAACCGTCTGTGATGTTGATAATTTTTTTATGATTGCTTTGTTTTCTTGGCTAGCCTCAGGAATCATGCTAGCCATGCCCTTTGTACATTAGCATTTCAGATATATATACACACACAACCAACACTTACACATATACATTTCAAGAATTTCAGTATATATATATACATTTCAATAATCTAGCAAGAAATTTACAAATCTATAACAAGATAACATATTGCAAGATGCACTTAGAAAACAAGACATGAATCTCATCGCTAGGTACGTTGCTCTGAGTCCCCGACCGGTTCATTTTGGCGCCTGAGTCATCAGCATCCCAAATCCTGAAACTTTCAACCCTAATTTGCTTAAAGTGTCCACCACATGAATTGTAGTACACAAACCTAGCATATGAAATTGTATTAGTTGCTAACATACAGGAGGAGGAGGAGAGGGAGAGGAAGAAGGGGCACCTGAGACGTCGGAGGTAGGGAGGTTGGGTCAGAGGTGGCCAGGAGGAGGCGCCGGAGGTCGGGAGGAGTAGCCAGAGGTAGGGAGAGCTAGGGCAAGTGAAGTAAAAAGTCGCAAAGTGTGGAAATGAGCGGGACGAAGCCCACCTTAAATTTTATAGAGCGTGGTTCAAATTGTAAACTATCACAGACGGTTTTGAGTTCAGAACTGTCTGTGATAATTACTATCATAGACGGTTTTGAGGTCAGAACCGTCTGTGATAGTGCTGGATTATCAACAATTCAATTCAGAAATTGCAAGACTGAAAAGTAGTCCCAAGTTAGTCTATGTCGTTGCTGGCCTAAACTTGTTTGTGACCCAGTTCAAGCAACACGAAGCACACAACTCAGCAAAGGACTCAACAGAGGCAATCACATCACTTCTATTTTTTTCCTTTTTTTTTGCGATCCGACCAAGGAATCACAAGCTTAAGGTTAAGACACAAGGATTACACAAATTGGAAGCAAGAAAAACTCAAACTAGATGCAAAAGATCGACAAAAACGGTTGCCGAAACTTCGGAGGCTGTTTTGAGGCCCTAAACGACGTTTTTTGGGGTTCGTTCGGCTGCGCGTACATGGCCGTGAGTTTGCTATCAAAAGAGCACTGATTTTGGACTTATGAATTTTCAAAAATAACTTTTTGTAAGTTTTCCAACGGGCCAAAGAACGCCCCAATCGGAGCTCATATGCAAAAGTTATGGCTGTTTTACTGCAGAGTGGTCAAATTTCGCCGTAGAATGGAAAAAAACATCGTTCGGTTCTGAGGTCAGAACCTACTGTGATAGTGCTGGATTATCACAAATGGTTTTGACCTCAGAACCGTCTGTGATAATTAGAATAGCACAGTCGGTTTTGACCTCACAGTCGGTTTTGACTTTAGAACCGTATGTGATAACTTAATATTTTCTTCCAATAGGCTTTCACAGACAGTTTTGTTCATAACCGTCTGTGATATTACAAATACCCCGACAGGTTTTACGAAAGTAATACCACAACAAGTAATACCACAACAAGTAATATCTTATTGTATTTTGTAATAGACTTTTTTTGCAAATTTAATTTTAGTTTATTTCGCAACGATGTCATATACCACTATTTGAATTTTAAGATTTATTATTTTTACGTCAAGTGCAATTTTTAAATTAAATTTCATTATTTATTTTTTTTGGAAATACCGAATTTAATTCTCTAAATAATATTAACATATTACTAATACTAAAATTAATGAGTTAATACAAATTTGTTAATATATAATTGTCAAACCATATAGAACCAAGCAAAAAAATCATTGAAATACTTGGGTCTTAAGAGTGTGGGATCCGCACTAAGAATCAAGAACCAAACTATTGAAGACTTAGCTCTTACTTACTCTTTGAGATTGTGGTAGAAAATATTCTATTTAAAAGTCAAACAAGAGTTTGAAGATAACTTTATCATCATGTACATGCATTCGAACTATTAGATCCAAAATTAACTCTCTAAATTAACCATCATAAAAATAAAGAATATTTATTTTTGGATAACCATTCATCAGAACCATAAATTACACGATCAGACGGCTCAAAACACTTCTAGTGCATCCCCTGTAGCGGTGACTCCAAATAAAGCCAAAAACCTCACTGTGACCGCAACCCATCACGTCATGTCTCCCCAACTAAACCAACACGCGCCGCCGACACCGACGCCGGCGACCACCGCCATGTCCGCCGGGGCGGCGGCGGCCGCCCCGACGCTGCGGCCGGAGGAGCGGGACGACCTCCTCGCGCTGCTCGCCTGCGCCTCGCGGCCGCTCCGCGACGTGGTCGGCGACTTCCTCGCCCTCGTCCCCCGCGAGCGCCGCCTCCGCTTCTGCGCCGTCCTCTCCTTCCTCCTAGAGGTAGGATCCCACTAAATCTCTCCGTCAGTCAAGTTCGTAACCTATCTCTGGATGCTTAGGTTTTGTTTGCATTGCATCTGTTAGAATCGGAGACTTTCTTTTCGTTGTTGTGTCTTTCGGGATCCGTGTGGCAAGTTGATCGTTTTCTTATTGTTGAATGGTTGGTTAGATTCCGTGCAAATTTTTGGGTTCTTTCGATCGTTGGTTGTGGTTGGGTTGGTATCTTTGAGGTTTTCATTGGATTTGGGGTGGCGTGTGGATCATTAGATTTAGAACAAGTTTCGGTTTTTGTTGCAGAGAAGCTTCAAATTTTCTCTAGTTCTGGCTGCTCTGTCCGAATTAAATGCTTAGGTTTCATATTAGTTCAATCAAGGTTGAATTCATTGGAACATTGTGCAAAAGATTAGATTTTTAATTGGAGATCAACTGTATTGTTTGAGGTATAGGTTTGGAGTGCACCGGTTCTTTGATGCTAGAACCTCTATTTTTCTTTCCATCTTTTTGCTACCCAGGGCAAGTGTATTACCATATGATTTTTGTCTTGCATTTCTACTTTCTTCCTTGGCCCTGTATGGGGCTTAATCATATTGGTGAGGTTTTGGGTGTTGCAATGGATTTGTTGTTAGGGTTGTTATTAGAGGGGGATGAACAATGGCGTTTGTTCTCTTTTTGAACTTGCAATTTTGGGAGTATTTACTGATTAGTATCTGGGGATCATGTGCCATTCAAATAAATAATGCTGTTCTGTCTTCCAGAAAAAAAAATTCAAATTCTCCTGTCTTTTACATCATCAGTTGTAATAGTGAATTTTAATGTCTTTCGAAGAGTGATAAACAGAAAGTTGCAAAAGATTTCCCAAACAGTTGCATTCTATGATGTCTATGAATTTACTGCTCCGAGAGGGATTTACACCACAGCATTGTTTAAATGATATGTGTGATTTCACTGTTCAAAGGGCTTGACAAATGCTGTTTTGTAAGGGTAGGATATCTCAAGCAAGCTCTGGCCAAGTTTATTTCTCTTAAACACCTTTTAATCAAGGGCCTTTTATTTATCTATATCATGTAACATGCCTCAAGATATTTTTGGAAGGCACCTGTTTATATCCTTTTGAGGATTATCTGTTAAGGAGGCTTGTTCATTTTTTCTCAGGAAGAATGAGTCTCATGCTTTTGTCACTATGTTACTCTTTTGACCAGGACAAGAAGCTGCTTCAACCAGCTGAGCGTTTGATTGCATCTGTAATTCTTCACCAGAGCTATTCCTTGCAGCCAGCAAATCCATTTGTTTCTGTGTTAATAAATGTAAGCTGTAAAGTTTTCTGCTCAATTCTTCATGATTTTGATTTCAATGAATAAACAATTTCCACTTATGTATGGAAAACATCTAAATGAGTGATATTGAGAATTTCTTTGCACATGTTTTATTATTTAAGTGCTGCATGAATCATATTTCCTTTGATGGTTGGATTAGACTGAATTATACAGATCTAATGTGTCAGTCCAAACATGTGTTGCTGTATGTTTTTTTGTTATTGCTTCAGATCAAATTTTAGAATTTATTTGTAAGTGCAAATGAGGCATTTGATCTAGATGATTTGATGATTCTGAAGATAAAGTCTGTTGACATAATTCTGAATGAAACTGCTTACTTGGTAATGCTATTCTGTTTTTGGTTTCTTCTTCATCCTTCATGGAAACTTATTTAGTGACTGCTATGGCATTTGTTGTCTCACCTATATGATGTGCGTGCTGTATTCTATCTTAAATGTGGTGATCCTGTTGCATACTGACTTCGGCTTAGAGAACTAAAATAATTTTGTAGAAATCTACCTACATTATTTATTCTAATCAAGGAGATCTTTTTTATTTCTCGGTTGGTATCATACTGAATGTATTCTGAGTTGCAATAGTAACATAATTCAATATTTTGTCAATTTGGTATGTTTTTTATTTTCATAATATTACATCAAGTATTGTCATGCTTGAAGTCTTATACTAGTTTTTTTTTTTGTTCACAGGTAGCCTGTGATGAAGCTTCTGACAAAGCAGAACGAGCCTTTGTCCAACTTTTATTGAGTTTGGCTAGTGGGAACAATAACAACGAGGTCTTTTCTCAATCTCTATGATTTGCAGCTGTCTAATTACATGACCCCGATAGGAAAAATTTGATATCCATAAAGATGTCATGCTGAAACAATACATTATGACATGGAGATATGCCACTTTTTGAAAATACCAATATGTTGTCATGGATATGCATATGTAAAGAAAAATGGAAAGGCAATTAATTTTTACTTGACTGGCATGCTTGAAAACATAAACATTGACATCCAAGCAGCCTTGATTTAAATAACTGATATCATGGTCATTTCATGATATTATATTTTCCTGTTGTCTTGCTGACATGCATCTGCAAATGGAGGGCCCTTGAGAATTGACGGCATTTATAAGTTTGTGAATTGTATCTCTATTTTGTTTCATTGTAAACAAGCGTGCATGGCATTTATATGCTAAGATGGATTATTGTGCTCAGATCCTGAAGCAGTCAGCTGCAGATTATGCAAGTGGATCTGTTTCTGCATCTCAGGTGGATATACTTCAATATAATTAAGGGTTTGTTTGGTTTGCAACCACAAGTTGTCACACTTAGTTATGTTACTATTTGATTCACTACCATAGTTAGGTATGTCAAATTTTATTAGACAATTTTTTATATTCTTACCATACCATTTTTTGCCAGAAGTATAGCTATCAAGTTGAAGGTCACAATATTAAACACATTTTTACTGTACTTTATCTTAAATGTGACCACAAACCAAACAATTTTAATTTGTCATAAAGTGTGGTAGTGCCATAGGCGTGGTATGTGCCTAAGTTAATGTGTGGTAATTTGTGGTATCAAATCAGACAGGTCCTAAGAAATTGTGTGAACATATTTGATACACAAACTACATGCAGTTTGTTTTCAAATCTTACTTGTCTGCAAGCTCATCCGTTTCTTAGGTCTTTCTGCCAAGAGAGCAGCTTGAAAGGCAATACTCCTGCAATGGTGTGCAAGCTCAGCTTTACACTAGCAGTTTTAAAGCTGCTACTGTTAGAAGTGCTATTCCTGACCCGGATGTTTCTCGAAGTTGTGCTAATTTAGAGTATGTAGACTTGGCTACCTTCTCTTTGGAATTACTGTTGGTGCACATTTGTGGTGCATGGAGTTCATTTGTCACTTCTATTGGTTTGATTATGATACTGGTACTTTAATCTCATTAGGTATAGGATATCACCAGCCAAACCAAATAGGGATTATGTGGTTGCTGGTTTACTCCAGCAAAGATTCATTGAAGGATTGGCTCCTCAATGGATAAGGCCCACTCCCCCAAGACTACAAATACTTGATGGAGAGGTAAGATTGTCAACTAAGAGTTGCTTTGTCATATCACCTCTGTTTCTGAGGACATACTTTCTGATTGATAACAGCTACAATGGCTGAACCTGGACAACAACCATGAGCTATTATGGGATTATAGCATGTGTGCTGACACAAGCCGAGGGGCTGCTATCCGAGACTTGATCGCTAGAGCTTTAAAAGGCCCACTTACACCTGCCCAACAGGAGGTTCTTTGCTACATTCTTATGTTTCTTCTAGATAAATTATGTTGCCAATGCGAGGTTTGCAAATAAACAGCTTAGTAATTTAGTTTCTCAGCAACTTTTTGTTATTCTCTTTGAGGGAATGTAGAGATTGTTTAATTCAGGAACTGGATAAATTTTTGACACCATCCCCCCCCCCCCCCTTCTCTCTCTCTCTCTCTCCACATGAGATACACTCAAATTATGCATGCCTAATGTGTTCACAGCTTCTCACAGCAAGTCGCGAGAGAACTGGCAAAGGACTTGAAGCTAGTCTACCATTGTGGGATGACACCTCAGAAGCTTCCTGTATGTGCCCGTTTTTGACAAGCGCCGACTCCTTTGCATGCTTGATGTCCTTGGTCTGAGAATTTGTTTGTTTCAGGACCTTGTTGAGCATAATCCACTCATTGCTGTTGAACTTCTTTCAAAGTTGATCAACTCTCCTGACATTGATGGGTATGCATCTCAGCTGTTTTCCTTTGTTTGATTTTTTATGTTTTATTGCTTTTTCTGCCCAGTCTTATATGATTACTTTTTTGTTTTGGCAGTTACTTTGATATTCTTGTGCATATGGAAATGAGCCTACATTCAATGGAAGTTGTAAATAGGCTTACAACTGCAGTTGATCTGTCGACAGAGTTCATCCATGAGTACATCTCAAACTGTATTCGATCATGTCAAAACATTAAGGTTTGTTCTTGAGTTGTAATTCATTCTTTCAAAAGTTCAAAATGATGATCGAGGAGTGTTATAGTAAGATGATGCGTAGTATCAGTTGCTTAATGTCGGTTGATGATAAAAAGTGTATTGAAGCAATTTATTAACCCATAAGTTTAAATGGGCAAGATAACCTTGGTTATGTGATTTTTCTGTAGCCTACCATGCAAAGACTTTGTTTGATGCACTTTTTCCTCATTTGTGAATCAAAGTACTGCATAAATAGGGTTGGCAGCTGCTGTTACATGTTTTGTGACACCACAGAACCCCTCTATGCTTGTCTCTTGGCAACGATTTTGTTAATTGGCCTTTGCTTTGTCATGGGTGGTCAGTTTATACTGCCCTGCTATCAACTGTTGCAACCTCTCTTGCGTGCACATGCACTTGAAGAGAATTTGATATTCCTGACTGTAACTACCGCGTCTATGTCCCTTTTGCTCCTCTTGTAATTAATCTTTTGTGATTGTGTCATGGTACATCCTTTGTTATGTAGAGCCTTCAAAAAATTATTTACTCTAAATGTTGTTTCTTGCAGGATAAGTACATGCAAAACAGATTAGTGAGACTGGTGTGTGTTTTTCTACAGAGTCTCATTCGGAACAAGATAATAAATGGTGAGTGTATTATTGTGTGATTAACACATATTCTCTTCATGACATTCTATCAAGCTTCTCACTTGTGTGCCTCAAGGGCTTAAATATAAAAAGCCTTAGTCTCCCCTATTTGATTTGTCAGGACTATAACTTGCACATTTTCTGCAAGCTACCTTCTTATGCTTGACTTGTGAGGGCAAATTATTCATATTTGATTTATGGAAATAATGAAAAGAGCAAACTGACATGCAGATAACACCTTACATTATCTGTTTCAGTACTGTTGTCCTGCCTTTTGATCTTTGGAACCTAATGCATGCTGCCCTGAGTTTTAAGTTACCTATATGTTAAAATTGTTCTCCCCACTTGGATTTATTAAAATGATTTTCAATGTTTCCTTTTCATTGTTGTTGATCTGGATTACCTACCTTCTGAAAGCCTGAGCTGAAAATTGAGGTGCATCTTCTACTATATTTGTGTTGGTAGGCATCCTGTGACAATTGCCAGAATACTAGAACCATGTTCTTATTATATTTGTATGCCAAGTTAGAAAACGACTATATATGCTGCAAAATTGAGTCACATTTTGGAACTATATTGGTATAAGTTAAGGTTTTGCACAAAATATGTATGGGGTTTCCATTGTTTTATGTGAGAGCACATTTATTGCTATCGACGTACCTACTGCAATGTGCCTGTTACCAAGTTAATTGATTTAGTTCAGCCAATCATTTGTAGAATGCCTGTTTCTCTGTTGATTAAGGTTGTGTCAAAATGTCCGATGCTGTGACATACATGTAATTGTGGATGTTTCTTTGTGTGCAGTTCAAGATCTCTTTATTGAGGTTCAGGCGTTCTGCATCGAGTTCTCACGAATAAGGGAAGCAGCTGGTTTATTCAGGCTACTCAAATCTATGGAGTGAAGTAGATTGCATGTTACCCCATTTTCTATAGGGTCAAATTTTCCTTGCTTATTTTCCATCATGTACATCCCTAATGTTGTGTTCTCATCTGGAATTGCTAGTTCTTCATAGGTTTAGAGACTGTTTAACTGCTCCTTTTGATGACCTAGTTGTCTTAAAACTGTTTTCTTGGAACTGCTTCCAAGGTTCAATTCATTCTTATTAGCAGTCAAGAAATGGAAAAGGCCAGAGTTTGTGAAAGTTCTGCGTGACAGGTTGACATCTGTATTTACCATCAAATGTATGGAACATTCTTCTTGTAGTTATATGCAGCTACAGGCATCCAAAGATCGGAAGCTCTGCATTGTTTTTTAGGACCAGCTTTCTGGTGTGTCAGTTTTGGCGCAATTTGTGTTGTTACACTACAAAACTACAGGTTATTGGTGTCTCATTGATACGTGGGTTTTAGATTTGCATGTCAGTCTTATATCCAATATACTATTACAAATCTTTATTTTTTGTATTGTCCTGTTAATATTTCCTTTCAGTTTTCAGCTGACAAACTGACAAACACGAACCATGTACAGATTTTCAGTGTTCTGTATTTGGTTAGTGCAGATATGGATCTGTGCTAAGCTTATTGTATTTAGAGACATATAGATGCTTGTTTGATCAATATTTGTTATTTGGATTTTAGTTGAAATAATATCCTAAATCCATTTTTCGTTATCGATAGGAATGCCTGATGGGTAGAAATTTGGACATTTTAGGTGACACTCGCCATTCTGATAATTTACAGAATTTCGTTTCTAATTACAAATGTAAGGAGTGTTAGGTTTGTTTTATAGTAAAAAAAATTATTAATTGATGTTTGATTAGATCATTTTATAATTGCAATATTCGTTATAATTACAATGAATATATCAGAATTGGATTTTTTTTTCTAATCCACTACACCTCCAATGAGTTATAAAACTTATTATAATTATAATTTTGACTCCAAACCAAATACCAACGTAATATATTTCAGGTTGTGCAATGGCTTTATTTAACACACTGGCCAATCGAGTAACATAAAAACTGATTCATGTCCTCAACAATTACTCAATCAATTTCACCATTGATATGCACCACCCAACTAAATTTGCAACGATTTTCTAAGAATTATTTTGTTTGTAATTATACATATAGCATTGCACTTGCAAGATTACCTTCATCCCCGGGCGCGCTCACATGGGGAGGCACAAATTTCAGCCCCATGAGTAAACGGGAGGCAGATTTCCTGACAAAAATGCATAGGATGTCGTCCATTCTACAAACATATGGTACCATTTCTCTCACTTATCACCATGTGGGTACCATACAAGCGTCAGCGGCAGCTATCGTCTTTATATGTTTCAAAGTTCTTTAATTTTGAATAATATACTTTTATAAGTCTTGATTTAGAATTTTTAAATATATCATGCAAACATAAGATTATGTTACGTCTGTAAGATATTCACTCTCAAAGTGATAATTAGATTACTAATATTTGAAACAATTTTGAATTACTAACTTGAATTTTCAATGCATCTTTTAGAATGTTGGAATACTTGGTTATCATAGCTAATTTAAGAGCTTCAAATAAAGAGGTCATGTGATCAGATCTTATCAACAACAAATAATTTATACATTAGCAGTATGAGATTTAAACTCATAATATGCTAGTGTTGAGATTTGACCTTAGTCACTATTAAATGTTTTGGTGCCTTTCTAGCTGACTAGTATGACATTGAAGGTATTTATCAAACAATATAATTTTAGAAGACTACAACAGGATTTATGAAAATCTTCAAAATATTACACACATCAAACTCAAACTATGGGTTTATCAAGACAGCAAGTCCCTGCTCAAAATTTAGGGAAAAAAGTAAGAGACTGATAGCACAATAAAACGAGATTTTTTTTCATAGAAGCCACTTTACTTAATTTCTCCACTTTAAAATAAAAGAAAACTTTCTTCATGTGCTATAATACAAAGTGGAGTAAATTCCTATTAAACTGCAATCACTTGCACAAAGTTTTTCTATGTCAAATGAGGTGTTTGGTTCATAAACTTTACTCTATTTTCTTATTACTCATAAAAATAATACACTACTTGTTGTTTGGTTGAAGATAATTGTAATATTCATATTCCAAATACACCCCCATAAAATCTCAATATATTCAAGTGAAATATATTATAATCCATTACACTTCCAAATCATATACTAAATACTATTGGTTGTAAACCCATTACGATGAAGGTTAAATTCTGAACCAAAAACGCCATCTAAATGCTTTGCTCTTTGGAATTGTGATGCGCTTCTAATCTTTCTTAGTTCAATGCATCACTACACATGGGCAAGTTGGTCTAAAAAAACCTTGCGACACAGTGTTGCTGGTTGCAGGTTTGAGGAATCAAACACTTGGCTGCCTTTCTTTTCTCTTTCTTTTCTTTCTTAATTTGCTTCAGCTTAACAAAATAGATTAGAGCAAGAAATGCTTTATGTTCCTTGCATGCAAAAGCCAATGCATAACCATCCACTAATGTAAATGTGCAGAACCAGATCATGCAAGGAGGTCCTAACTGTTGTCATGGTTCATTGATATGATCTAATAAAGATCAAGTTCAATGCATCATGGCGCAAGTTGAGACTAAAATAATTGGTACTTTCCATTTCAACAGAAAAAGCTAGAATGATACAACACTTTCTTCACAAGATTATCATGCATATGATGGGCCAATAGTGGCATAGTTGCTGGTGGAAAGAAAGTAATTTTTATGAGAATTATCCGTATGTGTTATCCAGTTGAGATTTGAGATTGATTTAGATCTTGATCTAAATCATAGATACATCACGATCCGAAGGCTTCTAATTGGGGTCTCACATGACAGGCACCATCACAGATTTTTTTTTTTCTTTTAAGTTGAAGGAATAGTATATATATGTGGGGAGGATTTTTATGAGACCTCTACTGATATATGAGACTCGACTGAGTTATCGAATTGTGAACTAAATTATTAGAATATCATGATCCGATGACTCTTTAAGAGATCTCATATGAGAAAGGTCATCCTAGAAGATTTTTATTCTTTTTCAAAAGGCATGTGACCAAAAGCAAATGTATTTTCTAATGGTTAGATGCGATTTAACATATCCATTTTTTTAAAAAAAATAATTTTTTGAGAATCATAGAAGAATTTCCCTAATTTTTTTAATTAATGTTGTGGCAAAACACTTGGCACAAAAAAAATTAGAATTCACAAATTGAGTGCGGATTATTGGAGGGGTTTTTATTTGGCTAACAGGTAACCTAAAAAGTACAGATCATTGCACACTTTTGTCCAAACTTTTCGCTACTTTGGTTGCTTAGCATTTTTAATTTGAGAAAAGTTTAGCAGAAAAATTAATTTAATTGACCAAAATGCTAGCTTTGTGTAGAAGTTGGATAAGCATGATTAAGGTGTGTACGGTGCCGGATCAAGTAGATCTTAATTTTTGTCGGTTGGTTAGTGCCTCTTCATGTTGTTTTGGGATTAACTAGGAAACCCAAATGCATCGTACCACATGGTCAAAATTATGTCTAATTCACTATCAATTGGGATTGTAATACAGTTTTTTATGTAATAGTTATAAAACATATTTGCTTATCTAGTAAAATATTATTTTTATCTCAATAGTTACTAAATAAAAATATCCAAAAATATTATATTAAAAAGAGTTTCGAAAACAAACTACAATATCAAATGGAGTCTTAGTGTATAAATGTCTATTTAAAATAGATTACCCATTTGACCAAGTAATCAAATGCAATTAAGGTACTGTTTGGGATTGCAGTGAGGTGTGTTGTAATATAGGGTGTAATGATTATACTAGAATTTTTTTTATATAGGAAGAAATTAGTCTATATGAGATACCAACTTCAAAAAAATGATATATCAAAACAGATTTTTCTTGAACTTATGGCAATGCAAAGTGAGAATGATTTACAATGTATAATTCAGAGCATGGAAGCACCGCTCTTTCGTTTAACCTAAAATATTGCCTACATGTTCTCCAAAACCATCGTATCAAACTCATGAAATCCTATGGGCTGCAGACCATCCCCTTAAACTTCTATCTTTTGAAACTTTGGAAGCAATTTTTGTGAAGATCTCTATATATGTGAGACTCATTTGAAAGTCATTGGATTGTGATCTAGATTACAGATATATCTCGATTAGACAACTCTCAATTGGAGGCTCATTCCTAATATAAGTTTTTTCCTCTTTGGAAGCTTAGCTAGTTCAATGAAGTTAGAGTTTAGAAAACTAGTTGTTGGCTAAACAAGTAGGGGATGTTAGGATATATAATTTCAGACGGTTTTTGCTCTGGATTTATAACTAAGTTAGTTTGAGTTAATCCGATTTATTGTGAATTCCAATCGATTAAAATTGATTTATGAGTTTCTAAAAGAGTCCGAGAACCATTAGATATCCATCAAATTGATGGGCCTGAGAACTATTCCAACTCCAATTTTTGAACCTTGGTTCAATGCATCAGCATCACAAACATGGTGACGCTAGAAAAATATATTTTTTTTTCTTATTTAGGATCAGAACCTATAAAGGACTGGTGGTCGTACACCAATTTTAAAGCATGTGGGCAGCAGCAAAAAATGCCGTTAGATTTGTCCCAAACCTCTCTCTCTCTATACTTTTATTAATCTCAAATGGTCGGATGTTGGGTGTGTGCTGGGGTGCTGCCATTCTCTGGTGGTGACATGGCAGATTTGGTGTTGAAAGAGCAAGGTCTATGGGTAGGATTTTTTTTAAGTATTTAACATGTTAAATGTTTAGACTTGAGAGTTGTTTTAATGTATATGATCAGCGAATAGGTTAGTGGCACAACTTTTTTTGTTTTTTGTCTCATAAATTGTTAATGCGGAGAGTGTTGCAGTTAGACTTTGAGCATTTTATAAGAAGAGCTGAAATAAAAAAAAATCTAACTTTTTTATCAGCTAGATTTGACAAAATAAGTTTCAAAGTCATCACTACCGGTCCAAGTTTGCACCAAACTATAAAAAATGCAATTATTTTGATCCTATCCCTCTCCTATCTATTCACCAATTTTCACAATTAGTAGAAGGATCCACTGTAGTCGGGTTTAAATTGCATAGAGAAATGCTACAACAGATTTTGGATGCTTGACGAAGCATTCCGCTGTCAAAAGAAGAAAGGTGTTGCCCCTATTTTTCCACCTTGATCAAACTAGAGCATTAATTTTTGATTGAATGGCCAACATGGCTTACGGTTTATCTCCTACTGTAGCAAATCTATTAACAAATGAGTCATACAGCTGTAGAACTCCATAATCAGGTTGAAATGCGAGAAATTTGATACTACCTTTGTTATTTTTTATTCTTGTTTTAGAAAAAGATTTCATATATAAAATAATGTCATTCTATATTTTCAAAGTGAAATATGACTTTATTTTTCTAAAATGAGTTATTATTCTTTTGATCATTAATTATTTAGATACAAATACAAAAATTTATGATATTACTCACAAATATTAAAGATAGAATTATAATCTTATACAATGTAATGGTCCGAATCAAGGTATGAGAGATTTGAATATCTCCTGAACACGTTTGAATCATGCTCATACGTATTCTAATACAGAGTGGAAACACAGATGCATTGACATAGTAGATAAATAAATTTTTTATTCAAAACTTAAAAATGTCTTACAAAAATTATTGAAATAAGATTTAAAGACATAAAATTCTAAAAGCTAAACATCGATACTATTCATACTAAGCATCCTCCTTGAAAAAATCCCCTCCTTCGTGGATGTGGTCCTGAAAACTGTCATCATCTGGTCCAACCACTTGATATGGTTCTAAAGCGTTTAATACATCACTGTGCAACTATAACTGTAAGTCTTTGAGACTCAGCAAGATAATATATATTTACTTATTTATAATTATACATACAGAACAACTCATGAACAGTCAATAAACCAAGGATCAAGTTTCCATTATTGAAGATGCACATGAATTTTGTAAAACAGTAAAATAATGTAAAAACCAATTTTTAACAGTTTAAATTTCTATTGGTGAGACATCGTATTTGTTGGCGAATATTCACACTTAATTTACTCTGCAGAGGTGTTTCATACCACAGCATCCCTTAGACAAAATAATCGACGTCATACGTGTCCTTCTGCATTTCTTTTAATACATGACTGTTACTAAGGAAACAAAACATTTAATTGTATAGAGGAATATAGAGCCCACCCAAACATGTGCATACACACTGACTATGCACAAATCGTTATAGTGTGCCGCAACCATACTACTTTAACTTCCACCACAACTACCAGAGAACCATGTGGGTCATATTTCTTGTAGAGTTATTGAACTTAGTCTACCCTATTTCAGAACTATGGCGGTTACGAAACAAGCATTGGACACTCACCAAGTTGTTATTAACTTAAATAACTTTATAACCTTCTACAATAACAACAACAATCACAGAATACTTACAACAACATACCTCAACCACAGATCTCTCCACAACAAATCTTGACTACAGATTCAAACCATTACTAATGTAAATACCACTAAATCAACCTATTTATGCTTCCACTTATTTTTCACAAAAAACATGAAATTTCAGTGTATAAAATAATAATAGATTATAATCAAAATATATAATGCATAATAGGTAAAATATGCATAAGGGTGGTGATAAGGACATCACTCCTATGGATGCGTCAACTTCTCCAACACCGCTTGTGCAAGGACCAATTATAAGGGCACGCGCACGTTAGCTAAATTACCAGGTGAGCTCGTTCCTAAGTTTATGTGAAACAACCTTAGAGGGCGAGTTACTACCTAATGATATTGTTCTTGTACTTAGGAATCATGGTTTGGATCAGCGAGGATGTCACGATGCACCAAGACGAGTCAAGGTTCGAGTTGATCCTGAGATGGACGCTGGTTCGGACTGCAACGACACGTCTATCTTCAAACGGACGCCCAGGCCACATACGAAGTCCGTTTTCGACGTTCTACCACTTCACGGAAAGCTTAGGAGATTAGCTTTCCAACGTATCTGGTCCCGCCACCAAACTCTTTCTAAGTCACTGGGAATCGTCCAAACAGTGTGCGCGAGACAGAGTCGGGCTGGGGCCTTCAGCCCATGTATCTTAGTTAGGTTGCAACCTAAACCCTAGCCGCCGCCTCTCTCTCTCATATACATACTCTGTAGCCGTCACAGGGAGACTTGGGTTTTGCTTAGATTATTCTGCCTTTGCAGTTTCGCCGTAGATCGGTTTGTAGAACTCCAACTTGTGAGTTTAATTCAATTTGATTTGCAATTTCCAGATTGCTTTTTCTACGTTTTTGCTTGTGCTCTCAATTCGCTTGCAGAAATTAGCCTTCTTGGCGAGGCCAACCGCGTGTTGGCACAGTTGATAACCAATGGAGCAGTGGTATAGCGATTGCTGGGTTCGATCAGTTCTGATTGGAAGCCGATCGTCAACGTTGAGATCTCCACCAAATCAACTTATCTACCTGACGGAAGATCGGGCACCCCGTGTTTCATCAAGTGGTATCAGAGCCAAGGTTACCCGTCAGGTATCCTCTCTGTTTGTCATTCATCTTCCACCTAGAGTCCAGAAAAAACCAAAACAAAAAAAAATTTGTGATCATAGTCTTCCGCTGTCCAAACCACTTTGAGCCTTTTGCAATTTTCGTTTTCAGTTTTGCATTGTTGAATTTGTGTCCGTGGTCATCGTCGTATTGTTGGTCAATTCGTGTTCTTGGTCTAGGTCGAGTATCAAATCCCAATTCTAAACTAAAACCAAATTCGAGTCGCAATCGGTTCGGATTTCCCTTTTGCGTTGCTGTTTTTATAAAGACAATATCTTTGTCGTCTGAACACCAATTTGGGCGATTAAATAGTCTAAATTGTATTTCTCGAAGAGATCTACAACTTTGTTCATTGCATCAAATTCCAGAAACGCCATATTCATGGCGAAAATCGCGTTGGAAGTTAATCTGTTCCATCTCGGAGTAATATGTACAGCCTGTATTTCAGGGGCCATATCTCCTAGTTCCAAACCCCAAATTGGGTATTCCATATATTCAAATTGATGAGAAAGAAAATAGCTACAACTTCCTAGTTATAAGTTTTTGCGTTTGAGGTCTCTAAGAGCCCCAAATTATTATTGGAAGTTTCTGCAGAGTATCTTTGCTAAACTGCCGAGAGTATTGTGATAGGATTTGTGCGTAATTCTTAAATTTTGAGTTGTAATCCATTCTTTGCAGCACTCTTGTAAAAAAAAAAGAAAAAGACAAGTGCATAAAAAAGATCCACATGAAAAGAAAGATTAGAAAAAAAAAAAAGAGATCAGAAGTGCTTGCATCCTTTCATGTCCATCGCCTGTACCGATCACTTTGCTTACTTGAACTAGTTTTAGGAACGCGTTTAGGCCAGCAACTGTGACACGTACTTTGGACATTTATTCAGCTTTGTTATCTAATTTCGGTTATTACTAATCCTTTGCTTATATACAATTGTCTTCCGAGCTCCACCTTCTTCTTATCAGAACAGGATTCAGCCTTGCAATCGCCTCACTCACACCCCACGGTATCACGAACCAGCCACAGGTTGTACTTTCTGCAGTGTTGGTAAGATCCTTGCAAGAACGTGGTAAGACACTTGAGGGTGAGTGAATCCACATACCACCACCTAGTAGTTTATAGGGATAATACTTTGTGTTATCTTTGTTCCTGCTAACCATGACAGGACCGCAAACCAGAACTAGAACTGCTGCTGAGGAAGATGACCTTCGTAAGCTCATTCTTGATATGAATGAGGCCCTCAACAAGAGCATCCAAGAGCTCATGGACAAGTTTACAAAGGACAAACAAGACAATCAGAACAGTATCGAGGGGCTAGATCGTCGTATCTCTGGACTTACTGGCAGGGTGGAGAATGTGGAGAAACAACAACCTTCTAATGAAACAATGATCCAACAAGACAATGTAAGTCGATGAGGAGTCCAACATGGGGGTTCTCCGCAACGACGCCACCATGCGACGAGTTGCACGAGATGCACAATTACAAGAGCGACTGAGCCCCAATCATCAAGGTATGCGATATAATAATGGTAACAATCACATTCGCAATGATGATCCTTTCGCTAAGGTTAAGTTCACCATACCTTCTTTTTCTGGTTTATATGATGCTGAAACATACCTAGATTGAGAAATGACCGTGGAACAAAAATTTAACTCCCATTTAGTTCCTGAAATTCATTGAGTTAGACAAGCGACTAGTGAGTTCAAAGACTTTGCAATTATCTGGTGGAACGAACTAGTAAATACTAGCATACAACCTGAAACTTGGGAGATGCTTACGAGACATATGCGCAATAGATTTGTTCTTCCTCCCTTTAAGCGTGACTTGCGTAAAAAATTACAGCGCCTAGAACAGGGTAACAAGTCAGTAGAGGAGTACTATCAAGAGCTTCAGAAAGGCATGTTGCGTTGTGAGGTAATAGAGGGTGAGGAGGATAAAATGGCTCGCTTCTATGCTGGGTTAAGACGTGAAATCCAGGATATTGTTGATTACAAGGACTATGACAATGTGAATAGGTTGTTCCAACTTGTTGTTTTGGCAGAAAAAGAATTGCAGGGACGGCAACCATGGTCAAGGAACAGCTTTGGTAACTCATTCACTCAGAGGCAGACGTCGGCGCCAACCAACTCAGCACCAGCTCCTTCTTTTCGGTCTACTGCCCCCTCGGCGAGTAGGGTGCATTCAGTAGCACTGTTGTAGCTTCTAGGCCCCTAAAGAGTGTTTTGGTAATTAATGACATTTACAAATGTTGAACTAACGATACCTGTTAAGTTGTGTCAAGAACAAACTCAAAAGATAGGTTAATGAAAGGCAAAGAAAGAGTCACATGATGAAGAAAGGACATTAAGCAAAGAGGCAAAGGTACGGAATAGGGTCTTTTTCCATTTTACCGGTCTAAGGTGATTAGAGAAGAATTTTGACCGGATCTTAGGATATTCGCCGTACTATTAAGAGGAGCATGTGGTGTATCTCGAAATAGTTCATCTATGTGCCACAAGTCATAAAAACAACTTGCATTGCATACTAGAAGATCATATACTTTGAAAATGCCTTGTTTCTTTCAATTCGGCCAAATTCAGTCTTAGTCGGTCTGACCGATTGTTAGCCGGTCTGACCGAATGTTGTTTCGGACTGATTGACATTATGTCAAAATTTGTTTTCTTTATTAAAAAGGTCGGTCTGTCCGTAGTGAAAACCCTAGGTCAGACTCCTGGAACTTCATGTTCTTCTTTTTGAAATTTGTTGTGTAAAGACGGTCTGACCGTTTGTTGGACCGGTCTGACCGCGAAAATGGTCTGACCGAGTTTTTGAACTACGGTCTGACCGTGTGGCCGGTCTGTCCGTAATTACCGGCCTGACCGTAGAACATGTCCAGAAACCATGTCGTCTCTGGACGGTTTCACGATCTGACCGCCTTTGGCTCCGGTTTGACCGTGAGTGTGCCTGACAAGGGCAGGTGAGCATTAATTGCGCCTATCTAATGCCGTTGCAATTGCGGCAGTCTGACCGGGTTTATACCTGCGGTCTGACCGCCAAGTGATCTTTTTCTCCCAATGGCTGGTAACGGCTATATTTATTGTAGGGGGTATAAATACTTCCATGCACGATCCTGTTCATAACTTTTGGCATATTTGTGAACATTGTCATCATCTTTGAGAGCTAACATAAGATTCATACACTCTAGGGTTCTAATTCTTGAATTTGTGAGAGTGTGCATTTGAGATCTTCTAGTGCATTGCATGTAGATCACTAAATCAATCTTGTGGCACTAGAAGAAGGTTAAGTGATCATCACCGGCTTGTTACTCTTGGAGTTTGCCGGCTCCTAGACGGCTAGGAGAAAGGTTTTGGAGAGTTCTTCAAGGAACATTGTGAAGAAGCCGCAAAACATCTTGTGAAAGGGTCGAGCACGCCTTGCCGAAGCGGTAAAGTGCATCATTAGTGAAATCAAGGTTTGGATAACTCATCATACTAATCCAGCTCAAGATCTAGGTCACTTCTTGAGAGAAGGTTGACTAGATAGAGGAGCGGTTAGAAATTTGAGTTTGCCTCAACGTGAATTAGGGGTGATCGGCAAATCACCTAGACCACGGGATATATTCTTGTGTTAAATTGTTCGTTGTTCATATTGTTTTAGTTATTTGCTCTCATTTATTATTAATTGCTTGATTAGCTGTTAAATTGTTAAAATCGCCTATCCCTCCCTCTAGTCGATATCCTAGATCCCTTTCAACCGTCACCACCACCGCGAGCATCCGATGTGAGCAAATCTTCTAATGGGCAGACACCGGCAAAGTCAGCCTCTTCTGTAGCCTCCACGGGACGATCTACAAGTATAGTGTGCCACCATTGCAAAGGAATGGGCCATGTCATGAAGGATTGCCCAAGTCAGCGAGCCTACATCGCAACGGCCGACGGTGGGTACATTAGTGCATCTGATGTAGAAGAAGAATTTGTTCTTGCAACTAACTATGCAGGTAGCGATCTTGATACGGACAACAATGCGGAGGAGTTTCTTGGGATTGAAGCCACAGAAGATCACAGGACCCTCATTGTACAGCGGGTGTTGAGCACCCAAATGGAGCAAGCTGAGAAGATACAACGCAACAATTTGTTTCAAACGTATCTTGTTGTCAATGATCGACGTGTTCGTGTTATTATTGATGGAGGAAATTGCAACAACTTGATAAGTTCAGATATGGTCAAGAAGCTTAGCTTGACTACACGTGATCATCCTCATCCTTACCATATTCAATGGTTCAACAACAACGGTAAGGTAAAGGTAACACAAATTGCAAAAATTCACTTTTCGATTGGATCATACCATGATTCAGCTGATTTCGATGTAGTGCCTATGCAAGCTTGTTCACTGTTGTTAGGCCGTCCATGGGAATTTGATACTGATGCAACCCATCTTGGTAGAAGTAATAGATACACTCTTGTGCATAAAGGAAAGAAAATCACTTTGCTTCCTATGACCCCTATTGAAATTGTTCAAAGTGATAGGGAGAGAGCTGAAAAAGGAGAAGAAAGAAAACATGCTTGAATCTAAAAATCAGCAAGTAGCTAAAACTATTTTTCCACCTAGAAAAGATAAGAACACGAGTTCTAGGTCAGTGGGAATTAAATTAAAGGGTGGTGTTATGCTTGCTACAAAATCTGATATTGCTGAAATTAATGATGAAGATGCTTTGTGCGACGCTTTGGTTTGCAAAGAGACTTTATTTTCATTTGATAATATTCCTAGCTCTTTGCCCCCTGCTGTTATTAACCTTTTGTAGGAGTTTGAGGATGTGTTTCCAACTGAGATACCCCTGGGACTACCACCTATTCGAGGACCAACCTAGAAGAGACTAAGGAAATTCAACGACAAGTCCAAGAACTTTTGGGTCGTGGATTTGCGCCCATATTGGGAGAAGAAGATGAGCTTGAATCGAGGATGACTCCAATTCAAAAGGGGGAGGATGATGAGAACATCACTCCTATGGATGCGTCAACTTCTCCAACACCGCTTGTGCAAGGACCAATTACAAGTGCATGCGCACGTCAGCTAAATTATCAGGTGAGCTCGTTCCTAAATTTATGTGAAACTACCATAGAGGGCGAGTTACTACCTAATGATGTTGTTCTTGTACTTAGGAATCATGGTTTGAATCAGCGAGGATGTCACGATGCACCGAGACGAGTCAAGGTTCGAGTTGATCCCGAGATGGATGCTGGTTTGGACTGTAGCGACACGTCTGTCTTCAAACGGATGTCCAGGCCACATACGAAGTCTGTTTTTGACGCTCTACCACTTCACGGAAAGCTTAGGAGATAAGCTTTCCAACAAATCTAGTCCCGTCGCCAAACTCTTTCTAAGTCACTGGGAATCGTCCAAACAGTGCGCGCGAGACAGAGTAGGGCTGGTGCTGCGTCACCTCTTTTTGGGCCTTCGGCCCATGTATCTTAGTTAGGCTGCAACCTAAACCCTAGCCGCCGCCTTTCTCTGCCTCATATACATACTCTGTAGCCGTCACAGGGAGACTTAGGTTTTGCTTAGATTATTCTGCCTTTGCAATTTCGCCATAGATCGGTTTGTGGAACCCCAACTTGTGAGTTTAATTCAATTTGATTTGCAATTTCCAGATTGCTTCTTCTACGTTTTTGTTTGTGCTCTCGATTCGCTTGTAGAAATTAGCCTTCTTGGCATGGTTGATAACCAACGGAGCAGTGGTGTAGCGATTGCTGTGTTCGATCAGTTCTGATCGGAAGCCGGATCATCAATGTCGAGATCTCCACCAAATCGACTTATCATCTACTTGACGGAAGATCGGGCACCCCGTGTTTCATCAAGTGGTGTACATAGTTTTCCATGATTGGTTGTTGAATCCGAAAACTCTTTGTCGAAAGTTGCTCCAGCATCTGGCGACGAATCTGATGATTTCAAATGGCAAACAAATAAATAACTACTAAATAATTAAATAAAATTATACAAGACTTCAATCTAAGGTTTCAACGCTTGCCAGAGATCTACGGTTCAAATCTATACTTCAATCTGCAGAGCTAAAGTCTAGAAACTAAGAAGAAACTGCTCCAGGGACTAAATTGCAAATAAAATAATTACAAAAAGATTCCTAGCCTTAAAACTAATCTAACTCTCATCTTTCTCAAGAGAGTAAAACACAACACACACTTTTGAAAAAGAGAAGAGGTGGTGGTGGCTTGGCTCAGCACGACTCCGACGGATGACGGTTTCTCTTCCTCTGACCCGGTTCGTCCCGAATTTCTAGTTTGTGTTCTCAGTGGTTGAAATTTCTCTTATTTATAGTCTCATGGGATCAATCTTTTCGAATCATATTTCAATTCTTGATTTTTCATATAAATATGATTACTTTTCTTTCTTCCAAATTTAGATCTCATTTCAAATTTGTTCTTTTATAATTTGGATTGACTCAGTTGTGTTTGAGTTTAAGTTCAATTAAGTTCAATTAGGTGTCAATTTGATCTAAAATTAGGATTTGAGTTTTTTAGTCAAATTTTAACACATCGATCAAGACTTCACCGATTTAGGTTGAAGTGGAATTGGTCGAAGGTCGTCGTGGTGAGATATAACTTCACCAATTTTGGTCATCATCGATCAACCACCTCTTCGATTACTCCAGCCGCGACGACCACCCCCACTTTGACCTATGACCATCTCCACGATGACCTTTGACTACAGACACTCGACCACTAGTACTAGTGAGAAATTGATTTTTTTCTGCCATGTTTTCAAAACAGAAAAGAGAAGAAATATCTTTCCTGTCGTGTTTTAAAAATGGAAAAGAAGGAAACATATTTTTTGAAGGTTTGCGGTTTATGTCGCGTATGATAGTCGCGATAATTGACTCGCACCCAACCAAGTCATTTTTGTAATTACGACAAACTATAGATAATTTTTACAATTATTTTTTTATTTTGAGTTATTTATAAAAAATTCTAATTTCCATAGGCAACCTGCCACAACTAGTTGGTCAAATTTATTATTATTTTTTTGTTCTTTTAAGAGTGACACAAGTTTTTCGTGATTGAACATCTCCTTGTGTAACAACGGTTTGAAAGTCAAATCAATTCAATCAGCTGATTAGATGCTTGACAAATGTAAGAAAATATTTTTTATAACTCTACACGCCAAAATAGAGGCATCAAACTACTGTTTGTATTTGATCCTTGTGCACCCACATGAACAAGAAATGGCATTTCTAATTTCTAAATGGTGCATGCTTATGGGGTATACGTGTTCATCTAGTCTCCCACTAGTCTAAGTTCATATAACATTAACAAATGGCACCACAGAAACGTCACCTAGATCTCTATATTTTAGAACATTAATTGAAAGTCTCTTGCAATTATACGAAACAATATTATTGTAATTTTTTTAAAAAATCTCCCTATATAGTGTTAGAGTTATAATTATTATAAAATTTTAAAAATTATCTGATTAATCTACACCGTTATTATTTTGTGCTTACGAAATATATAGTGTAGAGAATTTTAGACATCAAAATAAATGTGGTGTCTCTGTTTTTACTTGATTTTATCATATAATAACAGATTGTTTGTTCAAGTCGCTATACTGTGAAAAATATCGTTTGGGAAGTTGTGTTCCTCAGTCCTTGTGCATTAAAGAATTCTTTGCCAATTTTTATAGTTTCTCTAGTCATTAAACCACCACAATACACAAGAGAAGCTTACATATTTAAAAATTTATAAACTTAGCATTCTATTAATTTAGATATAACCAATTTAAGAATATAAATGAATGACTTCTCAAAGTATATGGACTGAAATGAACAATTTCTAGTGATTGAAATATCTATCTTTCTGCCACGACTGATAAATCACACAATAATTTCAATCGAACCATCCAATATATCAATGCTTCTGAGGGAGGCAGCAAGATGAGATCTAAAACAAAAGGTTGTCAAAATTCTTGTGTTTGCATCGGGAGACCAAGAAGCATCCAAGAATATAATGGTCTCCATCTTGCCACCATTCTTGTGATTCTCTCTATCAAGCACATGATGCTTCAAAAACAAGCTGTTGTTAAGCAAAGACTCTCCTAAGGTAGTGTTAGATTCTGCATCAGTGTTAATCACAATATGATTAAGTTAATCACAGCAGTATAATTAAGATACTGTTTGTGCTAATTAGGGGGGCCATGTTTGCTAAACTTATGGCTGTCATGTCTATCTTGTTCTTTGTTGATTTGAGTGGAGAAAATTGAATAAATCAACGACAATGTGATAGTTTAGTGGTTAAGATCATTTATGGTTTATAAGAGATTAGAGGTTTAGATCCTCACTAAGATGGTTCTAATTAAAAGTTTTTTAAAGAACTAATTAAAGTCATCTAACAAAAAAATCTAAAAAAGAAGAAAAAATTTCATAAACCATCCAGAAATTAGGATTATTATTAGGTACCTCAGATATCATTTTAAAATATCTGTATACCTACAAGTATTTTTTTATTTAAAAAAACCCTTTTATTGTTTTATTATTAAAGATAACAATCATTTATTAAAAAATTATTAAAATACAGTCATTCATAAATGGTCCCATGTTAGTAACTGTATTATTTTATTTTTTTCTCTCTTTCTCTGACTCCCTCTGGATCTCACGGGGGCACCGCCGGTGCTGGGCGTCGGCGGCTAGGCTGCATCGACGAGCCACCTTCGACATGCCACCGGTCTCAACTCCAACAACAAATTGAACAGCATTTCGCTAGAATTGCACCAAAATACACTTGAAAAAGCCAAGAAGAACAGAATTTTTTACCCACGAACTAAGGCAAAAGATCCAAACTTTCCACTTCCCGAGCAGACAACGCTTCATAAACAGTGGAAAATTCAATGAAAAAACAAGGAAAAACTCTCGCAAAGAACTGAACTGCTGGCAGAAGCGCATCTCGCGGCCGGTTCTTTGCGGGCACGGCAGCAACAATGACGGCGACGAGGAGGATGGTGCTTGCCGTCCGCCACCACCGAGAGGGCCACATCGAAGCGCACGACTTTGATTTATGTCGGAGACGAAAAGATTACTAAATAATCGATGCAAATCTACGCGTACGATGCAAAACGACATGCAATTGAAAAAAAATTGAGAGACATAGATTGTTTCGGGACATGTGAATGCACAATTGATCGGAAGTCCCAAGAAACCAACAAGTAGCTTGGTCATTGAATCAAGAAGAGGCTTCAAGGATGAAGAAATCAAGCCTCTTTTGACAGGAGGCTTCAAGGATTAAGAAATCAAGAAATCGCTGCTGCAGGGATCAAAAAAATCAAGAAATCGGTGGTACAGCCGCCTCCGCCGGGAGAAACACAGGGTGGGGACATGAAAGAGAGCATAGAGAGTGGGAAAAAAAAATATTACAGTTACTGATATATGTTACCGCATGTAACTGTATTTTTATAATTTCTTCATAAACAGCTGTTATCTTCAATAATAAAATAATAAGGAGTGTTTTTAAAATAAAAAAATACTTATGAAAATATAAATATTCTAAAATGACATTTAGGAGATACTTGCAGTAGACCTGACTTCGGGAGGGTTTATGCCCAGAAAAAAACAGATAAACCAGGCTCCTACTGAATTTAACCGAATTTGCTGTTGCCGATTAACATTTAATGTGCATACACATTGTTTAGTTGCAACATGGGACATGAGTGGCTACAAGTCACTCACATCTCTAAAAGAACTTGCTGTACGTGACGCATCCATACAAGTTGCAGTTAATGGAACAACTAAAAAAACAAGTTATATGGCAGGAGACACGCACACACACACCAGTCTGTCTTGTACATGCAGTATTTGTGTGCCCATGATCACAGGTAGCTCAATGCTGTGCAGGCACAGTATAGTTTGTACACATAAGTTTAGACAGCCACAGTGTATGTGCAGTTCTCCAGAATGCATGTTTTTGTCTGTTACCTATGCAGTTCAGACACATTCGCATTGCCAGCTTGTCATTCTGCATGGTCCAAAATTAAGGGAGTTGCTATTAGGCGGGAGTCCATGTAAAGCGTTTACAACTGGAGATCGTTGTATATATTTGCACATATGTGTTGAATGTCATGCGTGCATATTAAGCACTTGCTGATCACTTGCAAATGTGTATTGAGTGTTTATAATTGAAGGCTAAGTAGGTACATATGCATTGCAACTGAACAATACAAACTTTTGCACATGCATATAGAGCATATCCTGCTTAGATACGTGTCTTAAGCACTTATAACTGAAGAACAAATATGTACACTACCTACACATGTGTAAACACTATACAAGCATTGTTCTCTAGCAAATGAACTATATATGTACACATGTAACTTAAAACACTTACAAATGAAGAACATATACGCTTACACTGTTACACATGAGCATCCAGCTTGCACAACTGCCCGCCAAATTGCAAAAGCGGGCATCCGCCAAATAGTATTATGGAAATATAATAATAAACACAACCTACATGATGTGGCTAGCATTTTGATGCACCTTGCCTACAGTAAACTCGCATACCGTTTCAGCCTACCTCCTTTCTGATCCACGTAGAAAGGAAGACCCTTTAATTGACATTATTTTAGTTTGACACTTGCATATATAACCAACACATATAATGCATGGTTTATAATTTAATGGTGTTGTGGGAGCAAAATAATTGGCTCCAAAAATAAAATTGTTCTAATCCTAACCATGCACTCGTGGTGTCATCTCATTGCAACAGCATGGCTGCATAGGCATAGTTTTTATATGGCACAGCCTGTACTGGATGTACACCTTTGCATGACTTCCACATATCCACACAAACACCTCACCAATTATTTTGTTCCATCGATCTAGAACCAAGATTCCCAAGCTCAAGTAGGGAGAAATGTTAGAGCCACACAACATATGGAAACAAATGCCAGTAATGTTAATGTGATTGTGTGTTAGAACTGATTTGGTTTTTATCTCTCTTTTGGATTACTGATATGGAGGTAATGTGTGGTGAAACAATGATGATACAATGTATTGTTAATAATTTGATGATACAAGGGTGTGATGTGTCTTATTAAAATATATATAATTATACACAATATAGAAGTCATGTAAAAATAAATATAACTTTTATGATTTTAGATGTTATCAAAATATTTATATGTAATATTAAAAATATAGTGGCTGTCAACAATCTTTGTGGATTCCGACTTTAAAAAAAATTTATCAGAACCGTCTTGATTTGACAATCTTTGTTTCTATACTCAGTTTAATTCACATGTTTTAATCTGATTTGATAGTAAAGAGATGGATCATTGAGTTAGGACGGTCATTAGCAAAGATCCCTCCTGTAACTTGTGTGTTCAGCTAGCATATCCAAAGCACAACCACACATCTACACTTGTCAGAGCACACAGGCTTGCACGGATATATAAATATCCAGCCCCCTACTGTGCCAAACACCTCCCCATCTCAAGCCATCATTTGCTACAGCTCCAAGAACAAATGAAGAAGCCATCCACGCTTCTCCGCTCGCTCTCCTCGCGCCTCTCCACGCGCCTCGCTCCCTCGCCGGCAGTGGCGCCGTGGCCGCCGGTGCGCTCCGCGTTCGACCGCTGGCTCGCCGCCGAGCTCGACGAGCTGTGCGCCGACCCGCTCGCCCCGTGCACCAGAGCGGCCTGGCTCGGCCGCACACTCGACCTCGCCGTCGCCGCGCAGAGGCGGCTTGTCGCCTCGGCAGCCGTGGCGTCCGCGCCCGGCGCCGGCATTGACCGCAAGGCCATTGATGAGCTGCTCGACGACACGTCCGAGCTGCTCGACGCCTGCGCTGGCCTCCGTGACCGCCTCGACCAGCTCAAGAACTACGCCTCCTCCATGCACATTGCCCTCCACTGGCTCGAAGGCGCCGCCACCACCACTGCCTCCCGGCGGGCGCTAGCGGCCTTCGCTGAGTGCGAGGCCGTCGAACGCCGCTGCGGCGCCGAGCTCGCCAAGTGTGGCTCCAACCTCCGCAAGCTTGGCGAGAGGACCGTGCTCTCCACCAAGCATTCCACCAACGAGCAATGCGACGAGGCATTGGCCGGCGCGCGCGCCGTGGCGCTGCTCGCCATCGGCGCGCTCGGCGCGGCCCTGGCTTTCCGGCCGCGCCGCGCCGCGCCCGGCGCGGCGTTTGCCGGCAAGGGCGGTGCGTCCTGGGAAGGCGTGCTCCAAGAAACGCACAAGCACGTCAAGGAGGAGTATGAAAGGAGGAGAAAAGACGGCATACTATGCATGGCAGAGCTCGAGGCGGCGGTGACCGCCGGGCGGGCGGCCAGGGCCGCCGCGGCGAGAGGACGGCACTGGCCTGAGGCCGTGGCGACGGCGAGGAGGCGGTGCGGCGAGCTCGAGGAGAAGGTGTTTGTGTTCGAGTACAAGGTCGCTGAGCTGCACTGGGAGCTGATAGGAGTTAGGATGGTGCTCTTGCAGTGGTCTCACATAGCAAGAGGACATGAGATCCTTAGGTTGTGAAGAACTACAAAAAAACCAAGGAAAATTCCAAAAAAGAACATGTAAAGTTGAGTGTACATATGCACTTTTGAGAGAAATTTTGATCTTATTTTTTGGTGATCGATGAATTCTGATTTTACTCCGCTGCCTAGTTCCGTATCCTTTATCTTTAATAAAACAAAGAAAGTGTCTTCCCTATTATCTTATCTAATCAAAATTCAATGATTTATATTAAAAAATTAAAATAGTTAAGAGAAATATTAAATCTCACCTATCTTAATTTACATTATTAATTTTGATATACAAATTCAAATAAAAAAGTAAATATATGTTTTTTATTCTCCAAAACATATATGAAGCGCATTTACTGAGCAGATTGATAGTGATGGTTTCAACCGATAATTTTGAGCTCGGAAGTTTTCCAATTCTACATAATGGAAATCAAATCTTTATCATAGTAGATCAACTGTAGAATAAGTCACAAGTAACTTCTGATCATTTTACATTCAACATTCGGATTTGTTACCATGCAGATTAATTTGTAAATGTATCCTATAAAAGCCGGAGTTCTTTTATTGTTAAGCAACTAAACATGAAAAATTAGAAAACCAAGCACGGCTGAAGTAAAGTTATAAATTTAAGGGTGTTTTGCCATGCTTCAACAAATTTTATAAGATCCGATCTCATTAAAATAATCTAACTTGTATAAATAAGTAATTGAAATATATTCGTAATCCATAATGAGTAGTATTGTAATTTACATCAGATAGTTAGCGATAATATCTTAATTGCATATCATGTTGTTCAATTATTAAGAAGTGCGTCTCATACAGTTTTATAAAACCAGATCTTACGAAAACTTAGGAAATTTTTGTATATTCCATTTCAGTATATATATTTTGAATCTATCACTGAATTTTTGATACTTTTATATATGCCATTCTAAATCATGTTTTCAAATCTTATATACCATTGTGTGGTTATTTTTTTCAAAATGACAAAAGCAATTCTATGATATTTGTAAAATTTAGAGAGTTCATTAGTTGGTGATGGCGCTGAAGAGCGTGTCCCTCGCCTGATCGCCTCCTCTGCTTTGTGCACAAACCTTCTATGAATGGCCTCCGAGCTCAGGTCGTCCACCACGTAATCGAGAAAGTCTCCGTCGCCCCATGGATACTTCATACTAAGCAGCGGCCATCGATCACTGCCATGACTAGGAATAGGAGCACATTGTTGCATGGATATATACATGCCCTTATGCACATATATGCATATACTAATCACTAACATCGATCGCGTCGTGCATGGCGTACAAGGCGTTTAGCAGCGGCAAGATCGACGCATGGCATGCGGTGACGCTGGACGGCATGCCGTGCAAACGCCCGTGACTGTGCTATTATGCTCTGCTGCCGTGAACTCTCGTTGTGCTCCCTTCGTTGCCTGCCGCCTAGCCTTCGCTTTCGCTTCTTGCTACATGCACGATCAATCTCAACATCTCAAGAGTTTAAATTTTTAAAATTTTATGTAAAAATATAACATGGTCAACGATTAATAATGACACATAAGAGTTGAAAACACAATTTAGAATGACATATAAAAATATCAAAAATTTTGATAATAGATCCAAAATAAACATATTTTTAGTCACATATACAAAATTCCCCCTAAAAGTTTTTCCCGTTAGTCTTGCCTAGATAAATCTTAGCCAGCCTTGCTTATATTTGTAATTGTTTATTTAGTTTTGCTTATTAATATAAAATTTCAGCAGTAAAAGATACCATACATTTTTTTGGTTCACTGGTTACTACATCTATTTTGATTGGGTAATTAATTATTTTACACTACTTTAGTAAATACTATACATAATAAATTTATATATCTTAAATTCTCAAAAATTTTGAAAAAAATTAGAGAATATAGAGCAAGATATATTATGGCACTCATAAAATTTTATAAGAAAATATGATCATATATAAGAGAAAAAAGGACAAGCATCAGCAAATACATATATATTAGTGCAAACTTGTTTTTTTATTTCTCTTACATATAGTCATATTTGCTCATGAAATTTTATGAGTTTTGATAATATGCGGTCCTTCTTGTCCTTTAATTTTTTTTAATAATTTTAATAATTTAAAAATATATGAATTTGTTATATGTAATGTGTACTATGCATTGTGTCAAACCGACGTCCATTTTGATTACCTAATTGGTAAGACACCCGCTTATTTTGTGTAAAGACCAGGTCTAATATCTATGCAGCTTACCTATATGGTGGTGTTGAAGAGGACAACAATTATAGAAAGTTTCTATACACAGGAAGATTTCTGGAATTGTTAGATTTTTTATTGTTGATTCTAGATATGTGATATGCATCAAAAATTATTTATATGAGATCTAACAGTATTGAAAATCTTCTTATGTATAAGAAATTTTTTACACAATTTTCGTCCTAATAGGAGGGTTTTCTAAAGAGCTTTAACTTCAGTTTTCTAGGCCAACATGGGACTGTAAAGTTTAGAACTATTAATAGCAACAAAGGATTAAAAAAGAAGGGCTTCCCCCTCCTCAATTGGGCTGCCCAATTGAGAGCCTAATTAAGTTCCTCTCTCATATCTCTGCCTTCCATCCAACAGCCCAAGAAGTGTTTGAAGATTTACTTGTTTACAAACTTATAATTTTTAGCCATTCTCTTGAAACATTTTACCGGTGAATTATCATCACACAAAAGCCTAAAATTAAATATTTTCCTACTCGAAAATTCTATAGGCTATTTTGTTAGAGAAACTGAATCTTGACCTAATAATATACCAATACAAGCATGTTCAATTTTCAAATACATATTGGAACCCCAATGATAATATAGATAGATTGATTGATGAAAAAAAATATTAATACATCTTATTTTTTGGGTAACACATCCCATCTTACTGAGTTTTTTTTATTAATAACCCATATAAAATAATTATTTACAAAAATAACCCACAGTTCGAAAATTTTATAGAAATAGACCGTCACATCAGTTTGTCGAGTGCTGGGGACTCGACAAACTACCTGTGGTGTGGAAAGAGCTAGTTCCCAGAGCTCGACAAGTTGTTTGTTATTATCCTGTGTAGTGCTAATAAATTAATAACGGGCTTTTACCTCAACTGGCTAAAACACCCCTCCCTCAACCCCCAACTTGGGTTCAAATCCCACCATCCATAATTAAAATTTTTTTTGAGAGCTGAGCATTAGACCTGTCGAGTTAGCTTATTAGCAATGCACAGGATAATAACACAAGCTCATGGCCATGCCACCTGTAGAGTGCCAGCCCATTTCTGTAAAATTTTTGAACTGTGGTTATTGTTGTAACTAATTATTTTATATGCGTTATTAATAAAAAGAATTCCATCTTAAAACACCATATAATTGATCATGTAAAATTCCATAAAAAATTTTAGAACATGTGTTTTGGGATGATCAAGCAGTCTACAAAATTTCAAATATAAATTCAAGATATCTTATGAGAAATAGAACAACAAATTTCAGCTAATAGTAATTTTTATCTTTTATCTTTTATTTTTTTATTTTTGGATTTATTTTTCAATAGAATTTATCCTTTTTTTACCCTCATTGTGTGGGTTAAATTTGCATTTGAAATTATGTGGGATGGTAAACTAATTTTATATCTACCTTATCAAATTTTGTAGAAGTTTTTATAACCACTTATAATTTTACATAGTGTTTTAAAGTGGGAAGTATTGGAGTATTAAATGGGTGGGATGCACTAGATATTTTTTTCTAAATAGATAAATAGATGCCTTGCAAGGATTATCTATATTCCGACTGAAGACCAAAATTAATAGATCTCGACATTAGTCTATTAAGTTGACCTTTCTTATTGTCTCTAAAGTGAGTTTTTCATACAGATAACGTACATATAAAAAGAAAGTTGAAAATAACATAGAGCAGAAAGTATTTGAAGAACCAACAAAAGTCGCCAACCTGACTGGTGACTTTAAACCAATTCGACCAGTCGATTGCTGGTCTGACGACTCAAGTCACTGTATTAGTTGCCACAACTAGTTGCCAGTCGGGATGACGACTGGTCGATTTTCCTGCCGACTGGTCGAATTTCCCTAATGTTTCGCTGAGAAGATCTCTCTTCCGGGAAATTGACCTCTTTTTCGTGGTGCGGGCGTGGTAGTATATATAAGTATACACATAAAAGAACATAGAATGTACAATCTTAGAGAAAACAATGCACTTTATTATTCTGAAAAAAATTACATATTACAAGTCCTCTTGAGATTTACAAGCTCTCATTGCGCAAGGAAAATACATCTTGACTTCAGGAGACTGCATGGTTCATGGTTCCTCAGGGATTTTGAAAAGCTCATAGTTAATTACATTTGCAGAATGAGTCCACAGAAAACCTTTGATTAAGTTGTGCTGATGGTCGTCGTCTTCAAGCTTCAAAATAACTTTGCCCTTTGATGAATATATGCAATGCGTATGCCCATGCATGCAAATATGCAAATCCATAGCCTCGTCAATCTATGGTACTATCACAAAATATGGCCTTCGCCTCGTCGGTACTCGGCCAGGGGGTTTCGGCCTCGTCGGTTGCGAACAAGTGGATGCCTTTGCCTCATTAGTATCCGGCATGAATGGTGTCCGGCTTCGTCAGACACGGACAAAAAAGCATGTCGTCTTCGCCTCATCAGTACCCAATGACAAGGAAAAGTGGATGGAATGACTTGTGATAGCATATTTACTTCCTTAGCTTCATAAAATACATATTGCATGATAGGCAGCACATCGGAACATTCATCTATGACTTTGATTGTTTTGACAACTTCTAACATAATTGGACTGCACTAGCTTCTCTTCAACCAACTGGATGGAAGCCTCTTGATCCTCTGATCTGCTTGAAACTTGGAGGAATAGTTTTTGGACAGATCTTCAATTGGTCATCCAAATTTGAGATCAATTGGACCGTCGGATTGAAAACTATCTTCAATACAACGTTCATACATCAAGCTGAAATTCAGCGAGACAGAACTTGATTGCATTGGTCTTCTGGAGATCTTCTTGACTTTGGATTGAGGTGAGCATTGGAGGAGTTTCTTCACCATGAGTCTACTGTTCTCCACGGAAATTTGGGTCTATCGGACTTCTGGATGAGAAGTTATCATCAATCTTCTTCCGTTCAGGTAGGCTGAAACGGCACTGGATAGAGCCAATCTCCTGATCGAATTTTAACCTTAGAGATCTCTGATCAACTTGAAACTTGGAGGAAATGTTTTATCTGTACTGCCCTATTCTCCATAAAAAATTTGAGGTCAATCGGGCTTCTGGATTAGAAGTTATGACCAATCTTCTCTCGTTCAGGCAAGCTGAAATGGCGCTGGATAGAGCCTATCTCTTGATCGAATTTTGACCTTAGAGATCTCTGATCGGCTTGACACTTGGAGGACATGTTTTACCTGTACTCCCCTATTCACCATAAAAATTTGGGGTCGATCGGGCTTCTGGATCAGATGTTATCGCTGATCTTCTTCCGTTCACGCAAGCTGAAATGGTGCTGGATAGAGCCTATCTCCTGATCGAATTTTGATCTTATAGATCTCCGATCGGCTTGAAACTTGGAGGACATGTTGTACCTGTACTCTCCTATTCGTATTAAAAATTTGGGGTTGATCGGGCTTCTGGATCAGAAGTTAAGACTGATATTCTCCCGTTTAGGCAAGCTGAAACGACGCTGGACAGAGCTTATCTCCTGATCGAATTTCGACCTTAGAGATCTCCGATCGGCTTGAAACTTGGAGGACATGTTGTACCTGTACTCCCCTATTCTCCATAAAATTTTGGGTCAATCGGGCTTCTAGATCAGAAGTTATCGCCGATCTTCTCCCATTCAGGCAAGCTGAAACGGCGCTGGATAGAGCCTATCTCCTGATCAAATTTTGACCTTAGAGATCTTCGATCGGCTTGAAACTTGGAGGACATGTTGTACCTATACTCCCCTGTTCGACATAAACATTTGGAGTTGATCGGGCTTTTGGATCAGAAGTTATTGTTGATCTTCTCACTTTCAGGCAAGCTGAAACAGCACTAGAATGGCTAGCACGGGCACCACGAACGAGACCTCCATCTCTGGTATGATGTATGATGAATGCTATGCATATGAATAAGACTCACCCATGGTAACTTTCAAAGCTTCCCCGAGTAGATCTATAGAAGAAGAAAAGCAGGGCTTCTCCTACGCCGGTCTTCTTATCCTGTTCGTCTACCTGTCCATCTTTGGCTCCTGTGCTTCTGGACCTGTATGCCTGTCTCCTGTGCGCCTGCTTTTCCCCTGCCTTGCACCTACATCTACTTGCCTGTGCGCCTGCCTTGGACCTGTACCTGCTTGTCTCTAAAAGGCTAGCAACCCCTCTCTATTTATAGAGGCTTCAGGTTGGTTGCAACCATCCAACAACCAGAGATATTTAGGGATTTGAATTCGAATAGGAGATATATTTTATTATTGAAATAAACAAAAGGATAAAAAAATATTATCCTTTTTTTTGAATTTGAATAGGAGATAGACTTTTGATCCGTTTGAGACCTAGCTTTGGTTTTCGCACTAGGGTTGCCCAGATTCTAATATGCGGAATAACGGGATCTTACTCGGAAATACCGAAACCCAAAGGTTGATCGAAAACACAGCTCAAAGTAATCACACAACTCTTTATTTCAAAGAGAGCTTACACGTCGAACGTTAGGCACACTTGTTTACGTCGAAGGAACTATAAGTGTCTAAAACTCAAATAAGTTCTATGACTCTTCGATTGTATTAAATGATCTAAACTAGACCTATTACAAGGTATTTATAGTCCAATCGTATGAGTACGTATCAGACTCAATAACCTAAACGTATTAGACTCATATAACTAATCCTAAACAGATAAGTTTAGTTATACACATTCGGATTGGATTACAATTCCGAACAGGGAACGAATTCCTTTTCCTGGTCGCGGACCCATCCATGTTCGCGAATCCTTTCCGAACACGGTTAAGGTCGCGAAGCCGTATGCAATCAGGACTTGGTCGCGAAGCCGCATGCGATCAGGACTTGGAGATCCTCCCGGATCATGACTCCCTTGTTGAGAAGGAGCCAACCCCTGTTGCGACCTCTCGATCAAACTGGAGATGTGGAAATTGGGCTTGTCCATCTTCTTTGGTGTACCACTTTGCCGCACGTGCTCGTTGATCTTTCTGACCGATTCGAAAAGTCTCCTTGGTGCCACTGCGGGTGGTAGTCACCTTCTTTTCCAGAATCACATCTTCACGTAGAAGTTTGTCTCGTTGGTAGACCAAGTCTTCAACAGATGGTACTATAGTATCTGGCTCATCATCCAGCATTGAAGGCTCAAAGAGTTTGAGGTGCTCAACATTAACAACCGAGTAGATATCCATATATGGAGGTAACTCGAGCTGACAAGCATTATTACCCACTTTCCGCAAAATCCGAAAAGGACCATAACGAATGGTTTTGAGTTTCTTACCTTCACCTTTAAGTCTCTCTTTACGTACTCAGATGTAACCATACCATATCACCTTCTTGAAATTGCGCATCAACTCGGTGCCGATCATGTCGCACCTTGTATTTGAGTTGAGCTTTCAGCAAGTTCTGTTCAACCTCACGATGGAGTCGTTGAATACCTTCCAGGAACTTTTGTGCTCGATCCTGATCAGATGCTTCCTTGCTGTTCTGTACTGAGGTAGGGATCACAAACTCCATGTCGAATGGGCTCTGTGGTAGAAACCCTAAACATACCTCAAACGGCGAGTTTCCAGTCGAACCATGCACTGCTCGATTAAAAGCAAACTGCAGGTACGGTATGCTTTCATCCCAGGTCTTCGGGTGCTTCGAGTTATATCCTCTCAAGAGATGAACGACTGTGCGATTTACCACCTCGGTTTAACCATCAGTTTGCGGATGAAAAGCAGTACTCCTCTTTAGCTTGGTGTCCATCATCGTCCAGAGCGATCGCCAAAAGTGACTAAGGAACCGGGTATCGCGATCAGACACAATAGAAGTCGGCAGTCCGAAATGTGTCCAAACGTGTTGAAAGAATACCCGAGCGGCTTCTTCTCCCGTGATAGTCTTTCGACAAGGTATAAGAACAATCATTTTGGAGAACCGATCAATGACCACGAATAGATAGTCGTTGCCATGTCAGGTCTTAGGCAATCCTCCTAAGAAATCCATGGATATGCTCTCCCATGGTCGCGATGGAACTGGCAAAGGAGTGTACAAACCTAATTTTTGGTTTGCCGGTTTCGAGATGCTGCAAAGACCGCAGCCTCGAACAAACCTAGCCACATCTTGCTGCATACGCTGCCGGAACACATGTCGGTGAAGATTTTGCAACGCCTTTGTAACCCCAAAGTGACCAGCTACCTTCGATGTGTGCGCTTCTCACATCCATTGAATTCAAGGTGCTCCACGAGGTATGCAAAGTAAATTGCCCTTGTACAAGAGTCCTTCTTGATGAACGAACTCTGTAGGGTTCCCTATTTCGACCTCAGTCAGTGCTGTTTGAAAATTAGGGTCTTCATTGTACATAGTGACATAGTCATCATGACATGAGGGCTCAATCTGCATGAACGCTGATAAACAGAGGGTCATAACTGGTGGTCGCGACAACATGTCCTCCAATTTGTTGTGTACGCCCTTCTTGTACTTAATCACCAGATTAAACTGCTGCAGATACGACATCCACTTCATGTGCCGAGCTTACTGTAGCTTGGACTGAGTTTATAAATATTGCAATGGTTGATGGTCGGTGTGGACAACCGTCTCTTTCCCCAAGAGATAATACCGCCAATGTTTCACGGCCTGATGCAGTGCGCATAACTCCTTATCATAAGTCGGGTAGTTCTTCTGAGCTCCCTGTAATAACTCGGAGTAATATGCCACTGGTCGACCTTCTTGTATGAGCACTGCGCCCATTGCATAACTTGAGGCATCGGTTTCTAGCTCGAACGGTTTCTGGAGATTCGGCAAAGCTAACACAGGCGCCTCGCTGATCTTCCTTTTTAGCAAGAGAAACGTGTCCTCATGTTTCCCTGTCCACTCGAACTTCTGATCAATCCTGGTTAATGCATGCAATGGAGAAGCCACAATTGAGAAGTGTCGGATGAACTTCCGAAGATATTGGCATACTCCCACAAAACTACGCACATCTATAACTGTTCGCGGTCGCGGCCATTCGCGAATCACTTTTACCTTGTCTGGGTCGATTTGCAACGTACCGTTGCCGACCAGGAATCCAAGGTAAAGTAGAGTTTGCTGGCCGAACTCGCACTTCTTACGGTTGAGGCGAAGTCGATGTTGCCGAAGCTGATCGAACACCTTTTCGACATGAATGAGGTGCTCATCCCACGAACGACTATAAACCAATATGTCGTCGAGGTACACGATCACAAAGTCGTCGATGAATTGTCTCAATACGTCATTCATAAGACGCATGAAAGTTGCTGGGGCATTGCATAGACCAAACGGCATGACCAGCCATTCGAACAGACCTTGTCGTGTTTTGAACGCGGTCTTCCACGTATCCTCCTCTTGGATGCTGACTTGATGATATCCTAACTTAAGATCCAACTTGGAGAAGACAACAGCATGCTTCAATTGGTCTAGCAGGTCATCAATACGAGGAAAGGGGTACCGGTTCTTGATGGTGATCTTGTTCAGTGCTCGATAATCGATGCACATACGCCAAGTCCCATCTTTCTTTGGTATTAACACCACAGGAGATCCACAAGGTGAACTACTTGGCTGAATGACACCATCGTTCAGCAACTCACCAAGTTGTCTCTTGATCTCTTCATTCTCCAATACTGAGTTGCGATACATACTCAGATTGGGCAGTGTCGCATCGGACATAAGCTGAATTTCGTGCTCGACTGGACGTTTTGGCGGACGACCCTGGGTAGTCTTGAACAGATCACTGTATTTCTCCAGCAGTCCCGACAAACGACCAGAATCCTCTCGGCACGCCAGCGATAATGCTGGTCGAGTACCCTCACCTTGACCAATGGGTCGAATCATGACAAGCAGATACTTGTGACATGCATTAACAATTCGTTTGGCTTGATTTGCGGTAATCAAGTTCGAAGTGTTGACGTGGATGTCTCTACTGATCACGAACTTAACTCCGTCTTTGGTGAGGTCGTACTCTTGCACTCGCCGATGGAAATGAGCGTCTCGATCATACAGATACGGACTCCCAAATATCACCTGACAGATATCGATAGGGACAACATCGCATTGCACCTCATCGATATATCGTGCAGAGATCGCAAATTTCAACACACACTGACTCGTAATCTGTTGATTCACGTCGGATGTAAACCAACCCAGCGGATATGGTCGCGGGTGTGTGGTTGTCTTCAAACCAAGTCGCCGAACCAGTCCAGCGGAGACCAGATTCTTCTGACTTCCTGGATCGAATATCGCTGCGACCACTTCATGCTTCACCTGGACGTTGATGGTGAACAAGTCCTCTGTTGAGTGATGGTCGTTTGGTGGATCCGAACCCTTCTCCTTCGGCATTGCCATCAGAGACAAGGTCGTATCCGCCTCATTAACCGAGTTCACTCGGACAACTTCTTCGTCGGGTGAAGTCGCAGTAGCCGTGGCTGTTCTTTTCCCTGGTCCGTTTTTCTTTGGTCGAAGTTCAGGATGAAGCTTGTAGCATTTGTCCTTGGTATGTCCCGCGACTTGACAATGTTCGCAAAAGGCACCCGTGCCCGATTTGGAAGCGTTCTTCTTCGGACTCGGCTTTTTCTTTGTCGAGGTCGCACTTTCCTTCGTGCTTTTGTCGCTGCGGGATTTATTCTTCTTCTCGATCTCCATAGCAGTTGTGCTTGCGGTCGCGATGTCTTGAACGCCTAACAGACTTAGCTCAGTACTGATCGATTTCTGAAGTCCAGATGTGTAGTTTCGAAATACTTGAGGGTCGGATAGTGAGATGCCAATGACCATTGCTTGTCGCGGAAACTTTGTCGTATAATCTTGGACGGTCTGGTTGCGCCGTTGGTACAATCTGTGCCAACGCTCCCATCTCTCCTCAAGGTAACCCATCGGATAGAATTCTTGTCGCAGAAGTCGTTTGAATTGACCCCACGCAAGGTCGTCAGCTTCACCACTAGCGACGAGGGCCTTCCACCATGTCTTAGCGTGGTCCTTCATCTTCAAAGGTGCAAATTTGACCTTTTGAGTGCTACTGAACCCTTTCCGGTCAAAGTAGGTCTCAAGTTGATCGATCCAAGAATCCAGCTTCTATGCATCGATCACCCATCATATATGGGTATATCAATCTTAGCGTCGACCTTAAAAGTTCCGACAGCTAAGGAGGTGTTGGCGAGGTCGTCGGTCTTGTGGTTGCCTTCATCTTCATCTTCGTCTGCCCTGCGCAAGTCTTCACCAGTCTTCGCACCTATCCCCTTCCCTACTTCAGGAGGTACAATCATGGCCTGCTGCTTAATCCAAGCAAGCACGGTTTCCATGTCGGTGGAGAGCTTAGCCACTTGTTCGGCTAGGTTAGCTTGAACGGAGGTATCGTCAGACATTGTCGGAGACGCGGCTGTAGGAACCGTCAATTGATCGCCTGGAGTTTCGCCGGAGGTTTTGTAACCCTGGCAAGTCTTCACCATCCACAGGATAGGAAAGTTGCTCTGATACCAACTTGATCCGTTTGAGACCTAGCCTTGGTTTTCGCACTAGGCTCGCCCAGATTCTAATATGCGGAATAACGGGATCTTACTCGGAAATACCGAAACCCAAAGGTTGATCGAAGACACAGCTCAAAGTAATCGCACAACTCTTTATTTCAAAGAGGGCTTACACGTCGAACGTTAGGCACACTTGTCTACGTCGAAGGAACTATAAGTGTCTAAAACTCAAATAAGTTTTATGACTCTTCGATTGTATTCGATGATCTAAACTAGACCTATTACAAGGTATTTATAGTCCAATCGTATGAGTACGTATCAGACTCAATAACCTAAATGTATTAGACTCATATAACTAATCCTAAATAGATAAGCTTAGTTATACACATTCGGATCGGATTACAATTCCGAACAGGAAACGAATTCCTTTTCCTGGTCGCGGACCAATCCATGGTCGCGGACCCATCCATGTTCGCGGACCCATCAATGTTCGCGAATCCTTTCCGAATACGGTTAAGGTCGCGAAGCCGTAAGCGATCAGGACTTGGTCGCGAAGCCGCATGCGATCAGGACTTGGAGATCCTCCCGGATCAACTTTTGTTTTTTAAATAAACAAAAGTTTAGAGATAAGTCCTATTTGAACTTAGACTACATGTTGGTTTGACCAGGCTGTTGACCAGTCTAATTTTGACCGATTTTTTGGCCAGTGGAGTTTTTGTCCTGGTTTTTATCATCATTTTTTTTGACAGCCCAAATATACATGTATTTTTATTTTAGCCCTTTTGGCCATATGAGATTTTTTCTAATGAATTTTTATTACAAAAATTCATCGAACACCTGAGAAATTGTGAAAACAACTAGGAAATGCTTGTTTTATTTCTAAAATAACAAAAAAAATTGAACATCAAAAACAACATGAAAGTGTGTTTTTTTATGAATAACCCCCCAAAAAAGAAGAATTCCAAATGAAACCGAGAAAGGGTCGTTGAAGCACCACTGGCCAGCAACCAAGGAGAAAAAGAGTTGTGATTAGTTGGGTTAATTGATTCATACATTTCGTGACTGGTTTAATTTTTCGGGTTATCAAAAAGGTATTAAAAGCGGAAGTAAAATAGTGGAAATGAGTTTTCTTTTCGGCTTATAAAATGTTTGGGTTATAAAAGAAATAATGCAATAAAAAAAACAAAAACATAAAAAAAAAACCCTAACATGTTATTGCTGGTGTAGATAAAGTAGACTGTTACACGCGTTTGTGACAACTACAAGAAAAATTCGAGCTAGATCTACAGCAACAAAAGGTAATCAAACTTCGATGCACCACTTGATCCAGGTAGAAAGTGTCTAACTCGCCTAGAAGAGTATTTATAGTATTTTTCTCTACCTCATTCTACTCCGGATCGACTCACGACATGTAATTGCATTTATCCCTTGCCTCTTCGCTGCTGCAATGTATGTAGTTTCTACCCGCAGTGTCTTAGGCCCAAGATGTACTGACTGTAGAATCACCTCGACATCTACACATGAAGTCATCTGTGTTAGAGGAATCATCGGGCCAGTTGAACTCATCCGCAGGTTGCGTTGTTGGGTACGTGTCTCCATGGCAAGAGCAATAACAAGGATGTCTGCAGCAACACTTGTGTTGAACATCGTGCATGTTGATCGACATATCCTCCATGAAGTTGAGCTGCTCATGGAGTCTCTTCCACCTGTAGAGAAGATAGAGTATCATACGTGCATCCTTTGTGCTCCACTCGTGGTCGAGCCAAAGTAGGAAAGTGCATTTACGAGCATCTTCTCTCAGACGTTCTAAAAATCTTCTCCCGTGGTCACCCTGAACGGAGGATGTAGTAGTCTTCGGCAACAAACTGCAATTGCAATGGCATGGCCCCGAACTATGTCCTTCATCCTAGGAACGGAAGAGAATAGCCAAGAAAATAACGCATAAAGATTCACTTATTTTATGCGAGTTGATTATGTATTTACCTTGGTGCGTCTTCTTCTCCGGCCATGGCTATTCTCGCCCGTCATGTTTGGATAGGCTAGTGGAAAGTGTGAGTTGTGTGTTCGGAGCTTAAAACCCTAATTTATAGAAGCGAAAGTTCTGAACAGTTCAAAATTTTTTTGGACGCAGTTGTACAAAAACTGAAAAGCTGAAAAGTAGAAAAGCTGAAAAGTAGAAAAGTTGAAAAGCTGAGAAAATGGAAAGTAGAAAAGCTGAAAAGTAGAAAGGTTGAATAGTAGAAAAATAGAAAAGTACAAAAGTTAGGGTTTTCCACAAATCGTGATAAAATGTAATGAAGTTGCATAACTTCAAAAAGACCAAAGTAATACATACATGAAAACATAAATCTTGTTTCCTACAGGGAATAAGACATTTGCTAAAAAAAATATTAATGTTGCACCCTCTTTGGACGATGCCACCGGTCCCGTTGAAACGGCGACGGTGAGAAGGTGCGGCCTAGAACCACCGTCCTCTGTGACGGCTGTCGACGGGGGGAGGGGGGGCTAGGCACTCGCCCGATCGAGGCCTGTATCAGGAGCATCTGTATGTGGGACATGCTCTACAGGGTCCTACAACGGTGGAGGCGCCCCACCAAGCTGTGCAGATGCCAACTGATGTTGGCTCTGCTCAGTGTCCTCTCTCCACCGCAACATGTCGACGTAGTCCTTGTACGCAGGGTGGAGGACCAACTCTGGATCGGCATGGACCGACCAAGGAGGAATGTACGGTGGGCACCTACCGGGAGGTGCAATTGTACCAGTCGAGGACGAAACCAGATGCTCGTCCACCGTCCGCTGCGACATGGCGACGTACTCGTCATCCGAGTTAAATGTGATGTCGAAGCCCAGGCTAGAATCAGACGTGGAGGTGGAAGGCGGCGCACGGGCACCCTCTGAGATCCGTGCACCACCACGCGACAAGAGCTCTACATGAGGTGCAACACCTGTACGGTAAGAGCGGGGCGGGGGAACACCGAGATAAATCTGAGGGCCCGGCTTCGTCGGGTCGATGAGCGGCCGACTGCGGCAATGGTCTTCTCGTACTCCTTAGGCGTGATAGGTAGACGTGCTTGCCTCCGTTGGACTAGCGGCCATGCCAAGGAGGTGATCGTATGGAGGCCGTCAGCCTGCAAGACCACAAGACAATGAGAGGCCGAAATAACAATAACAAGCAGGAAATGGACTATAGGTGTGTACCTGGCGGTGTACCCGGGATGCGTGATGTCGGTCGTGTGTTTGATGCACGCTCGGAGCAGGCACATCTACAGGCATCGGAGGTGGTGGGGAAATGCGAGCACTGGTGCGAGGGATGTAGTATCGGAGATAGTCGCCGTATGTCGTAGAATCGTATGATCTCTTCTCACACACTACATCTATCGCTGTTGTCTGCTCCTAGCGACGAGTGTAAGGAGCTTGTCGGTCCTCCCAACTGACCACCTTCTTGCCCTTACGGCTCTGCCTACAGAAAAAACAAAAGTGTTCAGTATTTTCATGGAGGTAAACCACTCTGCGCTGAGATAATCACGAACTTACTTGTGCTGGTCATGTGACAACCGTTGTGCAATGTTTGGAGGGGAATCAGCTGGAATAGGCCAAACTGGTGCATCACCCTCTATGGAGCGTACACCTCCAACATATGGCTGAAGACAAGAACACATCGGGTTAGCCATAAGTCCCAGTCCTCCATACATACTGATGAGATCCCACTTGCAGCTGTGCTCTCAATATAGGTAACTGTCCAGGCCCTCCATACAACCCGCCACGGATGAAGCAGCTCCAACTCGCCGTTGTACGCACTGTAGCATGTGTGCACCTGGACTGTGGCCCATTGCAGCTCGTGCTGCAACCAATGATCCCCCATGGTTGGGTGATCGATCTCGTCCGCATCCCTGGGCAGGTACCTCTTGGGTAGAGCCATTGGCACGTCAGTGACGAGCGGTCGTCCAACAAGTAGGTGCTCGTACGATGATAGTATAACAAGCAGAGGAGACCCGACCATATTCTCCTGCCGGGCACGCCGAACGCAAGCATCGCACAACCCTCCGTATGTCGCACAGAGAACCACCACCCCCAACTGATGCGTGGGATCTACTCGATCGGCGTGTCAGTGAGCATTTGTGCCAGTGTAAGAAGCCAACGATCCACCGTGTCGTCGTGTGTACCTACAAAGAAGCATAAAGATAATAATTAAATGCAATAATTGAAAGAGCTATAGCTATACTTGTTCGATGAAATTTTATAATAAATTCATCATGTGACATATGAGTCCTATTGATAAAAGGGTTAAAATAAAGTGATTAGGACTTGGTCAAAATCCCACAAAAATACTCACTGGTCAAATTGGATTTAAATTAGATCTGGTCGAGTCAAACCCTGATTAAGGTCTAGTCAGCTCAGGTTCGGATTAAGCCTGGTCGAATCAGATTCAGATTAGGATTGGTCAAAATCAGATTCGGACTCGGCATGTTCAAAATCAGACTTGGACTCGAGTCTGGTTGAAATCAGATTCGGACTCGGGTCTGGTTGAATCAGGTCTTGGTTGGATTCAAATCAGACTCGGGTCTGGTCGAATTCGACTCGAATTGGGTCTGGTTGCACCGACATTCAGCCCGAGTTCGAATAGGATAAAAATAAGTACTAAAAATTTATTTTAAATTATTTACAAATCAGTGTTTATTTTTTTCAAATTCAAATCCCTCAAAAATCTCTGGTTGTTGAATGGTTGTAACTATCACTACTACAGAATTCATCATCACAGTCGGGTCAAAACAGTCATCACAGACGGTTCTTACTCGTCAGTGATATTCGAGTCAGTGATAATCATGTACTATCACAGACGGTTTTTGATGTTTTCAACCGTCAGTGATCTCTCCATTCACTAACTGTTATAAGATCAGAACCGTCTGTGATACTCATACTTCACAGACTGTTATAAGATCAGAACCGTCTGTGATACTCATACTACACAGACTGTTATAACATCAGAACCGTCTGTGATACTCATACTTCACAGACTGTTCTAACAACAGAACCGTCTGTGATACTCATACTACCACAGACGGTTTTAATCTCAGAACCGTCTCTGATAATTTGAGTTTCGTAGACGGTTCTGATGTCAAAACCACCTGGGATCCTCACATTATCAGTGACGGGTCTAAGAACAGAACCGTCTGTGATACTCAGGTTTTGACCTCTGATAATTTGAGTATACACAGATGGTTTTGACATCAGAACCGTTTGCGATACTCATATTTTACTGACGGTTCTGAGATCAAAACCGTCTGTGTTAGTATGAGTATCTCAGACGGCTTTGATGTCATAACAGACTATGATACTCAGATTACCAGAGACGGTTTTGATATCAGAACCGTCTGTGGTACTCAAAATACACAGATTGTTATGACATCAAAGCCTTCTGAGATACTCATACTAACATAGACGGTTTTGATCTCAGAACCGTCAGTAATAATATGAGTATCGCAGACGGTTCTGATGTCATAACCGTCTGTGTATTTGGAGTATCAGAGACGGTTATGACCTCAGAACCGTCTGTGTATTTAGAGTATCACAGACGGCTTTGAGGTCAAAACCATCTACGATAGTGTGATAATCTTGAATATCACAGACGGTTTTTAGGTTAGAACCATCTGTGATAGTGTTATAATCTCAGAACCGTCTGTGATAGTGTGATATCACAGACGGCTCTGAGGTCAAAACCATCTGTGATAGTGTCATTATCGGTGAGTGTTATAATCTCAGACGGTTGTAAGATCAAAACCGTCTGTGCATAATATGCACAGACGGTTTTGATCTTACAAACCGTCTGAGATGTCCTCTGTACAAATTGCATTTCATATATACAGTTCATGAATTTCATACATGCACAGTACTTAAATATATACAGTCTCATATATATTTGTACAATTGAACTCAGAAATATATTTGTACAGTACTCAAATATATACAGTTTCATAAGCACAGTACTCAAATATATTTGTACCCCTCTGTATAGAATTTCATATATACAGCACAGAACTCAGAAATATGTACAATTGAACAAATAAATGTAATCGACAATTAAAGTCAGTGTGTTAGATGTACAAATAAATGTAAGGCCGCACTAATACGAACCTTGCGGGTCCCTAAACTTCCCCTTGGTTGATATGACCTCCGAAAGGAAAAACTCAGTGAGCATTCCTCGGACAATACCAATCTGCCAAGGGTCAAGGCTTTCTGAAGGGAAGTCGACCCCCTGCAGCAAGAGTTGGTACATAAAAAATTAGCTGCAGTTGTAAATTCTGTCAAATCGATACAAAGGGGAGCAGTTGTATACCTCGGGGAAATCTGGCTGGTGAGGGGTGATGATCAGGTCATACATGTGGCGCATCACGTAGAACCCACATGTATTGTTGTCCGGCTGCTGATGGCACTGCCAATTTACAGACCGAGAGTTAGGTGGGGACAAGTTATAAAGTAAAACAGATGCCAGTTGAAATTTGTACCGAAAATTGTAACCACTGAAACTTATCGGCTCGCCGCTCGTGTTGTCTCCCTACCTCGACAAAGTACTTCGTGAAAGCCTTGTAGATAGTCAAAATTGGCAGTTTGAGGATAGCCGAAATTGACAATTTGAGGACAGTAAATCTAGATGCATGCAAGACAGGTCCACATCACCTTTCGAATACATCTCGTGCGCCGCAATATGAGTACCCTTTCCTCTGCAATGAGTCAAGGTAGAACACCTTGTTGCTTTTCGGAATAAGTAGCAGCAGGATCCAGTGGTAGTTACATATTACATGTAAAGAATTAAAAATTTAATCTAAATTTGGGGGTGTGCACATGGAGACACTAATCTACGGGTGAAGTACTGATGAAAGCACTCATCTCTGGTTGTAGGGTACGAGTATATACTCTTTGTCGACCTGAGCAAGCAACCCTCTTTTGATGTAGTCGACAACGAAGTTTGCGTCGGTCTTAAACATCACCTCGACGACCATCTGGGGGTCCAAGAAACCAACAGGTATGCCCTTAGATTTGGCATAGTTGGTCATGCAGCTGCACGGAAGTAACCAATTAATAAATGACATATATCCGTATATGCACGGATAGTAGGATACTTACAGCACCCAAGACCGTAGGATTGACAAGTCGAGCGTATCTTTGTTCAGTAAATTGTGCAGGTCTTCGAAGGTCACCGAGTAGGTCCCAATGTCGTTATGGAACTCTGCCACGGTGTACTTGATCATGATGTGCGTCGGACGCTGCGTCCTGGTCTAGTTTGTCCTCTTCATGTACCATGCATGCAGGCTCTGGCATGCTAACCCCATGGTCGAAATTGCGGTATCGGAGGCCATGGGCATCCCTAGAGCGAACGGTATGAGAGCTGGCGCACTCTTCTCGCTCTCCTTCGCCGGGCTCTTCTTTGCTTTTCCCCTACTAGCCAGCTTCTTGAATGGTTGCCTCTTAGTCGGAGTCAGCTTCGTCATCGGAGGGGTATGCTGGCTAGTAGGCCGTGTGTTGGTCTGTGATGTAAGAACCTACGTATTAGGACACTAACTCTGAGGGCTATTATTACAGTACGAATTATGAAACTGGTGGGGGAATTACCTCATACAGGACGATGTCTTTCTTGGGCCATTGCACGAACGTGTGCACCGCATCCCCGAGAGTGGTAATCTCGTCGTTCGGCGGCTTCTCCAACGGAAAACCCTTGCAATGGTCAAAGACACTGTCCACCTGGACCCGTGCAAAACCCTCACATAGAGGGGCACCGTGGATTGTGGCCCCCGCCGTGCATGGTTGCGCCATCCCGCAGGCAGCCTCGATCGGGAAGAGACTGGCCAGCACCATAAGCTTGCAGGAGGCGGGTTCCTACAAATAGTGCGCATTAACATGTTGAATTTCACCGCTTTTCACTTTCGAATGAATTAACATAGACAAACGGTCATTACCTGCAGAAAGTCCACCGGATACTTTGGAGAGGGCTCCGTCTGCGAAGACCCCGGCGCAGACGCGCAGCTACTACGGTGGCGAAGAATGGGGGTCGGTACTTCCGCTGCTAGAAGGGGGGTGCCCTGGGTCGCCTTTCTTAGCTCTTCATACATGGACCGCATCTCCGACAACTGCTGCAGGAGTGCTTTGTCTCGAATAGCGAACTCCGATCGCATCTCCTCCTTGAGCCGTTCATCGCGGGCTTGGTGGGATCTCTTTCTCCTCTTAGCCGCCTCCTCATCATCAGGGAAACCATACCTCCAAGGCACAGTGGCACTGAGGCCGCGCACGCGGCCTGGATGCTCCTTGTTTCCTAGCGCCGCTGTGAGGATATCCCTGTCCCTCCTCGGGTTGAACTCTCCGGATGCCGCCTGCGCACTCAGCGTCACCTGCAACAGGAGAACTTAGCAATACAGCCCATTGCATGCGTGTTACGAGGATAGTACGTGATCGGACAATCTTACCAGCCGGTCGATCACTTCCCTGTCCGCAGGGTTACTCACAGAGACGCTTCTGGAGGAGTTCATCGTCAATCTTGCTCGGCACCAATTGCGGGCGCGCACGTCAGTTGTGCCCGCATAAGGACTGCCGGCCGAAGGCTGGGATGCCTCCTCATCCTGCTTCCTCCACAACGCCTTCTTCCCCACATACCCACCACTGCCTAGTCTGTGTGGGTGGGTATTCTTGGCCTGGTTAGCCTAGCCCTTCGCACTAAGCTCCTGGAACTCTGGCTTGGCCTTCATCTCGACGAACTGCTGCCATGCCTCGGGAGTCACGAAAGGGAAGTCATCGAAGGGGGTCTTCGACTCCTTCACATAGAGCCTGACAAGGTGGCTCTTGAAGTTCCTCCACGCCTTGTTTATTGACATCAGTGTCCTCCGGCGGATGGTGAAGTGGCGATCCTCGGGAATGTGAAACGCCGCCTGCATTTCTTCCCACAGCGCATCCTTGCACTCTGGGGGGCACTTGACCCCAGTCGGAGGTGGTGATGGGCACCCGCTCCCTTGCCACTTTGCCGCATAGTGAGCAGTACTGACCGACAAGTTTGTCCGGAGCTTCCGGCACACCATTGTCGTCGAACTGGACGTGCTGCTTTTCCTGCTTGTCCTGACGCGCGCATGTCATCTGGCCTCGCCCCTTTCTCTTCTTCTGCGGGGTCACGGCGGACGAGGCGACCTCCGGCCCAGGCGTCTCATCGCCAGCGAGGTCACCCTGACTCCCCGAGTGGTGCATTTCGTCACCAGACATAGTTCCTAACATAAGTGAAAGAGAGAACAGTTTAAGTAAATCTGCAACTAATAATTCTATAACAAAACCCATATACTTATAATTAACCAAGAATGACAGAAACGGTGCGGAGGCGATGGAGGTGATCGCGTCGGAGGCGGGAGGGCGATGGAGGTGATCGCGCCTGACGGTGGAAAGGCGATGCAGGTGATCGTGACGGATGGAGAGGAGGAGAAGGTGGGAGGCGATGGAGGTGATCGCGACGGACGGTGCGAGGGCGGAGAGAGCTAGGGAAAACAGTTGCGAAGACTGGAATGAGCGGGACAAACCCCGCCTTGAACTATTAACCGTGACGATATTATCACAGTCGGTCCAACGCTCACAACCGTCTGTGATAATATTATCATAGTCGGTTCTCGCATCAGAACCGTCTGTAATAATCGACATAGTGATAGTCACCAGAGAGATTATGACAGACGGTTTTGAGTTGAGAGCCGGCTGTGACTCTGATTATCACAGACTGTTTGGAATTGAGAACCGACGGTGCACGTCAAGAACTCGAAGAGTTGGACACTGTTGAAAATATCACAGTCGGTTCTATATATATAACCGTCTGTGATAATATTATCACAGTCGGTTCTCAAATAAAAACCGTCTGTGGTAATCTACATAGTGAGAGATTATCACAGACGGTTGTGAGTTGAGAACCGACTGTGACTGAGATTATCACAGACGGTTGCGACTTGAGAACCGACCGTGCAAGTGTACACTTGAAGAGTCGGAGACGCTGTTGGGAATATCACAGTCGGTTCTATATTCATACCTGTCTGTGATAGGTCAAAACCGTCCGTGATAATCTCTCTATTGAACGTTAGTTTTACAACTTGAAACTGATCTGTAGCTTTCAACTCTGAATGCTCGAAAACTTGTTTTAAATGAACACACAGATATTTCAAATGTAGTCCAAATGCTCTGTAAATTGGTTACAGTGTACGTAGATCCGATAATTGGTTACAATGTGGAGCATGCTCAAATAAATTTAACATACAATGTACGTGGAGCATGCTCAAGTTAATGTTACATACAAATGGGAACTTTCACCGACAATTTCCACGTACACAGCCATGTTATCCTCAACTTTCCACTTGCCGCGGCCCTGCAAAGACGAGAATTACAGGAGATATAAACTATACCGATGGAAACAGAGAGATAAGGACGTACAGTTGATTACCTTTAAAGTATAGCCCTTCCTGGTGATCCATACGCACGTAACTGGTTTCGTCGGTGTCTTCAGTATCGACCTGTACGCCATCTCCAAATGGAGGAATCTCATCAAATTGATTATATTCCTCCTCGTCTACGACATTTTCAACTCCAACAATCCTTCTCTTGCCATGAAGGACGACGTGCCACTTCTTATTGGGTGGGTCAGTGACATAAATGACCTGAATGGCTTGATTTGCAAGTATGAATGGCTCATCTTTATAAGCAACGCGATCGAGATTCACAGAAGTGAAACCGTAACTGTCAACCTTCACACCCTGTGGGATTTGGACCCATCGGCATCGAAACAGGGAATCTTGAACAGTATGTAATCAAGCTCCCAAATTTCTTCAATGAACCCGTAGTATGAGTTCAATCCACGTACTACCCTTGTTGGGCCTGTCTTGGTGAACCCCTCATGGAAAGCTTCTACGCTCACTCCACTATTTTGCACAGTGCTCTTTCGATCTTGAGCTTTCGTGTAAAATGTGTACCCATTGATGTCGTATCCCTGCCATGTCTGTACAGTAAACGTGGGCCCTTTTGCCAACCATTTAAGGTTCTCACTTGCGGACTCTCCGGTGATTCACACCTTCATCCACGCGTTGAATCGACTGTTATGTTGTCCCGTGATCCAAACCTCGGATCGGCGAGAATTGTCTTGTCGTAGCATCTCCTTGTGCTCGTCGATGTATGGAGACACCTCCGTCATGTGTTGCAAGACCCAAAAATGAGTTTTCGAGTACATATCGAAATTAGGAGTGATGGCTCTCCGTCCAATAGTGCCAACACCATCAAGCCTCCCCTCGTGACGAGACACAGGAACTCCTATTGCTTCTACCTCGGCCATGTAATCGACGCAGAACTCAACAACCTCTTCCGCTGCATAACCTTCGACAATGCTACCCTCGGGCCGGGACCGATTCCTCACGTAGGCCTTAAGTACACCCATGTACCTCTCGAATGGATACATATAACGTAGGAACACGGGTCCACATATATTGATTTCTCTGACAAGGTGGACGATGAGATGGACCATGATATCAAAAAACGATGGAGGAAAATACATCTCAAGCTGACAGAGAGTTCGAACCACCTCGCTCTGCAGAGAATCCAGTCCATCAGGATCAATGACCTTGAAAGAAATTGCATTGAAGAAAAAAATAGCCTCGTGATCGTCTCTCTGACTTTATGCGGCAGAATACTCCGGATGGCAACAGGAAGCATTTGTGTCATCAACACGTGACAATCATGAGACTTCATACCCAGCAATTTCAAATCACCCATGGACACAAGCTTTTTCATATTTGCGGAGTAACCCGATGGAACTTTAATACCACAGAGACACTTACAGAGTTCTGTCCTCTTAGCCTTGCACAAAGTGTAGCATGCAGGGGGGAGGTATATACGGCCTTTATCGTCCTCTCTCGGTGTAGCTCGGGCCTGATTCTCATTTCGATCATGTCACGCCGCACATTGACGCCATCCTTTGTCTTCCCTGGAATGTTCGCAATAGGCCGATTAAACTGTCACAAACATTCTTCTCTACATGCATGACATCAATGCAATGACGAACCTCTAAATGCTCCCAATACGGTAAGTCCAAAAATATCGATCTCTTCTTCCAAGTGTTCTTCGTGCGGGGTTTCAATTTACCACCCTTTCCAAACACAACGCCTATGTCCTTCACCCGTGAGTAAACATCTTTCCCGCGCGTAGGCTTCGGGGCTGAACGATCTTCCTTGTGGCCGTCAAATTCCCTCTTCCTCTTACGATACGCGTCATTCTTCGGAAGAAACCTACGGTGACGCATGTACACTGTTTTCCTACAATTCTTCAGCCACACGCTCTCAGTCTCATCTTCGCAGTGGGGGCAGGCTTTGGCTCCTTTCGCAGTACGGCCCGACAAATTTCCAAGGGCAGGGAAAACGTTGATGGTGCAGAATATCATAGCACGTATGATGAAGTTCTCTCGTTTGTATGCGTCCCATACCTGCACCCCTTCGTTCCACATTGTTAGGAGATCCTCTATCAATGGTGCTAGGTACACATCAATATCGTTTCCGGGTTGTTTTGGTCCTGAGATAAGTAGAGACATCATGATGTACTTGCGCTTCATACACAACTAAGGAGGAAGGTTGTAGATACACAAAAGAACCGGCCAAGTGCTATGCCGACTGCTCATGTTACCAAAAGGATTAATTCCATCGGTACTCAACCCGAACCTTATATTCCTCAATTCTACTCCGAAGTTAACAAATTCCCAGTCGATGTTTCTCCACTGCGAAGAATCAGCGGGGTGTCTCAGCTTTCCATCCTTCTTCCGGTCTTCCGAGTGCCAACGCAGTAATTTTGCCTCTTTACGGTTTGCAAACAAATGCTGCAAGCGGGGAATGACTGGCAAATACCACAACACCTTAGCAGGAGGTCCTTGCTTTATCTCAGCGTAGTCGCAGTCGTCTGTTCGGTCCTTAGTACGCTTATAGCGGGATGTGCCGCACACCAGACAAACATGCATATCCTTGTAGTCGTTATGGTAAAAGATGCAATCATTAGGGCATGCGTGTATCCTTTCTACTTCCATTCCCAAAGGACACAACAGCTTTTTCGCTTGGTAGGTGTTTTTTGGCAACTCGTTTCCTTCCGGGAGCATGTCCGCCAAAAGATCTAACAGTGCTGTGAAACTCTTGTCGGTCCAGCTGTTGCTTGCCTTCAATTTTAACAGTTCAAGCACAGAGGCCAACTTTGTGTACTTCGACTTGCAACCAGGGAACAACGGCTTTTCTGAGTCCTCAATCAAGCGCTTGAATTTGCCAAACTCCCTTTCACTGTAATTTCTTTCCACATCACGCAACATGTCATCTAAATGGTCATCCTCTGGCATATCCTCGTCGAAGTCGTTGTTCGGATCCGACATGTCCTGTTCCTCAACCTGAGTGGCACTTGTTTCTGCAGTTGGCTCTTCTCCATGGTGGACCCAACACGTGTACCCCTTTTTGAAACCACGTCGGATCAAGTGGGCGACAATTTGAGATGAGTTGGTGAACATCTTAATATTCTGGCAGTCTACACAAGGACAGTACATATATGGTAAACCCTTCTTCGCCATGTCTTGCTCAGCAACCTTTTCGAAATCAAAAACATCTTTCATGTATTCCTCACCCACTCGGTTGTCATTATACATCTAGTCTCGGACCATCTGCAATTAATCAAATTCATACGCATGCTAATTAGTAAATCAATGGAGATCGATATTGATGATGAAATCAAGTAAGGTGTATGCCTTGGGAGCAAGTACCAACCTTGGTTCGATCCTCAAATTTTTGCCCCCAAATGCTCCCCCGGCCTTTCGAGATTTCGCTCTTCCTTGCCCCAAATCTCTTCGAACTGGATAGTGTAGGTCGAGCAAGAGAGAACATGATGTGACACTGGGTGCCCGATCTTCCGAAAGGTACGTGATAGATCGATTGGTGGAGCTTCGATGTAGAACGATCCAGCTTCAAATCAGGCACGATCTGAACCCCGCAATCGCAACACCACTACTCCGTTGGTTATCAATCTCGCGTGAGCGTGATTGACCTCGCCAAGAAGGCTTATCCCTGCTACGAATCGAGAACACAAGCAAGAACACGGAAGAAAGCAAACTGAATTGCAAATACGAACGATTAATCTCACAAGTTGGGGTCTCACAAACCGATCAAGCGGCGAAACTGTTCGAAGACAGAATAATCTAAGCAAAACCCGAGTCTAAACGATGACGGCTACTGAATATATAGCGACGGCTAGGGTTTGGGGCATTAAACCCTAGGGTTACATGGGCCATGGGCCCAAAGTGGAGCGTCGCAGCGCCCGGCAGATTCTGGTCGCCATATTTTTTTTACAATTCCTGTTGATTCGTAAGAAATTTTGACATGGGACTGGATCCATTGGAAAGATCTCGTCGAGGGCTTCTCCGTGCATACCAAGAACGTCCAAAACAGAGTCCGTATGCACCCTGGGCATCCGTTTTAAGTTTGCTGCGCGGAGATGGCCGAACCCGACTCGTGGACAAATTGGGCTCTCTCTTGGGCCGGCCTTGCAACGACGTGGCTTGTGGGACCAGAGGGCGTCGAAGTGGTGGAGATGCGCCTTTCTTGAATACGTCTTGAGCTTGGGGAGGTGGCCACGGTGGAGGCCGAACTGCTGGCGGCGATAGCGCAATATCAGCATGATGAGCTTGCCGGCTGTGCACGCGACCTGGCCATGGTGCGGGTCGATGATGCCATATAGTTGATGATGACACCATAGTTGATGTAGATGATGTCGAGGATGCCGTGAAGTGTTGCCAACTTGTCGTAGATGTCATGGAAGAAGTTACACTAATCCATGTTGGCGAAATGATCGAGGTAGCACTCGGCGACGACCATGCTGACGAAGAATTGAATGAAACTCTTGATGACCACCATGTTGATGTAGTGTTGGTCCTATCTATGATGTGCATGGTCACATCAGAACAACTAGCTCAAAACATCCGCCAAAAGACCTTTTATACCAGGTTCAATACAGATGGTTCTATATAATACCGTCAGTAATATCGGTGCATTTTTGAAGAACAGAATATCACTGACGGGTTTCACTCTATTAACCGTCGGTAATATCGGCGCATTTTGTGTAACTATGACAGAAATATCATAGACGGTTATGAACTCCAAACCGTCCGTGATAATTACAATATCACAGACGGTTCCTAGGTCAAAACCGTCCGCTTTACTATCACAGTCGGTTTTTACTACAGAACCGTCTGTGATTATCACTGTCGAATTTTACATCAGAACCGTACGTGATTATCACAGTCGGTTTTTACCTCAGAACCGTCTGTGTTAATTATAAAATCAATAATCTGCAAGATTATCACAGATGGTTTTAAGGTCCGAACCGTCTATAATATCCCGGATTGTTTGTTTGCATTCGACTACTGGTCATCAGTTGTTCCACTTATTTTTCATATTTGGTTCTATCTTATTTCAATGTTAGTATTTAAAAAAATGAACGTTCAGACTATTTGGTTTTATCTTGTTTTTCATATTTTTTGTATATATGTCTGTGGATCTTCAAAGAATTTTGAGACTATTACAGTCGGTCCTGAAATTAAAACCGTCTGTAATCTTACAATCAGAGACGGTTTTGAGTTAAAAACCGTCTTGTTCGCAGCAGTATTTTCTTGTTAACATTTTCACACAGAACATCATTTGGTGATTATCAGTTACATAATCAATCGAAAAGCCAGATATATAAGGAAAAGAAATTTCTTATTTCTTACAATCTTTGCATACATAAGAGATACAATTAAGCGACCAATTAATTAGCGTCGACCTGTTCCAAAAATAACTTACAAAGTTCTCCTAGGGACGTATTGGCATCAGTAGGATCTACACTGGCCGCCCCAGGAGAACTATCAATGGTTCTAAGACTATCAACATCATCTCTCAGCAAAGGAGTGGATTTGGCATCAGTAGGATCATCCAAGAAATTAAAGTTGATACAACAAAGGTGGAGATGAAGCTGTAACTCAAAGCACTCTGCCAAGTGCAGAATGGCAAAAGACATCCCCTCAGAATGCTTCTCCAGCGCCTCTTTTTTTTTTTTGGAGAGTTCTGCACAAGGCAGCTTTCTCCTCCTGCACATATGCTTCTCCAGCTTCTCCTAGGGACGTATGCTGGGAGGGTGAAGATGATTGCCAAGCTTCAGAGTGGATTTGGACGTGAAAGTGTGAGCCTTACCCCAGAAAGTTGATCATCCAAGAAAAACTGATGATACAAAGGTGTTGAAGAGGGGATATTTGAAGGATTGTTGTGGATCTCCAAAGGTGGAGTTGATGCAACTGGAGGGGTTGCAAGGGGCAATGTGGCAACACAGGCCTCAGCACCCTCTAGAGTCTTCGCTGCAGCTCCACTGGAGGATCTTTCATCATTTCTAAGCCTCTTCTTTGGAGGGAGCATTTCCTCAGGCACCTGTGGATTTCGAAATGCATTTGTTTCGAGGTAATCAAGTCATAAAAGAAAGATCTGCATTAGAGTTTCAGAGAGGACTTACTTTCTGAAGATCCTGATCGAGTTCATTCCTTATCTCTTCCTCATCACTCTCAATTTCAATAACCTCATTGGAATCTCGGCTCGCCATCAAGGTGGGAGTTGAGGAGGGAATAAAGACAGGGATTTAGGAGCCTCGCTATTTATAGAAACAGAAGGTGACGGTTCATATGCGCGGGTGCCTCGAGTTTTAAAAAGCGCACTACTGGTTTTCAAGGTCAATAAATTCATGATAACTTCTCGGGAGATAAACTGCAACACGAAAAAGGAAGTTGAAGAGTCAGATTAGATAATTCGATGCAAATTAAATTTGAAGTAAATAATTAAGTCTCTTCATCTGCTCAGTTATTATGTGCGGTTATCAACAATTGCATGTAGATAATTCGAAGGGTGGGCACTGTTGGGACTATCACAGACGGTTGGGATATCAAACCGTCTGCTTTAATATTACAGACGGTTCTCATGTCCAAACCGTCTGTAATATGACTATTACAGACAGTTCTGATGTCCGAACCGTCTTTACTATGCCTGGAATATTGAACTGTTCGACTTCTTCAAATACTTGTTCCCTCCCTGGAGTGTTTTGCTTCCATTCGAACCGCTCCACTTCTCTTTCTCCAAGAAATGAGGGAAAATTGCAAAATTTACATAAGAACAAATTTTTAGTTCATTTTTTCAACATTAATGAAAAATAATTTCCAAGTTGACGCTTCGTGTTCCCAGGTTAGTGCGCCGCGTAAACATCAGAAATGGAAAAGACACAACACACTGTTGAGAATTTGAAGTGGAGCGCACTGCTTTCTTTTCAAGATCAATACCGTCATGATAAATATTCTCGGGAGATAAACTGGAACACGGCAAAACAGTAGTGCCCACTTTGGAAGTTGAAGCGTCAGATTATATAATTCGATGCAAATTAAATTTGAAGTAAATAAATAAGTCTCTTCATCTGCGCTGTTATTATGTGCGGTTATCAACAATTGCATGTAGAGAATTGCACTGTTGGGACTATCACAGACTGTTGGGAGATCAAAACCGTCTGCGTTAATATTACAAACGGTTCTGATGTCCGAACCGTCTTTAATATGTCTGTTGAATATTGAACTGTTCGACTTCTACAAATACTTGTTCCCTCCCTGGAGTTTTGCTTCCAGTTGAACCGCTGAGAATTTGAAAGAATTGAGAATTTGAAGCGTCGATAATTGTTCGACAATCACAGTCGGTCCTTACATAAAATCCGTCTGTAATATTACTATCACAGACGGTTTGGAGTTAAAAACCGTCTGTGATATTGATAGAAGTTGAGAATTCGAGGCGGCGGACACTGTTGGGACTATCACAGTCGGGCCTTACATAAAAACCGTCTCTAATGTGACTATCACAGACGTTTTTTTACCTCAGAGCCATTTGTGATATTCAAAGCACGTTGATATATAACTTCTATATTCTTTTTATATTATTTGCATGGGACCTGCGACTTCTATATTGTTTCTATATTATTTGAAGAGCTCCGATGGACTGCCCTCACAAGCCAAAGATCGCGATAGTCGTTCCTTGATCGCACATAGTGTACGTACCTTTGTATGGTCGAATGTTCGACAAAAGCTAAAGAAAGATAAAGAAAGAGGGAAGATTGCATGCAGTCCAAGAATGTGCTGGAAAATTGGAAAGTTGACATAAGAACAAAGTTTTCAATAATTTTTTTCATCACTTACAAAAAGAAGTAAAAATACAGAATGCTAGGTCAAGGAGTGGTCTTAGCCCTGGCTGCATCTAGAATAAAGTCAGTTTGACTTGCAGCCAGGACACAGGACTCCTCCAGTGATAAGTTGTCCTTCTCAGGATCAACTACTACAGCGTTGAGAAGGCCTGCGACCTCCCTCAGCTTCGTGATGGTATCGTTCATTGTCAAACCGCAGCCAGCGATGGTCATATCCGCGGCTTTCTTCTCCTCACGAAGATGCCTCGTCCTCGCCCTAGCATTGCCACCATCCGTCTTCATGCGCTGAATGCGCTGGAAGAGATCGTCAAGGTCAAGCCGTAGCCGAGTGTGCTTCTCCGTGAGGAGCTTGTGCTCCTCCTGGAGGGCCCTCAGCTCGACCTTGACTTTGCCAGTGTCTTCCACGGCTCCCCTTCCCTGTGCAAATCAACAGGTCAAGAATGCATTGAATAGGGATTAACAATACAGGGGTAAGTCCAAAAGATTGAGAGTTCTTACTGGGGAGGGTGAGGCTGACGATGCCATCGAGGATGCCATTGGCGCAGAGAAGCTAGGAGTCAAACAGTCTGAAAACTATAAAAAGTTGTAAAGTAAATGACAATTTTTCCACTGTCAATTTATAGAACTTCCAAAGCGATGCTTCATGTTCTCCTAGGCGCCGCGCGCGAAGATCGGAGACAGAAATGATCACAGTTGAGAATTCGAAGCGCCAGTACTTTTCCAGTCGGTTCAGACATCAGAACCGTCTGTGATAAGTAGACTATCACAGACGCTTCGTAGTTCACAACCGACTGTATAAATTACAGTCGGTTCTGAGTTCCGAACCGTCTGTGATAGTCTACTTATCACAGACGGTTCTCAGCTGGGAACCGATTGTATATATCACAGTCGGGTTTTAGGTTAGAACCGTCTGTGATAAGTAGACTATTACAGACGGTTCTCAGCTGGGAACCGATTGTATCTATCACAGTCGTTTTTTAAGTTAGAGCCGTCTGTGATAAGTAGACTATCACAGATGGTTTTGTGTTCAGAACCGTCTGGTTTACTGTCACAGTTGTTTTTGACATCAGAACCGTCTGTGATATCTGAACATATTCTCCCGACAAGCCTTCGCAGACGGTTTTCCATTGAACAGTTCATACCCGTCTGTGATGTGCCGTCCAGGATGTCTGTTTCTGTGGTAGTGTATCCCAGAGCCTCTATAAATAGAGAAGGGGTGCTAACCTTTTTCAAGTGGATGAAGGGCAGAAGACCAGGTGCTAGACGAACACAAGACCAAGAGAAAAAGACCAGATCAAAGAAGGCTCTCTCTCTGTTCAATCAGATATCTTTTCCTCATGGGTGAGTATTGATTATCCATAAAGTATATATCATACATCACATTAAGAGGGTGGAATCTTGTTCGTTGGTGCCCGTGTTGGTCCATCCATGAAGATGAAGAGAAGCCCTAATCTGAAGGTCCCAATCATCTGTGCAAAAGAAGCCTTGATCTAAAGGTCGCAAATGCACTTTTGATCAAAGATCAGGACGCCACCAAGGTCTGCCGTCGATCAAAGATCTCAAAGTAGCGAATGCACTTTTGATCAGAGATCAAGACACCACCAAGGTCACCGTCGATCAAAGATCTGAAGGTCATATATGCATTTTCAATCAGAAATCAAGAAAGTTGCGTTTTCGATCGAAACCAAGTATTTTCGGGCAATGACTTGAAAACAGCAACCTGATCAAAATTCATTGTGTTTTTGGTTGAATTCGACCAAGACCAGTGCACCAATTCGATCAAAATCAAAGTGTACTTTCGACCAATACTCTTAAGTTTAACTTTCGGCTAGAGACAAAGTTGCATTTTTATCACAATCAAAGTGTACTTTCGACCAATGCCCTTAAGTTTAACTTTCAGCCAGAGGCAAAGTTGCATTTTTTATCACGATCAAAGTGTACTTTCGACCAGTACCCTTAAGTTTAACTTTTGGCCAGAGGCAAAGTTGCATTTTTGATCATGATCAAAGTGTACTTTTGACCATTGCGCCTTAAGTTTAACTTTTGGCCTGAGGCAAAGTTGCACTTTCGATCAAATGCTGCATTCGACCAGAGTCTACTAATTTACAATTCTACCAAGGAGAAGCTCTGTCCAGTTGAAGATCAGCTTGTCCCATGGGAGATGATCGACATCTAGAAGTCCAATCAACCCCAAAAATTTACAGAGAATAGAAGGTTCAATGTGAAGCTGTTCCTCCAAGTTTCACCTCAATCCAAAGTCAAGAAGAGTTCCAAACTACCAATGCAAACAAGTTCTATGTCGTTGAATTCTAGCTTGACATACAAACATTGCATTGAAGATAGTTTCCAATCTGACGGTCCGATTGATCTCAAATTTTGATGAACAATAAAAAATCTGTCCAGAAATGATACTACCAAGTTTCACCTTGATCAGAGGGCAAGAAGAGCTCCAGAAGACCAATGCAAACAAGTTTTGTCTCACTGAATTCCAGCTTGACATACAAACATTGCATAGAAGATAGTTTTCAATCCGACAGCCCGATTGATCTCAAATTTTGTTGAGCAATTGAAGACCTGTCTAGAAGCTACGTCTCCAAGTTTCATGCAGATCAAAGACCATAAAGGTTCCCATCCAGCTAGTTGAAGGGGAGCCTGTCGACGATTCGGACTCGGAGTCCTCAGCCGAACTTATGCAGAATTTATAACTGTGAGACCTTTCAAGATGACCCTTCGGGAAGGTATGCTGAACAATAGTGAACAGGAGCACAGAGAGTTTAGACAGGTTCGGGCCCTCGATGGTGGGAGTAAAAGCCTTACGTCCTGTTGAGATTTCACTAAGTGTGGTAAAAAGTTTGCAAATGGAGGAAAAAGTCCTCACAGGCGAGCATTTTTCCTGTAAGAGTGTACAAAGATAAGCCAAAGAAAGCTTATTAAAATGCTATATGAGGTGTGCCGTAGACTTGGCTAACTTGGATCATTTTCTTTTTCTCTCTCTTTTCTCGGTGTTCCATGCCATCCTTTTATACTGTTTGAAAGGGTGCCATGTAGAGGAAACTGCATCAAACGGTTGCATGGACGGTTGGATGCGGTTTTTTTGGAACTGCTCTTAATCTCCACGCAGGTTAAACACGTGTTATTCATGGATAACTGTATGTGTTAACCTCCTGACGGTTGATTCTCCACGTGTAGGAATCTTCGGGATACTTAGAATATCCTGTTGTACGGGCAACCGAAATAGATAGATCCCAAGTATCCTGATCGACAGATGTTCTGACCGCAGGATATTGGCTGACCGCGCAATATCCCGAATGTGTAGTTCGCGTATAGCTTACGAACTTCTGACCGCGGAAGGCTTACGGACTTCTGACCGCGCAAGGCTGCGACCTGATCGCGTAAAGCTTGCGACCTCATGGTGATGCCCCTCAGAATAACTTGAGTTCGCATCACCAGGTACATGTCTGGTTCGAACTTGTCTTGAACCAAAAGTTTATTAGAAATGACCCGGGTGTCAATCCTCGTCAGCTAGCCCCCAAATTCGAAGAAAATGAAGAGACGTGTTTATTTCGAATTTAAAAACCGTGCATTGGATTTTTAACCCGGCCCTTTAACTTCTCCACTTAGTGGCGCACTAAGTGAAAACGGTTGGTTTTTCAAGACGAGTTCTGACATTACGTGACGGGCAATGATAGCACCGTAGAATTGTTGTTATCTCGAGGTAAAATTGTAAATGTTTTAGTAAAACCCGAGGCGTCTGGAATGCAAACCGTCACCCAGGCGGCTATAAATACCAGACCCCTGGACATGTAAAGATCTACAATTTCCCTCTCACGTCTAAGTCTTTTTCTTGTTATCCTGCCTCCTTCCTTTTCACATACCCCTCCTAATGGCAGATCATGAAATCATCGAGATTGAGAGCGATGAGGGGGAAATTGTCGAACAAGGGTCTCAAACGAATGAAGTCCTGTCTCCCTTAAGGAAGAAACCCAAGGTTGACGAAGGATCTTCCAGTGGAACAAAGGTAAAGAACATAGCGAGTTTCTTTCTTCCTTCAGTTCCTTTGACCCTCCCCGTTCATGCCTCTCGGCAAGTTAGGCCTTTATCCTTAGGAAAAGATCCCTTCACATTCAATTTCCCCATCCTTTTGGGTGATCAATATCCTGGTCGGCAAGCGGTGACTATCCCTCGATCAGATGATTGCCATATTGGGTTGGCGAAGCAATCTTCTTCTGGGGAGGTTACTCTTCCACCATATGATGATCTTCCTCCCAAGATGGGTGTATCAACGGGTTATGCACCGGGACAGGTAACAATTCTTCTCCCTTTTTTGCTGATAATTTTAGTTAGTATGACTAACTTTTGCAAAAATGTAGGAGGCAGGAGGCCCCAGCGATCAGCCTTCTGCTGCTCCATCTCTTCCTTCCGGACAGACCCTTCTGGAAGAGAAGAATGCCCTAGAGAAGAAGACCGAGGAGATGGCCTCGAAGATTCTGCGTTTAGCAGAATGTCTTGATCGATCCCGAGAAGAGGCGCACCATTTCCGTCGAGAGAGGGACTTCGCTCAGCAACAGCGAGAACTCTCTGACTTGATTAGGGACAATAGTGCGTCTGTTGTTAGGGACGATATAGATAGACTTAGGGTAGTTGCTAGTTCCCTGGGGGTTGTCAGTGTAGATCCTACTGACAACAACATGTCCCTTGGGGAACTTTGTAAACTTCTTTCGGAGCAAGTCGATATTTTGATCGACTGCATCCCTTTTGTATGTAAAGAATGTAAGAAATAAAAAGTTCTTTATTTCTCATGAAATGTTCTCCACATCTTCTGTGCGAAAATATAGCCATGAACTTTACGTTCGCGACCATTCATACACAGGAAATTTTAGTTCTGCGATCAAAATCACTTTTAAGAAAAAAGCACCGTGACCTGCCCTGATTCTGCGATCAGTTTCAAAGCCGCGGTCAGAACTAAGGTTCGACCAGAGTTGGGACTCGGTCAGGATATCACTTCGATTAGAATCGAAGTTTCAGCCTAAAACACGATTTCGATAAAACCATAACCCAATTAGAAACACTTCAGTACGTTAAAAATTGGGTTACGTGATTTTTTCGAATAAAATGTTCAAAGTAAAAAAAGGAAAAACGTCTTCTGAAAAGTACTGAAAATTTTTCAGTCCTTTTGCACTTTCAGTTTCCAAAACAAAGAAGTCTTTTTGTTTCAGATCCGAAGCCTGAGTACTTTATCGGGTCCCTCAGAGACAGTATCCATTATGGGAAATGAATAAAGCATTCAATGGAACGTTTGAAATGAGCCGTTTACTCATTAATGCGTCGCCTTGGGTCTATAAAAAGAGCAGATGTCTTCTCAAAGAAGTCACACAGCTAAAAACCCTTATTATTCCCGCCGCTCAAAACCCTCATCTTTTTCAGCCTTCATCTTCCCCAAATCGCCAGCTTCCCCTTTGATTCTACACCAAAGATGGCGTCCTGGAGCAGATCCATTCACCATTCTGAGGAGAGCCTGATGGCATTAGAGAAGGAGGAGATCCTTTCTCCGCGGCTGCTCATTAACTGGCGACCTGCGGAGAAGGACCAAGAAACCCCAACTGTCCAAGAAGGCGAGTTGGTGGTTTTTGAGGAGTATTTGCGTTGCGGGTTCCGATTCCCTGAGAGTTGGTTCCTTAAGGATGTCCTTGAACATTACGGGTGGGAACTGATCAACCTCCACCCCAACGCGATGCTGATCCTTGCAGTATTCCAGCACCTTTGTGAAGCCTTCGTCGGAATATATCCCAGCGTGGATCTTTTCCGACGATTTTATTTTTCGGCGTGGTCAAAGAGTACCAACGCCGCCGGATGCATCTACTTCCGGCTGAGGGATAAAAAGGAGTATCCCTCCCCACCCCTACGAGATTCTGTGCATGGGTGGCACCAAAGGTGGTTCTACTGCTCTCCACCATCCGAAAGCAGTTTATGGTTTGAAAACTCGCGACCGGAGAAGTCGAGCGAGTTAGACATTCCTCCGGCGATGAACTCGGAGCTTTCGAAGCATGCCGAGGTGATTCTTCACTTGGTCAATGAAGGATTGACGGCTCGAGATATCATTCGAGACTTCGTGAAGAACAGGGTGAGTCCTCTGTGTGAAAGGGCTCATCCTGCGTGGGAGATTAAGTCCATGGGTGATAGCACCCTGGACTACAGTCAAGGTATTTATTTCTTTGGTGCTGAACTTTCTCCTTTTTGAATTGTACAAATTCTGACTTGAGTTTGGGAACAGTCCTGCCTTCATCCGAGATTGAAAGGCGGACCAACTCCCTCCTTAGGACCTACAATTCCGATGTAGAGGGTCCTAAGGAATCACCTCGCCCGCAGAGCTTGATTCACGCGGGTGATGACCTCAGACAGGAGCGCCGAAAGGTAATTTCCTTGTTCAGCTTTGGCTTTGCAGGTCTTGTATGTGTCCAGTGCTAATCCCTTGTAATGGACTGCGAACCAGCTCCTAGGGAGGTTTGCGGATGCGACGTTCCCAAGTGAGAATGTCCGCTCTCCGAAGAAGCCGACGGCGAGGAATGTGAAGAAGGTCTCTCAGAGACCCAGGACAAAGAGTCCTGCCCCTAAGAAGACCAAGCTAAACCCTGAGGAGGGGTCTTCACGAAGCATTCCTCGTCCCGCGAGAAAGACTGCTGTAAGATATCGCATTCCTGCTACTTTTTCAGGCGCGACATGGAATCACTTCTTCGTCGTACAGGGAGAGGGGAGCGAGGAGGAAGAGGATGACGTTCCTCTGATCCTTCGAAGGAGGAAGATCGCGGATCTTCCATCCAGCGATGCCCCAAGCCGCCCCACGGAGACCACTACTACCGAGGTGGTCGTGGAAGATCCTGCGACCACCGAAAATCTTGTGGTCGCGGGTAACCCTCCAATTCCTGAAGCCCCCGAGGTTTCAGGGTCAATTATCTCTGCTTCCCTGGTCGAAGGGACGACCAAGGTAAGGAATCTTTTTCGGCCGTTCCTTCTTTGACTCTTTCTGCACATTTGTCAAGTTAATGTATATACAGGGAGGAGAGCTTCCCCCTGGGACCACTGGGGGTTCCAGGGAGGAAAATCCTCCTCCTCTGCGGACAGAGGAGGAGGTGAACGAACAAAGGCCAGCTATGATGGTTCCAGCAACTCTGGAATCGCCAAGGCCTTCAGATGCAGCCCCACCAGTTAGCCCGGTGGCCCAGGTAAAGATCTTTTCATGTGTTTTTACCTGTTCCCTAAGAATATGCCTATAACATGACATTTCTAGGGGGGTGCTGCCTTGTTTACCATAAGGAAGGCGAGAACCGGAGACGGCTCTCCTTCGCAAGGGGAACTTTCCCAGAAATCCCAGGAACGAATGGGATTTCAAATAAGGTAAGAGCTCTTACTTGACAGTAATCTTAAATAAAAGTTGCCTGACTCATTCTTCCTGTTAGGCAAAAGAAGACAGCGCCTAACCCTTCAACCGCCACTGGGGAGGTTGAAATTAGGGCTGATGAGGGAGCCTCTAATGAAGAGCGCTCTGCTCCCGCGGTTCAGGAAGTCGTCCGGACCGCGGGAGGTGAAACAAGTACAGGGATCGGGTCACAACCAGTAGTCTCTGGGGGTGGCGTTCGGCCGGCACTCCCGCCAACTATCCCTGTAGTGAGCACGTCGGAGGCTCTAGCGAGGATTCCCGCTGAACTGAATGATGCCGTTTTACAGAAGTTTATGAAGGTATAATAAGACTTTGCTTCCGTGCCTGAATTATACTTAGGACACTTTTGACCTTCTTCTTTGGCGCCACAGGGATTGTCCTGGCTAACAAGCCATTCGCGTGTTGTGATGGCTAGTACAGAAGCCATTCAAAAAGAACGCGATAGCTTGCGCAGGTGAGTACCATTACCCTCTGGTTAACATGGGTATATCTTGGTTATGACTGCCTTGATTTTGTTGCAGAGAGGTTGCATTCTTGAAGAAGGAGGTGGCCGGTTCAGTCTCAATGCTTAAGAAACAAGAAACTGAACTCAACAGACTTCGATCAGAGAATGCTGGTAAGCCGATTCCTAACTAGGAAGACTTGAATCCATAATATGCGAATAATCTTCTCTCTCTGTACAGCGCAAGCAGGTCGAATTACGCAGCTCAGTCGAGACAAGGAGATTCTTGAATCCTCGATTCGCCACACCGATCAGGCAATCAAAGAACTGAGCCTCCGGATCTTTGAAAAACTAAAGGCCGTGGCTGATCTTTTGAAGACCGATGTGGTAGAACTGAGGCAAGACAACCTCAGTATAAATGACTGGACATCGCTGCTTACTGCCCAGGCGGATTCACTGCTTGAGTATCTCCCTGGAGATACATGGCGACGCGAAGAGGCGATCAGAACCAGGGTTCGATCAGCCGCAGCAGCCGTACTCAGCCGGGTTCGACTTCACCATGGCCCAGATGCAGATTTGAACGCAATGGTGGGTCCGGTTGAGGTCGAGAGTGAAGAGCTGCTCGATGCAGTCATAGAGGAAGTCCAGCCCCTAGTAGATAAACTCCTGACTGAGCTGGGGATCGAATGATCCTTATTTTTGTAACCAAACAATTGTAATTACCATGCAATGTATGTAAAACAATATATTTTTTTTAAAAGAAAGTGCATATTCACATCATAAGTTTCATACTATAAGTATATTCCTCTAGCCCCCGCCTCTGTTTTGTGAATACTGGAGCCTTAGTATTTTAAGCAGAGGGAAAACATAAGTATGATGACCAGGGATATGCGCTTCAAGCCGATGGTCAAGATTAAAGTAACATTTTAACCTTATTACAAACTGGTAGCCACCCAGATGACCGAAGACTAGCCAGATAGTCCCGTGTGCGTTGAGAAACGGCTTATTTAGGAGCGACTTATCTGGAAGTGATCATGAGATCGACCAGCGAATCCGGTTAAAAAATGCTGTAGTAACCTAACCGCCGGCGATCAGCCCCAGGTCTAATTTGTATAATGTGGGCTTAAAGAAAACACTCAATGTATGAAAACAAGACATGCTTTTTATGAAAAGATGCTAATTGAACAGGGAAAAAATGATTGGAATACTTACACGTAAAACTTGCGAAGTTGATCGATGTTCCAAGTATTGGACAAAATCCGACCATCCTCCATGGCTAACCGCGCAGACCCTGGCCGCGGCACTGAGACGACAGTGTATGGTCCTTCCCACTTCGGGGAGAATTTATTGCGGTTAGACTGGTCTTGAATTTTTCGTAAAACCAAGTCACCCACGTTGAGATCACGTGGTCGCACCTTTTTACTGTGATACTTGCGTAGAGCCTGCAAGTATACCGCGGACTTGATCAGGGCGCGATCACGCCGTTCTTCCAGGAGGATGAGATCTTGCGATCGCTGTTCGGATTGGTTGACCTGTTCGAATTGATTCGTGCGAACAGATCCAATACTGACTTCCATAGGCAACACAGCCTCGGCCCCATAGACCAAATGGAAGGGTGTCTCACCAGTGGCTCGACTAGAGGTAGTCCGTAATGCCCATAGAACAGTATAGAGCTCATCTGCCCAAGCCCCCGAGCGGGTCTTGAGGCGATCAAAAACACGTTTTTTGATGCCTTGCAATACTTGCCCATTGGCCCGTTCTACGGCACCATTGCTTTGTGGATGTGCCACGGAAGCAAAGCACACCTTAGTCCCAATCTGATCGCAGTAGTCTAGGAAGAGACCGCTAGCGAATTGAGAACCGTTGTCTGTGATGAGACGGTTTGGAACACCAAATTGTGCCACAATGTTCTTGTGAAAGAACTTTTGTGCAGCTGATGCAGTAATATTTCATACTGGTTCGGCCTCAATCCACTTTGTGAACGTGTCAATGGCTACGAACAGAAACTTGTACCCATTGACCGCTTGTGGCATAGGACCGACGATGTCCATTCCCCAGATCGCGAAGGGCCATGCGAGAGGAATAGTTTGCAATGCATAAGCAGGTTGATGAACCTGTCTTGCATGAAACTGACACTGTGGACACATCTTGACCATAAACTTGGCATCATCGAGTGCCGAAGGCCAGTAGAATCCCTGTCGAAAAATCTTTCCGACCAGTGTTCGGTATGACGCGTGTGCACCGCATACACCGTCATGTATTTCTTTCAAGAGGGATTTTCCTTCCTCCTGAGATATGCAGCGCATGAGTACTCCTTGAGTACCCTTTCTGTACATAACCCCATCTATGAGTTTGTACAGACGCGCCTTTCGAATTAATCGATCGCTTTTGGTTTCGTCCTCGGGTAGGGTCCCATGTTCAAGATAGACCCTCAATGGATGAGTCCAATCTTGTTCCTGACCGAGGTTGGCAACGAAGGCTATTGCCGGATCATCCTCGACCGGAGTCATGATCGAAGGATGGTCCAAGTGTTCAATGAACACTCCTGCCGGAGCGGATGAGCGTGAGGATCCAATTTTGGATAATTGGTCTGCGAGAATATTGTCCTTTCGCGGGACGTATTGGACTTCGAAGTGACTGAAGTGTTTTTCCAATCTCCTCACTTCCCCCAGGTAATGAGCCATTGTCTCATCGGAGGTGCTGTACTCCTTGTTTACCTGGTTTACGACTAGCTGTGAGTCCCCCCTCACCACTAATCGACGGACTCCGAGGAATTTTGCTGCCCGGAGCCCTGCAAGAAGACCTTCATACTCTACTGCATTGTTGGTGGCAACAAAGTGTAGTTGAATAACATACTTAAGCTGTTCGCCCTGAGGCGTAACTAAGACCACTCCAGCCCCCGAGTGTTGAAAACTACGGGAGCCGTCAAAGTACATTGTCCAATAATCAGGGTACTCCAGTTCCTTTGCCAACTGCACGGGTGGCTCAGGGTTGGTCCATTCGACCACAAAGTCGGCCAAAACCTGAGACTTAACCGCCGTGCGAGGGGTGAAATGGATCTCGAAGGCACTGAATTCGACCGCCCATTTGGCGATTCGACCAGATTTTTCTGGATTTCGGACAATATCCCCTAAAGGAAAAGAGGAGGGTACTGTGATCTTGTGTGCTTGAAAGTAATGTCGTAGCTTACGGGAAGCCATCAGTAGCGCGTAAAGTATCTTCTGGACCTCAGGGTAGCGCTCCTTAGGACCATGAAGTACTTCGCTCACATAGTAGACGGGTCTGTGTACCCCTTCCCTTTCCGCGATCAGAACTGCGCTGATCGCGTGTGGGGTGGCCGCCAAATACAGAAGTAATGGTTCTTCCTTTTCAGGAGACACCAATACCGGCGGACTGGAAAGATATGTTTTTACCTCCTGAAACGCTTTTTCGGCCTCGTCGGACCACGTGAAGTTATGATGTTTCCGCAAGGCTTTAAAGAAAGGTAGTCCCCTTTCGCCTAATCGCGATATAAAGCGACTTAAAGCCGCCATGCGACCTGCCAGGCGTTGAACATCCTTCATGGTCGAGGGCGACCTCATTTGTTCAATAGCTCTGATTTTCTCAGGATTAACCTCAATGCCCCTGGAACACACAAGGAAACCAAGAAGTTTTCCTGAAGAAACCCCGAAAGAACATTTCTCCGGGTTCAATTTTATTCCAAAGCGATTCAAGTTACAGAAGGTTTCAGCAAGATCGTCCAAATGAGACAATCTTTTGGTGCTTTTTACAACCAAATCGTCTACATATGCTTCGAGATTACGCCCTATCTGGGAAAGAAAGGTCTTTTGCATCAAGCGCTGGTACGAGGAACCAGCGTTCTTGAGACCGAACGGCATTCTGACGTAGCAGTATGTGCCGAACGGGGTGATGAAGGCAGTTTTCTCTTCATCGTCTTCTGCCATGCTAATTTGATGATATCCTGAGTAGGCATCCAGAAAACTCATCAGTTCGCAACCCGCAGTGGAGTCAACCAGCTGGTCGATGCGGGGAAGGGGAAAGTCGTCCTTCGGACAGGCACTATTGAGGCTAGTATAGTCGACGCACATGCGCCACTTGCCATTTGACTTGCGGACCATGACCGGATTGGCGAGCCAGTCCGGGTGATTCACTTCGCGGATAAACCCGGCTTGTAAGAGTTTGTCTAACTCTTCTCGGATTGCTTCCTGTCGGTCGGTGGCAAAACGCCTGAGCTTTTGCTTTATTGGTCGTTGTCCAGGTCGAATTGCTAACCTGTGCTCAATTACTTCCCTTGGGACACCGGGCATGTCGGACGGTTTCCACGCAAACACATCTGCGTTAGCCCGAAGGAAAGCAACGAGGTCGAGTTCCTATTTGTCATCCAGGGCTGACCCAACCCGAATTGTCTTGGATGGGTCATCTGGGTACAAGGGAACTTGTTTGAGTTTCTCATCTGGTCGAGGAGCAGCCCTGATCGCATCGGTGGCGACAGTGGCGACCTGAGCGTCCCGGAGGGGAAGTTGATCGACCATCTCCAAAGATAGCCGGTCGCACGTGAGCGCCACGTTGCGACTACCTCGGACCGAAATGACACCTTTGGGGCCAGGCAATTTCCCGCACTGATAAGCATAGTGCGTTGCCATCATGAACTTAGCAAGAGTCGGCCTGCCAAAGATTGCATTATAAGCTGAATCACAATCGATTACATCGAAAGTAACCAATTCTGTTCGGAAATTATCTGGTTCTCCCAGAGTGACCGGGAGGACCACTTGTCCCAATGGCATCATCGAGGGGCCTGGGATTATCCCATAAAACGGATGGATTATGGGCTTGATCTTCGAACGAGGAATTTGCATCTCGTCGAGTGTCTTGACCAATAAAAGATCAAGGGAACTTCCCCCGTCAATCAGGACCCTTTCGACTCTCGCGTTACTGATGATTGGGGTAATAACCAGAGGTAGCCTAAATGGTCGAGTTAGCCCCACAGGACAGTCAGCGCGATCGAACGTCAAAGGTATATCCGACCAACGGGGATATTGAGGTTCACCAAGGGATGTCTCCATTTGGTTAACCTCTCGGCAAAAAGTTTTAAACTGCCTTTTGGAAACGAAAGAGGAGGAACCTCCGAAAATGACATTAACATGATTTTGAGGTACCTGGTAAGCCATTTCTTCGTCTCCATCGACGTCTCTAACCCCGCACGCCTGCTCTTTAGGCGGTAAGGTTGGCATTGGCCCAGCTCCTTGGTAGAAATCATCCAGCTGTTTCAACCAACTCCTGCAGTTTTTGAGATCGTGGCCTGCGGAATTGTGGAGTGGACACCACCTTTTGCCTTCCTGCGGATTAGTTGATTTTTCTGGCTGGTCGGAATCCCGGCCACCAGAAGCAGTTTTACTTTTAAAAGAAGACTTATTACCTTTGGTCGAAGGTGGTTTCTCCGCGACCGCGACCTCACGGTACTGTCCAGAGCGGTTCCTCTTCGACTTTTTTGACTTCCCACCCGGTGAAGACTCCGGCTTTTTGCTTGAATCTTCTTTCTTGGCGTCCTTGAAGCCTGGTTGGGGCGGTAGATCCCCCTTGTCAACCATTCGGTTCCATTCGACTGCCTCGGCTGCATCGGAGTATCGATCAGCCATATCGAACAGATCGGCCACTGATCGGGGAGGGTGGATGAGCAAGTCTTCAGTGAATCTCCGGTATCGAACGGCATGCTTAAATGCCCTGATTACGGAGCTATCAGATATGTTCGGGATGGTATTCCTTACCCCGACAAACCTCTTGACAAACTGCCGAAGCGTTTCGGTCGAAGTTTGCCGCAATCTATGCAAGTCGTCCTCCTTACCCGGCTTTTGGTAACAGTTTTGGAAATTGCTGAGGATGGCATCGCATAGCATTTCCCAATTATAGATAGAACCCTCAGGCTGATTGAACAACCAGGTTCTAGCCGGTCCTACAAGGACTGTTGGCAGGTAGTTGGCCATGACCTTGTCATCGCCTCCTGCTGCTTGGATGGCAGTAATATAGATCTGAAGGAACTCAGATGGGTTTTGAGTTCCATCAAACCTCTCAATGGCCCCTGGTCGAAACTTATCGGGCCAAACGACTGCTCGTAGGCCAGGCGAGAAAGCTTTGCAACCAACGTAAGGACCGTGAACCGTCCTGCGACTTTCGGTCGGGTTTCGAGCAAACTCACTTAATGGCGAGGTTACTCGGGGTCCCAAACGAGAGTGAACGGGAACTCGATCCCTACTACGAGAGTCCTGCATTCGCCGATATTTGTCCTGTCAGGACGGTAAAGGTGGCGGGTAACTTCGTCGGCCAGAGCCAAAATGAGGACCATCTCGTTCACGGGGGTGTGTCACTGAGCGGGAAGAAGCTGTTGGGGTCGCCTTGGATGCGACCTCGTCCAGTCTTTCCGCCAGGATCCTGAAAAAGGCCGGTCTCTGCGCATCTGTGACTGTAGGAGGAAAATTACGCATAACCTCCGCGATAGATCGCAGTCGACCATGGGTACTTCTCCTAGGGGCACCAGGTGTTATTGTTTCTTCGTCCACTGGGAAATGCTCCGGTGGTAAGGAAGGAGTCTGGTCACGTCTACGACCACGCGACCGTCGAGAAGAACTCGGGGCAGCATCGTAACGAGCCTGCGCATCTTGAAGAGCCTCTAGGGCAGTTCTGCGTAGTTCGTTGTTCTGTTGCTCGAGATCTTGCTCCTCCTTCTGTTTGCGATCTTGTTCTTCCCTGGCAGCCTGTTGATCGGGAGTTTCCTCCGACAACGCAGCAAACTGCCTAGGGAGAGAGGTCGTCGATGGGGAGAACATCTCGGTTTGTTCCGAGTCAGACTCGAAATCAAAGAGACGGTGGAGGTTATCAGGGTCGAACCTTCCTGGGCTAACTTCAGGGTCATCATCATATTTTCCCTCAGCGGGATCGTATGACGGGTCGGATTCATCGCCTAGCACATTAAGAACCTCTGCGGGTTCTGACCTTGTGCCAGTTACCTCCTGGTCGATTAACATGACTTGGGGAGATGATTCAACATGTGGAAGATTCTGGCCTTCGACCTCTTCCATCGGAACAGGATCGCTTGGAGAAGGCATGGGTATATGGGCATAATCCTCGAGATCGAAATCGTTCTCGGAATCATATGCTCCAGCCATGTTTCGGCGAACCTCCGAATTTCAATTAGGACGCCTTGAGAAAGGCCCCACGGTGGGCGCCAGCTGTCGACGATTCGGACTCGGAGTCCTCAGCCGAACTTATGCAGAATTTATAACTGTGAGACCTTTCAAGATGACCCTTCGGGAAGGTATGCTGAACAATAGTGAACAGGAGCACAGAGAGTTTAGACAGGTTCGGGCCCTCGATGGTGGGAGTAAAAGCCCTACGTCCTGTTGAGATTTCACTAAGTGTGGTAAAAAGTTTGCAAATGGAGGAAAAAGTCCTCACAGGCGAGCATTTTTCCTGTAAGAGTGTACAAAGATAAGCCAAAGAAAGCTTATTAAAATGCTATATGAGGTGTGCCGTAGACTTGGCTAACTTGGATCATTTTCTTTTTCTCTCTCTTTTCTCGGTGTTCCATGCCATCCTTTTATACTGTTTGAAAGGGTGCCATGTAGAGGAAACTGCATCAAACGGTTGCATGGACAGTTGGATGCGGTTTTTTGGAACTGCTCTTAACCTCCACGCAGGTTAAACACGTGTTATTCATGGATAACTGTATGTGTTAACCTCCTGACGGTTGATTCTCCACGTGTAGGAATCTTCGGGATACTTAGAATATCCTGTTGTACGGGCAACCGAAATAGATAGATCCCAAGTATCCTGATCGACAGATGTTCTGACCGCGGGATATTGGCTGACCGTGCAATATCCCGAATGTGTAGTTCGCGTATAGCTTACGAACTTCTGACCGCGGAAGGCTTACGGACTTCTGACAGCGCAAGGCTGCGACCTGATCGCGTAAAGCTTGCGACCTCATGGTGATGCCCCTCAGAATAACTTGAGTTCGCATCACCAGGTACATGTCTGGTTCGAACTTGTCTTGAACCAAAAGTTTATTAGAAATGACCCGGGTGTCAATCCTCGTCAGAGCCAATGTTCAATCATGTCTGAAATTGTTAAGACAAGTCGAAATATTTCTAAGTCCTTGATGGATATTCTAATGTGCTTCCTACCATGCAATGTGAATTTCTTGAAGCTAAGGAAGTCAAGATGTTATCACAACTCGTTTCCACTACGTTTTTCATGTCATTGGGTACTGATGAGGTGAAGACGACATACTTTTTGCCTGTGACTGATGAATCCGAACACCATTCATGTCGAGTACTGATGAGGTGACGGTATCCACTTATTCATGACCGACGAGGGCAAACAACTCCTGGCCGGGCATCGACGAGGTGAAGGCCACACATTTTTGTGATAGCACTATAGACTGACGAAGCTATGGGTTTGCATATTTGCATGCGTGGGCATCCGCATTGCATTTATTTATCAAAGGGCAAAGTTATTTTGAGGCTTGAAGATAGCGACCATCAGCACAACTTAATTAGAGGTTTTCTGTGGACTCATTCTGCAAATGTAATTAACATGGAGCTTTTCAAAAGACCTGAGGAACCATGAACCATGCACTCCTTTGAAGCCAAGATGTACTTTCCTTTGGCGCAATGAGAGCTTATAAATCCCAAAGGGACTTCTAATTTATAATTCTTTTCAAAATTAATAAAGTACAGTGTTTGCTCTAAGATTGTGCATTCTCTATTCTTTATTTGTACTTATGTATATTGGCATGCTCGCACCACGAAGAGGGGCCAATTTCCCAGAAGAGAGATCTTCTCGATGAAACAATACCATTTCTAAGTATACCAGTGAACATGAAGCCACCGAACAGGTGCAGCTAATATGCCTCGAAGTGTTGGCTGACTGTCCACTCATCAGCATCCGCTGGGCACGTCCTGAAGTGAGCGAGCCAAGTCGCAGGAACTCCGACATCATGGTGGAAGGGCTCTTGCCCCAGAGGTAGTGGATGAAACCTCTGTGTGAACATAGCATCCCATTCGGCAGATCGAACAACATCGCCACATCATCGAGGGTAATGGTTATCTCCCCCCACCGGAAGTGAAATGTGTGTGTCTCGGGCCTCCATATGTCCATCAGAGCAGAGAGTAGTGATCGATCATGCCTGAAAGACTCCGCTCTGGTGATCATCCTGGAGAAAGGAAGCAGTACCACCACCCTCAGTCATGCGATGTGTCTCTTGTCAAGAGGCCAGGCCGTATCGGGTGATCACAGTCGGAAGGGCTGAAGCTCCTCTCCGTCCTTGACGCTTGAGACCAATGACAATCGTCATAGTACTGGTCGAGTAACCCAGGAAGCTGTCGACGATCGTGAGCCATGTCTGCAAGTTGGAACATTAAGTTAGTATGCCATGTAAAATGAATTGCAAATCAAATATGTGAGAGGAATGAATAAATATTGCACAACATTACTGAATCAAGTTCGATGACGTCCGGATCCATCAAGACATGTCCTCGCGTGGTTAGGCTGTCGACAAACGGTACACTTTCACAGTTCATCGCATTCTGCGTTATCTATGTCATTGCCAATTCGAAGTGTCCGCCGTCATTCAAGGCCTTTATGCTTCCAGTGTGGTGGTGGAACATATCGGATTTAGCCTGTCCTGCACGACAGCTCTTTGTAATGGTGCTGAGTCCCCCAAATCTCAAATTCGGCAGTCCATATTTTAGTAAGGTACTGTGAGCCATAGTAAAGTGATAGGTACATTTCGCTTGACTTGTTGTCGTGCGCATACACTGCCATCACATGGGAGCACGGTTTATGCAACAGAGTTGGCTTGTTACAAGTACACTTGACATCATCTTCAAAAATCACACCTCACTTCTTGATCTGCCACATATATTCACCCCCCCATGTTCTTACTCCTTAGATGAACGACCCATGTTTGCCTTGTGCTATTAGGAATATACTCGGCTGAATGTTTCTGAGCGGCTGCGGCTTTCATTTCTAAGTACTTCTATACTTCGTGAGGAAATTTTGATGGTGTGACCCGAAGTAGTGCTCTTGCAGCAGTACCCCTGATATGCACACGCCTCGCCTTAAGATGCATGGATGTAGTTTAGTCCCGATCTTCCGTCATAGGAGAAATCCGTGGATAAATGCGAGTTGTGACCTTGACGAAGGGGCGGCTAACCACCATCCAACACGCAACCAGCAACCTCACAATCGCTGAACCACTCCTCAATTGGTTATCAACCGAGCAAAACTTGGTTGCCCTGTTCACGAAGAACAGCTCAAACAAATCAATAAAGAAAAGCAACAGCAACAGCGGAAGGATAACACTCAATAATCTGAATTATGAGTTGAACATTGAGACTCCGAATTGTACAAGTCGGCAAAGGCACGAGCATACAATCTGTATATCAACGAAGTCTATCTAAAAATAAGACCATGCCTTCTCTTTTATAGAGGATGGTGTCTACAAAGATAGAAGGTTTAAAACCAGAATTCTAAACTAATTTGAAACAGAATAGAATCCTAACAAACTATAAAAAGAAAATCTAGAGCTAATTTTCACGGATCCGAACAGGACTCTTCCTCTTGTGCACTTGCCATTGTTTCGGGTCTCCTGGTTGCATACGAAGTCAGATTTCAATGATTTGTGATGCGTTGGAAAGCTATTTCGATTATCTTTCCAACAAGTGCTCGCACAACCTACTTGGACATCTGTGCTAAAATTGGCATTTGGTTGAAGTCACTGAACAATCAAGCTTGGTCGGCAGACTGTATGGTCCTTAGGCTGCGAGCATGTGTCTTCAGGTTTGATCGGCTGCGACCATGAGCAATGTTGCAACCTTGAGGAATGCTGCGACCTTGAGCCTTTTTGATCATGCGCAGAGTTCTTCTGATCGATAAGGTCGACGTAACCGTTGGTCAAAGTTGCCAGAAAAGTGTTCATTCTTCCTTGGCTATGAATTGGATCAACAACTTCGTCCAGAACTCCTTCACATGTAACAACAAGTAAAGAACAATTATTAGGAAATATCATTTGTTCTGTAATTAAATAATTAATTTGCCCAAGAAACGAATTCACCTGTTGTCCAAGGCGGGCGCGCATGTGCTCGAGTTAAAACATGTGGATGTGTGGTCGCAATGTCCTCATCAACCCCTCTCGTGGAAGTATTTAGGCATGTGATGCCATGTATATTCCACAATTGCAGTGAGCGGAAGACCTCGCACCTCCCTCAACACAAAGTTGTACACCTCCACCATATTAGTTGTCATTATGCCGTACCGGGCACCTCCCTCATCGTGCAGTAGCGACCACTTCTCAGGAACTTTGTTACTGATTCATTCACTAAATTTCTTAGTTTTCGATCTCTGGCTGCGTCGTCTCGACACATCTGAACTTCCCACAACATTTTCTTCATCGTCCACTTATTGCAAACTGCTCACCTCTGACCTTTGAGTTTTAGCTAGATCTGAACTATCTTTTTCTAGCTCGTCCCAAATTTGTTGAAAATTATGGCCCTGGTTCTGATCACACAACTTCTTAAACTTCTTCATCAGGCGTACGCTTTTGTAATGAGTGAAGAAGTTTGCCGCAAGATGTCATTTACACCACCGGCTGATCAAGTCATTCCATCTGTACTTTGGGTCCTCAGTGGACAACATGAACTCAATGGCACTCAGCATGCCCTTGTGTCTGTCATGGATTACGCACACATTCCGTCTATCCTTCACTACATTTTATTTCAGATTTGCAAGAAACCATACCCAGTTGCCTGTGCTCTCACCTTCCACTAAGGTGTGCGCCATGGGAAGTAGCTGATTGTTTGCATCTACAGCAGCAGTTGTCATGAAAGTTCTCTTATACTTTCCAGTTAGAAATGTGCCATCCACGCAAAGTACTGGTCACATGTACTTGAATACAGAGATTATCTGCCCAAACGACTAGAATATACATACGCTCCATGAATTCAGCTCTAGGCACTATGTCACCATTTGTGTCCACAACTAGGCTATGAACCATGTCATCACAGTGTCAGGGTTGGTGTCAATGATTTGCTGGATCAGTCTGGTCACATAGTTATATGAATCATAGAAAGATCCAAATAGCATCTCAAGACCAAGTTGTTTGGCTCTCCATGCCTTTCCATTCTAAATGTTGTACCCAAATGTGTCGTTGATTTGACCGATAATTGCTTTCGGTGGCATGTCCAGATTTGCATGAAGGTTTGACAAAATTACACGTGCCATGAATGCGGATGACATATTCTTATGGTTCCGTGAGACTTCTGTAACTGAACAGTCATGTTCGATGATTCTGGAAACAACGAAGTGGTCACTGTCCTTGTACCGGGCAACACGAACATAAAATCGACATCCCTCCACCGAGCACTTCATTGTATAGAGATGCAGATTTGTTCTATCGACCTTGAAAGACCGACGTAGTGTCATGGACCACATCGCCACGCCTTGCTTGGCCTCCTCCTTACTTCGGAAATGTTTCCCTAATGTTAATCTTTACTCATTTGATACCCACTCTGAATTGCTATCATCGTGGATTCGCGCATAATTGAACCCACTTGATCTAGCCATTGTTGGGGATGTCCCATCCCACAGTAATCTTCTTCTTCGCTAGAGGAATTTGCATAGTCTGTGTCCACCTCCGAACCTTCATTGCTTGAGAATTGTAGACCCTCGTCTTCACCTTCGTCGACGTAATCCTCATCCCCAGGACAGAAATGACCACCCATGAATTCTGCGTCCAGGACATCCGCAAAATCCTGCGCCATGGTTGGATAAATGTTTATATGTTGCCATCCAATCAATGGCTCGAGTACCTGTTTTGCTGCTTCGATGTTTATATTGGTATGCGGCACATTGTCTAGCATCGTCACATACAGTATGCAATCATCTGGGTCATGATTGGGACTTATCACCCTCCTAATATAAGAGCTCCAAGACTTGTCACCTCTAAGTTTACACAATTTCCAACAATTTGTTGCACCAACAGGCACCAATGCTTTTATGACAATTTTGTGTAAAGATGGTCGATATTTAGGATGTCCACGACTCGGGTCTTAAGGTCCTCAAAATTAACAGTACTAAGATCATTCAATTGCATGTCTGTACGGTGACAAGCACTTAGATCATTCCCATATGGTCCGTTTCTAACAACTTGTTCCCCGTGGAAAACATACACTATTCTTGTTTCCGACATTGTCTACAATAACAAGTGCAATATTACAAATCATCAGTTATCATATCTCCAATATAATTTGCACATCATATTTATAAATGCACAATATATATTTAAATTACGTACACATCAGATCTGAGTTTCGCATAACAGATCTGGATTATCTACAAATTTTCTGCATATTTTCTACAATAGATCTACATTTCCTAAATTATCGATTCACTAATTAATAATCTATTTTTTTCTCTAATTATATAGCACATCTACATAACAGATTTATACTTACATAGCACATACACGTTACACATATACCTCAGATCTGTTGTATCTAGGTTTTAATGATTAATGACAATTTGGATAAACTTTGATTTAGTAGAAGTATTTGAAATATCATTTGTTAAACCCTTATTTTGGAGCTTCCTTATCTTGGATTTGAAGTTGATGTCTCCTTTGTTGTGGTTTCATATCGATGCATATGTTGAGGGGGAGCTCATCATCTTAGTCATCTATATTTGCATCATCATTGTATCAAGTTTGTGCTTATTATTTTGGTGACAACCTAACTATGAGACTAAAGTGATTTAATGAGTATATGTGTTGTAGTCTCAAAATGAATTGCGAGATGAAAGAAAGTAAAGGCGTATGGAGAATGATGTTGATATGAGCCACGTTGAGTGAGGTCAAGCTTCACCGAAGGTAAAATCAAAGATTAAGGATTATTTTCTTAGGATTTTATTGGTCTCGGTGTTTGGAGATAGACCAAGTTGATAGAATTCTTTTTACTAGTTTGATCATATTATTAAGAGGGGTTGAAAACTAGTAGCTTGAGTCGATCTAATGTGGAAACTCAAATGCATTCATATCATATTGAACTAGTGCTCATTCACCTATTGCATTGCTAGAAAACAAGTGTAGATTGTCTGAATTGGAGCTAAGATTTAAAATCTACACCTGGTTGTGGTCGCACAAAGTAGTCAAAGTAGTCGCATCAGTATTCAAACTAGTCATGGTCGTACCTACACAAACTGGTTCTATAGAGTACAAAAATTGGTCGCATAAGTATTGAAATTGGTCGTGATCGTTTCTGTACACATTAGTCGTATCTATAATGGAACTGGTAGTGGTCGTATAAGCACTAGAACTGGTCGTGGTCATATCGGCAGTAGAATTGGTCATGATCACATTAACGAATTGGTCATTTGACCAGCATCTTTTCGACCACCAGTCATTCGACCACTTGCTATTCGACCAGATATTCAACTAGTGGCTTAAAGTTCATCAAGCAGAACTGATCGATACTATGCTGACTGTCCGCATGCATGTCCGCGTGGACATGGATGTGTGTGTTGGTCATTTGGAAGCATGAATGTTTTTGAATTTTCTAGCAAGATCTAGACTGATCTAGGTCTTTCTCATGTTGACAAAATTGTAGGCCCTTGAGTTATCTTTCAAACAAGACAAAAAAACACATCAATCGGATCTCTACATCAAAAGTTATGTTTGTTTTACTATCAGCTACATAGATCCATGTGGACTGTCTGCATGAGACACTGACTGTTAGCATGAATGTCAGCATAGTGATGTTGACTGTCAGCATGAATGTCGGCGTGCGTGCGGACGTTTCTCTAGAGACGCATGTTTTTGAGCCAAAATATTTTTGACCTATGATGACTATCAGCACAACAATGCTGACTGTCAGCACATGCGCTGACAAAATTTCCAATGGCTATTGACTGTGTCATAACTAGCCGTTTGAGGTCGATGCTGACTGTCAGCCTTTGATGCTGACTGTTAGCGTGTACTGATTTTTTTTCCTGTACGACCATAACGGCTAGTTGAGTGTTGTGGGCTATAAATATACGAGTTGTGAGCATGTTTTTGCCATCTCTCTAAGTCATATTTGATATACACTTGAGCCCAAGTCTTCTAGCTCTAAAGTCTTGATCTTTTGATCAAAAATCATCTATTGTATTTGTGAGAGATCCTCCCAGAACAATCATTTGCATCCTTAGAGTTTATCAGTGTTAATTAGTTGTCAAGAGAAGATCTTTGGCACCTCATTTCATATCTCTAGTAAAATTATTTTTTCTTTGAGCATACAAGTTATATTCATAAAAGATTAGCCTCATTTCTTGACTTAGAGCATTTGTGAGAGGCTAAGAGTGCTTAGTGCACATCACCCATCATTGTACAAGCTAGTGCTAGAGTGTGGGCATTCATTTGCAACATTTGAGTTTCTAGCACTTGATTTATTCAAGTGAAAGTGTGCAACTTATTACTCTTGGCAATCGCCATCGCCTAGACGGTTGTTGGAGGAGAGTCGTGATCTTTCCGTTGGAGTTTGTCAGAGAGACTGACAAAGACTTGTGAAAGGCATTGGTGCATGCCTATTCGGAGTGGAGAAGGAGTAACCCCAGTGGAGATATCCTTCGTGGATATAGAAGCGAGACTCACATGTGAGCGTTTCAACGAGGAGTAGGGAGAACGGGCGAGTCTCCGAGACCTCGGTAAAAATTGTTGTGTCACTTGTTTCTCTCTGTCACAGTTTATATTTGTCTTGACTTATTTGCTTCAACTTACTCTTTGTTGCATATTGTATTTCATTTTCTATCTTGTTGAATGCAACTTGATCCTAGATAGCTTTAGACCCTTTTGTGAAAACTTGATTTTTCTTCATATTTTGCAAAAATTGTTTTAGTCGAAAAGTTTTTAAAGCCTCATATTCACCCCCTAGTCGGCATTTTCGATCCTACAAGATCTACGTCTTCTACAACAAATCTAAATTATTAACACATTTTTCACGTATTTCTACAACAGATCTGCATTTTAAACTTACACAAAATACGTTTAATTAACTTTACATTAATTTTCACTAGAGGTTTAAAAAATATATACCTTTTTCGGATGTGTACTTTTTTTCTTTTCTTCTTCTTTTCTTGTCTTCCTCCTTTTCTCCTTCTCTTTTCTTCTCTTACTCAGCTTTTTCTTTTTTTTTTTGTCTACTCGAATGCCTCAGTCGCCAAGCGCCATATTCGACCTCTATATAGCCCCCACCAGTCGTCACCTCGTCTGGTGACCAGTTGGTCTTTCTGTAGTTGCCATCTCGATCGGTGACTGAAGCATTTGGTTGATAGACGAGCTAGCGACTGCATGCTATTTAGGGTAAGTCGCCAACGGAAGTGGCAACTGAGATCAATTCCGTAATTAAGTTCTATTATGTGCTATTTCGGTATTTTTCATTTTTTTATGTGTTATATGTACGAAAAATTCTCTCTAAAACTGATTAGTTTATGCGGGATAGTACCGTGCAACCAAATTCTCCGCGTAGGTTGCATTGGGCTCACCAAATTTTTTAAAGATCACCAATAATTCTTTGGTAATCCTTTGAGATTTTGTTGTTTGACAAATGCACCTAATAATTCAATTTAGTAATTCAAAATTACTATTGTAATCAAATCATAATAAACTATTGTAATCTGATTATCATCTTGAAGGGTGGATATCTCAGATTACAAAAGTTCGATAATTTTGACTCTTATATTTGCACAATATATTTAGAAAGTTCAAATAAAAAATTTCAAAGTATGCTTTTCAAACCTGTAAATGAAAATCTTAAAATCCAAAATTTCCAACTTACGAGTTTTAAATTCATATTTAACATTTTGAATTTCATAATTTCAAATTTCAAACTTAAAATTTCCAAAATTTAATTTCAAAAATTTTAATTTTTGATTTCATATTTTCATATTTGTATTATAAATTTTAAAATTTAGGATTTGAATTTTTATATTTTGATAACATGTATCCTCTTAGTCGAAATTGAGATTTAATGTCCATCTTTCCCTCTCCTCTTACCTTCTCCTCCTCCTCCATCTCCCATTCTACCGCCACCGCACTACCTACACACAGGCAGCATTGGCGGCTGTCAGTGACCGTACCAACATCTCTTGCCAACCAACCATCACTGCTCTCATGGTGGTTATCAAAGTCGAGGACGGTGTCAACATCAATGCTGCTATGTACCTGGCGGTGTATCATGCATGTGTGATGTCAGTCGTATGTCTGATGAACGGTCAGAGTAGGCAGATATGCAGGCGCTGGAGGATGTAGGGCAATGCGAGCACTAGTGTATGGAAGGTATCATCGGAGGTAGTGGCCATAGATCGTACAATCATAGGGCCTCTCCTCATGCACTACATCTATCGCTACTGTCTGCTCCCACCGACGAGTCTAAGGAGCCTGTCAGTCCTCCCAACTGATGACCTTCTTGCCCTTACGGGTTTGCCTGCAAACAAAATAAAAATATTTAGTATTTTCAGGGAGGAAAAACACTCTGGGCTAAGATGATCGCGAACTTACTCATGCTGGTTGTGTGACAACTGATGGGTAGCATCTGGAGGGGAGATCATTTGGAATAGGCCGAATTGACACATTATCCTCCATGGAGCGTACACCTCCAACATATGATTGAAGACAAGAACGCATCGGGTGAGCCATAAGTCCCAGTTCTCTACACATACAGATGATATCTCGCCTGGTGCGGTGCTCTCGATGTACACAGCCATCTAGGGCCTCCATATAACCCACGATAGATGGTGCAGCCCTAACTCGCCACTGTACACATTATAGCATGTGTGTACCTGGACGTTGGCCCATTGCAACTCACGCTGCAACCAACAACCCCCCATGGTCGGGTGATCGATCTTGTCGACCTCATCCTTGTGCGGGTAGCCCTCTAGTGAAGCCAGGGCACCTCCATGATGGCCAGTCGTCCAACAAGGAGGTGCTCATATAACCATAACAGAAGAAGCAGAGGACACCCTGCCATATTCGCCTGCCAGGCACGCTAAACGCAAGCGTCGTAGAATGCTCTATATGTCGCATAGAGAACTGCCGACCCCCTGCTAACCCATTGGATGTGGTCGATTAGGGTGTTAGCAATCATCTATGCTAGTGGAACTAGCCAAGATTGACGGTGTCACTGTGCGTACCTGCAGACAAGTACAAAGATAATAATTAGATGCAATACTTGAAATAGTGGTAAATAAAATATGTTTGAGCATACCAGTAAACATGAAGCCATCGAACAAGTGCAGGAGATATGCCTCAAAGCATTGGCTAATTGTCCACTCGTCGGCATCTGTTGGATAGGTCCTGAAGTGACCGAGCCAAGCCAAAGGAACTCTGACATCGTGGTAAAAGGGCTCTTGACCCAGAGACAGTGGATGAAACCTCTGGGTGAATGTCTCATCTCATCCTACAGCAGTGGGTGGTGGTACCTAGGCTGTCTTGAATCGGTAGACCGAGAACCATCGCCACGTCCTCCAGCGCAATGGTCATCTCTTCCCACCAAAAGTGAAATGTATATGTCTCGGGCCTCCATCTGTCTACTAGAGTGGAGACTAGTGATCAATCATGCCTGAAAGACTCTGCTTTGGTAATTGTCCTGACGAAGGGAAGCAATCCGATTTCCCTCAGTCGTGCGATGTATCTCCTGTCGAGAGGCCAGGCTGTGCCGGGTGCTCGTAGTCGGAAGGACTACAGCTTCTATCCAGCACTCAGTGCTTGAGACCGATGATGATAGTCATAGTACAACTCGAGTAACTCAAGAATTTGTCAATGATCGTGAACCATGTCTACAAGCAAGAAGAGTAAGTGAGTACTTCATGTAAAATAAACTGCAAATCAAATATTGGAGAAGCAAGAGTAAGGATTACACAACATGATAGCATTAACTTCCAAGGTGTCCGGATGCAGCGGGACATGTCCTCCTCGTGTGGTCAAGCTGTCTACAAATGGTACACTTCCGTAGTTCATCACCTTTTGTATTATCCATGTCATTACCAATTCGATGTGTTCGCTATTGTTGTTTCTAGGCCCTTAATCTTGATTTTGATGATAAATGACAACAAGTGTCTTAGACTAATCTATTTGCCTTAAGTATAATCAATAAGATTAAGTGAAAAGAAGAAAATTCGCAAGGCGCAAGGTCGCGAGCGCGAGCCAAGGTCGCAAGGCGCAAGATTGCGAACCAAGGTCGCAAGCGCAAGGTCGCCAAGAAGGAAGCAGCAAAGACATAAGGTAAGTGCTTGTTTATTCTACCAGTCTCGGAGTTTGGAGTTTGACCGGATTTTATAAGAAATTCTTTTTTAGTTTAAACCGTACTATTAAGAGGGGTTGCAAAATCTCTTTTAGTTTCTGCAAAAACTGAGAAACTACTCTTAAGTCATATGTTGTATTCGCATTCATTCATAATCTTGGTCAAGAATCTCAAAGATGAACTGAAACTGGTCATTCATGCACTGTTCATTTGATCAGTTACTGTTTATACGACCAGTAATACTATTCATTCAACCAGTAACACTGTTCATTCGACAAGAGGTTCCAACGGCTATTCACTAGCCGTTAGAGGTCGAAGCTGGCTGTTAGCTAGCCTAATTTCTTTCCTTTTCGGCCACAACGGCTAGCTGAGAGGTTGGGCTATAAATACAGGTGTTTTGAGCAGTATTTAGATCATCCTTGAGCCACATTCTCATACACATCTCGAGCTATATTTTCTATACACTTTTGAGGAGTCTTTGAGCTGTTTTGATCAGTTTTTTGTAAACACTTTTGGGTAGATTTCTCCACTGTTTTGACCAGTTTTTATAAACACCTTTGAGTAGATTTTTGCTACTGTTTTTGAACAGTTTTTAAAACACTTTTGAGCAGATTTTTGCTACTATTTTTGAGCAGTTTTTAAAACACTTTTGAGCAGATTTTTTATACTGTTTTGAGCAGTTTTTAAAACCATTTTTGAGTAGTTTCTGTTCACATTTTCGAGCAGTTTTTTAAACAATGTTTGAATAGATTTTTGAGAAGTTTCTGTTCACATTTTGATCAATTTTAAAACACATTTGGGCAGATTTTGATCACTATTAATAAACAATTTTTTGAGCAGTTTTTTTTAGAACCAAGAGATATATTTTATATACACTTGAGCCCAAGTGCTAAAATCTTGATCTTTTGATCAAGTATCATTCAGTATGATTGAGAGAGATCTTCTGTGAGCATTCATTTGCATCATTTGCATCCTTAGAAGTTTCTCGGTATTTGTTGGAGGTCTAGAAGAGACCTTGCAGCTTATTACTCTTGGTGAACGCCCTCACTTAGACGGTTTGGTGGCGTGGCCATTGACCTCTTCTGTTCGGAGATTGTTGAAGAGGCTCGGCGTGATTGTAAAAGGCATCGGTGCTCGCCTTTTCGGAGTGGACAAGGAGCAACCACTAGTGAGAAATATCCTTTGTGGATATTGAAGAAAGACTCATTCATTTGAGTGCTTCAACGAGGAGTAGTGGAGACCGGGCGTGTCTTCGAGACCTCGGGAAAAATTCTTGTGTTTGTCTTCTTCTCTCTTTCTTTTATTTATGCTATATTGTTTTTGCTCTTATTTTTTGCAAAAGTTGTTTTTAATTGAAAAGTTTTAGAGCCTCCTATTCACTCCCCTCTAGTCGGCATCATCAATCCTACAGCTATCATCTAGGGCCTTTCCGTTCCAAGTATGTGAGTGACACATATCGAATCTCACCTAGCCTGCACGATAGATGTCTGTAATGGTGCTGAGTCCCCCAGATCTCAAATTCTACAATCCATGATTTACCAAGGTACTATGACGCATAGTAAATTGATAGGTACGTCACGCTTGACTGGTTGTCATGTGCACATGCTGCCATCACATGGGAGCATGGTTTATGCAACAAAATTGTCTTATTATAGGTGCATTTGATGCCTTCTTCAAAAATCACACCTTACTTTTTAATTTACCATATGTATCCAACCCCAACATCCTTACTCTTCAGATAAACGATCCATGTTTACCTTCTACTGTTAGGAATACACTCGACTAAATGCTTCTGGGCAGCCACGGCTTTATTTTCTAATTATCTCTATAGTTTGTGAGGAAATTTTGGTGGTTTTGTACTAAGTAATGCTCTTGTAGCTGTACCCCCTCGTGGAAGTATTTAGTTGTGCGATGCCGGATAAACTCCACAATTCCAATGAGCGGAAGGGCTCGCACCCCCTTCAACACAAAGTTATACACCTCTGGCATATTGGTGGTCATTATGTTAGACCTAGCACCTCCCTTATTGTGTATTAGCGACCATTTCTTAGGAGCTTTGTCACTAATCCATTCGCTAAATTTCTTAATTCTTAGTCCCCGGCTACGTCCTCTTGGCACATCTAAATTTCCCACGACATTTTCTTAATCGTCCACATGTTGGGAACTGCTTGCCTCTGTCCTTTGGCCTTTACCTAGATCTGAAGTCTCTTTTTCTAGCTCATCCTAAATTTGTTTGAACTTATTGCGTGGGTTCTAATCACACAACTTCTTAAACTTCTTCATTAGGCGTCTGCTTTTGAAATGAGTGAAGAAATTTGTTGTAAGATGTCATTTACACCACTAGCTGATCAAGTCATTCCATCTAAACTCGGGGTCTTCAGTGGACAACATGAAATCAATGGAAATCAACAGACCCTTATGTCTATCATGAATTAGACACACGTTCCGTCTATTCTTTACTACAAGTTTTTTCAGATTTGCAAGAAACCATAACCAGCTGTCAGTGCTCTCGCCTTGTACTAAGGCGTATGCCATGGGTAGTAGCTGGTTGTTTGCATCTGCAGCAACAGCTGTCATCAAAGTTCCCTTATACTTTCCAGTTAGAAATGTGCCATCGACGCAAATTACTGGTCGCATGTATTTGAAGACAGATGTGTCACCGTTTGTGTCCACAGCAGGCTTATGAATCATGTCCATGACACTGACAGGGTTGGTGTTAACGATTTGCTGGAGAAGTCTGGGCACATAGTTATATGAATCATAGAAAGATCCAAATAGCATCTCGAGACCAAGTTGTTTGGCTCTCCATGTCTTTCCATACTGAATGCTATACTCAAATGTGTTGTTGATTTGATCGACAATTTCTTTCGATGGCATTTCAAGACTTGCATGGAGGTTTGATGAAATTACATGTGCCACGAATGCAGAGGACACATTTTTGTGGCACTGTGAGACTTCTATAACCGAATAGTCATGTTTGGTGATTCTAGAAACAATGAAATGCTCATTGTCCTTGTACCGAGCAACACAAATATAAAATCAACATCCTTCCACCGAGCACTTCACTGCATAGAAATGCAGATTTGTTCTGTCAACCTTGAAAGACTGACGTAGGGACATGGCCCACATCGCCACACCTTGTTTGGCGTCCTCCTTGCTTCGAAAATGTTGGCTTAATGTTAATATGTGCCCATTGGATGCCCAGTTTGATCCGCTATCATCGTGGATTCGTGCAAAATTAAACCCACTTGGATCTAGCCATTTATTGGGTGGTCCCATCCCATGGTAATCTTCTTCTTCACTAGAGGAATCCGCATAGCCTGGATCGATCTCCGAACCTTCACTTTCTGAGAATTGCAGATCCTCATCTTCACCTTCATCGACGTAAGCCTCATCTCTTGGCCAGAAATGACCACCCATGAATTTTGCGTTTGGAACATCCACACAATCCTGTGACATGGTTGCATTCATGTTTATATATTTCCCACTTTCCCATGCCTCGACTAACTGTTCTGCCACTCCGGTGTTTACATTCTTATGTGTCACATTATCTTTAACCGTCACATACAGTATACATTCATCCGGTGCATGATTAGGGTTTCTCACCTTCCTAACATAAGAGCTCCAGGACCTGTCACCTCTAAGTTTACACAGTTTCCAATAACTTCTTCCACTAGTAGGCATCAATTCCTCTATGCCAACATTGTATAAAGTTGGGTCGATATTTAAGATGTCCAAGACTCAGGTCTTAAACCTCTCAAAATTAATAGTACTATAATTATCCAAATCCATTTCTGTACGGTGACAGGAACTTAGATCATCCCTTTATGGTTCATGGCTAATAATTTGTTCCCCGTGGAAACATAAACTATTCTTATTTCAGACATTGTCTACAATGAAAAAGTTTAATATTATAGATCATTATTTATCATATCTCCAATATAATATGCAGATCAACAATTTCTATTAGGGGAATTAGAGATATGGAGGCAGAATTGACAAGGCATCTAATCTAACATCACCGAGTGATCGTTACTACGAAAGCTTTGAACATCTATGGTGAGGTCTAAGACCTATGTGACAGATTTAAATCCATATTATCGTATCACATTGTCACATCCTAAATTTTCAAGCGCACTTGTTAAAAACTTTTATATTAATTTTGAGTAGTGCCAGGTATATTTTTTTTAACTAGTTTGATTTGTATATGTATATGTATATGTATATGTATATACGCATATATATAAATATATGTGTGTATACATAAATGTATGTATGTGTATATATATGTATAATGACTTCAACTTCTCCCCGAAGAAATTTTAGGACACAAGGATATGCATGCATAATATAAAATACTGTAAATCATCTGGTGATTAAAACTACTACATGGGGTGAAATTTTAGCAGTGAAAGGAGAGGAAAATCATACATGTAGCTGCTTCAAACTTACAGATATACATGCATACAGTGAAAATGCAAAGATATACACACACAAACCAACACACATACACACAGCAGCTATAGTCTCTTCTCTCTCTCTCTCTCTCTCTCCCTCTCTCTCCCCTGTTTTCTTCACTACAGCAACAACAGAAACCCACTCCAGGTTAGGATTTCTGACCCAATCCTATGTATTATTTGATCATCATGTTCCCTAGTAGCTGTGAGTTCAATCCTTGATCTTCTCTGGTGAGTTTTCCGGCCAGAACGACCGTGAGCACCACGGCGACAATACTAAGGCCTTGTTTGGAAACAAAGTTTTTTGGAGTTTTTGTCTAATACTATGATTCTGAAAGAAACTATGGTTAAAAACCAAAGCCCTGTTTGGTTACAAAGTATCTTATGGTTTTTTAAACCATGATTTTTTTCTCTGTTTTGCAAACTTTGGTTTGGTACAAAGTTTTGGAACAAAACTTTGACCAGCTGGCTCACACGCTTATCACAGTGCTTCATCATTCATCACAGTACTCCCTCTTCTACCCTTTTGCTCTCCTCCCACGGCGAGCCACCAATGGTGGCCAGGTCCACGGCGGCTGACCGGCCGCCGTTCTACCTAAGCCCCCCTTGCTTTTGTTCTTCCTTGTAGCTCCCCTTCTGATACGGGGTGCCCGATCTTCACGACGTAGGATCGTTGATAACTCGTTGATTCGTGTAACCTGAGGAACCGATGGCGCCAACCACTGTCAATACAGCAACCTACGACAAAAGAATTCGCCCAACCACACGCTTTGATCGTTGTCTACTTGACCACGCAAAAGTAGACGCACTGTTCCCTAATCAACGAAGAAATTACAAGAACAATGGTAAAGAGAATAACTCCCAATTCTAGGCGGTGGCTTATGACCACAAACCCTAGAACAAGAGCAAAAGCTTCTCTGAAAATATTTGTGTATTCAATTCGTGGTTCTCAAAACTATGACCATGCCTCTCTTTTATAGAGGGTGGTATTTACAAAAGATAGAATGTTTTAAACCAGAATTCTAAACTAATTTGAAACATAATAGAATCCTAACAAACTATAAAAAGAAAATCCCGAGCTACTTTTCACGGATCCGAACAGGACTCTTCCCCCTCGTGCACTTGCCATTATTTCAGGTCTCCTGGTTGCATATGATGTCAGAATTCAATGATTCTTGATGCGTTGGAAAGCTCTTTCGATTAGCTTTCCAAAAAGTGCTCACACAACCTACTTGGACATTTGTACTGAAATTGGCACTTGGTTGAAGTCGCTGAATAATTATGCTTGATCGGCAGACTGGATGGTCCTCAGGTTGCGACCATGTGTCTTCAGGCTTGATCGGCTGCGACCATGAGCAGTGTTGCGATCTTGAGCAATGCTGATTATGCACAGAGTTCTTTTGATCGAGAGCAAAGTTCTTCTGGTCGATCGCTGATGCAAAGGATGTCCTCATCACCTTCTTAGATCGAGACCAAACCACCACCACTTCCATACGCATCACCATCGGCGACGACCTCTAATCGGCGATCTGCGGCAAGATTCTAGCCCATGATCCCCTGCTTTCCATCTCATCTCCCCTTTCTAGCTTTCAGGTTGCTGTGAAGAGAAGCCCCCGCCGTGCCATCTTCATCCGTGTACCACCGCTTCGCCATTCGACCGTCGTGGCCGTGCGCTGAAGAAACCAACCGCGTCACCTTCTTTGCATTAGCCCTAATCGTGTTTCTATTAAGTTTTAGCCATCGCCGTGCTTCATCACTGAAGATCTTCGCTTGGGCTCCTGCACGCGTCGCTGATGACATCGAGATCAAATTTTTCGAGCTCCAGTCGTCGCCAGCCAATTCCCCTCAATTCAACCATCCTCGGTGAAGCTCTAGCCTAGTTGGGTCACTGTATCGCTGAAGCGTGGCCGCAATTGTGCTGTCCATGGTGAACCCGCCACCTCCTCCCTCTTTCTAGCCGCTGCCTCATCGCTAACCACTCCGGCAAGCTCGCCACCAGCCAGCTCCTCACCATCACCTTACGTAGGGCCTAGGCGTGCTACCAAACAAGGTTGGAACGCAAGCCGATGCCCATAGCTAAGTTTTGTTTGCAATTGCCACATGCAGTGCCGCGCCGCCATTGAAATCTCGTCGCTAGCCGAATTCCGACGATGCCAACGCCTTCAGGGCACATTTCAAGACCCCAACAATGCACAGGCGCACCCCTTTGTCTGCGTTGTGCGCACCTATGCCAGCGCAATGCTATGCGTGTCAGCGCTGTGCTGTGCGTGCTCCGAATGCCAAAAAAGGGCATAGCAGTATCGAAGCTAATTTTCTAGGGGCCAAATTACAAAACCACTCATGTCACCATAACAGCTAGTTTATTTAAACACCAAACTGAAAATTTTCAAAAAAAACTATGTACCCAAACACCTATAAAAACTGTAGTTTTCTCAAAAATAGTAATTTTATAATACTAAGAAATACTGTGATTTTGATTGCATGACATTTCGAAAGACATGATTTTTTAAAATACTGTGTTTTCAAACAGTACCTAAATATCCAATTTTACTAGTTTTACCTCTACTGTAGCTTTGTCGGTCGTTGTCGTTTGGGTATTTTTTTGGTTGGATTCTTAGCAAATCTTGCATCGGAGTCCCAGGCTGGGTGCTGGAGACCCACAAGAAACCTTTCCGCTGACGCTGACGAGCTACAGTGACAAGAATTGCACTGGCGGTGAGCTCTGGAAGCTCGAAACACTGCCGCGGTCGAGCCAAACTTTAATCCACCGAATTGACCAATCGCCGACCAGATTGGCTGCACCATCGCCCTTCTTACCGCACTAGCCACCTCCCCACCAAATATGGTGAAGTTCAATGGATGTTCGCCGGCGAATTTTGAAGTTTTTTTCTCCAGCGACGGCGAGGCATCGGACTGATAAATCGAGCACGTTTTTCCAATTGCTGACACGTACACCCAATTGAGGTCGTCCTAAACATTCTCGAAGTCCCCGTTGGCAACCCCACTGCCTCATCTTGTCCGGCGCCGGCGAGACTCCAAGTTTTGTCCTGTTCCCATGGTCGCGCCGTGGAGAGAAGTTTTGGTGAAGTCACTGTCGAAATTGCCGCCATATTTGTGTTCCATGGATGCCACAGAAACTCTTCGATGAGTTTTTTGCTTGTTTTCTTCGCTGTCGTCGTCTTCATCGCTGGCCATGCTAAGCCACTGGCGCCGCCGCTGAAATCTGACCGCCGGCCAATAGGAACCACCAAAGTCATTGCCAACGAAGTTGAAGGGGGCTCTGGTGCCATGGCCCTAAGTCCGACCCCGGCCGTCGACAAAATTGCCGTCGGCGAAGGCTCCGCCACCACTGTCCACCGCATGCTCCGAATGCCAGTCAAAGTCAACCCTTGACATTCAAGTTGTATATTGAATGTGAGCCGCTGATATTCATTAAGTCAGCCGACTAATTTCACGATTTTAAATGAAAATTCAATCGTGTCATTTTGTTTATTACATTGATTAGAGCCTAACCATATAATTTTTACCTCATAAAAGTCATCTGTTAGTCCAGAAATGATAAAACTACTAAGACCCTATTTGAATCATATATATTACTATTTGATTTTTAAACTTTAAAAGTGCTAAATCACTTTAGGAAGCTAGGAATTGTAATTAACTTGAATGGTTAGGATCCGTTTCCTATTCTGTATAGGTTTGTCTTCAAGACCTAGGTCAAATTCGGTCTCTAAGATTTGTTAATTAACTCTTTTGCCGTTTTCGAAAATGTCGTTCATATTTTACCCTGTTTTCGTTTTGTTTTGTTTTGTGATTTCCATTTAGACATCCTACGGTTCGATTTATTTGATTCAATCGTTGCGCCGACTTAAGTATAAGCATATTAGATCTTTAGCATGCATTCTATTTCATGCGTGAAATATTATAATCTTATTTTGATCAATAATGTACTTTAATTATAACTAGGACCTGAGACACCTACCGCCGAAGAACAAGTCACCGAGACCGTACCAGAAGATCCAACCCTAGAGGAATGAGACAAGTCAATTGACCTTGCATTTAGATTTAAAATATTATAGTATAGTATTAGAATTATGTTAAATTTAAATGTTTTATACTATTAGTATTTGTCGTCGTATAAAAAATACCTCGGCAGGTTTGATGACATGCGCAACACGTGTTCCTCAACGCGAGCTGACCGTGTGACGGGTCACCCCACGTTGGACAATCTCAGAGATTGACACAAGGGTTTATACAGGTTCAGACCTCAGTGGAGGCCCTAGTCCTGTCGACGTGCTCCCGACTAGTGTCGGCTAGGGGGCTCTCTCCCGGAGAGAGGGTTCCAGAGCACGCCTATTCGTTTTTTGGATTGAGTACAAATGAGTGTCTTAGGTTACAAGAGAGGGTTACAAGGGTATATATAGACCCCAAAAGACGCAAATTACTAAACTACCCCTACTACAACAGTCAGATCGAGGGCAGGATAGTCTTTTGGTGAGGTCCAGGGCACCGATCTTGGACACGTGGCGGCCCTCGAAATCAGTGCCTCCTGGAGAAGGGGCTCCCCTAGACCGGAGAAGGTGCTCCGGGGGAGGGCTTCCCCCGGATCGGAGAAGGTGCTCCGGGGGAAGTCTCCCCCGAGCCTGGAGAAGGTGCTCTAGGGGAGGTCTCCCCCGGACTGGAGAAGGTGCTTCGGGGGAAGTCTCCCCCGAGCCGGGAAAAGGTGTCCCGGAAAAGAGGGGGATCCCCCTCCCGTCCTTGGGTGATGCTTCTGGCACTGCTAGTATTTTCCCCCAACAGAAGCCTCTCGCACCCCGGAGGACATTTGATGTCGTCGGGGGGTGCGATTTGCTCAGGAGAAAACGACCCTCTCCCGGAGAGCTCCGCCAGGCGCAACTTGTCCTTCTTCGGGAGAGGAGTGCTATTTAAATTAGCCATGTATCGCCTCGATATTCGTGTGGCCCTTCGCATTCACGGCGGGGATCCCTCGAGCTGACATGTGGCAGCCATCGAGGGCATCTCGGCCCCCTATATAAAGAGGGGCCCGCTCCTGGTAGGGCACACTTCTTCTCCTTAGCCTTCATATTCCACCATATTCCCCGGGAGTAATTTCTTCCCCGGCTTGAAAAACCTCTTCGGGAGAGACGAAGAGATGGCGTTGAAGGGGCGTGGGAAGGCATCAAGTGTTCCGGAGGACGCAACTTCCGATTACCTCGGAACAACGGAGTTCTCCGCGGAGGACCGGGATACTCTCGTCTCCCGGAGGATTTTTGCAGAGGGAGACATCCGTGTCCCGGCTGAGGGGGAGGTGACCCCAAGCCCCCGGGACGGGGAGGTGGTGGCCTTCATGGCCTTCGTCCAGGCGGGCCTGCGGCTCCCAATCCATCCCCTTCTCCGGGACTTCCTCCGGGAGCACGGGATCGCCTTAAACCACTTAACACCCAACGTTCTCGTGAGAATGAGGTTGTTTTTGTGGCTATGCGAGACCATCGCCGGAGTGGAGGGGACACTCCGCCTCTTCTCCTACTTCTACTGGGCGGCAGCGAAGAGCTCCCCGGTGGTGAAGCACGGGCCCAAGTCTACTTGCGGCTCGGTGATGCTGAAATATGCTCCTTCCCGGGTGGAAGAGTACCCGGTGACAGCCTCCCAAGAGCACTGGGAGGGATGGAGCCGGAGATGGTTCTATCTCCGGGCAGGCGACTCGGAGATGATTTATTCTCTGAGGCCGGCGACCCTCGGTCGCCCCTCCGGTCCCCCGGCCTTGACGATGGAGGAGCTAACCTCTGTCGCGAAGATGACGGAGGCCCGCTCCCGGAGGAGTATGCGGGACTTAGCGGAGGAGTTTCTTCTCCTCTGGCTTAGCCCCTTCAGCCGGAGTAGGAAGGGTCCAAGACTCGGCCCGGAGCTTCAACCTCCGAGGTTCCCGGTGTCGCGACGTAAGTTTCCAATTCCGGGAATTTTGCACGTTTCGTAGGAATTGGTTTTGCTGATTGTTTGCCTTTTGCAGTTAGGTCCTACAAGTCCACTCGGGAGAAGGCGGAGCACCTCCTCGGGAGATACTATGAGGACGAGCACTCCCGGTGCCTCGCTGTCATCGGGGAGGGTCCTCCCCGGAACATTGTCGCCGAGGCCTTCGGGATGACCCTCCCGGAGAGGGTTCCTCTTCCGACTCCGAGCTCCCATAGGCGGCGGGAGGCGGGGGTGCTCCCGGCGGTGAAACGCGCCAAGAGCGTGCAAACTCCGGGCGAGAGCTCCAATCAAGCCCACGCCCAATCACCGGCACCGGTGCGGAGGCCAGCGGGAACACCCGGAGCCCCGGAAAAGATGAGCCCTACTCCGGGGCAAGTGAGGTCCCCCCCGGTCAAGACGACTTCGGAGACGCCCCGGACGCCAGGGGAGGTGAGGCCATTGCCGGCCCAAACTCCCACGGTGACACCCCGGGGGCCGGGGGAGGCTGTACCTCCGGCACAAGTGATTCCCCCGGGGGGACCGCAGCCCCCGGAGCCGGGGTACGTGGAGAGCCCCACGGACACGGCCACGTTGATCTCCCAACGTGATGCCTTGGGGGCATCGGGCGTGTACGACCACGTGGTCGTGGAGGAGGATGAGCCCACCTCCGGGGACTACGATGCCACTCCTTCCCCGGAGCAAGCCCTCCGGGAGGATCCCCCGGGGTGTACTTCCGGGGTAATGGCGCCTTTGCGCGCTTGGACGCGCTCTTCGCTCCTGACGTCGTATCTTCCCAGGCGCCACCCCCCGGGGGAGCGAGCCATCACATCCCCGCCGGGGGCGATACCTTGGCGACACCGCGCCCAGGGAGGGAAACCCCCCGGACGTCACAGCGCTCACCTCGCGCGGGAGGCGGGAGGTCCCCCGCCCCTCCCCCAGGAGACGTTCTCCGAGGCTCCAGGAGCGGGGTCGGTGACGGGGGCCTACCGATGGGAGGTGACCCCTGTTCCCCGGCGAGAGGGGCATCTCTCTTTTACTCGGAGGAGGCGCGCAAGCTCTCCTTGAGTCTCGTCACCCCTAAGGTGCGGGCTCATGTCCGGGAGGGAGGCATCGATGAGCGCTACGAGGAGGTCATCTCCTTGGCTTTACAGGTGAAGACTTACCCTCCCACTTTATCGCTTGCATTATTACTGACCATCTTCTTTCTCAGACCACCGCCATAGCCCGCGCCGTCCGGACTTGCCTCGCCTGGGAGAATGAGGACATGAGGTCGGCCTTAGCTTCCGTGGAAGTGGAGCATGACGCCGCCGTCTGGGAAAGGGACGCGACAGTCCAAGCCCGGGAGAGGTTCGTCCGGGAGAGGGATGCGACCACCCAGGAGTTGGAGCGCGTGCGGGCGGAATTGTTGGCCCCCGCGGAGGTGGCCTGGGACACCACCATCCGGGAGCTGGAGAGCGTCCGGGAGCAGCTGGTGTCCTCCGAGCAGGCTCACTCTCGGGCACTTCAGGAGACGGAGTCCACAGGGGCTCGAGCCCCCGTATCGGCGGGGAATCGGCTCCGGGCCACGCTGATCGGGCTCGGGGTCGAGTTCCGAGCTGAGGAGAACCCCCGCAACCCGCTGATATCTTTAGGGGAGGCTCGTCGATTCCTCACCCGGCACATCGAGGCGATCCCGGAGGCCACGGACGTTCGAGCCCGGGCCTTGGCCACTACCACCACCGCGCTCGCAGCCTCCTTGGTGGAGTATCAGGGGGTCGGGCCCCAAGCTATCGGGCGCCTTGTCCCCCGAAGCTTCCGGGAGTACTACGAGCCCCACCGAGCGGCGCTGGAGGAACTGGCGGGGGCTTTCTATGATCGAGTGATTGAGCCCCCGCAAATGAGGCGTCCCCAAGCAGCCGACGGGGAGGTTTCGGGCAACGCCTCCTCCGGGGGGGACGACGCCGGGCAAGTATGAGCCTCCTGTCCCCCCCTGGATAGATTAGGGGATTCTTTTTTGTATAGGATTTTTGTTTCCGGTAATTCCGTAGGGGGAACCCTGGACTTGTAAATCATTTGACGATGAAATGAAAATTTTTGCTAAGTTTATCTTGTCATGGTCAAGTGCCCGGGGCGGGGGTCCCGGGAGAGGACGTGGAACTCCTTCCCATCTCCGGGAGCCGCCACCGGTGTCCCCCGGGGGGACAAGCCTTGCTCCGGTGGTTGCCCGATTGGCACTTGGCAAATTTTGACAACCACCGTGCGGAGTTGCCTGAACCTCCCCCGGGAGTGTGGGAAGCAATTCCCTTGCGAATCGAACGTCTCGCAGGGTATGAATACTGGCCGGAGGACATGTTCAACGCAGCGAGACGAAGGGTTAGGAGCTTGTACCAGGACATGGCGAGGGCTTGACGATGGGCTTAGGAGGTGCTAGTTCTCCGCATTAGACATAGGTAGCCCCCCATATGTCCTCCGGGAGTACTCGACTCCCGGTCATGTACCCTGTAAGCCTACCGGGAGAGGCTGTCTCCCGGCTTGTTTGCCATGGAAGAAAGAGGGCACTTGTTTTTGTTTCACGCCTAGACCTCGAGAGCGGTAGGTGTCGTTTCGAGAGACGATTTTCAGGGAAGTGAAGCTCAACCTCCGGGGGAGGTGAACTCCGGAGGACGTAGTCCGGGGAAGCAGGGTTCCACCTCCGGAGGAGGTGACCCATTCCGCGGGATGAGATCCGGGGGAGCGAGGCTCAACCTCCGGAGGAGGTCACCTACTCCGGGGGACGAAGTCCGGGGGAGCGGAGCTCAACCTCCGGAGGAGGTGACCTACTCCGGGGAATGAAGTCCGGGGAGCAGAGCTCAACCTCCGGAGGAGGTGACCTGCTCCCGTGGATGAAATCCAGAGGAGCAAGGCTCGGGGAACGAAGTCCGGGGGAGCGGAGCTCAACCTCCGGAAGAGGTGACCTACTCTGGGGAACGAAGTCCGGGGGAGCGAAGCTCAATCTCCGGAGGAGGTGACCTGCTCCCGTGGATGAAATCTGGAGGAGCAAGGCTCAACCTCCGGGAGACGAAGTCCGGGGGAGCACAGAGCCCCCACTCCGGAGAAGTCCTGCTCTGGGGAGCTGTCCTCCGGGAGAGGAAGCGACCGTGTGAGGTCGAAATCCCATTCCTGTTTCTCAGATTTAGCCAACTTTCTCTCTCTTCCTTTTTCCCGTTTTTTTTTTTGGGAATCCCGTAAGAATTCCAGATGCCTCCGACAGCGGGGTATTTTATCTCCTTCCGCCGCAGTGGGGGGTGACTAGACATAGGCGGCCCCTACTGGTGCTGTAAGAAAAAATCCCGGCCGTTCCCTTTTAGGGGGGCATCCGCAAGGGGTTATTCTCGTGCAGGCGAGCGCAGGGATAAAATATCTATCGGTCGCGCTGTAACACCCCAATTTTTTCCAAATCCTGGCCTGTCTTGTCCCTCTCTATTTCAGAATGAGATCCCTGTTGTGCCAGCAGCTTACCCCAAAAAGTCGGCAATCAAGTTCTTTCGTTCAGATCTTTCTCACAAATAAGCCCTTTTCATATTTGTCAGAAGCCCAAAAAGACTAAAAGTCTCAGACCACCTCCTTACTTTGATCTGATTCAGTGAACACCTTCCTTTCACTATTCTGAACATTTTTCCCTTCTGAAAGACTTTCTAAATCTTACCCTAAACCTGAGTTTCGACCTTTGCCGTTTTTGAAACCCTAATTACCCTCTTTTACCCTAATTACTCTGTTTTCGGATTTTTGTCGAAACCCTCAAATCTTGTTCAATTTCACCAAATTTCCTGCCAGATGAGTCCCAGCATTTTAGTGTCACTCAGCTGCGAAATCAAAGTTCAATTTGGACCCCCAAATTTCCAGAATTGCAATCAGGTCCAAACTCCAAAGAAAGATCATCGCAAATCAGTCCTTTTATTGAATTTAGGCCCCTGGCCGTGTCTCAGCAGAACCCGCCGCAGTGCATCGCCGTGTTCTTCGCCGCCGGTGAACCTCCTGCCGTGCCAACACCTTAGCCACGTAGCTGACACCCGTGCGCACTCGTGGCACCGCCGTGGACGCCACCTCGGCCACGCCAGCACAACCAATTTCTTCCCCGCGCGCGAGCCCGCGAACCAGCAAGTCCAGCTTCGCCCGTTCGACACGTCTCGGCCACGCGCCGATGGAGCTATCACTTCGCCGTTCCCTCGCCGCTTGCGCCTGTGCCATACACTGCCAAAAGCTTGCACCGCTGCACGCCAGTGCCTCGCCATCATCGCCGGCACAAGTCCCCGCTGTGCCCGGTCGCTTCGAGGTCAAATTCGTCGCCGCTGTTCCCCAATTTGTCGACCAGAGGATTGCTCCAGCATCTATAAATACCCCTCAGTGTATTGCTTCAGTTCCCAGCAACAAAACCGACCAATTTCTCACTGCAGCCGAGTTCGCTGTCTTCTCCGGCGAGCGATCTCTGGAGCTCACGGTGCCAGCCCAATTCGCTACACCACCCTTTAAACCGAAGCCACCGGTGAGTTCCTCTCTTCTCCCTCTCTGTTTCATAGCAGCCAATTGCATCCCGGCGATCCCTAACGCCGGCGATCATCGGAAAAGCCCATTTGCCCTGTTTCCCCAATGCTGTTCGATTCATCCCAAATTGGCCTTCGTGTTAGTAGAGAAAAGGGATCAGTGAGCTTAGTAGAGCAAGCCTGTGGAATCAAAATCTTCAATTGTGCCCAAATCGAAGAAATCCTGATCTGGAAGTTCATCAGTTTGCTGGACCTCGTCGCCGAGCTTCTCCGGCCATCCTCCAGCAAAATTAACCCGTCCAGTAGTCTTGTTGTGCCCTAGAGATCATCCTCAAGCTTGGAATTGAGCTCATTCGCCTTGTATCAAAAATCCCCAATTTCAAAGTCGTCTTCTCCGGCACAGTTCATCGGAATTTGCTTCCCGGCCGATTCAGCCGACACCACTTTGTCCCTTAGTTTTGCCTCACCTCCCTGAGTATTTTCTTCCACTAGCTCGACATCTGGATCTGCCTAGATTGTGAGTTATGCCCTTGTCAAGCTCTTGTCCAGATCAATGTCTGTGCCGTGTCGCCACCGTGTTTGCTCACCGGATTTGGCCGCCCTCCGGCCACTTTCAGCCATTGTTCCTGTTGAGTATCTTGTTCCTGTTATCAAGGCCTACCTCCCAGACAAAGTTGTGCATCAATTGGAGCCCTGGATCAAAGGTTAAGCTTTGCCCTAGTTTTTGGCAATGTCTGCACTATGTCAGTGCATGTCAGCCACTGGCATTAGCCTTGTTTGACCCCTTCTGGTTGAGCAATGGAAATGTCACTTTGTCCCCTAGATTCCTGGAGTTGTGTTCTACATCTTTCCACTACTACAGAAGTGCATTCCACTAACCCTTATTTTCTAACGGTTGTAAGCAATCTAGGAAAAATCCGATAGAATAGGACGACAGCGGCGGAAAGACATCATTTTACTATCGGTTATACACTAATCCAACGTTAGTGAAATGCAAATACTTTTTACTATCGGTTATTACTGTACAAACCGATATAATATATTAAATAGTACTATCGGTTTTCCATTTTTAACTGATAGTGAAATTACTGATTTTTTACTATCGGTTATTACTGTACCAACCGATATAATATATTACAATAGTACTATCGGTTTTTCGTTCGTAACAGATAGTAAAATTACTCACTTTATACTATCGGTTGGTACTGTATTAACCGATATAATATATCGAACAGTACTATCGGTTTTTCTCGAGTAACTGATAGTGAAATTACTGACTTTTTACTATCGGTTATCACTGTACTAACCGATACAATATACTACATATTACTATCGGTTCAACAACACAAACCGATAGTAATATGACTTCATATACACTAATGGTTATGACAGTGGGGACCTTATTTTACTATCGGTTAATGTTGTTGAACCGATAGTAAAATTGGACAGCTTAATTAGGTCGACCCCTGCTCTGCGCTCTACATGTTGGAATCATTTCAGCCGCGCACAACTCCAAGCTAGAGTGATCTGGAGAAGCTAGCTGAGAGGTTGATCATATTTCCATCCCCCTCGGTATTGTTATCTTCTCATCACCTCTCTCTCTCTCTATCACTCTTTCACACTCTCCCTCTCTCTCTACTTGCAATTCATTAAACTAGATACATGTATCTCCAAGCTAGCTAGAAGGCTGGGTTGGCTAGCTAGCTATAGCTTGCTGAATTTAAGCAGCTAGCTAGCTGGCTCTTCCAATTAATGCATGCATCAAGTTAATTAGGGTTTCATATATACAAATCCATTTAATGTAATTAAACAGCTCATGCATGTACACACATATGGCCTAGCTAATTATGTTTCATTCATATATGCATGCCCTGAGTCATTAATTATTTATTTGATTTGTCAATTTTGTGAAATAATTGTAGATGGACCGAGAATATTGGATGTATGGAATAAAACGTACTACTGTTGAGTATTTGGAGGGTGTGAATGGATTTATTAAATTTGCTGAGCAAGAGAAGGCGAAGAAGGGAGAGAAAGATATGCATTGTCCTTGTATAGATTGTATGAACTTAAAAAGGTTCGGCAACTCTGATCAGATTAGGAGTCATTTGATTCGTCGTGGTTTTAACGCACGCTATACCCGTTGGATATGGCATGGTGAAGATCTTGAGGAAACGAGCACTACCGCTACCACTCAGCAGCACCCGGAAGTGGATTGCAGTAATGATGATCATGATCAAAACATTGATAATGTTCATTCGGAAGTCCATGTAGATGACGACAATTTAGATGAAATGTTACGTGATGTAGAAGAGGACTACAGCGAAAACGATTTAGCTAAATTTCAGAAATTAATTGTTGATTCTGAGAAGCCTTTGTTCCCCGGATGTGAAACATTTACAAAGTTGTCTTCTGTGTTGAGATTATATAACTTGAAGGCAAGCAACGGTTGGAGCGATAAGAGTTTCACGGTGCTATTGGATCTGTTAGCGGACATGCTTCCAGAGGGAAATGAGTTGCCAAGATCGGTTTACCAGGCCAAAAAACTATTGTGTCCGTTGGGAATGGAAATCGAAAGAATACATGCATGCCCAAATGATTGTGTTCTGTACCGTAACGAGTACGAGGATTTGCATGTTTGTCCAAGATGCGGTGCATCGCGGTATAAGCATGGGGACAAAATTTATCACAATGGATGTGATGAGGTAAAGAAAGGGCCTCCGGCCAAAACTGTGTGGTATTTGCCTGTGATTCCCAGATTGAAACGGCTGTTTGCAAATCCGAAAGATGCGAAGTACTTGCGTTGGCATGTTGAAGGTCGGAAACAAGACGGAAAACTAAGACATCCAGCTGATTCCATTCAATGGAGAAACATTAACAGAACATTCGGTGAGTTTGGCGGCGAAGTGAGGAATATAAGGTTTGGGCTGAGTACGGATGGTATGAATCCACACGGAAATATGAGCAGTCGACATAGCACTTGGCCGGTTCTTTTATGCATCTACAATCTTCCTCCTTGGTTATGTATGAAGCGGAAGTACATCATGATGTCGTTACTAATTTCAGGACCCAGACAACCCGGGAATGATATTGACGTGTTTCTATCACCGTTAGTCGAGGACTTACAAAAATTGTGGAGCGAAGGGGTGCGGGTGTGGGATGCACATAAGCGAGAGAATTTCATGTTGCGGGCCATGATATTTTGTACCATAAATGATTTCCCGGCCTATGGAAATTTGTCGGGGTATAGTACGAAAGGAGTCAAGGCTTGTCCTATTTGCCTGGATGAAACTGACAGCATGTGGTTATCGAACTGCAGAAAAACAGTGTACATGGGTCACCGCAGATTCCTTCCGATGCATCACGCCTACCGTAAGAAGAGGAAGTCATTCAATGGGAAGCCTGAGAAAGGATCAGCCCCAGTGTTTGTGACTGGTAAGGAGCTTTACTTGCGCGTGAAGGACATCAAAGTTGAGTTCGGTAAATGTTCTAAACCTCCAGGAAAAAATGTTTGGAAAAAGAGATCGATTCTTTGGGATCTGCCATATTGGGAGCACTTACAAGTTCGACATTGCATTGATGTCATGCACGTAGAGAAAAATGTTTGTGACAGTTTGATTGGTTTGTTGTTGAACATTCCAGGAAAGACGAAAGATGGCATCAACGTTCGCCGTGACATGCTCGACATGGGCATAAGGACTGAGCTTGCACCGTTGGAGAAGGGAAAGCGGACATACCTCCCCCCGGCCTGCTATACTTTGTCAAAAAGAGAAAAAACAGAACTCTGTCAGTGCCTACATGGTGTCAAAGTTCCATGCGGGTATTCTGCGAACTTGAAAAAACTTGTGTCCATGAAAGACTTGAAACTGGTTGGTATGAAGTCCCATGATTGTCATGTACTGATGTCACAAATGCTTCCCATTGCTATCAGAGGCATTCTCCCAGTCAAAGTCAGAGAGACAATTACAAAGCTATGTTATTTCTTCAACACAATATCTGGCAAGGTACGTAAGCGTGTACTCCTAGCAAGTTAATTAGCTCCATTCGTGGAACTTGTCAGATTTTTTGGATCTGAATATTTGCTGCAACTGTGTCCTTGCAGGTAATTGATATGGATGGACTGGACGATTTGCAACGCGATGTGACTACCACTCTTTGTCAGCTGGAGATGTATTTCCCTCCATCCTTTTTTGATGTTATGGTCCATCTAATTGTTCACCTTGTCAGAGAAATTAAGTTTTGTGGACCCGTGTTCCTGCGCTACATGTATCCATTTGAGAGATTTATGGGTATCTTGAAGGGATATGTAAGGAATCGATATCGGCCTGAGGGCAGTATTATTGAAGGTTATGCCGCGGAGGAGGTGATCGAATTTTGCACCAACTATATGTCCGGGGTTGACCCAATTGGCGTTCCTACGTCTCGGCATGAGGGCAGGCTTCAGGGCATTGGAACGATTGGATTTAAAGCAGTCGTCCCCTCTAGTGATCTGTATGCAAAAGCCCATTTTTGGGTCTTACAGCACATGACGGGGGTGGAGCCATACATACACGAGCACAAGGAAATGTTACGGAAACAGAATCCCTCGAAGCCAGAGATTTGGGTCACCAGAGAACATAATAGGAAGTTTGCTGTGTGGATCGAAAATAGAGTCCTGCAAGCTTCTGAGGGCGATGTAGATGAAGATGTTACATGGTTGGCCAGAGGGCCTAGATTTACTGTAGGGACTTGGCAGGGGTATGACATCAACGGCTATTCATTTTACACAAAAACTCAGGACGAGAAGAGTGCTATGCAATGTAGTGGAGTGACACTACTTGCTATTTCGGAGGATGCCAGGGCAGTAAGAGCACTCGACTCATATTACGGTGTTATTGAGGAAATATGGGAGCTCGATTATGTATTACTTAAGATTCCTCTGTTTCGATGCCAATGGGTCGAAATCCCTCGAGGTGTTACAGTCGACAATTATGGGTTTACTCTAGTCGATCTCAGTAGAGTCGCACACAAAGATGATCCATTTATACTTGCTGAGCAAGCCACACAGGTGTTCTACATCGTTGACCCGGCCAACCCAAAGTTGCACGTTGTCCTTCACAGTAAGAGACGTATTGTTGGGGTCGAAGACGTTGTGGATGAAGAAGAGTACGATCAGTTCGACGAACTACCTCCATTTTTAGATGGAATCCTTCAATCTGTCCCTACCGAAGATATTGACAAAACAAGTTACCTGCGAGACGACCACGAAGAAGGATTATGGATGGACAACCATTCTTGACTAATTTGCAATATGTAAGTGACGTATATTACTTGGATCGAAGAATGTTCAAATCAATTTTCAAAAATTCTTTGGGAAAACATACGTGATGCATTGAGAATCATTTCTGCAAATTTTCATTTCAATTGGAGTATATACTTGATTTGAGCAATAATTGATTCTTTTCACAAATATATATGAAAACTGCAAATTTTCATTCCATGATTGGTCTTTATTGTTATTTTATTTCAAAATTATTGCAAGCCATTTGCATGGGGTTTCAGGTGTCTTTACAAGTGCAAAATGATGTACTGAGACCCATCTGTATTTGTTCTCAGGAAATACCTTTAGATCAATTTAACAGTATTATACTATCGGTTTCAACCTCCAAACCGATATGAAATTAACATATACTATCGGTTTACTGTCATAACCGATAGTAAATACAACACAAAATGATGTACTGAGATCCTCTGTAATTCTTCTAAGGGAAATCCTTTAGGGTCAATAGCATTGTATTTTACTATCGGTTATAACTGTGAAACCGATATGAAATTAAACTATACTATCGGTTTATCGTTCACAACCGATAGTGATTTACACTGTGTTATGATCCCCTGTTCTTAGTTTACTATCGGTTTACTGTTCACAACCGATAGTGATTTACACTGTGTTATGATCCCCTGTACTTAGTTTACTATCGGTTTACTGTTTACAACCGATAGTGATTTACACTGTGTTACGAAAACCCTAACTTACATGTTTGTACTATCGGTTTTGTGGTGATGAACCGATAGTAAATATTCATTTAATAGGTTATAACCTGCACGATTTTCCCTCCAGTGCAACTGATCACATTCCAAATCGAAAAATACTCGCGCGGAAAACCCTAGAATCGCCGACGTTCGCTTCTTCGCTCCTCTGCGCCACTGGTTCTCCACCGCCTCCGGCATTGCATTGCGCCACCGCCTCCGGCATTGCATTGCGCCACCGCCTCCGGCCACTCCACGATCCACTGTAAGTGTTCTTGACCAAATCGCTCGCGTGTATTGCTTAATTCTGTATGCAATGGTTCATATCCCGTTCCATGGATTACAAATAGAAACCTAGAGTAAAATTCATGAACGGTATACACCTATCTGAAATTGTTTCCTGTGATGATTGTAAAGAACAAACCTGAATATTGGATGAACCGATAAGCTCGGTGAAGATAGTTTGAATTGCATTTGCATTAAACTGGGGTTCTTTTTGTATGGAACTAAGCTCTTAGTTAATCTAATTGCAAATTTAGAACTATGTGTAGACTTTGGTGTCAAAAATCCGTGTTTTGGCTACTAACTGCAATGCTAAATTGGATATTTCAGTGACTGAGCCTTACGCCATTCTTCAATTTCTAGAATTTGTGTTGTTTCTGTATGAATGGACAGGACTGGGGTGATTGAAGCTATGAATTGAAGTCTTATTCTGTCATTGATTGCTTTGTCTGGCTCTTAGTCACTTGCGTATTTGAATGTTTATCTACTGCTTGTGCATTCTGTGATTGCTGCTTGAAGTAGAGCTAGTGAAGAAATGAAATTGATTATATGATCTTTTGGCTTTCTTCTGAGTTGGTGGGAGATTGAAGTTTCTATTTCAGTTCTCTCCTTACTTGTGTCGTCCAAATTAGCAAGTCGTATTCTAGACAGCTGATTGATCAGTTGTTATCTTGAATTCTCTCCAGCATTGGTTTGACTACCCTTCTTGTATTAACTTAAAATTGGTTGGTTGTTTAGGCTTTGAGGTTATTTGAGAGAGAGACGATCATCTTGAGTCTGTGTGTTTGTTCCCCGGATTTGCCGTGTAGGCTATAGTTGAGAGGCTATTGGGGAGCGGTCTTTGTTAATTCCTTGCATGATCAATTCATTGATACCGTCAATAGGTGTATGCGTTTTAAGTTAATACATGAACTACAAAATTCATGAACTACAAACTTGATAGCTATGAGAATGACAGAATTGATGAAAATCATAGCATACAGTGTAGTTCACTATCGGTTTCTTACTCAGAACCGATAGTAAATACCATAAACTGATTTTTCTGTTAATTATATCCCATTTTCTAATTTTCATCTCAAATTTAGGTTCATTTATTTTTTAACATACCTTATGTTCCTGCTGAGCAATTACTTTCTGTTCCTGCTGAGCAATTTTTGAAATTTTTCCTAATGCTGACTTGATTACTATCGGTTTGACTTGGAAAACCGATAGTAAATAGTAGTGCCATCATAGTTTGCACAGCTAATATGAATTTTCTGTGAATGACTTCCCATTTTCTAATTTTCATCTCAAATTTAGGTTCATTTATTTTTTAACATACCTTATGTTCCTGCTGAGCAATTACTTTATGTTCCTGCTGAGCAATTTTTGAAATTTTTCCTAATGCTAACTTGATTACTATCGGTTTGACTTGGAAAACCGATAGTAAATAGTAGTGCCATCATAGTTTGCACAGCTAATTTGAATTTTCTGTGAATTACTTCCCATTTTCTAATTTTCATCTCAAATTTAGGTTCATTTAAATTTTAATAGACTTTATTTTCCAGCAGAGAGATTAGCATAGTTTGCACTGCTAATCTTTTAAATTTTCCTGAATATAGACCTTAGTATTATCGGTTTTCCTTTTAAAACCGATAGGAAATATAGTATTTGTTAGTTTGCACTGCTCATCTGAATATTCTGTGAATTACTTTGTCATGTACCTTTCTTCATATCAATTGGATGGTTTGTTTATGGTATTTTAGGTAAAGCCATGTCGGCATCTTCCTCGGCTGATACTAGTGATTCGGCGAGGGCGAACGTAGATGGCGCTGCCTCGTCCCAGCGCAAGAGGAAGGCGCGAGGCGCGACGATGTTGGGTCGTTTGGCCAAACGCGCGGATCTTTCCTGTGAATTCAACCAGTTCGGGAGACCGATCGGGAAGAACGCCGGGCACTATGCTGCCTATGTTGGCTTGTTGGCGAAGGAAAGGGTGAAGATCACCGTCCAGAGCTGGAAGGACGTCAAGGCCGACGAGAGGGATAGGCTGTGGGCGGAAGTGAAGGTAAAATTAATCAAAATCACTGAACTCTTGAGTGATCACATTCCCTTGGTTTATCCTAGAGATTAGGTAAGTCCTACTTATATTTGAAACAGGCCAAGTGGAACATCCCGGACGATGGTCCCAAGATAGCTTGCTTGAAGGACATGAACAACACGTGGAAAACCTTCAAGAGCGTCCTCGTCAGTACCTTCCTCGCTAAAGGCGAATCTCCATGCGAGAAGTACCCCTTCATAACGGAGGAGGTATGGGAGCAATTCGCCCAACAGAAGGGGACTCCTGAGTTCAAGGTATGAATGGTTCCTTTGCTTGGTTACACCATTGTATGCAGTAAGCAGTGGTGCATTAATTTTCTTGTTTCTGGTACGAAGGCCCTCAGCGAGAAGAACAGGGCAATCCAGAGGAGGAACGACCACCCACACCGGCTCGGTTCTCGCGGCTATGCGGGGAAGGAGGAGCAGTGGAAGAAGGGTGAAGACGAGGCGTCGCATTTCGTCGACTCCCCTGACCTACCACTCTCCGAGATCCGCGATCAGCGATGCAAGCGCTGGTGGCTGGCCAGAGGGACCGTGTCGGCCACGGGGACTGTGGCGTTCCCAAACCCCAGGGACGTCGAGGTCGTGCAGCGACTCGTAAGTTGCCTAACTATGATCACTAGTGTGCGCACAACTTTGTATATATTTCTTCCTCACAATGGAGAGCTTTCAATGTAACAGATCTCTTGCTCGAAGGAGGCGACCGAGGGATTGTTCAGTCCCCATAGGGAGAACGACATCCTTACCCGGGCTCTAGGGAACAAGGAGCATCCAGGGCGGACGCGAACCGTGGGGGCTGTGGTGCCATGGAAGGAAGGCTTCTCGGACCCCGGGCAAAAGGCGAAGAAGCCTGGCAGCTGGAAGGAAAGGGAAGAGGAGCTATCTCAGAAGATACGGGCAGATGTGACTGCACAATTCGCGGACATGTTCGCTGAAATGAACGAGAAATATGAACGCCTAAGCCGAGTTGTGCAGTCCAAGGGTTTAGATCCAGCTGCCGAGGTCGACGCTGCCAGGCCGAGTAGTGTTGGCTCGAAGGTTCACGTGGATCCGGTGGACCTGATCGAGGTATTGCAACTCTTGAGCTATATATGCAGTTCGGCTGATGCCACTCCCGTTACGTTAGAATTGTTTCGCTAACTTGTTATAATTGTTGCAAATTGCAGAAGCCGGAGAGCTGTACCCTATTGATCAACATAGGCGACAAACCTGTTGCGGTTGCAAACGGGGTCGTATACCAGTCTTGGGAGGATGTCCGGATCCACTGCGTACCTCTTGAGCCTGGATTCGCAAAGGTACAGGTGGACATGGCCCTCCCGGGCTACAGCTCTTTTCCGTTGCCCGTCCCAACGGACGAAATGCGGACAATTGGCGAGGCATTGGGCTCGTACATACAGTGGCCCAAGAAGGGTGTTAGACTACAGGAGGTAAACCCTAGCCATTCTAGCTTACAACTCAGTTAATATATTTAATTTTCAAAATCTAATTTAAGCGTTTGTACTTAAAGTGGACGATGGATACCAGCACACTTCCTGAGGACACCAGCCCCGCCACAACGAGTGAGCGAACTCCATCGGCCCCCATGCCTCCTCCGACGGCCTCAAACCCTTGGCCATCAAATGAGGCCGACGGCACCACACCCCAACCTTCGAAGGTATACACTCGCTCCCCGCCCAAAGGCAAGGGCAAGGCCAAAGGCAAGGGCAAGGCCAAAGGCAAGGCCAAACAAAGCCAGCCGGGTACGTTCAAGAACGGGTCCCCACTCGTGTCGGAGTACCTTCTGCGCAATATGGATCAAATAACCAGAAGTCTCCACGAGTGGTACCTGACCCGGTCTAGGCGCCACATCAACTTCTTGGTTCACTTCAGGCCAGCCCATTTTCACCGTGAGCCCGGGAGCATATCGGTGGCCCACGAGGATTTGTTCGACCTCCTCAACTGGCGGGAGCTTGATATGTCCATCATACGGACTGGAGTCCTGTGAGTGTGCTGTTGTCTGAAGTTATCACAGTTCGTTTCATAAATCCAATCACTTTTTGTATGCACTACTTACTAATGTCTACTTTGCATCCAGGTGCATGTATAGGCTGGCGTCGATGAGGGCATGTGACAAGGTGGGTTTCCTCGACCCAGAGAAAATAAGCCTCACGATGCTAGAGCACGACCAAGCACATGCGGAGGAATACATATCAAGGGCACTACTAGCGCAGCAGGACCGAGAGTTCATCCTTGCGCCGTACCATCAAAGGTTAGTGCATTTCCTACTAATTTAACTCATTCTTGTATGTTACGCCTAACATATGTATGAAACGGTTCGCTTATATATGCAATGTAGGGGCCACTGGGTCCTCGCCGTCATTTGCCCATGGATGAATGAGGTCTATTACCTCGATTCGATGAGCGACAAGGTGGCGCATGTTTTCACCCTCACATGGCACATAGACGCGTAAGTAACATAGTTGTCTTAAATTTTTCTCTGACTAGCTAATTAATGATAAGATATTAATCGACAATGCTAAATTAAATATAGGGCTTTCAAAAATTATGCTAGTGCTGGAGGGAGGCATGACGCGTCGAAGGGCACAACAATTTCTTGGAAAGAATATGAGGTAATTAATACGGATGGAAGTACTCATGATGAGTCTTTTAATTTAAGCTTAATTAGTTCTTTCGAGTTAATGTGGGTTTATGTCTTTGCATATGCAATTTTTCCAGTGCCATCAGCAGCCACAATCGTGGGAATGTGGCTTCTATGTCATGAGATTCATGTATGACCTGATCAGGAGAAACTTTGCCCAATTCCCTAAGGTAACTATTTTTCCTGACTCAAAGTCGAACTTTAATTGGATGTGACGTACGATCCTAACTTCATACACGCATATATGCAGAGCACCATGTTGAAAGAGCAATATGAGTTGCCTCAATTGAAGGAGCTGCGAACAATTTGGGCTCAATATGTCATCGAAGAAGTGGCTATCAACGATCGATAGTAACTGACTTGTGTTGATTGTTGTATTTGTGAATATATATTGAATGTGTTGATTCATTGATTTGTGAATATATGTGAATATATTTGAATAGATTCATTGATGTATTTGTGAATAAACTCGATCAATATGTGCATAAATTTAGTCTGTCAAATGCATGTGTATATTACTGTATTAGTGTATTTGTGAACAAATTCAATATGTGAATATTGGTGAATATTTGTAAATATTGGTGTATTTGTGAATGATCCAATGTATCTCTGTATTGCTGTATGTATCTCTGTATTGCTGTATGTATATTTGTAAATATTTAGTACTAACCGTGCAACTACATAACCGATAGGAAAAACTAATATTACTATCGGTTATATACTACAACCGATAGAATAAAGTTTCCAGTACTAACTGTGTCCACACAATACTATCGGTTCATATTTAGAAACCGATAGAATACAGTTTCCTGTACTAAACGAGTCTACAAAATACTATCGGTTATATAATATAACCGATAGAATAAATTTTTCAGTACTGACTGTGACCACACAATACTATCGGTTTATATATAACAACCGATAGAATAAAGTTTCCAGTACTAAATGTGTCGACAAAATACAATCGGTTTATATAAGAGCCGATAGAAAAAAATGTTTAGATTACTATCGGTTTAGATCCTAGCCGATACAAAAGGCCTAAACAATACTATCGGTTTATATAAGAGCCGATAGAAAAAAATGTTTAGATTACTATCGGTTTAGATCCTAGCCGATACAAAAGGCCTAAACAATACTATCGGTTTATATACGAGCCGATAGAAAAAACTTATACAATACTATCGGTTTAAAACCGAGCCGATAGAAGAAATAGTCGATAGCGATTAGTGAACGTTGGGATTGTAGATGTTTTACTAACGGTTTTTGAACCGATAGAAGTGTGCTGCCCTCTACTATCGTGCCGACCACTATCGGTAAGAGAACCGATAGTAGAGTGGATTTTTAACCGATAGTGAAAAGCATTTCTGTAGTAGTGTTCCCTTCTGTCACTTCTCCAGAAAACCATCCTAATACCAGTTTGAAGTTATGCCAAAGCCGTGAACTGAATGTCGACCCTTCGACGTTCAATCCTTTTTAGCCGTTTCTTCGACCAGAGCCCTTGTGACCTTGCCCTAACCTTTTCCCCTGCATGCATGACTTATTTACTTAATATTTTCTATGGAAACTATTTTATGTATGCTTATGTAGCGTATGTGTTGTATTGCTTGTGTCCGCCGCAGAGTCAGAAGCTGAAGGAGCAGAGGAAGTCTTTGAAGATCCGTCTAAGTAATTAGACCCAGCAGTGCAAGGCAAGCCTCATTCCTTTGATCATGTCTCACCCAATATTTTCATATGAAGTATATTCACTGTTTCTTACTATGCATGCTTATTTGAGATACAAGTTATGTTTGAATGACATGAGTAGATATTACCTAATGAATCATGAAACCCCTTTTGTTATTGAACCTTCGTATATATGCTTTTGTCACCCTAGGACTCATATACTGAATATCCACATTAAACTTGAAATGGTCAAACGTATGAGAAGTTACATGAAAACCGTTTTGTCAAGAAAACTGATAAGAAGGATCAGCAGTGAGGATTGGATTGTATGGAGAGGGTGCGGTGCGCACCAGGGAATGTGAATGCTCCTCACTATTGGTTCATAAGGACAAGAACCTTGTGCTGTGTCTCTATGCGAATTGTAAACGTACCAACCACTTGCCTGGTATGGGACAGGCACAACTTAGTAGCTTTTTGGTATTAGCAGTTCCCTGCATGGTTTGTCGATCTGGTTTCTCGCGTGGAAACTGGTGGGCCACAGTTCGGCCATGAGCGATGTGAGTTCAGAAAAATAATGAGAGGAAAAGGTGGAAAGAAGGAAGGCGCCCTAGACCTGATTAAGCCGTGAGCGGTTGTAATCTTAAACGGTCATATGTCTTGCGTGGACACAGACCAAGGCTATGTGTCCTGCGGGAACATAGACCAGAGGCTAGGAAGTAAGGCAGTGGGGATGACCCACAACGGTACTTGAGACTTAATTGTCTATTTAACGGGCGGGGATACTGTTAACACTGAACTGCAAAAGCGTTGTGTGATCTCGGCCTTGTCACATGTGTATAAGTCACATGGAGCTGTACCGACTTGAAAGCCGAGTGAACCAGTGGATTTAAAAAGAGGTACACCTTTGCAAAGTGTAAAAGAAGTATCAGATACGTACTCTGTACTCCCAGGTTCAGGAGTTTTTTCGTAGTGGATGTTATCCATAGGTTATAGCACAAGTAATGATTTGGAATGTTTTCATAATATGGGTTAAGAAAAATGATGACTCATGGGAGACCATCACATAACGATTTCTAAAGTATAAATTAAGATTTTAAAGTATTACTCTTGGAAACTAAAAGCCTTTCTTTATGATTTTAGAGTGAAAATCTATTCTATTTATATATATATATATAAAACCAAAACCCCTTTTCTTGATCGCTCCTCATCTATATACCTACATTTTTGTAACGAGACTTGCTGAGCATTGTGTAAAAACATGCTCACCCTTGCCTTTGCAAACAAATTCAGAAGAAGGATTTGAGAATCCCGATTCCCCTGGCCTTGAGCACCAAGAAGAGGAAAGAGCCTTTCCAGACGATTTGAGCTTCTAGGAGGGCATGAGCCAAGTTGAGTCCGATGTGGAGGAAGCCCTTCCAGAGCCGTTGCAGAAGGAAGTGAAGACCCTTGTGGTTGCTTTTTGTGTTGTTTTTCTGTGTTCGGTACTTCGATACCGATTCTTGATTTTGAAAAACTCTCTACTTTTGTATCAACTTTAATTAATGCCACCCTTGGCATTATGATATTGTGATAGCGGTCCTCGTGACCTTGTACTTGCTTTATCTACCAGCTTTATTATTTAAAGTGAATCCTGTTGTTGTGAGCTTGTGATGTACCTTTCTGTGCGCAATCTACCTGGGTGGTTGCCAAGGTGATCCTCAAATGGGGGTCTCACAGCCGCAACCCAGATCGCTCCCGGAGGAGGAAGAGCGTAAAAACGAGCTCTAGAGTGTATGGGGGGGGGACTAGTCCCCCAAAGTGACTCATTACCTCGGTTCCTTGGGAACCAGGTTGCCGCTTACGCCCTCCGTCCACGAGGGGATATTGTAAGCCGCCCAAGGGGGAACGGGGCTCCCGCCGTCGGGACTTTTAAGGCTGAGCTGGAGCCTGTAGCCTCCTCGCGATGAGGGCATCCTCAGGGGGAGGGCATCCTCGAGGTGAGGGAGTTGCCTCAGGGGCGCTTAAAGAAGTCTGCACAAGACCACATAACAGGGAGAAAAAACCATTCGCATTGATTAAAACAAGCTGGTACAACACCTCCACCCTTTGCGGGATCGCAGAAGGGGGGAAAAGGCTTTGGGGCCATTGTTACAACTCACCGCGCCTTCCCCTTATGAAGTCGTCCAAAAGGGGAAGGGGGGAGGCTCGGAGACTAAGTGTAGAATCTGCGGAGCAGGTCCGCATTCCATGTGTGCTTCAGCTCTTGGTCTTCGAGAGTAGAGAGCTTGTAAGCCCCCGAGCCAAGGATCGTGGAGATTCTGTATGGCCCTTCCCATTTTGGGCTGAGTTTCCCTTGGGCTTGAGGGTCGGTGACGCGCTTGAGGACAAGGTCTCCCAAACGGAAGGCTCTCCCCCGAACACGCTTGTTATAAGCGCGCGCCATTTCACGTTCGTAAATGGCGTTGCAGAGGAGGGCTCTGTCCCACTCTTCTTCGACAAGGTCCACCTCCAGCCTCTGGTTGTCTTCGTTAGCCTGAAACACGGCGGCCGAAACTCCCTCGAGGAGTTCGACTCGCAGCGATCGGAAATTGATTTCCGAGGGGAGTACTGTCTCAGCCCCGTACACGAGCGAGAAGGGGGTACGTCCCGTCGCTCGGCTCGGGGTCGTTCGCATGGCGCAGAGGATGCTCGGAAGCTCGTCTGCCCATGCCCCACGCCTGGAGGCACTTTGCTCCAGGCGGTGACCGAGTCCTTGAAGGATAACCCCATTAACGCGCTCGACCGCCCCATTGCTCTTGGGGTGAGCCACTGAGGCGAAGTGGGGGATCGTGCCCAAGTTCTGACAGAACTCGCGAAAAATCGCAGAGTCGAACTGGGTTCCGTTATCCACAGTAATCTCATGGGGGACCCCAAATCGGCACACTATGTTCTTCCAAAATAACCTTTGCACCACGCGAGACGTGATGGTGGCCAAGGGCTCGGCCTCCACCCACTTGGAGAAGTAGTCCACGGCCACGACTGCGTACTTGTATCCCCCGGGCGCCGGGGGGAATGGGCCTAGGAGGTCCATCCCCCACCGCGCGAAGGGCCAAGTGATCAGGATGGCCTGTAGGGTGGTAGAGGGCATGGTGGAGCTCTTTGCCATCTTTTGGCAAGCCCCGCAGGCAGAGACAAGGTCTCTCGCGTCGCGGGCGACTATTGGCCAGTAGAAGCCCTGGAGAATGGCTTTGGTCGCGACGGCCCGTGGGTCGAGGTGAGAGCCACAACACCTGAGGTGAATATCCTCAAGGAGCTGAACTCCCTCCTCCCGCGGGAGGCAGCGAAGTAGCGCAGAGGCTTCTCGCTTGTATAACGTCCCTTCTACCAACACATACGCTCATGCCTTAGCGTGAAGGCTTTTGGCTTTGGCTTCGTCGGAGGGCTCCCCCTCTCCCTTGATGCAAGAGATAAGGGGGGCCATCCAGGATGTGGCCCGGATGATTTCCATGACGTCGGGGTCACAGGACTCGGAGTCCGGATCGGGGGCCATTGCAGAAGGTTTCAAGATGACATCCAGGAAGGCCCCCTCAGGGAGGGGCCCTCGGGCACTCGCCGCCCTAGCGAGGGTGTCAGCGTGATTGTTGTCCCTACGTGGGATACGACACGCCTCGAGGCCGTCGAAATAGTTTTCCATCTTCCGGACCTCGTTAAGGTAGAGGCTCAGATTCGCGTTATGGCACAAGTAGGACTTATCCATTTGACACACCACGAGTTGGGAATCTCCCTTGACAAGGAGGCGTCGGATACCCAAAGAGCGGGCGAGGTGTAGCCCTAGGAGAAGGGCCTCGTATTCTGCGACATTGTTCGTCGCGGGGAACTCAAGCCTGGCTGCATATTCGAGGGTTCTTCCCTCGGGGCTTCAGCGGACTACTCCCGCGTAGGCTCCTGCCAGGCATAGGGAGCCGTCGAAGAAGAGGGTCCAATGGTTGTCACGCGGTGGAGTGGCACGCGCTTCTTCTTCCGGCCCAGGGACCGGAGCCCACTCAGCCACAAAGTCCGCAAGGACCTGTGACTTGATCGTGGTTCGTCCGGTTAGGGATAGCGAGAAGGGGGCTAGCTCGGCCCCCCATTTCCTTATCCGGCCGGTAGCTTCCTTGTTCTGAAGCACTTCCCCCAAAGGGAGAGAGGAAGGCACCGTGATGGGGTGGCCTATGAAGTAGTGGCGGAGCTTCCTTGATGCCATCAGGAGGGCATAACAAACCTTCTCCACCTTTGTGTATCTTGTTTTGGCACCTTGGAGAGCCTCACTCACATAGTAGACGGGGCATTGATGCCCATCTTCCTCCTTGACTAGGACCGCGCTGACAGCAATGGGGGTGGCCGCGAGGTAGAGGAGCAGGGGCTCCCCTTGACGCGGGCTCGCAAGCATCGGGGAGCTCGTGAGATACCTATTCAAGTCTTCGAACGCGGCCTGTGCCTCGGGGGTCCATTGGAAACCCACGAGTCCATGGAGGATTTTGAAGAATTGGAGGCCGCGCTCTCCCGAGTGCGAGACGAAGCGACTCAACGCGGCCAAGCGGCCGGTAAGTCATTGTACGTCCTTGACAGAACGCGGCAGCGGCATGTCGAGGAGGGCCCGAATTTTTTTGGGATTGGCTTCAATGCCCCTCTGGGACACAAGGAAGCCAAGGAGTTTCCCTCCGCGAATGCCAAACACGCACTTTTCTGGGTTCAGTCTTAACCCGTACTTACGGAGATTGCGGAAGGTTTCCCACAAATCTTCGAGGTGAGCGGTCGAGAGAGGGCTCTTCATGACCGCGTCATCAATGTATACTTCTACGTTGCGGCCAATTTGGTCCCTTAGGACCAAACACATGAGGCACTGGAAGGTCGCCCTGCGTTTTTCAACCCGAAGGGCATGTGGACATAGCAGAAGGTGCCGAGGGGAGTTATAAAACTCGTCTTTTCCTCGTCTTCCACCGCCATTCAGACCTGGTGATAGCCCGAATAGGCGTCCAAGAAACTCATCAGCTCGCACCCCGCGGTGGAATCCACCAATTGGTCGATCCGCGGGAGTGGAAAATCATCTTTTGGGCATGCTTTATTGAGGTCGGTGAAGTCAACACACATCCTCCATTTGCCACTTGCCTTTTTGACGAGGACGGGGTTTGCAAGCCACTCGGGGTGTAGGACTTCCCGAATGAGCCCCGCCTCCCGGAGCTTAGCGATCTCCAGCTTGATGGCCTCCTGCCGTTCGAAGGAGAGCTTTCTCATCTTTTGTTTCACCGGGGGGCGACCAGGCATTACCGTGAGCTTGTGCTCAATAACGTCCCTGGGCACGCCCCCCATGTCAGTGGGCTTCCATGCGAAAACATCCGCATTTTCGCGAAGGAAGTCGATGAGTTGCGTCGCGTGCTCCTCGGGGAGGTCGGCCCCGATTTTGACAGTCTTTCCCTTGCCCTGGAAGAGGAAGACTTCTTGGAGATCCCCTTCGGGGCGAGGTTTTGGGGGGAACTTCCCGGGGAGCGCGACCGGTACTTCCGGGGTCGGGGAGGAGCTTCCTCCCCCCGGGGCCTTGACCAAGTTGATGTCTCCGATTACTGCGGTAGCGCGCTCGTAGAGGGAGCGGGCCATATCCTGATCGCCACGCACGGCGATCACCCCACCTGGCCCGGGGATCTTCATACAAAGATAATTGTGGTGGACCGCTGCTCCCAGGCGGTTGATGATGGTTCTCCCCATTATGACATTGTAGGAGGAGGGGAGGTCCACCACATCAAACCGAACTATTTCGGTCCAGTAATTATCCGGGGCGCTGAAGGTCATCGGGAGATCAACCTTTCCCACGGGGTGTATGGTTTTTCCCGGGACGAAGCCTTGCAAAGGCCCCGCCGCGGGTTGTAGGAGTTTCTCATCTACCTGCATTTCTTTGAACGCCTTCAAGTAAAGGACGTCCGCCGCGCTTCCACCGTCGACCAAGATTCGGGCAAGGCGACAGTTGAACACGGTGGCGGAAACGATTAGCGCGTCATTGTGGGGGAAGCGCACCCCATGCGCGTCTTCCATGGTGAACGTCAATGGGACGTCCGACCATTTTGACTGCCGGGACGTGTTAACGGCCCCTACCACCTTCACTTCTGGCGCATATTCTTTGCGCTGGCGTTTGGGATCTCGCCCGGAGGCAGATCCTCCCACAATAACATTAATGTGTCTCTGGGAGGTTTGAAAGGGGAGCTCGTCGCTCGAGCCCTTTTCCTGGCCTTGCTTCTGATGTCCCCCCAGGGGAGCGGGGAAGGGGTAAGGAGGTAGGGCCTCCTCCCCCCGGCCCATGTTGCTCGAGAAATGCCGCGAAGTGTTGAAGGAGCGCGTGGCATTCTCGGGTTGCATGGGAGTTGGACTTGGGGAAAGCGCACCATAAAGTGGCTCCAACCTCCTTGCCCCCTGGCTTGGGAGCTTCTCGCGCACGGGAGGATTGGCTTCCTCCGCCGCCTTTGGGCTTGGAAAAGGCCCGCTGTCCCCTGTTAGGATCCCAGGAGACGGACAACGTCAACTGTCGTGGTATAAAAAATACCTCGGCAGGTTTGATGACGTGCGCAACACGTGTTCCTCAACGCGAGCTGACCTTGTGAGGGGTCACCCCACGTTGGACAATCTCAGAGATTGACACAAGAGTTTATACAGGTTCAGGCCTCAGTGGAGGCCCTAGTCCTGTCGACGTGCTCCTGACTAGCGTCGGCTAGGGGGCTCTCTCCCGGAGAGAGGGCTCCAGAGCACGCCTATTCGTTTTTTGGTTTGAGTACAAATGAGTGTCTTAGGTTACAAGAGAAGGTTACAAGAGTATATATAGACCCCAAAAGACGCAAATTACTAAACTACCCCTGCTACAATCGTCAGATCGAGGGCAGGATAGTCTTTTGGCGAGGTCCAGGGCACCGATCTTGGACACGTGGCGGCTCTCGAAATTAGTACCTCCTGGAGAAGAGGCTCCGTGGGAGGGCTTCCCCCGGACCGGAGAAGGTGCTCCCGGGGAAGTCTCCCCCGAGCCTGGAGAAGGTGCTCTGGGGGAGGTCTCCCCCGGACTGGAGAAGGTGCTCCGGCGGAAGTCTCCTCCGAGCCGGGAGAAGTGTCGATGATTCGGACTCGGAGTCCTCAGCCGAACTTATGCAAAATTTGTAATGGTGAGACCTTTCAAGATGACCCTCAGGGAAGGTATGTAGAACAATGGTGAACAGGAGCACAGAGAGATTTATACAGGTTCGGGCCCTCGATGGTGGGAGTAATAGCCCTATGTCCTGTTAGGATTTCACTATAGGTGATAAAAGGTTACAGAGATAGCAGAAAAACTCCTTCACAGGCGAAGGATTTTTCCTATGTAAACGTACAGAATAAAGCCAGGGAGGCTTGTAGAAACTATCTAATTTGGGCCGTAGACTTGGCTGTTTTTCGTAGTTGAGATGTGTTATGTCTCACTTGTATCAAGAGTCTTGTTCTTCCAAATGGATCGGATGTCCCCCTTTCCTCGGACCTCTATGCCACCCTTTTATACTGGTCGAAAGGGTGCCACATGAAGAAACTGCATCAAACGGTTGGATGCGGTTTTTGGAGAACTGCTGTTAACTTCCACAGTGGTTATTAACACGTGTTAATCATGAATAACCGCATATATTAACCTCTGACGGTTGGTCTTCAACATGGAGGAATCCTCGGGATGCTTGGAATATCCTGCTATATGGATAACCGAATGAACTCCAAGCACCCTAGTCGAGAATGTTCTGACCGCGGAATGTGGGCTGACCGCGCAACATCCCGGATATCCAGTTCGCGTACAGCATACGAACTTCTGACCGCGCAAAGCCGTCGGCCTGATCACACGAAGCTCGCGACCTGATCGCGTAAAGCTTGCGACCTCATGGCGATGCCCCTCAGAATAGCTTGAGTTCGCATTGCCAGATACATGTCTGGTTCGAACCTGTCTTGGACCAAAAGTTTATTAGAAGTGACCCGGGTGACAATCCTCGTCAGCTAGCCCCCAAATTCGAAGAAAACGAAGAGACGTGTTTATTTCGAATTTTAAGACCATGCATTGGATTTTTAACTCGACTCTTCAATTTTTCCACTTAGTGGCGCACTAAGTGAAAAACGGTTGGTTTCCCAAGACGGGTTCTGACATTATGTGACGGGCAATGATAGCGCCGTAGGACTGTTTTTATCTCGAGATAAAATTGTAAATGCTTTGACGAAACCCGAGGCGTCTGGAATGCAAACCGTCACCCTGGCGGCTATAAATACCAGGCTCCTGGATTCGTAAAACTTCACAATTTCTCCTCACACCTAAGTCCTATTCTTGTCATCCTGCCTTCTTCCTTTTCACATACTCCTCCTGATGGCAGATCACAACATCATTGAGATTGAGAGTGATGAAGAGGAAGTTGTCGAACAAGGGCCTCAAACAATTGAAGATCTGTCTCCCTTAAGGAAGAAGCCCAAGGTTGACGAAGGATCTTCCAGTGGAACAAAGGTGAAGAATGTAGAAAGTCTCTTTCTTCCTTCAGTTCCTTTGACTCTCCCCGTTCATGCATCTCGGCAAGTTAGGCCTTTAACCTTGGAGAGGAATTATTCTCAACTCTCTCCTTTTCCCTCCAATTCTCCCATCCTTTTGGGTGATCGATATTCTGGTCGGCAAGCAGCGACTATCCCTCGATCAGATGATTGCCATATTGGGTTGGCGAAGCAATCATCTGGTGGGAAGGTTGCACTTCCACCATTTGATGATCCTCTTCCCAAGATGGGTATATCAACGAGTCATGCACTGGGACAGGTAATAATTCTTCTCCCCTTTTGCTGATAATTATAGTTAGTACGACTAACTTTTGCAAAATGCAGGAGGTTGGAGGCTTCAGCGATCAGCCTTCTGCTGCTCCACTCTTCCTTCCGGATAGACTCTTCTGGAGGAGAAGAATGCCCTGGAGAAGAAGACCGAGGAGATGGCCTCGAAGATTCTACGTCTAGCAGAATGTCTTGATCTATCCCGGGAAGAGGCGCACCATTTCCGTCGAGAGAGGGATCACGCTCAGCAACAGCAAGAATTCTCTGACTTGATTAGGGACAAGAGTGCGTCTGTTGTTAGGGACGATGTAGATAGACTTAGGGTAGTTGCTAGTTCCCTGGGGGTTGCCAGTGTAGATCCTACTGACAACGACATGTCCCTTGGGGAACTTTGTAAACTTCTTTCGGAGCAAGTCGACGTTTTGATCGACTGTATCCCTTTTGTATGTAAAGAATGTAAGAAATAAAAGTTTCTTATTTCTTATGAATATTCTTCACATCTTCTGTGCGAAAATATGGCCATAAACTTTATGTTCACGACCACTCATACACAGGAAACTTTAGTTCTGCGATCAGAATCATGCTTCCAAAAGCATCGCGACCTGCCCTGATGCCACGATCAGTTTTAGGGCCGCGATCAGAACTGAACTGTGACCAGAGTTGGAACTCGGTCAGACTGTCACTCCGATTAGAATCGAAGTTTATTCTAAAACATGGTTTCAATCAAACCACAACCCGATTAGAAATACATCCGTACGTCCAAAAATTAAGTTGCATGATTTTTTCGTAAAAAATGTTCAAAGCATACAAAGGAAAAACGTCTTCTGAAAAGTACTGAAAATTTTTCAGTCCTTTTGCACTTTCAGTTTTTGAAACAAAGAAGTCTTTTTGTTTCAGATCCGATGCCTGAACACTTTATTGGGTCCGCCAGAGGCAGTATCCATTATGGGAAATGAATAAAGCATTCAATGGAACGTTTGAAATGAAACGTTTACTCACATTAATGCGCCGGCTTGGGTTTATAAAAAGAGCAGATGTCTTCTCAAAGAAGCCACACAGCCAAAAACCCTCATCGTTCCCGCCGCACAAAACCCTCATTTTCTTCAGCCTTCGTCTTCCCAAAATCGCCAACTTTTCCTTTGATTCTCCACCAAAAAATGGCATCCTGGAGCCGATCCATTCACCACTCTGAGGAGAGCCTAGTGGCGTTGGAGAAGGAGGAGATCCTTCCTCCGCGGTTGCTCATCAACTGGCGGCCCGCGGAGAAGGACCAAGAAACCCCAACCGTCCAAGAGGGCGAGTTGGTGGTTTTTGAGGAGTACTTGCGCTGCGGGTTCCGATTCCCTGAGAGTTGGTTCCTCAAAGTTGTCCTTGAGCATTATGGGTGGGAATTGATTAACCTCCACCCCAACGCGATGCTGATCCTTGCAGTGTTCCAGCATCTCTGTGAGGAGTTTGTCGGAGTGTATCCCAGCGTGTATCTTTTCCGGCGATTCTACTTCTCGGCGTGGTCGAAGAGCACCAAAGCCGCCGGATGCATCTACTTCCGGCTGAGGGATAAAAAGGAGTATCCCTCCCCACCCCTGCTAGACTCTGTGCATAGGTGGCACCAAAGGTGGTTTTACTGCTCTCCACCGTCCGAGAGCAGCCTGTGGTTTGAAAACTCGCGACCAGAGAAGTCGAGCGAGTTGGATGCTCCCCCGGCGATGAATTTGGAGCTCTTGAAGCATGCCGAGGTGATCCTTCATTTGGTCGATCAAGGGTTGACAGCTCGAGATGTCATCCGAGACTTTGTGAAGAATCGGGTGAGTCCTCTGCGCAAAAGGGCTCATCCGGCATGGGAGATTAGGTCCATGGCGGACAGCACCTTGGACTACAGTAAAGGTATTTATTTCTTTGGCGCTGAGCTTTGCCATTCTTGAATTGCACAAATTCTGACTCAAATTTGGGAACAGTCCTGCCTTCATCTGAAATTGAGAGGCGGACCAACTCCCTCCTTAGGGCCTACACTGCTGATGTAGAGGGCCCTAAGGGATCGCCTCGCCCACAGAGCCTGATTCACGCCGGCGACGACCTTAAACAGGAGCGCCGAAAGGTACATTCTCTATCTGGCCTCCGTTTTTCAGGTCTTATGCATGTCCAGCACTAAACAATTCCATCGGAAATGTGAATCAGCTCCTAGGAAGGTTCGCCGAGACGACTTTCCCAAGTGAAAACGTCGGCTCTCTTGGGAAGCCAACGGTGAAGAACGTGAAGAAGGTCTCCCAAAGACCCAGGACAAAGAGTCCTGCCCCCAAGAAGGCCAGGCCAAATCCCGGGGAGGGATCTTCACGGAGCATTCCTCCTACCACAAGAAAGACGGCGGTAAGATATCACATCCCTTCTGTTTTACCAGGCGCAGATTGGAATCACTTCTTCGTCGTACAGGGAGAGGGGAGCGAGGAGGAAGAGGATGATGTTCCTCTGGTCATTCGGAGGAGGAAGATCGCGGACCTCCCATCCGGCGATGCTCCAAACTGCCCCGCAGAGACCACTGCTACCGAAGAGGTGGCTGTGGCAGATCCTGCAACCGCGGAAAATCTTGGGATCGCGGATGACCTCCCAGTTCCTGAAGCCCCCGAGGCTTCAGGGTTGATTGTCTCCGCTTCCCTAGTCGAAAGGACGACCTCGGTAAAGATTCCTTACGGTCATACTTTCTTCAATTCCTTCTGTATATTTTGACAAGTCAATGTTTATACAGGGAGAAGAGCTTCTCCCCGCGACTACCGCGAGTCCTAGGGAGGAAAATGCTCCACCTTTGCAGATAGAGGTGGAGGTGGTTGAGCAAAGGCCGGCTGTGGCTGCTCCGGTGATCCAGGACCTGCCAAAGCCTTCAGATGCAGCCCCACCAGTCAGCCTGGTAACCCAGGTAAAGACCTTGCTTTTTGTCTCTATCTTTTTCTTAGGAATATGCTCATAGCAGAACACATCCAGGGGGGAGATGCCTTGTTCGTCAAGAAAAAAGCTAGAACCGACGACGGTTCTCCTTCTCAAGGGGGACCTTCCTAGAAATCCCAGGGGCGGATAGGATTTCATGTAAGGTAAGAACCTTTAACTGGGCTATAATAAATGGTGATAAAAATTGCTCAACTTGTCTTCTTTGTCAGGCAAAGAAAGACGGCGTCCAGCCCTTCAACCGCCTCCGGAGGGGTTGAAGCCGTAGCTGGTACAGGAGCTTCCAACGAAGAACGCTCCACCCCTGTGGTCCAGGAAGTCGTCCAGACCACAGGGGAAGGAATAAATGCAGGGACCCAGTCGCGACCGATGACTACTGGGGGTAACGCCCAGCCGGCACTCCCACCGACTGTCCCTGTGGTAAGCACATCCGGGGCTCTGGCGAGGATCCCCGCTGGATTGGATGATGCTATCTTACAAAAGTTTATGAAGGTATAATGAACCTCTGCTCTCGTGCCTGAATTGTACTTAAGACACCTTTGATCCTCTTCCTTTGCATCACAGGGGTTATCCTGGCTAACAGGCCAGTCGCATGCTGTGATGGCCAGTACAGAAGCCATTCAGAAAGAATGTGACAGCTTGCGCAGGTGAGGATCATTACTCTTTGGTTAGTATGGGTGCATTTTGGTTGTGACTGCCTTGATTTCGCTGTAGAGAGGTTACATTTTTGAAGAAAGAGGTGGCCAAACTGAGGCTCAATTCAGTCTCGATGTTTAAGAAACAAGAGATCAAAATCAACAAACTTCGGTCAGAAAATGCTGGTAAGCCAATTCCTGATTAAGAAGACTTGAATCCATAACATGCAAATAATCTCCTCTCTCTGTACAGCGCAAGCAGGTCGAATTACACAGCTTAGTCGGGACAAGGGGCTTCTTGAATCCTCGATTCACCACACCGATCGGTAGATCAAAGAGCTGAGCCTCCTGGTCTTCGAAAAACTGAAGGCCGTGGCTGATCTTCTGAAGACCGATGTGGTAGAACCGAAGAAAGACAACCTCAGCGTAAGCGACTGGACATCGCTGCTCACTACCCAGGCAGAATCACTGCTTGAGTATCTCCCTGGAGATATACGGCGACGCGAAGAGGCGATCAGAACCAGGGTTCGATCAGCCGCAGCAGCCGTACTCAGCCGGATTCGACTTCACCATGGCCCAGATGCAGATCTGAGCGCGCTGGTGGGTCCGGTTGAGGTCGAGAGTGACGAGCTGCTCGATGCCGTCATGGAGGAGGTCAAGCCCTTCGTAGACAGGCTCCTGACTGAGCTGGGGATCGAATGATCCTTGTTTTTGTATCCAAACAATTGTGTATAATGCAATGTATGTAAAAAACCATTTTTGACAGAAAGTGCATATTTTGCAATTTTATATTATGCGTTTCATACTATAAGCACGTCCCTCCTAGCCCCCGCCTTTGCTTATGAATACTGAAGCCTTAGTGTTATAAGCAGAGGAGAAAACATAAGCGTAACGACCAGGGGTGTGTGTTTTAAACCAACGATCAGGATCAATGTAACGTCTAATCTTATTGCGAACTAGTAGCCACTCAGGTGACCAAGGACTTGCCAGATAGCCCCGTATGCGCTGAGAAACGGCTTATTTAGGAGTGACTTATCTGGAAGTGGTCATGAGATCGACCAGCGAATCCGATTAAAATGTTGTAATGATCTGACCGCCGGCGGTCAGCCCCCAGGTCGAATGCATATGATACGGGCTTAAAGAGAAAAACTCATTGTATGAAAGCAAAACATATTTTATTTTATGAAAAGATGCTAATTGAACAGGAAAAAAGGGATTGGAATACTTACACGTAAAACTTGCGAAGTTGATCGATGTTCCAAGTATTGGACAAAATCCGACCATCCTCCATAGCTAACCGCGCCGATCCTGTTCGCGGCACGAGACAACAGTATAAGGACCTTCCAATTTTGGGGAGAATTTGTTGCGATTAGACTGGTCTTGAATTTTTCGTAAAACCAAGTCGCCCACGTTGAGATCACGTGGTCGGACCTTTTTACTGTGATACCTGCGTAAAGCCTGCAAGTATGCCGCGGATTTAATCAGGGTGCGATCACGCCATTCTTCTAAGAGGATGAGATCTTGCGCCCGTTGTTCGGACTGATTAACCTGTTTGAATTGATCTGTCCGAACAGAACCAATACTTACTTCCATAGGCAATACAGCCTCGGCCCCATAGACCAAATGGAAGGGCGTCTCGCCGGTGGCTCGACTAGAAGTAATCCGTAATGCCCATAGAACTGTATAGAGCTCGTCTGCCCAAGCCCCCGAGCGGGTCTTAAGGCGATCAAAGACGCGCTTTTTAATGCCTTGCAGTATTTGCCCATTGGCTCGTTCTACGGCACCATTGCTTTGTGGATGTGCCACAGAAGCAAAGCACACCTTGGTCCCAACCTGATCGCAGTAGTCCAGGAAAAGACAGCTGGCGAACTGAGAACCATTGTCTGTGACGAGACGATTTGGAACACCAAATCGTGCCACAATGTTCTTATGGAAGAACTTTTGTGCAGCTGATGCGGTAATGTTTCGTACTGGTTCGGCCTCAATCCACTTTGTAAATGTGTCAATGGCTACGAACAGAAACTTGTACCCATTGACCGCTTGTGGCATAGGACCGACGATATCCATCCCCCAGACCGCGAATGGCCATGCGAGAGGAATGGTTTGCAACGCATAGGCAGGTTGATGAACTTGTCTTGCGTGGAACTGACACTGGGGACACATCTTGACCATATGTTTGGCATCATCAAGTGCCGAAGGCCAGTAGAATCATTGTCGAAAAGCCTTTCCGACCAGTGTCCGATATGACGCGTGCGCACCGCATACACCGTCATGTATTTCTTTCAAGAGGGATTTTCCTTCCTCCTGAGATATACAACGCATGAATACTCTTTGAGTACCCTTTCTGTACAGAATCTCATCTATGAGTTTGTACAGACGCGCTTTTCGAATTAACCGATCACTTTCGGTTTTGTCCTCGGGTAGGGTCCCATGTTCAAGATAGACCCTCAATGGATGAGTCCAATCTTGTTCCTGACCGAGGTTGGTAACGAAGGCTATTACCGGATCATCCTCGACCGAAGTCATGATCGAAGGATGGTCCAAGTGTTCAATGAACACTCCTGCCGGAGCGGATGAGCATGAGTACCCAATTTTGGATAATTGGTCTGCGAGAATATTGTCCTTTCGCGGGATGTATTGGACTTCAAAATGACTGAAGTGTTTTTCCAATCTCCTCACTTCCCCCAGGTAATGAGCCATTGTCTCATCGGAGGTGCTGTACTCCTTGTTTACCTGGTTTACGACCAGTTGTGAGTCTCCCCTCACCACTAATCGACGGACTCCGAGGAATTTTGCTGCCCGAAGCCCTGCAAGAAGACCTTCATACTCAGCCGCGTTATTAGTCGCGACAAAGTGTAATTGGATGACATACTTAAGCTGTTCGCCCTGAGGCGTAACTAAGACCACCCCAGCCCCCGAGTGTTGAAAACTGCGAGAGCCGTCAAAGTACATTGTCCAGTAATCGGGGCACTCCAGTTCCTCTGCCAACTGCTCGGGTGGCTCAGGGTTGGTCCATTCGACCACAAAGCCGGCCAAAACCTGAGACTTAACCGCCGTGCGGGGCGTGAAATGGATCTCGAAGGCACCGAGTTCGACCGCCCATTTGGCGATTCGACCAGATTTCTCTGGGTTTCGGACAATATCCCCCAAAGGAAAAGAGGAGGGTACTATGATCTTGTGCGCTTGAAAGTAATGTCGTAGCTTACGGGAAGCCATCAGTAGCGCATAAAGTATCTTCTGGACCTCAGGGTAGCGCTCCTTAGGACCATGAAGTACCTCGCTCACATAGTAGACGGGTCTATGTATTCCTTCTCTATCTGCGATCAGAACGGCGCTGACCGCGTGCGGCGTGGCCGCCAGGTAAAGAAGCAGTGGTTCTCCTTTGTCGGGAGACACCAATACTGGCGGACTGGATAGATATGTTTTTACCTCCTGAAATGCTTTTTCGGCCTCATCTGACCATGTAAAATTACAGAAGGGCAATCCCCTTTCGCCTAGTCGTGATATAAAACGACTTAAAGCCGCCATGCGACCATCCAGGCGTTGAACATCCTTCATGGTTGAGGGCGATCTCATTTGTTCAATAGCCCTGATTTTCTCAGGATTAACTTCAATGCCCCTGGAACACACAAGAAAACCGAGGAGTTTTCCTAAAGAAACCCCGAAAGAACATTTCTCCGGGTTTAATTTTATTCCAAAGCGATTCAAATTACAGAATGTTTCAGCGAGATCGTCCAAATGAGACAATCTCTTGGTACTTTTTACAACCAAATCGTCTACATATGCTTCGAGATTACGCCCTATCTGGGAAAGAAAGGTCTTTTGCATCAAGCGCTGGTATGTGGAACCTGCGTTCTTGAGACCGAACGGCATTCTGACGTAGCAGTATGTGCCGAACGGGGTGATGAAGGCAGTCTTCTCTTCATCGTCTTCTGCCATGCTAATTTGATGATATCCTGAGTAAGCGTCCAGAAAACTCATCAGTTCACAACCCGCAGTCGAGTCGACCAGCTGGTCGATGCGGGGAAGGGGGAAGTCATCCTTTGGGCAGGCAGCATTGAGGCTAGTGTAGTCGACGCACATGCGCCACTTGCCATTTGACTTGCGGACCATGACCGGATTTGCGAGCCATTCCGGGTGATCCACTTCGTGGATAAACCCAGCCTGTAGGAGTTTGTCCAACTCCTCTCGGATGGCTTCCTGTCTGTCAGCAGCAAAACGCCTGAGCTTTTGCTTTATTGGTCGTTGTCCAGGTCGAATTGCTAACCTATGCTCAATTACTTCCCTTGGGACACCGGGCATGTCAGACGGTTTCCACGCAAACACGTCTGCGTTAGCCCGGAGGAAAGCAACGAGGTCGAGTTCCTATTTGTCATCCAAAGCTGATCCGACCCGAATTGTCTTGGATGGATCATCTGGGTACAAAGGAACCAATTTGAGCTTTTCATCTGGTCGAGGAGCAGCCTTGATCGCGTCGGTGGTAACAGTGGCGACCTGAGCGTCCTAGAGGGGAAGTTGATCGACCATCTCCAAAAATAGCCGGTCGCACGTGAGTGCCACGTTGCGACTGCCTCGGACCGAGATGACACCTTTGGGGCCAGGCAATTTCCCGCACTGATAAGCATAGTGCGTTGCCATCATGAACTTAGCAAGAGTTGGCCTGCCAAAGATTGCATTATAAGCTGAGTCACAATCAATTACATCAAAAGTAACCAATTCTGTCCGGAAGTTGTCTGGTTCTCCCAGAGTGACCGGGAGGACCACTTGTCCCAATGGCATCATGGAGGGGCCTGGGATTATCCCATAAAACGGATGGATTATGGGCTTAATCTTCGAACGAGGAATTTGCATCTCGTCGAGTGCCTTGACCAACAAAATGTCAAGGGAGCTTCCTCCGTCGATCAGGACCCTTTCAACTCTCGCGTTACTGATGATCGGGGTAATGACCAGGGGGAGTCTCAAGGGTCGTGTTAACCCCGCCGGACAATCAGCGCGATCAAATGTTAAAGGTGTATCCGACCAACGGGGGTACTGAGGTTCGCCAAGGGATGTCTCCGTTTGGTTAACCTCTCGGTAAAAGGCTTTAACTGCCTTTTGGAAACGAAGGAAGAAGAACCTCCAAAAATAACGTTAACATGATTTTGAGGTACCTGGTAGGACATTTCCTCGTCTCCGTCGGCGTCCCTAAGTCCGCACGCCTGTTCTTTAGGCGGTAAGGTTGGCATTGGCCCAACTCCCTGGTAGAAGTCATCCAGTTGCTTCAACCAACTCCTGTAGTTCTTGAAATCGTGGCCTGCGGAGTTGTGGAGTGGAGACCACCTCTTGCCCTCCTGCGGATTAGTTGACTTTTCTGGCTGGTCGACATTTTGACCACCAGAGGCAGTTTTATTTTTGAATGAAGACTTATTACCTTTGGTCGAAGGTGGCTTCTCTGCGACTGCGACCTCGCGGTACTGTCCAGAGCGGTTCCTCTTCGACTTCTTTGACTTCCCACCCGATGAAGATTCCGGCTTCTTGCTTGAATCTTCTTTCCTGGCGTCCTTGAAGCCTGGTTGGGGTGGTAGGTCCCCCTTGTCGACCATTCGGTTCCATTCGACTGCTTCGGCTGCATCGGAATATCGATCGGTCATGTCGAACAGATCGGCCACTGATCGAGGAGGGTGGATAAGCAAGTCCTCAGTGAATCTCCGGTATCGAACGGCATGCTTAAATGCCCTGATTACGGAGCCATCAGATATGTTCGGGATGGTATTCCTCACCCCGACAAACCTCTTGACAAACTGCCGAAGTGTTTTGGTTGAAGTTTGCGGCAGCCGATGCAGGTCGTCCTCCTTACCCGGCTTTTGGTAACAATTTTGGAAATTGCTGAGGATGGCATCGCATAGCATTTCCCAATTGTAGATGGAACCCTCGGGCTGATTAAACAGCCAGGTTCTAGCCGGTCCTGCGAGGACTGTAGGCAGGTAGTTGGCCATGACTTTGTCATCGCCTCCTACCGCTTGGATGGCAGTAATATAAATTTGAAGGAACTCGGATGGGTTCTGAGTTCCGTCAAACCTCTCAATGGCCCCTGGTCGAAACTTATCGGGCCAAGCGACTGCTCGCAGGCCAGGCGAAAAAGCTTTACAGCCAACGTAAGGACTGTGAATCGCCCTGTGACTGTCGGTTGGGTCTCGGGCGACCTCACGCAATGGCGAGGTTACTTGTGGTCCCAAACGAGAGTGAACAGGAACTCGATCCCTGCTACGGGAATCCTGCATTCGCTGTATTTGTCCTGTCGGGATGGTACGGGCGGCGGGTAACTTCGTCGGCCGGAACCAGAATGAGTACCCTCTCGCTCGCAGGAATGCGTTACCGAGCGGGAGGAGGCCGTTGGGGTCGCCTCGGACGCGACCTCATCCAGTCTCTCCGCCAGGATCCTAAAAAAGGCCGGTTTCTGCGCATCCGTGACCGTAGGAGGAAAGTTACGCATGACTTCCGCGATGGATCGCAATCGACCATGGGTACTTCTCCTAGGGGCACCAGGTGTTATTGTTTCTTCGTCCACTGGGAAACGCTCCGGTGGCAAAGAACGGGTCTGGCCACGTTTTCGACCACGCGACCGTCGAGAAGAACTCGGAGCAGCATCGTAACGAGCCTGCGCATCTTGAAGAGCCTCTAGGGCAGTTCTGCGCAATTCGTTGTTTTGTTGCTCGAGATCTTGATCCTCCTTCTGTTTGCGATCTTGTTCTTCCCTGGCAGCCTGTTGATCAGGAGTTTCTTCTGACAGCGCAGCAAACTGCCTAGGGAGAGAGGTTGCCGATGGGGAAAACATCTCAGTTTGTTCCGAGTCGGACTCGAAATCAAAGAGACGGTGAAGGTTATCAGGGTCGAACCTTCCAGGGCTAATTTCCGGGTCATCATCGTACTTTCCCTCAGCGGGGTCGTATGACGGGCTGGATTCACCGCCTAGCGCATTAAGAACCTTTGTGGGTTCTGACCTTGCACCCGTTGCTTCCTGGTCGATCGACATGACCTGGAGAGACGATTCAACTTGTGGAAGATTCTGGCCTTCGACCTCCTCCATCGGGACAGGATCGCTTGGAGAAGGCATTGGTATATGGGCATAATCCTTGAGATCGAAATCGTTCTCGGAATCATATGCTCCAGCCATGTTTCAGCGAACCTCCGGATTTTAGTTAGGACGCCTTGAGAAAGGCCCCACGGTGGGCTCCAGCTGTCGACGATTCGGACTCGGAGTCCTCAGTCGAACTTATGCAAAACTTGTAATGGTGAGACCTTTCAAGATGACCCTCCGGGAAGGTATGTAGAACAATGGTGAATAGGAGCACAGAGAGATTTATACAGGTTCGGGCCCTCGATGGTGGGAGTAATAGCCCTACGTCCTGTTAGGATTTCACTATAGGTGATAAAAGGTTACAGAGATAGCAGAAAAACTCCTTCACAGGCGAAGGATTTTTCCTATGTAAACGTACAGAATAAAGCCAGGGAGGCTTGTAGAAACTATCTAATTTGGGCCGTAGACTTGGCTGTTTTTCGTAGTTGAGATGTGTTATGTCTCACTTGTATCAAGAGTCTTGTTCTTCCAAATGGATCGGATGTCCCCCTTTCCTCGGACCTCTATGCCACCCTTTTATATTGGTCGAAAGGGTGCCATATGAAGAAACTGCATCAAACGGTTGGATGCGGTTTTTGGAGAACTGCTGTTAACTTCCACGGAGATTATTAACACGTGTTAATCATGAATAACCGCATATATTAACCTCTGACGGTTGGTCTTCAACATGGAGGAATCCTCGGGATGCTTGGAATATCCTGTTATATGGATAACCGAATGAACTCCAAGCACCCTGGTCGAGAATGTTTTGACCGCGGAATGTGGGCTGACCGCGCAACATCACGGATATCCAGTTCGTGTACAGCATACGAACTTCTGACCGCGCAAAGCCGTCGGCCTGATCGCACGAAGCTCGCGACCTGATCGCGTAAAGCTTGCGACCTCATGGCGATGCCCCTCAGAATAGCTTGAGTTCGCATTGCCAGATACATGTCTGGTTCAAACCTGTCTTGGACCAAAAGTTTATTAGAAGTGACCCGGGTGACAATCCTCGTCAAGAAGGTGTCCTAAAAAAGAGGGGGATCCCCCTCCCGTCCTTGGGTGATGCTTCTGGCACTGCTAGTATTTTCCCCCAACAATATTATATTTAAACAACCGATTTAATAGACAACTAATGGACTGTGTGCCATGTTAAAAATTAAGTTATAAAGGAAAAATGCTCGGATAAAGTGGTTTGGAATGATGATGGTACATGAAGCACATGGGTGATGTGGTCAGTTCTTTACCCGAACACTTAAGAACTAAATTATTGTGCCTTACTTCCAATGATATGTTACCATACTAACCACAAGTTTGGTATGAGACGGGCATGACTTAGTAATTTTGTCAAATATTTAACTTATTTTGCATGGATAGTGAGAGACGAAAGTGATGTGTTTATGGGATGTGGTCCTTCCATTGATTCACGGCTAGACAAAGGGGAGGACCCTACCGCGGAGTAGCACTGAAAAGGGATCGGGGTAGGGGTATAGCCCGCTACAACGGCTATGGATTTTGTTCGATGCATGATAAAACCTTGGCTGAGCAGAGTTAAAGTTTTTATAAGACAATGAGAAAAGCATGTGATCTTCGACTCAATCGCATGCAGTATTGTTGCATGTATATGCGTTAACAGTGGTAGTCGAAGTAAATTATGGGAAAAGTAATACCCCTTTGCAGAGTGTAAAGAATGTATTTGAATACTCCATACCCTCGGATTAGCGTATGTCATGATCAATGAATTTATCATGTGGTTGGGTACAAGTAGATTTATGAATTACATTTTAAGATGTTAAATTCACCCTTAAAAAGCTAACTATGATATATATAATACATTCTTATTAAAGTGAATAGGAAGTTAAATTTTTGCAACCACTATACTACAATGGTAAATTATGAACTAATTTATTATAACTATTTTCATGAATCTTCCATCATGTTTATCGATTTCTTAAATATATATATATTTTGCCACAATCGACTTGCTGAGTACTCTGTACTCACCTCGAAGTCTTAAATTGTTAGAAGAATAAGAAGTTGACCAAGAACTACCCGAGGATGAACCAGCTCCACTCGAGGGCGAGTTTGATCAGTTCTTTTAATGTAGTGGCTCATGGCTGAGCTCGACTGTGGGAAGGGCTGTTGTACACGTGTAACACAAATAAGACCTGGCCATGATGGCCCTTGCTGTAAGACATTACTGTAATGTTGTATAATTAAATGTTTATAAGTCGTGGTTGTGATATACACTCTCTTTACAACTATATCATGGGGAGTTGTAAGCCACAGGCGAATTTGCCCTGGCAAACCCCTGTAAGGCACCTCGCCACACGCATCTAATCTAAAATTCCTACATTCTCATCTCACATATAAATAATCTAATTATTACTAATATTCATAAATACACAGCTCATATATAAATAAAATTTATACTTATTATTATACAACAGATCTAAATTATATACAACAGATCTATACTTTTATAGTTGACCTATAATTATACAACAGATCTACATTGTATATATATACGTCATATCTACATCTTCTATACCAGATCTAAATTATTCATAAATTTTCTACGCATTTCCTACAACAGATCTGCATTTTAACCTTAAATAAGATTACATATAATTAAATTTACACTAATTATCTCTAAAAGTTTAAAAATTTTATATCTTTTTTAATCTGTTCTTCTTCTCTTCCTCTTCTCCCTTTTCTCCTTCTCTTTTCTTTTTCTCCCTTTTCTTCTCTCCCTCTTCTTTTTTTTTTGCTGTTTGTTTCACCAGTCGCCACCTGGACTGACAATTGGTGGATTTTTCCAGCACTCACCACTTGGGCTTTTTTGCTACGTCAGGCTGTGGGTCGACGACTGCAGTTATTTTTGCAATTTGTTTTTATTCTATGTTATTTGTAGATTTTTCATTTTTTATATGCTTTCTTAACAAAAAATTCCTGATTCATCAAATATCCAATCCGAAGTCGATTCATTCTCACCCCTGGTATTAGTGGTAATTAGTGCATATTAGTTGTGATTGGCGGTAATTAGTTATGATTAGTAGTGGTTAAGGGTATGAGCAAGTATTAGTGGTGATTTTGAGTAATTAGCAATGATTAGTGTTAATTAGAGGTGATTAATGCTTATTAGTGGTGATTAGCATTGATTAATTATTACTAATGGTGGTTTTATACATCAACTTTGTAACTATATTAAAAAATTCAAATTCTCTTACAATAGTAACCAAATTTATTTAATCAAATAAACACCATCTTATTACATCCTAATTCAGCTCAGATAAACAATTAACCAAAATTTGTATCATATCATACCCAACCAAACAATCAACCCGTAACATCAAGTACGGGTGAGCTCTTCCATATATACCATTTCAGACGATGCCGGTACCATTTCTTCTTTTCTCGTTTTACTAAATCCACGAAAACACATTAGACAATACGCAGAGATTCAGAAGTATTGCAGCACCGAGCACTCTAGTTCAAAATGGAAACTTTGATGGGAAATATACTAATTCATCCGTAAAATAATCACCTCAGTGGAAGACAGAACAAATACTACATCTATTTGTTTTTAAAATAAAAAATTGTACTTAAAAAAATATCAATTTACATTTTTTAGTCAAATATGATCTTATTTTCTTAAAATACCATTATAATCATTACTCCACTAAAACATAAATCACATAGATGCGAACAACACACCTACTATATTAGTCACTAGTATTATGGGTATATTTGTAATTATATATCACTTTCTTAAAAATTATGTAAGATAAAATTAAATATTTTCCTAGGCGAGAAATGATATTCTTGCAAAAAACCAAAATGTGTTATTCTTGTATAGAATTTTTTTATGAATAACCCAATAAAAAAATTTCGAAAACTAACCTAAAACTTTTTAAAATTACAAAAATGACGTTTAGTCGCGACTGATATTCAGTCGTGATCCCGGCTTGCGATTGAAAACGTAGCACGGCCCATATGCACTGTTGGTTCAGGATCATGCCACGTCTGCTTTTAGTCGCGAGCTGGGATCATGACTGAAACCCGCAACGTTTCAGTCACGAACCCGGCTCGCGACTGAAAGCTAGACTTTCACCTGATCCAAAAGCTAGGGTTTGGGTACGTTTGGGGCGTTTGGGTGTGTTTGGGTGTGAAATGCACACAAACTTAAAGCTAGGGTTTCACCTGATCCGAAAGCTAGAATTCATAAAATATTTGATAAAATTATTCAGTAAAACAAAGAGAAAGCTTCACAGAGCTATATATTAATTTTCATATCACCTCACCATTATCTAGTCTAAGAGTTTGGGTGCATTTTTCTTCTTTGAAGTGTCAATTTTGCAAAGTGCCAACAAATCAACTTGTGAGGATCAGCCTCCTAATGAGCTAGGGTTTCATTTGCGACCCTGGCTCGCAATTGAAAGCTAGGGTTTCGGTTTTCAGGGAACAAAGGCTAGGATTTCGGTTTTCAATACAAATTCTTGATGTTGTAGATAAAATAGAAAGTTACATGCGTCAGTGAAAATTGCAAAAATAATTGGAACCAGGTCTACAGCAGCAAAAGGTGATCAAACTGTGGTGCATCACTTGATCCAAGTAGAGAGTGTCAAGCTCGCCTAGAAGATTATTTATAATGTTCCTCTCTACTTCATTACAATTCGGGTCAAGCCACAACATGTAATTGCATCTATCATTCTCCTCTTTGCGGCCACAATGTAAATAGCTTCTACCGGTAGTGTCGTAAGCCCAAGACGTACTGACTATAATATCACCTCAACATCCACATATGAAGTCATCTGTGTTGGACGCAACATCAGGCCAATTGAACTCCTCCGCAGGCCGCGTTGTTGGGTATGTATCTCCATGGCAAGAGCAATAACAAGGATGTCTGCAGCAACACATGTGTTAAATATCGTGCATGTTGATGGACAGCTCCTCCATGAAGTCGAGCTACTCACGAAGTCTCTTCTTTTTGCAGAGAAGACAGAGTGTTATACATGCAGCCTTTGTGCTCCACTAGGGGTCAAGTCAAAGCAGGAAAGTGCACTTACGAGCATCTTCCCTCAGAATCTCTAAAAATCTCCTCGCGTAGTCATCCTAAACGGAGGATGTGGTAGTCTTCGGCAACAAACCGCAGTTGCAATGGCATAGCCCTGAACTTTGTCCTTCATCCAACAAATAAAAGCGAATAACCCAGAAAGTAACACATAAATTGTCGCTTCATTTATGCGACCTGATTATGTACTTACCTTGGTGCGCCTTCTTCTCCGGCCACGGCTACCGTCACCCCCCATGTTTGGTTGGGCGTGTGAGGGAAGTGTAAGTTGTGTTCGAAGCTCAACGGCCTAATTTATAAAAGTGCAATTCATGAAGGGTTCAATCATTGGTTGGACATATCTGTAGGAAAGCAGATGCTCCGTGGAAAAGATGAAATGTACAAAATCTGAAAAGTAGAAAAGACTAATCGTATAAAAACTGAAAAGTAGAAAAGTGGAAATGCAGAATTGTACAAAAGTAGAAAAGTAAAAAAGTATGAAAGATGTATCGTATAAAAGTTAGAAAGCTGACAAAAGCCTACAGAAAAGTGAAAAGTAGGATAAAATCCTACATCAAACTACTACCCCTTCCCCCTCTTTGGCTGGTCCTGATACTCTGATGGTGTGTAGCGAGGGGGCTTGATGATCCCTGACATGCCATCTCCTCGCCGGTGGTGTCTGCGCAGATGGCGGAGCCTGCGAAGGCTGTGTCGGCTGCGTAGGTGGTGGAGCATCAGCAAGGTGCGAAGGCTGCGTAGGATACTACTGTCTAGCTGGGAGGCTGGTGCCACGCAAGAGGTTGCGCCTGTATATGAGCCAGGATCTCCTGCTGCGTCGCACCCTGTCCCTCATCCTCCGCCAATTCCTGAGCCAACCCATAGTCTAGCTCAACCATGTGCGCAGTAATATCGAGCTCTTCATCCGAAGAGCTGCTGGTAACCACGACACGCGGCTGTTGAGGTGGAGGGTGTGACGATGACGAGTGGTCCACTAGTGGCACATGCGACGAAGGACCGGGCGCCGACAGTGATGGTGGAGGAATCACAGTAAAGTGAGGTAGTAGCAACACTCTAAAATCGACCAGAATCTGATCGAGCCACCACTCGACATCTGCACAATATGTGTAGAAGTCGTTGCTGGGCACGGCCCCACTGTCACGGATCCTGACCATCATATCACGTGCACCGGCAAAGATGGCACCGATGGTGTCGAGCTGCATACACAAATTAATACAATTATAAAATGACAATCCATGTGAAAGTAAGGTTACATAGAGTTAAAGAACTCACACAAGAGTGGATTTGCCCTAGAAGGCGTCGGTCAAAGCGCTCATTAATAGTGGTAGGACGATCAGGCTCATCAAGCGCAGCTGGTGGACCGCCCGCCAATCTATAGAATGTGCGAGGTCGGTACCACGACAGGTACAAAAAATGGATGTCATGGCTATAAGGTCTGTCCTCCACAACCGTTCGTGTGTGGGCCTGATCCATGCACTCCTCCACATAGGGCCGCCGCCAAAGTACGAATTCGTCCCTTCCCCGACCCTTCCTCGATTGCCTGTGGAATAAACAAATTAGTGACATAAATCATTTATAAAGTTACATATGAAAGCAATACATATTTTACATGCACATACTTGTGAACATAGTGCGGGATCTGTCGGGGAGGCGGCACCAGAACATGCTCGCGTAGGCCGAATTGGCGCATAACTCTCTCAGGCAAATACCTCTCAACCATGTGCAAGAAAACCTAAAAAACATGGGTACGCTAGTAAACAGCATCCTACGTACAAAGAGAAGAAAGGCCAACTGATGCAACGATCTAGATGTGCTGCTATGTCCATGGATGCCAGATAATACTGTCATCGAGGAGCAGATCAAAGCTCGTGGCGTAGAAAGGATATTAGAGGTGCACCTGATCCATGGACCATCTCAAACTTAGCCTAGCCCACCTCCATCCCATCACGGGGCCGTCCCTCATATCACCGGCCATTGCGAACTGATCCCACGACACCAGCGATCGACCGATGGGGAAATGCTCGTACGACCACATCTGCAGGAATATGGCGCACCCTCGAAAAGAGAGTTCATTTGGTCTCTACTCGTGGCGTCGCACAATCCCCTATAGGTGTGGCAGAGCACAGCGGATCCGAAACTGAATTGCGGCATGTGCCCCAACTCAGAGTCCGCAATAATCCTAGTGAGCTGAATGAACTGCCGCTCGCAGATATCTCCGTGGGTGCCAACGAACAGCAGCCACCCAAATAAGTACAGCAAATACGCCTCCAAATGACGCCTGACGACCTCATCTAGAGCTGCCACTAGGAACGCCGCATCTTGGACGACACGCAGGTAAGTCTGTGGGACTCCTGCCGTCTGTGCAAACCCTCTCGCTGGCCTTATACCATCAAAGCGCTGCAAGAAAATTAGCCGCCATGCAGCTCTATCGGTGGCCGTAGGAACATATATATCTCCTTTGATGGGCAAGCCAAGTAGCATGCTGACATCCTAAAGAGTGACGGTGAGCTCGCCAAAGCTGAAGTGGAAGGTGTGCGTCTCCGGTCTCCACCGATCCACAACCGCACTAACGAGGGCTTGGTCGAAGGGGAATCACTGAGCTCAATCCACCATACGTGCGAAAGGAAGCAATCCGGCCTCGAGAAAATGAGGTGTGAACCGCCCATCCAGAAACCACATCTCCCACGGTGTCCTCATGTACAAAGACGGCAGAACGGTGCCCTGTAGAGGCGCTGAGCATGGTGACACTCCTGATGGTGCTGTGCAATCAACTCGAGAGCTGATGCTCGTCCGCCATACCTGTAGTTATCACATATTGGTCGACAAATTGAAACATTACAATTAACATACATTCAATATTACGTACGAAAATTCACAACAATGCATTGCAAAATTATAGTTTTATTTAAAGAAATTCACAACAACCCATACAGATAAAAGTGAATTGCTTCAGTTTCTCGAAGAAGTTGATGTGCCTGCCACCTGTGGGCATCAGTTTTAGGTGTGACTAGGCTGTCTACAACCGATGCATCTAAGGAGGTCAACTTCACGCTTTGCTGCACCATATCGACCGACATGGCTCACAAGGAGCCTCTTGTCTGGGATCTATGTGATGGCATCTTCCGGCGATAGCTCTTGATGGTTTCCCGTCGCCGCAAACTTGTGAAGACACCCTCCCAAGTTTTCGACAAGTACTGGAGAGTATAATAAGTTGAGATGTACTGTGCTGGATTGATTCCAAGAACTAAGTAGGCAGCGATAACATGCGAGCAAGGAATGTGCAGCAGCTGAGGCTTCTTGCATGTAGATTCGGCATCTGCATTTGTAATTCAACATTCGTGGACCCGACCTGCTCTCAATGTGCCATGAATATGTTTGTGCCTTAGCCGAACCTCGTAGTTTTCATTCAAACGACTTAGCACTGAGACATCATGTATCAATGACTTTCTCATCCGAAATTCAAGGTCATCATTAACCTTTTTGGGTCAGTGTACTAAAGAGTCATGCACAAATACTGATGCCACCAAACTCCTACTGTCATAGTATGCTATTGTGTGATAGAATGTCATCTCAACTATGGCAATGAGTGGTAAGCATCGCACACCTTTCAGGATGAAATTGTACACCTCAGCAAGATTTTTCGTTATGATTCCATACCGTGCCCCATCTGTGTTGTGCAGCAACGACCACTTCACCTTTGGTTTGGTCTGAATCCATTGACTAAAAATGAGACGCCTCCTGCAGTTTCCGTCGCCAGTAACACCGCCATCTTCTAGTACACCTGGCTCTTGTCTTTTCTTCAACGTACTCTCGTCCAACGACTTCCATATAGTTGAGAACTTCAACTCTTGGTTCTGCTTGGCAAGCCATTTCAACACCTGCATCAGGCACCTACTCTTGAAAACGAGTATGAAAATTCACACCAAGATGCTAGAGCACCAATGACTCTGCAGATCATCCTAGGTCAGCGAGGGATCCACTCCAGATTGCATGTACTCGATCGCACTAAGCATTCCTTTGTTTCAATCAAGAATTAAGCACACGTGCTCCCGATCTTTGTCGACCACATTATTCAGTTTTCCCAAGAACCACAGCCAGCTGCTGTAGTTTGTTGCATCTAGACCCTTAATCTTGATTTTGATGATAAATGACAGCAAGTGTCTTGGATTAATCTATTTTTCTTTGAGTATGGTCCTTCGAGCAGGTGAAAAGATGAAATGCTAAACGGGAGTCGCAAAATGGAAGTTTAAAAGCCTAAGATCAGGTGAAAAGATGAAACACCAAACGAGAGTCGTAAAATAGGAAGTTGAAAAGCCTAAGGTAAATTGTTTTGGATTTTACCGATCTCGGTGTTTGGAGTATTGACCGGATTTATAGAAATTCTTTTTAGTTTTAACCGTACTATTAAGAGGGGTTGCGAACTCTCTTTTAATTCTGGCAAAAACTGAGAAACTCTTAGGTCATTTGTTGCATTCATTTTATTTCACAATTTTGGTCGAATCTGAGAAAAATATATAGATTTCGAAGAGGGACTGAAACTGGTCTTTTGAGCACTGTTCATTCGACCAGAGGTCATTCGAGCACTGTTCATTCGACCAGAGGTCTTCCGAGCACTGTTCCTTTGACCAGAGATCTTCCGAGCACTGTTCCTTTGACCAGAGATCTTCCGAGCACTGTTCATTCCAACGGCTACTTACTAGCCGTTAGAAGTCGAAGTTGTCGGCGAGCTGTACTGATTTCTTTCCTTACTCGACCATAATGGCTAGCTGAGAGGTGTGGGCTATAAATATGTGTTTTGACCAGTATCTTCATACATCTTCAAGCCTCATTCTCATATACACCTTTGAGCAATTCTTCTATACACTTTTGAGTAGTTTTTGTATACATTTTTGAGCAGTTTTATACACACTTTTGAGCAATTTTTATAAACATTTTGAGCAGTTTTGCTAAACATTTTTGAGCAGTTTTTTCTAAACTTTTAGAGTAGATTTTCTATACACCTTTGAGCAGTTTTTCTACATATCTCTGAGCCATATTCATATATACACTTAAGCCAAAGGCTTCTAGCACTAAAGTCTTGATCTTTTGATCAAAATCATTATTTGTGATTGTGAAAGATCCCCCGAGAAAAATCATCTTGCATCATCTGCATCTCTAGAGTTTCTCGATGTTTGTTGGAGATCAAGAGAAGATCTTGCAAGTTGTTACTCTTGGTGAACGCCATCACTTAGACGGTTCGGAGGTGTGGCCGTTGGTCTCTCCATTGACGAAGCTTGTTAGAGAGGCTCGGTGTGTTTGTGAGATGTTTGGTGCTCACCTTTCCGAAGAGGAGAAGGAGCAACCGTAGTGGACATCGAAGCAAGACTCATTCATTTGAGTGCTTCAACAAGGAGTAGGGAAGACCGAGCGAGTCTCCGAGACCTCGGGATACATCGTTGTGTTAGATTCTCTTCCTCCCATTTTACTTGTATAATCTATTATTGTTTTTGGTTCAATTCTTATTTGCTCTTAGTTTATTGTTTAGGCTTTAATTATAAAAAATTTTATATTCATAAAAAGTTTTAAAAGCATCCTATTCACCCCCCTCCAGTCAGTATCCTCGATCCTACACGTGATATCAGAGCGTGATCTCTCTTTTGAGTAGGCTTCACCGCCTAGAGAGAGGATGACTTCAAATGAGAGTTTTCATCTTGGTCACACCGGTCGTGTGTCTATCTTTGATGGGACTAACTATCCCTATTGGAAAGTGTGCATGGCGGTTTTTCTAGAGGTCATGGGGCTTGATGCTTGGGGCATTGTTAAGATTGAGTTTACTCCTCTGGTTGATCCAGCAAGTCACTCCCATGACGATAGGAGAAAACACCACTTAAATGCCCATGCCAAAAATGCTCTCTTTGCCAGCTTGTCCCTAAATGAGTTCAACCGCATGAACAATCTCACCATCGCTCACAAGGTTTGGACCACCCTCGAGGAGATATATGAGGGCACCACTAGGGTCAAGGAGTCAAACACTAGTACAGAAATGCAGTCTTCTATCGGTAAAAAACACCCTTCTACTATCGGTTTTTGTACCGATAGAGATAGACACGATAGAACAAGACTGGACATTTTCTATCGGTAAATAACCGACAGAAGAAGTTCACTATTCTATCGGCATATTATGAATCTACCGATAGAAAACCCGTCGTAGTCTTACGTCCAGCGGCAGGGAAAGTACCATTATTCTAACGGTTAATTACAAGATTACCGACAGAAAAAATCATAATATTCTATCGGCATATTAGGAGTGTACCGATAGAAAACTCGTCATCAGCGGTTGGAAAAGTACCACTATTCTAACGGCTAATTATAAGTTTACCGATAGGAAAAATCATAATATTCTATCGGCATCTTACAAGTTGACCGATAGAAAACTCGTCAATAGCGGATTGAAAAGTACCACTATTCTAACGGTTAACTACAAGATTACCGACAGAAAAAATCATACTATTCTATCGGCATATTAGGAGTGTACCGATAGAAAACTCGTCGTCAGAGGTTGGAAAAGTACCACTATTCTAACAGTTAATTACAATATTACCGACAGAAAAAAGCTTAGTACTCTATCGGATATGTATGAGTTCACCAGCAGGAAAGGTCACACTCTTCTAACGGTTAATTTTGATTGTACCGATAGAAAAAAGTACAGTAGTCTCTCGGTTGTTGATGAATTTACCGATAGAGCATTCACATATACAGTACTTTATTTGCATTCACAATACAGTACATTCACATATACAGTACAGATGCAATACAGTATAGATTGGATACACAATACAGTACAGATGCAAGGTAAATTCACAGAACAAATTGACACATTAGGCAGTTATTCACATTTATTCACATATGTATGGACAAATACAGATTGCAATCCAATGTGGACATTTATTCACATATATATATTTATTCACATGTATATGAACAGTCTATGCAGAGTACACAAAAAGGAGAAAATTGTCATGCTGAATGGTTGGGCGCTACTTCCTCCATGACATATTGTGCCCAGATTTGTCGAAGATATATAATCTTTGCATTTTCATATTGGTCTTTCGACATGGCGATCTGCAAGCATGTGTGCATACTGAGTAACTAACTTCGATCCTAATTTAGAACGTGACACCCATTTGAAGGGAAGAATTAAATATTTACAGGATAAAGGTACTGTACATGTTAGAACTCATGCTGTGGAGTAAAATTGAGATGTATTAATGCTGTGAACTAGCTTATCATTAAATTCTAAAGAAAAATGTACTGCCTGATGTATTAATGATAAGTTCCTCACCTTGCTGCAGAACTTGTGGGCTGTTTGCTTGGCATTTATCCCTGAAATAGAAATTAATCATCAATGGTTCTCAACCCATAATCCTTCTTCGTGGTCATCTCACAGATACGTTGTTTCGTCGATATCTTCAGTACGGATAGATTGAATGTCCTCTAAAAATGGAGGTATTTCATCGAATTGGTTATACTCCTCTTCGTCGACAACATCTTCGACCCCAACAATACGTCTCTTGCTGTGGAGGACAACATGCAAGTTTGGATTGGCTGGGTCAACGATGTAGAATACCTGTGTGGCTTGCTTTGCAAGTATGAATGGATCGTCTTGGTGTCCGGCTCTACCAAGATCGACGAGAGTAAACCCGTAACTGTCAACTTGAACACCTCGAGGGATTTCGACCCATTGGCATCGAAACAGGGGAATCTTAAGTAATCCGTAATCGAGCTCCCATATTTCGTCAATAACACCGTAATATGAGTTCAGCGCCCTTACTGACCTGGCATCCTCGGAAATAGCAAACAGTGTCACTCCGCTACATTGCGTGCTACTCTTGGCGTCTTGAGGTCTTGTGTAAAATGAATACCCATTGATGTCGTACCCCTGCCAAGTCCCTACAGTGAATCTTGGGCCTCTAGCCAACCATGTCACAGTTTCACTTACGGAGCCCTCGGTAGCTCGCGTGACTCTTTCTTGGATCCACTCAGCAAATTTCCTGTTATGTTCTCTGCTTACCCAAACGTCTGACTTCGAAAGATTCTGTGACCGTAACATTACCTTGCGCTCATGTATGTATGGCTCGACCTCCGTCATGTGTTGTAAGACCCAAAAATGTGATTTTGCGTACACATCACGAGCGGGGACGATAGCTTTGAATCCAATCGTTCCAATTCCCTCAAGCCTACCCTCATGTCGGGACCTAGGAACACCAATTGGGTCAACCCCGGCCATATAATCTGTGCAAAATTCAATCACCTCCTCGGCGGCATAACCTTGCATGATACTCCCCTCGGGTCGACGACGAGTCCTTACGTATCCCTTCAATACACCCATAAATCTCTCAAATGGATACATGTAGCGCAGGCACACAGGTCCACAAAACTTAATTTCTCTGATAAGGTCAACAATCAGATGGACCATAACATCAAAAAAGGATGGAGGGAAATACATCTCGAGCTGACAAAGATTTGCAACCACGTCGCGTTGCAAAGCGTCCAGTCCATCGGGATCAATTACCTACGAGGACACAGTTGCGCCAAATATTCATATCAGAAAAATCTTCTAATTAAGCTCCACAAATGGAGGTAGTGAACTTATAGTACGAGTGCACGTACTTACTTTGGAAGATATTGCGTTGAAGAAATAACATAGGTTTGTGATTGTCTCTCTGACTTTAACTGGGAGAATGCCTCTGATAGCAATGGGAAGCATCTGTGACATCAAGACATGACAGTCGTGGGACTTCATGCCAACCAGTCTTAGGTCCTTCATAGACACAAGTTTTTTCAAGTTCGCGGAGTACCCACATGGAACTTTAACACCGTGCAGGCACCAACAGAGTTCTGTTTTTTCGCTCTTCGACAACGTGTAGCAGGCCGGGGGGAGGTATGTACGCTTTCCATTCTCTAAAGGTGCAAGCTCAGTCCTTATCCCCATTTCCACCATGTCACGACGAGCTTTCACACCATCCTTTGTCTTTCCCGGAATGTTCAACAACAAACCAATCAAACTGTCACAGACATTTTTCTCTACATGCATGACGTCAATGCAATGTCGAACTTGTAAGTGCTCCCAGTACGGTAGATCCCAGAGAATCGATCTCTTCTTCCAAACATTTTTTTCTCGAGGTTTAGAATGCTTACCGAACTCAACTTTGATGTCGTTCACGCGTGAGTAAATCTCCTTACCGGTCAGAAACACTGGAGCTGATCCCTTCTCAGGCTTCCCGTTAAATGATTTCCTCTTCTTACGGTACGTGTGATGCACCGGAAGAAACCTGCGGTGACCCATGTACACTGTTTTCCGGCAGTTTCGCAGCCACATGCTCTCAGTTTCATCTAGGCAAATAGGGCAAGCCTTGGCTCCTTTCGTACTATACCCCGACAAATTGCCGTAGGCAGGAAAATCATTTATGGTGCAAAATATCAGGGCCCGCAAGATGAAATTCTCTTTCTTGTATGCATCCCACACCTGCACACCCTCGCTCCACAATTTCTGTAAGTCCTCGATTAAAGGCGCTAGAAACACGTCAATATCATTTCCGGGTTGTCTGGGTCCTGAGATTAGTAACGCCATCATGATGTACTTGCGCTTCATGCATAACCAAGGAGGAAGATTGTAGATGCATAAAAGAACCGGCCAAGTGCTGTGCCGGCTACTCATATTACCATGTGGGTTCATACCATCTGTACTCAGCCCGAACCTTACATTCCTAAGTTCGCCGCCGAACTCAGTAAATGTTCTGTTGATGTTTCTCCATTGAATAGAATCAGCTGGGTGTCTCAGTTTTCCGTCTTGTTTCCGGGCTTCAGCATGCCAACGCAAGTACTTCGCGACTTTCGGATTTGCAAACAGCCGCTTCAATCTAGGTATCACAGGCAAGTACCACACAGTTTTTGCCGGGGGCCCTTTCCTTACCTCGTGACGTTCACTGTCAATCCGGTCCCTACGCATATACCTCGATGCGCCGCATCTTGGACAAACATGCAAACTGGAGTACTCGTTACGGTACAACACACAATCATTTGGGCATGCGTGTATTCTTTCGATTTCCATTCCCAACGGACACAACAGTTTTTTGGCTTGGTAAGTAGATCTTGGCAACTCATTTCCCTCTGGAAGCATGTCCGCTAGAAGATCTAATAATGCCGTGAAACTCTTATCACTCCAACCGTTTCCTGCCTTCAAGTTATATAATCTCAGCACAGAAGACAGTTTTGTAAATGTTACACATCCAGGGAACAGAGGCTTCTCAAAGTCAGCAATCAGTTTCTCAAATTCACAGAAGTCATTTTCGTTGTAATCTTCCTCTACATCACGTAACATCTCATCTAGATTGTCATCATCATCATCTACGTGCACATCGGAATGAACATTACCAAAATTGGGATGATCATCGATATTATTGCAATCCACATCCGAGTCGTGCTGATTGGTAGTAGTGGTGCCTGTTTCCTCAAGATCTTCGTCATGCCATATCCAACGGGTGTATCGCGCGTTAAAACCACGACGAATCAAATGACTCTTAATTTGATCAGAGTTGCTAAACCTCTTCAAGTTCATACAATCTGTACAAGGACAGAGCATATTTTTCTCTCCCTTCCTCTCCTTTTGTTGCTCAGCAAATTTAATAAACTCATTCACACCATCCAAATATTCAAGAGTAGTACGTTTTATTCCATACATCCAATATTTCCTGTCCATCTACAATTAACAAAATTTAACGAGTAAGCCATGCATGAAACCTGCCCGATTAAGTTATGTATATGTACATGTACAGCCTCTTACAACAGATACATGTGTTGAACCCTAGCCTGACGAAATTAACACTAATTAACCTAGCTAACTACACAATACAAGCTAGTTAGCTCCTAAAACATGACGCATTTCCAGCTACCAAGCTCCCAAGCTTAGAACTACAAACTTGGAACTACACAATACAGCTAGCTTGCAAGTAGAGAGGAAGGGAGATCTAGAGGGAGAGAGAGATAACTGTCGACGATTAAGCATACCTTACAGAGAGGGGCGCAATCAACTTCCCTCCAGCCTGCATTGATCACCCTAGCAGTGTAGCTGGAACTTTCGTCACAAACAGAGGGACACAGAGTGCAACAGAACAAATTAAAGAACAGCTCAGCAATGGTCGAGTGGGGTTTTCCTTATAATGGACATTTTTCTAACGGTAAATACATGAAATAACCGTCAGACTAACTTAGGTAATTTGCCGCTCACATATTCTATCGGTACAAACACACACATACCGTTAGAGAATATACATTACTGAGCAAATATATGTGTTTTTCTATCGGTATATATGTGTACTTACCGTTAGATGATTCATGACACTCGAGCATTAGTTTTTGTATCGGTAAATATGTGCATTTACCGTTAGACTATGCATGACTGAGCAAATATATGTATTTTTCTATCGGTAAATATGTGTACTTACCGTTAGAATATGCATGACTGAACAAATATATGTATTTTTCTATCGGTAAATATGTGCATTTACCGTTAGATTATGCATGACTGAACAAATATATGTGCTTCCTATCGGTAAATATGTGTATTTACCGTTAGAATATGCCTGACTGAACAAATATATGTATTTTCCTATCGGTATATATGTATACTTACCGTTAGAGGAGGTACTGTTACCAAACTGGGACAAACATGCACATGCCATTTCTCACATTCAAGGAATCATATCAATGTAACATCAAACAGATCTTACATCAAACGGATTTTAACTAGAAGATAAAGCAATATATTTCAAGAAATGCTAATTTATGGATTAACTAGGAGACACAAAAATACTTTTCGTAGGTAGTTGGGACTTCATCTTGCCAAAGAAATTACAGATGCCAGTTCACAAATTCAGGTACAAACATACACATGCCAGTTCACCAATACAAATTCAGGTACAAACATACACATGCCAGTTCACAAATTGAAGTGCATGTCTGAAACAGCAGTACAAATACACACCTACCTACCAATACAATTAAATACACAAATACTCCCTGCACATTCAAGTTCATGTCCCAATTAGCAATACATGATACACAAATATACAACAATATACAAATACAACAATTCACACATTAGATGTATATTACAAAAGCCACGTCTGAAATTAACAACAGATCACGACGAGGACCCAGTGGCCCATACATGCATTTTACATAAAAGGGAACCTTTGCAGGTTGCCACAATGCAACTACCGACTACAAGTTAGACCTGATACATCACAAATCCATTCATCCAAAACAGCAAATGTCTGAACCACATTGGACTTAACCATAGGAGTTCAGTTCGAAGACGCCCGAGGAGCTGGAACTGCCGTCGACATACATTTGTACGTATTGGTGATTTCCTCGGACTCAAACTCGATCAACTCAACTCAACTCAACTCAACGATATTAACAAAAAGAACCTACCTTCCAAGATGTTGTTCTGTGTAGTGATGGTGTAGAATGGCTGTGCAAATAACAATAATTCTTCTTCTCCAAGCAGGTAAGCATCTGGCCACAAGCTGGTGCATGCAAAAACATGTAAGATGCTTTCTATAGGTCCTGATTTGAGAAACACGCCGGGCTTAAGCATCTTCTCGACCGAGCCAACCAAGATCTCGCCCTTCACGTCCTTCCAGCTCTCGACGGTGATCTTCACCATTTCTTTCGCCAACAAGCCAACGTAGGCAGCGTACTGCGATGAAGAACCGTGAAATACGTTGCCCCTCACGAGCATCATCCAAGGACCTGAACAGATCATAATCATATTGAAAAAAAGACACATCAAAATGAAGGATACAAAAAAAGCAGAATTATTGCCATAATCGGATTAGAATAATCTAACAATATTGCAGAAATTTTACGTACCTTCCTTGGGATGCCGACGTCTAGAGGGCGTCGATGGAGGTGCGGAGGTGCAGCGGTCCCCTGTAGAGGTGCGCCGGCCGTCCATGGAGCTTACGGGTTAGGACTACGAGCCCCAGATGAACTGTGAGAATGAAAGAGACATACCCGTGTATTTATACAATTATATATTTTCTATCGGTAAGAAAACAGAATACCGTTAGTAATAAAAACATCTGTAGAAGCCGAATGGTTCTATCGGCACAATAAATATTACCGATAGGAATTTTTGTACATACTCTATCGGTATGTACGTACATTACCGACAGAATATTACTAGTTGTAGAAGGCCAACAGTTCTAAGATATTTTGTGCAATATTCTACCGGTATAAACATTCATTACCTATAGAATAAAACTATTAGAAGACGAACAGTCCTAAGCAATTTTCTATATATTCTAACGGTAAAAGAATCCATTACCGATAGAATAAAAATATTTGTAGAAGGTCAACTATTCTATCGGTGAACTACATATTGCCGATAGGAATTTTTAATATACTCTGTCGGTATATTCATACAGTAGCGATAGAATAAGTCTAGTTGTTGAAGTCGACCAGTCCTATCGGCGCACAACATTCTTCCGTCAGTACTTATGCATCTCTTCTAACGGAAAATATGTTCATCACCGCTAGAGTAAATCATACTATTTATTCTATCGGTAAGTTTCTTAGAAACCGATAGGGAAAATACATCCATCGGGCTTTTATGTCCGCGAGGCACATTTTCTATCGGTTTTGTGCTGTTTCGCTAATAACCGATAGAAGATAGGGGTTAGTAGACTGCATTTCTGTACTAGTGAAAGTTTCTCATGGTTAGACAAAGATATGAGACATTCACCATGTCACCAACCAAGTCTGTGGATTCCATGTTCACTCGGTTGAACAACATTGTGAATGAGCTCAAAGGACTCAGAGTTATTTTTACTAACATTGAGATTGTAAGAAAAATGCTTAGGACTCTTCCAGAGAGTTTCGATACTCTTGTGATGGTTCTCACCAACTCCAACTTATCATCCACCATGCCTATCAATCTCTATGCGAACCTCATCACCCATGAGATGCATCGGGAGGAGAAAAGGAGGCGGCTGAATCATCAGAGATGAAAAAGAAGAACTTGGCATTCAAAGCCGACTCCAAATGTGATTCAAACAATTGCTCCTCCGATGAGGATCTAGCCCTTCTTGTAAACACTACCACAGAAACAGACATCCAGGACGGCACATCACAAACGGTTATGAACTGTTCAATGGAAAACCGTCTGCGAAGGCCTGTCGGGAGAATATGTTCAGTTATCACAGTCGGTTCTGATGTCAAAAATAACTGTGATAGTAAACCAGAGGGTTCTGAACACAAAACCGTCTGTAATAGTCTACTTATCACAGACGGCTCTAACCTAAAACCCGACTGTAATAGATACAATCCGTTCCCAGCTGAGAACCGTCCGTAATAGTCTACTTATCACAGACGGTTCTAACCTAAAACCCGACTGTGATAGATACAATCGGTTCCCAGCTGAGAACCGTCTGTGATAACTAGAATATCACAGACGGTTCTGAACTCAGAACCGACTGTGATATATACAGTCGGTTGTTAACTAAGAAGCGGCTGTGATATTCTAGTTATCACAGACGGTTCTGAGGTCTGAACCGACTGAAAAGTGTCGGCGCTTCGAATTCTCAACTGTGATCATTTCTGTCTCCGATCTTCACACGCGGCGCCTAGGAGAACACGAAGCATCGCTTTGGAAGTTCTATAAATTGACAGTGGAAAAATTGTCATTTACTTTACAAGTTTTTATAATTCTCAGACTGTTTGACTCCTTAGCTTCTCTACGCCAATGGCATCCTCGATGGCATCGTCAGCCTCACCCTCCCCGGTAAGAACTCTCAATCTTTTGGACTTACCCCTGTATTGTTAATCCCAGTTCAATACATTCTTGACCTGTTGATTTGCATAGGGAAGGGGAGCCGTGGAAGACACTAGCAAAGTCAAGGCCGAGCTAAGGGCCCTCCAGGAGGAGCACAAGCTCCTCACGGAGAAGCACACTCAGCTACGGCTTGACCTTGACGATATCTTCCAGCGCATTCAGCGCATGAAGACGGATGGTGACAATGCTAGGGCGAGGACGAGGCGTTTTCACGAGGAGAAGAAAGCCGCTGATATGACCATCGCTGGCTGCGGTTTGACTATGAAGGATACCATCGCGAAGCTGAGGGAGGTCGCAGGCCTTCTCGACACGGTAGTAGTTGATCCTAAGAAGGACAACTTGTCGCTGGAGGAGTCCTGCGTCCTGGCTGCAAGTCAAACTGACTTTATTCTAGATGCAGCCAGGGCTAAGACCACTCCTTGACCTAGCATTCTGTATTTTTACTTTTTTTGTAAGTGATGAAAAAAATTATTGAAAACTTTGTTCTTATGTCAACTTTCCAATTTTCCAGCACATTCTTGGACTGCATGCAATCTTCCCTCTTTCTTTATCTTTCTTTAGCTTTTGTCGAACATTCGACCATACAAAGGTATGTGCACTGTGTGCGATCAAGGAACGACTATCGCGATCTTTGGCTTGTGAGGGCAGTCCATCGGAGCCCTTCAAATAATATAGAAACAATATAGAAGTCGCAGGTCCCATGCAAATAATATAAAAAGAATATAGAAGTTGGGCTTATTTGGCTGGATGGCATTGTGGCATGCCAAACGCCTCGAGTTATATATCAACGTGCTTTGAATATCACAAACGGTTCTGAGGTAAAAAAACGTTTGTGATAGTCACATTACAGACGGTTTTTATGTAAGGCCCGAATGTGATAATCCCAACAGTGTCCGCCGCCTCGAATTCTCAACTTATTTCAATATCACATACGGTTTTTAACTCCAAACCGTCTGTGATAGTAATATTACAGACGGTTTTTATGTAAGGACCGACTGTGATAGTCCCAACAGTGATCGACACTTCAAATTCTCAACTTCTTTCAAATTCTCAGCGGTTCAACTGGAAGCAAAACTCCAGGGAGAGAACAAGTATTTGTAGAAGTCGAACAGTTCAATATTTCACAGGCATATTAAAGACGGTTCGGACATCAGAACCGTCTGTAATATTAAAGTAGACGGTTTTGATCTCCCAACCGTCTGTGATAGTCCCAACAGTGCAATTCTCTACATGCAATTGTTGATAATCGCACATAATAACTACGCAGATGAAGAGACTTATTTATTTACTTCAAATTTAATTTGCATCGAATTATGTAATCTGACGCTTCAACTTCCTAAGTGGGCACTACTGTTTTGCTGTGTTCCAGTTTATCTCCCGAGAATATTTATCATGACGGTATTGATCTTGAAAACAAAGTAGTGCGCTCCACTTCAAATTCTCAACAGTGTGTTGTGTCTTTTCCATTTCTGATGTTTGCGCGGCGCACTAACCTGGGAACACAAAGCGTCGACTTGGAAACTGTTTTTCATTAATGATGAAAAAATTAACTAAAAATTTGTTCTATGTAAATTTTACAATTTTCCCGTACGTTCTTGGAGAAAGAGAAGTGGAGCGGTTCGACTGGAACCAAAACTCCAGGGAGGGAACAAGTATTTGTAGAAGTCGAACAGTTCAATATTCCAGGCATAGTAAAGACGGTTCGGACGTCAGAACCGTCTGTAATAGTCATATTACAGACGGTTTGGACATGAGAACCGTCTGTAATATTAAAGCAGACGGTTTGATATCCCAACCGTCTGTGATAGTCCCAACAGTGCCCACGCATCGAATTCTCTACATGCAATTGTTGATAACCGCACATAATAACTGAGCAGATGAAGAGACTTAATTATTTACTTCAAATTTAATTTGCATCGAATTATGTAATCTGACTCTTCAACTTCCTTTGCCGTGTTGCAGTTTATCTCCCGAGAAGTTATCATGAATTTATTGACCTTGAAAACCAGTAGTGCGCTTTTTAAAACTCGAGGCACCTGCGCATATGAACCGTCACCTTCTGGTTCTATAAATAGCGAGGCTCCTAAATCCCTGTCATTATTCCCTCCTCAACTCCCACCTTGATGGCGAGCCGAGATTCCAATGAGGTTATTGAAATTGAGAGTGATGAGGAAGAGATAAGGAATGAACTCGATCAGGATCTTCAGAAAGTAAGTCCTCTCTGAAACTCTAATGCAGATCTTTCTTTTATGACTTGATTACCTCGAAACAAATGCATTTCGAAATCCACAGGTGCCTGAGGAAATGCTCCCTCCAAAGAAGAGACTTAGAAATGATGAAAGATCCTCCAGTGGAGCTGCAGCAAAGACTCTAGAAGGTGCTGAGGCCTGTGTTGCCACATTGCCCCTTGCAACCCCTCCAGTTGCATCGACTCCACCTTTGGAGATCCACAACAATCCTTCCAATATCCCCTCTTCAACACCTTTGTATCATTAGCTTTTCTTGGATGATCAACTTTCTGGGGTAAGGCGCACACTTCCACGTCCAAATCTACTCCGAAGCTTGGCAATCATCTTCACCCTATCTGCTGTTTATGTCTTTCAAAACTAACCCATGCATATGTGCAGGAGGAGAAAGCTGCCTTGTGCAGAACTCTCCAAAAAAAAAAAGAGGCGCTGGAGAAGCATTCTGAGGGGATGTCTTTTGCCATTCTGCACTTGGCAGAGTGCTTTGAGTTGCAGCTTCATCTCCACCTTTGGAGATCCAGAACAACTCTTCAAATATCCCCTCTTCAACACCTTTGTTGTATCAACTTTAATTTCTTGGATGATCCTACTGATGGCAAATCCACTCCTTTGCTGAGAGATTATGTTGATAGTATTAGAGCCATTGGTAGTTCTCCTGGGGTGGCCAGTGTAGATCCTACTGATGCCAATACGTCCCTAGGAGAACTTTGTAAATTACTTTCGGAACAAGTCGACGCTAATTAATTGGTCGCTTAATTGTATCCCTTATGTATGCAAAGATTGTAAGAAATAAGAAATTTCTTTTCCTTATATATCTGGCTTTTCGATTGATTATGTAACTGATAATCACCAAATGATGTTCTGTGTGAAAATGTTAATAAGAAAATACTGCTGCAATCAAGACAGTTTTTAACTCAAAACCGTCTCTGATAGTAACATTACAGACGGTTTTAATTTCAAGACCGACTGTAAGAGTCTCAAAATTCTTTGAAGATCCACAGACATATATATACAACAAATATGAAAAACAAGATAAAACCAAATAGTCTCAACGTTCATTTTTTTAAATACTAACATTGAAATAAGATAGAACCAAATATGAAAAACAAGTGGAACAACTGACCACTAGTCGAACGGTTCGACTGCAAACAATCCAGGATATTATAGACGGTTCGGATCTTATCACCGTCTGTGATAGTAGAGTAGAGTGTTGATTTTATAATTATCACAGACAGTTCTGAGGTAAAAACCGACAGTGATAATCACAAACAGTTCTGAAGTAAAAACCGACAGTGATAATCACAGACGGTTCTAAAGTAAAAACCGACTGTGATAGTAAAGCGGACGGTTTTGAGCTTGGAACCGTCTCTGATATTGTAATTATCACGGACGGTTTTGAGCTCATAACCGTCTGTGATATTTCTGTCATAGTTCTACACAAAATGCACCGATATTACCGACGGTTTAATAAAGTGAAACCCGTCAGTGATATTATGTTCTTCAAAAATGCACCGATATTACCGACAGTATTATATAGAACCGTCTGTATTGAACCTGGTATAAAAGGTCTTTTGGCGGATGTTTTGAGCTAGTCATACACTCTTGCTCGACATACACTGTCCAGTTCGAAGAGATTTGGGGCAAGGAAGAGCGAAATCTCGAAAGGCCGGGGGAGCATTTGGGGGCAAAAATTTGAGGATCGATCCAAGGTTGGTACTTGCTCCCAAGGCATACACATTACTTGATTTCATCATCAATATCGATCTCCATTGATTGATCAAATTAGAGTGAGAGGGAGGGGAAGCTACAGTAGCAAATCCTGGTTGTAACTCATTTTCGACCTGTACTGTAGCTATTTAATTGCTTTATGATGTGTATTAACCACACCCCCAACTAATTGCTTGCAGTTCAAGTAGTAGTTAACTATTTATACCACAAACTCCGCATCAAACACTAGCTAGCAAGATTTATATAATTTATTGTGTGTCGACTGTACATAGAGTAGTATTACTAATTAGCATGTGTATGAATTTGATTAATTGCAGATGGTCAGAGACTGGATGTATAATGACAACCGAGTGGGTGAGGAATACATGAAAGGTGTTTTTGATTTCCAAAAGGTTGCTGAGCAACACATGGCGAAGAAGGGTTTACCATATATGTACTGTCCTTGTGTAGACTGCCAGAATCTTAAGATGTTCGCCAACTCATCTCAAATTGTCGCCCACTTGATCCGATGTGGTTTCAAAAAGGGGTACACGTGTTGGGTCCACCATGGAGAAGAGTCAATTGTAGAAACAAGTGCCACTCAGGTTGAGGAACAAGACATGTCGAATCCGAACAACGACTTCGACGAGGATATGCCAGAGGATGACAATTTAGATGACATGTTGCGTGATGTGGAAGGAAATTATAGTGAAAGGGAGTTTGGCAAATTCAAGCGCTTGATTGAGGACTCAGAAAAGCCGTTGTTCCCTGATTGCAAGTCGAAGTACACAAAGTTGGCCTCTGTGCTTGAACTGTTAAAATTGAAGGCAAGCAACAGCTGGACCGACAAGAGTTTCACGGCACTGTTAGATCTTTTGGCGGACATGCTCCCGGAAGGAAACAAGTTGCCAAAAAACACCTACCAAGCGAAAAAGCTGTTGTGTCCTTTGGAAATGGAAGTAGAAAGGATACACGCATGCCCTAATGATTGCATCCTTTACCATAACGACTACAAGGATATGCATGTTTGTCCGGTGTGCGGCGCATCCCGCTATAAGCGTAAGGACCGAACCGACGACGGCGACTGCACTGAGATAATGCAAGGACCTCCTACTAAGGTGTTGTGGTATTTGCCAGTCATTCCCCGCTTGCAGTGTTTGTTTGCAAACCGTAAAGAGGCAAAATTACTGCGTTGGCACTCGGAAGACCGGAAGAAGGATAGAAAGCTGAGACACCCCGCTGATTCTTCGCAGTGGAGAAACATCGACAGGGAATTTGTTAACTTCGGAGCAAAATTGAGGAATATAAGGTTCGGGTTGAGTACCGATGGAATTAATCCTTTTGGTAACATGAGCAGTCGGCATAGCACTTGGCCGGTTCTTTTGTGCATCTACAACCTTCCTCCTTGGTTGTGTATGAAGTGCAAGTACATCATGATGTCTCTACTTATCTCAGGACCAAAACAACCCGGAAACGATATTGATGTGTACTTAGCACCATTGATAGAGGATCTCCTAACAATGTGGAACGAAGGAGTGCAGGTATGGGACGCATACAAACGAGAGAACTTCATCCTACGTGCTATGATATTCTGCACCATCAACGATTTCCCTGCCATTGAAAATTTGTCAGGCCGTAGTACGAAAGGAGCCAAAGCCTGCCCCCACTGCGAAGATGAGACTGAGAGCGTGTGGCTGAAGAATTGCAGGAAAATAGTGTACATGCGTCACCGTAGGTTTCTTCCGAAGAATGACGCGTATCATAAGAGGAAGAGGGAATTTGACGGCCACAAGGAAGATGGTTCAGCCCTGAAGCCTATGCGCGGGAAAGATGTTTACTCACGGGTGAAGGACATAGACGTTGTGTTTGGAAAGGGTCGTAAATTGAAACCCCGCACGAAGAACTCTTGGAAGAAGAGATTGATATTTTGGGAATTACCATATTGGGAGCATTTAGAGGTTCGTCATTGCATTGATGTCATGCATGTAGAGAAGAATGTTTGCGACAGTTTAATCGGCCTATTGCTGAACATTCCAGGGAAGACAAAGGATGGCGTCAATGTGCGGCGTGACATGATCGAAATGAGAATCAGGGCCGAGCTAGCATTGAGAGAGGACGATAAAGGCCGTATATACCTCCCCCCTGCATGCTACACTTTGTGCAAGACTAATAGGACATAACTCTGTAAGTGTCTCTATGGTGTTAAAGTTCCATCGGGTTACTCCGCAAATATGAAAAAGCTTGTGTCCATGGGCGATTTGAAATTGCTGGGTATGAAGTCTCATGATTGTCACGTGTTGATGACACAAATGCTTCCTGTTGCCATCCGGAGTATTCTGCCGCATAAGGTCAAAGAGACGATCACGAGGCTGTGTTTTTTCTTCAATGCAATTTCTTGCAAGGTCATTGATCCCGATGGACTGGATTCTCTGCAGAGCAAGGTGGTTCGAACTCTCTGTCAGCTTGAGATGTATTTTCCACCATCATTTTTTGATATCATGGTCCATCTCACCGTCCACCTTGTCAGAGAAATCAAGATATGTGGACCCGTGTTCCTACGTTATATGTATCCATTCGAGAGGTACATGGGTGTACTTAAGGCCTACGTGAGGAATCGGTCCCGGCCCGAGGGTAGCATTATCGAAGGTTATGCAGCGGAAGAGGTTGTTGAGTTCTGCGTCAATTACATGACCGAGGTAGAAGCAATAGGAGTTCCTGTGTCTCATCACGAGGGGAGGCTTGATGGTGTTGGCACTATTAGACGGAGAGCCATCACTTCTGATTTTGATATGTACTCAAAAGCTTATTTTTGGGTCTTGCAACACATGACGGAGGTGTCTCCGTACATCGACGAGCATAAGGAGATGCTACGACAAGACAATCCTCGCCGATCCGAGGTTTGGATCACGGGACAACATAACAGTGAATTCAACGCGTGGATGAAAGTGCGAATCACCGGAGAGTCCGCAAGTGAGAACCTTAAATGGTTGGCAAAAGGGCCCACATTTACTGTACAGACATGGCAGGGATACGACATCAATGGGTACACATTTTACATGAAAGCTCAAGATCGAAAGAGCACTGTGCAAAATAGTGGAGTGAGCGTAGAAGCTTTCCATGAGGGGTTCACCGAGACAGGCCCAACAAGAGTAGTACGTGGATTGAACTCGTACTACGGGTTCATTGAAGAAATTTGGGAGCTCAATTATGTACTGTTCAAGATTCCCCTGTTTCGATGCCGATGGGTCCAAATCCCCCAGGGTGTGAAGGTTGACAGTTACGGTTTCACTTCTGTGGATCTCGATCGAGTTGCTTATAAAGATGAGCCATTCATACTTGCAAATCAAGCCATTCAGGTCATTTATGTCACTGACCCGGCCAATAAGAAGTGGCATGTCGTCCTTCATGGCAAGAGAAGGATTGTTGGAGTTGAAAATGTCGTAGACGAGGAGGAATACAATCAATTTGATGAGATTCCTCTATTTGGAGATGGCGTACAGGTCAATACTGAAGACACCGACGAAACCAGTTATGTGCGTATGGATCACCAGGAAGGGTTATACTTTAAAGGTAATAAACCGTACGTCCTTATCTCTCTGTTTCCATTGGTATAGCTTATATCTCCTGTAATTCTCGTCTTTGCAGGGCCGCGGCAAGTGGAAAGTTGAGGATAACATGGCTGTGTACGTGGAAATTGTCGGTGAAAGTCCCCATTTGTATGTAACATTAACTTGAGCATGCTCCACATTGTATGTTAAATTTATTTGAGCATGCTCCACATTGTAACCAAATTTTGGATCTACGTACACTTTAACCAATTTACAGAGCATTTGGACTACATTTGAAATATCTGAGTGTTCATTTAAAACAAGTTTTCGAGCATGCAGAGTTGAAAGCTACAGATCAGTTTCAAGTTGTAAAACTTACGTTCAATAGAGAGATTATCACGGACTGTTGAATTATCACAGACGGGTATGAATATAGAACCGACTGCGATATTCCCAATAGCGTCTTCGACGCTTCAAGTCTTCACGTGCACGGTCGGTTCTCAAGTCGAAACCGTCTGTGATAATCTCAGTCACAGTCGGTTCTCAACTCAAAACCATCTGTGATAACCTCTCACTATGTAGATTATCACAGACGGTTTTTATTTGAGAACCGACTGTGATATTCCCAACAGTGTCCGAAGCTTCGAGTTCTTGACGTGCATCGTCGGTTCTCAAGTCCAAACCGTCTGTAATAATCACAGTCACAGTCGGCTCTCAACTCAAAACTGTCTGTGATAATCTCTCTGGCGATTATCACTATGTCGATTATCACAGACGGTTCTGATGTAAGAACCAACTGTGATAATATTATCACAGACGGTTGTGAATGTTGGACTGACTGTGATAATCTCTACGTGGTACATAGTTCAAGGCGGGCTTTGTCCCGCTCATTTCCAGACTTCGCAACTGTTTGCCCTAGCTCTCTCCGCCCTCGCACCGTCCGTCGCGATCACCTCCATCGCCTCCCACCTTCTCCTCCTCTCCGTCCATTGCGATCACCTGCATCGCCTTTCCACTGTCAGGCGCGATCACCTCCATCGCCCTCCCGCCTTCCAACGCAATCATCTCCATCGCCTCCCCACCGTTTCTGTCATTCTTGGTTAATTATAAGTATATGGGTTTTGTTATAGAATTATTAGTTGCAGATTTACTTAAACTGTTCTCTTTCACTTATGTTAGGAACTATGTCTGGTGACGAAATGCACCACTCGGGGAGTCAGAGTGACCTCGCTGGCAATGAGACGCCTGGGCCGGAGGTCGCCGCGTCCGCCGTGACCCAGCCGCAGAAGAGAAAGGGGCGAGGCCGGACGACATGCGCGCGTCTGGACAAGAGGGAAAAGCAGCACGTCTAGTTCGACGACAATGGTGTGCCGGAAGCTCCAGACAAACTTGTCGGTCAGTACCGCTCACTATGCGGCAAAGTGGCAAGGGAGCGGTTGCCCATCACCACCTCCGACTGGGGTCAAGTGCCCCCAGAGTGCAAGGATGCGCTGTGGGAAGAAATGCAGGTGGCGTTTCACATTCCCGAGGATCGCCACTTCACCATCCGCCGGAGGACACTGATGTCAATAAACAAGGTGTGGAGGAACTTTAAGAGCCACCTTGTCAGGCTCTATGTGGAGTCAAAGACCCCCTTCGATGACTTCCCTTTCGTGACTCCTGAGGCATGGCAGCAGTTCATCGAGATGAAGGCCAAGCTAGAGTTCCAGGAGCTTAGTTGCGAAGGGCCAGGCTAACCAGGCCAAGAATACCCACCCACACAGACTAGGAAGTGGTGGGTATGTGGGGAAGAAGGCGTTGTGGAGGAAGCAAGACGAGGAGGCTTCCCAGTCTTCGGCCGGCACTCCTTATGCAGGCCCGTAATTGGTGCCGAGCAAGATCGACGATGACCTCCTCCGGAAGTGTCTCTGTGAATAACCCTGCGGACAGGGAAGTGATCGATCGGCTGGTAAGATTGTCCGATCACGTACTATCCTCGTAACACGCATGCAATGGATTGTATTGCTAAGTTCTCCTGTTGCAGGTGACGTTGAGTGCGCAGGCGGCATCCGGAGAGTTCAACCCGAGGAGGGACAGGGATATCCTCACAGCGGCGCTAGGAAACAAGGAGCATCCGGGCCGCGTGCGCGGCCTCTGTTCCACTGTGCCTTGAAGGCATGGTTTCGCTGATGATGAGGAGGCGGCTAAGAGGAGAAAAAGATCCCACCAAGCCCGCGATGAACGGCTCAAGGAGGAGATGCGATCGGAGTTCGCTGTTCGGGACAAAGCACTCCTGCAGCAGTTGTCGGAGATGCGGTCCATGTATGAAGAGCTAAGAAAGGCGACCCAGGGCACCCCCCTTCCAGCAGCGGAAGTACCGACCCCCATTCTTCGCCACCGTAGTAGCTGCGCGTCTGCGCCAGGGTCTTCGCAAACAGAGCCCTCTCCAAAGTATCCGGTGGACTTTCTGCAGGTAATGACCGTTTGTCTATGTTAATTCATTCGAAAGTGAAAAGCGGTGAAATTCAATATGTTAATGCGCACTGTTTGTAGGAACCCGCCTCCTGCAAGCTTATGGTGCTGGCCGGTCTCTTCCCGATCGAGGCTGGCCGTGGGATGGAGCAACCATGCACGACGGGAGCCACAATCCACGGTGCCCCTCTATGTGAGGGTTTTGCACGGGTCCAGGTGGACAGTGTCTTTGACCATTGCAAGGGTTTTCCGTTGGAGAAGCCGCCGAACGACGAGATTACCACTCTCGGGGATGCAGTGCACACGTTCGTGCATGGCCCAAGAAAGACATCATCCTGGATGAGGTAATTCCCCCACCAGTTTCATAATTCGTACTGTAATAATAGCCATCAGAGTTAGTGTCCTAATACTAGGTTCTTACATCACAGACATCACAGAGCAACACGCGGCCTACTAGCCAGCCGACCCCTCCGATGACGAAGCTGACTCCGACTAGGAGGCAACCATTCAAGAAGCTGGCTAGTAGGGGAAAAGCAAAGAAGAGCCCGGCGAAGGAGAGCGAGAAGAGTGTGTCAGCTCTCATGCCGTTCGCTTTGGGGATGCCCATGGCCTCCAATACCGCAATTTCGAGCATGGGGTTAGCATGCCAGAGCCTGCATGCATGGTACATGAGGAGGACAAACCAGACCAGGACGCAGCGTCCGACGTACATCATGGTCAAGTACACCATGGCAGAGTTCCATAACGACGTTGGGACCTACCCGGTGACCTTCGAAGACCTGCACAACTTACTGAACAAAGATGCGCTCGACTTGTCAATCCTACGGTCTTGGGTGCTGTAAGTATCCTACTATCCTACGCCTGTTCGTGCATATATGGATATATGTCATTTATTAATTGGTTACTTCCGTGTAGCTGCATGACCAACTATGCCAAATCTAAGGGCATACCTGTTGGTTTCTTGGACCCCCAGCTGGTCGCCGAGGTGATATTTAGAACCGACGCAGACTTCGTTGTCAACTACATCAAAAGAGGGTTTCTTGCTCAGGTTGACAAGGAGTACATACTTGTACCCTACAATCAGAGGTGAGTGCTTTCATCAGTACTTCACCCGTAGATTAGTGTCTCCATGTGCACACCCCCAAACTTAGATTAAATTTTTAATTCTTTACGTATAACATGTAGCTACCACTGGATCCTGCTGCTACTTATTCCGAAAAAGAACAAGGTGTTCTACCTTGATTCATTGCAGAGGAAAGGGTACTCGTATTGCGGTGCACGAGATGTATTCGAAAGGTGATGATATTCATGTGGACCTGTCTTGCATGCATCTAGATTTACTGTCCTCAAATTGTCAATTTCGACTATCCTTAAACTGTCAATTTTGACTATCTACAGGGCTTTCACGAACTACTTTGCCGAGGGAGGGTGACAACATGAGCGGCGAGCCGATAAGTTTTAGTGGTTATAATTTTCGGTACAAATTTCAACTGGCATCTGTTTTACTTTATAACGTGTCCCCAGCTAACCCTCGGTCTGTAAATTGGTAGTGCCATCAGCAGCCAGACGACAATACATGTGGGTTCTACGTGATGCGCCACATGTATGATCTGATCATCACCCCTCACCGCCCAGATTTCCCCGATGTATACAACTGCTCCCCTTTGTATCGATTTGGCAGAATTTACAACTGCATTGAGCTAATTTTTTCTATACCAACTCTTGCTGTAGGGGGTCGACTTCCCTTCGGAAAGCTTTGACCCTCGGGAGATTGGTATTGTCCGAGGGATGCTCACTGAGTTTTTCCTTGCAGAGGTCATATCAACCAAGGGGAAGTTTAGGGACCCGCAAGGTTTGTATTAGTGCGGCCTTACATTTATTTGTACATCTAACACACTGACTTTAATTGTCGATTACATTTATTGGTTCAATCTCAATTGTACATATTTCTGAGTTCTGTGCTGTATATATGAAATGCTATTGTACATGTTTCTAAGTTGTGTGCATGTATATATGAGACTGTATATATTTGAGTACTGTGCATATATGAAATTCATGAACTGTATATATGAAATGCTATTTGTACAGAGGACTTCACTATCACAGATGGTTTTGACCTAAAAACCGTCTGTGATATCACACTATCACTATCATAGATGGTTTTGACCTCAGAACCGTCTGTGATATCACACTATCACAGACAGTTCTGAGATTATAACTAATCCGGGAGGATCTCCAAGTCCTGATCGCATATGGCTTCGCGACCAAGTCCTGATCGCATACGGCTTCGCGACCTGAATGAGTCCGCGACCATGGATTGGTTCGCGACCAGGAAAAAGGAATTCGTTCCTTGTTCGGAATTGTAATCCGATCCGAATGTGTATGACTAAGCTTATCTGTTTAGGATTAGTTATATGAGTCTAATACGTTTAGGTCTCTAAGTCTGATACGTACTCATACGATTGGACTATAAATACCTTGTAATAGGTCTAGTTTAGATCATCGAACTCAATCGAAGAGACATAGAACTTATTTGAGTTTTAGACACTTATAGTTCCTTCGACGTAGACAAGTGTGTCTAACGTTCGACGTGTAAAGCCCTCTTTGAAATAAAGAGTTGTGCAATTACTTTGGGTTTCGGTATTTCCGAGTAAGATCCCGTTATTCCGCATATTAGAATCTGGGCGAGCCTAGTGCGAAAACCAAGACTAGGTCTCAAACGGATCAAGTTGGTATCAGAGCGACTTTCCTATCCTGTGGATGGTGAAGACTCGCCAGGGTTACAAAACTTCCGGCGAAATTCCAGGCGATCAATTGACGGTTCCTACAGCCGCGTCTCCGACAATGTCTGATGATACCTCCGTTCAAGCTAACCTAGCCGAAAAAGTGGCTAAGCTCTCCACCGACATGGAAACCGTGCTTACTTGGATTAAGCAGCAAGCCATGATTGTACCTCCTGAAGTAGGGAAGGTTATGGGTGAGAAGACTGGTGAAGACTTGCGCAGGGCAGACGAAGATGAAGACGAAGGCGACCACAAGATCGACGACCTCGCCAACACCTCCTTAGCTGTCGGATCTTTTAAAGTCGACGCTAAGATTGATATACCCATATATGATGGGGTGATCGATGCCGAGAAGCTGGATTCTTGGATCGACCAACTTGAGACCTACTTTGACCTTAAAGGGTTCAGTAGCGCTTAAAAGGTCAAATTTGCACCTTTGAAGATGAAGGACCACGCCAAGACATGGTGAAAGGCCCTTGTCGCCAGTGGTGAAGCTGACGACCTTGAGTGGGGTCAATTCAAACGACTTCTGCGACAAGAATTCTATCCGATGGGTTACCTTGAGGAGAGATGGGAGCGTTGGCACAGATTGTATCAACGGCACGACCAGACCGTCCAGGACTATACGACAGAGTTTCGGCGACAAGCAATGGTCATTGGCATCTCGCTATCCGACCCTCAGGTATTTCAGAAGTACACATCTGGACTTCAGAAATCGATCAATACTGAGCTAAGTCTGTTCGGTGTCCAAGACATTGCGACCGCGAGCACAACTGCTATGGCGATCGAGAAGAAGAACAAATCCCGCAGCGACAAAAGCACGAAGGAAAGTGCGACCTCGACAAAGAAAAAGCCGAGTCCGAAGAAGAACGCTTCAAAATAGGGCACGGGTGCCTTTTGCGAACATTGTCAAGTCACGGGGCATACCAAGGACAAATGTTACAAGCTTCATCCTGAACTTCGACCAAAGAAAAACGGACCAGGGAAAAGAACAGCCACGGCTACTGCGACTTCACCCGACGAAGAAGTTGTCCGAGTGAATTCGGTTAATGAGGCGGATACGACCTTGTCTCTGATGGCAATGCCGAAGGAGAAGGGTTCCGATCCACCGAACGACCATCACCCAACGGAGGACTTGTTCACCATCAACATCCAGGTGAAGCACGAAGTGGTCGCAGCGATATTCGATCCAGGAAGTCAGAAGAATCTGGTCTCCGCTGGATTGGTTCAGCGACTTGGTTTGAAGACAACCACACACCCGCGACCATATCCGCAGGGTTGGTTTACATCCGACGTGAACCAACAGATTACGAGTCAGTGTGTGTTGAAGTTTGCGATCTCTGCACGATATATCGATGAGGTGCAATGCGATGTTGTCCCTATCGATATCTGTCAGGTGATCTTTGGGAGTCCGTATCTGTATGACCGAGACGCTCACTTCCATCGGCGAGCGCAAGAGTACGACCTCACCAAAGACGGAGTTAAGTTCGTGATCAGTAGAGACCTCCACGTCAACACTTCGAACTTGATTACCGCAAATCAAGCCAAACGAATTGTTAATTCATGTCACAAGTATGTGCTTGTCATGATTCGACCCATTGGTCAAGGTGAGGGTACTCGACCAGCATTGTCGCTGGCGTGCCGAGAGGATTCTGGTCGTTTGTCGGGACTGCTGGAGAAATACAGTGATCTGTTCGAGACTACCCAGGGTCGTCCGCCGAAACGTCCAGTCGAGCACGAAATTCAGCTTGTGTCCGATGCGACACTGCCCAATCTGAGTATGTATCGCAACTCAGTATTGGAGAATGAAGAGATCAAGAGACAACTTGGTGAGTTGCTGAACAATGGTGTCATTCAACCGAGTAGTTCACCTTGTGGATCTCCTGTAGTGTTAGTACCAAAGAAAGATGGGACTTGGCGTATGTGCATCGACTATCGAGCACTGAACAAGATCACCATCAAGAACCGGTACCCCCTTCCTCGTATTGATGACCTGCTAGACCAATTGAAGCATGCTGTTGTCTTCTCCAAATTGGATCTTAAGTCAGGATATCATCAAGTCAGCATCCGAAAGGAGGATACATGGAAGACCGCGTTCAAAACACGGCAAGGTCTGTTCGAATGGCTGGTCATGCCGTTTGGTCTCTACAACGCCCCGGCAACTTTCATGCGTCTTATGAATGACGTATTGCGACCGTTCATCGACGACTTTGTGATCGTGTATCTCGACGACATATTGGTTTATAGTCGTTCGTGGGATGAGCACCTCATTCATGTCGAAAAGGTGTTCGAACAGCTTTGGCAACATCGACTTCGCCTCAACCGTAAGAAGTGCGAGTTCGGTCAGCAAACTCTACTTTACCTCGGATTCATAATCGGCAACGGTACATTGCAAATCGACCCGGACAAGGTCAAAGTGATTCGCGAATGGCCGCGACCGTGAACAGTTACGGATGTGCGTAGTTTTGTGGAAGCATGCCAATACCTTCGGAAGTTCATCCGACACTTCTCGATTATGGCTTCTCCGTTGCATGCATTAACCAGGATCGATCAGAAGTTCGAGTGGACAGGGAAACATGAGGACACGTTTCTCTTGCTGAAAAGGAAGATCAGCGAGGCGCCTGTGTTAGCTTTGCCGAATCTCCAGAAACCGTTCGAGCTAGAAACCGATGCCTCAAGTTATGCAATGGGCGCAGTGCTCATGCAAGAAGGTCGACCAGTGGCATATCACTCCGAGTTATTCCAGGGAGCTCAGAAGAACTACCCGACTTATGATAAGGAGTTATGCGCACTGCATCAGGCCGTGAAACATTGGCGGTGTTATCTCTTGGGGAAAGAGACGGTTGTCCACACCGACCATCAACCATTGCAATATTTGCAGACTCAGTCCAAGCTACAGCAAGCTCGGCACATGAAGTGGATGTCGTATCTGCAGCAGTTTAATCTGGTGATTAAGTACAAGAAGGGCGTACACAACAAATTGGCGGATATGTTGTCGCGACCACCAGTTACAACCCTCTGTTTATCAGCGTTCATGCAGATCGAGCCATCATGTCATGATGACTATATCACTATGTACAGTGAAGACCCTGATTTTCAAACAGCACTGACTGAGGTCGAAACAGGGAACCCTACAGAGTTCGTTCGTCGAGAAGGACTCTTGTACAAGGGCAATTTACTTTGCATACCTCGTGGAGCACCTCGAACTCAATGGATGCGAGAAGCGCACACATCGAAGGTAGCTGGTCACTTTGGGGTTACAAAGACGTTGCAAAATCTTCACCGACATGTGTTCTGGCCGCGTATGCAGCAAGATGTGGCTAGGTTTGTTCGAGGTTGCGGTCTCTGCAGCATCTCGAAACCGGCAAACCGAAAATTAGGTTTGTACACTCCTTTGCCAGTTCCATCACGACCATGGGAGAGCATATCCATGGATTTCTTGGGAGGATTGCCTAAGACCCGACGTGGCAACGACTATCTATTCGTGGTCATTGATCGGTTCTCCAAAATGATTGTTCTTATACCTTGTCGGAAGATTATCACGGGAGAAGAGGCAGCTCGGGTATTCTTTCAACACGTTTGGACACACTTCGGACTGCCGAGTTCTATTGTGTCTGATCGTGATACCCGGTTCCTTAGTCACTTTTGGCGATCGCTCTGGACGATGATGGACACCAAGCTAAAGAGGAGTACTGCTTTTCATCCGCAAACTGATGGTCAAACTGAGGTGGTAAATCACACAGTCGTTCATCTCTTGAGAGGATATAACTCGAAGCACTCGAAGACCTGGGATGAAAGCATACCGTACCTACAGTTTGCTTTTAATCGAGCAGTGCATGGTTGACTGGAAAGTCGCCATTTGAGGTCTGTTTAGGATTTCTACCACAGAGTCCATTCGATATGGAGTTTGTGATCCCTACCTCAGCACAGAACAGCAAGGAAGCATCTGATCAGGATCGAGCACAAAAGTTCCTGGAAGGTATTCAACGACTCCATCGTGAGGTTGAACAGAACTTGCTGAAAGCTCAACTCAAGTACAAGGCGCGACATGATCGGCACCGAGTTGATGTGCAATTTCAAGGTGATATGGTATGGTTACATTTGAGTAAGGAGAGACTTAAAGGTGAAGGTAAGAAGCTCAAACCCATTCATTATGGTCCTTTTTGGATTTTGCGGAAAGTGGGTAATAATGCTTGTCAGCTTGAGTTACCTCCATACATGGATATTTACTCGGTTGTCAATGTTGAGCACCTCAAACTCTTCGAGCCTTCAATGTTGGATGATGAGCCAGATACCATAGTACCATCTGTTGAAGACTTGGTCTATCAACGAGGCGAACCTTTACGTGAAGATGTGATTCTGGAGAAGAAGGTGACTACCACCCGCAGTGGCACAAAGGAGACTTTTCGAATCGGTCGAAAAGATCAACGAGCACGTGCGGCAAAGTGGTACACCAAAGAAGATGGACAAGCCCAATTTCCACATCTCCAGTTTGATCGAGAGGTCGCAACAGGGGTTGGCTCCTTCTCAACAAGGGAGTCATGATCCGGGAGGATCTCCAAGTCCTGATCGCATACGGCTTCGCGACCTGAATGAGTCCGCGACCATGGATTGGTTCGCGACCAGGAAAAAGGAATTCGTTCCTTGTTCGGAATTGTAATCCGATCCGAATGTGTATGACTAAGCTTATCTGTTTAGGATTAGTTATATGAGTCTAATACGTTTAGGTCTCTAAGTCTGATACGTACTCATACGATTGGACTATAAATACCTTGTAATAGGTCTAGTTTAGATCATCGAACTCAATCGAAGAGACATAGAACTTATTTGAGTTTTAGACACTTATAGTTCCTTCGACGTAGACAAGTGTGTCTAACGTTCGACGTGTAAAGCCCTCTTTGAAATAAAGAGTTGTGCAATTACTTTGGGTTTCGGTATTTCCGAGTAAGATCCCGTTATTCCGCATATTAGAATCTGGGCGAGCCTAATGCGAAAACCAAGACTAGGTCTCAAACGGATCAATAACATTATCACAGATGGCTTTGACCTAAAAACCGTCTGTGATATCTCACTATTACAGACGGTTCTGAGAGTATAAACCGTCTGTGATAAGGAAACAATCACAGACGGTTTCAAGATTACAACCGTCGCTGATAATGACAATATCGCATATGGTTTTGACCTCAAAGCCGTCTGTGATGCTCTAAATACACAGACGGTTCTGAAACAACCGTCTGTGATAAGGACGCTATCGCAGACGGTCCTGAGGTCATAACCGTCTCTGATAATTTGAGTATCACAGACGGTTATAACCTCAGAACCGTCTCTAATAATGTGAGAATCCCAGATGGTTTTGACATCAGAACCGTCTACGATACTCATATTATTACTGACGGTTCTGAGATCAAAACTGTCTGTGTTAGTATGAGTATCTCAGACGGTTTTGATGTTATAACAGTCTGTGTATTAGGAGTACCACAGATGGTTCTGAGGTTATAACCGTCTCTGATAATATGAGTATCACAGACGGTTCTGAGGTCATAACCATCAGTAATAATTTGAGTATCACAGATGGTTTTGATCTCAGAACCGTCAGATATAATGTGAGGATCACAGACGGTTTTGACATCAGAACCGTCTGCGATACTCATATTATTACTGACGGTTCTGAGATCAAAACCGTCTGTGGTAGTATGAGTATCTCAGATGGCTTTGATGTTATAACAGTTTGTGTATTAGGAGTATCACAGACGGTTTTGATGTTATAACAGTCTATGTAATATGAGTATCATAGACGGTTCTGATGTTATAACAGTATGTGTAGTATGAGTATCACAGACGGTTCTGATGTTATAACAGCCTGTGTAGTATGAGTATCACAGACGGTTTTGATCTTATAACAGTCTGTGAAGGGAAAGATCACAGACGGTTGAAAACCGTCTGTGATAGTACATGATTATCACTAACTCGAATATCACTGATGGGTAAGAACCGTCTGTGATGACTGTTTTGACCCGACTGTAATAATGAATTCTGTAGTAGTGAAAGAATACCAAAAAACTTCTTCGTAAGTTGCACAAGAAGGGAGTCAACATCGACACGAGACCAAAGGGGTTAAAGCAAGCAAATTTCAAGGACATCATATGCTATGAATGTCATGAAAAGGGACATATAGCTTCAAGATGTTCAAATAAGAACAAGCCTTGGGATAAGAAGAAAGATCCTAAGAAGAAAAAATTCTTCAAGAAAATCAATGGCAACGAAGCATGTTTCGAAGAATTGATGTCCAGAGGAGAGAGCTCCGATTCCAACTCCGATAATGAGGAAGGTTGTTCCAAGAAGCTAGCCGGATTAGCTCTTGCCAACAACAACACATCAACAAGTTCATCTTTTTGCATTATGGCTAAAGGTGATGAGAAGGTACACTCTCTTGACCCTTCATATGATGATCTAGTTGAAATGATTAGTGAATTAAATGATACTCTTGGAATCACAAAGATTGATATGTCAACGAGTTACAATGATTTAATTAATACACCATGCTCATCCAACTCTAGTGATAAAGAATTGCAATGCCATGTATCACCCTCTAATGAAATAATCTTAAATGAAAACAATGAACTAAAGGCTAAAATCAAAAAACTTAGTAAAGTTTTAGAAAATTGTTACAAAAGGAAAGTATCTCTTGATCTTCTTCTTAGTGAGAAAAAATACTCATTTAGAAAAGAAGGACTTGAATATTTTCCAAAGAAAGGAAATAAACCAAACACAAAAACTATTTTTATAAAAGCATGCAACAAATTTTGTTTTAGATGTCATGAAATTGGTCATTCACATGATGCTTGTCCTTTAATGACTTCAACTCATTTTGATGCATGCCACATGCTTAAGAGGTCAAAGAAAGGATATGTGATAGCAAAGTTTGTTGGAGCACCCATACTAAATAAAAAGAAGAAATCTATTTAGGTGCTCAAAACTTTGATTGCTAACATCAAAGGACCCAAAAGGGTTTGGGTACCTAAACGGACTTGATTCTTTTGTTTTTGTAGGTAAACTACAAGATTGGTGGAAAACATTGGGTGCTAGATAGTGGATGCACCGAACACATGACCGGACATAAAAAGTTGTTCACCTCATTGGAAGATAACTCAAGTGAAGACTAAAAGATCATCTTTGGCGACAATCGTCAAGAAAATGTGGTAGGCTTGTTTAAAATCTCTATATCTCATGATCTTTCAATTTCAAATGTTTTACTTGTTGAATCATTGAATTTTAATTTGTTATCCGTTGCACAAATTTGTGATCTTGGATTTCGTTGCATATTTTCTCCTAAAGATGTTTTAGTTGCAAGTTTAAAAGATAACTCTTTGATCTTCAAAGGTTTTCATTTTGGAAATCTCTATCTTGTTGATTTCAACTCAAAAGATGCATCTCTTTCAACATGTCTTGTTTCTCAAACATCGAAGGGTTGGTTTTGGCATAAAAGATTTGCACATGTTGGAATGCATCAACTTAAAAATCTTTTAAAACATGATTTGTAGTTGGCTTGAAGGATGTGAATTTTGAGAAGGACAAACCTTGTAGCGCTTGTCAAGCGGGCAAGCAAGTAGCTACTCCACATCCGACCAAGTGCACTCTTTCAACTTGCAAATCTTTGGAACTCTTGCATATGATTTATTGGGACCTTCTGAGTTCCAAAGTGTCGGGGAAAACAACTATGGTTTTGTCATTGTTGATTTTACACATTATACTTGGATCTTCTTCATTTCTCAAAAATCTGAAACCCCTGATGTTTTTAAAATTTTTGCAAAACGTGTTTTCACCCAATTTGAACTTTCCATCAAGAAAATCCATAGTGATCATGGTGGAGAGTTTGTGAATTCGACCTTGGTTGACTTTTGTGACTCTTTGGGCATTAAACACGAATTTTCAACTTCCTACACTCCATAACAAAATGGAATTGTAGAAAGAAAAAATGAACACTAATAGAAATGACAAGAACAATGCTAAATGAGTATAATACTCCCACTCGCTTTTGGGCCGGTGTCATGCATACCACTTGCTATTCTATTAATCGACTTTATTTGCACCCTCTTCTAAATTTAACTCCCTATGAGCTTCTTATTGCGCGTAAGCCAAATGTCTCTTATTTTCGGGTGTTTGGATGTAAATGCTATATTCTTAGAAAAAGAACAATTGGTGGAAAATTTCAAAGAAAAGTGGATGAAGGCTTTCTCATCGGATACTCCACCACTAGCAAAGCCGGCCTATCGAGGTTTCAACAAAAATACAAATTGTATTGAAGAATCTTGTAATTTAGAATTCAATGAATCTAATGGCTCTCAAAAGGAGCAAGTGTCTTATGACGTTGTAGATGAAGATCTCCAAGAAACGATGAAAAATACTACTATTGGAGACATCAAACCTAGAAATGATCATCAAGAGGATGATGATAATATAGAGTGTGATGAACAACATACATCATCACCTCTTATTGTTAATCATCGGAGACAAATCAAGTGGAAGCATCACAAGTTGAAGCACCAAGACAACATCAAGCCATTGTCAAAGATCACCCTTTATATCAAGTATTGGGTGATGTTAGTAAGGGTGTTCAAACTCGCTCTCGTATTGCTTCTTCCTGTGAACATTTTTCCTTTGTTTCTTCCTTGGAACCTAAACTTGTAGATGAAGCACTTAGTGATCCAGATTGCGTAAATGTCATACATGAGGAACTAAATAATTTCACTAGAAACAAAGTATGGACATTAGAAGAAAGGCCTAAGGATCATAATGTGATTGGAACAAAATTGGTTTTTAGGAATAAACAAGATGAAAATGCAGTAGTAGTACGAAACAAAGCACGTCTTGTTGCACAAGGATATTCGCAAGTTGAAGGTTTAGATTTTGGTGAAACTTTTGCACCTGTAGCAAGATTAGAAGCTATTCGCATACTTCTTGCATTTTCATCAAATTTCAACATAAAATAATTTCAAATGGATGTGAAAAGTGCTTTTTTAAATGGAGAAATATCCGAATTAGTTTTTGTGGAACAACCTCCTGGTTTTGAAGATTCAAAATTTCAAATCATGTATACAAGCTCTCTAAGGCTCTTTATGGACTTAAACAAGCCCCTCAAGTTTGGTATGAACATCTTAGAGACTTTCTTATTTCAAAAGATTTTAAAATTGGGAAGGTGGACACAATGCTATTTACAAAAGTGGTTGAAAAAGATCTTTTTATGTGTCAAATATATGTTGATGATATCATATTTGGGTCTACTAATGAATCATTTTGTCATGAGTTTGGAGAAATGATGTCTAAGGAATTTGAAATGTCGATGATTGGAGAGCTAAGCTTCTTCCTTGGACTTCAAATCAAGCAACTCAAGAATGGAACGTTCATGAGTCAAACCAAGTATGTGAAGGTCTTGCTTAAGTGCTTTGGGATGGAAGATGCTAAAGCCATCAAAACTCCAATGGCCACTAATGGACATCTCGATATGAACAACGATGGAAAAACAGTTGATTCTAAACTTTATCGATCTATGATTGGTAGCTTACTTTATCTTACCGCATCTAGGCCCGACATCATGTTTAGTGTTTGCTTATGTGCTAGATTTCAATCGTCTCCTAAGGAAGTCATTTGATTGCTCTTAAAAGAATCCTTAGGTGTTTGAAATGCTATCCAAATATAGGACTTTGGTGCCCTAAAGATGCAAATTTTGAATTAATTGGTTACTCGAATTCGGATTATGCGGGTTACAAAATTGATAGAAAAAACACATCTGGTAGTTGTCAAATTTTGGGGAGATCACTAGTCTCTTGGTCATCTAAGAAATAAAATTCCGTAGCTCTCTCCACCGCCTAAGCGGAATATGTTTCGACCGGTAGTTGTTGTGCTCAAATTTTATGGATGAAGCAAACCCTCTTGGATTATGGAATTCTCATTGAAAAAGTGCTACTCGTGTGTGATAATGAAAGTATCATAAAAATTACAAACAATCCGGTTCAACATTCTAGAACAAAGCACATTAATATTAGGCACCATTTTATAAGAGATCATGTGGCAAAAGGGGATATAGATATAAATTATGTAAAAACTGACATGCAATTTGCAGATATCTTTACCAAACCACTAGATGAGTCTAGATTTTTCTTTCTTTGAAGTGAACTGAATATCATTGATATATCAAATGTGAATTAATTGTTTGGGTGTATTATATATATATATATATAGAAACTCAACCAGATTTTGTTTTGGTTTGGTCATGATGTTGGTCTTAGTTTTGGTCTTGGTCGAAATTGATGATCTAGTCGTGGTCATGGACTTTCATCTAATGATGAGTAGTTGCTCTAAGATTAGGGTCTATGTTGATGTCCTTCTGCCTTTTTGTGCTTGAGATTCTTGTATCTGGATGATATTATTGATATTTTATATGCTCGTTGTTTATTCTCTATTTGACTTATCATTGTTGACTCCCAAATGACTCATATGTGTATTTGTATATACATGCATTCAGGGGAGTTCCTGCATATCTGTTAATTATGCATGCACTTAGAGGGAGTCATTAAATTTTATTTCATTTAAACACATGTTGTCATCAATCATCAAAAAGGGGGAGATTGTTGCATCTAGACTCTTAATCTTGATTTTAATGATAAATGACAACAAGTGTCTTGGACTAATCTATTTTGCTTTGAGTATGATCCTTCAAGCAGGTGAAAAGATGAAACGCTAAACAGGAGTCACAAAATGGAAGTTGAAAAGCCTAAGATCCGGTGAAAAGATGAAACAACAAACGGGAGTCATAAAACAGGAAGTTGAAAAGTCTGAGGTAAATTGTTTTGGATTTTACCAGCCTCGGTGTTTGGAGTATTGACCACATTTATAGAAATTCTTTTTAGTTTTAACCGTACTATTAAGAGGGATTACGAATCTCTTTTAGTTCTGGCAAAAATTGAGAAACTCTTAGGTCATTTGTTGCATTCATTTTATTTCACAATCTTGGTCGAATCTGAGAAAAATATATAGATTTCGAAGAGGGACTGAAACTGGTCTTTTGAGCACAATTCATTCAACCAGAGGTCATTCGAGCATAGTTCATTCAACCAGAGGTCATTCGAGCACTATTCATTCGACCAGAGGTCTTCCGAGCATTGTTCTTTCGACCAGAGGTCTTTCAAGCACTGTTCACTCCAACGGCTACTTACTAGCTGTTAGAGGTCGAAGTTGTCTGCAAGCTGTACTGATTTCTTTCCTTACTCGACCATAATGGCTCGCTGAGAGGTGTGGGCTATAAATATGTGTTTTGAGCAGTATTTTCATACATCTTCGAGCCTCATTCTCATATACACCTTTGAGCAATTCTTCTATACACTTTTGAGCAGTTTTTGTACACATTTTGAGCAGTTTTTATAAATACTTTTGAGTAGCTTTTATAAACATTTTAAAGCAGTTTATAAACATTTTTGAGCAGTTTTTATACACACTTTTGAGAAATTTTTATAAACATTTTTTAGCAGTTTTTCTAAACTTTTTGAGCAGATTTTCTATACACCTTTGAGCAGTTTTTCTACATATCTCTGAGCCATATTCATATATACACTTAAGCCAAAGGCTTCTAGCACTAAAGTCTTGATCTTTTGATCAAAATCATTATTTGTGATTGTGAAAGATCCTCCGAAAAAATCATCTTTCATCATCTGCATCTCTAGAGTTTCTCGGTATTTGTTGGAGGTCTAGAGAAGATCTTGCAACTTGTTACTCTTAGTGAACGTCATCACCTAGACGGTTCGGAGGCATGGCCGTTGATCTCTCCATTGACTAAGCTTGTCAGAGAGGTTCGATGTGTTTGTGAGATGTCTGGTGCTCACCTTTCCGGAAAGGAGAAGGAGAAACCTTAGTCAACATCGAAGCAAGACTCATTCATTTGAGTGCTTCAACGAGGAATAGAGGAGACCGGGCGAGTCTCCGAGATCTCAGGATACATCGTTGTGTTAGATTCTCTTCCTCTCATTTTACTTGTATAATCTATTATTGTTTTTGGTTCAGTTCTTATTTGCTCTTAGTTTATTGTTTAAGCTTTAATTGTGAAAAAGTTCATATTCATAAAAAGTTTTAAAACCCTCCTATTCAGCCCCTCTAGTCGGCATCATCGATGCTATATAGTTCTCCCCCTCGACCACTGCATATGCTATGGGGAGAAGCTGGTCATTGGCATCAGTTGCCACGACAGTCAGTAGAGTACCCTCGTATTTTCTATCAAAAATGTTCCGTTAATGCAAAGCACATGTCTCATGTAACTAAACGATGCAACGCACTACTGGAATACCCGAAAATATCTCCATAATATCATTCATCCAAGAATCACAACACCTTCTGAGCCGATTGTCGGTGTATCAACAATTTCGGTGACTGTGCCAGGATTTGCTTCGCATATGCGCTGAAAGAGCCTTGGTATGAAGTTGTATGTCTCAACAGATGTCCCAAAAAGCACATCCAACGCTCTCTTTTTAGCTCTCTATGCCTTCTTGTACTTGATCTTGTACCCGTACTTCTCCGCAACATGTGCAATAATCACTTTCAGTGCCATTGCCTTATTTTCCTTTACTACTGATAGTATCAGACTAGCAACAAAATTAGAGGTGATATTTCTATGCTACTGCAACATACCCTATGCTAGACATCTGTGGTCTGCGACTCTGGTCACCAGAAAGAAAGGCTCATCTTGTGGCCGTGTGACACGTACGTACCACGAACAGTTATCGACTAAGCACCTCACAGTCCACACACTTGAAGTTGATTTACCCACCCGGAATGGCCTATTCAGTGAAATAGCCCACTAGTGATGGCTTTTTTCGCATCTTTCTTAGTCTGAAACAACTGCCCAAATTGGACGGTTACTTCATTATAAGACCATCGTGAATTCAGCTCTTCAGGAACCATAGTGGACATCAAAGATGATGGATCAGACCATTCATTTATAGGATGCTGCTGTTTTGCAGGTTCCTTGGGAGATTTGTACATATTTAATGGATCAGTGTACTCCTCGTTAAAATTCTCCTCCAATTTGGGTAGTTCATTAGCTATATCTACTTGATGGTCGCCAAACCGAGTTGTATACGAGACTCTTGTTGTTTACATAGGTACACTGGCACTGTCATTGGTACTAGCACCGGTACTGGCACTGGCACCGTCAGTACTGACATTAGCGATGCTCGGTGCTCTTGCTAGAACTATGTAGTTTAAAATTTCAGCGTAAAGTATAAAGACTCCGCCACCATAGCTTGGATTTGTCACAAATCATACAAACAAACCTCACGATTTGTCACCTTTCAGGCTCTTAAGCACCCATTAATTTTCCTTCAGCAGCAGGTCTTCAACCCTGAGAGTATCCGTCGCAGGATTGAGTTGTAACAAATCGACTAACCACATCTCCAAATCATTAAAAGACATTAACTGTGGTTGTGCCATTCAACCATAAACATGCATACATGCACTCAGATAATCACCGTTTGCTCCATTACGGATAACGCCAGTTCCACAATAAACGCAAACCATACTGGGTTGCTCCATAGTCTAATCAATTTGCCATTCCGTGTTAGGTCAAAATAGGACAATGCGTTTCTTGTATTTTAAACAAAACAATATTTTAATATGATGATGCACAAAAACTGAGGGTAACATAAAATAACCTAAATCCGTAGCGGACACTGACACCGCACAAAACTATCTGACCTACATCCTAGGGCGAGGCATAAATTTCAGTGTTTACCTGTCCTAAATCCTAGGGTGAAGCGGGAAATTAAGTTTTTACCTGTTGTCGACGATTCGGACTCGGGGTCCTCAGCCGAACTTATGCAGAATTTATAAATAGTGAGACCTTTCAGGGTGACCCTCCGGGAAGGTATGTAGAATTATAGAGAACTGGAGCACAGAGAAGTTTATACAGGGTCGGGCCCTCGATGGTGGGAGTAATAGCCCTACGTCCTGTTGGGATTTCACTATGTGTAGTAAAGAGTTACAGAGTGATGGAGAAAGACCTTCACAGGCGAAGGTTTTCCCTATGTAAGTGTACAAAAAGAAGCCTGGAAGACTTATGGAAGCTATCTAATCTAGGACGTAGTCTTAGCTATTTGATTCTTCAAGTGATATATGTTGTGTCTTGATCTCTTGATCGATCTCCCCGTTTGATACACCATGCCGCCCTTTTATACTGGTCAAAAGGGCGCCAAGTCGTAACTGCATCAAACGGTTGCTTGGATGCGGTTTGGAAAACCGCTCTTAACTCCCACGCAGGTTTAACATGTGTTATTTGTAGACAACTGCACGTATTAACCTCCTGACGGTTGATCCCCCACGTGGAAGGATCTTCGGGATTCTTGGGATATTCCTGTTATAGGGACAGAATACTCCCACGTTCCCTGGTCGAAAGAATCCTGACCGCGTGATGTTGGCTGACAGCGCAACACCTTCAGCCTTCTGTCCGCGCACAGCACACGAACTTCTGACCGCGCACTAGCTACGGTCTGATCGCGTAAAGACTGCGATCTGGTTGCACACAGCCTGCGACCTTGGGCTGGTACTTCTCGAAATGTCTTGACTTCGCACCGCCAGGCACGTGTCTGGCTCGAATCTATCTTGAACCAGTCGTGCACTTATTTTGAACTGACTCGAGTGTCAATCCTCGTCACCTGTCTTAAATCCTAGGGTGAAGTCGAAAATTAAGTTTTTACCTGTCCTAAATCCTTGGGTGATACAAAATTTTAATTTCTAATTATCTGAAACCCTAGAATATTATAAACAATTAAATCTAAATATTATCTATGAGTTAACGAAAATGCACCTCAATGAACAAATTGTCGAAAACCGGAAGTTGGTGAATCGCCGAAAACTCCTTTCTTCTCTTTTTTCTCCTCTTTTCCTTCCTCTTCTTCTCTTCTCCCTCTGCCAACAGTTTTTTTTAAATCAGTCAAATGAGTAAAAGTGATATTTTTTACTGCGACCACACAGTTTTATACAGCTTTCAGTCGCCAGTCTGGATTATGACTGAAAGCGGACGTGGCACGGTCTTAGGCCAGTAGTGCATATGGGCCGTGCCACGTCTTCAGTCGTGAAGGCCAACTCGCAACTAAATGTCTTTTTTGCAATTTTAAAAAAAATTTCGTTAGTTTTCAAATTTTTTTTATTGGGTTATTCATAAAAAATTCTCTTGTACAACTTTTATATAATAAAAAGTAGGATGCGGGTGGGGTTTGGTTTAATTTGTTTCTAGTGCTGGTACGTATGATTTAAGCCTTTTTTGTACAGAATAATTTTGTAAGAATTGTAGAAAAAGAAACAATTTCACTAATTAGCATGTATTTTTTTTCTTATTTTAGTTTCTCTGATGACAGTGGTTCGTCAGCAAGTGGAGGTAAGGTGGTGAGGAGGAGCGGTGGCGACAGTAGGAGGTGGCGCCATGGGAAAGAGAGGGAGACAATGCGGCTTGGCTAACAGTAGAGAAGGGGAGGACGAGAATGCAGAGGAAGAAGGGAGACAAGTGGTTCTGAGATCATCAGTGGTGACTATAATAGGAGGGAGAAAGGAAGAGGAGGAAGAGAAGGAGATGGATAATGAAGTTTGAATCTAATTTTTAAATATGTGGTCTAGATAGTATAATCTTTTTAAAAAAAACAAATACATTCTCTCTAGACAACTCAAAGAAATATATAGATGAAAATTTTTCTATAGAATTTCTATTTTCCAAATAATTCTTAGTCGATATAAGACTATCTCCAACAGGCTTGGCTCTTACTCGGCTCTTAAACAGAATATTCCCTACCATGCTGAGAGAACCATCCCTAACCACCAAGCAAGAGCCAAATCGCCAACAGCTTGACTCTTGCTTGGCTCTTAGCGTGGGCCCCACACTCCTAACCACCAAACAACCACCAAGCAAGAGCCAAGCACTCCAATAGCTTGGCTCTTGCTTGGCTTTATATGATTTAACAATATATATTCAACGAATTTATATTAATACATGATTTTTAATATTAATAATATATTAAAATCTTAGTTACAAAATTAAATTCGACATTTACGACCAAAAAATAAATAATAAAATTTAGGATTTAAAAATTGCACATGACAAAAAAAATAATAGATATTAAAATTCAAATAGTGGTACATGACATTATTGCGAAATACATTAGAATTAAATTTGGAAATAAATGGCTACTACGAAATTCGATAAGATACTACTCGTCGGCGTTTCCGCTGAAACGTTGCCAAATGTGCTCGATCAAGTCTCGTTTTAGTTGCGTGTGTGTAGGTTGAGCATGGATGGTAGCATTTCTTCGAAGTACATCTTCGAATAAAGGCGTACCCCCAGTATGGATCACAGGTGGTACTACCGTGGATGTGTCCGGATGATCATTGTAGTCGTAGTTATTGGTATTGTGGTCGCGTTCGTCCTCTATGATCATGTTGTGCAAGATGACACAAGCTCGCATGATCTTCGTGAGGGTGGACTGTATCCAAAATCTTGCCGCACCGTGCACAATGGCGAACCGAGACTGCAGGACTCCAAAAGCCCGCTCAACATCTTTTCTTGCTCCTTCTTGATGCTGTGCGAACAACTGGGCTTTCGCCGTCTGCGGGAGCAATACTGTCTTTACAAAGACAGCCCATTCCGGGCATATACCGTCGGCGAGACAATATCTCATGTTGTACTGCTGACCATTGACAGTGTACTCAACACGAAGGGCTCGCCCTTTCAGTACATCAGTGAACAATGGTGATTGATTCAGTACATTGATGTCATTGTTGGACCCTGCCACTCCAAAAAAAGCATGCCAGATCCAAAGATCGTAAGAAGCAACTGCTTCAAGTATGATCGTCGGGACTCCATAATCTCCACGCGCAAATTGTCCCTTCCATGCTACTAGGCAGTTTCTACATTCCCAGTGCATGCAATCAATACTTCCCAACATACCCGGAAAGCCACGAGCCTCTCCTTGTTGCAACAAACGATGGATATCCTCGACGGTGGGGCTGCGAAGATATTGATCGCCAAACTTGTCGATGACGCCTTGCACGAAGTGCTCCAAGCATTCAATCGCCGTGGACTCCCCTATCCGCACGTACTCGTCGACGGCATCAGCGAGGCCACCATATGTTAGCATACGCATCACTGCGGTGCATTTCTGTAAAGGAGAGAGTCCACGGCGATTAGTGGCATCCCTTCTTTCAGTGAAATAAGGGGACCACTCACCAAGCGCTTCGACAATACGAACAAAGAGGGGTCTCCCCATCTGAAATCGCCGGCAGAATATACCGTAGGGGTAGATCGAAGAGTCAGAAAAGTAGTCCGCGACGAGTCGTACATGGCCCTCTTCGCGGTCTCTCTCAATATATCTCCTATTGCTGCGTCGACGACGTCCACGGGATGAAGCAGCATCAAATTAGGCGTAAAGACCGGTGATAATATGATCTTCCTCCTCTTCCTCCTTCACAAAGTCCACCAAGAAATCCTCTATTTTGCTGATGGCATCCTCCTCAGGGCTGTTTGTGCTCGAACTAGAGCTAGACGACATTTTGTGAGTGGAAAGGAAGGTGAGTTTGTGAAGTGTTATGTTGCTTTTCAAGAGAAGTTAGATTGTGAGGAGAACATTCTGAGGGGGTTGAATATATAGACCAGGAGTCCAACAGCTATATTTGAATGGGTAGGTTCCAATGGCTATATTTGAATGGGTAGGTTCCAACGGCTGGTTTCAAACAGCCATATTCCAACGGCTAGTTTCGACCTGTCATATTCCAACGGCTACATACCCAACGACTATATTCTAACGGTCATATTCTAACAACAATGATAAATTTAATTCATGCATTAATTAATAAAGCATCGTACATAGATTAACAAAGAAACGTACATGCTTGGCTATCCCAAGTAAATTCAAAACAACATAACTTATCTTCGTCCTCTAGGGCTTTAAGTTTATCTCTTATCATCTTCATGCCCACCGTATACTCCTCTTTCTGAGCATCGTCCATGGTGGATTTGTCGATGCCCATCATTCTCGAGTATGCCTTGTACAAGGCAGACTTCTCCTTCGACTTCCCTAGGCTGCGCAATGACTCGGACACACGAACTGCGTCTTTCCTTTTTTCGGCACAGTCATGGTGATTGTTGATGAAGGCATCAAGATCCTCTCGCATTGCCGCCGTTGAATCCTGTGCTGCATCAATTTTTCTCTTACCTTTGCGCTTCGCCTTAGCGGCGTCTTGTCCTTCTGGCCGTGTCTCTACTGGTGACACATCATCATTGTTGGATGATGACATGTAGGTGCCAGACTCAGACAACCTGCTTCTTTTGTTGGCGGCATCAACGTAGACTGCGGACCACTTAGGTTGCCCGCGATCTGCCGTCCACCAGTGATCCAAGACGAACGGATGACCCATCTCCGTCTTATACATCTCACAGGCCTGTGCCATGAGTTGGTCGTCCGAACGACCGCTAGTATAGACATCTTTGAGTCGGAGCCAAACACCATTGAATTGGACCACTTTTTTATTGCACCGTTGCCAGTGGTCCTTGCAGTGTTTGGTCTCCCTTCTCCTGTTTGTCGGGATCGTCTCGTTGAATGCCACTGCGACATTTGCCCAATACATATCGCACTTCCTATTGTTTCCATCAATAGGATCGAGCGAATTGCTGAGCCAAGAACTAATTTGTGTATTATAAAAAAATATTGAATGACAAATGTCGAATGTAAATGCATTTTCCTCTTGATGCTGTATGAAAATCACGGACTTACCAGTTTTATGTCATCATCGGTGGACCACGGTAAGCGCTTCGTCTTCCGGCTGGTGTCGACGGCAGCATTGGTGTTGGTGTCATCGATGACAACTCGAGCCGCCAGATCGGGTGGACCAGAGTCTGGAGTGCCATTGTCAGAGATAGACGCAGAGTGTGGTTGAGGTAAGGAAAACTGTGTACAGCTCGGCGGCATACCGACAAAATGAACATTTTGGCTGTACTGTGGGGGCGGTGGAATTGTGTGGCCCTGAGGTGGATAAGGACGATAATTTTGGTTGTACTGTAGATACGGCCGGTAAGTCGGCGAATATGACTGGTAATTTGGTGAATACGGCTGGTAAGTCGGTGGTTGCAAAAAACCGGGTTGTTGTTGAGTGTTTGGGTTTTCGGTGTTTTCGCCGGGAGATTGGGTAGAGCTAAGCCAGTTAACGAAACTGCCATGTGGATTTGAATCCATGTGGAATTTTCAGAAATTTTTGCAGTAATTTCGAAGTAGTTTTGGGTGTGGATGGATGAACAAATGTGAGTGAAACAACATGTCTTTATATAGGGGAGAGTTGGAAAATAAACCAGTGATTTTTTGTTATTTTTTAGAATTTTTTGGAATTTTTAATGATTTTTTAGAGCTCAAATGAATTAAAAAATGATCTAACGGCTATTTTTCAACGGTTAAATTTTCAGCAGCTGACAGGTGGGACCTTCCCCTTTTTTGCTCCTCAACCGTGTGTTTTGAGTCCACCTTCACTTACAGGTGGGCCATCCATAAACTGACCCCACTTGTAAGTCTCTGCGGCAAAAAAATAAATGTGTACATATTTATTTCAATTAAATTGCGTGCAGTTATTACTTATACAGCCATTTAATTCACAACACTCACTGACTGGAGGGCCACTACATTTCCCGGCCCCACGTGCCATCGGCTGGAGTTAACGCGCGTACGCGTCGCCAACGTCAGCAACGCCGCACGGTAGCAAGTGGTGGGCCCCACGCGGTTTAAATGGCGTGCGACGCTGCTGTACCTTTCCACCCCATATGACGTGTGGGGCCGCGTCCCGTGGGGCCCACACATCAGCGAAATGGCTCGATTTTTGCGCAGTGTATGTGGGAACTGAGACCAGCACGGGAAACGTGGGCGTGGGGCCCACGTTGGATATTAAGTGCGGCGTTTAAACCGTGCCCTCAATCAATGACAGGTGAGCCCTTTTATTCTCTGGTCCCACATGTCAAAACATTTTTTACGCTGGTAGGGTTCGCCGTCCGTGTTCTCGGTGGGGCCCGCGAAGCGCGTCGGTTCGCGTCTTCGTCTTCTCCAACGGCGCCGCGTCCTCGCCGCGAGCTCGCCTCGCATCTGCCTCATCTCGGAGCACGCGCACGTCATCTCGCATCGAGCTAACACCGGCCAAACGTCCGCCGCCGTCGACGCTAGCCGACGCTACTGTCGCCGTTGGAGCTAGCCTAAAGAGTCTATATGTAACCAGAAGAACATAGAAATAGATTCTAGTATTTCATTTCCATTGGACACGACATGTGACCCCGGACCAAGAACATGTGTGGTCTAACTTTTACAGACTTAAAGTTTCTCACATCAGTTTTAGTTTCTCACATCAGTTTGATGTTTTTTTTTTGTCAAAGTGAGATGAAGAAAAATATGGCTCTAAATTACCTTCCTCCCATGCTCTTTATAACATGTAGGCTATAATTGGGTTTGCTAATTTATTACCAACCAACTACTGCTAGTTGATGTTTGATTTGTAATCAAATATTTTTTAACCATACCCCCATATTTGATCATAACTAAATTTTGACATAATTAAATGAGTAACAAACCAAACATACCCTAAATTTCAAATTTATCCTTTAAACTTAAATCTTTTTTCTTTTAAACTAAAAACTCCAAATAAATATAAACTCTTCTCCACCAACTTATTAGGCTTAGACTACTTATAGACTTAGGGTAAATCTAGTTAAAATCAGGATTGGATCCTCCACCTTATTTAAGAAAAGGTAAAATATATTTTTTTAGAATTTCAACTGTAAAATAAGAATTTGAATAACCAAAATTAATATACAATAGAAATTTTGATTATTAATCATTTTTTTAAGAAATTTAAAACTTCTCTTCTGAATATTAATTTCTACTCAAACACTTCAAATCAAGACGAAGGCACGATTAATTAACCCTAACTAGTTCTCAAAAAAAAATTAACCCTAACTAAACACTGAACGCAACAACTTTGACCCCAATGCTAATTTGTCAACTTCTCCAATCATGGAGGATTCCAAGTAAAATAATTCTCTAATTAATAACCTAATTGTTCATAGATATTTCCAACACCCAATCTTCTTTCGGCAGATCCAATCCAATTACCATCTCAGAAAGCAAAAATTTAGAAGAATTTTGTAGAAAACCGAAACATAAGTGTGGTTGATCGAATTTTTCTCTCCTAACATTCATGTAATCCAAGCAGGGCAAGAAACCAAATTGCCAAATCTATCAGCAATAGTTCACAACAACAAATCTCTAATCTGTATAGCTGCAACTAATAATAATCCAATGAATTATACATAAACAAATGCAATAATCACAGTACAAATCAACAATAACAACACATGAAAATTAAAATTACAATTACAGTAGAAAAAAAAAGGCAAGAAACACCAAAGCAGCAGCAACAGATCAAGAAATGGCGGAAGCGACCGATTTTACGCATCAAGAAACGGCGACGGCGGCGTCGGCGCAGTCGAAGCCGCAGCGGCAGCGGGGGCTCTCGGCGAAGTTGTTGAGGGGGAAGGAGGCGAAGAGCGGGCCGACGAAGAAGCTGAGCTGGTCGCCGGCGCGGTCGACCTGGTCGATGCCGATCCAGACGAAGAATATCTTCACGCTCACGCCCTGCAGGCCGCGGATCGAACCGGCGCGGGCGGTGCCGGCGACGCGGCGGCTGTACCGGAGCAGGTACCTGCCAGCCACCCGGAACTCGCACTCCCCGGAGAGGAACACCTCGAAGGACCCGTCCGGCCGGAGGAGGTAGCTCTGCACACCCTCCGGCAGGATGCCCCGCGGGAAGTCGTACCGCTCCAGCATCTCGTACGCCGTTGGCTTCGTGGTATTTCCGCCGTCGCCTAAGGCGAGGGCGGAGGAGGCCGTGGCCACGAGGAGGAGGAGGAAGAGGTGGTCGTTGGTCGCCATGGCCACGGGTGGGGTTTGCTTGGGTTCTTGTTAGATGTTGTTTCGGTTGGCAATAATTATTGGGTGTGAGTGGATTTGTTTAGATGATACTACCTCTATTAGAAAAATAAGTGTATTTTAACTTCGGACATAATAAATTGAAAAAAGTTCTAAATTCAATATAATAATGAGAAAAAATAACATAATTATTTTCATTTATTGAAAAAAAGGGAGAATATTATTGTAAGATAAAAATCATAAATAATAGAGAAAATAGAAAAGTAAATAAATTTACAATAAGAATTATAGTAATAAATTTATATGTATTCTTATATTTTATAAAAAAATTATATGAAGGGAGTGTCAAATAATAGTTGTCCGAAATTTTGATATATTTTTGGATATTTAAAGTATATGTATCTGTTTTTCTTAAAAAATTTACACTATTTATACTCTTTATTTTTATTAAATGACTAGATTTAAGAAGAGGAGGTAGGTGGAAAAGGGTGTACATAAGATAAAAACAACTAATATATGCACATTTATAAAACTCATATTTTTAATTATAATACTCTAGTAAAAATTTATAAATTTATAATATATGAAAGTATTTTTTTACGATAAATATATTTATATAATTTTTTTATAGTTAATCTAAATATATAGAAGTATATTAGCGGCTAAACTTATTAAAATTTAACTGATACATATAGAAAATGAATTTTTTTAAGACCGGATGGAGTAAATGGGTTTATACAGGCAAACTGATACGGGGGTGCCCAATCTTCATGACGTAGGATCGTTAATTACTCGTTAATTCGTGTAACCTGGCGAACCGATAGCGCCAACCACTGTCAATACAGTAATTTACGACAAAAGAATTCGCCCAACAACACGTTTTGATTGTTGTCTACTTGACAACACAAAAGTAGATGCACAGTTCATGCAATCAACGAAAAAATTACAAGAGCTATGGTGAAGAGAATAACTCTCAATTCCATGTGGTAACTTATGAGCACAAACTTTAGAACAAGAGCAAAAATTTCTTTGAAAATATTTGTGTATTCAATTCGTAGTTGATTATTTGGTGTGCAGTGTAACACTCTAGATTTTGCTATTCTTTTAATATGTCAGTCAGTGCATCTCTTATTGAATCTCTTAGATATCTCGCCCACACCTCAGATCAATCCTTGAAAAATCCTCTAAAATCTCTGATTAAAATTCTCTAAATTTCTCTAGATTAAATTCCAACTCAAAATCACAAACTCTTTTCCAGCCAAATATTTGACCTGTTAGGTTGCTCCTATTCAAATTGCCTTAAACCAATAATTCCGTTAAAAATAATCAAGATTTGGTCGATGGTCGATCTATTCGATCAAAACTGGCTCACTGGTCGAACTGACTCGCTGGTCGAATCAGGTCACTGGCCAAAAGCAAGTCACTGGTCGAACCGAGTACTAGTCGAATCAGAAAGAAAACATATGGATCTCTTTGTCCCAATTCGAGTGCTCGTGTGAAATTTTGTCTTTTTCTAGCTTCAAGTGTTTTGATCTAGTTTTTCCAGTGTTCAGTCAAATAGGCAGTACAACAATCCACAAATCAGCCATGTTTTGGTGTTTTGATCTAAATGAAGCCCAATCAAGAAGCCTCCAAAATAGCAAACACCATTTCTAACCAATGCATGTTGGCTGTGAGAGAGAGAAATAACCAGCAAAAGAAAGAGTGTTGAACTCTCTCCTGTCACACCACCGTGCAAGCCCCCAACTAGTGACGAGCTGAACCCCCTCAAGAGCAAGCAAGATCTCTGCAGCTAACACTGCTTGATCCTTTTTGTCTCACTCCCTTGTCCAATATCTACAGGCAGTCTATAAGAGCCCCTCACACAGCCTTTCTTCTTCCTCGTTCTTGCCTATTCATTCTTTGTTTCTTGCCTAAGTCCTGAGAAGGTAGGATACTTGATAGATCTTGCTCATGCGTTCGTTTTTCTTGATCAACCTTAAGAGAACTCATTCATACATCCATCTTGCATTTGTTCTTGTACAGAAATCTCACCAAAAACCTCCAAGAATCACTGTAATTCCAAGTCTTCTTCTTCGATTACGGTGAGTATCACTCAGTTTTTGGTTCTTGAGCAGCTTCCCTTTAAATTTCAAATTCGTGCTCGTTACTGCACCATTTTCTCTAATTCTTGTTGATGTGTGTTCGCAACTCTCTTAGCTTCGTTTTGAGCATCTTTAATTGGTATTTTGATCTGTAGAACTCCATCAATCGATGAAACAGTTCTGCCTAGCCGCTTTTCTTTTTTGCAAAATCAGGCCCCTTAGATGGCCTCAAAACTGTTCAAACCTGTGAAAGAATTGTAGATCAGCTCATTTCCTACAACTTTGCTGTTGTTGACTTTCTGAGATAATCACTGTATCAGCCCTTATGTTTGTGTTTTTTGAATTTCAGTCATTTCGTTCAAGAGTCTGACGGACAAGAAGTTAAGCCCATCTTCGATAAATCCTCTATTTGTCCTCGATGTCATCAAACTCAAGTCCTACGGGATCGATCAGACTAACCCGAGCCCAAATTTAGCCAAACTAGGCACTTGTAGCCAAACCCAAAGTGTTTTCTCCCTCCCAGGATCATCTTCAACCATAATACCTTGCATGCATGCATGCATATTTATACTTTACATACAATTTTCTATGATAAGTAATTTATGTATGCTTATGTGTTTTATTATTATTTGTGTGCGAGAGTAAAACTGGGAGTGGAAGGAGCAGAAGAAGTGTTCGAAGACCCCTTAGTACAGTTAGACCCCGCTTTGTAAAGCAAGTCTTTTTCTCATTGATCATGTCTCTCCCAGTATTTTAAGTAAATTAGGTTATTTATTGTTTTAAGTATATGCAAGCCTTACTTTTCAAATGCTATGTTGGATGAATATGAGTAGATATAACCTAACTCCTTTGAAGGCCCTTCATTTTCATATATCCTATGTGCTCATTTGTCGTTCTAGGATGTTGTGCTTAAGTTATGCTTATACTTGAATATATGTGATAAATACTAAATGGTCATCTATATGAAAAGGGTGTTTAAAACCTTATTTGTAAAAGTGTCAGTTACAATCAATAGTGAAGATGGTTTGTGTGGCTGGTGCTGTCTGCGCAACGGGAATGTGGTTCACTCATCACTAACGGTTCATAAGGACGAGACTCTTGTGTTGTACTTCCAAGCGGCATAAACAACATACTAACCATTTGCTTGGTATGGGACGGGGGTGGCAAAATAGTTCTCTAGGTATTAGTTTTTCCCTGCAATGGTTGTCGATCCGGTTTCTCAAGGGAAATTGGTGGGCCACATAAGGTCATGAGTTGTGAGAGTGAGTAAGTGAATCAAGAGTTCGGAAGGAAGGCGCCCTAGACCTGGATACCGCGTCGTGTTCGATTGGATCCACAGGCTATGAGTCTCGCAGGACTATGGACCAAAACTAGGTAGATTTGGCTGTGGGGTGCTCTCCACAACGATAATATGGACTGAGTCGTCTATTTACCGGGCAGGGAATCGTTAATTCTAGGATTACGAACTGTTGTGTAATCTCAGCCTTGTCTCATGCATAAAAGTCATGAAGAGGCACCAACATGAAAACTGGGTGATCAAGTGGATTAAAATGGTACACCTTTGCAAAATTACAAGAAGTATCAGATACTCTGAGCTCCCAGGTTTTGGAGTCTGCGTGCGGTGAATTCTATCCACGTCGATGCAGCACAAGTAGGATTTGGAAGATTTTTGTAATATTGGATAAAAGTGGTGACTCATGGAAGACCGCCACGCATAACATTTTCTAAAACATAGTTTAGGATTTTAAAGTCTCGCTTTGGAAATCAAAACCTTTCCTTAGAACTTTAGAGTGAAAATCTATTCTATTCTTACCTATAAACCAAAGAGCCTGTTTTTTGGAATTCCCCATCATTTATATACCCGCATTCATTAACTGAAACTTGTTGAGCACTGTGAGGACAACGTGCTCACCCTTACTTTTGCACATAAAATTTAGAGGAAGGACTTGTTCACTCTGACTCCAATGGCTTCGAACCCGTTGATGAAGAAGGAACCATTCCCGACGATCCAGCTTACTAGAGGATTATTCACCTAGTAGAGCCCGATGTGGTGGGAGCCCATTCTATACCGCTGCTATTGAAGATGTTGAAGGTTGTCATAGTTGTTTTGCTTATCACTATGTGTGTTCTGTTCTTTTGTGCCGACCTTCATGTCGATGAAACTTCTTAATTTGTATCAACTCTAAATTGCGTCATTCTTGACGGTAAGGTATTGTAATATTGGTCCTTGTGACCTTGTATTTGTTTTAATTACCTATGTTGTGTTGTGAGTTTGTGATATATTATTATGTGTGCAACCTAACCTGGATATGAGGATCCGCACACGTAGCACCTTACATTATATAGGCTAGGAAGTGGCCAATCTTAAAGAAAAACGCCCAACTTAACGTAAGTATGTCAGACTCTGAAACAAAGATATTAAAATCCAACTAAAAATTGAACTGGACATAACTTCGTGCTGGCCTTGGTCAAGTTCCCAGATTGGTCGTTCCCGTGGTCGTGCTGGACTCGACCACATGCTCGTTTTTGACTCGACCACTACCACTCAACCTGGTCGTCTGGACTCGACCACTTGGTTGTCCCTGACTCGACTTCGACCACACTGACAGTTGACGATTTCGACCACATTCCAAGCGCTAGTGAACTTTAGGGATTAACTCTACTGCTCCCTTATGTGCATAAGCCGTCCTTGGTGCACTCCTGGTTCCTCTTTTTGACTAAATCTGAGAACAAGCAAAGTAGCACTATTAGGTAGCATACTATTCTCATCAAGATTATATTCAGTGAGGAATAGATTCACCTATTGTTGTAATTGTCTAGCTCGACCTCGAGTCAATGGACCTTTATATGCTTTGCACTTATCATGTGCTGTAGAGGTAGATGATGCGTTGTTAGGGATGTCCTCATCATCCTCCCCCTCTTGAAAAGGAGTCGACCTCGACTCTATTTCTTCTGGTCCAAAGAAAAGAGACAAATCAGCAACATTGAATGTAGTGCTTATCGTATAGTCATCACTCGGAAATGCTATCTTGTATGCATTATCATTGATCTTTTGAAGCACTCTAAATGGACCGTCACCACGAGACATCAACTTAGACTTTCTTTTCTCCGGAAAGCGATCTTTTCGTAGATGCACTCAAACCAAGTCACCCAATTTAAAGAGCGTCTTCTTTCTTGTCTTGTTTGCCTTCTCAGCGTAATAGCAAGCCTTCTTCTCAATCTCTTCTTTACTTTTGACATGAATTTTCTTCACATATTCAGCACACTTGGACGCTTCCATATTGGCACCCTCTTCTAATGGAAGTGGCAGCAAATCAAGTGGTGTGATGGGTTAAAACCCATACACCACCTCAAACAGGCACATTTGAGTAGTAGAGTGTACCGCCCTGTTATAAGCAAACTCCACATGTAGTAGACAATCTTCCCAGTCCTTCAGGTTCTTCTTGATCATTTCTCACAACAGCATTGAAAGTGCACAATTCACCACCTCCGTTTGTCCATCAGTTTGTGGGTGACAAGTTGTCGAGAATAACAACTTCATCCCAAGTTTGGCCCACAAGGTCTTCCAAAAGTAGCTCATGAACTTGACGTCACAATCTGAAACAATGGTTCTTGGCATTCCATGCAATCTCACGATCTCCCTGAAAAACAGATCAGCCACAAGCGTCGCATCGTCGCCTTTGTGACAAAGTATAAAATGTGCCATTTTAGAAAACCTATCCACAACTACAAAAATTGAATCCCTTCCCCTCTTAGTTGTCGGTAATCATAACACAAAGTCCATACTAATATCCTCCCAAGGTGCATTAGGAACAAGAAGTGGAGTGTATAATCCATGAGGGTTTAGTTTAGATTTAGCTTTGTGACATGTCACACATCGCTGAACAAACCTTTCGACATCACATGTCATGTTAGGCCAATAAAAGTGAACATTCAACATCATGAAAGTCTTTTCTCTCCCAAAATGTCCCATCAATCCACCTGCATGAGATTCCTACAACAATAACAAACGCACGGACGAATTTAGAACACAAAATTTGTTAGCATGAAATAAGAACCCATCATGCACATGGAACTTGTCCCATCCTTTGCCATTGTAGCATTTAGAATATGGTGCTGAAAAGTCAAGATCAGAAGTGTACAATTCTTTCAAACTCTCTAAACTAGGTATTTTCACTTCTAACTGAGTCAACAAAATGCTTTCTGAGATAAAGCATCAGCAACCACATTCTCCTTGCCCTTTTTGTACTTCTCAACATATGGGAAAGTTTCAATGAATTCAACCCACTTGGCATGTCTACGGTTCAGTTTAACTTCACCTTTCAAATACTTTAATGCTTCATGATCAATGAATGAAAAATTCTTTAGGCCAAAAGATAATGCTGCCAAGTTTCAAGCACTCGTACCAAAACATACAACTTGTTGTCATAAACAGGATAGTTCAATTGAGCACCTTCTAGTTTCTCACTAAAGTATGCTATAGGTTTGCCATCTTGCATCAAAACACCACCAATACCCATCCACTAGCACACATTCAATCTCAAAAGTTTTAGTGAAATCAGCTAAAACAAGCAATGATGCTTTAGTTAAGCGTTTCTTTAATTCCTAAAAAGCATTCTCTTGTGATTCACCTCATGCAAACACAACACCCTTTTTTCGTTAATTCATTTAGTGGGATAGCTATGGTACTGAAATCTTTCACAAATCTACGATAGAAACCAGCTAGACCATGAAAACTTCGGATTTGATTAACATTAACAGGGGTAGACCAATTTTTAATAATCTCAATTTTAGATTCATTGACCTCAATTCCTTGTACATAGCCAAAAAACACAATCTAATCGATACAAAAAGCGCACTTTTCTATATTAGCATATAATTTCTATTTTCTAAGCACTTTGAGCACTTACCTAAGGTGATCAATGTGTTCTTGTATGGTTTTTCTATAGATCAAAATGTCATCAAAATATAACACCACAAATTTTCCAATGAATGCTCTTTAAACATGATTCATCAAACACATGAAAGTACTAGGTGTATTAGTTAAACCAAAACGCATTACTAATCACTCATATAATCCAAGTTTAGTTTTAAAAGTAGTTTTCCATTCACCACTAAGTTTTATTCTAATTTGATGGTATCCACTTCTCAAATCAATTTTAGAGAATATAATAGAACCACTCAATTCATCAAGCATGTCGCCTAGCCTAGGAATAAAATGACAATATCTAACAGTTATGTTATTAATAGCTCTACAATCAACACACATTCTCCATGTACCATCTTTCTTAAACACTAGAATAACATGAATAACACAAGGGCTAAGGTTTTCGTGCACGTACCCTTTGTCAAGTAGCTCTTGCACTTGGCACTGAATTTCTTTTGTCTCCTCCGGATTGGTGGGGTAGGGAGGACGGTTGGGAAGTGAGGCTCCAGGGATGATGTCAATTTAATGTTCAATGCCATGCATGGAAGGTAGACCAGCAGGTATATCCTTTGGAAACACGTCCTCGAATGCCTGCAAAATACTAGAAATAGCATTAGGAAGAGAGGTTAAGTCGTTAGTCAAAAACAAGGCATCTTTGCACAAAAGTACAAAATGCATTAAATCTAGGTTATTCCTCACTTCTCTCATATTAGATTTTGTGGCTAACATTACTAGCTTCTCTCTCTCACTTTTTGTTTTACCTCTCAAATTTGGCTTGTGGCTTTCACCCACCGATTTTTTGATCTCACTCAAATTTGTTTTCACTCTATCCTTTCCATCATTCACTCTTTGCATATTATCAGCTAAAGTCTGATTTGGAGACATTGGTCGAAATGCAATGTCTTTGCCCTTCCACTTGAGGATATAAGTGTTGGCATGACCATCATGATGCACTGATCGATCAAATTGCCACCGCCTTCCCAGCAGCAAGTGACACACCGTCATTGGCACCACATCGCATTCCACGGTGTACATAATCCTCAATTTGGAATTACACCTTAACCATGTACTGAGTTTTGACATCTCCACAATCACTTAACCATTGCACATGATATGGATGAGGATGTTTGAGAAACTTTAGACTAAGTTTAGTGCATAATTCTTGACTAGCTAAGTTATGACAACTGCCACCATCAATAATGACTTTGCATACCTTGCCATCAACTTTAGCTCTCGTTTGAAACAGATTGCATCGCTGTTCATTATCTTCCTTGAATTGCACACTTAACACCTTTACAGCCACAAGTGCGGGTCCTTACTCAAAACCAAAATAGGTCAACCCCTCATTCTTGTCTTCTTCTTTTAGTGTATCTTCATAGTTTTCCGGATAAGCTAGCTGTTCTGGGTCATCTTCACTTGTGGAATCATACTCTTTGTCGTCGGTGACAAGTATAGTACGATTATTTGGGCATTCCTTGGCGATGTGACCACGACCCAAACATTTAAAGCTTTGAATAGCACTACTCTTTGCTGTGGAACCAATGGAAGAGGTAGTGGATGCCAAGTACTTCTTCTCGCTTGTAGTAGATGCCTTTTTTCAACCGAGGAAGAATGAGCAATAGTATTGGAACTAGTACTAGCTGAAATTGTACCTTGTCCCAAATTGAAGCGTTCTTTGGTTGCATTGGTTGATTGAGCGCTCAAGTTGAAGGATGGCACCCTTGCGATTGGTTTAGCATCCTCTAGCAGTTGCCTTTACGTCTTCTGAGCTTGGTGCACGCGGTGCAACATGTAGTTGTCCCGATGTCATCTCGTCCACAGCCTCTCCCTAGACCATGGGCAGGACCACGACCTCCTCCTCCACGCCCTGGAGGTGGTGGTCGAACCGCGTTGGCAGCAGCTCGATCTCTCCTCGCTTGGACCTCACGTGCCAAACGAGCAGTGATCTCCTCATCAGTCTCGTCGAGGTCTAATCCTCCTCCATGAATACTAGTGTGAGGGACCCACCCCCTGAATTGGGCCCCAAGTGTACACTTACCCCGACTGCCCAGGATGCAATCGTGCACAGAGTAATAAAGAGACAACCAGCTCAACTTGGTTCATAGACAAAAATAATATATGGCCGTCAGGCCTTAATACACATCGATATACAAAGGCCAGCAAGGCCAACTATTAGATTTTATGAAAGTAGTTTTATCTGGTCTCCGAGACCATGCCACAGGCAAAAACTCGAGTGCAGCACGTGACCCTTCTAAACTCTGGGTGATCCTAATTTGCTCATCTCTAGCTCCTCTTCAATTGTATTTTCATTATTAAGCGAGGGTGAGTACAAAGTACTCAGCAAGTCTCTGTATAAGAATTTATCCAATGTATGACAGGCTATGTCTAATTTAACAGTCTATGTGGTATAGAATAGTAAATTTCATAAACACATTTCCAAGGAGAATTGGAATACAATTAATTAGTATAATAATGGTAGAAAACATTTATATGATCCAAAAGTTAAATCCGGGCAAAACCTCTCAGTTTGCTCCATTTTGTCTAATACTTTATTACTATTGTGCTATCCAGTTACTACCCATGGCATACCCCTATCCGGGGGTACAGAGTACTCAAATACCTTTTAACACTCTACAGAGAGATACCGCTTTACCCACATGAGTCCATCAATCTTCCCAGTCAGGCCAATTACACGCACAAGGCTCTCAAATACATTGTATTAATTATATCCCTACCCAACAATTCGACCGCACTGGTCGTTCTTGTCATTGTGAGGTACCCTCACTGAGAAGTACCCTCACACCCAGCATTCACGAGTTACTCAAGGTCAGAGTAACCGCACGAACTCTCCCCTCACATCTCCCCCTCACCCATTCAGGCCATAAGTTTATACGACTAAAATTGTCAAGATCCATCCAAACATCTCAGTTTGGAGCCTAAATGAGAACGACCACCATGCAGAGATAAAATCGATACACAGTAGTCTACTGGCCGAGTTCAATTACTTGATCATGTGGTTGGCACATTAATATGCCCATGATCGTTTAGCACAATTTGTTATATCCTTATTTATTAGGGTGGGTACTCAACCACGATCCCACTTAGGCAAAATTTGCACACCAATTATACCATCCTTACCACCAATATTTATTGTCTTCCAAACAAGCATCATAGTCAAAATACTTTCAGTGGCCAGTAAGGATATTCCACCCAAGGTGGCCTCGGATCCTTACTGCCTCAACCAATCAGCAAGGATATTCCACTCACGGTAGCCCGGATCCTTGCTATCTCAACCGATCAGTAAGGATGTCCCACTCACGGTGGCTCGGATCCTTACTATCTCAACTGATCAAATTCATTTGTAAAAACCCTGCCATCAACTACTTGTGATTAATCATTTTCATGCATGTACTTATACTTTATCAAAACAACATATATAAGCCTTTGTAATATATAGGTTCAATATGATCAAGAAATAGGGACTTGTCTTGCTTTTCACGGAATCCAGCTGAAAGACCTACTAGGACACTGACGTCTTGGAGCTCACTTCACTTGGTATCTATTTCGATGTCAATCAATAAGCAACCAGAAATAATAGTTAGTATATATGTTTATAAATATATATATATATATATGTGTTTATACCTGATAGGGTTTAAGTGGTCGAATGCTGAGATAAGATTAAAAGAATGGTCGAAAGGTGATTGATAAGTTTGGTCCAGGCTGTATTAACTTAGAAAATAAGGAAAAATTTATCTAGTGTTTGGATGGATGATCAAATTATACATATGTAGGTTGAAGGTAAGGCGAACAAGGTGACGCGAACGGATTTTCAATTTGAGGTTTCTAAGGTTGCGAACGACATAAGCATGTCGACGAGAGCAATATTGAACGCAAGCTAACAAGGCTTAGGCTGGCTTTTTAGGGTTTTCGTCGGGGCTGAATATGAACTTGGTACAAAAAGGAAATTTGTGTTGAATAGTGAAATGGATATAATAGCTCGATTAGATTTGGATTTGAAGGTGAATTGGAGGATTTAGCCATTTCTGGCCTTCGAGAGCTGAAAAGGACTGATTTGCGATAAAATCTGGACTGAACTGTGAAAAGTGATCAAATGAACTTATTTGGCTGAGAAGTTTTAGAACTGGTATGCAAGCACATTAAGGTTTAAGATTTCAGAGAAATCTAGGAGGAAGCTGTTCTGGAATTAGTTGAACTGAAATCTGAAAAGGTTAAGTATAGTAGTTAGGGTAATTAGGGATTCTGGTTTTCAAAAACAGAACTACGGTTTAGTTTCTTGGTTAAAAGAGAAGGGAATCATTTAGGATTAGGTTTTTATAATAAACTTTTTTTTTGGCTCAATTTTTGGGATGTTACAACTAGCATCACTTAGTGTTCGTTCTTGACATAGCTCCTCCAGTTTCTTATTCAATTCACTGGCCATCTCCCTTCGCAAGATGCTCATGTTCTTATTTAGTTGCGCATTGAAAACACGGGTCATCTTGTCTAGGTCAGCCTGGGTCATATAGGGTGTCGGTTCCTCCTCTTCTTGCCCTATCATGGTAAGTACAAACAAAAACAGCAAGAAATATGTGTAATTACTGTGGAATAACTCAATCTCACACTCTCCTTACCAACCAAAGTTCTTATGTTTCTTCACTAGATTGAGGTGTTGTACGCACTATGATGGCAGTAGACTATCAAAGGTGATAGATCAAGCGAATTCAACATCCAAGTACTATAACAAAATGGCTTGTATGTGGAGCTTAGAGGGTTTATGTTAAGCAATCTAAAATTCTCGATATTGTAAAATTAGGTAACAATACAAATTAGAGCCAATGCCTAGTTGCTAATCTCAAGATATAAATGAAAGACAAAACAACTCACACACAAAAATGATGTAACTTGATGCAACCAAAAGAACGAGTTAACAAAATATAAGTGATAGTACAAACAGCTCGTGTTGCACAAATTACAGAAAGACACTAGCTTGATTACACAATATGAAATAGGGCTATGGACTTGCACACAACAAAGCAAGAACACAATCTAATCGAACACAGAAATTTTTTTTAAGCTTTCAAAATAATGCTGATCAAAGCAAAAACTGGTCAATTTTTTTATATTTTTTTATTTAGGATCAACACACAAGCACGGGCACAAGATTATGATTACTGTTCAATCACTTTCAAGATATTAATTCAAGTGTGCAAAACCCAAATACAATTCTCAATAGATAGTCTTATGTAGGTTCAAAGTTTTCGCAAAGGACAAATTGGCTGTCAAAGGATACACGTGATTTAATTTTTTTTTTGAACTCAATGAAAACAAAAGTTACGCAAAGAAGTCTAGATCAGCCAACTAAACAAAGACTCACAAAAGTTTTATATTGAATCTAAAGCGAAAGAAGAACAAAATTTTTTTTTTGCTTTTTGTTGTATAGGCTGAATACATATTTAAACTAAGGGATAAATAATCCTATCGTGTAAACCGAAGCTCTGATACCAAGATGATACGTGGGTGCTCGATCTTCACGACGTAGAATCATTGACAACTCGTTGATTTGTATAACTTGATGAACTGATGACGCCAACCACTATCAATACAACAACATATGACAAAAGAATTCGCCCAACCACACGCTTTGATCGTTGTCTACTTGATCACGCAAAAATAGACGCATAGTTCCTACAATCAACGAAGAAATTACAAGAACTATGGTGAAGAAAATAACTCTCAATTCCAAGTTGCGACTTATGAGCACAAACTCTAGAACAAGAACAAAAACTTCTCTGAAAATATTTGTGTATTCAATTGGTGGTTGATTATTTGGTGTGTAGCACCTTACATTATATAAGGCCAAGAAGTGGTCAATCTTAAAGAAAATGCCCAACTTAAAGTAACTATGTCGGACTCTGAAACAAAGATACTAAAATCCAACTAAAAACCGAAGTGGACACAACTTCGTGTTGGCCTCGATCAGGTTCCCAGACTGGTCGTTCCCGTGGTCGTGCTGGACTCGACCACCTGATCATATTTGACTCGACCACTACCACTCAACCTGGTCGTCTAGACTCGACCACCTGGTCGTGCTTTACTCGACCACGACCACTCCACCTAGACGTATTAGAGTTGACCACCTGGTCATCTGTACTTGATCACCTGGTCGTGCTTGACTCGACTTCGACCACACTGACAGTTGACGATTTCGAGCACATTCCAAGCGCCAATGAATTTTAGAGATTAATTATGCTGCTCCCTTACGTGCACAAGGTGTCCTTGGTGCGCTCCTGATTCCTCTTCTTGATTAAATCTAAGAACAAATAAAGTAGCACTATTATGTGGTATACTATTCTCATCAAGATTATATTCAGTGCATGAGGAACAGATTCATCTGTTGTTGTAATTGTCTAGCTTAACCTCGAATCAATGGACCTTTATATGTTTTGCTTATCATGTGATATAGAGGTAGATGATGTGTTGCTAGGGATGTCCTCGTCACAAACAAAGAGTCCAACAAGTATGCCTCACTAATTAATTGCTTGCCAAGCATGGAGATGATTAATTTATGAAAGCACATGGAGGACTAGTACTACTATTGCGTGAAGAAAGGAGACAAGAATTAAGAACGGTGACCGATAAGAGATATTCCATCATGGCATTGGTAGATGCTCTCCACAATTGAAGATGTGGACATCTCTCTTAGACCTTCTCCAACAAGAAAACCTAAAATCAGATCTCTATATCCTGATATACATATCACACTTAAAAGATTCCATCCCTATATTTGAACATACTCCAACAGCAATATCTAAATATCACTCTTCATTCCTCAAAAATAACTTCCAGATCCATTTTCGCACGCACTGTTCATCGTTGAATTTCAACTGCTTTGCTGTGCTCGGCGGCGCAAGGGGAGCAACTGGGCTTGGCGGCGCAAGGGGAGCGGCAACTGGGGAAACAACGGCGCGGGGAGCGGCGTCTCAGGGGGAGCGCCAGCGGGGGCAGCTGGCGGCGCGAGGAGCGGGGGAGCGGTGGCGCTGGGCGCGGGTCCGGGAACCGGCGGGGCGGGGCCACCTGGCGGCGCGACGAGGCGGGGACAGGCGGCGCTGGGTAGGGGACCGACGACCGGCAGCGTGGGGGCACCTAGCATGGATACCAGCCCAAAATCCAAACTCAAGAAGAGCTCCTCCGACGAGCCGCCGGCCGTCCATGGGGATGTGCGACTGCTGCGAAGACCACTGCCCCTGCTCCCGCGACACCATCGTGTGCGTCTGCCTCTGCTTCGCCGCCGTCACAGCCATCGTCGCCTTGGTCGTCCTCATCGCCGCTTTCGTCTTCATTCGCCACCTCAGCATCACCGTCGAGGATTCTTCGCCGGAGGCCTCGCGCGGACGTTGCTCCCCCTTCGGCGCAAGGACCGTTCCGCCGGTCCACGCCGCCGACGGCGAGGATGCACCGGCGCCAGGCCTTCCACTGGAGACGTCGCCTCTCCAACAGGCAAACGCGCGCGCGAAGTGGTGACAGTTGGGGGCGGCGGCGACGTTGGAGAAGATAGCGATCGGAGAGAGAATGTCGATATTTGAGTTTCCTCTCTCCAATGTGTATCGTGTCGGCGGCGTTTGGGGGAGCTGTTAGAGCGGACGTTGCTATCCATTGTGCGTGTATAGCCGAAAAAAATCGGGTGAACAGTGTTTTGGGAATACTGTTGGAGTAGGTCTTAAAGGGTCGCTTTGGTCAATAACCTATATAGGATCCTCCAGCTCATGCTCAGAAGTGGTTCTGTGACGAATTGATAATCTTTTATTAAAATGTTCTTTGCCCATTTTAAATAGCAAGGGTGTGAGTTCGCAAGGAATTGATAATTTTTTTTTGTCAAGATGTGATGTAGAATATTCATGTTTGATTCGAGCGTTTCTGATGAAAATGATGCACACGTGTTGCCTTCGGTTCTGGAGATGATCTGGATGCTTGCAAGACAGTAGTTGGATCTTTGATCAGTTGAAATAGCAAGGATTTGGTTTCCTCTTCACATAATCAAATTTGTTTCAAAAAAATTTTTTCAAAGTTTCACATTGAAATAGCAAGACAAAAATCCTATCAGATTTTAATCGTCAGCCTAAGATATTTGAAATGCCACAAGTGATAAAGATGGAACAAGCTTTATGTCTAAAGTGAATATACCAAATAACCATAGAAGAAGAGACCAAATGAACAATTTTCCAAATACTTAATACCATCATAAATAAAAATGGCAATGCCCAATAAGGGATTACAACAAACAAAATGCTAACTCGAGGATAAATCATGCCATCGTTCCAGAACTCCCTACCAGCATCATACTTAATGCATCAACGCCTAGCACCAATACCAGGCCCCGGTGCCTCGCCGGTGGCAATGGCAGTTGCCGTGTGCTACCTCGTGCTGGTGATCATGCTCTCCAGCGTCGACATCGCCCGAGACTGCCCGGCGATGACTGTAGCGGTTGGCGTGTCCCGAGAGAGCACGATCTCGTACCCGTCGTCGTACCCATCCATGCCGCCGGCCATAACCTGCCACACCAGGCCCCCACCTAGCGACCCGCCGCCGCTCCGGGCTAGGCTGTAGATGCTTCGGTAGACGGCGGTGATGTACGCATCCCGGTCGGCCTCGCTGTACCCTGTGTCCTCCTTCGACTTGCCGAACTCCGTTAGGACTAGTGGTTTTCTGAGGACATGCCGAGCGTCTTGCCAGTGGCTCTGAATCCACCTTTCCATGAAGGCATTCTGAGCCCACTCATTTTGTCCGGCGAGCCTAAACTCAAAACGAAAACAACACCATATTAATTAGTAAGTAAAGTCTTATTGAAGTTAGGAAAAGAATGTAATTGCAATGCACTTTATATTGTGTTGTAAGATGTGGTAGTTATGGATAATATTTGTCATATTTTGTACAGTATTATTATTATCTTATAATTACCAAATAATTATATATGTATAAGAATATTTCACATTATCAAACGGAGTCTTAGAGGTGTAAATTTAATAAAAATTGACACTATTATGGTAAAAAAGACCTGAAATCAGACACATTAACCAGTACCAGCCGCAATATAAGATTTGTGATGTGAATATTTTTTTTTCTTGAATTTTCCTCGAAATTAGACTAGAATTGGCCATAACTTAGACTAAATGAGAATAACTTCCTTAGGTTAAATCCAACGAGGACGCTTCAAAAGTCTGCATGTCGATCCACATAAAAAAATATTAAAAAAATCAGATGAGGAGAGACGTTGGGCAATCTTAATTTTTTTTTATCTCGATTTACGTGCGATCAAATTGCATATAATTTGTGTTTCTTAATTTATGATTAATCTAGTTCAAATTAGATGTTGATTATATTGAGAAAATTGTAGATCTTTAAATTACCTTCATATAGAGATCAAACATTGTATGTATTCGATTTTTAAATTAAAAATATTGATATTTTATTAAAATCAACTAAATTTAATTTACTCATGAGTCCATACGAAACGACTCGCAAAACACTTTGTATTGGAGTAGATGCTTCACATACGTGACACATAATGTACTGAAAAATATTTATTGAAGCGTCTCATGAAGCGCCTCATGAAGCGCCGATATATTAGACTCACTCTTATGACTTCAAATTAAAACTATTTTGTACTCTACTATCTCATATCCAGATAATCGTTGGCTTACCATGCATCAGGATAGGCGTGTATGGTGGCGAAATCGATCTCCGGGATGAGGTTATCGGCGATGTAATCCGTACCCACTTGGTATCCGGGGTTGTACTGCTTCTTCTCCGGCGTCGAGTCGCCGTAGAAGCCTTCCAAACCAACTTCCAGGAGGTGGTTTCCGTCCATGGACTTGGTGTACCTCGCCATCTCTTGGGCCCAACCCTGGTTAATTAACATGTGAGCAAAGAAAATTAGCATTAAGCCAACCAAAGAACTTGATCACTATTACTCCGGTCGAATGTACTTGTAGTTCTTACACACTGAAAAGTTTATGGTTTGTAAAATATTTTTATTCCTACACATTTTAGGTAACATGTTCCTGAAATTTCCTTGTAAATATTGATGGCTATAAATAAGTCTACTCTCTCTATCTAAAAAGACAAATATCTATTGTTTGCACATAGTCAAATTTGTTTAATTTTGACCACTAATCTATTTATAAATATTTACATTGATCATGTGAAAGTGATATAAGTATATTTGTTATCGAAAATTCTTTTATAATATTATATTCTTAGAATTTTTACTAACACATCACAATAAAAATTAATAGTTAGAAGTTATTCATTAGAGGCCAAAAATAAAAAAACAACAGGTTTTGTAGATAGAGATAGTAATTATGTAATCACCTCAAAGATAGTATCGTAAGTTGAGATCAAACATGTCAAATATTAGAATAGTAATTACTATCTTAATCTATATTATTATATATTTCCACTTAAAACAACAAGTGTTTTTAACCACAGATAGTATTTTGTAAGTATGCTGTATGGCTGTGTGTGTGTGTGTGTGTGTTATGTATTGACGTTGACTGTTCAACCGGAGTAGTCTGACTGACAGCGGGGCTCGTTGATGAGCTCCCAGGCCATGATTGTGGGGTCCTCCCTGTAAACCAAATTCGTTATGCTGTTCACCCTCCTCAACACACTCTGTAACCAAAAACAAATCAAATAATCATTAGTTAATTAGGGGGTGGGGGGAGTGAAAATTTTTTTGCTACATGCCCCTAAAATTTTGTCACTTTGTTATATATCATGGAATAATTTGTTTTATATTGAATATGTACTTGTACAGAACATATTGACTAATATAGTATAGTATCACCATAGATCGTATAGACAGGAGTATTTTGGTTTTTTGGTACAAGAATAGTTGCATATAATAATAGGTCCATAAATTCTAGTGATGCCTACGTAATAGTTCAGATCTATTGATAGATTGCAGTATGCATGAAAGTTAAACTGTAAATAAACTATTATATGACTATATTATTACCTTGTCAATTTCTTAATTTTAGATGTTACTCTCTGTTTCATAATATAAATCTCTTTGACTTTTTTACAGTCCATTATTATATATCATGATATATTAGTAATAGTTAAAAAATATGATATTGTAAAAGTACTTTTAAAAACGAATTTAGTAATATTATTTTTATTTCTTAACTCTGATATATTTTTAATTAATTATTGATGAAAATTTAGAAAGTTTGGCTATTAAGATTTAAATACAGAGTATAGGTCTATCATGCCTTACTTTAGAATGCATGCAAGAATAACTAATTGATGTTTGCAAAAAGAAAAAAAAAATTCCTAGGATTAATGTTCGTTATCAATCTCAAACTGAACGCAGGTGCACAAAACAAAATTTCGTTGCAAAAAGCCAAAACTGTGGGAGAAAGCTGTAACACATCTCCCATATGTCATCAAAAGTGTAATTAGAAAAAAATAGTCTTAGTATATTTTCTTTTGTGTGTTGTTTTATTTTTTTTACATACAAACCTATATAATTTGTGTAATTTCATCTGCTGAAACTGAGTCAAATAGATATTTAAATTTAAGTCTTATTTTATAAGTTAAAGTTTTTTTTAAACTAGAAATCAAATAAGAAACCAATGATCGTTGTTTTTTTGTTTGTAAGTTTAATCCGATTTATTCAAAAAAATCTAACTAGATTAAATATGCTCCAAATACTCTTTTCGATGCATAAATAGAGAGAGAAATAAAAAAAAACAGATAAGTGATGCACGTGAAAGAAACTTCAATAATTTTTACCTTGACGTGATTCTTGTAGTACCCCTTCACAACTGGGTTCGTGTAGAAGTCGTCGTCACCGTCCACATGCACGCCTGCATCCCGGGCCCACTGGACATACTGTGGCCTGCCTCCAAAATCCTTGTAGTTATTTACTAGGCTTAAGATCAACCGGACACCGTATTTTCTCGCCTCCGACACCACAAAATCTAGACCCTGTATTGTACATTTGTAATGCATGACAAGGTTATTTTTTTAGTACAAGAAAAAATGTTACATGCAAAACAAGAGAAAGAAGGGCGGTGTGATACACAAAAAGTTTTTAGTGGACTCCAGTTATTTAGCTATAATATATTAATATCATATTGATATGTGGATTATAGACTCATATATCAATATCACATTCATTGTATTATAATAAAATCATATTTTTTTGTGTTTTTCTACTAATTTTCTTTAATAAATATGATATGTCAAAGATAATATATTTACATTAAACTACAATATAATATTATGTGAATAGGTAATTATGATCGTGTTTGGAGGAGTTTCAACTTACAAATACTAGAAGTTTAAACTCTCAACATACGATCAATATAGTTGAAGTAGTTTCTCAGGCACATGAGCTAAAACTCTTTATATTGAGAAGATGAAGACCCTCGCTCCCATCTTATTTGAGAAGTTGGTTTAAACCCTCCTCCTAGGCTTTAGATATATGATTAAAATATAACTTTTGTCAGTTGAGGTATTGGCTAGAGTTAATCATTTGCTCAAAGACGTGCGGTAGCGACAATAAAAACACAAATGAACACATACAAGTCTTAGCAAACTCAAATACATTACCTGAAAAACTCTCTCATTGTACATGCCAGGCGACGTTTGGAATGCGCCACCCCCACCACTGTCACTAAACGCCCATGTTCGGCATACGGTGAGCCCATTTACCGCCGCCTCCCGGAGAACCTCAGCGATCTTACCACGACTGGACGACTCTGATGCAACATTCATCATCCGGTATGAGTTGAACCCATTGAACAAGAAAAGTTCATTATTTACAGTGAACTCGGTGCTTCTAGTACTAACAAATGACTGGATCTTGGCTTCACATACCAATGACACAAGCAGAACCAATACTTGGGCAACAACTATAGTACGAGTATTAATGGAGATTCTCATCATGTTTGTGTTTTGTTGTGTATGTATGAAGTTGTGAAAAGATGATGGTTTGAGGGTTTGGTTCCAATGCCTATTTATAGGCGTTTGAAATTTCAATCACTCGAGTTTTTAGTTTGATCTTGTGAAAATATGTTACCGATAGCAACACCATTTTCAGTGTATTTTTTGTAGATTTGTAGGTGACATTTTTTTCAGGTTGTTTTATCATGAGAAGTGTGATATAAGCAACTTGTTTCATTCCTCGGGTTGCAGCACTGGATCTTCTACTATGAGTTCACAACTATTGGAGTATGAGTATTTTTATGTGGTGGAGGGGGTTGTTTTTGAAATATTGGTAGCACTCGCTCATGAATAAGGGACGTAAGTTGGAGTTTCTCAGATAATCTAATTTATGGACTTATTGACTTATATGTCTAAGGAGTAATTTATGATGATAAGCTCAAAAGATATTTGATAGGATTTTGAACTTAAAAATTGAATAGTTTGTAAAGCATATTTCTCTACTTAGAAAGTGTAAAATAGAAATAATTTTTTTGATTCATTATTAGATGCTTTTTCTTCCCACAATTCCCAAATCGATCGAGTAGTGCAATCAATGGTAGCGACGGTGGAAGGTGACACCGAGGGCGGCATTCACGAGTGTAATGAGGGTGATAGTGACGATGGCTTCCACGAGTTTGATGGGTGTGCCGGTGATGCCAATGACTGCAGTGAGTGTGATGGTGACGAGGGTGACTAACGGTTAAAACTTATAGGGCCAAATAGGAAGAAGTTGGGTGAGAAGCCACTTTGAGAAGTGGCATATTCATGTGAGGCTTCAACACGAAAAGCGGAATCTGAAACTCGACCAAATATGTCCTAAGTCGGTAATAAACTATTGAGTTATACTATTCTGTATACTGAATTTGTCTACTTGTCTATTTTGTAAAGAATTTTAGTTATAGGAAACACCAAGCAATGCTCTTGGTTAATTTTCCTGTGTAGATCACAATTCAGCAATTAGTGAGTGTATGATTTTTTATTTATGATTTTCACTGCCTTTTGAAGACCTTATACGTGAATATATTATCTTCTATTTGATTAGATCTCTTTGTAATCACTATACCTACATTCACAATATATTCAAATATACCATCCAAAAACACTGACTATATTGGTCATGACAGTTATGGTTAGTAAACAAATGGTTTCTTGCAAGAACTATTGACCCTACTTGTTCGGATGGGTGTTCACCCCAAAGTGTTCCCGGACTGCATGCATACATCCGTAAGTAACTTAGTGCAACATGGCAAATTTCATTGAGAGGAATCAGCAAAGAAAAGAAATCTTCTCCAAATGACTGCAAGGTTTTTCTGACATAACTAATCCTTTTGTAGGTGATGGGGCATAGTAGACTCCATCTCTTTTGAGTTTAGTTTTTGTTGTTCTATCTTATGGAGTGGGAGAGATAGTCAAATTAGGAAATTACTATTGACACGAATTGTATAGGACATAGCGATCCTTTAAACAAATAATCTCTATAAAAACTCCCTTTTTTAAAACACTACTTATTTCTATATTTTCCATTTTTATTAGATACAAATTGGCCTTCACCTAAGTGCACCAAGCATTGCCATTGAGCCAGTTTTTTGGGCCGAGGATACCTAATTTGGGTAGGGGTGAGCGAGCTTCCTTAACTCCCAAAACGGAAATGGATAATGAAACCGCTACTTAAAAAATCTCAATATGCAGCTGATACAGAACTTCAATCTTAGGAAATACCAGAATAGGGCACTCGAGGGTTTCTTTCTGCAGTCATAATCAGAAAGATTGAGGTTTTTGGTAAGCTTAGCGATATTCAGTGTTTAACAGTCATTTTTATTTTTGCTTCATGGCCTTATTTTGATATTCTCAGAAGTTTCTTGTTTCTTTCTTTATCCTTATACTAACTTGTCTTCCTTCTTGTTTTCTTTTTTCATTTCATACTGCATACACATATAGGCATAAGTACTGCTTTTTATTTTTAAACCGTGGAAAACTCAAACCTAACTAAAAAAAGAAGCTTCAATATGAGTACCTGGATGTCTATGGCCTCGTCCTCAATGGGAGCAGCAACGGCTCAACTTGGGGTGGATGACGAAGGAATTTCCAAGAAGGGGTCGTTACTTACACAGTTACTCCTTATCACCAAGGATGATTTGAAACGAATTTTATGACTTGAAATAGATTTTTGAAACTATGATGGTATATTGAAGGACTGAGTTTACTGTTAAATATGGACAAATCATATACCTTATGTATGTCCTAATGCATACCATAATGCTAAAGGCAATGATGATTTTTTGGGACCCAGCTTACCGATGCTTCATCTTCGGTATTTTTTGATATGACTCCTACGAATGTTGCCCTCTTGAACTTAACATCTTCTTGCAAAAAAGGACATTCCTGACTTCGGGAGTTTTGAATGTCTAACTTCACAAAAAAAAGATAACATGGTAGAATGAAAACCTATCCTGTCACATTCCCTTTTTATTGTCTTGTTTTTACTTCTATATTAGAAGTTACTCTATGTATTTCTTCACATAAAATCAATAGTGAATTTATTTCTATCTTTATTTACTGCTTATCTGGAATTCGAACCAAATACTTGTTATTTCTTTCGGTGAGCCTACTTCCCGAGGGTAGGAAGTACAGAACCTGATCCTAGTATTATACAAATCATTAAGCTATCACCAACAAATCTTTGTTACGGCCAAAGTTGACCGTGCCTCCCTCTTTTTTTTTTTTCATATTAGCTATCATATATACATATGAGTGGGTCATCAAAAACTCATACTACCAAATACGCTAATAATTTGTAAGTTTGGTCTCCTCTAATCTTTTTAACTTTCAACTAATATAGTTAGTTTTTAAAAATCGATGTTTGTTTGGTAGTATCATACATCGGTCCCCTCTAGTTAAAAGATGTTCAAACTTGCTACTGATAAGTTGCACAATTTCCCTTCCTATATTGTTTTTTTACTTGAAAGAGTACAATTTAGAAGTTAGGTGTTTATCATCTTTAGTTTAGCGGAGAATAATTAGGTAATATCGGTAATTAGGTGCACTGAGATCCTTCGTACTTCATAGATGCTATTTTTGTTGTCTTTCCGGTGTGTAAGAGGTGTTCAATTCATCTTGTACTAGGGCTTGTAAATTTTTCTTCTCTCCAGTGAAATTGAATGCAACTCATATGCCTTTTTCTTTTTTAAAAAGAGAGTGAAGCTGTTGAGAAATGGATGTAGAAAATCAGATGAACAACGACGGTTGCATGCCACTGGTTGGCCGAAATGATAGGGTGTCATACGTTGGGCATTGGAACTCGCAAAAATTAACTAACTACTCCCCCAACTTATTTTATTTGTCTTTTGAGATACATGCGGATCAAAACTTTAAACTTGGACCACCACTATAAAAAAATATCAAAATTCACTATAAAAATAATATTAGTACATTTACTATTAAAATTATTTTCATATGATATTTCTTTCATTTCTAAATACATGTCATTTTACTCTGCTAATTTTGTTTTTAAATACATGTCATTCCCTAATTTCGAAACACATATGTATATCACTCTCACTGTATACCATTTATTTAATATTTTGAAATACAAGTCTGTGGTTTGGAGAGTTGGGAGGGTACTAAGGCTACTATGATATTTTTTTCTCATTCCTTATTTTATGTACTATATGTCAAAATAACATGTATTTAGAAATGGCAGAAGTAGTTGTTTTATAATTTTTACGGATATGTAGTTCTATAAACTCGGTTTAGACTAAGCTTCCGATAAGAATAAATTAATAGTCAATATTGTATCTTAGATACTGTGAAAAATTTAAAATGATAAATAAAAAAGAACAAAGGTTGTGTAGTACTCACTTCATACATAAATGAATGTCATTTTAACTCTATACACAGTTTTTAAGAAGTGAAAATATTACATTTTTATCTTTGATATTTGTGACTAATGTGATTAATGTGTTGTTTACATATAAGAAATTATTGATTAAGTGGAGAAATCGCTATGAGAATATTTTTGAAATATGAGATTATATTTCACCTCAAAAACATATAACGATATTTTTTTCTACAGATTTTATTCTCTAGAACAACATTTTTTAAATACGAAGGTGAGTAGTAATTTTACTACTCACCTAGCTCAAAATAAGTGTCGTTTTTTATTGTAATGATATCTAAGATACAATTTAGATTATTATTTTTTATTATAATATGTATGTTTATAAAAACTTATAGAATTATAAACTACAAAATATTTTTTAAACACACATACTCTTATAATTTTGTTATAAATTATAACCCACCTAAATATTCACAAATATATCAATAATTTGCCCAGCACACAAAAACGACAGAGTATATTGTAACACAACTAAAGGGTTATTAATGCATGGATCCATGGATAAGGTCCGGTGCGTCGGACCATAACTATATGGTATGGGTTGGTCTTTTCTTGGTACAAGAAGACAGTTAGGCTCACGTCACACCTATACGTGGGCCGTTATTTTTGTTTGGCCCGACCAAACCATCACTAGCCGGCCTAATTATTAATGCGAGGTCTCCAAATTTATTTCTGTTGAAAGGCTAATTACCGGTTCTGTTACACAATATTAATCTAAATTCATCATGTAAGGAAACCAAAAATTATGAAATTGAGTAAAACAAAATATAAATTAGACCATGCTACCCTTAACTAAAATACTATCTTCGTTCTCAAATATATATCACTTTTTTCAAATCTTCCTTTTCATATATATGTATTATTTTATGAATTTCTGGCGAACATTATCACACTACTCTTATTAAATTGGATGGTCGTGACTTATGTGTCTTGTGTGTATGTATAACTGAAATTAATTTCTATATGTATTTATTAAGAATATTCTTAGTATGTGTTGTTAAAAATTTGATTGTCTTGATAACTACAATTTAAAAAAATAATATATATTTGAGAACAGAGGTAATACAACACAACATTAACAGCAAAGCTATCCAAACAATATTATAAGGGGTAAAACAAGAAGAAAAATAATAAAACACCATCATTTTTATCTATGAACTTATACTGTGCAATGACGATTTCTAATAAAATGAACCTATATAGTGAAACGGATGAAGTATTTGATACCCGTGGTAGTCGACATTACATATGAAAAATTTATTGGGCCTCTTAAGTTCTCAAAAATTCTGAAAAAAATTGGAGGACACAAGAAAATAAATGGAGTCTAGGTCTGAGCATTTTTGGTTTTGGGCCAAGTTGGTAAAAATCTTGGGGCATTGGACCACCTTGTGTTCAGCCAATTCCATCATAATAAGCATGTAGGGCCGGCTGGGCATAGAGAAGGCTACTCGTGTTTGATTGGGCCACACTCAAAAAATTGGGTTGAGTTGGATTAGTACTAGGTTTTTTGGGTTTTTTTTATGTGGGGAGTTTTAGGGGTGGATTCTGCAGCCGTGGGTAGAGAGAGGCTTCGGACTGAACAAACTTAATTAGGCTCGCACGGGTTGGGTGGGTTGGATCATAATAAAGTTTAATGGAGTCTTACAAAATTTGATTACTAAACACGACCACGTGTATAAGAACAAAATCAGCTAATATGTATTTAGTTTGTGCTTTATTTTTTTTTCTGTTAGATGCCATGCTGGAAAAACTTGCTTATATTTTAGGTTTTGTTTGGTTTATCTTCAAGGAATCAATTTTTGAGACTCATGATAGAGAATTTTAAAAGACTAATTTCTTAAATAAATTTGAAGATTTATTTGATAAGAAATTTACTTTATGAATTTACAAGACATTGTAGGAGTGGATGGGGTTGAGAAGTTGCGAGAGCCACCGTATTCTGGTTTCAACCACATATAATGATTTTATTTTTAGGAGAAGCTACGTATTTATCCTAGCTTTGGTATTTGTCGATAAAAAAGCTGAAGCTGATCCGGTCGTAATCGGAGCAATTAATGGTAGCCGGAAAATGATTGGATGTCATGTCAGTTTAGGATTCAGGTACGTAGGCAGTTAAGGTTATGACAGCAGCAGATAAATGGATAGCTAATTACTAACTTCATAAGATTACATCTTACTATACGCACATGCATGACATGTGGGCCACTTTATTTGTTAGTGCCCAACGTAACAAATCGAATTTAATTTGTAACTCATTTTTTTCAATGGTTGTACTGTCAATTGCGGCCTATTTGGTAACTACATAGATATTTTGGTGAAGATTACGACTCAAATTTTAATAATTGTGAATTATGAGTTTTAGTATGTAAAATAAAGAAAATTTGTGAGATCCAATTAGAACAAAATGAAAATAGTCATTTTTTCTCTGTAGTATGACAGGTTTAGCCCACTACATAATACTACATGCCATATGCCATTTGTGAATTTTTTTGAAATAATCCAATAAATTTTTTTTTCAAAAATAGGCCGTTGTATGAAAGAATTGCAAAAATAGCCTTCAATTACTAGCCTGGTTAGTGATTGAATTTCAATCGCTAATTGGGCTAGCAACTAAATCATGGCACACTGACTGGGTGTGTAAATTACTGATTATACATGCAAAATTGCTGATAAACACTTACGTGACTTTCAACCACGAACCGGGTTAGAGATTGAAACGTCATTGTGATGTCTTGTGAGCATAGTTATTTTCTGTTTGATTATAATTTTGTATTTTTTTAAAAATCAATCACTCGTATCAGAAAAAAAAAAAAAGGTACAGCTGAAAAATTATTTATATTTTACGCTCTATCTTGTGAAATTTTTGTAAAATTTTCGAAGAATGTTTTGAAATATTATATATATATATATATATAGGAAGTCATGCAATTTCAGTGATTTTTTCAATAACCCAAAAAAATGAAATACATATACATATTTTAAAAAGTTACAACATAAAGATTATGCATACTTTATATTCTATCTTGTGTAATTTTTGTAAATTTTTGCAGAATTTTTAAATATTTTTGTAACACTTTGTATTTTATCTATTAATCTAGGAAAAAATATTATCAAAAAAATTCACAAGATAAAAAATGAATTATAAATAATTTTTTTGTTGTAACTTTTTTAATACGAGTAACAATTTTTTTTTTTCTAAAAAAATCACAAAAACTGCAAAATATCATAAAATCACTGGACCACATGATGTGACAATGACATTTCAGTCTCTAACCTGATTTACAATTGAAAGTCACGTCAGCACACAATCAGTAACTTTGTATGTGCAGTTAGTAGTTTGTATGCTCAGTCAGCTTGCCATATTTCAGTTGCTAGCCCAACTAGCGACTGAAGGCCATTTCTGCCTTTTTTCACACAATGGCCCATTTTTGAATTTTGCTTTTTTTAGGTTATTGTAAAACAAATTCCATTTTTGTTTGTTTGTTTGTTTATAATATAAAGCATAAATAACAAACAATATTATACTTCATGAATATCTTTTTTGTGGGGCACCTCCTGCCTGCTGCGGTGAGGGTCCCTTGCGTGCTTACCTTGACTACCCAGGATACAACCACACACTTACAAAACTGGATATCACAAATAAGCTCTATTTACATTTACATCACAAAACATTAAAGGTGTATAGCATAGGACCTTTAGGCCATATTACACAACCATTATAGAGAGTCATGAGGCCAAATACTTAGATTGATTAGAAATTAGTTTTAAACAAAAGAAGCAACAGTAGAATACGAGGTCGTTCCACAGTTGAAACTCGAATGCAGTGCATAATCCTTCGATACACGTGTCGGTCACGTGTCAAAGGTTTGGCTTCTTTATCTCTGGATTTATTATATAAGAAAGAGTGAGTATGGTGTACTCAGCAAGCCATATAAACAAATGCGATTAAGGTATAAATGTGTATGGAAAGTAGCAAGAAGGGTTCCTGAAGCGGTTTTAATCATTTGCAAATATAATTCTACTAAGTTATTAGATGAAAGCTTTATAAGTATATTTAGAGTAAAGATTTATCTTTATTATTACCAGCTTATGATCATATTAAAAAGAGATGAATTTGCAAGCTTAGCTTCTCAACAAATTCATTAACTTAAATAATTCTTCTCAAAACTACTTGTACTACGTAATATAGACTAAATCTATTGACCATGACATTCTCCAAGAAATTAGGGGTACGGAATATTCAAATACGTATTCAACTCTGAAGAGGGGTACCACTTTACCCACATGATTCCTTCAACTACTACTGTCAACACATCTTCATGTACACTTTGCATGTGATTGAGTTGTCAAAAACAAGTCTATTCTCAAACTAGTATTAATCTGTATCCCTAACCTAGCCCCGAGATTAAGAGTCAAGCGTGCAATTGTGATACCCAAGCGGCCACTCATGGTGGTGTCTTACAAGTATTAGACACTCCCGGTACCCAGATAGTAACTTCACTAGTTATACCCATAGTACCTTTACTCTGGACACAGAACGAGATATCTCTCACAACTCACGGACACCCAGTAGTGCATTAATGAGACCAACCACCTTACAAGAATACAGATCGATACACCATAAGTTACTAGGTCCTACTCATTATTGGGCCACATGAGCATGTGGCTGGTATGTTTGAAATGTCACTAGCTACTTAGCACACTTGGTAAGTCCTCGAGTATCATGGTGAAAATCATTCCAAAGCTCAAGATATCGTGACATCCTATCACCATACCATCCATCTTTATTTCACCACGATACATATTCCCAAATATCAGGAGTTCCATAATAGTGACAGTTGAGATATTAAGCATGTAAATAGCTTTTAAGTTTACAAAAATGAATTGTTGTAGATGTTTTATAATCTAATTTCTAGTACTATAATATCATGGAGCTAATACTTTGTGTAAACCCCATGTGATTGTCTAATCTTGAGTGATGTATGTTTTGACAATGTTTTGAATTGTTTGTGTTCGTTTATGTTGTCATTATGTGTGAACAGTACTATGTGATGGGTTTGTTTGGTTTTGGTGCATGTTGCAGGTATACCGGAGTTATAGTACACTTGCGGCAAGGATGGGCCATCGGAGTAGTGTTCAGGGAGGAGCCGGAGACTCGACTGGTCCAAGAGATGCTGGAGATACTAGAGACTTGCGGGAACGCTCTACATGACTAATCTTGGTTCTTCTGAGGGCAAGTCTGCTCCTAAGTCACATGTTGCATCTTCCTCCCGTACCGATGTCTCTGCCAGACCGGTATATCGTTGTTCATATTGTGGGAGAGATGGACATCTTGTGGGCTTTTGTTTTAGGAAAACAAGAGACTTGCGTCGAGAATTTGCTCATGATTCTTCCCACATACGTCGTCAACCCCGTGACACGTATGTGCGAGAAATACCCATGAGGCCGAGATTTGTTGATAATTTCTTTGATTCTTTCTCGAGTGGTGTTGGTCATGATCATGGACATAGAGATGTTGGTTTTACATATGGTCCACGACATGGTGATTTTGGCTCTCGCCTTTCTCATGTTGGCCTTCCTCGTTTTGATCGAGGTACTCGCTCACGACAATTCATAAGGCCTAGCAATGGTTCTAGACACATTTGTGATTCTTCTTCGAGTCTTAAGTCTTCATATTTTGCTTCTTCACGAGTGTCCAAGCTTTGGATCCCTAAGTATGTTCTTGCCAGCTTACCGGGCTCCAAGACTTGGATGCCCAACTTTTCTCATGTGTAGGTGCGAGGGAGAGGGATGGACAACAAATGGATCGTAGACTCCGGCTGCTCGCGCCATATGACCGGAGATGCAAAATGGTTCTCCTCCCTCAACAAGCTCTCCGATGGTGATTTCATAACCTTCGGAGATGATTCTAAGGGCAAAGTACTTGCAAAAGGTACAATTCGAGTCAATGACAACTTTCTTCTCAAAGATGTTGCTTTGGTTTCTTCTTTGAAATACAATCTTCTGTCAGTTTCCTCCCTTTTGGATGATGATTTTGAGGTTCGGTTTAAGAAAGAGGGTTCTAAGGTTCTTGATTCTTATGAGGAGTTGGTTTTTGGGATTGATCGGACAGGAAAAATTTTCACTGCTGATTTTTTTAATTCTTATTCTTTTGCCCCCCGATGTTTGGTTGCTTTCACTGGTGCTTTGGAGAGTTGGCTTTGGCATCGCCACCTTGGACATATTGGTTTTGATCATTTGACTCGAGTTAGCGGCCTTGACATTGTGAGAGGTCTGCCTAAACTCAAACGAGTCATTGATAGCGTGCATGTGTGCCCCATGTCGGCATGGCAAACAGGTTGCCACTCCACATCGTCACATCCTTGAGGTGAGGACTGAGGGACCGGGCGAACTGATTCATATGGACACTGTTGGTCCAGACCGTGTCATGTCTGCTAGTGGAAAGTGGTATTGTTTGGTCATTGTTGATGATTTCTCTCGCTGCTCTTGGGTGTTCTTTATGGCTTCCAAAGATGAGGTGTTTGGGCTTTTTCGGGATTTTGCAAAAAAGCTTCTTAATGGACTATCAGGTGCCATTCGAGCTATACGAACTGGCAATGGCACTGAGTTCAAAAATTCACATTTCTCAGATTTTTGTGCTAAGTTTGGTATTGAGCACCAGTTCTCCTCTCCATACATCCCTCAACAGAATGGTGTTGTGGAGAGGAAGAACCGCACCTTGGTTGAGATGGCCAGGACAATGCATGATGAGTATAGCACACCTCGTAAGTATTGGGTTGAGGCAATGAACACGACATGCTATATCTCAAATAGGGTGTTTTTGAGACCTGTTTTGAAGTGCTCTCCATATGAACTCCTTTTTGATCGCAAGACGAATGTTTCATATTTTCATGTTTTTGGCTGCAAATGTTTCATCTTGAAAAGGGGTCTCTTGGACAAATTTGAGTCTCGCACTTCTGATGGCATTTTTCTTGGCTATCCTGCTTCTTCCAAGGGATTTCGAGTGCTCAATGTTGCTACTAGTACAACTGTAGAATCCTGTGATGTTACTTTTGATGAGACTAGCCCTAGTGCTAGATTAGACATTTCAGGTCCCATAGGTACATCTGATAGCATATTTGTGGAGGATGACGATGACGACGAGAGTATCTATCCAGAGCTTCCTCCTCTACTTCTTCAGCCAGACGAGCCAGCATCACCTCCTTTACCCATTGGATTTGCTCCTTCTACTCTTGAGCCTAAGGTGACTTCACCTATTGTTGTTGATTCAAGTCATTCAGTTCCACGACACATCATCCAGAGGCATCCCCCGGAACAAATGATTGGGGACATATATGAGAGGACTACACGATCACAGTTTGCTGCTTCTAGCTCTCATGTCGCATTTTCTGCATTTGTTGCCTCTTTTGAACCCCATGATGTCACCCATGCACTCACAGACACGAGTTGGATTAATGCCATGCATGAGAAGTTGCATAATTTTGAGCGCAACAAAGTTTAGATGCTTGGTCATAATGTCATTGGGATCAAGTGTGATGTGACGCGGGTGGTCTGATCTTTCGATGAGAACAAGAACTATCGATTTGTGAAGACGACTCTCACGATCCGGCTACCAACCGTACACGACTGATACGCCCTGACAATCGCTGAACCAACTTCGGATTGTTATCGACCGAACTAGAAGCACAATCGACCTGATCATGAAGATCTATTCTTGCAAGCAATCGAAGAACAAGCAAGAACAAGATAAACAAGCAATCTAAAATTGCAAATATAGATTGAATCACGAAAAAGAGTTAGGGTTCCGAATACAGATATTGATGTTGATCTAGCCGACCAAGAAGAATATCTCAATAGCTTCACGAAGGAAAGACTATGACTAAACAAAACCCGCAGAACTCTAATGGTTCGGCCAGATTATATAGAGGAGGTAAAAGAGGTCGATGACCAGGTAAGGAAACCTGAAACCGACATGGACTCTTTCCCTACTCGGACTCTAACTCGATACATGGGCCTTGACCCAACCAAAAAGGTAACGCAGCACCGACTAGGCCCAATCAGAATCTGGTCAAAACTTATTTTGTCAATTGCCGGTGATCTAGAAGGAATTTGGATGTGGGGCTAGATCCATTGGAAAGATCTCGTCGTGGGTTTCTCCATGGACTATAAGAACGTCCCAATCGGACTTCATATGAGTGAGTTATGGTCGTTTGAAGGTAGGCTGCTCATGGATAGCCGAATCGGACTCCAACTCGAATCCATCTTGGACTCCAACTCGACTTGGGCTTCTTGCTGGTCCTTGAGTCCTTGCTGGTCCTCTCCATCGTTCCTAAGCACAATATTATCACTATTAGGTAGTAAATCATTCTCAAAACCATATATATATATAAACTTAGGAACGAATTCACCTGGCAATGCAACAATCGGGCTTTGCTGTGCGTTATTGGTCCTTGTTTAACAAGCGGAGGATTATGGTTGGTGCGTGTATCCGAAGAAGTGATGTCCTCATCAAAGTGGGTGTTCAAAAACAAGCAGGATGAGCACAATCATATGGTCCGTAACAAGGCTCGCTTAGTTGCTCAAGGGTTTTCTCAAGTTGAGAGTCTTGATTTTGATGAAACTTTTGCTCTGATTGCTAGACTTGAGTCGATTCGCATTTTATTGGAATTTGCTACTTCTAAACACCTTAAACTTTTTCAAATGGATGTCAAAAGTGCGTTTTTAAATGGTTTTATCAATGAAGAAATCTATGTAAAGCAACCACCTACCTGGCTTTGAAAATCCAGACTTTCCAAATCATGTTTTCAAACTTTCAAAGGCTTTATATGGTCTCAATCAAACTCCCTGTGCTTGGTATGATCGTTTGAAGTCATTTTTGTTGGAAAAAGAATTTCAAATGGGCAAAATTGATAAAACCCTTTTCATCCTCAAGCATGGTAATGATTTTCTTCTCGTACAAGTTTATGTGGGTGATATCATTTTTGGGGGTTCATCTCTCTCTTGTTTCGAGTTTTTCTGAGATTATGAATAGGGAGTTTGAGATGAGCATGATGGGTGAGCTTAGCTACTTCCTTGGGCTTCAAATCAAGCAAACAAAACAAGGAACTTTTGTGCACCAGGCGAAGTACACTCGGGACCTCCTCAAGCGCTTCAAAATGGAGGATTGCAAGCCAATTGCAACCCCAATGGGTACAACGGTTGTGCTTGATCCTGATTTAGATGGAGAGCCCGTAGATGATCGAGAGTACCGAAGCATGATTGGCTCCCTTCTCTATCTTACGGCTTCACGCCCAGACATTTAGTTTGTCGTGTGCTTGTGTGCACGTTTTCAGGCATCCCCTCGTGCATCTCACTGCCAAGCAGTAAAGAGGATCTTCAGGTACCTACATCACACTCTCGACTTTGGTCTTTGGTATTCCTGTTCCTCTACACTAGATGTTAGGGGTTTCTCTGATTCTGATTTTGCTGGGTGCCGGGTTGATAGGAAGAGTACTTCGGGCACTTGTCACTTCCTAGGCACTTCACTTGTCTCATGGTCATCTAGGAAGCAAAATTGTGTAGCTCAGTCCACAGCAAAGGCTGAATATATAGTTGCTGGTAGTTGTTGTGCACATTCACTTTGGATGATCTCTACTCTGTATGATTATGGTCTAAAAATTGAGAATGTACCTCTATTTTGTGATAACACTAGTGCTATAAATATTGCTAAAAATCCTGTCCAGCACAGTCGCACTAAGCACATAGATGTGAGGTATCATTTCCTTAGAGATCATTAGAGAAGGGTGACATTGCATTACACTTTGTTGATTCTGAACACCAGTTAGCTGATATCTTTACTAAACCGCTTGATGCTTCTAGATTCTCTCACCTTAGATCTGAACTTGGCATCATTCATCCATTTGGGTTGAGTTGAGGGAGAGATTGTTGCATGTGTACATTTCTGCATTTGTAAAATTCCTGCATTTGCATGTTTCTCAATTCTGCAATTTTCTGAATTTTTGAGTAGTTTTGCTCTATATGCCTATTAGATTGTGATTTGAGTGTTCGATATACCACTTTTATGCATAGTTATCATTTCTAGGATTGCTTGATAGTTTAAGAATGTTTTGAGCTTCACATACTTGTTATTTATCTCTTCTAGCTAAATTATAGCAATAAGGGGTATTTGTACGATAATTTCTGGAAATATGCATTTTCTTGTTTCAATTAAGCTGAAACTTCTCTTTGCACATGCCTTGCACCATGTAATTGAAATATGCAACTTTTGTTTTGATTCCTATGCTCTCATGTAGTCTTGTGCTCTGTAGTCCCATTTTGAGCCCTTGAGTTAGTTGATTAAACTGGGCACCTGGAGCGCAAATCTACGGTGCTCGTGTCGATGAAAACTACTCATGTTTGAAAAGCTCAAAAATAGTCTTTTCTTGCAAATAAGTGGTCTCAACCACATACAAACTCAATAAGCAGCATCGAATCCGCAATGAGCTGAAATAATTGCTCAAATGTGCATTTTAATAAAATTGAGTCAAAGATTTTGGTTCCACTTTAGACTTGGAGCATAGGACATGTTTGCATTGATTCTTAGTGTAAGTAATGCATTTCTCTCTCAACATGGTCTTTTGCATGTGTCTTTGTAGAAAATTAGCAATTTTGAACCTCAAAGTGTGCATTTCCCATGTGATTGCTTGGATTGCCCCAATTTTGCTTATTCTAGCTATTTTGTGATTTTTACAAGAATGTTTTAGTTCATTTCACTCCTCTACTATCTTGCTATCTCTAGTTATGATCACTTTGCATGGATTTAAGTTTATTGTCATTTCATTTCATAGTTTACGGGCATATTTTGTAAAACTGCTGTTTTTCGTTTTCACCACATCAACTTTCAAAAATCCAAAAACAATGCTTGGTACCCTTTTCAAAATTAATTCATGCATAGTCTAACGGGGAGGGCGCACTTCCTTGATGATTAATTTGACAAAGGGGGAGAAAAAGAATGCATTTTGGGTTGAGAGGGAGTTTTACTTGTATCTATTTATTTCCTCACTCTTGTGCATCATCTTCATGGTCATGTGTATTTATCATTCTTCTATATTTTGGACCATGTTTTTGAGCTTCATTTTCTATATTCAAAATTTAAATTAATTAAATTCAAAAATTGTCAAATCACTCATCAAGGGGGAGATTGTTGATCCGTTTGAGGCCTAGTCTTGGTTTTCGCACTAGACTCGCCCAGATTCTAATATGCGGAATAACGGGATCTTACTCGAAAATACCAAAACCCAAAGGTTGATCGAAAACACAGCTCAAAGTAATTGTACAACTCTTTATTTCAAAGAGGGATTTTACATGTCGAACATTAGGCACACTTGACTACGTCGAAGGAACTATAAGTATTTAAAACTCAAATAAGTTCTATGACTTTTCGATGATCTAAACTAGACCTATTACAAGGTATTTATAGTCCAATCATATGAGTACGTATCAGACTTAGTAACCTAAACGTATTAGACTCATATAACTAACTAACTAATTAATCCTAAACAGATAAGCTTACACTACTACAGAAGTGCATTCCACTAACCCATATCTTCTAACGGTTATAAGCAATCTGGGAAATATCCGATAGAATAGGACGACAGCAGCGGAAAAGAGGCATTTTACTATCGGTTACACACTAGTCCAACGTTAGTGAAATGCAAACATTTTTTACTATCGGTCATTGCTGTACAAACCGATATAATATATTAAATAGTACTATCGGTTTTCCATTTTTAACTGATAGTAAAGTTACTCACTTTATACTATCGGTTATTACTGTACCAACCGATATAATATGTTAAAATAGTACTATCGGTTTTTCATCCGTAACTGATAGTAAAATTACGCACTTTATACTATCGGTTCATACTGTACCAACCGATATAATATATTAAATAGTACTATCGGTTTTTCTCGCGTAACTGATAGTGAAATTACTGACTTTTTACTATTGGTTCTTACTGTACTAACCGATATAATAGAGTACAGTTTACTATCGGTTATATAAAATAAACCGATAGTAAAATGACTTCATATAAACTAATGGTTATGACAGTGGGGACCTTATTTTACTATCGGTTTGTGTTTTTGAACCGATAGTAAAATTGTACAACTTAATTAGGTCGACCCCTGCTCTGCGCTCTGCATGCTGGAATCATTTCAGCCGCGCACGACTCCAAGCTAGAGTGATCTGGAGAAGCTAGCTGAAAGGTTGATCATATTTCCATCCCCCTCGGTATTGTCATCTTCTCATCACCTCTCTCTCTCTCTCGAGATCACTCTTTCACACTCTCCCTCTCTCTCTACTTGCAATTCATTAAACTAGATACATGTAGTTCCAAACTAGCTAGAAGGCTAGGTTGGCTAGCTAGCTATAGCTTGCTGAATTTAAGCAGCTAGCTGGCTCTTCCAATTAATGCATGCATCAAGTTAATTAGGGTTTCATATATACAAATCCATTTAATGTAATTAAGCAGCTCATGTACACACATATGGCCTAGCTAATTATGTTTCATGCATATATGCATGCCCTGAGTCATTAATTATTTATTTGAATTTGTCAATTTTGTGAAATAATTGTAGATGGACCGAGAATATTGGATGTATGGAAAAAACGTACTACTGTTGAGTATTTGGAGGGTGTGAATGGGTTTATTAAATTTGCTGAGCAAGAAAAGGCGAAGAAGGGAGAGAAAGATATGCATTGTCCTTGTATAGATTGTATGAACTTAAAAAGGTTCGGCAACTCTGATCAGATTAGGAGTCATTTGATTCGTCGTGGTTTTAATGCACGCTATACCCGTTGGATATGGCATGGTGAAGATCTTGAGAAAACGAGCACCGCTACCACTCAGCAGCACCCGGAAGTGGATTGCAGTAATGATGATCATGATCAGAACATTGGTAATGGTCATTCAGAATTCCATGTAGATGACGACAATTTAGATGAAATGTTACGTGATGTAGAAGAAGACTACAGCGAAAACGATTTAGCTAAATTTGAGAAATTAATTGTTGATTCTGAGAAGTCTTTGTTCCCCGGATGTGCAAAATTTACAAAGTTGTCTTCTGTATTGAGATTATATAACTTGAAGGCAAGTAACGGTTGGAGCGATAAGAGTTTCACGGTGCTATTGGATCTGTTAGCGGACATGCTTCCAGAGGGAAATGAGTTGCCATGATCGGTTTACCAGGCCAAAAAACTATTGTGTCCGTTGGGAATGGAAATCGAAAGAATACATGCATGCCCAAATGATTGTGTTCTGTACCGTAACGAGTACGAGGATTTGAATGTTTGTCCAAGATGCGGTGCATCGCGGTATAAGCATGGGGACAGAATTTATCACAATGGATGTGATGAGGTAAAGAAAAGGCCTCCGGCCAAAACTGTGTGGTATTTGCCTGTGATTCCCAGATTGAAACGGCTGTTTGCAAATCTGAAAGATGCGAAGTACTTGCGTTGGCATGTTGAAGGTCGGAAACAAGACGGAAAACTAAGACATCCAGCTGATTCCATTCAATGGAGAAACATTAACAGAACATTCGGTGAGTTTGGCGGCGAAGTGAGGAATATAAGGTTTGGGCTGAGTACGGATGGTATGAATCCACACGGAAATATGAGCAGTCGACATAGCACTTGGCCGGTTCTTTTATGCATCTACAATCTTCCTCCTTGGTTATGTATAAAGCGCAAGTACATCATGATGTCGTTACTAATTTCAGGACCCAGACAACCCGGGAATGATATTGACGTGTTTCTATCACCGTTAGTCGAGGACTTACATAAATTGTGGAGCGAAGGGGTGCGGGTGTGGGATGCACATAAGCGAGAGAATTTCATGTTACGGGCCATGATATTTTGCACCATAAATGATTTCCCGGCCTATGGAAATTTGTCGGGGTATAGTACGAAAGGAGGCAAGGCTTGTCCTATTTTCCTGGATGAAACTGAAAGCATGTGGTTATCAAACTGCAGAAAAACAGTGTACATGGGTCACCGCAGATTCCTTCCGATGCATCACGCCTACCGTAAGAAGAGGAAGTCATTCAATGGGAAGCCTGAGAAAGGATCAGCCCCAGTGTTTGTGACTGGTAAGGAGCTTTACTTGCGCGTGAAGGACATCAAAGTTGAGTTCGGTAAATGTTCTAAACCTCCAGGAAAAAATATTTGGAAGAAGAGATCGATTCTTTGGGATCTGCCATATTGGGAGCACTTACAAGTTCGACATTGCATTGATGTCATGCACGTAGAGAAAAATGTTTGTGACAGTTTGACTGGTTTGTTGTTGAACATTCCAGGAAAGACGAAAGATGGCATCAACGTTCGCCGTGACATGCTCGACATGGGCATAAGGATTGAGCTTGCACCGTTGGAGAAGGGAAAGCGGACATACCTCCCCCCGGCCTGCTATACTTTGTCAAAAAGAGAAAAAACAGAACTCTGTCAGTGACTACATGGTGTCAAAGTTCCATGCGGGTATTTTGCGAACTTGAAAAAACTTGTGTCCATGAAAGACTTGAAACTGGTTGGTATGAAGTCCCATGATTGTCATGTATTGATGTCACAAATGCTTCCCATTGCTATTAGAGGTATTCTCCCAGTCAAAGTCAGAGAGACAATTACAAAGCTATGTTATTTCTTCAACACAATATCTGGCAAGGTACGTAAGTGTGTACTCCTAACAAGTTAATTAGCTCCATTCGTGGAACTTGTCAGATTTTTTGGATCTGAATATTTGCTGCAACTGTGTCCTTGCAGGTAATTGATCCGGATGGACTGGACGATTTGCAACGCGATGTGACTACAACTCTTTGTCAGCTGGAGATGTATTTCCCTCCATCTTTTTTTGATGTTATGGTCCATCTAATTGTTCACCTTGTCAGAGAAATTAAGTTTTTTGGACCCGTGTTCCTGCGCTACATGTATCCATTTGAGAGATTTATGGGTATCTTGAAGGGATATGTAAGGAATCGACATCGGCCTGAGGGCAGTATCATTGAAGGTTATGCCGCCGAGAAGGTGATCGAATTTTGCACCAACTATATGGTCGGGGTTGACCCAATTGGCGTTCCTACGTCCCGACATGAGGGCAGGCTTCAGGGCATTGGAACGATTGGATTTAAAGCAGTCGTCCCCTCTAGTGATCTGTATGCAAAAGCCCATTTTTGAGTCTTACAGCACATGACGGGGCTGGAGCCATACATACACGAGCACAAGGAAATGTTATGGAAACAGAATCCCTCGAAGCCAGAGATTTGGGTCACCAGAGAACATAATAGGAAGTTTACTGGGTGGATCGAAAATAGAGTCCTGCAAGCTTCTGAGGGCGACGTAGATGAAGTTGTTACATGGTTGGCCAGAGGGCCTAGATTTACTGTAGGGACTTGGCAGGGGTATGACATCAACGGCTATTCATTTTACACAAGAACTCAGGACGAGAAGAGTACTATGCAATGTAGTGGAGTGACACTACTTGCTATTTCGGAGGATGCAAGGGCAGTAAGGGCACTAGACTCATATTACGGTGTTATTGAGGAAATATGGGAGCTCGATTATGTATTACTTAAGATTCCTCTGTTTCGATGCCAATGGGTCGAAATCCCTCGAGGTGTTAAAGTCGACAATTATGGGTTTACTCTCGTCGATCTCAGTAGAGTCGCACATCAAGATGATCCATTTATACTTGCTGAGCAAGCCACACAGGTGTTCTACATCGTTGACCCAGCCAACCCAAAGTCGCACGTTGTCCTTCACAGTCAGAGACGTATTGTTGGGGTTAAAGACATTGTGGATGAAGAAGAATATGATCAGTTCGACGAACTACCTCCATTTTTAATGGAATTCTTCAATCTGTCCCTACCGAAGATATTGACGAAACAAGTTACCTGCGAGACGACCACGAAGAAGGATTATAGGTGGACAACCATTCTTGACTAATTTGCAATATGTAAGTGACGTATATTACTTGGATCTTTAATCGAAGAATTCTTCAAATCATTTTTCAAAAATTCTTTGGGAAAACATACGTGATGCATTGAGAATCATTTATTCAAATTTTCATTTCAATTGGAGTATATACTTGATTTGAGCAATAATTGATTCTTTTCACAAATCAATATGAAAACTGCAAATTTTCATTCCATCATTGGTCTTTACTGTTCATTTATTTCAAAATTATTGGAAGTCATTTGCATGGGGTTTCAGGTGTCTCTACAAGTGCAAAATGATGTACTGAGACCCATCTGTAATTGTTCTCAGGAAATCTCTTTTAAGTCAATAACACAGTATTCTACTATCGGTTTCAACTTCCCAATCGATATGAAATTAACATATACTATCGGTTCATTGTCAATAACCGATAGTGCAATACAATGCAAAAATGATGTGCTGAGATCATATGTAATTGTTCTAAGAAAAATCCTTTAGGGTCAATAACATTGTAGTTTACTATCGGTTTCAACTGCTAAACCGATATGAAATTAAAATTTACTATCGGTTTATTATTCATAACCGATAGTGATTTGTACTGTGCTGTGAGCCCCTGTTCTTAATTTACTATCGTTTAGTAATAATAAAACCGATAGTGAACAATCCCACACTCTAAACTCTAACTTACATGTATTTACTATCGGTTTTGTGGTTATGAACCAATAGTAAATATTCATATATTTGGGGTATAACCTTGCTATCTCGCACGATTTTTCTTCCAGTGCAACTGATCACATTCCAAATACTCACGCGCGGAAAACCCTAGCTTCCCCGACGTTCGTTTCTTCGCTCCTCTGCGCCACCATTGCCGATCGCAAGCCGGAAAACCCTAGCTTCTCCACCGCCTCCGGCCACTGCATCGCGCCACCGCCTCCGGCAACTCCACGAACGACTGTAAGTGTTCTTGGCCAAACCGCTCATGTCAATTGCTTAAATTTATATGCAATGGTTCATATGTGGTTCAATGGTTTACAAATATAAAACTAGAGTAAAATTCGTGAACTACAAACTTGATAGCTATGAGAATGACAGACTTGATGATAATCACTAGGAATTTGCCATACAGTGTAGTGCACTACCGGTTTATTATGTATAACCGATAGTAAATACCGTAAACTGAATTTCTGTTAATTATTTCCCATTTTCTAACTTTCATATGAAATTTTTGATCATTTAAATTTTAACAGACTTTATGTTCCTGCAGAGAGACTAGCATAGTTTGCACTGCTACTTTTATATATTTTACAGAATACAAACTTGATTACTATCGGTTTAACTTGGAAAACCGATAGGAAATAGACTAATCTGAATTTTCTGTTAATTATTTCCCATTTTCTAATTTTCATCTGAAATTTTTGATCATTTAAATTTTAACAGACTTTATGTTCCTGCAGAGAGACTAGCATAGTTTGCACTGCTAATTTTATTTATTTTACTGAATACAAAGTTCATTACTATCGGTTTGACTTGGAAAACCGATAGGAAATAGACTAATTTGAATTTTCTGTTAATTATTTCCCATTTTCTAATTTTCATATGAAATTTTTTATCATTTAAATTTTAACAGACTTTATGTTCCTGCAGAGAGACTAGCATAGTTTGCACTACTACTTTTATATATTTTACTGAATACAAACTTCATTACTATCGGTTTGACTTGGAAAACCGATAGGAAATAGACTAATCTGAATTTTCTGTTAATTACTTCCCATTTTCTAATTTTCATCTGAAATTTTAGTTCATTTAAATTTTAATAGACTTTATATTCCTGCAGAGAGACTAGCATAGTTTGCACTGCTAAACTTATAAATTTTCCTGAATATAAACTTGAGTACTATCGGTTTTACTTGGAAAACCGATAGGGAATAGAGTATGCCATAGTTTGCACTGCCAATCTGAATTTTCTGTTAATTACTTTCCATTTTCTAATTTTCTTCTGAAATTTTAGTTCATTTAAATTTTAACATACTTTATGTTCCTGCAGAGAGACTAGCATAGTTTGCATTGCTAATCTTATAAATTTTCCTGAATATAAACTTGAGTACTATCGATTTTACTTGGAAAACCGATAGTAAATAGAGTATGTCATAGTTTTCACTGCTAATCTGAATTTTCTGTTAATTACTTCCCATTTTCTAATTTTCATCTGAAATTTTGGTTCATTTAAATTTTAAAAGACTTTATGTTCCTGCAGAGAGACTAGCATAGTTTGCACTGCTAATCTTCATATCAATTGATGGTCTGTTCATGGAATTTTAGGTAAAGCCATGTCGGCATCTTCCTCGACTGATAGTAGTGATTCGGGGAGGGCGAACGTAGATGGCACTGCCTCGTCCCAGCGCAAGAGGAAGGCGCGAGGCGCGACGATGTTGGGTCGTTTGGCCAAACGTGCGGATCTTTCATGTGAGTTCAACTAGTTCGGGAGACCGATCGGGAAGAACGCCGGCCACTATGCTGCCTAGTTGCCTTGTTGGCGAAGGAAAGGGTGAAGATCACCGTCCAGAGCTGGAAGGACGTCAAGGCCGACGAGAGGGATAGGCTGTGGGCGGAAGTGAAGGTAAAATTAATCAAAATCACTGAACTCTTGAGTAATCACATTCCCTTGGTTTATCCCAGAGATTAGGTAAGTCCTGCTTATATGCACTATTTGAAACAGGCCAAGTGGAACATCCCCAACGATGGTCTCAAGATAGCTTGCTTGAAGGACATGAACAACACGTGGAAAACCTTCAAGAGCGTCCTCGTCAGTACCTTCCTCGCTAAAGGCAAATCTCCATGCGAGAAGTACCCCTTCATAACGGAGGAGGTATGGGAGCAATTCGCCCAACAGAAGGGGACTCCTGAGTTCAAGGTATGTATGGTTCCTTTGCTTGGTTACACCATTGTATGCAGTAAGCAGCGGTGCATTAATTTTCTTGTTTCTGGTATGAAGGCCCTCAGCGAGAAGAACAAGGCAATCCAGAGGAGGAACGACCACCCACACCGGCTCGGCTCTCACGGCTATGCGGGGAAGGAGGAGCAGTGGAAGAAGCCTGAAGACGAGGCGTCGAATTTCGTCGACTCCCCTGACCTACCACTCTCCGAGATCCGCGATCAGCGATGCAAGCGCTGGTGGCTGGCCAGAGGGACCGTGTCGGCCACGGGGACTGTGGCGTTCCCAAACCCCAGGGACGTCGAGGTCGTGCAGCGACTCGTAAGTTGGCTAACTTCCTGGTTGGAATCATAGAGTGTGGTAGAAAAAACTATGATCACTAGTGTGCGCACAAGTTTGTATATATTTCTTCCTCACAATGGAGAGCTTTCAATGTAACAGATCTCTTGCTCGAAGGAGGCGACCGAGGGATTGTTCACTCCCCATAGGGAGAACGACATCCTTACCCGGGCTCTAGGGAACAAGGAGCATCCAGGGCGGACGCGAACCGTGGGGGCTGTGGTGCCATGGAAGGAAGGCTTCTCGGAGCCCAGGCAAAAGGCGAAGAAGGCTGGCAGCTGGAAGGAAAGGGAAGTGGAGCTATCTCAGAAGATACGGGCAGATGTGACTGCACAATTCGCGGACATGTTCGCTCAAATGAACGAGAAGTATGAACGCCTCAGCCGAGTTGTGCAGTCCAAGGGTTTAGATCTAGCTGCCGAGGTCGACGCTGCCAGGCCGAGTAGTTGCGGCTCGAAGGTTCACGTGGATCCGGTGGACCTGATCGAGGTATTGCAACTCTTGAGCTATATATGCAGTTCGGTTGATGCCACTCCCGTTACGTTAGAATTGTTTCGCTAACCTGTTATAATTGTTGCAAATTGCAGAAGCCGGAGAGCTGTAGCCTATTGATCAACATAGGCGACAAACTTGTTGCGGTTGCAAACGGGGTCATATACCAGTCTTGGGAGGATGTCCGGATCCACTGCGTACCTCTGGAGCCTGGATTCGCAAAGGTACAGGTGGACATGGCCCTCCCGGGCTACAGCTGTTTTCCGTTGCCCGTCCCAACGGACGAAATGCGGACAATTGGCGAGGCATTGGGCTCGTACATACAGTGGCCCAAGAATGGTGTTAGACTACAGGAGGTAAACCCTAACCATTCTAGCTTACAACTCAGTTAATATACTTAATTTGTAAAATCTAACTTATGCGTTTGTACTTAAAGTGAACGATGGATACCAGCTCACTTCCTGAGGACACCACCCCCGCCACAACGCATGAGCGAACTCCTTCGGCCCCCATGCCTCCTCCGACGACCTCAAACCCTTCGCCATCAAATGAGGCCGGTGGCACCACACCCCAACCTTCGAAGGTATACACTCGCTCCCCGCCCAAAGGCAAGGGCAAGGCCAAAGGCAAGGCCAAACAAAGCCAGCAGGGTACGTTCAAGAACGGGTCCCCACTCGTGTCGGAGTACCTTCTGCGCAATATGGATCAAATAACCAGAAGTCCCCACGAGTGGTACCTGACCCGGTCTAGGCGCCACATCAACTTCTTGGTTCACTTCAGGCCAGCCCATTTTCACCGTGAGCCCGGGAGCATATCGGTGGCCCACGAGGATTTGTTCGACCTCCTTAACTGGCCGGAGCTTGATATGTCCATCATACGGACTGGAGTCCTGTGAGTTTGCTGTTGTCTGAAGTTATCACAGTTCATTTTATAAATCTAATCGCTTTGTATGCACTACTTACTAATGTCTACTTTGCATCCAGGTGCATGTATAGGCTGGCGTCGATGAGGGCATGTGACAAGGTGGGTTTCCTCGACCCAGAGAAAATAAGCCTCACGATGCTAGAGCACGACCAAGCACATGCGGAGGAATACATATCAAGGGCACTACTAGCACAGCAGGATCGAGAGTTCATCCTTGCGCCGTACCACCAAAGGTTAGTGCATTTCCTACTAATTTAACTCATTCTTGTATGTTACGCCTAACATATGTATGAAACGGTTCGCTTATATATGCAATGTAGGGGACACTGAGTCCTCGCTGTCATTTGCCCATGGATGAATGAGGTCTATTACCTCGATTCGATGAGCGACAAGGTGGCGCATGTTTTCACCCTCACATGGCACATAGACGCGTAAGTAACATAGTTGTTTTAAATTTTTCTCTGACTAGCTAATTAATGATAACATATTAACCTGCAATGCTAAATTAAATATAGGGCTTTCAAAAATTATGCTAGTGCTGGAGGGAGGCATGACGCGTCGAAAGGCACAACAATTTCTTGGAAAGAATATGAGGTAATTAATACCGATGAAAGTACTCATGATGAGTCTTTTAATTTAAGCTTAATTAGTTCTTTCGAGTTAATGTGGATTTATGTCTTTGCATATGCAATTTTCCCAGTGCCATCAGCAGCCACAATCGTGGGAATGTGGCTTCTATGTCATGAGATTCATGTATGACCTAATCAGGAGAAACTTTGCCCAATTCCCTAAGGTAACCATTTTTCCTGACTCAAAGTCGAACTTTAATTGGATGTGACGTACGATACTAACTTCATACACGCATATATGCAGAGCGTCATGTTGAAAGAGCAATATGAGTTGCCTCAATTGAAGGAGCTGCGAACAATTTGGGCTCAATATGTTATGGAAGAAGTGGCTATCAACGATCGATTGTAACTGACTTGTGTAATATATATTGAATGTGTTGATTGCTATATTTGTGAATAAACTCAATATATATGTGAATAGATTCATTGATGTATTTGTGAATAAACTCTATCAATATGTGAATAAATTCAATTTGTCCAATGCATGTGTATATTACTGTATTAGTGTATCTATGAACAAATTCAATATGTGAATATTGGTGTATATTTGTAAATATTGGTGTATTTTTGAATGATCCAATGTATCTCTGTATTGCTGTATGTATAGGTGCAAGATTCCAGTACTAACCGTGTCGAGTACATAACCGATAGGAAACACTACACAGTACTATCGGTTATATACTACAACCGATAGAAAATATATTTCAGTACTATCAGTTCATATACAACAACCGTTAGAATAAAGTTTCCAGTACTAAACGTGTCTACACAATACTATCGGTTTAGATCACAGCCGATAGAAAAAACATACACATTACTATCGGTTTAGATCCTAGCCGATAGAAAATACCTACACAATACTATCGGTTTATATTCGAGCCGATAGAAAAAACATACACAATACTATCGGTTTAGATCTGAGCCGATAGAAGAAATAGTCGATAGCGATTAGTGATTGGGAATGTAGATGTTTTACTAACGGTTTTCAACCGATAGTAGTGTGCTACGTTTCTACTATCGTGCCGATCACTATCGGTAAGAGAACCGATAGTATGTAGCTTCTAGGCCCCTATAGGATGTTTTAATAATTAATGACAACTACAAATGCTATACTAACGTTACCTGTCTAGTTGTGTCAAGAAGATTCCTAAAAGACAGGTTAATGAAAGGCGAAGAAAGGACGCATTGATCAAAAAGGCAAAGGTACGGAATAGGGTCTTTTCCTTTTTACCGGTCTAAGGTGATTAGAGAAGAATTTTGACCGGATTTTAGGATAGTTGCCGTACTATTAAGAGGAGCATATGGTGTATCACAATATACTTCATCTTTGTGTCACAAATCATAAAATCAACATGCATTGCATACTAGAAGGTCACATCCTTTGAAAATGCTTGTATCAGCTCATTTCTGCTCAGCACTGTCTCAGTCGGTCTGACCGTCTGTTAGACCGGTTTGACCGAATTCACGGACTGACCGATTAAAATCTCGGACTGACCGACGTGTAGTCTAAGCATGGTGCATTCTTTTTATAGGCCGGTCTGTCCGTAGTTGAGACCAAGGTCTGTCTCCTGGAACTTCTTGATTTGCCCCTTCTAGTGTTTTGAGCTATTACGGTCTGACCGTTTGTTAGACCGGTCTGACCGCGAAATCGGTCTGACCGTGTTTTTGAACTACGGTCTGACCGTTTGGCCGGTCTGACCGTATATATCGGCCTGACCATATAAGGTGTCCAGAAACTATGTCGTCTCTGACAGTTTCACGGTCTGACCGAAATATACTCCGGTCTGACCGTATGTGTGCCTGACAAGGGCAGTTGAGCATTTATTGCACCTGTTTAATGCCGTTGCAATTGCGGCGGTCTGACCGAGCTTGTGCCTGCGGTCTGACCGCCAGGTGATCTTTTTCTCCCAACGGCCTGTAACGGCTATATTAATTGTGGGGGGTATATATACTCCCTTGCCCGGCCCTGTTCATAACTTTTGGCATAATCTTGAGCATTGTCATCATCCTTGAGAGCCTAAGCTTGTTTCATACACTCTAGGGTTCAAATTCTGGAATTTGTGAGAGTGTGCATTTGAGATCTTCTAGTGCATTGCATTTAGATCATTACATCAATCTTGTGGCACTAGAAGAAGGCTAAGTGATCATCACCGGCTTGTTACTCTTGGAGTTTGCCGGCTCCTAGACGGCTAGGAGAAAGGTTTTGAAGAGCTCTTCAAGGAAGATTGTGAAGAAGCCTCAAAACGTCTTGTGAAAGGTTTGAGCACGCCTTGCCGGGGCGGTAAAGTGCATCCTTAGTGAAATCGAGGTTTGGATAACTCATCACACTAATCCGGCTCAAGATCTAGGTCACTTCTCGAGAGAAGGTTGACTAGATAGAGGAGCGGTTAGAGATTTGAGTTTGCCTCAACGTGGATTAGGGGTGATCGGCAAATCACAGAGACCACGGGATATATCCTTGTGTTGGAATTGTGCTTTATTCATATTGTGTTATTTATTTGCTCTCATTATCTTTAAATTGTTTGATTATTTGCTAAATTGCTAAAATCGCCTATTCACCCCCCCTCTAGTCGATATCCTAGATCCCTTTCAATTGGTATCAGAGCAAGGACTCCATTTTAGAGGATTTAACCATCCCGGAGTAGGATAAAGATAGCTAGTGAGGGTCGGATCAATATTGGTAAACCACCACTCTTTGATGGATCTAACTATACTTATTGGAAAACTAGAATGATGGTCTATCTTAAAGCCATGGGTGGAAAGATTTGGAAAGTGGTGGATGAGGGGTTTGCAATTCTTGATGATGATGACATGACCAACTTAGATAGAGATAATGCCTTAGCAAATGCTCAAGCCATGAATGTTCTTTATAGTGCTCTAAATCTAGGTGAATTTAATAGAATTTGTAAACTTGAAACGGCCCATGATATTTGGAGAAATCTTATGGATATTCATGAAGGAACCTCGATGGTCAAGGATGCTAAACTATTTATCCATAAGGGCCAATTTGAAAAGTTTGCCATGTTGCCCAATGAAGATGTATCGGAGATGTTTAACCGATTAAATAACATCGTAAATGAGTTAAAAGGGCTTGGTATAGATGTCACAAACGTGGAGTTTTGTCATAAGTTTCTTAGAGTTTTACCTTCTAAATATGATACAATTGTAACCTTACTTGTGCGTTCGAACTTGAAGAGTGTAACTCTGTTGGAAGTCTTGAGCGAGATTCTCACTCATGATATATTCAAGAAATCTCAAGAAGAAGTGAAAGATGAGGCTTCCGACTCCAAGAAGAAGAACATTGCACTCAAAGCTCAAGTCTCCAAAAGGGAAGACATTGAAGAGGAAAGTGATGAGAAAGACACCGATGAGGAAATGGCTCTCTTTGTGAGAAGGTTCAAGCGGTTCATGAAGAAGAGATATCAAGGAAAGTCCTTCAAGAAAGGACAATCATCCAAGAGGAACCCATTTGAAGAGAGAAGATGCTTCGATTGCGGTGAAAAGGGTCACATCTCCACACAATGCAAAAATAAGGAAGAAGAAAAATCAATGAAGAAGAAGAAGTACGAAAAAGAAGGAGAAAGCAAGAAGAAGGTTTTTCAAGAAATATTATAAGAAGAAGAAGGATGGACAAGCTTGCTTCATTGAATGGGATTCGAATGCTTCAAGTTCCGATTCCGATGATGAAGATGAAGCATCACCCAAAGGACTCGCCGGGGTAGCTATCAAGGAAGCTCCATCTCTATTCTCCACTCCTCATTGCCTCATGGCTAAAGGAGAATCAAAGGTACCTTGTGATGAAGATGAATATACTTATGATGACCTAGTTGAGATGATCACCGGTTTTAATGACTATATGAGTAAAGAGAAAGAAAAATTCAAGGAATTGAAGAAAAGATACAAAACTCTTCAAAATTCCTATGAGGAGCTAAACACATCTCATGAGAGTCTCAAGGAAACTCATGAGATGCTCAAGGAAGCTCATGACTCTCTAATTACTCATAAAGCCAACAAATCGAGTAATGACATAGGCATCACTTGCAATATTTTGAATGATTTGCCCATGATGTCTACTTCTAGCATATCTACTTCTTGTGAAGACATAATTGAATTCCCATCAAAACCTAAAATTGATGATAATGTGCTTAGTCTTGAAAACAATGAACTTAAGGATAAAATTGAAAAACTAACCAATGGCCTAGCTAAATGCTATGTAGGAGAATCAAAATTAAGACATCTTCTAGATAGTCAAAGATTTTCATTAAGAAAAGAAGGACTAGGTTTCATTCCCAAAAAGGGTAAACATGCTTTTGCTCCATCTAAAACCATTTTTGTAAAAGAAAAGGGATATTGTAACAAATGTAAAAATTTAGGTCACATTGAAAAGAATTGCCATGCTAACAAAAACATTTCATCTCTTATATTCAATTCTTTCTATGTATTGAAGAAAATGAACAATGGCGACATTAAAGCCAAATTTGTTGGAACCCCGATCATTGGTGCCAAAAAGAAAACCATTTGGGTCCCAAAATCCTTGGTAACTAACCTCCAAGGACCCAAAAAGGTTTGGGTACCTAAAAGGACCTAACTTTGTTTTGTAGGTCAATTACAAGGCGGGAGGACAACATTGGGTGCTCGATAGTGGATGCACTCAACACATGACCGGTAATCACAACATGTTCTCCTCACTAAATAACAAAGGTGCGGAATATGACAAGATCACGTTTGAAGACAATAGTAAAGGAAAGGTAAAAGGTTTAGGTAAAATTGCCATCTCAAACGACCTCTCCATATCTAATGTATTGCTTGTTGAATCTCTAAACTTCAACCTCTTATCCGTAGCTCAACTTTGTGATCTTGGATTCATATGTGCTTTTTATCCAAAAGAAGTGATTATCACTAGCATTGTTGACAATAAGTTGATTTTCAAAGGTTTTAGACATGGCAACCTCTACTTAGTTGATTTCAATTCAAATGATACTAATCTTGGTACATGCTTGTTTACAAAATCTTCTAAAGGTTGGCTATGGCATAGAAGGCTTGGGCATGTTGGAATGAAACAACTAAATAGACTAGTTAAACATGATTTGGTTGTTGAATTAAAAGATGTAAAGTTTGAAAAAGATAAATTGTGTAGTGCTTGCCAAGCCGGAAAACAAGTTGCAAACTCACACCCAACTAAAAGCACAATGTCAACTTCGAGTCCACTTGAACTATTGCATATGGATTTATTTGGTCCAACTACTTTTGTGAGCATTGGTGGCAATAGTTATTGTCTTGTCATTGTAGATGATTTTTCTAGATATACATGGATATTCTTCTTACATGATAAGTCAACTGTGTTTAACACTTTCAAAAGCTTTGCTCAAAGGGCCGAAAATGAATTTAGCTTCAAGATCAAGAAAGTGAGAAGTGACAATGGCTCCAAATTCAAGAATACCAAGGTTAAAAATTGGTGTGATGATAAAGGTATCAAACATGAGTTTTCGGCCAAGTATACACCGGAGCAAAATGGAGTAGTCGAACGAAAGAATCGGACATTGATAGATATGGCAAGGTTTATGCTTTCGGAGTACAATGTTTCGGACACTTTTTGGGCCGAAGCTATCAACACCGCGTGCCATGCATCAAATCGTCTTTATTGTCATCGACTTCTAAAGAAAACTCCTTATGAGCTTCTCATTGGAAGGAAGCCAAACATTTCCTACTTCCGAGTGTTTGGTGTAAGTGCTATATCTTGCGGAAAGGTACACGCTTATCTAAATTTCAAAGTAAATGTGATGTAGGATTTTTGTTAGGATACTCATCAAATAGCAAAGCATATCGTGTCTACAACCAAAACTCCGGTTTGGTTGAGGAGACTCATGATGTTGAATTTGATGAGACTAACGGCTCTCAAGAGGAGCAAGACAATTTGGATGATGTAGGTAATGAAGGGTTAAGAGTGGCAATGAAGAACATGACCATTGGGGATATCAAGCCGAAAGAAGATAGTGATCAAGATGAAGATCCATCTACTCATGCTATCCCCTCTTCATCAACTCCTCAACACGAAGATCAAATAGTTGAAGTGGTCAATGTGGAAGACTCCTCTCAACAACAACCGGAAGTACCTTCTACCTCTACTTCACAAATCCCGGTTGACCATCCGAGAATTCATCACTCAATTTCCAAAGATCACCCCGTCGATCAAATTGTTGGTGACTTGTGTAAGGGTGTCCAAACTCGTTCTCGTCTTGCTTCATTTTGCGAAAATTACTCCTTTGTTTCCTCTTTTGAGCCCAAACTTGTAGATGAAGCTTTAAAAGATCCGGATTGGGTGAATGCTATGCATGAAGAATTAAACAACTTCACCCACAACAATGTTTGGAAATTAGTAGAAGAACCAAATCCGGATGAGCATAATGTCATTAGAACCAAATGGATTTTCAAGAATAAACAAGATGCAAACGGAGTGGTAGTGAGAAACAAGGCAAGATTGGTGGCTCAAGGATACACTCAAGTTGAAGGTTTGGACTTCGGTGAAACCTTTGCTCCCATAGCTAGACTTGAGGCTATTAGAATCTTGCTTGCTTTTGCTTCATCTCATAACATTAGACTATATCAAATGGATGTCAAAAGTGCATTTTTAAATGGAAAGATTAATGAGTTAGTATTTGTTAAACAACCACCCAGATTTGAAGATCCTACAAAGCCAAATCATGTGTATAAACTCTCCAAGGCTCTTTATGGTCTTAAACAAGCACCTCGTGCTTGGTATGAAAGACTTAGAGACTTTTTAATTTCAAAAGGTTTTAAAATTGGGAAAGTTGATACTACATTGTTTACTAAGAAAATTGGAAATGATTTCTTTGTATGTCAAATTTATGTTGATGACATCATATTTGGATCTACTAACCAAGATTTTTGCGAGGAATTTGGTAATATGATGTCCAGAGAATTTGAGATGTCTTTGATAGGTGAACTTAGTTTCTTTCTCGGACTACAAGTCAAACAACTCAAGGAAGGAACCTTCATCAGTCAAAGCAAGTATGTGAAGGACCTACTCAAGAAGTTCGGACTTGAAGAAGCAAAGCCAATCAAGACACCAATGGCCACAAACGGTCACCTTGTCTCTGACGAAGGAGGTTAACCGGTAGACTCAAAGCTTTATAGATCTATGATTGGTAGTCTATTGTATCTTACTGCTTCTAGGCCCGATATTATGTTTAGTGTTTGTATGTGTGTAAGATTTCAAGCCTCTCCTAAAGAAAGTCATTTAATGGCCGTTAAGCGCATTTTGAGGTATCTAAAATATTCTTCTAGCATAGGGTTGTGGTATCCTAAAGGTGCAAAATTCGAATTAATTGGATATTCTGATTCCGATTATGCGGGTTGTAAAGTGGATAGAAAAAGCACCTCAGGCAGTTGTCAACTATTAGGAAGATCTTTAGTATCTTGGTCCTCTAAGAAACAAAACTCTGTAGCCTTATCAACCGCCGAAGCGGAATATGTTTCCGCGGGTAGTTGTTGTGCACAATTGCTTTGGATGAGGCAAATATTGTTGGATTATGGAATAAAATTTGAAAAAGTGCCTCTTTTGTGTGATAATGAGAGTGCGGTGAAAATAGCCACAAATCCAGTTCAACACTCTCGGACCAAGCATATAGATATTCGACACCACTTCCTTAGAGATCATGTTAGCAAAGGTGATGTGGTGGTGGAAAATGTGAGAACCGAAGATCAATTAGCGGATATATTCACTAAGTCCTTGGATGAAAGTTCTTTTTGCAAACTTCGAAATGAGCTTAACGTCATTGATATCTCAAATGTGGCTTGAAATGTTGAACTCATATGAAATGTGCTTAGAGTATCACTTGGTTGCTTGAACTTCCTCTTTTAGAGGTTTTTAGGCTCCTTTATCGGCAATTGAGTAAAATGAACCAAAAATTTGTTAAGTTGTAAGATAAATACTTCCCCTTTGGTGATATTGCCCATATCTTACTTATAATCATCTTATAGTTATATATCTCTCTATCCAAATCTCTTGAGCTTAAAATCAATCAAAATCTTCCAAGAATTTCAGTCCTTCCAGCGGTTTGACCGAACCATATGCGGTCTGACCGAATGCATCTCCAGAGAGCATCTTATATTCCTGCTTCCAGCGGTCTGACCGGTACCCTTTCTACGGTCTGACCGAATTTTCATGACCAGAGACCTTTTAAACCCGAATCTCTTGTCTTTTTCACTTTCTTCCCCACCTGTCTCTTTCACGTGCGCCTAAAATCCTTGGATTCTTTCTCTCCGGTCAAACCCTCGTCAAGCTCGGACAAACCGTGGTTCAAGATCTTCACCAAATCATGTCTTCAAGGTATTTTGCTCAGATTCTTCTTTGTTTTTCCTGTTCTCTTCTGTTCATCTTGAGGGTTAGCGAAAATGTGGTGATTCTTGGTTAAATTCAGTCAATATCTTGAAATTGATTCATTTCCCTGATGCAATGAGTAGTCCCTATCTTATATTTGTCCACATTGCATCTTAATTTCTCCAAAATCCCAGAAATCATGCCAAACCCTAACTCTACGGTTGCGCCGGTCTGACCGCCCCTGTTTCGGTCTGACCGACTGCAACAGCAGAGCCAGGATGTGCAGTTCTATTGTCATCTCTATACTCGTCATGCTTTCCTGTTTCATGTATCTTACCTGCTGCATATCTTCCAAATTGTATAGTGGTCGAGGTACTCAAGGCACTGCCTCCATTCGGACCAACAAGAAGAAATTGGCTAAGCGGCCGAAAAGGGTTCTACCCTCGAGTAGCAGCGACAGTCACGATGACGATTGGGTGCCCTCGGCCGGTGATTCAGAGACAGAGCAGTCGTCTCATCGTGGTGGATCTTCTTATGTAGGCATGGACATAGAGAGTGAGGACGATGAAATAAACGTCCACGCTTATCAAGACCCGAAGAAAAATTGGACGTCAAGCGACTACACGAAGGCAAGGACCATCTATGCCTACAATCATGCAAATGACGCCACGACTCCTCATTTCCACACATTGACACAGCAGGATGCCTTCTACGGTCATTTGGTCCACAAAAACATCTTCGAACACAAATGGATTGAATGGGCCTATGTTGTGAATCAGCCCATCATGGCTCCCTTGGTGCAGATCTTCAAGGATATAGGGCTGTATGACTTTGTGGAGCACAAGTGCCCATGGAACGCCACTGCCATCAGACAGTTCTATGCTACAGTTGAGATCAGATGGGCGGACCAACAGATTATATGGATGACTAGGTCTAGGCGCTATGAGGCCACCTTTGAGGAGTTTGCTGCGACAAACAAGCTAAACTATGAGGAGCTGAAGGAGGGGATCGATATGGAGGAAGAGGATTACCTCCATGAGGACGACTGGCTCCAGTTCTATGAGCAGCCGGGAGGTGGACAGCGGATTGTACCCGGTACTGTTACCGGTCTCAAAGTCCTCCCTGCTGTAGTCAACAAAATTGTACGAGCCATGATCCATCCAAAGAGTGGAAACCGAGAAGCGGTCCGGGATTACTACTGGAACTTCATCGACCACATCCTCAAGAGTCATCGGATCAACATTGTCTCTTTTATTTTGAAGACAATTGAGGATGTCTCGGCAACCACTCTCCCGAATCTTTACTATGCACCGTTTATCATGTCCTTGCTGCTCCAGAAGACGAAGTTTCCTCGCGGTTCTTGCGACATCAGACATCTTGGCTATAAGCCATTCAGTGTCAACCCGCGCGTCTTAGCTCGAGGCCAAGGAGCACAGCATCAGCAGCAGCCGGCTCAGCCTATGCCTCCTCCTCCTCCACCTCAGGCTCAGCAGGCACCTCAGTCGAGCCAAGCCCCCGCCTGGTTTTCTCAGTTCCAGCAGCAGTTCCATCAGCCGATGATGGATCAGTTTGCTACTCTTCTCCAGGGGCTTGAGCTCGCTCGCTCGGACTTGGCGGCCTTGCATGATCAGTTCCAGACTTTCTCTTCGCGCCAGGATCAGTTCGAGCAGCGCTTCGACGCCTTCTCCACTCACTTCTACACTCGTTTCCCTCAGACTCCTCCTCATCCCGATGATGATGCTCCAGCCGCTCCTTAGCTTTTATGGCAATTGATGCCAAAGGGGGAGAGAGAAGAGAGTAGAAGAGTAGGAGAAAGATGAACAACCTTAAATGTAAATGAAAACTTTTGGTTGAAAGAACTTTTGGTGTATAGAAGTTTTTAATTTAACTTGTTTAATTGAATGTCTCTTTTATAACTTATATTGAATGACTCTCTTGTGAGATTGGTACTTCATTGTTTATGAGATGTGCTTGTGATGATGATATAGAATTGAATGTCTTATTTGTGATATTTCATGATTCTATAGTGAATGAATTGAGATTGCATCTTATACACATGCTTGAACTCCACTAAAATGTCAAAATTCTCTTATTCATACATTTAGGGGGAGTGTCTTATTCTTCGATGCTTATTGTAAAATTCCCTTTATGCTTAAAACTCTTTCATCTACTCTTTATGTTGTCATCAATTACCAAAAAGGGGGAGATTGTAGCTTCTAGACCCCTATAGGATGTTTTAATAATTAATGACAACTACAAATGCTATACTAACGTTACCTGTCTAGTTGTGTCAAGAAGATTCCTAAAAGACAGGTTAATGAAAGGCGAAGAAAGGACGCATTGATCAAAAAGGCAAAGGTACGGAATAGGGTCTTTTCCTTTTTACCGGTCTAAGGTGATTAGAGAAGAATTTTGACCGGATTTTAGGATAGTTGCCGTACTATTAAGAGGAGCATGTGGTGTATCATAATATACTTCATCTTTGTGCCACAAATCATAAAATCAACATGCATTGCATACTAGAAGGTCACATCCTTTGAAAATGCTTGTATCAGCTCATTTCTGCTCAGCACTGTCTCAGTCGGTCTGACCGTCTGTTAGACCGGTCTGACCGAATTCACGGACTGACCGATTAAAATCTCGGACTGACCGACGTGTAGTCTAAGCATGGTGCATTCTTTTTATAGGCCGGTCTGTCCGTAGTTGCGACCAAGGTCTGTCTCCTGGAACTTCTTGATTTACCCCTTCTGGTGTTTTGAGCTATTACGGTCTGACCGTTTGTTAGACCGGTCTAACCGCGAAATCTGTCTGACCGTGTTTTTGAACTACGGTCTGACCGTTTGGCCGGTCTGACCGTATATATCGGCCTGACCGTATAAGGTGTCCAGAAACTATGTCGTCTCTGGACAGTTTCACGGTCTGACCGAAATATACTCCGGTCTGACCGTATGTGTGCCTGACAAAGGCAGTTGAGCATTTATTGCGCCTGTTTAATGCCGTTGCAATTGCGGCGGTCTGACCGAGTTTGTGCCTGCGGTCTGACCGCCAGGTGATCTTTTTCTCCCAATGGCCTGTAACGGCTATATTAATTGTGGGGGGTATATATACTCTCTTGCTCGGCCCTGTTCACAACTTTTGGCATAATCTTGAGCATTGTCATCATCCTTGAGAGCCTAAGCTTGTTTCATACACTCTAGGGTTCAAATTCTCGAATTTGTGAGAGTATGCATTTGAGATCTTCTAGTGCATTGCATTTAGATCATTACATCAATCTTGTGGCACTAGAAGAAGGCTAAGTGATCATCACTGGCTTGTTACTCTTGGAATTTGCCGGCTCCTAGACGGCTAGGAGAAAGGTTTTGAAGAGCTCTTCAAGGAAGATTGTGAAGAAGCCTCAAAACGTCTTGTGAAAGGTTTGAGCACGCCTTGCCGGAGCGGTAAAGTGCATCCTTAGTGAAATCGAGGTTTGGATAACTCATCACACTAATCCGGCTCAAGATCTAGGTCACTTCTCGAGAGAAGGTTGACTAGATAGAGAAGTGGTTAGAGATTTGAGTTTGCCTCAACGTGGATTAGGGGTGATCGGCAAATCACAGAGACCACGGGATATATCCTTGTGTTGGAATTGTGCTTTATTCATATTGTGTTATTTATTTGCTCTCATTATCTTTAAATTGTTTGATTATTTGCTAAATTGCTAAAATCGCCTATTCACCCCCCCTCTAGTCGATATCCTAGATCCCTTTCATAGTAGAGTTGATTTTTAACCGATAGTGAAAAGCATTTCTGTAGTAGTGTTAGTTATATATATTCGGATCGGATTATAATTCCGAACAGAGAACAAATTCCTTTTCATAGTCGCGAACCAATCCATGGTCGCAAAACCTTTCTGAACACGGTTAAGGTCGCGAAGCCGTATGCGATCAGGACTTGGTCGCGAATCCGTATGCGATCAAGACTTGGTTGCGAATCCGTATGCGATCAGGACTTGAAGATCATCCCGGATCAATTGTAAACCCCATGTGATTGTCTAATCTTGAGTGATGTATGTTTTGACAATGTTTTGAATTGTTTGTGTTCGTTTATGTTGTCATTATGTGTGAACAGTACTATGTGATGGGTTTGTTTGGTTTTTGTGCATGTTGCAGGTATACCGGAGTTATAGTACACTTGCGGCAAGGATGGGCTATCGGAGTAGTGCTCAGGGAGGAGCCGAAGACTCGACTGGTCCAAGAGATGCCGGACATACTAGAGACTTGCGGGAACGCTCTACATGACTAATCCAACACCCGGATATGGCGTTGCACCGAGATTGTTGAAGTAGCTCGAGCCGGTCAAAGTGTGGAGGTTGCCGGTCGGGGTCCGGAACGGGAGAGACTTCCCAGCATGTGGCGAGCTATTCAACATCGAGGTGGACATGTGATGACATTATGGCGAGCACAAGTGGTGCTCATGATACCCGAGGAATCATCAAGATGGTTTATGGACTCTGAGTGGAAGCTTATGCAAAAGGTTCTGTTGGAGAGCTAATTCTGCACTGATCTAGACTTGTTCTCAGAAAGGTGTTAACAGAAAAGTTGTATAGATAGAAGTTAGCTTTCCAACGGATCCACGAACATCAAAATTGGAGTTCAGATGATGAAGTTATGACTATTTTAGTGTCTGATGTTCAAAAAAATACTGTAATTCTGAAATTGTAAATCCGAAAATTGTAAAAATGATTGTTGAGGTTTGGGCCGAATTGTGCTTCGGCCCCAACCTCCACCAGTTGTTAGTTTAGTCTCACATTGTTTATGGAAACTATTCTAAGTGGAGGTTCCCTTTATATAAGAAGGAGTGCTAGGGAGAAGACTTGCCCCTTTGAAAGAGAGTTTTTGGCTATTGTGTTTAGCCTTTAAAACTTTTGTATTCTTGATCTTTTTCTTGGTTCTTGAATATTTTTAAGTTGTTAAATCTTCTCTCTTTCTTACTTGTTTAAATACTCGCAATTGTTTGTTTACATACTCGCAATTGGTTGTTTAAATACTCGCAATTAATTGTTTAAATACTTGCAATTGATTATTTCTTATTTTCTTTTTATTTCTCTTTTTTCTTTTTTTTGTTATGGAGATTTTTGAATATCAAGAGAAGTGGTGCTATGATTGGGGATAGCTATATTTGAGATATCCGAGCACCCCTAGCATCTTTATACCCTCTCTTGTTTCTTGTGCTTGCCTCTTAAGATTTATTTTAGAAAACCGATTCACCCCCCTCTCGGTTCGCCATCCTGTTCTTTCACTTTGGAACAAATGGCTATGGCATTCTTAACTACCTAGATTATATGTGAACCTAATGTGCATACTATTTGATAAAATAAGATAAATAGTAGTTGTAACATATGGGTTTAAGATGATCAAGGAAAATAATTTACCTTGCTTTTAGTGATGTTCAGGTGGAGCTGCCAGGATGACGACATCTTTGTGCTTGCCTTACTTCTAACCTATTTGAACGTAAATCAATAGGGACATATATATGTCCATCAACCAAAAACTAATTAGTATGTTATATATGTATGCATGTAAGCTTGGGAAAGATATGAGGCCGTGCGTTGGAGTATGAAAAAGACCGAATGATATGATGATTTGAACATGCTGAAGAGGCTAGAACTGATGGTTGGTAAATAGCCATTAGGTTTAGGTTAAGGTTAGATTTGATTTAGGTCTGGTTTGGGAAACACGATCGGGAAGACAAGTGTAGTTGCTTAGTGATGAGAAAAGCTTGATTAGCAACTTGGAGGGTTTGTAGATATGGGGTCTAGGGTTTACTAGGGCAAGCATTGACATGTCTATTGACATGCGTGGCTGTTGATCGGCACAGTTGCGAGGTAGGGTTAGTTAGGTTCATATGGGGCGAAGATGACGCTTGAAAGCAATTTAGGGTTTTAGGTTGTTAGTGATTGAGGTATCACTAGGACTCGGCTAGGTCCAACTCACATGTAGCTGAGTTTGTATTTTGCTGAGGCTAGAGTTTAGGTTAGCTCATGGGAACACATGTAGGAGGCTGCATGAGGGTATAAGACACGATGGCGAAGGATGAGAGGCTACGATTGAAAGATCAGTGGCGAGATCGATTGAAAGAATGGCTCAGAAAATAAGGAGATCTTGATCTGGAGTTTGGATGGGGAAACTAATCACACATCTGAAAGATAGATGGCAAGGTGGACAAAGTGACGTGAACGGATTTTCGATCTGAGGTCCCTAAGACAGTGGACAACATAGCTGTGTCAATGGGAGTGACATTGGACATGGCATGCGTGGCTAGGGCATGCTTGGCATGGCCAACTATGTTTCGAGGTTGTGGATGGGTTGAAGTGTAGTTAAGAACAACTTTTGGATAGTCGAGAGACAAGGGTGTGGTTGATTTTCAGATCGCACGCGGGCGCAGCGACGTACGGATGTCAATGGACGACATTTGTCTGGATCGACATAGACGAAATAGGCCTTAGACAAGGGTTTCTCGTGAAAGGGCTGTTGAAGGAAATGTGGAAAAAGTGGTTACGGACTTAGCAAACAAATTGGTTTCGGTTTTCGAGCACGTATGCAGCTGAACGGAGCAAATGTCAGTGGCTGATATGGTCTGGACCAGGGCTGACAATGTCTGGACATGCGCTGACATGGGTTGGCAATGTCTTGACATGGAAATACATTGTCTGACATTGTCTTGACAATGTCATAGCATGAACTGACATTGTCTGGATGAGTTTTGACATAAGGGGCGCGCTTTGGACATTGTTTGACTGAGTTTGGACGCGCACGGCATTGTCTGGACATTGTCTTGGTAATGTCGGCCAAAGACATCGACAGCGGCGACGACGCTTTGGCTGCCGGCGGCTTACGGCGACCGTGTCATCTTGTAGGCGACAGCGAGGCAAAACTAACGGACAAGGTCCCAGGGCCTGAGACGGCCAGAGATGGCAAAATGGCAGCGAAAAACAGTGTTGGCAACAAGACAGTGATACTGTTCTGGTAAGGATTTCAACTGGGTTTTGTGCGTGTTTTTGTGTGGTTCCAGGCGATGGTGCTGAAGCGAAAGATGTTTGCTTTGGTGAGGCGGACTCGGCTAACAAGGTGGCATCATCGAACTTGGCCAGAGGCGGCGGGGTGGCACAGTGGTGACATGTCAGGGAGATGCCTAAGACTATTGTGGACGTAGTGGTGGTGAGGCATTGGCCGGTGGCAACGTGATGGTGGCCGGCGACGTGTTACGCCATGACGGAAAAGTAAAATAAGTGCTTCCCCGTCGCTGGACCGGTGAAGTCGATGAAATGATAAAGGAAGATTGTGACAAAGTTTACCTGGGTCCCAATTTGGTGTAGTCGCGGCGGATCGGAGAACGGTGGCGCCGGCAAACGTCCCCGTGACACGGCCGAGAGCGATAAGAAGCTCAAGTTGGGAACTGTGGCTATGAAGTTTCGTTGTTCAATTAAATTGCAGGGGAGGTAGAGGGAGATGAGGGGAAGTTGATGGTGCAGTCAATTGCACTGGCAATAAGCCGGCACGGTCTGGCGACGATGAAGCGACGTTGTAGAATAGGACAACGTCGGGTTTAATAAAAGGTGATACTTGTTGGAAATTCTTCTGAAAGAATTTTTTTCTATGATCAAAAGGACAATTTTATTCTACTAGCTTAACTAATTTTAATGGCTCGAGCATAGTCTGATGAGGCGGATAGAGCATGACAGTTGACATGGAAAAACTGAAAATTACGATGATTGTCGGCGGCGGAATTTGAATGTTGTTGAATATAGACTCTGTTTAGAGTTTTGGTGATTAATGAAAAAAAAAAAGAACTAACGCGTTAATTCTGAGTGGTTTAAGTTTTAGGTCAAAGCATGATAACGCTGTGATAAAAGTGAGAGATGGTGAAAACCCCATGACTGATGATTGAGATAAAAATAAAAATTAAGATTCAATTTCTTAGTCTTCCACCGATCATTGGTGATGAAGTCGATTAGATTCATTCTTTTAGTTTTACATTTATCGGTCGTATTATTAAGAGGGGTGTAACCCTAGTAGCTTGATCGATCTAATGCTTTGAAGCTCAAATGCATATTCATATAGTCTAGAATTAAAATAAGATAGAGTGTGAATTTCAGAGATAAAAATTGTGCATTAGTTTACCAAAAACAAATGAATCTGTCCGAGAACAAATTATCTGATATGGTCGGACAAAATCCGATATTATCGGACAATGTCCGACCAGTACACAAATTTGATCATGACAGTAAAAATCTTGGTTGCACCAGTAAAAGACTGATTGAATCTGTAAAGTCAAAACTGGTCGATACGGCCAGACAAAGTCCAAAATTACCAGACAATGTTCGGCTAGTACACAAACTTGATCATGACAAAAAAATCTTGGTCGCACCATTAAATATATACATCTTCTTAGCACACCTTTTAGCGTCCTTCCCAATTACATATACTTATATATATATATATATATATATATATATATATATATATATATAGAGAGAGAGAGAGAGAGAGAGAGAGAGAGAGAGATTTATAGGATTAAAATAGTTAAGTTGCACTTTTGACCAAAACTGAAAATAAGGTAAAAGAGTAACTAGGATTTTTAGAGCAAGGTAAATTAAAATACTTCGGGATTCTGGAAAATTAGGGTTTTGAATGTATCGAAACGAGAATACGGTATTTTTAGAGTAAAAGTGAATAGTGATGTTTTCGAAAATAGGTTAGGAGTTGAACAGCTGGAACTTGGAGCTGAATTTGATCTGGTAGCAAAAGGCAATTATGAATTAGGGTTTGGGAAGAAGGTAATCGAGTTGACAGATCTGAATTCGGAGCAAGATTGTTAAATTTAGACTTTTGAGCAATTGGATAGGATTGAAATTCTCAGAAGCGGTTTTTAGAAAATAAAATTTTCTGGCCCTAATTTTTGAGATGTTATATTTTTTTTGAAATTACCCTTTGTATTGTTGATATAAGAATGAAAATTGATTGAATAATCATATCTATTAATAAGGGTAGTATGGTCTATCTAGTTCTATGTCGTTTATTTCACATCTCCTAAATATTTTGCACAAGATCATTATTAGACTTTGTATTGTGAAACAGACTAACATGGAGTACGACATGGGTGGGTTGGATTGAATGGTGTTCTAATTAGAAGATTTAGAAAACCATAGTTGGGTTGTGATGAAACTTTGAACATATTACTGAGGGCTGGTTGGGGTTAATTTTCAGCTCATGCATGTAGCATATTGTACATTCACACTCTCGGTGGGGCAAAAATTTAATAGAAATCTTCCTATCTTTAGCTCAACAGAAAAATTTAATAAGTCGATAGATTTTAATTATATGATTTAAATGAACAGAAAATATGTATGTGTGAGTGGATTAGATAGATTTAGACTATCTATTATCCTGATGACATAGTTTTCAAGTGCTTCCCACCTACATACTTGATAACAAGAACTTCATATTAAATTTTGGTCTTACAAAGCCAGCGCGGGTAATTAACAAGACTCAGCTTTCTAGAGTGATGAGATTTAAGTGGATGCCTCATACACAACATACTTAACACTAGTAAAGAAATGGCCTTCTAGTTCTAATGAAACAACTGTACTGAAAAAGAATGTACAACAATTATGAATTTTTAAGTTCAGGAGACCAATATCATTTTGAAGAGGGGCAAAAATGTATGATTTTGTCTCAAATTTTCTCTCCTACAAAACACCCTCCTCCTAAATACTCCCTCTTGATATGCTAATTTGCACCAATTCATTAACCAAACTTCTGCACTTTCCAAAAGACTCCCAATATCTTTGGCAGGCATCATCACTACATACATGCATGCATGCATGTATCTTCTCTACTATATATATTTCAACAATAATGCAAAAAAGAGTAAAAAAATACTCCAAAACCTTCAAACTACTTACAGTAAAGACATTGGCCACACACAAACAGGGAGAAGCACATAAGACTAAAGAAAGAGAGAATAGACGAGTCGTGCTCATGCTTAATCGATCTATTGCTGAAATCTTTGGAGGTCCACCACCATGACTGTGATGTCATCCCTACTTCCCCTTCTCCTAGCCATGTCAACCAGCTCTTTGCAAGAAACCACTGACTTGGCATTGCTTCTCACAACAACATCCACTGCCTCCTGGTTTGACACCTGAATGATCAAAAAAACCAAACAACAAGCCATTAATTTCAGATGAACAACTTATACAATAATAACTTGTCTATTCCCTCACTATATTTTTTTTCTGTTCCTTTTTCTCTATAGTGCATGGATGAAAATATTTGTCGTGGATCATGAGGGATCCGATAAAAAAATACACGTAGAAAGAGAACAGACAAATTTATGTGAGCATAGGTGCTTGCTTCTATGCATCAAAAATATTCTGAGATATGTATATATGCATATGTGTATGTATATATGCACACCTTGTTCCAGAGGCCGTCGGAGGCGATGACGAGGAACTCGCAGCCAGGGGTGAGCCGGAGCTTCTTGATCTCCGGCTCGGCGATAACCCATTCTTTGAGGCTCACGTCGCCAAAGGCCCGCGACACGGCGAGGGAGTCCTGCACCCTCCACACGCCATTGTTGCAGCTCACGTAGCCACCCTTCACGTAACAATTCCATGTCAATTAGCTGGTGAGTGATCAGAAGATAGCAAAGTGTTTTGTGTTTGTTCTTGCAGTGATGCTTGTGGCTTACATTGCTCTCGATGCGAACCCTCTCGTCGTCCCTCGCGGCGGTGTGGTCAGTGGTGAGAGGGGTAGCGACGCCGTCGGTGCTCATGACGGCCCGGCAGTCGCCGAGGTTGGCGACGTAGAGCTCGCCGTCCTTCACCAGTGCGGTTGCGGCGCATGCACCACCTCTTACACCCTGTTTTGTTACATGGAGGAGAAGAAAAAACATGTTATCACTTGCAAATGCATTAATTAATTTCAGGTTTAATTATGTGACAGAAAATGCACCAAGATCTTAAGACGTGAATATAACAATTCTAAATACAGGAAAGATTTCGATGCTGTTTGGCCAGTTTCCGCGTCACCAGGAGACATGTATGGAGCATGTGCTGCTTTAAATTTGACTAGATTTTAAAATTACCTCTTGCCGTGATTTTTTGTTTTTTCTTAGGACTTTGTGTTAAACCAATTTTTAGTTTATAGCCAACTTCTTGGACAAATTTAACAAAGTATGTCTCACATGAAGCTCATAATTTTTTTTAACAGTACTCCGTGATATTTTTTAGACAAATAATATCTGCCATGTCAACTAAATAATGTCTTGGTTTTCGTGAAACAGTTCAGATTAAACTAGCATGAATCAAGTATAGGTCAAGTGGTTAGTACCGTTTTTTGAGAGGTCACAAGTTCGATTAATATTAGGGTGAGTTGGATTCAAGAATTTTCTAGAGAAAATTAGCTAGCTCCACTTGTCTCACTCAAACTGCAGAAAAAAAAAACCTAAGCTATGTAATGGTTCCCGCCAATCACTCCAAACGGCACCAAATAAGTTATTTTTACGAACAACTCAATAAAAAAATAATTTCAAAACTAACCCAAAATTTTTTAAAATATCAAAAATGATCTTCAGTCGCAAACTCCTGTTCTCAAGTGATCTTTAGTCACAAGTCGGAATCGCGACTGAAGACGTGGCACGGCCCATATGTACCACTGGCCCAGAACTGTGCCATGTGAACTTTCAGTCGCGAGCTGGGATCGTGACTGAAACCACAACGTTTCAGTTGTCAACGAGGGAATAGTTCGTAGTCGTTGCGAGCTGGTGTGGTCGTCACAAAATGGTCATTAAATATGTCGAAGTGGTTGTGGTCGACGCATGAGTGATCGTCGGAATGCCAAGTGGATCACGTCATCGGTTTCGAAGATGGCGGTGCTATGATTTGGTGGTGGCGAGCGGCGGCGAGGTTGAGGGAGGTGGCGTGTGGCTACGGGATCTGGCGAGGTGTCTAGATCTGGCAAGAGGTAGCGACTGAGGAGAGTGGTGACGAAATTGACGGTGCGGTGTGCCATGCGATGGCGCTGACGCACAAGGAGCAGCGGCGGGGCGGCGCGGCGTAGTGCGGTGGAGAGGCAAAATTGATTTGAATGGACAAATCCAAAGGTGAAGCGGCACGGCGACGTTGGATCTACGACAGCACATAGGAGAAAAAATAGAGAAGAAGAAGAAGAAGAAGGACGTGGCCGGATTTATGCCAGTGGTGCATATGAGTCATGTCACGTCTTTAATTGTGATCGTGACCCACGATTAAAGATCAATCGCAAACGGGAGGTCGCAACTGAATGTCATTTTTGATATTTTAAAAATTTTTTGATTAGTTTTGAAATTATTTTTTTTATTGAGTTATTGGTAACAAAAATTAGGCACCAAAGACACGGAAACGAAACCACTGGTTGATCAAGCCGTACGTCTATCACCATCACACTCTCTAACCACGAACAAACCCTAATGGAGGGGTCCACATATAGCGATCGCCATCACCTTCCAATCCACAACCAAAAAGTAATTAAGCTATGTTTGAAGTGTTCAAAGAGGAGACTTGGTAAATCATGGTACATGCGTATGCATGAATGGGGATATTCTGCACTACACATTCATGAGTCACCTGATAAGAAAACAAAATCAACTCTTGATATTGTGTTTAGAGATAGGATCATGAGAAAATGGTGTTTCAATTCCTCGTGATCTGAAGAATCCACTTTTGATCCAATGATTCTCGAGACAAGTAATATAGTATGTACGTGTATTTGTACAGTAATATAAATGATGTGATTATATCTACCTGACGGAGAAAGTCGCTGTCAGCGGTCAAATAGGCATCTCTCATCAGTGCCATGACATCGAGATGCTGGTGCTGTGATGCTTCTTCTTGTTGTAATAATCTTTGCGTCTCCATCTCGGCAACTAATGCGGCTACAATGTTGTCGCCAAGCCGGCTTGAGACCAAGTCCACGGCTGCCCTACCACCATGTCCATCATAGACCCCATAAAATGCCTACAGTTAAAAATATTTTTTTGTTAAAAAACTAGCCAACAATCGTGTGTAATTAGACAGTATACAATTCCAAACAGCTATAATATATAGATTAATATATTCATATCTAAAAATTTAAAATTGTATTTGCAATGGATTTCTAATATAAATATAATTAATCTACACCGTTAAAATTTGGACCCACCAAATATGTGGTTTAGATTTTTCTATTTTTCTGTTTTTCTTTTCAATTAAAGTGAAAATATCTAGGTTTTAGAATTATTATAATGTCTCGATTAATATGAGAATTTTTAGATCTTAGAAAACATATGACTCTAATCTTACATGATACTCAAGTATTAGATGTATGACTTAATATTCTTATTGGGACAGTCAATCAATCAAGATTAGGTTTAGATGTATTTTACTTAGTAGAAATCTCTATTGGGTTCTATTGAGAAGGACCAATAGCTAAGGCTTTCCCTTATACTTATAAACTAGTGTGCAGTGCCGTCCGCAACTAATATGAGGAAATTCGAATAAAGTCTCAATTCATGAAATTAATGAACAAGAGTATTTTTTTATTTAGATAAGAGATGAGCTAGAATAAATATAGTTAGTACTTGTGTAAATACTAATTTCTTTCTTTACTTTCCTTTTTATAAAGAGTGTGTTAATACTAATAGTATTATAAGTATTTTATGTCCTTATATAAACTATCCAAAAATCCATTGCAATTGTGTGATTTTAAAATAAGGCCATCAAAAGTGTGTGTGTGTGTGTGTGTGTGTGTGTGTGTGTATTAATGTAAGACAATTTTAAATCTCAAAGCAAATAGAGTGTCTCAAATCTTGCATATTATTATAGAATGGATAGAATGAGCATAAATAATTAGATTATGAGAAATAAATGGTCCTTTTTAATAAGAAGATTGGCACACAATTATGTTGAATATTGTATATGTTCTAAAATAAGAAATAATGTTGGCCTCACATAAAGAATTAATAAACGGGTAAACTAAATTTCTTGGGTAAATTATTCGAAAATATCACCTTTTTACTTTACAGTTCAACTTAACAGAGTCAGCTAATAATCTCATTTTATATAATTCCCAACACTACTTTTTACAACAATTCCCCCAAAAAAAAACTTCAGTTCTCCAAAAACAAGAGATTGATATTACAAAACTATTGATACGATTTCATGAAAAATCAGGTGAGAAGCTTTTTAAGCAAATGCCAGATAAGATTAAAACACCAACCTTTCTTTAATAAATTAATGAAAATTTTCTGTGACACTCACAAGATTAAAATTTGGATAGTTCCTATTTTTTTCCCTTCATGCATCATTCCTAAATCCTCATTTAGAAACACCAAATATGCAAAATGAAATCAATCAAATACTTGTACTAATTCCTTCTAAAAAAATGAAATTATTTACCATTTGTGAATCTTCTCCAATTTTGTGTGTGGTCACTCCATAGCCATCCTCCATTGCATGCCTCACACCACTCCTACTCGCCATGCAAAACCCCTCTCCTTCCACCACCTCCTCCACTACCTCCTCCTCCACCACCCATCCGCCCGCCGCGTCGGAAGCATCCGCACCGCTACCGGAGACCGGTATGACCAGCCTCCCAGGCCTCCTCCTTGCCGCCAACACCGTCTTCTTGCCCTGATCAACTCTCTCCACTACACCGTTGCATGCTGCAAGAACAGCCGACGGTGCAGCCAGCTCCTTGGTCTTATCGGTGACGACGACCGGGTGTGCCTTTCTCCACGAAAGTTGCGGTGGGGGGAGGCCGGCGGTGGCCGCCATGGACATAGGAGAGCACATGGGAGCCAAGGCCTTTCGGGGGATGTGTACAAGGCGAGCAAAGGTGGTCACGACGAAGCACAGGAACCGGACGGTGTACAGCATCTGGCGATCTATCGATATCACCGGAGAGGAAGAAGAAAGGGATCTAGGCGATGGTTCTTGGTTTTGTTGTTAACTTGTAGAACCAAGAGAGGCTACTGGTTAGGGTTATATAGAGAGAGAGAGAGAGAGAAAGAGAAGGGCAGAAGGGGTCGTTGAGGCTAACAGGTCAAAGGTGGTGACCAAATCATATCATGTATGTAAGGTTAAGTAATGGAATTTCTTTTCAATTAGCTCGTTAATTCAGAGCTAGCATCTAGTTTTATGCCAAGTCAGAGTGTCCTAAATGATGGGGAGTTTTATGCATAGTCATAACTAATTAATACTCAGTCTTCTTTTTTATATTTGTCGTTTTAAATTTTTCATAGTCTCTAAAATACAATTGTGATCATTAATTTTTATAATTATATACAGATAAAAATAATAATAATATGATACTACATTTGATGAAAATCTACTAATTTTATTTTCATATGATGAATCTTGATTTTTTTTATATTAGTGATCAAAGTTTAAATAATTTGATTTGTATGTATATCAAATTACAAGTACCAAAGAACAGAAAAATTAATATTTTGAATTTAATGTATAGAAAATATAAATGATAATATTTTGAATGTTAATTGATATATACAAATGTGTCATACTATCCCAAAATGACGTGGAATTTTGTAAAAAAAATGGAATTTTTTTTCTAACTACGAAATTTAAAGTTAAAAAAATATATATGAGTTGCAGCTACGACAGTCACCAGTGCATACAATGGGCAGAGTGAGAGGTGGCTGGAACGCACAGGCCCCAAGGTTATGACTAAGGTGTTTTCTAGGTTGGGTGGGTTGTTGTGGGTGGGGTATGTGCAACATGAGCATCCATGATGGATAAGTAGTTATTAGATAGAGTGTGAAGTATTTATTTTCTAGAGTATTTGAACAATTGGTTAGTATACATAACTTATGAACACTAAGTTTCATTGTGTTAGTTGGGAACTCGAAACTAAATTAGTTTGTATCTGACTCTAAATTTGAACCAAATAGTAGTTTTGATATTATATAATTATTTGTAATGTTTTTTCGTGACAAAAACAAAATTGTAAAGGATGTGTGTTATTGCAACTTCCATTTCCCCTTAAAAAGGTGAAAAATTTTAGATCCAATTGGAGGTTTGGAAGGACCAAGGGCAGGCGTGAAAAAATAAATAATTTCCAGTTGCCAGAAATGGCAAGTACAGAATTGTTCAAATTTGCCCATTCTTGGCTAAATGTCGGTAGCAGCTGGACGGCGTTGGGTGTTCGGAAGAGGTCGCTTCTTGATTTGGTTTTAAAAGTACAACCATATATACCAACTCAAACCCGGTGGGATAATTAAATTTCTATTAAGCTAAAATGATAAACATATTTAAACAACAATTAGTTATATACCACAATAAATATCTCATTGACATATGATCTTACATGTCATATTTATAATTAGTGGTATTTGGTTGAAGTGATATTTTTGTAGTTATATGTAGTTAATTATTTCAAGAGTATATTGCGCTGCGTTCCTATATTTATGCAGTTATGTTATTTGAGGCCATAAACTTAATATTAATTTTAGCAGATCTCTAAACTTGTCTTCATTAATCTATTTAGTCCATAAACTTGTCTTCATTAATCTATTTAGTCCATAAACTTGTCTTTATTAGTTAATTTTTGTCATTTTGTCTGTGTTGGAATTTAATGCAAAATTTGCATTTTAGAGCCACATTTTTTTAATTCTTGAATATTTATCATCTCTTCTATACTAATTTCTAAATATTTAATTAAAATAATGTCATATTTTCAAATTTCATTTCAATGTACCATGTAATGAAACAATCGAACAAGTTTAGAGACCTACCAAGATAAACTTCAAGTTCAACGACCTAATTGACAACCACATAATTTAAAGACCGAGAATACAATTTACTCTTATTTCAATATTAAATTTGTTTAATATTTAATTATAGGGAAAATTAAGTTTTTCTATGCTACGGAGAACTTTTGTAATGTTGTGTTGTGAGATTGATAAGTTGGGATTGGATCTACATATTAATATACACCTAATGGGATCCACAGGATTACAAAATTTGTAATTGGCATAAAAGAAGAGGAAACTATTCAGCATTACTTGTTGTAAGTAATACACATAACGAGTTTATAGGTTTTCAAGTTTTTGAAATTTATGAAAAAACATAAAGGACATAGAATGAGGGGATTTTTTCATTAAATAATGAATTTTACAGAAAAATTTCAGAAACAAATCTAGACTGTTTTATTTCCATGAAATGGATCTAGGTTGGGCAAACAGTCTAACATTATGACTGTAACATCCTGAATTTTGGGGTGAAAAGTTTCTTTCTTAAAAATCATGTATGCATATGTCTCTTCTAGATCAACCAAATCAGCCTCAGCTTTATTCTGTTTTAGCCCTAAAATCTCCAAAATCTATCCTGTGACCCCAAGTCAAGATCTGACTTTCCAGATTTAATCAAAATCTTAGCCAAGTTCAGACCAGATTATTCTTGGATTATGATCAAGGGTATGCCAATACCTTAATCCAAAAAGTTGGCAGCCAGATTTCACCATCTGAACCTTTTTCGCAAATCAGTCCAAGAGTATCGCAGATCAGTCCTTTTTCCAGATTTTCCAAAAGCCTAAAAAGGCAAAATGTTGCAAATCTTCTCCAAATTCAAATCTGATTCAAGGAACACCTCCCAAATGCTTTTCAACACAAATTCTTCTTTTATGAGTATCTCAAAATCAAACCCTAAATCCCAGAATTCGAAATCAATTGAAATTCAGATTTCAATTACCCTAAAATACCCTATTTTCAGTTCATATCAAAAATCATCCTAACATCTCAAATTTTATCTTCTATCTGTGCCAAATCATCTGTTGAATCAAGTTTACCAGATCAGTGCAATCAAAATCAGATCAAACCTTCCAAATCATCAGATTAATTTACAGATCAGTCCAAATCAAGAATTGGAAATTGCAATCAGGCCCTAATTCGACCAGGGCATCAGCCAGTTCACGACCAGAGCCTCGCCGTGCGTTTGCGCCGTGTTTGCTCGCCGCCGGCCACGCCTCGCTTCGCCTGAGCTTGTGCTCACTTGAATTTGCATGTGCACACGCGTCCACGCCCCAGCCATCGTCGTGGCAACGCCGTGGCAGCACCAACGACAGCATTTGCTCCTGTGCGCGACCAGCAACAAGCTTTTGTCAGAAACACCGCGCCACGTTGCTTTGCATTGCCAGCTCCTGTTGCCACTGCTTGCACCACCCGACAATGTGGAGTTCCAACGAGCCGACAAGCTGAGCAGTAGTCACCGCGCCTGAGCATCGTCACTTCACCGCTCGCCGTTATTGCATCTGCGCCCGGCAAATCTTGTCATCTGACGCCAAATTCATTGCTGTTTACACCTTGCAAGCATCGCCCACTGGTCTATATAAACAGCCATACCTTGTGTCACTTCCTCATCACCAGAACTTAGCCAATTTCCAAATCTCCTTGCCGTCCTCTTCTTCTCCGGTGAGTCCAGCAAGAGGCTTCACGGTGCCAGCTTCACCCGCTGCATCTCTCACCAAATTAACAGCACCAGAAGGTATAACTCATCTCCCTCATTGTGCTGTACCAACTAATTTAACTCTCTTACACCTTATCGCCGGTGATCGCCGGAAATGGCTGAAATTCGAAGAATGCCCTGTTCCGGCAATGCAGGCCAAATTACTTCGAATTAGCTTTCAATTCTGTGGAAGAAAATGATCAGTGAGCCATTTCCAGCAAGCCTGTGCATCAAGATCTCCAGATTGAGCTTCAATCGAAGCTTTCCCCAATTTTGAGCTTCTCCAGAAATCGGCGATTGTCGCCAGGCTTCTCCAGCCATCCTCTAACAAAATTGACCATCCTAGTAGCTCCCTTATACTCCACAGATACTCCCTGAGCTTGGAATTAAGTTCAAACCCCCTACAGCAAAAACCCCAAATCCTATGTCTTCTTCTCCGGCACAGTTCACCGGAAAAGTTTTCCCGGCCGTTTCAGCTCAAATCACTTTGTCCAGCGTGTGTACCTTAACCCCCTGAGTATTTTTGTCTTCTAGCCCGACACCTAAATCAGCCTAGATCAAAAGATATAGCCATGCCAAGATCTTGTCCAGAACTGCTCCAGTGCAGCCAGTTCACCTCAGTTCATCACTGAATTTCATCACTTTCCAACCATTTCTTGCCCTAGATTCTGTTGACTTAATTGTTCCTATTACCAATGCCTACCTCCCAGACAAAGTGGTGCATCATTTGGAGCTCCCGACCAAAAGTTATGCTAAGCCCTAGCTTCTGGCCATGTCAAGATCAATGCCAGGCTATGTCAGTCAGTGGCATTAGCTCTTTTCACTCCCTTCCAGATGTGCATTTTGGGCATAACTTTGTCTCTTAGATTCCTGAGGTTGTGATTTACATTTTCTTCTTCTATCACAACTTGATTTGAGCCCTTGAAATGCATGTTATGCTAAACCCTAGCTTTTGACACTATCTCAGTCATTGCCAGCCAATGGCATTGGCCTTGTTTACCCACTTCTGATTGTGCAATTTGAAAACCACTTTGTCCACTGAATTTGTAGAGTTATGATCTACATTTTCTTCTACTGTCATAACTTGAGATAAGCTCTCTAACTTTCCTTGAAGTTATGTCAGAACCTTGATACGAATGTCAATCTGCTGACATTCGCTGTTTTTGATCAAACCAGCCACAAAACTGATGTTCTTATTGTAACCTTGAGATCCTAAGAGCATCTAACATCCATTCTTAACCAATTCCTTGAAACCCTAGAATCTTGACTCAATTCAGCTTGCAATCTCAATTATCTCCAGTATTGTTCAGTCACTCTTGTAAAGCATATCTGCATATAGATCATAAATCATTTTAATATATTAAGTAATATTTGTGTGTATTGTTTGGTTTGTCGTCGAGCAGATTCAGAAGCTGAATTTAAGGACTTCACTGTTGATCCGTCATCAATTGCTGTTTCTTACGACGCGGAAGGCAAGTCATATCCTTGATCATCTTGAACCTATATTTTAAACGTTGCTAAAACATAACCTTGAATATAGATAATACTGCATGAGAAAGATTGAGAATGGTTGATTTATGAATTGGCAGTACTAAACTGGTTATCTGTGAAATGTGAAATAAACAAGTTTTGAGCCATGAACTATTATATGTATTTATGTACTTATATTCATGAAATAAAACCCTAGCCGTGACCAGAAAAATGGTATGGAATGGCGGTAGCACTGGAGGTGCTAAGCTGCGAAGGAATGCAGGTACTGAAGGTGCAGGGTTGTGGATGGTCTGGTCACTGGCATATAAGGACTAGAATCTTGTGTTGTGCGTCTAGTGGCATGAACAACGTGCTAACCGCAAGCCTGGTATGGGACAGGCCTGAACAAGTACTTATGTGAATCGCACATGACACCCCTGCTGGAATTGTGTAGTGATGCACGTTTGGGAACGGAGGACGGCTCCCACACATATCACTGAAGGTGATCTCGCACGTTGATCCAGTAATGGAAATATGTGTAGGGGTGGAGGTTAGGATACAGCCTACCACAACTGTGTCTCGTGGAGAGCCACAGGGTCAGGGGTGAATTGTGAGTGAGACATAACAAAAGTTCTTGTTATCTCCAACTTGCCACTCACACATGATTGTGAGGAGGGGTCTAATCATTTTGATAGGATGGGCTTGAAAGTGGAATATCTTGCGGGTAAATTGGTACCTCTCTGCAGAGTTAAAAACGTATTCGAATACTCCGAGCTCCCGGGTTTATAGGAGTCTGCTGCGGTGGATTAAATCCACGGGGTGTGACACAAGTACTATTTTCTAAATAAAATGTGTTAAATCAAGATTACCCAAATGACATGTGTTGTCATGATAAGGAGTGCTGCCGTGGGCTGTCGTGTGTCGACGTGTCGCGGTAGTGCTATAATCTAGTGAACATGAATGATGATGTTATATTATGAAAGGTGCTGCCATGAGTGATCCGGGAGGATCTCCAAGTCCTGATCGCATACGGCTTCGCGACCAAGTCCTAATCGCATACGGCTTCGCGACCAAGTCCTGATCGCATATGGGTCCGCGACCATGGATTGGTCCGCGACCAGGAAAAGGAATTCGTTCCCTGTTCGGAATTGTAATCAGATCCGAATGTGTATAACTAAGCTTATCTGTTTAGAATTAGTTATATGAGTCTAATACGTTTGGGTCTCTAAGTCTGATACGTACTCATACGATTGGACTATAAATACCTTGTAATAGGTCTAGTTTAGATCATCGAACTCAATCGAAGAGTCATAGAACTTATTTGAGTTTTAGACACTTATAGTTCCTTCGACGTAGACAAGTGTGTCTAACGTTCGACGTGTAAAGCCCTCTTTGAAATAAAGAGTTGTGCAATTACTTTGGGTTTCGGTATTTTCCGAGTAAGATCCCGTTATTCCGCATATTAGAATCTGGGCGAGCCTAGTGCGAAAACCAAGACTAGGTCTCAAACGGATCAAGTTGGTATCAGAGCAACTTTCCTATCCTGTGGATGGTGAAGACTCGCCAGGGTTACAAAACCTCCGGCGAAACTCCAGGCGATCAATTGACGGTTCCTACAGCCGCGTCTCCGACAATGTCTGACGATACCTCCGTTCAAGCTAACCTAGCCGAACAAGTGGCTAAGCTCTCCACCGACATGGAAACCGTGCTTGCTTGGATTAAGCAGCAGGCCATGATTGTACCTCCTGAAGTAGGGAAGGTTACGGGTGAGAAGAGTGGTGAAGACTTGCGTAGGGCAGACGAAGATGAAGACGAAGGCGACCACAAAACCGACGACCTCGCCAACACCTCCTTAGCTGTCGGATCTTTTAAGGTCGACGCTAAGATTGATATACCCATATATGATGGGGTGATCGATGCCGAAAAGCTGGATTCTTGGATCGATCAACTTGAGACCTACTTTGACCTAAAAGGGTTCAGTAGCGCTCAAAAGGTGAAGTTTGCACCTTTGAAAATGAAGGACCACGCCAAGACATGGTGGAAGGCCCTTGTCGCCAGTGGTGAAGCTGACGACCTTGCGTGGGGTCAATTCAAACGACTTCTGCGACAAGAATTCTATCCGATGGGCTACCTTGAGGAGAGATGGGAGCGTTGGCACCGATTGTACCAACGGCGCGACCAGACCGTCCAAGACTATACGACAGAGTTTCGACGACAAGCAATGGTCATTGGCATCTCACTATCCGACCCTCAAGTATTTCGGAAGTACACATCTGGACTTCAGAAACCGATCAGTACTGAGCTAAGTCTGTTCGGCGTCCAAGATATCGCGACCGCGAGCACAACTGCTATGGCGATCGAGAAGAAGAACAAATCCCGCAGCGACAAAAGCACGAAGGAAAGTGCGACCTCGACAAAGAAAAAGCCGAGTCCGAAGAAGAAATCGGGCACGGGTGCTTTCTGCGAACATTGTCAAGTTGCGGGACATACGAAGGACAAATGCTACAAGCTTCATCCTGAGCTTCGACCAAAGAAAAACGGACCAGGGAAAAGAACAACCACGGCTACTGCGACTTCACCCGACGAAGAAGTTGTCCGAGTGAATTCGGTTAATGAGGCGGATACGACCTTGTCTCTGATGGGAATGCCGAAGGAGAAGGGTTCGGATCCACCGAACGACCATCACCCGACGGAGGACTTGTTCACCATCAACATCCAGGTGAAGCACGAAGTGGTCGCGGCGATATTCGATCCAGGAAGTCAAAAGAATTTGGTCTCCGCTGGACTGGTTCGGCGACTTGGTTTGAAGACAACCACACACCCGCGACCATATCCGCTGGGTTGGTTTACATCCGACGTGAACCAACAGATTACGAGTCAGTGTGTGTTGAAGTTTGCGATCTCTGCACGGTATATCGATGAGGTGCAATGCGATGTTGTCCCTATCGATATCTGTCAGGTGATCTTTGGGAGTCCGTATCTGTATGATCGAGACGCTCATTTCCATCGGCGAGCGCAAGAGTACGACCTCACCAAAGACGGGGTTAAGTTCGTAATCAGTAGAGACGTCCACGTCAACACTTCGAACTTGATTACCGCAAATCAAGCCAAACGGATTGTTAATGCATGTCACAAGTATGTGCTTGTCATGATTCGACCCATTGGACAAAGTGAGGGTACTCGACCAGCATTGTCGTTGGCGTGCAAAGAAGATTCTGGTCGTTTGTCGGGACTACTGGAGAAATACAGTGATCTGTTCGAGACTACCCAGGGTTGTCCACCGAAACGTCCAGTCGAGCACGAAATTCAGCTTGTGTCCGATGCGACACTGCCCAATCTGAGTATGTATCGCAACTCAGTATTGGAGAATGAAGAGATCAAAAGACAACTTGGTGAGTTGCTGAACGATGGTGTCATTCAACCAAGTAGTTCACCTTGTGGATCTCCTGTGGTGTTAGTACCAAAGAAAGATGGGACTTGGCGTATGTGCATCGACTATCGAGCACTGAACAAGATCACCATCAAGAACCGGTACCCCCTTCCCCGTATTGACGACCTGTTAGACCAATTGAAGCATGCTATTGTCTTCTCCAAATTGGATCTTAAGTCAGGATATCATCAAGTCAGCATCCGAGAGGAGGATACGTGGAAGACCGCGTTCAAAACACGACAAGGTCTGTTCGAATGGCTGGTCATGCCGTTTGGTCTCTGCAACGCCCCTGCAACTTTCATGCGTCTTATGAATGACGTTTTGAGACCGTTCATCGACGACTTTGTCATCGTTTACCTCGACGACATACTAGTTTATAGTCAATCGTGGGATGAGCACCTCATTCATGTCAAAAAGGTGTTCGATCAGCTTCGGCAACATCGACTTCACCTCAACCGTAAGAAGTGCGAGTTCGGCCAGCAAACTCTACTTTACCTTGGATTCTTGGTCGGCAACGGCATGTTGCAAATCGACCCAGATAAGGTAAAAGTGATTCGTGAGTGGCCGCGTCCACGAACAGTTACGGATGTGCGTAGTTTTGTGGGAGCATGCCAATATCTTCGGAAGTTCATCCGACACTTCTCGATTGTGGCTGCTCCATTGCATGCATTAACCAGGATCGATCAGAAGTTCGAGTGGACAGGGAAACATGAGGACACGTTTCTCTTGCTGAAAAGGAAGATCAGCGAGGCGCCTGTGTTAGCTTTGCCGAATCTCCAGAAACCGTTCGAGCTAGAAACCGATGCCTCAGGTTATGCAATGGGCGCAGTGCTCATGCAAGAAGGTCGACCAGTGGCATATCACTCCGAGTTATTCCAGGGAGCTCAGAAGAACTACCCGACTTATGATAAGGAGTTATGCGCACTGCATCAGGCCGTGAAACATTGGCGGTGTTACCTCTTGGGAAAAGAGACGGTTGTCCACACCGACCATCAACCATTGCAATATTTGCAGACTCAGTCCAAGCTACAGCAAGCTCGACACATGAAGTGGATGTCGTATCTGCAGCAGTTCAATCTGGTGATTAAGTACAAAAAGGGCGTACACAACAAATTGGCGGACATGTTGTCGCGACCACCAGTTACGACCCTCTGTTTATTAGCGTTCATGCAGATCGAGCCCTCATGTCATGATGACTATACCACTATGTACAGTGAAGACCCTGATTTTCAAACAGTACTGACTGAGCTCGAAACAGGGAAACCTACGGAGTTCGTTCGTCGAGAAGGACTCTTGTACAAGGGCAATTTACTTTGTATACCTCGTGGAGCACCTCGAATTCAATGGTTGCGAGAAGTGCATACATCGAAGGTAGCTGGTCACTTTGGGGTTACAAAGACGTTGCAAAATCTTCACCGACATGTGTTTTGGCTGCGTATGCAGCAAGATGTGGCTAGCTTTGTTCGAGGCTGTGGTCTCTGTAGCATCTCGAAACCGGCAAACCGAAAATAGGTTTGTACACTCCTTTGCCAGTTCCATCGCGACCATGGGAAAGCATATCTATGGATTTCTTGGGAGGATTGCCTAAGACCCGACGTGGCAACGACTATCTATTCGTGGTCGTTGATCGGTTCTCCAAAATGATTATTCTTATACCTTGTCGGAAGACTATCACGGGAGAAGAGGCAGCTCGGGTATTCTTTCAACACGTTTGGACACACTTCGGACTGCCGACTTCTATTGTGTCTGATCGCGATACCCGGTTCCTTAGTCACTTTTGGCGATCGCTCTGGACGATGATGGACACCAAGCTGAAGAGGAGTACTGCTTTTCATCCGCAAACTGATGGTCAAACCGAGGTGGTTAATCGCACAGTTGTTCATCTTTTGAGAGGATATAACTCGAAGCACCCGAAGACCTGGGATGGAAGCATACCGTACCTGCAGTTTGCTTTTAATCGAGCAGTGCATGGTTCGACTGGAAAGTCACCGTTTGAGGTTTGTTTAGGATTTCTACCACAGAGTCCATTCGATATGGAGTTTGTGATCCCTACCTCAGCACAGAACAGCAAGGAAGCATCCGATCAGGATCGAGCACAAAAATTCCTGGAAGGTATTCAACGACTCCATCGTGAGGTTGAACAGAACTTGCTGAAAGCTCAACTCAAGTACAAGGCGCGACATGATCGGCACCGAGTTGATGCGCAATTTCAAGAAGGTGATATGGTATGGTTACATCTGAGTAAGGAGAGACTTAAAGGTGAAGGTAAGAAGCTCAAACCCATTCGTTACGGTCCTTTTCGGATTTTGCGGAAAGTGGGTAATAATACTTGTCAGCTCGAGTTACCTCCATACATGGATATTTACTCGGTTGTTTATGTTGAGCACCTCAAACTCTTTGAGCCTTCAATGCTGGATGATGAGCCAGATACTATAGTACCATCTGTTGAAGACTTGGTCTATCAACGAGACGAACCTCTACGTGAAGATGTGATTCTGGAGAAGAAGGTAACTACCACCCGCAGTGGCACCAAGGAGACTTTTCGAATCGGTCGGAAAGATCAACGAGCACGTGCGGCAAAGTGGTACACCAAAGAAGATGGACAAGCCCAATTTCCACATCTCCAGTTCAATCGAGAGGTCGCAACAGGGGTTGGCTCCTTCTCAACAAGGGAGTCATGATCCGGGAGGATCTCCAAGTCCTGATCGCATACGGCTTCGCGACCAAGTCCTAATCGCATACGGCTTCGCGACCAAGTCCTGATCGCATATGGGTCCGCGACCATGGATTGGTCCGCGACCAGGAAAAGGAATTCGTTCCCTGTTCGGAATTGTAATCAGATCCGAATGTGTATAACTAAGCTTATCTGTTTAGAATTAGTTATATGAGTCTAATACGTTTGGGTCTCTAAGTCTGATACGTACTCATACGATTGGACTATAAATACCTTGTAATAGGTCTAGTTTAGATCATCGAAGTCAATCGAAGAGTCATAGAACTTATTTGAGTTTTAGACACTTATAGTTCCTTCGACGTAGACAAGTGTGTCTAACGTTCGACGTGTAAAGCCCACTTTGAAATAAAGAGTTGTGCAATTACTTTGGGTTTCGGTATTTTCCGAGTAAGATCCCGTTATTCCGCATATTAGAATCTGGGCGAGTCTAGTGCGAAAACCAAGACTAGGTCTCAAACGGATCAATGAGATGAGGTATGAAAGTAAAAGATTATTTTATAAATATCCATAATTCTTGACTAGTCTAGGTTCATATCATCACTACTATATATATCTACTCTTACCTATGACTTGCTGAGTACGTAAGTGCTCACCCTTGCAACCTACAAATCAGTAGATGGAGCGTTCAATGATCAAGATGAAGGCGTGGAGAACTTCTTGGATCCAGAAGGAAGAGAGTCAGTCCCGTCATTGCCCTGATGTGTGTTGTTCTGCCGTCCACTTCTCTTTGTGGGTGGGTCACCTATCTTCTGCTGTGTAGTTGTTACTTTGCTAAACCATGTATGCCGTGAAGGCATTGTAATCTCTTTATGTAATATTAAGGCCAGCAGGCCACACTGCTTAAATATTTTGTAAGTTACTCTGTTGCAATGTGAATATACTCCTGTGCTTGACTTATCCTGGGAAGTCAAGGGTATGTGTATGCTATACATATATGGGACTAGCTGCAGTGAGCTAGGTTTCTACAGGAGTAGTCGTAGTCCCAATTTCGGGGTGCGACAATGACAGAGGTATTAGACATTACACAGTAACATCATAGCCTATGACATTACTAGATATGACACCGTTATATAGAAAAGATAGACTGACTACATCAACAATCTGATAACACCATAACATATGATGATATTCGGGTAAAATCTAGTGTTACGGGCTATAGCGTTACCTTCTAAACATAGTCATTCAACCAGATTTTTTGGTATGTGATGGTAGTTATTGATGAAACCATTTAACTTGTAGTGTTAGATCTCAATGAGTGGTGTTACTGATCATGGTGTTACATTTGAGTGTCTAACACCACTATTTATAATGTTATTTATCCATAAATTTGATCGAAATTACTAAGTGTGAATATATAATGTCATAGACAGTGACACTAGACTTGACCCATGTAACACCACTGTTAACATTTGCTGAGGTGGACAATCCATCTTTCCTATGTTGCGGTGTGCTTGGTGGTATGACGGTGTACTCAATAATAACACCATGAACTTTAACATTATGCTATCTAATTTAATATCTCGATCCATGATATTAGATTGTTGGTCTAACTTGGATCCATTTTATAGAAATAAAACAGTCTACGGCCCATTTTTGAATTTTTTTTCTTTAAAGTTGGTTATTTAACTAAAAAAAATTCTAGAATGAGGTATTTGATGGTCCTACATAACTTTTACAAACATGATTGTAGGAGAAAAAAAAACAATTTTCCCAAGTGTATATCCGTGTTTGCTCATGATTTGCTAGCTTCCATAATATACCAACTTCCATATCGTCTATTTATTTCCCGGAAGTTTCTTGACCTTGAAAACCAATAACTTAAGTATATAGTGCATCTTGTGCCTTTAATATTTCCGTACATTTTACCTCAAAATATTATATAAATAATTATGAAAAATGAAAAAAATTAGAACTAGATATAAAACTCAAATTCATCTAACTAGTAAATCCATACTCAAAAAGACAAATTCTACTAACTAGTAAATCCGAAAAGAAAAAGATAAAATTTATTATTTTTTATCCTATTGTACATCAATTTAGAGTTAAAATTTTATAGCCTAGCTCATCATAAACTACAACTTCTCAATTTTCTGTAGAATTTTTCATAATTGTTTGTATGCTTTTTTAAGATAAAATAGGCAAAAATACAGAAAAGATAAGGTGCACAGGATACTTTCTCTAACTAGTTATGTATAGTACTTGTTATGCATAGTACCAAATCGTGTACAAAATGATTGCCCCTTAATTATAATACTCCTAGAATGACCTAAGTGTGTGTCGATAAATATAATAATGTTGTGGATGGAGTGAGTTGGACTGGTACAGTGTGTGCATAATGCTACCATTAGTTGCTTTTAGAAAAACTACGTACCTAGACCTTGAGATTATTAACATTTTCGTGTAAATATAGGAAGAAATTATCATACATGTCCAATTAAGTCTCAATATTCCATTCCTCTGTATGCTAAAAAAATAAGTCACGTTTGAAGCATTTATTTGGTGTAGATACTATTTTAAATTCATTTCTTGTATTTTTGATTGGCATGCCTATAGTAATATGTTGATATACAACATAGACATTAACTCGTCCCCACGTGTGCCACGTCGACGCCACATTCCTAACCATTAAATCGGCGTTTTCGCGCTGTCCACGTGGATCCCACCGCTTTGCCTTGCAGTTCGAACACTTGATCCACGTTAAGCCACGTCGTCATTACGTTCCTGCCCGTTGGATCAATACGTTTGCTTCATCTAAGCCGTCGAACGTACCCCCGATAGTTCTATTCCCCACTCGCCAGTTGTTTACCACATTCGATCACGACCAGGCCTTTGGATTCGACCAGCTGAAAAATTGACAAGGCACACTGTCTCGTATTATCGAGTTGTTTTGTCACACTCGACCACTGACTATGACAGATGATTCGAACAAAAAAACCAAAATTTGACCATAAAAAACAAAATGCAAAAAAAAAAAAAAAAAAAGACAGCTGATTCGACCAAAAACACAAATTCAACCAAAAACAATTAACAATTCGACCAAAATTTTTATAGACGCGGCCATGCACGTTTATGTTTTTCTGAATAGATCTGGTCTTTTTTTCCCTAGTACGACCAAGATTTACACTGATGAAACAAACTTTAGGACCAACACATTCGCTACCATGACCAATGCAACTAATTCAACAATAAACCAAGCTTTCAGGTTCAACCAAAAGCAAAAATGCTTATTCAACCCAAAAAAAACAAAATTTTACTCTCTTTGCCAACAGTAAGTAGCCCCCCCACCCTTACAACCATTTTTTTTCCTGCCACGAATGTTTCGACCTGGAGGCATCACAATGTTTCGTACTATCAAGCTGTTTCCCATGTTCGACCACAAAAGTCGAGACCTATATTTATACGACCATCATAAAAAAAACAAAAGCATTGTTTCGACCAGACATAAGACCAATGACGCTCATTGCTCTTCCCTATAGTCGATAAATCCTATTGATTCCACCAAAAAACTAAATGCCTGCTTTTTTGTTGAATCAATCAGGTCTTTTACTGTTGCGACCAAGATTTATGTTAAACTAAATTTATGACCAAATTTTTTGCTATCACGACCATAAAACAAAAAAAAAATGTGGCCATCATAATGACAAACAAAACTTCTTCTTTGACTAGGCATAGGCCTAGTGGACCTCTCATTCGCCCATCATAACAAAAAAAAACAAATGTGGTCGTATCAGCAAAACTTTGTTTTGGTCATAGTCTGCCAGTTCAAAATTGGTCGTACCAGCACAAACATTATTCTGGCCGTGGTCGTCCAGTTCAAAAATGTTCGTAGCTGCTCAAGCGTTGTTCTGATCGTGGTCGTACTATTCAGAATTGGTCATAGTAGTGCAGTTTAATAATCTCAATAATTATAACTAATTTATAAATATAATAGTTTATTATCTACAAATCTATTTTCAAAATACCTGCAGCAATGCGCGGAATTGTTCGTAGTTATCATACATGTCCAATTAAGTCTCAATATTCCATTCCTCTATATGCTAAAAAATAAGTCACGTTTGAAGCATTTATTTGGTGTAGATACTATTTTAAATTCATTTTCTTGTATTTTTGATTGGCATGACTATAGTACTAGCACTTATTTTAGATTTCAAATAATATAAGAAGGGGAGGCTTTATAAATTATATATATAATTTAGTGAGTAGCTCAAGAAGATATAGTGACAACTATTTTTATTATGTGCTATGCATTATAATAAACTGTTATTATCAGTATTCTAGTTATAGTTATAATAACACTACTTTCACTTATGGGGTATTGTTAGCACAATTACAACGTGTTATCTAGAACACTGACTAAAGGAAATTTCACTCTAGAAACTAGGAATATTCTACAAATATATATACGTAAAGGCACCGTAGAGCACCAAGTAGGTTGAAACAATCTTGCAATGCATGGCTTCTAGTAGAAGTAGCTTTAATTAATTATATATGTCTACTATTAATTATAATAGTTTATACTACGTTTAACTCTTCAATGTTGTACTACAAGTCAAACTTTCGTGCATGAGAGACTGCGTTACATGCATGCATGCAGGCCAACTAAATTTTAGCCGGCGATTGAGAGAAAATAAATTAATGCGAATTATCTTTTTTTTAAGGAATTTAGAATTAATCTACGAAGGCCGGTGATGCTTGCGTACGCCGTCTCTTGCATGCTTGTCTGTCTCAAGAAACTTTCAGAGGTAAACAAAGCTTATTATTTGAATTTTGTTAAGTGCAGACACCTATTATTTCTTTTATTATATATATATATATATATATATCAAAATCTCTCTTTTAGATCTAATAACTCTAAAATTCACTAAACCATTTCTTTATCATCACCGGCGGTGGCAACCCAACGTTGAGTTGCGCCCTGGTAGCAAGGCAACAAAGGCGCCACTGGCTTCAAATGGCAGAAATGAGTGGTGGTGGTCGACAAGAGAGACGAGCAATGGAAGAGGTGATGATCATAGTGGTGGTTTGGTGAGGTGGTGTTGTTGCCACTAGTTGTAGGCGGTGGTAGTCAGTGGAAGAGGAAAGAAGGATGGAATAGCGGAGGTGAAAGGCATTGACGCCTTCTTCGGACTACGTTGGTGGCCATGTCAGGGTGGGGGCCGGCGCTTGTATGGTTGTCACAGACCCCTGAGGTTGGAGGCATGTGGGGTAGGATTGAGTTGTAACAGTAAAAGAGGAGTAAGAAATGTAGGGAAGAGTAGAGCTTAAATTTAGTTTTGAATGTGTGATAATAAGTTTTTTTAAGAAAAAAATACCTATCTGCTCTCTAAACAACTCATTATTTACCTCTTCTTTATAAAAAAAAGTTGATTTTAACTTTGTATGATCTTCCAGATGCAATTTTGACAATTAATTTTAATTTTAATAATGATATAATAGTAAAAATTATAATATTATGAAAGTAATATTGTCAACAAATCTAGTGCTACATCCATTTTTTTACTTATCATTCTAAATAGAAAGTTTTGTATAAAAAAAAGGTTTCAAGGTAAAATATGACGTTATATTTTTAAATATCCTAATAACCACTGCTCCACTTAACCATTAAATTCCTGATGCAAATAACATCTCTACCATATTAATCATACAATTATTAGAGTAGAATTTTAATCTTACACTACTTAAAAAATTGTGTAGGGAACTTAAATGACATCAGAAAAAAAAAAACCAAAAGAGTAATATCATCACTTTTATGTGGCCAGTCTCGATATCTTTATAGGTTTTAATTGCATATATTCTAAAATATCATTAAAGGAGAGGGAGTATTCCCTGGTTAACTACTGTTGTTATTACTCCATAAGATAGCGACTTGGTTTCGTTTTGATGAAATCAGATTTCTGATAACCATTTGATTTGGTATTTTGTTTGTTTGTTTTTGTAATTTGATTTCGACTTCCCATTCGATTTGGTATTTTTTCTGTTGTTAATTAGGTTTAATTTCCACACTGTCACCAATAACTTTTGCGAGAGACATCTATTTGTTTGTTCTTGGAGAATTTTTAGTGCGACAAAACCTATTTGTTTGCACTAATTAATATGGAGTCATTAATAATTTATTGTCCATGTTACGTGTATGACTTGTTCTGCTGACAGTGATCATTGACTTAATTCACTAAAATTCTCTCTTTTAATTGCTATCCTTTCTAGTTTGTTATGCATCAAAACTTAACTCTACACTCTACAAGCTAGATTTTTAATGCGTGATCAATTTGGTGTGTGTGAGACAGAGAGAATTTACATTCATGAAGTGGCATGTTCAACTAAACTGTTGAATATGTCAAAATAATGAGTGTGTAAATTACCAATTAATACATTAGTTCAATAGATACATAATACTCCTTAGTGCCGTTACAGAATATATGGTACGTATTTGGTATCCTATATCCTAACATGTAACAATTGATCTTGTGGGGCATGAATGTGTCGTATCTATGGATTATATATTTGCAGCTCTAATCATCCACTAAAAAGAAAAAAAAACCATTCCACCCTCACTCTCAGATACTTCCGTCTTGGGCCATCTCCATGCACCTGTGACTCTAGGAGGCTTAGCTTTGGCTCTTAAGGATAGAGTGTACTATGTAAAAGAGAGTTAGAGGATAGAGTGCGTAGTAGTTTATTTCATTTTTTACTCCATAAATAATTCTCTTTGTTTATTTAAATAATAATTAGTTATAGTTTGATATTAGGACAATTAAAAGTAAAGAACGTCATAAAATAATTAAAGATGACTTAATGCGGCTTAAATTGGCTTATTACGGCGAATAATGGCTTTGAAAATGGGCTTAGAATGACTTCAACCGGCTTAAACTAGTTTAAAAACCTTAAACCAACTTAAAACCGGTTTACAAACTTTAAACCAACTTAAAACATTTAAACCAGTTTAAAAGCAAACTCTCACTCGTAGATGGACCCTAAATTTCCTGAGCCCATTTGTCATCCTCAAGTGTATGTGCTTACGGGATACATGCATGCAAGACTAGACGGTGGGAGCCCACCAAACCACATAGCAGGCACACGAGCTACCATGCTTGTTCCTCTCAACTTGCTGCTTCCCCATGTGTCTCTCACCTTTGTCACACCTCTCTCCCAGCTGGCCTCCACCATCGCACTGATGGATGCGCTCGTGTTGGAGGCCTTTTATTAGCATGGGTCATCTCTTTTGATCTATATCATCAAAATAAATCTGGTTGGGGAGATTGTTGGTCTGATTCTATTCTAATGGTTCCTACTAGATATAGCCTGCCATCAATCATAAATATCTTATCACAATAATTCAACCGTTCAAGTTGACCACTTACATGCTTACCATACTAGATGAAAGACATTATTAGGAGTACCTGTGCGATTAGTGTTCCATTCTGTCCCAGATGAAGTAGAGAAAATTGTGATGGTTTTCCATTTTGGTGCAGTCTCACTAAAAGAGCAAAATTACATGAGACTTATATCCAGAAGCATCAGAGGCTATCACGAATCATAACTTTATTGCTGATAAATCATTATATATGCAAATCCACGCCGATCAACGGAAAGAAATGTTGATAAATCACACTGACAAATTAATGTTTCAGCAATGGGAGAATAAACATTTTTCAGTTATGCAGTAGCCAGCCATCAGATCAGGACCTCAGCCTGCTCCAGATTATCTCATACAACACTCGCAGGAAGCTCTTCGACGATTCGTCTTCAGGTAACTGCAGGAGCTTCGCGATTTTTGCATACGAAAATTGGTTCTTTGGGAATGAACCATGTGGTATATCTGTCTGTGGCTCCTTGTGGAGCTTCGGTGTTGAGAGCGCCCATTGTATCGCCCATATCGCCAGCGGGCGCATGTAGCACAAGGACCGGTATTCGTCGTCGTTGTTCCAGGCTTCAGGAGTTTGGAATGAGTATCTGGGAACCAGAATTGTCAGGATTTGGAATGACAGACCAGGAGGTAATGTTGGGATAAAACGCATAATCAACTGAAGAAATGAAAATTAAGCAGAATAATTAGTTGACTGGATTAAGCAACTAACATTCCAGCAGTTATGTAACTTAAATGTGGCCATTACAATTTTGCCCAAAATCTTACAAAAACAGTTCAATGATGTTCACAAAATGAAAAATCTTTGATGATTGATAAACATCAGCCATCTGTGATTGAAACAAGTTTCAGCATCAAGCTCCAAATCTCTCAGATTTACTCATATTCATAAAAAACATTCAGCGTACTATTCTGTATGATATATTTAGTTTATCTGCTTAAACTCACATCTTCTATCACATCAAAAACTATAGCAAGCCAAAGATCGCTATGTACATAAGAATTTTGTAGCATTCTCATTCACGTTCATATCAGCTTTTGTATGATCATTTCAAGGTAACACACTCAAGAAATTCTGTGCCATTTGAGTATCTTGTCCGAGGACATTAGGGAAGAATCTAGTTGTTTTGAGTATGCAACTTCTACATTACCGTGTACTGGAACTTACAATCCAAGAGTCATAAAACATTGTCATAATACTTCATGCATTTTGTAAAAAATAACTAACATATTGCAAGAAAAATGAAAACTCATGAAAAAGTGCAGAAACCAACTTTTTATGATAAAATCTCCACGGAACATGCAAAGTCAGGTAATATGAAAACACTCACCCTAGTCCTTCGGGAGACCAGGCAGCATGGTAGATCCCTTCGGCAGTTCTGAATCCCTGCTCTACCATGTCTTCCTGTATCATAGTGGCAGCAAGTGCATATGTCACACCTGGCCATATCTCCCTAGATTGCATTGCAGACATGTCAACTGCACCATCTGGTCGCATCCCGTTCATTGCTCCCCTTTTGCCATCCTTGAACTTCATCACATTGAAAGAAAAAATCTTTTCTAGTGCACTTTGTGCCTTATCCTTGTCGACAATTGGGGATAGGCCACAGGCTTTTGCATACCTAGAATAAAGTCACATAGTTCCATGATGTCATTGATTCATGATTATGATAACTTGGATTGAAGTACATTAGGCTATGAAAGAATTGTGAACGTGAAAGTTAAACAAGCAATTTTCTTTTGTACAATCACGAATTTGCAGTTTTTTAGGGCATGGTTGAAAACCACATCTGTGATGCATGCTGATCCTAATCGGCCAGGAAACTTTAGTATATGGTAAAAGCTAGATCAATGAAAGAAAGGTAGTAATACTCATGATGTATTGTGGGTCAGACTTTTATCCAGTTATCTCATTAGAAAAGAAAGCTTCATAAATAAGACTTGCCACAGATTTGCAAAGCAGAACTGAGTTAACAAGGATTGCAGCCAACAGATTTGTCAATACACACCATTGTCCAGCCAATTGATCAGCCTGGATGGAGGTGCTAGTTTTGTTGCCACCATCGTCATAATTGAAGTAAGAACCATTCCACAATTTGTCGTAAACAGACTTAGCCTTCTCATATTTGTTCCAGAAAAGCTCTTCAGAAGCTTGGTCACCAACCTCCCGTGCCAACGCTGATGCTGCCTGAAGAGCGGCTACCCAAAGCCCACCACAGTATGCGCTTACACCAGCCATTGACCACACATCATAAGTCTGATCTGGGAAGTCCTCATTTTCAATCATCCCATCTTTATCCTTGTCAAATTGCTCCATATATGCCATTGCCATATAAACTGATGGCCAAACAGCTTGGGCGAAGGATTTGTCACCTGTGGCCATGACGTCTCTGTACACTTGCAGAACAAACTTGGGGTTCAAGTCCTTCCATCGATCTGTGTTATAGAGGGTGTATGCATTCACTTTGAACCATGGGTCATACAGTCCAAGATCATGAGGAACAGCACCAAGAACTTTTCTTGCAGCCCATTTTCCGTCATGCAAGATACTGAGCTTTTCAGGATCATGCATCATGACAGCGGCAGCAAAGTCTCTCTGAATGCTGAGTTCAAGTTTTGGAAACAGCATGATGAGCGAAAATGATGCATAGAAATGAACATCATACGTGTTCCACATAAAATATTCAATTCCCTCAAGGTAGAGAAACTGGCCAATGTTCTCTTCACCTTGAAGCAAAGTTGTTCCAATAGCAGAATTTGATGCAATAGATGCATGGATTTTCTCAAGTACTGATGCCATTTGATTAAGGATGCCAGCTGCAATATTATCCTGTGGGATCATCTCAGTCACATCGTTGACTTCTCCATTTGACATGTCAAGAGAAAACTTTTTTTCTCCTATTGCCGTCAAGCTTTGAATTGGAGGGAATCCATCTGTGGAGATGTAGCCCCGTAAATACTCATGAAAGCTAGCTGTGTCTCAAAGTAAAATACATGTAAAATAAGAAGTACCTGTCCATATAGTTCCTCCAGCATTAAGATAATACAGTTCATTGAAAAGAGTGACCGGATACCTGATAAAGAAATTTCATCCAAGTCATGCTATATACACAAGTAATTTATGATTAGGGTGGATATCTTGGAAGTTAGAACATACCATGCAGGGAGTCTCTTGTCTTGCAAAATAGGCTTCTGCCATTCCTCAATTTGCTCCTCCCATGAACTATGTTCTAACATTTGGATGTGGGGGGGGGGGGGGGGGGGGGGGGGGGGGGAGGGGAGGGGAGGGGGGTGAGATTAGCTTCAACAACATCATCAAATGGGAAAAACATGATCAACAGGGAAAAGATACTCAAATGCAGCTTCCCCTCATTCATCAAAATTGGTTCAAATAGAATAGAAATCACTAGAAGATGATACTGCCAACATAACAAAATAGCCAGTGAAAAATTTCTAAAAGATATCATATATCAACGGGTGTTAAAGAAAAGATCAAAAGGGAGAAACTAGGAAAAACAGCGTACTAAAACTGTCAGTGGACTGGATAAAGCACAGTTGAAGAGAACGCCATGAGGAATCTTCACAGCCCACAACATGGTCAGGAAACAGCTGAAAACCACCAAGTTTTGGCTATTTTCCAGCAAAACTGAGAAACTTCGAGACCTTGAGTTATTTTCCCTTCTTTTTTTTTTAACTAATGTTCTTAAATGGTGCATTTAATTACATGCAAGAAAACTCAGAAAATCAGCCAATGTCAATATGAATCATTCATACCTCCAAGTAATTGGTGTAAAAGCCCTAATTTTAGTCCTATACCGGCTGGTTCCAAGGTTCCCAGTAGCAATCAGTGATACCACAACTACTTGGAACTCTACAATGAGCTCATGTGTCATCCAATTTTTTACTATGTGCTAAAGAACAACTGAGATACATGCCAGGAAAGTGCTAATGAGAAAAGGGTCAAACCAAGAATAGCATCACTAGCAAGACTTGATGCTGCATCACCATCTGTGCCATAAAATTTTGTGTATCGCCTGCCAAACATACCCATAGGACAGTCAGTTTCAGGTTGTTGTTATATTTTTCTTTTACCTTTTTTGGCCATTAAATGTTTCAGCTACTCTGCTAACCTGTGGTAAGTTTTGCCACTGGCGAACTTTACTTCAGGACAAGCCCATGCAAGAGAAAATGACACAGTTTGGGTTGCTTGAGGGCCAATCTTAACTGAAGCTGCAATAGCAGCTCCTATTGACGTTCCGGGTTTGGAGCACATCGATGGTTTGATGGGACCAAGATGATCAAAAGATCCATGCTGCCAAAATTGAAAGGAAGTTCGTATCAGTTTCTGGTACAAAGTAATGATATGATTTACAGGGAATTCAAATTGAAAAAGAATTTGGATAAAAAAATCTGCACCATTTAGAGGACTAGAGGCCTGTTTGGCCTAAATTTAGGCTTGGGCTTATGGGGCTTATGAGTTTAAGCTAAGGCCAAACAGCTTCTTGGGCTTATTTAGTGCTAGCTTATTTGGATTATAAGCTATGAGCTCAACAAATTAGCTCATAGAATAAGCCTAAGCTAGGAAAAAATGGTCCTAGTCTCCTAAATTAAAAAAAAAGAATGGCTTAATCTATAGAATATTTCTGGCTTGACAAATTAAACTCAAGAAATATGTGATATGTCTGTGGTTCATAGCATTTGGATACATAAGCATGATGCTGGAGCACAATTTACTTGATCAGTATTGGAAAAGGGAATGCTTTTTCTCATTGTGCACCAGAACATCCACATCATAATTAGCTTGCCCATGTACTTCACATGTTAGTTTCACATCAAAATACACATCCAAAGATTTCATCTAACCTCTAGAATTGATCCAAACAGAGCTACTTTGAAATGTAATGAAGATGTGATTGTGTGATTCTTGTTATAAATTAGTTCAATAATGTGAGCTGTGCATACAGTTGCATAAGAGACAATCACTAAATCAGTGTAGAATTTACCCTAGGCATGTAGAACATAGAATGTTGATGTAACTAAATGCTTATCTTTCTCCTTTTTTCCCCAAATAAATAAGGAAATTTGGCTCCATGCCATGGAAAAATACTGTATTTTTAAAAATGCCATCAAAAAACAGCTAATTAGTTAGATCCCATTAGAAATCAAGAGACATTTCTTATATGCCATTGTTGACTTAATTTTTTTAAAAATAACAAGAATACCCCTGCCCTTTCTCCGCTTCTATTGCTATTGGCTTGTTGCTTCATTTGGGCACAGCTGCCGGGATGCTCGACACTACAAACCGGACGGGCATGGTTGCCATGAGGCCTCAGCACATCATATGAAACAAGGAAATATTCAGACCGAGCACTGGTAAAATGTGAAATTTTTATTAAGATCAGACTAGCAATGCTACTAAGTTTTCATACATCAACATGGGCATTAGCCGACTTGTCTAGTTTAGTGCGGCCATCCTATGAAATAAGGAAATTTTTTTAAAAATGCCACCGCTAGGCTGCCGCCTCACAGCCAAGCGAGGCCTCATTGGGCCGTTGCTCGCTGAGCTATTCAACATCAAGTATGGCTGCCCCGCCTGCCACTTCTCGGCTGTACATGGCCGCATATAGCTCGCCATGCCTGTGCCCACTCATAAGGCCGTATGTAGCTCACCTGCGCCTCGCCCGCGCCACATCCACTGCATGTCCGTGCCTTGGATGTGCTTACACCGTGCTCATGCCGTGGGTGCTCCTTATGCAGAAACACTATGCAGTGCCCATGCAATACAAGCACGTCCTACAAGCACATATCCACGCATGGCCGCACACAAGGCATGAAAATCTGCACATGTCCACATGCCCTTGCCTGCGCTGCATGGCCATGCCCGCATGGCCACCAAACCACGCTGCGTGTGCAAGATGTTTGATAAAATACCTAAGAGACTTGTACCTTTTACTTAAAAAAATTGGCCCTTGGAAAAGGTTTAAGTGTCTTTTTGACCAGCATCAACTCATTTGACCTTGTTAGAGTAATATTTGAAGATTTTTTTGTTTTTCAGTGGCATGTAAACAATTACGTGTTTTTTACTGACATTTCCCGAATTTTCTGCTTTCTTAATGGCATGTACCGATTTCCCCCGATAAATAAATGTGTTGCGTAAGTGTAAACAAACCTCTTTCACAGAATTCCACATATCTCTTGCTGTGAATTCACTAGAGCTTCCAGATATTATAAAGTAAGGACATTTAGAGATACAAACGTCCTCTTTCTCCTGTGCAGCTATTGCAAAAGTTACTGGAGGTCGGCCATCTGCTGTCCTTCTCTCACATACATGTTAATTCAGAAAATTAATCATGGATGAGTTTAGATTTATGGCATTGGTATGACAAGTCTTAAGAGATAACATGCAATATAGAAATTTGGAACTGGAATATACCTGTGATGTAACAGTATACCATGCACACCATCCTTTTCTCTGTCATTAATTAGAATATATAAAAACAGATAAACCTGATCATTTGTTTGCTAAAGCCAAGAAACAAGATAAACAATCTCTGGTCATCATAATTTCTTACATCATAATGGAATTGGAATGATGTCCAGTAAATTCAGATTTTCCACCAACAGAGTTCTGCCGGAAATTAAACATTATGTCAATATCCGAAGGTTCAGAGGCAGATCAAATAGAGATCCAGAAAATAGAAATTCTTATAATAGGCCATAAAAGTTCTTGCCAAGCCATCCAAAAGCCAACATAGGAACTTACAGCCCATGTGAAAAGCAATGTCACGTCTGCAGCAGTATTTCCTGAATTGGTTAGCTGAAATTTCAAAAAAATAGATGCTTAAGAATGTAGAGCTTATCAGAAAGTGAAGCTCAAAAAACTAGCATGCTAAAAAAAAAATTGTGGAAGTGTTACAGTGAAAGTGAACACTGCAACAGGATAGCTGCTTTGTTGATAGTTGTGTGGGATGATTGGAGAAATCTGACGGCATACTATCTTGAGATATGGGTCAGGTTCTCCTAGCAAACACACAAGAAGATTAGGAAGAGAATAGTAATCACATAGAAGCAGAGGATTCTATGGTCATGGAAATACCATCATATACTGTCCAGGCCCTAGGGTAAAGGGCATGATAAGTAGAGTTCTTTCCACTCAGATTCCAGTCCCAGGATCCAATTCCTGAAATGTTACTTTCTCTGCATTTCAAAAGCTTCAAGGAATGTTTCAAGTATCCAAAAAGAAGACTTCAAATGCTATTCCCTAGTATGTAGGTCAACTTCGGGACTAAACATCGAACCAAACATCAAATAGAGTAGAAGATCACTAGAATGGTTTGCTTACTTTGGCAAATCTGGTTTCCCAGGGTGCAACACTGTGGAATACTTTGTCCCATCTGGACGGGAAATGAAAGCCTAAAAAAGATACAGTTAGAGAACTACTCAAATATCATGCAAAATGCAAATAGCAAAATAGGTCTTTTAGCTTGCTTATACAAACTACTAGGTTTGGTTATCTTGTTGCACCAGGTAAGAAAATTGGAAGTTCCATGAAATATTACATGCTTGAGGCTCTGACGCTGTGAACCCCACAAACCTAAACAATTATACAAGTGTGTGACTCTGATTTGGACATGCACGCTTGCATGAACCCTCAATATCATTTATTCTCTAGTCATCAACCAATAGAGGAGAGGTATGTGCTGGCTGTGGGTTTGGTCTTGGCTTACTTTCATTTTTCTTTAAGCAAGAGAAACACACAGCAATTCAGCTGGGGATAACTCCAACTTCAGCACCTCTAATTCAGACAGGATTAAAGATATCTCTTGCACTTTAGAGAAGTGTATGTTTCACAATGCTCACTTTATTTACAAGTATGAAACTATTGTTCTTTTCATTTCTAGCAGAAGGTAACTGATCCAACATGAATTATCAAAGGTCTAACCAGGTGTAATTAGAACAAGGGTATTCATGATTCATGAATAGCATGTTGAGTTTCAAGAATTACTGGATGCAAGATACATATAATATTTGACACAAAAGAAAACAAGGAAGAAAACTGAAGACTTACAGAAAATTGATTTGCTAGTACAGGTTTATCTTCACAACTTCCAGGGAACAAATGCCAACGTTGGAAATCACCTTTGTAACTTCTTCCGATACTTCCTGCACTACAGTTTTGAGTTTTCCAACAATCAGAAGGTACATAAATCAGGTGAATTGAAATTTCATTGAACAAAAATAAAGATTTTTGGAGGGTGCCCTCTACATGCAAGTACTTTGAGGGGAATACAATGTTTATATTCAAGTGAAAAAAATTGTCCTTATGTTTTTTTCTAGTGGCAAAATCCACCCCCGGCCCCAAGCCCCACGCACCCCCCCCCCCCCCCCCCACCCCACACACGCGCGCGCGCGCACAACCACCCACCCCACAAAAACAAAAAATTTGCCAAAATATTCCCCAATTGTCAGCACAATTAGATGCTGCAGACAAGTATAAGCTTGGAAGCTTGGTTTATTAGCCTAGTAGTCATTAGCAAGATGATAAAGGGGTTAAATCCATGGATAATTTTCATGCCTTTTCAAATGAAAACAAATAGTAACTAATAAAAGGACTTTTCACCAAGATGGTCGCACCAAACAGAAACTAACATAAGAATATATGATAACCAAGAAAAGGATGAAGAGGACCCTCAAACATTGGCAAGCTCTTGAATTTCACTTTATATTATCAAAGTATTTATCACGATAAAGCTAAAAAGTAAGCTCATTGAGTGGTATTCTCACTAAGCTTGATGGATACACACTTCACATTGATAAGAAAAACACATTGTACTAAGAGAAGCAGGTATACCCAATGCCGCCCAGTGGAACACCCTGACCAGATTTTGCAACTCGTTTTTTCATCGGATCAATAACAGCAAGCTGTAGGAAACTAAAAAAGCAAGCAATTACATGATTATCCAAATAAACGAAGGGGAAAAATCGAGAGGTACATATGGAACATGTTGAAATTTCAAATGATTTTTTTGCTATACAATAAGCATGTGCAAACCATACGCGCCCTTTTGAAGTTTCTTCCAGGATGTGTCGACCTAGACGAAGCCCTAGACCAGCCTACAATGATGAAATGAAGCTTAAAGCAAAGCAAAATTGCAAAAGAAACCTGATGAAGAAATTAAGCACATCAAACAACAAATAATGATGAATTCACTTTCATACAAAGCTACAATTGGTTATACCCCTTCAGGAAATCGGAATAAAATACAGGGAAACCCAAAAACTAGAGAAAGATATTGACATTATAGAAAACAAATCAGTAGTTATCAATGATCATTGTTCTTTTCTAGATTACAGATAGAAGAAAATGCTAAGATCTGAATAACATAGAAGATATACCATCTGCAATTTCTCTCTCCATGTAAGACTGAAGGATGGTAAATCATATCCAGCATGACTTAGCTTGTGTTCCCATGTTAGCTCTGCAAGTTGTCCAGGATCCACCTTTTCCTGACAAGTAAAAGGCTTTCAACTAAAATTCAGAATTCGACGGCACTAAAGATAGCTAAAAAAAAAGAAGGGTCAAAGACATGGTACTCAGAATCACATTATGTTTTACCAAAAAGTCATTTCAACCCTTCAAGACCCTTCAAATTAACAGTTTGAGTTAAGTTTTTCCCATCATTTTTTCCATTAATCTTTCTGAAGAATATTTCCAAAGAATCATAAATATGTGATCCACAAAATCTTCTGATACTTGTCATAATTTCACAGAATATATTCGATTCTTGCAATCTTGGAAGAAAAGACCACAGCTTTCTAAACCTGAGAGTTTAATAAAAAAAAAAGAATCAAGGTGCAAATATTTTCTTGCCCTCCATTATTGATTATTTTCGAAT